>OZ021723.1:93106001-96026001 GCA_963978545.1 Linyphia triangularis | reverse complement strand
CGTAAGTCAAAGCCGATCACGTGACACACTCGCTTCCCTTGAAATAAGAATGGAACATATATGAAGTTACAGAGCTGGCGCGTAATGACTGGCGATCTTAACTGGTACACCAACTGGTAAAGTGTCAAACATCATTAAAGGGGGTTGTTCTTGCGAATTTTTAATATTTTACTATAAAGCTAAAACATAGACTCCTTTATCTTTTTTTAGAAAAATACCAATATGTTTCTGTGTATTTTTGTCGAAACCGCGCACCGTCCTACCATTAATAGTTTGTCCCGTACGACTTTTCCAAAGTTTCTGCTACTTTTGAATCATACTATAAAGAAAGCAATGATGCTAAACTATTTCCACATTATGTCACGATTACTCTTTTTTATACATAATATCACAATACTAAATGTCATTAAAAAGGAATTACAAAGATACCTAAGGTTTCTTTTATGATATCGAGGTGGAACACTCCTGCAGTAACAATGACTGTGTACAGTATCTACAAAAAAAAATAATAAAAATGGTACGTTCAATATAACAATGCACTTTTATAAAATGTCTACAAAGCATAGTTCAAAAATCATATGCAAAAGTAATTATAAAAGCATATTTAAAGTCAATTTAGAACATAAAGTAAGTATCTAAAATGAAGCTCAGAAAAGTGTAACAGACGATGTGTATGATATCTCTGAAAAGCGTAACAGCTTCATTCAATGAAACCATACTAGTACTTAAGCATAATACAAAATATTTAACAGTTCAAAAAAAAATTCTTCAAAAGAAATTAAATTAAATTTTAGATGCAAGTGTTTTTCAAATCCTCAAGAAAAGCCATTTTTGAAATTCACAATCCTTTTGCTACAACTATAAACTTTCTACCATGTGCCTTTAGCAGAAAGACAATTAAATTAAAAAAAAATCTATTACATATTCTTCAAAATTAATTAACTTAATCCATATTTATTTTCCCTCTTTCCTGGATATGTTGCACATTTTCTTTAACTTGTATTGGATCAACTAGCATTTTCATTTTGTGGCGTAAATGTTATGCGATTTCTTATTCTAAATGAGCTGTAACGCAGCACCATCCGTAAAAATAAAATTAAAAAGTGTTCGAATTGCTTTTGAAGATTATTTACTTGCTTGAGTTGATTTCAATACGAAAGTCGAATAAGATTTTTTTTATTTCAAAAAATATCATGAGAGTTTGTTTTCTAGAAAATCAGAACAATACAACTTATTTAAAAATTATCCAACCCATTTAGAGAGAATTATGAATGATAGTTATAAAGAGCCCAATAACTTAGGAATTTTATTTTTTATCCAACTGTGACTGAGGCTTATTTGGTTATAAGGTGTAGAAATATTTCTAAAAAAACGGAAATGTTATACAATATGAGTTCTATAATTAAAAATCAGTCTGAAATTCTGTATGAAATTTTTAACTCTATTTATATCTCAAAACTTAACTCGTATAACTTGATTTTTCTTTATATACTTCGAGTTTTCATCGAGTTATAGAAGGAAAAGTGTAAAGAGATCAGTATTTGACATTAAATCAGTTGTTAAAGTAAAGTCAATATTCACTCTAGATAAAAAATATAGAAAAAAAATTCAATTAAGTTTTATTCTTGATTTCAATATTTCGGGTGAGAATTTCATTTAATTTCGTATCGGTACTGATGGCAATAATGTACGATTTGGCAAAATATCAACTGATGCAGCGGAAAAGGATGATGAATATCAACCAGATCCGATTTAGTAAAGATTTTTTTTTTATCTTTGCCTTTTCATTGAGGTACATCAGATCACTCAACAGTAATTATCTTACTAAATTAAGATTAATCCAAATCCTTAAAATGCTACATTAACAGTAGATTTTGTAGATCCATGTGATGGAATATTATCTCGTTTACATTTTTTGATCGACATCCAGAAAAGTTAAATAAGCCGGATAAGTCCCATTTAGAAAATGTGATGCCATCCCGTAATTGAAAGGGGGGATATCAACTACTTATAGTCCAGTCATTCTAGAGTTGAACCTTGCATACATTCCCATTGAGCTGAAATTTTGCGGAGTGGCTCTATTTGATGCCCTGAGCAACCCACAAAAAGTCCCCTACTCTCCCCCTTCGGCTTCCTGTTTTTTTAGGTGCTGGAATGCTGGGGCGCTGGAGAAATGCTGGAGCAGCTGTTACTGAAGAACGGCTAGTCGCATTGAGCTCAAATAGAGCTCAAATGAAAGGTAAATAAATGGGCTTTAATTTAAATATAAATTTGATGTCATTCATTAACTTATAAATTGATAAAAGCCTGTCAAAGTCGAAAAACCATGTATTTTTCTATTATTTTTCGATTTGATTTCTTCTATTATTAATAAAAGATTTAAACACTTGGCATAAAACTATTAAACTCTTTTTCAGATTTTTAGAGATTTATAAATATTGCTTGTGTGATAAATAGTTGCAGATATATGAGCGTTTCAGTGAAACGCTACCTCGTAATGTTTGTCTCATAATAAAGCGTGCGGTGTTTCACCCTGATCAAATCAGACACAATAACCATTTTCCTCAAGTCTTTTCCATTTAAGACCTTTTTTAAACTGGAATACAATATCATACTATATAGATATATAGATAAACATGTCATACGCCTCTATGAGAAAAAATATCTCTGAATAAATATTTTCCTTAGAAAATTTTAATTTTCAACTATTTACATATTGTTAAAATGCAATAACTAATAATGCATAAAAAAAAGCAATAACAATACTTGTAGGATATAATTCTTATAATCCCCGTCCTTGAAATAAAATTGAAAGTGATGTTAAGTGTGGTTGAAGGGTTATACGACTAGAAAAACTATTTTTTTCTTTTAGAAGATATATATTTATATTTTTAAAAATATTTTTTGTCATTAAAGCAGAAATACTAGGCTGCTTTCTTCATCAAATAGTATACTATCTACGAATTTTTTTTTGCACATCCCTCGGTATTGTCCACAAATATTTGAGCATTTAAGTTCTGCTCTCCTGCAATCACACCCGCTACTCGAGTTGCAGTTACTCTTACTATTGCAAGGTATAATTTATAACAGTTCATCTGGAAAAGTAGGTAACATTGTAGGTTGAGGAACATTTCTTAACCACTGTTGTATTTGATGATAAACACAAAGTGAATGATGACGTGCCTCAGCTGACGTTGGAGGGAGAGTTTCTAATTTAAAAGTGGTGGTTATTGTAATTTTGGCTATACCTCTGCTGTACATGTATACCTGTAATTCGTTTAGTGTTACCCAATTTTGGCTTTTGTGAAGTGTTATCATGAACTTTTCTCCTGCTTCTGCTTTTTTATCACAATCTGTTTCAACCAAATTAAAAATTTCCAGCATTTTTTAATTTGAAAATTTTCAGATAGGATACCCCTTTCCTTTATTTTACAGTGCAGATGTTGTATCGCATCCAGTCATAAAATGGATGAAAAGTGTATGGTTCTTCATATCCCTAAAAATCTTTCTGTGTATACCTACAATATAGTAATATTTTGCAATTTTGTATCCGACTTTCGATACAAGAAGCTTAACGTTTGTTTTATTTGGAGTTCTAGTTACTAGCATTGTTTATCACTAGTTTCTATCTATCACTATAGTTCTATCACTATCTGTAACAAGAACTGTCACCATTCGTTTATATTTAGATTTTTCCAAAGTAGTGGCAAAAATTAAGGCATCAGCATCTCCTACAGCTTCTCTCACTTCCACTCCTCCCTTTTCAAGACGAATTTGTAGTTGTTGTATGAGCATGGTTTAATTGCCACTATTTGACAGAAAATCTTCATGTTTGCACGTAACTATTTGTGTCATATACTATTATGTTCGCAGATTCCCGTTTTCGTGCTCTTCGAATTTGTTCTTGTTCATTAGTTGTAGGACCATTTTAACCTCAAAATATTTACGTGATGAACACAAGATGGGGGTAGCAAAATAATGCTATCACTATCTATCAGACATTGAGACTATTTTTTTAAAGCTTTTTGAATACTATAGGGGCAAATATAACTTTTTTTTTATAAGCGACATGAACAATGAGACCACTTTTGAAAATTTCCTTTAAATTATCATTTTATTGTAAGCTTGTAGTTTAAAGCATTTCTGCAGCTTTTCTCCAATAGTGACTTTCAATAGGAATCCGCAGATTATACAATTTTCTCAGTACATTATTGCCTTTGTACAACAGTCTTTAAACAGGGTGTAATCTTAAGTTATATTTTAACTAGCAGCAGAAAAACCCAATGAAAAGAAAAAGAATGATACTTTTCAACAAGCAATCAATATATTGTCACAACTAACAGCGATATCAGCATTTTAAAAAATCCCGGACAATTGTGAAACTTCCTATAACAGTCCTGTTTCCCCCATTTCCGGTCAAAGGCATCCCCGAGTTCTTTCAGATTCCGCATGTTTCTTAATTCCACATGTTTTTTAAAAAGATGGGAGCCAACTTTTGAGGCTAAATTGGTGTAATGACCCTTCAATTCCAAATGGGAATAGTCTCATTTAGTCTCAAACACTTGATAGTCAAATGAAAAGGGGAAAACTTCAATTGCTTCACTGAAACCCTTGCATATCTGCAACTATTTATCGCACAAGCAATATTTATATATTTCTAGAAAGCTGAAAAAGAGTTAAATAGTTTTATGCCAAATGTTTAAATCATTTATTAATAATAGAAGCGCTCAAATCGAAAAATAATAGAAAAATACATGGTTTTTCGACTTTGACAGGCTTTTATCAATTTGTAAGTTAATGAATGATATCAAATTTACATTTAAATTAAAACCCATTTATTTACCTTTCATTTGAGTTCTATTTGAGCTCAATGCGACTAGCCGTTCGTCAGTAACAGCTGCTCCAGCATTTCTCCAGCGCCCCAGCATTCCAGCACCTAAAAAACCAGGAAGCCGAAGGGGGAGAGTAAGGGACTTTTTGTGGGTTGCCCAGGGCATCAAATAGAGCCACTATGCAAAATTTCAGCTCAATGGGAATTTATGCAAGGTTTGATATATTTTTTGCCTAGAATGACTGGGCTATTAAATGAAAGCGTCAACTAATAAAGCGTAATAAATACCGAATCACTACAGAAGGGCCATTCATTGGGCCTCAAAAAATAGAAATATTAAATATTACCCCACTGTTGTCTTGCTAAGCTTCTGTATAGTACATGCTTAGGGTTATTGACTCGAAGTCGAAGATCGCTTAACAATCATCATTGAGATCTGTATTCGATACTTCCCCCAAAAATCTGTTAGTGCAACCTATTACAAAGAATTATGGAGGATATTCGCATCATCTGTTTACGGAGCAGAAACAGCTTGTAAGCTAACCAGAAGTAGTACTCAGATATCAGTATGGGGGACCTGTGTACCTAAAGCCGTCTTTTTTCGATGCGCAAAAAATGAGCTACGAAGTCGTTTAAAAATATGAAACTGATATGCATACATCGTTATAGTAAACACTTCTCATTGGGATTAATAGAAATAGTTAAAATAATAGCAGATTCTGTCAAATAGAAGGTTTTTAAAGAAATTTCACAAATGGCCCTAGGTACAAGACCTAGTTGTACGAAGGGCCAGTAGCTGATGTACCTAGGACCATTCTCTTTAAGTGAAGTTTCAGTCCATAATGAATAGAAATCAAACATACACAGATGAATTTTATAAAAGAAACAATATCAAGTAATTATCAGTCATTGGTTTATCATACAATAACTATAATAAATTGCAATGTGTAAAATTATTCATATAATTCTATGTATTTTCATAACTTAAAAAACTGATTCCATATAAATGAGCTGCATGCATTATCGCTTTGAAGTACCAATCGATTTTGATTTTGGCAATTTGAACACAATAAGCAACTATGTGGCCCTATGTACACATTTCGGTAATTTCATACAAAATGTCTTCTTCTAAAAATGCACGTGGAGAAAGGACTTATTTTAACATCTCATTTAGCATTTAATATTACAAACAAAATTATTTTCTAGAATTTAAAGGAAAGTATTTGACTTTACTTTGTAAAGCAATAAAAGACATGAGCTGCAAAATGTTACTGCAGACCATGTAAAAACGTTTGCCACTTATAACTTGCCCCAGCTTTCTTCTCTAAGATTTCAAAATGGCTGCCAAAAGAGCAATTGGGTGTTGCAACTTACCCAAGTGAGCAAAAAAACTTAGAACTAAACATTTTCAATAAAAGTGGGGTGGCCCTAGGTACACAAGTCTCCCTTATATTGACTCAACAATGACTGAAAAGAAATAGAAACCAAAGTTCGAATGATATTTGAAAGGAACAAAACTATTTTTCTCAATGAGGAACTTTCACAAGTGAGAAAAATGAATATTTTTTGTATTTTCTAGTGTTATTTAACGATTATATTTGAGCTGTGCAATTATTTTTTATCTTTATGCTTTCAATTAATCAAAAATCGAGTTTGAAATTAGCCGAAATCACAACAAAAGTCATGTGACCAAAAACACATGAAAAAACCGTGACGTGGTTACGCAGAGATAAAGTCGCAAAACGAAGAGGAAACCACACTTATTCTTCATCTAAAACAGGTTTTAGACTGGTTCAATATCTGCGCGTTGACGTTTCACGTAAAAGTGGCTTTTTCCCGCCAAATCGCAAAGTGAAAAACTAAATATTTTTTTAACTATTTATCCGAGCTCAAATTTTTGAAAGAATGGTATTGTTTTCATGATTTTTTCTTTACTTTTATTTAAAAATAAAAATTAAAAAAAAAAAATAATAATAATAAACGTGAAAGTTCCTCATTAAGAGAAGGAGACAAATTATCAGGTAAAGATACTCCTAATTTATACAAAGTAATCAGTAATGAGAGAAACCATTGTAGAAGATGTAGGACAGGTTCACAAATCAGTCAATAACTGTGACTCTTTCAATATTAATAATGGAAAAAAACTATTCATTTCCAGAAGATACTGACTTAACTATTCCTCCTGCAAGCTTTAGAGAACTAAATCGCCGACCAAACCGTATAATGGTTAGCGTGCTAGCTTCTAGACCGCGAGGTTGAGGGTTCGAGTCCCGTATTAGGCATGGGTTTTTGTAAATGCATGTTGGCTTGTCTATGACGAATGTTTCTACGCATTATAGCCCTCGTGTTGCTGACGGTGCCAGATAATCTGAAAACAACCAACTAGTGAACTAAATCTTGCAAAGTCATCGAACCGAACAAACCAAGTATTAGAAGCAGACCAAGTAGCACTAACTTCAGCAAATATCCCAAGTCCACTCATTAATTGTTTTGTATAGAAAAACGTAGAAAAAAAGTAGTGACATAACTTGTGATTGTAGTTAAAGAGATCATACAAAGAAAGCTAAGTAAAGAAAGGACGGAACAATAAGGGTCGAAAAGAAAGATAAGCTCTTGAGCAAAAATGGATAGAAGAGAGAGAAAATATCAAAACTTTGCTATTAAGGGAGTTTCTAAGTGTGACATAGAGGATTTAAAATGAGAATGGAGGTTGTTTCTTCCTCAGTGCCAGAGCAAACTTAAGTAAAAGGAAGAATATAGTGAATTTTAACAAAACAAGAGCTCTAACAGCATATAAATAAAAGCTTAAAAATTGAAGCTAAAAGAGAAGCTATTATTTAAAAGAAATATATAAAAAATAAAAATAATGTAAAGGTAATTTCTTCTGACGATTTGGTGGTTTCTTCCTCAGTTTCAGATCAAAATCTAAAGAAGCCAGTGTTAGAGCAAAAATAACGTGAACTTAATTAAAGAAGAACTCTAGCGTAAAAGCAAAAGGAAGTGAAAAGCTTACAAATTTGAATCTAAAGAAGAAGAAAACTATGACGAAGAAAAATTAAAAAAACAAAAACAAATAAGGTGCGAATTGTTTCCTCTGAAGCAAAGAAAAATTGTGTTTCTTTTGTTAACTGTCTAGAATATAGACATCGTAGAATTGCGCCATTTTAACTTGTCAGATTCTATAATTGCTATGTAAACTGAAAGCTCTTAATTAATGACGAGTTCGTGGTTATATTTACACGTTTCTAAACACAGTAAGTTATTTTTTAAGTATATATAAGTTTTTTATTTGATAATTATTGGGAATAAGGTTGAACAAAAAGGAATTATTTTTAAATAATTTATGTTAACTTCGATTTTGTTTGAGTGTGGGTGTTATGTCGATGGCGGGAAAATCTGCAGAAGCCTAATAAACCAATTTGCCATCATCCAGTTGCGCTGAAATAGCATTTAACCGATCATTGCAGAAACTCTTTCCTGTTGCCAAAATTGCTTTGATGAATAAATAATAAAATTGTTTTAAACATAATAAATAAAAGATATTTGGATGTGAGTGCCTAAATTCACATGAATTTTTAGTGAATAATTTTTTAAAAGTAGTTTATCGCATATATTACGGATAGAGTTGTTTTTAATACTTAAAATTTGATGCCAACACCAAGCACACGCTGGCAACAGAAAAGGCGTTTTGTTTATGAATATAAAAATTGACAATGCATATAAGAGATTCATATTAAAAACTTTTTTTATAAGTAATATTATTATACCTATCAACTAGTGATTTTCCAAAATGTCATACAACAGAAATTCTATGAGAAAATTGAAAATAAAAACAATAAAATAAATTATAGAATTGGGAAATTGGAGGGATGTATTCATCCTTCATTATTCATTCTCCTTCTTTTCCCTATTCATCCTCATATACACTTGGATGTGTTTCTTAATTTAAGACACCAGGAGGGGAAAAAAAACAAAAACAAAAAATATGATATAAAACTCGAAAAATTATCTTAAAATATCAACCACGAAGGCTTTTACTTTATTTTTAAGTTCGCGAATGGACAGTAATAAAAATACACGCACTCTTTTAAATGAGAGCATCGTATTCGATTTGAAAAAGAAAATATTCGAAAAAGAATTTTTATACGGAACTGAAATATTCTTAACATTCAAAGAATCAATAAAAGAAAATATTTACTCGTAGCAATTTTCAGTATGGCACGAATCAGTAAGGGAATAGATATATCTTCGAATATAAGCTCTTTCCTTGAACTATTTCTCTTCAAAAAAGGATGTGTACTTTGCCGGCGGGAAACCTGTTGGGCATTTGTATTTACACATGTCATAAATGCTCACACCAAAAAATAAAAGCGATAAAATTGTCTGACATGAGGATCAATCTTCAGATTTCGAAGAGGACGTTGAATATATTTCCCTAAATGGTTGGCTTGCGATATCTTTAGAACCCGGACGTAATTTTCCTTTTAATTACATCCTTTATATATCTTATTAACTTCGATTTTGTGTGTGTCAGTGAAGATCGCTGTGTATGCTTGTTACTGCCTGGCAAATCTGAGGAGACTTGTCATAACTTGTATTGGATCCCACTTGTCATAATCCATTCTGGCTCAATGAAACTTGGAAGATAGATTCTATATCAATGACAATGAATGCATTCTATCAAATTTTGAGGGTTGTCACTAAAAGGCGGCTTTTCCACATGCTAAAATTGTCGCTTTTTAATACTAATAAAACTCATTTAATCGATCCTTGTTGAAACTTTTTCCTGTGGCAAAAATTGTTTTTATCAAAATAAATAAAAGATAATTGAACGTGAATGCGTAAATTCATTAGACACTTTCTATAATCAAGATACTATTCTTAATTCAACCATCTCCAGTTTGGCGATATACACTATCTGGCCAAAAGTATCCTGACACCCAGTGGTATGGACTTAGAGCGTCTTGAAGCACATATTAATATGATGTTGGTCCCCCTTTGGCATCGATGACAGCCTGCACACGTTTGGGAAGACTTTCCACCAATTTTTGATAAGTGACGATAGGAATTGCCTTCACGCGTCCATCACAGCTGAAGTGAGTGCTTGCAGTGAAGATGGTCGATTTGGCTGGCTAAGTAATCTGCGCTCTAATTCATCCCAAAAGTGTTCTATGAGATTTAGATCGGGGCTCTGATAAGGCCAGTCCAGTTTTTGAACACACATTTCTTCAAACCACGTCTGTGCAAGCCTCGACGTGTGAATGGAGCAGTTATCCTGCTGGAAGAGAAATGGGCCTTCCCCGAAATATTGCCATAGAGTTGGGAGTGCAACATTGTCCAGAATGTCCACATACATCTCAGAGTTCATGTTTCCAACCACAGGAACTAACGGACCCAGGCCAAACCACGAGAAACACCCAAACACCATTATGCTTCCACCACCAAACTTAACAGTCGACACAATGCAGTCACTATAGAAACGTTCACCGGGCATCCGCCAAACCCAGACGCGTCCATCCGACTACCAGATTGTAAAGCTAGATTCATCACTCCAAAGAACAGTTTTCCACATGTCCACAGTCCAATGACAGTGAGCTCTACACCATTGCAATAGATGCTTCGTATTCTGTGGAGTGATGTTCGGCTTGTGAGCGGCTGCACGACCATGGAATCCCAAGTCTTTTAAATCTCGACGAACAGTCCTGCTGCTAACACTAACGCCTGATGAACTTAGGAACTCCTCAGAAATTTCCAACCAAAGAGGACTTGCAATTTTGTTTCACTACCCTTTTCAGAGTTCTGCGGCTGCGTTCACCAAGTGTTTTCGGCCTACCGGTTCATTTTTCTGCCCTTTCACTGCCTCGACGTTTCCACTTCACAATTACATCACTCACAGTGGATTTAGGCTTCTGTAGAATGTCCGCAATCTCACGAACTGATTTCCCACAAAGTTGGCATCCCACTATTCTGCCACGATCAAACTCACTAAGCTCCTTTGACTTACTCATTGCCTCACAAACGCATAAATACAATCTGACAAACCACTACCAACACTTTTATAGCTTTCAAATACGTATCAAATTGCGTCACTCGCCAGAACAACTTTTTTAAGGGGTGTCCGGATACTTTTGGCCAGATAGTGTATAATGACTGTAATATTTCCTTATTAAGGCTGTATTCTACTGTAGAATTTTGAAAAAAAATCGAAATTTTTTTTTTTATGTTTTCAAAGTTTAGATATTCAAAAATATGTCATTAAAAGGATTTTTCAAAATTCCTATTATTTCATGAGTTATAGCCGTTTTAGTGACGTGGCATCGGTTCCGGTCCGACCGCTACAAGTTAACAAAAGACGGTAGGCGTTCCCGAGTCCCTACTTATGTCATTAATGAGCATTTTGAAGTAGAGGAAGGATTCTTATATGGAGCAGGAATCGCCGATTAAAAATATGTAAGTATTCTGTACCATTCTATAAGTAAAATTGTCGAAAACTTGTCTCAAAACTTTGAACGCGTTTTTCTCGGAACTACTTTTTTCGAGCTGGCGGTAAGGATATCTCGAGTTCTAATGAAGTGATATACTTCAAATTTGGAGAGGATGTTCTCTATACATCGCTTCATCTCGTGAACCCTGCCCAAAACTATAACTTCTCATTTAGTATTTTTAAAAAATTCGGAATTGTTAAAAAAATATGAAAAAAAATTTAAAAAAATTTCAAACTGCCGCCATTTAATTTTTTTTTTTTTTTTTTAACTTATCCAAGGGTTATACGATAGCGGCATCTATAATAATTAAGAATCCATCTGTTTTTTATGTTTCAGATCACCAGGAGGGTTGGAATAATGCACGCCAGGACACCCTCTTTTTTTTTTGACCCCCCACTTTGACTGCTCATAACTTTGTCAATTTTAATTTTTTTTTTTTTTTAATAATTTTTTTATGTAATAATAAAACATCAATAAACAAATGATAAAAAAATTGATGATAAAAATATTTTTTATTTCCTTTGTTAAAATTTTTTTCCGCTTCAAAAACCGGGCGAAATTCATGCCTCTACAGTAGAATACTCCCTTAAGGTTGACGAGGCAAAATCTTCTGAGGGCTGATTATCCTTCCTTTCCGTCATCCAATCCAGCTGAAACTTGGCAAATAAATTCGTTGTAGATAACTATGTGTTCAATCAAGTTTTGGGGGCAAAAAATAGCTTAGTAAATAGTTCGAAGTGAATCGTTTTTCTTAGTGGTCAAACACTATGAAAATTCGATCTGATAATTGCATATAAATATTGGCAATGCATATAAAGAGATTTATATTAAAAACTTTGTTTTTATGGGTTATTATCTATTTTAAAGTGATATAGGACACATACAAAATATCCAATTTTGAAAACTTATCTCTAACATTTTTTGAGTTGATGAACATTCAATATTGTAATTTTAAAAACCACTCACAATAAAAAAAAAAAAAAAAAAAAAAAAAAAAATTCGAAGATTTCAAAAAATAAAAATAAAATTGTGACTAATATTATTGTTGCCTTAAGTCCAATACTTGTCAATCATTTTACCATTTTTTTACCAAGTAAGTCACAAAGACAAATAAAAAGTGTCTTCTTAATATTTAGCAATCATCATGTAGTAGGTTTTTTTTTTTTTTTTTTAAGCTTACTAAAAAACTAAAAAAAAAAAAAAAAATCAAAGTTTATTGCACCAAAATTATGTTGAAACGTTTTCAGTATTCATACATCAATAATTAAAAATAATCTATCAATAATGCAAAAAGAAAAGTTAAAGAAGTATTACCATATTTTCATCCTAAAATCAAAATTTTTCAAATTGATTTTTTCCTATGTATTGTTACGATCGTACATAATGCAAATGTTTGGGAAACTTGCAATCCTTTTTAGTTCTACAATCACTTTTATTTATAGCATATGTTTAAAATCAAAATTGGAAATTGTAACGAAAATACAAGTTTTGAAGTAGTGGCAGCGGTTACATTTATCTGGCTATTTCGGAAATTTTTAAAAAATGTTGCCAGCCTACAAAAAATCTCGTTAGGGAATTAATCCGAATCCAGTCTGTTCCGGATGTTTGATATTTTGGGGTTGAGCTGCAGTGATTACAGCTCTGATTTTTTGAACTGCTGGAAGCTTGTATGTTCGTTACTGTTTAGTTGGGACAACATGTAACTGTGATGAGAGCTTGAATGCAATTATTTTCTGCTGATGTTTCAAGAAATGTAAAATCTAGCAGAAAAATAAAAGATTTTCTTTTGTAATCTATTCTCATAATTTGTCTGAGAAGAAAATTGTAACATATATTCAAAAACAATTTCCTACACTACTCATAAACATAATTTTCTCCAACTAGCGGAAATGACGTGGAGCAGTAGATCACTTGCCAAAAAACAATCAGATAGTAGTTATAAAGTAGCTACTAGGTGTATATAAGAATAAGACGTCTCTTTCATGGTACATCCTATAAAAATAAATCTTTCATGGAGTTTTAAACGCAAAACACTGACCTATGGTTTACTTCAAAATAATAGTTTGTGAAAATACTTTCGAAAAGAAAAATACGATATGCATTTCAAAATGAGAATTCCTCCCAGTTCGCATAAAATAAAATCCAAAAAATCCATGTTTATTTTTCTTCTCTTTACTTGCGAAAATGCGATATAGAAAAAATATGAAACGAAGGTTTAACTCGCAGGCACATATGTAATGTTATCGAAAGAAAAACTTTGATACTTTTCTATAAATAAAAGCATGCTTTTATCACCATCCACCTACAAGAAACAGCAGGTGCACTTAACGTTGTACTTGAGTCTGCAATAGTCAGCAAAAATAAACACTTTGGGTTTATATAACTTTATAACACGTTTCCAGATCCAGATCATTTTATTTTAAACCTAAAAGTTATGAATAACTACATAGACTTATTATTATCAATAGACTGCGCGTTCCCAATTCAATTATATAACGAGAATGAAATCAAAATGAATCACATGAGTAGGGACTTTTTGGGAGCAGGGTTGCAGATTTGGCGGGTTTCTCCTCACTCAGGCGATAAAGGATAATAAGATTATTAGATAAAGGATTAATTTTACGACGTAGCCAAATTAAAACCACGTGACTGATAGAATTTTGTGATTCATTTTGGTTTCATTCTCGTTGTATGATTGAAGTGGGAACACGCAGTCTACTAACACAAACCTGATATTTTGACATTTCCTTAAATGAATTTTTTAAACAAATAAATGTCAACTTTAATTAAATATTAAAATATAGAAAATTAGTTCTGTAAACAATTAATATGATATATTTTTAGTTACAAATTATACATTTTTAAATATTTTAATAAATATGTCTTTTAATATTTATTTCTGTATGAACCGCTTCACCCTTGCTATAAATTGCTTGCTTAGTCATCAGTTTTTCAGATTTTAATTTCCTCTAGATCATCTTGTATATTGTGCAATGATTCAAAAGCAAGATTACCTATCGATAAATCCCTAACATTTTGATTTAGAAAAATGTGATTTTCACAAAATCTTAACGCAAATCGAATTTTTTATTAAATACATCAATAATAGTTCTTTTTTTATAGAAAATGGCTCTTTTCATAAAAATTTTAATAACTAGAAACTGACAGCAATTAAATAATAACGCGCAGTGGCTCACCTATACAACTTTAACTCTAAGTGAATAAATTAAGTTTTGTTTACCAATTTTGAAAAGATTTGCTTATTTACCGAGTATTTCAATAAAAGCTTCATTGCACTGTCAAAAGCTTGTAAATCACTAATTTTTTAAAAACCCTCCTACTTGTGGATTTTTCTGTATAAATATTCTGCAAATATATTTGCAATTTCTCTTTGCAATTATAAAACATACTTAGTTAATCATTATTCTGCACTTCTATCTCAATATTGTTGCACAAAGTGTCGGTATATAGAGTAAATAGTGACATATTATTTTAAAATTCTATTGTAATTTATTTTATCTTATTTTATTTATTAACAGCGATTATACAGGTTAGAAAAAGGTGGCAACACCTAAAGCAATCTATAAATTTCGAGATGTTTCTTTTTCGATGAATTGGCTGGAAATTTCGGGAAAGTTCTCACGCGCCTGGTATATAAAAACTGGAGATCGGGAAAGTTTTCAGATTGACTTCGGACTTCGATAAAAGCTGTTCGCTTTGTTTACATATTGGAGTGAGCTTGTATAATCTCTGTATTCGAAGTTGTTTTTGTTGAAGCTTGTGTTGAAGCTTGAGATTGATTGCACTGTTGTCTTTGAATAAATTTTTTGCCTGTGAAGAGTGAATAAATAGTAGTTTCATCTTAAAAGCTGTGCCATCATTGCCTCAGTAGAAAAATTCATAACAATATTAAAACATTTATCAAAGGACACATTTCCATTTACAAATGCCGACACTTAAACAAAACAAAAAAAAGCTCAATTTGGTGACAGTTTTAACTCAAAATCTTACTATTCGATGATAAGCAGTTTTCTCACGACAGATACAAATAACTGAAGATATGTTTATAAAAACTAAAGACTAAATGCATATAAAAGACTGAAAATTTATAAAGACTACCCATTCAACATTGTTTATAAAGACTGATAGTTTATCAAGACTAAACATTTAAAATAACGGCTAACATTAATAAAGGCTAAACATTTCTCAATAGGAAATGTTTATAAAAATTAAATGTTTGTAAAGACTAAACATTTACAAAGACTAACGACTAAACGCTTATAATGACTAAATGTTTCTAAAAAATAAACGTTTCTGGTCCAAATGTTTCTAAAGTCTAAATATTTACAAAGACTAACGAATAAACATTTATAAAGACTAAACGTGTGTCATTACAGAGCATTTATAATGACAAATAATTATTCATTTACAAAGACAACACATTTATCAAGAATAAGAGTCTATAAAAACCAAACGTTTATAAAGACTAGAAATATAAAAATACTAACTCTTTAACATTTAAAAAGACTAAGGACTAAACATTTATAAAGACTAAACTTTATAAAGACAAACAGAAGACTGAACTTTTATGTGAGTTTGACCACATTTATATATTTTATACGAATATTTATTTGACACTTTTTAAAACTCTTGGTGTCTCTAAAATTGAAAAAAAAAAAAACTGATTACTTTTCTGAAATTTAATTAAATATTACTCTTTTTAAAACGTAGCTTAATCAATGGACCATACAATTAACCCCCTTACTAATTCCATTGCTTTAAAAGCACACATTTTAACCAGTTCTATCAGTTTGTCCACAATAAACATTGCTAACAATAAATATTGTTAACTAAAATTAAAAAAGGTAATAGCAATACGAATTAAATTTCCTTTCAACAAGAAGTTATTCCATTTTCATTAAAAAAATATTTTCTGAAAGAAACCATAAACACCCAAAATACAAAAAAGACACCTTGTTTCATCAAAAGAAACACGCCTGAGTGTTTTCTCAGTTTAAACTTCGTATAAGATAAAACCGTTTATGGTTAAACATCTGTGACCAGTGATGAGTTTGGTGAAATTGGAGTCTCTCCGTAGCATAAGTCACTAATGCGATTTTGATTTGCTTCAAAGCTATTAAGAATATTCCGGAGAAAATAGAAAAAATTCCTAATGATCGTTTTTCTTTAGTTTTCAGACTTCAGATTTTCTTTTTGTTATAGCAATATAAAAGTTGTGTGTGTTTTTTGTCACATTAGCACTAAACGTACCTAAAAATATCTTGCTTTACTTAGAAGTTTATTTAGCAATACTTGATTAGTTTTCGGAGTCTTACAAACAACTTCAAGATTTTAGGAGAAAGTAGAATATAGTTTTTCTACTACAATGATACATTTCACATTTAGTACTTCTAGTTGATACTATTAAATGCACCATATTAAATGTACCATTTCATTTATTATAACATGACTTGGTATACATTGATCATAAGTAATAAAAGTTAGTAAAGGGGATTGAAAAAAAATTCGAATTTCTTACAGAATGTCCAATGTAATATAGTATACAAACCTTTGTTAACTAAGGGTGTGGAACATCGCTCAGCGTTCAATTACACTATAATACTGATATCAATTTGTGTCATTTACCATTTTTATATTTTCATCATTCATTTAGAAAAAAATGGCCAGTTTGGTGATATTTTTTACCATAACTCATAAATGGGCCTCAAAAAACAAACAAAAAAACTGAAATTACAAAATTATGATTTTGGTGATATACTTTTTGATAATTCTTTTATTATCCTTTATTATAAGTGACACTGAGGAGAGAAGAAAAAAATGATCGTTGATGAAGTATGCTCAAGGAAATATAATTCTGTGTTAAAGGCATTCGTTTTTCAACTTTTTACGCCATTGAAACATTTTTACAGAAATTTCGGAGGTGGGGATGTTTAGAACCCCTTAAGAGGCATTACCACAGCGATTTTGAACAAAATCGTTAGAACCGTTTTTTAGAAATCACTGAAAAACATGATTTTTTTTAATGACAGCTACCTTATGCGCATACATGATTTTGACGAAAACCTTAATGGTAGGGCCCTGTGCCATCACCAACCTGCACACCAAATTAGAACATCGCAAGTCAATTTGTTTGGGAATTATGCTGACCACATACACACAAACAGACATATTTTCTACAACACTTTTTTGAAATCAGGATGCTCCAAAAAGTGGAGAATTTTTTTTTATACCGAATACTATACTTTTATTACTTTATGTAATACATATGGGTAATTGAAAGTAAAAATGAATATTTAGAGGCAATTCATGTTCAGTATTATTGCTTCATATATATTCCTAGTACATTAGTTTATACAGGGTGTCCAGAAAAGGACTCCCTGATTTCAAAATTAAATATCTCGAAAACATAGATCAATAGAGGAATGCAGTAAACGGTATGTTTATTGTGAAAGCTGTAAGAATTTAATACAGCAGTTTGAAATAATAGTTACAAAAGCTGCTAACAGATGGGGCTGTAATCGCCATACGTAATGCCTAGTATAAATAGTGATCCGAAGCCCAGAGCGATCAGTTCCACTATTGAAGCGTGAAAGGAGGTTAGCGTACCGAAGGAAGAGATTAAAACCATGCACTCCATTGAACAACGCGTTTTTCTGGTGCTAGAGTACCACAGGTTAAAAGAGAATCCTACGGCAACAAGGCGCAGTTTTCAAGCACGATTTAATGTTCCAAAAGGACCCGATGCGAAAACCATTCGTACGCTCTTCGCCAAATTTCAACGAACAGGCAGCGTAACTGATGATCTAGTGGGGAATGTTGCCGCAAGCAAACTGCAGTTACGCCTGAAAATGTCGCCACAGTTTCTGGAATTATTCAGCAAAATCCAATGTCATCCGTCCGTAGAATTGCATCTGAGACTGGTTTGAAGCGTTCCAGCACGCAGAAAATACTGAGAAAGAGCCTACACATGTTTCCATTCAAATTTCAAACTCACTAGGCCATACCCGTACGAACTGTGCAACAAAGGATTGACTGTGCTAATCAGATGCTCACAATGATTGATAGTGAAGGATTTGATGTTGTCTGCATCTGGTTTACAGATGAAGCACACTTCCACCTGAATGGATTCGTGAATAAACAGAACTGGCGATTTTGGGGTTCCGAAAATCCATATTGGTGTGAAGCGAAACCCCTGTATTCTCCTAAAGTTACTGTGTGGGCTGCAGTATGCAGCAGAGGCATTATTGGCCCTTTTTTCATTCGAGAAACGGTCACTAGTGAACGTTACGTTGCAATTTTGGAACAATTTGTCGCCACACAGCAAGTGTTAGAGGATCGACCACGTACTGAATGGTTTATGCAAGATCGTACCGAACAAGTGTTTCGCTTTCTTGATGAATACTTCGGAAATCGAGTCATTGCTTTGGAATATCCCAAATTTACTGGTGCAGGCATGGATTGGCCTCCATATTCGCCGGATTTGACTCCCTGTGACTATTTTTTGTGGGGCACATTGAAAGACGTTGTCTACCGAAGCATCCCGCCACGCTGGACGAGCTTGAATCGGCGATCTGTGTGGCATGTGAATCCATTTCTGTTGAGACACTACGAAATGTGATGGCAAATTTCATTCTTCGTTTGCGCCACCTCTGTAGTGCCAATGGTGAACATTTTGAAAACATTGTGATGTGATTTTTTTGCAAAGAATGTTTTCATACGATTATTTCATTTATGTATGCTGATAATGAGCTGTACAGCATACAGCGCCATCTGTTAGCAGCTTTTGTAACTATTATTTCAAACTACTGTATAAAATTCTTACAGCTTTCACAATAAACATACCGTTTACTGCATTCCTCTATCGATCTTTGTTTTCGAGATATTTAATTTTGAAATCAGGTAGTCCTTTTCTGGACACCCTGTACATGGATAACTTTTTAAAGCTCTCGCCACATTTAACTCAGCATCTTGTCCAAGGTATTTGAATGCCAACCCCATATTCGTTACATATATAATGTTATTTTAGAATATACTATTACGTCAAGCTTGAATCACTCAAAATAGTCATTTTCGATTTACGTCCTACATTCCCATAGATGTATAAATTAAGTTCGTAGTTTCTGAAATATTTTCTTTTCATTTCACTTTTCAATAATTGATTATTTTTTTTTCAATAAAGTGTGGATTTGTTCCGTAAAAAATTCTTTGGAATTTTTAAATATATTTCAATGTTTTCATAGTTTCTTAATGATGGACTTTCGTTTGCATTTTCTTGAAATTAATCCCCATAATCTTAAATTGTAGGATGTGCCGCAAGCATCGTTATACTTTTAAACTATTTCTTGGCTCATGTCTTAAAAGAGAACGCGACAGTCTGACTTCGCCTTCTAAGCCTAAAGTTTTATTTTTTCAACCACGATTTCTGCCAGAGTGTTGCTTTGAAGTATAGGAAGATTTAGAACAGGCATAGAATTAAAAATAAAAGTTCATTAGAAAAATGTAAAGCAAAATAACAAGTGTTTATATTATTATTATTATTATTATCATTAGATTATTATTATTATTATTTTTATTTTTTTTTATTATTATTATTTTTATAATTATTATTATTATTATTATTATTATTATTATTATTATTACTCATAAAAAGTTTTTATGAGCTAATATATAATTATTTAAAACAATGAGTACTGAAAAAAACACTCGTTGTTTTGCCTTCAAAATTTTTTAATAAATTTGTATTGCTGATAATATACACTCCTGTGGTAACCTTTTGTATGTTTTAGAGCCATTATCCGTAAGAAATTGTGCCTGAAAAAATAACGCACTAGGTCTATTGAACAGAGACAAACGGACGTTTCATCTGACTAAATCATTAATTAAACCTGAAAATTACTGAAAAATTCATCTTGTTTTCTCAAAACAATAATATTACTCTGAGGAAAGATAGTTTTAAGGTATCTGGCAATTTGCCCCGATAACTGAACCTGACACTCACCATGCACTGTCAGTTCTTTTTTTTTTTCTTTTTTTTTTTTTCTTCTTTTTTTTTTTTAACGCTTATCCAGTCCATGAAAGCTTTTAAGTATCAAAAACCTTGTTCTTCCTATTAAATATGTTAACATAGACAAACATTTGATCAGTAAGCTCGGGATACAAATCAATAACCAATAACAAAATGCTTTTTAAACCAATGCAAGATGGGTTTTTTTTAATAGTCGGATTTTATCATTGAATTCCAAATTGAAAACAAGTCATTATGTTGGATACGCTATTGAAACATGTTGTTTTAGTAATTTTAACTAACTGCTATATACGATTCTATAAAGTAAGACATTTTTCACGTCACTGATTAATTAAAATATTATTAGTAGTTAAAATGATCTGACCGGGAACCCGAATTTAAAGAACAACTATTAATTAGTTACTAATCCAGCTCTATAGACCCATGAATAATAATATAATAATTAATTCATTAACTGCAAAATAATTTTAGGACAGATTTTATGTTTGCTTTTAACTAATTATAACGTTATACAACTATTTAACATAAATGTAATTTCTAAGTTTAAACAACTCTAATTGATAAAGTATTAGGAACATTACTAAATTTTTAAAAGGAATAAATTAAACTAACTAAACTCAAATTCATAAAGGAATACATCAGTTATTCAATTAAAATTAGTAAATGTAAAACATTTGATCACAGTATATGAAGCTATAACGGAAAATTATCTCTGTGTAATTTGGCTATTAAATTAAATTCTATTTTGCAATGTAGTAAGAATGCATATTATATTAAAGTACTGTGTTGGAATGTGTAAATATCGAGTAATGTTAGCTACATTAGATAAAGTAAAACTCAAAAATTCAGAAAACGTCTCCTACATTTAAATGAAATTTTTATCACTGAACTATATTTTTGGATACTATTTTTGTTTATATTAAGGAGACTTGATACCCTTCACACTATTTTTTTTATTTAGGCCTTTAAAATTATGATTTTTACCTATTTGGAAGTATTACTAAGTAAAAACTAAATTTTATATAATAGAAGTTCACGTAGTGTTTTAAATTTTCAAAATTTTGAAATTTAAAAAAAAAAAATCATCGAATTTAAAATTCTATCTACTTTTTCATTTTTCAATATTTTTTCCTGGTTTTTTTTTTGAAAAACTGTTCCTAGTATTATGCTCTAACTTCTTAAGGCATTGGATTCAGATTAAGTAAAATAGTTTTCGAGACAAACGACAATTAATGTACCCATATGTAAGAAAAGCGTAAAAAACGGGTATATTTCAACATTTAAATTTGTAAAAAAATAAGTTTTTATTTTAATTAAAAATCCACACCTATTTTTGTCCAATATATAGTAAGGATGACACAGGTTTTCGGGTTATTTCATTCATATTTGCTGATGTTTCAGCATTTTGAGTAAGGTTTGAATTTCAAAAATCACGAACTTAGAAGAATGCATTTGAAACATCAAAGGATCTATTGCAGTAATGGTAAGTTCTCTCTAAAAAAATAATTTTTCTGCAATTGCAGTTATTGGATCAACTCAAAAACTTTCCAGAATAAGGATAAGGTTTCAAAAATTATTAATAATGAGTGAAAATGAGGGGTACCAAGTCCCATTAACTGATGTGTGTAAAGGATAATTGCACCAAAAAATGATAATTCCAGATTTCGAAAATTCTCAATATTTTGTCTCAATTGAAGGGCATTTTTTAAATCCTTTGTTGTTCTAAATACCAACCACGTTAAGCTAAAATACTCTTCATGTTAAAAAAAAAACAATTCACGAAATTGTAATGATCGTAGTATTTGAGGTCCCAAACTTTTTATTCAAGTACAAACAGTTTCCAATGCCCTTAGACCTGTTTGGTTCAATGCGGGCATCTCAATATAAGTGGAAATAAATAGACAAAATTTAAATCAATTTAAATCTTAACCTGATTCCTAGAACTAGACAAACTGGAAGAGAATACTTTTGAATAACTGCTTTTTCCCTACTTGTGTTGGAAATCCAATTTTGACAATCTACCGAATCCTCAACTGCAGCCTTTCTCTAATGGAAAGCCAATATAAGTTTTTACCTTTCTGCATTATCAAGAGGAAATCTCATGATCCTTTTCTCGAAATCGGTAAAACTTTCTAGTTATGATTGCCTGTCTACTCCAAAGCAATCCTTATACAAGATGTACTAAAAAGATTGTTACGGCGTTTACTTCTGAGACAGGAAATCAATCTGTGCAAATCACGAAAATGCTCAAAATAAGGAGTAATAAATAGGTAATTTTTTATAGGAAATATGTTTTCAGAGCTAGCCAATTCTATTTGTTAACCTTCCATTAGTCAGCGCATCTCAAATGTACATATATCCCTTATACACTTTCCCCTCCTCTGGCTTTATTTTTATTGAATTACTTGTGATACGATTTTTGAATAAATTTTACTATTTAATTAGATTCTCTAATACTTTATATTTCCAAAGAATCTTAAATCGGTAACAATTAACTATTTAAACTAGAATAAATTTCATTTGGCTTTCAAAAAAACCAAAAACACCTCATAAGAGCAACGCGATTAACAATGTCGAAAAACAGAGCGCGACTAACGGAAGGTTAAGCAACTACTTTTGTTAGGATTATTAAGTGTTGAACCTCCCCCCCCCCCCTCCCCCATTTACCTACGTAGATCATCATCTGTCCTGCTTGTTAGTAGCTACCTCTAGCGGGTTTTTTCATATTTCTCATTCTGCGCATGTTTGTGGGGTGTTCCACTGCTTACCACCAATTGTAACAACTTTATTGGGAAAAGATCAATTAAACAAGGGGTTCCAGAAGTCAACTTACCAGAATGCAAAAAGGTTGAAATTCTAGTAACTTTAACACATATTGAATTAAAGCGAGTTTAAAATTGCTATCTTTTATTTAGAAAAGTAAATCTCCATGATGCTGATACCATTGTTTTAAAATCTTTTTCTGGCATAAAATGTTTAACGATATGCTGGAAAGTCGGGGAGTTGAACCACGGACACCCAGCTCCGAAGTGGGGCGTGCTAACCACTAGGCAAAAGTAATTACTAGTGTCCAGGTGTTGTATCTGTCTTTTGTACACAAGACCGTCACATGGACGTGCTTAGCATTCAATTAAAATTTTCTGTTGAGCAAATTACAGTACTTCCATGCATAATATCTTAGAAAAAGCCAACTGAAAATCTTTAAAATACGTTACACATCGTAACTTAAATAATCAAGTTTTAGACATTTCTCTTCGCATCACACAGATCTTCTGTAGTGGCTACAATCAAATTTTTTAATTAGCTCTATTTTATTCAATTTTAAAGATATAATACAATTTTGTGATTAATATTGTTTGACCACAAGAAAATTTTGGAAAGTGACCCTTTTTTACTGAATGTGTGATATCTAAATAAAAATTAAACTTTTGAAATAAATTATCCTTGAAAGTACCCCTATTTTTTATCAGTCCTTTCCTTAGTGAGATTTTTGAAATTTACATTCATGGTTTTTTACATGCTTTGAAAATTTAAAAAAAAAACCTGTTATATTTCACTATAACACATTTATTTATTTATTTATTTATTTATTTATTTATGTATTTATTTATTTATTTATTTATTTATTTATTTATTTATTTATTTATTTATTTATTTATTTATTTATTTATTTATTTATTTATTTATTTATTTATTTATTTATTTATTTATTTATTTATTTATTTATTTATTTATTTATTTATTTATTTATTTATTTCAGTTTCTGTGTAATTGTGTATAAGAAAACATAATGTCTTTGATGCTAAAATATATTCCAATCGTCAATAAAGCTTTTTAAGGGTAAGAATTACAATAAACATTCTACTTGATTGTTTCTTACAAATCTTCCTTGAAATATTCTAGTATTAATTACAAAAAGGAAATTATTAAATCTTTAAATGATCAAAATAGTGTTTAAAAAATAATAAAAAATAGAAAATAGAATTATTATAGTATTAGATACATGAATATAGTAATAGGTTTTGACTAAATAGACAATTTATAAAAACATATTTAAATAAATCATGTGTACTTTACTTAGTTTTTAATATTTATAATGAATGTAATTTTATTTTTTTTACCTTAGATATAATTTTTCTATGATCTCAGTAGTACGTATAAACAATTTTATAGATGAGTATATTCCCTTAATAAGATAAATTTAATTATGAAAATGTCGTTTTTGAAATATACTTTGCATTAAATGCCGTATTAATTATTATTATTATTATTATTTTATTATTATTATTATTATTATTATTATTATTATTATTATTATTATTATTATTATTATTATTATTATTATTATTATTATTATTATTATTATTATTATTATTATTATTATTATTATTATTATTATTATTATTATTATTATTATTATTATTATTTAACTTATAATAAAGTAAACAAACCATCCTATATGTATTATCACACTAACTGTTGCATAGAAAAGGGACAAAATATTTTAATTCAAATATTTTACAGAAAACGTAAATTTGGTATCTATTTTAACATATTAATGTAAAACCAATAGATATTTTACTATAACGTCTCGTAAAAGTGAAGAAGTATTAACAGGACTAATTACCTTTAAAAATAATTATTTGGAGATTTTTATTTCATATGTTATGTTATGTTTTTTTTTTTTTTTTTTTTTCTATTGATAAATTAATTTAGTTTCTACTAAGAAAATGATAAGAATGTTACAATTTTGTTTTAAAAAAGTGAATTACGAATTATTAATGGTATCAGACGCTTACCTTTAACTTTGCTTTTCTCTAAGCATGATATTTCAAACTTTAATGCACCTTTTTTAACTAACAAATTATTATTTTTTATGAAATTGTAGTAAATAACCTACAGATTTAACTGAGGTTAAAATGTATCTTGTTATTATCATACTTATTTTTAAAATACCAAATCTTTGTAAGAAAAAGAAGAAAAAAAAAGAGATCTCGAAAAAATGGTGAGATTGATTGAAATTTAACAAGAAAAATTGTTATCTTATTTTTTTTACTAAACGTTAGACTTAGCATCTTGTATAAAATAAGGGCCTGAGAAGCAAAGGGGTCCAAGTGACTTTTCTTAACTTTTGAGAAAATACACTTTAAAATTGTTTATGTATATTCAATATGTATGAAAATTATTTGTTGTTCATACACTAACCTCTGGGATGAAGATATCACTAATTTTTATAGAATTTAATATAAATAAGAAACTTCAAAGTATATTTTCTCAAAAGTTAAGAAAAATCACTTGAACCCCTTTGTTTCTTAGTCCCTCTAATCTATTTAATCTATCTATATTAAAAAATTTAAAGCTCGTTTGATAAGAACTTCTCAAGAAAAGATATATGTATAAAGAATAGGAAATTTATCCTAACGTGTATAAAGGGTATTGAGTCTAAATGATGAAAAAATTCATGTAGCAATACCACATGTCTCTTTATATCACATTTCTATATATAAAGGCATATAATAAAAATCCTTCAAATTTTACTTAAGATGCTTCAGACTAAATCACTGAAAATAAACTATTTTTTGTAAATATTATACGAATTTCATATATTATAAACTTCATTTGCAGTGACACAACCAGTTAATCAGTAGTATCCTTGTTTTGCTCAGTTTTTTCATGAACAAGTATCACAAACCACCATAACTTAATACTTAAAGTAATACTATATTCCATCTCGGAGCATATTATTTGTATCAACACAATTTTGAAAAAGATTATTTCGATCCTCGTGGAGGACATTTTATATAAATATGCTCACAGAACGAAGGTATTTTAAATGGAAATGAAGCAAAAGCTAATATAAGCAAATAAAAGTTTTATTGGTAGGAAATAATGTACGATATATTCATTTTAAAGAAGAAAAAAAAAAAAAATGTGTGTAGTTTTCGTATCATTATTAAAAAATAAAGTCTTTTAGAATCTGCTCTTGTGGGAAAGGTTAAGAAAGATTCGACATAGCTATGTTACTTTTATAAAGGAACGTAACTATATATTTCATATTTTTATACATTAAATTAAAAAAAATATATATATAAAAGCTAACACAATAAGATATCATATGAATAATAATTCTACTACAGTATGTTAAGCATGAACAAATGTATTGCATGGTTTTTTACTTGCTTTATTGCTTGTTTTTTACAAATGTCCTTTCGAATGACTTTTATGCTTGGCTTTATACATACAAATAATTAATATATAATAGAATTTTTGTTTTATAATAATACACGAGTGTTGCTTATATAGCAGTATAAATTAAGAAATAAATAAATATATTCCTTTGCAATAAACTAATGTTTTATCTTGTATTTGAGTAATAATTCCACTAAATGTTCTTTTAGCTGATAAAATGTTAAGAACTACAGATATCCAGCTAAAAAAAACTGAAAAGCAATTTATCCTTTATGAAGCTTCTGTGGATTTATCTGTACCCCAAGTAAAATAGATTATCTTAATTTTCTTTCTTTTTTTTATTTTCATGATTGTGATTGTGATATTGTGTTAGTTTTGTGTTTTTTCAAAATGTAATAAGTTGCATATGTAATGAGAACTAAATAATGGAGAAATTCATTTTTAAAGAGCTACAGTTGCATTGATAGAATAGCTGAAGTAAGCTTTCACCCCCGCTCCTATAAAATTAAGAAAAGTGAAAATT
This sequence comes from Linyphia triangularis, assembly GCA_963978545.1. NCBI lineage: Eukaryota > Metazoa > Arthropoda > Arachnida > Araneae > Linyphiidae > Linyphia > Linyphia triangularis. Next base: position 95,998,927 of record OZ021723.1, on the reverse strand, counting down.
GTGTATCTCTTACTTAAGAGATAAAAAAAATGATATAAGATACTGTATTTTACTTTGATCCGTTGTTAATACTGTAAAATATTGATGAGATTCACTTGTAAAAAATAAAAAAAATAAAAAAAAAAACTTACCAAACTTACAAGTAATTGTTCAAAAACCATTGAAAATACATTGCTGACTGTTATGTACAAATTAGAGTTTTCAAAACATTATGGCGGAATCTTGCAATAACAAAACAAAAAAAGAGAAAATAATTCTGGTAAAAAGAACATCTTTACGACAATAAAATATCTTTCGCTTTAATGAATGATGCTCTATGACGAAACATTTAAAAAAAAGAAAAAAAGATACCTATTCCCTGAGATATAAATAAATAGGTTCCCACTTGTTTACCTGCAAATACCTATACAAAAATTAGGTATCTAACATCAGATTTTAATATTCATTTTCAAGTTAATAAGAAACGCATATTAAACATACTTACCGCATTTTAACACATATTTGTAACAATTTATCAGACATTTATTGTATAAAATGCATATTCAAAAGTATTTATTGCGTAAATGAATTACAGGAATTCCCTTCTGGTTTATTACATACGGGTATCATTTAGTGATGGCAATTCTGATTACATTCTTAACTACGACAACATGCAGTGATAATAAAATGTAAGTAATAGTTAATTAACTAGCTAATAAAGGTGTGGATGTTAAGTGACGAATTTACACAGGAAACAAAATTAGACGATAGTGTATTTTCAAAAAAAAGATTTTGTATATAAATGTGTGTTTTTTTTTTTTTTTTTTTTTTGTTTTTTTTTTTTTTTTAATTAAGATCTCTTTTTTTTTTTTTTTGCTTCTAATACAGTCTGGTATCCTCTTTAAAACTGCTTAAACTGGCAATATGTATCCTTTTTGTTATACTTTACAATTAGTTTTAATTTAAGATAAAGTTGTTGGAATTCACTAATATTTTTAGTTAAATTAACCTATTTAGAATTCATGTTAAAATTCAAAGATAAATGTATAGTAAATATGAATAGGTGACGTGGATGCAATAATGTCACCATCCTGCTGGTGAAGAAACGAAAACTTTTTTTTTTTTATGTTTATAATATGGAAATGAATAGAAATAGGAATTGAGTAAAATAACTGCAAATATACATCAGGGTGTACATAATTCAATACCTCAACTTTGCAGGGTTAGAAAAGAGAAGAAAACTTGGGGTGGGGAACATCGCACAACTTTCAATTACAGGCCTGTATGACGATATTATTTTTTGCGATAATTCTTGTATGGGTCTTTTTTTTTTTTTTTAAGAAATAAAAATAAAAAAAAATACTCTTCGACAATCCTTATATTATCCTTTATTATAAGTGAAACTGAGGGGAGAAGAAAAAACGATCATTGATGAGGTATGCTCAAAGAAAGAGAACTCTGTGTTGAAGCCATTCGTTTTTCAACTTTTTACTACTCCATTAAAGCATTTTTATGTGAATTTCGGAAGTGGGGATGTTTAGAACACCTTAAGAGGCATTACCACAGCAATTTTTATCAAAATCGTTCAAGCCGTTTTTTAGAAATCATTGAAAAACCTGATTTTTTCAATGGCATCTACCGTATGCACATGCGCGATTTTGACGAAAACCTTAATGGTAAGTCTCATGGCCACCAGCAATCCGCATACCAAATTTGAATATCGTAGGTCAACTTTTTCGGGAGTCATGCTGACCACAGACACACATACAGACAGACATTTTTCTAGATCACTTTTTTGAAATCAGGGTGTTCCAAAACGTGGAGAAATGCAAAAAAGAAAAAATCGATGATTTTTTTTTTTTGACCGAATGCTATATTTTCATTACCCTAGGTATAATACATATGGGTAATTGAAAGTAAAAAATTTACAATGTGTTTATGCATTCACCTTACAATTTTATCATGCGTCAAAGCACAGAAAATCATTCACCTTTGGTAAATGTGGTGTTTGATTAATGTATTTTGGTGATAGTGAATAGAACGAATATGTTCTGTCTGTACATAAAAAAATATATATTATTTTATTAAAACTGTTCACGGGTTTATTTACTTGGATTTACTAATTATGTTGCCATAGTTAGAAAAAATACCTGGTAATTTTTTTCTTCAGCAGAACGGCGTCCCACCCCATACGCATTTAGTTATACTTGGGTTTTTAAATGACAAATTGCCCCACTGGTAGACTGGTCACCGACCACGCCTGACCTGGCACCTCATCAATGGCCTCCTCTCAGCCATGGCATCACACAGTGCTTTTTTTCCCCCTCTGGGCTACGTCAAACATAAACTGTATACTCCACAGCTACTAACTTCCGTTGACGAACTTAAGACACGCATATCCGTAGCCTTTCAAAGTGTCACACAAGATATGCTGAAAAGAGTGTGGGACCGTCTCGATATTGTGTGCGTTTTAGACTGAGAGACGAGACAAGTCTTCTGCTGGAGTCTTCTGCTTGGTATTGCCTCTAAATTTAGAAGTTACACATACGGTCGGTAGTGCTGCCATCTACCGGGAAGCTAACGCAAAGAGGTAGAAATGAACTCTTCGGTGGCTATATGTAGACTTGCGCACTCCCTCTCTCTCGAGTGTGTGCTTCTTCTTGTGCAGTACTGCCCACTACCGATCTGTACTGGATATGGGGTTGGTACAAAATTCTTAAAAGAAGCAGAGGTGCCTTAGTCCCCATAGTCCTTGATATGAAGAAGAAGAAGAAGAGAGACGAATGTAAGTTTAGGTACCCCATCGAATATCATTCTGAATTTTTTTTACAGACTTTGGAGAAAAGTTAGTAGATTACGAATCCTCTGGTCTGCAGTGGCAAAAATGGCCGAAACTAGTCAAAACTCGACTTTGAGTGAGCTGAACTAAATCCGATTGTCAAATATGCCATAACTCTTCAAATAATGAGCATTCCTTTTTATTTGGTAACCCCTCGTACCCATTCAAAGATTAAGGGCGCAGACGATTTGTGATCTCTGGATCAGACAACTTGCATTTTTTTTTTAAAGTAAACCAAATTGGCGATATCAGTTATATCACCAGCGTCGAAATATTTATTGTAAACTTGACTTACTTTTAAAAGATGCAAGTAAGCTGTCGCTAGATATACGAAACGTCTTCAATCTTCTTAATTGAAAATTAAAGAGCGATGGATTACCAAATAAAAAAAGAATGCTCATTATGTGCAAGTTATGGCATATTTGGCAATCGGATGTAGTTCAACTCATTCAAAGTCGATTTTTGATCAGTTACGGCCATTTTTACCACGGCAGACCAGTGGATTCGTATAATATACTAACTTTTCTCCAAATTCTGATTCATAATGATGCCCGATGGTGTACCTAAACATGCAGTCCCCTCTCGGACTATTTCTCGAGCAGCTCACAGTGAATATTTATAACTGTTGAATTCAAAATTTTCACTGTAATTGACTTCCAAGGAGCAACAAGCCTGTACTTTGTTTCATTTTCTTTTAATTGCAAACTTGAAACATTCAATTATGTAAACCTTTATTATAAAACGTGATAAATAAGTTCATGTTATGGTTTTTCAGCTACTAAAATTTAATGCACTTCTGTTGAGTTAGTTTACGTTTTTTTTTTTTTTTTTATTATTGTGCAATTTATTGTTCAATTAAATGTGTACGTTTATTCTCTTTTATGACCAAACGACAAAACATTTTACCTAACAGTTCATATTGAGGGTTTTATTGAATTGCAAGAGTCCAAATGTTTTACACAGAAATATTATCGTTTGGTGAGTCTATTAAAAGTGATTTTTATTGATTGTTTGAAAATAAATAACATCGTTATAAAAATATACGCATTTTTTTACTTTAAACTCTGTTTTCTCAAAATGCTGTTCCATCTCAAAACCATCTTTTTCTTAGAATCGACTGAATATTTTGTTTTGAAAATTTTCTTTTACTTATTGTACTTATAAACAGGCATATAGTATTACAGAAATATAAATAAGATTGTTCTTTTTTTAATTCTCAAGTGGGGTTTTTTTGTAAAATTTTATGAACATAAATTCATAACATTCAAAACATTAAATGAAAACACACCTTTCTTACAAATGATATGTCAGTCTATGTAAAAGAGTACTAATATTAGTTGGGCAAAATTTCAAATCAATACTATAAGTAGTTTCATAGAAAAAGGTCCATAAAAAAGGTCTTTCTAAAATGGATAAGGTAGAGCCCTTTAAATTAAAAAAGAAAAACTCTCAAGCAATATTCATTCTCAGTATTATATTAAATCGGGAAAATATACTTAGTTGTGATTTAAATAACAGAATAGTTAACGAAGTAGGATTTTACACAAAATTGTGTTTTATTTACATGTATCGAAAGTATAGATTTGTTTTCTAAAATGGAGTTTAGCTAATAAATCTTCTCCTTCCCAGAAATTTTTTGGAATTATTTTAAGTATAAAAAAAGAAAATTTTGTGTAATATTAAATAGCAGAAAAGAACTGTGAATACACAAAATTAGCTTCATGTAATAATACGAAATGACTACTTATTTACCACATTTAGCATAAAGAATGTTAAAATATTCATCATTTCTATTTTTATAATATATATATTTTGATAATAAAAGCAAATAAAATCAGCATGCAGTGTAATAAACACTCAGTTACACTACTACTACTACAAAAAAAAATAAAAAAATAATAATAATAATAAATTACAGTGAAAAATATATTTAACAACAGTTCGCTTTGAACATTCTATAAAAGATAACAGTTTGAGAATTACTAACTGTCAAGGGACCCCAAAGTTGAAGAAATAACCTAATCACTTATATTGACTGTAAGGAAAAAGATTTCAAAACTTTCGGAAGTAAATTATTCATAATACACAACAACTCTTATTGGTTATCGAAAAATTAATCTCGTTCCAAGGGCAAATCCTTGTTTGCAATCAACGGATTTTCTTTTGGTAATTTGTTACTCGTACTTTTTTTTTTTTTTTTTTTTTTTTTTTTAAAGTCAGAGTTTTTTATAGTTTCCTTATTGAGTAAAAAACATTTTTTCTGACATTTCTTTAGCAAAAAAAAAAAAAAAAAAAAAAAAAAAAAAACTCGCAATTTTACAGTATTCTGATCTTAATGAAATAATGCTTACACAGATTACGCATTTAGAAAACTTTTTAAAGTGAAAAGTTTCGTTTTATTGCTGCACATTGTTTTTCATAATCAAATACATTGACTTTAACGAGTACGTTTGCTAAACTAATGCCGCGTATATTATTTCTTTTTTTTAGAATTACATAAAACTGCGACAAATATTGTTGCATTCAATTAAGCTGCTTATTTTTTTTTTTTTTTTTTTAAATACTCTTTGATGAGTGTTCCTGATAACATATTTCAGTTAGCAGAAGATATTTGTTTTTAAAAATTTTGTTTTAAGCTCTTACAATGTTTTTGTTTTTTTGTCTTTCACTACTTTTGAAATTATAAATATTTTATTTTTATTATCAATTTCGTATTTTGTAAGATTTTCGCCATCGTCTAATGCATTCATATAGATATTTCTTGAATTACCACATAGGATTATGTTTACTGCTTTTAAACAAGTTTCACTAACATTAAGGAGTCTAAATAATTCATTGAAAATCAAGTAAAGCTTCTTTTATTTTTTTTATTATGTTAAACAAGATTATTTCCTATTTGTTGAAATTTACTTCAAATCAAAATTTATTAGAATGGCTGCTTTCAAGAGTTTGTTGAAATGGTTGGTAAATTCTAATTCTGTTTTAGTTCTGGAATCACTTTAATTATAGCTTTTAATTAATGTAAAAATTGTATATAAGATCGGAAATATAAGCTTTAAAAGAGTGGCAACGTTTAGATTTATATGGATATTTCTAGAATTTTTTACAATGCCGTTTCATTCATTGTTATTTATGTAAATTGACCATTATATTGTTAGATAAATATACTCGTTGTTGAGGAAACTTAGTTGAAAATTTGAAAGTGTTTTTTTTTTTTTCTTTCTCGGAGCGAATTTTAGGAATTTCAGAAAAACCTAAATTTTTCTATAACAGTTACTTTTTGTACATACCAAAAATTTTCGAAAAAATTAGTTTTATTAACACGAGTACTACTAACATATACATCAAATTTGAAGATCGTTGCACCTTCTGTTCTGTAAGTATTCTGAACACGAAAATACGGATATTTTTTTTTTTTTTTAAACTACGTATTTGTTCTTATGACATTTAAAAACGTGGAAATCGCAAAAAAATCAACCATGTTTTCTTAGCTTAATGATATATTTTCATTGATGCTATAATGAAAATATAGCATTTGCCTAAGAGATGCTTATAAAGCAATATCCCCTGAGTTACATTAAGAGATATTAAAATATATGTCCTATACGATAAAAAAATTTCGATTTGTGCGCAAACAATAATAAATTATTGAATATTATCATTATGAGTATAAATCTCATCTACTCACTATGAATAAAAATGTATTGATAAACTATCAGAAAACTATTAGGCATATATGTTTTAATATATGCTATATAAGCTTGTTTGTAATTGTCGATGAAGTGTCTTTCGGTGGTTTCTATCACTGAAGGCACTGCATCAACCAGTTTGATCGTATGACATTTTAATTTTAGATGGTGGTTGATGATGCAAATTTTTAATTTCAGGGGTTTTGTTAGACCCTGCAGTGATTGATTGAAGTAAGCACTAGACGGGGAAAGTAGGTCGTTTTAAGACTGTTCTGTGTTTGCGTTGAGGGTACTGGAAGTATGGTTGTTCGGTGGGGCACATCGTATTTGAAGTGTTTGTGGGACATAGGTCTGAGTAGCGAGCAGGGAAAGGTCAGCCAATAAGTCGCATTCAAAAGTATTAAGGCCCACGACGAGTGCCACTTGAAAACATCCAAAAATTATAAACAAGCTGATCGAACATACACGTGACCTGATGTAACTTGTTTACACGCTGGCAGGGGGATCACGAGCCACATTCTCAAGGTCACCGCTGGTGGATACAATCAGATCTATTTTCAAGCTCAGTGGCTCTTGAATTTGAAAACTATCCCTATCTTAAAGATACAAGGCATAACGGTTTCAAAAACAATGAATTGAAAATACATGCTTGGATTGAAAATAGATTCATGTTGCACCACTGGAGATAGCAAACAAACGACTGAGCTTGCGTTAAAGAGCACGCTCGTGTAGCCTTAGCGCCCTAATATTCAGAGGCGGGAAAATTTGCTTTGAATAATATGGAAAAGGTCTAGAAGAGTCAATAGGGAGGTAACGTCATTCATGTTGCACTGGAGATCACAAACAAACGACTGAGCTTGCGTTAAAGAACACGTCCATGTGGCCAGCTTGCTTAGATTTTCAAGCTGGGCTTACACGGTAAGAAAAAACGCTCGTGAGGCCTTCGAACCCTAATATTCAGAGGTGGGAAAATTTGCTTTGAATAACATGGAAAAGGTCTAGAAGAGCCAATAGGGAGGTAACGTTATTCATATTGCACTGGAGATCACAAACAAACGACTGAGCTAGCGTTAAAGAACACGCACGTGTGGCCGTCTTGTATAGATTTTCAAGCTACGTTTACGCAGTATGAAAAAACGCTAGTGAGGCCCTAGAGCCCTAATATTCGGAGGCGGAAAAATTTGCTTTGAATAGCATGGAAAAGGTCAAGAAGAACTAATAGTGAGGTAACGAAGTTTTCAAAAACTGTTAAAACACTCTCAAAAATACACAGAGAATATTTCGCTTCCACACTCCGACGCCCCTGATCGAGAGAGAGTTTCCGGTGGTCACGCCAAATTCATAACGCTGAGTTCCTTCTTGACATTCAATCTGCAATCACGAGTGATTCCGAAAAATAACCAATGCATTTAACATAACGCTATTCTTGAGTGAGAGAAACTCGTTTGTTTTCGCAATGAATTATGATCGAATTTAGTTGTTGTTATTTAGTTGCAATCCCATTTGTTATTTTTGCTTGGAATTTTAATTTAGTTGGACTACTTTATTTGAATTATTTTGTATGTCTTGCTAAGGAGTTAAATTCGGTTTAACTTACTTTTTTTGGTAACACTCTAGTTTTCAGCTATCAATGAAACAAATAAGTCTCTCATTTAGATTACTTGAATGATCAATTATGTTTTGTGTTGTTTAAGTGGTTGTGTGTTATTTATTTAATTAAAGGGTTCCGCTAGTAGTGTGTATACTCTTTCTATGATATTTATGCAAGAAAAAAAATTCTAATAATTTTTTACTTTAGTGATTGATTGAGTAATTTTCGGTGTGGTTTAGATGGTTTGTTTTGTTGGGAGTTTTAAATAATTTGGACAGGAAGGGATTTCTGCTTATGATGACCACAAGTAAAATTAGATTTTTGTATTTTGTATTTGACTTTACATGGATTGCAGATAAAGATCGTATTTTCACCAAGCTTTTAAAATTCTAAAAAAGGTTTTTATTATTGTAAAAAAATAATGCAAATATTTTAAAACAAAATGGCATCAAAATTTTGTTTCTATCTTTAATAGAATTTGAAATATTTAAGTTTTTGTTATATGACAACTGTATCTCAGTCTTACTATTTTTAATCTTTGAAACTGTTTTTCTCGGTGAAGGCTTTTTGTCCCTTTATTGAGTATAAATTGATATAACTTAAAAACTACTTGTTATAAATCTATAAAACTTTCCCCAATAATTTTTCATATATATTTCTTTAATTCGACTTCATGAATTATGTTTTTTTTTATAACAAAAATTTTAAGTTTTTGGAGCGTAGCATACTATGGATTTTATTCACCTTTTCACATTCTTTTTTTTTTTTTTTAATTTTTTTTAATTACTTTATTGCAAAATCATAAAGACAATTTTTTATGTGAATTATAAGAAGTAAAAATGTTTTTTTTAAATACGAAAAATTAAAATAGTTTTTAAAGTTTCAAACCGTTACACATTACAAAATTTCAGAAAATAATTATAAATATAAAGATTTTAGAATTTTGAGTCCCAACAGATCGTAAATGTCCCAACAAATGAGTAAAAACAGATATTTAAATAAAGATAAAAACAAAAGTTATATTAACGACATAAAAAAAATTGCCTTATGTTTTTGCTAGTTTTTTGTGTTATAAAATAAAAGAAAGAACACATTAAAAAAAATGCAGTCAAAAAAAAAAAAAAGATGGTTTAAAAAGATACAATTACAATTTATTTATTCCATATGAATTCAAAACTAAAAGGTTTTGTTAAAAAAGCTAATTAATCTTTACTTTCTGCATACAAAATGGCTAACAAGAAGGCTTACAAAATATTCCGACAATGCATTTTCAAAATAAATTATGTCACTGAAGTTAATTTTAGTTTGCGTAGTTTGGAAATTGTGCATTTTCATTTTTGTTTATCATTTAAACAAATGAATTATGCTCATATAACTAATGCTTAAAATATATTTTGTACAGTTTATTCCTAGAGGAAAAATAATGCACTGTAATCGTATAAAGTTTTTGCTTTCTAAAAAGACTGCTTCTTATCACGTACACATAGTTATTCAAACAGATTAATAATCTGACTCTTTTTGAGCAATTTAATCACACGTAATAAACTGAGTGTACTCGCGTAGGTTTTTCCACACACCTCCACGAACTTAACTCTAAATTCACATCTGAACTTAAAATAACTTCTTTGTAGTAAATTGTTTTAAACCGAAAGTTGACAAGGCACTTATACTTGAGTTAGTACCTATGTGTCACTCTCACTTTGCGCCCCCAACTAACAAAGGAAGCAATGAAGCCTCGACAGATTTAGCATGCAGTAGCCACCATTAATTATACACTCCAGTGTAATATCATGCATTCTTGACTTTGCGATCCACCATTAATGAGATCGACGCCTAAGTTAACCATACCGCAGACTAGAGGCTTTAAAGGGAATTAGTACCCAAACATTTATAAATAATCAATTTTGAGTATATATTATTATTTATCAAATTTAAAATTCTTCCCTTTAAAAGGATACCTCATTTGTGATAATACCTCAACTATAAGTATTTTTAATAATATTCCTCAACTATAAGTATTTTTAATAATGCTTTGAAGAAAATATTGGTAGCTATTAGTATAAGTAAAGTTTTCTTTAAAATGCGTTTTTCTCAAAACTGCATTTTTCATTAGTCATGTACTTTTTTCACAGAAACAGCGCTAAATATCTTCCTGAAATTTTCACCTATTCCTTTTATGTAACTGTATATACTAAAGTGAGATTTTGTTGTTATTTAAAAAAAAAAAATAGTAATAATATTTTGGCTTTTTTCAGCAAACAAAATAAATAAATTGGGATTTTTAACAAATTTGAGTGACCTTCACAAAAACTCATTTAAAAAGAAGTAAAGGAATCACAATCAAAACAAAACTTCAGTAGAATAACAAGTATCTTCTAAATGCAATGATAAAAATTAGGCTTCTTTGTCAAAGACTTTCTGAGAAAAAGGTACATGAAATATTCTAAATTTACATTACCGGTATAGAGGGTACCAACTCCCCTCAAAATAGTACTTCATTTCAAAACTGCATTAACTCACATAGTTCCCACTCCTCAGATCTTAATTTAAATGAACATCACTTTTATCATGATCTTTATTTGACTGAACAACACTTTTATCAGTAACTTAATTTCTTAATTTAACTGAACAACACTTTTATCAGTAACTTAATTTCTGAATTTAACTGAACAACACTTTTATCAGTAACTTTATTTCTTAACTTAAATGAACAACACTTTCAGCAGTATTGTAATTTATCTGAGCAATTCTTTTTTCAGTTTCTTAATTTAAATGGACAACACTTTTACAAATATCTTAAATTAAATTGACAAACATTTTCTCAGTATCTTAATTTAAATGGATAACACTTTTACAAATATCTTAAATTAAATTGACAAACATTTTCTCAGTATCTTAATTTAAATGAACACTTTTATTAATATCCTATATTAAATGAACAACACTTTTATCAGTAACTTAATTTCTTAACTTAAATGAACAACACTTTCAGCAGTATTGTAATTTATCTGAGCAATTCTTTTTTCAGATTCTTAATTTAAATGGACAACACTTTTACCAATATCTTAAATTAAATTGACAAACATTTTCTCAGTATCTTAATTTAAATGAACAACACTTTTATTGATATCCTATATTAAATGAACAACACTTTTTTTCAGTATCTTAATATGAATGAACAACAATTTTAATCTAATCTTTATTTAACTGAACAACACTTTTATCAGTATCTAAATTTCTTAATTTTAAAGAACAACAATTTTAGCAGTATCGTAATTTAAATGAACAAAACTGTTAGCAGTATCTTAATTAAAATTAACACATTTTTATCAGTATCTTAATTTAAATGAGCAACCCTTTTATCAGTATCATAATTCAAATAAATAAAAAAAAAACTTTTATCAGTATCTTAATTTAATAATTCCCTTACAAAATATTGAAAGTTTCTTAGAAAAATATGGCTTTGCTTACTTATTAAAAGGAACTGTAAAAATTTCACTTTTCAATTTCTTAATTTATTTTAAATTCAAAAAGTAAATACAAAAGTAATTCTTTATGTAATATGTGAGTCCCTGCTTTCATGAACTAAACATCTTATAAAAGTGTTTCACTAATATTTCCCAAGACTTTTCGCTTTTTCTTTTGTGAAAGAACGTAAGAAGTGGATTTAAATATTCACTTCTTATGTTCCATTACAACTTACATGTTTCATAATCAGTTACATAATATACACTGTTGTTAATGAAAGCAAAACATAGTTCTAACAGTTGTTGAAGACGCGAAACTACACATAAAAAAACTTTTAAATTTTGTCTTATAAGTACAACAATAAGCACTCGGGCGAATATTTAAGCTTTTAATTTTAACTTCTTAATATTTCTTACTAATTTTACTTAAATTCAAGTTTTCCTTTGTTTTTTCAATAATAAATTTCAATTTAAAAGAAGAAATCCTTCGAGAATATTTTAATCCCTTCCAGCAATATTTAATGGATTACTCTTTCTTTTGAAGTATCATAGTTTTCATTTGTCTATATTATTAGAGCTTACTTTTTAAATGTACGTTATGTAAAACAGATTTTAAGATCTTTTACTTCATAACTATTTTCCTGAAACCATGATAATATTACGAAGTTTGAAAGCTGTTTTAAATTAACATAATGCTCTTTAGGCGCTTCCTTTGCCCAAAAAGCATATAATCTCCAAGTAATTGAGTTATAATTTTAGAAAAATGAGAAAGAAAAGAATATAAATGTTTACTTTTATGCAATCTCTTTCTTTAGAGGACATGAATTTAGCGAGCGCACTGCTGAATTTCAAATATTTTTAAATTAGAATATTTCAGATGTTTAAAACTAATTTTAGAAAAATTAAATATCTCTAATCCTATATCTAAGTTAATCCTATATTTTTCGAAAAATTATGTTTTCCTAATTCCCTGAAATAGGAAATTCAGTCAAATAGGAAAATTCAGTAGATTATATAATAACTGAATTGAATATTTTTTTTAATGTTTATTTTTTAGATAATACGCTAAAATTAATTATTAAAGCTAGAGTACTTAACGTTATATGTTTATATTATGCTTTTTTGTCTTTTAATAAATGCAAATGCTATTCGATTAAAGTCATTTGTAAATTTCAAAATTACTTCAAAGGTTCACAAAATTAATTAGATTTATAATTTAAAACGAAATACACCAATAATGTCCATATGCATGATCAACATGTTTGTGAATGCATATCAAGACATTAACGTCGATACGTTATCTTCTTCTTTGTAAATAATGATGATATTATCATTATGCAAAAACTTATTTCAACTATTTTATTCGGCAATGATTTACTAAATTTTAACAATAGATGTTTCACTTTTTATATTTACCGAACTTCTATAGTATAACGATTATAAAAAATGTATTTATTCAAATGCTATATTGACATTTAATGTTCAAATATATATAGATGCAGTATAACATCAAAAAATTCTTTCTTCATAATTTTAAAACTATGTATTTACCACTCTAATAAAAATTAAGCAGTTCTTTAAATGTATCAAATATAATTATTTTTATCTCAACACAAGTATAATGAAAGTTAAATTAAAAAATTATTCATTATTTATAGAGGGGATGGATGTGAACTTTTAAAGATTTATATTTTCACATTTTTGTTCTAAATAATAATGTAAATTTTTTAATCATGTACAGTTTACAGAAATTGAGTAGACAAATTTAAATTTCTGAATAGTTAAATATCTATCTTCCGGAAATAATTAAAATATTGCAACCAAGGACAAAACATTTTGCCACTATTTTTTATCCTATTTTAACCCAGGCAATAGGTTACACTCAGTTCAGCGGTGTTTAGAGACTTACCATCCACGACATAACGAAGCTCTCTTACAAATATAATTAATTTTATAAACTTAAAAGGCTAACTTCCAAAGGGTTAAGAGTTTTTGAAAATATTCATCCGAAGTCCATTTAATAAAGTATCATTCATTGAAATATATGAGGTATTCGTAAACAGAAGAAAAAAAATGAATCTAAATATTAGCTTTTTGTTTTTCAAATATCGAATACAATATGAAGTTATGGAAAATGAGGACATTTTTCTTTGGTAAATTTTTATGATATATGAAGAATAAGGAGGATGCTAGTATAGGTAAAGTCACTTATAAGTGATTTTGAGAAAAATTAATTTAAAGAATTGGAAATACTTAAAAGCACGTTATTTATAAGTTCAATGGTTTTTGTGTTTAGTATTTTTTGTGAATTATCTATCAAAATGTGTTACCTTCTAACAAAATTTGAAACTTGAACGAATAATTTTCTCTTTTAGTTTTCACTACTGTTTTGACTCTAGATCTAGATATTTATTCTTATATAAAAACCGTTGATATTGAAAATTTTCAAATAGTACTATTAATTTTAGATTTTACTCTACAAAATAGCTGACTAATACAATAGTCTGTTTTACCAGTTTTTTAAATTAATCAAAAATAATATTTCTTGCGCTTTTATGCTGTACAATGCACTGCATTAAACATTAGTATTTGTATAAATAATACCTGCAAAAGAAACACCTACAAATGAATTCCCACTTTACTGAGAAGGTCAAAGAAACCCCGTCCCTTGCCAACTCTTCTTGGATACAAATTGTACGCCCTCCTATCGAAAATAGCAGAAGTTAAAAATATTCAATTGAAAAACTCTTAGCAATAACGATTAGTGAGACTTGCCTTAGAAAACACTATATTCCTTAAAATGCTAGATAATACACCGTTCTATTTTTCGTTTCCAAATAATACATCTTCACCCATTTTTGACTTCACCCCCTTTCTTCTGAGAAGTATATACAAAGTGTGTCCAAGTTTATCCAATTCATTGATTGAGATTAGGAAGTAAGGAAATGCAAGCATATTAAATTTGAGTTCTTTGTCTATCATAAATTACAATTACTTTGAATTAATGCCATCTTACAATCTCTGCTAATTTTAAATCCTATATATTAACTTTGATGTTGCTTGTGTGTTTGCTTAAGGCGGGCGGAGGATTAAATAACCCTTTCAATCGAGCTGAAACTTAGTAGTTAGATTCGCTGTAGATGGCAATGCATTCTCTCAAATTTTGGGTTACAGTCAATTAAAGCCGGCTTTTCCACATGTTACAATTACCACTTTGGAGGACTAATTAACCAAACCCACTTGCATTGTCGACGACAGTGGATTCAATCACTTGAGGAGGAGAAGGAAGGGGGAGAGATAGTTTCGATCTGACTCAAAATGACTTAAGTAAGTTGCAATTTTCAAAAAAGGTATTGAAAATGCATGTAAAAGACTTTTTTTATGGGTTAGTTTTTTTTTTTTTTTTTTTTTTTTTTTTTTTTCAATCTTCATATTTGGCGGTCGAAAAGAAAAGTTTATTAGCATAAATAAAATATTTTAAAGATAGGACACCAATAATTTAAGCTTCAAAATGGAATTACTAAAAAAGGTTAATTATTTCTTACTAAATTGTACTTATAAAATATGAAATAAATACATTTCATCTTAGAATTGTTAATTTTGTCTCTGTAATTGAAAATAACTGATTGAAATATTACTAACTTCATAGAAGTAGTACTAAAATCTGTGAAATTAAGCATAAGTAGAAAAGAAATTGTCTACGAAATATAAAATTGATTAAGTGCAGATAAATTAGCCATGCGTTATTTATTAGGCTTGTTGCAAGACATATCGGGATAGTTTTCTTCTCTTACCTTCGACAGCTACCATTAAAAAGTTGCCAATTGATGTCAAAATGCGATTGTCAAATTTTAACCCGATCGAATGACGTTAAGACCTGCCTCACAAAGCCCTAAAGTTTAACAGTTATTTTTATCAAAACATCGGCGTTTTTATGCTATAAAAATAAAATGGTTGGCTCTAGAAAAATATTTATTGCAGAGTTTTGTGGAGAATATCCCTGGCTTCAATTTTGATTGATTCATACAATGTGTTTTTAAAAAACCTACAGATAGTGAGATGGATGGATTTTTCGTTGACTGCGCTCAAAAATTTTATTTTATTTTTTAATGCATATATTCGCCGTAAATATGATTAAATAAATTGTTAGGCAAAGTTTTATTAATACATAAATGTATTTGCATTTAATTTCATAGATATTGATTACATGTAATACATCAAAATAAAGTTTCAAATAATTGTTTTAATGTTGATTTTTTAAATATTGTATTTCGGTAATTGTTTGGTGTGCTCAGAGAATATTTTGGGTTCTTTTATTTAGGCGTTCAAAGATTAGATTCATAAAATATGATGAATCTAGTAATTACGTTTTTGTTTACCACATTTATATGGTTTTTCAACTAATTATTTATACATTTATAACCTGAGCACGTCCAGGTCCCGTAAGACAGTTGGTTGTAAATGTATAATTGACTTGATTGCGATCTCCAGGTTTGTGAACAACGCATCTAAAAGGGGAGCAAAATTAATTCAAGGCTACAATGCGAGAATAAACAAATATGAAGATGTTTTGTAGCTAGTTGTTGAATATGAAATATTATTTTTACACACAATGAAATTTTCTCTCTCAAAACCTCTACAAACTATTTGACTCAGGTGACCTTATCTTACAAATTTACGAATCTATCTATTCAAATATTAGTAAAATTTAGACGTAAAACTTGTTTTAATATTTCTACTTGTAATTTAAAAATATTGACCTCCAGTATTACCAAATAATGTTTAAAAATTCATTATGGCTTGATAATAAGTAATTGGTTCGTATTCAATATTTTCTTTCTTCTTCTCTCACCATCTACATTATTCTATACCATTCCTCCCCCTCTCCCCCAACTTACCCTTATCAGATATAAAATCTGTTTCTTAAAAAGCATGTTACATAAACTTTTAGTTACATCCTTTAACATTTCAACAAAAAATTTAGGCGAATTTTCTCAATTTCTTTAAAATTAGTTTTTTTTTTTTTTTTTTTTTTTTGGCCCAATCTATCAAAATCCGTTGATCTTTCAATCTGCACTTTTATTAAAAAAGTTGCAGGAGTATAGCTTGAAGCTAGCAATATTCTCTATATTAAACTATACCAAAAACACTTATCTACAACAATAAACCTTTTCAATTTTAAAACTGAAAAATACCAACACATTTTTTAAAAAATACTTTTTTTTTTCTTTTTTTTTAAATCTAGGGTGGATGGAGTTAGTTTTCATCATTATTGTATCGGGTTTAAAATTTGATAATATAATTTTTACACTAACTTTTTAGTTGTTGCCGTCAAAAAAATATGAACACCGATTAGTTGCAACCACCCGATTTATATAAACAACATTTATTCAAAAAATATTAAAACGTTTATTCAATTGAGTATAGAAAATAATTCTGGCCAGTATACATCATATTATTACGAATTTCTGTATATTTGTAAATATTTCGTAGAATTAATTATGTAAAAAAAAAAATTATGCACATGTATAGGACTTTTCGACTACGACCTGGAAAGTTCTTCAAATATCTACCTCTAGAAGTTTCATGAAGGTTTGACACCTATATTAGGCCGGCCATGAGTCACTGAGTTAGTTGACTGGAATTACTGAGTTGAGATACTGACTGAGTGGAGTTACTGACTTGGTTGTCTGTCAGCGAGCATTCAGAGAGTTCCGAAAGCGAACTGTATTACATTGTCTTTTGCGGTGATTTAGCAGTTGTATGTCAAGTTTAACTGCTGTTTATGCTCTATTGTTGTGTATAGAGCTGTATTGAGTCTACTAGAACGAGAAGTTCTGGAGTTGTAAATGAATCTGTAAAGAGTTACATTGGAATAAATTTCTGCAAGTTTTTATCTGTTTTGGCTTCAAATCTTTCGAACCCATCCACGCAATAATATACTTTCTTAAATGCATTATCCTTTTTCTGTTAAAAAACTTATACTTTTACTGACAGTATGGCGACTGATGTTTATTAGTCGACATTTAGTGTTTGTCATGTTATAAAACTAATTACAGGAAGTTTTCAATTTTGAAACAGTTACCTGATATGTGATTATCTTTGTATCAAAATAAATACCGCTT
This sequence comes from Linyphia triangularis, assembly GCA_963978545.1. Classification (NCBI taxonomy): domain Eukaryota; kingdom Metazoa; phylum Arthropoda; class Arachnida; order Araneae; family Linyphiidae; genus Linyphia; species Linyphia triangularis. Next base: position 95,981,237 of record OZ021723.1, on the reverse strand, counting down.
TTTAGATTGTGATATTTTAAACTATATACATAAATGATGTATTTCAGGTATTTTTTTCCATTTTTTTTTACAAAAAGTAACATCAGAGTGTTGCTGCAAACAGACAGAATATTGCATAATTATACTAGCACATTTATATGTAATAGAAATCTATTTTTGGAATAGATATTAAATTACATTCATCTTTTCATAGCCTTTTCACTTTTCATCTTTCACAGCCCGTAGTTCTATTTTTTGTTCATTCCTCTTTCGATAACTGATAGACTAATAGTGTGAGATTTTATGTGTCAGCATTTTTGTTATTCATATTCCATAATTAGTATTCCATTTAGACCCCTTATAGCGTCAATGTGTTATCCTTCACACACACAGAGTATTTGAAGTATTGCTGAGATCAGCTCGATTCCCACGCTTTCATACATGGATAGGTATGGATAGGTCACAGTGCTCTCTATCGGACGACAGGCAATGTAATCTTTTGATATCTTTCGTACTAGTAACTTGCAAGTTTTCCTCTCTATCTCTCTTCGTGCGTCCAGTTTATGATTCAATAAATGTGTTCGAATGCTCCAAAAAAACTTTTCACTGACTCCACCACACTGCAAAACTTTAAGCCAATATGTGAGAACATTACATATTGTGTCGTGGTTTGGTTCGAAAGACTTGAAGCCGAAGCAAATTAAAACTTGAAGAAATTTATTCCGATGTAACTCTTCGCAACCAAGTAACTAATTTACTCAACACTATTGGCCATATATAGGAAAGATGCTCTAGAGATAGAAATTTGGAGAATTTTCCAGATCGCAGTCGAAAACCCTATACATCAGGTACATGGGGACCGAAAGTGTCGGCAAATGGTCACTAAGTTTGGCGACATTTGGCGATTTCTCGCCAAAGTTGGCTACCAAAATTAGTGGCCAAAACCGTCGCCAACTTGGCTCTATCTCGCCAAATTGGCGAGATTGCCATTAACCATAATGTTAAATGGCCTTCTCCTTGTATAACTCATTTTCCAACATTATCCCTGTAAAACTCATTTTCAAGCATTAAGAGATGCATTGCAAGAAAGAGAAATAAAGACAAACTCTTGCACTGCCTTATGCGAAATGTATATAAATTTTCCTTTTTACATAATTAATACTACAAAATATTTACAAATATACAGAAATTCGTAACAATATATTATTATAAAAATTGCTTAAGAGGAAGTCATAGGGATAATCATTCCCTCTACTCTCTATGTTACAATCTTCTAGCCCAGTGCATTTAGAAACTACTTTCTATATAATCTCGACATTTGGTGACTACTTACGAAAAAGATCAGTGAATGAAACGACATAAATTGTCTTCATTTCATGTCTTTCTAATATAAATGAAAATTAAATCTTTACTAAGATTTCCTCTGAATCTTATATTTCCATCAATGAAGTGATGAAAACTAAAGTTTTCGTCTCTAGAAATCGTTTATAAATAATCCGTATACTTTTGGGGTTATAAATCTTTTTCCATTAACGGCAATCGTGACGAAATCTTACAAATGGGCTTTCGTAATACAAAGGCGAAGACGCAGACAAAATATCTAATAAAGCTTTAGAAAAATAGTAGCCACTAGATAATAAAATTAGGTTCCAAATTCGTTGGAATTTCTCCCTTTTTATCTGAACATATTGCATTTCTCAATATTTCTTCTCAGATCTCTTAACTATTTCCTTCATTCAATCCCATTACCTATCCACTCTACATTGCTACGGGCTATATTAGTATCAAAATTTAGACACTTCCTCAGTATTCAACGAAGGAGAATTTTCGTTATTTTGGAAACTTTTGAACAGAAATGCGAATGAAAAAGTGAAAAGAATCTGGAGCATTGTAATAGTGTTTCGTATAATGGAATAATTTAAAAGTATTCCTTATTATACAATGTGTTACTTTTTCTAAAAACCACTTCGGGAAAATTGAAAAAGTTCTTTTCTACTCTAAAACTTGTTGTGTGTATCTATAAGGATTACATTTTCAGAGTCCATTCTAAAAAAAAAAAAAAAAAAAAAAAAAAAAAAAAAAAAAAAACTTTGCTATTACATAGAGAGGGGAAAAAAAAAGATAGATAGATAGTTAACTGATAGAAAATTGCTTTTGAAACTTGGCAGAAAATTCAAAGGTAGAACATTTTATAAAGGTTTTAAATAAAAGTTAATATTAACTATTTTTAATGATGTCATTGAATAGCTGAAAGTAAAAAGTAGATAAAAGTAAAATATTAAAATAGCTACTTTTTGTAATTTTGAAAAATGCTTAGCTGTTTAATACCTAATAGTAAAAAACATATATGCAATAAAAGTATGTTTTATTGCTTATATGTTTTTTGTTTTTTTATTGATTTTGTGTTTCATTGTTTTAAAACTTAGGCTTTTCGTTAGGCTAGACATATAAGCAATAAAAGTATGTTTTATTGCTTATATGTTTTTTTTTTATTGATTTTATGTTTTATTGTTTTAAAAGTTAGGCTTTTCATTTTGGTTAAATTTAAAAATACACATTTAACATTTATTTGTGTATAAATTTATTGATGATCATTGGATTTTTAATAAATATTAAAATGTATTTAAAGAATGAGCTTAAAATAAAAACATTCAATTTAAAATGACAAAGAGTAAAATTTGAAAACACTTAAGCAGCATGAAATATTTATCAATTTGAACTGAATGCATAAAACTAAACATAGTAAATATCTAAGCATTGAAATATACTTTAACATTAATTCATTGTATTCCAACTCATTACAACTAATTCCATCGTCAATCGAACGACAATGCCTGTATATTCATAAGTTCAGCTTTTTATTAGCTTGATGGACAAACCGAACAAAAATTTTGTTTTGAATTTGTTCTTCTAGAAAAGTATGAGAAAAATATATTTGCAATTTGATATAAGGATACAAATAAGCAAGTCCATTACTGTGAATTTGGCTGTTTTTCTGTTTCGCAATAGTTTATGTTTTGTCCTTTTATATAAAAATTATATACGTTAAAAACTGCAGCGGATATCCGCAAATTTGTTTAAACCAGAGTTTTAGTTATATCTACTTAACATCAACGTTAACACAAACCTCATGTGTAAATTTCGAAAAATAGACTTGCATCCAATTCAGTTTAGTCTCAATACATCAACTGTAATGGAACTGAACATGACCGAACTATGATTAAATCTCAACTCGGATTTTATAGATTGGAGATTTTACACAATTTTATAGATTTTTGTTTATTTATTTATTTATTTATTTATTTATTTATTTATTTATTTATTTATTTATTTATTTATTTATTTATTTATTTATTTATTTATTTATTTATTTATTTATTTATTTATTTATTTATTTATTTATTTATTTATTTATTTATTTATTTATTTATTTATTTATTTATTTATTTATTTATTTATTTACATGCCTTTGAAGCTTGTAGTTGTGCAGTAGTGTATGGTAACTTTACAATTAACTGCTGTTTGCTGGAGAATGAAATGCTCATTGGGATTGGCTACTGAAATGGGAAAATTCAAACTTGTGTTTGAAGATGTATTTTGATTGCCATATTTCAAGTGTGACCAAACGAAAAAACCTTACTGAAAATCATGCATTAGATACATTTACAGTTATTGAATTAATGAAAAACTATAATTTAAAGTTATTGTTGAATGAGAAGAAAACTTACAAAACATTTACACAACTATAAAAAAAAATATTTGCAAAAACCTGATCGTAACACTGTATTTTGATCATTTTCATGTATCAAAATAAAATTTATCAACAAATACATTATGAGTCTTTATCCATTTTACGTTTTAAGCACACACAAAATTTAATTTCATGTAGTTTTAGTGAAATGATGCATGTTCATGACATGAACATAACTAATAAAATTCACATAGTCCATTCCTTTAATACTGTTCTACTCAAAGTAACAATACCTCATTCAAAAGATCCGAAAGAAGAAACTATTGGGATCTCATTCAAAAGATCTCAATACTTTCCTTGATGCATTTTTCATTTATCTATCACTCACCATATCTACTTTCAGACACATCTGCCGATGGACACTCAGTAGAAACCTAAGAGCTAAGCGATTGATCATTTCACGATACATTTAGCTCGATCGCAGCAAATCCCTTTATGGTTACATTCGATTCACAGCATTGAGGTCTGCTATTAAGGATAAAGAATTTTCAAGTTCCTAATGACACTTAGGATGATGGTCATCAGTAGCGCATTCCTTTAGGCTGGATGCTGTCAGAAAAATTTCCTATGACTTATGGAGATCGTATATTTAAATGTTTTACGAGGTATGGGGTGGTTTAAGAGATTCAGAAATGGTGGCTTCATCGATATAAATGGTACTGAGATACGCTTTTTACGATCTCCATAAATTTAAACTGAATCAAAGTAGATATACATCATATTTCAAAGTAAAATTGTAGTCATTTTAAAGTAAATTTAATGAAGTGTAGTGCGCATTTTAAAGTAATTTTAATGTGGAATAATGCACATTTTAAATAAATAAGTGTTCAATTAGTTAACAAAAGTTTTCGATTTCTCTACTGTTATTTATTTACTTCAATAGGCTTTCCAACGATTTTTGTATAAAAATACTTTAAAAATGAAGGTTTTAGTAGAAAGTGTCTTAATTTTTTCATAGTTGTCTGATACAGTGTATATTATCAAAATATGTTATCTTTTGATTCAAGTATTTACTCTTCGGATTCAAGCTTTTATTATTCATTTGTCTCGGAGGACTTCTATCCCAACATTCAATCTAGTAAGAACAATTTTTAGTTCTTAAGTGCGCTACATGTGATAAAAATTGCAGTGGAAACATTTGAATTTTAATTCTTAGGTTATTTTCCAGCATTTATGAAATATCTATGATTTACGTCTGTTTTTTTATATCAGAAAATAGTACATGTATTATCATATTAATTTAAAGGATAACTACTAATAAATCTTTAAAGACGGAATGTATTTATTTATTTAATTATTTATTTATTTATTTATTTATTTATTTATTTATTTATTTATTTATTTATTTATTTATTTATTTATTTATTTATTTATTTATTTATTTATTTATTTATTTATTTATTTATTTATTTATTTATTTATTTATTTATTTATTTATTTATTTATTTATTTATTTATTTATTTACTTTTTGTTTTCTTTTTGTAGCTTTCAAATTTTGAAATTCAATTTTCTGCTTCTTAAAGTAATACAAATGAACTTTTCATTTAATTCATCGTATAATTTTATATCACTCCAAATAAATTACGTATATGAAGGAGTTAATAGGATAATTTTGAAATTTTTGCAATTATTCTTTTATGAAAATTGACGTCTTAAATTGCTTTATATGATTAGCTCTTAAATATTTTTTTATTTTAATATAAAGAAGAATATTTTAAGAGAAACATAATAGTTATTGATTCCTCTAAAAGGTGAATTAAGAAAAATGTTTCGTGCCTTGTACACTCAATTTAAGAGTTGTATCTGAATTATTCATTGAAATGCAGTTTAATAGCTTTTTGTTTTCAGAAAATATAGTTAATATAATTTAAGTAATAGTCTTATCCACAAAGAATAAAACATATCTTTAAATATTTGATTACAGTGTTTTATGGAACTAAGTACTTTCTTTTTCTATTTAGGTGAATATTTACTTGTTAATATTTTAGAATATTTCAGCATATATAGGCTATTCTCTTCATTTCTTATTTGTTTTCTGTTATAGTTTATGAAGGCTACTTTCGACAACTATTTCATTCTGCAAAAATAAAAATATTATAAGATTACAATCTATTACGAATAAAGCAAAATATATTTTTTTTAAAGTGTAGAACGCTTTCGAAATGTTATGAAATGATGTATTAGAAGCCCTAAAATGTTCGTGAATCCATAAAAAAAAAAAATCCAATTTGAAATGAAAAATTTAGCCAAAAAAAAAAAAAAAAAAGAGGTTGTAGCTATTGTGTGGATGTATTTATAAGAGACCCATCAAGCTTGAAATAAATCGTATATTCGTACATTGTACTTTCGTATGAATTGTGTAACGGTAACAATTGTATATTGGTATACATTGTATTAGTCTCAATATAAATTACTTTTCAAATGTATTATTTTTATCAGTAAATATTTTTTATGCCCTTCTATCATGATGTTAGTCACGCATTTAATCTAACCGTTGAATAACAAAATATTTTTATTTCTTCCCGATTTACATGTTATTTTCACAAGTAAAGCTTAATTTATGCTAAACCAATGCCACTATGGTAATTGATTTAATGTCTCTATCGTTCATCAATTTGGGATGACTTCCAAAAATCCTCATTAAGGGCACTGCAGTCACTCTCCTATAAGATAAAGTTTTACTAAACACTGTCAAAGCGTTGTTTTTAAGTGTTTCCAGACTTGTATCCTGTATATTTACATCGGTCAGTTTTACACTAATATTACATTGCTATTTTAGTGTGTGATGCGTGTTTAACATGCAGATTGAATCTGACTCCAAATTAATAACGATATAAACTTTTTTTAATAACCAAAATTAATATTTAAAAGTTAAGATAAACAACAAACATAACATGATAAGAATCTCGAGATACGAAGCTAGCGTGTGAGAGACTGCTTTGGGAATTTATACCTCTCGAAGGGGCGTGGCTTTGCTGGACGCTGCCTGTCCAGAGCATCGATATAGATAAACAACTGGATAGACTGCTTCGATGGCAACGCAGGGCGAAAAACGCGCCGGCAGAAATATTTTTTTTCCTGCCACTGGTGGGAAGATTTCCTGAATCATGGTTAACTACTGTGTTGCATATAATTGCAACAACAGCGCAAATCGAAAAAATATCAACAAGAGTTTTCACCGGTAAATAAAAAATAGTTATTCAAATAAGCAAATGTATTTTTTTTTATTATTTATTATTGAAAAATATCTAAAATGACCCTTTTAACATTGATCGCTCGTGGTTAATGGTTGATCTCTTATGTGGCAATTCATATCATAAATAATCTATTTTAAATTCAGAATAAATAGTATTATGATCTAGAATAAAACACTTGATTTATATTTATTTAATCCTTGTTTTTATGCGTTTTCAAGGGCATTTCGTAAAGAAATGGAAAATGAAAGCGAAACTAACACTCGCACATTGACAGATTTAGAGTTGTAATTTTGAAATAGGAAACAATTTCAAAACTTCTTTTAAACATACTGCTTCTGAGTAAGAAGTCTGCATTTTTTTTTTATCTCTGTCACATGTTGAAATTACCCAGAAATACTTTAGCCGAAATGGGTTTTATAATGTCCAATATAGGCGTTGTAAAATTGGATTATATTACAAAACTAAATGATTTGCAAAAAAAAGAACAACTTAAATTTGCTAATTCTCTTTCTGGGGTTCATATAATGTACAAAAATAAGATACGATCAGCTGCACAAACCTTAAGTGGTAGTGTAGCTGATGCAATCGAGCATTTGTCGAAAAGCGATCCCAATTTTAATGGGTGCAAAGCCACTGTTCATTTCATAAGAGTAATTAACAGACTCTTTGATTGTTTAAACAGTCGCAACCCGCTTAGCTCAGGTTTTAAACAACCTTTAAGACTTGCAAATAAGTCAAGCTTGGAAACTTTTTTAAACGAAACCTTGAGCTATATTTCTTCATTAGAAATAGCGATCACTTCTGTCTTCAAACATCCGCGTAAAACCTTTGCACTTGGTTTTGTAATATGCATAAACAGCATTCAAAAGCTGGCCATGCATTTGATGATAGAAATTGAGAACCCTAGTAAATATTTCCTAACGTGATATTTCAGGATCATGTGGAATTGCTATTTTCATGTATAAGATCAAGAGGAGGATGCAATAACAACCCTAACGTAAACCAATTTAAATATGCCCTTAGAAAACTTCTGTTTAGAAATACTGTGTCCCCAACTTCCACTGCAAATTGTTTGAACTTAGATTACTGTTCACAATGTTCAATATTTGAATTTCGTTCCAGTAAGCGTACTTTAATTGATGGTACTGAAGACAGTAGCGAATTAGATACTAACATTCAAGAGTTATCACTTCTAATAGAGTCCAACACTTTGTCAGATGTTGCTGACAATATTCTTTATTATATTTCAGGTTATGTAGTGAAACAGCTTAGCTCAAACCTACACAGCAAATGGAAATGTCTTAAAATAAGACACAAAATTGTCTTAAACAAGTGGCACTGTTTTAAGACGAAAAATGGTGTCTTAAACTTTAAGACACTTGAAGTGTCTTAAAATGGGGTATTTTCAGACGTTTAGACTGTCTGAATTGGGGATATTTTCAGACAGTTGATGTGTCTGAAAGGGTTGTTTATGTTACCTTTCAGATGTTGGGAAGCTAAAAATACATTTATTTAAATTAAAATGCAATAAATGAGCTTGTGTTAAATTACAAATTTTTATTAAAATAAAAGTCAAAATAACTTTCTGTTGACTATGTTTCACTTTCCTGGTAAATTTAAGCATGGGATTGCAAAACTGCAACACAACTGTTAATAATAGGCACACAACTATTAATATATCCAAGCAAGGGATTTGGGACTTAATGTAAATATATGTATTGGGATAAAATGGACATTGTATTGTGGCTGAATCTTAAATAGAAAAGGTTTGACTTCCAAGATTGTATCACAGTTTTAAGTTGCTTTTTACAAGTCAATTTTAACATCAAATAACAAGCGTGATGTAAACACTTATAGTAGTTGCATTGGCAAGTCTAAGATACATTATGTGGCAACATAAACTTATTTTAATGATGAATCAAGCAGTAATAATCTAATTATTCTCCATCTGGGAATTTAACTTGTTTATAACATTTCCCTATAATAACACTACATAATAAACACTACAATGCTTCAATTATTGTCAAATAGTTGAAGCAGATATAGGACTTTTAAAAAAAAAACATTAAAAGGTGCATAAAAGATAAACAATTAAAACAGAAGGCATTAGAAGTATCTGTAAGGAGACATTTCAGAATATGGAGGTAGAGTATATTAAATTTGAAAAGTATGCAAGTTGTGCAAAAAATTTTGCGTTTCTGAAAACGTCAGTTTCCCAAATTTTTGTATGCTTGTAAAAAAAATATGCCAGATATACAGTTGAAATTTTTTATTATGATTAAATAACATATTAAGTGCATACTAAAACTAAAATAATATTAAAATTCCAGTAATTTGGGGATGGGACCTTTTTACAACTATTTTCCCTATCGCTGCGACTTTTCGTTAATCGTTGAGAAGCTAAAGAAGAGAGGGCATTTAAAAAACCTAAAAAAATGTAAGAAAAGGGAGAGGGGGGAATTAAAAAAGGAATTTGAAATATCTGTAAAGATGGCTGCTTCAAAATACAGAGTTGAAGCACATTAAACTTGGAAAACATGCAAGTTATTAAAACTTTTATAGTTCTTTCACGTTTTCTCAAAACGTTGATTTTCCAACTTTTGGTATGCTCATATAAAAGACTATGCAAGATATAGAATTGAAATTTTTTATGGCAATTATATAACATCTGAAGTACATATTAAACAAAAATATTATTCAAATCTATACAATTTAGTTTTTAATTATTATTACTTAAAAAATTGCAAATTTTCATACTCTCAACAAATTACCACATAAAAAAACTTTTTATTATTATTTTGAGAAAGCTGATATTTAATGTAGTATATAGACATTTCTAAGAAATAAAAAGCAAAAAAACTTTTTATTAGTTTTAAGAAGATTCCTCTACGAACGTAACCAAATTCAACTCATTGCAAAAAAATTTTTTAATCGAGTTTTTAAATAAGTGATTATTAATAAATTATTAGCCTATTATTATAAACTTTTTTCTAAAATATAATTTAAAAAAGGTTTGAACAACATATGTAAAAAAAATTTCTTCATTTTGACCAATATTCAATTTATTTCAAATGCGTTGATTTTTCTGATTTTAATGCTGTCATCGAGTACCCAGTCCTCATAATATGCAGGTCATATCATAAATATCCTCAGATGTAATAATAATAATATGGAACATACAAGATCATTCATAAAATAAAATTCAAGGACACAATAAATTTTATCCAAATTACATCAAATCATGCTAAATATATTTTCAAAATCATTAGTACTTGTAATATGCAACAAAACCAACAAAAATGTAATTGAATGTTAAAAACAGAAAATTTAGAATTCTATGAGGGTCATTTAGAAATCGATCAATTAAAATTTACTGTAATAAAAGCACTGAAAATAAAATAAATAATATTACATAAACCAACTTTTTCACTAGGAATGAAGCCGTTGTGGGGACCGTTGTGCATATCAAAATAATCATTTCTGAGTTTGAGCAATTGATTGCCAAGTCACTTAAATACTATTCTACTTGTACATGTATATATTATTGTGAACAAATGCTTTTTAATGCTGATCAAAACATTTGACTACTTCAAGCACATAATTATTTCAAGTTTGAATACTGTTGTCATTAATATCCCTCGGCGTTCAATTTATGTTTTTTGTGACATAGTACTTACTCTCATATCATGCAATCAAAGAGTACTGCTCCAACAGCTTGGCAACGATGCTCAGTTTGGATATGTTGCTAAGTGCTATTGAGTATGAAGTAATAGTATTAAAGGGCAATTAGAACATAGTGTATACCGTTCGTCCATGATTCAGCAGTGGCAGCAGTTCTAGAAGAGGCAAGCGATACCAAAACTTCTGATCACACTTTTATTGCATCAGATTAATGAGGAATATTTTTCCTATAACCCCCAATTGAATATTAAAAAAAAAAAAAAAAAACACTCAAGACACATTTGGGTACGTGAGAAAACTCTGGCAACAATATTTGATACTTTTCCGTTAGACGGGTACCAAAAACCGTTAAGTCGGAAAGTTGGCGTAGTTATCGCCAAGCTGAAATGTTTACGCGAAAATAATATTTTGATCTAGTGAACTTTTATTTTTATTCATTAGTTTGGGAGACTGCCAAACCAAACCTTATCATAGATTGGAAGTTATTAGTTTGAATAAGTTATCGCTGCAAATTGGCTATTTTTATCTGGTACCCGTCAAATGGAAGAATTCAAATGATGTTGTAATCATTGATCAGGAATAGGTTAATATTGGCCTATAACTCATGATCTACAGAACCAATTTGGACAAAGTTTGCTTTAATAGATAGAATTTTTGCTGAGAATACACTTTAAATACAAAAAAAACCCGCAATTACATATGAAAATTAATGTCGTATTGCTGTCTATGCTGGAGCGAATGTGCGCCAACGGGATTCGAACCCAGGACTCCTAGGTCAGTAGATAGGCATGCTTACCGCTAGGCAAAAAAAACCACTAGTGCCTGGATGTTGTATCTGTCATTTGTACACGAGACCACCATATAGGCTCTTCGCAGTGAGTCGCGAAGGGATCGAACGATTGAGTTGCTTGTGTGCGAGTTGAGTTTGTTACATGAGAGTTGAGTGGTTGTGTGAGAGAAAAAGTTTCTTGCCGAGTTGGTAGTGTGGAGGTCGTGCAGTAAATTTTTCTGAAGGCGTCGATAGAACTCCTCTTTGGCAATCTGTTTTTGCGGAGACCGATGTCCAGTTACAGGGTAATTGATCCATAAGTTCTAATAGTGGAGTCGTTAGCAGCACTGAGTTCGTAGTTATCTACAGGTTGTAGCCCAGGGACACGTGAACGAGGAAACACGCACACTTTGGATCCGGTGTCAATAAGAAACCTCACTTTTGAAGAGTTATCCGTGACGAGTAGGCGACTTCCTACAGCGAGGCAGCTAGCCGTCACCGCTAATAGCTGCCATTGGGGTTTTCCGAGAAAGAGCAGGGTGGTTCGCGATAAAAACATGTTTTCAGAGAACTCACGAATTGGTTCGGGGCTATTGGTGCGACGACTCGGTGCTGAATCATCAGTGGAGCGGCGTTGACGAGAAGGGCTTCGCGCGAAACGACTTCTTGTTGTTGGGGGAATCGCCATCTTTAACGCTGCAACTTAGTTTGAGAGTTCCAACACTTGTTTTTCAAGTCGACTCGCTGTTTCCTCAGTCAACGGTGGCTGCGTTACCGAATTAACTCCCCCAGGTTGAGGAGGTGAGACTTGCACTTCTAAGATTCGGTCAGCGACCTTGGCCATTTCCTCAGGTGATAAAGATCTCTGCACCTGCAGAATTGCCTGGACGTGCGTGGGTAATCGCTGCAGCCACAGAGAACGCAATAGAGGCTCCGCCAACTCCACTGATCCGGCGGCGAGTGATTTTAAATGACGCAGAAAGTGGGAAGGTTTGCGATCACCGAGTTCCTCTCGATCTAGTAGCTGCCGAATTCGTTGTTCTGCTGATGAGGACAATCTCTGCACAAGTTCACCCTTGAGATGACCATAAGCGTCTTCTGTAGGTGGCGACGTGATGATGTCTTCCACCTCCGAAGCATATCGTGCCTCCAGATTCGCTACAACGTGGTGGAACTTCGTTTTATCCTGCGTTATTCCAGATAAAAGGAATTGCGATTCTACTTGAGCGAACCAGAGTCCCGGTTTCTCTGCTCAGAACGGTGGCAATTTGGCAGCGACACGGAAAACCGACTGCTCGTTCCCAGTCGACGCCGAGCTTTCGTTTCTCGTCGCGGTGGCGGCCATGTTTCCTTCCTCCGGAATCAAAGTTGTGGGGGTTTGTACAGCTTGTTGTTGTTCCACTTGAGCTTTTAGATCAGCTATCTGCTTCAGAAGATCTTGCTGTTGACGTTCATCCATTCTATCACCTATCCGGTTCACCAATATAGGAATATATTTATTTCAACTTTTTACAGCGATATATTATGTCAACAAGGCATCTGTTCTCATTCTCCTTTCGTCCTCTGGTTCTTCGCTCCTCGCGCATGCGCACTGACTCTCTCCGGTCACAGGCCCATGGTCGTAATGTCTGAAAGCGAGAAGCGTCTGAATTTGGAAATGTCTTAATTTGGTGAGAAGTGTCTTATTTTCAGTTACTTGTTGTGACTGAAAGCAATTTAAGACCCGTGTAATGTCTGAAATTCGAAGAAGTAAACCACCTTTGTGCAAAATAAGTCACCTAATGTGTCTGAAATGAATTTTTAAGACATTTTGTGTCTAAATTTAAGACACCAGCATTTACAGTGTAATCTGCAAAGAATGTATAAGTTTGTTAACAACAAAAGCAAAATTAAAAATTGGTCATTGCAATAGCCATACTTATGGTATGCAATACCATCAAAATGCCAAATCGTTTACATGCAATGTAACTTAAGATGGATTAAAATTTGCTTCTGATGGAGTATTGTTTGTTGTGCAACAAACAGAAAAATTATTTCGTCATTATGTGTCAAATTTAAAAAAAACAAAAAACATTTAGATTACATTGTTTATTCTGTTTTAAGTATTTGTCACAGGGTAACATTGTCAAAAAATTAAATACTTTGGGTTTTATACATTCAACTGAAGGTAAATTTGCTGTAGAGAGTCTCCACCAAACACAGTTAATAAAACTAATTTGCCAGAACTTATAACAACATTAGATTTTTTTCGAATGCCAAGAGAGTAACACTTGATCATCAAAGAAACAAAACTACCATCATTCATAAATTGAATAAGTTGGTCTTTTTAACAATGTTTAGATCTGGATTAACTACAAAACATTTTTTTTCTTGGGAAAAACTCCCCAACTACTTTTTAAATTTTGTCTCCATTTAAATTTTTTTTATTAAACTATGTAGTTTATTTGATTTTTAATTTGAAATCCTCAAAAACAATTTTCTGTAATATTATTATGAACAATTCCTGAACTTATTCAGTTTTGGTAAAGTTTTCTACATTTTTCTCATTTCAGAATTATAGGTCCAAATAAATATATGTGTTTGACTTGCAATAAACAAGTTTCAAAACTTATATATGTAAAATCTTAAGTTATATAATAATATTGATTATAAAAAATTAGTATAATAGTTTGCCTTTGAAACTTAAATTGTACTTTGAATTGGTGTATTGAATGTATGAATTTGTATTTTGCAATTTTATTATTACAAATTTTCAACTGGTTTACTATATTTCTTCATTTATTTTTAATTTCTACTTCTAAAATAAATCTAGTTTAAAAGTCTACTTTCATTTCTTTACTGTATTCTCATAACTTGTACATAATAATTTATTTTTAAAACATTTAATTCATGTTACTTAAAATTTAAAGAATTAAATTCAGATCAATAAAGATGAAACACGTTTACAAATATCGACAGTAACTAATCTCAAATGTTTGTTCTAAATATACAAATCCTATACTTAGAATTATTTTGATCAGTTATATTTATTGGTTAAACTGTTTTCTTCAAATATATTCTATTCTTAATTTATTTTTTGCTTGCCAAATATCAAAAGTAGCGCGAATACCCCATAAAGATCGAAGAAAATCCACATCGGCAATACAAATTCCTCCATCCAAACATCTCGCTTCCAAGGAAGCAACGGCTCTTTTCTCCACCGTTAAGCAGTCTATCCAGTTGTTTATCTATATCGATGGTCCAGAGTGGATTGGTAGCTTGGTAGCATCGCTGTATTGAGTACAGTGTCTCACCCCCACACTATCAAATTTAAAAAATTATTTTAGTGACAAATACCAATCTAGAATAATAGTTACCTTCTCCCAGCTAATAGAACAAGCAAAATTTAATGAAATTATTTCTTTATTTACGTATTCTACTTTTCATAATTTGATACTATCTTTTAACACCTTCATCGAGCTCAGATGGTGACTCTCTCACCATCTGACCGAATTCCAAATTAAGAGACATATTTGAAAGTTATAAGCAGAAATATACACCCGGAATTACATAAATATTCAAATACTTTTTTTCTTATAAAAACAACAACAAATTATGTTAATAATACAAGTTATGTACAAAAAATATGAATATTACCGATTATCTCATAAAATATTGGGTCATTTCATGTCAAATCAACATGGCTCCCAACCCGACCCTTTTAGAATTTCATAAAATTTGGTTCACTTAATAGATTCATAAAGAAAAGAAAAAATGCCAAATATTAGGTTTGAATATCATTTGGTTTCCAAAATATAGAGTTTCAAAAATGGACCAAAAGTGCAAAATTTCGTATTTCTTGCTTTACATATTTGGGCATAATTTATTCCCTAATTATCATAAAATATTGATTTTGGTGTCAAAAGAAAGAACAGGATTTGATCTTTCTAATGATGTATTATATACGTGTATATTTTTAAATTTTCATTTTAAGGTCAAACAATTTGACCTTACCTTGAATGTCTCAAAAAAGGGTATTTTTATTTTTTTCAAAAATATATATATTATTCTTACATCAATTCTATACACAAATATATTAGTCTCATTTTGGGACCGCAATGGGATGCCAAGTTATAAATTTCAATCGCAACTGTAGTCCCACTCTTATCCTACAAAAACTGTTTACATGTCAATAGCTTTTCCTTTTAAAATATCTTTATATACATGTAATGCAAATAAAACTTTAGCCTTAATCATTATCTAAATATTAAAATTATTTA
The DNA here is from genome assembly GCA_963978545.1 of Linyphia triangularis. Classification (NCBI taxonomy): domain Eukaryota; kingdom Metazoa; phylum Arthropoda; class Arachnida; order Araneae; family Linyphiidae; genus Linyphia; species Linyphia triangularis. Next base: position 95,965,600 of record OZ021723.1, on the reverse strand, counting down.
TCTTTGATTTGTTTTTAACTTTAAGAGCAAAAACTAATTGTTTACTTATACATTGAAAAAAATTACATTTTTCAGCATTGCATTAAGTATGCAAACATCGTTTGCTGTAAAATTAAAAAACATGACATAGATAATTGGTAATAATGAGCTTTTGAAATAATTATTTAAAAGGAATGTTGAATGCAATCAGAAACATTTGTTCATATAAATTATTTGGAAAAAATCATATTTCGAAATTAGAAAACAGAAATACTTAAAAAATTTCTATTGATACATTATCTTTAAACGATTGTTGAAACTAATTTATCAGATGCATAAGTAACTTCCTTACATATGTAACTTCTATTAAATATTGTGACTCTTTTTCACTTGATTCATTGCATATGTAACCATTGATTTTATAATTTATTTTTTGTTTGACTTTTTTTTCGACCATGGAATTAAAATACATTTTGCCCAGAAGTTGGTTGATAGAAATGGGTCTGAATGCATGAAATTTTTGAGTACCTGGAATAGTTAGAGCGCTTAAGAATCGTTTCTGAAGGAAGATTTTTTCTCTTTCATACTGTAAGGAAGTTACATATGAAACTGCATCCCTTCAATATTGGCAGTTGCCCATTCAAATGACTGTCGAGAAGTCATTATCTGATCTTTATATGGGCGCTGCAAACTGGCACGAGCGGCTAGCCTTTTTATGGTACCTCCAATGCCTTCTGAAACTCCTTTACCATGGGCAGTGGCAAAAAAATTCCATTCTGCTTGAATTCCAAAATCTTTTTAATGGAAACACTGGTTTATAAAAAAATTTCGATTTTTGTAGTGCACCATTAGAAAAGTACAAAAGTTTGTTAGGTTTTACACTGAATTTCTTTCCGATGAATTCGATCAAATGCCTTTGGAATAAGTGAACTGTTTTTGCTTCATGGTGGAGACAGTCAGAAACTACTACGAAATTAAAATTGTCTACGACTTGGTCAGTGTATCTTCTATAATAAACCACAAATGGATGTATAGTCGCTTGCGAATTATTCCAGTGGAATCCTTGAATTGCATCTTGAAGAATAAAAGAGTAATTTTCAGAAAAATCACAAACAGCTACATATTCACCTGATTTCAGATTTTGTTTACAAGCACTAAAAAAAGACGATTGTTCCTTAACATTGAATGAATGCCGTATAAGTTTGGTAAGTTTATCCAAAAATGAATCAATAAAGTCATCAGAAGGACTCGACAAAGTTTCAAGGGTAGATTCAAGGGTATGCTTAGTAATTCATATAACAGGTATTTTTTTCTACACATGTTTAGAAATTTAAAAACATTTTAAATAAATTTACCATTTAAAAAACAATCCTTTGATTTTTGCGTTTTAATATCTAACAGAAAACTTCGGGAGGGGATTATATTCCCATATACTTTCCCCTGGCTACGCCACTGAATAAAAGAACCAAGATGAAAATCTTCACCATTTCCTTCCTTTTGAAAACTAGTCAATTTACACTCGATTCCCTGTATATTCGACTGCATTAGGATATGCGAATATGGGATTCTTCATTTCTCATTCAAAGACGATTATTGCGTTAAATTAAGGACTAGAGTTCACATTTGAATTTAAATTTTGGAATCCCATTGCGGTCCCATTATGAAATTAACGTATTTGTGTAGAAAATTAATGTAAGAATAACAGATTTTTTTGAAAAAAATAAAAATACCCTTTTTTGAGATATTCAAGGTCAAAGGTCAAATCATTTGACCTTAAAATAAAAATTTAAAAAAATATCCATAAATAATACATCATTAAAAAGATCAAATCTTTATCTTTTTTTGACACCAAAATCAATGTTTTATGATAATTAGGGACAAAATTATAACCAGATATATAAAGCAAGAAATGCGAAATTTTGACCTTTTGGCCCATTTTTGAAGCCCCGCATTTCAGAAACCAAACGATATTCAAACCTAATATTGGCAATTTTTTCTTTTCTCTATAAACCCAACAAGTGAGCAAAATTTTAGTATATTCTGAAGGGGTCGGGTTGAAAATGTCACTTTTTTGTGTTGATTTGACATGGAATGACCCATTATGTTTAGATCAAGATAGTTTTTTTCTTTCTGAATTATGTTTGCTAACGGGTTTGAGTGACTTAAAAATAACATGAAACATAAAATTCAACTCTATATTCTGTAGGTTCATTCTTTAAATGTCAGCTGTCTTCCTTTGTTATTTATTTATTTTTTTAAACTCTGAATGATGTGAAGAGTAAAAAGTACATGCGCTTCTATTGCCTTACGAAGGAGGAAGTTTAAGGCATCTCGTTTATCACAAATTAGTTTCATGAAACACTCGTAAGGGAAACTTTTTCCTGAACATCCTGTTTAGTGTAAAAGTTTTTTTTTTGGCGGTATATTTATGTATGAAAAGATGGATTTATTTGTTGTAGAAAAATTTTAAATTAAACTTTTAGAATTTTTATTGAATGAATATGTAATACTGATTATTCATCGCATTAACTAACTAAGTATTAGATAATATCTTCTTGCAACCATTAATTGGTTAGCTTACAACCATTAGCTATGAATGGTATTTATATGAATGAGTACCATGATTTTGATTTATTAAAGCTGAATAACAATAGCTTACATTAAGAGATAAATAAGCATTAATAATAAGAAAAAAATTTGTAAATGAACATAAATTTTTTAAAAAATACAGAAAACTCTTTAATATTTAAAATTTAATATGTTTTCATCCCACGTAAGTACCAATTAATCGTGTTTGAGTACAATTTCCACTTTTATTTCTAGCACCACACATTGTTCCAAAATGAATCTTTTTGAATCATAATGAAAGTATTTTCCAGTCGTAATTTTCAAATCAGAATGAATAAACGAATATTATATATGGGGAATTGTTTGTTGAAAACTGTCATGGATTTTTTTTCTTCTTCTTTTTTTTTTTTTTTTTTTTTTTTTTTTTTGTAAATAAACATCGTTCTCCTTAGGCAAAATACTCGCATATACATTCACCATTTTAAATGTCTAAACTCATATCTATATCAGTTAAAAAGAAAGTTGTATCAGTACTTTTATACAATATATTTGAAAATTGAAGGTCCCTTTAATTAATTAATTAACGTAATTTATGCATGTGCATCTTTAGCACTACAAACTAAAACATGAATTTATAAACCTAAGATCTCTAATTATGAAATACACAACAACCACAGACTGTTAGATATATTAAAAATGGAAATTTATTTTAACTATACAGATTATCATTTGCATTAGTTTAATGTACTTGTTAACTCTTATTTTACTTTTAATTGATTTTCGCGCTTCCACTATTAAACGCCTATTGAAAGAGACAGTGAAGAGCTTAATCCACTATAGTATTACTGGATGGAGCTTGAACTACTAATTCAGACACGTTATTCACTTCTGGTTAACCATCGTCCCTTTACAATGGATAATTGCATTATCGCAGAGTGGGACGTAAGCTCCAGCAGAGCATACAATACCAGCTACATGATATGTATGATAATACGAAATGCATATGAAGGCAGGAACAAGTCATCGAATTATGATTACCTCACGTTTGACATTGTGAATGCATATGCATATCCCTCGTCAAAAGCACTTAGTATAGTAGTTTACAAACAACACTCATTTGCTAAAACTACCCTTGCCTTATTTATATGTTGATATCGGATGAGCTATTGTTTTCATGTCGAAGAGAAATGACAAAAATTTCAATAATGTTACTCAGTACTTCCGTATTTAATTGTAAATAGTGTATTTATTCCCTTTTAATTCTATTTTCTTCTCTAATTTCAGTTACTGCTAAGGATGTGGATTCAAAATTGATGTCTAAAGCATTGGTGTCACCAGTAATTGCAGTGGGTGATAAGTTTAGTAATTGTAGATTCTTATCGGACTTGACCTGCAGCAATTGTAGCGGTGGTGCATTTTTGCCGGAGTTTCATTTCAGCAATCAACTTTGTCAATTGCTTCATTTGGTTTTCTATGATTCCTCCAGTAGTCGACATTCAAGATGGCAAAAAAAAAAATACACTTCTGACACCATGGTTACGGATTTTCTTTGAGGAAACGACAATACAGGTTTAAAACAATAATTTATTCTTCCTCTCAGAGGCTGAAAAAACTTCTCTAAACAGCAGTGAACTAGCTTTCAAGCATTTATAAAAGCTGCGCGTACTGCTTCAGATACAGCATATACAGCTCAGACAGACAAATTTGTGCAAAACTCATACAGCTCTAAACTTCTAAATGACTAAAATACCATTCCTCAATGGATTTTATATTCTCGCGTGCGAACTTTCTTGAAAAATCCAGAGAAATTGATCTAGCGATCAACATATCTGGGAAAACTCTTGATTCATTCAAGTGTTGCTAACTTTTACAGGCCTGTATTATCGCTGTTAACAAATAAATTTAAGAAAATAGAACTTTAAAAAGATATATATATATATATATATACACTATTTACAATTATATTTAGAAAAATTGCGTAACAATGTGAAATTATTTTGTAATAACTATTCCCCAAAATGAAAAACTAATATTTTTTCGGTTAATTTTTTTTTTCTGTCAAACAAAAATGTCGAATAATAATATTAAAATTCAATAACATTTATTTTTACCTTTTACTTTGAATCCAAAATTCAAACTTAATCTTACGCATTTTTTAACTTGAAATAATTTTTCAATTTCTTTTTTATTCTTTTAAGGAGTAAAAATCAAGAAAAGGGTATACCGATATCTCGATATTGATGAAATTAATTTCAATCTATCGGAGTTTTTTTATATGCGTTATTATCGATCCAAATTTTTGGAAACATATTGTTTCGTTTCAACAATGTTGAAATAATTTAAACTAATAACATGTCCTTTTTAGAATTAAATACTTTTTAATATATTAAAATTAAGTATCCATATAATATTTGTCCACTGCGTACTAGGCAATGAGGCCTAGTGAATGCATGAACTATTGTACAATCGTAAAAAGGCGAGTTGGGTAAAATGTGAGCTATTGTTAAAATATGTCAGTAAATACATCAATTATTTGTTTGTTTTCTTAAATTAGGTTCTTTCAATTTAATGTTAGTGCATTTTCAAAACAAGTATATGCTTAAGTATATCAATATTAGTCATATATATCGTATTTCCGTTTGACTACAAATTAGGTAAAATTAGGTATAATTATATCAATTCAAGGGATGTAACCAGATCAAGTTAAAATGCAATTTTTCAATTTCTCTTTTGGAACTTCTTTTGCAATTTCAAGTAAATTCTTCTTCTTTTGTATTTTTTGAATAATTTTTCAATTTTATTAGCTTGTCGTTCTGAACATAAAAGTTTCTGTGGAAAAATTTCCTATAACAATTTTCCAAATGGAATTGCTCCTAATTTGTTAACATTTCTCAGCGTTCCTTTTAAATCGTACAAAAGCCACTTATGTAACAAGTACCTTTAATAGAAGTTACCTAATTTTCTCCTCTGACATCATCCTGTATAAATAAACAATCTTCCACTTCCTAAGTAATCAGTAGTGCTTTTCAAATGTTTCTAAGCTTATATAATACCCAATTTACCCCACATCAAGCAATAGGAATAAAATAAAAAATAATTATTGTGAAAACTCCCAATCGGTTTTAACATAATTTATCTTTAAGCGGGAAAGCCAACAAACCGTTTTTCAGAATAGGTTATTTCTTTTATGCTTTTGTAATTTTTATTTTCACTCTACAAATTTGATTCAAATGATTGAGTTTGACCGTATATTTTCTAAAAACAACTTTTGTTATTTTAATATGTTTACAAAAGCTTTTTAAGGCATATCAAAAAATTGATAATTTAACTAATGAGTATGAAAGATTTTAATTTAAAAATATAAATTTCAACCAATTTACCATCATATCTTAAAATTTCCATAATTTCTGTAATTAAGAGAGTCAAGCAATTACTAACGAAATTAAATGGTAAGGCATGATCTTTATCCATTTTAAATATTATATCATGTTAAAAGTAATAACGAAACTTTAAAAATTATTTAAGGATCAATCACTTTTCTCCATAACTCTACTAATTACATAGATTGCATATAAAAATTTTAAAACACGTTTTTCTCGTTCAATTTGTAGTTTTTAATGAAATGCTCGCAAAAGCATCTTTACTATATCTTTAAATTTATTTGCATAAAAGTTTGTTGTGGTTTTGGTCAAACTTCGAAGGTTGAAACCGATTTTTTAAACAAGACAGGCATGATAATTACAAGCCCTTAAAACTTGATGCAATATCCGCTAATGAGATAGAGGTAGTGTTACGAGATTTATCAACTTGCCTTAACTTTAAAAAAAAAAAAAATATTTAAGTACTGTTTGGCCTTGGCCTTTTACTGAAGACCTAGTAAGAATAGATGGAAATAAGTGGGGAATTAAATATTCTGAAATATATCTCTGACAAAAAATAAAACTGGGTTATTATTGAAAATTTTCTCACTTAAAATTTTTTTTTATCATATTAAATCATTAGAATATAAATGGAACATATCAAGTAAATACGCAATTAAACTTTTAATAATAATATGGAAATTGAAATTAAACGTTGCATCATCAATATTTAAACTATAAAAAAAAACGTTATCCCTGACATTGGAGTTTCATTAGTGGCCGTTACATAATCATTGGATATTTTCCCTTTGAAATATAAAGAGAAGCCGCAGCGTAAGTTTATTCATTATTTAAAATAAGTTTTTAAAATTCCGTAATTTTCCTAATCATTCGATCGACCGTCTTTAAGCCAATTTTTCATTTTCTCATATCTATAATTATAGGGATGGAATCGAACAATAATTCCCCAAATAAATTGAAGTAGTATTTTATTCAATTGCAGTCTTTTAAAATAATTTGAATACCAAATGACAATTCACCAATAAGGCCGACCCAGGTAAAGAATTAAAAAAAAAAAATGTATTTTCAAACAAACATGATATTATCTTAAAACAAACTGATTAACTCTTTTAGTATCGGCATTGAGTGTTAATTCATCGTTTCAAAGCGAGTATTCTTATTTTTAATTCTTTCACCAATTCATTCAATAACTGCCCAAGCACAGTTAATTTCGCGAGATTTATGATGTCAGCGTTTTTGTAACAGGGAGCCCCTTAATTAGTATTCAGTATTGCTCGCAATTGCGTCAGACTGTTTTATAGTTCACATACCATTGGCATTTTAATTTCTGGTAAGCTCAGTAAAATTCTCACGCTTTAATACAATGATGGTTTACAGTGCTTTCTTTGATGACGATTCTAAATTCCATTTTATGTTCCCATTCTAAAACAGAAAAAGACGTGTTTTTTTAAGACGCGTTCTCTCTCTCTCTCTCTCTCTCTCTCTCTCTCTCTCTCTCTCTCTCTCTCTCTCTCTAATGGTGTGAACACATTACATACGAAATATTAAGTAGTTAATTATTAAAATATTACAAAGTAAGCTACAAGGTGGAATTTTAAGAGTTTAATATCTCAGGATTTGTGTTTGAAGCTCTATTTCTTGACTAAGAGAAATTATTTTCAGACTTTTGAGAAAATGAATTTTAAGTTTTAATAAAAAAAAAAAAAAAAATCAAATAACTAAATTCACTGTAAAAGAACAAGTATTTCCCAAACAAAGCGAACAAATATCACTTATTTTAAGATTAAAAAATACGCATGATTTTTCCAACATTCGAATGATAAATAGTTAACGATGGGTTTACTATGTTACAACATACAATTCAATGTTATTAAAAAAGTGATGAATCTATAGTTTTCTCTAATCAAATAAGAATCAAACAGCGAACGACAACTTTTTTATGCATGATTATGCCTTGGAAGAAGATGTTGAAATGGAAATGGTTGAAAAAACGGAAAGGAGTGAGTTTAAACGTCAACAATTATTTTTATACCTATACCTAAAAACTCGCAACTTCAAAATCATTTTAATTTCTTAAATTGAAACTTGTCAAATCAATGCTAGAAAAAAAGTTATCTGAAATGTTAGAAAAAGTTATCCAATGTAGATAACTTTTTTAGCGGTTTTATACCTAGTAGTTTCAAATGACGTCATCCATTATTTTCAACTTAGCATAATTTTTCACGGCAACATTTTCTTAAATGTAAGTATATTTTCAAAACTACAATAATTTTTTTTTTTTTAATAATGTGTTTTATTTGTCACTAGAAACATGATATGAAAGATCCTTAATGAAATGGTTATTTTATAACAAATTTGCATCCAAATGGCCTTCGTGCTGAAAGAGATTTTCACGTATAATATTTCTTAAATATAGGTATGTTTTCGTAAGAACAATAAAAATAAAAGAAATTGTCGCCTTTTTGCACTATAGACGTAATTTGAAAGATTATTTGTGAAATCATCATTTTAAAACAAATCTGCGTTCAAATAACCTTAGTATTGAATTTTTTTTTTTTTTTTTTTTTTTTTTTTTTTTTAATCTTCTCTTCTTAAAAGTATGTTTTCAAAACTACAATAAAAGAAAAAGTAAATGCCAAAATCTCGTTTTTCGTAATTGTATTTGAAAGATTCGACGTGAAATAATTCTTTTTTAACAAACCTGCTGCCAAATAATATTAGTACTGGACAGAACTATACCAAAATAGAAATTTCATTTCAAAATACGTCATTCCTTTTCTGCCAAATAAACTCGGCATGTCATCAATAAATCTCTTTCAAAAGTATTATGCAGTGTTTCCAGAAATTGCAGTTCGTGTCACACTTTGTTTGCTTCCAAATATGCCGCGATGGAGCTTTCATTCATTCAGCCACGGTTGCATTCGATTGTTTGGAAAAGCACACATTTGGCGATGTGTGAAATTATAAAAGGGCGTTGGCGTAAAGAGTATTAGGGAATTTGAAGTGGCGAAGGCAGCAGTGAGTCATAAGGGATTAAATCTACTGAAGTGTTGTTTAAAAAGAGAGCTTTAAGCTCCCTCTAAGTATAATTCCTATTCGAAGCATGCAATTCCAATTAACAAGCGCCAAGGTCGAACTAGGTTATAGAATAAAGCTGCTTAAACAGTGATGAAGGGGTCTGTTTGAAAGTTACAATTACTAAGCTTATCAGTGATAGTAAATTAAATGTAAAAGGTTAAGCTCCAGAAGAATTCGTAATGTTTGGAATTCAGTTTTAAAAATTGTGATGTTAATCATCCTAAGTAATAAATTAATCATAGTATTCATGAAGGCTTAAGTAGATCAACTGCATCAACTTAATTAAAATGCAGTTAATGATTAAATGAGTTCTGTTGATTATTAAAAAAAAAGTTAAAATTATGTATTATTGCACTAAATATACAAAACATTTCAATTACATCTGATCCTCTTTTTAAAATGATTCCCTCATGCTGAATGAACACGTAATAGGAAATTTTCTTCTTCAAGTGTTATCAATATGCTATCATTTAAGAGCTAAAGAGGGATACATATTCGTTCTCTTAATATATTTCTGCTTTAAAGCACAAAGTTTTATCCGGCTAAAATATATTTAAATTAATGTGTATTGGCTTTTTTTTTTATTGAAACTCAAATAACACCAAATATCTCAGTTATATATGTTTACTCAAAACCCTTTATCGCTTATTATCTAAAACAACTTGAGTTATTAAAATCTTTTAAGTCCATTGCATGAGTTCCCGAGTAAAATCTTTTTCTCCCAAAAATAAAAAATTTACAGGGGGAAAAAAAAAACTTTTAAAAAAATTATAAAAAAAAAAGTTAAGAAATCCTATGGTTGTCTCCAAACATCAACATTTCCTTTCTTTGAAATACTTTGCATACGATAAACTGAAATAAGATAATTGGGACGAACCCAATCAACACTTGAAAATTAGGATTTTTACTAGACAAATATAAGTTCAGTTCAATGGTTCAAAATAGCCAAAGCATAACAACTGAAGTTATTTTTTTTTTTAAACTCTAACCAACCAAACGATAATTTCATACCATTTTCTGGCCGAAAAATTTTGAGAACTGTGTGGGATCGAAAACCGGTCAAGCTCGGTCAATGATATATTCATTTGTATGTTCCGCTAGCTTGACATAGAGACTTGGTGGTGTAATTCGTTCCTAGATAAATCATATAATTTTATAATTTTCTTTAGTGACAGCTTCAGTTGAAGTCATCTCTATGAAATTGTATACATAGCCTATTTTCTCTTTCATGGGTAAAATAATAATTATAAATATTACGTCACTGATGACGTAATACTTATTGCAGATTTGTGTGACTTTTAAAAGATGATCTTGGCGCCAAGAAATACAAATCGTATGCAACCTTCTTAAATGAACATTAAAGAATCGTGGATTACCAGATAAAAAGAAGAATTTTCATATATATTTTTTTTTTCTAAGTTATGACATATTTGGCAATCAGCTTCAATTCAACTCATTCAAAGTCGATTTTTTTAATAGTTTAGGCCATTTTTGCACTGGCAGAATAGTAAATTCATGATCTACTAATATTTCTCTGCATTGTATTAAGAATTCAGAATTGTGTTCGATGAGGTACTTAAACCTGGAGTCGTCTATCATTATATGCTTACTAGTTTGCCCACACATTCTGAATAGTTTGAGGGTGTAATTGCTAATATAGATCTCCAAGGGGATCGTTAAGCCATCGTCTTCAAGTCAATAACCGAGCATGCACTATCTAGAAGCTGTAGATAGAGATCAGAGTGTTCTTCTTACCATTTGCACTAAATCTCATGGGTTTTCTTCTAAGGAGTTTTTCTGATCTTTTTAACTTCTACAAACTAAAACTCGTATGAGATTATTATTATGTATGATCCTGTAACTATTGTATATTGTATGTATGGTCCTGTAACTTTTTGAATTATAAATTGTATGTGGTGTAATTATGGTAATTTTTAAAAATTTATCATCGTCTTAGTATATTATGCAGTATGCAATTTTGGGGTTTCTGTATTGTATTCTACAAATTATGTACCTTCTATTATGTTAGTCATCAATTTCTGTATTTTGTGTTATGCAAATTCTATTTATGTATATATTAAAAAATATATACATGTATATATTTTTTACTCGACCAAACCTGTTGGGCCTTGAGTCTGTTGTTGGTCTTAAAATTTGTTTTTGTATTATAAGAGTTTCGTTTCAATGCAAACTAATTTATGTATTAGCTTCATGTAGATGATTTATGATTAAAATTAGCAGTGGCCTTCGTAACTTCTAATCTACTTTTATCAAGTATGTTGTAACAAATAAATAAGGACCACTAGGATTCTGTTGGCTAAAGTAACTGTTGGTAAAATAATATAAATATATATATATATATATATATGCACTAAACTAATGTTATATAAAACAAAAGCGTAACTACTAGATTCATCGGAAATTTGTAATTCTAATCCATTTACGAGAAGAGAGAGGAGCAAAAGTGTCCCGTGCGTCATCCAGAAAATTGCTCCAGTAAAAAATGTACTTATCCAAGAAACAAACACGATGTCATATAACTTCTACTTAAAAGTATTTATACTTACACCAAACCAATAATACTACCTATCTGATAACCCAGAGCAGTAGCTGTTAAGTTAATTTCCCCATTAACACTAATGGAAAGTCCTTCAACTATCGACCGAATGCAATTAGTGGGCACCTTTTTCCAAGCAGTTTGAAAAAGAGAAACCTCAAAATTTATTTCTACAAGTTGGAGAATTTCCAAAGAGAATCTCAAGGGAACTATTAGGTGGTTAAGAAGTTGCTCACTTACGTTTTCTAAGTAAGAAAATCAATATTGGAAAGACTCTTTTAAGCTTAAGAAAATATTTACTTTCCAGTCTCCAACAAGATAGAAATCAGTTTAGAGAAAAGTAAATATATCGTTTCAAACTTCTGGTCAGTAGTCAGTACATTAATGCATGACTGATAATTATGGTAATTATAATGAATTTTCTATATTGTGGGAGTAAATACATATTCATGTTTTCTTCGAGTAAATATTTGCTATTATTTCAACTCCCTGAGAGTCTTAGTTTTTTTTGCTTACTTTATACACAGGGTTTTTTCGAAAGAAATTGCTTGCCTTGAAGCGACATAACTGTGACACAATGAGAGACATAAAGAAGAAACAAGTAGTGTTTTGGATAGGCTGGTATGAAATGTTGGTTTGCAATATTTATTGATAGGTGTATATTTGATGAAGACTACGTATGCTAAAATGGTGCAGCAGTGTAGACCGTCTTAAGGAGGAAGTCATGTTCGAGTAAAAACAAAAGTTTTTGAGGGCAGGGGCGTGACGTTCGCGAGAGGAAAAAATGAGCAAACAAAGTCTTTTGCTGAACAGAAATCTTAAGCGTCCATAGATGCGCAAAAGTACTGGTTTGTGCCGGTGTAAGAAAGATCCGACCAGATTCAATGCGCACTTCACTAATTCTGGTACACTAGAAAATATTTGAACGAAAAGAGAAGTACTAATGTAATTTTTCATTTAGACGGATTGGTCAGTAAACAAAACTGATGAACGTGAAGGTACTGTGACAACCCGTCTATGGGGGTTGCAAAACTACTTCTTTTTTCAAAACTGACTGCACTATCCAGTAAACGAACCATAGGCACTTTTTCAAAGAGGAGTGGTTGGTGAACACATTCCGCTATATTCAAATTTTACAGAAATGCGTGGCCAAAATTCATTATTATTGAAACTAGTTTTACAAACCAGTGAACTTAAAATTCCATACCTGTCTCTCGGACATTGCTCTTGTCTCTTAACCGTTTCAAATTTATGTTATTTCAAAATTTAGGGATATTTTTCGTGGTCTTAATGGGCCGACCAAACGGTATAGTGGTTAGCGTGCTATCTTCTAGACCGCGAGGTTGCGGGTTCGAGTCCCGTGTAAGGCATGGGTGTTTGTAAATGTATGTTGGCTTGTCAAATGACAAATGTTTCGGCGCATTATAGCCCTCGTGTTGCTGATGGCGCCAGATAATCTGAAAACAACCAACCAACCAACCTGGTCTTAATGAATACATTGAGTTAAAATTCAGTTGTTATGGGGTGTGGTAATGGAGCTATAGCTTTTCTATTGCAGCTGTTGGCTTAGGGTGACTGTTCTGTTGAAAGACCCAGATGTTCCGTAAGAAAAATTGTTAAAACTTTTAAAAAATTTTGTTTCAGTATATCTAAGTCGACAAAACTATTCATTTTAGAGTCTGCAAAAGCAAATTCACCTGCACCTGAAGCCACTATCCACCCTCAAAGCATTTGATGTCCTCCACCATACTCCACTGTCGACACCATATTTCTTTGTGTCTGCTCCATTAGTACTGCTCCAAAAACATGTTAAACTTTTCACAGGATGTTTCTAGGTTAATCCAAACAAGCTGAAACCAACTATTACAAATCACACTTTACTCATATTTGTTATGTAAAATATGCTATTTTCCGTACTTTAGATATGTGCAAAAAAAAATTCACAGCAATAGGTGGAATATGTTAATTTTATGGTTCGTTTCAGAAAGTTGTTCAGAAAATAAAAAGATTTCATGTGATGCTAAAAATGCATTAAAACTCATTTTATGTTTTGGGCGTGAACTTTTTTATCTGTTAGTAAAACGTTCACTTTTTGGCATTTCATATTTTAAGACATTCCCACATTTTTTTTTTTTTTTTTCAATAAATGAATGTCAAGATAAATTACAGTCTGAATACTTTTTGAAATATTTTGGTACCTAACTTAAACCTAAATTGATGGAAATTTTTATAATATTCTCGACAAGTTAAAATATGACACCATTAAAAATCAGCAAACCTTTGCTAACCCCTTTTTATCAATTTCTCTCCTTTTAACTACACAATGAAAACTCTAGCATTTATTGTCTTTAAACTATTCATAAGGACAAGATTAAAACAAGTTATATTCTACCATTAAATGATCTTATTGAATGATCTAATAAAAAATACTCTGAAAGTCTTTTTCTAACAAGTTGTTTAAATGAAGTTGTAGAAAGAGATAGAGAGATGTACGAATTTGAATGCTTTGACCTCATATCCAACTCGTTTTTCAAAATTCCGAGAGGTATGTGGCTGTGGTTAAACACATGATAGTGGCAGAAATAGGCAGCCGGAACCGTGCTAACAAACGATACAACAACTAAACTTATCTTCTTAGAGGATATTCTTTTTCTTTTTTTCTTCTAAATACACATTTTCAAATGCATTTTACAGAAATTTCAATGGCTGTGGTTAAACACATGATAGTGGCAGAAATAGGCAGCCGGAACCGTGCTAACAAACGATACAACAACTAAACTTATCTTCTTAGAGGATATTCTTTTTCTTTTTTTCTTCTAAATACACATTTTCAAATGCATTTTACAGAAATTTCAATGGCTGTGGTTAAACACATGATAGTGGCAGAAATAGGCAGCCGGAACCGTGCTAACAAACAGTACAACAACTAAACTTATCTTCTTAGAGGATATTCTTTTTCTTTTTTTCTTCTAAATACACATTTTCAAATGCATTTTACAGAAATTTCAATGGCTGTGGTTAAACACATGATAGTGGCAGAAATAGGCAGCCGGAACCGTGCTAACAAACGATACAACAACTAAACTTATCTTCTTAGAGGATATTCTTTTTCTTTTTTTCTTCTAAATACACATTTTCAAATGCATTTTACAGAAATTTCAATGGCTGTGGTTAAACACATGATAGTGGCAGAAATAGGCAGCCGGAACCGTGCTAACAAACGATACAACAACTAAACTTATCTTCTTAGAGGATATTCTTTTTCTTTTTTTCTTCTAAATACACATTTTCAAATGCATTTTACAGAAATTTCAATGGCTGTGGTTAAACACATGATAGTGGCAGAAATAGGCAGCCGGAACCGTGCTAACAAACAGTACAACAACTAAACTTATCTTCTTAGAGGATATTCTTTTTCTTTTTTTCTTCTAAATACACATTTTCAAATGCATTTTACAGAAATTTCAATGGCTGTGGTTAAACACATGATAGTGGCAGAAATAGGCAGCCGGAACCGTGCTAACAAACAGTACAACAACTAAACTTATCTTCTTAGAGGATATTCTTTTTTTTTTTTTTTTTTTCTAAATACCCATTTTCAAATGCATTTTACAGAAATTTCAATTTTTTTTTTTAATAAATATGATATCCAGGAACTGAATATGTAAAGAGCCATCAAATAACAAATATTTCTTTCTTCATAAAGAGCTTCACCGACTGTTTAGATTAAAGGATTTTAAACTTTATTCCAGGAGGAAGTTATTTTACAATTATTTCGTCGTTCAAAAAAATAGCTAACGTTTCGTAATATTAACTCAATAAAAACGACTTTGAAATGGATAAATAGTCAATGTTTTGAACTTTTACCTAGCTTATTTCGATAATTTTAATAATTTACCTTATTCATTTTACATTAAAAGGTATGTTTTGAATTTTTCATATATTTTGGAAAATTAAATCAGTGATTTTTAAAAATCACTAAGGGGTATCACAATCACAATTTATTAGCAAAATAAACTATAATGTCGATTGGAAAATGTTCTTCCCAATCGTCTTTAATGGGTTAATATTGCATTATTATTTTAATAAAGTAAATTAGAATATTTGTTGAAGAATGTGAACATTTGTTTGGTTCCCTAAGGGTTGATAAATGCTCATAAAACCATTGACTATCAAATAAGTTACTATTTCAAGTCTGTTTTAAAGAAAGTTAAACCACAAAAAGATTTATTGCATCATATGATAATATGATTAACATTCTAAAAAAAAAGAATTTACCTACATATTTATCTATAATTTAAAAAGAAATTTGAACCGGTAAATTAGCTAAATATTAATGTTATTATATCGTTATGTCTTTAATATTTTCAGTATTGTTGCACAAATTGTCTGTATATAGTGTAAATAGTGACGTATTATTTTAAAATTCTATTGTAATTTATTTTTATCTTATTTTATTTTTTTAACAGCGATTATACAGGTTAGAAAAAGGTGGCAACACCTAAAGCAATCGAGAAATTTCGAGACGTTTCTTTTTCGATGAATTGGCTGGAAATTTTGGGAATGTTCTCACGTGCCTGCTATATAAACACCGGCTATCGGGAAAGTTGGCAGATTGACTTCGGACTTCATTGAAAGCTGATCGCTTTGTTTACCTATTGGAGTGAGCTTGTATAATCGCTTATTTGAAGTTGTTTTTGTTGAAGCTTGTGTTGAAGCTTGAGAGTAATTAAGCTGTTGCCTGTGAATAGATTTTGTGAGCTCTTGAAGAAAGAATAAATATTTTTATACCTTGAAAACTGTGCCATCATTGCCTCTGTGGAAAAATTCATAACAGTATTATTTATACATAACTCGCATTTCACTCATCTAGTAAGCAATTATATTTTCAAAAACTAACGGTAAAATATAATAAAGACATTTAAATAAATACCATTTTAAATTTCATTCATACATTATTTATAACAAAATACACGTCTAAGATAAAAATTATGAATTAATATATTAATTAAAATCAAGGCATTACATTTTAAGTCCTTCTTATTAGCATTCCCGTATTAATAAACCTTTCACGAATTAATACTTTAGAAAACTATAACCCAAACATAATGAACTTAATCTCTAGTTAATATTAAACTATGAATTATTCAAGTCTCAATTCAGAATTGGTCGGCAAATCATCCTGTATGTTTATTCCCTAGTCAACGTTGTATGAAATTTTGTCAGAAAATAACTCGCGTCAAAACGAGATGAAATGAATAACAATCAATACTATTTAATACATATTTTATCGATATGTGTCAATTATATAACTCTAATCTTTATTTTTTCGCACAACACCAGAACTCAATTACTTCCATCAAAGACACGAGGAGAATTTTATAATACCCAAGAGAAGAATAAGTTATGGGACTTGAAAGTCAGTCATAATCACATTTTCAGGACGCATTATTGCTTTTTTTTTTTTTTTTTTTTTTTTTTTTTGTATTATAGATTATAGGATATAGATGACAGTACAGAAAGGATATTGAAACATATAAGATGTAGATATGGTATATATGGATGTAGATGTTAATATAGATAGGAAGTAGAGTGTATATAATAGTTTAGATAATATGTAGTTATAAATGTTGTCTTATTCTTAGGAAGGAAAACGTTAATTCTCTTGAAGTGTTTGTATTCATAAAGTTGAATTTTTTAATTTTTTTTTTTATTTTTTACCCTTTTTAAATTCTTTACATTAACTTGGATTTTATTTGTGTGTGGCTTCTGGGCAAATCTGCGGAGGCCAAATTAACCCACTTGCTTTCATCCAATCTGGCTGAAACTTGGCATATAGAGTCGATTTCGATGGCAATTTAGTGTAGTGAATTTGGGGGATGTCTCTGTCACTAAAAGGTTGCTTTTTAGGAATATTAATAAACCAACTTGACGTAATCCAATCGCGCTGAAATAACATTTAACCGATCATTGTAGAAACTCTTTTCTGTTGCAGAAATTGTCTTAATAAATAAATAAACAAACAAAAAAACACATAAATAAATAAACAAACAAACAAACACATAAATAAATAAATAGACAAACAAACACATAAATAAATAAACAAACACATAAATAAATAATTAAATAAATAAACAAACACATAAATAAATAAATAAACAAACACATAAATAAACAAACAAACACATAAATAAATAAATAAACAAACAAACACATAAATAAATAAACAAACACATAAATAAATAAACAAACACATAAATAAATAAATAAACAAACACATAAATAAATAAATAAACACACAAACAAAACAAACACATAAATAAATAAATAAATAAACAAACACATAAATAAATAAACAAACAAACACATAAATAAATAAATTGTTTTAATCAGAATCCCAAATACATTTTGAAACGTAGTTTGCCACATATTTTGCCTATAGAGATGTTTTTAATATTTGAAATTAGAGGCAAACACCAAGCACCTGCTGGCAACAGAAACGGCGCCATGTTAACGAATATAAAAATTGGCGTTAAGAACTTGGTTTTTACGGGTTATATTATTAGATAAAAAACTTGCTTTTAATTATTTAAATTCTTATTTTAATTAAAGCAAGTATCATACGTGACTTGATCTAATTTTTGGAAATATGAAGATTACCTTAAGGAGATTTGCATAATTTAGAACAAAATTAGCTTATTTAAAAAAAAATTGATTTCGAAAACAGCAAATAAAAACTATTGATTTTTAATTGTAAAATTACTGGTTAAGACCGAACCATATCATTTAAATATAGTTTCTAAATCAGCAAATTTAATTTAGTAAAATTTCACTTAATAACTGTATTAAAACGGGAAAAGCTCAATATTATATATTAATTTCCTTGGGTTTCCAATATACATAGTTCTAGAATCGGATCAAAAATGCAGAATTAATGATTTCTTGAATAGTAAATGATAGCATAGTTTTCTACCAAATTGTAGAGGATATATTTAAAATTTGATTATAACTTCGATTTAATAAATGACGTGAGTATATGTGGAGATTTTTTATCAAGATAAAGCATTGCAACTGTCATTTAAACAAAAAAATGTTAAATAAATAACATTTTTTTTTTTATAAAACTTTATATTTTTCTGACGACATTAATCTATATCTGTAAAAATCATGTTGATACTGCCCTATGGTGATAACTTATAAAATGAAATAGAAATTAGGACCGCATTTCCTTACGAAACACTATTCCTATGATACACTGACAATTTTCTTCAAAAAAGAAATAAAAAAAGAAATTTTCCAAAATTTCACTTTGCATTTGGTTAAATTTAATAATGCTGTAAAACAATTTTTTTTTTTTTTTTTTTTTAGATTAACATATAGATGTTTCTAAAAACACATTAAAATATTGTTTTTGGAAGGTTAATCTGCTTGACCTTTCCATTAATTACATTCTCCACAACACATGTGACACAGCATATGCGAACTTAAATCGGCAACTTTTTGACGACGACAAAAGTAATTATCTAGTATAATTAAAAGAGAACTCATGTTCATCTGGTAATGAAAGAAATGCAAAAAGTACACATTTCGAAAACGTATATAATATTTAAGAATCCAAATGAGATTTTAAAACAACATTTCAGATTTTCTTTTCTTTAAATAAGAAATTAGCAAAAGTTTTTAATATTATAAAAGTTTCGAGTGACGAATGTCCCTTTTTTGTGTCGATTTGTTATAAAATGAGAAATATATGCTTTTGTATAACACTTAGTAAATCAAAGTACTACAAAAAAGATAAAACTTACATATAATTATCATATATCGTAACTATCAATTAAAGTGAATATTGATTAACATCGGAATATTTCAAACACATAACGCCAAAGGTATGTTAAAGAGATAAACGAATGCTTTCAAAACTTTGAAAATAATCACTTTTTGATGGCAAGTAGAAAATTTTACTTACATGTAGCAATATCTTTTACCCTCTCCAATAAATTAAATATGTTTGTTTCATTCTACCAATTGATTATCATAATTTAAACATAGAGATTAGTAAATGTATAATATTTTTTTTAGTGGCGATAAATAAAAAAGGTTTACTTGCATGAAACAAAATTGATTGAACTAATAAATTAAATATAATTTTTTCCTTTTGCAAGATGATTTTCACACTTTCATTCTAAAATTTAGTGAAAACTCGACACAAAAAGCAATTTAGAAACCCAGTTATTAAATTTTCCACAAATCATACCATCAACTGTCTATTATTAATTCCGAGGTTCATTACGAATAATTATCGGATTTTATTTTTTTCAACTAGTTTAAGGGGGTCCAGTACCGAAATTTCTTCGAAAATCCCAATTTTTTTTTTCTGATTTCAAAAAATAGTTCATACATTCCTGAAGAGAATGATGTTTTTATCTTATTCCTCCGGTGATTAGAGCGCCACAAAATTACCTGTTATTTAAACATCACTAATGGGCGTAACACCTTGAAGCGTCTGCTTAAAGTGCGTTTTTCGAGCACTAGTGTTTTTCACAGATGTTGCATATTCAAATCGATATATCTCCAGAACCATTAACAATTGGCTATTCAAATTTTTGGAGCATTTAATTTATATAGTTTTAAATATTTTGTCTTCACAGAATTTTATTTTTTTAATTCTGTTTTAAAATATAACACTTAGCGAAAAAGATAACAAAACAAAAAAAAAAAAAAAAAAGCAAAAATTTCAATATTTTAACTTTGAGAATTTTTTTAATTCACCTATCGAAATTCTGTGAAGACAAAATTTTCTTTATATAATTATGTATTTCAGAAAGCTTTCACTTTGAAAAAAAAAATATTTTAAAAATATACGCAAACATCAATTATTATGGATTTTTCTTGGTTTTTAAATTTTTTTTAAATAACTAAACACAATATTTAAAAAAAAACATTTTCTCAAAGATATATAAATAGTATCTCATACATAAAATAAATTTTTGACATAAAAATGTACATAAATAAAGTTTTTTTTTTTATTTTCGGCACCGGACCCCCTTAATTATCCGTAGATTTGTATTGTTTTTGTACATCATTTGATTATAAATAAAATAGCTGGTGAATATTTTTTTAGAATAAAATGTCTCCTTTCATTTACTCACTGTACCAGTTACAAATAATCCCAAAACATTGACAAACTACACTCAAATATACTATCTCAGATTAAAATACTAAATAATATATAATAAGATGTGGTGAGGACAGTTCATAATTTAATAATGAATTTTACAAAACATCGCATAGAATAGACCCGCTTCTAGAAAAACTAGGAGTGCAGAACATCGCAGATATTTCAATAACACTATAATAATGGTCATTGCATTAAAATTTGGTATGGCGTTATTTATTGTATTCATATTTTCACTCCCTTAAGTAAAATGGCTAGTTTGGACATGTTTTTGGCAATAAATTTAGAAAGGCCGAAAAAACCCCGTCAATTGCGAAATTGGTGATGTTTATTCGATAGACATTGCACTGTCCTTCCATGTGTGTGAAAAAGAAAAAAAAATCAGTCGTTGATGGGCGATGATCAATGGTCGAGAGCTCTGTGTTAAATGCACTCGTTTTTTAATTGTTTACTCTTTTATCGCATTTCTATGGGAATTTCAGAGGTGGGGACGCGATTAGAACACCCTAAGAGGCATTTCATGATTTCAACCTTATGCGAATGCAAGATTTTGAAGAAAACCTTAATGGTAGGTTCCCTGACCATCACTAACCCACACTAAATTTGAGCATCGTAGGTCAATTTGTTCGGAAGTTATATTGACCACAAACACACAGACTGAAATATTTACTAGACCACTTTATTTTTTATTTTTTTAAATCAGAGAGTTCCAAAACGTGTAGAAATGCCAAAAAAAAATCAATTTTTTTTTTTTTTTTTAACGAATACTATACTTTCACCCTATGTAAACATATGTGCAATTGAAAGTAAAAAGACATTCATAGAAAAGAAAATCATTTTAGTTTCCTAAATATAAAGTACACTAATGAATCAGAATGCATAGAAGGCTATACAAGCTAAGCCAACTAAGTCCGAGGGATTTGCAATGGATTTAGGTCTACCTTTTTATGCTTAATTTATGGGAAATACTATGTAACCGTGGCTTAGTGTATATTACATATTGAGCTTCAATATCAGAGAAGGCATTCAACGGATACTACATTAGTGGGAAAGAAATCAAGTGAATTGAAACGGTAGATATAGTATCGAAAAAGAAATTAAAAAAATATCCTTTATACTTTGGAAAAAAAAAAGGTAAAATGATGTTTGATAAAAATGATAGTTTACATATGCTATATTTAGTGGGTTTTTTTAAATAACAATTTAGTTCATTTAGTTAATTTCTTGGAAAGTTATAATATTTAATGCATTAATTATTGAGTTAACATAAAAAAAAAGAAAAAGTACCTAATTGGTTAATTTTTCCTTGGGTAACAGTAGTGTCATTAAATGTGAAAATAATATATATATATATATAACAGTTTCCCAAATATATCTGTATTTCAATCTATATAGAGGATCACCAAGTAAATGAAAATTTTTAAAATGAATAACTGGCAAATTATAAACATTAGGAAAATGGGGTTTTCACAAAACTGGTTTTTCTCCAATAAAAAATATAAAAGAATTGCTTATTATTGTTGCGTGGATGGGTTCGAAAGATTTGAAGCCAAAGCAGATAGAAACTTGAAGAAATTTATTCCGATGTAACTCTTCTCAGATTCCTTTACAACTTCAGAACTTCCCGTTCTAATAGATTCAATACAGCTCTTTACACAACAATGGAGCTCAAGCAGCAGTTGAAAACTATAGATACACAACTGCTAAAATCGTCGCAAAAGACAATGCAATGCAGTTCACTTTCGCAATACAGCTCTCTGAATGCTCGTTGAGAGACAACTAACTCAGTAACTCAATTCATCTAACTAACCCGCTCTTTTGGCCGGACTTATATAGGAAAGGCGAATCTTCGCGAATCATCTAGAGATAGAAATTTAAAGGATTCTCCAAATCGTAGTCGAAAAGCCCTATACATGTACATGGGGACCAAAAATGTCGCCAAATGGTCACCAAATTTTGTGACCAAAATTAGTCGCCGAAACCGTCACCAACTTGGTGAGATTGCCATTAACCATAATGTTAAATAGCCTGCCCTTTGTAAAACTCATTTTCCAGCATTATCCCTGTAGAACTCGTTTTCAAGCATTAAGAGACGCATTGCAGGAAAGCGAAGTAAAGTCAACTCTTGCACTGCCTTATGCGAAATGTACATAAATTTCCCTTTTTACATAATTAATACTACGAAATATTTACAAATATACAGAGATTCGTAACATTATACATGTGAGTAAAGAATTATTTTACAATTTCATTGTACTTATTAGTGCGCCTTCAACGTACAAGGGTAACACTGAAGAGTTGCTCCCAGATACCTAAAGTGTCATCTATTGAAAAAAAAAAAAAAAATTCTTTAAAAAGCGATCATCCAATTTTCTTCTGTTTATTTCTTTGAAAACCATTGTGTCTTGCTGTTAATTACAAAATACAAAATTGACAGCATTTTTGCTATTTTTGTACATCAATAAATTAGTCATTGACAAATTCATAAATTCAATCTCTTTTTTGGTGGATTATACGTGAAATGTAACGGCCCACGACCATCTATATTTTTTATTGTATAAGCCGGTCTCAATCCAACTTTACGTTAGATGTTCCATACATTTCGCTGGTTTCGTCCACTTCGATCCAGCATAGACCATTGATATAGATAAACAACTGGCTAGACTGCTTAACACTGGGAAAATGAAGCCGTTGCCAGATGCAATTGGTGGGGGGGAAAATACGAATTGCCGAGGATTGAAAGTAAAATTTTGGGATATACACAGCAGAAATGTCAATAGTAGACCTTAATTAGTAATAATGCGCAAAAAAATATATACTCTAACACTTTACTGTTTTTCGCATTCCCATCCAACTATAAAAATGAACTGTGATTGGTTAATCATCCCACCAGCTTCGCAATCCCCGGCGCTTTTTTCTCTTTGCATTGACAATGGAGCAGTCTATCCAGTTGTTTATCTATATTGATGGCATAGACTAGCTTCCTTTTCATGACATATCATTTGCGCATGCGTCGTACTGTAGGCTTAAAAAAGGTCGTGGTTCGTATTCAGTTTTTACCTTGCTAGAAGTCGCTCTCTTCGTCACTTATAATACGGGAGGCAGCGACACTATTGGGTCTGTCATTTTACACCGGCTGAATTGCATAAAAATAGTAAACTAACTTATAGGTACTGTCAAAAATCTAATTCAACTAGCCGTGGTGGGTGTAGGCGGAGAAGCGGTCAAAACAAGCAAAAAAAAGTTAAAAAATAAAGTGATTTTACACCGGCTGAAACTTGTTTCTACCTTTTATTTGAACTATTTTCTGATGTTTTGAGGTATTCCTCTGGTAATCTGAGGGCGGGTTATATTTCCGCTTCTCGTTTGTTTTGTAAAAAAAAGTGCGTTTTGTAAAGTGATTTTACACCGGCTGAAACTTGTTTCTACCTTTTATTTGGACTATTTTCTGATGAAGCTGGTAATCCGAGGGCGGGTTATATATTTCACTTCTCGTTTGTTTTGTAAAAAAAAAGCGCGTTTTGTAAAGTGATTTTACACAGGCTGAAACTTATTTCTACCTTTTATTTGGACTATTTTCTGATGTTTTGAGGTATTAAGCTGGTAATCGGAGGGCGGGTTATATTTCCGCTTCTCGATTGTTTTGTAAAAAAAAAAGCGCGTTTTGTAAAGTGATTTTACAGCGAGGGCGTGTATTACATCTGCTTCTAGTTTATGTATTTTTTTTAAAAAAGCGGGGGTTTTTTTACAAAAACAAACGAGATACAGAAGTAAAAACCACCCTCTAATTACCAGCAGAATACTTCAAAACATCAGAAAATAGTCCAAATAAAAGGTAGAAATAAGTTTCAGCAGCTGTAAAATCACTTTACAAAACGAGCTTTTTTTACAAAAACAAACGAGAAGCGGATATATAACCCGCCCTCGGATTACCAGCGGAATACCTCAAAACGTCAGAAAATAGTTCAAATAAAAGGTAGACACAAGTTTCCGCCTGTGTAAAATCACTTTATTTTTAAACTTTTTTTAGAAGTTCTGACCGCCTCTCCGCCTTCACCCACCGCGGTTATGCCAGCGAAATTGGATTTTTGACATTACCTATAAGTTAGCTTACTATTTTTGTACAATTCAGGTAATGTAAAATGACTAACCCAAAAGTGTCGCTGCATCCCGTACTATTAGGACAATAAACTCTTTGCTGGCTATAACGACTGACTTGGACACATTTGCATACACATGATAAAAGTCATCTTAAGAGGACATGGTACCCAAAAAATGACAAAAATGACAATTTTTCAATTTTTATCCTATAATGTGGAGAATATCTTTCTGAATAGCTGTGCAAAAATGTATTCTTGTACATTTGATAGATAAAAAGTTATATTGTATTTTCTAAACCCTCTCACACTATCAAAGCTGAAAAAGAAATCCTTAACACCATTTTTCTCAGTTCGTTATTTTTCAGTTTGAGTGTTGTTTAAATCCTTAAGACTTTTTTTTAATTTAGTAAAAGTTTGGGAAATTTTTACAGTGTATTTATATGCATCTGATAAACAAAAGTTAGTATAGAATAAGGTGTGCTATGTTTTTTTTTTTTGTTGTTTTTTTTTTTTTTTTATTTTTTTTTTAATTAAAAATTTTAAAACTTGAAAAAAACGTTGTTTTTCTGCTACTTTTAGTGTAGAAACATATAAAACCTTTTCCATAGCTTGCACCTTCAAATACATACTAACTATTGTTAATAATTATAATAAGAATATATTGTAAACATTTCATGGAAAAATACTAAAAATTGTGGAATGAGTGGCATTTCGAAAAAAGTTTGAAAAAACTTAAATAAATTGAATTTATTAAAAATTATTTATTTAAAATATTTTTGTAGGTTACATTATGTTTATTTACCATCAACACAATGTAAAATTACTATAGTTTAAATTTTAATGGTACAATTTCTGAAAATAATGTGTTGTGTACCATTTCCCCTTAACATATTCCCTTTCATATTTACATTTTCTTTTTCATTTTGTACTTGGTAATTTAACTTTCCGAATACCAAATTAAAAACACGTAATTGTCCCTACTAAGAGACGAGAAAAATTTCCAATGACTTACGCAAATTAGTATGAATTAACAGCGTACAAAGTGATTTTCTATCAAAACAAAGATAATTGATTATCAAGAGTAAAGTACAAGAATTATTCTGACTCGAAAGTTTTCCTGATTGGGACCATGATGAAAGAAGAAAATTTAAAACGTTTTTCGCATTTAAAGCCTTCAAATCTTCAAAGTTTAGTCAGTGATTTATTGGATTAAGTGGAAATTCTTACGTGCAAATGTAAATTAACCAGCTGCTATTATCACATAATTAGTGGAATAAAATAGGTAAGCATTATGATTATGTAGTAAATACACTTTTAGTGGTTTTTATAAATTAGTTGACCCTGCTCATATTTTTAAACATACATTTCTTTAAAATTCGTCAGAGTGTCTTTTATGAAAACCACCCATTAATCATAAAGCGACGTTAACATGATCAAAAATAAGTTTTATAAAACTGAACTAATAGTTATTTACCCCATACTAAATTTACTATGCATAAGGTATTATTAAAATAAGTCTTCAATTCAAAAATTTTGAATTGATAATTTTAAGGCTGTCTTTTTATTATCAAACTACTTTATAAATATTATAGCGACTGTCACTTATTATGTGACTTTCGCTTTATCAAACCCAAAAAAAAAAGAATTCTAAAAGAGATGCCAATATACAACATTCATAATGAGATTTTCTTTACTTGGAGAAATAGTGTAGCAGACGAAATGGAATAATAATGGCCAAACTTTCTTCATTTCTGTTTATGCAGATTAAAAATTATATTTTAATGGATTTTTTTACTTTTTATGATGTTATGTACTGGAGATTAATAAAAAATTTGGAATCATGAATTCACAGTCGACCTCTCAAAAGTTTACTCTTTCCACCCTAGCAAGAATGTGCCTTGGATAAAATATATTCATGTGTGAGTATTTTCTTGACCAATGTTTGAACTTGTGAAGCTTGTTTATTGGCATGTGGAGACTAGCAATTAATCAGAGGAGTTTGTTTCATGAAGGGTTATAAAATCATTTGTTGTTTAAGTGATTTATTTTTATTAATTTAAAAATTAATTTTTTAAAAAATCAAATTTAATTTCATTTTTTTTTTTTTTTAAATTTTTAAATTCATATAATATGAGTATGTGTATTGGAGCATTTATTATCAGGGTTCCCACTCAAATCACAGAATGAAAATCAATGACTTTTAAGAACCTAATTAATGTTTTTAAGGACCTTTGAAAAAAAAAATTTCAGGCATTATGTCGATATATAAATTTTTAATAAAGTATATTCTACCAAAAGAGTTACAAATTGGTGGGTGCATAATACAAATACGTCGGAAAATTCCGATACGGTGCAGATAAGTGGCGGTCACGCAGAAATAGCAAGTCCGACTTGACATTTTTATAAATTTTGCAGTTGGACAACATTTGCAAAAATTAAGGACTTTTAAGGACCTCTAAGCATTTTCAAGGACTTTTAAGCACCTCTAAGCATTTTCAAGCACTTTCAAGGCCTTGAAAACAAGTTCAAAAATATTAAGCACTTTTAATGACTTTCAATGACCGTGGGAACCCTGATTATGTACACTGTTAAAAAATTTGTTTCATCTTGCATCAAAAATTAGTTCCCATATAGCTACAACCAACATTCGGTGCTTAGTTTCACGATTTAATGGTGCTTACTGTCCGAATTAGCACCATTAAATCGTGAAACTAAGCACTAAATGTTGGTTGACGCTAAACGTGAACCAATTTTTGTTGCAAGGTGGATCCAAATTTTTAACAGAGTTGAAAAATTACGTACTGTGTTGTATTAGAAATCAATAAAGAACACTTTCAGAGACAACAAGGTATCTACTTTTGAATGAGATAAATCCCTTTCCACTAGGAAGATTGACACTTCAGATGATACCATCTTTCATAATCGTTGTCATGTCTGTTAATTTTCAAATATAAGGGACTTGCTTTTCTGTCATATGATCGAATTGGTTACAAAACATATGTTAGAGCAATGTTGTTTGTTTGCTAACATAAGTGAATAATTACAAGTAAAGAATTACCCTGGTGATATAATTACTTCAATAAATACATAAATATAGTTACCTATGTTTTGTATGTAATAAATTGTTTACTTTCATTTAACATCTTTTTTCCAACAGTCTCTGATGCTGAAAAGATGGATGCTAAAGTCGTCAGTTGGGGACTTCTAATCCCCTTCATCAAATTGCTATCGTATCACTTGTTGCATTAAATTCCATGAACCAAGTAACATGATAAGAAATATTGATGTAAAATTCATATTATATCTATGCTCTATTGATATCAACTTACATTTTTGGGAAATATGGCATTTACCATGAACCAAGTGACATAATGAGAAATATCAACGTAAAATTCATTTTAGATCTATGCTCTATTGATATCAACTTACATTTTCGGGAACATGACATTTACCATGAACCAAGTGACATAATAAGAAATATCGATGTAAAATTCATTTTAGATCTATGCTCTATTGATATCAACTTACATTTTGGGGAACATGACATTTACTATGAACCAAGTGACATAATAAGAAATATCGATGTAAAATTCATTTTAGATCTATGCTCTATTGATATCAACTTACATTTTCGGGAACATGACATTTACCATGAACCAAGTAACATAATAAGAAATATCACTGTAAAATTCATTTTAGATCTATGCTCTATTGATATCAACTTACATTTTCGGGAACATGACATTTACCATGAACCAAGGGACATAATAAGAAATATCGATGCAAAATTCCCACCAAGTAACATAATAAGAAATATCAATGTAAAATTCATTTTAGATCTGTGCTCTATTGATATCAACTTGCATTTTCGGAAATATGACATATACCATGAACCAAGTGACATAATAAGATATATCGATGTAAAATTCATACCAAATAACATAATAAGAAATATCAATGTAAAATTCATATTAGATCTATGCTCTATTGAGGTCAACTTGCATTTTCGGGCGGTAATATTAACAATTGAAATTGTTTCTAAATATCTGTAACAAATAATTTCGAAGATGAAATCATAAAACGCAATAAGTTATAAAAATAAAAAAAAATCTACTTACGCATAAAACATTTCAATGATCAGGGTTAATTTAATAGATTATATTTATACTAAGGTGAAAGTTTTCTTACTTTTGTTTGTAAGGATTAAAACACTAAAATATCTCTAATTTCTCATAATATTTAGTTGGTAAAGTGCAAATGATTCGTATACATATTTCTCTAAGAGAAATTTGCGTCCATTATTAAAAGTAAATTACTGCACAGATCTTTGGTTAGAGTTTTAAAGCTTTTGCAATAAGGAGAGTAGAAAAAGAAATATATATATATATATTATTTAATATATACATATATATATATATATATATATATATATATATATATATATATATATATATATATATATATATATATATATATATATATATATATATATATATATATATATATATATATATATATATATATATATATATATATATATATATATATATATATATATATATATATATATATATATATATATATATATATATATATAAAATTAAATTTTAAGTTCAGTACTGCCACAAAGAGGATGAAGTTTAGGTATTTGAGCTTTTTTATAGCTAAAAGTCAAATTCAATTGAATTTTTTTTCTGAAGAATTTCAAAACCTACCTGTACGGAAAAGATGTTCTGTGGTACATTAATTAAGGGAAAAATAAAATAAAAATAATAAATTTTATGTTAAGCTCTTTGCAAGGGGGATGAAGTTTTGGTATTTAAGCTTTTTAATGGTAAAATGTCAAAGTGATTTTTGTTTAAGTGTAACAGGCCTTTAGAACTTTTAAATGTTTATTAGAATGATAGGACATATACTAAATGGTTACAGAAAAAAAAAGCTTTAGGAACATATATTACAACTTCTTAAGAATTAAATCAAGAAAAATCAAAA
Organism: Linyphia triangularis; assembly: GCA_963978545.1. Lineage (NCBI taxonomy): Eukaryota > Metazoa > Arthropoda > Arachnida > Araneae > Linyphiidae > Linyphia > Linyphia triangularis. The sequence goes on along the minus strand of OZ021723.1, from coordinate 95,935,771 downwards.
AATCTTCGGAATTACAGTGAACGGTAATCACGTTTGGTGTTGAAAACTGGCTTGAGGTTTCTTGATTTCAGGCTATTTCTTTTTAACCCATCTCTTTTGTATGATCCGCTTATAGCAGAAAATGCTCCTGTGACTATTCGTTCTGTAGCTTGAGTACGACAGGGATACCCCTTGATAGTAGGTAATACTATAGTATTGCCGTAGAAATGATTGCTGGGTTTACTATTGCTCCTGAAATCATGTCATCACTAAACCGTTCTGTCACATTCTCCCATGTAATAAAGTTCACATAATCTGTCACACAAGGGTCAAAAGTTGGTATGTTTAAGATACGAATATTAATCGCTAAAAGGGTTTGGGTTGCAGCAGACCGTTTGACTTTGCGCAAAGGACCGATTCCTTTGTGTTATTTTTGTCATCAGCTAGCATTGATATCAGGATATTTTCAGGAAAGCACAAACCCCTGTTTCAAAAATTACTGGATCAATGACTATCTTCAAATCAATTGAGAAATAACGCGATAGAAAGATTGATTAATGCAAATGCTCTGCACCATAGATTACCGATTGTTAGGTTTTGATCTTGAATCACATAGGTGCCTAGATTTTTACGCTGAACGTAATTAATGTCAATAAAGCTTTGCTTGGACTTTTTCTAAGCCAAATAGAACACGAGAATTCTGTTGAGGGTTGTAAACAACCTTGAGTGACGAATCTTTCCAGAGTTTCTCTTCAATAGCCCTTCGCTGCTTTGTCCGCAGTGATGGCTTCACAAATTTCCATTAAGCACAGTTGATCAATTCTTAAGTCTTTCTTGTTAGTCAGTTCGCATAGGTTGGGTTTATGAGAATGAAACTACAGGTAGTATCTCGCATACTGTCACTCTTTGGCTTGTAACTGGCACACAAACCATTGTAGTGAACGCTTCAGAATCAGTTCCATATTTCGTATAACACCTTCTTTGATACCTGTGTTGACAGACTGCCTATTATCGCAACCAACATTGTTGTATCTATGTCATTGTCGACGCATGACCTAGACGACCAAACTGTATAGTGGTTAGTGTGCTAGCTTCTAGACCGCGAAGTTGCGGGTACGAGTCCCGTGTAAGGCATGGGTGTTTGTAAATGTATGTTAGCTTGTCAAATGACGAATGTTTCGGCGCATTATAGCCCACGCGTTGCTGACGGCGCCTGATAATCTGAAAACAACCAAGTCGACGCATGAACAAAACTTACGATGTGCTTTCCTTGAGATAGCTTTCCGTTAATTTTCTAGCTTTGAAAGCGCGATATTTGTCTTAGTATGAACTTATTTTTCTCAAAATGCTGTAGTGGTCATTTATTGGTATTAAAGCTCGTATCCAGGTCTCTCCTAACTTACTTGCAACTATTTCACACGCGGAGAAAAGTATATTTAAATACTCTGTACTTTGCTTCTCTTTTTGAATGCCAATATACGCACCTTATTACGTTTTACGTACGTAGGAAACATAATCGTGGGCATATTACAGCCTAACCAAATATAGGACAAATCATGTCTTTTCTTAACAACGCCACAGGACAGTATTAGTCCAAATACACAAACAAACAAATGTCACATAATAAAATTGTAATTTAATTTACTTTACAAGAACAGCTCTCACCGATTAGGCGTCGAATTCCGTAAGCCACTTACAACTGCACTATAGGGTTTTAGGGCTGATTCAACGGTGATATGGGGGGAGGGAGTTGGGTCAAAAAGGTTCAAATGTATATTGTACTACTAATTATTCAGTAATCATCACTTTTTTAGGATTTATATTGTAAAAAACAATTATTTTTAGTGTAAAATCATTTAACGAAAATTAGGACTTTTTGCATCTTTTTCGAAAATTCAACCCCTTTGTGGCAGTGCAAAATTTTTAAATACATTTTTTTATTATTTTTTCCCTAATCTCTATTTCATAGAACATCTTTTCCCCATAGGTAGGTTTTGATTAATAATAATTTTTTTTTTCTCCATAGAAGAGCGATCCACCCTATTATATATATATATATATATATATATATATATATATATATATATATGTTTGTTCATCATTCAGAGTGCTTTAGGTCATGAAAAAATTATTTTTTATACTATTTGATTTCTTAAATTACTGATGAAACATGCATAATTAAAGTTAAAAAGAAGCAATTTATTTACAGGAATGGATTTTTTTTAGCTATGTACATAGATTGCGTTAATTTCCTGTTTTAAATGAGGTATGGTACATAAAAACAAGATTTTATCTTCGGTTTTCTAGATGAAATTTCTTTAAAACATAATTATTTTGTAACGTTTTTTAAAAAGGTTTTTTTTTTTCTAATTTGATGCAGTGGTGAAAAATAATTTAAAAAAAACGAAAGGGAATCTTGATCTTAGGGGCTTTTTCGTGATTGAAAATACAAAAACACTAGTAAAAAATGTTACCCTTATTTTCATTTAGAAAGAATTTTGTGGAAAAACTAACCATATCTTTTTAGACGGACAATGAAGATTCATTTCAATTTTAAAAACAACATCATATTTCGTATATTTCCACAGATATTTTTCATAATACATTTTGTGAATACTGAACAAATGCAATGCAGTGGGGATAAATTTGTAAAATATCTAATAATAATATTTACAATATCGTTGTTATTTTAAACATTATCAGATGTTTTAATATTTTATCTTCGCATTAAATATCTTAGGCATTTTTAAAAGTGTAAATTGAAATAACTAAAAAGAATGCAAAAGAAAAATATTTATAAAAATAAAAAAATAATGCTCAAAAATAGCAAATAATGTCCAGTAATGTTACAAAGAAACGCAATGTCCAACAATGTTTAATTATTTTGTATTATTTTACAAAGTTAATTTTTATTGATATTTTCATTGCGAATTCAAGTTTAACTTGTTGATTTGATTTTTCTTCAATTGATGAATACGATATAATTTGATGTTTACAAAATATGATACTATACTGAAAAATATAAAATAAAAAATTTCAAAATATTAAAAGCAAACCATATTTGTAAGTAATTGAAGTATTTATAAATTGAAGTATTTTATGTTATTGCCTTTAAAATTTTAATGATTATAGTTTATGATATTGTAATTATTAAAAGAAAAAACACATCCCTTGATGGTTCAGAAAGTAATACCTCAGAGCAATGAAGACACTATCTGATCTCAAATTCTCTTTTATAATACTTCTATTGAAATAGAACTACTTTGAACTAAGAAATGATGTATTACTGTCATTCACATAACGTTTTAATCTGTATTTATCATAAAAGAAATTTAATATTGTGAAATGATGCCACTATTTCGTACATATAATTAGAATTCTTCAACAAAAATGTAATCTTTATTACTTTTAATACTTTTTTTTTTAATGTACACTTAATCTTATCTTGCTAACTATACAAATAGAATTTAAACAAAATATAACACAGAAATTATAATTTTAAAAACATATCATATTCAGCTAAAATCCGAATTTTTTTTATGAATGAATGTTACAACATTTACTATTTTTTTTAAGTTTACGTCCAAATACATTTAATACTAAAGTCAGATAGAAAAATAAATTTAAAACATCTTTAGAAACTTACAATAAACACATATCAAGGAAAGTTTTTTCTCTGCAAAATGTATCGATGATCGTTCAAAATAATCCAGAAAATTATCAAAATGTGTAAAAAGGTTTTTTTTTTTTTTTTTTTTTTTTTTTTTTATCAAACTATCAATTTCACATTTAAAAAAAAAATCTGTCAGCGCACTATTTTCAAAACTATTGTTCTTCTATAAAATGATATTTTTACTCTAAACTATTTACTATTTACTACTATTTACTTTCTTGCCAAAAAAAGCATATTTGCTAAGCAATTCTTAACATTTAACAAGTCTTGCCAGCCAACAGTTACTGACATTTCTATTTTAATTCGATCACACAATTAGGATATAGAACTATATTAAAATATTATAACATTTATTTCAGTTTAGTGTTTTCTAATATGGTTCTCGAAAATGTTTCTTGCTCATTTATATGACATGATTTTATAACAGTACACATAAAAAAATTATCAAAAATCTTAATTTTTTTAATGATAATATTTCAAGTAAATTTACTTATCCTACATATTTTTAACTCATTAAAATTAGCATTCTACCGATGCTTATCTAACAACTTCACTTTTGATAAGATTCTGTTATTTTCTTTTTGGGGAATTATAATGGAGAAACTTTAATTAATACAGGGATTTTTAGGGATATTTAAGGATACTTAAAAGATGTTTAACTCATTAAAGGGATTTGTTGGAAATATTTGATTATAATAAGATTTTAGGAAAATTGAAAAATAATTTATCGACCATAAAGATTATTTGGATATATTTTAATTATCGTAAAGATTGCACTGGGAAGATGCTCTACAATTCTTATAATAGTTGAAACCTCTCAAAACACATTAGGTAATCTATCGCAGAACATGACGGATATATTTAAAGTGACGTTATTTTGAGTAGTTTGGTGCCGGTTGAAATCAAAGATATTCATTAAGGTATACATATACGTTGGACAATTTTTTTTTTTTTTAGTTCTTATGCCAGCGTGTAAAATTTCTTTGAGAATTACAAGAGTAAAAAATGTAATTTATCTGTAGTAACAAAAAGTAAAAAAATAAAATATTTATTTAATTAATTGAATTTTAATTCACTAGTTAAGGCCTAATTGCAACGATGATAAAATAATACCTAATTAATTTTGAAACAAATTTCTTACTGGAAATTAAAGACAAGGTATTGATACACGGTCCCAAGCAAAATATAATGCATAACTTAAATATTTTTTAAATTTTAACATTTAACATGAAAAATACTAGAAAAAATAAAAATTTCCAAAAATAAAAATATTCTAAAATACATAAGAAAATCTAAGAAATAAGAATAATCATAAGAAAAGAGCCCGTGATCTGAAATTTTATCTAAATTATACAGTTTAAATTTTAAAAATCAGTTAATTAACTCTTATGATATCACCGTTGGAGTACATTCACTCAACAATGAAAAGCAGTTCTCCAGAAATTGAGTTGTAAGTTTTCGACATTTTCTTTTTTCCAATATGTTTTAAACGTCGACCGTTACGAAATTGCATGTATTTAAAAAAGTATTTTAACTATAAGAAAGTTATTAATATCATTTTAAAGATAATCAATTGGAGAACATTTTAGAATGAAAAAACCAAAATGCCTGTTTGGGTCAATTTTTGCGATTCCCAACGTATATGTATACCTTAAACTTTGAACGTGCGCTACTGAAACTCTGGGAAAATTATATAAAAAAGTAATAAATTAAAAAAAAAAAAAAAAAAAAAATAGTGAACAAAATCAAATTTTTAAACAATTTCAGAAAATAACGCTTAAAGACAACAATTATCTAACAGATAATCCAAGGTTTTTTCGAATTTTATTTTTTATGAAACTTCACAATTTCCTCAATAATGTTCATACCGTAAAGTTATCTTCCACATAAAACTCAAACATGCATTTTTCAATCGAGGAGTAAAAATTTAACTGACCTTTATTTCTTATTTCTCTTGAGCCATATCGTATGCATCAAATAATCATAAACTTTACTGAAACTTTGATATTAGAAAATTAAATAAAATATATACAATGCATATATGTATCGATCGAATGGGGGGATGGGGGGGGGGGAGGGGGTAACTGTTGTAGTTTAGAAAATATAGATAACGATTATGAGTTTCGCTTCTTTGAAAGGAAAGAGATTATGTCCTAGAACGCGTGATAATAGCTGTATTATATGCAAAGAACGTGACTCAGCATCTAATTATAATTCTTTTGAACTGCTTTTTTTTTTCTGTGTACAAATTTCGTTCAATGAAAAGCGAACAATTTAGAAATTTGAAAGAGTATATTAATGTCTCAATAGTTTCGTGAACTTAACATTTTTGACTTGCATACTTTCAACTATTAAAGGAGAAATTTTCTTCAAAGGTTTTTTCGGAATGAAAACTGGGCTTCCCAAAGTAATCTGAAAGGTACATTTCAAGTAATCTAAGATAATGTTGTCAAGCTAATGTTGAATCCCTTAGCGTTAGAGCATGTTTAGATTTACTCTGCCTACCATAGAGTTTTAGAAGGAGGGTACTTAAAGGGGATCCGGCACCTTCATAGGAGCCCGAGTTAAATTCAATAACTTTGGGGGCATCTCATTTAATAACAGATTCTTCAATCGTTATGAAGCTTTCACTGTATAATATTTAGATACTTTTGAATACTATAACACGAGATATTTGTTATTTTTTAAAGATTAAAATAACTGTGATTTTCTAAAAATATGTTTAAGAAAATTTTTAAAATTTTTAACTAATTATTATTATTTATTTATTTTTTTAAGTATGCTACTTATCAATAATTCCTCGTGTTAATGTACTTGAATGTAAAAAAAATTCAAGTATTTATGTCATATAGATTTTAAGCTATATGCCCCTAAACATGAAAAAACGGCATTTTGAGAAATTCGACTTTGAAGTTAAAAAAACATGCTTTAAATACCTACATTTTGTTTACTTCAAAACATTATTAAAAATACTTTGAAATAAGATATAATTACAAATGTGGCATCATTTTAAAGAGAAAAATTTAAATTTTGATGAACAGTAATAAACTCGAAATTAATAATCAGAAAAATGTTCATGTGCCGCACCCCCTTAAGGGTGGAATTTTGTAAACGGGTCAAAAACTGTTTCCAGCACTATAAAAATAAGCTTCTTACAAATTTTCCAAATGTATATTAAGTGAAATTATAATTATTTAAGTGAAATTATAAATATTAAAACTCCGAAACCAAAAAATGACATTTTGGGAAAACGACATAAGGAATAAATGTAACTGAATAGACTGCTTTAAATTAATAAAAATGAGGCCGTTGTCATATCCCTGTAGTGGTTGTGAAAAATGGATTGCAGGCGAGGATTTTCTTTTTTCTTTGTTGTTTGATCACCTATTTTTAAACACGAATAACAAAATGAAAAACATATTGAAATATTTCTATTGCTGGTTTGTATTTACAGCTGAACTTTATTTTTGCTTTAATTTTTTTAATTTTACTGTTCTTAGAATTGTAATTGTAGTGTACTGACAAATCGAACGCACAGTAATTTTCACTTAAAGCCACTTATGAACAAACCTTCCTATTGAACGAAACTGGCATTTGAAATACGGAAATATACACACTCCAGCGTATACGGATTACATTTTCGTAGTTGGATTTGGTTCCATTCAAAAGTTTCGGCCTGCCATTTTCGGAGATGTGTTGTATTTGAAGCAGTCTATTCATTAACATTTTGTATAGATAAGGATGAGCTATACAAAATAAAATGTTATATAAGCTAAAAATTTTCAACTGAATACCTTAAGCAAGGAATGCAATTGCTTTCAAAAGCATTCAAAAGGAATGTAATTGGATTCCTTTTGCATACCTTTTTATTACCTTATTACGTCAGTTGGACTGCTTTATAAAAAGACCAGGTAAGCGACTATCGTCTGATGTGTACTCGACATGTACGTTTATATCAAGGGTTTACTCAACTCTTCTGTAAATAACTCATGAAATAATTCATGTATTGGAATACAATTCCTTCAGATGTTAAGATATAATGAAACTGAATCACACAATACAAAAACCTTATTTTTTAAAGAGGTGTTTGCTAGTTTATCTGAAAGAGGTCTTTTGTTAGTTATACCATCTAATCGCCAAGTGCAAATCTTGAATTTTATTTTACTTGTACATAAAAATATTCGTCAAACATTATCTACACGAAAGAAATATAATACATAAAAAATTCAAATTACAACTGATTTCAAATCATGCATATTTCATAACTTTTAAATCATTCAATAAATGTTCTAAAAATTAAAATAAAATATTGGCAACAGTTGAAAAAGAAAACACACACAATGGAGAGGGGATCACATTCGACGTAATCTTGTAAAAAAGTGTTTATAATTTCAAAAAAAAAAAAAAAAAAAAATTCTTACTATCAGCAATAAATAATTATTAATAATGTTTTAAATACAAATATAATTATCTCTTTTTATGATTTTTTTAAACCCATTACGTATTCTAGATGAAATAGTCCAATTAATTAGGCAACAGAAACGACGAATTCTTAATTTTATCTTATACTTATCAAGAAGCGAGAATGATATTGTGGTGACATGCATTTCCTTAGATCCATCGAACTTGCTACAAGAACCAAACTTAAAAGTTTTGGTTCGCAAATCATGGATTCTAAAAGTTTCAGTTCGTGAAATGCCCCCTCACCAATAGAGTCCCTGAACTGGAAGGCGCAGACGGTTGAGGGCGGAGTTACAAAACACACGAACACAAACTTAAGAGAAAAAGGACACTTCTCTCCCGACTATGCCATAACCCAGAACTCATTCATTTTATCTTCTACATTTTAGTTAATCTTCTAATTATTTTAAATAAGCGATGTAATATTTATAGTAAGGTGTAATTCTTTCGTAAATATCCAAATACACACTTACTAAATATGGTGACCCTGTTGAATTTTCGAGCTATTTTCTGAGTTCTGTGGAAGTAAATGGATATCCCCGAGACGATTCAAGGACTGACGCTGAGACGATTCGATGCCTGACCCTATTCCCGCTGACCAAGCCTAGCAGCCAAGGGTAAGTGAGTTAGCCACATCATTCTTCGCTCCGCTGTTTCGTTATCTCCCCTCTTTCGGATTGTATTTCTAAACCCCTCGATAAAAGATTTTCGTTTTTTTTCTGCACCTCTTTTTGTATTTTGTTTTGAAAATGTCCCTCCCAAGCGGTTCTCAAAGCGTATCGCAGAATGGAGCCCAAATCAACCGAATTGCATTGCGTTTGCCTAATTTTTGGCGCAGTAATGTTAAATTATGGATACGGCAATGTGAGTGTGCGTTCGTTTTAAGCAATATAACTAGTGATGAAACTAAATACGCCGCACTAGTTTCTAGCATCGACGCTGAAACTTTATCCCATGTATCTGATTTGATTTTGGCACCGCCGGCAAATGACAAATACAAGGCTTTATCCGATAGGTTAATAAACGAATTTACAGATTCTGAACATCAGAAAATAAAGAAATTATTAACTGATTTACAATTAGGTGATGATAAGCCAAGTCAGCTTTTGAGAAAAATGAGAGAACTTTCTGGCGGTCAGTTACAAGAGGAATTTTTAAAGAACTTATGGTTACAACGTCTTCCTTTCCAAATACAAACTGTTATTTCCGTATCAACCGAAACTTTAGAAAACTTGGCTGCAAATGCTGACAAAGTAGCCGAAATTGCTACTCCAATTTCTGCTGTGTACAACACAGCGGCCGTAAAAAATGTTTCTAATTATGATTTGATTGATAAACTTTCGAAACAGGTTGAGGAGTTATCGCTAGAGGTTTCTAGACTTTCTAGATCTCGTCAGAGAGACAATACCCCTAATCGCCGATTCAACCGATCGTCCTCACGTAATGGTGTAAATAATTCTGGAATATGTTACTACCATCGTAGATTTCGCGAAAAAGCGGTAAAATGTACCCACCCCTGTCAGTATGAATCTCGCAATAATACTCCACAGGAAAACTAAATTCCATGGCCACAGTCGCGACTTGCGGTCATGAGAACTCCTTTTCAAATTAATGTCGCCTCTTTATTTATGACAAACATACAAACCAACGCTACTTAATAGATTCCGGAAGCGATTTGAGTTTAATCCCTAGACCTAAATTTAATTTTAATGCAAAACCTACAAAGTTGGAACTTTTTGCTGCAAATGATTCTAAAATTAAAACTTATGGTCAACAACTGCTGAAACTCGAATGTAACTTGCGTAGATCATTTCCTTGGAATTTTATTGTTGCCGACGTTGCTCAAGCTATAATTGGATCAGATTTTCTCAATCATTTTGGTTTAATCGTGGACATAAAAAACAAGCGTTTAATTGATCCTGTTACCAAAATTTCAACTAGAGGTGAACGTTTTGATTGTACGGATATGGAAATAAAAACGATCTCATCGTCAAGTAACGAGTTTAATGAAATTATGAAAGAATTTCCAGCACTCACACGTCCACGACCTTTTAATGAGTCCATTAAACACAACACTGTGCATTATATTGAAACTACAGGACCACCTGTGTGTGCTCGTGCACGCAAACTCAATCCAAAACAATCGGAAGTTGCAAAACAAGAATTTCAATACATGCTTGATCAGGGCATTATTGTTCCATCAAAATCGAACTGGAGTTCCCCATTACATTTGGTTCCAAAAAAAGAGGAAAATTCCTGGAGACCCTGTGGAGATTATCGCGGTCTAAACAAACAGACAAAACCTGATAGATATTCCATCCCAAATTTAACGAGTTTCACCGATAATTTAAAAGGAAAAACGATATTTGGAAAACTCGACATTCAAAGAGCGTATAATCACATACCGATAAATCCTGATGATAGGCATAAAACCGCTATTGTAACTAATTTTGGTTTATTCGAATTTTTTTTTATGCCGTTTGGACTTTGTAACTCAGCACAAACCTGGATGCGTTTTATTCACGAAGTTTTACGTGGTTTAGACTTCTGCTTTGTTTACTTAGATGACATTCTAATTGCATCGTCAGACGAAGCCTCGCATAAGCTCCACATTAGAGAAATTCTAAAAAGACTCAATGATTACGGCTTAACCGTTAACGCCAGTAAATGTATGTTTGGATGTGAAGAACTTCCGTTTTTGGGTTATCTAGTTAATAAGGACGGAATACGTCCTACAACTGAAAAGGTAGAATTGATATCTAATTTTAAACGACCTGTTACAGTGCAGGAGTTAAGAAAATTTTTAGGTACAATTAATTTTTACCGCAAGTTCCTACCTAACGCAGCTCAAATTCAAGCTCCTTTACACGAATTTTTGAAGAATTCAAAAAAGAATGATAAACGTGAAATTCAATGGACTGAAGAATCCATTGAAGCGTTTGAAAAATGCAAAATGCAGCTCACGAACGTCACTCTACTTGCCCATCCTTCTCATAACGCTGATTTAGCATTAATGGTAGACGCAAGCGATTTCGGCCTAGGTGCTAGTTTAAATGAAGTTACTAAAAATGGTTTTAAACCTTTAGGATTCTTTTCAAAAAAACTAAGCCCTGCCCAGAGTAAATATAGTGCTTTTGATCGTGAACTCTTAGGAGCATACTCCGCAGTTAAATACTTTAAACACATGATTGAAGGTCGAATTGTCATATTATATACTGATCATAAGCCTTTAACTTTTGCCTTTTATCAGAAACCAGATAAAGCAAGTCCTCGTCAGTTAAGACATTTAGACTTAATATCCCAGTATACCACAGATATACGGTATATTAAAGGTTCAGAAAACATACCTGCCGACACTCTGTCGCGCATATCTACTATATATGTCCCTAATGCAATAAATTACGAGGAATTAGCTAAATTACAGCGGAGTGATAATGATTTAAAAGCACTGCTCACTTCACCTGACACAGAATTAAGGTTTAAAGAGCTGACTCTGCCCGGTTCCACCGATGCTGTATACTGCGACATCTCTACGGGAAAAGTTCGACCCTATGTTCCAGAGCCGCTACGAAGAGATATCTTCTCAGCTGTCCACAACTTGTCCCATCCTGGAATACGTGCCACATCGAAGCTGGTTGCGCAGAAATTCGTCTGGCCTTCAATGCGTAAAGACTGCACCGCCTGGACCAGAACCTGCATTCCATGCCAAAAATCCAAGGTTCAACGCCACACCTTCAGTGAACTTGGTACTTTCAAGCTCCCAGATGCACGCTTCTCCCACGTCCACATCGACATCGTAGGCCCTCTTCCACCATCACAAGGTTTCGCCTACTGCCTGACGGCGATCGACAGATTCAGCCGTTGGCCGGAAGCCTACCCAATCGTCGACATGACTGCAGAGACCGTTGCAGCTACCATCATCAGAGAGTGGGTGCCACGATTTGGGATCCCGGGGATGATAACAACCGACCAAGGACGCCAGTTCGAGTCCAATCTCTTCCGACAGCTGACCACCTGCCTGGGCATCACCAAGATCCGTACCACTGCCTTCCACCCGTCTTCAAATGGTCTCATAGAGCGTGTTCACCGATCTTTGAAAGCAGCGATTATGGCCTACTCTACCCAACGCTGGACTCAAGTGCTCCCTTTTGTGCTCCTTGGACTGCGCTCAGCTGTAAAGGAAGATCTACAGGCCACAGCTGCTGAGATGGTTTACGGTACCACCCTTCGTCTTCCGTGTGACTTCTTTCAAGAACCATCAGCCAACGATGCCCACGAATTTGTTCAGCGATTACAAAAGGTCATGCATGAACTTAAACCAGTACCTACTTCAAGACACGGGAAGCACACCGTTTTTGTTCACAAAGATCTTCAAAACTGTACACATGTGTTTCTACGACATGACGGTGGCCGCAGATCTCTACAGGCACCGTACGATGGACCGTTTGAAGTGATTGAAAGATTAAGTAAGCAATTTAAAATCAATCGCAACAGTAAGGAAGTCTGTGTTTCCATTGATCGTCTAAAACCCGCATTTATGCTAAAAGAAACCGGCACACCACCAACTGCTACATCGAGCGAACTCCCCGTGACTCTACCTGCTGCCACAACTCGATTCCCGGATGCCGAGTTCGCTGCCGAGTTCGATTCCCGGATAGGTTCGCGCCTGTCTAAAGTCAGCCACTGGTAGGGGGGTGATGTGGTGACATGCATTTCCTTAGATCCATCGAACTTGCTACAAGAACCAAACTTAAAAGTTTTGGTTCTCAAATCATGGATTCTAAAAGTTTCAGTTCGTGAAATGCCCCCTCACCAATAGAGTCCCTGAACTGGAAGATTGAGGGCGGAGTTACAAAACACACGAACACAAACTTAAGAGAAAAAGGACACTTCTCTCCCGACTATGCCATAACCCAGAACTCATTCATTTTATCTTCTACATTTTAGTTAATCTTCTAATTATTACGATTAAACGATGTAATATTTATAGTAAGGTGTAATTCTTTCGTAAATATCCAAATACACACTTACTAAAATATGATGGAAAGTAAAATTTAGAACATTCGAAAGTTAACAAACTAAATTTAGAAAGTATAAAAATTCTGTAATCTTCTGCTGGGGGAGAACGTGGAGCTCAATTTTGGAATTTCATTCTAACATATCAATTTAAATGTGAAACATACAGGAAAAAAATATTTTTAATGTTTTTATTTCAGTGGGGAGGGGGGTCAAACCCCTGGAACATCCTCCCCCCTCCCCTTTGGGCACGACCTTGGATACATCAGTACAACTGAACAACATCAGCACACATCTCTTTTTAAACAAGCAGGAGGAGTAGACGCAAGCCCGCCCAATGTCTTTTTTGCGCTTGCCCAAACGTTAAGTGGACACAGACACCGGAGCATACTTTTGATCAATTGAAAACAATACCCTTGGGCTTATAGCCCAGGGTAAAAAAGAATAATTTAATCAATAAAGAAAAATATTCGAATCGGATAACTACTTACTATGAATGCAATCACCAAAACAAAGAATATTAAATTGACAATTTTTAATTTCTAAGGAACTTAAAATTCTATGTGAGAAAAAAGTAATTTTAACGTGTATATTTGATCTTTTTTTTTTTTTTTTTTTTTTTTTTTCAATTTGTTCATATTAAGTTGACAATTTTTAATTTCTAAGAAACTTAAAATTCTTTGTGAGAAAGAAGTAATTAGTAATTAAGTAATTAGTAATTTTAACGTGTATATTAATATAACGTGTATTCTTCTTTTTTTTCAACTTGTTCACATTAAATTGACAATTTTTAATTTTTAAGGAACTTAAAATTCTATGTGAGTAAATAGTAATTTTAACGTGTATATTTCTTCTTTTTTTTTAACTTGTTCATATTAAATTGACAATTTTTAATTTCTAAGGAACTTAAAATTCTTTGTGAGAAAATATTAATTTTGATGTTTATATTTCTTCTGTTTTCAACTTGTTCATTTTTTTTATTTACGTATAAAGAGAAGATTTGACTTGGGGAAGTGAAGTTTTTGATGCCTCACTAGCAGCATTGTTGAGAAAACGCATGTACAAAAGAGAATCAAATCATCGATTTCCAAGCAGCCACTTTGGATGCAGACGACGGGAAAAAGCAGAAATTTTTTTATGATTCTAAGAGATTATGGCGCAAAGAACCAGAAACATTTCTGTCAGAATCCTCTTTGGGAAAAAAAAAAAAAAAAAAAAAAAAAAAAGAGCTTGAAAGAAAATTTCCAAACTATTTTGGAAAAGGTTTTAAATGAAATTTTATAAAAAAAAAAGTATACGGCAAGGTTAAAGAATATTTCTTAACCAATGGCTGCTGAAAGAATTTAATTAAAGTATTGTTAGTAGAAATAAAAATATTATTTCTATAGAATTGCAGTAATAAAATGGTTTTATACCAGTTTTGAATATTATGTTAATCCCACCATTTCTTTAAATAAAATAATAGATCCTTCTAAATTTCCACAGAAAGTTTTTATCATTGTCAATCATAATTACAAATAGTGAGTTTAAAAAATGTAATTAGTGATAATCATAATCATTAAATAACATAATGTGCTAGTAAGATTAAAAAAAAAATAATAATAATAATAATAATAAATTTTTTAAAATTAATTATTGATAAACATTGATCAATTGAAAAAAAAAAAAAAAATTGTAATGGCAATGGATTTAAATTACCTGGAACGTTACTAATTTAGCCTCATTTTACTCTAAAAAGAAAACAGAACTGATGGACTTAGAGACGACTGCTAGTTTAAAAGCCTCATAGAAAACCACTTTAATTTTTTTTTTTTTTTTTAAATTTTTTTTTTATGAAATGTAAAGAAATGCTAGTGCATTACGAATATACTGGTCTGCCAGGGTAAATATGGCCAAAACTGTTCTAAAATTGACTTTGAATTAGTTGATATAAATTCAGTAGCCGAATATATCATAACTTACTAAATAACAATATATTTTTTTTTTTTTTATCAGTGATGTAAAATTTATTGCCAACTTAACTCCCTTCATACAAGTATTTGGCGCCAATTAAGTCAAGCCAAATCGTTGGCTTCCTTTCTCATTTAAAAAACAAAGAGTAGTAGCCTACTAAATAAAAAAATGCTCATTATTTGACATGTTATGAACATGTTTGACTATCTGATTTAGTTCAACTCATTCAAAGATTTTTGGACATTTTTTCTCCGGCATACCATTATTTTCATAGTCTACTAGCGTGTCTCTACATTCTATAAAAATATTCAAAATTATGTTCAATGAAGTACTAAAACTTGCAGCCACCTCTCAGATTATGAGTTTTCTAAGAAAGTTATAGGATGATCCTTCTTCCAAGTCAGTACTAACTCAACCTTTTAGGTATAGAACTAAGAAAAAGCCTTTTACAGCTACCTGTCTTAAAAGCCTTCCCAGAAGATAAAGTGCCATTGAAAAAGCTAGATTAGGTGACATAAAAATAAAAAAATATCCGACCATATGTTCCCCACAGAATTTGAAGAATTCTGCGGTGACATTTATGCGTTGCTTACCACAGAAGGGGAATATGGAGAGATTAATGTTTAAATACTGCTTGCAATGTATTTTATCATTTTTATGAGTTATGTTATCTTTTTCAAGTCCCTTTGTAAAATTTAATGAATACATCGCCCGAAAAAAGTTGTTACATTCTCATCGTATTCTGTATAGGACAGATATATATGGAACAAAGGGCAACTGCATATTTAGAACGTCATCTAGAAGCATTCTGATTTTTTTTTTCTGAACAAGCTTCTTCATCGAACAGAATTCTGAATTTTAACAGGATGTCAAGAAATACTAGTAAATTATGAAATCGTTTAAAAAGTGAACCAAATTGGAAAAAAATATTACTTAGGATGCAATAATTATTGCCAACTTGTCAAAGTTGGCAATTAAAAATTTCACCTTCTATAAAGAATTCAGAATTATGTTCAATGAGTTCCTAAATTTGCAGCAGCATCTCAGATTAAATGGTTTAAATAATTTATTTCCACGACAAGAAAATTAAAAGAGACATTTTATGAGACATTTTATTATTGTAAAATATTTTCTAATCCCCTAAATAATTCGTACGTAAACAAAATCGTCAATCGTGTTTTTTTTTTGTTTTATATATATATATATATATATATATATATATATATATATATATATATATATATATATATATATATATATATATATATATATATATATATATATATATATATGTTTGGACACAGTTCGTTTCTTTTTCTTAAAAATACCTATTGGAAACTGATCCTCTTTCCTTTATAAAAACAATATAAAATCAATTAGGAAGGAACTGGAGGAAAATGTGTGAAATAAATTCAAATTAAGATGTAATTGTAGAATAACAAATAAATTAAACATGAGTTGAATTCGAGGTTGTATTTTTAGGGTTTCCCACAGAAGCAAGAATGATTTACTACGCAAAATAGAAAAAAAATTATTTAAAAATGCATATGTTTTTTAATTCTGTTTATAATGAATATGAAATCACAACAGTTTTTCAATTTTAATTAACGATGAAAATACGAAATATTTTTAAAATTTCACAGTTCAACCATCCGTCTACTTTTGCAGGTTAAAACTTTAAAATATATATCTAAACTAAATGTCAAACTGGCGAAATAGAACATATTTTTCCATTGCAAAAGATGAATTTTATTTATGAAAATTATTTTAGTAAAAGCTATGCCTAATTTCACGCATCAAAATAATTTCAATTAAAATCAGGATATCAGTATTTATAAATATTTTACCTTCTTGTATAAGATAACACTTTTAATATTAAACATAATTATTTTTTAGGAAAATATAAAAACTTGCTAAACAGTTTTCGTTCAAGCATATAAAACATTATATAATATCAGAAAAATCATCAAAATTAATATATTTTATAAATATGTTTTAAAATCTTAAACCCTAGCGGTAAAGTAAATAAAGAAACAATAATTTATAGGGATGCACATAAGATTGTCTAATTAGATGCGTAAAATATAAAATAAAAATAATAAAAATGTGGAGTCGAAATGCGCTAAATAGCAAAAATAAACTTTTCCCTCAAATTCTATTGACTATTTAAAATGTGAGTTACATGTATTATAAATTCAAAAGAACGAAAATGTTGTGTAATTCTATTTATAATTGATTTGATACATCTAATTCAAAAATCCGAAATATAAGAAAGAAGATTATTTTTCTTTAGTGAATATATGTACCAATTTATTTAATGTTTATTTTATTTTTACTACACCCTAAAGGTAGAAAAATACACTAACAATCTTTCTTAGCGCCAATATTGTTATAAATTATACAATATTTTTACAAGTAAGCTACTAAAAAATATGTTATTAAGCTGTATTTCATCAAATTAATCAAATGTTAAACTTTTTATTATATTTTGAAACACCGGTTTTACCAAAAAGAAAAATAATTAAACTTTATAATACTCTTGATCAATAATTAAACTTTATAATACTCTTGATCAATAATTAAACTTTATAATACTCTTGATCAATAATTAAATTTTAAAATACTCTTGGTCAATAATTAAACTTTATAATACTCTTGATCAATAATTAAACTTTATAATACTCTTGATCAATAATTAATTCATATAATATACTTTTTTTAACTTCATAGAGTTTATGTCATTTTAATCATGCACGAGATCAATCTTTTGTCAGTTCTTCAAGAAACTTACATTAATGTGACTAAACGCACATTAATGTATTATAAAGATACTTTTTTTTTTTTTGTGTGTTTGGTTAGTTTCACAATTTTATTAAGTTTTATTAAAAAACTATTCAATCAAATCTATTCACATCTTTAGAAAAAGAGTTATCTAGTTGAAAAAGTTAATTTCAAAAGTTTTTAGAGTTGTATCCAGTTTTTTAACAGAAAGTAAAAAAGAATATACAAGTTTTGGTTTTTTGAGGAAACTGCTTGAATTTTAATATATAATTATAACACAACCATTTGTACTATATCCGATTTCATTTTTGCGTTATTTAACAAACCATTTGGGTATTATGCGTTTGGTTTTTGTATGAGGGACTTCTCAAATTTTAGAGCAAAGTTAATTTTATTTTATTTTATTCCCTTATTCAAAAAAAAAAAAATTTTAAAAATAATAATAAAATACAATTTAAAACAGTGTTCAAGAAGAATCAATGGATTTTTATTGCAGAATTGAATTTTCGAAGATTATTTTGGAAGTTTTAAAATTATTTTGCGACTGTTTGAGCTACTGGAAGAAGAGAATGTTTCAAAAACAAAATGGCGTGAGATTTGATATTTTCGATTTTTCTAATTTTACTTAACGACTTTTACTCTTGAGCGACTGAAATAATTGGAAATTTCACGTTTTAAAGGCAATCTGGAAACTCCATTAAACAGTTAAGAATATTTTTTAAAACAAGTTCTTGTTCTAAAGATCCCAAAAGATGTTCAATTTTAGGAATTTGTTCACGAAACTTACAAAGTACTATACTATTGAACTTAGTTATGGAAAAGTCAACTTTATAGAAAAGTTATATTTATAGAAAAGTTAACTTTATAGTTAGTTAACTTTATAGCTAATTCAAAAGTTAACTTTATAGTTAATCATAGAAAACGTATTAAGGAATAGGTATTGTCTTTTGCTACAAAATTCTGAGTTCCAAATAAATAATTATAACCGATGTTATAATTTTTAATTAATTGCACACTCTACGTTTTACCGGATTTTTCAGACATTTAGTGTATATAAATCAAATGTGATTAAAAAGTTTTTCTCTATCATTAGACAATAGTAGATTTCAAACGAAAAAATTGTAATATGGATTAATGGAGAATAATAATTAATCATGTAAAAGAAAATTGCATTCCTTACATGGAGAAATAGAAAAGTCTCTAACAGTGGTTGCGCATGGAAATTCATGAGTATATTCTCGAAATGTGTCTTCAAATACTCGATAAGATTAAGAATGAGATGGTGTTTGGACAAATAAGAAATATGACTTTGGCTTCATACTCATATAATCAGGAATTGGTCAGTGTCTCGTGTAGGTTACAATGGCTACTTAAATACCTATCTGGTCAGCTGAAAAGATAGGTAATGTCATTCTCAGTTATTTTTCCTTTCATGATTATTTAAGTAACAGTAGAATACAGTGAGACGTTTACCAAATCCATGAAAAAGGTGAACTTAATGGTAAACTTAGAATGCGTCAGTCAGAGGCATATGTGTGATTGGCTGTTCTGTAAGTGTAAACGCATGCTGTTGTCTACAAGATGGTGAACGACCATTCATAGGATTAAGAAATGTTCAGCCAGTGATTACTCAATCGATATTTGTGTTCTTCCAATTATTGCAGAAGATATTTTGAATAAACATCTGTTATAACCACTTTGCCTTGGATGCTTCGTTCGTGTAGTAGCTGTGATAATAGTGTTTTAATAGTTGTGAGGGTTGATACTGAAGATCGTCGATGCGAATTGAACTCTGATGTATTTTACAGTTTGTCTACTTTTTGAAGGTTATAGAACACTTCAAGACATGCTCGACAATTTAAATGAACCTTACATTTAGCCAATTTTCTTTGGTAAACAATATTTTACCATGAATGTTGGATGCAGTCTTAACTATTGCTATTGCAGCTTCGTAAAATAAATAAATAAATAAATAAATAAAAATAATGTCGCAGAGACACTGACAAATGCCTAAAACACGCGAACTTCAACAATCATGTCTCATAAAACGACTTCCAGTTCTCAAATCTTGTTTTACATACAAACAAGTTCAATACTTACAGCTTTACTACGTCGATATTTATAAACACTACTTTTTCAAAAAATGTGAAGACTAGAGTAGTCTTTTAAAAACATCAAACGCATTTAAAAAAAAAAAGCATTGATATTCATATGTGTGTTTCAGTCATTGAGAAAAAACTATACCCATCCACTCATGTTGTATAAACACTTGATAAAGTCGATTAATAAAAAGTGTACTTGCGTCTTTAAGTTTAAGATGCATAACTTTGAAAACCTTAAACTCATCTGTAAGACTTTGAATAAATTTAAAAAGCTTTAAACGTTTAAATATTTTCGAAACACCTCATTTCTTAATTACTTGTATTGCATTTCATCAAGATCAAATACATTAATAAAATATGAAGCTTCTTACAGTTCCAAGTTTTTACATCTCCAAGCGCTTGAAAATATCTGATTAAAGAAAGTTAACACGCTTTATTCCAAATTAAACATTAACTCATTTGTAAATAGGTTCCATTTAAAAGGATTTATTTATACATCAATAAATCTCGTTCCCCTTTTAATCGTTCTCCGCTCCAGTTTCAAAAGAATTTAAGAAATGCTAATAGGGTAATAATCAAGAGTCCTTATGCTTAAAAGTATCAAATTTAACGAGGATTAAATTTTTTCTACACGATAAAGTTATCTAAAGAGAAAACCATGAGGGTGATAAAAACGCTTTATCCCTCTCCAGTTTATCAACTTAAGAAAATAGGAAAAATTAAACATGAGAGGCAAGAAAAATTTCATCTGACTTTTGCTTTTTGTTTTTCTTCCCACATTTGAAGCCGTTCTGTTTAAGATTTTGAAAGTATTATAATAATGGCAAATTACTGGACTTTATCCTCTGAACTTGTAGCATACACAGAAAATCAGTTTGCGAGTTTTATATATTAAGTAAAATGTCAGAGCTATGAACAAGAACATTTTGGCTATAATATAGCCCCTAAAGCAACACACCTTTAAGAAAAATAAGAAACAAGGGCACATAGTTTTAAATATGAGTAGATCGTAATTTGAGGAAGCAAATGTCATACTATGCAACATTTTTAGAGTATTAATTTGACAAGGATTTTTTTTTACCATTCTAGAAGTTTTTTTGTTGTTTATATTTCAATTATTTTTTTGAGATAGATTTGATTAGTTTATATTAGACTCCAAATCAAAAGTTCCTGAAATTTTCGGAATTCTTTCCCTATTCTGGAAATATTGAGACTGGTTATGAACTGTAATTGAAATCGAAACTTTATCTTTTTACAGTCTTAAAACAAAACTACAGCATCTTTGTTTCTTTGTTAGCACGTTTATGGTTGCTTATATTTGTAACTATTATTATTTGTGTACTCAACACAGTCACATAGACCTTGTAGTTTTGAATTACGTGAAACCTGTGAGGTGGAACCGTTCTTGTTCAAACCTCTCGCATTCTCTATCAAACCCTACAACAACAACTAGAGGACATTAAGGCCACGACCTATTTATTGCGCACCATCAGCCCCCATTGTCGTACACACCGGTATTTGGGTACCGTACCGAATGTCGTGATCTTTAGTGTGATTTGGTAAAAGGCGTTGGACCGTAAGATGTTAGAGTAATATTAACAACATCAGATAAACCAAAGTTAAAATACTTCATAATTTTAAAATTCAAACCAAAATAACCAGGCCGGCATAATCAATCTACTAGTTTATTCAATATACACTATAAACGCACAGATTAAATTCCTCAAATGACAGTAACACAAGTTTACTGTCATGCATCCAAGTATTAAAATTAAAATGAAATAAAAGGTAAAAATTCTCCAAATAGATAAATATTCAATAAATACTAAAATATGCAATTAAATTCAGGCATTGTTATAGTTACTTAAATCGAAGCAGGCCGAGAATAGAGGAAGAAAGGTAATTAACTCACATGGAATTTCAGGGATAAGCGATCGGCAGTGGGTCATCCTCTCTCTCTCTTAAGAACTCTTCTCCGCTCCAAAACCACCGTCTTCACTCCTACACACCGGAAAAACATCTCCCCGTTTCCCTCGATCTCAACTTTCTCCCGACCTTTTCTGACCCCCGTCACATCTTTTAATTGGTTGACTAACACAGCTTTACTTGGGGGGATGTGTAATAGTTGCTGTTGTTTAACCCCCCATGCAAATCGTAGGAAATGTCAGATTACATCATGACATTATCACCCCACCTTTAATTTTTTTAAAGAAACCTTCCTTCCTCACCTCTTGCCAAACAAAATATCGCTCATATACAAGTAACCAATATAAAAGCACAATGTACGAGAATCATAAAAAAATTATTTTTGATTAAAAGAAAAAACAATGCAAGAAATAAGAAAATAGCATATGTAGTGTTATATACCATATGATTTAGCATTTTATAGCAAACAAGATCTGTGTACCTATTTAATCACTTAAAGAGAAAAAAAACACTTCACAAAATATACCTTAAATATATAAGTAAGGATATAAAAAATTATTTACGGGAAATTAAAAGTTATTTTTAAAAGTTCAAATAACCATCAGTTCCTAAAAATTGTCTGAAATGTTTGTATGAAATATAAAGTTTCATTACTTCTTCCATTGAGTCAGTAAGTAAAAGTTATTACCCACATGTGTCAATCTCCAGTGTGGTTGAAAAATGTAACCTCATCTTATTTTTACCGTTTAGGTAGTTTCCACGAATATCCGATGCCGCACTCAGTCATAAGTAGGTGATTCGGTTTCTCGAGTCAATGATCAAGTTCTTGTCTTTTTACATTGCTCCTCCTCCTGTGTTAGTCCACTTGAGGTTTTATCCATTTGGCATGGATGGTACGCCCTTTTCTTTTCAGTATGTAAAGTCGTTCCGTCCCTTGGTTTCGCTGCCTGGGATCCGACGTGTTGACATAGGTATATCTTGACCAAGAAGGCGGGGCTACCGTGCCAGTCGAGGTGAAGATTTGGCGATTGGCTTTCTTCCTTCGGATTGTTGGCACACCGCTGTGCAATCTCTGTGACGTATTGATGATCCCCTCTGTGGGCAGTGACGCTTAATCGGCGACCAGCTGTTGCCTTTAAAACGAGTCTTACTAAGTTGCTCCCTCCATGATGTCATTCGTATGGTCATTCTGTGGGAGTGGCCTGCCGGTGGTGATGTCACCCTTTTGCGTTGCTTCCGTGGTCCTGGTGTTGGTCCTTGTTGTCATATCTTTTCTGGATTTCCGTCCCTCTCTCGATGTGGTCTGTGACTGCTATTCACTGAGACTCCTCAGGTGGTTTAGATTTGGTGTGGTTTGTGATTTCCACCGCCAATCTTTTAACTGCGATGATCTCGCTGCTCGTCTTAACTGGATGCTTTTTAAGTGATTTTGAAAATCGTTCCCTCTCTGTTGAACTCTATCCTTGAGCCAAGCATCAAGACATCAAATATAACACACAATTTCTGTCCAGCAGAAGTTGCAATAATTTCTGATATCAAAAGTGGAATGTTGTACACCAATCCACCCTTCAGCAAAACTAAAGTCTAGAATCCACTAGTTTTTATGAAAGAAGATCTACAGCAAGTAGAAAAACCATCTTCCCCACTTCTCAGCCAAACTTAAATTAAATCAATGCCATAATTAATCCTAAATGTGAACAAAACGCTCACTTCAAATATAAATTACAAGTACCTCAGATAAAAAAAAATTCTTAATAGTTTTTACATTAATTCTATTAGAATCTTTAATGTCTTAAAACTCATAGTTTTTACGTTATTTAAATGAAATCAACAGTACTTCCTACACAACCTAAGCAGTATCAAAATCCAACTCAAAATTCCTGTCTTTTAACAACATAAATTTCCTAAATTTTGATCCATTAAATGAAAAAATGGTTCACAAAACCCCCAAAGAAAAAAAAAACCATCAAAGTTTTTCTATGTCAAGAACCCCCAGCCAAAATGTTTATCTCGCAACCTATCATTTCTATAGCGGCCGAAAACAAATTTCGCCCCCACGTATCATTAAAATTTATTCTCCGATATCCTCTCTCTCTCCGACATCCAACATTTCTTTCACCGCGCACGGTCTACAAAAATCCCTCTTTTTGCCCCAGACAAACAAACAAAAAAAAAGAAATCCACTCGCCTCCGAAACGAGAAGGAGAAAAAAAAATCACCCACCTCGGATCACGTTTCAATACTCCGACCCCTTTTGCAAACCAACAGAGCGGCCTAGAAGTGACGCCCCCCCTTGCCAAAACCAGTTGGGGCGACTCTTCAGGGTCAAAGGTGTATCCGTTAGTGATATGTTAGCTCAGGAAACGCCAACTTTATCTACAGCACATGTTTAGTCGGAGATAACGACAGAGATTCACAGGACCCTTAAAAACCAAATAAAGCACTAAATATCCGAAACTGGACAACCCCTATGGATTTGACTTCAAGCCCAGTGTCCCACAAGTATCAAGTTAACCCTTATTTCACTATGTTTGTTTACAAACGAACTTTCCTGCTAGCTTTCACTCTTCTCCCACCTCACACCTGATTATCGGCAAACGTTCTTGTTTACAACGCTACTTCCTGTGTCTCAAATTGTAATGAATGGATGGGCGGGTTGTCCCAGCAAGCGGTGTATAGTTGTCCTGAAGCTTAGATAATCTATGATCAGCTAGTTTGAGCCGGCTTATATGCACTGTACGCTCTTGAAATGGATCAGCGTCTAATTTAATATTAAGTAAATTTGGTGATCTCTCAGAAATAACAGTATAGGGACCCAAGAATCGCTTTTGAAATCTCCCAGGATTCTTAAAAAATACCTTATCACCCAATTTAATCTGTCTCTTGACTGATTTAAATTTAGCATAATTTTGCTGAATAATCTGTTGTTTTTCAATGTTATGATAAGCACTTTGCCTGCAGGTTTCCAAGATTTGTATCCTATTCTCAAACCAGTGTGGCAAGTTCAACCAGTCGACGTTATCTTTAACTGTTGTACAGCCCATAGCTTGAAATATAGGCTTCATTTCTCTACCGAAAAACAGTTCATTTGGTGTATATTGTAATACTGAATGCTTAACGTTATTATACCAATTTTTATGAAGATTTATCGCAATTTCTAAGTCCATACCAGATTCTTTCAATGCCAAAATTGTATTCTTTAATTCTGCATTAATTTTTTCAGATTTCCCATTTAGAGAGGGTGTCAGTGCGGGAATCTTAATTAATTTCACCCCCAGCTTTTCATTCAACTCTTTGAAACCGTTCGATATATAACAGCCTCCATTATCGCTAATGATCTGTTTAGGAGTGCCATAACTACATATATATCTCAACAAACACTCAGTAACCTGTTTAGCACCGATGTTTCCAATGGGATACAATTCAATATGACGTGAAAAATTATCGATGAATGTAATCACGTAATCGCCAGATTTCAAAGGTCCCAGAATATCAGTTGAAATTACTGAACCAATTTCTGTTGGAATAGGCGCTATGCCTTGTGGCAAAACTTTCTGATAACACCTTTTAATTCTGTTGCACGAATCACGACTTTTAATATAATTAACTATGTTTGCATATAAATTTTTCCAGTGATAAATTCTCCGCATGAGATCAAAAGTTTTTGCAATACCTAAGTGTGTGAAATGAGCTCTTTTTAAGGCATGACCCTGTAAATTCTGAGGTAAAACTATATTATCAAATAACTTAACATTTTGTTGCTCCTTAATTTTTCTTTTAAACATTAATAAACCCGTTCCATGGTCCAAAAAATAATTTTTAAATTTTCTCTTGGATCTTACATTTGTTCCCTTTAAAATATCCGAAATATGCTTTATTCCCTCATCTTTCTCTTGCTCTCTCCTAATGTTTTGATTATCTAATTCGTGTAAATCCTCACCTTGTATGTTATTGATCGTATGGGTGTTTTCTAGTAGCTCCTGTATGTTAGACTGTTGAATCTGACCTGAAAAAGAATTCGTGTCCCTCTGCTGTTCCCCATCTTGTAGGTTTTCCATACTACGTGTGTCATTGGTTTGTAGTGTATCAAGTAAATCTTGTACATTTCTTTGCTCCTGGGCAAATATTTCCTTCACTCTCGTTGTATCGCTGTCAAATTTTACCCCAACATCTTGTATTTCTGTCCTAGATAAAAAGTCAGGCATCACGTTTTCGGTACCTTTTATATATTGGATATTAAAAGAATAATTTCCTAATTCAGTTAAAATTCTAATTATTTTATTAGAATTGTTTTTCAATTTTCCAAAGTACTCTAATGGTCGATGATCAGTGAGTATCGTGAAATGCGTGCAATACAGAAATTCATTAAAATGTAAGACTGATTTATAAATCGCCAAGAGTTCCAGATGTATTGCCGGAAGTTTCTGTTCATACTCATTGTTTTTCGTTGAAAAATAAGCTACCGGACAAAGCTTATTATTGTGATACTGAGCAAGTGTAGAACTCATATTCAACTTGGATGCGTCACTTTGCAAATAAAATTTTTCCCTAATTTTTATTTGTTTCAAAAATGGCCTACAAAAAAACTGTCTTTGCAAATCTTGAAAAGCATTTTCGTGTCTCGCTTCCCATTTAAATGGCACACCCTTCTTTGTGAGTTCTTCCAAGACTGTAGTGAATTGTGCATAATTTTTTATACACTCCCTATAAAAATTCGTTAACCCATTGAAGCGTCGAAGTTCCTTAATATTTTGTGGTCTAACAAATTTAGTGATCTTTTGTGTATTTGCCTCCGTTGGAGAAATACCCTGCTCTGAGATCTGATATCCCAAAAATGTCAAAGATGTCTTAAAAAATTTACACTTTTTTGCACTAAGTGTCAAATTGTTTTCTTTAATCCTCTCAAAGACTACTTTTAATTTATCCATCATTTCCTGGAAAGATCTCGAAGGTATTATTAAATCGTCAATAAAGTAATGAATTCCCAGTTGATCCAACCCTTCAAATACTTTATCCATAAGAGACTGAAATATCGCGCTAGAGTTTATCATTCCATATGGTAATCTTTGAAATACATAGCTACGATTCATGGCCATAAATCCCAACTTCTCACTGTGATCCCTAACTGAGAGCTGCCAAAATGCACTCATAAAATCAATACTCGAAAAATAGGTGTAGCCTGCTAGAGAAATTACCAGATCTTTGATTCTAGGTAAATTTTGTGTACTTTTTTGAATAGCCGTATTTATCAGACGCATATCGAGCGCAATACGACAATTGTTAGAATTATTTTCCCCGCTCTCAGATTTTTTCTTAATGAACAATAAAGGTGCTAAAAATTTCGTATTTGATTCTGTAATAATACCAGCTTCCAATAATGCATCAATTTCCTTCTTAGCTTCACCTCGCAATAAATGTGGAATGGGGTAAGGCTTACATGCCAAAGCATTATCATGTTTAAAATGTAATTCAGGTTTAATTAAATCTGTGTGACCCAAAGTTTTGAAAGTTTTAGCAAATACCATATAATTTTCCTCAAGAAGTCCACTCATCTCATTTTTTTCGTTATCATTCAAATGGTCCAAATCAAAATCACTTAATTTAAATTCCTGATTTCTCAAACTAAGTACTTCATCTGAAGCCTGGATTAAATTAACACAAGTATTAACTTCACCCTCTGGTTCAAAATCACTATTTATGACACCTATTTTCATGTTTTTATTTAAATGTAAAATCTTGTCAGTGTTGTTATAAAGTAAAGTTTGAAATTCCTGACCCTTAATTGAATTAACTGACATCTGTACCTGCAAACCCTCTCTGTTGATATTCGGCATGAATAAAACTTCAGTAGCACTATGGTAAATGTTTTCTTTACATCTTAGATCAACAACAGAACACTCACCTGGCAGCATAATAGTCTTTTTGACCAAAGAAACGTTATGAATACCGTGTGTAAATCCACGGTCATCCTCTATTAATTCTACAGACGAATTATCAGGAAAGCCCAAAGAATTATTACGTAAGTCAATATTAATAGCATTTTCCTTAAAAAAATTTATCCCCAACAGTGCATCAAATTGTTTTGATAGCATACCATGACATACAAAAAAAAACAGTTTTGAATTTCTTTGTCCCCAATTTAATATAAAGTTGTATGCAATTTCTGTATTGTAAAGTGGATCCCGTGATTGTTTTAATTGAAACGCAAGAAGCAATGTTAGTTGTTTTTACATGTTCTTTAATTCTATCAAATAGATCACCTGAAATTAAGTTCAAATTTGCTCCAGTATCAAGAATGGCTTTTAAATTTGTGTTACCAATTGAAATCATTACTGTGGGCAAATAGGAGTTACCTTTAAATGTGGTATTTGGGTTATCAAGAGAATTAACACTAAACAACAATTTATCTTCAATATTATTAACTGTAGATTGTTCGCCATGGGTTATGTCTGTGTTTGCGCGCCCCCCGTTTCTTCTAAAAAAACCTGTTGTGAAGCTGACTGATTGGCTCCAAAACGTGAATTATTTCCTCTGTGTGTATTTGGAATCCGTGTATTATTTCCTCTAAAGTACCTGCCATTTTCAGTGTTTCCTCTCGTTAGTGATTGTTGTACGAATCTATTCAGACGCTCTCTATTATTCCAATTTGCAATATTGGCAACTTCCTCGAATTGTCTGAAAAAGTATTCTGTTTCTTCGTTATTTCCCTCGAAATACGTTGAGAGTAATGCCAATCCATTGATTCGACTACTCTCTGCCATACATCTGGAAATATCTCCCCCTGTTTTGATAGTTTCCACGTCTAGCATTGTATGAGCCTCTATCATAGCTATTTTGTCTAAACCGATTATTAGGGTTTTGGGATTGAGTTGCATTTATTATTTCTTTAATTTTCTCACAATTCGCTGATAAATGCCACGGACTGGCGCAAAAGATACAATCAATAACCATTCGCTGTTGGGTAGCATTTTGTAAAGTAATATTGTTGATATCATGTGTCTGACTTTGCTCCGGGTTTTGTATACTATTCACATTTTCACCTTCCGTTTGTAACGAATTTATTCGAAATTTTGTGACAGTATTGATTGCGACTTGAATGTTTTTTGCTATATCTACCGCCTGTTGGAAAGTCGTTGGGTTTGCTTTTAATACATCGCATTGTAGCTGCGGTAGTAATGATCCGATGAATTTTGAGAGTCTCATTTTATCGAGAATTTCTCTTGTACTTTCTGAAACAACATTCTGTGAGTTTCCCAAATATCTGTTTGACGCAACTACAAGCCTGTGCGCAAAAAGTTTAACATCTTCATTTTCTCTCTGATAACAATTAGCGAAGTCAATTTGTGATTCACCGATCCCCTTTTCTAGTTTAAAAAAATCTCTTAACTTAAGTGTGACGAATGCGTAGTCTGTAGAATTTGATAATTCTTGGTCTGAAATTAAGAACCTCAGTGCATTTCCCTTTAACCTCGTTTTCAAAATAGTCAGACGCTCTCTATTATTCCAATTTGCAATATTGGCAACTTCCTCGAATTGTCTGAAAAAGTATTCTGTTTCTTCGTTATTTCCCTCGAAATACGTTGAGAGTAATGCCAATCCATTGATTCGACTACTCTCTGCCATAGTCGTTCCTGTGATAACCGCCCGTCCTGAATTTTGACTTAATTCACTGTCATCTATATCGCTTGATCTATTCGTTCGATTAATTCTACTAGAATTGCGTTTAAAAGTATGCGCACTCGATTTTTTTACTCTAACCATTTTTATTGACCTTACCAAAAACCCTCGATGATTTCCCTTTGAGTAATTGTGAACCACAATTCATTTTACGTTTCCACATTAATAGCGTATCTGAACAAACCGTAGATAGAAGACTGGATCAAGGCACCATAAATAATGTCGTGATCTTTAGTGTGATTTGGTAAAAGGCGTTGGACCGTAAGATGTTAGAGTAATATTAACAACATCAGATAAACCAAAGTTAAAATACTTCATAATTTTAAAATTCAAACCAAAATAACCAGGCCGGCATAATCAATCTACTAGTTTATTCAATATACACTATAAACGCACAGATTAAATTCCTCAAATGACAGTAACACAAGTTTACTGTCATGCATCCAAGTATTAAAATTAAAATGAAATAAAAGGTAAAAATTCTCCAAATAGGTAAATATTCAATAAATACTAAAATATGCAATTAAATTCAGGCATTGTTATAGTTACTTAAATCGAAGCAGGCCGAGAATAGAGGAAGAAAGGTAATTAACTCACATGGAATTTCAGGGATAAGCGATCGGCAGTGGGTCATCCTCTCTCTCTCTTAAGAACTCTTCTCCGCTCCAAAACCACCGTCTTCACTCCTACACACCGGAAAAACGTCTCCCCGTTTCCCTCGATCTCAACTTTCTCCAGACCTTTTCTGACCCCCGTCACATCTTTTAATTGGTTGACTAACACAGCTTTACTTGGGGGGATGTGTAATAGTTGCTGTTGTTTAACCCCCCATGCAAATCGTAGGAAATGTCAGATTACATCATGACACCGAACCCACATGTTTGATCTTTTAACCACCTGGCACCTTTAACCACTTGGCCATCGAAGTACCACCGTCTTTGAAATCTGTACCTTGGTTTTACTACAAATTGGACCAATCGTTGCAGCTATAAAGGAATTAACTGATTTCAGATTAAAAATACGTATTGCTTACGTAATTACGCTCTCAAAAATACGTATTGCCTTGTCGAATATATATATATATATATATATATATATATATATATATATATATATATATATATATATATATATATATATATATATATATATATATATATATATATATATATATATATATATACACATTTCAGAATCCTGGCATTGCCAACATTTATATGCAACATACGAGATAGAGTTTATATGGTGTTTGGCCACTACGAACAAAGCCATTGGTATCCATTATATCCAAAGCCATTATATCCAAAGCCATTGGAACAAAGCCATTGGTATAATACGTATCATTAAGGGGACTGGGTAGTCAACGACAGCACAAAATCAGAAAAATCAAGGCTTCAAAATAATTCACGTAAAGAATTAAATATTAGTCGAAAGGAAATAATTTTTTGCATAAATGTTGTTCAAATATTTTTAAATTACACTGTAAAAAAAGATCTCATTTAAATAGGTTATTATTTTTTTAATAAGTATTTACATAAAACTTAGTTTAAAAAAAAAATTCGGAGTGAATTCACTTGTGGTACGCTCGTAGAAAAAACTTAAAACTAAAATGAACTGTTTTTTGTTTTATATTACTTAGAAATGTTTATACAATGTATTAAATATAATATTTTGCAAAATAATAATTAAAAAAATAATTTTATACATTAATTTGTTGAATGTATGAAAAATTGCAATTTTTTAAGGTAATAATTACTAATTAAAAAAATAAATTACACAGATTTAAAAAAAAAAAAATGGTTTACTATGTACCTCGTATGGTATTTAATCAACATGAAAAATTTCAACTGCATATCTTGTATAGTTTTCTCTACGAGCGTACCAAAAGTTCAAAAATCAACGTTTTGAGAAAACGCAAAAAAACTAAAAAAGTTCAAATAACTTACATATTTTTGAAATTTAATGGGCTCCACTTCCATATTCTGAAGTGTCCATCTTTGCAGATACTTCAGATTTCCTCTGCTTTTTCTTTTTTTCCTTTCTTGCCTCTTTTGAAGCCTTCTTAAATGCGTTATCCGCTTCAGTTACTCGACGATTATCAAAGCGTCGCAGGGATCGCAACATATTGTACCCAGGTTTCATTCCTAAATGTTCAAAAACTAATTTCCTACTACTTGAACCATTGTTGAAACAAAGTACCGCATCTCTTGCACCTATTTCTAAAGCTTTGAGGCTAACAAAATTTGTTTTGGGAAGTCTCTCCCAGACACAATTATTAAAACTCTCGTTAGGATTCTGTGTTTTACCATGGGTACATTTGGCAAGTAATTTTTGGCAGCTTAATGATCGGAACACAGGTTTTATTTCCAACATAACCGCCTCTGGTAAACTGTTCTTGTGAGAGTAACTTTCACCAGTCAGCAAAGCTTTGTTATATTTACACCATGTGTTGTCGTCAGTGGGGCAAAGACCATGCTGTGGAATGGTATCTGTCGACAATTTGTGAAAGTAGATCGCCCATACGGCTTTACTCATCTCACTAACACTATTCCCAACATTGCGTCTTATTGCCAAGCCATAATAATTCTGAATACGCTTAATTTCAGTATTCGTAAGTCGGTTCTTACCCGACAAACCTTTACCATCAGAAAGTTTCTTTTTCTTATTATCCGTTTTGAGTTTTAACAATCTAGAGCCCATTCGCTTTTGGACATGGCCAATGCACTCTAACTTGCTAATACTTACACCTTCCCCATAAACTTGAAGTCCGCACACTTGATCAAAGGCCTTTGAGTCTCCGTCACCTAAGTAGTTTGTGTATCGTACAGATCGGGAATCCAACGATCTTTCGAAGATCTTTAATACGCCGTGGCTTTCCATCCCACCACTAGTTCCATCGTAGTTTTTCTGGCAGTTGTGTGGGCTGGGACTATCACTTTTTGTGCAGACAGAACAATATTTCGACATGCACTCAATGTCTATTACTTTTCCATTTTCGAGGGAAGTTGCAACGACAACACCGTTTAACGATGTGTGCCCACGCTTTTGCCATGTTCCATCAAATGCGGCACAAATATCCCGCCCAGAACCTCCTAACTGAACAGTTTCTTCGATTGCAGTTGTCATCGAGTCATCAGATACTTTCACTAAGCTTTTCAAGAGTTTATCATATACACTGGCAAACTTTGTCGGTGGAGGGGGCAAGTTCATAATGCCACACAAAGTATCGGCAGCATTTTTGGATTTTCCAATACAACGCATGCCATAAACAAGTCGCATGTTTACATCATATGTACTACTTGTTGTTGAAGATGACATGGAATAGTCTGCATTTCCACAGCTTTTGCACTTCAATACAAGTTTAGATGCTAAACCTTGTCTGCTTGAGATGTCTTCTTCGGCAACAATTGAATTTGTAGTGTCACAAAATCTGCATTTGACAAAACGTTCCAGTAGTGAAGATAACAAATCAACTTCAATGATAATTCTATTACCTACCATGTTGCACGAAGAGATGTCAGCATACTTCACTTTTTTTTTCGAAGAGCTACATGGTGCATTTTCATCTGAAGAATGCATTTTTTCTTCAGTACTCCAGACATTTTTATGTTGATTAAAGTGGGATTTTCTTTTCCCAAAAGATTTAACACGTCCCATTTTATAAACAGACTATAAATCAAATGTAAAGCGCAAAATACTAACAGTAAAAATTCTCAGACAGACTAAATCAAGATTAAGTTTGCAAAAGATAATGTTTACTTCATCGAGTATTTTAAACAACACGCGGAAAATATAGCCACAGTTACAGTTAAAACTCGTTTCTACAATAAATAAATCAAACATTGAAAAAAATAATTAAATATTGTAATAAATCAAAGTTAAATAGAAATCGAAACTAGAAAATCGAAACCGAAACTAAAATCATTAATTAATATTAATATAAAAAAAAGTAGTTCTAATTGGTTTATGAATAAAAGTAATATATCAAAAGATTCAGCGTAGCGCCCTCTATGAAATACAACTATAATTGAAAGTTCGATATTTTCAAAATTTTTGACTACCCAGTCCCCTTAATTAATTTTTTTAACCTAAAGGCTTGATAGAATAAATTGTCATCGACAACGAGTCTATGTAATGTCGATAACACAAATATACAAGTCATAAACTAAATTGTAATTGATATACAGAATTTATAAACATCAAAAGGCAGTGCTTTCTGCATCATATCAACTTTAATAGAAAAGTCGTTAAATATCGCAACTAACACATATTTAAATGCATCTTGGTATCTGATTGAAGTACGGCAGAGGAAATATGTATAATTGTATATTAGTCGATTTACAGTGACAAAGCTTGATAGAAAGCATTATTATTTACAAAGAGTCAATCTGAAGAATTTCAACTCGCTTGGATGTAAACCAGTGGGTTTATCATTCCTCCGAAGATTATGCCCAGCACAGACAAACGACCACTCAAACAAACAAAATCGAAAATAACATTAATGATTTAAAAGAAAGAAAGTGAAAGGCCTCAAAAAAATTCAAATTGAGCCTAAACCATCGATATAGATAAACACCTGGATAGACTGCTTAACGTTGGGAAAATGAAGGCGTTGCCAGATCATTGGGTGGACAAAAAATACGGAATGCTGAGAATTGAAAAAATAATAATAATCTTGGGTTGTACTCAGCAGAACTATCAATAGTAGACCTTAAATAGTAATAATGTGTTAAAAAATATATATTCTATCCCTTTACAATGTTTCCCGCTTTCTCACATAGAAGTAAACTGTGATTGGATAATCATCCCCTCATCATCATCAACCCACCGGCGCTTTTTTTTTTTTTTGCATCGCATTGCATTTGGTTCACTTGTTTATCTATATTGTTGTGCTTAACTTAATAGCTATAATAACGCCTTTACCAAAAATTCCGTTCTTAAACGAGAAGTCATTAGGTTTTATAGCTGTAAACACACAAACCGAGCACTTACCTTATCATCAGAATGATCATAAACCACACAAAAATTAATAAATGTGAAATACAACTCCCAAACCGTATCTAGATTCTCAAGGTAACTTAAGAGCTTTGAATGAAACGAGTTTAAGCATTTCCCCACGCGATGACAGTACTTCATGTCCCTTATAAGTCATGTATCGATCTCACCCTTAATAGCAACTTTGCTCGGCTTTTCTAAAATCGTGAAACACACTTAAATTTACAATGTTTTTCAAGTGATATTATGGGATCATTTATAGTAGAAATTATGTTTGGAAACGTCAAAAGCATTTCTACATTTTTACTTTTATTTCTTCAAAAGCTTTCAATCAAAGGTGACACTTTCTTCTTGTGGTTTCCTCTGGCGTCGTGTTAAATTCATGTAGCTTTTGAGACAAAGAAAACTTGTGCGATTGTTTACATTCCGAATTTTTCACATCCATTTTATAATGAGTACGCATGACTGACATGTAATTCCATACTATCTTGTATTATTTGTTTATTCTAAAAGTAGTTAGAAAGTGGGGCTCCGGGGCCATGGCGGAGCAGCGGAGCAGGGACGGGGGACGATGACGTCACCGGAAGTGGGCGTGACCGGATATGACGTCACAGGAAGTGTCACCATCGGATATGACTTTACCGGAAATCACGTGACCGGAAGTGGAGTGGAGTTGTTCCCCTCCTGCTGCTGTTTTAGTTTCGGTTTCGTTATAAGCTGTTTATGTATGACGTCACAGTGGATATGATGTCATAATGTGTTTTATATCAATGTTTTGAGCGGTGGCAACACTTTTTAGTTTCGATTTACCTTTAGGATGGAGTTGAGTTGTTCTAGGACTGCTTGTAAACGAATAAGTTAGAGTGATAGGTTTTTATTGCGTGACGTCACAGTAGGTATGACGTCATAATTTGTTTTATATCAAAGTTTAGAGCGATGGCAACACTTTTTAGTTTCAATTTACCTTTAAGATGGAGCTGAATTGTTCTAGGGCTGCTTCTAAACGAATAAGTTAAGAGTGATAGATATTTTTACTAGTGACGTCACAGTGGATATGATGTCATTATATGTTAAGATTTACGTTTTAAGTGATGATAACACTGGATATATACCAAATTTAGTTTTCAGGTGTTGGCAACGAGTTCTGATCGGTCAGCTAAATGCTCGCTTGTGACTGATAAGTTTTAAACATGTGACCAAAAGTTAACTCCTGATTGACTGTTTGGTTTTCTAGCGAGTTACTTACATATCCTTTAGCCAAGTTAAAATACCTGCAACAAAGTTACACAAAAAAAAAATGTTAAATTTGAAAAGTTAATAAAAGGAAGGCCATTTGCTAAGGGTCTAAAGAACCCTAACCCCGAGCTACACGTGACATTTCAATATTTTACCAAACAATTGTTAAAATATTGACTATCGGACGTTGCCTTCATGGTAACTCATCTACCCACCCCCCTTCCCTAACTAATTTTGAATAAGTTAAGACTTTAGAAAATGTTAATTATTTTGAAGTTAAATTTTAAAAGTGAGGACCCACCTCCAGCCCGATACCTCTTTTAGGAAGAATTGGTACCGCCTCACTCCCCCCCCCCCCCCATCAACAAAAAAAAACAAAAAAACACAAAAAAAAAAAAACTTATTTCAAAGAACGTATATTTCCTTGAAATATGAGGTCACTAACCAACCATCCAATAATATCTTTTAAGAAGACATCATTACCCTAAATCCTAAACAATTTTAAATTTTAAAAAATCTGAAAAGAAGACTTGTGAGAACGTATATTTCTCTCATGAATTAAATTTAATGATCACATACAAAATCCTGAAAAAAAAAATTAACGTTAAATAAGTTTTTAAAAATTTAGTTAAAGTAATATTTTAGTTAAATTAAGGCTTAAAGAGATAAAAAAATAAAAAAAATTTAAGGATTAAATGAATGATTTAAGGAATTTTGAAGTGACCATAGGCATAGCTGGTTATGCCATCTTCCAGCAGATACCGCTTGTCGTCATAGGCCGACAAGGCTCTCTTGGTTTGTTGGAGTGAGAAGATGTTTAAAAATTCACTTACCGAATAATCGAAACGAAATCTGCGAAGCTAAAATAACTGTGAATAACTACACAAGTACGAACAAAATCGCGATGAGAAAAAAAACACGAAGTATTAAACACGTCTTTCACACTCAGGTATCTAAGTAGAAATGGCGAGACGGCAACCGGTAGCGTCTATATATGAAGGGTGATCACGTGACTTCACCGACCAATCAGGTTTCACGGTAGAGGGTGCTACTGACTATCGACCCGTCAGAAGGGAGGGGAGCGAGACTAGGGATGTTTCAACACGCTTCAACGCGTTTGCGAGTTGAGTTGTTGTGTAACGATCTTGCTTGAAACAGTTAAAGTGATAGATAATTTGTTCGTGACGTCATAGTGTAGCGAATGGGTTTTTAGCGTAGACAGTTGTTGCAATTGGAGTAATTATGAAATTTATTAAATATAAAGATAATATTTAGTAATAATTATCAGATTTTATTATTATTATTATAAAAAATAAACTTATAAAAAAAGTGAACGTGAAAATTTACTTTACGAATAAAAATCATGTCTTTAAAATGTGTACGAATATCACTAAATAAGAGAAAAAAGTAACATACTTAAACTCTTTAAAATAAATAACTTTAACATTAACGTAAAAAATTTACTTTTCACATAAAAATCACTTTAAAATGAGTAAAAATATCGCTAAATAAGAGACAAAAAAGTAACTTACTTAAAATTTCTAAGATAAATATTTAACCTTTACTCGAAAATTCCCTTCATATATAAAAATCACGACTTTAAAATATGACATGCAAGAGAAAAGTAACGTACTTAAACTTTCTACGACAAATAACTTTAACATTAACGTAA
Source organism: Linyphia triangularis (assembly GCA_963978545.1). Taxonomy (NCBI): domain Eukaryota; kingdom Metazoa; phylum Arthropoda; class Arachnida; order Araneae; family Linyphiidae; genus Linyphia; species Linyphia triangularis. Next base: position 95,898,300 of record OZ021723.1, on the reverse strand, counting down.
CATTTTACTTTACACATAAAAATCCCGACTTTAAAATATGTAGAAATATCACTAAATAAAAGAAGAAAAAAAAAAGTAACATACTTAAACTTTGTACGACAAATAACTTTGACATTAACGTAAAAAATTTTCTTCACATATAAAAATCACGACTTTAAAATGTGACGTGTAAGAAGAATTAGCATACTTAAAATTTCTACGACAAATAAATTTAACCTTTACGCGAAAATTTACTATATACATAAAAATCATGTCTTTAAAATATGTAAAAATATTGCTAAATAAAAGAAAAAAAAACTAACATACTTAAACTTTGCACGACAAATAACTTTAGCATTAACGTAAAAATTTACTTCACATATAAAAATCACGACATTAAAATGTGACATGTAAGAAGAATTAGCATACTTAAAATTTCTACGATAAATAATTTTAACATTTGAGTGAAAATTTACTACATATATAAAAATCATGTATTTCAAATGTGTAAGAATAACGCTAAATTAGAGAAAAAGAAATACTAAAAATTTATAAGGTAAGGAATTGAAACAATATGCGAAAATTTATTTCACGCATAAAATTTTTATCTTTAAAATGTGTAAGAATAATGCTAAATTAGAGAAGAAAAAAAAATAACATACTTAAACTTTCTTCGACAACAATTTAAACAATACGCGACATTTTCATACACAATTATTTTCTTAGGTTAATGTTAAATAATGGGAAATTTAACAGAATAAAAATTTCAAAGATAAAGAATTTTAACCTTTACACGAAAATTTACCTCACAAAAATATCATATCCTTAAACTTTAACGTGACAATTTACTCTTCATATACAATTAAACTCTTAGGTTAATGTTAAATAAGAAAAAAAAAATAATATACTTAAAATTTCTAAGATAAACATAACGTAAAAATTTCGTATCATGTGTTTAAAATTTAACATATAAGAGAAAAAAACTAACATACTTGAACTTTCTATAGCAAAGAATTTAAGCATTAGCGTAAAAAATCACTTTACATATAAAATTCACATCTTTAAATGGGAAGATAAGCAGGTGACGGTAATTAGCCAATCAGGGTAGCGGTAGGTGATACGCCATTCGCCGGCATTTTTAGATCGGAGGATGAGTCACGCTAAAACTTGTTGGAACAGGTCGGGAGATTTGTGCAGCAAGAACAACAGCATCGACGCGCAAGCAGCGGGTGATGCTGTGATGTGTCAGCAGGTCTTTGAGATTATCGTTTTCCTACTTTGCCGTTTTCATAATGAAATGTTTGTGAAAACTTGGAATGAATAAAGTGGATTTCAAAGACATATTAGTAAGTGAAGGTAGAATTCGCATGGACTTTCTTCCAAAAAGTATGATTCACTTGGAGAATTTAAGATCATTTCTACTTGAAAACTTTTCTATTATTTAAAACATTGAATATTGTTCAAACTCAGTGGGATTATATGCTACAATACGGGTAAAACTTAACAAAATTGTTACATAGAAGAAAAATAGTAAGAGATTTAAAATAAATATTAGTTATAGATACTCCAAAGAAAAAATTTCACCTCTACTTTTCAATCGGAAAATCAATACAAGTTGGAAATTTATGTTACTTCAAGAAAGACTTAGACAATTTACTTTGTAATAATATACGTTAAGGTGTCATATTAACTCGTGCAATAAATGCTGACTAAGGATTATTTTACTTATCAATCTAAGAAAGGTGAATTGGGGGAAAATATTAAATAAATTGTAGATATTAAATACATTGTAGATATGCATTCAAGTTTTGAAAATCGCCTGCAAGACTTTTAAAACATCTTAAGATAATTTGAAAGAAACTTGCGAATTATATGTAAACTACATAACTTTTTATACTCTGAAAGGAAATCACAAGTAACTTAGTTAACTTTTTTCATGGTAACACTCATATTCAATGACATGTTTTTAAAATTTAACCTTCTTTACATGATATTAGTTATAAATTTGTTCAATCTCAGATGCGATATACTATTATTTCTAACATATATGTTACGAATTGTGTAAAGTTTTTAAAAGAGAATATGCAAATCACCAATCAGAAACATAAAAATCTAACATCATTCAAACAAACTAAAATAATAAGATATTTTCCTTAGTGGAAATAGTTAACTACTCATGTGATGGAATATACTAGAAAATTTAAATACTGAAAAAAGTTTGCTAGGCAAACTTAAAGAATATTTTTTTTTCTTGTGAAAAACTAGCATAAATTTGAAAAATGTAGAGTTTGTTACTACGTAAAATTGAACATCATCTGGACAAACTAAATTATACGTGAATTTTTTTTTTATTATTATTATTTGAGAGGTGCTGACAATATATCATTAATATAGAGATTTTTAACTTCCATCCATAATTTCTAAATAACTTATACATAAATTTCAGAAAAACTGAAACGGAATGTGTTTTACAAGAGGCTTATTTTGTAAGATGAATATTCAATATTAATATAACTGAGCAAAGTTCATTCCGGAAAAAACTTGTAAAAGATACTTATATTTTGAAAATAGTTTGAAATATCCTTTTAAATTTATGAATGCTCGCTTTCGAAAGACACAAATAAAACTGATATTACTCATGATAATTAACACATACATAACATTAGTCAAACAAAGTGAAATTTTTATTGCTTGTGACCGATAACTTTTCAGTGAAGCAGAACTTACATAGGAAATTTGTGCAAACTTTTTCAACTTTTAAACCAAGTATCATGTAAAATTATAAATTACGATAGGAAATAGCATACTTCAGAATCGGAACAAGTCTTGTAGTTAAGCGAAATGTATTTCTCAAGGAATTGAAAGCATACCAGAGAAGTCCTTATCATTTCGCATCTTTTCTCATGTTGCAAGAAGACATACTTTGTAAAAGATCGTCTTAGCACTTAACAAAAATCAGTAAAAATAAATATATTTTCTATGGCAAAGATAAAACTTCACAACTTAATTACTTAAATCTAGCTAAGTTGCATATGGTTTATTCACATAACTCGCATATGCTTCGAATGTTGAAATATATTTGTCAGTTGAAATCAAACTCATCGAAAATAAATGCTATCTACATTTTCAAGTCGGAAATTACTATTAAATAAACTTTGCATGTAAGACATTATCATGTTAAAAAGAAAAATCTACAAAAATGTAAATGATAATTTTACTGTTGGTACATAAATGATGAATAATTTATGATTTTATTCTAGGCAAACGTTTTATTGTCTAACAGAGAACTTAAACTTTAGCAGAAAAACGAAAAAATACAATTTTTATATCCTATCATGCTTGTCGAAAATTGAATTTATTAGCTGTTGTAATAGATTTTTATTGTCCAAATTTCTATAGTTCTTCCCAGTGCAATAATATTAAGTTCATGTGTAATGAGTAGGTTTTTTTTTTTGTTGAATCTTATAAATTTAATGAAATTATTATGACCTAAGAGATTGAGTGAACTGAATAAATCAATGACGTAAATTTAAACAGTGACTTGAACTGATACATACTATAACTGTAAAGAAGTATGACAAAGTGATAGATGAAGTGAAAATAGAAGTTGAGTGAAATGTGTTGAAAAAAGTTGAAGACGACAAGAAATTCATAAATGAGAATTATCATTGACTTATATTAACTTCGTTTTTCTTGCTTATGACAAGAAAATACACTCTTGTTTATTAAGAACCAACTTGATATCTTATCATAGAATGACAATGATGAAATATCTATACATTAAAAAAAAATACCAAACTTAGACATAGCAAATTTCTTGAAATTCATGTATAATGTGAGAAGTTTTACTGGAAATATAGAAGATACAACATTGAAAGATGTGAATGTTTCGCAGTACTTTATCAGAAATAAAAAAAAAATTTAAAAAAAAAAAAATGCGCTGAGGTCCGCTATAAAATATTTTAGGAGAAAGTATAAACAAAATTTAAAATCAAACATGCTTTTAAGTGGGAACACATATATTAAAACTATAGCACATTTAACAATTTATATTATGTCATCTCAGTTGGTATCAAACTGAATAATATGAAAAACAACCACAAACTGAATAAACATGAAAATAATCAATATATGTGGAAAAGTTTCCTTTTTTCACATATAAAAAAAAAATAACACATTGACATACGTTAAGATCACGAAACATGCGTAATCATATACCGATAAGAGCAACCAATGTTGCGGGGAGATATTCACGTGATGGACAATATCCCATGAATAAATTGAGTGATTTAATTTCTAATGCTAATTCCAATAGTATTCCATGTAACTTCAACTTTATATGTTACACTATAGATTTATTTATTTTTCAAATATATTGACTTTCGAAAAATCATCCTTCAATATAAGAATGATCATAGTAAGAATAAAAGAAAAGATACTAAGCATTGATTTAAAGTGTATTTATTTCAACTTAGCAACAAATCATATGCGTGAAACGAAAATTGCCTCGAACCAAAGTATAACTATCCAATTTCATTGATTCCTACAAGGAAATTTTTCTCATCTAGTAATTGATTTTTTTTTCTTTCTCGTACACATTATAAGTGTTGTCCAATCAGGTGTAGAATAGCTGAAGATATCCGACCTCTTTCTAAATATTAATAAGTCACTGTTGAAAAACTTATAAAAATTTCAATTTACACTTAAAGTTTTTTTATATATATATATTTCAAAGAATTTTTTCAAATCAATATGTATATTTAAATACTGAAACTTATTCACTTCAATAAATGTATGTTTAAGTTATAAAACTTGTCGTATGTATTGAAAAATTGTAACTTTTCGTCTTCGTATAAATCGATAACTTATACACTAGTTCTTCATCAATTAATCTTCTAAGTAAATATTTCAAAGGTAAAAACATACCTATAGCTTTGCATTTGTAACAAGTTAAATTGTACATGTTTCATGTGAAAGTTACAAAATGTTATATATTTTCATGAAAAACATATAAAATTTTAATTTCACGAGAAACATGTACAATTTAACTTGTTACAAATGTAAAGCTATAGGTATGTTTTTACCTTTGAAAGATTTACTTAGAAGATTAATTGATGAAGAACTAGTGTATAAGTTATCGATTTATACGAAGACGAAAAGTTACAATTTTTCAATACATACGACAAGTTTTATAACTTAAACATACATTTATTGAAGTGAATAAGTTTCAGTATTTAAATATACATATTGATTTGAAAAAATTCTTTGAAATATATATATATAAAAAAACTTTAAGTGTAAATTGAAATTTTTATAAGTTTTTCAACAGTGACTTATTAATATTTAGAAAGAGGTCGGATATCTTCAGCTATTCTACATCTGATTGGACAACACTTATAATGTGTACGAGAAAAAAAAAATTCAATTACTAGATGAGAAAAATTTCCTTGTAGGAATCAATGAAATTGGATAGTTATACTTTGGTTCGAAGCAATTTTCGTTTCACGCATATGATTTGTTGCTAAGTTGAAATAAATACACTTTAAATCAATGCTTAGTATCTTTTCTTTTATTCTTACTATGATCATTCTTATATTGAAGGATGATTTTTCGAAAGTCAATATATTTGAAAAATAAATATATCTATAGTGTAACATATGAAGTTGAAGTTACGTGGAATACTATTGGAATCAGCATTAGAAATTAAATCACTCAATTTATTCATGCGATATTGTCCATCACGTGAATATCTCCCCGCAACATTGGTTGCTCTTATCGGTATATGATTACGCATGTTTCGTGATCTTAACGTATGTCAATGTGTTATTTTTTTTTTATATGTGAAAAAAGGAAACTTTTCCACATATATTGATTATTTTCATGTTTATTCAGTTTGTGGTTGTTTTTCATATTATTCAGTTTGATACCAACTGAGATGACATAATATAAATTGTTAAATGTGGTATAGTTTTAATATATGTGTTCCCACTTAAAAGCATGTTTGATTTTAAATTTTGTTTATACTTTCTCCTAAAATATTTTATAGCGGACCTCAGCGCATTTTTTTTTTTTTTTTTTTTTTATTTCTGATAAAGTACTTCGAAACATTCACATCTTTCAATGTTGTATCTTCTATATTTCCAGTAAAACTTCTCACATTATACATGAATTTCAAGAAATTTGCTATGTCTAAGTTTGGTATTTTTTTTTAATGTATAGATATTTCATCATTGTCATTCTATGATAAGATATCAAGTTGGTTCTTAATAAACAAGAGTGTATTTTCTTGTCATAAGCAAGAAAAACGAAGTTAATATAAGTCAATGATAATTCTCATTTATGAATTTCTTGTCGTCTTCAACTTTTTTCAACACATTTCACTCAACTTCTATTTTCACTTCATCTATCACTTTGTCATACTTCTTTACAGTTATAGTATGTATCAGTTCAAGTCACTGTTTAAATTTACGTCATTGATTTATTCAGTTCACTCAATCTCTTAGGTCATAATAATTTCATTAAATTTATAAGATTCAACAAAAAAAAAAACCTACTCATTACACATGAACTTAATATTATTGCACTGGGAAGAACTATAGAAATTTGGACAATAAAAATCTATTACAACAGCTAATAAATTCAATTTTCGACAAGCATGATAGGATATAAAAATTGTATTTTTTCGTTTTTCTGCTAAAGTTTAAGTTCTCTGTTAGACAATAAAACGTTTGCCTAGAATAAAATCATAAATTATTCATCATTTATGTACCAACAGTAAAATTATCATTTACATTTTTGTAGATTTTTCTTTTTAACATGATAATGTCTTACATGCAAAGTTTATTTAATAGTAATTTCCGACTTGAAAATGTAGATAGCATTTATTTTCGATGAGTTTGATTTCAACTGACAAATATATTTCAACATTCGAAGCATATGCGAGTTATGTGAATAAACCATATGCAACTTAGCTAGATTTAAGTAATTAAGTTGTGAAGTTTTATCTTTGCCATAGAAAATATATTTATTTTTACTGATTTTTGTTAAGTGCTAAGACGATCTTTTACAAAGTATGTCTTCTTGCAACATGAGAAAAGATGCGAAATGATAAGGACTTCTCTGGTATGCTTTCAATTCCTTGAGAAATACATTTCGCTTAACTACAAGACTTGTTCCGATTCTGAAGTATGCTATTTCCTATCGTAATTTATAATTTTACATGATACTTGGTTTAAAAGTTGAAAAAGTTTGCACAAATTTCCTATGTAAGTTCTGCTTCACTGAAAAGTTATCGGTCACAAGCAATAAAAATTTCACTTTGTTTGACTAATGTTATGTATGTGTTAATTATCATGAGTAATATCAGTTTTATTTGTGTCTTTCGAAAGCGAGCATTCATAAATTTAAAAGGATATTTCAAACTATTTTCAAAATATAAGTATCTTTTACAAGTTTTTTCCGGAATGAACTTTGCTCAGTTATATTAATATTGAATATTCATCTTACAAAATAAGCCTCTTGTAAAACACATTCCGTTTCAGTTTTTCTGAAATTTATGTATAAGTTATTTAGAAATTATGGATGGAAGTTAAAAATCTCTATATTAATGATATATTGTCAGCACCTCTCAAATAATAATAATAAAAAAAAAATTCACGTATAATTTAGTTTGTCCAGATGATGTTCAATTTTACGTAGTAACAAACTCTACATTTTTCAAATTTATGCTAGTTTTTCACAAGAAAAAAAAATATTCTTTAAGTTTGCCTAGCAAACTTTTTTCAGTATTTAAATTTTCTAGTATATTCCATCACATGAGTAGTTAACTATTTCCACTAAGGAAAATATCTTATTATTTTAGTTTGTTTGAATGATGTTAGATTTTTATGTTTCTGATTGGTGATTTGCATATTCTCTTTTAAAAACTTTACACAATTCGTAACATATATGTTAGAAATAATAGTATATCGCATCTGAGATTGAACAAATTTATAACTAATATCATGTAAAGAAGGTTAAATTTTAAAAACATGTCATTGAATATGAGTGTTACCATGAAAAAAGTTAACTAAGTTACTTGTGATTTCCTTTCAGAGTATAAAAAGTTATGTAGTTTACATATAATTCGCAAGTTTCTTTCAAATTATCTTAAGATGTTTTAAAAGTCTTGCAGGCGATTTTCAAAACTTGAATGCATATCTACAATGTATTTAATATCTACAATTTATTTAATATTTTCCCCCAATTCACCTTTCTTAGATTGATAAGTAAAATAATCCTTAGTCAGCATTTATTGCACGAGTTAATATGACACCTTAACGTATATTATTACAAAGTAAATTGTCTAAGTCTTTCTTGAAGTAACATAAATTTCCAACTTGTATTGATTTTCCGATTGAAAAGTAGAGGTGAAATTTTTTCTTTGGAGTATCTATAACTAATATTTATTTTAAATCTCTTACTATTTTTCTTCTATGTAACAATTTTGTTAAGTTTTACCCGTATTGTAGCATATAATCCCACTGAGTTTGAACAATATTCAATGTTTTAAATAATAGAAAAGTTTTCAAGTAGAAATGATCTTAAATTCTCCAAGTGAATCATACTTTTTGGAAGAAAGTCCATGCGAATTCTACCTTCACTTACTAATATGTCTTTGAAATCCACTTTATTCATTCCAAGTTTTCACAAACATTTCATTATGAAAACGGCAAAGTAGGAAAACGATAATCTCAAAGACCTGCTGACACATCACAGCATCACCCGCTGCTTGCGCGTCGATGCTGTTGTTCTTGCTGCACAAATCTCCCGACCTGTTCCAACAAGTTTTAGCGTGACTCATCCTCCGATCTAAAAATGCCGGCGAATGGCGTATCACCTACCGCTACCCTGATTGGCTAATTACCGTCACCTGCTTATCTTCCCATTTAAAGATGTGAATTTTATATGTAAAGTGATTTTTTACGCTAATGCTTAAATTCTTTGCTATAGAAAGTTCAAGTATGTTAGTTTTTTTCTCTTATATGTTAAATTTTAAACACATGATACGAAATTTTTACGTTATGTTTATCTTAGAAATTTTAAGTATATTATTTTTTTTTTCTTATTTAACATTAACCTAAGAGTTTAATTGTATATGAAGAGTAAATTGTCACGTTAAAGTTTAAGGATATGATATTTTTGTGAGGTAAATTTTCGTGTAAAGGTTAAAATTCTTTATCTTTGAAATTTTTATTCTGTTAAATTTCCCATTATTTAACATTAACCTAAGAAAATAATTGTGTATGAAAATGTCGCGTATTGTTTAAATTGTTGTCGAAGAAAGTTTAAGTATGTTATTTTTTTTTCTTCTCTAATTTAGCATTATTCTTACACATTTTAAAGATAAAAATTTTATGCGTGAAATAAATTTTCGCATATTGTTTCAATTCCTTACCTTATAAATTTTTAGTATTTCTTTTTCTCTAATTTAGCGTTATTCTTACACATTTGAAATACATGATTTTTATATATGTAGTAAATTTTCACTCAAATGTTAAAATTATTTATCGTAGAAATTTTAAGTATGCTAATTCTTCTTACATGTCACATTTTAATGTCGTGATTTTTATATGTGAAGTAAATTTTTACGTTAATGCTAAAGTTATTTGTCGTGCAAAGTTTAAGTATGTTAGTTTTTTTTTCTTTTATTTAGCAATATTTTTACATATTTTAAAGACATGATTTTTATGTATATAGTAAATTTTCGCGTAAAGGTTAAATTTATTTGTCGTAGAAATTTTAAGTATGCTAATTCTTCTTACACGTCACATTTTAAAGTCGTGATTTTTATATGTGAAGAAAATTTTTTACGTTAATGTCAAAGTTATTTGTCGTACAAAGTTTAAGTATGTTACTTTTTTTTTTCTTCTTTTATTTAGTGATATTTCTACATATTTTAAAGTCGGGATTTTTATGTGTAAAGTAAAATGTTACGTTAATGTTAAAGTTATTTGTCGTAGAAAGTTTAAGTACGTTACTTTTCTCTTGCATGTCATATTTTAAAGTCGTGATTTTTATATATGAAGGGAATTTTCGAGTAAAGGTTAAATATTTATCTTAGAAATTTTAAGTAAGTTACTTTTTTGTCTCTTATTTAGCGATATTTTTACTCATTTTAAAGTGATTTTTATGTGAAAAGTAAATTTTTTACGTTAATGTTAAAGTTATTTATTTTAAAGAGTTTAAGTATGTTACTTTTTTCTCTTATTTAGTGATATTCGTACACATTTTAAAGACATGATTTTTATTCGTAAAGTAAATTTTCACGTTCACTTTTTTTATAAGTTTATTTTTTATAATAATAATAATAAAATCTGATAATTATTACTAAATATTATCTTTATATTTAATAAATTTCATAATTACTCCAATTGCAACAACTGTCTACGCTAAAAACCCATTCGCTACACTATGACGTCACGAACAAATTATCTATCACTTTAACTGTTTCAAGCAAGATCGTTACACAACAACTCAACTCGCAAACGCGTTGAAGCGTGTTGAAACATCCCTAGTCTCGCTCCCCTCCCTTCTGACGGGTCGATAGTCAGTAGCACCCTCTACCGTGAAACCTGATTGGTCGGTGAAGTCACGTGATCACCCTTCATATATAGACGCTACCGGTTGCCGTCTCGCCATTTCTACTTAGATACCTGAGTGTGAAAGACGTGTTTAATACTTCGTGTTTTTTTTCTCATCGCGATTTTGTTCGTACTTGTGTAGTTATTCACAGTTATTTTAGCTTCGCAGATTTCGTTTCGATTATTCGGTAAGTGAATTTTTAAACATCTTCTCACTCCAACAAACCAAGAGAGCCTTGTCGGCCTATGACGACAAGCGGTATCTGCTGGAAGATGGCATAACCAGCTATGCCTATGGTCACTTCAAAATTCCTTAAATCATTCATTTAATCCTTAAATTTTTTTTATTTTTTTATCTCTTTAAGCCTTAATTTAACTAAAATATTACTTTAACTAAATTTTTAAAAACTTATTTAACGTTAATTTTTTTTTTCAGGATTTTGTATGTGATCATTAAATTTAATTCATGAGAGAAATATACGTTCTCACAAGTCTTCTTTTCAGATTTTTTAAAATTTAAAATTGTTTAGGATTTAGGGTAATGATGTCTTCTTAAAAGATATTATTGGATGGTTGGTTAGTGACCTCATATTTCAAGGAAATATACGTTCTTTGAAATAAGTTTTTTTTTTTTTGTGTTTTTTTGTTTTTTTTTGTTGATGGGGGGGGGGGGGAGTGAGGCGGTACCAATTCTTCCTAAAAGAGGTATCGGGCTGGAGGTGGGTCCTCACTTTTAAAATTTAACTTCAAAATAATTAACATTTTCTAAAGTCTTAACTTATTCAAAATTAGTTAGGGAAGGGGGGTGGGTAGATGAGTTACCATGAAGGCAACGTCCGATAGTCAATATTTTAACAATTGTTTGGTAAAATATTGAAATGTCACGTGTAGCTCGGGGTTAGGGTTCTTTAGACCCTTAGCAAATGGCCTTCCTTTTATTAACTTTTCAAATTTAACATTTTTTTTTTGTGTAACTTTGTTGCAGGTATTTTAACTTGGCTAAAGGATATGTAAGTAACTCGCTAGAAAACCAAACAGTCAATCAGGAGTTAACTTTTGGTCACATGTTTAAAACTTATCAGTCACAAGCGAGCATTTAGCTGACCGATCAGAACTCGTTGCCAACACCTGAAAACTAAATTTGGTATATATCCAGTGTTATCATCACTTAAAACGTAAATCTTAACATATAATGACATCATATCCACTGTGACGTCACTAGTAAAAATATCTATCACTCTTAACTTATTCGTTTAGAAGCAGCCCTAGAACAATTCAGCTCCATCTTAAAGGTAAATTGAAACTAAAAAGTGTTGCCATCGCTCTAAACTTTGATATAAAACAAATTATGACGTCATACCTACTGTGACGTCACGCAATAAAAACCTATCACTCTAACTTATTCGTTTACAAGCAGTCCTAGAACAACTCAACTCCATCCTAAAGGTAAATCGAAACTAAAAAGTGTTGCCACCGCTCAAAACATTGATATAAAACACATTATGACATCATATCCACTGTGACGTCATACATAAACAGCTTATAACGAAACCGAAACTAAAACAGCAGCAGGAGGGGAACAACTCCACTCCACTTCCGGTCACGTGATTTCCGGTAAAGTCATATCCGATGGTGACACTTCCTGTGACGTCATATCCGGTCACGCCCACTTCCGGTGACGTCATCGTCCCCCGTCCCTGCTCCGCTGCTCCGCCATGGCCCCGGAGCCCCACTTTCTAACTACTTCTAAACCTAAAGCCATTTACAGGGTGTGAATAAAAAGTAACATTTGAATAGTTTCATAAATACTTTACAGTCAGAAAGATACAATCTTCATATAAATGCTAAGAAAAGAAATTGCATTTTCATAGAAAAAGAAAAAATTGTTTAATTTTTCATCGATAGCAGATGATATATGTATCTGTGAGAAACAGCTCAATGCTATTTGAGAGGCTTTCGACTACTTATCAAAACGACTAATTATCTATTGATAAAATATGAACTGTTTTTTAGTTTTTGCAGAAAAAATCGACCTTTTTACTAATAATTTCAATGAAAACCACATCTTTCTGCTTCAATATGTTCGCGATTTACAATTTTTTTATAAATGTCTTTTGCTTTTGAGTCTACGAGTTTATTGACTATTTAAAAATATTCAAGTTAATAAAAAAATAGTGACTATCTTTTGAATCATAAGTGATAATTTTCACTATGTTTCATCGTGTAATAAAACTATATAACCCTAGTATGCTTGAAAACATTGCGAATTTTTTATTAAAATAGAGAAAGGAAGAATGCTAATTTATTAAATATTTGCTTGAAAATTAACAACAAGCTATCGTATCGCGTATTATAAATATAATGTAAAATGCATAATATTAAGATTTGAAAAAAAAGTAAAATAGTTTATAATTTCAGATTATCCATTGTTTGATGCAAGACTTTAAAAAGATTGCTTTTGTTGGTTGTTTTCAGATTATCTGGCGCCGTCAGCAACACGAGGGCTATAATGCGATGAAACATTCGTCATTAGACAAGCCAACATACATTTACAAACACCCATGCCAACACGGGACTCGATCCCGCAACCTCGCGGTCTAGAAGCTAGCACGCTAACCACTATACCGTTCGGTCGGCAAAAGATTTCTTTGAAATAGTTCTGTAGCAATACTAGATTCTATAAAAAGGCTTTTGATTCTCTCAAAATCCTTTTGAATTGTAACAACACACAATTCCATGCCCAATAAAATCTCTCCATCTAAATAGAAAACTTATTATTCTCTTATTCTTTGAACAATAAATGGTAATTTCGAATGAATTGGAAATTCTATCAAAAAGAAAACACTCATCAAGTACTTTGAAAGGATTCTCTTCAGGGAAGTCATAACAGTTCTCAAGATTTATTTAATAATAAAAATCATAAAGACAAAGTTTTTAATACAAATCCTTTACATGCATCGCCAATTTTTATGTACAATTACAACTTATTGGGCTCCGATCGAGTTTTCGAATAATTTCACCACTACGAAGAAAGCATCCATTCCGAACTATTTGATTGAAAACATTATCGTTCATGACGAGTCTATGTGCTAAGTTGTAGCTCGCTTGGTAGGTAGGTGATTTCAGTCATTAAATATCACCAAACTTAACATGTTTGAATTAAGCTTTGTATCTGGAAAATAGAACGTGAGTAAAAGCGGTCAAATCGGACTTACGCCAACAGATTGGTTGTATTCAGATTATCTGGCGCCGTCAGCAACACATGGGCTATAATGCGCCTAAACATTCGTCATTAGACAAGCCAACATACATTTACAAACACCCATGCCTAGCACGGGACTCGGAACCCGCAACCTCGCGGTCTAGAAGCTAGCACACTAACCACTATACCGTTTGGTCGGCCTTACGGCAACAGAAATTCATGCAAAAGTTATGTTTCAGTGACAGCCCCAAATATTTTATAGAAAGCATTGTCCTCGACAACGAGTTATCTGTCAAGTTTCTACTCGACTGGATGACAGGAAGAGGGCTAATTAGTCATCGGAAGAAACAATGGCAGCGTATATAAAATCTGTCTTTCTGTGTCAGGGGCATCACCCAAAACTTGATAGAATGCATTTTCATCAACATCGAATCTATGTGCCAAGTTTCATTGGATGACGGCATTTGAGTTATTTATTACCCTATAGATTTGTCCACCTGCCGCACACATCCCAAAAATCTTAGTTAATATAAAGGATTTAAAAATAAGTAAAGTAAAGTTTAAAAGTTAATTTTATTTCGGTAACATAGTTTTCCATTTGTGTTAAAAAACTCATTACAAATCTCTTTACATTACTTAACTTTATTATTTATTCCTCTGTAACTGTCAATAATGTATATGCCTGACGAACAGCAACCCAAGAGTTGAGTAAAAAACATATTTAAAATATCCACTATAGAATATAAATTGCCTAGTTGAACCCGTACGAGTTATTCGCTTAAGATTTCTTTAAAAGCAACCGAAAAAGGACATGCAATTTAAAACTAATGATGTATTGAATACAATAATTGCTCATTTTCTATACTAAATGAACTAAGCTAAACTAGTTATGTATTCAACTAGATGGGAAAGTAATACATTTTTAAACTAGGCCAAATGTTTATTTGACCGAGTTTGAAAAAGTTATTTCCAAAATGTTGCATACAATATAAATCTTTTAGTCCCGTAACTAATTAAATTAATAACGAACTTGACATGCAAATATTGAAATTTTTAAAAATACAATAAAGATTATATGTGACTTGGGTATTAATAAATCTTCACCATTCAGTGAGGTAACCCCCCCCCCCCCCGAAAATGGTGATAAAAGAATAAAAAAATTTAACCATCACAAATTTCAAACCACATATAGTTGACAAAATAATCCAAACAATGGTAAAAATTCTGGTTCTAAAGCTCTTAGAATAAAGCTGTTTGCACCAATGCGTCTCATTTACGATTTTTTATAGGTCCTTATATAAAAACGGGTCCTCTACTAGTCTTTTTTTGCGTAATATTTGAAAACTTTAATACAAACACTTATTCTTACAGCACCATTAAATTTAATATACTTTACGTTAGATGAATCTAAAACATCATTTCTCGAGACTTAAAAATTCCTCATAAATGAGTAAACATATATAGGAGCATTCTATCCACATTAAACTCGTTTTATAACCAACAAAAATTTAATGATCTGGCATTCAACTTGGTCGACTTCTCCCCGTGTAGTGTATACGTACTCCGCAGTACGAAATGTTAACTTATTCAGTAATATTTTTGCAGAAAGATGAGATATAACGAAAGAATTGTTTATCCATGGTTTAAAGTTTTAATGTACTAGGGATAAAAGCAAAAAATATTTAAATTAATGAAATTTTAAAAATTGTTTTAATAATCGTTTGTAATAGAAGAACTTCTTATTTCAAAAGTTACTCGTATATTATTTAATTATTTGTTTTTATCCTTTAACAAATAATCGTTTAACATAAAAAATTAATTAAGTTTATTAATAATTTTACCAACTATGCCAAAAAAATTATTTCGTTTTAACATTAGTCGGTCATTTACTTGCCATCACTTAAATTACTAATAATTCATCGAAACATTAATAACTAAATATCCCGAATATTGTTTCTAGTTACTATAAACAAAATTTGAAATAATAGAATAATATTACGAATTCATTGAAATGGTTGAGCTTTAATTCAGTTTAAAAACGCCTTAACTCCTTAATGAAAAAAGTTTATAAAACAACTTTTCACGAAATACAATCGACATTTTTATCTTTATCTCCTTGGTAAAATAGACCAAAATATTTAAACAGTATGTTTTGTTATTATTATTTTACTTCTAAATTGAACAGGATTTTTATTACTATTTCACTTAGTCAATTAAACAGGTAACCCTATATTTTATAAATTCCATTTTGCATTGTATATATTTCATAAATTTAGAACTAAATACAGGAAATGTATAATTGATAACCCACAGAGTAATTTCATCCGTGTTTGTTTGTATTATTTGTATTTATCATGAAAGAATGTTTATCTAAATTAATTCATTTGAAAGTAGTACTATAACTTTATCCGTAAACTCCAATTTTATAATACAAACATAGATGGGTAAGAAAAAGTATCAATTTCAACTCATGGCCAGTCAAATAAAAATTACTAAAAAAAAAACCATAAAGTACGTTTAAACTCGTACTGTACTTTAATTGTTCTCCTTCAACTCATTAAATTATCACAAAAAAAAAAAAAAAAAAAAAACATCTTAAAGTGTGTTTTAATGAGATACACAAATTTTAGCAATTTATCTCTTCTATTGAGAATTTTAATTAAAGTACAAATACACAGTTAAAGTTTAAAGTAAATTAGTAAAGTTTTGTTAGTAAAGAGTAAATTAGTGAAATTATGCATAGTAACTCTACAACTCACAAGTAGACAATGTATATTCAAATTAGCATTGTTTGGGCTTTAATTTAATGAAATTGTCTTTATCAGTCTAAGCCATTTTATATTGCTTACAATTGTTTATCGTTGCAATTACATGGAAATGTCTCTAGAGAAATTCACTTGGTTATTACTGTAGAATATGCGGGATGTCTTTCTATTCATAAACTTTCTTCGCTTAGAAATGTACATATTTGAATTAAAAAAAAAAAAAAAAGAGTTCACTATTACAGTCGTTTATTGTTTAAAAGGTTAACAACAATAAAGTAGCTATTTTGTTTCAATTTAGTTTCCTTATACTGTTCAATTTTCATTCCTTAAGAAAAAATAGTAGAAATCGGCTCTTCATTTTAAATTCACTTCATCTTAATTTAAAATAAATTATAGTTGTGAATGGATATGCTCTAACATATCTTCGTGTTATTGTGAGAGGATGTTTACTCCACTTTTCATCTCAAATAACTTTCTGATATACAGGGTGGCCATAAGGAAATTTTGCCATGTACGGACCTCTAGCTTCCGTTCCATTCAACATATCGAGATGAGATTTCAGCTATAGTTAACATTAAATGGTGCACACGGTAAACAAAATGGTGCTCATAGTTACTGTTATAAGTACAGAAACTTGAAATTTTCGTATGGCAACGCTTATGAGCAACCTTAATATAAAACCTTAAAGAGCATTGGAACGGTACGTGTATGACAAAAAACGGACGCGTTATGCACGCATCAAAAAAAAAAGCAGCTCTGCGAACGGTCAGTCACAACACGATTGGGGTGCATGGAGGAAATTTGCGTGTGACAGAGGCCAAAGACACTATTCACTGATGACAACACAGATTGGACAAAAGAAAACTTTTATTTGGATTACACATATTTCACATTAGTGCCATCACAGACAATTTTATTGGTTTTCTACGCTGAATATCTGGAGTGTTTAACGCGTACTTTTTTTGTGATACATGTACAGTTCTAACGCTCCTTAGGGTTTTCGCACGAGCTGAGCATTTTGCAACGGGAAAAAGTAGGCGTTGCCATTCGAAAATTTCGAGTTTCTGTACCTATATTCGTAACCGTAAGCGCGATTTTGTTGGCATTCACATGATCTCGATCTTGATCTGTTCAACGGAACGGCCGTTAGAGGTTCATATGTCGGAAAAGTTTCTTTATGACCACCCTGTATTTCAAAACAGTTAGAAAAGAATCATTGATTAACACTAGCTACTACTTGATTAGATGAATAAATTTGTTGTAAATGAGGGATATGCAAAAGTGTTGAATTAGCACTCATAAAGCTTTTTTACTCTCCTAAGAATGTTAAAAAAGGGGAATAAATACCTTTTTAATAATAATACCAAAAATGGATAGATGCTTCTTCCACACGAAAAGCGGATACATAAAAGTTCCTATGAAAGTCCTTCCGGAAAGAGTTTCTACACTAAATCTCTTTCTTATCAACTCTGAAAAAGCATTACCATTTGACAGCACAGCAGTATTGGCCAATGTTAAAAACATTGATTCTGGAAGATTGTCCAATTCTGGCCGAAACTCGAACTTTCTTTCAATATACAAGACTTTTTTTTAATAAACATGTAAAAAAATTAAAAAAATTAAAAATAAAAAAAAATTTCCTCCGTGCCATCTTGTTAAATAATATTTCAATTTTAAACTGTGAATCGAGATTTGAAAACTTTCAGTATATTTATCCAGCATTGGGCGAGATTGGGTAATATCGCCTCCAATGCCCGGTTTGTAACGTTCCACATCGAGATTTGCAAATGTCAGTCGATATTGGTCACAGTTGTAGTACTACTGGAAGTATTACTTGAATGTACTGGAGTTTCCCAAAAAACCATAACCAAAAATTTTCCACCTACGTTCAACCCACTATAGCTAACCCAGCAACTCTAAATTGATATAAAACCGGTGCAGTATATAGGAGCGTCAATAGATAGATCTAATTTTTGGGATTGTTCCTTCTAACCTATGTGCTGTCAAATGCAATACAAACACATTAACCATATAGGATGAGCGTGTTTATGTTTCAACATGAAATCTGAATACTTCAGAGTCATACTTCAATGTGATTGAGATGCTTTCATGGCCACCGTAAGAAACAGTTTAATCTTTTAATGTATTTTTATCAAGAAAATACACGTTGTTGTGAAATATAACGTTTATTAAAAAACTTGGACATTACAAATTGCAGTTCTAAGTAGTCTTTAAAGATTTCAGTAAAAATAATAATGTTTGACAGGCATAAACCTCATTTCCTGTCTGTGGAATTTAATATCCCAACAAAAAGGCACTTTTGCAACTTTTCCCAAGAAAAACTAATGAAATTCCTTTAAAGTTTGATGACGTTTTAAGTAGCAAAAAGGACTTCATAAACAAAGTAGCATAAGAACTGTCTCCACGCCAAATTTGATAATACACTTGACATTTTAATTTATCCATTTGAAAACAATTGTGACATAAAAACTGTATTGCAAAAAATTTATTATTACTGACTTAAATAGGTTACAATGAGATTGATAAAAACATAACGAATCTCCGTAAAACTGTTATTAAAGTGACGTATAGTGTTTGTTTTTTTAAATAAAAATAATTAATTGTTGAAAACCATCGTACATTAAATTCATTCATATAGTATTTGCGTTTATTGATATCATAAATAGTTTAAATTTTAAAAATTAAAAAGTTAAATATTTTTATGAACGTAATTTCGTATGGTAAGCAATATTTTAGTAAATAAGAATGAAAAACCTTAATCTAAAAATGTATTTATAAATATTAATAAAAAAGGCAAAGTCCCTCAACAGTCCAATGATAGTCTGCAGTGATGATAGAATTACATGTTCCATAATTTCGTGACCACGTTTGAAAAAAGAGACAGTACTGTAAGCTACAATCAGTTGAGAAGTTTTTGAGTTAAAAATGAAATTTTTTTTATCCTGTTATCCAATTAAGATATTCGGCTTCTTTTATTTCCCTTCTTAACCAAAATTGTTTAAATGACGTGTGATAATGTTTTTATACGTGTTCTTTAATTTCGTTGTTTAACTAAGTGATCCTAAAAGGATTAATTAAAAAAAATGCCGTAAAAGCATTTAATTAATTAATCGAATATCTAATGTTACCTGTTTCAAAATTTTTGTCCCTAATTATATAAATTAATTAATTTATTAATTAAAGAAAATACGTATTAAGTAAAAATAATTAGAGCTGTGCAATTGCAACAAATTCCCTATAATTCTAGTATCAAGATGTTGTTTATGACTTTAAATGTTCATATAATTCACAATCAATTTTTGAATAACTTTGTTGCTTTTGCTCGCAAACGACTTCACGACACAGTAACAATAAAAAATAATTAAAAATTGAGTTATTTAATTGCAATATTACAAAAAATATTTTTCTCACCAGAGTATAGAATCCAGCAGCAAAACTTCCGCTCCTGACATTTTTCCAGAAGCAACATCTACTGATGAGGGCCATGCTTATTGTAGAGAGCACGTGGAAATGCTGAAAGAGCGATTGACAACTTGTAGCTTCCGATCTGAAAAGATTCCAAACTTCATCTGGGGGATCCTTCTCCCCTTCCACACCATCCCTGTACCATGCAGCGCCACCTATGTACCACCCTATCCCATTCCTGGAATGTTACTCTAGGAAAATTCGGTTTACCATCGATTTGGGAAGTTCACCAACTACGGCTCCGTAGCTCATATTTGGTTCATAGATATATCATTGGGCAAATAACTTTATTAGCAACAACAACAAAAAATGCTTTTCCATTAGTTATTTTAAACCTTTTGAAAATAAAATAACCTTAAGGGGACTTAGTACCCCTTGTTTTCACAAAAAAATAATAAAAATATATATATTCAATTTTTTGCATGTTAATAATCTTTGAAACCTTCTAATTATTCTGGCAAGTTTTTGAGCTGATCCTGTTTGATAGCTGCAATTGCCGAAAAACTATATTCTTATGGAGAATTTGCCGTTGCTACAATAGCTCCTTTAATATTTCAAACGCATTTTTCTCATTTCGTAATTTTTTAAATCCCCCCCCCCCCTCCCCTCTACTCAAAATACTAAAACTTAAGTAAACATCAATGAAATGACTTGAAATTTTTTGTGAGTCATTCTTCATATCTATTCGACAAAAATACGCATGTATTTTTGAATAAAATAAAAACTTTTTTTTTACAAATTTAAGTGTTGAAAAATACCCGTTTTTTACGCTTTTTTACCGATAGGTACATTAATTATCGTTTTTCTCGAAAACTATTTTACTTATTTTAAATCCGATGCTTAAAAAGTCATTAAAAAAATTTCCAAGTAATATACTCTAAAAAGTCAGAGTATATTACTTGGAACATTTTTTCAAAAAAAATCAGGAAAAATTATTAAAAAATGAGAAAGAAGATAGAATTTAAAATTTCATGATTTTTTTTTTTTTTTTTTTTAATTTTTTAATTTTGAAAATTTAGAGCACAATGTGAACATTTTTTAAATAAAATTTAGTTTTTACTTATTAATAATACATCCAAATATGTAAAATTATAAATTTAATGGCTGAAATAAAAAAAAAAGTTTTAAGGGTACTAAATTCCCTTAAAGTATTTAAGGTAAAGTTCCTTTTAACCAGCTCGTAACCAGTTATGTCAATTGACATCAATCCTATTTCAAACTTTCCATTAGCTTTGGCGATGCAAATTTTTTAAACTTCAAAAAGGTTATAAAGACTAGTATATTTAGAAACAAATGAAGTACAGAGGGTATAATCACATTTTTAGAATAATTTAGAGATTTTCTTTTTTTAAAGAGAAATGTAAAGACATTTTTTAAAATGTTCGACATGATGATTTTGTTTCTGCACAGTAAGTCCACATCGAATTTCCATGTAAAAAGGGATTTTTATTAAAAAAAAAAATCCAGGTTCAATGCTCATAATTTCTCTTCCACTACTTTCCAATTTGTCTCAACGCATTTGTGTCTCGTTGCAAATGGGGATAAACCCGGATATATCTACTTTATCATTATTACTATAAAAACTTTTAAGTTATATTAAAATATTATTGAAGAATCTATTTCACCAAACATGAATAATTGAATATTCATCTAAAATTTTATTTACGATTCTTCTATATAGTTTCAACAGGTTTGATTGAAAAACGAGATCGATAGAAAGTATGGATAATGCTTGTGTTAATATCGATTTACATAGCTTATAGTGTAAACCAGCCTTTCTCAACGTCTTTTAACCTCTTAACCATTTTGTAATGTAAAAATAAATTGAATTTAAAACATTCATTCTTTCAAACTTAAAATTATTTCCGATTCAATTGTATTATTTATATTTATCAAAATGAAATATAATTTTTATTGGATATAACTGTTGCTACAGCAACGTTTTATCATTTCTCTAATGATCGTTATATTAAATTAATATAAACTTCATTGGACATACCAAGTTTCTGAAATAACATTTTATTTTTTCTCTTATGATCTTTTTATTAAATTAATATAATTTATATTGAACATACCTATTGCTACAACAACGTTTTATCATTTCTCTTTTGATCGTCGAATTAAATTAATATAATTTTCATTAGACATACCAGTTGCGACAGCAACGTTTTATCATTTCTCTTATGATCGTTTTATTAAACCAATGTGCTTTATATTGAACATACCTGTTGCTACAACAATGTTTTATCATTTCTCTTATGATCGTTATATTAAATTAATATAAACTTCATTGGACATACCAAAATTCTGAAATAACGTTTTATTTTTTCTCTTATGATCGTTTTACTAAATCAATGTACTATATATTGAATATACCTGTTGCTACAACAATGTTTTATCATTTCTCTTATGATCGTTTTATTAAATCAATGTACTTTATATTGAACATACCTGTTGCTTCAACAATGTTTTATCATTTCTCTTATGATCGTTTTATTAAATCAATGTACTTTATATTGAACATGTTTTATCATTTCTCTTATGATCGTTTTATTAAATCAATGTACTTTATATTGAACATGTTTTATCATTTCTCTTATGATCGTTTTATTAAATCAATGTACTTTATATTGAACATGTTTTATCATTTCTCTTATGATCGTTTTATTAAATCAATGTACTTTATATTGAACATACCTGTTGCTACAACAATGTTTTATCATTTCTCTTATGATCGTTTTATTAAATCAATGTACTTTATATTGAACATACCTGTTGCTTCAACAATGTTTTATCATTTCTCTTATGATCGTTTTATTAAATCAATGTACTTTATATTGAACATGTTTTATCCTTTCTCTTATGATCGTTTTATTAAATCAATGTACTTTATATTGAACATACCTGTTGCTTCAACAATGTTTTATCATTTCTCTTATGATCGTTTTATTAAATCAATGTACTTTATATTGAACATGTTTTATCATTTCTCTTATGATCGTTTTATTAAATCAATGTACTTTATATTGAACATGTTTTATCATTTCTCTTATGATCGTTTTATTAAGTCAATGTACTTTATATTGAACATACCTGTTGCTACAACAATGTTTTATCATTTCTCTTATGATCGTAATATTAAATTAATATAAACTTCATTGGACATACCAAGTTTCTGAAATAACGTTTTATTTTTTCTCTTATGATCGTTTTACTAAATCAATGTACTTTATATTGAATATACCTGTTGCTACAACAATGTTTTATCATTTCTCTTATGATCGTTTTATTAAATCAATGTACTTTATATTGAATATACCTGTTGCTTCAACAATGTTTTATCATTTCTCTTATGATCGTTTTATTAAATCAATGTACTTTATATTGAATATACCTGTTGCTACAACAATGTTTTATCATTTCTCTTATGATCGTTTTATTAAATCAATGTACTTTATATTGAACATACCTGTTGCTTCAACAATGTTTTATCATTTCTCTTATGATCGTTTTATTAAATCAATGTACTTTATATTGAACATGTTTTATCATTTCTCTTATGATCTTTTTATTAAATCAATGTACTTTATATTGAACATACCTGTTGCTACAACAATGTTTTATCATTTCTCTCCTGATTGTTTTAATAAATTCATATAATTTTCATTGGACATACCAGTTGCTGCAACAACGTTTTATCATTTCTCTTTTAGTCAATCTTTCTATGAATGTTCCCCATGTTGTCTTTTATTCACTTACCACTTCAAACCATCCCTGGAAGTTCGTGTGCTATAGATTGAGAAAAACTGGTGTATGCTGCTTTACATCCAAACATCAATTTAATTAAACGATCATTTAAATAAATTAAAAATATTTCTTTTATATTTTTTTATAAGATCCGAAAATCTAGTTTTCAATCTCATGTAAAAAGATTATATTTCTAATCACACACACAATTATTAAAATTATTATATTTATTAACTCAATAGTTATATGTAATTTTTGTGCAAATGACTGTTGTGAAGAAAATTGACCAATGGATTAATTTTTATTGCTTAACTACTAGTATTAAAACTGTAACTTAAACTAAAAATTAATGATAATTTATTTATTTAAAGAAAATGAGTGAGCAATTTTATTTTTACTGTTGTAATACTTCAAGAGAAAAAAGGTGAATTTCTGATTTGCTTCTATCATACTCCAATATGAGATTTATTGAGAAAGTTTTTCACAAATAAATAAAACGAAATATTGAATAATTTTCATGAAGTTCATTTCCGCCAAAAAATATTACTACAAGAATAATTATTTATAATACTAAATATTTCAAATGCATTAGTGGCATTACCAACATTGATTACATTCCATGTATGAGCAGTATTACTTGCATTAATTATTTTTTGCGTAAAAGTAATATTACTTATAATATTCACATGTATGAGTAGTATTACTTACATTAATTACATTCCATGTATGAGCAGTATTACTTGCATTAATTATTTTTTGCGTAAAAGTAATATTACTTATAATATTCACATGTATGAGTAGTATTACTTACATTAATTATATTCCATGTATGAGCAGTATTACTTGCATTAATTATTTTTTGCGTAAAAGTAATATTACTTATAATATTCACATGTATGAGTAGCATTACTTACATTAATTACATTCCATGTATGAGCAGTATTACTTGCATTAATTATTTTTTGCGTAAAAGTAATATTACTTATAATATTCACATGTATGAGTAGTATCACTTACATAATTTACATTCCATGTATGAGCAGTATTACTTGCATTAATTATTTTTTGCGTAAAAGTAGTATTACTTATAATATTCACATGTATGAGTAGTATTACTTACATCAATTACATTCCATGTATGATCAGTATTACTTGCATTAATTATTGTTTGCGTAAAAGTACAATTACTTATAATATTCACATGTATGAGTAGTATTACTTACATTAAGATATATACTAACAATAAATACTTTGAAGCAAAACAATAAAAACTTCAAAACTTTTAAATAATTAGATTTTTAAGCAGTTATCAAAGTAACTTCATTTAATCAACTAAACAATAAATTATGCTTATAAAGGTAATTATATTTTTTTCATGCGTTAGTTTTAGGGAGGCATGTGGCACCCCATTCTCTCTTTTATTGAAAATTGTTAGTTTCAACGATTTATCAGCAATATTTTCTGGACATGTTTTTAATTTTTCAATTACTACTTTCAATTTTTTTAAAGAAATAAACCTTTATCACTGAATCTACTTCCCGAAAAATTATGTTTAACCTTCTTAGATTATTTTTTTTTACACATTAAGGATCACTTTTAATTCTCTAAAACATCAAAAAGAAATAAACTCAATTTTCTCCATTAACTTAGGAAAATGTTATTAATTATGCACTCTGTAAAGAATTCACCACCTACACTTTTAATGCAACATCCTTGATTTTGAAAGCATTGAGTAGATATAAAACACGAATAAATTACTTAATTACTAAAATCTGTATTTTGAAAAATAGGCTTAGTGTAAAACCTTCATTTTATTCTAGCTCTTTTAGTAGGTTAGCGAAGAAGCTTGAGCGATGAAACTTTTAAATCCCTTTTTTAGACGAAGCTGTTTTCCTTGTAATATTTTGAACCAAGCATCAGGGCTTTAATTGAGTTAAACGTTTTTTTTACTCTTTTAATAAACACATTTATATAAGTACTTCCTTTTATGTGTTAACTGATTGTTCGGAGGTAAACATTTTCTAACGAAAGAAATGATCCTGATAATGAAGATTTCTGAATATCTGGCTCTGTAAAATCCGTAAATTTTGTTCTCTAATCTTCTATTTTTACGTATTCACAATTTTTTTTAAATTTCTTCTATTAGCAAGCAAAAGTGAAATGCAGTTACCTTTTTTTCAAAACCCACTTGATCTAAACTTTCATGTTTCTGTATTTTTAGGAAGTACATGCCTAAAGGGGAGTTAGTACCCTCTATACTGATAATGTTAATTTGGCATACTTCATGTACATTTTTCTCAGAAAGTTTTTGACGTAGAAGCTTAAATTTTTTTCCCCGTGCATTTATCAGACACTCGTTATTGTACTGAAGCTAGCTATTTTTTGTGATTCATTTACTGTTTTTTAATTAATTTTTGTGAAAGTCACTTAAATTTGTTAAAAATCACAAGTTGTTGTTGTTGTTTTTGTCAAATAAAGCCAAAACATTTTTTTTTTTTTTTTTTTTTTTTTAATAACAACAAAATCTCACATCATTATATACAGATACATAAGAAGTAAAAATTTCAGGAAGATAGTTTGCTCATTTTCTGAGAAAAAGATAATGAATAATGAAAAATGTAATTTTGAGAAAAAAGCATTTTAAAGAAAACTTTATTTACATTAATAGTTACCAATTATGTCTTCAAAAAAATTATAAAAAATACTTCTAGTTGAGGTATTGTTACAAATAAGGTATCCTTTTAAAAGAGAGAATTTAAATTTTGAAAAACAATGATAAACTCAAAATAGATTATTTATAAATTTTTGGGTACCAACTCCTCTTAATCCAAGGTACTGAGAAAAAAAGCATAACACAAGGACTTGCAAAAAAGGAAAAAAGTTAATTACGTGAAATTTTGAAAAACAAGCCCCTATTCTTCTTTCCCCTCTTAAATAAGTTTGATAATAACTTGACATCTACAATTTTAATTCCATCTTAATGAAAATGAATACAAAAAAAAAAAAAAAAAAAATGCTCCTGTATGCTTGAGATTTAAAAAAAAAAAAAAAAAAAAAAAAATTTCCATTTTCCTACCCCTAATGAGTATGGCTATAACTTGAGAACAACTGAACATTTAATTTGAACCTGGATTTGCACCTATAACTATCTTGACATATCTAAAATAATGGGAACACAATTTTCATCCGATGTTTTGTAGTTTAAGTTGTGAAACTGATGATATAATTAACTGGCGGCCTGCTTATAACTTCCAATCGATTGAAGCAATTGGAACCGAGTTGTACTTCGGCGTAATTTATAAATGTTAGAAATAGTATTAGGATTGTCTAAAAAGATGTTATAATTTTCTGGTCTAAATTATTAATTTAGTGTAAAGCATGTGTAAAGATAACCAAAACTACAACTTTTTAAATTAATACATATACTGTTTTTTTAGTTAGGATGGAAGTCAAATAACTTTCTTCACTAACTGTATGTCCTTATGAAACATTAACAGTTGGATAAACTGGGAACTGATAAGACTTGCATGATATTTGACATAAATTTATTCCTCGTAGGGTGTTATGACGCTAATCTGAGTTCTCATACGTTAACGGTTAAATTAGGAACGTTGGAATCGTGAACTACCAACTAATTTTAGTCAAGAAAGCCACATATTGTCCACCTACTAAGACTTAAATTTTCAAATATTTGTAAGGGGAGTTAGCAAACAAAAATGTATAAATAATCAATTTTGAGTTTATTATTGTTTATCAAAATTTAAATTCTACCTACTAATTTTAGTCAAGAAAGACACATATTGTCCACCTACTAAGACTTAAATTTTCAAATATTTGTAAGGGGAGTAAGCACCCACAAATGTATAAATAATCAATTTTGAGTTTATTATTGTTTATCAAAATTTAAATTCTACCTACTAATTTTAGTCAAGAAAGACACATATTGTCCACCTACTAAGACTTAAATTTTCAAATATTTGTAAGGGGAGTTAGCACCCACAAATGTATAAATAATCAATTTTGAGTTTATTATTGTTTATCAAAATTTAAATTCTACCTACTAATTTTAGTCAAGAAAGACACATATTGTCCACCTACTAAGACTTACATTTTCAAATATTTTTAAGGGGAGTTAGCACCCACAAATCTATAAATAATCAATTTTGAGTTTATTATTGTTTAATCAAAATTTAAATTCTACCTACTAATTTTAGTCAAGAAAGACACATATTGTCCACCTACTAAGACTTAAATTTTCAAATATTTGTAAGGGGAGTTAGCACCCACAAATGTATAAATAATCAATTTTGAGTTTATTATTGTTTATCAAAATTTAAATTCTACCTACTAATTTTAGTCAAGAAAGCCACATATTGTCCACCTACTAAGACTTAAATTTTCAAATATTTTTAAGGGGAGTTAGTACCGAAAAATGTATAAATAATCGATTTTGAATTTATTATTGTTTATCAAAATTTAGATTCTCCCCTTTAAAAAGATACCCCATTTGAAATAATACCTCAACTAGAAGTATTTTTTATAATTTATTTTTGAAGACAAAATCGATAACTATTAGTGTAAGTGAAGTTTTCTTTAAAAGGCGTTTTTCTCAAAACTACATTTTTTCATTATTTATGTACCTTTTTCTCAGAAACGGCACAAACTATCCTCCTAAAATTTTTACCACTTATTCCTTTTATGTATCTGTATATACTGAAGTGAGATTTTGTTGCTATTTTAAAAATATTTTTTTTTGTTTTGGCTCATTTCGGCTAAAAAAAACTTGCGATTTTTAACAAATTTAAGTGACTTCCACGAAAATTTATATTTTTAAAAAAGTATCTGAATTATAATTAAAAACTAACTTCAGTAGAATAACAAGTGTCTGCTAAATGCTCTGAAAAAAGAATTAGGCTTCTATGTTAATTACTTTCTTTGAAAAAGGTACATGACATATGCCAAATTAGCATTACCTGTATAAAGGGTATCAACTCCCTTTGATTAATTTCTTCGAATCTTCGCTTTGGTTAATTAAAGAAATTACTAAGAAGCTTTTCAAAATTTACATTTTTTTTTTCTTTAAAACTTTTGTTTGAATAATGGTTTATGAAATTAATTTACAAATAGCTTTACTTTTAGAAGAGATTTTCCAATAGCTTCCATTTCAAAGACCCAATTTAAAAATATAAATTCTTATAACTTGTAATAACGATTTACACTTCAAATGATTTGAAAATATACATATATGTATTAGTATTTTTCTATTTTAAAATTTCTTTATCACTATAATATTATTATCTCAAAATTTATTACATGTTAGGTTCAAATAGGAAATCGTTGGTTTAAAATAGCTTGTCAACTTGTCCTTGTCCAATGGTTCATTTTTTTACCACAATATCTGTCATAGTATTCCTTTACTTAGGTATTATTTTACAAGATGTGAAAATACAGGTTGTCTATAAAATGTTAGACACATTTTGATGTTAAATGAATACTTCATAAAATAATAGAGACATAAACAAACTTATGCCATTTATACATAGAGTAACTCATATATTTTCATTTGGTACTTTTTTTTTGTTCATCAATTTTAATTTATTTTTATTTTTTTATGAATTATTCAACATCAAAATGTGTCCAACAATTTATTGACACCCTGAAGTAAAAAGAAATCTTGAAAAATAGTTTAAGGGGAAATAAGTAACACTATTTTCATTCTTACGTTTTAATATTTTTATAAGGTAGCATATAAAGGTACATATAGGTCCCGTCAGTTTTTTCATGATACTAAAGCGTAGTGGCTTTGTTTGACGGCGTTGGGGATTAATCGTGTTACCTTTTCTTTTCCAGTCAGATGCTTTACCGCTATGCAAAAGAGCACTCCAGTGCACTGAAGCTTTATCTGTTATTTGTACACGAGACCACCACATAGTCTCTTCCCAGTGAGTCACGAAGGGACTAATGATTGAGCTGCCTGAGCGTAAGTTGAGCGCATGGGGCAGTGAGTCGCCGGATATTTAGCTTGCTGTTTGGCAGCGAGTCGCCAAAGATGCTGAGATGATATTGTGGAAGTGGTGCAGTATTTTCAGAAGGTACCGATAGATGGCAGCATCAGAAGGTTCCGTGTTCATATCACTTCCTGGTCACCACCTTTGGATATACGCGAATAAAATATATTATTCTTTAATACACTTAACTTTATTTTAACTCCAAATAACTTCAGAGAGGATTTATTCAATACGAGTACATTTTATTTCAATTTAACCAGCTCAAGTAAATACTGGGCATCAAACGGTGAAGATCGACAGTAGTAGTAATGCACACAATATGTTAGCACAACTAAACTATCCCATGAAGTTACTTTTTACTAACGGGGTTCCCAGCTCGAGCTGTTGTCATGATAACAGAATCGCCACAGTACTGTATTAATTTAAACTCTTTGAAATTCATTGGGACTTTAAAATCCCTTTCTATGAAGTTCGTCCTTCAATTGATGCATGGCAGCATAAGCTTATGCACATGGACGAATCTTCTTGGCATCCATCTTGACCTTACATCGTCCTTCATATTTGTCTCTAGCAAGCTTCCAAAGAAATAAGTTTGTGCTGCCATCCAACAATTGAAGAGCAAACTTCATAGAAGAGTATTTCAAACTCACAATGGGTCCCAAAGCGTTTAAATTAATACAGTACCGTGAGGAAACTGACGGAACTTTTAAGTGAAGTGTTTTTAAGGGGGTTCGGCACCTCCTTAGAAGCCCATGTTAAATTGTACAAGTTTTAGGTACACTTTTCTCTAGAACCAAATGTCTGATATGTATGAAATTTTTGCCACATATTATATAAATATTTAACAATACTTTAACCCGAGGTTTTATTTATTTATTTATTTATTTATTTATTTATTTATTTATTTATTTATTTATTTATTTATTTATTTATTTATTTATTTATTTATTTATTTATTTATTTATTTATTTATTTATTTATTTATTTATTTATTTATTTATTTATTTATTTATTTATTTATTTATTTATTTTTTCAAAAATTGAGATAAATATGACTTTTTTTAAAAATATCTAAGAAATTCACAAATTTTCTAATATAATATATATATTAGATATATATATATATATATATATATATATTAATTTAATTTTATCATAATTTTATCTTTAGAAGTTTTGGAGAAAAATGTACCTAAAGGTGAAAAAAATGCATTTTGAAAAAATGTGATTTAAAGTTACTTCAGTAGATGCGTAAGTGAGTTGTGCGTTTACTTCAAAAAAATTATTAAAAATACTTCTAAAATAAGATATTGTAACAAATAAGGTACGATTTTGAAGAGAAGAATTTAAATTTTAATAAACAATAATAAACTCAAAATTGATATTTTGAAAAATTTTAACGTACCGTACCCCCTTAAAGATTTTATCAAGATTATATTAAAACTGTAGATTTCTATGAAAACCAAACACATACACACACAAGTACATACTTCTTATTATTTATAGATAGATAAGTGAAAATGTAAAAGTACTAATGTGTACAACTGATATTATATGAACAATTTGTACATGACCTTTTTACTTGTAATTCATTACTCTTTAATAGTTAGTGGATATGAATCAAACATTCTCTTTAATATATTTAGACCTTTTTACATCAAAAAAACATAAATATAACACAGTAATAAGGTTAAGAAACTAATAACTTTTAGTTTGTGTTTGTGTTGAAACGAGTAAATTCTCTGTTTCAAGCCTTTAATAATATATTTTTATAATCATTGGGAGTTTTTTTCTTCACATCTATATCATTATAAATTGTTTCTACATCAGAAGCAGCACTCAATACATTCCCATTCCATCTTCAAGAATCAACAACTTTTCCTTGGTTATTGTGATTCCAAAGTAATGAAAAATAGTAACCTTATTCAAACTTAACCAGAATTCTTTATTGGTCACATTATTTCCTAGTAAACGTCAACGTGAATCGTTAACTATATATATATCCTTGAAAAGCCACTCGGACAACGCCAAAGTGTTCCACAAGAAACATGCTATTGCCGATCGATACATCGTAAATTCTTCTAACCAATTAGGAAGACCCGGTCCTTACTTCGTGTAAGTACCATTGTTGAGTTGGATGGTAATATCGCCTCTCTCTCTCTTGCTATTCGTATCTGTATCTTCCAGATGGAGGTTTTCTGTAAGGTTTCAGGAAAAGTGTTTCTTGAAATATGAGTCTTTTGCAAAAGGGCTTAATCGATTTTTTTTTGGATGGTTAGCGTTTTGTTGGTTGTCTTACGTTTAATGGGTCGAGAGTAAACCAAACCCATGCATTATTTAAACAGAGGAGGCACTTTAGAGATGTTAACTCAGGTATAAAGACTCCACAGCGACAGGATAACGGACAATTCGAAAAATCTACTATTTTCAAGAATTTACGGTTAGTTAACTTAATATAAATAGTTTTTTTTAGCAAAATCAAAATTTTATGATTAAACACTTTAATGATTAGCCTCTCGCAGTCTACGTAAGTAAATTTTGACAATTTCTCATAGATACCTACGCAGAATAAAAAATGTTAATCAATCTCTGAAAAAAAAAAACTAACCATTGATTTATATTCAGGGAAAACAGTTACTTTTGGTAAACATTTCTGGGAAATCAGCATCGTTTTACTCTAAATTATTTCTAAATTATAAATTTTTTAAATGTCCTTTTATTTTTGGAATACCCTGATTATTTATTAGCAGTGGTGTATTGTCTTCCAACACAACTATGTTTAATTGAATTTGTTGGTTGTTTTCAGATTATCTGTCACCGTCAGCAACACGAGGGCTATAATGCACCGAAACATTCATCATTAGACAAGCCAGCATACATTTACAAACACCCATGCCAAACACGGGACTCGAACCCGCAACCTCACGGTCTAGAAGCTAGCAAGCTAACCACTATACCGTTTGGTCTTAATTGAATTTGTAAATTTCGGTTTCAGAAACAAAGTGTATCTATAGCAGAATATTTGCTGTGGAATTATTGACCCCAATGCAATGCTTTTAATATCTTACATTAAAACTACATTTCAACCAAAAACCAATACTTTTACTATCGCTACATCAATGTAAAAAAAGAAAAACTAATAAAAAAAGTGATGACACTATTGCAAACCTAAAATCCCTTTGAAAAGAAGGGAAATGCTTAGCGAATATACAAAAATAAATTTAGTTGATTTGCAAAAATAGTTGTGCTATTTTTAGAAACATTTGGTGACAGCAATTTTTAAAACGGTTGAATGGTATACTCCTACGCGATCTCGACAAATTCCGCTTAAGCTTTGATGTCTAACCTTCACTTATGGATTGTACGTGATATGAATGACGAATGATCTACGTGACGCTTTTCTTCGATCAAAGATTGGATTTTTAAATGTATGTAACTTTATATTATTAGTAAACGATATGAGATAAAATCTGAAGCAACTATCTTTAATAATAGCTTCTAATATTTCAAAAAAAAAAAAAAAAAAAAAAAAAAAAAAAAAACTTTGCAAAATACATTTAAAGGATTTCAACAGTAGCGAATGTAATTTGAAACAAAAATTAATCTTTACCAAGAAAAATATAACTGCCATTCAAATGAATTTGAATTACGATTCTTTAGGTACAATATATCAACGTCATAGACTATTTTATGAAGTACTTTGGAATTTGGAATGTTTTAAGTACGCATACATCATAAAGAGATAGATGAAAGAAATAGTTTTTATTTCGCAAACATAATAACATGTGTAGAATCCAGGCCATGTGATACATAAAAGAAGGTGAAATTAATTTTCTAAATAAAAACAACAACAACAAATTTAAAAATCTTAACTGGTTATTTGAATTGTAGACAGTTACGCAACTATATTGCTTTTTCGGTATTACCAAGCAATAGGGATGAACCTAGAACCATACTGTCGTGCTAGGCATATAAGTTGTATCTGCAACTGAGCTCAAAATGAAAAATTCGGCTTAAAGTTTAAGAACTTCATGTTGTAGATTCTAACTTATAGACTAACTAATTAAGGGGAGGCAAGAATCCTGGAGAAACAAATCAGTCGTATTTTCATTCAACTTCAAAGTGATTTAAATTATTTAAAATGCAATATTTTTTAATTTATTTTTGACACAGTCAATATTAAGGATGTCCTGTAAAATCATGGATGGACTGCTAACCGGTCACTGTCTTAGGATTCATCTTGAAACAATAAAAGTTATTGAAAACAACCTATGCAAAGGCTGTGGAAACTCGGCTGAAGCCGTAGAGCATGTCTTTGGCAAATGCCAGTCATTCATGGGCATTAGGCTTAAAACTTGTGCTGTTATCGGCATCGAATCTAATGACTTTTGTAATGTTTCCCTTTCAGACTGTTTGGCCTTCTGTAAGACCACTGCCCTGTTTAACATGCAATAGACAGTCTTCTTATTAGTAAGATTTTAAAGAGGTGCAATGGGCCAACAGGCCTAAGTACTCATGGCTTTGCCACTATCTTTTCAATCTAATCTAATCTAGTCAATATTAACCTATTTATTACGATTATTACTCTGATAATTTTATTTTATAGATTTTTTGTGTAATAAGTATATATTTGAGATTTAGAATTTTAAAATTATTATATGGAAACATTTGGTTCTGGTACACTATTCAGAATAAATATACAATAAATTTTCTATAAAAATTTTATTAAATGCAAAACTCTGTTTTTCAAACAGTTAACCTTTATATATATATATATATATTTTCACCTAATACACCTTTAAAATTATATATATATATATATATATATATATATATATATATATATATATATATATATATATATATATATATATATATATATATATATATATATATATATATATATATATATATATATATATATATATATATATATATATATATATATATATATATATATATATATATATATATATATATATATATTCACCTAATACAAATTTAAAATTATATATATATATATACTTATTCAGTAGATCTAACCAGAAGTTGTCATGTAATAATTTGTCCAAATATAGGCTTATTACATAAAGTAAAAATAACATGAAATAAAAATTGGAAGTGTGTAATATTCATAGCAAATATGTTTTTTATTGACAATTCCAGACAATTTAAAAAATATTGCATTTTAAATAATTTAAGGCACATTTTAAGAAGAATGAAAATACGACTGATTTGGTTGATCAAGACTCTAGTCTCCCCTTAATGAGGAAATGAGAAAAATTCTAAAACAACAATCTTTATTAATAGCTTGTTAAATTTAAAAAAAAACTTTACAATGCACTTTTAAAAGATTGCAAACAGTATGGAAATTTCGAAAAATAAATTAATAAAAAAAATATATAACTGTTATTCAAGCTAATATGAAACACAATTCTTTAGGTACAAATTTAAAGGTCAGGGCCTATTTTATGAAGTACTTTGGAGAAATTACCATTAAACTTCACCATAATGTTGAACAAATTACAGAGAACCACATGGCAGCAAAAACTCAATTTGGCCCGAAAATGTAGTTGTAACCGATGCGCTTTGTACGGCTTTATTAGTATCACTCATTCTTAGAGTCTCATAATGAAAAGCCGACCAAACGGTATAGTGGTTAGCGTACTAGCTTCTAGACCACGAAGTTGCGTGTTCGAGTCTCTTGTTAGGCATAGGTGTTTGTAAATGTATGTTGGCTTGTCTAATGACGAATGTTTCGGCGCATTATAGCCCTCGTGTTGCTGACGGCGCCAGATAATCTGAATACAACCAACTCATAAAGAAAAACATATTTTTATTCTAGATAGAATCGGTAATCACTTTGATTATGACTTTAGTTTAGTCTAAACTATTCTATGGACGATTACAGACGTAACTACAAAAAGGAATATCCTTGCTGTCGGGTCTGAGTACGAAATAGTTCTACCAGCATTCTCGGACTAGTAAAACTTATAGTGGAAGATTATCGAAAAGTAAAATACAAATTTAAGTTACGAAAGAACAGAAGACATTTCTTTATTTCAAATTACTCAGAAAAAACTCTTACAAAACCCATTTTCCTTTTTCTCTCGAGACCTTTTTTTATCATTCACTGTTGCCACTCACCTTGGCAGTAAACAATTTACAGTGGCACTGAAGTAGCAATATATACATATAATTAAACAACTTTTAAGGGGGTCCGGCACCTCTATAGGAGCCCATGTTAAATTCAACAACTTTGGGGGCATCTCATTTAATAACCGATTTTTCAATAATTATGAAACTTTCACAGTATAGGATACTTGTATTGTACCAGTATTGGATACTTTTGAACACTTTAACACGAGATTTTTGTTATTTTTTAAAAATTTAAATAATTATGATTTTCTAAAAATATGTTTAAGAAAAATTATAAAATTTTAAACTAATATTTTTTATTTATTTTTTAAGTATGCTACTTATCAATAATTCCTCGTGTTAAAGTACTTAAATACATTAGAGAAACATGTATAAAAAATTTAAAGCATTTATGTCATATAGATTTTAAGCTATGTGCCCCCAAACATGAAAAAATGGCATTTGAGAAATTCGGCTTTGAAGTTAAAAAACATGCATTAAATACCTACATTTTGTTTACTTCAAAAAATTATTAAAAATACTTTGAAATAAGATATAATTACAAATGTGGCATCATTTTAAAGACATAAAATTATATTTTAATAAACAGTAATAAACTCGAAATCAATAATCTGAAAAATTTTCAAGTGCCGGACCCCCTTAACACTTGCAGAAGCATTACAGATTGACTTGAAGCGAAACTAAGAGTCATTTTAGTCGCATTAGCATGACTTTAGTTTAATTGAAGCAACTCTACCAACAATCAGATACATGGGGCCGCAGCAAATGATGTCACGCTTGGAGATGGCGATTTTTATCCCACGAATTGCATCTGGCAACGGCTTCATCTCCCAGCGATAAGCAGTCTATACTCAATAAAGAAATGACACATTGTAACAAGAGAAATGGAAAGTGTTAACAGATATGTAACATAAACTAGAGGAGTAGAACATCACATAACTTTAAAGTACCATTAATACTGATCCCTCCATTTATATTTGCCAAGGATTGGTGTAATTTACCGTCTTCGTTTTTATGGTTTTATTAATTTAAACAAAATGGGCAGATTGGCGACATTTTTGGCTATAAGTATTACATTGGGGAAAAAAACTCACCGAAAGGGTGAGAGTGGTGATTTTTTAAATAAATATGTTATTATAGTTTCATTTCTTGTGAGTGAAACTGAGGAAAATCAATCATTGATGAGCGATGATCAAGAGAAGAGAACTTTGTATTAAAGATCTTAGTTTTTTAACTTGTTATGCCCATCGATATAGATAAACAACTGGATAGACTGCTCCATTGTCAATGCAAAGAGAAAAATGGGCCGGGGATTGCGAAGCTGGTGTGATTAACCAATCACAGTTCACTTTTATAGTTGGATGGGAATGCGAAAAACCTTGTAAAGTGTTAGAGTACATATTTTTTTGCACATTATTACTAATTAAGGTCTACTAATGACATTTCTGCTGTATACAACCCAAAATTTTATTTTCAATCCTCGGCAATTCATGTTTTTTATCCCACGAATTGCATCTGGCAATGGCTTCATTTCCCAGCGATAAGCAGTCTATCCAGGTATTTATCTATATCGATGGTGATGCCTTTATAGCACTTCTACGGGAATTTTAGAGGTGGAGATATTTAAAACACCCTTAAATGTATTACCACATCGATTTTGATCAAAATCGTTAAAGCCGGTTTTTGGCAATTACTAAAAAAGAAAAAAAAAATTCAGTTGCAGTTATCATATGTGCATGCGCTATTTTGACCAAAACTTTATAGACAGGTATGACTACTGCTAACCTGTACACAAAATTTGAACAACGTATTTTAATCAATTCGGTAGTTATTTTGCCCACAGACACACATTTTTTCTATATCACTCTTTTGAACTAAGAATGCTCCAAAACGTAGAGAAATCCCCCCCCCCCAAAAAAAAAGGGAGGGGAATGAATTTGACCGAATACTATACACTGTTACAAATTGGCATCCACCTTGCACCAAAAGTTCGCTCCCATTTCATGTAACCAACATTTGGTGCTTAGTTTCACGATTTAATGGTGCTACCTCGGACAATAAGCATCATTAAATCGTGAAACTAAGTACCAAATGTTGGTTGCAACTAAATGGGAACCAATTTTTGGTACAAGGTGGAACAAAATTTTTAACAGTGTACTTTAAGTACCCTATATTACACATAGGGTAATTGAAAGAAAAAAATGAATAGAATAAAAAAAAACAAGCACAAATTCAGAAAAATAAAACGTATAGCTTCCGATTAGGATGGTAAATTTCTACAAATTAAGCAAATTTTTTGCGTTTTAACTATAAAGTGAAATTAGTATCGGAGTTAATTTTGTGTGCATAGAATAATTATAGATAGCTAATAACAATCAAAACATCAAGTTGTATTTAACTCTTATTCTTAGTTTTTACTACAAAATCGAGAAATAATTATAATAACCAAGATGAATTTTGTACATGTTAGTCAGCATTTTTGTATTTTTATAAATAACACTTTATTTTATTGCTCCTCAGGTAATACAGCAGTATTGGCTAATGTTGAAACAGGTGTTTTGGGAGATTGGACAATCCTAGGCAAAACTGGAGCATCGTTACAAAATGTACATTTTTTTCTTTAAATGAACAAGTCAAAAACATCACAAAACTATTGTTTTGCCCTCCTTCCTATCTTATAAATAAATGTTTCAATTTTAAAAATGTGAATCAACATTTCAAAAGTTTCAGAAAATTTTATAGAGCATTGAAGGTGATAGGCCAATCACGTTGAATCTGTAACAACGGCTGGTTTACAATTTCTCACATCGGAAATGGCAAACTTCGAGTGATATTTTTCAGCGTAGTTGAGCTGTTGGAGTCGTTTCAGTTTTGTATAAGAAAACTCATATTTTTATTAAAAAAAAAATACATGTTAAACAGCTTGACTGTAGAGTCAGCAAAGTTGTCATAAATCCCCACATTCAACTTTGAAGGGCAGCGAATGAAAGTTGTAAGCTAAAATTTTTAATATCATCTCTACCTTAGTGCTTTGTTTCTGAACTTTCAGCATATGTATATGTTATCTATTACGTACTGAATTCGTATTATTGGAAAAAGAACGCGACAGATGGGGAGAGAGTATGATGAAGTTTAACATACAAAGGTGAGGGGGGGGGGGGGGCGTGATAAAAGATATGAATAAAAAAGGTAAAATCCTGTGGGGATAGTTCCTAACTACATCAAAGAAGATATTTTGAAAAGATTTGAGTTTTTCAGTTACAGTTGAAGCGAAACCTATTTGCCTTGCTAATAGCAGTCTGTCATGTGGTGAGAGAACGTTCATCAATTGATCAAAAGTCAATTTTCAGCAGGCGGTAACAGAGGATCTAAAACAAGCTAACACGATGCCAAATAAGTATTTTTTTTTTGCATTTTATTTAATAAGAATATCAGCGGTAAATAAGGGGTATTTTCAATAGATTTCTGATACTTTTTTTTTAAATGTATAGGAATGTAAAAAAGTTATAGCGATTATTATGGCGAAAAAAGCCTCAATAAGCTTGCAATACTTAGAAAAATACTCAGTTTTTAAAATCCCAGATCATTAAAACAAGCTAAAAACAAGCCAACACGATGCCAAATTGGTATTTTTTTTTTTTTTGCATCTTGTTTAATATGAATGTCAGCGATAAATAAGTGGTATTTTCAATAGATTTCTGATACTTTTTTTTTAAATGTATAGAAATACGAAAAAGTTATGGCGATTATTATGGCGAAAAAAGCCTCAATAAGCTTGCAATACTTAGATCAATACTCAGTTTATAAAATCTCAGCTCATTACTAACAAAAAAATTTTTACTAAATACAAAACGACGTAATCTCTTCAAGGAAGTACTATCCTCTTCTCTAAGATGTTCACATCAACAAAAATCCTAACACCTTTTTTTTTTAGTATTTCCCTCCCCCCCCCCCAATTTTGAGTTGTGCAGTGTTCTTTTTAATATCATTCATGGCTTATCTTATTCTGAGTACCCATTCCCCAAATGAAAAATATTTGCAGAAACGTGCATCCTGTGAATATCAATTCAAATAAGGCCTGAAGATGGATTATTTATCTCTATAGACTTATTTATCTCTTTCAGTTGTATCTGCACTTCAATTTTCAGTATCCAAGCAATGTATTTCCTCCGTATCTTTTGAGCCGCTATTACCGACTGCCAGTTTAGTGTGATAAATAAACTGAGAGTGGGAGAGGTAATGTTATTTCTTTCACTTTCAGAATAGGGTTGCGTGATTTAGTCCTCTTGAATCTGTAAGAACTTATTTTATACAGAGCAAAACGGGTTTCTTTGCGACCAGTGTATGTTTTGTAATTTATTTTGTTGATGAATCGGGTTTCGGCAACAGAATTTCTTTTTCATATTAAAACTTTTTGTATTTTTTTTAAACTGAAATGAAAGTAGCTATTGGGCGTATATTTTCTTGAATTGAGCAAATTCCAATATTTGTTTTAAAAGTGTTTGATGTTTGTTTTCCCGAATCAGAACGGGAAAAATAACCAAAGGGAAACTTTTTTGGGGGGGAAGGGGCTAGCACTTGCAAAACTATGGATGCTTGCATAATTCAAACAAAATGTAAACTCGGAGAATGTCACAGTACAAAAACAGTTCGGAAAAAAATACAGTCTTAGCAGCAATTTAAGTAATGTACGTTCTGCCAGGAAAAGTAACAAAAATTAAATTAAAAAAAAAAAAAATATTTAAAAAACTGGTGAAACACGTTTTCAGTTTATAAACGATTCGAATTCCTTCCGTGAAAATTAGAAATTTATCATTCAATTGAATAGGGTACGACAATAGGGCACAGTGGGACAGAGCAGAATAAGGCTTCTTTGTCGCGTTGCAGATGTCACATGCCATGGAAAATGTCACATTAACGATTTATATGAAGCTGTATGTTGACTTGCATGTTTTAAGATGAATGTCCTTTTATATTTGATATTTTCATAACTTGTAAGTTTATAAAAAAAAAAATTATCGAATTGTTAAAAACTATCGAATTTATCTGTGCTGTTGTTTTCGTTTTTGTGATTCCACACAAAAACGAAAGTCATTCACTACAAAAGAATGGCAGCATGCTATTCAGTTATTGTGACTTCTTACTTCGATATAGTTTAACAACTGGATGGACTACTTAACGCTGGGAAACTAAAGCCGTTGCCAGTTGCCATTGGGTTGATAAAAAAAATATGGATTGCCGAAGATTAAAAATAAAATTTTGGGTTGTACACAACAGAAATGTCAATAGTAGACCTTAATTAGTAATAGTGTGGCAAAAAATTTCTACTCTAGCACTTTACAAGGTTTCTCACATTCCCACCCAACAATAAAAGTGAACTGTGATTGGTTAATCGTCCAACCATCATCATCAATCACCGGCTCGTTTTTCTCCTTGCATTGACATCCGAGTAGTCTATTCAGTTGTTTATCTGTAACGATGCTTCTTACAGATAAATGGGTTCAAAACTGTACCAAAAAAAGCTTCTTCAGATCGTGAAGGGAATTATTTGCATCATTGAACTTAATAGCATATTTAGACAAAGGGCAAAATAATAATGGTTATGATTATAATTCTTTGGATGAAGATACAGAATGCATTTATAACGGTTTATGACATTCTCAATCAAATGCAAGTTAAATAAATTATAAAGAAGCACAATACCTACGCATACTGGCGGTGTGCAGAAAAGGATAAAAATTATGAA
Source organism: Linyphia triangularis (assembly GCA_963978545.1). NCBI lineage: Eukaryota > Metazoa > Arthropoda > Arachnida > Araneae > Linyphiidae > Linyphia > Linyphia triangularis. The sequence goes on along the minus strand of OZ021723.1, from coordinate 95,856,586 downwards.
CACACCCATTTGTAAGCAATGCTTGAGGCCAATTTTGTTTGCTGTATCAGTTCATAGTTTGTATCTTTTTCCGTTTCGTTAATTATTTCGGTTTTAATAAACTATATGTTTATAAAAAAAAAATCAATTTAATTGAAAAATTCACATACCTATATATATAACTTTTAAACGGTACCAAACGCTAGCAACTGTGGTTACCATAACGGGAATCGAGCGCACATTAAATTGTGCCTCAGTGTCACCTCTTTGGTATAGTGGGGTTGGAGAGAGAAGTATACGCGATAAGGTTTTGACCTCCTAATTTTATCGTAGTTCAAAATCACGAGGCGTATTTAGGTGTAATAACCACTTCATAGTGGCAGAAATTAACAGCCAGAACAATGTAAACTAAACTACTTAACTAGACAGAGTGCACCCGATTATTCTAGATATAATAGGATAAACTGCTCTAGTAATAAATATTTTCCTATTAGTTAACATCTTAATAAATAATAATAAAAAAATTAATGACCATTTGATACTTATTTTTTATTAATAATAACAATTTGTAATCTTGCATCGTAGAGCAAACTATAAATTATCCCTCAGAACAAGCAACATATTTATATTCAACCGAATGAACAGCCTTTACATCTTAAGATCTCCCACTATATGCCTTCACCCCTTCCAATCCATCGATATAGATAAACAACTGGATAGACTGCTCCATTTTCAATGCAAAGAGAAAAACGCGCCGGGGATTGAGAAGCTGGTGGGAAGATTAACCAATCACAGTTCACTTTTATAGTTGGATGGAAATGAGAAAAACCTTGTAAAATGCTAGAGTATATATTTTTTTGCACATTATTATTAATTAAGGTCTACTATTGACATTTCTGCTGTGTACAACCTAAAATAATTTTTTTTTCAATTCTCGACAATCCGTATTTTTTATCCCACCAACAGCATCTGGCAACGGCTTCATTTTACCAGCGTTAAGCAGTCTATCCTGTTGTTTATTTATATCGATGTTCCAATCTTATCTAACTTTGTTGTAGAGTACGACCGTGTCCCGCTGACTTATAAATATGTATTTGACCTAGTTAAATGAATTATTTTGCCAAATAACTTTGCAGCAAACTAATATTATATAAAACAAAAGCAAAACTAATAGATTAATCATTATTTAAAATATTTTGAATAAATAATTTAACAAATTCATGAAATTTTAGTCCACATTATATAGAAAATCAAACACAAGTATAAATCAAGTAAATCTTAAAATATGTTAAAACCAAAGTCATATTTTATGTTATGTAAACTACTTAAAATTCCTTTTACCGGAAAAGGATTTCTAAAATCCTTCCAAATGACGAAACGGTGACCTGATATAACAAAGAAACTAAATCCCTTTGTATAGAATTTCAAAAGAAACATAAAATATTATTAAAGCCAATTATTTAAATCAAACTAAGTATTATGGAACTTGAACAGTTGTAGTCAGTTTCTTGTTTCTAATATTTAAATCTAAATATGTAAAGTATGTTTCATTAAAATTTGAAAATGTATTACTTCATATTTGATATGTTTAGCAAGAATTTTTTTTCTCTTAAATTTTTACAAACTATTTCCATTAGTGTAATTTTCTTCTTATTCTTATTTTCCATGTATTTACTGAATTTTTGCTACATATTATTTGTTTTGTGTGGTGGAATATTTGCATCTAATTAAGCATAATGCTTATGTTTATGACAAATAAAGTTTATGTCCTTAAAATATGCTATTCACTAGTCCATAATTCAATTACTCTTCAGCGTTACTTGAATCACGTTTATATTCAAATTTCAGGTAACAGTCAACAGAAAAGAAAGGCATGAGGGAATTCGATTCAGTTGAATAAATTTTTTACAATGGGGGAAGTTAAGGGATTACAGTTTGTCACTGACAATAGGACACGAGGAAATGTTTACAAATTATTCAAGTCTCAATTTAATAGTGAAGAGAGAAAACACTATTTTTACAATAATCTAATCAAAGATTGGAGTGATTTGCCTGCAAATATAAATTCCGTCAGTGAAAGGAGTTCTAAGAAATAAATTAGATATGCACTGGATGTCATCAATGGACAATGATTGTATTACACTGGCTAGGTAAGTAGCTTAAATCTTTTGCTGTAAAATGCGTTTGCATTTAATTTGGGTAACTTAGTGTACTATATTGATTAAAAAGGTTATTTATTATTGCATGCTGTGGGATTCTATAAACTTTGTCAGTTAGGGTTATGCATTCTATTATTTCTGTAAGATTCTGTGAACTTTAACAGCTCTGTAAACTTTGAATTATGTGTTGTATTTTTCCTGTATGCTTCTTTATCAAACTCTGTATCAACTTTGTATATAGTATTATTACAGTACGCTTCTGTAAACTTTGTATATTGTATTGTATTATTCTAGTAAGCTTCTGTAAAGTTTGTATATTGTATTATTCCAGTACTCCTCGGCAAACATTATATTTTTTGTATTCTTAATTGCATGTAGTATAATTATGTTAACTTTGTAAAATTAATTATGTATACTTTGTCTATTATGTAATCTATAATTTTGGTATTTTCTATTATGTATTCTGTATTTTTTATTATTTTATTCTGCTAATTATGTTATTTATGCAAATTAGGTATTTTTCTTCTCCCTCCAACCCTTTTGGGTCTAATTTTGGTTTTCGAATTTAACCTAAAAACTGTTCATTTCAATGCGGCATTAAACATCCATGGAACCTTTTGATAACCTAGTCTTCAGACCCCTTCCACTTAATTCAAGCAAAAAGTCGAGTAATAATGTAACAATTGTAATGCTAATTGTTGGATTTTCAATCATATAAAATCAGTTAAAGTTTCTTAATAGTTTGACCCCTACCTCACGTTAAAAAACACAATTCTAATCACTTCTCGCTGCGTGTTTCAATCTATAAACGCTTTATGTACAAATAATTATGCGTGATCTATCAATTGTATTTCTATATCATCAAAAAAGTCATAAAATTATTCATAACCATTCGAAATAATTTTTCTACAATACACTGACATTTCTTGAAAAAAGTTGTCTGGCTTCAACTTCCATAGCTAGAGGATATAGAAACTCTCAAAAGAAAATCTCCATATTTACATGAGAAAAGATAGTTCAAAACCATTTCCTGTAACAAGGGAATTTCAATGAATACCGCATGAGTATATGACAAAAAATCATGTTTCTAGAATTTTTCTCTATGATTTTATACTGTCGCATACAAAGTATCTCATCAGAGGCTTGGATTATTTTTTTTTATTGACTCTGAATCCTAAATAGGATATAGAGTAGAATTTTAATGAAGCTACTTCCATTCATCTCTCCGAAACATAAAACTGAAAAAAATGCCAGTGATGACTCCGATAGATTTGAATGAAATGGAATTACTGAATAAATATCCCATTATGTTTTCTTCATACAATTTAAATGTATATAAAAAGTTCATTTACCTCTTCATTGTCTATCTCTCATAATTGGAAAAATCTGTTTTGCGGCTAATACTGGATGAGGAAGATAGATGAGCAGCTCATAACTTCCCTTCTTTAATTTTAAATATTAGAATTGCGTCATAAGACGGCCACGTTCAAGAGCATCCATAACTAAAATATCATCAAATTAATTACAATTCTATTAACATCTGGAAAAAGTAGACTGACACTTACTTAATTGATTGTCATTCATATAACAACTAAATACTTCATTTTATTGTTAGAACAGTGAACATACATTTAGTATAAAAGTCTGATGCGAGCTAAGACGGTATTTAAACGGAAGTGAAATAAATTTACTGCATAAGAAAACGAAGTAAACCCCTTGTTTACCCCCATTCCCCATATTTACCTCATATTTGAAAATCATGTTATAATTGATCATAATTGTATGGATTTGACCCTAAATTTAAAACATACTTTTAATTTAGAGGACGCATGAATATTATTTATCACAAATATTGATTCTAGTTTATTGAATTTTAATTTTGGTTAAAACTCAAAACAAATCTGTGATTTCTTGAAAGTTTGGTGTGCTGTATTTTTGTTTAAAAAAAAACATGTAAAAGCAATTCAGCAAACAGTTGATGTCTTCCCAAAAATAATTCTGCAGATAAAGGACTGTTAATGAGGCATAGGATCTAGAATACCATATTACAATTGGAAATTTAAAAAAAAAAAAAAAAAAAAAAAAAAAAAAAAATGAGTAATACACAGACAAGTAGTTTTACATGCACAGAATCAATGCAGTAGACAAAATAGCTCTGAACAGTGGAGGTAAGTTCACTCATTTCATTGACATGGTTTTCTTATAACTAAGGAAAGAGAAAACAACATTAGTTTAGCAAAATAATATTAAAGTAATTGAAACTAAAGGTAAGTGTCCACGTGGGAGGAACTTGCTGCACTGTTTCCACTGCAAGTGCAATTTCACTCGCGGAGGGGTAGTTGCAATTTTCTCCCTATAGAAATCTTGCATAGGTGTGTCTTCGACGCCGGAGGCGTGCAACTGCGAGATGGAAATGGATTCTCTAGGGAAAATCGGCAGTAATTTGCTTTGGGATAGCAAAGGCGATAATTTTTTCATTTATTCAGGGCTTTTAGATGAAAATGCTGAAGAAAAATAATTTATTTAGGATACGAGAATTTAGCTATGTGTGATGTATAATTTTTAATATGTTACTGGAATTCTTTTAAAAATAATAATTAATGCGAACAGTAGGCAAATTTCAAAAATAATTAGTTTTTTTCCTACGAATTTTTGTCTAAGAAAATATAAATTTTTGGAAAAGAATCGTTATTTATAAACTTAATAGTATTGTATTCTTATCTATTTTATGTATAATATTTATTACACAAATTATTTTTAAATATGTATCATAATGATTTAAAGTGCAGTTTTATATGCTAAAGTTTTATTATTATTATTAATATTTTCATTTTTGCTATAAGAAATACCACTTTTGTGAAACAAAATATTAAAAATGCATGTTATAAAAAAATATGTTGTAACATATTTTAATAATTTCCTGAAATTCTATAGGGACCTGTTAAAATTTCTTATGTAGAAGTAATTTTCTGATTAAGTAGTGAATATGAATTTAAAAACGTTGAGTAAACTAAATCTAAAAAGTCAAAATAAAAATCAATATTTACTTTGCATTTTATATTTAACATGAATAATACGATACCTCACACTACTTTTAAAATAAAATTAATAAAATTCACATAATAGCAAAATATTCCAAATTGAAAACTAAAAAAAAAAAAAAAGAAGTTCCCTGGAATCGATCCAGGAACCTTTAGGTTGCAAAAAAAAAACTCTACGCACCACGCCATTCAGCCACCAGAATAAAATGTAAAGTATAAGTATTGTACAACGTTCTTTTTCAGTTTATTTAATCAAAATGAAATAAAATTTTGCAATAGCAATGAACATTAATTTTCCTTATATCTAATCAAGAAGTCTTCATGGTATATTTTCTTACGCTTCATAAAGAAAACTATGCAAGAAAATGCATGAAGGAAATTATTTCGCTACATGGGAAGAATTAATTAATCTATGCCTCATATGTATATATATATATATATATATATATATATATATATATATATATATATATATATATATATATATATATATATATATATATATATATATATATATATATATATATATATATATATATATATATATATATATATATATATATATATATATATATATATATATATATATATATATATATATATATATATATATATATATATATATATATATATATATATATATATACATAGGGTAATGAAAGTATAGATATCGGTTAAAAAAAAATCGATTTCTCCACGTTTTGGAAAATCCTGAAAATGTATGTATGTGTGAGTGTGTGTATATGTGTCTGTGGTCAGCATAACTCCCGAATAAATTGACCTATGATGTTCAAATTTGGTATGAGGGTTAGTAGCGGCCATAGGACCTACTATTAAGGTTTTCGTCAAAATCGCGCCTGCGCATAAGGTAGCTGCCATTGAAAAAATCATGTTTTTCAATGATTGCTAAATTACAGCTCTAACGATTGCGATAAAAATCGCTGTGGTAATGCCTCTTAAGATGTGTACAAGAGCGATAACCTATTTTGTATCAAACTCATTAGTTTTTTGTGAATTATTTACTATCCCTTGTAGTATATTAAGTTGTAAGTCAACTTGACGATATACTTGTTCTATCGGAGATATCAGAAGTATATCTCCCGGTTGGACATGAATTTACATATGTTTCCATATGCATAATTTTACGTATTTTACAGATATGTTAATGTACATGTACATTTATTTACATATACCCTTATTTACATACTTTTAAATATACATTAATTTATAAATTTTTAAGTATATGGGTCATTCCATGTCAAATCAACACAAAAAAGTGACATTTTCAACCCGACCCCTTCAGAATTCAATAAAATTTTGCTCACTTGTTGGGTTTATAGAGAAAAGAAAAAAGGGCCAATATTAGGTGTGAATATCGTTTGGTTTCTGAAATGCAGAGCTTGAAAAATTGGCCAAAAGGTCAAAATTTCGCATTTCTTGCTTTATATATCTGGTTATAATTTTGTCCCTAATTATCATAAAACATTGATTTTGGTGTCAAAAAAAAGATAAAGATTTGATCTTTCTAATGATGTATTATTTATGGATATTTTTTTTAATTTTCATTTTAATGTCAAATGATTTGACCTTGAATATCTAAAAAAAGGGTATTTTTATTTATTTTTTAAAATATATATTATTCTTACATTAATTCTCTACACAAATACGTTAGTTTCATAATGGGACTGCAATGGGATTCCAAAATATAAATTCAAATGTGAATTCTTGTCCTTAATTTCACGCAATAATCGTCTTTAAGTGCGAACTGAAGAATCCCGTATTCGCATATCCTAATGCAGTCGAATATACAGGGAATTGAGTGTAAATTGACTAGTTTTCAAAAGGTGAAGAAGGAAATGGTGAAGATTTTCATCTTGGTTTTTTTATTCAATGGCGTAGCCAGGGGAAAGTATAAGGGAATATATCCCCTTTTGAAGTTTTCTGTTAGATATTAGAACGCAAAAATCAAAGGATTTTTTTTTTAAATAGTAAATTAATTTCAAATGTTTTTAAATTTCTAAACATGAGTAGAAAAAGTACCTGTTATATGAATTACTAAGCATACTCTGCATTATTAACTAAAAGGATTATAATGATTTGTTGACGTATAATGGTAAAGGTACCACTGTAAAGGAGTTTCAGATGGCATTGGAGGTACCATAAAAAAGCTAGCCGCTCAAGCCAGTTTGCAGCGCCCATATAAAGATCAGATAATGACTTCTCGATAGTTATTTGAATAGGCAACTGCCAATATTGAAGGAATGCAGATTGCATATGTAACTTCCTTACAGTATGAAAGAGAAAAAAATCTTCCTTCAGAAACAATTCTTAATCGCCCGAACTATTCCAGGTACTCAAAAATTTCATGCATTCAGACCCATTTCTATCAACCAACTTCTGTGCAAAATGTATTCTAATTCCATGGTCGAAAAAAAAGTCAAACAAAAAAAGAAATTATAAAATCAATACTTACATATGCAATGAATCAAGTGAAAAAGAGTCACAATAATTAATAGAAGTTACATATGTAAGGAAGTTACTTATGCATCTGATAAATTAATTTCAACAATAGTTTAAAGATAATGTATTAATAAAAAAATTGTAAGTATTTATAATATGATAATAATTTCTAATTTCAAAATATGATTTTTTCCAAATAATTTGTATGAACAAATATTTCTGATTGCATGCAACATTCCTTTTAAATAATTATCTCAAAAGCTCATTATTACCAATTATCCATGTCATGTCTTTTAATTTTACAGCAAACGATGTTTGCATACTTAATGCAATGCTGAAAAATGTAATTTTTTTAATGTATAAGTAAACAATTAGTTTTTGCTATTAAAGTTAAAAAGTTATAACAAATCAAAGGTAAATAATTGTAATTTTTAGCTAATAATTAAGGCTAAAGTTTTATTTGCATTACATGTATATAAAGATATTTTAAAAGGAAAAGCCATTTGCATATAAACTGTTTTTGTAGGATAAGAGTGGGACTACAGTTACGATTGAAATTTATAACTTGGCATCCCATTGCGGTCCCGAAATGAGACCAATATATTTGTGTAGAGAATTGATGTAGGAATAATATATATTTTTTTGAAAAAAATAAAAATACCCTTTTTTTGAGATATTCAAGGTCAAAGGTCAAATTATTTGACCTTAAAATTAAAATTTAAACAAATACACATAAATAATATATCATTAGAAAGATCAAATCTCTTTCTTTCTTTTTACACCAAAATCAATATTTTATGATAATTAGGTAAAAAATTATACACAAATATGTAAAGCAAGAATTACGAAATTTTGCACTTTTAGTCCATTTTTGAAACTCTATATTTTGGAAACCAAACGAGATTCAAACCTAATATTTGACATTTTTTCTTTTCTCTATGAATCTAATAAGTGAACCAAATTTCATGAAATTCTAAAGGGGTCGGGTTGGGAGCCGTGTTGATTTGACATGGAATGACCCATATATTAATTTACATACTTTGAAATGTATACTAAAATTTACATACTTTGAAATATATACTAAAATTTACATATTTTTAAATAAACATTAACTTACATAGTTTTAAATATAAATAAATTACATATTTTACACATGAATTGTTTTGCATGTTTTACAAAAACATTAATTAGCATATTTTTACGTATATATTAATTAAAATAGCTTTAAAAATATACTGTAAATTAAATATTTTTACATATACCTTAATTTACATAGTTTTAAATATACATTAATTTGCATATTTTTATATATACATTGTTTTACAAAAACATTAGTTTAAATATTTTTACGTATATATTAATTTACTTTGTTTTAAATGTATGCTTTAATTTATATATTTTTAAATATATGTTAATTTATAAAGTTTTAAATTTAGATTAATTTGCCTATTTTTACATACACATTGTTTTACATGTTTTACAAAAGCATTTATTTACATATTTTACAAAAACGTTAATTTACATATTTTTGAGTTTATATTAATTTACTTGGTTTTAAATATATGCTTTAATTTACATATTTTTAAATATACATTAATTTATAAAGTTTTAAATTTACATTAATTTGCCTATTTTTACATACACATTGTTTTACATGTTTTACAAAAATGTTAATTTACATATTTTTATGTACATATTAATTTCCATAGTTTTAAAAATATACTTTAAATTACATATTTTACATATACCTAAATTTACATAATTTTAAATATACATGAATTTGTATATTTTTACATACACATGTTTCACAAAAACATTAATTTACATAGTTTTACGTATATATTAATTTACATAGTTTTACGTATATATTAATTTACATAGTTTTACGTATATATTATTTTACATAGTTTTACGTATATATTAATTTACCTAGTTTTACATGTATATTTATTTACTTGGTTTTAAATATATGCTTTAATTTACATATTTTTAAATCAACATTAATTTACATAGTTTTAAGTATACATGACTTTACATATTTTTGAATATGCATTGTTTTACATGTTTTACAAAAACATTAATTTACATATTTTTACGTATGTATTAATTTACATAGTTTGAAATATATACATAAATTTTCATATTTTTAAATATACTTTAATTTACATAGTTTTAAATATACATTAATTTACATATTTTTACATATACAATGTTTTAGCTATTTTACAAAAACATTAATTTACATATTTTTACGTATATATTAATTTACAAAGTTTTAAATATATACTTTAATTTACATATTTCTTATAACTGTGTCTGTTGAATTTAGTGTGTTAATAAGTACTAGTAATTTATATATGTATTGAATATGAAGGGATTATTTTAAGAGCCCTATTAATCACTTTTATGCTCAGTAATGCATTTTTAGTAATATTTTATTCCTTAAAGGGCAGATGCTTATCTCAACAACAAAAATATATATTAAATGTGTAGGTTTGCACTGCATTTGGTTCCGAAAAGTTTTGTTACATTATTATTTAAAAGATTTTAGTAATTTAAACCTCTATTTATGTATTTGCATTTTAAACTATTAAAAACAATAAATTTTAAAATTGTCTATTTGGAATTTAATAGAACTGAAAAGTTTTTATTTGGAATTTTTAAATAATTAAGTTTAAAGACAATTAACCAAGATTTCTTATTATTAGTTTGAGTTGATCACGAATTAGTTACAGTTTTTCAAACATTTAATTTCGAGTTTTAGCAATGAACAAAAATCCTATTCCTCAGTTGACTTTCAAATAATTACTATCAGATACCTCGCGAGGTTTCTGAATTAGGACATTAGTTAACTAATCAAAACCATACACTTAATGACAGATTATTTCTTCTAACTGAAAGGTTGAAAAACTGAAAAAGAATAATAATGATAATTCAAAGGGGAAAATAAACTTCATTTCAAGAAAAATCCCATATTTAATCTGAGTAAAGATGACTTTGCATATAAATTCCGAAAAAAGTGCCAATCTGTTTTTCATTCCTTCTTTTTTACTTAAAATGGAATAAAAAAAAACATGACAAAGTTTCCTTCGAAGCAAAACACCTTCATTCAATTTTCCACTGATAATAAACAACCCTTATTATCCTAGTTGCAAATCTGAGATTGAAAGTGATTTTTCAGAAACAAATTTTTTAGTCGTTATGTGAGATACAACTTGCGAAAAATAACGAGATATTTTTCGTAATTGAAAATGAAAATATTCCTTGTTTAAATTATTTATTTATTTATTTATTTGTTTGTTTGTTTGTTTGTTTGTTTGTTTGTTTGTTTGTTTGTTTGTTTGTTTGTTTGTTTGTTTGTTTGTTTGTTTGTTTGTTTGTTTGTTTGTTTGTTTGTTTGTTTGTTTGTTTGTTTGTTTGTTTGTTTGTTTGTTTGTTTGTTTGTTTGTTTGTTTGTTTGTTTGTTTGTTTGTTTATTTATTTATTTATTTATTTATTTATTTATTTATTTATTTATTTATTTATTTATTTATTTATTTATTTATTTATTTATTTATTTATTTATTTATTTATTTATTTATTCAAGTATGCTGCATGCATTAAATAATGTGCCTATAGGAAAAAACATAAAGTCAGAGAAAAAAATAATTAGAAACGTATTTTTTTAACTTTAAAATGTGGCATTTCTTCTTAATATTATACAATTGTGGATATTATTTATTAATTACGGTGTTTGATTAAAATTAAGGATATTTAAATAAAAACATATTGATTTATGCTTAGCTAAGGTAGCGTTCTCTTGAAACACATTCACAATATTGAACTATGTACAGTATAAACATGTAATGTCTCATATGACACACTGAAATGTTTGCATAATTCCTTTTCTCCAATGCCCCTTGTTAATCTTGTCCATGTGATAGCTGTGTGTTCAGCGCTCTGATCCCGCATGCCGAAGGTGCCGGGGTTCAAATCCTGGGTTAGTCATGGATGTTTGTTCACTATGGTTCCACGCTAAGCTGTAGATCCCGGTCTTGTTAGCAGTTATTGCGCAGAAATGTAGGTCTTGAGCGTGCAAACCAACCAGTTCTTTGATTTTATCCTAAAAAAGATGTAAATTAAAACTCATTGATATGTTACGTTTATTCATAAATTCCCTAGTAAGTCTCTAATGCTATCAAATTATTACAAATTTGCAACTACACTATACGACTTAATTTACACATTTTTGCCCATACAATAATTTACATATTTTACCTATACATTAATTTAAATATTTTTTCATTTACATTAATTTACATATTTTAACGGATTTATGCTGCATTTACGACGAATAATGGATAGTTTACTTTACTAATTCGAAAGCCGTAAATTAACTACTTCAAAAATGAATCTCTAGAGTGTTCAGAAGGGAAAAAATGTGATCGATAATTTGGCAATTTCAGTTCATTGATACTTTAACAATACTGTTTATGAAAAAGATTACCACCTGGAGTGCTAACACGTTAATACTCGTTATAGGCAGTTTGTAGATAAAATTAGTTTAGCATTCTATTGAAGATTCTATCTCCAGATTTGAAGAAATGTATTGAACAAAAGTTAAATCGTTTATAAGTGTTCATGTATTAAAGTTAATAATTGAACATCAAATAGAAACCCACTTATTCTTTAAAATTTTATCATTTAAGAAAGTATACTTTGTGGAAGTGAATTATGTGGTAAAAGAAGAAGCTGCATTATTGAAAAAATGTGATTTCTTTCTCTAGTTGGATTTTTTTAAACCGATATTTTAAGAGTTATGTTAATTTTTTTATATAAATTTATATGTCCTAATATATGGAGATTGTTTTAATAATTCTCTGATTAATCATTATGATTTTCCTAATTTTCCAACTTCGTCATACTTTCCAGTTTACCATACCTTGACTGTTACAAGAAACTCTATGCATATTCGCAAACACAAACTGCAGGAATTTTTTAAGTGTTGAAAATAAAAAACACATTTTCGAATAAAGACTACTAAACTTGAAAGTTATTTAAATAATATAAATTTAAAAAAAATTCGAACAGGTGAGTAATAGTAAATAAATATATAATTTAAACCTTTGATTTTTTTGGAGGAAGTTAGTTTTTGGAATTCCATTTGAAAGTCTATTATTTTACATTATTTACTGGAAAGATAATGGATTATAAATGAAAAATGATTCAAAATAATGTTAAAACTCGAATGAAATAATTTTTATGAATTAGCAAAAATGAATATATGGCAACATATTTTTTAAATACAAAAATAACGCCCAACAACTGCGTTTAACTGTACTTTAAAATCTATAAACTTAAAAAGCCCTGTTTAATAATTCAAATAAATGAATCAAATCCAGTCTAGACATTCTTTCTATTAAAATACAATTATTTAGGTACATAAATCTAGCATAAACTTCTCTAAACGATTACCCACAAATCCATCTTTTAATATTGTCTTCTCCAATATGATTTACAACGTGGTCGGGCAGACTGCCTCATTTATCATTCAATCCATTTTAAAAGAAATGTTTATATTTTACAAATTCAAGTATGATTTATAGAACTCATGTGAAAGATATGTTGTTGTTTATTTTGAATTGTACTCTTAAATACTTAATTGTACTCTAAACTAATAAAATATTTAGTTCTACTCTAAACTCCTAAAGTATTTAATTATAGCTTAATGTCTTAAAATATTTCAATGTACTCAAAACTCTATAAACTTGAATCGTCTTGTTTAATTATTTAAACAAATGATTTAAATCCCCATTAGACCTTCTTTCCATTAAAATATATGTATTTAGGTACATCAATCTAGCATCAATAGTCTAAAGCCAAATTCATCTGTATTGTTTTCGTTACCCTGCACCTTACCTTTTCAAACAGATCATTATATTTTTAAAGACAAGTTTTCTGTAATTGCAACAGTAACTTGATAGTTTAGTCAAAATATTTTTCATAAGTCCATGTTCCTATGTCGGTAACAATCCCCCCCCCCCCCACTCCTCTCACTTATTTTAGCTTTATTGCAGAAATCGAATATGCAGTATTCATATTCTCTTGACTGAAGTTGTGGACGATATTTGAGAATATTAACAGACATTCCTCATCTCATAACCTAGTCTGATAACTTGTTTAAATCACATTGCATCTTTGCAATTTCTTTCATACAATTTGGAAGTTACAATTTTAAAATAATACCATTAAGTGGATTTCTTATATAATATATTATTTTTATATATTTATAGTATATTATATACTTTATAATATATCATATATTTTATAACATATTATATATTTTATAATATATTATATATTTTATAATATATTATATATTTTATAATTTATTATATATTTTATAATATATTATATATTTTATAATATATTATATTTTATGTATGGAAAAGTAAATTATTAATAAACAAAACAAGACAAACTACGAAACTCTATTGAAACCAACGAATATATATATATATATATATATATATATATATATATATATATATATATATATATATATATATATATATATATATATATATAGAGAGAGAGAGAGAGAGAGAGAGAGAGAGAGAGTCATTAAAAACATTTTCAATTTATAAATTGTAATATTTCTTAACTAATTAAAACTTAATTTAGAAAAAAAAAATTAGTTTGATTTGGGGGAGTTTGATAGTTCTATCTTATTCCATATAAATCATCTACAGTTTTTTTTTTTTTTTTTTTTTTTTTTTTAAGAATTTTCTCAATAGTTACCTTTATTAATTTTGATGCTAATTATTAGATTTTAATTCATTTATAATCAGCAATGTATAACTATAAATTATGCAACTGTATATGGACTTTGAAATATGTCACTTATGAGTTCAATAATTTTATTATAGTTTTTACATCTGGGTACATTTGAATGACTTCTAATAAGCTTCCACACAAATTGAAAAAGAAGTCAGAGATTCTGATAACTTGCTTCGTAATTTGCATCTTCGTAAAAACTAAAAGTTGTGAGAACCAATCAAAATCCGCGTTGAGAAAAAAATATTATTACAAAAATATTTCCACTTTTTTTTCCCACATATTTTGCTTCGTGGATGGAGAATTGATTTTGACAAATCGACTCTTTTTAAAATTCAACAAATTCTTTTCCAAATAAGAAAGCAAATAGCGAATGAAATATAAACATGCTAAACACATGCACTGAGGAGAGAAAAAATAAACAATAAATATTCACAAAAATAAAGAATATGAATTGCAGCTGGAGGCGACTTTATTTAATTGCATTTTGAGACAGATATCAAATCAAAAGAAGGATAAAAATGAATATTCCCATTATTGACTTAAGAACTTTTATTTCTTTGAACGATGGATAAAACGAATTGATATTTGAAATGATACTGATTCCAAACATTAAAAAGTAAACTTGGAAAATGCGTTTATTTAAGAAATATGCATCTTCATATACCGTTTATTTTGCTAAAAACCAATAATAAACGAACAACTAATCTTTAAGCAATTTCAAAAAAGAAACTAGGTGCTTGTGAACGATGCACTGTGGAATTTCAATTACACTATAATATTGGTGCATTAAAATTTAACATGAAATGGTGTAATTTACCATTTTCAATCAATTAAAAACTTCATCAAGTTTGGCAATATTTATTACATTATTCTTTTTGGGTAATTGAAATGGTGGCGAACAGACGTTGATAAATAACATTCAAGAGAAAAAAAAAAACTTGTTATAGATTACCATTTTTTAACTTAACCGAATTCAGGATGTTAAGAGCATTTAAAAAAACATTACCACAGCGATTTTTATCAAAAGCGTTAGAGCTGTTTTTCAGAAATAGCTAAAAAACATGCATTTTTCAATGGCAGCTACCTTATGTGCATGCGTAATTTTGACGAAAACCTTACTTACAAGTCTCACGGCCACCACTAACCCGTACACGAAATTTAAACATAGGTCAATCTATTATGGAGTTAAGCTGACCACACACAGACATTTTTAAGTACTAAATTACTTTTACCACCCCGTAATACTTAAAAGAATAATTGAAATCAAAAACTTCTAGAATCCTCTTATGAAATATTTGTAATTAGAAATCAAGCATATTTTTCTTTTACTTACATTTCCTTTAATGTGATTATTAGATCTGTGGTTATTGGAAAGCTTAAACAAAATATTTATCATATTCGATGCATATAATACATTCTTTATACTTTTATTCACATATAATAAACATAGGATCGTGAAAGTATTGCATTGGATCAAAAAAGCAATTTCGATTTTTTTTTTTTTTTTTTTTTTTTTTATGCATTTCTACACGTTTTGGAACGTACTGAGTTCATAATAGTGGTCAATAAAAAATGTCTGTCTGTGTATCAGCATTGGCCCCAAGCGGATTGGTTTACAATGTTCGTATTTTGTATATGAGAAGGTAGTGACCATGGGACCTGACCTGTCATTACGGTTTACACCAAAATTGCGCATGCGCATAAGTTAGCTGCCAATGGGAAAAAAAATAATGTTTTTTCAGCAATTGCTAATAATTGGTATACCGGTTTCGATTAAAATTGCAATGGTAATGCCTCACAAGGTGTTTTAATCATTCCCACCTCCAAAATGTCTTTAGAAATATGCAAGAAAGGTGTAAAAAAGCGAAAAGCGAATGTCTTAAACACAAAGTTCTCTTCACTTGGCCTAGAGCTCTGAAAGTTTCAACATAAGTAGTTGTTGCCTTCTAATTTTGCTTTTTACAAACACGTTTTAAAATAATCTTAAAGAGGTGTTGTACTATAGTATTACCGGGGATTTTATTTATTTATTTTTTTTTTTTACAGGGGAGAGTCTTTTAATATTAAGGCTTTACTTAGCAATTATATTTGAGTAAGTGAAGCGAGCTTATTCTAACGCAACAATAAACTTTCAAGGATCTGAGTGAGCCTATGCTTCCATAGCAAATGAACCTTTCAACGAGTGAAGTAAGCCTGTGCTTATGTGTTAATGAACTTTTCAGCGAGCGAAGCGAACTCGTCTTTTCATAGGGATGAACCATCTTGAGAGAGAAACGCCAAAAACTGGGACCTATACACCAATGACGGATTCCCGCATTGCGAAGCCTCAGAGCTATCTAAAATAGTGCACATGGTAAAATTTTGTAGCAAGGCACGGGTATTCAGCAAGTATATTATAATTTAACCTTTCAGTTGAAGGTAATCATTTCTAAAATGCAATCGACGAAATTCTTCTATTATGTCATACATTGGAAAAGTGGATAATGAATCATAAATGATACAAATCAATCTTGAGTATCAGCTTAAATGTCATAATTTCTGTGACATACGACTGAAATGAATAAATATATGCACACTGGTGTACAAAATTAAGGGATATTTCAGTTTTTCTTTAATAACTTCTCAGTGGAGCAGCATAGACACATGAAATTCACGTCTAAGAGACATCCTTTATATAACGCATCTATATAAATAAACCAACTCAGTCGCAAATTGAAATGCCAAATATACAGTGAGGTCATATGCAAAAGAATGGCGTATAAATAGTGTACAGTTGTACCGATGCAATTACATTAAAAATGCCATCAAATCGTTATCTTGAATTGGCATTTACCATTTAATATCATGTTCCCACCTTTCTATAGATCCTCTGATGTCAAATATTACTCATGAGACTGAAAAGATTATTTTCAGTAAAAAGTATCCGATGTTAAAAGGATTTAATGTTTGGGTGCAATATGTTGAATAGGTTTAATAAGCTCCCCAAGAGGGCAAAAGATAATTAAATTCGACTTTTTCACTGCAAATTACGTTAAATTGATCTAGAGAAGTCTTTAATGGTGAAATGTTTTAGGTGGCCACTGGCAAGTCGAGAGAGACATGTACTGGACTGCCTGTCGCAAGGAAGGGATAGGGAGAGTACCGGCTTTCTTCCTATATACCAGTGGTGAGTGGGAGGCGTCAGCCAATTCGCTTTGATTTGGTCCTTTTTCTGCGAAAATAAAAGTTATTGAAGAGTATTCTCTAAAGAGGAGGGGACGGGATGACTTAAGCCCTCCTTTGCAAGATTGTCGGCCAATTCATTTCCGGGAATATCAAAATGCGAGGGAATCCATTGAAAATGTACATCATGCTGAGGGGAGATGATCTTTAATTTTTGTAAGATGGATAAACTTGTTTTATCCCCAATATAAGTTCTGTTTTTGAGAAGTTGAATGGAAGAAGAGTATGTAAGAATACAGATGTCTCCAAAGTTGCTTTCGCTCATGATGGTCTCTAGTCCCACATCGATTGCCAGAAGTTCGCTCCGGAAAACAGAGCAGAAGTCTGGGTTAAGTTGTTTCTACCTCGGGGCTCCAGTCTTCGGATTACAGAAGCTGCACACTCCCTCCTATGAATCAGTTGACAAAATATAACTTTTCTAATGTCGATCAACCAATTTTAAAGAGTCGAAAAGGAGTGGGAACGTTTGATACGACGCATACTGCAATGCTCCACTTCCATTAAAGTCCACACTCTGCAATTACTCTGATATACAAGAGTCATTAAAGTAAGCTATTCCAATCTCGATTAACTTTTTAATGTGTTGAAAGGGGTCTAAACATTCCAAACGAGGAATTTTCAATTGTCTCACTTCAAATATAATCACATCTCTGAAAATCGGAACCAAGCGAAACCACAGATAAATAAGCTATTCCGATATCGATTAAGTAATTTTAAAGAGTCGAAAAGGGGTCGAATTGTGCTATACAAGCTCTATATATACGTTCTAAACGTTGTATATATAACGTTATATATCCCAATACCCCACTCCCAATATAGTCCCAATTATAAAATTTGGAACACAGGTCAACAAGAAAAGGCATAGATAATGCAAGATATTCTGATTTGATAAACCGATTTTCAGAGGTGGAAACGGGATCAATCGTCTGAAATGTAGAATGCACGAATGTATTTTGATTATTAAAATGCACACGAATGAATTTCATAGTGAAGCGCTGGTATTCAGTTAGTTAACAATAAAATGAACAATGTTGTACCATACGTAAGTAATAGTATGTCATCATACTAGGTGCGCACTACCATTCTCCGTCTCCTTTATTTTTACGCCAACAGTTATATTTAAAAAAAAAAAGTTTAATTTTAGTACACTAAAATGACCTTAGGCTATCCAATGAAACTGTTAAATGTGCCACCTAGAGTCAAAGTCTAGAATAAGCGTGCCCATCTCAAACACAAAAAAGATACATGAAAATAGTCAATTACAAATTTGTAGAACAGTATCATTTCAGTAGAAAAAGATTCAGTATGAAAATGAATGCTTAGAATAGACCACGCAGAGGGGGGGGGGGGAAGCTTGTTAGCCTGCTCTAGGTTAAATGCACTGTTAAATCACAAATCGTCTACAACTTGAGTCGTCAACCTACAGGTACATTGCGAACAACAATTTGTCAAGAGCGTTGTCAGACAACTTACCTGAATATCAATTGGCAACTTGTGCCTATTTTCTGAAAAGCTTCATGAGGTGTTTTCCTGTCACATTGATATCACTAAGTTGCTTTATAATCAGTCTCATCAGTTAGCGCATAGTCACTTTTCAACGTCTAATGAAGTAGGGATGCCAACTCTAGACTATGCCGTTAGGTGGCGCAATACTCAATATCGGATAGCGCATGACCAGGACTACTTTAATTTACTTAAACATGACTTCAATGACAATAGATATCAGTGTATAGCAGCGTCAGCCACTAGGCCCGCTGTTTTCTCCGGCCCGCCGTCAGTACAGAAGAGTAAAAATCAAATTTTGGGGAAATAATTTTAATTTGTCTACATAGTATATGTTTACTACCAAAAACCCGTGTTTTCCATTAAGTGGCCTGCGTCAGTAAGTCTGAAAAATCCTTTTTTTTTTTTCCTTTGAAACAGCCAGAAAAAAGTAAAAAAAAGCAATAGTTTGAATTATTGCCAATGACGTATTCCATTGCTTTGCTTAGTTTTTGTACTTGTGATACCCTACTCCCTCGTTTCGTGAACGGCACAATTCAATTTCTGCTTTTCTGAATGTGATGGGCAGGAGTTGGATGTTTAATGTATAATGCATACTGGCCTCTTGTGTTTTGATGTGAAAAGCAGTATCGCGATCTCTAATACTCCAGTGCAATAATGGCATCGAAGACTAGTTTAAAACGCAAAGTAGATAGTTAAAAGCGAACATCGCCTAAAATGGAAGATTTAGGAGGTATGTTATTAAATATCTTTAATTTATTTTATTAATTTATTAATTACTAGGTAATTATATTTAAATATCTTTATTGATTTTTAGTTTATGTCAAGTCACATTGGAATATGGTCACTAAAGGTTAACTTCTTTTATGACTTTGATTTACGATGTAAAGAAAAAATTTTTTTTTTAATTATTTGAAACAAGAATCAAATATCAATTGTTATTTTATTAATTTAAAAATGTTAAATTATTGTTTCAGTTTTCAAAATTGTTTTATATTGTTGAATCTTTAGTAATTATCACATTTCTAACATTCAACATTTGTTGTAAAGCAATATATTTATTGGCGTAATTGGTAAAAATCTACGGCCTGCGAAAAGTTTCAACATAAGTCATGCGGCCCGTCTCTAAAAGTTAGTGGCGAACGCTGGTGTATAGTATAAGCTATGGAGTAGCAAAGGACTTTAGTGAATAAACTGTAGATATTTTATCTTTCAGTTAGAAAAGACTAAATAGATTTGCATTAATTAAAGCAAAAAATACTAAAACATTCCAAATTTATTTCTTATAATTTAATTATAGCTCAGTAATTTAATCTGGTTTTTTATAAAAATGCAATGCATCTTTTAAAAAGCCTTTCTCAATATAGGGCTTTTTTTTTTATTTAATCTTTAATTATATCAATTCAGTAAGAGATTTTTTTTTTAGATTATGCAACTACTTAAATTTATTAGTTCGTTATTTTTACTATCGTCTTTAAATTTGATGTAAAAAAAAAAAAAGGTTCAAATAAGCTTCCCCGCTGCATTTAACTTTTAAAATATTTTATATTCAAGTCTGGCTCTTTAAAAATCTCCCTTATAATTTGTACCTTCTTATAAGATAAAAGACGCCGGGACTAGGTATTAATCTCGTAAAGAAAATATCGATTAGAAAATAGTGTATTAGTTGTTTAAGTCAATTTGTTGGAGTAGTAAGTTTTTTTTAAGTCAGTCTTAAGCCAATGACATGATTTTTTTTTTAAATAAATATTTCAAAAACATACAAAACACATTTTTTAGCCCTTCGTGCTTTCTAATAAAAACGGACACAGTGTGCATCAACATTTATAAACTTTTAGTATATTTTATCCAGCATTGCGCGATATTGGCTACGATTCATAACAACGGGCAATCTACAACGGTCCACATCGGGATTGCCATAGTCGAGAGAGACAGAGGCCAACGTATTTGTGCAACTGGAACATAAACATTCTTCTATACTATAATCGACTTGGAAAGTTTATTTTGAAAATTTCAAATCGATTTTTCTTCCATCGTCTTTTATTAACCATTAATCCTACAGTTATAGGGACAATACACTGCAAAACTATCTCAAAAACTAAATCTTAAACAATAAATTATTGGACAACCCAAACACAACAGCGAAACTAATAAATCATCAAACTAAGCCATAAGCCAGAATTAAAAAAAAAATACCCTATTTCATTTTATAGCGTAGCTGATCCTTCAAGGGAAAGAATAATTCGCTTTACTCTCGCGACGAATGCAATGAAGCTTACAAACAACCTCCCTTTCAGAGAAGCCTTCGGGGCCAATCTGCATCTTTTTAATGCCCGGAACAATGAAAATTACGACAACTCGCCCCATGTTTACGGGAACGACGTCCAATGACATGACTGCGGAGTGATAAACCCGAATAACGACGTGGAATACGCGTTTCCAAGGACGAGTTATGTCTTTCAATCGGAATTAACTCGCCCTTCTTATGCGCTCGTGCCCATTTCAATAAACCTCGGAAGACGCGGCCATAAATATTCAACTGCGGAGGAGAACTACACTTTGTTGAAGTTGTAAAATCGCCTGTCAAGTATGTAAATTATGGCGGCAAAATCAATTCTTCCTATAGTGTGTCGGGATGTTGCGAATGTCCTCGGATGTTTCAGTAACCATTTAACCAGTTTTGTTTTCGTTTTTTGTTGATGGCGACAGAAAATCTAATAAAAACTTCGACACTGTTGCCACTTATGCAAACTAAAGTTATTTAGACATGCAGCTTAAACAAAACAACTGATCTTTAAATACAACTTCTGAGTATTGTATGATTGGTTATTAACTTGAAGCAGAAGTAGGCTTAGTAATCACCATAGAGTTCTATATAAGCAACTTTCCCTCAAACTAGTTAGAATGTGTTAGTAACCATGAGCAACCTGTTATGTAGCTCAGATTGGAGGAAGTATTCAATTGGCTTCATATGCTTACAGAACAGAAACGGTCTTTTAGCTACACAAAAGTTGAAGTAAGAAATCAGTGAACAAAACTGAATCATAGTTTAAATATCAAGGTTTAACTACAACAATATAAAAATACAATTAAATCTATAAACAAAATATAATTCTCGTTGGTTTCTGTTTGTCCCATTTGACGTCCCAGACAATGTCTTATTTGCTCAGGAAACTTCACAAGTATGCATATGTGAAAGCAATTAAACCAACATTAAATGACTATCAATCAATCAAGTAAATGAATGTGTCAACTATATGGATGTCATATATGCAAATTGATCCATCAAGGGATTTGACACGGCACCGGCTTTGGGGTCCAGAGACTGTCGAAACCCTGACGAGAGGCATGTCGGGACATCTTTATTCATTGACTATTAATTTTTAGAATTCCATTTCTTTTTTAAATACAATAGTCAAATTAATATTCGATACACTGTGATAAGCTTATATTGTGTTTGGTAATAAAAAAAGTATTCCATTTACAATAATAAAAAATATGCATGTGCTTATCACAGTAAATAGAAAAAGTTTATTACTATGTGGATAGTATGTTTATTATTGTATGAAAACTCGAAAATTCGTATATGGGATGTTCGCCATTTTACACTATTATTTTAAATCGCAAAGTAGAATATTTAACTATTAGAAATAGTGAATGGCTTGAATTGATATGAAATTGGACATATATTTCTATTCAAACAAAAAGAGGGTGGATTCCATACATTTGAACAAGTCTTAAGAATTTCTTTAATCGAAAAAGTTCTTGGAAATTGGTCAAGAGAATATATAAAATAAAGCCTTATAAAGATGTGCTTCCTTATAACTTCAGATACATGAAAATCATTTAATCACTTGTTTCACACAAATAACAATGTATATCAAGAACAATGCTAATCTAACACACTGAAAGGGCCTGCAGTATTGCAATTACTAAATTAGCCAATAAGATGCATGAACTGACAGATGATGGAGTGTAAACTAGAGGTGTGGAATATCGCACAGCTTTCAATTTCTGCTCAGTGGTCACTGCGTTTAAATTTGCCCTGGATTGGTGTACATTGCCGCTTTTGTTTTGATATTTTCATTAACTAATATATATTTTCAGTAATTAATTAAAAAATGGCCTGTTTGGTGATAATTATTTCGTTGCCCCCCTCTCGCCCCCTAAAAAAAAAACCAGCCAAAATGACGAAATTGGCAGTAAGCTTTATCGGCAATAACGAATTCAATAACGAATCGGGGGAGTATTCAAATATTACATTATTCTTTGTAGTCAAGTGAAACAGATGAAAAACCAGTCTTTGATGTGCGATGCTCAAGGGAAGATAAGTATGTGCTTAAGATAGTTCTTCGTCAACTTTGTAAGCTTTTATCGCATTTCTATGGAAATTTAGGAAATGGGGATATTTAGAGCGCATTAACACGTTGACTGCCGAGCGAGTTTACAGTGAAATCTCCATCAGGCCACGAGTACCGCTGTACGAAACGTATTCCACTAGGTACTCCCATCGATATAGTGCGAATCGCTGGTGGACGCAAGAATAATCTCTCGCTACGTTTATTTCCATGGTATCACGTCTATTTGTGTCCGTTACTTCACATCTGTTTCTTATCTCGCCACTTCACACGATCAGTTTGAATCTTTGCAGAGTAAAGAAGGGTATAACTTGAAATCCTTACCCTAATTCGTTGAAATGTCGAGAGGAAAAATGAAATACACATTTCTTTGAAAGTCAAATAGCAGTGAACAAGAAAGCTTTTACGAGGCTTACAATAATTTTCCTAACAATCCATTTTTCGTATTACTTTAATAGCAATTCAATAGTGTTGTTCCTGTGAAATATATTTTCAAATACCTAGAATATCCTTCGCAAGTAATCAAATAAGCGTCACCCTAATAAGGGTGAAGCGGCTGGATCAGAAACTTTGCTGTCATCCATATTCGGGTGACACGGAGGGTCAACGTGTTAAAAGGCATTGCTACAGCAATTTTCATTAAAATCGTTAGAGCCGTTTTTTCGGCAATTGCTGGGAAACATAAATTTTTCAATGGCTACTAACTTATACGCAAGCGCAATTTTGATGAAAACCTTATCACCACTAACACGCCAAAGTTGAACACATTATAGGTCAACGTCAATCCGTTCAGGAGTTAATCTGACTACTGACACGCACACAAAAACAGAGAGAGACATTATTTCTAGGCCACTTTTTAGACTCAGCACGTTCCAAAACAGCAAGTCCAAAAAAAAAAGTATTTTTTGATCGATTCTAATACTTTCATTACACTATATTAATACATGGATAACTGAAAGTAAAAGAGACCTAGGTGCCAAGCTTATAAGCAAAAAACCGACCAAGGATTAAATGGAAAAAATTCATATTACTTTATTAGGGAAGTGTAACAAAAAATAACGATATGAATGGATATCATCAACAGGAAATATTCTAAAAGCTGATTGTTTACTATTTTCTTGCCATTAATGTAAAAACCAATAAAATGCATTTTCTCCAAGTGCATTTAAGTTGTACACTTTGGAATGCAAAAGAATAAAAAACAAACACATATACACTGAAAATATTGAGGAGGGTCAGAAGGCTCTATCTAGTCCATGTTAAAAAGGCCTTTTTTATGCACCTTTTCCTCAAAAACTCCTCATATTGGTTTAAAATTTTCTGCAGCCGATATTAAAACACTTTTAGATAGACTGACGTATGCTTTTGGAAAATAAAGTTTTGTTTAGGATTTATGATGTTTGAAAATACTTTTATAAAAATTTTCAAAAAAAAAACATGGTTAGGGATTTATATATATATATATATAATCTACATTTCTGTAAAAGCATATGTCTCTTTGTTTAAAAATACAATATGTATCTGGGAAAAAAATTCAATGCAAAATACTGTGTAGATTCTAAGAAAAAGGCACATTTGTATGAAAAAGCAACATTTTGAGAAACAGTGCATTAAGTACAAAGCAGGAGGTGTTTTTTCTTTCAGTGATGTTATTTTTTCGAAAAATATTTAAAAATACTTTGGATGAGCGTATTGCTGTCCAAATAAAAAACATTTCAAATATTGTGATGCGCTAAAAACCTCAAAATGGATTCCGATAAAAAAATTTGCTTTCCGCCTCCTCACCGAAACTTTATAGAAAGCATTGTCAGCGACAAAGAATCTATCTTTAAAATTTCAGCTCGATTGTATAAAGACAAAAGTGGATTAATTAGTCATTCTAAGCAGTTATTGAAGCATAGCCGGTGTAAAAGTGACAGCCCTAAATGATTGATAGAATTCATTAACAAAGAAACTATCTGCTAAGTTTCAGTTCGATTGGATGACAGCAAAATAATTAATTAGTCCACCGAAGGGGAAATAAAGGAATAGCGCATGTAAAAGCGATATTTTAGCGACAGCCCCTAAAGCATGATAGTATGCATTCTCATCAACAAAATGAATCTATTCGCCAAGTTTCAGCTTGATTAAATGCCAGCAAGAGGGTTAATTAGTCTTCCAAAACTATAAGAGAAACGCAGCGTGTGTAAAAGCCGTCTTTTAGGAAGAATTCTCAAAACTTGATGGAATGCTTTTTCATCGAAAATTAATCTATCTGCAAAGTTTCAACTTGATCGGTTGATGGCAAGTGGGTAAACTAGCACTCCTCGGATTTGACCGCCACAAACTCACAAAAATTTAAATCAAAATTAAAATAAAGGATTTAATAAAAAAAAATTAGTTAAAACAAATACATTTTTTACGCTATTGCACACCTTCAAACTTAAGAAACGTTTACTTAAACTTAATTGAAATAAATTCAGTGGTGATGACTAAATTACAAATTTATCAAAGAAGAACCTAATTAGATCCAATTTCGGGTTTTGGAAGAAAAACTGCTTAATTTGTACGAATCGTGAAATTTTGAATAATGCAATTGTTTCCCGAGATATAATTATAATTATAAAGATATTATATCCAATTAACGAAATGACAAACAACTTCAGAACACCAATTTCCTGTCACTTAGGAAATAAGATGGGGTAATTTAAATAAACATTATAACAAATGAGCAATTACCTAAATGGTTTTGATAATTAACTGGATTCATTACGGTACATTAGTCTAATGAAATATAGTACTCAGAGTAAACACTGCAAAGGAGAAAGTTGGCACGTTTTCATAATTTTCTCGTGTATTTAAGGAATTCGAAAAGGCATAAAAACAAGTTCGATTACAATAATCATAGTCAATAAAGTTTCTCTGAGTTCCCAATGGTTAAAACTTCCTGAACTTGAAGTTATAAATTTATTTCAGGAATACAACAAAAATATTAACTTGACAAATACCTAAAAAAAAGTGTTTTTTTCTTCATATGAAATTGCTACTCATGGTAAATTCCTGGTTTACGTATATGGGTTGGCGCGATTTTGAAAAATTGGTGACAAAGTCAAAACGTTACGGCTGTACTCAGCCTTAGTAAGCAAATTTCTAAATGGCCTCTAAAATAGTGTTACGAATTTCTGTATATTTGTAAATATTTCGTAGTATTAGCTATGTAAAAAGGAAAATTTATGTACACTTCGCATAAGGCAGTGCAAGAGTTCTTTTTCTTCGCTTTCCTGCAATGTGTCTCTTATTGCTTGAAAACGAGTTTTACAGAGATAATGCTGGGAAGCGAGTTTTACAAAAAGAAGGCCATTTAACATTATGGTTAATGACAATCTCGCCAAATTGGCGAGATAGAGCCATGTTGACCACGGTTTTGGCGACTGATTTTGGTTGCCAAATTTTGCGAGAAATCGCCAAATGTCGCCAAACTTGGCGACCATCCAACTGTGGAATTTTATCGTCTACAAATGCATCAAATTGGCTTGGCGATACTTACATGTCAACTAGAACCCTATAGTAGAACAGCTAGGCGCCAAATTATAGCCGAAAACTGCACTTCATGAAACAAGTCTGTAATTTTGCACACTTATAGAATATGTCATTCTGATCATTTTAGGAAGTGGACCCACTCGGATTTCACTTCCGGTAGAGTTTTTATACTAGTTCAAAGTTAGGCATAAAATGTTCCTTTTTATCAACAAAAATAGTTATATGTGGGGTCACAGGCAAATCATGAGGAGCTTTATAGATATGTGTAATGTGTAAAATTATTAGGTTTAGATGAAAGATTAAAAAAAGTTCAGCCGGAAGTGATTTGCATTTCGACCATAAGTCTATCTATAACATCTAATACTGCATCCAACAGAAACTTAAACTTCACATATGAAACATACACGAAAGAGAATTATACTGATGTTTTATGATGAACTAAAATTAAAAAGCGACTTCCGGACGAAATTTTTGAGTTCTGTAAAGTTAGACTTAAAAACGCACTTTTTTAAACTGTACCACATTCATTTAAACTATAAAAGGTAGCAATTAAATACTATTAATACTACATGTTGTAACAACAAATTATAAGGATCGATATATGCTGGATATAAAATGGAACATTTCAACCGGAAGCGAATTAAATTCCGCCCGGAAGTCTGCTTATAAGAAAATGATACTGCCCATTTACCAATATCATAGCGCGGCTAGAGTGAAAAAACTGCATTTCGAGGAAAAAAACAGTAATTGTGCACACATTGATAAAATTTGTCATTCTGAAAATTTTAAGATGTAGAAACACTCGGATTTCACTTCCATTCGAGTAAGGCATAAAGTGTTAGTTTTTATCGATACAAATAATTACATGTGGGATCACAGTCAAAACCATGAACTCTTTATATATTTGTAATATGTTAAATTCTTAGATTTTAATGAAAGATTTAAAAAATGATTAACAAAAGTTCAACCGAAAGTGATTCGCATTTCGACTGGAAGTCTAGAATAACAGCTTAAACTACATCCAGCAGCTTAAACTAGATGTATGAAACATATTGTTACGAATTTTTGTATATTTGTAAATATTTTGTAGTGTTAATTTTGTAAATAGGAAAATTTATGTATATTTCACATAAGGCAGTGCAATAGTTCGCCTTTAATTGCTTCCCCGCAATGTGTGTCTTAATGCTTGATAACGAGTTTTACAAGGAGCAGGGCATTTAACATTATGGTAATGGCAATCTCGCCAAATTGGCGAGATAGAGCCAAGTTGGCAACAGTTTTATGTTTCATGTGTGTCTTAATGCTTGATAACGAGTTTTACAAGGAGCAGGGCATTTAACATTATGGTAATGGCAATCTCGCCAAATTGGCGAGATAGAGCCAAGTTGGCGACAGTTTTAGCGACTAATTTTTTTAGCCAAACTTGGCGACCATTTGGCGACATTTTCGGTCCCCATGTACATGTATAGGACTTTTCGACTACGATCTGAAAAGTTCTCCAAATGTCTATCTCTGGAAGATTCACGAAAGTTCACCTCCCCTATATAAGACCGGGAGGTAGTTGTTGACTGGAGTTAGTGGAGTCATTGAGTTAGTAGAGTCAGTTAGTTGACTGAGGTTAGTCAGTTAGTTGACTGAGTTGAGTCCGTTAATTGATTGGAATTACTG
Organism: Linyphia triangularis; assembly: GCA_963978545.1. Taxonomy (NCBI): domain Eukaryota; kingdom Metazoa; phylum Arthropoda; class Arachnida; order Araneae; family Linyphiidae; genus Linyphia; species Linyphia triangularis. The sequence continues at coordinate 95,827,858 of OZ021723.1, read as the reverse complement.
AGTTGAGATACTGAGTCTCAGTGAACATTCAGAGTAGTTCTAAAGCGAACTGTTTTGCATTGTCTTTTGGCGGCGCTTTAGCAGTTGTGTGTCAAGTTTAACTGCTGTTTGTGCTCTATTGTTGTGAAAAGAGCTGTATTGAGTCTACTAGAACGAGAAGTTCTGGAGTTGTAAGAGAATCTGCAAAGAGTTATATTGGAATAAATTTCTGCAAGTTTTGATCTGCTTTGGCTTCAAATCTTTCGAACCCATCTAAGCAACAATATGTTATCAATAAAAAGGGAATTTTGGTGATGTTTTATGACGAACTAAAATTAAAAAGCGACTTCCGATCGAGGTTTTAGTTTAAAGTTATACTTAAAAAAATGAGCTTCTTTAAATTTTACCACCTTCATATAAATGGTCACAGTTAAAAATGATTAATATTACATGTTGTTGCATGAAACTATAAGGATGAATATGCTGGATAAAAATTAAAATTTTTAATCGGAAGTGACTGAAATTTCGACCAGAAGGAACTGATATTGCCCATATACCAATACATATATGTATCACAGTGATATCGTCTCGGATTTTAGCCACTCGGATTAATATCGTCTCAGATCCGATCACAAGTCCACTCGTACGCACTGAATTTTTTCAAAGCAATTCAGATATGACCAAAATAAAAAATGCAGCATAATAACATCCTCTCCAACATGAGCTACTTCAGAATTATTTTCAAGGGAGGGTGCAGATTACACACTGATTGGTGCAAGTGGTTGATTTTTGATCGAATCCCGACTTTTAAGGCGATTTCCTAATAATATGTTAAAAAGTAGTTATGTAACGAATTTCTGTTCAGTTAATGCAAAATCTCTTTCAAATATCCGTTTTTCAGAGTTCAATACCACCTTTCTTCATTTTACATTTAATTTTCTAATTCCAGGGAGTGCAAGTCCACCCTCTTCTTCCACCACGTAAGTTTACCCACAGAATCTAAAAGGTTGTGAACGATTTTGATTATTGATGGTGGAATTCAAAAATATTTTTTCTTTTTACATGAAGAGCATGAAATTATGACCTGAAGTCTTTTCTAGTGAGCTCCCGTCAAAAACACTTTATTATCTACAATATTGTTTTTTAAAAAAATGAATTGTACGTTGTTACAAAATTAGTAAATACGTTTAAATTCAACAATTACCGATTTATAAAAAAAAAATTAATGGACGTTTTGGAAAAAAATGTTGTTCAAAATTGCATTACAAATAACGAAACCATTAAGTAAATAAAATTTTTATTACGCATGTTTTGAGTTCTCATGTATGGCATTCTACATTGCAAAAACACTTAAGATTGTTGTTCATAATGTTTCTAATGCAATTACAGAGCTTTTAACAGTCCTTTTTGCATTTGCACCTCAAAAAGTCATTTATTGGGAGGTGCACTTAGTTTAGTTGGTAATTGATGCCATGATGGTCATCATAATGACCATCATGGATCGCAAATGTCGTCGAGTACCAATCATCCCATATTCTTGCAAAGAAGGCAAAGCTAATTAGCCTATGAAGGCGTGAGTCTTTTTCAAATAAATTTTATTGTTTTTTAGCTAAAAGATGTTAAAAGTAACTAAAATGAAATTTTATGAAATTTTGTATCTTAAGTTGTACAAATGAACTGTCTATACTAAACTTTCAGTCACATAAACGTAAACTCGTGAAAACTTTAAGCCAATCACTAATCACCATTGCACTGCGCTTATAAATACATGCATGGATTTCAATTGGGATTGACTCATACAAGTGCTAAAAAAAGGATATTTCTAGACCGTTTAGAAAAAATTCAATCCGAGTCTAAAATACATATATCTGAAAGTCAGATCAATGAAAAAACTAAAAATTTCAGCTTTCGTGTCCCCTTCCACCCCCCCCCCTAAAAAAGATAGTGCGATGTGCATCCCTATGAAAATAATCTCCTGACTTAGCTCAGGATTGCAGCTAGTTAGATTTATATTTTTGTCATATTTCGATTGATTAAAAAAATTCGTACGAGTGGACTTCCGGTTGAGATTTCCGTGATTTCCGATTGAAATTTTCCATTCTATATTCAGCACATCCATCCTTATAATTATATGTAACAAGATGAAGTATTAAGAGTTTTTACTAGTGACCCTTTATATGAAGATGATAAAATATAAAGAAGGGCATTTTAAATTCTAACTTAAATAAATCTAAAACTTCTACCGGAAGTCGCTTTTTAATTTTAGTTCATCATAAAACTTCACTAGAATTTCTTTATTGTATTAATAGAAAATGTTTCATGCATGTAATTTAAGCTATTAAATGCAGTTTAAGCTGTTACAGATAGCCTTCCGGTCGAAATGCATATCACTTCCGGTTGATTTTCTTTTTTTCTTTTTTTTTTTTAATCTTTGATCTAAGCCTGATAATTTAACATATTACACATGTCTATAAAGTTCATGATTCTGGCTGTGATCCCCACATATGACTATTTTTATCTGTAAAAACAAACATTTAATGCCTAAATTTAAACTAGTTTAAAAACTCGACCGGAAGTGAAATACGAGTGACTCCACTTCGTAAAATGATTAGAATGACATATTCTATGAATGTGCACAATTACAAACTTATTTCACGAAATGCAGGTTTTTTTCTCTCTAAATGGAAAATACAATTAAATACACTTTAATTAGTAGTTAGCTGCTCTACTACTAATTATAAGTGGAAATATGAACCTGTAAAAGTTGGTGATTTGGTGATGTTTAGTAACGAAACCAACGCATATATTTTTTCATGCGACACTGCAACGTTTTCCTGTTTTTGCGTGCCTACTAAAGGGAAAATTGTTAAAGGCACTGTTAATAAAGAGCGTCGTTTACCTAGATGATATTTTCGATGTTATTGTAATGATTTACTTCACACCAGAACTAAATCATTTTTAAACTCAAAAACTCCAATGAAGAATATTTTAAGGTTATGGGAAGAAGAGACAATTTTTTTATAATTAGATTATACAAAAATATTAGCCGAACGGAGAAAGTTTACCAATTTCTAAACACAAAATTTTATTATTTCGAGAATAAATAATCTCGTGAATAAATAAGAAATACTGAAAAGTTATTAAATGACTAAAAAGTTATAAGGCACATTAAGGGCCCCCTTGCAAAAATAATGAATTTAACAATCACTTTAATTTAATATACACGAAATAGTTATTAAAATTTTCTTTCAATATTGTGCAAGTGAAAAAAAATTCTGATTTAAGCATATAAAATGATAAAACAATATTTATATTTTATTTCCAATGTCTAACAATCTTACATAAAAAACAAAACAAAAAACTTTTTTCCTCAAGACAATTTCATTCTCCACTGTTACCAACTGTGAAAAAAAATTATATTGAAACTGAAATTTTCCTTAAGTAATTTTGTTCATATGAGCGTAACTATTATAATTATTCTTCAAAACCTATCAAAACACCATCCTCCACCATTGCCAATTTAATTATAGCTTAAAAAAAATATTGGAATTAAAATATTCCTTTGAGAAGACAATACATAACAATAACAATATAATTTATATATCACGAGACTAGAAATGAGTCAAAAGATGCAGCGTTACAGAGTGGGTGAGTGAGTCAGTCATCAATGAACGCCACTCTTATAGTAAATTAACAAAGACTTTTGAATGCATCTTTAAAGGTATATGAAATTGTTGAATTGTACAAATTATTTCTAAATGATTTCTACAATTATTTGATCACAAGATTATGGACCTATTTGGAAAGCATATCATGAAAAGTTGCTAACTTTCTCCTAAAATCAATGAATAATAATTGTTTAAAATTATATTCGAAATCAAAACTTTTCAATCCAAAAAATTTAAATCATTGCTTAGAAAACAAATCGTAAAATTTCACCTCAAATTCATAAATTCGACAATTCGAATGTTTACAATTTAAATATATATAAAAATATTAAAATATTAAAATATATCACAATGAACGTTGAGAGACAACTAACTACTAACCAACTCAGGCCGTGCTTATATAGGAGTGGTGAATATACGTGAACCTTCCAGAGATAGACATTTGGAGAACTTTCCAGATTGTAGTCGGAAAGTCCTATATACATGTACATGGGATACATGTACCTATACATGTACCGAAAATATCGCCAAAGGATCGCCAAGTTTGGCGACATTTGGCGATTTCTCACCAAATTTGGCGACAAAAATTAGTCGCAAAAACCGTCGCCAATTTGGCGAGATTCCCATTACCATATTGTTAAATGCCCTGCCCCTTGAAACTCGCTTCCCAGAGTTACCTCTGTAAAACTCGTTATCAAGCAATAACACTTATATTGCCGGGAAACAAACTATTGCATTGCCTTATGCGAAATGTACAGAAATTTATCTATTTACAAAATTAACACTACGAAATATTTACAAATATACAAAATTCGTAACAATATTTTAAAAATATCACATTTAACAATAGGGCAATTCAGTTCAAGATAATGGTAACAAAATAAATGCTTTTTTTTTAGTATTAATATCATGCGTATTTAAGCTAGATACTGAATCTAAGATAATAAGTAAATCAAAAGATTTTTAAAAAACCTACTCATTTTTCTTAGGATTTCCTATCGGTAACGTTTTTTACAGTCAAGAGAATTTTATATATTTTTTAATTTTAAAACTATGTGTAGTACTATATTTACAGTATGTTTACTCCATACACCAAGCAGCATAATAAACCTCAATTTAAAACAAACAAAACAAAAAGAAGTGAAAAACGGCAGAAATTTCGAACTTCTTCAGGGAGTTGGTCCAAATTTCCAAAACCATTTAAACCAAGAGCTTTTTCTGTAGATGTTCCTTCGAATATCCCATCTCTAAAAGCTCAATAGAAGAAATTTATAAAATAAGAGAAAAATGTAAAATATTTACGAACCAAAATGCAGAAAACAGGAAAAGGTCTTGGTTTAAACGGTTTTAGAAATTTGGACCATATCCCTGAAGAAGTTCGAAATTTCTGCCTTTTTTCATTTCTTTTGTTTTGTTTGTATTATTATATACAACTTTTTAACCTAGCAGATTATACGCTGGTAATTTGTTTTCATGTTTTTGACTTTACATTTGTAACTTCATTTATATTACAACTTTTTTTTTTGTTGCTTGTTGTACTTGTTTTTACAACTTCAGAAAACTCTGACATAAACTATTGAAACGTGCTAACGTATTTGAGTGAAAGTGATGATCAGTGAAGTTATTATAAATAAAAAAAGTGCTTTGGAAGGAAATATTAAATTAAAAGGCTATACTAAAATAGATTAGTATATATACGTAGGCATATACAATAATATACACACTTAATTTTGTATATTGAGACCATCCATTAAATGTATTTCTCTAAAAATAAAAAAATTATAAAGTACTTTTCTCGGATGCTATAAACAATTATATATTTTCTTAAAGAACCCTAAAAATATTATACATGTTATTTCTAAAATTAGAAGAGGGCTTGATGATTTTCAACAGTAAAATGTTTTTTTTTTTTTTTTTTTTTTTTTTTTTTTTTTTTTAAACTGTGGAAGCTACACATCTGGCATATTTATTTATCTTGTCATCTACAACTCTTCCATTTGATGCAAAGTACGATTAAATAACGTATTTTTCTAAAAATAAAAATGTTTATAAGAAAAACCTCCAAAAGTTAATATTGAGGATCTTATTTATATTTGTCTGGCTATTTATGGACTAAGTATAAGTCAAATATTAAGTCAACCTGTTCCCTTTTCTACATTATTAAACTCTTTTTGTAATTTGAATGGAAAGTCACACATCTAAATGATTCCGTGTGTGTAACAGTTTTATCAAATGGATCGAAAACAATAACTTTTCTCTGAAACTCAAAAGTAAAATAAAATGTAAGAATCTACGGTTATTTCGCTGTCAAAGCTCAGCTTCCAATTCAGCAGAAAAACGTTTTCCAATTCTGCGAAATTGAATTTATATAACAGTTCAATGTCATAGAAAAGAAGTATAGCAAAAGTAGCAAGAGATTTCTGTTGATTCAACAGAAAACGAACATGAAATTCTGAAAATCCCAGATGCGTTTCCAAATAATTTAACAAGTCGAAAATAGAAAAGACATTTAGACTAACATTCAATCTTGATTTGGATAAAATATGTGGGTGGAAGCTGTCAACGAAAAAAAGTTGCATACATCAACTAAATTGGCTTTTAAGTTAAAATGACTTTCAGTTTTCAGAAGAATTGTAATATTCCGCCTTGTGAAACATGTTATTTATCTACCATATTTGAAAATAATTTGCAAACTCTTGGATATTGACTGAAATACACGTTCTGAATATCTATTCAAATATCTCGTTAGCTTAATTACAAAAACAAACTTTAAACTTTTTAACTGAAGAAAAGAATTTTTTTTTAAAGACAATAGTGAATAGTAGTATAGTGAATGTGAAATTTTAAAATTAGTTTTATTCAGATATTGAAGTAACTATAGAGACAAAAGAACTACTAAATGAAATTTTAATTCAATTTATTAATATACTTTCCCAAGTCATATACATGTATTTATTAAAATTTAACCAATAATCAATTTTTGCATATTAAAACAATAATAATAATCTTATTATATAGAATATATAAAAATGTAAAATAATAAATAATTATTCACAATTTCATGAAATCCTTTTAAATGATAATCATTGCAATTTTTGTGAATATTGCAAAGATTTCCATTTAAAAGGACTTCATGAAATTATACCTTAAATATTAGCATTAAGGGTGCTATTATTCCTTTGATCTAGTCGTTGTGAATAATTATTTAATATTTTACTATTTTATTTTACTTTCAAACAATGTTTTACGTAAACCAGGTTCTATTCTTGTCATTTAAACTACTACTAATTTAATTTCGTATTGAAATTAATTATACCAAAATTTGACGCAGCTACACTTTTATGTTGAAAGGACACAGCAAAGTAAATTTGAAATTAAGATACTTAAACTACAACAGCATTATTCAAGTAAAGATAAAAGAAGAAAACTGAAAATACATATGTTTGTACGAATACAAATTTCACGGTCACATATCTCTCAATTTAAATATATATTTTTTTTTTTCCTAATCAAAACTCAATAAAAAATACCTAACTTTTTCTATTCTTATTTAAATATAAATATTCGATAAATAACGTTCATTGAAAATTATACATTGAGACTACATTTTCAATTGGAAATTGAATTGGTATTCAAGACTGAAATTTTCAGAAAAACGAAATAAATAATTTGTTTTGTCATTAACTTAATCATTCACAATGCAAAAATAGTTGGATGCGAATACCTTGTGTTTCCCTTGACATCTATGAATGAGGAAATTACTCCAACAAGTACGAACAAGATAATCTTGTTATCCTGCTACTTCTAATACGTCATCGAAGATACTTCAAAAACACATGTTTGCTCATTCGTAATGTGGTTTTTCAATATCAGACATTAGGGTTAAATATAAGCTAAAATCGAGTGACGAATACCAAATCAAATTTGACAACATTTAAAATAAAACATCACTGCTTGTCAAATTTTTTATATGCACACAAATGCAATCTACAATATTTGAACACATTTATCTGCAACCTTATTGAAATAGAAGGGGAAGTTAAATCATTAAGGAAATATATTGAAGTAAATGTCGCACTCTAATTTACATATGTTAGCAAAACAATCTATTCATTTTGTACGCAAGTTATACACCCTTCTATTTTCAGAACATGTTTAAATTCTTTGCTAAAAATGAATAAATTCTTTGCTATGTACAAATATACGACTGATTGTTTGTGTACGCAAAGCGAACATAGTTATCCTCATAATATTAGCTGACATATTTGGATAGGATAGTAAAAATCATGTGATGCATTACATGCTACTACACATTCTTCACAATTGCAAAGGATGATTATTTCGTATATAATACACTTTACGTAGTATAAAAGTTAAATATTAAATATAACTTCTATACCAAGTACATAATGCATAATAAACGGAATAATGATCCATTTTATTTGTGGCAAATGTGTAGATGTATTCTACGTCATAGAGAAGTTAAGTATAACTTATATACGATGTAGAGTGCATAATTAACGGAATAATCATCTTTTTCACTTGTAGAGAATGTGTAGATGCATTCTAAGTTATAAAGAAGTTAAATATAACTTATATACGATGTAGAATGAATAATAAACGGAATAATCATCCATTTAATTTGTGGCGAATGTGTAGATGTATTCTACGTCATACAGAAGTTAAATATAACTTATATACGATGTAGAGGGCATAATAAACGGAATAATATTCCCTTTCACTCGTAGGGAATGTGCAGATGTATTCTACGTTATAGAGAAGTTAAATATAACTTATATACGATATAGAGTGCATAATAAACGGACTAATCATCCATTTCATTTGTGACAAATGTGTAGATATATTCTACGTTATAGAGAACTTATAAGTATAACTTATATACGATGTAGAGTGCAATAAATGGAATAATATTCCCTTTCATTTGTAGCGAATGTGTAGATGTATTCTACGTAATAGAAAAGTTAAATATAACTTATATACGATATAGAATGCATAATAAACGGAATAATCATCCATTTCACTTGTGACAAATGTGTAGATATATTCTACGTTATAGAGAAGTTAAATATAACTTATATACCATGCAGAATGCATATGAAAAGGAATAATCATCCAATGCATTTGTGGAGAATGTGTAGATATATTCTACGTCGTTGAGGAGTTAAATATAAGTTCTAAACGACGTAGAATCCATAATAAACGGAATAATCAGATAATCAACCATTACATTTGTAACAAATGTGTAGACCCGAAGCGGGCTAAACTCTTTTAAATTATAATTTAACTGATGTGTCATTTTTTTTTCAGCTCACTATCTGTATATTATTCAATGTTTTTTCAAGAAAAACCAATACATCTTCTCTCATGTAAACTCTCCTTAAATAATTCATTTAATCCTGAATAATTATTTGTTTTAGTGGAACTGCTGTTTCACTGTACAATGTTCAATGCGCAATTCAATGAACTTTGCTGAATAAACTAAAAAAAATCAAATCGAAAGTAATAGCTTAGAAATTATGTTTCTAAACCTTTTTTCTTGAAGAGGTAATCATGTTGACTAAAAAAAAACCCAGTACACCAGAAAATTTCTTTCTTCATAACTAAATTTCAGACGAAAAAAGTGTAAATTTTTATGAGGCTCATTTGATTATAAAAACGGAAAACTCCAAAAGAATTATAACAATATGTTTGAGGGCTTTTCAAGCTCACATCGCGAATACTGCAGCATCCTCCAAAATATAAGATTGAAACTTTGCTTCTTCGGGTATATTGATAAGATTTTCTTCGAGCTTTGTTTTCACGGAATTGTTAAGAATTTTTTTTTTCTGGTGAAATGGGTTTAATCATCCAGTAGTTGTAAACTTTCATCCCTTGTGATATCTTAAGAAAAATGTTATTGTCTAGAATCAATTTTTGTTTGCCTTTCTGAAAATGTTAAATTTTCCATAATTCTTTTACGTCTTTATTTGAATTTGTTTCAGTAAACTTTTTAAAAGCCATCTTGTTTGTCTTTTGTAAGAAAAAAAATGGATTTTTAATGTTATAAAACAAAATGCTTCTCAGTACACTTTTTTAAAACAATATAGAAAGTAATTAGCGATCAATGGTTTCAGAGTTTAAAGATTAATTACAATTTCATTATTACTTCAAATTTTTTCATAAAGAAATGATAATGGAATTCTAGCAAAATGGAATTTTTTTTTTACCACTACGTCTGGTAAAGGAGTTTCAAAATGCATTGGAGGTACTATCAAAAGGCTAAACTGAGACCCCAGCTTAGCTTTACCTCCAATATCTTGAATAGGCAACTGTCAATATTGTAGGGCTGCGGTTTGCATGTGTAACATCTTTGCAGTATGAAAGAGAATAATTTATTTTATGTTAACTCTAATGCGAGTCCTATTTATCACTCAAAATTTTCAAATGCGACGCATCCACTAGATTCTTTTTTACCTGGAGAATTTCATTTTATTTTTTTTTAATAATGGCGTTAGTGGGATAAAAAAAAAGTCTGTGTTCTTTAACTGGCAATTTCTAAGTTTATTTATTTATTTGTTTGTTTGTTTGTTTGTTTGTTTGTTTGTTTGTTTGTTTGTTTGTTTGTTTGTTTGTTTGTTTGTTTGTTTGTTTGTTTGTTTGTTTGTTTGTTTGTTTGTTTGTTTATTTATTTATTTATTTATTTATTTATTTATTTATTTATTTATTATTTTTTTTACCTGCAAAGAAATTTCAAAATCGTCCACTAATCTAGAAACTATCAAGCCAGGGTATTATTTGTTTCCAAACAACAAGCAATCATTCAATCAAGTTTGTAGTCAGGTATTTTTTCTACTATTGCTAGAGCATTTTAGAGAAAAAGTTGTTTTACGATGGATATACTTTTATTAGATGTGTCTCCTTAATGCCTCTATTTGTAGTAATCTGTTGCATATCATTTCTTCAACACCCGGAACAGCATTAGGAGAGGGATTCATATTTTCATATAGGGTTGTTACAAAACTCAAAACAGCATTTTTACTATACACTGACTATAAGGCATTTTGATCCACTCCTTGCTATTCGCATTGATAACTCTTTGCAAACTCTATTTTCAAAATACATACTGATGGGTTTGTTTTATCATTTCGAAATTCGCGTTACCTCGAATTCTTGTAGTGTGCTTATGCTCGACAACTTTAGAAAAATTCTCTTATAGAAGTTCTTTTAGATTTCTCTCTCCAGTATAGCATTCTCTAAAAACCCATTGCATTATATTATCGTTACCTTTACTCCATTCTTCCCAAGTAATATCCCCGCCTTTAATGTATATATTGGGTATTGTATCTTTTCTCCATTTTCGGAATGAATAGAATATATTTTACTTGAAAACAAACTGAGCTGATATTATTATCACATAACGTTTCGTTCCAATAGAATTTTGAATCGTAAGGAATGGGCAAACTGTTTAGTTCAAGAAAGAAATTTTAACAAATCAGACCCTTGTATTGGTCAGTGTAGACCTAAGAGTATGATATTCTGTGGCTGATTTTGCAAAAAGTAAAAAAAAAAAAAAAAAACTTGATTTGTGAGTTTCTTTCTTTAAATAAGACAAATGTGTTCTTTAAAGACACAGTTAGATAATCACCTGAGTCATACTTCTATATTTTATTTAACAAAAGAGATAATTAATTGAAAGGAGGATAGCTAAGCCTTGCTTTGACTAATTAAAAACAGTATATATTAACTATATATTTGGAATATAGACAAAGTAAAGTATTAAATATTGAACTGGAGGCTCCAACTGGTTTCTCATCAGGGGGTTCAGACAGCCGGAAACCCCCAGGAGGCATTTCTGAAAGAGTAGGGCCAAAAAGGCACCGAATGTCACTCTTGAACCCCAACGCCTCCATACCAGAATAATGAAAAATCAAAGAAATACAATAAAGAAGTATGCGATGAAATACAAAATAGTCCCTAGAACTTACCCCTTTGAAAAATACCCGAAAATACAGTAGAAAAAAATTTCAGTTTAAAACAGCAACTCCAAAAACTGCTCCGCAGAAAAATCAATCCCTCAGAAAATAATTACGTATTCTTAAAAGTACAATTTAAAGGCGCCCTCTATATACAAAAATTAAAATTGAAAATTCAAAAGATTAAAATAAAACAAAAAATTAAAAATAGGAAGAAAAAAAAATCTTCATTTACTGGGGCCTACTCAGTAAAACTTCAATATCGCCCTAATTAGTACACATTCATGAAATATTGAATTCCCAAAAGTTTTAAGGAAATTTATTTTTGAATTAATTATCCTTAAAAATTTTGCAAGCTTTATTAAAATCCTTATCATTATTACAAATATACATTTGGAACCTTCTTATCAACTTACAATGTCCTGATTATATTGGAAGATATTAAAAGACTTCATTCAGGATTTGACCGTGATATTTTATTTTCTATAGTTTCAAGTGATCAGTTTGGATGCTGTGCACAATTTCTTTGTTTTAAAATAGCATAAGTTGCGTTTTTTGTGTGCCTTTTATTTTGGTTAGTTAAAAATTTATTTTTATTTTCCACAATTGCAAATAGCGCTTAATTTCCGTTTTCTAAAATGGTAAAGGTTATGTCATTGAATGCGTTTTATATCGTTTACTTATAAAGCTATATTTTGCTTTAATGTTATTTTACCTCAGAAAAAAATTTGTTAATGAAATTTATCTTTTTTACTTCCAATTACGCAGATGTTTCACAGAATAATGAAAGTATTGTCTGCGCTAAAAAAAAAAAAAAATTCATTTTTCTACGTTTTAGAACAACTTGATTTCAAAAAATGTTCTAGAAAAAAATTTCTGTGTGTCTGTTTGCAAGTAGTCAACGTTAAACCTGAACAAATTGACCTACTATGATCAAATTTGGTGTGCGTGTTAGTGGTGGCCATGGCATCTACCATTTAAGATTTTCGTCAAAATCGCTCATGCACAAAAGGTTAAAATCATGAAAATTCATGAAAAATTATTATTTCAGCAATTGTTAAAAAATACCTCAAACGATTTTGATTAAAATAGCTGTGCTAATGCTTCTTAAGGTATTCTAATCGTCCCCACCTCCGAAATTCCTGTAGAAATGCTATAAAAGGGTAAAAAGTTGAAAAACGAGCACTTTTAACACAGAGTTCGTCCCTTGACCATCGCCCATCAACGATTGATTTTCAATTTCTTTTTCATGTACAAGAAAGGACAGTGTAATGTCTATCGAATAACATTGCTAATTTCTCCATTTTGGCGATTTTTTTTTTTTTTATTAATTTTATTAGCTCATGTAAAAATCATTGCCATAAATATCGCCCAACTAGCCATTTTAACCTAAAAGAGTGGAAATATGAAAACGGTACATAACGCCATAGTAAATTTTAAAGCAATGACCAACATTATTGTGTAATTGAAAGTTGTGCGATGTTCTACAAAACCTAGTTTTCATACTGGAGCCATTTTAATTTAAATTATGTAATTGTAAACTTTCTCATGAAAATCTCATTATCATTAAAGGAATTAATTTCGTATGTTAAGCATTTTTGCATTTCAAATTTAATTTTTTTTCTTTTTTATATATTAATCTGAAAAATTTAGTAAAATTGCTAGTTTTAAAAACAAAAATAATGTCCTTCCTTTAGTTAGGAAACGACTTATTTATCAAAATCATAATTGGTCATCCAGGTCACCAATAAAGTTTAGTAGTTTTTATTCGCTGGAGATCGATCGTGGGACCTTTGGTTTCCCAGCTAGATACTCTAACCACTAGACAAAAGAGATCAATTTTGTCTAGCGATAGAGTATCTAGCTGGGAAAGCAAAGGTCGAACGATCGATTCCCTGCACACGAACCATCCCCTCGTTAAATAGCTACTACGCTTTAGTTCCTTAAAAGTTGCCTTGCCCCTATCCAATTAAAAGATTTTACTAATATAAGTATATTATAAATGTATACCCACTTCAAAGTTTTAATGAAATGATTATTACAATCGACCAAGCATAACACAATCAAATTAAGTAAACTCTTTAAAAGTTATTTGCTAAACTTGATAGAATTATCTCTCTCTCTCTCCCTGATGGCCATCATTACAAAATCAATTATTCTAACTCAAAACTATTCCAGTTACTTAACTTCACTCCCAATTAATTATAGGACAATGACCTTTATTGAAAGAACATTCATCCCGAGATCTGTTTTGAAACAATTACATTTTAGGTAGAATTTATGATATTGCAAAAATATTCTATTAACGAAGCAGCTAAGTCAAACGAGCTTAATTTTAAAGCATTTTTTATATGCAATACTATCACGAAGTTCTGTACGAGAGTGTTTCCCGAGTGTAACAGAATATCACAAATAACTTAATGCCGGCATTATTGACAAAACCTTTGCTGTAAACATTGTAATAAAATTTGGTAAAAAAAACAACATTGCCCCACAAACTTAAATTATAGAAATAAATAGTAAAGTTAGAGAAATCGAAGGGGAAAAAAATGAATTTTTGGAGTTGCGTTGTAAGTTTGTAAGACATACTATAAAGATGTTCTTATATAAAGCATTTTCTCCAATATTATATTGCATTTCATATTTAAAAAAGTATATTTCATGTAAAAAAAGTGTTTGTGTTTATTAAAGAATGCACTTCACAGTTATTTTTATATATATATATATATATATATATATATATATATATATATATATATATATATATATATATATATATAAATTACAAACAATCCTAATTTAGAAACTATTTCAGAAATTGATCATTCTTTACCAAATCTTTAGGAACTAAGATGCATTAAAAATATTTTAGTGCTCTTTAATATAGTTTTGAAAATAAATATTGTGCAAAAATGTTGCTAACGATAGATTAATTAAAGCAATGATTCCTATTCTTGAATTTGTAAGGAATTTAAATTATAAGTTTCAATTATCACTGTGGATTCTGTGCCCTACAAAGATTTTATTTCTACCGAGATGCGTGACGTCACGATTCAGTGTCCATTATTTGAGTATTAAGTAGGTGTTGCCTAAACTCTGAAATTGAATGGGGTGGGGGGGGGACAAGGGTTTGAAAAAAAATGCTTGCTAGGTGGGGGTGTATTATTTATTGTATATAACAGTGAAATGTTTAACCCTTTGCACTCCAGTGGCGCCTCTCAGGCGCCACACGACTGGATGCCAAACCACGAGAGGACTATTAGGTGTGATGCGGAAATTCGATGCAAGGCCAATGACTGTGTTTAGTTTCTATGAAGCAAATCCATAAACACCAGCCGAACCTAAAATGTCTCGAGTTGCTGATTCCTCCGCGCGAAAAAGGCCTGGATTGCAAAGTGTTAATGTGTCATAACAGGAGGCGGTTTCTAATAACAAGGGCTTCCATATTTATGAACATTTTTAGTGAACAAAGAGAGCTTATGTTTCCCCAGCAATGAACCTTTTTGAAAGTCCACGCTCATGTGCTAATGAACCTTTCAGCGAGCGAAACAAGCCTGTGCTTGCGTAGTAATAAAACTTTTAGCGAGAGAAGTGAGTTTGGGTTTACATAGAAATGGCTCTTTCAGCGAGCAAGGCGAGCCTGGTTCGCGAACAGTCAAAAACTGATATCTATAAGGAACAACGGGTCTCTGCAACGCGGGGCTACGCAGCTAGTAAATATATATTATTACCAATATTCAATATAATTCGTCTTCACCAAAAAAAGTTTAGTTTCAGTACATAAGAATATGCATTTTTTTGCTAATAAAATGATTAAAAATTAAATAATTTTATTTTTTAAATGGAAAAACAAAAATTTAACATTTCTTAAAATAAGACCGGGCAACAAATTCCAAGGCAAAAATGCATTTATTTTTCTTCATAACATCTACAATCTACATTTATATTATATTGCGGAATAAATTGCAATGGAAAATAATCAGTTTTCCTCTTTAAAAAGTGAGTTAATGGATTTTTTTTTTCCAGACTTTATTATGAGAAATAATAATTACTTCCTTTACTTCACTGGCTATAACATTTTCTTATTGCGAAGCTTAGTCGAAAAATATTTACTAGAGTACAAAAAGTAATAAAAAACAATGCATGAATATAAAATAAAACAAATCTAATAAATTCCTAACCAGCTTTCACTTTTTCGCAGTCATAAATACGCTAATAATAAATAGGCTTTACGAATAAAAAGCTTTCTACCAAAAGTGCATTTTTTTTTTTTCATTCACTCTCTACCTATATACTTTTAGTCAATCTTAACCAAACCTTGTTAAGAGTAGAAAAGTATTAATCGAAATTTTTAAGTAATATTTACTTTCTATTAAAACACGTAAAAGATTATTTCACTTCATTTGAAATTTGCATCTAAGTTAGGAGTTCTATTTCAAAACTTTAATTTCTTCCGAGATGAAAAACTGATTATATTTCCGTAGTCAAACTTTCTGAAACTAAGCAAAAGTGGATCAATATAAACATATGCACGAACGATGGAAATTTCTGAAAGAAAACTAGCTCGTGAATAAATTTTTAAGATGTTTTTCCTCTGTTTCTTCAAATGCATTTGCGTTAAAGTAGATGAAGTGAAAAATGCTAGGGAAAAGTTTGGTTACCAAGTCATATGATTAGAATTTAGATTCAGCTTATTGAGACAGATTGGAGGGCTTAAAATTGAAAAACATATTATTTATAAATTTGGAAATAAAAAATACAAACTTTTATTAATTTAGATAATTTAAGAGATATAGGACACAAAAATTAAAAATCTCCAATTTTAAAATGATTGTTCTGAAATTTTCAGGTGTATTTTAGTAATTGTGGTTGAATAAACTATTAATTTGTATTGAAAAACAACACTTTAATTTCTTTTAAATTTAAATTTGTTAAACTTTGACTACCTTTATTTTTACAATTTTTTTTTAAACTAAATTACTTAATAATCGCACTTAACACTTAACACGTAAATAATACTTAATAAACGTTTTTTTTTTTTTAATTTTTATATTATTAGAATTTTTGAAAAAAACGTTTTACTACAAAACTTCCGGTAGTATTTCAGCAATTTGTTTTTAAATTCCAAAAATTTGTTTAATTAGCATATCACTAATTCAAAAAGACAAAATTTAAAAAAATATTAAAAAAATTCTTCCAAAAATTGTCATGCTTTAAAATATGCAGTTCTAAAATTATACATTACTAGAATACAAATTAATATACATACTAGAATACAAATACAACTTATCAGCACCAATTAACTCGAGTTCAAGTTTTGGAATAGCATTGTTAAGAATAATCTGTCATAGTGCTGCTAATCACTCAATATTAAATGTTGTAATTTAGGTAGAATTCAATTTACGATTTCATTAAAATCAAATATATATAAAGTATTATTTAAATAATAAAAGAACTTCGTGAATAAATGTCCTATACTCCTTAAATGGTGTTTCAATTGAAAATTAAGTAAAGAGATTGCCTACGTAAAAAGGACTTGTATTCAATAAAGTCCTTTACACAATATCATGTAGAAGTAAAAATAACGTTTAACTCAATCAAATACGATTACGCTGACAAAGATTTTTCTCTTTCTATTTTGTACTAAATATTGTATTTTGATTGAATTAAACTTATTATATTGAAGTAAAAACTACAACTTTTTACTGAAGTAAATTTTTTGTAAATGAAGACTAAGCAAAATCCCTAAGCTCATGCTGAATGAGAACTTTAGAAGGTTTTTTCGCTCTCCTTCAATCTTGGTCTAATTAGAGCAGCGTTAGCCACTACGCGGCCCGCGAAAGATTTTTCTGCTGCCCGCTGGCACCACAGAAGATTTTTTTTTAAAAAATCAAATTTCGCAGACGGACTTTTTTTTACGTAATTGTAATTTATCCGAAAAAAATATGTGTTGACCATGTAAACAGAGTTCTACAGTACGTGCCTGAAGAAGCTTTGAGCAAGGTGGTTTTCATCAAGAATAAAAACAGGAATAACTTCACTGAATCTCATTTGAACAATTTATTACAAGTGACTGCAACAAATACTCCGAAAGACATCAACTCTACCATAAAATAAACCGAACAATTTCGACCGCCATCGTCTCACAATTGATATCGACTAAAACGAAGCAATCTGGAAGTACAGTTTAAATAGTTTTATTAAAAGTTAGGTCAAGTCGCACTGTCACATTGAAACAAAAGATTCACTTCATTTTTAAAATTTGGTTTAATAACAATGAAAATAATTATTTTTTTGAATAATATGGAGGAAAAAAATAATCAATTTCAATTGTAATTTTATTAGGATAAAAAATTTTTTTTTCTTCTTCCAGTTTTCAGAAATGCTACATATTGTTAAATCAATGATAATTAAAGATACATATTTTGGTGTATCCGGCCCTCGAAAAGCTCCAACAAAAGTAATACGGCCTGCCTCTAAAAGTTAGTGGCGAACACTGTCTTAGGATATCAAAAGCTTTTTTTTATTTTCTCATGCACAAAAAGGTCATTGGAAACTGATTTGAAGATTAGGACATGCTCCAGTGAGCCATTTTTTAAGACTTATATCTTACATTAGAAATAGCAAAAACATTTGAATAGTATTATTTATAATATGCATTAGTAATATTTAGTTGCTGATATCGACAGAAACGGAGTAATCTGGAAGTACGATTTAAATAATTTTATTCAAAGTTATGTCAAGTCGCATTGTTAAGCTGAAACAACAGATTCACTTCTTTTTTAGAATTTGATTTACTACTAATAAAAACAATTATTTTTATAATTAGTTGGAAAAAATATACTCAAATATCAATTGTATTGAGATAAAAAAAATTCCAGTTTTCAGAAATGTTACATAAAGTTAAATCGATAGTAATTAAAGAAACATATTTTGGTATATCCGGCACGCGAAAAGTTTTAACATAAGTCATACGGTCCGCCTCTTAAAGTTAGTGACGAAAGCTGAATTAGAGGTAACACCTTTTCACTGCATGCAGACGATATTCTTCTTATTTTACTTATAATTATAAATCATTAAATACAAATTTCAATCCCCGAAAAAAATTCTTTTTTGAAAATATAGTACAGAAAATATGTTAATGTATCGAGCTAATTTCGAGATAATATTGCATGGTATTAAAATATAGTAGTCAATATTAAAAGAATAATCTTATTATGTTATATTAAGAAAATAATATTAATATACGAGAATGTATTTAGATACATAAAGAATAGTATAAATAAGATTATTTTTATTGGGTCAATATTTATTTGTGTTATTTTTATAACACTTTCCATAAAACAAATAAATTAAAAATTTGACAAATGAACCGAGTCAAATAAAATGCAATAACCAAGTTTATATTTCATTGTGTTACGAGCATATGTATAGAAAAACTATCAAATAATTCTCATGGATATAAACATTATTTCTTACACATTACACATGTTTTTGGCATACAAAAAATAAAAGAAATATGATTATTATTAAAGGCATTCGACTTAACAAACATTGTCCAAAATTTCGCCTCTTTGATATTTTGTCTAACTATAGTATCACAATTCTATTAATCATTATAATTAGATAACTTAAGACATTCATTTTCACTAAGAACAAGAAGCAAAGTTTAATTAGTTGTGAATGACGATTTTAACTTGATAAAGATACTCACAAGACTTTTTTTTTTTTTTTTTTTATTATTATTTCTATTTTACATGTACTTCACTACATAAAAAAAACCAAGAAATTATGGATATTTATGATGTTATTATAAGAAGAAGAGGTATGAAACTATGAATCAATTGATGATTTACAACTATCTATGTTTTTTACAAAAACACACAGACATATTTGTTTTAAAAAATTAAAAACATATATTTTTTTTTAACTAAAGACGCCCAAGATTTATTTTTTTAAATATTTTCATGTGGCAAATTCAAATAAAGACGTATATGAGCTCTAGGAAATTTAACATTTTCAGAAAAACAAATTAAAAATTGTTTCAAGGTATGCATATACAATTGAGATGATTTTATTTAATTTTTAGGTAATAAATTCAAACTTTTTGGCAGTGTATCAGAATTAAAAATGATGCATTTATATACATAAACTTTTTTTTCCGTCAATTTTTTAATCAACTAATTGCAATTAAAGTTACTAATTAGGACATTATTAGAACATACATAAATAAATTTCTAATTAACTTAGAGGTATGATTTTTACTTCAAATAAAGATATTATATTGACGCATGTTCCTATGGAGAATTTTGAATTTGGCTGCAATATTTATTTAATTATAAATTTTTAAATAAAAAGTTTTAAAAAATACATAGTTTGTAACAAAAAATTAAGATTAAAATATTCATAAAAAATGTGTTTATAACAATATATATTAAATTCTCCATAGAAAACACATTCACAACTTGTGTCTTCAGAACAAAATTAGAATTTTGTAAATCGGACAATTTATTATGAAGTTATGACCGTTGGCGTAAAGTCATACAACACCAAAATGTCATTCTTCAGAAAACGCGTTTAAAGTTTACTTCACTAATGAATGTGATAAAAAACAGGTTCACAAAACCCACTGTAATTTAAAAAGTAAATTGAGTCTCAGAAAGAAAATGGCAATATTTTAAAGGTAATGAATTCGGGAATATTTTAAAATAAAAAAACAAAAATGCAGACTTGAGTCAAATTTTGAAATTCCTGATGAATATGTATATCTTAAGTCAATATTATTATTATTATTATTATTTATTTTTTTAGAAATCACAAAATGTGAAAATTTACAGCTACCTGATATTTAAACACATTCCTCTCAACAAGAAAATATTTCTTAACAATTCAGTAAAAACTAAAAACCAGGGAAATCCCATTAATTATACCTGACAAAGAAAAACTTAAAACTTTTTTTTGTCCCCGAGAATGTTGCAGTGTACGTGGCCAGAGTTCAAAGAGCCCTCAAACACATTGTTATAATTCTTTTGGAGTTTTGTGTTTTATAAGTAAAGTAGGTGAGGGGGGGGGAGGGTCGGAGGTCCGCCACTGAACTCGTTAACGCAAGAAGAAAAAAAAAACGCTGGGGCTTCTCCCTCTTCTTAGGTTTGCCCAAAAGCATTTAATGATAAATCACGTTCCTTTCAACAGCTCGCCGAAACAATGGTTTATCATAAAAATGGGAAGGAAAAATATAACCCATAAAAACAAAGTTTTAAATATAAATCTTTTATATGCATTGCCAGTTTTTAAACTCATTAACAATTCCGTTTCTGTTGCCAGCGAGCGCTTGTTTTTAACATTTAAAATTACATGTAAGCAACATCTCTGTAAACAAAGTATGTAGTTAAGTACATTTAAAAATGTATTTAATAAAAATGAATGAGAATTTAGACATTCACATCCAAACATCTTTTATTTATTCTGATTAAAATAATTAATTATTTATTATTTAAAACAATTTTAACAACAGGAAAGAAAATGGGATTATTACTATTCCAAAATGATTATAGTAACGTGTGTAAAATCCATCTTTTAATTACAGTGACAGTCCCCAAAATTTGATGGAATGCATTGTCATCGACATCGAATCTATCTGTTAAGTTTCAGTCGGATTGGATAACGACAAGGGGGTTAATTAGGCCCCTGCATATTTGCCCGCCATCGACACGCACACACAAAATCGAAGTTATGGATGCGTTAAGGTCTGCAATTTGCGATCTTTATCTGGCACTGGCTAACGGAATATTACCAGGCAAAGATATAAATCAAACTTTAACTTCAACACAAATTAATTGGCTAGATTTTTTTTTTTTTTTTTTTTTTTTTTTTTTGTCAACTGAAAACATTTAAGTATAATGATGTCATTTACTACCTTTTCAATTCTCATTCAATGAAGTTTGTGATAGTAAGTGTAAATATAATCCATTTCCGCTCCAAACTATATTACTAAAATGTACTGATGTATTTAATGAACATTTACAAAGCCAAAAATTATTTCTTTAACAAACCTTTAAAATAAAAATAAAATACTCGAATTACATGAGGATGAGGAATGTTTCATAAACTCAATTTCACTGAATCGGTGGAGAGGATATTGGCAAGAATATATTGTAAAACCTGCGTTCGAATGTAAAACCATAGAACAATCAGTATCCCAGTAAGATCGATTTAAATAGTTAGACTAAAACTCAAAAAAAAGTTTACAATATATTAAAAATTCTATTAAAAAATAGTCAATACTTTTGGGTGAAAAAATATTGTTGATTAATGGTTCTCATGTTTGGCTGTCTTATGTACGCGTATTGGCCAAACATTTTATGTTTACCAACAAGAACATTACGTATGTGTAGCTATAAATTATTTGGTCGAAAAAAGTGTTTAATAAGTAACCTTATAAAAACCTTGACCTTGAAAGCTGGTGGACAAAAAATGTAACTCCAGTTGCGTTAAACTATACCATTATTAAATGGTTATTGGTCATCTTAGTGACTTACATATAGCTTCTAAGCAACTTGGAATGCATAAAGACAACACTTTCTAAGTAAAATGTACCAAACAAAAGCTCCAATACACAATAACTTGTGACCACCCGATATATTTAAAAAACAATTCATGTAAATTAAAGAAATTGAGAAAATTTATATATTTTTACATTCCTCGGCTAAAACATCGCAGTTTATTTGGAGAACTATAGACGCAAAAAACTAAAATTAAAAATGCAAAAATATTTCAAAGTAAAAAGCTAAAATTTTTAAAACTTAATTCGAATTTTAAAAAGAAGTCGTGGACACTCTACATGTGCTGATACCACATATTTACATCCAACAGTAATATTATTATTTTTCATAGCAACAAACTATCAAATAATTAATTAATATATTGCTTTCTGAGAGTATAAAAAAGTCTCCTAAAAGCAATTTTAAATCCCGTGAAAGATTATTTTAGTTTCGAGGAGCGTTTTTCGATTAATAAAAAGTATATTGAGTTTGGGATCATACACAACCTCTCAGTAAAATTCCTTTAAAATATATCCAAATAAGATGGTTCGTCTATTAAATAGTGAAAACCTCATAAATTTGAAACTTATTTCTAAAAAGAATAAAGGTAAAAACTCATAAGAGATATTTGTAAGTTTATGAACGAACAGCCAGCTTAGGGTTATTTTTGGAAGTCAATTTATTACTGAAACTCTGTGTAAGTTTTCATACCTTGCTTCTTTTTAATCGTAAAATGTTTCCAAACAACTAACCTAACTTTTATTAATTTTTTTTTTTTTTTTTTTTTTTTTTTTTTTTAAATAACAAGATAAATTATTATAAAAACTTATTCATTCATTAACTTGTCTTATATGCATTGCTAGCTGTATACCCGAGCTGCGCTACAAAATTTTACCATGTGCATTTTAGCAATCAAAAGACATTCATGTATTCCACACTTCAGACGTTTGATCCCCTTTCGATCCCGACAAATAGATTTATCAAAAGAACTTTCATTTGTTGAATAAGAACTTTCGTTTGTTGAATTTTTTTCCAAAATTCATAGTTATGATTATATTGGAAATGACGCAATTGAATATCCCTCATTTAACTCTCTTTGAACCCTTTTTAATTATGTAATCGAGATTTCAATAGTTTATTGTTTGTATATAACTGTATTGGAAGTGAGACATAAAGATATTCCTCGTATAGTTTCAAATACATCGACATTTCATTCCTTACAAAATTCATTAATCGGTATTGGAATAACTTATTTTTTCTATATTTGCTCATCTTAACATTTGCATCAAATATAAGAATTGTGACAACCTTGGAAGTGGGTCATTCGGACTCGTTTGAAACGTTTAACTCCTTTTCCACCCCTTAAAGTGGGTTAATCGAGATAGCTTACTATTTCTATGTTTACCATTGTTGATATCTGTACCAATTTTCAGAGTTGTGAACGTGTGGGAAGTGAGAAAATTAGTGATGAGTGAGTGAATGAGTGAGTCAGTGAGTGCTTCGCCTTATACAGGGTGTCCAGAAAAGGACTCCCTGATTTCAAAATTAAATATCTCGAAAACAAAGATCGATAGAGGAATGCAGTAAACGGTATGTTTATTGTGAAAGCTGTAAGAATTTTATACAGCAGTTTGAAATAATAGTTACAAAAGCTGCTAACAGATGGCGCTGTACGCTGTACAGCTCATTATCAGCATACAAAAATGAAATAATCGTATGAAAACATTCTTTGCAAAAAATCACATCACAATGTTTTCAAAATGTTCACCATTGGCACTACAGAGGTGGCGCAAACGAAGAATGAAATTTGCCATCACATTTCGTAGTGTCTCAACAGAAATGGATTCACATGCCACACAGATCGCCGATTCAAGCTCGTCCAGCGTGGTGAGATGCTTCGGGTAGACAATGTCTTTCAATGTGCCCCACAAAAAATAGTCACAGGAAGTCAAATCCGGCGAATATGGAATCCATGCTGCACCAGTAAATTTGGGATATTCCAAAGAAATGACTCGATTCCCGAAGTATTCATCAAGAAAGCGAAACACTTGTTCGGTACGATGTGATCGGGCTCCATCTTGCATAAACCATTCAGTACGTGGTCGATCCTCTAACACTTGCTGTGTGGCGACAAATTGTTCCAAAATTGCAACGTAACGTTCACTAGTGACAGTTTCTCGAATGAAAAAAGGGCCAATAATGCCTCTGCTGCATACTGCAGCCCACCCAGTAACTTTAGGAGAATACAGGGGTTTCGCTTCACACCAATACGGATTTTCGGAACCCCAAAATCGCCAATTCTGTTTATTCACGAATCCATTCAGGTGGAAGTATGCTTCATCTGTAAACCATATGCAGCCAACATCAAATCCTTCACTATCAATCATTGTGAGCATCTGATTAGCAAAGTCAATCCTTTGTTGCACAGCTCGTACGGGTATGGCCTGGTGAGTTTGAATTTTGAATGGAAACATGTGTAGGCTCTTTCTAAGTATTTTCTGCGTGCTGGAACGATTCAAACCAGTCTCAGATGCAATTCTACGGACGGATGACATTGGATTTTGCTGAATAATTCCAGAAACTGTGGCGACATTTTCAGGCGTAACTGCAGTTTGCTTGCGGCCAACATTCCCCACTAGATCATCAGTTACGCTGCCTGTTCGTTGAAATTTGGCAAAGAGCGTACGAATCGTTTTCGCATCGGGTCCTTTTGGAACATTAAATCGTGCTTGAAAACTGCGCCTTATTGCCGTAGGACTCTCTTTTAACCTGTGGTACTCTAGCACCAGAAAAATGCGTTGTTCAATGGAGTACATGGTTTTAATCTCTTCCTTCGGTACGCTAACCTCCTTTGACGCTTCAATAGAGGAACTGATCTCTCTGGGCTTCGGATCACTATTTATACTAGGCATTACGTATGGCGATTACAGCGCCATCTATTAGCAGCTTTTGTAACTATTATTTCAAACTGCTGTATAAAATTCTTACAGCTTTCACAATAAACATACCGTTTACTGCATTCCTCTATCGATCTTTGTTTTCGAGATATTTAATTTTGAAATCAGGGAGTCCTTTTCTGGACACCCTGTATACAGGGTGTCCCTAAAGGTCATGTCCAAACCGCACACATGGTTGTGTCAGGTCATGAGGAAGCAGAATTACATAGGAAAGGGGGGTCGGAAACGCGATTTTGACAGTGAAATTGCATCGTAACCGTCAGGCAAAGAAAAGATAACAAACGGTGTTAAAAATCTTTATTTTACTACAAAACAGTAGCAAATAAAAAAGAAAAATGCTACAACTCATAGTAAGTCTTCAAAATTGTCCCAAACAGCTGCGATGCATGCTTCACATCGGCGCCGCATGGAATCGCGAACTCGTTCGAATTGGCCAGTAGTCTCTCGGACACGTGCCGCCGCTTCAACGATACGTGCAATGAGGTCCATGTCCGATGGAATGGGTGTCTCGTACACCAGACACTTCAGGTATCCCCAGAGGTAAAAATTCAGGGGGGGGGGGTTAGGTCCGGGGATCGCGGTGGCCACGTTACAGGGCCGGCTCTGCCAATCCAGTGATTTGGGTACGTCAAGTCCATTAACTGACGTACATTTCTGTCGAAATGTGCGGGAGCCCCATCATGCTGGAACCACATGTTGAGGCGTGTCGTTGCGGGAACATCCACTAACACCGTGAGCAATACTTCTACTATAGCGAGCAAAATACTTCTTCCGAAAAAATGGCGTACGAAACTCCGTCCAGGCGTCCAGGCATTACGTATGGACCAATCAGCATGTCACCAATAATTCCAGCCCAGACGTTAACGCTGAAACGGTATTGGTGGTTGTGAGACCGTGTGACATGGGGATTTACAATCGACCACACATGCATATTGTGCTGGTTGAGGACACCATTGTGGGAAAAGGTAGCTTCATCGGCGAACATTATCCGCGATGGAAATTGTGGGTCTGTGATCCCTGCCTGTAAATACCAACGTGCGAATGCCACACATTGGGGATAATCCGCATCGCTTAGCGCCTGCACCCGTTGTATGTGGTACGGATGTTGGTGATCTTCCCGCAGTATTCGCATAATGGAGGAGCGACCGACACCTAGGTCGCGATACTTGTACGCAAATTCCGTGTAAATGCGTCTAATACAGAGTTCTCGATGTTCGGTGTCCTTGTTGTACGTGGCCGGCCGATATGGCTGCTGATTCTGCACGATCCTGCAATCGGCGATGTAATTGTCCGAACAGTCTATGGTCGGGTACACGTCGGTTCGAGAACCTTTGTCGATACATGCGTCCCGCTGCTCGTCCATTGCCATCTACAGCGCCACACACGTAATGCATGTCTGTCAATTCTGCATTGCTGTACTGGTTCATCCTTTCTCTGCAACGTCCGCGCTTCGATTAATTCGACTGCCCGCGCTTTCGTCTGCCAGCGCTTATTGCCCCCTAGCGGATTACAATCGCGTTTCCGACCCCCCTTTCCTATGTAATTCTGCTTCCTCATGACCTGACACAACCATGTGTGCCGTTTGGACATGACCTTTTGTGACACCCTGTATATAGATATACCAGATAATATAAAACTAAATAGAGCTTCAATTTTTAGCTTAATTTTCCATAACTGTATCCGATTTGCACTAAAAAAAAATTCTCCCACAACATGGTCACATTCAAAAACCTCTCGCATATTTATTTAATAAAACTTTTTTTCCTAAAATTTCATTTAGGAAAACCATACGCATACACTTGTTCAAGAAAAATGGAAACAATATTCTGCTCCTTTCTTCCAGAAAAAAAAAACTCTACAATCCAATAACTAATATTGACTGATACTAGTTGAAAGATATTAATTCAACTTAATCTGATTTAAAGAACGGTTATATCGTACTTATATAAATTTATGAACTCAGCTTAATGAGGTTTTCCTTTCATTTTCAAAATTGATCTCGTTCTGAATGTTTAGAATTTGTGGGTAGTTACGAAGCGAAGAATTGTACTAACAAATAAAAATATTGTTAACTCGCAGTTATCTTACAATATGGAACATAGATAATTATCTTGTTAGTATAGCCGTTTTATGCAAATACCAGGTGAGAGATGATATTCTGTTTTCTGGAAACTCGTCGAAAGATTTTTCTGAGTATGTACATATTTCTATGAAGAGTCACTTAATTGTTCAGTAAATAAGTCCTCATATTAATATATTATTGTTGAGAAACCTATTCTCCCGGATGTCGTTAATTTGTGTAATCACACTAACATCCTTCTTGGATCCTTAAAAGGTCATGTAGTTCATGAGAAACAGTACATGGGAAATATTTGCTCTAAATACTATACTCGGACAGTCACCCTCAGATGTCCTCTTTCAAACCTAACCAATCAGATTTATTCCTAGTACTTCCTTGTAACTCAGTATATAATGTTCATACACTTTTGTACTTTTTCTTTAAGTCCTAATAAAACTTCTTGTCATGAACCACGCTCTCCGGCCTCTGTTATTCCGTTAGTTCAATAATTATTAAGATTTTGGATTAAATATATTATTGACAGATATTAATGTGTTCAATCCAATAACGCCGAAAACCTAGAATTTCGAAATTTTTTTCGCTTATCTGCTTTTTACATAAAGCCTCACATCCCTCGTTGTAAGACTTTTATCCATGTATAAACCAGCGTTAGCCACTGACTTTTAGAGGCGGGCCATATGCTTTATGTCGGAGATTTTCACGGGCCGGATACACTAAAATATCTTTAATTTTATTCGATTTAACATTATATAGCATTCCTGAAAACTGGAAAAAAATATTAATTCTTATTATTTTTTTTACCTTAATATAATTACAACTGATATTTGATTCTGTTTTTATTTATTTTTTTTTTTTTTTCTATCCCCAAATGATTTAAAAAATAATAATTTTCATTATTAGTAAATCACAGTCTAAAAAAGGAAGTGAATCTTTTGTTTCAGCGTAACAATGCGACTTGGCCTAACTTTTAATAAAAGTATTTAAATGATACTTCCAGATTACTCCGTTTTAGTAAATATCAGACTATGGTGGTCGAAGTTGGTCAGTTTATTTTATGATTTAGTCGATGTCTTTCGGAGTATTTGTAGCAGTCTATTTTAATAAATTGTTCAAATGAGATTCAGTTAAGTTATTCCTGCAATTATTCTTGATGAGAACCGCCTTTCTGAAAACTTCTTCATATAGTTTCTTCAGACACGTAGTGGAGACATATTTAGCTGTTCTACATAGTTGACACGTACTATTTCGGATAAATTATATTGGTAACACGGTGTTTCAATCAATCTTACATGTTTGAGTGTTGTGATCATGTTTGTTGGACTTTTGAAAAACAGAATTTTAAATTTTTATTTAGTTTTTTTAATTAATTTTTTTAAATAATTAATAAATATGTTAAAAAACGATTTCTAATAGGGCTACAGCTCTGAAATTTTTAACATAAGTAGTTTTGGCCTTTTAATAGGACTTTTGAAAAACCGGAT
The DNA here is from genome assembly GCA_963978545.1 of Linyphia triangularis. Taxonomy (NCBI): domain Eukaryota; kingdom Metazoa; phylum Arthropoda; class Arachnida; order Araneae; family Linyphiidae; genus Linyphia; species Linyphia triangularis. The sequence goes on along the minus strand of OZ021723.1, from coordinate 95,799,179 downwards.
TTAAATTTTTATTTTGTTCTTTTTTTTTCATTAATTTTTTTTTTTTTAATTTATTAATAAATATTTTACAGAACGATTTCTAATAGAGCTACAGATCTGAAATTTTCAACTCAAGTAGTTTTGGCATTCTAATTGTACTGTTGATAAAAAGAATGTTAAAATTTTAATTTTTTTTTAATTAATTTTTTCACAAAAAGCGACTTCTAATAGGCCTAGAGCTCTGATCTAATTTTGCTTTTTACAAACATCACATGTTAAAATATTCTTAAAGGGGTGTTGTACTATAGTTATTAAAGGGGAATTTTTTTTTATTGTTTTTCGACAAGAGAGGGGCTTCTAATATTAAGGCTTTACGTAGCAATTAGTTTTTAGTGTGTGAAGCGACCTTACGCTTACACAGCAATGAACCTTTTAGCGAGATAAGCGAGCCTTTCCTTGCATAGCAATGAACCTTTCAACGAGTGAAGTAAGCCTGTGTTTATGTGTCCATGAACTTTTCAGCGAACGAAGCTAGCTCAATTTTGCGTAGCGATGAACCTTCCTGTGAACGAAGCGCCAAAAACTGGAACCTATACACGAATGACAGATTTCCGCAACGCGAGGCCTCACAGCTAGCTAAAATAATGCGCATGTTAAAATTTCGTAGTAAAATATAAAAATACATTACATTATTTCTGTGAAAAGTAAAAAAAACCTCTAGGATTTTAAAATTCAAAACTTTATTTTTAAATTTATGTTCAATATTAGCGGAAAATTCATAAAAAATATTTGATAGTGTCCCTCGTTCATCGACTTTTGAAACTCAATTAAAAGTTGGCGACAAACTATGCTTCTTGATCCCTGCACATCTCTCAACTTAAAAGAAAATGAAAAGCAATTCCCTCTTAAAATCTACAAATGCAAAAGAACCTCATCCCGAAGAATTTCGATTGGTATTATTTAAATACATAGTGCTTATATAATACTAATCGAAATGCTAAGGAAAATGAGGTCGGTGCTCTGAGATGCTTTGTATATGCAGATTTTAAGATGAAATTGCTTTTCATTTTCTTATAAATTCTTTCCGTACCTTTCTCTTCACTTAAAATCAATAACTTACAACCATAAATACAAGGAGTTAAGATCCTAAAACCTATTACCCTTGGAAATTTATCGTTATTCTATCACAAATAAATAACCATTACACCATAGCAAAAGATTATAAATACAAATTACCATTTTAATCTCTAAGTTAATATCCTAAAAATACTGAGCACATAAAATAAAACAATACATAATGATACACTCTTAAAAGCTTATATTATTTTAGGAGATTGCTGGCGATAAGAATATTATTTAAACTCGCTTACTGAGTATAAAGTGATGGTGACTTCCAAACCTATCTTATTGCTTCTCTCAATATTTACTTCTATTCCAATATAGTGGATGCTTCCATTATAGACTGAGAGGCGACTGCAATTTTTGGACCCCATCGAACATCATTCTAAATTTCTTATAGAAATTAGAGAAAAGTGAGTAGATTAGGAATCTACTGGTCTGCCGTGGCAAAAATGGCCAAAATGGCAAAAATTAATGAGTTGAACTAAATCCAATTGCCAAATTCGCCATAACTTGCCAAATAATGAGCATTTTTTTTTTTTTTTTTTTTTTTTTTGTTAACCCTCACTCTTTAATTTTAAATTATGAAGGTTGCAGACGATTCAGATATCTGGCGACGGTCTACTTGCATCTATTAAAAGGGAGCCAAGTTGGCAATAAACATTACATCACGGATGACGTAACTGATGTCGCCAATTTGGCTTACTTTTAAAAGATAAAAGTTTTCCGAGCCAGAGATCAGAAATCGTTTGCCCCTTTTCTCATTGAAAATCAAAATGCAGTGGGTTGCCAGACGAATAAGTTTGTTCTAATTTTGGCAAGTTATGACATATTTGGCAATCGGATTTTAGTTCAACTCATTCCAAGTCGATTATTGATCAGTTTCGGCCATTTTTGCCACGGCAGACCAGTGGATTCCTACTCTACTCACTTTTCTCCAATTTCTGTAAAAAAATCAGAATGATGTTCGATGGGGTTCAAAAATTGCAGTCGCCTCTCGAACTATGATGAGACACTCTATAAAAGCTTATATTATTTTAGGAGATTACTGGCGATAAGAATATTATTTAAACTCGCTTACTGAGTATAAAGTGATGGTGACGTCCAAACCTACCTTATTGCTTCTCTCAATGTTTACTTCTATTCCAATATAGTGGATGCTTCCATTACAAACCCTGTCTGATCATCACGCAAAATCGAATTCAGGAAAGCACCTATTCCTTCCACGGAACGCTTTTATCTGGAGAAAGAATAAATAACAACCGTCGTTTCTTATTTCCGGTCTGTTCTCGAGGGTACATTTGCAAAATTCCATTCCATTATGACTCTGTTATTTACGAGTGCGTACATTTCAGGTTTTCAGATGCGATTACTGGCGACACTATAAAACGGGAAAGCTGCTTCAAACGGAATTCCGCTCCGTATTACTGTGTCTGGAAACTTTTATGTGCGAGTGCCACACAAACTGTACACTTAAACGCTTGTCCAATTCTTTGTAACGATGCTTAAGAATATGCATTCTATTTTAAAGAAACGTAAGCAATATGCACTTCAATTTGATATTTTCAAATTTGTTTACTTCATTTTTAAGGTATACAGTTCAGGATATTTGTAAATTGAGTGGGTACACGTACAGGTGTAGTATTGGTCATATTGTTGGCGCAATTTTATTTGGCAGTTTTTTTGTTCCCCAATAAATGCTGTTTCTGTCAACTAAGTTCTGTCATTTTAAGTAATATTTGTATTTTTTTTTTATTATTATTTAATTTGACTCAATTTTATTATTATTTATATTTTAATTTCAAATTAATTTTAGCTACCGTGTTTCGGTTTTGGTGATAGTTTTGGTTTCCAAATAAAAAATCTTGCCAAATGTCCTGAATTACATCTGTTCCACGGAGCACTTCGTACCCGAGGAAAACCAGTAAGTGATTGAATGTTGTTGGGCAAACTCCAAATCTTGGTAGTGCTTGGTAGTAATCTTGGTAGTAAATAAGTATGCAGTAACATAAGAAAGCATACACTATAACATAATTATCTATATAGTACCAAAAACTATACTATTAATAATCTAAGTTAAACATTATTATCTTCTATTTATTATAATCAAACTATATGAATACAATTCGTTGCAAAATGTTACCACGTGTAAAGTAACACAGCATTATTGGCCAATAATACTTGTTCTATAAGTTTGGTATATTCTGGCCGAAACTCGAACATCGTTCCAAAATACCCATTTTTTTTTATTTATTTTTTTTAAATCAACATGTCCAAACATCATAAAACAATTTTTTTCCCTCAATTTTTTTTTCTCATAAAATATTTCAATTTTAACACTGTGAATCAACATTTCAAAACTTCCCGTATATTTTATCCGGCAGGGGGTGAGATAGGCCAATATCCGTAACAACGGCCGGCTTACAACGCTCCACATCGGATTTTGGTGCATGTTGAGCGATAATGGCCAGCGTTGTTGCGCCATCGGAAATGCATTTTAGCAATGAAGGTATAAGCACGTCAGCAATCGTAATAAGTTGGTTTACGATATATATTTGGCAACATGTTGGTCAATTTTCAATGTCCTGGCAATGATAAATAGCACTCATTTGGAGCGTTTAACCTTTTTTCTTCTCTAAAGGAGAGATGATTCGTTTTACAATGTTCAGCTTTGTGATTTTTTGTACATTTTTCCAGTATCGTGTCCTGACTTTTTGGAAAATCGAGATAACCTGCGTTTGAAATGTTTTTTTCCATTTGTGCCTCTTAAAGGTACTTTATGAAGATCGAAATAAGTTACTTTTTCTATTAGTCCGAGAGGCGACTGAAATTTTTGGACCCCCATCGAACATCATTCTGAATTTTTTTATAGAGATTGGAGAAAAGTGAGAAGATTAGGAATCCGCTGGTCTGCCGTGGCAAAAATGGCGGAAACTGATCAAAAATCGACTTGGAATGAGTTGAACTTCTAAAATCCGATTGCCAAATATGTCATAACTTAACAAAAAGATAACAAACTTTTTCGTCTGGCAACCCTGCATTTTGATTTTCAATGAGAAAAAGCGCAAACAATTTTTGATCTCTGGCTTGGAAAATGTGTATCTTTTAAAAGTAAGCCAAATTGGCGACATCAGTTACGTCATCCGTGACGTAATGCTTATTGCCAACTTGGCACCCTTTTAATAGATGCAAGTAGACCATCGCCAGATATCTGAATCGTCTCCAACCTTCTTAATTGATAATTAAAGAGTGAGGGTTACCAAATAAAAAAAAAATGCTCATTATTTGGCAAGTTATGGCTCATTTGGCAATTGGATTTAGTTCAACTCATTAAAAGTCGATTTTTGACCAGTTTCGGTCATTTTTGCCACGGCAGACCAGTGGAAACGTAATCTACTCACTTTTCTCTAATTCCTATAAAAAAATCAGTATGATGTTTGAAGGGGTCCAAAAATTGCAGTCGCCTCTCAGTCTATATGATTACTCCTGTTGGCATTTGTATAAAATTTCAAAGTTGTGGCTACATTGGAAGTGAGACATTTGAATCTTTCTCGTACGCACAGGGACGCAACCAAAAAATTTCTATGGGAGGAGTTTTTAAATAAAACACTAAGTGTACTTCTATATTTCTTCATAAAAAAAGAACTTTCTCGTCCCATATTTGTCACATGTCATCAATATTTTTGAAGCTTCTTAATGTGCCACCTACATATGCCAAAATATTAAAATGGTTTTGGTCCAGTTTTCGAGGTTTTACAAAACAACCCTGCCCAATATGGTACAACATTTTATGCCTGTTATCTTGATAATAAATTAACACGAAAATTCACTTGTTTCTTTTCATACAATTAGAGAAGAAGTTATATTTTTAAGTAAACGAACGAATGCCAATATTAGGCTTACTATAGATTTATGGGTATTGTAATACAAAAACATGATATATATATATATATATATATATATATATATATATATATATATATATATATATATATATATATTTTTTTTTTTTTTTTTTTTAGATTTACAAATCTGTTAATTATTTTAAATTATTGGACCTAATAGCTACTTCAATGCTATATTGTAGGAAAACTCAGTTTGGAATATGATAGATTAAAAAAGTTTTTTTTTTTTTAAACTATTTAAGAAAGCTATGAGGTATTTCTTATTCATTCACAATAAAACATCAGGATGTTAGGGATACTAGGGGTAATCCCCCGCCCTCCTAGTATCCCTAACATAAGATAGATTAAAAAGTATTTTCAAATTATTTAAGAATGCTAAGTGGTATTTCTTATTCATTCACAATAAAACATCAGGATGTTAGAGGTAATCCCCCTCCCCCTCCTAGTATCCCTAACATTCAGATGTTTTGTCTGATCCCAAACCCCCCCCCCCCTAATTGCGAGCCAGTGTGCGCAACGTTTAACCCATTTTAGATCATTTGAAATTAGTCAATCAAGATCGTAATACTCACTTTTTCTATATTTGTCCTTGTCGACATTTTTACTTAATTTCAGAGTTGTGTCTATAAAGGAAGAGGGATGGTTGTTTTCAGATTATCTGGTGCCGTCAGCAAAACGAGGGCTATAATGCGTCGAAACATTCATTATTAGACAAGCCAACATACATTTACAAACACCCATGCCTAACACGGGACTCGGAACCCGCAACCTCGCGGTCTAGAAACTAGCACGCTAACCACTATACCTTTTGGTCTTCATAAAGGAAGTGGGAGAATTCTGTTAATAAACCAGAGTGTGAGTGAGGGCTAGAATTTACGTAAAAAGATTATTATGTATATATCTGTAGTTTAGATCGCATTTTCTTGTTATCATTGCAGTAAATTGCACAAAATATTTTAAAGAAAGTGAAATTATCGATTTTACTTCCATGTCCGGTCACCTCTCGTACGCAAAGAAAACTAAGAGAAAGCGCCCCATAAAAATCACTCAAATAAACCGTTACTGGAGAAGACAACTCCCAGTAGTAATTTGAGAAAGGAAGAAAACGTTATTGATCTATTGTCTAACAAAGCAAACATCATACAAAACTTTTTTAAAAGGATTAGAACTCAACTTGCACTTTAAAATACCAAAGAAAGGATTTTCTAAGTTCAAAATCAAGAGACATACAATTTTTGAAATTGATAAAACATTTTGTTCGATATGCCAATATTTAAAATATGCTATCTAAATTTTTTTTAATTGACCGGCAGATTAAAATATTTAATGAAATTAAATGTGAGTTGAAAGCGCCGGTAACTTGGAGCCTTTCGTAAATCAGTTGTAAATAAATATTAGATCTTTCATTAAATAACAAATCACTGCAATTATCGTATATCAACAACAAAAGGTTAAAAAAAAAAAAAAAACTAATCGTTTATTTATTAAACAAATGCGTAATCACTGATTCATTTAAAAAATAGGGGTAGAAAAATACGTTTCAATTCTTTGGTACTGGTTCGGTTTTTAGAGATAACTTTTCGTATCCTAAAACTGTTCGGACATTTAGCATATTAACTAGTACCTGCCTTGTTTTGATCTGGGGACCTGTCAACCTGTACCTTGATATCTCAAGTATTTAACAATAAAAAAACCTTTAATACTCAAAAATAGTGAGAAAAAATTTTCTTTTTTTTTCGAATTTAAAGGGAAAATCGTTTTGTTGCAATAATTTTTTTCGTATGTAATAATTTCGAGTTGATAAAATTCTCACTACAAGATGCTTTCGTAAAATGTGTTACAACTAAAAAAGTGAATTTATGATTCCATTTGCTTATATTTATACTATGTAGAAGTAGAATAATATGTATAGTTGCGTTGATAAGTACGACGAGTATAATTATGAATATGAAACAGTTCTCTTTAATTTAAAATGAGAAGTAGAAAGTTTTATTTTTGATTAATACCTTTCTCAGTGTAACAAGTACTAATCACTAACTCAGTAATAACAAATATATGAGTAACTAATGTGCTTATTACATGCTGATTAACTATAAAAATTAATGCTAAAGCAGCCGTTTTTTATCTAAACTCTGGATGCCGAAGATCGCACAACTTTCAACAACCCTATATGAATTCAAGAGGAATATCAACTTGGCGATTTTGAAGATATTTTTGGCAATAATTACAGCATTGTCCATGGATAGTGCTCAAAGGAAACGAACTCTAAGTCAAAGACCTTCTATTTTTTGCACTTGAATTGAATTACTGCTAAAATTATTTCGCTGGTGGAAATTGTTAATACACCTCAAAATGCATTACTACAGCGCCTTTGATCAAAATCGTTTGAGCCGGGGGGGGGGGTTACAATTGTTAAAAAAAAAAAAATTTATCAGGTAACTACCTACTACGCATGCGCCTTTTTGACGAGAACCTCAATCGTGGTCCATAACCACCACTGACCGGTAAACAAAAGTTGAGCACCATAGGTCAATCCATTAAGCAATTTTGCTGTTCACAGGCACACAGACGTCTTAAACAACTTTTTTGAACTCGGGGCATTCCAAAACTAGTAAAAATGCCCAAAAAAAATCTATATTCTTGTTAACCAAATGCAATAATTTTCTTACTCTTTGTTAACATAAGGGTATTGAAAAAAAAAACGTACTAAATAAGAATTATTTTCAATGGAGATATAGAAGTCGAAGAAAAATAATAACATCTAAGCCTAACACAACAGAATAGCTCAAAGAAACGAATCATTTCCAGATCGTCTTTGACAGCTGTAACATTCCCATCCCTTCTTCTCATATTGGGTATATCCCAAGCCTCACACAATAAAAGTAATGAGTAATGGATCCTTGCCCTAAAGGAGAAATAATATATCCTTTGTAAGTGGACCCTTTTCCGAGGAATGTTTTGTGTCAACTGCCACTTATGTTGATGATACGGTTTCGCTCGTCTCAGACACATCCGGAAAGTTTGAGATGTGTAAATCTCTTCCTCCTGTAATTTAGATTCCTGTATGCTAGACCTTATAACAATTGGTAAGGCAAATATATTTTTTTTAATTTTCGGACAGGGAGGATTTCTTCTTAGGTTAGCTTCGAATAAACGCACATAATTTAATTTTGGCTTTGTTAATTTTATTGGCTTTTGTCAATGCACAATTGCTTTGTTAAATTAGTAAGTTGATATTTTTTGTTGTTAACTTGAACAGTTGATCCACCAATGAATTCAATTAATACTTAAAACCACTTTCTTTGTACCTCACTTTAAATATTAGGGAGTAATCTTAATTAAAAAGATGCACTTTTATACAACACCCACATTGTATAAAAAATGCCTCTTTTTGGTGAAGTTATAAATATGTCTGCCAGATATTTACGGTGAAGTACAAGGAAAGAGGTGCCGACCAAACGGTATAGTGGTTAGCGTGCTGGCTTCTAGACCGCGAGGTTGCGGGTTCGAGTCCCGTGTTGGCATGGGTGTTTGTAAATGTATGTTGGCTTGTCTAATGACGAATGTTTCGGCGCATTATAGCCCTCGTGTTGCTGACGGCGCCAGATAATCTGAATACAACCAACCAACCAAGGAAAGAGGTTTCTAGTTTTTCGATATCCAGTTTTTCCAAATTACTCTGCAATTAAAATAAAATATATAAAAAAAAATGTATATATAAAAAAAACATATTTTTATTGGCAGCTACTTTATGCGCATGTGTTACTTTGACGAAAACCTTAAATGGCATGCCCTTAGTTTACGGCTCCTCTACAGCTGTCTCTGCACATCATCCATTTAAACCCTTCGAGATCAAATAGTATGAGGGGACCTATGAGAATAAATTTGTACCACACTTGTTTTGTGAGATACAGACGCTTCCTATAGATTTTTACCAGCATCTATCAAATAATTCAAACATTCTCCATCTGACAGAAAAGGGAACTATCAAATTTCAACAGTGTCTATGTGTAACACGAAAACAAACAGTGTAATATTTGAATTTTAGTGTGAGCGTGTTTTTTTTTATTGTATAGTAAGTTCGTGTTCTGTGTCGCATAACTAATCTGCTTACGGAAAAAGCATTTTCGATTACAGTTTTGTTGGAGAAGTTGTCTAGAAATGTAAGTTTTCATATTATCAGTCATTTACGAGTTATGATATTGTTGCGTGGATGGGTTCGAAAGACTTGAAGCCAAAGCAGATCAAAACTTGCAGAAATTTATTCCGTTATAACTCTTCGCAGATTCTTTTACATCTCCAGAACTTTCCTTTCTAATAGACTCAATACAGCTCTTTACACAACAAAAGAGCACAAACAGCAGTTACAAACTTACACAACTGCTAAAATCGCTGCAAAAGACAATGCAATACAGTTCGCTTTTGGAACTCCCTGAATGCTCGCTGAGAAAGAGCTAACTCAGTAACTCCACTCAGTCAGTGACTCAACAGGCTCAACTCAACTAACTCCCGGCCGGCCTTATATAGGAAAGGCGAATCTTCGTGAATCTTCTAGAGATAGATATTTGGAGAACTTTCCAGATCGTAGTCGAAGAGTCCTATACAGGTACATGGGGAACGAAAATGTCTCCAAATGGTCGCCAAATTTTGTAACCAAAATTAGACGCCAAAACCGTCGCCAACTTGGCGAGATTACCATTAACCATAATGTTAAATGGCCTTCTCTTTGTAAAACTCGCTTCCCAGCCTTATCTCTGTAAAACTCGTTTTCAAGCATTAAGAAATACATTGTAGGTAAGCGATGAAAAGACGAACTCATGTACTGCCTTATGAGAAATGTTCATAAATTTTCCTATTTACATAATCAATACTACGAAGTATTTACAAATATACAGAAATTCGTAACAGTATAAACAATAAAATTTGACTTAGATAGAGGACTCAGTGCCAGTTTGGTTTTTAATCTCTATTATGTTTTCTCAAATTATAAAAAAAAATGCATGTCTTTTTTTATGTTTTTTTTTTCTTTCTTTTTTTCCTTACTTGTTCTAGATACCGCCTCTTTACTCAATTTTACAGACTAAATGGGGTTCCTCTACGTGAAGATAAAGAACTTAGTTTTTAAGCCAGAATACCACTTGTTTTATAGTCCTCATATGAGGGCCCTGAAGTCCTTATTTTGAAACAGGTCCTTTAGATGAAGCTCTGTTAATAGAAGAAAAAAAAAATTATCCATGTTATAAATTAAAATCTATTTAAATGTTACTTAAATTGTTTATTTCCAGTTTCTATTCTTATAATGCAATGTTTTGAATTCATGTCTTAGAAAACAATACGTTTTGTCGCCGCAAATTTATAAAAGGTCATTAAAAAAAAAATTAAAAATCCTTAAACACTACATATTTCTTTTCAAAAGCTGTATCAACCCTGATGTAGTTGATGAAATGACAAATATTATGGCATGGTGTACTTCAATATAAAAAACATACTTTAAGGGACAGAGACTGTCACAATTCAATTTGCTTTTTTTTTTTTTTTTCCCTCTGCAGCTAAATTCGCTTCTTGACCTATCACTTTGTCCTCCTCGGTCGGAAATGCTTCACTTCCCATAAAGAAACGCATTCCCGCCAAAATAGACGCAATCCGAAAATTCCGAAGATCTCAAATAGAACCCAAGCATCACAATGACGCCTCCACGAATATATGGAGATATCGAGGACGCTTCGGAAATAGAAATAAATCCTTACCAATACGAAGCATGCGAGGCGCCAGAAGTGGGAAATAACGCACAATAGGGACGCTTCTAGGACTTCTGGAAGCACAAAGGATGATTTGCACTCGTGATTTTCAGTTTTCATGAGGTTCATGACGTAGGTGGATAGGATAGGGTCCGTTCTTTTGTTCGATGCCATTGGTATGGAACAAGGGTTAATGGGTGTAATTGTTGTTTACCGCGTACATATATAACATATATAACTCACATTTAGGGTTATGACTGGGACTTATTGGAAAATAATGGTTTTTCCATTACAGGGTTCCCACTCAAATCACAGAATGAAAATCAATGACTTTTAATGACCTAATTAATGTTTTTAAGGACCTATGAAAATTTGTTTTCAGGCATCATGTCTGTATTTAAATTTTTAATAAAGTATATTCTATCAAAAAAGTTACAAGTTGATGAATGCGTAATACAAATATGACGGAAAATTCCTATAAGGTGCAGATAAGTAGCGGTCACGAGGGAACAGCAAGTCCGAGTTGTATTTTTGTGAATTTTGACGTTGGACAACATCTGTAAAAATTAAGGACTTTTAAGGACCTCTAAGCATTTTCAAGGACTTTTAAGCACCTCTAAGCATTTTCAAGCACCTCTAGGCATTTTCAAGCACTTTCAAGGCCTTGAAAACAAGTTCAAAAATATTAAGCCCTTTTAATGACTTTCAATGACCGTGGGAACCCTGCATTAATAAGTCGTGTCGATTTCAGTTTTTCTGGAAAATTGGTTGGTTGGTTGGTTGTTTTCAGATTATCTGCACAGCAAATTGAAATGTCTTAAAATAAGACACAAAAGTATCTTAAACAAGTGGCACTGTTTTAAGACGAAAAATGGTGTCTTAATCTTTAAGACACATGAAGTGTCTTAAAATGGGGTATTTTCAGACATTTGGAGTGTCTGAATTGGGGATATTTTCAGACAGTTGATGTGTCTGAATAGGTTGATTATGGTACCTTTCAGATGTTGGACAAATTTTTACACAAACAATTCAAATTTTTACACAAACCAATTCAAATTTAATATTAAAAAGTTTTATTTAAAAAAAAGTAAAAATTAGTGTATTACTATAATGTTGCTCATAACTTTTTGTTGACTATGTTACACTTTCCTGGTAAATGTAAGCATGAGATTGTAAAACAACAACTATTAATATATCCAAGTAAGGGAAAGTAACAGGGACTTATTGTAAAATATATGCATTGGTATAGTAGACATTGTATTGGGGCTGAATCTCAAATAGAAAAGTTTTGGCTTCTAAGATTGTATCATAGTTTTCAGTTGCTTTTTTCATGTAAACTTCAAGGACAAATAACAAGCGTAATGTAAGCATGCACCTGGTTTATAGTACTATGCGTTGCACTGGCAAGTCTAAAAATGCTTGGGATACATTATGTGGCAACATAAATATATGTTAATGATGGATGAAGCAGTTGTAATCTAATTATTCCCCATTTGGGAATTTTACCTGGTTATAACATTCCCCTATAATAACACTACACAACAGCAGTGATTATAACACTATGACGCTTCAATTATTGTCGAATAGCTGAAGCAGATACAGGGCATTTAAAAAATACCTCAAAAGATGCATAAAAATAAACAAGTAAAACAGAAGGCATTAGAAGTATGTAAGGAGATACTTCAAAATATAGAGGTGGAGTATATTAAATTTGAAAAGTATGCAAGTTCCACACAATTTTTTTTTGTGTTTCTGAAAAATTTGGTTTCCCAAATTTTGGTATGCTCTTAATTCCTGTAATTTTGAGAATAGAACCTTTTTACAACAGTTTTCCCTGTCACTGCGACACTTTGTTAATCGGTTAAAATGCGTTATAAGCCCCCTCTCCTTTTTTTTAGTGATTTTGCGTCAAATATGGTAACCTGGTGCCTATATGGTTCCATTACAATTTGGTACCCATTTTGGCAAACCTTAAGTTCAATTCAGTGGAAGTGTCAATACAACTTGGCGGCATTTTACAAAGTCACCAAAGTGGGGTGCGTACAACGCATTTCAACCCGTTAATAGCTGAGAAGACTAGAGAGGGCATTTAAAAAACTTAAAAAAATTTAATATAAAAAAAAGGCATTAGAAGTATCTAAAGATGGCTGCTTCAAAATACAGAGGTAGAGCACATTAAATTTGAAAAACATGCACGTTATTAAAATTTCTATAGTTTTCTCGAGTTTTCTCAAAACGTTGATTTTTCAAAAAATTTTATGCTTCGTTTAAAAAACAATTAAAGATGTAGAATTGAAATTTTTCACGTCAATTACATAACATATAAAGTATATACAAAACAAAAATATTATTAAAATCTATGCAATTCAATTTTTAATTAGATTATTACTTTAAAAAAAAAGCAAATTTTCATACGTTCAACAAACTAACGCATAAAAAAACTTATTTTTATTATTTTGTGAAATCTGATATTTAATGCAGTATATAGACATTTCTTAGAAATAAAACTAAAATAAAGTTTTTTTGCATTATAAGATTTTTTATGAGCTACCACAATTCAACTCACTGCGGAAAATTTTATTTAACCGAGTTTTATATAAGTGATTATAAGTAAATTATTAGCCTACTATTATGAGCTTTTTTGCTAAAATATTATTTAAAAATGTTTGAACAACATATGTAGAAAAAAATTCTTCATCTTGACAAATATTAAATGTTTCACAAATTATTTTGTAGCGTTGATTTTCATAATTTTATTGCTGCCATCGAGAACCAAGAATAAATGTTATTCAGATTATACCAAATCCCATGCCAAATATATTCCCATTAGTACTTGTAATATGCAACAAAACCAATAAAAATATAACTGAATGTAAAAACAGAAAACTTAGAATTCTGTGTGCGTCATTTAGAAATACTAGATCAATTAAAATAATAAAAACACTGAAAATAAGTGTATTATTGAATAACACTTACTGTAACACGGTACCCTATTTTTCACTAATTCATTGACTATTAATATAAAGCCAATCTAAATAGTTCAAAAAGGGGTTCGCATTAGTTTCTGGTAAGGCAACTTCAATCATCTCAAGAAATGCTCCATGTCGATTTCATAAAGGAACTCTTCCAAAAGAATTCTTAAGCACAGTTAAACAAAAGCACAAGATTAAAGAATATTATCTTTAAAGATAAAATAGGAAAGTATTTGTTTTTTGGAACTACCGACTGTCTATTTCTGATTCTGCCACTTAAAAAGAAGGAAAGCAACCATTTTGTTTGTAATCGAACGCTACACGAACGCCGACATCGAGACGAGACGCGAAATATACAAACATCAGTACGTTTAAATGAAGCAAGAATTCTTTACACAGCGCATGCGCAAATTCTCTTCCAAAAACCCTTCACTTATCTTATTGGTTAAAGACGCTTTTGAAGTTTCGCTATATAGTCGTATATTTCAGACGTTTTATTACTTCCTGTCTTAAAATCCAAATGTCTTATTTTGACCATTCCTTTGAGTGTTTAAGTCGCTTTTGGTGATAAATTCTTAAAATACAAATAAAAAAATCTTAAAATACAAATAAAAAAATCTTAAAATACAAATAAAAAAATCTTAAAATACAAATAAAATTCTTAAAATAAAAATAAATTATTTTGCATATTGCAATCACGTTTATCTATTCCATTGTTTATTTACAGTGTTTCCTTCGCCTGAAATCGTATACTTGAATCGGAAAAAATACCCCCCATCATGAATTCCTGATGAAAACGTCGACCACACCAAACATGATGTCTTAAATCGTGTTTGGTGTCTTAGACGTTAGTGTCTTATTATGTTAGGTGTCTGAATCCCAAAATGTCTTAATATGGTGTTTTCTGTCTACATTTAAGACACCAAGTGTGTCTAAATGTGATTTCAGAAAGAATCAGACACGTGTTATGTCTGAAACGGATCAATGCTACGCCAATTAAGTCACTTAATGTGTCTGAAATGAATTTTTCAGACATTTTGTGTCTAAATTTAAGACACCAGCATTTACAGTGTGGCGCCGTCAGCAACACGAGGGCTATAATGTGCCGAAACATTCGTCATTAGACAAGCCAACATACATTTACAAACACCCATGCCTAACACGGGACTCGAACCCGCAACCTTGCGGTCTAGAAGCTAGCACGCTAACCACTATACCGTTTGGTCAGCTTCTGGAAAATTGCAAAGTTCGAATGGTGATGGCGTGAATGTTGGAATATTTGGATACATTTCACTCAAGGGCTTATTACCCTGGGCCTTAACCCCCAAGGGTATTTTTTTTTCAATTGTTCAAAAGTGTGGTTCGGTGTCCGTTAATGTTTGGGCAAGAAAGGCATTGTGTGGGCATGTACCTACTCCGACTGCTTTTATAAAAAGCGATGTATGCCGATGTTGTACAGTTGTCTTGATGTTATAGATGTTTTATAAAACTAAAATAAAAAAAACTTTTTAATAGTCTTGGGTTTAAGGCCCAAGGTAAACTGAACATTGGTAGTAAGCCGATTATTTGTTTACAAATAAAATTTGTAGCCATTCCGCAGACTTTTCAGATTTTATTATAAAAATAACTTTTTTTTTTTTTTTTTTTAATCTAACATACAATACTATATTACTTAGTTGTTGTTGTTGCTGTTGTTGTTTTTCCACAATATGTATTACCACAAGCTAAAAATTACAAATTAAAAAAAAAAAATTAACTCTATGTAAGTATCGGCTAATTACTCAACAATTTTAGTTCAAACAGTAGTGATATCTTTTCCTCTCTTCTTGGTGAATGACACGTTTATATTTTAATTTAAATCATTGAGGCAAAGGTGGATGGATTTATGCAAATACCAAGTGGGCGACGATCAACTAATTTTCACCAAAATGCGTCTGGAGATATAAGAAATAATTCACTTATTTTGCGATTCACTAATCTGTGGTGGTCTCGTGTACAAATGACACTAGTGATCATTTTTGCCTAGTGGTTAACGCGCCTGTCTTCTGATGTAGGAGTCCAGTGTTCGACTCCCCGTTAGCGCACATCGCTACATTGGTGACTCGGATATTCGAACACATCAGTGGTGCCATCTACTGCACAACTTCTACATTACTACCTCAGCATCTCTCTTGTGACTCCACTGCTACACAGCAAAGCAACCTATGGCGACTCACTGTCAGGCGTAACACACTCAATTCACACGCAAGCAACTCAATAGTTCACCCCTTCGCGATTCACTGGGAAGGGGCTATGTGGTGGTCTAGTGTACAAAATGACAGATACAACAACTAGGCACTACTCATCACTTTAACCTAGTGGTTAACGCACCTGTCTTCTGATCTAGGAATCCCAGGTTCGACTCCACGTTAGGGCACATCGCTATAAATCTATACTGTAAAAGCATTAATAATGTAATTAATACATTTAATTAAAATCGCTACAGATAATTAGTGATTTACAATTTGAGTAAAACGATACCAAAAAATCAATTTCGTACTGTGCAAGAAAAGTGTTGCGTGTAGCTAAGCCGAAATTATTCTGAAGGTTATGCAGGAGGCGTTCCATTCCTTTTTATCATTGCGCTGAGTACCCAACTCTCTTTCTCAATTTTTTTTTTTTTTTTTTTTTTTTTTTTAAATTCCCGAACAGCTTTCAATCCTTTAGATCTTCAAAGAGAAATAAGCTAATTTTATTATGGAATAAAGAAATTATGTGTTGAAGTAAAAAAAAAAAGTAAATGCGTTTCGACATAGAATTTTGTTATTTTCGTTCTTTGGGGAGTATGTCAAAACATTTTGTGTTTGTAGTTAGCCGTTGGAAGATTAAAGGTGTCATAATTTATTGTTCATGAAATTATCATGCTAAAAAAGGAATGATAAGAGTCTACATCCTCTCTCTCTCTGTATATATATATATATATATATATATATATATATATATATATATATATATATATATATATATATATATATATATATATATATATATATATATATATATATATATATATATATATATATATATATATATATATATATATATATATATATATATATATATATATATATATATATAAATTTAGAATTATTTTCATTTACTAATTTTATTGAAAGAAGAAGAATTTTTCCTCGCATCACCGGGCCAAGTTCCCTCCAGTGAAAAATAACAGCAAAACTAAAAAAAAAAAAAACATAAATATTCCCGATTTGTTGTTATTATAAAAATTAAATTGTTGCAAAGCTTAATAAAAGTCGCTCCACTTTTTACTTCAAAATATTTCACCAAACAACCAAGTTGCAACCCTATATCAAAACTTTATAAAAACCATTTTGTTTGATTTGTGTGGAAATAAACCTGATATTTGTTTGAGCTTTTTAAAGAGAAAACCACATCGTCCTTCTCTAAATAATTCTCGAATTTTCACCTTCATTACATTTCTTTTATATCTGGATCACCCTGTTACGAGGGTTGCTATTTATATTTCTGGCCTTGGCAGCAGTAAGTGTTGCTAGGCAACTGCTGACGTTCGCAAGGAATAATTTGATATTTTTAACCATAATTTCTTTAGAACTTTTTGTCATTTTAGCCTGATTAGTGTTGTTTACAATAAATTGAAAAATTCATCTCTGTCAAAAAATGGAATTGACTCGTAAACATTTTCGTGCGATTATTTTTCATAACTTTCGACGTGAATTATCAAGGCAAGAGTGCTTCAATGAACTTTATTCTTTATACAGCGAAAAAGCACCATCCTACAGCAATATAAAAAAAACTGGTATGACGAATCCAATCGTAGTCGACGTTCGATCCAGGATAAATTTTGTGATGGTTGTCCAAAATCGGTTGTTGTGCCAGAAAATATCAATGCTGTGCATTAACTGATAAAGCAAGATTGTCATGTGACATACCGTGAGACTGAGGCATCTTTGGGTATTAGTATGACAAGCATCAATAAGATATTACACGAACATTTGGCTGTAAAAAAAAAATTCGCGTTGGATCACGCATAATCTGACAAACTCTAAAAAGAAGGCTCGTGTCGATTGGTGCAAGAAAATGGCAAAAAAATACGTTCAAAGTACATCAAAGCCTGTGTATAACATCTACACAGGCTTTGATGCACTTTGAACGTATTGATTTGGCTCGTCTTGGAAGACCCATACAGTCGATTGCTGTTCAGTTTCGGGTTCATATGCACGTATCCATAATTCATCACCTGTGTATAACATCTACACAGGAGATGAATCATGGATACGTGCATATGAGCCCGAAACTGAACAGCAATCGACTGCATGGGTCTTCCAAGACGAGCCAAATCCAACAAAAGTTATTCGCGAAAGAAGCACATGGAAGCAAATGGTTGCCTGTTTCTTCGGCATTACCGGTTACATGGCAACAGTTGTGTTAGAGCAACACAGGACGATAAATTCTGAATGGTATACGACCATTTGTTTGCCAGAAATCATCGAAGATATTCGAAAAAAGCAGAACAAGAGTCTAATCATTCTTCATTACGATAATGCGATCATTACATAGGCTCAAACAAATAATTTTTTGACAGCCTAAAACATCGAATTGATGAGTCATCCTCCGGACAGCCCTGATTTGGCACCCAATGATTTTTTTTTTTACTCCCACTCATCAAAAATAAATTACATGGTCAACGATTTTCCACACCCGAAGAAGCGGTTGATACATTCAAAACGCATGTTTTGGAGGTACCTCGATCGGAGTGGAAAAAGTGCCTCGAAAATTGGTTCAAACTCATGCAAAAGTGTATTGATCTTCATGGAGAATATTTGAAAAACAATAAAACCAATTTCAATCACAAATATTTATTTTTTCATTATTAGGCCAGAAATATAAATAGCAACTCTCGTACTAAACGATTTCTTTCACATTATTTCATTGTTTATTAATGTATCGGATGAAACACGCAAGTATTGTAAAAAGTACTTTACTTTCTTCTATCTTAGGCACAGAATACTTATAATGATACTGGGATTGATTTTGCGAAAGTGGATTAATTGTTAGGTCACCACAACAAACGTAATTCCTATTGCCACGTGGTCCTATTAAGGACACAGATCAATTCCACTTCACTAAGATTAGCCTTTTGTTAAGACTAATAGGTACGATGACAAAATTCTCGTTATTACATGATATTCCATGACACGTAATAACTCCATGTTTTGAATTGACAACATAAAAACAAATTATGGACAATGTATATTCAACCAAAAGTTCTTTAAAAAAAATTAGTTATTTAAATATTAAGAAAAGGAAATGTCCGAAAACCTCGTCTGATTGCTGTCCGTTCAAAATGCTACGTTTTAGCTGTGGCGTCAAAACATCCTTCCGTTTCTATCGTTATCGTGAGGTTGCTGCCAAATAGTTGATGTGAGTATTGATGACAATTGCCGTATGCCGTGCCAGCTCTCGCGATTTGCGAGAAACTTGCAAAACTGGTTTCCGCTGCTGCGTTTCAAGCCAAGATGTTTCAGATCAAGTGACGTTTTTCCATCCAAAATAAACCAGCGATCTTAGGTTGTAAATTAAAAAACAAAAATGCAGTGAGCAGAAAATTTTGTGGTTATGGCCTTTTCGAAATATTTAGATTTGAATAACAAAATTTTAAAAAATGCGGGAATTGTCCATTGTTTCTTGAGAGATAAAAATAAAATTTCAATCTCGAAAGGAATCAGACATCAGTCCAAATTTTTATTGAATTGAGAGAAAAGTATAATTTCTGATCGGGAAATGAAAGGTTGGCGTGATTTTGAAAAGCTGGCGGTAAGACCAAAATGACTCGGTTTCTGGTTATAAGCCAAGATAAGATAGCTACTGATTCAAAATCCACAAAATACAAGCTAATTCAAAATGCCCGATAAAACTAAACGACGAATGAAAACATAAAGAATGTACAAATAAACAATAAAATAAATCATCATTTATTAATGCAGTCTTCATTGAAATATTGACCCTTTAAATGTCAAAAGAATGAAAGAAATAATAACTCGTCACTTAAAGTTACCCTAGAAATTGCTGTTGCGCATGCGCATTAAAAAAAATAGACACCGTTATCACCAAGCAATTACGGCCAAATTCCTTTGTCAACCTTGGCACGGATACGAGGAGTAATTAATTTCGATTCCATGATGAGAATGCCACATGAACCACCCACAGAGCCTAAGAAGTTCCACGCAATTAATGCTAGTTAATGCGAGTAACTAATCACCGTATTTGGTTTCAGGGAAAATAAACCAGACTTTTGTAAACCACGTGCGAAGTGCGTGGAAAATCGAAATAATAATTAATTTTAAGATTTTACATTTCCCTTTAGAGGTTTTTTCCTTTTTCAATACTACGATGCGAAACACATATTAAAATCTTTGACATGGTCAACAATGTCCCAGGAGAAGATGTAGTGGAATTTCTTTAGTTTCTTCAAAATAGAAAAGTAATTTTAAATGCTGGAGTTGAAAGTGGTAAATAGTTCTGTGTTGACGAATGTTCCAACTTCCAGCATCACTCTTTCTCATTTAAATGTACTCAAACGAACTCAATAAATCCAATATTAGTTTGTTTGTAAATTTCTAAAGTACATTTTCCAACAGATATAATTTAATTAGACCATCTTTTATATCGACGAAGCCTTGCAAGTACCTACTTATTTGCGTGAGCCACCCGCAGACTAGACGAAGTTCATTCAATGCGCAAGAGCGTTAATTATGCTTGAAATCTTACATGCACCACTATTTTGGGAACCTCTGATAAACCACTAACTAATTAGCCGCTTGCGAACGCTCAGAGGACCCCATATAGTTGTGATTAGAAGCTATTAAAATAGCTTTTATAAGGAAAGTACGCCAATTAAGGCCTAGCTTGATGGTGTTTAATCATTTATATTATCATCGATTTTGTTAGTGCGTGTGTTTGTGTTTTATTCTCGCATCTAAACATTGCACGTGTAAATAGTAGAGGTCGGCGATACATCGATACGACGATATTTTTATCGATATTTTTTTTAAATTCGATACTAAAAATATCGATACAAATCACCGATATATCGATATTTTCAAACATTTTTAGTTTTTTTGATAATTGTTTTGTAGTTCCATGTGGTTTTTCGGTTTTCTTTATTCTCTTTTCAAAAACCTCAAAACTTAAGTTTGGACTTGTCTGAGAGACAGTTAAAATGGCTCCCTAACCAAAAAGAAAACTTAATGTAATGGAAAGATAAGGTCATTTATTAGTAGTCATTAATACAGCGCCGTTTCTGTTTTTGCCAAAGTGTGCCTGGAATTTGAATCTAATTTTAAATATTAAAAACATCTCTATCAGCAAAATATGCGGTAAACTACATTTCAAAATTTCTTCTTTAAAAATAAATGTGAGTTTATCCATTGACATCCAAATGTATTTTATTTATTCTGATTGATAATATAATTTATTTATTAAAACAATTTTGGCATGAACTCATGAAAAATAGAAATTTGCCCGGAAAAACTTCGTTTCTGGCAAAAAATCAAATAACAAAATTGGCGCAGTATGGCCCATGTGTTGCCCTTGCGCCGTTAAACACTAACGAACCAACCGAATAACAAAAAAATCATGCATCGATATATCGATATTTTATTTTATGCAACGATATAATATCAATACTTATTTTCATCGATATTTCCGACCTCTAGTAAATAACCTCTTAGGTTTTCACCACGTGTAGTTCAGTTTGATAGTTTCGAAAGAAATTTTCATTTAAGCTATTGGTAATTCCTCTAAAACGGTTTATTTGAAGATTGTTTAGTAATATTAGTGTGGAAGAACTACTACCTCAGAGTAATTTATTGCTTATTGGTGTTTTTATAAAAATTATACAATTCAGGATGTTTCATCAAGACAGTCCAAATTCCTGTACAACCAGCTTCCTCACTTGGAAAATTGCTGATATCTGATATGATAGTGAAAGCATAATGTTCGCCAAACCACAACCCTGTAGAGAACAAAAGGCTATAAGGTTGGGCGAGAATTATGTCTTCACTCCGCTAAAATGGATTATTTGCCTATGAGCACGGTGAAGATCTATCGTCTAATGATGTCAAGTTAAGTTGGAGTTTAGTATAGTGCATTCTTGGTTATTGACTTGAAGTCGAAGAAGGCTTAATAGTCACCATAGTGATCTATACTAGCAACTTCCCCCCAAACTAGTTATAATGTGTAGGTAACCATGGTAACCTATTTCATAGCATTATGGAGGGGAAGTATTGAATTGGCTTCATCTGCTTTTAGAGCAGAAACAGTTTATAAGCTACCCATAAGTTATAGTTTTGAGATCAGTGCTTGAAATACATAAAAAAGGTCTCAAAACTGTACTAAGAACTGTAACAGCAATAATTTTCGAGGAAAATATGTAAGAAAAGTATGACGTATGACATGTTACCCGATGCAAGAAATTAAAGTGTTGCCACTTGTGCAAACAGCCATTCCACAACTATATATGCCTCGATTTGATTGGTGCACATTTTAAACATCTATCCCAATAGCACTAATACGCTAGCCAGTATCGGCTCGAAACTGGCTAATTCCGATGTGGACCGTTGTAGACTGGTGTTGCTTCGAATCTTGGCCAATCTCGCTCATTTCTGGCTGATTAAAGAATACCGGAAGTTTCGAAATGTTGATGCAGACTTATAAAATTGAAAAATAGTGTTATAAAAAAAGACTGAGGGATAAAAAATATGTTTTGAGAGGATTTTTTTTTTTTTTTTTTTTAAATCGCGTATTTCGGGACGATGCTCGTGATTCAGCATGAACTGGCCATGGCTAATTCTCCCTGATTCCTGTTTCTGACATTAGCCATTGCCACTTATGCTACCTGTGTACATAAGTAAACATATGCATTTACAATAAAGTTTTTTTTTTTCCATTGCAACGGATATGAGGTCATTTTTTTTCCTTTTATCCTATCTTTTGAAAATACTATGGATCGTAGCGTTACCGCCTTTGGTCATTGCTATGTATTCCAAGCAATGAATCTGGCTGTGTAGAGTTTGGGCAGGCTTTATTTACACAGTCAATTTATTATGTCTATCGCTGTTACATAAATGAAGGAACAGGGGGAAACAACTTTCGTCCACTTTTCATGCAATTCAACTATTTGTATAATCGCGTTCCTACCACGAGGTCAAAATTAACTTTGACTGTATTCTGTTAATTTTTGTGCGCGAACAATGTCAATTCAAACAAGATTAACCACATGAAAAACTTTAAAGGGGTTCGGGTTCGGTAGGCTCTATATCACTAATGTTAAAAGATCCATTTTCTACGTACCTTTGAAATTTTTCCTGAATGTTATTTCAACCTTCTGTTTTAATATGAGAGAGAAAATATATGAGAGAGAGAATATATGAGAAATGAGAATATGAGAGATAATTAAGAGAATATGCTTACTTGCTTTTTTTAAAACAATATCAATCGATTAAACACCAAAAATCTCTGAGAATTGTATATTTTTTTTTAACCAAATAACTTTTTAAAAAATAAATAATCAAGATTTTTTTTAAACGTTCACTTTAGATTAAAATTTGATACTTGTCAAATTTAGGGTAAAAATTTCATAAAAAAGCTAGCAGCAGTTTTTTCAAAAAGGTACATAGCAGTTTGAAAATTGACATTTTGAGATCAATGCATTTTTATGCGAAATTGCAGCATGGTAAATGTGGTTTTACGTATTTTAAAACTAACTTTTCTCCGGAACTAGAAAGAGCACAGGCCAAAACTATATCTTAAAAGAAGCAGAATAGTTTGAAATTTAAAGATATACAAAAATCATGAAATCAAAAATTTGAAATTTTAAGCCTACTGAAACCCCTTTACATGCCGATTCAATTTATTTTCTTCAAAATTGATTCCCATGGACTTAAATTATGTTCCCTTGCACGCGCTTCACTTCAGTTGTTGAAAATTTGTC
This sequence comes from Linyphia triangularis, assembly GCA_963978545.1. Taxonomy (NCBI): domain Eukaryota; kingdom Metazoa; phylum Arthropoda; class Arachnida; order Araneae; family Linyphiidae; genus Linyphia; species Linyphia triangularis. Next base: position 95,775,454 of record OZ021723.1, on the reverse strand, counting down.
TATCGAGGTCTCTTGATTTACTTTTTACATTAATCAGTACCTAAGATCCACTTCAAAAAATTCTTCTTTCATTGTGTGGATTACATAAAATAAAATGGGCTCCGCGATAGTTTAGTGGTTAGAGTGTCGAACTTAGGATCTGAGGATCCGCGGTTCGGTCTTCGACGGCCGCCAAATATCGGTGTGCACATAATGGGGGCTGGTGCACATTAAATCTGTAGTGGCCTCAATGTCCTCTTGTTGGTGTGGTGGAGATGGAAGAAAGGAGTTTGGACTATACTAATCTCCAACTTAACTTGACATCATTAGACGATAGATCTTCACCGTACTCATAGGCAAATAATCCATTTTAGAGGAGTGAAGACATAATTCTCGCCAAACCTTATAGCCTTCTGTTCTCTACAGGGTTGTGGTTTGGCGAACACATTATGCTTTCACGCCGCCAAAATGTATTAAATACCTATGAGCACTGTGACGATCTACCGTCTAGTGATGTCAAGTTAAGTTGGAAGTTTAGTATAGAAGATTTCGATCTCGTATTCATCTAGCTAGATGCTCAAAATTACTAGACACATTTGGCTGTGTTAAGCACTTTATAAGTGGCAATCGGAGCTTCCTAATAAAATAAAATGTACAATATTTAATGATGATAATTTATGACATAGGTTTTTGATAGCTTATAGTACTTATTGAGCTCATAGTAGGATTAGAAAGCGAATTTTATTCGAAATATCAATAATAAGTAATAGTGGCAACGATCAAATAGTTACCCAACTTGTGAAAAAACTATTTCTTTCTTTTCAATATACTATATTCCTACTAATATTGTTTATTTTCATCAATTTAGAACATTTCATATCTAAAAATAACAGTACACCAAGACTTTAGTCAGTCTAGATTAGTTTTTTCCTAAATATGCAATTTTCGGATTTTTACTTTCAATTACCCACATGTATACATAGGGTATTGAAAGTATAGCATTCGGTCAAAAAACATTTTTTTTTTTTTTTTTTTTTTTTTTTTTGCATTTCTCCACGTTTTGGAACATCCTGATTTCAAAAAAGTTGTCTAGAAAAAAATTATGTCTGTGTTCATGGTGGTCAGCATAACTCTCGAACAAATTGACCTAAGATGTTCAAATTTGGTGTGCGGGTTAGTGGATGGTGTGCAGGATGTTTAAATTTTTCGCATGGCCATGAAACCTATCATTAAGGTTTTTGTCAAAATCGCGCCAGCGCATAAGGTATCTGCCATTGAAAAAATCATGCTTTTCAATGATTGCTAAAAAACGGCTTTAACGATTTTGATCAAAATCGCTGTGGTAATGCCTCTTAAGTGTTCTAAACATTGCCACCACTGAAATTCCAGTAAAAATGTTCCCTTTTAATGGCGTAAAAAGTTGGAAAATGAATGCCTTTAACACAGAGTTCACTTTCCTTGAGCATACCTCATCAACGATTTTTTTTCATCTCTCCTCGGTTTCACTTGTAAGAAAGAATAATATATGAATTATGGAAAAGTATATCGCCAAAATCATCAATTGGCAAAGTTTTTTTTTTTTTTTTTTTTTTTTTTTTTCTAAAACAAAGACCCATACAAGAATTATCGCAAAAAAATATCACCATTTTTTCTGTATGAATGATGAAAATATGAAAACAGTAAGTGACACAAATTCTCGTCAGTGTTATGTTATAGTTTAATTGAAAGGTGTGCGATGTTCCACACCCCTAGCTCTGTTATGTATTGCGGCTACTATCTTGTGGTCATAATAAAATACAGTTATACCAAAACGAGATTTTTTTTCAAAATGAGATTAAGTATTTTTACCAAATACAGGATGAAAATACTATTTATTACTACTCAACCACATTCTCAACAAATCATAAAATATTTATTCTAATCGTAAATAAGAATACAAAATCATGAATAAAAATCATACAAATCGTAAAAATAATAAAACTGCCTTAAGAACCGTTAGAAATTGAGACTATGTAACTTAATAATTATCAAAATCAGCTTACATTTGTTTTAAAATATAAAGTACGAGTGTATTTTTGATAATGCATTCGAATAGGAGGATTCGTTTTAAAACGCAGTGAAATATTTTATTTTTAAGTTGTTTATAAAATAACAAGATTAATTTTAGTGTGTAAAACATCAAAATTTAGGTATTTAAATTCAAATCAACAACCACCATATAATTGTAACTTCCTGGAATAATTCATATGAAAGATTTAAAATTTCCTTCTTCGATTTCCATATATATTAGAATTTACTTGTTACTTTCTTTGTCACAGACACGTTGTTTTTTATTACGACGTTAAAATTATTTCTTTCCAACCACATAAACTCTTTATGTAGTTACATTATTCTCCTCTTTTAAATATCATCTTAATCGATTACGACTCGACGTAAAAGATTTTTGTCACTAAAAAGAAACATTTTTAAATCGAAATGAAAATATCCAGAAGGGAAAAAATGTTTTTGTCGTTAGAATGGAAGATTTTTTTAATTAAAATACTGAGAATAATCAGACGACAAAAGATTCCATTTCGCTGAAGATGACTTTATACTTTGAAACATAATTCTTGTTGGAATAAAGTTTAAGAGAATTTATATAATCTAGAAATTTCAAGCTCTGATAAACTGATTTGTAAAGTCAGAAAAATACTTAATCTTATAGTACATTTTTGGTGATCTCCTTAATCCTTTCAGACCTATAAGGACATATAAGTCCTGGAGATAAAAGCATTCCCTGCTGTATAGCCGACCAAACGGTATAGTGGTTAGCGTGCTAGCTTCTGGACCGCGAGGTTGCGGGTTCGAGTCCCGTGTTGGCATGGGTGTTTGTAAATGTATGTTGGCTTGTCTAATGACGAATGTTTCGGCGCATTATAGCCCTCGTGTTGCTGACGGCGCCAGATAATCTGAAAACAACCAAAAACAACCAACCCTGCTGTATAAGTAAATCTCTTTAACATGAGTTTCTATGTTTCAAGTGTTCTCAAGGAATTAGAGAATAAAAATATGATTACGGAAACTTGAAAACACATTTACAAATGGCGAAAGTTTATTTTTAAGCCTGCACATTATAGTCCAAAAGGCGACTGCAAGTTTTTGAACCACATAGAACATCATTTAGAATTTTTTATAGGATGCAGAGAAATGTTAGTAGATAATGAATCCACTGGTCTGCCGGGACGAAAGTGGCCGAAACTATTCAAAAATCGACTTCGAATGAGTTGAGCTAAATCGAATTGCCAAATATTTCATAACTGGTCAAATAATGAGTAGTCTTTTTTTATGGGTTTTTTTATGCTCTTTAATTTTCAATGAGAAAAAGAGCTGACAATATTTATTCTCTGGCGAAAACTACTTCCAGCTTTTAAAAGTGAGCCAAGTTGGCGATAAATATTACGTCACTGAGGACATAATATTTATTGCCTACTTGGTTTAACTTTTAAAAATTGAAAGATCTTGGCACCAGGAAAGACAAATACTCTGCAACTGATAACCCATCACTTTTTAGTTTTCTTCCTTGATTGAAAATTAAAGAGGGATGGGTTACCAGGCAAAAATGGACGTTCATTTCTGACATATTTGACAGTCAGATTTAGTTCAACCCCTTCAAAGTTGTTTGTTTGTTTTTTTGTTAGTTTGTTTGATTGTTTGTTTGTTTTATTGTTTGTTTGTTTGATTGTTTGTTTGTTTGATTGTTTGTTTGTTTGTTTGATTGTTTGTTTGTTTGTTTGTTTGTTTGTTTGTTTGTTTGTTTGTTTGTTTGTTTGTTTGTTTGTTTGTTTGTTTGTTTGTTTGTTTGTTTGTTTGTTTGTTTGTTTGTTTGTTTGTTTGTTTGTTTGTTTGTTTGTTTGTTTGTTTGTTTGTTTGTTTGTTTGTTTGTTTGTTTGTTTGTTTGTTTGTTTGTTTGTTTGTTAAATAATCGTATGAAAAAACTTTTCGTGTGGATATGGCAGTATTATGACCCTTGTTAATTGGAAAAAAAATTGAAGTCTCAAAATTAAAGAATTCAAATTATTATTCAAATTAAAGAAAAATTATTCTAATGCGCAAAATCCTAGGTCAAAGCCCTTGGAAGAAAAAAACAGTTTCCTATTTATATGTGCCTTTTTCTACAAAATAAATATTCATTTTATAAAAACAACAAAATTTTGAGCACTAAAATTGCTTAAATAAACGGTGTTGGCTTCAATGATCCGGAATTTTAAGTAAAATTAAAAGTTTCGATAAGCTTTTACGTAAAAAAAAAAAATTCATGTTAATTGAGAAAGTAAAGCTTCCAAATTTTAATTAATCCACTTTAACTACAGTTAATCTTTCAAGTGAGTAAAAATCCAGTAAAAAACCTTCAATGCTTATCTGATGTTAATGCTTTAAATTTTAACTATTTCCTTTTAATTAAAATGGACTTGATAATAAGTTTATTTAATATTGTACTTATGACCATTGATGAAAATATGTCAAGTGTTTTGTAAATAAAGAGATAAATTAAGTAAATAAAACCTAATAATCAGCATTTGTATCAAATCAAAATAAAAGTTTAGATTTATTTAATGTATTTTTCCATATCCACAAAACATATTTGTAAAATCTTGATATAAAAAACATTGCTCTTGTTAAACTAATAAAAATGTTCTGTACAAAAAAGTAGAAGAAAAGAAAGTATAAGAAACTCATTACATAATTGCAAATTGAGAAATAACATATTCGTAAAATTGCCAGATGCAGGAATCCTGCTCCACAATTTTCCTAATCTCAGTGGTGACATAAATGTTTCTTAATTAATTTGACTCAACATTCTTAGAACAGTGTCCAGTGAAAATTTAAAAGAAGCATAATTAAGTGGTACTTGGTACTCCTTGTTTGATAAAAAAAATTATGAAAATACTGATTTTCAATTTTTGACGTTTTTATAAACTTTGAAACCTTTACCTTATTCTGACATGTTTTTGAACTAGATCAAATAACTATAATTGCATAGAAATTATGTTTTCTATGGAGAATTCTTCATAGCTGCAATTGTCTCTTCAATGTTTCGAACGTATTTTTCTCAGTTCGTGTTTTTTTTTTTTTTTTTTTTTTTTTTTTTTAATTCCCACCTTACTCAAAATACTAAAACTCCAGAAAATATTAATAAATTGACTTGAATTTTTTTTTGTCATTCTAAAGATCTAGTTAAAAAAAATAGGCATGGATTTTTGAATAAAATATAAGTTATTTTTGTATAAATTGAAGTCTTAATATTCTTTTTTTTTTTTTTTTTTACGATCTTTTTATGTATAGGTATAGTTTTTATTGTTTTGCTCTGAAACTACTCTAATTATTCAATATTCGAATATTACTAGGAAAAAAAATTTAAAAGCAATCAGGAAAAAAGTATTGAAAAATGAAAAAGGAGATAGAATTTAAAGTTTTCTAAATTTAAAAAAAATATATTTAATTTTAAAAATGGAACACTTCGTTAACAATTTTTAAATAAATTTTAGTTATTGTCTAGTAATACTTCAAAAAATGTAAAAATCATAATTTTAAAAGCACAAATTTAAAATACAATTTTAAGGGTACCAAGTCACCTTAATAGGTACAGGTTAAGATAATACATATCTGCAGTATCCTCTTTGGGAATTCAAACAAGGGAAGTAATTGAAAAATATATATAAAAATACAAATTTTAAGACCAACAACAGGCTCAAGACCCAGCAGGGTTTGTCTAGTAAAACATATGTAGAAATAGAATTTGCATAAATAGAATTTGCATACAATAGTTACAGGATTATACATAATAATACAATACAATATACAAAGTTGACACAGCGTTGACAATCATACTTTAAAAATGCAATACATAATGCAAGCTGACAAGTTTTATAGAATTCAACAGTACGCAAACATAAGTAAATAAATATAGTAACTAAATAACCTAAATTAAATACATACATGTTTTGTAGCACAAAATATAAGTTACTTACCTAGCCAGTGTAATCCAAGTATTGCCCATTGACGATCCCCCAGTGCATATCTAACTGTTTCTAAGAACTCTTTAACCCTTTAAATCCCAGGGAGTCAGCGTTGTGGGTTTCACAAAAACCCAATGACTTTCCATTCGAAAAAACTGGAAATGAACTCGCCCGACTCGTTCCCCTGTGGGTCACACCTGGGTTTCCTGTGGGGGAGGGGGGTCACTGTCGACCATTAAAAGATCATTACTATATGTCTGCAAGTATATGTATACAAGAAGTATCCAAAGGGTGGGGCAGTTTGACAATGAGTACTCTAAACCCATATCTCCCCTTTACATGCCCCACAATAGCCTATTGTTGAGAACAGTCACGCTTCAAACAACTACTGCTGGGAAGATTCACCACAGTTTGAAATATCCGTATTCCCCCTGGACCCGACCAAAAGGCGACTGCCTGGTAATTTTTCTGCAAGGCGAGTTAAGGCGGCTTGGGATTTAAAGTGTTAAGCTCACGGAATTTACAACATTTGAGGGCAAATCATTCCAATCGTTGATTATCCTATTGTAAAAAAAGTGTCTTCGCCCATCCCAAAAAGCTGCAGCACAGTCCTCTTCCTGTCTGTCTCTAGCTCGTCCAGGTACTTGTACCTGATCTCCTTGCGGGACCAGCACTCTCGGCACTCTGCAAATACGTACTTTTCTTGGAAGTTTCAGTCCTTTTAAATATAACTACAGAAAATCACCTTTTGTTTAATATGGTTGGTTAAACTCCCGGCTGGGAGTGGAAAGGAGGGACTTTGTGAACTAGCACCTGCCTCCGCTTACATATGTGAGAGAACCACCTCTCTGGAAAAGGTTGAGGTAAAAAAAAAAAAAAAGAACTAAAAAAAAGGGGGGTTGTCAAATCATTTCGATACAGAAGGAATTTTATGATGTTGCCATTTCAATGCTTTCTCCAGGTGAGGACGTGGATTAGCTACCAAGTCAAAGGCTGCACCCCCCCCCCCCCCAAAAAAAAAAAAACTTTTTGTTTAATGTATATATATACAGGGTGTCTCTAAACTCATGGTACAAACGCTAGGGGGTGATAGAACACATCAAGACGAGTAATAGTAAATAGGAAACCAAGGGTCCCAGACGTATTCCAAAGGAGATAGGCGCCATCAAAGTTTAGGGTCCCAAATTGCAAATGATCATAAAAAAGGGGAAAATAAGTCGATTTATTTGCGGTTTTCGCTGAAATCATTCTTTAAATTAGTATTTTCTTTATAAAAAAATTTAAAGACAAAGTTCTATACACACACTAGTTGCACACTCGAATCAGTGGCTTTTATGTTAGCGAAAATTTGCATACGCGTTCCTCTTCTTCCCCATATCACATTTTTATGTTTTTCTTCCAGAAACCGCTGCCGATGATTCCAATTATGAGCTCAAAATTTAAGTTAAGGCTGAGCTTTAGCAAACATTTAAAACAGTTTAAAAAAAACGGTAAAAAAGTAGTTTTTCGGTACTCCAAAATCTAGAGTGCCCTCTACCGACGTTTTTAGAACTTTGTCTTTAAAAATTTTTTTAAAGAAAATACTAATTTAAAGAATGATTTCAGCGAAAACCGCAAATAAATCGACTTATTTTTCCTTTTTTTATGATCATTTGCAATTTGGGACCCTAAACTTTGATGGCGCCTATCTCCTTTGGAATACGTCTGAGACCCTTGGGTTCCTATTTACTATTACTAGTCTTGATGTGTTCTATCACCCCCTAGCGTTTGTACCATGAGTTTAGAGACACCCTGTATATATTTGTTGGTTAAAATTAAGCTTTTCACTTTACTTTTACTCAATAATGCAAGATAATTTTTTCTTAATGTTAAATTATGTTATTCTTAATGTTATATACAAAATGATTCCATGATTATAATAATATTCTACAAAGAATGGGAGTGATGTAACCCTTTTCAAATCGTGAATAGTTTTTCTAACAGAGTTCCCTCTGTCCTTGAAAGTTCTTGAAATTTTTTTGATGAAATTTGGTCAGTGAAGTCCTTGAAAAAGGATGAGGTCCTTATATTTCTAAGTGACTGCCGATATTCTTCGCCTCACATTTTTTATTGACTCCTTTAAGGGTATCAATTTTGCTGTTTATTGCATTACTAAACCATAGGATTGATTTATCTAGAAGTATTAAAAAAAATGCAATTGCACATTTGAATGTTAATAGTGAAACTTTTGATTTATCTTTTGTGGTTTTATGTCTAAAGTATGTAATTTTAGTATCCTTGAAATTTCTTAAAAAGGACCTTGATTTCTTTTTCTTCATTAAGTGTGAGAACTTTATTTAAAAAGCAAAAAATATACTGATATAGTAGTTAAAATAGTTAAATCAAAATATTTTTATTGCATGAAGATTTCTTATCTACAGTCAACTCGCGATAACTCGGAGACTCATAAGTCGAATATTCTTTTATATCGAGGTTTTCATTAAGTCCCAAAACAATTCAATGTTTTTCAACAAAAAGTTATCTTCAGGTCTCGAAATGTACATCTTTTGAGTCGACGTATTTGGGAAAATTTTATTATCATTACAAACACAATAAAAAAAACCACAAAATACTAAAAAAATAAAAAGATTTTTATTTTTTGTTTCGTCTTTAACATTGTATTTTACAGTTTTACTTGTTACCCGGGAAAAACCCGTTCGCATTGGCGCGTATAAAAAGTAAATGACGTTTTGCCTTTACATTCCATTCCAGATTTGAAGTGTGAATTAGTGGTGTTGGTTTACGATGGATTTGAATAACGTTAAAACGCAAGTAGATAGTTTAAATCAAAAGGTTAAATTGATTAATGAGAGTAAACAAAATCTGATCGAAACTTGATACATCGTGTAAATGAGTGAGGGTATGTGCCTTTCCTTGTGTCGAAAAAGCTCTTTAAAAATGGTTTGAGACATATCAAAACCATTACTCCAAAATCCCTTTTAGTTGGGTGATGTTTAAAAAAAAAGGTGAAAAAGTTTGCCAGTTTACAAAAAATTGCAGGATGGCTAGAAAAGTGTACAGCAAGACACAATATTGTCTTTCGGACTCCACATGAACAAGCAAAAGATGTCTACCTTGAATAGAAAATAACTTCAGAGCGACTTCCAATAACTCGAAAGAATGTGGCCAGTCCCTTGAACCTCGAGTTATCGCGAGTTGACTGTATAACTCATTAGATTATATTTATTTCATCATTAATGACGGAAATGACGCAAATTAAATATATATCCTCCCTACAAAAAAATTATCCTTTGATAAAAAAGGGGGAAATGGGTGCGCAATGATGCGAAGCGTGTGTTAGATTTTCATCTAATTTACGCATGCATTTGAGTCAGAATTAAACAAAATATTCATCAGCTTGCCCTGTAGTTAGGACTAAATCGTGTTTTCGTTTCCTAGGTTACTAAATCAATTTACTAACTGTAACTTAATTGACATAAAGTTACAGGAGGGAAATACTCTGATAGATTCAAGCTTAACTTTATATTGCGAAACTGATTTGTTCAAGTGCTAAATTAACCTTTGAAAGCGTTTGACATCTTAAAGTTCGAAACTCTCTGAATGTTTATTTAAATCATTTACTAAAAGTAAATGAAAGTTTTATACAGCGTCGATTATATAATAAATTGACTTTGTCGTCTGAAATACGTATATTGATTAAATAAATATTTTATGTGTCCTACTTGAACATCACAAGAAATTCATTTATCGTGTTACTTCTTTAAACTCAACTTTTTAACTTACATGCAAATGTTTTATTGACTCAAAAATTATAATTTTAAAAATACTGTAATTTAATCAATTGCTATTTAGGGATAAAATACAACGAGTTAAATTAGCATTTTTTTAAATTTTTTTTTTAGTTCTTGAGACACCCTCTTAATAAAATTAATTTTTACGTCTGCTAAAACAGAAATTTAAAATGAATTACAAGTTTGATTTTTCAGTTATGAAGTAAAGGAGAGGAGAGGTATTGTATCTTGGATCAGAAGGACGTTGATCATATATCATTTAACCTGTTATTACCATGAGATCTTGTTAGCGTCAAAAAGCTTGTTATGTGTGTATTCCGTTTGCTTTCGCCTGAAGCAGTGTATTCAATCGCTACAAACGATAAATAGCGAGGAACAGTGCATCTGGTCGAAGGAACTGGTATAAATCCAAAAGTTAGTCATGTCTAAAGTAAATCTGGTCTAAACTTAGTAAATTATAGTCTAAGGCTCATCTAGAGTATGGATTGGTTGGTTGTTTTCAGATTATCTGACGCCGTCAGCAACACGAGGGCTATAATGCGCCGAAACATTCGTCATTAGACAAGCCAACATACATTTATAAACACCCATGCCTAACACGGGACTCGAACCCGCAACCTCGCGGTCTAGAAGCTAGTACGCTAACCACTATACCGTTTGGTCGGTACTAGAGTATGGACATATGATCTGGTAAAAATACAAGATCCTAACTTCATTTTTCTTTATTTAAAAACCTCCTCCATATCATTCAGCTTAGAGCAGCAAAAATTATACAGGAAAACTTGACATTGGTTTATGGTACTAGATTGAGGAGTGATATGTATACATTGGAAGAAAGGCGATCTAGAGGAGATTTGATTTAGTTGTTCAAATTTGTCAAACAGGATAATTTCAAGGCTTTAGAATTCATTACGGTGACAGGACAAAAATTCATGCATATAAGCTATTTAAACCGCAATTTAACTTGTAGAATAGAAAACATTACTTTTACATTAGAGTGATTGATAAGTAGAACTATCTGCCGGACCACATCGTAAATTGTACCGGAGACAACAGTTTTAAAAGACAGCTTTTATTGGGGGATTGTCCGAAAAAGTTAAATCTGACCAACTTAGATGCGCCTTTTTCCAGTAGTTGGTCGACTTTTTTGTATTTGTATTCTCCTCTATTTCAATTTAACTTTAATAGTGATTTACGTACAATTTGGAACTCAATCAATGTTTGTATTCCCTGTTTGCTTTCGCCTGAAGCAGTGTATTCAATCACTTGCGAATCCCATTAGAATTGAAGGTGAACGAATCGCATCAACATCATTCTGATCTAAAATCATTAAGGTTGTTGACATAATCTCTAGCTTAACGAGTCAATAAGATGTCGCAGTTTTAATCTGGGTTCAGAAATCGGAAACCTCTTTCTCGAAGTTTATATAATTAATTTTCAAATAGCATACTGTCTCAGTTTCCTTTGAACGCTCGTTTGGATAAATTAGATTTTAATCAAAATTCAGCTGGATCTCAATTGAAAGCCATAGATTACTTGAAAACTATCAAAAAGCAAGGCTTTGTTTTGATTTGAATCCTTAATCAGACCCAATTGCCTTATGCAGACTATGCAGTTTGATGTAAGTTACACAGTTGATAATGGCAATAAACTACTACGCAACACAAAATAAACTGTAAACTTTTGATCAGCTGATACCGTATATTCAATGAAATCCCTCGATAACTGGTACAGACGATTATACACTATCTACCAATAAGTAATTGGACACCTGTGATAAAAGAGATAAACACAATTTATTCAAATTCAATTAGTGGTTGATCCTCCACCTAAGTCAATTACAGTATTTATACTCCGGGGCATGCTTTCCACAAGTGTTTGGATGATGGACAGTGGTATTTCTTCCACTCGGCTTGGAGTGGACATGTGTGTTCTTTCACCGATTTTGGACAGTTGCTGCACTCCTTAATTCGACGATCCTACTTGTCCCAGCGGTGTTCCATAGGATTCCCGTCTGGACTCTGAGCAGGCCAGTCCAGTCGGTTCAGCCCGCTGTGATCGTACTAATCCATGGTGGACCTCGCAACATGACAAGTGGCGTTGTCATATTGGAAGTAACAATGATCCAACCCCTTAAAATTGCCACAGCGTAGGAAGCACATAGATATCTAGGTTAGTGGAGTAGTAGTCAGCGTTGAGCCTACCATGGATTGGAATCAAGGGTGAAGTAGATCAGGACTGCAGACATTCTCAATTGCATGAGTGTCCATATACTTATTGGTAGATAGTGTATGCAAATACGATTTATATACGCCGACCAAACGGTATAGTGGTTAGCGTGCTGGCTTCTAGACCGCGAGGTTGCGGGTTCGAGTCCCGTGTTAGGCATGGGTGTTTGTAAATGTATGTTGGCTTGTCTAATGACGAAAGTTTCGGCGCATTATAGCCCTCGTGTTGCTGACGGCGCCAGATAATCTGAATACAACCAAACAACGATTTATATACTGCAGTGCTAAGCTCAGTGGTCGCATCTGCATTTTTGCCCAAACTGAGTGATTATTGCCATGTATTTCATTGTAATTTGTCCTACATAATGATGAAATTCAATGGTCGAATCTGCACGGATTTTTTTTTTTTTTTTAAAGTTAAAAAATTAGTTAACAATTTACCACCATCAACTACATGAAGTTGTTAAACTTTAAACCGCCATTACTCATTTTGAGCTTGGTTGCCAGATTCGACTTATGCGCTCAGCACCTCAGTATACCAAGTAAACAAATGGTGGAATCTTCAAAAGCTATTTCATCAATTAGAATGACCAGGTATGAGGACTTTAGTAATTTTTAATGATCTAAAATAAATGAATTTGAGGGATAAAACACAACATTTAGGAGGTCAATGAACTGTAATGAGTTTTCTAAAGGGAAAGGGAAAAAAATAGTAGAAAAATAACTTAAAAGTGTGTAAAGTAACACAGGAATTCTAGCAAAACTTGTTTAGTCAACAAAAGTTTTTGTGTTTCTCTAGTTGGATCTTTACACCAGAAGATAGATTTCTTGTCTAATGAAACGTAACAGAAGTTGAACAATGTGAACGAACCAGGAATACTCACGGACATGCTTGACATCTGGATGGAGTAGAGAAGAAAAAAAAAAAAAGGTAACGTAAAAGAAGTTTAGCATAAGTTTTCTGAGTGATTGAAATTCTGTACCTCTTAGAACCAAAGAAGCTTAAGTCCAAATTTGCTGATTTTTGTTTTATTACAAAATGGGTAATAAAAGTTCGTTTTCTATTGAACCGTTACATCGTAACATTCTAAAAATATTCAAAAAGAATTAAGTTGTTGATTTTTTCGCTCTTCCAAAAAGTTGCTGATGAGATACTTTTTACTGTACGGCAGAAAACATTTTTTGCTGAAAGCAGTTACTCAGTAATATGTAGAATACAGTTGAAAAGAAGTGCATGCGGGGTTTTACAATTGTGAATCAAAAATAAATGTTACATTTACAATAACCCTAGTAAGGGTATGTTTGCACCGTAATGGTGCAAATTTTTTATCCTTGTTCTGTTTGTTTGTTAGTTCGTGTTTTTTTTTTGTTTTTTTTTTCATTGATTCCTTCACTCATTTATTCCTTCACTCATTCATTCATTGACTCACTCATTCATTTTTCATTCATTCATTCAATCATTCATTCATTCACTCACTCAATCATTCACTCCTTCACTCACTCATTCATTCATTTATTTTTGGGGAACAATAGAATCTCAAATGAGGTAACATTTAAAATACATTTTGTTAAAAAAAATCAATGAAATATATTATCAAATTAGTAATCAACACTTAGTGTATTGCAGATTGCTTGAAGATTGAAGCATAATGTCACAAACATCCAATCGAAAAGTAGTTTCTCATACATTCCATATTTATAGCAACAGTTGGAAGAATAAATTAAAGCTGTTTAAAAACTATTAAAATAAGTAAGCTATTTTCGCCATTGAGGTGAAATCGTATACACCCTTCCTCATAGAAAATCAAAGAGCGTTGGGTTATCAAATAATAAAAAAAAGAATGTTCATTATTTGGCAAGTTCTGACATATTTAGCAATCGTATTTTGTTCAACTCATTTAAAGTCGATTTTTTCATCAGTTTAGGCCATTTTTGCCTAATTTTAATTAATCTACAAGCATTTCTCTATATTTAATTTTAAAAAAATTCAGAATGATGTTCAATTAGGTGCCTAAATTACAACTCCGACTATACTAAACTTCAACTTAACTAGACATCACTTAGATGATAAATCGTCACAGTGCTCATAGGTATTTAATCCATTTTGGCGGAGTGAAGACATAATTCTCGCCAAACCTTAGAGCCTTTTGTTCTCTATAGGGTTGCGGTTTGGCGAACATTATGCTTTCACGCCGCCAAAACGGATTAAATACCTATGAGCACTGTGACGATCTACCGTCTAAGTGATGTCTAGTTAAGTTGAAGTTTAGTATAGCCGGAGTTGCAAGCGTTTTCTTGCCACGGTACTATGACCAGAAAAAAAAACCAGTAAGATCATGTGACAAACGTAGACTAGGGAAAATCTATTTACTAGGTAAAATACATGTCAATTTCTTATATAAGTTCTCACTCCAACAAACCAGTATGCGACTGAACAAATTTAAACTTGGTTTAAACGATCATCGTACTCCAATTAATCAATTTACGAGAATCGGATCATGATAGATGTCCTCTCAAGGGAGGACATCTATCATGATGTATCATGATCCGATTCTCGTACTCGACTTTCTTATAGTCAACGGACTCAAGGATCGCGTCTGAATCCGTCAGACATGGAGGATAAGCAACAACAACACTATCATAAAGACAGTGGTCTACTTAACTGAACAAAGGGTGAGGAACATCGCACAACTTTCAATTACACTATAATACTGACGTCAATTTGTGTCATTTACCGTTTTTATATTTTCATTATTTATTTAGAAGAAATGACCAGTTTGATGATATTTTTTTGCGAAAATTCTTGTATGTGTCTTAAAAAAAAAAAAAAAAAAAAATTGCCAAAATGGTGATTTTGGCGATATACTTTTCGACAATTCTTATATTATCCTTTCTTGTAAGTGAAACTGAGAAGAGGAGAAAATGCTATCGTTGATGAGCTATGTTCAAGCTAAGAGAGAACTATGTGTTGAAGGTATTCGTTTTTCAACTTTTTACGCCATTAAAAAAATTTTACGGGAATTTCAGAGGTAGGGATGTTTAGAACATCTGATGAGGCATTACCACAACGATTTTGATCAAAATCGTTAGAGCCGTTTTTTCGCAATCATTTAAAAACATGATTTTTTCAATGGCAGCTACCTTATGCGCATGCGCGATTTTGAAAAAACTTTAACGGTAGGTTTCTGTGCCATCACCAACCCGCATACCAAATTTGAACATCTTAGATCAATTTGTTCGGGAGTTATGTTGACCACGTACACACAGACTCACAGGCAAACATTCGATTTTTTTATTTTTTTTAAACTTAATACTATACTTTCATTACTCTATGTATACGTGTGGGTAATTGAAAGTAATAAAGTAGATTCCTTTGAAAGAATTTCTGGTTAAATTACATCTGTATGTTTTTTCCTGTACTTGGTAAAGCTATATTATTCAATAAAAACGCTTTTATACATGATAGCTATATTATTCAATAAAACGACACATATATAATAGTTATATTATTCAGTGTTAAGACTTATATTATACATTTTCTTTAACTCTTTAATCTTTCCTTAGCAAATATACAAATTTTATCCATCGTTCTAATAGTTTCTCAAAGTCAGATATTGCCAGATATTTTAACTACACCTAACATCCGGGTAAGACAGACACTGAAAAATGTTCGAAAGCTTCTATGGAAACAGTTACAAATCTTTTCTACACTCCTATGCGTTCCGACACTATACATATTTCTCTATTCCATTTTCGTGTTCTTGATTCCCAAAGCGAATAACATAGACATCTGCATGAGATTCAAAATAGAAACTAGAAATAGCTTTCTTTCCATGACAAGCTGTTCCAAAAATGTTCAGCCAAAAGGAGTGAAATATTTATGACCCTGGGGGGAATTTCAAAAATAATAGAACAGGACCTTTGGAGGTGAAGTTTTATAAAAATATGACTGTCGTAAATTTTTAAGTTTATATAAAGCTTTCTGTGAACGCTAGTCAATAGTTATTTCCAAAAAGGTAAAAATAGAGTTAGGTTTTTAATAAAGATTATGCAAGCTTCTTCTATCTCATCATGTTTTATTCAAAAATACCTTGAACAAGTACATTTTTTTTTTTTTTAGGTTGAATTGTAAATACTTCTAAAAGGTTTTTTTAAAAAAAGACGAAAAAGAAAAAGTTACTATGTTGAATATAGGAAAAATTATGACTTTAAAAAATATCTTGAATCCGTTTTAAGTTGTAACATCAAGTAAAACTAATTTCGGCGTTAAATTTTGTTATAACTGCATTAATTGACAATAATGTGATAAACCATTAATTGTAAATGGCAACCAGTTTTGTAGGAATTTAGGTTTATAAGAAATTATTCCACTCTCAAAGTAAGAATATTTTTGTAAAAACTTGCCGAAATATACAAATATAAATTTGAAAAACAACAACAGACTCAAGGCCCAACAGGGGTTGGTCGAGATAAAAAAAATAAGTACCAAGTTTTCATACATAACATATAGTATCAAATTTGGAGATTAACATAATAAAAAATACAGAACTTGCAGAATACATAATAAAAAATACCAAATTTGTAGATTATATAATAGACAAAGTATATAAAGTTAACGTATAGTTATACCACTTGAAATTCAGAATACAAAACAAAGTTGACACAGCGTTTCACAAAGAATCATACAAGAAAATACAATGCAAAATTCAAAGTTTACAAAATTGATAAAGTTCACAAATTCCAACTGGAATACTAAAATGCATAATCCAAGTTGACAAAGTTTATAGATTCAATCACATTCAAAAATAAATACTCTTATTGTCAAGTTGAGCATTTTTTTTTTCCCCCTTTTCTTTTTTTACTAAGAGTGACGAAAGGCAACCAAAACTAGAAAAAAAATTGGAAATCCGTTCAAAATTTCTCGGGTTGTACCCGTATCAATTTCCCACTTTTAAAAGAGCGGCAAAAACGAACTAGCTTAGCTGTGACGTCCCTCTAAGTCATAATCCGACTTTTGCTTCGCGCGGTCTTGGAAACTATAGTGAATTTATTCGCATTGCTATAGAGCGTTTTGATTTAATTTTTGTTTTTTAATCTTGTATTATTTTAATCGATTTAGAATTATGTCCTCAAATGCAGCGTACAAACATTGCCTCGTCCCGAATTGTAAGAATTCTTCTCAATTTCCAACGCTGCTAAATTATTTATCAGTGTTGCTAAATACACAGATATCCGTAAGAAATGGTGTTAAGTCATGAAACGAGACAATGTTTTTACAAACTAAGCGTGGCACTAGCCGACGTGTCATGAGCGCATAGGGGTAAAATGTACCACAAGCGCACAAACACCTGTTTATAAGGGGAAGGAAATCCGCTACAAGGTAACATGGTACCAGAAGCGCACAAACTCTAGTTTCCCAGGGGCTCACTTCTTCATTTTACAGGAGCGAACAAACACAGATTTATTCAACTAAGTAAACGATAGGTTTTCTTTATTTTAAAGAGACAAATCTCCAAAACTGTATTTTTTTGAGGCTGTTACTCAGTGTATGCAGTACATATTAATAGAACTTACAATAACAAAATACGCATTTTTATGTTTTTATTAGATACTAGGTTTTTAAATTGGAGAGCCGATTCATATTTCTTATGATGAAAACGTTCTGTTTAAATTAGAAGTTTCATTCCGTTGCACTTTTGGGGCTTATTTTAAATTCTGATAAGTTTTTGGTTTTCATATGTTTAGTTTGATTGCTTTATTTAGAGTTCCTCATTTCCACTGTGTTCTGTATTGTTGTAAATTTTACATTTGCCAATAAAATGGCCTGCACGTTTGCAGTTTTACATGAATGCTCATCTTTTAATACAATCAGAATGCGACATTTTTATACTTATCATCCCCATTGTTTTTAATTTTAAGTTCATCACCTCACATATCTATTTTATATCAAATGGAACATATCCATATTATACAACCTTCTTCTTTCTTGCTTATTTTGAGGCTAAATTTAGCTTTGAATACTAGCGAAAATGCTTCTTATTTGTAAGTATGCGTAGATTCAAAATCAGAGACCTTTTTGAATTGTGTCTGAAAGAATGTTCTAATAATGATAAATCCAACGCAATTTTTAATCACATATGTAAAACTGTTGGGGAAATAATAAATTTTTCGACTGAGAATGATATAAAACAAAATTAGACGCGTGTAGTACAGTCATTTTAGAAGTTTCAAACAAGTCTAATTAATTCATCCACATATGTGGGCATCCAAGCATTCCGTTTTACAAAAAATCAACCAGATCGAAAAGGTGAGATGCGGTTCAGTTATTGAATGAAAAAAAAGAAAAATGCGATTCATCTATAATTATACAAATTGCTATTATGGCGACACGCAAAAAAGGCTATTTGTATTTGGCAGCAATTTTGAAATTAAGTCAACCTAAGTCCATCACCGCCAGCTAAAATGAAGAAAAGAAATTTTTGTAACAGCGTGCAAAAAATTAAACTTTTTAATCATTTGGAATCAAAAATAGTGGCGAAAGTATCACTTTTTCGAGAGGAATGCGGGAAAGTAACTTTTTCGCACTAGTATGAAAATGAAATTTCTCGCACGCCTCGTGCGCAAATAACATATATTCTTGCCATTGGAATGACATATTTTCAGAAGAAATTCCTTGACACGAATTGGCAACATTAATAAATATATATATTAAAAATATTTTTTGACCGTAATTATAAAAAATATTGAATGCAACACATAGGAAGAAGGTTCATCGTTGCACAAAATCGAGCGCGCTTCGTTCACGGAAAAGTTCATTAACACATAAGCACAGGCTTACTTCACACGTTGAAAAGTTCATTGCTATGCAAGTATAGGCTCGCTTCGCTCGCTTAGAGGTTCATTGCTGCGTAAGCATAAGCTCGCTTCACTCATTAAAATCTAATTGCTACGTAAAGCCTTAATAAAGAAACAAAAAATCTCCGTTAATATCCCGTTAATACAAATACCCCTTTAAGATTATTTTAACACTTGTTTGTGGAAAGCAAAATTGGAAGGCCAAAAGTACTTATTTAGAAACTTTCAGAGCTTTAGGCCTATAAAAATTGCTTTTTGTGAAAATATTAATTAAAAAACAAATTAAAATGTTAACCTTCTTTTTATCAAAAGTCCAATTAGAAGGCCAAAACAACTTGTATTGAAAATTTCAGAACTGTAACCCATTTCGAAATAGTTTTGGGAAATATATGTTAAAGTTGAAAAAAAAAAATTTAAAAAAAAAAAAAAATTAAAGTTCTGTTTTTCAAAAGTCTAATTAGAAGGCCAAAATTACTTATGTTGAAAATTTCAAAGCTGTAGCCCAATTAGAAATTGTTTTGTAAAATATTTATTAATTAATTACAAAAAATTAGTTAAAAAAGAACTAAATAAAATTTAAAATTCTGTTTTTCGATAGTCTAATTAGAAGACCAAAACTACTTATTTTGAAAATTTCAGAGCTGTAGCCCAATTAGAAATTGTTTTGTAAAACATTTATTAATTAATTAAAAAAATTAACTAAAAAAGAACTAAATAAAAATTTGAAATTCTTTTTTCAAAAATCTAATTAGAAGGCCAAAATTACTTATGCGGAAAATTTCAGAGCTGGCTCTGAGAAGCTCTATTAGAAATCGTTTTGTAAAATATATATTAATTAATTAAAAAAATTAATTTAAAAATAAATAATTAAAATTTTAACATTCTGATTTTCAAAAGTTCAATTAGAAGGCTAAAGCTACTTATGTTGAAAATTTCAGAGCTGTATCTCTATTTTAAGTCACTTTGTAAAAAAAAATTAATTCAAAAAGAGCTAATTAAAATTTTAACATTCAGTTTGACATAAGTAAAATTAGGAGGCCTAAACTTCTTATGTTGAAAATTTCAGAGCTCTACTCCAATTTTAAGTAGGTTTCTATAGATCCACAGACAGACACACAGCTTGTTTTATTATTATAGATAACCAACACATTATAAAACACCTTATAAGCACATTTGTTATAAACTGTGTATTTTTTCAAACTTTTTATTTACAAACTTATAATTAAATAAATATTGAAGCCAGATTCACAATTCTTCATGTCTCGCCCATCCGCATGTCCGTTCTAATAACATCCTAATTAATCATTTTAATTGCAATTAGCTAATTAAAAAATTAACGGAAGAATAAAGTTTACGTTTAAAAATGCATCATTTTTAATTTTGATGTATTGTTAAGAAGTTTGAAATTATAACATAAAAATTAAAGAATGGAGATCCTACCCTCTGCACATAAACTAGCAGTTTGTGCGCTCATGGTACCATTCGCTTGATAAATGAGAGGCAACTCTCTTCCCCCCCCCCCCCCAAATACTGCAGGTGTTTGTGCGCTCTTGGTACGATGCGCTCATGACACGTCGGCTTGTGCCACGACACCTAAAAAACGATCATGAACTCTATTTGAATATTCTGAACGATAAATTAAAATTGTCAGACCAAAATTAGGACAGTACGAACGACTTTATTTTTTATCGTAATCTTAGTCCGAACACACTTTATTCAATATTTGCTCAATATTTGCTCTGGTACCTCTATAATCTATAGTATAAAATTTAAAAACACCATCTCAGTTACCAGATTTGAATCCAATAGAACACATTTGTTGAGAAAACTGGTGTAAGAAATCACAACATTCAAATAAAAAGGCAATTAAAAAAGCTCAGTCTCCATTTGTTTTCCTTACAGATCTGTAAAAAAAAATGCAAATAAATATTAAGGATTTTAAAACCATAGCGTATAGTTATTTTTGTTATTTGAAATTTTCACAAGATTTATGAAAATTGCAAAGGAATTTCGAAAAATTATCCTTTTTGGTTTTATTATTATCATCCTAAATAAAATATCAATATTGTATTTACTATGTAATGGCAGAAGCTATATTTGCATGACCAGAAACTAAAGCATTGCCTATGCCTTTGATCTTGAGTATATGTATTGTTAAAGACGAATGCAAAATAAAAATACATCTACAGGTATATAGCAGGGCATGAAACAAATATGAGAAAAAATAATAATGATAAAAAATAAATAATGATAATGAAAATAATGATAATGAGAATAATGATAATGAATAATAAATAATGAAAATAAATAATAATGATGATAAATAATGATAAAAAATGGAAGCTTTTTAAGCCTTTCAAGTTAATAACAGTTCGTACTAGCGGACTGTATGCGAATATCGCCGCCCAACTGTTCTTACTAAACTAAAATTATTTTTTTAAAAAGTAGGTAAAAAAAAATTGGATCAGCGTTTTAATCGAACAGGAATATACAAACACAATCAAATTAAATGTATAAATAAAATTAAATTCTATTTAGTTTCTATTCTGCTTTGATAATTTGGAAGAATTTGATTTCTTTGGTAATAAATGTCGCCAGCTTTGTGAATGACAGGTGTACAAGTTGTTCAAAGAAATAACAAGTGTTCTTGAAAATGAGAAAGTAAAATTTCTAGCGTAAATTTCTAGTAAATTTTCTAATATAAATTAATCTGAACTGAAAAAAAAAAATGCTTTCAATAAAAAAAAAAAAAAAAAATGCTATATTGAAAATAATGGCAAACTTTTTTTTTACTCTATTGGATTTTTTCATGGCAGTTGTTTCCATAGCCCGCCAAGTTACAGACATTTCCCTTATTAGTAAAAAATGCGGTAACTTCTACTATTTGAATCCATCGCTTTGAAAATTTGATTTTAAAATTAATACTGGATACAACTGTTCTATGGAATACTAGTGTTTTTATAACTTTCCTAGGAGTGAAGAGATGTTGAAAACCTGACTTAAAGTTTTCGAAATAGCACCAAAAAATTTATGAACAAGGAAAAGTCATTTGGTTCTTGTACAAGAATCAAATTAACTTGTATAAATATGACTTGTTCAAGAATAAATGAAGATTCTTGAACTTGAATTTTAATTGAATGTACAGTTTCTTGGTAAATATGTGTTTCGTTTCGAATAGTTCGTAAAGTATGTAAAATTTTGAGCTCCTAAAATATTGTAAAAAAATTGACGACTGCAATGTTCTGCAGTTTAACTGGATGGAATGATAATTGAAAATAAAAACTTACAATAAAAATAAGTCATATTCAATGAAGTTATAGACAAATGAAAAACTGTTTGTAAAATGGGTACATACCTTTTAGATTTTAAACCACGAATTTCAGCTCCTATGAAATCGTGATTTTTGTTCCAAAAAAGTGAAACATCACTAGCGAATCTATTTTCGGCGGATTATCGGATTTCCCTTTTACAATGTAGAGCCCCACTGTCTTAATTCTAATTTGAACACTTACGATGGACTCTCCAATGTTGATTTTATTGATTGCCTTCCCACCACACTTAATAAGAATGAATGTTGTCCGGAATTTCTTAGGCAATTGGCATTGGAAATTATTAATCAAATTCCTTCAATTGACATCAAAATCTATACAGATGGCAGCAAAATAGATATACAGGCAGGCAGTGGAATTTATATAGAAACGCCCGTAGAGAAACATTCTTTTGGACAACGTAATCCAGATTTCTGCTCTGTCTTTCGAAGCGAATTAATAGCAATTGACCTGGGTTTAGAGAATATCTTTGGCGAGGTCAACTACGGAGACTTATGGATTCTATCCGATAGCCGAAGTTCCATTCAACACCTCAAAAACTGGGCCTTCGTGGGAGACAAAACCAGTCTATCCATAATACGCAAAGTCAAGAGCATATCCCAACTGCACAAAGTGCACTTTCAGTGGATCCCGTCACATGTAGACATCCACGGAAATGAATTGGCTGACACTCTTGCTAAGGAGGGACTAGAACACCCTGTCCTCTCTACTCAAGAACTCACATATCAAGAGTTATACTCAAAGAAAATAGCCCAAAATAAAGCGAAATGGCATATACCTCCGTCTAACGAATGGTATAGAGCCAAAAAGCCGGGGCACTCCCTATCTCTTCCTTGTGATAGGCACACCAATACCCGTCTGTCCCGACTTGCTAGTGGTCACCTTAAAGGCCTCACATATTCTGGGGGAAGCAAAAAATTTCCTCTTTGCCCTTAATGCCAAAAAGAACAGGCATCACCTCAGCACATTTTGGACTGCCTTGGACTGGAGTGGGAGGACATTTATAACTGTCCACAACTAGTGTCAGACTTCATTAATGTCAATGGCTTCACTGATATTGTCTGACTTCGTCAGACAAAAGGGAGATTAGAAACAACAACAAACAAATAGGCATTGATTTTTATAAGAACAAATTACGCAAACGGTTTGGGTATAATGATAATACTAAAAAGAAAAACGTAGCAGGAAGGCGGTGATCGTAAGTCGTCGTAGGTAAACAAATGAAGAAGAAAAATTTTCATCGGATTGTGACGTCAAATATAACCATCCAATGAGGGAACGTTTTGCGTTTACGTTACGATTCCACTGATTTTACAATTTTTCTTCTTTCGATATTTAATTAAATAAACTTTTAACCGCAATATAAATGACATATTCGGAATCAGATTTGCTTTCTTTATTAAAAATTTATTGTTTTATAGCATTCTTAAAAAATACACAACTTTTCCGATAATGATTCTCCAGTGCATATTTTGCAGACCAAACAGTATAGTGGTTAGCGTGCTAGCTTCTAGACCGCAAGGTTGCGGGTTCGTGTCCCGTGTTTGGCATGGGTGTTTGTAAATGTATGTTGGCTTGTCTAATGACGAATGTTTCGGCACATTATAGCCCTCGTGTTGCTGACGGTGCCAGATAATCTGAATACAACCAACCAGTGCATATTTAATTGCATCTTAAAACTCTTTAAACTCATGGAATTTACACCATTTACGAGCAAATCATTTCAATCTTTGATTATCCTAAATTGAGATTTGAATAATTTGCACCCATTTCAGCGTATCTCGCCCATTCCATAGCAAGGTTTAACCCATTAACGGACGGTTGGTAAGAAAATTCGACAACGTTCTAGTTTTTTTTTCTTTGCTTATAAATTGCAATTATGTTTTTTCCACTTAAGTGGTTTTTTTTTTTTTTTTTTTTTTTAATCATAAAAATAATTTTCCAAAAAATCTTAAAAATTCAAGATATAACATTTGAATAATTTAAATAAACTAAGTATAAGATAAAAGCCATTGTTTTTAACTCTTTCAAAGTCGTCTTTAATGGGTTAATACATATGAATAATTTTCCTCAACGTTAAAAACTAAATACAAACTTTTAACATAAGAGCTTATCGTAAAATTATCGTACATAATGACTTATCGTAAATTTTAAGTACATAAATGATGTTTGCCAAAATAACTCAAAATAAGTTATATACTTAAAGTTACATTTTGCAATAAGCTCCGATGTTAAAAGTTTGTATTTAACTTTTAATGTTGAGAAACTTTGTTCATATTCACAACTATTTAATAAATATGAAACGTTCTGGCTTTCACACTTATTAAAGAGTTGATATAATATTTAACTTTTTAATTTCTAATTTTCTACATTCCGTTTTATTGCAATTATTCTGCAGCCTTCACACACATTTGATAATGACAGAACATCAACAATTTAAGTTAACAATTATACACTTGGTGCTTGATACGTAAAGTTTACTCCTGGTTTCTATTGGTAATATCAACCGAAATTCTAATCTCTATATATATAAGGCAAAGCCCTCA
The DNA here is from genome assembly GCA_963978545.1 of Linyphia triangularis. Lineage (NCBI taxonomy): Eukaryota > Metazoa > Arthropoda > Arachnida > Araneae > Linyphiidae > Linyphia > Linyphia triangularis. The sequence continues at coordinate 95,750,730 of OZ021723.1, read as the reverse complement.
CTCACTCACTCACTCACTGACTCACTGACTCACTCATCACTAATTCTCCCACTTCCCACATAGTCACAACTCTGAAAATCGGCACAAATATCAACAATGGTAAACATAGAAAAAGTAAACTATTCCGATCTCGATTAACACACTTTAAGGGGTCGAAAAGGGGTCCAACGTTCCAAACGGGGGACATTCGAAAATCCTACTTCCCACATAGTCACAACTCTGAAAATCGGCACAAATATCAACAATGGTAAAAATAGAAAAAGTAAACTATTCCGATCTCGATTAACCCACTTTAAGGGGTCGAAAAGGGGTCAAACGTTCCAAACGGGGGACATTCGAAAATCCTACTTCCCACATAGTCACAACTCTGAAAATCGGCACAAATATCAACAATGGTAAAAATAGAAAAAGTAAACTATTCCGATCTCGATTAACACACTTTAAGGGGTCGAAAAGGGGTCAAACGTTCCAAACTGGGGACATTCGAAAATCCTACTTCCCACATAGTCACAACTCTGAAAATCGGCACAAATATCAACAATGGTAAAAATAGAAAAAGTAAACTATTCCGATCTCGATTAACCCACTTTAAGGGGTCGAAAAGGGGTTAAACGTTCCAAACGGGGGACATTCGAAAATCCTACTTCCCACATAGTCACAACACTGAAAATCGGCACAAATATCAACAATGGTAAAAATAGAAAAAGTAAACTATTCCGATCTCGATTAACACACTTTAAGGGGTCGAAAAGGGGTCAAACGTTCCAAACGGGGGACATTCGAAAATCCTACTTCCCACATAGTCACAACTCTGAAAATCGGCACAAATATCAACAATGATAAAAATAGAAAAAGTAAACTATTCCGATCTCGATTAACCCACTTTAAGGGGTCGAAATAGGGTTAAACGTTCCAAACGGGGGACATTCGAAAATCCTACTTCCCACATAGTCACAACCCTGAAAATCGGCACAAATATCAACAATGGTAAACATAGAAAAAGTAAGCTATTCCGATCTCGATTAACCCACTTTAAGAGGTCAAAAAGGGGTTAAACGTTCCAAACGAGCGATATATTCGAATGTCCTACTTCTCATATTTTCATAATTCTGAAAACTGGTGTGAATATCAATAAAGACAAACGCAGAAAAAGTAAACTATTCCGATCTCCGGTGGATCAAGGGGTGGAAAAGGGGTTAATCGTTCCAAACGAGGAATATTCGAATGTACCACTTCCCATATGGTCACAACTCGGAAATTTGGTACAAATGTCAAAAAAGATTAAACATAGAAAAAGTAAGCTATTCTGTTCTCGATTAACCAACTTTAAGGGGTCGAAAAGGGGTTAAATGTTCCAAACGAGGGATATCCGAATGTTCCTCTTCCAATGTAGTCATTTTTCTGATATTTTTTTGCAAATGTTAAAAAATAAGTCATTCCAATATCGATATTTTTAAGGGATGAAAAGACGACGCAACATTGAAACTATACGAGGATTAACTTAATGATTAACTTAATTCCAATACAGCTACTACTTTGAAATTTAGAACTAAGAGCAAACATAAACACAATAAACTATTCCAGTTTACTATTCACAATTATAAATTTCGTTTAAAATGTCAACAAAGGAAAGTTCCTATTTTGATAAATCAATTTGTCGGGATCGAAAAGGGAGCAAACGTCTGAAGTGTAGAATACATGAATGTCTTTTGATAGCTAAAATGCTAATGGTAAAATTTCGTAGCGCAGCACGGGTATTCAGCTAGTCTTCATATATAGGCAAGAAATTATTTGCGCAAGCTAATTCTAAATAACGTCAGGCATAAATTCCAACAGAGTTGTAAAAAGTTCCATTGCAATAAAAAGGATGTTAAGTATTCATTTACTTCTGCTTAAATTGTTAGTTTTGTTTATTTTCAAATACTTAAAATGTAAATAAATAACCTGAGTGAGCCATTTATTCTAGTTTATTTTAATGTTACACAGGGTGTTCCGAAAATGACTCCAGATTTTTAAAAATGAACATATAAAAAATGCTGCTCACAAGAAATTGAAGCTACTTCTATATTTATTACATAGTCACATGAATGAATCCTATAATAATCATATTCTATAACTCATTTCCACCATTATATATAGCCCACATAAGTTTTTCCACCGCCAAACTTTCCATCGAGTTTCAAACACTTAAACGACGTTTCACCTAGTAGTATAGATACCAATTACTGCTAAGGAAAGCTCTCACTGTCCAAAAATCATTTATGCAAAGCAATATCTAATGCTTGGCTCGATTTGAATTGGTAAATGTGATCTTAAACGAAATAAAGCTTAATTTGATTGACTATCCAATAAGCATATACAAAAATTTCCGTCCTTCGTCAATAACGGTTTTCGAGATATTCATTTTTAAAAATCGGGAGACACTTTTCAAACACCCTGAATATTCATCTAGACTCTTTGTATTATTATTTTAGACTTTTTATTATTTAAAACTAATGCTTAAATAATGTGATATTCATTTAACTGAACATATATTACTTAATATTTATTCTTTTATGCAAATATTTGTTTCAAATTAGATGTAGTTTGTTGATGCGTTTTCTTCTTCTTCTTTATTAACTTTGGTGAGCCAAAGCCTTCTTCAGAACTTTCTTCCACACTGACCTCTTTTTAGCGAGGGTTTTCCAGTTGGTTACACTTATTTTATTAAAATCTTCATTTACGCAGTCCATCCATCTAAGTTTAGGTCTGCCACTACTTCGGGTTCCGATTGGCTTAAAATGAAAAACTCTTGATGTTAGCGATGAGGGATCCAATCTGCAAAGGTGCCCGGCAAATTTCATGCGGTTAATTTTGATGAAGTTTATAATATCTGCCTCTCTACAAAGCATATACAACTCATTATTGTATCTGTGCCTCCAAGTACCATTGATGTTCACTGCGTTTAGAATCTTTCTTGAAACCTTTCTCTCAAACATAGCGAGTTGGTTTTCATGTGACTTTGACATAGTCCAGGTTTCTGAACCATAAGTGAGCACAGGTCTTATTATGGTCTTATATACCATAATCTTTGTTTTCCTATTTACTAGTTTTGAATATAGGAAATTACTCAATCCATTAAGACAACGATTAGCAGTGACAATGCGCTGCTTTATCTCAGTATCTAGTTTGCTTAGACATTGAGCCAAGACAATTGAAGCCATCAACAAGATCAATGCCATCAACACGTTAATGCGTTTTAGCATAGTAAAATCAACCCTAAAATTACATAATTTAAAAAAGTTGAGTATTATCTTTTTCGTAAACTATTATTTTTAGGCACAGAAAAAAACAGGCAGAAGGGTATATTCTAGAACCCAATTTCACACTTGTAAATAGCCACCTCGTATTTTTCAACCTCCGAACTTTTTATCGAGTTTCAACCACTTTAACGAAATTTCATGGACTACTGCTGCTACCGACTATTGCTGAGGAAAGCTTTCTCGGTCCAAAAATCATTCTCCCAAAGCAATATCTTTGCTCGATTTGAATCGGTACATGTGATCTTTAAAAGGCACACATGAAAAAAAAATTCTTTTGAGAACAGAAAATAGTTCTTCCATTTTCCCGAAGCAGTTTATCGGAACCGGAAAGCATCGGATAACACCAAATCCATTTAAATTGTACGAGAATTCTATTCGCAAAAGAGATATGTCTTTCTTTAGAGAGGCGAAATTCTTTCTCGCCTGCCATTCGCGCCATTTCTAAACAAAAGTTCCAAAAAATAAATAAAATACTCATTCGCAGAGTGGTATGGAGGGAATGTTTGAATTTTGATAGTAATACATCGTGGGATTCGGGGAAGATAATATGACTGAATGAAAAGAAATAGTTAAGAGATTTGATGAAGAAAATATAGAAAAATATAAAGTGTGAGATTACGAATCTTTCGGGTCTGTCTCCTAAAAGGATTTGAATTTCTTATTCGCGATCACATTCTAACTTCTTTTTTTTTCCGAAAAATTTATTTTACATATTTCTTCACAGACTAAAACGTTTTCATCTTTAAAAGCATTCCCACAAAATCTCAAAAACAAGTTAAAGGGTGAGGAAATGTGAGGGATCCTTAGTTTCTTGACTGCAGCAAGAGAGAGGCAGCAAAGTCAGCCCTTAGTCGGTGGGAATTATTCAATCCGCTAATTTTTCAGTCAACAAATTGTGATTGCTTAGCTGAAATTAAGCAAAACATAGCCGATTCTATCGGGTCTTACGGGGGTCTATAAATCAAAATTTTTTAAATTCTAAAAAAAAAAATTAAAAAAAAAAATTAAATAATAATAATAATAAAAAAAAAATTAAAAAAAAAAAAATTAAAAATAAAAAAATTAAAAAAAAAAAACATTATTATTGTAAAAAATAATACAAATATTTTTCAATATAATGGCATAAAAATTGTGTTTCTGTCATTAGTTAAAAGCTTAAAATATATAAGTTTTTATTATATGACAACTGTATCTCAGACATGCTATCTTGAAACTTTGAAATTAATTTTCTCGGTGATGGCTTTTTGTCCCTTTTTTTTTATATAACTTAAAAACAACTAAAAATCTCTGAAACTTTCCTCAATTGTTCTTCCTATATATTTCTTTAATTTGTCTTCAGAAGTTATGTTTTTTTTTTTTTTTTTTTTTTTTTTTTTTTTTTTTTTAATCTAACTTTTTATTAAAAAGTTTTTGGAGCTTAGCGTACTATCAATTTTATTCAGTTTTCGCACAAAATATTTTTTTTTTTTACTTTACTTTAATTACTTTATTGAAAAATCACTAAGACAATTTTTATATGTATTATAAGAAGTAATTTTATGCAAAAATGAAGTGATTTTTTAAAAAAGTTTTTTTTTTAGATATATCAAATTTAGGAAATATCAAAATTTTGAAGTTTTTTAATTAAAAAAAAATAATAATAATAAGTTTGAAAATTTAAAATAGGTTTTTTTTTTTTTTTTTTTTTTTTTTTTTTTTAGTTTCAACAGTGGTTTCAAATAGATGGTTCGAAATAGTTTTGTTGTTTTTTTTTAAGTTTTGTACATTACTGTACAAAAAATTTCAGAAAATTAATTCTAAAAGTAAAGATTTTAGAATTTTGAGTCCCAGATCCCTTTAAGAAAGGAATCTTCAACTCTGAAATGACATAACTGCGAAAGAGTGAGAGATAGAAAGAAGAGACAATTTTATTGTTGTATAGAAAGGTATGGAATTTTAACTACACCGGTTTGCGAAATTGATTGATAGAAGTAAATTGGAAAATGTCTTTCATGTGGTTTAACGATGGGACTCTTTTTCATTTGAATGGGTTAATCGATAAACAAAATTTATAAATATGGGGTACTAAAAACCAGTTTATGTTTCTTGTAAAACCACTGCAATCTAAAAAACTCACCGTTTGGGCTGTACTATCCAGAAAAGGAGACCCTTTTGGTGAGCAAAACTATGAACTCTTATTCTACTCTTACTTTAAGGTCTCGGTTACGATGCGCGAGTGGCGAGCGTTGAAAGACTTGCATAAGCATAGACTGCAATACGGCAAAAATTAGTTTTTATTTGTAATTATCGTTCTTTGTGTAATTAAAGTGTTGTAAAAATGTACTCTGTAGAATCCGCATTCAATAATCTACCAATAGACACAATTTTTTTTTTCCAAATCTGTTCAGTAGATCTTGAGTTATAGCAGTTCATACATACAGACAGACTTTCGATTTTATATATAGTTGATTGGTTGTTTTCAGATTATCTGGCGCCGTCAGCAACACGAGGGCTATAATGCGCCAAAACATTCGTCATTAGACAAGCCAACATACATTTACAAACACCCATGCCTGGCACGGGACTCGAACCCGCAACCTCGCGGTCTAGAAGCTAGCACGCTAACCACTATACCGTTTGGTCGGCATTTTATATATAGAGAGAGATAATATATATATTGCCACATTCTATTATTGAAACTAATTTTGAAAATCTGCGTATTTAAAATTCTATACATGTGTATCCTGCATACTACTTGTGTCTTCTTTCTGCTAGAATAACAATGTAGGGCATAACTTTAACCCCATGGCACACAAATAACATTGCCTAGTGTCAAAGCGTAACTTCAGATTAGATCATGATTGGACCCTAACCAGAACATAAGCACAGCATGGATTTATTGTAAACAACTACTTAATTAATTTCTTGTCGTTTATCCTGATTGTCTTCTGTCTTCAAATAAATCAAGAAAATGCAATATGGAGATGTTCTCATTTGTAGTTTTAAGTTTGTGCTGTGAATATGCACGGATTATTTCAAGGATCACTGCTATACTGACTACCGCTACCATTGCACTTCTTTCTGTTTACCTGTTTGATGATGCGATTTTTTTTTTTTTTAATCGGTACTGTTGAGAGGGGGACAGCCTCTTCAACAGTCTAAACAAAACTGCATCGATGCACGACCGTGTTGCGTTGGACGGGTTCGAAAGATTTGAAGCCAAAGCAGATCAAAAATTGCAGAAATTTATTCCAATATAACTCTTCACAGATTCCTTTACAACTCCAGAACTTCTCGTTTTAGTAGACACAATACAGCTCTTTTCACAACAATAGAGCACAAAACAGCAGTTAAAAACTTGACAACACAACTGCTCAAATCGCTGCAAAAGGCAATGCAAAACAGTTCGCTTTCGGAACTCTCTGAACGCTCACTGAGACTCAGTATCAGTAATTCCAGTCAACTAATGGATTCAGCTAACAACTAATTCCGTGACTCAAAATCCAACAACTAACTCCATCACCCGCTCTCCTGAGCTTTTATAGGGGAGGTGAACTTTCTTGAAATTTTTAGAGGTAGATATTTGGAGAACTTTCCAGATCGTAGTCGAAAAGTCCTATACATATACATGGCTACCGAAAATGTCGCCAAATGGTCGCCAAGTTTGGCGACATTTGGCGATTTTTCGCCAAATTTGGTGACAAAAATTAGTTGCCAAAACCGTTGCCAATTTGGTGAGATTGCCATTACCATAATGTTAAATATCCTGCTCCTTGTAACACTCGCTTCCTTGAGTTACCTCTGTAAAACTCGTTATCAAGCAACAAAACCCATATTGCAGGGAAGCCAAGCTCACGACGAACTATTGCACTGCCTTATGCGAAATGTACATAAATTTTCCTATTTACAAAATTAACACTACGAAATATTTACAAATATACAAAAATTCGTAACAACCGAAACAGATAATCTAAAAGTGTACTGCTCAGTGCTCACCGAAGACAGTTCTTGACGTCTTCTAGACTTCAAAATCTACAATGGCGCATGAAATGAATGGCGTCACCGAGACGTCAGTGTATGTCAAGGGGTTAATTCTGAAGTTATAATTGTTGTTTTTTTTAAGTATGTACTTGCTTGTTTCTGAAACTAATATTAAAATCCTGTTTAGGGTAAAAATCTGTTGGTAAACGTTTTAATTTCTCGGTAAGTTATTTGAAATGAGTATTGGGTATTTAACTCTGTACATGCAATTGAGCAAAATAGTATTTCTTAGTTGCCTTTTCTGTCACTCCCATGTAAAGCTTGTTTTAGTAATTCTTTCAACGAATTTAGTAATCATTCAGTCCGTCATTTGTAATCCCGAAGGTTAATCATACAAGTACATTTTAATTGAAATTTAAGCCAGAATTTGTGTGACATTATGAAATTTCAATAATAATTTCATTTTGAAACTCAAAATATTATTATCATACTTAATAACATTTAACGCTGATTGCAGTAAAATGTTTTAAAAGATTCCCTCTAAATTCTTGTAAGCAATCAATTAAACATGAATTCAAAGGCTTAAAAAAAAGTAGTTCCATGCTTCTGAAATCTTCATTTCCCCCGCATAATAAAGGAATAAAGATCAAAAGGGAAATGTATCGAGTTTAAAGCATATCAATGAATATTAAAAGGCGCATAATATTCAAAGTATTTCAATTTTTGGTACCAAGAATGAAAACCTGTTTAATACACTTTTATTCCTACGATGTAAAATCTCAATTAACTAGAAAAATCTTATGTACATTGCAAAATCTTTTCGGATGCGTTTCAAAATATGTAAAGAGGCATTGTTATAGGAAGACAAACTTGACAAAACATTCTTGAAAGTATTTTTCTTGGCATAAGGTGGGTTTTTTTTTTGTGTTTTTTTTTTTTATCAGGAAGGACTCATTAAACTTAATATGTTTTTGAACAACCGCAATTTTGTTTTCACTTGTGCCACAGACGAATCGATAGTGATGACTTTTTGTGGTCTCATTAGTTAGATGGAAATGTATTTGTCAGCGTGGAGTTCTATTTGTTTATTATAATTATTTCTTTTATTAAACTTTATGCTATTCATCCTTTTTGTTTTCATGTATCAAGGAACAATTTAGAGTACGATACAGTAGAATGTATCGTAATTATCTTTTTGTTAGCTCTTATTTAAATAATTTGAACTCATTTGTTATCATGTATCTACAGTAAAGTGGTTCTTATATGGGGTCAAAAAATAATAATAATAATAATAATAATTATCCGATTTTAGCACGCATCGGCACATCAAAGTTAAATTTTTTTAAATAATCCTTCATTTTATAAAATTAAAGATCATTCTAGCCGTTTTTCGAAGGGCGGTGCTACCTCCCTTCCCTTTTTCTTTGAAAATAGCATTCCATTCTGAAAAAATATAAAATTTTCGTTTATTTTCCAACGGTATGCAATATACGGATCACACCCTCCGAAATTCGTAGTTACGCAAGCGCATTCATGTTCAAACGTGTTTCTCACAGATCAGTGACTGACTGAAGACACTGAATGGCTGCTGATACTACGTGCATCATTAGTAGGTGGATTGTAATAGAGCGTCTCACGATTTCCAAATGTAATTTCGTACGTTCCTTAATTAAGTGTATTTAGCCGGCTTTTTACCTCCCCTTCTTGCACAAAATACAAAAAAAAAAAGGTAACCTCATGCGTGAATTCATGAAAAACGTAGATTAACACTGTGTCGCCCGCACGTCTAATCTGGGTTCTTCTTCTTTTTTTTTTTTTTTTTTTTTTTTTTTCTTTCTTTTTTTTTGCCGGTAGGACTGGTTCAGAAGTTCAGATTATTTCGCCTATATATCGATCACCGGCGTTTTTTCGGGCTATTGTAAATCGTCGAGTTTTATTTTTCCGACAGATTATTATCCGACAGATTTCGAGCTGTCGCTGGCATTTGTCCGATAGTTTTGCGGGAAACCAATGTGGTGTCACTGAACAGCATAGAGCTATTATACAGTTACATAGAGTTACATAGCTACATAGAGTTAAGTCAAGTGTTTTTAGTAAACATTTAAAAGCATATTTCCACTCTGATATGCGAAATCGCGATCGTGCATCACTGATACTATAGTAGTTATTAGTTTTGTCGAAAAACTTATTTTGCTTTAGTTTTAAAAAAAATGAATTTAAAAAAATACCCTTTAGATTTTAAAAATACTCCTTTAAATTTAGAGAGGGGATGAAAATACTCTTTGGAAATATTTAACTGGCGAATATAGGGAGTATAGGGCGAGTATAGGGAATAATCCTTAATAGTACTTCCTCTGAGGGATTCCTCTACGAAAAGCCCTGTATTCTCATTTACCAGATTTTCACTACTATCCATGTGACATCATATCCATGACGTCATTCCTACTGTTTCACTTGACATCCATATTAAGCGATTAACAAAACTTAATGAAAGCGTTAACAGAACATTCAAAACGTACTAAACCATTAACAGAACAGTTAACAAAGTTTCTGATTTTTGTTTGTATTTATTGCTTTTTCTCATGAACTTCAGTCAGTAAGAGTTCGTTAACACAATTTGAAGTTAATTAACAACGTAAATGGAACTGCGTAGATTTTTAGTTCATGGTAACTAAATTCTATCAGATAAAAGCAAAGTAGAATATAAAATTGACAGAGTAATAAGTTAATCAATCAAAAATGTATGATTTATGGTGGTTTACAAACAACTTAATATTTTAGCCATTCACTCAGTATCTGTAAATGTTATTACGAGTCATTGTGTGGAATTTGAAAGCGATTTGCAGAATTAATTCCCTGACACTGGTTTAATACGGAGCCAAATTATGTATTAAATTAAATTAAATATACAGATTCTATTATTCGCCGTCTTTATTTTAATTGCTACTCTAATACCTCAACAAAAGAAATTACAAAGCAGAGCAAATGATTCTCAGATCGTATAGAATACTATTACCAAAATTTTAGATACAGTAATCCATTTGCTTTAGAATAAATGCTAAAACGAAGAGCTACGGATTTCTGCGTAAGTTTAATTTTCATTACTGTTGTAACCATGCACTAAACTTTCTTCGCCGATTTCAAGAAAAGGGTTAATTAAACTTAAACTGTTTTATTTCTCAACTGCATAGACCTATTACATCACAGAAAATATCATACTTTCATAACAAGTTTAGCTCTGAAACAGTTACTGATCTCTTCTACAACTTCTGGATAGCGCATGCTTGATTATTGACTTGAAGTCGAAGAAGTCTTAACAACCACCCAAATGATCTATACTAGCAACTCCCCCCCCCCCAAACAAGTTACAATCTGTAAGTAACCATGGCAACCTATTTCATAGCATTATGGGTTGAAATATTCCATTGGCTCATCTGCTTGCAGAGCAGAAACCAGCTATAAGCCATCAAAAATTTATAGTTTGAGACCAGTGACAGCTCTACATATTTTGTAATCAATATATGTATCATAAGTCGTTGCCAGCAGTGCTAGAAGTATGGATAGACGCGGGGTGACGCATCCTCCCACTTCTAAAACCCCTGAAATTCATCCCCCCCCCCCCCTTTTGAAAACATTCAATTAACCTGAAAACTACTAGTAAAAAATAACATTAACCTTTAAATGTAGTGACACTGAGCAAAGTTATATATATATATATATATTACGTATGAAAACTTTGAAACTATTAATGGATTTATATTATAAAATTACTATTATGAAAATGCATTATACTACTTTGTAATAAGGTATAAGTACTTAAATTTGGAAGAACTTTCTTTTAAGTTAAATTTCTATTCTTGTTTCATATAAAAACAAGCTATGTTTTTTAACCATTTTAGAGGTTTCTATTAATTAAATTTCATGATAGTATGCACATATATAGCACTATTTAAATCTAAATAAACAGTTATGTATATAACGTTGAATAACGTCTTACTTGAAAGTAAAAAAAATTAAGACGTAGAATATTCATTAGAATAACAGTAAGTTTTAGACCCTTGTTGAATGTTAATGTTAGGAAGTATAAATTATGTCCTTACAAGTTAATATTTTTATAATAAGTTACGAAATTATAAAATTTATCTTTGAAAATGAGAGAAGGGGAGGGGGAGGGAGGGTGCACTTATCACCATATTTCGGGCGTCCCCCCACTTTGTTTTCATCACTTCTACCCCTGGTTGCCAGATTACAGACACTAACAATAATTCCAAATAATATTCCAAACGGATGTTAATAACCTAAAAGGAGTGGCGACAATTACAAAATGTCCAAAGCCACCAAATACAACTGATTTTCTACCTGAATGTAAATCTTAAATGTACTTTGTGTAATGCCTTTCTACGAGTGAGTATTTTTGTCCTCATCATTATCAAATAAACCTTGTGACCAATCACAGTACACCTGTAAAATTAAATGCCAACTTTAAATAAATCACAAACCATCGTGGAAATGACCGAAACTTCAGAGAACTGTGATCTGTAACGTCTCCATGCATATTAGGATTCTTTCATGACTAAATTTATAATTTCCATTTAACAGCTTCTACGACAAATATTTTACACCCTCTGCAATTCTACTCAAGAAAAAAGTATTTCGATGAACTTTCAACCAATGACGTTTATGAAAACATTTGTTTAAAAAAAATCTTACATTTATAACATGCTTAGAAATTTTGAAGCTTAAATAAATTGGTATGAAAACTTTCAAATGACGACGGAAATTATATTTTGATAAATAATTATATAGACTCTTCCCTCGAGTAGCTAAACTTTAAAACAATATTATCTTTAATTATTTGCCTACCGGCATCATCTTCCTATGAATAACAAAGAGTCAAAACTTTGGATTTGGCAGAGGTGTCTAATAATTAGTATTTGAATAATAAAAAAATTGATGTATAAATACCCATGCCAAGAAATTGAAAATTGATCTCCTAGTTTTAAGAGATTGTTGTTGTTGCTTTCAGATTATCTGGCGCCGTCAGCAACAAGAGGGCTATAATGCGCCGAAACATTCGTCATTAGACAAGCCAACATACATTTACAAACACCCATGCTTAACACGGGACTCGGAACCCGCAACCTCGCGGTCTAGAAGCTAGCACGCTAACCACTATACCGTTTGGTCGGCCTAGTTTTAAGAGAACATTTATCTTAACTTATTTATGTTTTTCATGTTTAGATTTTATAAAAAAGAAAAATATCCTTCAGAAAAAAAAAAAAATTTAACTTTCAGAAGCTATTTGGAAGAGGAAAAATATAAATATTTTATACAAAACATTTGCGCTTGTTTTAAAATAAGAGCTTTATTTCTTATTTTAGATTCTACAACACACGGAGATTTTCTTTTTCAATTCTTTGTCGATTTGTCTAAAGACAAGATTACCAGTAAAAAACACGCATTGCTACTGACACGTGCTTTATATCAGATTACAAGTTTCAAGTAATTTGTTTCTCACTAGCTCATATACCCGTGCTTCGCTACGAAATTTTAACATGTGCAATTTTTTAGCTAGCTGTGAGGCCACGCGTTGCGGAAATCTGTCATTCGTGTAATGGACCCAGTTTTTGGCTCTTCGTTCGCAGGAAGGTTCATCGCTACGCAAAATCAAGCCCGCATCGTTCGCTGAAAAGTTCATGGACACATAAACACAAAAATATTTCAACAGTTAAAATGTTCATTGCTATGCAAGCATAGGCTCTCTTCGCTCGCTGAAAGGTTCATTGAAGCGTAAGCATAAGCTCGCTTCACTCACTAAAATCTAATTGCTACGTAAAGCCTTAGTATTGGAAGCCTCTCCCTTGTCAAGAAAAAAAATTCCCCGTTAATACAATAATACAACACTCCTTTAAGATTATTTTAAAACGTGTTCATCGAAAGCAAAATTAGAGGCTGAGACTACTTAAGTTGAAACTTTCAGAGCTCTAGGCCTATTCGAAATCGCTTTTTGTGAAAAAATTAATTAAAAAATAAATTAAAATTTTAATATTCTTTTTGTCAGTCCAATTTGAAGGCCAAAACTACTTGTGTTGAAAATTTCAGAAATGCAGCCCAATTACAAATCGTTTTGTAAAATATTTGTACATTAATCAAAAAAAAAATTAAATTCTGTTTTTCAAAAATTAAAATAGAAGGCAACAACTATTTATGTTAAAAATTTCAAAGCTGTAGCCCTATTTGAAATCGTTTTGTAATATATATATTAACTAATTAAAAAAATTAATTACAAACAAACAAAACAAAAATTCTGTTTTTCTTAAGTCCAATTAGAAATCCAAAACTACTTATGTTGAAAATTTTAGAGCTGTACCCCTATTAAAAATCGTTTTGTAAAATATTAATCAATTAATTAAAAAAATTAATTAAAAAGAAACTAAATAAAAATTTAAAATTCTGATTTTCAAAAGTCCAATTAGAAGGTCAAAACTACTTATGTTGAAAATTTCAGAGCCGTAGCCCTATTAGTAATCGTTTTACAAAATGTTTATTAATTAATTAAAAAAGAATAGAATAAAAATTTTAAATTCTGTTTTTTAAAAGTCCAATTAAAAGGCCAAAACTACTAATGTTGAAAAATTCAGAGCTGTAGCTCTATTAGATATCGTTTTGTAACATATTTAATAATTAATTAATTAAAAAAATTAATTAATAAAGAACTAATTAAAATTTTAACATTCTGTTTGTGATGCTTACAATTAGAAAGCCAAAACTACTTAGGCTGAAAATTTCAGAGCTGTAATCCTATTAGTAGTCGTTTTGTAAAATGTTTATTAATTAATTAACAAAAATTAATTAAAAAAAGAACTAAACAAAAATTCTAAATTCTGTTTTTTAAAAATCCAATTAAAAGGCCAAAACTACTTATGTTGAAAATTTCAGAGCTGTAGCCCTATTAGTAGTCGTTTTATAAAATGTTTATTAATTAATTTAAAAAACTAATTAAAAAAGAACAAAATAAAAATTTTAAATTCTGTTTTTTAAAAGTCCAATTAAGAGGTCAAAACTACTTATGTTGAAAATTTCAGAGCTGTAGCCCTATTAGATATCGTTTTGTAACATATTTATTAATTAATTAAAAAAATTAATTAAAAAAAACTAGTTAAAATTTTAACATTCTGTTTGTGATGCTTACAATTAGAAAGCAAAAAATACTTATGCTGAAAATTTCAGAGTTTTACTCCAATTAGTAGTAGTAAGTAGGTTTTTAAGTAAGTTAGTAAGTAGGTTTCTATAGATCCACAGAGCCACAGATAGATAGACAGACAGACAGACACACAGCTTGTTTTATTATTATGGATACTAAAATGGAATTAAGAGTTCCAACTGAAACAGTAATTATCTACCTCCAAATTGGGATATCGTGTGGGATAAAACTAGCAAAGATTTGTGTCAACAAAATGATAGCGAGATGTCTTCCCAAATAGCACAGCAATATTGGCCAATGCCGAAAACAGGGATTCTGGATGATTAGCCAATTCAAGCCGAAACTCGAGCATCACAAAACATATTTTCTGGCCTTTCACCTTTTCTTATTAATGAAATATTTCAGTTTTAAAACTGTGCATTGACATTTTAAAACTTTCAATGAATTTTATTCAGTATTGGGTAAGATCAGGGCCTGATTTACCATTAGGCCCACTAGGCCCGGGCCTAGGGGCCCCCAAATTTTGAAAGTTTTCTTGAAATTTTAAATATAATGGTCTTTTTATGGAAAGTACTGAACAAAAGAAATAAAAAAATTTTAGTTACACATCCGCAAATTCCATATTTTTTTATAGTCACAGAGAGTTGAGTTAGATAGATTAACCTAATAAAACCTAATTAAGCAAATCTTTCCGGTTCAGCCAATCATATACAACTTCTTCATATGTACACGGAGACAAGGGCTTTACGTCGCTGTTCTCCTCCTCTCACCTCTTTTAAAGAGATGTTCACCTTAACTGTACTGTCACTTAAACTGTAATTTCCAAAGAGCCATAACCAATGTGACAGTTTTGGCCCTCCTTTTTGGTGAGATCGTGGAAACAGTGGAAAGGTCACTTTGTATTATTTACAATTATTGTTATAAAATTAAGTAATCTTTATTATTATATAATTTGTGGACCCTGTGGTAAAATGTAAGTTTAAAATACAGGAAAGTGAGCAAACGGTATAGTGGTTAGCGTGCTAGCTTCCAGACCGCGAGGTTGCGGGTTCGAGTCCCGTGTTAGGCATGGGTGTTTGTAAATGTATGTTGGCTTGTTTAATAACGAATGTTTCGGCGCATTATAGCCCTCGTGTTGCTGACGGTGCCAGATAATCTGAATACAACCAACCAACCAGGAAAGTGAGCTTTAAAATCAGTGTTCATGGGTGGGGTCTTGATTAATTCAAAAGTTTTGAGGAAATCAAGATCATACTAATTATAACAAAAAAATCGTGTGAAAGTAAACTATGAGTTTTAATTGTAAAAAGTTAGTCTTAACGAATGTAGCTTGATCTGGTAATATTGTGACGTAAGGAAATAAATATTTGCTATTGGGGGCCCCTCTCTGAATGTTGGGCCTACAGTAAAAAAATTTCTAAATCAGGCCCTGGGTAAGATTCCAATATCTGTAACAACCGCCGGTTTACAACGTTCCACATTGGGATTGCCCAACATCGAGCGATATTGGTCAGCGTAGTTATGCTACTGGGGTTAATATTGATGGCGTGAAAGTGATGTAGCGGTTGAATGTATTAGTTTATTCGTAGCCAAAAACTATGTTACATTGGCGCATGTTTGATCCAAATGGATAATTATGAATAATCCTAATTACAAAATGGGACGCCTTCCTGAAGGTCATTCTAGTATAAACTATCAAGTCGTCCTAAATTTTTTTTCTCAAAGAGAAAGCTGTTCAACGTACGAAGCTTATCTATCACAATCACTCCATTGTCTACTTGTAAGAACGTAAAATCACTATTAAGAACGTATTTGTAAATAAACTATGTGTTTTAAATAATTTTTAGCCAATTTCACCATGATAGGTTTATTAAGCCCAAAATATAACAATACCACCAAGGAATACCCATGAATTTTAATTGATTTTTTAACCGATTTCAGCATGATAAGTTTATCAGACCCAAAAGGTAACAGTACCACCAAGAAACAACCATGTATTTGAATTGATTTTTAGCTTATTTAACCGTTGTAGGTTTATTGAACTCTAAAAGTAACAGTAATCGAAGGAAAAACCTTAAATTTTCATTGATATTTAAGCAGATTTTAATACAAGAGGTTTTTCAAATCCAAAAGGTAACAGTCCCTACTAACCATCTTTGTCACAGTTACGTCACTGCAACGAAGTTTTTCGTCGCAAAGATCACGGTCACAATGTGACTTGCATGGGATATCGCAGCGATGTCGCAAAAGTTCACGTCACTTTCGACTTCCATGTGATATCGCAGCGACATCACAATGTGACGAAGTTGCAATGTTGCTTTGTGATATCGCAGCGACATCCAGTGATATCCCAAAATAATTTTATATAATGAAAATCACAAATAGGTCATTTTGTGACATGTATGTGATATAAGACGTAATTTTACGATATCGCAGGGATACACAGGGATATCACATTTTAACATTTATGCTATTTTTGTGGTATCAGTGTGATCTCTATGTGATTTTGGGGACATCTATGTGATTTATGCGACGAGTATGTGATTTTATCAACGAATCTCACGTCAATGCTATATCACATTGTGATCAGTATGCGATCTTAGTGACTTTGGCGACATCTATGTGATTTATGCGATTTTCGCAACGAAAGCTTTGTCGCTGCGATGTCACATTGTGATCTGTATGTGATCTTAGTGATTTTGGCGACATCCATGTGATTTATGCGATTTTCGCAACGAAAGCTTTGTCACTGCGATATCACATTGTGATCTGTATGTGATCTTAGTGACTTTGGCGACATCCGTGTGATTTATGCGATTTTTGCAACGTAAGCTTTGTCACTGCGATATCACATTGTGATCTGTATGTGATCTTAGTGATTTTGGCGACATCCATGTGATTTATACGATTTTCGCAACGAAAGCTTTGTCACTGCGATATCACATTGTGATCTGTATGTGATCTTAGTGACTTTGGCGACATCCGTGTGATTTATGCGATTTTCGCAACGAAAACTTTGTCACTGCGATATCACATTGTGATCTGTATGTGATCTTAGTGACTTTGGCGACATCCATGTGATTTATGCGATTTTCGCAACGAAAACTTTGTCACTGCGATATCACATTGTGATCTGTATGTGATCTTAGTGACTTTGGCAACATCCGTGTGATTTATGCGATTTTCACAACGAAAGCTTTGTCACTGTGATATCACATTGTGATCTGTATGTGATTTTAGTGACTTTGGCGACATCCGTGTGATTTATGCGATTTTTGCAACGAAAGCTTTGTCACTGCGATATCACATTGTGATCTGTATGTGATCTTAGTGATTTTGGCGACATCCATGTGATTTATGCGATTTTCGCAACGAAAGCTTTGTCACTGCGATATCACATTGTGATCTGTATGTGATCTTAGTGATTTTGGCTACATTTACATTACCCATTTACATTACCCATTTACATTTCCTCCAGCACTCAATTGAAATTGCCAAATTATGAAAATTGTGGAATTCAGCTTTAGTTTGTCGGGAAAACTGCAGATATTGAAAGAACATTTTCTATTGTTAGTAAAATTTGGATTTCTGAGAAGGCACAACTTTCTGCGATTACTCTGAAATCTTTGTTAATAACTAAAATTAACTTGTCATATTTTTGCAGAGTTTCAGGATTATAGTCTCAAAAAAATATATAAAGTATGGTTCAAAGCTAATAAAAAAGTTAAATAAGCCTGTGAATTACAATGTATATTGTATATCTTCCGAAAAAACCTCGAACATTGAAGATTTTAGAATTGTGTGTTCCGAACTCCTTAAATAAATACGTAAAAAAATTATCCCTTCCCCATAGCAGAGACATGTCCTGATTTTTTAATCAGAAAAATCTGATCGTATTAGATATGACTCGTGTCTTTTAAGCTATATATATATATATATATATATATATATTGATGATATATATATATTGATGATATTTATTTCCCATCTCTTTATTACTTTAAAATTTTGCATTTTCCCCTATTTAGTCCCCCAGTTATAACTAGATGGCGCCACTAGAGGCATGATCTCCTGAATTACTTCAGAAGTTAATTAGTTTTCGTTTTTATTCGCAACTAGCTGAATAGTACCCGTGCTTCGCTACGAAATTGTGCTATGTGCAATATTTTAGTTAGAGTTGCATTGCCGACCGAAATCCGTCATTGGTGTATAGGTCCCAGCTTTTGACGCTTTGCTCGCAGGATGATTCATTGATACCCAAAACCAAGCTGGCTTTGCTCGCTGAAAAGTTCATTGACACATAAGCACAGGCTTACTTCACACGTTAAAAGGTTCATTGTTATGCAAGCATAAGCTCGCTTCATTTCCTAAAAAGTTATTGCTACGTAAACCCTTAATATTAGAAGCCACTACCATGTCAAGAAGCAAAGAAAAAAAAATCCCTGGTAATACAATAATATAACACCCATTTGAGAATATTTTAACACTTATTTGTAAAAAACAAAATTAGAAGGCCATAACTATGTTGAAATTTTCAAAGCTCTAGGCCTATTAGAAGAAATTTTATTTTTCAAAAGACCAATTAGAAGGCAAAAACTACTTATGTTGCAAATTTCAGAATATAGCCAATTAGATATCGTTTAGTAAAATATTTGTTAATTACAAAAATTAATTAAAAAAATTAATTAAAAAAAAGCTAATCAAAGTTTTAAATTATGTTTGTCAAAAGTCTAATTAGAAGGCCAAAATTAATTATGTTGAAAATTTCGGAGCTGTAGTCCTATTACAAATCGTTTTATGAAATATTTGTTAATTAATTAAAAAATTAATTTTAAAAAAAGAAATCAAAATTTTAAAATTCTGTTTAGCAAAAATCCAATTAGAAGGCCGAAACTATACTTATCTAGAAAATTTCAGATCTGTAGCTTTATTAGAAATCGTTTATTTAGAATATTTGTTAATTATTAAAAAATTAAAAATTAAAAGAAAAATTATCCCAGAAACCTTCGCGGGAACCAAAGTTTCCTGTTGATCGGATAAATGATGTAGTAATGCATAAAGGACAAACAGACAGACACACAGGCATACATTCGTTTTATATATATATATATATATATATATATATATATATATATATATATATATATATATATATATATATATATATATATATATATATATATATATATATATATATATATATATATATATATATATATATATATATATATATATATATATATATATATATATACAGAGAGAGAGATTACCTATAGTTAATAAATTCATTCATAACTATTTATACATATTTAAACACTATTTCTTTAATCAAACCGATATTTACTTATATTCAGGGGGATTTCCCTGGTAGAAGGAACATCGTTATTTTGAAAGGGGAGACAAAAAATGAGGAAAAATATAAAAAGCATCGTATTTGATGTTAAATCCCACAAAATTAATTGAAAAGGCATTTTAAAAAATTATTAATTTCGGTGAATTTTCTTTTTTTAACAAGAGTTTTTTTTTTGTTTTTTGCCCGATGTATGAAGAAGCCATCTATCTTCCAGTTTGTGCGTTAATAAATAAGTTGTAAGAGTAAAATTTGAAATTAGAAATATTCTCTATGAAAGGGCAATAGAGGTTTTTTGACACATTAGAGCTGATGAGTTAGATTTTAACGTTATCCGATTGACAGGGCCTGATTTACCATTAGGCCCACTAGGCCCGAGCCTAGGGGCCCCCAAATATGGGGGCCCCAAATTTTGAAAGTTTTCTGAAATTTTTAAAAATAATGGTCTTTTTATGGGAAGTACTGAACAAAAATAATAAAAAATTTTTAGTTACACATCCGTAAATTCCATATTTTTTACAGTCAGAGAGTTAAGTTAGATAGAGGAAATCAAGATCATACTAATTATAACAAAAAAATCGCGTGAAAGTAAACTATGAGTTTTAATTGTAAAAAGTTAGTCTTAATGAATGTAGCTTGATCTGGTAATATTGTGACGTAAGAAAATACATATTTGCTATTGGGGGCCCCTCTCTGAATGTTGGGCCTACAGTAAAAAAAATTCTAAATCGGGCCCTGCCGATTGAGTTAAACTTTGACAATCTTGTATTTATATATCAGTTGCAACTCTTTAACCTTTTCATATGAAATATATTTTTTGCATGCAACATTAGCTAGGGGCTCACCATAAGGTCGTTCTTGAAGGGGGGGGGGGAGAAAGAAATATTCACTATGGGAGTCTACCCAGAGGGGTGTTCCTTGGCCATTGTAAGGTACTGGGAGTAGTACAATACAGTCGTCCATCCTTGAAGACAATCATTCACGCCCCTCTTCAAGAGTAAAGGGAAACACAGGTGTGGAAAATTTGGAATTTCAAGATTGTGTGGTAGAAATAGAAAATGTACGTATGCCAAATGATAGCCTACTTTTTGTTGGAAATCTAATGACGCAATTAAAATTTAGGATGCTAATAAAAAATGAGATATAAAATAAAAATTTTGCACACTTTCAATATAAATGTTAAAATTTAATCTGTTTTTCATTTCAATTCAGATTTCCAAAATATAAAATTACACCTTAAAAATGTTTCTCAATGTGTTATGAAATATTTGAAATCAGAATGACATTTTTAGTGTGCTTTTAACTATTTTCTTTTTGCTTGTATACAATTAGCTTTAACTATTTGTATAAATCTTAGTTTGTTTCAATAGTAAACGATCCTATAAAACATTTTTCATTATTGGATAATTGATTGGATTGCTGTGTAATTATTAAGTTCTCTTAAATATTCTAAATAGTACTTAACCATTATGTGGCAATAGTTGAAAATTATTGCATTTTTTTATATAAACATAAACTATTTTCTAAAGTAAGAAACTGCAATTTTTTTATTATAAATTCAAAATGCTCGAATACAGAACAACATACAAGAATAAGGTTTAACGATTCAATACTTTGGACGAGAGAGGTAAAAGGTGAAACGTTTATTTCCTTTTTTTATTCAAAAGTATGTTATAGAAACTGTACCTATTGCTTGTAATGAATTTCAAATACATATGTGAAGAACTATAAAAGCCTGCCATTTATATAAAAAAAAAAAAAATTAAAAAAAAAAAAAAAAAAAACTAAAGCAATTGTACAAAAGCGTGAAAGGATATATATTGATTTCTTTTAAAAACTGCTTATTAATGTTATATTTATTACTTTTGTTTTTATAGTAAATTTACCAATTATTGTTTATCACTTTAAAAAAAAAAAAAAAATCTCAACCATCCTCACCACTTAAATTCGCATAAAAATTTACAAAAGACGTAAACAACCAAATTGACAGGGCAACCAAATTTCTGCTTCGGCTTGTAAATAAGCGTCATATTTGAATTTCGATTAACAATCCTCTCTTGCACCACTCTGGAAAGGTATACCAATTGTTAGGTTTTTTTTACATAAAATAGACCTATAAACAATTTTGTAAGAAGTATTATCTGTGTAAAGTAGCACTACAGCAGCAGCAATAATTATTTAAAAAAATATCGCTTTCAAACCCTATACGAAATTAAAAGAATGAATTAACAAAATAAATGTGTATGTTTTTTACGATAATTTGAAAAGTTTTGTACAAATATTCACCTGGACATACTTTCAATTTTTTTTTTTTTTTTCCGTTGTTGCAGAAGTAATGCAAGAAATATTGCACTTTATAAGTAATTATAATGCTTACGGCAGAATATATATACATACTTTTAGAGAAGGCTAAGATTACACTAATTTTATTCTATGCCTATTCTTCCAAAACATGTTTTTTATGAAACTTCTGATTCTTGTTCAAAAGTTTCGTAAAAGAAGTAAAATGATATTGCAACTCAAAATGAAGTTCTTAAATTTTTTAAATACAATGATCCTCCTACAATCGCTCTCTTCCAGTTATAATTGAAGAATTGGAACAAAATATTTCAGTATGCGATGTTTTTTTAATTTGTCACCGGATTGATATAATTTACCTATTTTATTTTCATTATTTAAAAAAAAATGACCAGTTTGGAATTATTCTAAAAAAACGCCGCTGAAACGGTGAAAATTGTGATATATTTTTCAATAAACACTGCATTATCCTTTCTTTTAAGTGCAACAGAGCAGAAACAGTCGTTGATGGGCGTTCGCATTATCTCATTTCTACGGAGGTGAGAATGATTAGAACACCTTTAAAGGCATTTTTATAGTGATTTTAATCAAAATCGTCAAAACCATTTTTTGGTAATCGCTGAAAAACGTAATTTTTTCAAAATCAGCTACTTGATGCAAATGTGCAATTTTGACGAAAACCGTAATGCTAGGTCCCATGGCCATCAATAACCTGTGCATAAAAATTGAACATCGCAGGTCAATCCGTTTTTGGAGTTATGCTGATAACTAACAGGCACAAAAAAATTTTTGAACTCATCACGTCTCAAAACGTGTAGAAATGCAATAAAATCGATTTTTTTTACCGAATTCAATACTTTTATGCCATACGGGTAATTGAAAGTAAAAAAAATAAATATGGATGTATAAAATCGCACCAAATATATGTATTAGTGCTGGTAAAATAGTACCCACGACCATAAGAAAAACAAAAAAATTGGTTCGTTGATCAATCTTGGCAAAAATTTTCTATATTTATCATGAAAATGATTATTCAAATGAGTCCATAAAAATATCTAGCAAAAAAGGGGAATTTTTTTTTTGGGGGGGGGGGTTTAGGGGGTTTTTGGCTGAAAAATTAATTTTGGAGCAATCTAGGCATGTGACACATGTTTTTAGAATACTTTTTTTTATGCTGAATCGAATGAAAAAAAGCAAAACGATATAACTAATCTAAAAAAAGTTACAGTTCTTTTTTATAAACGAAAACACATGTAAAATCCAAGGAAAGGTAAAATACGACATTAAAAAACAAAAAATTGGTTCGTTCATGAAACTTTGCAAAAACGTTTTATTTGTCATGAGTATAAAGAAACAAAGTAGTTCATAAAAATATCTAGCATAGAAGGGTGTTTTTTGAGGAGTGGGAGAGGGGAGTTTTTTTGTTTTTTTTAAATTGAAAAGTAATTTTGGTATAACCTGGGCAATTCACCTTACGCTAAGATAGCGAGTCAGAAATGTGACGAAAAAGGGGGAGGGGGGGGGTAATCAATGGATACGGATTATCTTGAAGTATATTTCTAGAACACTGCATATTTTTTTTAATTTTTTTTTTAACTTTTTTAAAATATTTGATTTCATCCTGGCTAAGGCACAAGTGTTGCGCCCCCCCCCCCCCCTCAGGAAAATCCTAGATATGCCACTAATGTGAACTGAAAAAAAAAAAAAAAAAGATTCGCGTACACATCTCATCACAAATAAGCTCCTTCTCGCCTTCTTCACAGTCGGAGTCAGAATCTGCATAAGTTTCATCTTCACTAATTTCATCCCATTTAGAAACAATGTCCTCAATTTCTAACTGGGTTAGAAAACGTTTTCTTTTAGGCATTTTAAAATAATTTAGTAAAAAATTATCAAGACTTCAGATAGTCAGAAGAATAAACATAGCAGTCAGCAGTCAGCACGGGAAATCGTAAAAATGCAGCTAGCGAAAACACACTAGCAGGTAAAAGTCACTTATCATTTACTAAATTGCCCCCCTGTCAAGCAGCTTCAAAATACCCCTTTGTGTCCCCAACTCAATGGGCTGGCCATGTGTGCGTTGCTTGAAGTGCGACAATAGGCTTTTGTGGCACGACTTTTCAGACTGCCTCACTCTGTGAGGGTATCCGTATCCTGTGTGTCTTATAAAAGAAACGTTACTACAAACTAAATGCTCCGACATTTCGAGTGGAAAACTTCTCAGGGAAACTGGAATTATTTAAATACGAAACGATTCGTTCCACATCATTTCAATCTATGAAATTTACTGACACTCGTCACTGTTTCTTTGCTCCGGCTTAGTTTTCAATTTTTAAAAACTCTATAGAGAAATCACAAAAAAAAAAAAAATATTCGGACTCTATCACAATGACCTTTTTTTATAATTTTTTAGTGCAAAAATATTAACATGTTATCACTTTAAAATTTAAAAGATAAATTTGAATCAGAATAATATAGATTTTGAGTTTTACACATTTTTTGTTGTTGATATTTACTACTTTCTCACTTTTGTATTTGATTACTTTGTACAATTTTGATGCAATAACTTTTCCTACACTTAGTATAACAATTTAAATATTTATGTTTTTTAATTGTTTAATGATTATTAAGAGTGTTGTGTTAAAAATATAATATTGTTCTAAAACAAGCCGGTAGACAGGATTTTGTTTCGGGGCGATAGGGGGTGGTGGTCGAAGATTTCATTAAACACATATAGCAAATTACACACACACAAAAAAAAAGACGGGGAAGTTGTTTAACAAGATTTCATACCATTTTTTTTGGGGGGGGGGAGGGGGAGGCCGGGGTTCTACCCCCCCCCCCTCCCCCGACAACGGCCCTGTAATAAAATGAATCCTTTTTAATTATTAAACAAATATTCCTTTATAGCCAGAGTGAATTTATAATCTTTATGTAGAAACTTTCTACCTTTATTACTGCGATATAATAGATTTATTTTTTAATATTTTTATTCAAATATATATGAAACAACTTAAGCACAATTTACTTACTGTTATGTTAAAAATAAACACCGACAGTTATTGCAATCTTTTAGCACTAGCAGTTGACTATGTGTTTAAGATTGGAATCAATATAATACAAATTTTTTATTGAAACAATCATGGGTCACCTAAGAGGGTGGTGGACCAACTTTCCAGAGGGCGCCAAGCTCCTCTGACACCCATCAAAATATCCTAAAGTGGTATAAGCCACACTGTGATACCTTATAGGCAGTAGGTTAGACTTCTCTTCGTAGACGAATACAAATGAAAAGAATTTATTGAAACCCATTGTATATAATTTGAAGGTAGATTGTAAATAAATATGCAAGTACCAAAGGGACCAAAATAAATGTCCCACAACGATAATTAAAAAAGACACCAAGACTAAATTCTACTGATGGAATATTATATTATGACCATCATTTTAAAAAGCAAGATGCCGACACATTTCAGATCTGCTTTCACATGTCTTATTAATGATAACTTCGCTACCGATTGAGTTTAAAAACATTACTCAGTGGTCATTACAAAACTTCTAAATGCTCATTAATTAATCGGGCCAAAGGACAAGTTTTATGTTTAGCTTAGAAAACAATATCTCGCAAGAGTTTAGTAAGAAGCATTGTCAACAGGTTATCGTAAACTTGAAATAGTCCCGAATATTTAAGAGTACGTATTTTATTCTATTAACATTATAAAAAAAAAACTTCAAATATAAGAATTACACTCCTTCCCTTCAGTACATTTAATAAATTCGTCCCAATCCTCTTCTTCATCATCAATAACCTAACTCATTTTTCCCCCTCGTACAGCAGTACCTAAAATAGTCTCGGCCCATTTGATGGTTGGCTGCTGGGTTAGCAAGTTAGTCTCTCATGCGAAAGGTACTGGGTTCGAATCCTGAGTAAAAAATGGTTGAACGTTGTGGTTCGGATTCCACGTTAAGCTGTAGGTCACGTCCTGATTAGCAGTTATTGTGCATAAAAATAAGTCAGTGAGCATACAAAACAACCAACCCAGAGTAGTTTTGAACATTATATCAATTCCTAATCTTTAGCCCTCAATCTATAAACGTGAGTAATTCTTCTCTTAGTTTATCCACTGAAGGAATAACTTCACAGATTCTGGATTCTGTCTAAAGCATTCAGTGATAGTGATCCCTGCGCGGAAAGTCGTTAGGAATCAAATCATGAAATAACCAAGTAAAAGTCGTTAGTAAATTTATTGTCCATTGTTTGAATTATCTTGTCTAAAATACGTAATAAAACACTGAAATGCGAGAGGTATTTTCAGAAGTTGAAGCAACGTTTTCATGTCTTATATCCTCTTCTGGCATTTTTTTTAAAAATGTGTACTCTTTTCTATCCTAGTTCAGTTTTAATTGTGATCTTTAAAGAGAGCAATCAAATTCGTCTCTTCGTTCTAGAAGGTTTGACGTATTTTAACAATTATATTGCGGCATTCAAAGTAGTGCATAGAGGGAAAACATTTTAACTTTAATGAAAAGTATTCTATTAACTTCCAAGATTGAACATTGTAAAGGTTCTTTGTCGATAAGTATTCTGATAGAGCAGTTACTTTTTAGATGTAGAGAAATATCATGCCTATACCAAAATTGTTTCAAATTATAAAAAGTTGTTTAAAGAAAAATTATTTTTACCTATCTGGCAGAAAAAATGAGGGAAAATGTAAAAAACCAACCAGTCAATTCCCATTGTTTTTGTTCCCAAAGTTAGAAATATTTGTACGAGTATTTTAATGTTTAGTTGTTTAATGTATTTTTATTAATATATAATGATGGGAGAGGGGGGGGGGGCTTTGGTCGAACCCTAAAAATCTTCACCCTGGAAAATGCATCGATTCATCAGAAGCGCGTTTCATAACGCAACTCCTAACAATTTAACAAAAGGAACTTTTTTTTTCTGTGTGCTCACTATAGACCTTGAAAAGGATATAAGGATGTTTTCTAAAATCCAGAGACGATCTTATTTAGATATATTTTCACCATTATTATTTTTTTTTTTTTTCTTTACTTCAACTGTATTGACGTGTTTTTGTTATCTAATGATGCTAAGTGAAGCTTCAAGGGAGAGCGCTAAGGAGAATTGGACACCAAGTGGACAAGCCACATTCGGTTCCGGTACGGGGACCAAATTCTACGCATTTCTTGTACTTGCTTTCAAGGTCAGATTCTGAGAATTCTGCGATAGTGGCTTTGTCCTGCTCCTCTCCCCTCGCTGGAAAGATTCTTGGAATGGAAACACAAACCCACAGAGTACTTTGACAGAGCAACTACCGGCGCTGACAAGATTGTTTGCAGGGGGATACAAGAGACTTCAAGAATTTTGCTTAGATTCATTTCCTCTGGGAATTTTGAAGGATAAAGACTGGCTATGTGTAAGTTTTACTAAATTTTCCAAAATGTCAATGAATGTTTTCCTTTTTTTTTCATTATTATTATTAAACCATGCAATTTGGAAAAAAATAAAAAAATCGTCAAAGTTTTAAGTATAATTTTTATTACAACGTAAAAATTTTTAAAAATTAGTGTATGACTTTTCTACTAATTAGCAGAAACATTTTAAAAGAAATAACTTATAATTTGTGTTTTGGTTTTTGTAAATTGTATTTAATGTTCAAACTGATAATGTATGGATAAAAAATCCGCTCCATGCATTCGTCAACGCAGAATGGCAGGAAGATAATTTGTAAATATTTGAACTTTTTACAGAATTTCTAATACGTAGGAGCGTTTTATCGTTTGCATCTAAAATTCTTATTTGGCATAAACAGTTTTTGACTTTAAAAATTCTCCATTGATACCTCAAGTTATATCATTTGGGTAACTTACGTTATAGATTTTAATTTTTGAATATTTAACTAAAAAAATTATAATAACAATTATCTGTTTGGTTTTAATTAACATCATATGAAAGTAAACACATTTCTGGAAACTTACATACTACATGAAGCAATCCATTTTAAAATAAACGAAATAAAAAAAAATTATCATTGAAAAACTTGTTTAAACAATTTTTACTATTATTTAAGTTAATATAATAATTTACAAATCCTTTGTACAACTATTGACAAAACAATAAATTATTTTTCCCACTTTAAAAATCACACCATCCACTTTCAACAAAACAGAACGAACTCGACTATAATTCAAGAGTCAACTTTTAGAAATTAACATATTAAAAAAAGGAACTACTAGAAAGGAACTTTAAATCTTTTTATACCCAAAATTCTATAAGAAATATTTGATTCAAATTTTCATTTTTACAAGTTTTTCCTTCTTTGCATGGAATGACCCTTCTTGATGATAATAATTGTGTTTTTTATTGCCAAATATTTTTTTCTAGAATTTTAAAGATTAATTTTTAAAGTTTTATGTTGGTTTACACTTTTCTCTCACTGTCATCTGGCTGATAGACTTAGCCTCGCCTTTTAATTTTTATATTGCTCCCTGGTTTTTCTCTTCAGCTCCAGTTGTTCCTATGACAATTTAGCTCTGTATTATATAGTTCTTGTGATTGCTGTTGTTGATAAATTTGATAGAAAACTGTTTTTTTTTCCCCCTCTAAAATATTTTGTTTAAAAACCCAAGATTAAAAAAAAAAACTAACTATTTTACAAAATTATTAAAATGTAAGCCATGTGTTGGTTTCTATTAGCATTTTCCTTAATTTCTTATATAGAAACACTTGGGGCATGTTTTGATCTGTTTCATGATTTTGACCCTAAAGATTTTTTAGTAGGGTTGTAGGAGTATATTCCGAGAGTTTTTTTGGATATTTCACTGATAAATTTGTAAACTACCACTGATCTATGCTAACCTCTTGTCTTCCTGTCTGTATTTTGCCGACCAAACGAGCGTGCTAGCTTCTAAACCGCGAGGTTGCGGGTTTGAGTTCCGTGTTGGGCATGGGTGTTTGTAAATGTATGTTGGCTTGTCTAATGACGAATGTTTCGGCGCATTATAGCCCTTGTGTAGCTGACGGCGCCAGATAATCTGAAAACAACCAATCTGTCTGTATTTTCATTAGATATCAACAGGGATGATAGTTTTCCTCCTTTTGGAGGATTTAATCCTGTTTGATTTTTATGTAGCATTTTCCTTCTCTATATCCCTGTTTTGAAGATATGCATTTTTCTGATCTGAACCAGTTTTTCCTGCAAAAAGTATACTGTTCCTCATGTCTAAACAAAAGATTTTCCCTCTTAGCTCCCCTTTCCTCACAGATTACTTTACTAACTCCTAATATTTGAAATGCAATTATTATATAGTATGAGAAATTTCATTGTATCTTTAAATTTATTGAATCATACTTCCTGCATACTTTTATTGTTGAATTTTTGTGTATTCCTTCCTTCGAGCTTTTTTAACGAATTTTTGGATTTCCTCCTTTTTGCTCTCTGATCACTCCCATCCCTGTATCAAACACATTTTAAAGAAAAGTTTGCATGAATAAAATTTAAAATAAAATCATTGTAATTATTTTCAGTGTCTAATTTTAAGTTGCTGGAAAATTTATTTGCTATTTTCTCACTTAATTTTAAACTTGTATTAAAAATGCTGATGTTGAGTGCAGGGTTGGCATGGCTTAAACCAATTGGTTTTAACAAAAATGTTTTGCCTTTTTTCTCAAAAAAAAAAAAAAAAAAAAAAAAAAACAATTTTTTTTTTTAAAGAATAATTTTAAATTGTATTTTTATTTATTTATTCACAATTCGATTTTTCAAATTATTTGATGTTGTAAATAACTTCTACTTTTAACCAAAAGTTTCCACTCCAAAGACTAGCTATTGAACAATGGTTCTAAATCTTAAGAATATTTTGAATAATTTATCACCATTGCTGATTTTAATTATTTTATTGCATAATTTTAATCCAAGAGCAATATAAACAATCACCATTGTATTATTCTGTATGCATTGAATTTAAAAAATAGTAACTCTCAATAAAATATTAAAATTATGATTTGAATGTTGACATAAGTAGCGACATTTGTTTATTTACTTAGTTAATTTATAATTACTTAAAAAATAACTTTAATAATTACTTAGTAATTATTTAGTAACTTTATTAATAACTTTAATAATTACTTAGTTATTTACTTAAGTAAATTGGTCAAAAACACTTGAAAAAAAAAAGTTGACTTAAATCAATAGATTTCCTAAATTTTATGACAGTAACAATAATTTAAATCTATCTAAAAATATAAACTGAAGAAAGGTATGAAATGAATTGGGGAAATATTGAATATTGTATTTTATCATCATCCTTGGTTTTTTTTTTGTTTTTTTTTAGGTGCAGGTGCTTAAATCATTTGGGGGTGAATAGTGGATGATTAGGCCTCGAAGTATTCCTTTCAAGGCCGTAGGTCAAAGCCTTCATTCAACCACTTACTATTTGAAGTGAGTATTATCTTTCTCTCTAATAGAATAATTTCCAGAAGTGAAAATGTTTTTTTCCATTATTTTTATTTGATTCCTGTTAAAGAAATTCAAGGATTTGTTGCATAGAAAAAATATATATTTTCATTCATGAAACTATCAAATAATACAGTATTGTTATGATATAGATAATTGGCATTTGTGAAAATACTTACAATTGAGTAGTTGAAACAGGTAATAGTGATATAGCACAACTAATTTAAAAAGCTGTTTATTATCTTCCTTCTGGAAGCTATTGTTATTGTTTATTATGAAAACTTGTTTCACAAGCCCAAACATTCAGATAATATCTGAGAGTATGTTTTCTGCTGGGGTACAGTTTTGGGTACCATAACATCTTGGTTCAAAACATTTTGGAGTATTCTAGTAAATTTTGGTATTTCATTTCCCAATGTTCTTTTACTTGCAGGTAGTATGAGAAAAGGATTCCCCGATTCCCTGGATTAAGATATAAGATGAACGAATTGAAGATTATCTGCGATATGCAAGTCAAAGAGAAAAAGAGAGAAGAAAAGGTAAATTTTAAGTATATAATGAATATTGTATTTATCTATGCTTCTATTGGTATAAATATCTTATAGAATTAACCTTTCACAAGAAGTGAATGCCTTTCTTGAAATAGTGAATTGTAGGATGGTATGTACATAAGTTCTTTATAAGGTTAGTTCTAAAAGATTCCTGCCAATAATTCATATTAAAATTATAGTAAATCAGGGGTTTGGAAGGAAAAGGGCTCAACAGAATTAAACTTGTTCAATTCTCTCTGTGTAAAGGTTACTAGGAACAGGACAAGGGGGAAAATGTCAATTCTTTTCTTGTGGACTTAAATGATCCTTTCTACTGTTATAATCACTTTGGTTATTTATACTTACTGCAATTTTTAATGACCTGATGTATTTTTATTTCATAAGAAGAAAAGAAATGGAATTTTTTTTTTAAAGGAACCTTTTTCAAAATCTCTTTTATAATAAAATATTTGTTTTGCTTACAATTTTTCTGTTACTTACCCAATTTTATTTTTTCTCACACTGTATTCTTTGCGTTGTTGCAGACAAACAGATTCCAGTTGTGGAAGGAGCATTTCCAGAAACAATATGAGATTCTACATGAATCTTTTTATAAATATTTACTTATCTTGCTTAATTTTTTACTTTAGTATTTTAAATTCGCAAAGGGAGTTCAACGAAATTCTATTTATGAAGTTTCTTCCAGTTTTTCGCATATCAATGTAGTATACTTTTAAAAATTCAAATTTTATCCTTAATAGTTGGCAAATAATACTTTTTTCCTGATTTTGATTGCTTAAAGAAATTAACATGTACATAAATTACAATTTATTGGTGCTCTACATGATGTCTAAGTAGTAAATTTGTAATTAAAAAAAAAAATCAGCTGAAAAGTTGGAATTTTCTTTGAGTGGTAACCTGGATAATTTACTGTATCTTGTAACTTATTTTCCTTTTTTAGAGTGTCTTCCTGTAATCCAGATAATTATTATTTTAATCCTGATAATTAGTTTTATTTTTAGGGTTCAATCATGCAAGTTAGTTTCAAAGAAATTAATAGTGGATGGGCCTCCCAATTCCTCATTTCAAGGCCGAAGGTCAAAGCCTTTATTTAACCACTTTTTAGTGAATGAGACAATTTAAAGTAAGTATAATTAGTAATTTCCATAAGTGAATACGCTTGTTTCAATCATATTTATTTGATTCTCGTTAAAGAAATTCAAGGATTTGTTGCATAGAAAAGTATATATTTTCATTCATGAAACTAATGAATAAGTGCTGTCTTAAAACAGTATTGTTAGGATCTATATAATTGGCATTTGTGAAAGTACTTACTATTGAGTAGTTGAAACAGGTCATAGTGCTATAACACGACAACTTAAAATAGTTGGTAATTTCTTCCTTCTGGGGTACAATTATTTATTATGAACCAGTTTCATGAGCCCAAACATTTAAAAAGTGCCCAACAGAATTAAACTTGTTCAATTCTCTCTGTGTAAAGGTTAAATTCTCTCTGTGTAAAGGTTAAATTCTCTCTGTGTAAAGGTTAAAAGGAAAATAAATAGGACAAAATCTTCATTCTTTTGTTGTGAACTTGAACGGTCTTTTCTGTTGTTATAATCACTTTGGTTAATCTTATTACAATTTTTAATGGCCCGATATATTTAGTAATTTTTTTTATCTTAAAAAAAAATGGAATTCTTGCTAATGGAATCTTTCTCAAAATAGGTTCCCTTTTCTGATAAAATATTGGTTTTGCTTACAATTTTTCTATTATTTACCTAAGTTTATTTTTTCTCACAGTGTTCCTGGCATTATTGCAGACAACCAGATTTCAGTGGAATGAGCATTAATATGAGAATCTACATCAATCTTTTTTTCTTTTTTTTCATTTCTTCCTTTTTTCTTTTTTTTTTAAAAATATTTACTTATCTTGCTTAATTTTTTACTTTGTAGTATTTTAAATTCACAAAGGGACCTTGAAGTTGAACGAAATTCTATTCATGTTCTTCCAGTTTTTTGCATATCATAGTAGTATACTTGTAACAATTTTTATTTTATGCTTAATAATTGGCAAATAATACATTTTCCTGATTTTCCTAATAATGTGATATTTACATAAATATCACTTTAGTGGTGTTGTACATGATATCTAAGTAGTAAATCTGTACTTAAAAAAAAATGAAATTGCTGAGAGTTGGTCTTTCCTTTAGTTTGAGTGGTAACCTGCATAATTTACTTGTATCATGTTACTTATTTTCCTTTTTTAGTGTTTTCATGTTAATCCAGAGAATTATTTTTTTTTTCAGAGGATTTTTAAATTTATTCAAATCCAGGGAATTATTTTATTTACATAGTTGTTATTTTAATTCGGAGAATTATTTTTATTTTAATTCAGAGAATTATTTTCATTTTAATTCAGAGAATTATTTTCATTTTAAGGGTGGGGTGTGAATTATCACCTAAAGTTTTATTTTTATTATTGATTTATTTACTTTAACGTTAAAAAAAATGAAAACTAACACATATTGTTTAATTAGAATGGAAATTTATAAAATTGATATTTTACACCATGTGCTTTAAAAATTTCTGATTTCTCCAATAATTAGAAAAAACCTAAACATTTCGAAAAACCTAATATCAAGAAAAGAAAAACAAAGGGAAAATAGATTTAAAAGTTTCTTTCTCGACAACATCATCCTGTCATTCAGCATGAAATGTCAAATGATTCATTAAAAAACGTATATACACTTTTAAAATTTTGCAAGCATAGATATTACTGTGTCCCCATAACTTCACGAATTTTTATTTTAATCCAGTTATTTTTTACTTTTAAGTGGCAAGTGGTCTTTATCTCTCATTTCATTCTTGTCTTTTTTTAGTGTACCTGCTGTTGATGGTTAAAAGGAAGTGTCCAGCTACATCATTCATGATCTTCAATTGTCAATTTGCCTAATGCGAGTTTTCCGAGTTTTCATTCTACAAATGTGGGACAATTTCTTGTGAATCCTCCCGGATTAAATTTTTTTATAAATATAAATTTTTTAAATAAATATAAAAATAAAATATGTATATATATATATATACATTTTTTTTTTACTTATTGTTTTATTTATCTATTGACTTTTTACTGTGTTTTTGTGCTGCATGCTCAAGAAGTTTTTAAAATCAAATCCTTCTTATAAGTTGAGCTAAATTATTTTTTTACTGTAGCATATATTTAATAGACTTATGAAGGAACAAATTATAAATACTATTCCTTTTATATAATTGTTTGAGCTTGAAATGGTATATTATAAATAGGTTCTTACAGGTGTCAATGTGATCACAAGCCACATTATAATTTACACAAAAAATTAACACTCCTTTCTTATTTATTTATACTACTTGTAAATCCCAAATAAGTAAAATGCACGGTGAAATATAATATAACAACGAAATAGTGAAAACACAAACAGCAGAAAATTTCTCTGATACACAATATCTTAAATATCTTCTTTAAAAAAAAATTAAAAGAAAGCAGTCTAGCTGAAATTTTTGTTTACATTTGTAATTAACGTAAATCACTGAAATTAATCGTTTGTTTAAATATTATATATTAAAATGATAAAATATTTTAACTATTTATAAAAGTTCCTAGAATATTTTAATACTGTGAATCCTTAAAAAAAAAAGTCGTGGGTCGCATACTAATTACAATGTGATATCGCAGTGATGTGGGTTTCATTAAGCAATATAAGAATCCATTAAATAATATACTTCATTAAGTAAGTCACAAAGCAATATTGGCGGGACAAGAATTTCATTTCATAAATCACAGGTGTCGCCAAAATCACTAAGATCACGTACAGATCACAATGTGATATCACAGTGACAAAACTTTCATTGCGAAAATCGCATAAATCACACGGATGTCGCCAAAATCACTAAGATCACATTTAGGTCACAAAGCGATATCGCAGTGATAAAGCTTTCGTTGCGAAGATCGCATAAATCACATGGATGTCGCCAAAATCACTAAGATCACATTTAGGTCACAAAGCGATATCGCAGCGACAAAGCTTTCGTTGCGAAAATCTCATAAATCACATGGATGTCGATAAAATCACTAAGATCACATTTAGGTCACAAAGCGATATCGCAGTGACAAAGCTTTAGTTGCGAAGATCGCATAAATCACACGGATGTCGCCAAAATCACTAAGATCACATTTAGGTCACAAAGCGATATCGCAGTGATAAAGCTTTCGTTGCGAAGATCGCATAAATCACATGGATGTCGCCAAAATCACTAAGATCACATTTAGGTCACAAAGCGATATCGCAGCGACAAAGCTTTCGTTGCGAAAATCGCATAAATCACATGGATGTCGCCAAAATCACTAAGATCACATTTAGGTCACAAAGCGATATCGCAGTGACAAAGCTTTAGTTGCGAAGATCGCATAAATCACACGGATGTCGCCAAAATCACTAAGATCACATTTAGGTCACAAAGCGATATCGCAGTGACAAAGCTTTCGTTGCGAAGATCGCATAAATCACACGCATGTCGTCAAAATCACTAAGATCACATTTAGGTCACAAAGCGATATCGCAGTAACAAAGCTTTCGTTGCGAAGATCGCATAAATCACAGGGATGTCGCCAAAATCACTAAGATCACATTTAGGTCACAAAGCGATATCGCAGTGACAAAGCTTTCGTTGCGAAGATCGCATAAATCACAGGGATGTCGCCAAAATCACTAAGATCACATACAGATCACAATGTGACATCGCAGCGACAAAGCTTTCGTTGCGAAAATCGCATAAATCACATGGATGTCGCCAAAATCCCTAAGATCACATTTAGGTCACAAAGCGATATCGCAGTGACAAAGCTTTCGTTGCGAAGATCGCATAAATCACAGGGATGTCGCCAAAATCACTAAGATCACATACAGATCACAATGTGACATCGCAGCGACAAAGCTTTCGTTGCAAAAATCGCATAAATCACACGGATGTCGCCAAAATCCCTAAGATCACATTTAGGTCACAAAGCGATATCGCAGTGACAAAGCTTTCGTTGCGAAGATCGCATAAATCACACGAAAGTCGCCAAAATCACTAAGATCACATTTAGGTCACAATGTGACATCGCAGCGACAAAGCTTTCGTTGCGAAAATCGCATAAATCACACGGATGTCGCCAAAATCACTAAGATCACATTTAGGTCACAAAGCGATATCGCAGTGACAAAGCTTTCGTTGCGAAGATCGCATAAATCACACGGATGTCGCCAAAATCACTAAGATCACATTTAGGTCACAAAGCGATATCGCAGCGACAAAGCTTTCGTTGCAAAGATCGCATAAATCACACGGATGTCGCAAAATCACTAAGATCACATACAGATCACAAAGTGATATCGCAGCGATATGGCTTTCGTTGCGAAAATCGCATAAATCACATAGATGTCGCCAAAATCACTAAGATCACATACAGATCACAATGCGATATCGCAAACATCGCAAATTCGTCCCCAATGTCACAATGTGACGAAAAGCGATATCGCAGCGATATCACAAAGTTACGTCGCAAAACCCCCTCTAAAACGGACATTGGACGACTATGTGACCCCTGTGTAATATCGCCGTGACATCGCGTGATCTCTATGCGATATCGCTTTTCGTCACATACTCGTCACATGGTTATTAGGGAGTGCCACTAAGAAACAACCATTTAACCATGTATTTTAATGAATTTTTAGCTGATTTTACCATGATAAGGTAAAGGTAACAGTACCACCATGGAAAAACAATATAACCCTACATTTTAATACATTTTTTAGCCAATTTTACCGTGACAAGTTTGTCAAACCCAAAAGGTAACAGTACCACCTAGGAGTCACTCTTTTGTTTATACTATATAATATGTTATTTTCATTTCCTACTTTAGTGCAAAATGAAGAATTGATGTAAAAATCAGCTTTTTAACTGAAGCATAATCGGGACAATGACTTTCGTGTAACTAAACCTGGTGGTAATGGTAACAGTATCACTAAGGAGCAACCAAGTACCCATATATTTTAATTTACATTTTAGCCGATTTTACCATGATAGGTTTATTACAACCAAAAGATAACAGTACCACCAAGGAATAACTATG
This sequence comes from Linyphia triangularis, assembly GCA_963978545.1. Taxonomy (NCBI): domain Eukaryota; kingdom Metazoa; phylum Arthropoda; class Arachnida; order Araneae; family Linyphiidae; genus Linyphia; species Linyphia triangularis. Next base: position 95,713,476 of record OZ021723.1, on the reverse strand, counting down.
AATTTTAATTGATTTTTAGCCGATTTTACCATGATAGGTTTATTAAAACCAAAAGATAACAGTACCACCAAGGAATAACTATAAATTTTATATTTGATTTTTAGCCGATTTTACCATGATAGGTTTATTAAAACCAAAAGATAACAGTACCACCAAGGAAAAACCATGAATTTTAATTGATTTTTAGCCGATTTTACCATGATAGTTTTATTAAAACCAAAAGATAACAGTACCACCAAGGAATAACCATGAATTTTAACTGATTTTTAGCCGATTTTACCATGATAGTTTTATTAAAACCAAAAGATAACAGTACCACCAAGGAATAACCATGAATTTTATATTTGATTTTTAGCCGATTTTACCATGATAGTTTTATTAAAACCAAAAGATAACAGTACCACCAAGGAATAACCATGAATTTTAATTGATTTTTAACCGATTTTACCATGATAGGTTTATTAAAACCAAAAGATAACAGTACCACCAAGGAATAACCATGAATTTTAACTGATTTTTAGCCGATTTTACCATGATAGTTTTATTAAAACCAAAAGATAACAGTACCACCAAGGAATAACCATGAATTTTAATTGATTTTTAGCCGATTTTACCATGATAAGTTTATCAAACCCAAAAGGTAACAGTATCACCAAGAAAATACCAAGAATTCCAATTGATTTTTAGCTTATTTACCATGATAAGTTTTTCAAACCCAATAGGTAACAGTGCCACCAAGGAACAACTGTTTTGTTTATCTCTATATATATAAGGCAAAGCCCTCACTCACTGACTCACTCATCACTAATTCTCCCACTTCCCACATAGTCACAACTCTGAAAATCGGCACAAATATCAACAATGGTAAAAATAGAAAAAGTAAACTATTCCGATCTCGATTAACCCACTTTAAGGGGTCGAAAAGGGGTTAAACGTTCCAAACGGGGGACATTCGAAAATCCTACTTCCCACATAGTCACAACTCTGAAAATCGGCACAAATATCAACAATGGTAAAAATAGAAAAAGTAAACTATTCAGATCTCGATTAACCCACTTTAAGGGGTCGAAAAGGGGTTAAACGTTCCAAACGGGGGACATTCGAAAATCCTACTTCTCACATAGTCACAACTCTGAAAATCGGCACAAATATCAACAATGGTAAAAATAGAAAAAGTAAACTATTCCGATCTCGATTAACCCACTTTAAGGGGTCGAAAAGGGGTTAAACGTTCCAAACGGGGGACATTCGAAAATCCTACTTCCCACATAGTCACAACTCTGAAAATCGGCACAAATATCAACAATGGTAAAAATAGAAAAAGTAAACTATTCAGATCTCGATTAACCCACTTTAAGGGGTCGAAAAGGGGTTAAACGTTCCAAACGAGGAACATTCGAATATCCTACTTCTCACATAGTCACAACTCTGAAAATCGGCACAAATATCAACAATGGTAAAAATAGACAAAGTAAACTATTCCGATCTCGATTAACCCACTTTAAGGGGTCGAAAAGGGGTTAAACGTTTCAAACGAGGGACATTCGAATATCCTACTTCCCATTTGGTCACAACTCTAAATATTTGTACAAATATTAACAATAGTAAACATAGAAAAAGTAAGCTATTCCGATCTCGATGAACCCACTTTAAGGGCTCGAAAAGGGGTTAAAAGTTCCAAACGAGGAATATTCGAATGTCCTACTTCTCATTTCGTCACAACTCTAAAAATTGGTGAGAATATCAATAAAGACAAACAAAGAAAAAGTAAGTTATTCCGATCTCGATTAACCCACTTTAAGGGGTGGAACAGGGGTAAAACGTTCCAAACGAGGGATATTCGAATGTCCTACTTCCCCTTTCGTCACAACTCTGAAATCTGGTGCAAGTATCAACAAAAACAAACGTATAAAAAGTAAGCTATTCCGATCTCTATTTACCCACTCTAAGAGGTCAAAAAGGGGTTAAACGTTCCAAACGAGGGATATTCGAATGTACCACTTCCCATATGGTCACAACTCTAAAAATTGGTACAAATGTCAACAATGGTAAACATAGAAAAAGTTAGCTATTCCGATCTCGATGAACCCACTTTAAGAGGTCAAAAAGGGGTTAAACGTTCCAAACGAGCGATATATTCGAATGTCCTACTTCTCATATTTTCACAATTCTGAAAACTGGTGTGAATATCAATAAAGACAAACGCAGACAAAGTAAACTATTCCGATCTCGGGTGTATCAAGGGGTGGAAAAGGGGTTAAACGTTCCAAACGAGGAATATTCAAATGTACCACTTCCCATATGGTCACAACTCGGAAATTTGGTACAAATGTCAAAAAAGATTAAACATAGAAAAAGTAAGCTATTCTGTTCTCGATTAACCAACTTTAAGGGGTCGAGAAGGGGTTAAATGTTCCAAACGAGGGATATCCGAATGTTCCTCTTCCAATGTAGTCATTTTTCTGATATTTTTTTGCAAATGTTAAAAAAATAAGTCATTCCAATATCGATTAACGAATTTTTAAGGGATGAAAAGACGACGCAACATTGAAACTATACGAGGATTAACTTAATGTCTAATTAACTTAATTCCAATACAGCTACTACTTTGAAATTTAGAACTAAGAGCAAACATAAACACAATAAACTATACCAGTTTACTATTCACAATTATAAATTTCGTTTAAAATGTCAACAAAGGAAAGTTCCTATTTTGATAAATCAATTTGTCGGGATCGAAAAGGGAGCAAACGTCTGAAGTGTAGAATACATGAATGTCTTTTGATCGCTAAAATGCTAATGGTAAAATTTCGTAGCGCAGCACGGGTATTCAGCTAATACTATATATTATATTATTTTTATTTCCTACTTTAGTGCAAAAAAAAAAAAAAAAAAAAAATGATTTAACCGCAGCTTTTTAACTGAGGCATAATCGGGACAATGGCTTTCGTGTAAAGAAAAATGAAAGGAAAAAAATGCCTTTATTTTTAAGTTTCGCCCATTTAGTATAGTGGTTAGTGCATCAGACTATCTGGATGTTCTAAGTTAGGGGCAACGATGGCCCTACCACTGGGTGTCCCTTCGTAAGTGACCATCATTACCGGCCTTGTAGTGACCAAGTGACTGTGAGCACTAAAGTGACTGTAAGTACTTGAGCACGCCATTAGTAAAAAAATCTTTATTTTTAAGACATTCGTTTACGTTTGAGTTATTTAAAATTATCTTGAAGATGAAATTTTTCATTTTTTATGTAAGAGTGCAAAACTTTCGTTGTTTCCACGTTAGAAGATTTTTTTTTTTTTTTTTTTCCGCCTGAACAACTTCTTATATTTCACTGCGTATCCAATTAGAAAATTATTGGCTGTAAATAGTAAAATATTTTCTTAAAAACTATAATTTATGTTTAATAAGAAAGTTTATTTTGCAATTAAAAAAAAAAAAAAAAAACTCCGAGTTTGCTGCTCGATTAAATTCGTGTCTTTGAATAAGTTTGTTTTAAACTTAAAAAAAAAAAAATTATTGATTTTCTGGTCTTATCTCGTATCTTTTTCTATTTTTATTCTAAGCTATGCATAAGGCTATTCAATTCTTTGTATTCAAAAATGTTTCTCAAACTTTGATATGTTAATGAAATTGTTCAAGATTTGAAAACAACCATAGCCTCAACATAGTTTTAGTATTTGATGCTTAATTTTCCCGATTTATCCCTACGGAAGGATATAAACTATGATTTGAAATATATCTAAGATATTCGAAAAATTATGAATTATTTGCATCTAATAAAACATGTATACAGCAAAGTCCTTTATTCTACAAAAAAAATTAAACAAACGTTAAAAAAAGATATTAACAAAACATTTTCATATGGCACTATAAACATCTACTTGTGAATTTACTTTTCTAAATGCAGTGGCTAAATTTGTACCATCTTCAAAGTTTTTTTTTCAGGGGTTGGAAAGTTCCCTATACGTTGAGTTTCACTATAATTCATCTTCCTTGAAGCGTTTACAGATGGATGAAATTTAGGTTGGAAGAGTGCTCTTCTTATATATAAGATTGATGTCAAATTTTTAATCGTTTATCCAAAGCAACAACCTCTGGCCTCGCATGCTAAAGGTGCCGATTTCGATTCCCGTGTTAGGCATGGATGTTTGTTGTGGTTCGGAATCCACGTTAAGCTGTAGGTCCCGACCTGATTAGCCGTCACTATTGTGCATAAAAATAGGTCGTTAAGCGTACAAACCAACCAAAGCAACAACGTGATAAAACATGCAACAATTTTCAATAAACATAACTTAAGAAACGAATATTTGATCATTATAGACTTGCATGGAAACTAGGAAACGTAATTACAACAATAATAATACAGTTTAATCATATTTCCCTCTTTTCGGGAGCTCAATACAACAATCCAACAAATTGCATCTCACTTCTAAGGCCAAAACTCTTTAACCAACAGATACTCTTTATTAAAAGAAATGTATCCAGTCTCATTATGTCTCAGATGATTCGCAGAAATGTGGAAACAGGATTGTGATGAAGCTGTGTTCATCACACTGGAAATTCAAGGAGGGTGACTCCGAACATAAATTACAACATTCCCTTCCACCTTTTGTGCCAGCTCTGCTACAACTTATAGACGTGGCGTCGGACCAACAAACGTAAAACTCACTGCTCATAAGAATGCATCATATATCCATTTGTCAGGGAAGCCAGACATAGCTAGACAATGACGCCATTTTGGACATTTTCTAGACAGTTAAGGATTTAAGACACCTACACACCGACTACAACGATTAACCACTTTTCAACCAGAGGATACAAAGGCGTGTTTGCTACAGCCTTCTATTTTTAGAGGTGACCAACTGTAATTTCGGAACACACACGACCAAGAAGTGAATTTTTAAGCTGTTTTGAAAGAGAAAAGATGAGATAACACTTTTGATATTTATATTCTAAGACTCTCCACCTGGCAGACACCTTAGACTCTTGACTCTCTCTCTCATGACCTTTGAGGGCTGTATTATGTTGGAACTCTAATTTTGATTCCGACCATGATGGGTCGCGTACCTGTTTCCTCAAGCCCGATGAGGGATAAATTCGATTTGTGTGTAATCTTGCAACCCTTGTTGTAATTAAATGAGCTGTTTAAATCTTTATCCAGCTGCTGTCATTCCTTTGACTTTTATTTATTCTAATTTTGGCAATTTAGAACTGCATTACAACTTGTGTTTTAGATACGTTAAAACCACTATACGAATTAAAGATGCCGATATTAAATGCAAATAATAAATTGAATTTGTTTATCTTGGCGGCTTTCACAACAAGGATATTAAGCGATAAAAGCTAATTAAGGATTTGTTGATAAAAGAATTTCAGTAATTGGGATGCAATTTGTTGGATTGCTGCATTGAGTACCCCAAGAGGGCAAAAAAGAATTAAACTAGATTTTTTTTTAACTGAAATTACGTTTCTAAGCACCATATAAATCAATAATGATGAACTATTTGTTTCTAAATAGTGTTTATTGCAAATTATTGCATATTTTATCACGCTGTTGCATTGAGAAAACGATTAAAAATTTGAACATCTTATCTTATACATATGGCATATCATTCCTCTAAGCCCGAATTCATCAACCATGTTCAGGTTTCTATTCTAATCAATTCTTATTATTAGAAAACAATGAAAGAATTATAAGAAAAAACATGCTGAGAGGGTAATTTGCAGAGATAACAATATCTTAATAAACCTCTGCATGTTTACTCTACAATGACTTTCGGGAAAAAATCGTTAGACTTTCTATCATATGAATTTTTTGCTTAACTATAGCTGTAAAGACGATGCAGATTACTCGTATAAATGCAGTCACTATTATTCAAACGTGTGATATTTCTTAATAGTTTTTCCTTCTTATTCAAACGTGTAATATTTCTAAATAGTTTTTCCTTCATGTAAGGTTGGAAAAAACGGTGATAGTAAGTTAAGTTCTTCAAGCCTAGATAACCATAATAGAAAATATTCTAATAAAATAATGGAAGGAAGCTGGTAATTTGGCATTCCTGGAAAATAAGAGTAAGCAAAAATCATTACATGATAATAAAAAAAAAGGAAAAATTTTCTTTATGAAATATGTTCAGCCAACTGCTTAGTTTTGTATTAAAGAAGGGCTTGTTGCGAAACTGTCAATATTTGTCATATTTAAGGAGAGACTTAATGGAAACATTTTTCTTTATTCTCTTTAAAAATATATTGAGAAGAATAACAAACACATATTTTGTTATTCCTTTTACGGTATTTTCTTAAAGCTTATATTTTCTTCAAACTTCTTTATTTTAGTAAATACGATCTGAAATAAGCATAGAATTTAAAACGCAGAAAAACTAGTAATTTCTTCTTGAATGGCAACACAGCATTGGAAATGATTTTGAAGAAAGGAAATAAAATTGAAGAAATATAATTTAAAGATTTGATTGCTCGTCGAAGCACATTAAGAAAAAACAGGCCGTTTCACCACCATAGAGGCAACGTTTAAATTTTGAGGCCACGCTATCTACAGAAGTGTTGTCTTTGTTTTTTTGTTTTTTTTTTGTTTTTGTTTTTTAAAACATATAATTTTCTTACACAATACAAAACAACAACAACTAAACTCCAGTAGAAATTTTAAAAAGAAAACAACTGGGCGTTTCTTATTACCCTTTGAAAAGTTTTCCTAAGTTATTAAAACTTTTTTTTTTTAAATAATATTTTTTAAAAAAACGGTAGTTATTTCCCATTCAAATGTTGTTAGTAATGCTTTATTACCAGGGGAGCAACCATAAAAATTATGTGGGAAGGGGTTTCAATTAAGCTCTAAATGTGCTCCAGTATTTCTCAGTATAAAAAAAAAAAAAACTTCCATACTGTTCTTTTCATCCCGTATTCCTAGCATGCCATCAATATGTTAGCAGTTTCTTAATCTGTCCCCTACATATGAAAAAAAAAAATTAAAATGCTTTTTGTCCTGTTTTCGAGTTATATAAAGCAACCCAAAATTTTACCTAGATCCCATATTATCCCTATTTTCAAGATTATAAATATACATGAACGTTTTCTTGTTTGTTTAAATTCAATTAGAGGAGTAATATTTTAAGTAAACAGATAAACTTTTATATCAGGGTGATTTTACTACATATTTATAGCGCTTTAAAAACAAGATCCATGCAGCACTGAAACACTATTACAATATTTAAGAAAGAAAAAAAAAGAAAAAAAAAGCATCCATATATTTTTACGTTCAGTCTAAACGACCCTTCATATTAGACTTAAGTAAACCATAAATAATGCATAATGATTTTTTGATGCTAGGAGATTTACAAATTCGTTATTTGTTTCAATATTCTTGGACGTAATAGCTACTTTAGTGTGACACGGTAGGCAAACTCTGCCTAAATAATGGTAGATTAATAACGTGTTATTTTGAAAATATTTACGATTGCTGTTTCTTACTCAATCATAATAAAACACCGGAATGTTAGGGATCCATGAGCGAAGGGGGGGGGGGGAGGACATAGGCTCCAACTTTTCACTTTTACCAAGGGGGCGAAATTCGAGGGGGGGGGGATTATTGACCCAAGATTTCCCTCGGACACCACTGTTTTCATGATATACCTACTGAATATATTAAAACATGCATCCATACCAGGCACTAAATTTTTCTCAAACTGTTTGGTTTATGTGGCAAAGTTGTTTGTATAAAATTCGTTCAGAAACATTTTATGGAAAAAAGTAAAAGCACTAACTAGTTAATTCCCCATTATCAAATAATTTATTTCAATATCATATATTATTTTAAAAGATATATTTCTATGATATTGCCCTAAAATGAAGAGAGCAAATTTTAATAATTCTTCATAATAATTGATGAAAGAAGGAGCTTATATCAGTAATTTCATTATTAAAAAAATTACTTATTGCAATATCATACCATACTTTTAAATATATAATTTTAAGAAGTTGCACAAAAGAGCTGCTAAACTAACTTGAATCTGATTTGGAGGGAGAGGGAAGAATAGTGCCAGTGTGTTAACAATTAATATTGTGTTTACTTTCTAATTTTATTATATTTTTTTTTCTGTAGAACGTTACACAATATCCTTTCTACGCAATATTTTATCATGGAAAAACACATTTTTTATAGATTTTTGGAGCGGGGTAGATATGATACCATAGTCACCACTGCTGAGGGAGAACGGGGGCAATCGCCCCCTTTGCCCCCGTGAAGTTGGTGCCTATGGGGGGTACCCTAAAAACCCTTCCCATGGGCGCGCGCCAGTTTATTACTGCTGTTAAATTTTGGTAGAGCTGCATAAGTTTTAAAGCTTCGGTAAATATTGTGCTCCAAAAGAATTAAACATTTGCTCCATGAGAGAGAGTCCCTACCCCCAAAGGCATAATGAATTAGCTACAATATCTGCCGAATTATCACTTTGAAATATATGATTTTTAACAACTGCAATATCAGATCATTGACAAAATTTTATGGGAAAATAATGAGTGGTTCTTTTAATATTAATTTTTTTATGAGCAAGGTTATGAAAACTTCTTAAAGTGTAATAAAATTAAACCCAGTTATTTTTTCTTCAAATTTTTAGAATGATCTTTTTTTTACTTGTTTTGCCTGTTGCAAAAAAATCATACATTTCTAAGGGATACTCGGGCAGGTATAATAGGTAATTCATTAGGTCTATAGCGGATTCACAAGTTGACCAACCCTCTTAAATTATTAAAATATTTTCTGTGGATATTCTCAGGAACTATCTATGGAACTTCTATGGAGCTCTACCATCTGCATCGGTTAGCTCCTTAATCTGCAACAGCATTACCTTTATTCTCACAAAAAGTGTACTTGAACCATTTTTTCCATATATGAAATTACGTCCACTTCAAATGCATCTTCTTTGCCGCAATGATATGTTAATTGGTAACAGATTATTTCAAGCTATTATTCGCAGAATTGGTTCAACTAGAATAAGACTTCTGAAAATAAAACTGCCAACTTGGAGTGTATTGTATTAATTACCATGACGAAAATGTTGTAACCAAACTTATGAATAAATAAGTATGTATTTCGGAGTGTTTTTTGTAGTTGAGGTACTTTAGGATTGAAACTCATTTCCTTTCGTAAATGTACATACGTATTTGTAAGAAATTGGTTTCCCAAAACTCAAATATGTTAATAAAGCATATTACTACTCACTAAACAATCCCTTGACCAAACGGTATAGTGGTTAGCGTGCTAGCTTCCAGACCACGAGGTTGCGGGTTCGTGTCCCGTGTAAGGCATGGGTGTTTGTAAATGTATGTTGGCTTGTCTAATGACAAATGTTTTGGCGCATTATAGCCCTCGTGTTGCTGACGGCGCCAGATAATCTGAAAACAACAAAACTAAACAATCCCTTAAATTTAAAACATTGAAATTAATCAAAAGATGCTTATAAAAGTTTAAACAAAGATGGAAAATGATGACTCGGAAAAAGAAATGGGACTACTGCATGCTATTTTCTAAAAAAAATTCAGTCACAAGCATGAAATTTATTGGATGAATGTCTAGGTATTATTAAATGAATGTATAGGTATTATTAGATAAATATATAGGTACTTCGCTACGAAATGTCCTTATTAAACAAGCAAAATTAATAGCCGGGGGAGAGTTACGAGCGAAACTCTAGCCAACCTCTATCTAATTAAACAGAAAGAAACTGTTTATTTATATATATTAAGAACATTTTTGTTTAGTTTTAGATTCTGATGAAAATATTAACTACAATATTGGAATTTTTCATTATACATTTCTATTTTCAGAAAATTTTATTAAATCAACTAATAACTATACAGCGTATCGGTAATATTAAGAAAAAATAATTCAAAGATATAAACAATCCTGGGGCAATCAAAAACGGATATTCTAAAGAATTTATCAATTATATTTTCAATCGATTCAATTATTTTCAAAAATACTTTCAGTTGCACTCTTTTTCCATAATATGGATAAGAAAACTAAATGGCTCTATGTCTCAATCGGTTTTTACAGTATCCATTCAATTATAGGAAAATTTGAAATTTAAAATTGGCAATCCGTTTATTATGTTTGCCACCAAGCGGTCGCGTTTAATTTCTTTAGGGTAGTTGTACACAATGAACTAAATTGGGATTGCAAGGAGGAACCCCATTTGGTAGATTAGAGTTATTTCAAAATAATCTCATTTTAAATGTTTGAGCTAGTTTATGCCCATTATGCACTAAATTGCATTGGCGGATCCAGTGATGGGCGGAGGGGCGATCGCCCTCTCCGTTATTCATGGACCACTGACATTTTAACATGCGCTGCTCCTACGCTTTGGAATAAAATCAATCAAGATTTGACGAATTCGCGCTGAACATTTTTAATATAAATCTTTTTATCCCAAAAAAATGAGATGAAAAAGCCGAAGACGAAGCAAGACAATAAAGCAAATTATAGTTTGAAAATGTTCAATATGTACATGTATTCTTTGTTAGATTATTCTGCCTATCATATTTAGCAGTAATTTATCCTGAATCAAATAGTTATAGACAACTCTAATTTATTGTCTTAAATTCAAACGTAGCCAACCACTGAATCGCCTTTATGTTATTGAGACTATTTACGTCTTTGTAACATATTCCGTTTAATCAAAGTTAACTTATACCATGGTATAGTAATATAACTCAAGAGCAACAAAATTTACCTAAACTATTCAACAGCCACCACCCCCTCCATAATAAACGATTTGTTTAATAAACCATTGTTTGTTTGTTGTTGTTTTTTCAGATTATCTGGCACCGTCAGCAACACGAGGGCTATAATGAGCCGAAACATTCGTCATTAGACAAGCCAACATACATTTACAAACACTCATGCCTAACACTGGACTCGAACCCGCTACCTCGCGGCCTAGAAGCTAGTACGCTAACCACTATACCGTTTGGTCGGCTTAATAAACCATGATTCACATTTGTAGAGCCATTAGAGATTGTTACCTTTTAAAATAAACACTCCAATCTAATTAGAGGAAATATTAATTCTAATTTTCTTTGATCCTTTATTACTTCTACGTTCTCCTGATTCCATAGAGACTGGATTCTATGATACTTATTTAAAGCACTGAACTTCTGTATCTCATTGTCATTATTTCATAAAATAATAATTCCGAAAAGTCGATATTCCGAGAAAGGATTGCATTAATCCTATTAAAAGTAAGGATTTCAACCCTTTCAAATTTAGCGTTCATTGACTCCTAAGAACATTAAATGAAACTTTCTTTAATATTAAATATACCGGATAAAAATAGCATTGTTAAAAAGTGAAACATGTCAAAACGTACTATAACATCTTTTTATTTGTGAAATGCTTTGCGTTAAATATATTTTAATACAAAAAAAAAATCCTGGATTATTTTTATTTTTTTAATTGGATAAGGTCATAGAACTTTGATCAAATTATAGCTAATTACATTTTTCAAAAGTACACTTTTCACATAAAAAAAAAATTTTTAATTAATTTTGATTTATGTTATGGAAACAATTATTAGCATAAAAAATAAAGTTAAAAGCATTTTTTGATTCAAAAAACGTATAAAATTCTTTCTAAAATTTAAAAAAGTAGTTTCTCAAGTGTTTAGCAATTTCCACTTATATATTATTTGAGCCAATCATATTTGTTGAGAAAATTAAAAAAAGCAAAAGTTAACGTATACCGGGTGATTAAACCCATCTTTCAATTAAAAAGTGCTAAGGAATTAAGAGAAAATGTATACTCAACGAAATCCTATTAGTTATAGTAGAAGAAGCAAAACTAAAATGTTCTCTTCTTTGAGGAGGATGCATTCTTCGTCATGGGCGTTCGAAAAAGCACTTCAACATATTTTTATTCTTCATCCAGAGTCACTTTATTATTATTTTTTTCCCCAAGGAAGCCCATAAAGAGTAAAGTTTAGTTTTTTTTTAGTCTGAAACTCTGTTAAGGAGAAACTGGATTCGCGTTGTTGGGTGTAAATCAGCACTTGTGTTATACAAGAAAAAGTGTTTAAGACATGATTAAAAAAATATATATATTATTTTATTTTAACATTTTTTTATTTTTTTTTTAGGATTATAATTACACCTTGTTATCGAAATAAAGATTACACAGGTAACAGAAATCTCTACTTAAACATATTATACACATGTATAATGTTATGCATGTTACAAAAAAATTTAATAATACTAATTGATTTTCATTAGCATGCTGCCATTTTTAATATACAGGGCTATTCAGAATTCCCTCCCGGGTTTCGAAGCGCTATAGTAAAAAAACTAAGACTAATACAGCAAATAAGAACATTTGTAAGAATACAGAAACAAATCAAGTTTTATTTACATAGCTTACAGATGTTCTATGTGTGAACATTTGGTCACACGGCATACATCAATGCGATAATCTGCCGAAAAGTCCAGTCCTTGCTTCGAAAACCCGGGAAGGAATTCTGAATTACCCTGTATTTATGTTGTCGTTTAAATCTAAAAGTACCTTTAGAAAGACAAGGCTGAGAAGAAAAATCTTTCAAGTATTTATTACACGAAAACAAGCATCACAACTTTGAGCTACAGAGAGAAAAACTTGTTTCTTACAAAATTTAAGATTTTCAATTAGATTGTTTCGAGTAAAAGTAAAATTATCTGAAAAACAATGCACCATCTGTAAAGTTATACCGAACTGTAATTGCTCTACTATAAGATCTATTTTGAGACAAACGGCCAAGAGATCTTAGGAAAACAGTAATTGTGTAGATCAATATAGATACTCTACGTTCTTCTTCCTACAAAGTTCTATTCTAAATCGGAACATATAGTCACATATCGACTCATTCAATGCCTCCTTCTTCAAATAAACTACTAACATTTTATCTAGCTTCATTCCTGAATAATGCATTCACATTCAAATTCCCAAGCTAGCAACAAACTTGCACCAACTGTTCTATGGCTCGGAAGCGGAGCGTTACACGGGAATGGGTATCGTCCCGTCCCGAACCCCCCACCCCTGATATCTTACGCAATTCCAGACGGTCAAATTATTCGGCAACTCAAATGCTATTTTCAGTTTGCCTCTTTTTGAACTGAATCCCTGGTAATCTCATCCATAAGAGTAGGCGTAAGGAATTTGTCTCTTCGACCTTACAGTTACATTGGCCGGTTATTTAAATTCACTTGCTCAGCATTCAAAAACGTTTTACGTCTGAATTGAATGCTAAGCTCTCTGGCAGCCAGAGAAAAGCTGATTCGTCCGTATTTTTATCAGAAGAGGGGAAAGGATTTGAGATTGGAAACCGTTTGAATTTTATGAAATAAATACGGTTCGAGTAGGATACGAAGTATTTGGGATGTCTTTTAACTTTGACAATGAGCTCTACCGATGCTTTTTTAAATATTTAGAATATGTCTTGAAAGTAAATCCTGTATTCGAAATCGTTTCAAATCTGCACTTAAAATATGGTTCACAAGTTCTTTTTTAAACCAGGTTACATTAAAGTTAACTTGATTAATGAAAATTATATATTTTGGGAAAAGTAAAAAATTATTGTGTAATGTTTAATTTGCATACACATATTTTTGTAAACATAATTTTTTGTATTCGTAACTTCAGGAATTTCATATTGACCTTTTAGTGGAACTTCTAAGAATGGTTTTATCCTCATAGTGGAAATCGGAGTTGAAGTCATCATTCTGACGGTATCTGGCGTATAAAAACAAAATTCACTTTCTCCAGTAGCACAAATGCTCTGGCTAATGTCGTCTCGACACTGGCCAATCCAGATGTGACCAGTTGCAGACTGGCCGTTGCTACTGATTTTGGACAATCTCACCCAGTAAAGGGGGGGGGGGGGGGGAAATATACTGGAAGATTTGAAATGTTGATGCAGCATTTTAAAATTGAAGCGTAGTGTTAACGAAAGGGCGGAGGAGTACAAAAAATGCTTTTCATTTTTAAAAAAATTGTGTGTTTCAAGACGATACTCGAGATTCGACAAACACTGACCAATCTTCCCAAAACCCTTATTTCCGACATTGACCAATACCACAGTGCTATCTAGGTTTATCCACGAAAATATGTAAATGGTATATTTTAATATTATTATTATTATTATTATTATTATTATTATTATTATTATTAATTATTATTAGTAGAATTATTATTATTATTCTTATTCTTATTATTATTATTAATTATTAGTAGTAGTAGAATTATTAGTATTATTATTATTGTTATTAAATCATTATTATTATTGTTATTTTATTATAATTATTATTTTTACAGTTATTATGTTTATTAATATTATTATTGTTGTTGTTGTTATTACTATTATTATTATTAGTAATAGTAATATTATTATTATTGTTATTATTTTATTATTATTGTTATTTTATTATTATTAATTATTATTATTATTATAATTGTTATTACCATTATCCTTATTATTGTTATTATTATTATTATCATTATTTTTATTATTTTTATTGGTAGCAGTAGTAGTAATAATTATTATTATTATTATTATTATCATTATCATTGTTTTTATTATTATCATCATTATTTTTATTATTATTATTAGTAGTAGTATTAGTAGTAGTAGTATTGGTTATTAATCATTATCATTATTATTGTTATTATTATTTTCATTGTTATTATTATTGTTGTTGTTATTACTATTATTAGTAGTAGTAGAAGTAGTAGTAGTAGTAGTAGTAGTAATAATTATTATTAATTATTATTATTATTTAAATTTGATTGAACTACAAAACATGTTTTAATATTAATTCTCGTCTTAATTAGAAGACTTAATTAAACTGACATGATTTAGAGTAGCCTGATGCCTTTAGATATTCATAAAACATCATAAAAAAACTCATAACTAAATTTTTTCCAACAAATCACTAGTATATCCAAGATCATTATCACCAGATTAGGGATGAACTCTGATCAACAAAACCTGAGTTTCAAGTGATACAAGCTTGGAAGTCAGGTATCGTTAATCCTAACATTAATCACTGTGTGATTTCAATATTTGAAGCTTTTTTTAATGGAATTAGGGGGCCTTTAACCAGTGCTCGTTACTCCTCCGTATTAATAATGCAATCCCTGTGATTTGCTACATCAGTAGATTGTTTTTGACTTACATGTGTAAAAGAAAGCCAGGTGTCATGTTGAAAAAGGATTCATATGGAGAAATTAGAGAACTATAAAATACGCAGTATTAGACTAACTTAAAGTATTCACATTTGCGTCACTGTATCAACATACTGATTCCTTTAGCCGTTTCCTGATACTCTGGTCTATGTTGTGGTAAAAATTTATTAAAAGAAGATTATTATTTTTATATACTTTTCCTCTGTTTGTAAAAAAAAAAAATCATCGAGAGAGCTTAAAATCAAATTTTACAAAATTTAGATATTTAATCACTTCAAAATAGCATCTTAAATTTAAAAACGGGTGTTGTTATGCTTTTAGTAAGACATATACCACTGTTTCTGAAAAGAATTATATACTTCTACAGCGGTCTCTGGAAAAGATTGCGGAAGCAAAAAAAAAAAAAAATAATAATCTGCTCACTTGAACTTAAATTAACACAAGAAATAAAATTTGCGTCTCTAAATTTTTCTTATCAGCAGATTTCCCAAAAATTTCTCTGCAAATGTACAAAACTTTATAATTTAAAAAAAAAAAAAAAAACTTTCTTACATAATGAGATACAAAACCGTGTACCCCGGAAAAACTCTATAACTATGGCGAGTCAATTTACCAAAATTATTACCAATAATTTCGCACAAGTTGCTTATAATGCTTTTTATTATAATCACGTGCAAAAAAATACTTCCAATCTCCATTTACAAAAAGCAAAGCCCCTCATTCACTCACTCATCACTAATTCTTCCGCGTCCTATATCGTCACAACTCTGAAAATTGGTAAAAATGTCATCAAGAACAAACATAAAAAAAAGTAAGCTATTCCAATCTCGATTAAGTAAGCGCGTTTTCACATTAGACGCTTTTAAATCGTACGGCGAGTTGCCCTCGAGCCACTGTAGTAGCAGTTCGGTTACTTATTATTGATAAATTACTTATAAATAAGAAATACTAATAACGTTAACATAACTCTTCTTCTTCTTTATGAGCACGACAGCCCAGGCTGCCTCAACCGCACACAACCTATCCATGGCCAGGGCCCGATTTAGAATTTTTTTTACTGTAGGCTCAATATTCAGAGAGGGGCCCCCAACAGCAAATATTTATTTCCTTACGTCACAATATTACCCGATCAAGCTACATTCGTTAAGACTGACTTTTTACAATTAAAACTCATACTTTACTTTCACACGATTTTTTTTTTTATAATTAGTATGATCTTGATTTCCTCAAAACTTTTTAATTAATCAAGACCCCCCCATGAACACTGATTTTAAAGCACACTTTCCTGAATTTTAAACTTACATTTTACCACAGGGTCCACAAATTATATAATAATAAAGATTACTTAATTTTATAACAATAATTGCAAATAATACAAAGTAACCTTTTCCCTGTTTCCACGATCTCACCAGAAAGGAGGGCCAAAAAAGTTCAAAAAAGTCCATGGAAGAGCCTGCAAACCAACCAATCACAAAGACTCTTTCATTTCATAATATAAGAAGTTGTAAATGGTTGGTGAACATCTCTTTACAAGAGTCGAGAGAAGGAGAACAGCGGTGTAAAGCCCTTGTCTCCGTGTACATATGAAGAAGTTGTGTATGAGTGGCTGAACCGGAAAGATTTGCTTGATTAGGTTTTATTAGGTTAATCTATCTAACTTAACTCTCTGTGACTATAAAAAATATGGAATTTACGGATGTGTAACTAAATTTTTTTTTTCAGTACTTCCTATAAAAAGACCATTATATTTAAAATTTTCAGAAAACTTTCAAAATTTGGGGGCCACTAGGCCCTAGCCTAGTGGGCTTAATGGTAAATCAGGCCCTGGTCCATGGCAACCCTTCTCCAATTGTTTACTTTTAAGACGCTTAGGTCTTTTACAATGTCATCTAACCATCTATAGTTGGGGATCTTCCTCTGGCCCGCCATTCCATAGTGTTTTTAAAAGTGGCGATTTTTAACTATATTACATTCTGGGCTTCTCCATAATTATGCGCATAATTAAGTGCATAAAAACACACAAAGTTTTTTTTTTTTATTATTCAAATAATGGAATAATGGAAGATATTGATACAGAAGTTTTGAGTACGCTTGTGGAAGGCCTGTGCTGTGGGACAAATTTCTTGCCGCCTATAAAGATATAAATGTTTAGCATGAAGTTTGCGTAGAACTAACACCCAGAATTTAATGCTTTTGATGTTAGTCATAAAAATGTGTTTGCTCCGTATTGAATTTTTATACCTGAATAATTAAAATACGATTAGAGATAGGAATGTACCACTTGCCTTATTGGTGCTAGAAAAACATTAAGGTTTGAAAACTACAGACGCGTTTGCCAATTAATTTTTTTATCTCAAAACCGTGTTTTTAGTATTAAATTTAAAGATAAAATGTAATTTTAACATCACGAACATTTTTGCAATTGATCTTTTCTTCCCAACAGGAACTGTTTAAAAATTAAAATTCTATAACTTTTCAACTAAATTACCCATGGAAATCGCACTATCATGTACGGAATTCTTACCTAATTTTGAGAATTTTTGTGGTTTAAAATTTTGCCTTATCTCTAATAGTTAAAAAAATAAATATTGAAACAACATTTTTGGAAATCCTGTACACAATCGTTGATTCTTTATTATATAGATCTTTCTTTTACGACTGTCTACTATAAATAGAATTCAATATACATTTACCAATTTTGCTTCACTGAATCGAGCAACGGAGGAAGCGATGGCCAATTTGAGGTCTATTGTTCTCTTAAGACGTTATTTCTCATGGGATTGTTTATTTTTCATTTTCTACAATGATGTGTTTCTTGAAAATGGATCTAATATGTCTGTTTCTATTTCGGGATCATCTTTCTTCAAACAAAGTTTTTTCTGTTATTCCTTGTTTTTTTTTTTTTTTTCTTTTTTTTTCAGAAATTCGATTTTTTTATTTGGAATTATTGTTTTCTAAAAATTGTTTTATTTTGGCTTCTTGCTAAAAATATTGCCTCAGTACAGCTACGTGGCAAAGAGTTATTATATCCTTTTTAAGGAGCTAGAGGTGTGGAACATCTCACAACTTTTCATTGCACTTTAGACTGGTTACTACTGCATTTAAATTTGCCATGGATTCGGGTAATTTACCGTTTTTGTTTTCGTATTTTTATTATTTTTAAAAAATGGTCAGTTTAGCGACATTTTCGGCAATAATTTTTACAATGAATGGCGACAGGAACTCATCAAAACAGCGAAATTGGTGATTATGTTTTTCGATAAATATTACATTATCTTTTCTTGAGAAAGAAAAAGAGGATAAACAGTCGCTGATGGGCGATGCTCAATGAAAACAAACTCTGTATTAAATACATTCGTTTTGGAACTTTTTAAGCTTTAAGCTAAAGAAATTTTGGAGGTGGGGGTGGTCGGAGCACCTAATTAAAATCGATTGCATTACCACTGCAATTTTGATCAAAAACATTGTAGTTGGGATATTTTTTTTTTTTTACAATTACTGAAAAATGGTAGCACCTTTATGCGCATGCACAATTTAAAGGAAAACCTTAAAGACTTCTTCCACGGCCACCACTAACACTCGTTTACTAAAATTGAACATCGTAGGTCAATTCGTTCGGGAGTTATGCAGACCACCGACAAACACCGCCACACAGACATTTTTTCTAGATCTTATTATCAAATTACTAAGGTATTTTTAGAAGAGATAGAAAAATGAAATTTGGTATGCTTGTAAAGTTTAACATGTATACAAAGGTTGGTTGGTTGTTTTCAGATTATCTGGCGCCGTCAGCAACACGAGGGCTATAATGCGCCGAAACATTCGTCATTAGACAAGCCAACATACATTAGACAAGCCAACATACATACCCATGCCAAACACGGGACTCGAACCCGCAACCTCGCGGTCTAGAAGCTAGCACGCTAACCAACCACTATACCGTTTGGTCGGCCATGTATACAAAGGAAAAATCTAAAAATTGAAATATTCCCCTCAGAATCTCCTGAACGGGGCAGTGTTCGAAAATTTTGAATCTCAATTCGAATACATTTCTATTGGGACTAGAATTATTAAAACTTAGAATACTAGTAGCTATTAGTATATATAAATAGAAGGGAAACTCACCACAAGTCGCATAGCCCCTAAAATCTATAAATAATAATTTTAAAAAAAAGGGTACTTAGTATTATAAAATCGAGCATTGGCAATATTTTATCGCCAACGAAACGATTGCCAATTGTTGATTTTTTATTCGTTTTGCCAACATTTTTTTGCAAATTTGAATAAACTATTTATTTAAAATAATTTTACAACAGCATCATTCATATTGAATGCATACGTACGTCATTGATTGCGGTCCTTAAACTTGAGCTAAGTTTAAAGTTGTTGTAAATTATGGACAATGAAAATTGGTAAAATGTTCTTCCCTAAGTCAAAATTCCCCTGCATTAGGCCTCAATATCTAGCTACAAAAAATGCTTGTGTGACTTAGCCATTACGCATCTCTGAACAAGAAAACGCAATGGCCAAGTGTCACAAATATTTTTTGCAGCTAGATATTTTAGGCCTATGAATGGGAATTTTGACTTTCAGATGAAAATTTTACTAATTTTCATTGCCCGTAATATACAACAACTTTAAACTTGGCTCTACTTTAGATCTCAATACTTTTCACGGCCAAATCATTGCATGAAGAACTTGGCACCTTTTGACACAGATGCTTTTGTTGGTTAATAATGACTATAACTTTCTATAGGATAGTTATCTTGCTTTTTTTTTCCATTCGATTTCAGCGTTAAAAGAATACGTCACATGCCTAGCTTATACCAAAATTAATTTTCAGTTTCAAAAAAAAAAAAAAAAAAAAAACTCCCAACCCCTCGAAAACACCCATCTATGGTAGATATTTTTATATAATATTTTGTTTCTATATTTTCATGACAAAACGTTTTTGGCAAGTTTTATGAACGGAATTTTTTTCTATTTTTTCATATCGTATTTTACCTTGCATCGCTTTTTACATATGTTTATATATTTTCGTTTATTAAAAGGACTGTAACTTTTCTTATATTAGTTACATCGTTTTTTTTTTTTTTGTTTTTTTTCATGCGATTTAACATAAAAAAATACTCTAAAAAACATGCGTTGCATGCCTAGATTGTTCCAAATTAATTTTTTCATTACCCACCCCGCTAGGTAGTTTTATAAAATCTTTTGATTCATCATTTTCATGACAAATAAAAAAAATTTGCCAAGTTTTATGAACGGGACAGTTTTTTTTTTGTTTGCTGTATGGTTTTTGGTTCTATTTTACCCGCTATATTAGAATAGAGAGATTTCAAAACCTGCATTTTTATTTGAATTACTAAATTATAATAACTTGAATATCATAATTATTAAAAATAATTATTTCAATCCAAATTTCTCACGTAGTCATGCATTAACGCATTTAAGTGATATTCCATAATGCGTATCCCATCAACTACAAGATCATGTAATTACGTATCCTAGCTTCTTTGGTAATGAAAATTATAGTTATACATGGAAGGGAAAACATTAAACAAATAAAGCATGAAACTGAACATTTCAGTTATAACAAGAATATATTTTTAGGTGTACCAGATATTGCGCTCTATCATTAACGTCAATCTACCATCCCTGTGCAACTACAGCTCGCTGACCAATTTTCTCTCAACCCTCAGCGCGGGATTCCGCTTGTTTTTCCCATCGATATAGGCCGACCAAACGGTATAGTGGTTAGCGTACTAGCTTCTAGACCGCGAGGTTGCGAGTTCCGAGTCCCGTGTTGGCATGGGTGTTTGTAAATGTATGTTGGCTTGTCTAATGACGAATATTTCGGTGTATTATAGCCCTCGTGTTGCTGACGGCGCCAGATAATCTGAAAACCAGAGGTGGCCCCCCCATCGGGCACAATCGAGCTTCTCGTCGGGGGATAGAAAATACTTTTTTTATTTTTTATTTGCATAAATTTTTTTTTCAAGAATCGAAGAGAGTTAATAGTTTGTAAGCCTCATTGCCACTATTCTATAGGTCGCCGTCTGAAACCAAGATGTTAAACTGAAAACTATGATTGAATGTCCAACACTAAGCAATACAATCTCCCTATCTGTGTTCCCGACCAACTACACAATAGACCTCACAACCCTAGAACACATGATAACCACAACACGTTTCATGAAGAAATTCTTAATAACTCCCGACTGGATAAATTGTTTTCACACAGTCGTTGGGAAAATAAAGAATTTCATCGGGAAACTTAAAAAATCATCTTTTTTATAGATGATACAATTTGATAAAATTCAACAAAATAATGCTCTTTAATTGAAACCACAACCCATCTTCCAACCACATTTTTAATTTTACCGACAGGATAAACTGTTTTAACACAAACTATATTAATCTTATATATTATACTTTTGTTAAAACACTTCATCATGTCGGTGAAATTAAGAATATCTTCGGAAAACTGAGCATATCCTCATTTCTAATAGTGGAGACAATTCGATAATGGTATATTAATCTTATATATAGTTTACTCTGTTAAAACAGTGTATCATATCGCGGAAATTATAAATTTCTTCGGGAAACTGAGTAATCCTCGTTTTTTTTTTTTTTTTTTTTTTTTTTTTTTTTTTTTATTATTATTATTATTATTATTTTATTTATTAGGGAGACAGTTCGATAAAAATTTAGCAAAAGTTACGCTCTTAAATTTAAACCACAACTCATTTCCCGACAAAAATTACAATTTCCCCGACATGATAAACTGTTGTTGAAACACATGCTATATTAAACTTACATAGTATACCTCTAAAAGAGTTATCCCTTGGTTAAAAATAAAAATTTCGTTGTATAACTGAATAAATAACTCATTTCCCGAAAAAAATTACAATTTCCCCGACATGATAAACTGTTTCAACACATGCTATATTAAACTTACATAGTATACCTCTAAAAGAGTTATCCCTTGGTTAAAAATAAAAATTTCGTTGGGTAACTGAATAAATCATCTTTTTAGTTTATACACTATACTATTATGTTCTGAAGAACTTATGTATTATGGCTCTAGCTGTTTGTCTTTGTCCGTCTGTACAAGATCAAAATTCCTATTTAAATTTACAATTATCAGACACGTGTGATTTGACAAATGAAAGGTAGCAGATCATAAAAAAATTCAACGACAAGATAGAAGTACAGGAAAAATGGTGACTGGAAATCAATTTGCAATTTCTTAAGCCTAAACTAGATGTTCAGTTGAAAATGCTTTAAAAATTACATAGAATTTAATCAGCTATTTCAACCAGAAGTTTGACAAAAAGAGTGATTCCGTATCGTAACGTCATGACAAGTTCATATCTTGGCTGCAAGGAGTAATATCGGATTAGAATTTAGATATATTCGGTAACAAGTTATCTCAGAAAATTCACACACTTTTGTGCTATTTTTGTTCATATAAAACTCCAAGCTAACTTTTTTTTTTCTTGACATGTCATTAACCTTAAGGTAAGATTTCAGTCTTGAAATGTTGCCGTATTGTACATACTTGATATCTGGGCATGATGATGCACTACCATAAAACGGGTGTAGAGGTGGTCTTCTAATGACAATTACTATTAAAATCTATCTTGTGTTGTTAAGTTGACAATTTTTTAAACTTCCCAGATGGGATTCTATGATGAGGTAGTTTTACTTGTCGGCGTAAAGAATTTGGTAAAGAAACTGAATAAATCATATTTTTTTATTAATGGGATAAAATATTACAATTTGATACAATTTCACAAAAGTTGTGTTCTTAAATTTAAACCTCTACTTTCCCGAAGAAAATCTTAATTTTCGCGACGATATAACATGCCTCCACACAGTATGTGCTCTGTAATTATTAAATAGCATTATTAAGGAGAAAATTGGACAAAAATTTTCACAAATTATGATCGTAAATTGTAAAACACAACTTATTTCCAACAAAATTCTTAATTTCCCCGACGAGATAATCTATTTTTTTCCCAAATTGCAATATAAATTTTTACATATTTTTCTGTGTTAACACAGTTTATCTCATAGGTTAACTTGAGAATTTCGTTGGGAAATGAATTGTGGTTTTGATTTAAATACATAACTTTGGTGAAATGGTATTCCATTGATCCCTTATTGAAAAAAAAAAGGATGATTTATTCAGTTCGACCGGGATGAGGATAACAAAGCCATAAATAAATTTAAACGATATATAATACTAACACTAGTAAAAAATTCACAAAATATAAAAACAAATATTTTTAATACAAGCATTGCAGCTTGTAAAAGGAATGGCCGTCAGAGTTTTAAAGGGGTATAATTTATTTGGACATAAGTAGTTAGAAATTATAAAGGAGAATAATAAACACAAAATAAAAAAAATTATTTGCAGTTAATTTGGTTTTGAACCTTATGTCTCATAAAAACCTGTAAACTCACTGGTAACTAATTTATAGTATTTTTACAAAAATATTTTTAAAAAAATCATATTAAAAAAAATAGTTTAAACAATGAGATGCAGCTCACACAAAAACTTCTACTTATTAAGTTTGGTATGTTGTGAGTATGCAAGACCATATATTGTTTCTCATTACATCATGTCTCTAATTTTTCGCTATGTTTTGAGTCAAAATATTAATTTTTGTATCATCAAACATCACAAGTCCTTTCTGTACGCAGAGATAGCACAAAAATCAACAAAAAGACTTCAAACGGATATTTTTTTTTTTTTTTTTGGAAAAGTCACTTTACATACCCCTTTCATGCATAAAAAATACTATTGATTCCGTACTAATAATAATAATTTATCAATCTATCCCAAATTTATTTATCTATCTTCCGGCCATCAAAATAAAATATAATTTCATATTTTTCCAAAATTCTCTTAAATGAATAAAATACAATTGCGCATGGTTATATAATTTCCCAATCATTTAGTTCTCATGTATTGCAAGTGTAAAGATTTATCTAAGCGGAGTGGCAACAGCCGGATGATTAAGATTTATCTAAGCGAGTGGCCACAGCCGAAGTGTTACCCGGAGAACGAAACCATAGAAGAACAAGATTGTATTTGGCATGAAAAAAATATGATAGTCTCAATAATATTAAATTTCAACAACTTCTTTTAAAAAATTAATAAAAGCGCTACCTTTGTAATTCGTCGTCGTTATTTCGAGAAATCGTCACAGTCTAATTTGGTGGCAAGCGTTGGAATCCGAACTGGTGAAGAAATTCAGTGCCGAAGAATATTCGAATTTAACAAGACTGACAGCCATTTTGAAGTAACGGAAGAAAAGTGATCTGGGGTTATGTATCCTTTCCTTGCCGTTGGCTCAGTGCTTAATTATTTTAGGTTATAAAGAATTATTAAAAAAAAAAAAAAAAAAGTCTTTTTTGCAAATATATATTTTGTTTAAAGTTTAAGTTTTACTGTGACTTACTTATCAATATATAGAATTCTTTTATATCTGTACTATAAATCACTGTAATGTTATTGAATGCTATGCTGGTTGTTTAAATTTGTTATGGAATTAATTTAGGAATATTATTTGAGAAGTTGTATAAATGAAACTTTAGCTTGGCGATATTTTGAGTTTGCTGGTATTTTCTTTTTGTGTATTGATAGAACTTTTGTTGGCGATAAATTGGGCTTATTAGTCTTTGATTTGTTTCACTTTATAGAATATGAGTGAAATAGGTTTTTTTTAATTTCGAACACGAAGTGAAATTTGAAACGTTAGTTCGAAAAGTATGGTTTCTGTGGTAGTATTTTGAGAAGTTATGTGTATACTTCTGTAATCGCCTGAACAAAAGTTTTCATCATATTATTGGAATATTGTATTTGAGTGAAATCAAGAATATCGTTTGAATTTTAAAGTTCATATTATTGAAATATAAAGTTTGCAGTTTGGAATTAAATTTGAAGTTTAGAATTTTAATTTTGGGTGGCGTTGGTTTTCTTTTTAAAAAAAAAAAAAAAAAAAAAAAAAAAAAAAAAAGAGAGAGAGAGAGAGAATTAACGATTTGCATTTTGATTGATTTCCCTTGTGAAAGAAAATGAGTTATTTAGGGAAAGGTAAGAAGCAAGATTTGCTTCAAATATGTGAGGAATTGGGCGAAGAGGTGGATGCTAAAACTAAAATACCTGAGATTAAGCGAATAATTTTAGGAAGTGAATATTATAAGGAGGAGGAGGTTAGGTTGATATTTGATCGTGTGATTGAAGAAAGACTGAGAAAAGAAGAAAGAGAAAGGGAAAGAGAGAGGGAAGAAAGAGAAATGGAAAGAGAAAGGGAAGAAAGAGAAATGGAAAGAGAAAGGGAAGATAATTTGGCGCGGGAAATGAGACAGCATGAGTTAGAATTAAAAAAGCTAGAAATTTCCCAAACTGAATCCCTACCTCGAACAAACCATGTATCTGAAAACGGAGTTCCCAGGATTCAATTGACGCATATAATGCCTAAATTTGAAGAAAAGAGGGATGAAATGGGGTTATATTTAATTAACTTCGAAAGAAAGGCAGAAATGGCCAAAGTTCCAAAAAGAGATTTGACTGCTTATCTGTTGGGTGTACTTCCTGCAGAAGTTTCAAACATGCTGGCTAGAGAATCGCCTGAAAACGCAAATGACTATGAACATGTGAAAACTCTTCTTCTGAAAAGGTATAAAATGAACAGCGAAAAATTGAAGCAGTGTTTCTACAGACACCAGAAAACGCCAGATAAAAATTGGAGAAACTATTACCACGAGCTGCGGAGTTATTTTATCGAATGGATTGAAGATATGAAAGTTGAAACTTTTGAGCAACTGAAAGATCTGATTATTGCTGAACAAGTAAAATTTCGTGTGCCTCCAGAAATCAGAGAACACTTTTTAGACAATTGGATTAATATTAAAGATCCAGAGTATTTAGCAGAGAAATTGGATGACTATGAAAGCGTCAGAGACAGTTTCAAAAGAAAAGAAAAGCTACCTAGAAATAATTCCAAACCTCAGGAAGGACAATACCCTAAGGACAAATTTAATTTCAAGAGAAATGCTCCATGGAAGGAAGATAAATACGATGAAGGTGAAAGAGAGAAAAGATTTGAGAGGAGGAAGCAGCCTTGTTGTTACGAGTGTGGGTCATTTTCTCCTTTGAAGGCTCAATGCGATAAACTACAAAGATGTTACGAGTGCGGATCTACCTCGCATTTAAGACCTAACTGTGATAAACTCAAGAAAAGCGTTGAAACAGTAGCTGCTAACTTGGTTCCGAAAGAAAATTTTAAAGATGTTCTTGAACCATATATCAGTCAAGGTAAAATAAATGGCATAGAAATGCCGATACTTCGTGATTCCGGAGCATCAATTGACCTGATCTGCAGAAAGTATGTAAAACCCTCAATGTTAACTACAGAAAAGGTATGGATTAAAACCCCATTAGAAGAAAGCCCCATTTGTCTGCCTTTAGCTGAGATTGAGATAGACTGCGCTTATGGGCACACTGTGACAATAGCAGCTGTCATCAGAGATTCTTTAGATCAAGGAAGGTACCTATTAGGAAACCGAACAATGGAACTATTTACTGAAGTTAACCAGAATAAAAATTTCGGAATGGATACAATTAATGTCATACAAACTCGATCTTCCAGTAAGAAGATGGTAGAATCAGAGATGCCAAATTCGGAACCAGAAGCAAGCGATTCAAGGGAAAATGAACAATTTGGAAAAGAAATTGGTAATGATAACATTTTACCGGTGGCAGATCTTTCAAGTGCAGAATTGGAACTTATGAAATTAACCCCAGAAGAATTTTTAGACGCTCAATTGCAAAGTGAGGATCTGAAGCCCCTATTCAAAGAAGCAAAACATGACACAGACCCTGAAAAGCATAGGTATCTGACAAAAAATCAAAAGCTGTTTTTCGTGAAGAAAGATAAAAAAGGAACAGAACGACTTTTGCTTGTGGTGCCGAAGAAGTACCGAAAACAGATTATGGAATTCTGCCATGAAAGAACGGCATCTCATCTGGGAATAGCGAAGACTAAAGATGCTTTATTTAAAACGTTCTACTGGCCAAATTGTTACAAAGAGGTCGAAACATTTGTGAAATCATGTGATCTATGTCAAAGGGTAGGAAACCCACAAGATTAAAAGAAGGCACCTCTCAAGATAGTTCCAGTTATTACGGAAATCTTTTCAAAAATAAATGTTGATGCTGTGGGACCTTTACCTCAAACACCATCAGGGAATCAATACCTCATTACTGCATTGTGCATGTCTTCAAAATATCCCGATGCAGTCCCTGTGGAAAATCTGAAATCGACCACAGTAATTGACGCCCTACTCCAGATTTTCAGCCGAATGGGCTTCCCAAAAGAACTACAGACTGATCAAGGAACGTCATTTATGAGTGCACTTACTTACGAATTTTTAGAAAGATTTGGAATTAAGGTTGTTAGAAGCTCTGTACACCATCCGCAAAGTAACCCAGTCGAAAGAATGCATAGAACTCTGAAAAGAATTCTTCGTGTCCTCTGTCTAGAATCTAGTTCCGAATGGGAAAAGATTTTGCCTCAAGCTCTGTTCGCGTTAAGGACTGTGACTCATGATAGTACAGGCTTTACACCAGCTGAGTTAGTTCACGGAAGAAATCTGAAGACTCCGCTTGTATTGCTCTATGACAAGTTAACAGAAGAACACCAAGAAGAGGATTGTGTTGTAAACTATGTGTTTAAATTAATAAATCGTATGGAAAATTGCCAAGAATTAGCAATACGGAATATGGTAAGCGCCAAGGAAAAACAAAAACTTTGGTATGATAAGAAAGCGGTAGAACGGCAGTTCGAAGCAGGCGATCTCGTATTAGTTGTAGCTTCTTCAAAACCCAACAAGTTATCGGTGCAATGGATTGGACCTGGGGAAGTAGTTCGACGGTTATCGGATACCAACTATGTGATACGGTTTCCCGATAAGAACAAAGATCACGTTTACCATATTAATATGCTAAAGCCCTATGTTAAAAGAGTAGAACACTTAAATCTTTTAGGCCTAGAAGAAATTAAAGGAAAAAGGGAAGATGAAGAAGAGGAGATACCAGATCTTGGCCTTGCTGATAGATCTAACGGGTCAGCGTTGAATGAACTTTTAAAGGACATAAGATCAAAATCTAAACTTTCAGGTGCACAACAGAATCAACTGGAGGAACTTTTAAACAAGTACTCTGAACTCTTTTCAAATAAACCTGGTTGTACAGATCTGGCTGAACATGATGTCGAGTTGTAAGTAGAAAAGCCAATTATCGCAAAGCCATATCGAATGTCTCCAAGACAAACAGAAATTCTGAAGGCCGAAGTCAATAAAATGTTAGAACTCAAAGTAATTGAACGAGGAGATTCGTATTTTACTTCTCCTTTAATACTTGTTGAGGTTCTTGGAAAAGATCCTAGACCTTGTATTGACTATCGTCGTTTGAACAAAGTGACCAGGACACAGTATTTCCCTATACCAAATATAGAACAACTTGTAGAGAAAGTGTCATCATCTAAATATATCACTGTTCTCGATTTAACCCGTGGTTACTGGCAAATACCATTGAGTGAACGGGCCCAGCGATATGCTGCCTTTGTGACCAGCTTTGGTACCTTTAAGCCATTAAGGTTACCATTTGGGCTCAAGAATGCTCCTTATTATTTTAGTAGAATGATGGCTCGGTTGTTGCAAGACTGCGACGAATTTGCTGTACCTTACTTAGACGACGTTGCATTTTTTTCGAATACTTGGGAAGAGCATGTGAAACACTTAGAAGAAATTTTAATAAAGATGAAAACAGCTCATCTCCACATAAAGCCTTCGAAGTGTCAGTTTGCTCGGGAACATGTCAAGTATTTGGGCCACATAGTTGGACAAGGTGAGCGAACACCTGGAGAACTTAAAGTACAAGCCGTTAAAGATTTTCCCCAGACCCTTGAACAAAACCCAAATTAGATCATTTTTAGGTCTTGCTGGTTATTATCGCCGATATATTCCCGATTTTTCTGTAATTGCGGCACCATTAACAGATCTACTAAAAGGGAAGAAAGTTAAATCGTCTGTGGATTGGAGCAGTGCTTGTGAAGATGCTTTCGAAGAATTAAAGAATCGACTTTCGGGAAAGCCAGTATTATCTGAGTCAGAAATTTGAAATGTTGGATTCTATTTAACAGAAATTAATGACATACAATGAATCCCATTTTGAGTTAAGCTTTGTTTTATTGCTATAAGTTTTATAATATAATATATAATAACAATTTTGAAAAAAGTTTTAGGCTTGATTGTTCTAGGATACATTACTTTGTTCCAATATGAATATTATAATTTCCATTTAATATGAAAAAATAAGATTTTTTTTTTACAGAAATGTTTCCCAAAAAGTTTAATCATTTCAAATTCTGGCTATAACTACCAATTTTTGATGAATTTAAATTTGCCTTCTTTTACTACAATATGAATTATTTGTTTTACATAACATTTTGTGTTACTAAAATCTTAACATGTTCTGATTACACTGTAATACTGCCATCGGCTTATAATTAATCTAATTTTAGTTTATTTTAAAATATTTAATTTTTTTCAAAAAATTCTTAGCCCCCCCCCCCCCCCGTCTGGTTTGGATAGCCCCCTCGTCGGGCAATTCCTAGCGCTACCACTGCTGAAAACAACCAACCCATCGATATAGATGGTTTTTCCTGATTGCGTAGAACCACTACGTGGCCATAGGCCGACAACTATGCAGGGGCATAGGAGCAAACATCACGGGGGCAAAAGGGGCGGTTGCGGGGCAATGTTATAATTGCGCCCTCTCTCCAAAAATCTATAAAAATGTGTTTTTCCAGTATACAGTTTTGTGTAAAAAAGACTGTGTAATGTTCTAGAGAAAAAATAATCCCATAAAATTATAAAGTAAACACAAAATTATTTGTAAACAATATTGTGTTTGATTAAAAAAAAATTTCAAGTTAGTTAATTAGACCCCAAATTAGATTCAGCTTAGTTTAGCAGCTCTTTTGTGCAATTTCTTAAAATTATATATTTTAAAGTATTGCATGATATTGAAATAAGTAATATTGTAATAATAAGATAATTGCTATGAGCTCCTTTTTTCATCAAATATTATCAAAAATTATTAAAATTTGCCTTCTTCATTTTAGGACAATATCATAGAAGTATATTTTTTTCAAATAATATATGATATTGAAATAAATTATTTGATAAAATTAATTAGTTAGTGCTTTTACTTTTTCCATAAAATGTTTCTGAACTAATTTTATACAAACAACTTAGCCACATAAAAAGCAATTTGAGAAAGTTTTAATTGCGAGACATGGATGCAAGTTTTAATATAAATTCAGTTGGTTGATCATGAAAACAGTGGAAAAAATTATTTTATTATGATTAATTAACTGATTAGTGCTCTTACTTTTTCCATAAAATGTTTCTGAACTAATTTTATACAAATGACTTTTCTATATAAATCAAACAGTTTGAAAAAAATTATACGTGGTAATTCAATAGTAGTAGTAGCTAAGTTCAATATATTCAGTAGATAGATCGTGAAAAAAGTGGTGTCTGGAAATCTTGGGTAAATCACAACCTCTTTGTCAATAAATAAACTCTTCGTCAGAAGCAGAAGTCTTAAATTGACTTTAAAGGTTGTCTTCAAGTCTCAAATTGAATTTAAAGGCTTTAGCCTTTAAATTAACTTATAATTTAATTTTGGTTTTGCATAACAGAAGAAAATTTTATCAAGGTCTTTTCCCTCAGATATGTTGAATTTCAACCTGAAAGGTTTCGTCATCCAGCATTATCATATTAAAGTAAAGTTATCACATTATTTTTTTTTATCCAGTTTCATAATAGAGAACGAAAAATAAGCAAACACAATTTTAATATAAAAATAACTATTCATATTGACAAATGGACTCCCTGGTGTATTGAGTCGCAGCCCCTATTACGCAGGCGATTTTACGACAAACAAATTTTACTTCTTCACTCAAAACTGAATATTTATGGTTGAATCTTGGATGATTATTAAAAAGACCCTCAGGCGAAAAGATAGGGTGTGTTTAATTTGAAAGAAATAGATAAATCGTCTTTTAAAATTCCATTTCTCTGAGGGGCCGTTCAAATATTACGTAAGCACCTAGGGGGGGGGGGGGTAGCGATTTGCTTATTTTTGCTGACAAGGGGGGGAGGGGGTATGAGTGATGCTTACGTAAGCATTTAATAATCCCGTTATTTCTAAAAAAATTTAAACTTAAAAAAAATTTCACTTTTGTACACCGAGTTCTAGGATAGGTAACTTTCCATTCAAATCGATCGAACTGATTTAAACTTACGTCACATAAGAGTGACGTACTCTGCCTTCAGCCAATTACAATCAAACATGATGCAAAATACTGCAGTTTCAAAATGAATAAAGGGGATACCCCTCTTTTGGGTGTTTGGAGACGTGAATCCTACATTAAACCTAACTTATGTGACAGACAATTTGTGCTTTTGTTTCGCTTGGCGACTAAGATGGAACAGTAGTTGGTTTAAGGTTCAAGATTCCGAATTGAGTTGTGTTTTGAACAAGTTTCTTTTTCCACTGCAATCCTTCTTGAACTTTTTGAAGATTAAGCAAATATAGTTTCTCTACTTTCTGTTTGCTTTTTAAAAAAAAAAACATGTCTTCATTTCGTGAAATTTTATATAAAAAGCTGTTTGAAGCTTTTAAAAAGTCCACATCAAACAAACCCTTGAAAGATATTCAGGATATAAATAATGAGGTATGGCGTCCTTTTAAAAATGCCTCTAAAATGACGAAGAACTAGAAGTGTTGGTGTTAAAAAGAGTCGAAGAAGAGTTGCGAAAGGCAACTAGAAAAAAATCCCCTCTCCTTGATTATTTTATAAAGGTAATTATAAACAATTTATTCATAATATGTTAAGATAAATTTATGTTAAGTATATTTTATTAGAACTTTTTATATTTTTTATATTCACCTTGGTTTTGACTATTTACATATTTTGAAAAATGTAGCGAAAACTAAAATAAGTATAGTATACTAGATTTGGTAATACGTAATTGTGTTAAAATTGACATCTTCTTTCTTTAATTATACAGATAATTTATGAATAATTTACAGAAAATGCCATATGACTATTTTTGTCCGTCCATCAAATCACAATTGTCTGCAAGGACTTGTTGGAAATGTGGTTTGTACCAAGCTTCACTAAAATCGACAATTCGTCATAAGAAAACTGTTCATGGCGAAAATAGCCAGAGAGCCTGCCTAGTTCGGCCTATGAGAATTGCTGCTCGTCGAGCAAATGAACTGATGTGCGTCATCAATTATGTAGAAGGCATGGAAGATACCGAGTGGATAAGCGAAGAGGAAGTTTGCCCAGATTCCTTGTGCGAAACAAGTGATGAAGCAATAACATCAGATGTCAGAAACCCTATAATTTCAGACATTAAAAACTGGCTAGAGCAACCCTGGATAACATCTGACTAGATAGACTTAATTGAATGAAAATTACATTTATGTGCCATTAAAATTGTGATAAACTTAAGATTTAAAAAAAATTAAAAATATTTTTTTTTCCCTTTTAAGACGAGTTAAAGTTCATTATTTGCATTGAATCCTAACTTTTTTTTTAGATTATTAACGTTACAAAAAAAAAAAAATCAGCACCAGGGAGGGGGGTACCGTATGCTTACGTAATTATAGAGGGGGGATATGCGATTTGCTTATTTTTGCTGACAAGGGGGGGGGGTCAAAAATTACCAAAAACATGCTTACGTAATATTTGAACGACCCCTGAGTCATATTTTGGGTTTTATAACTCCGCAGTTATTTTATTGGCGAGTGTTCTCGTGAATATGGTTCTCTTTAATTTTATTGTTCCTGGTTTAGAGAATGTAAAGAACAGGGATCAATCCAAAGTCAATGCATACACCATTACTTGGTTCCGAACTATGACCGTTACCCAGAAGCGATCGATATTGTCCGAGCAGGGCGTTTTGAAGTGACCACCACTGTGCTCTTTTCTCAGTGAGTCGGATGGAAGAAGGATGCTACGAATCACGTGGTGTGTGTTATATGGATACAGCGAAGTGTATCGTAGTCACAGAAGAAGGGATTGTAATATTTATCGAAAAACAAATAGCCAATTTCGCCGTTTTTTGGTGATTTTTTTTTTTATGTCATTTCAATAATTATCACCAAAAAGTGCGTCATTTGAAAGGCAAAAAGTGTTGTTGGTTTTGTGATTGTTTCCCCCCCCCCCCCTTTTTCCGAAAATAGAATACATAGAAGAACGCTTGAACAAAGCAAAGAGCATAACGTAAATCTACGTAAAACTAAGGGTGTGGAACATCGCACGACTTTCAATTACACTTGATACTGGCCACGGCATTTAAATTTACCACTGAGTGGTGTAGTTTACCGTTTTAGTTTTCATATGTTCGTTAATTTTCAAAAATGACAATTTTGGCGATATGTTTTTCGATAAATATTACATGATCCTTTCTTGTAAGTGAAACAGAGGATAAACAGTCGTTCATGGGCTATGCTCAAAGAGGATTTCAGAGATGGGTATGTTTAAATACCGTAAAAAGAATTACCATAACAATTTTAATCAAAATTATAAAGCCGGTTTTTTTTTGGCAATTGCTGAAAGGCATAAATTTTTCAATGGCAGCTACCTTATGCGCATGCGTGATTTTGACAAAAACCTTAATGGTAGGTCGCTCTCGTAGTCACCACTAAGAGACCTACTACCAGTGATTTTTTTTTTTGGCCCATATAAAAATTATTGCCAAAAATATTGCCAAACTGACCATTTTTATTAAAATGAGTGAAAATGTGAAAACGGTAATTAACACCATACATTTTGATGCAATGGCCAATATTATAGTGTAACTAAAAGTTTGTGCGGAGTTCCACATAGTTTGAAATCAGAGTTCGAATTTTTTTTTACCGAATACCATACTTTCATTACCCTTTGTATATATATGGGTAATTGAAAGTAAAAAGTGACGAATTACAATACTTTCATTGCCCTATGTTAACATAAGGGTAATTGAAAGTAAAATGTTCACAAACATAAAAATTAAAAACTATGCACTGAAGACGGCTGTAAACTTTACCTCAAACTCAGCGACGTCATATGTTGCCAAAATGCAAAAAAATTTGAACGATTCCTAAAACCCTGTATTCTGTAGTTTAAATCTATTTTAAAGCATACACTGGAATTTTGAAATACATTTTTATAAAACAATTTATAACTCTTGATAAAATATGCTCCATGGCTACACTATGCCAGATTTCCCGTAATTAATAAGCTCGTTTACTTAAAATAAATGCGAAATGTTTTTGGAAGTTCTAAGAAAATATCATTCTTTGAAATCCGTTGCTTGAAAAAAAAAAATTTCACGTCGTGGAAAGTTTTCTCTTTATTCACACCACGTCCAATACAAATAGAAGGGCTTTGACTCGAAATATTCAAATATAAGACGTTTTCGGGTCGTAAAAGAAGCATGGGTTTCGAAACAGCTGATGCCAATGGACAATTCCTGCATTATTTATTTATTTTATTCAATTCTAAATGTTTCGAAGATGTCATAAGCAGAAAAATTTCTGCCCAATGCGCTTTTTTTTTTTTTTTTTTTTTTGAATTTGCAATTGCAATCAAAGTTCCCCTGTTACACGTTGGCTAGAAAACGATTCCTTCGTCTCGAATTGAATGCGACGTCAAGACTTCCCAAGCATCTTGGCTTGAAATGCGGCAGCGGAAACCAGTTTTGTAAGTTTCTCGCAAATCGCACCAACCTGTACGGGATATGGCAATGGTCTACCGACGCCAAATATTTCAACGCCAACTATTTGGTCGAAACCTCACAATAACCATAGAAACGGAAAGAAGTTTTGATGTTAGAGATTTTGTTAAGTGTTTTGATCGGACTGGTTTTGACTCGGCTTTGGGACATTTTCTTTTCTTAATATTTAAATAACTAATTTTTTAAAGAACTTTTGTTTTAATAGTTGGAATCATAAATATAAACTAATTTCACTCGTTTTTAAAAAATGCGGGAATTGTTCATTCTTCTCAGAATTACAGTACATCAGTATTTTCCTAAAATAGATCAAGCTTTTTCATTCTTTAAGAGGAAGTCATAGGGAGAATCATTCCCTATACTCGTTATGTTACAATCTTCTAGCCCAGTGCATTTAGAAACTACTTTCTATGAAACCTTGAAATTTGGTGAGAAGGTACGAAAAAGATCACTTAATGAAATGACATAAATTGTTTTAATTTAATGTCTATCTACAGGGTTTCTATCTACAGCGCAAATGGAAACTCAGGAAATATCATGGAAAGCCATGAATTTGGACATTGGATAAATTTTGCAATGGAAAGTCATGATTTTGAGCAAAAAAATGGCCATAAGTCAAGGAAATACAGTGAATTTCATGGATTTCTAAACATTTTAAGTAAAGTCACTTACAACGTTTTGACGGAAACAATAGTCACAGTTTTAAACCGCGGTCATTAAAAACATTTCTAAACTCCAAATTTGTGACATCACACGAGTAAGGTCTCATAGGTAAAAAAAAAATTCATATGAGACTGAAATGAACAGTTTTGATAAACTTGTGTTTACATTTTTGCGATTTTTTTTCCGTCTTCTTTCTTATGTTTTGCATTGTTGATATAACATTTGATTTTTGATGATATAAATATTCATTATTATTGACTTATTTTTTCTTCAAATATTTCTTTATTATTAAAGATTGGTTACCTTTTTCAACACTGAAATATCAAAGAATGAAAAATTATTTTTTCCTTTTTCTTCTCATTTGGAAGTCACCGAAACAAAGATTTTTTACTTAATTTAAAATAAAACTTTATAAAAATCATTTTATGGTACATTGATTTACTTATTTTGTTCGTATTAATAAAATTCATATAGGTTATTATTATTTCGTGATTTGATTTCTTGAGTCATGGAAAATTATTTGCTTCAGTCTTGGAAAGTCATAAGTCATGGATTTGTGACATTTTATTTTGGCAGAAATCCTGTATCTATTATAAATGAAAATTAAAATAGCTAATGAAACAAATAGGTGAAGCCACAGCATATATACATTGACGTACAAATTTCAAATACAAAGTAAAATATATTAAACACAATTTTCGAGTTTTTAATTTGTGTAATTTCAATTAAGTAATCATTTTCGTACCTACTCACTAAACTTCAAAGTTATATATACAAAATAGTTTCTAAATGCACCATGCTAGAAAATTGTAACATAGAGAATGGCCCTTACTAGGAGTTCCTCTAAAGACAGATCTTCTCAACCTGTGGGATACGTGAACTGGTCCCAATGTGTACGCGAAGAAAAAGTTAATGGTAGACATTTATAAATAGACTGAACATAAGAAAAAACAATTGTAACTACTGGCATTTCCATTCCTAATTCTATTTCCTTAAAGATAAATCAAAATAATACAATTGAATTTGAAATAGATAAATATAGAAAGAATTGAATGTTTTAAATTCAATTAAGGACAAGGTATAATATATTTCATCTGTACGGATAGTATCTATCGAAAAGGGATAGACACCCGACATTGCATTGTATGTAATAGACCTATGTTTGTAATTATAGATAATGTAAGTGATATTGGGAGTAAGTGGAGCAATGATGATAAGTCAAGGGGAGTGTTAGCTACTATGTAGTCCGTTTCCGGACCGTGACAAAGTTATATGCAGCTCGACGACCTTACAGAAGGAGAGAAAAAATCAATCTTCATGGTATTACCTTTTTTTTTCATAATTTTAATTTAAATAATATTAATTTTCATAATTTTGTACGTAGTTTCCCACTACGTGTTCGAAGAAACTATATGAAGAAACTTTCAGCAATATGGCTTTCATCAAGAATAAATACAGAAATAACTGACTCTCATTTGGGCGATTTATTAAGTCTGAGAGAGACAGCTACTCTAACATAAAATAAACTGAAAGATTTCGACTGTTATCCTCTCACAATATGGATATCGACTTAAACGGGAAAATTTGTAAGCAATACTTTTATTAAGAGCCTTTATTACCTTAATTATTTGGTTAAAATACCTTTATTTTATGAAGATGGAACTTCTACGGTAAGTAAAAAAAAATCTCCGATAAATAGCAAACTTATTACGCAATGCACAATTCCCGCATTTTTTTAAAAACGAGTGAAATTAGTTTATATTTATGAAGAATTTCTTTCTGATTCCAAATATTTAAACAAAAGTTCTTTAAAAAAATTAGTTATTTAAATATTAAGAAAAGAAAATGGCTCAAAACTGAGCCAAAACCAGTCCGTTCAAAAACACAACAAAATTCGTGACGTCAAGGGTTCCTGCTGTTTCTATGGTTATCGTGAGGTTTCTGCCAAATAGTTGGCGCTGGTAGACCATTGCCATACCAAGTACAAGTTGGCGTGATT
The DNA here is from genome assembly GCA_963978545.1 of Linyphia triangularis. NCBI lineage: Eukaryota > Metazoa > Arthropoda > Arachnida > Araneae > Linyphiidae > Linyphia > Linyphia triangularis. Next base: position 95,675,716 of record OZ021723.1, on the reverse strand, counting down.
TGCGAGAAACTTGCAAATCTGGTTTACGCTGCTGCATTTCAAGACAAGATGTTTGGGAAGCCGTGACGACACATTCAATGCCAGCGGAAGGAATCGTTTTAAGTTTTTTTGCGGAGGAATACATGAATCATCTGTGCCTATGTTTTCTTTTCACTTTAGCATTTTATTTTTTTGGACTCTTACCCTGACTTAAAATGAACTGAATTGGTATGCACATTCATTAAGGTGAAGTATGCATTTCTTAAGGGGGAAAGTGTATGCATCAGTCGCCATTGGAATGAGGGACAAGCCAAAAAAAGAACAATCCAAGATGACAGTTGGCAACCCTGTATGGTGGAGAGAGAAATAAAGGACTGAAAAAAGGAGAATCAAGAACTTTTGGGAACGGTCGTTGTTGACCGCAGCTCACGTTTTATAATGTTTTACCCAAGTTAAAATTATCCCTATATATAGTGAATAAAAATCATGCTTTATTAGATGAAATCTCTAGACGTTATTCCAACCACTGTACATGATGAACTTAAAAGAATTTCGGAGATATTTGAATTTTCTCAAGCAGAAGTATAGAACCTTTGTGCAAAACAAAAAGTCTTACTCCATAAGTAACACGTTTTACCTAATATTCAACACAGTCTCGCAACCTAAATATTATGGATATGTGAAAAAAAGAACTCCACACAGTAAGAATCATTTGTTGTGTTGCAAATTTGTAACTTTTTAACACACACAAAAAAAAAAGATAGATGGGAAAAAAGTAAGCATTAATAAAGAAATATATTTTTATTTCAATTTTAAGAATGCAAAGGAAAGTTCTAGGGATCATGTGCGTTTTACCTCATAAATAAAATTGTGAGTTATTCAAATAGAAACTTTGTCTTCATCAAAATATTTAAGTTTAAAATTGATACTTTTGAAAGAAACATTATCTCCACTTAAAAGTTTTTGTAAGGCATATTCTTTTATAATACAGCATAAAATAAAAATTGGTTTTAAAAAAAGAAAAATATTTGTATTTGCAGGTGTTTATATCATTCTATCAATTTACAAAAAACCCCAAATAAACAGTTCCGAGAAAAACAATGTTTAAAAAAACTGATTTTCTAACCTTAAAATTCATGGAAATGAACACCATAAATAAATAAACAGCATTTAGTAAACAAATTTAATAGAGGTAAAAACTCATTTCAAATTACTCATATTCAAACTATGATTGTATTATATTGATTATGCTATATACAGAGAAAAGACTGAGAACTTTCTGTGAAAGTAGTAGTGAAGGAATACAATATTCATATGATACAGGTGTGAAAGTAAAAATTAAATAAAAATATAGCAATGTAGTTTTCGTGAATCTTTAATCGCCAAGTTCATATCTTTGGAATTTATCAACATCGTAAAATCCAGCTTTTACTATTCTTCCTCCAAAGTATCGCCCATTTAAATCCACTACAGCTATAAAAAAAAAGGCATTTTAAATTAAATATTTGAATTAAACACATTCATTTAGACACATTTTGCTAAACGTTTACGAATGTTTTTGTCTAATTTCTTTCTATGTACACTGCTATTTGTAAAGTGTGTTAGAAAGGTTTATTTTCAAGTTATCTAAAAAATAAACATGAAATACTTTAAACTACACTTCCATGCATTTAGAGCATAAGAAGCTGAAAAACTTGAACAGCAATTGGATGAGTTGAATGGAACTTGCACCAATATATGCATGTTTTAAGTGTTTATTCATTTTTTAAAAACAATCTTGACTAATTCTATATTTAAAAAATTCCTTCTTTTAAAATGCTGGGTATAAAAAAAAGCTATTAATAAAAAAGTTTCCAAAATAAATTGCAGGTTGCAAGTGTTTTTATTATTTTCACTTAAATACAATATTAAACAAGATTTGTTTACATAAATACAATTTTAATGAAACAGGAACTGTTACGAGTTTTGCAAGTTAATGTAGCCATTGCTTAAAGCTCAATGCAAATTAAAGTTGAGTAATTAATACATAACATATATTATATAATAAACTATAACCAAATCAGTCAATGATACTTTTCTAAACTGCTCCTTAAAAGTATAAAAATTACAATTTACTATTTTTAAGAAGAAAGGCATATTTTTGAAAGAAAACATAAATGACTAAAGAGAACTCGACTTTAAGTTACTTCAATTAAAAAATTCTCAATAAAAAGTCCAATATGTTATTATTCAGTAAAAAGTGAAGTAACATTTTAAAATTTAAGAAACAGCATAAATATATTTGTTGGAAAAAGCACGGAGGTTTTAAAGTAAGTTCTAAACTTGCGGTTTTGTGCAGTTTTCCGGTTATATCTCGCGATAAATTTTTCCAGGTGTCTTTCCGAAGTTTTACGACTTGTCAACAAATCAGATCAGATCACTTCACTCACTTTGTAAGACTGTGACTTGATTTAAAGTTGATCTGAGTTGTTAATTTGGATATTGAAACTGATATGCTGGAGTGATCTAATAATATTTTATGCTAATTTTGTTGCTCAATCATGTGACCGTTTTCAAGTATATATATACTGAGTAATCGAGCACTAATCCCTCTTAGCCTGAAGTTCGAACTCGCCAAGAGCGACCGTTTTTCAGTCATGCACTTAGTGGCCCGATTCTTTTCCATGTGCGAGTCGTACAGTTGTGATAGGATGATTTTTTTAATTTCAAGCTTTCATTTATGTAAATAAATTTTTATAGTTTTTTTTAAAGTACCGTCTCTAAGTTTTTTTCTCAAGAGTTTGTTCCACCGTAACATTAATCTGCATAAAGCTTTGGTTAGGTGAAGACATTTAAGCCCTCAACTAACCACAAGAATATTGATGCCCTATTAACAAATATTGAAGGATTTGTGCATTCAGCTTGACACTGGTGCAGGTTGACATTTCATACAACCTGCATATTTAGCAAGAGCAGTCAAATTAAGACAGGGATGTCGCATGCCCCTCAGCTTTAAGGATTTTGGAGCCATAGAGACAAAAAGACAATTTGGAACAGGACATCATGGTTTCATTAAAAATTGAAAAATAATTAGGAATATGAAAAACAATTATTCAATTCAGAGCATTATCATATTTGTAAAGCAACTTTATAAACTTTTAAAATTAAAAAAGAGAAAAAAGGTTAACCTAGCAAAATGCAAAAAAAATAACTAAATACTAATATATTTTATGTTTAATTTTAGTTTCTTGTCATTCAATTTGTCGGAAAATTAGAGAATCGGAGGCGAAATATATTGGAGCATGTGCAAAGTTCCTGCATAACATACTAAAGAAATCTACATAAAAAGCCAGGGAAAATATTTTGAATCTGTCACTATTAAAAAGTCAATACCTTTAATAGCAGACTCCAGCCGTTTGAATTCTATAAATATCCTAACAGATTCCTCTTCACACACATTTCCACCAGGAATTTCAAATATCACACATTTCACAACGTCCCCATATTTCCCGCATTCCTCTTTCGTTTCTGGTTCAAGATCTTCATCCACTTCTCCAGGGCCCACCATATTCTTCAAATAAAAAAAAACACAATTATATCACTGAATTGTCTAAAAAATCGATTTTGTCTTACTATATCACAATTTTTAAATCACTATTAAAGGTTGCTATTTGAATTAACTAATCATTATTACTGCAATAAATTTATTTTCACCAAAATTATCCTGTTAACTGCTATTTCATTTATTTCAGCTTTAAATACATTGCCAACTGAGTATTAGAATTAAAAAAAAGACCCTACTAAAATTCTGTTTGATGTACAAATAAGATTAATTGAATCAGATTTCTCATTTGGTGCAATATTTGTTAAATAATTTTAACATACAGTTACTAGTTAAACATTTTTACATTTTTATTATTTTCTAATGGAGCAATTGAATTTTGGTAAATGATGATGAAAAATTGTAGGAATAGCATTTTAATATTATGAATTTTGAAAAGTACTCGTATGTAGCATTTGTTTAATGCGAAATTGTAAACTGAATCAGAGACTAAATATGCAAAGGGCAAGACTAAATGATAACCAAAACCTTTTCCATTTAGACAATATCTAATTTAGCAACACAAATATTTCCAAATAATCAGTTTTCTAACACTGTCAGTGACAGAATTCATTATAACCAAGTTAGAATATCCTAAGTAGATATTGTAGGAACTTTTTCTTTTAACTTTAATTTGATATCATAACTTTATAATTTTAATCATAACTTTAATTTGATACATAATAAGTGCAGTTTGAATTCTGAATCAGATGAGTGGATAGTCAGGTCTCTTGCATAGGCTTTGCAACAGTAAAATGTAGAAACTAAATATGATATTATAGCAAGCGTTTTTGGACATTCATATCATAAGTTTTAGTCACTTACCCTTAACAAGACGACCTTAGAAGGACATTTCATTATTTCAGTGATGGAATCCACTTGTGAAGAAGATACAGGAGAGTTCACTGACTGCTGAGGGGGAGGAGGGGGCTGGAACTGTGGAGGGGAGGGAGGTTGAGCTTCCGCAACTAGAAAAAAGACAGCTAGTTAAAGATATTCCATAACTAACTAACTTCTGAATTTTACTTTTCCAATTAAAACCATTTTAGGCAATCATTTCATAAACCTTGAAAAATCTGCCACCGACGAAATTAATGACAGAGCTTGAAACAGCATCATAACTAAGCTATGATTATAGCATCTTATATGTACCTCACTCAGTATCGTTAAATCTCAAAACTTAAATTTAACATATTTATCAATATAAACAAATTAATTTGAAAAACTTGACAAACTTTTAAAATTTAAAGATTGTACTAGATTTGCTCAAAATATTTGACCATTAATAGGTATTAACTTTCGTTTTAATTTGACTAAATAGTTATGTTCAGCTTTTGATCGAAGAGCAGTGACAAGGTAAAAAGCTGTTAGTCATGAGAAAACATGGGTCCATTTCTGATGCAAAAGTTCCAATAATTTACTTGTTCTGAGATTAATGAATTGTTCTGACCAAGTTAGCTTGAGTTCAAAAAAAAATTATATTTTACCTTTTATAGGAGAAGATGGCTATTTTGTCAAACGAATGGTTTTCAGTTTGTTAACAGAAGATCAAACATTTGAATATATGTTGTTTGGATAATTTACTTATTACATAAAATACTGGTACTTCACTATGCATATATTCAACAACTAGTTGCTTAATCTATAATTACAACATTTCAAATCCTTAAAGATAATTTTTTTTTTTTTTTTTTTTTGAAAAAATTGCACAAAATTGTCTTTAATTATACAGGGTTCCCACTCAAATCACAGAATGAAAATCAATGACTTTTAAGGACCTAAATAATGTTTTAAAGGACCTTTGAAAATTTATTTTCAGGCATCGCCTATGTATAAATTTTTAATAAAATATATTCTACCAAAAAAGTTACAAGTTAGTGGATGCATAATATAAATATGTCAGATAGTTTCAATACGGTGCAGATAAGTAGCGTTCACGCGGGGATAACAAGTCCAAGCTGTATTTTATAAAGTTTGCAGTTGGGCACACACATCCGTAAAAATTAAGGACTTTTAAGGATCTCTAAGCATTTTCAAGGACTTTTAAGCACCTCTAAGCATATTCAAGTACTTTCAAGGCCTTGAAAACAAGTTCAAAAATATTAAGCACTTTTAATGACTTTCAATGACCGTGGGAACCCTGTTAAATAACTAGACTTACAAATCATCACAGAAATCTTCTTAATGGGGACTTCATGGCTTATCAAAAGTAATGTTAAATAATTAAGGTCAGCTAAAGCAATATTTGTACTATTACAAGAAGGCTTCCCCCATTATAAAATTACTAGAATAGTTAGTCTTTATTTAGATATTACGATACACCATATTGTAAGAGCACAGCTTAAATTTAAAAAAAACAAAAAAACATTTGCATTAATATTTTGACTAACAAACACAAAATAAACTGCCAAAAAGCAATAAGTCAAAGAACCATAATTTCAAAACTTTCATCCATACATCGACAAGAATATATCATGATATGTGAGAAAAAAAGCAACCTCTAATTCCAATTTTAGAAATGTATTTAAACAATACAAAAAGACAATTTTCAATCAGGCAATTTTAAACCATCATCAGATAGACCCAACTGAAAAACTTTAGCTGATAGCCTACATTAGGATGTTCTAAATACATAATACATTCAGAAAGGTAAATTTTTTATTTATTTTTTATTTTATTTTTTTTGCAATCTGTTAGTTTTTTGTTTTAGTATGACTTTCAAGCAAAAAAAAACATTTTATTTATAAATATGATAGTTAATTTGTATACATATTTTAAGCTTTAGTTAACACAATCTGAATAATTAAGAAAAATAATTTTGTAAAGTGCCTATCCACTTCATTAACACTAAATTTTTTCATTGACTGTAAAATAAAAATGTCTCCTCTTACGTTTCGCAAGATCATTCTCGTGGATAATTTTTCCGCCTCTTTTGCTAGTCTTTTCCACTTGTAGGGCTTGACTCATGCCTTGTTCCTTCTTACCCAAACCCTGACCTTCTTTGAAGCCGTACTTTGCCATAATTCGAGCAGCAACAGAGCTTCTGTACAAAACAATTCAAATAAATCATATTTTAGTCAAAGATATTAAAATGATTAGCAAAAAAATAACATTAATACATCATTCAAATTGTATAAGTACACTTTATGTAAGTTGTTTGGTTTAAGTTTATCGATAATGAAAGTTCAAACAACAAATATTAGTGAGAAATTAAGTTCAATCACAAAGAAATAAACCACTTCAGTTATTGCTGCAAAATCAAATTCAGCCCCAAAAGACAAAAAATTTCAAGCTTCATTCCCTTCTTATTTACTCAAAATACTAAAACAGCCTACAATTAGTGTGAACCAATACAGAGAGCTAGAAGAAAAGCATATAACACTGATTTTTTTTAGTTGGGGTCTAATGTTTTTACTTAATACAGTGTTCCCACTGAAATCACAGAATGAAAATCAATGACTTTTTGAGGACTTTTTAAGGACATAAATAATATTTTTAAGGACCTACAAAAAGGACTTCTGTAGGCATGATGTTTTAAATGCGTGATTGACAGCTGCTTTACTAATTTACAATGATATCAAAATCTTTTATGCAAAATTTGCAGTTTGACTTATGAACAGATTCTGATGATATTGCGATCCATTTTTCATATGCACTGCGCTTCAGCCATATGTGTACTTTCTACGCATAGTATTTGTAAGTTGCTTCTGCTAAAAAAAAAAAGACGTCAGCATTTACTGATGGCAATGGAAATATACCAGAATATTCCAATGCGGCGCTGATAAGTGGAGGACCCACAGGGTTAAGCAAATCAGAGATGAATTTTTATAAATATTGCAGTTAGGCAAACAAAGTCATCAAAAATTAAGGATTTTTAAGGACCTCTAAACATTTTCAAGTACTTCTAAGGCTTGGAAAAAAGTTCAATTATATTAAGCACTTTTAATGACCGTAGGAACCCTGTTAATAGAAACCTTTATAAGCTGTATTGTTTTTCGTTTGACAATGCTATCAATCAGGACATTTCAATCGTGAATGCTAACCTCTAACATGTTTCCAAAATAAAGGAGATTCCAAAATATTTTCATAGTATGACCCCCTCCACTCAAAGTTTTAAATTTTCTTACATCGAAACAAACTAAACATCAAAATATGTGTTAAGCTATTACATACTTCAAAAAAGCATACTTTTTGCACGCATTTGGAGAAAAAGTAAAAATAAATTTATTCACAACATAAAACCGATTTTGAGTAACATTTTCATGTTTGAATTCTTTAAATTGAGAAAACATGGAACTGGAATAGGTAAACATTATTTAAGAAATATATTAATCTCTTAGAGAACCACATGTTGATAGTTTAATAGAAATAAGTTTCTAAAAATACTTATTAGCTTTGATTTGCACTTGTTAAAAACCTCTACAGGCAGTTAGTTAGATTAAACAACATTATTTATTTTAAAACTTCATATGTTAGCATCAGGGGTTGAATCTTGTGATTTCTTACAGTTGCCCTAAGGGCAACCACTGAAGTGATATTGGTTGTCCTCAAGTAAAGATTTTTGCCCATAAATTTTTCAATGTTACAGAATATGAACACTGATACAGAATATGAAATGTCATTACCTCATTGAGTGAAACTTCTGTGGTCGAGAGCAATGGCGATCACGATTCCTGGCCACTGAATTACGTGAATAACGGAAACATTTTCTGTTTCTCACTTCCGATAAGTTAAATAAGTCAACATGCACATAAAATAAGTGCTCAAAATCAAATTTATTAGTTTTAATATAATTACAAAAACCTAATTTTTATTTAAGTTATCCTTTTAAAAATCTGATTGCCTCGAACAACTGCAAATTTCGACCCGATTAGCATTACTACTCAGTTTCAATGAGCTCTTCTTAAATAAATGGATATTAATTAAATGTTATACAGTCAAACCCTGCTAACGTGAAATCGATGGGGCTGCCAAAATTGTTGGTGTTAACCAAATTTCATGTTAACGCTAAGTTTTAAGTACAAAAAGCCAATTTTAATTCCCGTTAAACGGGATTTCATGTTACGCGATTTTGCGTTAATGGGGTTTGACTATAATAAAAGACTGGTATTTTAATAAAGGAATAGTATAAATACTGTACTTGAGAAACAAATGAAATGTACATTACCCTGAAGTAAATGGTGTCGTGGGAATCGGATGGGATTCTCTTTTGTCGCTTGATTCCATAAGAGAGGGTGGAGGGGCTATTGCTGCTCCAGCACCAGTTGCTAAAATAAATAAAGGTGAATAAAATCCCACAGTAAATAAGTTCATGACAGATAAAATAATCAAAACACAAACTAAAAGTTTCTGTTTTCACAGAAGTACAACAATTCATTACCTTACATACCCAGTCCAGGGTGGCCACAAAATTTGGGGTAAAAGTTTCCTGATAGATTTCTAAAAAATTCCCTGATTTTATGGCCAAGTTATTTTTAAATTTCCCCAGTTTTTCCAGATGTATAAATCAAATAGAACATTTACGCCTAAGAGATAATATGGCAATTTTTTTAAATAGTTTTGGCAGTAATGAAAAGTTTAACCCTTTGCACTCGTAATTATGCTTTAGAAAGTTAGCAAATAACTCGGAATTTTTTTTCATGTTCAATCATAATGAAATTTTTTGATGGAAATGTGTTCCATTTTAACTAGAAGGTTTACCATCCTGAAATCAAAAATTTAAAAATATAGCCCCTGAATACACCCCTTGATCTAGGATGGAAATGTGGTCACATAATATTTTATTTTTCAACGCATCAAAATAATTTATTGAAACTACTAAGAATGCTTAAGTATATTACACTACACCACATTAACCCTTCTGTCCTCTCTCAGGGGACATTGTAATCTTGCATATCACTCGGATGTGCCCTCTCAGGGGACATTAAAGTTTATTAGTGATTACAGAGAATTAACTTTTTCAGTACAACTTTTTGAGAAATACATGTTTCCCTGAAGTTTTCTCTTGAAATGGCACAAGAAATCATAACGTGAGAAGTGTTGGTTCACGACGGTCCGAGCACTTTTCTGTGTCACTTGAAAGGAGCGATAAGGAGAGTTTTTCGATGGTTGGGTTTGTTGAAATTTACTGGCGCAAGGGCAACACTAGGGCTGAACTGCTGGTTGCCCTCCAGAATGGTTCGGAGTGCAAAGGGTTAAAAATCTAAGAAATGTTATAATATGAACAAACTATATAAACAATATTTAGGGGCGGAACGTAATGACGGCACCTCCACTAAAGCCAATCAACTTAGAAATACTTCGAACAGAAATGCTTTGGTTAAGTTATCACAGTTTGCTCAATACAGATGCGATGTCCCCTGTATGGGGACATATGAGCGTGATGGTAAAACGAGTGATGTCCCACCATACGGGGACATACGAGTGAAAAGGGTTAAATTATAATGTAACATGAAACTTCTAAAGATTACCACGATTCTCTGGGAAAATGACGCCAAAATACAGATGAACGAGGAAACTTGCCCTCGAAACAATAGCAAAATTTCCTGATATTTGCGAAATTTAAAAAAATTCCCTGACATTGAAAAGCTCAAAAATAATACTTTCATTATTGTGTTTGGTAAAAGTGTCAAGAGGAAAATATATGAATTTCTCAGACAATTCCCAGTCACCCATAATTTTACAATAATACAAATGTAAACCATTAAAACAAAATTTAAGGAAAGGTATTACAAAAAAAATAATAATAATCTTCTTTTAAGTACTTAAAAAAAATTATAAACAGATAATTTTTTGGAATAAATTTCCTTAAATTTAATTTATTTATAGTAGGAAAGCATGATTTCTTGTTCTTTTGTGGAATTTTTTCTTATAGTTTTTTAACATACAAATAAGGAAAAGCAAATTTAACTGACGTAATTGCAATTTTTAACAAATCCCCAATATGGCTTTTATTCATATTTTCCTTGTTGATGGGCACTCTGCTAACAAGAATGGAAATAGTTCTTTAATGAAATTTTTAAGGAATCAAATGCAAAATTGTAGAGTTACTTTTTTTAAAATAAATATTTTATAATTTACAACCAATTTTTCTTAAATCCATATGTGAAAAATGAAAACATTCACAGTCTTGTTTTTCATAATTAAGTTGGTTACAGCATGCAGCCAACACCAATAAAATTCAATTATGACAGAAAATTCTACATATTTTGGGCATGTTGAGGTTGTATATTTTACCAGCCTTAAAAGTTGAATAAAAAATACTTTAAATTTTATAATAAGTTTTGATGAATAGTATGAATTTCAATACCTCTCCTTGGACGTTCTTCTTCGTATTCTTCTTCTCTTGGGGGCCTATCTAATTCTCTACCACCTCGATCGAAATCTCTATTTCTATCATTATATCTATCTCTTCTATTGTATCTGCGATATATGAATATATTATCATAAATTGTGTGCTTTGTTTCATATTATCATACCATTGAATACTATCATACATCATTGTATATTACCATATAGTATTTATATATTTACATACATAATTATTATATATCATAATAAATAATGTAATATTATAAGTGCAAGCTGTCATAGAAGTATTTGGAAATGTATTGTTGTTGTTTTTTTGCATCCATTTTATCATTATATATACAATAATATAAATATGTCATTGCTAAGTATCATAGTTAAGGTTAGAAACGGGATTCAGGAGGTCTCAAATTTTAATTGTAATTGTATTAGTGAAGATGAAATGAAAGTAAAATTAAATGAACAAATTTATTGTGAACCAAAATACATGTTAGTCTTATTTAGGTTAAAGTTAAAAATTAAAAAAATTTTACCTATAACATTTCATTAGCAAGTTAAATAGTGATAGAAATTAAATACATTATCTACAATATCTCAAGATATTTTTAGGCAATTAACAAACAAAGGCCCAAAACAAAATAAAGTAGAACCAACAGTACAACTTACCTATCGTTTCGTCTATTGGATTTATCTTCATTGTTAAAATCCCTCTCAAAATCTCGGTCTCGATCTCTATCTCCTCTGTCTCTATCTCGATCTCCACGGTCCCTATCTCTAACTTCCCTGTCTCTATCTCGATCGCGGTCCCTTAATCTCTTGTCACGGTCGTTGCGGTCTCGCATGATCTTCTCGTAGTCGTTTGGCCACAAAGGTTCGTATTCTTGTCTGATGTCCCATTCTCCATCCAGCAATGTTGGATTCCCTTTGTTATCCTTATTGAGATAGGATACATTTATCAACAAAAATGCTTTAATTTTGATAATACTTTATCTGTATAAAATTCTTCATATTTTTTAGTCAAGTTGCACATTTACATACATACAAAAAAAATTTCCTTTATGTATATATTTTGGATACAAATACAGGTTGCTCAATAGGAAACGATTTGAAATTCTCTGATAAACATAATATGGTATGCAATAGCAGAGAAACTACTCAAAAAACAAAGAAATATAACTCTTTAAAAGTAATGATTGTTTTAAAGAGTAATCACATTAAAAACAAAACCTGAACTGATTAAATTGTATTACAAAAGAAGCAGATGGTAATTTGTTAGCTAGCTTGACGTTTTGCTCTCAGGAAACTGCCTTTCGTCATTTTATAACTTGAACAAAGAAGACTTTTGTTTTTCGATTCAGCGAACCCTCGAAAACAGTGGGGAATAAAAACAATTCTAAGAATTTCATATTTTCTAGACAATTTACAATTTTACACGTTGCACCCTGCTTCAAATACTTAAAATAAAACTCTTCATCATGACCAGATGGCTTTCAATTTTCTTACCTCAATGAATTTGTCTTCCAATTCATTGACGCTATTTCTTGATAATAAGTTATAGTGGCTAGGTATTAAGCTCGGAAAATTGAAATCTGTTAGAAAGTAACTTTTAAGATTATTATTTATTTACAAAATAATTTGTGTTTATAAGGAATAAGAACAAAATTTGCTCAATGCCAATCAAATTTGTAAGATACCACCTCTGATTTAATGTTTAGGATCATATTCCATTTGTATCTCAATTGGAGTAAAATAATGAATTGCTCCTTAAAAATTGTCATCAAAAGTAAATAAATGTCTTCTTTTATTACTTTTTACATACTACAATTTACTAAATATTATGATCAGGTATTGATCCACAAATTGCCATTCCAGCGTTTGGTGAGGGAAATTGCTCAGGATTTCAAGACCGATCTTCGATTCCAGAGCTCTGCTTGATAATGATTGTATTCAGGTGCATTTTGTAGTGTTTATTTGGACTACCTGGATACAATTTTCAATCAATTTTCAATTTTAATTTGGTAAAAATTTTATCAATATACATTTTTTTTTAGTTTTCTTAAGAAAATATTTTGTATGTCAAAAATAACTATTACTTTTAATTAATTGACAATAAAAAAAAAAATTAACTGTAAAATAAATCAAAATTTTTTTAAAAAAGGCAAAAAATAATTTAAATTTGATTATTCCGATTATGATACACACAGTAAATATATTAAAAGTGATACATATAAAAAAATAAGTTACAAATTTAAAATATCATTTCAAAATGATTTAAACTGAATGAAATAGGCAATTTTTCAGAGAGATGTCAGTTATGTATTTATAATCCCTTATCATTTTAATAATATGCTTTTAAATGCTCCTCAACTGCTAAGTATAATATTATTTTACTGCCAACTTAGCTAACTTTTAAACGATGAAAAATCCTGGCGCCGAGAAAGACAAATCGTCTACAACCTTCTTAACTGAAAATTAAAGAGTGGTGGGTCCCCAGAAAAAAAAAAAGAGATGTTCATTATTTGGCAAGTTGTGACTTAGTTCAACTCATTCAAAGTCTATTTTTGAAGAGTTTCCGTCACTTTTGCTTCAGCAGACCAGTGGATTCAAGATCTACTAACATTTGTCTTCATTCGATAAAAAATCAGAATGATGTTCGATGGGGGACCTCTCAGTCCATATGTTTAACAGATGTCCAAGGGACATCATATTATACAGGGATAGTTTTACACAGAAACATACACAAACACTTTTAAGTTAAAAATAAAGCAATTTGTTGCTTGCTTATGTTTTTCAAACCAGGAAGGAGTAAGAAGCTTCAGGCAGTGACACTGCCATTTACCAGTCAATTTCAAACACAGGCAGAGGAAAAACTTTGGCAAGTTAAAGACATCCCATTTTAGCTTCATTGTTTTTTATTTCAAAATATAGCCATACCAATTATTTTTTAAATCTTTGAAAAATATTTCATTCGATGCTCTAAATTTTAAATTCTAACCATTTATTTAACCTCTTTTAAATAGCACTTGAATATTTCACATTTTCTTGTAACTACAACAATTTGCAAAAGTAAGAAACTAATGACACCTTATTTAGTAAAATATAACAAGCAAAACTTTAAAGCTGTAACGCCTAACATTCTGACACAATTAGAAACAAAGATAGTTTAATAAACACAATACCTCTTCGTTGTGCCACTGTCAGGTAAAAAAGGTAAATTTCATGAAATATGAAAAAAATTTATAACTAAATGCTTTTTTATTCCCAAGTGAAAAAAGAAGAAAATATTTCATACAGTGTGGTAATCAATTTAATAAGTTTGGTACTTTAAACAAAAAAATATTTATTCAAAGAATCAGTCAGTACTCCCAGAGTATCTGTTTCAAGTAACAATAAATAAGATATAAAAAAAAGTAACGGAAAATGCACAAAAGAATGAGTTAGTTACAAATATATATTAAAAAGTCTTCACTTAACATATTACTTCATAAACAAAGTGTACACAAGAAAATTAATTTACAAAATCCAAAACGAAAGATTTCATTACTACCATTATTAATATAAGAAACGGCAAAATGTAAAGGTAAACTTCTAGAATAGCCCACCACTTGGCGACTCCGTAAGGTTGCCACATTTCTCCTCATTCTCAGTTGAAACTCCTTCAAGGTTACCACCTTGGTGACGCCACTGGCTTGGCGCACTTCCAAAATGCCGCCAAGAGGTGAGCTATTCTAGAAGTTTACCAATGAAAAAATACATTTGAAGCAAATAAAAAAATTATAGTACCAATTCATAAAAGAAACCTTAAACAAATCTCAAAATACCTTTGGTCCTAAACCTAAAATAGGCACCTGAAGTGGATCTTCTGAGTCATCTTTTTTCGATTTTAAATCAACAACTGGTGGTAACACAGCAACACCTTTCTTTAGTTGTTCACGCTGATTATGGATAAATGTACAAATTTAAAACACCCATAATACTTTTTAAATAATTATTTAACTAGTTTTTAGAAATATAGACAAAATACATAAGCACCCTCTGACATTGGAAGTTTCAAATTAGTACAATTTTTAAGAGGGGAAAAATCTCTTACACCTTATAAAACGAAAAATAGAATCTTAAATATTTTCAAACATAAAAAAAATCATCCTATTAATTCAAATAAAAAAAATTACTATTTTTTAAAAATTTAAATTTTAAAAATAATAATTCTAAACTTAAGATTTCCACAAAAAATTTAACCAGATGTTCAAGTTTTAAACTCATTTATATTTTTGGGTGAAATAATAATTGCCCACTCGTGTGAAGAACTGAACCTATACTACGTGATCTTTATTACTAATAAAAACATGAAACAAAATAAAGACTTTTTGCAATGTTTTATCCCTGCTTAAATATCCAATTCCGGCTGCTTAAATACCTGACGATCTGTTAAGAAATTATAGACTAGAAAACTTGCGCTAAGTTTTCAATTTAGAAATTTTAATCTTGGCAATAGCAGAAAACATGAAGCCAAGCAAGTTATTTCTTTATAATATGGCAACATTAATTATGGACAAAACCTACCATATCTAATTTGAATTCAAAAAGGGATGCAGATTAAAAGTTGTAATAAAATTGAAATTCTTCATCCACAGAGTCCAAAAATTGGTTGTCAAATGAGTGATATATTTACTAAATTGCTTAGTTGCAGAACATCCAACCCCTACTCTTAAACGCTCTCCTAACCCAAATTAGGACAAGAATAAAAATAACGACAGTCTACAATAAAAAATTTATGATTATTTTTAAATAATAATGTAAACAAAACCAAAGACAAAACTAAATTGTTGTTAACTATACAGCTGTTGCAGTTATATAAATGCAAGAAGCCAAAACAATTAAGTTTGAGATTTAGAAAAGGTAAATAAATAATTGAAATTGGACTTAAGTTACTTAAGTGACATAAAGGAATACAGTATTTGCATTTGCCATTATCTTGATCACCATAAATCTGATAAGTATTATTTTAGATAAGGCTTGTATATAGATTTGTGCATAGAAACAAATGGAATCAAATTGGGCTATAAAAATCAAAATTATATATTTTTTCATCATATCTTTCAGAAAGGGCAAAAGATATCCTTCTAAAAAATATATGCGGCAGTAAACATATTTAAATTAAACCACATCAGCAGTAGCAGCAATTTGGCACCATAAGTTGAAGGGAGAAAGGGGTTAAAACCACTAAAACTTCTAGAAAGAGGGGGCTACTGCCTCCCATTCCAAACAATGCAGTTACTTGACTTGCAGTAGCTACACTGTTGAGAAAGGGAGGCAGTTGCCCCCTCACTCTAGAAGTTTTAGTGGTTTTAACCCCTTTCTCCCTTCAACTTATGGCGCCAAATGGAAACAATATTTATCTACAGACCATAGATGTCATTTAGTTACTCAAATATTAAGTAAGTTAAGAACATGAAGATACAATACCCAAGTGCAAATGTTCAAACGCAAGAAAAGCCCTCAAGTTTCAATTTCAATATAAAATCTGTGAGAAATTGTAATTAGCACTCTCTTTCACTTTTCTCTTCTTCAAAGCTATCCATGATAAAAAAAAGTTTTGTGCCCCTCCCTTTTTAAGGTTGGGCATTGTAAGAAACAATTGAAAACTGGAGGTGCAAAGATGGGGATGCATACCTTTAAAATAATTTGCAGAAGACAACACTATTCTCCCTACATTGCTTCATCTCTATGTCTTACAGGACTATCTTCCAAGCTCATCTACCCCCCCCCCCCCCGACTTCCCCTTATGGAAACTGTGGCAATGCAGAAGGCATCCACCTAGAAATATCGCTACATAGGTCCCTGATACTGATTATGAACTTTGAGGTTGCGTGTGAAAAGGCAGTGAAGGAGAGTAAGCCAGTTTTTGCGTTTTGCTAAATTAAGAATCTATACTTAATTTATTTTAAAGGTGATGAAAAATTTCCTAAGTAATGTATCTAACAAAAAATAATAAGAGCTGAGATTTTGACCCTTATCCCAAGTAAACGCTTGCATCTTGGACTGCCACTGAGGACCATTTTAGTTTAGAATAGCTTAAAACATGTTTCCCAGAAAAAATTCAAATTCATTCTAGAACCGTACAAAATGGCCAAAAGCCATACATTGTACACCTGGACCCTACATGTTGGCAAGTTTTTAATATGGGAACGAGTCAACAAAATTACAAATATAACATAAGCTTTAACCCATAAAACATGACGACACAAGGTATGCTGCACCAAGTTTTTATGGAATTTAGATAGAGCTTCTAAAGATGAATATTTTGATAATGAATGTAAGATCTCAGAATATAGCAATGTGCACTATTGACTAGGTATCGCATACAGACAATAATAATATACCCTGACTTATAGCAGAATATAAAAATTCTTTTCTAAATGTTTGCTATTTAAATCTTTAATATTTAGAATATACATATCTTGCAGAAACACAAAAAAAATTTAAGGATAATTTCACTTAAAGTTCGTAACTAAACAAGATAATGAGATAAAAAAAAAATTAAAACAGACATTTATCAAACATTTTAGAGCTTATAAATAAAAATGTAGTAAGATAATAACAACGATAAAGTTTTAAACAGAAATTTAGTTTAGTTTTAATTTTAATAGAAAGTTTAAACAATAAAATGAGACATAAAAACTTTAAACAGACATTTACCAAACATTTTAGAGCTTATAAATAAAAATGCAATAAGAAAATAACAATGATAACATTTTAAATAGAAAAACTTAAATATATATTAAAAAAAATCAATAAAGCAAACCTTTGCTTGTGTTAATGCAGCTTTTTTAAGCTGCAATTGAGATTGCAGCAATTTAATTCCAGAAGACCATCCCACTGTAAAAAAAAAAAAAAAAAAAAAAAAAAAGTTTAGAAGTGTAAAGGGAACTAAAGAACTTGGCGCCTTTTAGCAATTTCACAATATGCATAGAATAGTAAGAACATTACTGAAGTAGGAATGAGAAACAAATGCATTAAACCTTGAAAAATGTATACAATGAAACATAAAGTGCTGTTTACGCAGAAAACGTAAGATTTTTTTTCAAAGGAGCACCATGTTTGTAAGACTAACTGTGCAATAATATCAAACAGATTTAGCAAAACAGAACAAATACTTTTTGGATGTGCTTTTGCATGTTTATAACGTACATAATTAGAGGGTAATACACTATAACTAATTTCAAGACAATTTCAATATTAAATATACATACAAATCTTGGATAAATATTTAATGTAATATTTTTAAGTTTGGTTGCTTAATTTTCTTTTTACAAAGAAAGAAGAAACTTGAAATTATTCTAACAATTGATTTGTTTACAATTTTGAATGCCGCAATTTGTTTCGTAAATAATTTTCCTCCGTTCGACATTGAAATTAAAAGACCATTTAAAAAAATCACAATAAAGTGAGAGAAGAGAAAGTACTCTGATATTTATCCAAATGTTTTACCTCACAAAACTCAGAGTTACAAATTAATCAGTGCACCTACTATCTTACTCATTTTCCAGAAATAAAGAAACGTCTTTTACAGAAATAAAAAAATAAAACTCTTGAATTTCTTTTACTCAGGCAGGTCATGTTGAAAACAGATTGTTCATGAGTAACAGTGTGAGGAATGATGTTTACTATATAATAAGTCAGCAACTAAGAATAACATTATTACAATTACCTAAATCAGACTTGGGATCTCTTTGGACTTTTTCTTTGGAATCCAAACCCAAGCCATCGTAAAGAGACATTTTCAAGAAATACTGAAGAAGGAAAAAATAATGTTTAGTATTTTAAAATCACAATTATAAAATAACATTTAAGTTAATATCTTCCAATTTTAAATTATTCTTATTTAATTGGAAGACTAGAATTATGCACAATGTAATGTATGCATATGAATCTACAACATAAAAATAACAAAGCAGAATTTATTTTTAACTATATGACCACTTTAAAAATATCTTTTGCATTTTAAAATTTTTCCCCTCTTATTTATAATATTAGCTAAACAGTTGTTTTTCGGTCACATTTTAGGAGGCTAGATAGAATACAAGGTATTTGTATTGAAATAGCAACCTTAATTACATAATTTTCTTTTCTTTAATCTTAATTACAATCTTTCTAATTAGCATGAATATATCAGACCACTGCTTGATACAAAAAAAATTCCAAACACAGTTCGTATTTAAACAAAACTAGAACATGAAAGGCAATGAAGAGTAAAACAGAAAGCCTAACAAGTAAAATATACTGTACAAATTGATAGGAAACTTTTATATTTGTTCAATTAAACAGGTCATGAACAAAAAGTGCAAATGCGCTATAGAAACATGGCAATTTTAGAAAATGTTATTGACTTTACTTATAAACAGGTACTTATCTATTACCCCATTGGCTTTTTTGGAATATTTTATTGGCGACAAAAAGTTTCAACTGACCTCATCAGAGGTCCAGTTTGAACCAGTGTCTGGGCCTTCTTATGCAATGCTTCAGCTGTGAAGCACCCGTTTTGACTAAGGAAATCCATTTGGCAAACTTTTGGTCTTGCCAATAGTCAACCAATAAATATTTCCAAACTGTTAGATCTTAATCTTTCTCAAAATGTTTTAAATATCAACAGTAAATGGGATTCAGCTGTTTTATCTCCAAACAGATTTACCAACAAATTGCCAAGACGCAATAATGCATCAGTACCTACCAAACACATGTCCGCAACTAGCTTGCAAGAAATTTCGGTACTTAATTAATAAATGTCCTACTTTTTTGCCAAACAGAATTCTCACCAAATGCTGATTAACTTTCCTGTAGCCCCAATGAAAAAAAAAAATTTAACTTATTGAGTTCTTGTTTATGACATGAATGATGATAATATAATATTAATTTCAATAAATAGTTTATTCGATCTGTAGTAGTTTATTCGATTTGTGACACTGTAAATGCCAATTCTTAAACAAAAAAAGTATAATCACACTTTTGTCTTACAATCGGCTTTTTTTTTTACAAAACTTACGCTAGAATGCAGGATCAACTGGGAATGATGTCATAAACAAGAACTCAACAAGTTACAATAAAATTTTTTTTATGGCAACAGGAAAGAAAATCAACATTTGGCAAAAAAGTAGGATGTTTTATCCCAAAGTACTGAAATTTCAAGATTGAAAAAAGGCACCCACTCTTATATTAAACGGGTGGCCTAAACCACCAAATGGGAAAATTGGCACAGTTATCGTCAAGTTTAAATATTTATGCGAAAACAATATTTTAACCTCTGAGGACTTTTATTTGTATTACATTTAACTCGGTTATACATTTATCACAGTTTTTATTTTAAGGCTGCTATAAATTATCAGACGATTATTAGTATGGTAAAGCAAAAGTTTTTTCCTAAAAAAAAAAAAAATTGGTTTTCTTAAAGAATTCAAAATTGTATTTTTATTGATTTATTTTTTACTTTACATTATTTTTTAAAATAATTCACTAAATGAAATATTTACATTCTTGTTATAACCTAACTGAGTGATACTAATCTAACAGATATACTTTTAAAACATTAATCTAATAGACATACTAATATTTTATAATTATTCAAAATTATTAATTAAACCTAAATTATAGGCTTTGTTTTAAATTTGTTTCTTAAAAACAGGTTTTGTGTTTCAACACCTTATTTCTAAACATTAAAAATATAATTTTGAACAACTTATCAGCAATATTCCATGTGCAATATTAAGAGCAATATTCCATGTATATTATGTAGCAAACAATTTCTATTGCATTACATTGTGGTACATACATTGAATTTAAAAAATAGCATCTCTAAATAAAATTTAATATGATTTGTTTATTTTTATTTATTTAGTTTAAATTATTTTCAGAAGGAATATTAATTATTATTTGAATACCAATCAGGGTGGCCACAAAATTCAGGGAAAAAAAGTTCCCCGATTCCCCTGATAGATTTCTAATAAAATTCCCTGATTTTACTGCAAATTTTTTTTTAAATTTTGCCAACTTTTCTAGACGTGTAGGCATCCGGATCAAATCGAACATGTATGCTAAAATGATAATACGCCAGTTTTTTTAAAATAGTTTTGGCTATAATGAAAAGTTTAAATTATTCGGTAGCCTCAAACGATTACTACCACGATTTTCCGGGAAAATGGCAACAAATGGATGAACAGGAAAACGTACCTCCAGAACAAATAAAATTTCCCTGATTTTCATGAAATTTTAAAAAACTCCATGATATTTCCCTGATTTCCAGGTTCTGTGGCCACTCTGTTAATTATTCTAGTTAATGTCAAATTGTATTTATAAACATGGATGCATATAAGAATAGGTTGGTTGGTTGTTTTCAGATTATCTGGCGCCGTCAGCAACACGAGGGCTATAATGCGCCGAAACATTCGTCATTAGACAAGCCAACATACATTTACAAACACCCATGCCTAACACGGGACTCGGAACCCGCAACCTCGCGGTCTAGAAGTTAGCACGCTAACCACTATACCGTTTGGTCGGCCATATAAGAATAGGATTTTTAATAATAGGTTTTACATGTAATAAGAAATAAGGGAAAAAACAGTTTAAACAAAAAAAAACTGGTTTAAACAAGAACAAAACGGGTTTTTTTAAACTATTTTGATCCCCAACCCTGCGATCAGTTTGAATGAGTTATCACAGCAATTTGGCAATTTTTATCTGGTACCCATCTAAAAGAAGAGTACCTGAAAAAAAATTGAGTACCTAATTGAGAAGTTACTCGATTTGTAATTAATGTAATAACAAAAAAAAAGAACTTGGTAGACAGCTACGAAGCTTTAATGACATTCATTAGTATTGAGCATAATTGCTTGGATGCTAATTTAAAGGTTCTTTTGATTGAAGTTCACATTCTAGAAGGCGCCAATTCCAGAAATGCACAAATGGAGCTCCTTGATTATTGGCAAGTTCCCTTAGCTTTATTTAAAAGGTAAATGTCTTCAAATTGCCTCTTTAATATCATTTCTCTAAACAATTTCATAGTAATCACATTTTGGGTTCAGCTGTTTTATTTCATATGATGACGAATTTCATTTGTCAAATATCACCAGGTCCCTATAGTGCATCTGTAGGAACGACTGTATTGCGCTTTTTTTTCTTTATTAGGGACCCAATTTATAAAAATTAGTAATACCAATTGATCATAAGGAAATTATCTTCAAATTATTTCTACTGCGTAAAAAGGAAATTTTCGAATAATTTTAATTTGGGATTCAAACAGTGAGTGTTTTATACAAACTATTGGCTATTTGTAAGAACAAAACAATCCACAAAATACAAACTTCGTTTTTAAAAGCAGTTTCAACGGAACTCAATACAAAGCTTACTTTAAAGTTGTAAAATGCTAATTCCCTTGCAATGCATGTAATAAAAATTCTACCGTCACCGTCGTTTATCAAACATTCAATATTTATTTATTTTTTGCTACAAAAACGATGTGACAAGTGCTACAGAGGTTTAGTTACAATCTTTTATACCTAATATATAAATGTAACAAAAAACTGTAAAATTGCAATAAAAATTTAATGTAAATTGTGATTGGCTATTGAATTAGGAAAATTCGAATTTATTTTTAAAGATATATTGCGATATAGAGCGAGAAAAACATTGCATGTTTTGAGGCATCATGGGTAACAACCATTCAAAAGAAACAGCAAACGCTTTGCGTAATGTGTAAAATTTTGCATTTTAAAAATAGCGTTTTATCCACTAAATATGAATAAATCTTATAAAAAAATTCACATATTTCCCTTAGAATGTATGCATTATGCTGCATTAAGAAGAAAAGAAGAAAATTTCGGATAATTTTATTAAATTTGACTTCAAGAAGTTCACCTATTGGCCGTCGACGGGAAAGTGTGGGGGTTCTTCCAACACATTCTTCCCACATCCGTGACGGATTGTGGCCGCATCGTTCGCTATACAATTACCGGTGAAATTATAAATTTGAATAAAGGAAAAAGTTTCGGCACAACAGGTTTATTTATTTCTAACTATTCATTAAAATAACAAATAATAGTAATTTTATGTTTTTGAATAATATTTAAGAAATTCCTTGATGGTAGCGTTACAAAATATTCTTTATTAAAATTCTTTAAAAAAAAAAACAATGGCCACAAAACACATAAAATATTATCTCGATCTGTCTTCATGATGCAAACAAACGTATCATATTTTTATTTGTTTTTTAGATATTTTAAAAGGTATTTAGTTTAGTTATGAAAGAACAAATAACCCATTAGCATGAATGTACACTGTTTATTAAAAAGAGCTTTAACATCTTTAAAATGTTATTTTACAGGCGAACATATTCTTACTAAGTTCACCTTTCAATAATTAGAAATAAAGAAACCTATTTATTACTAGATAATGAAAAATGGAAAAATATTTAATAATGAAAATTTCATTATTTAAGTATCATAATGCTTATTCAAATAATGTGTTTAACATTTTTTTTAAATATTGATTTAACATTTTTTTTAAATCTTCCTTTAAAGACCAAGTTTTTGTGTTGAAGCTTAAACACAGTAGAATAGCATGGCTTTGAAAAAGTGTAAAGAAAAATTTCATCTCTTATTTTGAATCGACTAAAATTAATGATAATTGATAAAAACTGATAATAGCAATTTCATAATAACTATATTGTAGGAATTGGACAGATGTATAACATAATTACACATTCACAATTACATAGCAAACAAATTTTGTGTTGTTCGGTAAACATATAAATATAACTTTCGGTTTCACTTTTTCATCTTATGGGAAACTAATCCTTTTACACTACGAGTTCTTTATGAACTGTGACTTTTATTTATTGAATGCACTGCATCATCATTGACTGGTTTCTTAACATTGAAACCAAATTAGAGAATCAAATGTTTCTCCATTTCCGGAGAAAAGAGCACACATGCTTTCATTCAAAACTTGATCACCTAACGTGACTCATATTCCTCCCCAGAAAAGATTGACTTCACGAAAAACAATTCTTAAAAATTCAGACACCACAATTGCCTCTTCTAAAGTGGTAGTTATTAATTAATTATTAAATGGCAGTCTGTAGGCTAATTGAAATTTAATCGAAAATTCCGCAATACACCCAATAATCGAGGAAAACGAAAAGGGTACCCAAATGAACTTTCATTTTGAAATCATTCAAACACAAATAAATAGTTTTAGAAACTAAAATCAATGCAAACTGTAATTAGACAGTGTTAGAAAAGAACTTACCTATAAAATGAAATTTTTGGAGCAGTGCGTACTATTTTTGACGGGTGATTTGTGCATCCAAATGAGGAGCCAGCAGCCATTGTCTATTCAAAATGCGTTTATGTTTTTGATCTATGTGCCCCACAATTCCTCACGCGTTTTAGCAGTCATGGATTTGGAGATTTATGATCAGTCTGCTTTATTCTTTGGTCTATGTATTGCGATTGTTCAAAACCATAACTGTCATTCATTGGAAAACTTCATCAATTGAGATAACTGGGAAATGGCTAGTTTGGCTATATTTTTTATCATAATTCTTGTATGGGTCTTAAAAAAAAAAAAAATTCGCCAATATTTGATAATTTTGGCAGTGTACTTTTCAATAATTCTTATATTGTCCTTTCATATAAGTGAAACTGACATGGGCGCCCCCAGGAGGGTGCAAAGGGGTGCACTTGTATTCCCCTGACTTTTGCAAATTAAATTAATATTGGCGAAAAAAGTGTAAATTCCAAGGGGGAAAAAAGCACATATGCCATTTTGAAACTTTAGTTCAATCTTACAATGAACTTTTACAACTTTATTTTATGACTCCTGTTTATTTCCTGTTTCGTTTTTCATTGCTGAGTATTACTATTGCAAGCATCGATCATAGCGAGGAGGTTTTAAGGCGCCAGTTGCTTAGAAATATTGAGGATTGGAAATTGGGTATAAAAAACAGATATAAGATATAATTTTAGATTTCAACTGAGCATTTCCTTTACGTTTCATTCTTGATTTTATTTTAATTATTTTTCTAACTTGGAAGAAACAAAATATTACACTTCTGTATTTTTAAATCTTTGATATTAACCTCAGGGTGATGATTGCGGAGATTATGTTAAAACCTATGGGTAAATTTCATCATTCTGACAGCTAATTACAAATTGTTACTCTTTTTCAAATAAAATGATTGAGCTCCAAATGGAAATAAGATGCATATTTGCAACATTAAACAGTTTTTTTTTTATTTTTTTTTTATTATCATTTTAGAGGTTCGTTTTATTTACTAAAACAAGATTGGGCTTTTCTAGCTCCGTAATTTCTGTTTAGTTTGTACAAGTTTAGATATATCTGGTTATTTATTACTCTGAGCTACATTAGAATACTTCTGTCAAAGTCAATAGGAACTATAGTGCATGAACTGATAACATTCGTTTCAGTATTTATTGCTTATAAATGATTGCTTTTTTCCCCTCCCATTTTCGTTGAATGATTTTCTCTGATGACTGCTAAATAACAAAATGTATAATTGTTTTTATTGATGCGGCAGACCTAGAGAGTGATAGAATAGTGTTCTCAAAAAGTTTTATTTGGAAGTATAATTTGAAATGTTATTTTATTAATTTTTCAAAAACGTATGTTTATTTAATGTTTTATGATAATCTCACCACTATAAAACATTTTTGATTTTAGATGTAAACAAAACGTTGTCTCAATCAGACACAATCCAATTCCCACGCTGGCGGAACCACTTTAATTGTGCCTCTTTGGATTGGACGGGTAAAGGAATACAAACTCGAGGTACCCATGCGTACAGACCATTCATGTGTAGCCTTCGACGAACAGTAGTGCGGCCTTACGAATGGCTCCATAAATGTCACACGTGTTGAAGGCGATCTTCGATTCCGCTTGACTACAACAGCAATATATCGATCTTCCGCGGGGTCTTTGATGCCACCGCAGGACTCCCCCCCCCCCCCCAGTCCTAGAATCTGTAGGAACTTGGACGCCATATATTGGGCAGAGGAAGCAGAAATCGGGCCTTTCTTCCTGACCGGATAGTGGTAGTAGTACGTCTCAGGATAGGCTAGTAGATGCAATTGGAGTAGTTGGCGCTGTCTCAGTAGGCGGTGTTGAAGCAAGTGGTACATATGCTTTCTCAAACCCGAAGGCAGGCTTTACTCGATTAATACCAATTAAAGACTCTTTACCGTTCTCAGTAGAAATCAGGACCACATATTGTCCTTCCGGTTCCATACCGCAAAAGGTCCCTTGTATGGAGCTTGTAGTGCATGATGGGCGCAAACCTGTCGAATGAAAACGTGGGTGCAAAATTCCAGTTCCTTAAAGGTAAACAGACTCTGAGCATTGCGGTGCACAGCAGGGGTAGGACGTACTTTTCGAAAATGCTCCCGCAATGATCGAAGAAAGTCACTGGCAGGAACGGATGAGCCTGATGTGGAAGAAAGGGACTCTCCGGGCAGGTGGAGATTAGTGCCGTAAGTCAGTTCAGCAGCACAAGCACCAATATCTTCCTTCAGTGCCATTCTCAAACCAAGTAAAACTATTGGCAGCTCTTATGACCTACATAAGTGCAGCTTTCAACTGTCTATGGAACTTTCAATGATCCCATTACTTGTGTAGTTATAGGCAGTTGTGCGGATTTTGTCGCAGCCCAACAACTTGGATAAAGACCGAAACAAGTTACTCTCGAAATTCCGAACCTGGTCTGTCGTGATCACATTTGGGAATCCGAACCGTGATATCCAATTAGTTACAACTGCGACAACAAAGCAGCCTTTTCAATAGAATTTTTGCAATTCTCGAAAGCTCTGTTTGCTTCCTCAGACCAGTCGATTACTGTTTTGTCGTTCTTCCTTTTCCCCTTTATGTATTTATACAAAACTAATTGAGTTTGAGCAGCGTGAGGAACGAACCTCCTATAAAAGTTCAACATTGCAAGAAAACGTCGTAACCCTTTAAATCCCATGGAGTCAGCGTTGTGAGTTTCACAAAACACCGATGACTTTCCATTCATAAAAACTGGAAATGAACTCGCCCGACTCGTTCTCCTGTCTGCCACTCCTGGGATTGCTGTGGGGGGTCACTGTCGACCATTAAAAGATCATTACTATATGTATACAGCCTGCAATAGGGGTGTGCGTTGGGTCATCTGCTTGATATGTCAGAGAATTTAGTTGGCGTCTTATCAATGAAACAAACGCCACCGCTAAGTACATGACAAGATTCGCATAAAAGAAAAGTCCCTGACTATCTTACTCCGTGTCCAAAGGGTGGGGCAGTTTGACATTGAGTACTTTAAATCCATGTCTCCCCTCTACATGCCCCACAATAGCCTATTGTTGAGGACCGTCACGCTTTAAACAACTAAGGCAGGGCAGTTCCCCTCACTTGAAAATATACGTTTACCCCTGCAACCGCCCGAAAGGCGGTTGGCTGGGAAATTCTCTACCAGGCGGTATAGAGCGGGTTGGGATTTAAAGTGTTAAAGAGTGGACAGTAGTATGTAGGTCATGAAAAATTGATCAAAGCCTCTAATTTTTCATTCAAAGGAGAAATGCCCTCACTCGAAACTCGGCATCCCAGGAAAGAAACGCTATCAAAGCCCAAAATGCATTTGTCTACATTCAATACCAGATCCTTTTCGTTTAGACTCTCAAATACCGCCGTAAGGTCTATGATGCGTGAATCATGATCGTTCGCAGCGATCAGCAAATAATACAGATAAACGAAACATTTAAGACCACTTAACACCTCGATCATCAATGAACCTTTGGAACGACTGCACCGTATTTCAGACCAAATGGCATAAAAAATATTCAAACAAACCAGCTGGTGTTATCAAAGCAGTCTTTTGTATGTTACTTGGCTCCAAAGGAATTCGAAAATAAGCAGGCTTAAGGTCCAATTTGGAAAATACTTTCATACCCTGCAAATCATGGTTTAAATCATGAACATGTCGCAAATGGTATCGATCGGGTTCAGTTATTGCACTAAGCTTGCGATAATCACCAAAAAAAACTCCAAGAACCATCCTTTTTAGGTACAAAACGCAAAAAAAAAAAAAAAAAAAAAAAAATCCGAACGATGCCTATATCTTGTATTGTAATTGGTGAAATAAACAAAGTCAAGAACCGTTGTAAATTGAGGAAGGTCTTTATTAATTGTATATATATATATATATATATATATATATATATATATATATATATATATATATATATATATATATATATATATATATATATATATATATATATATACTAGCAGACCCGACAGACGTTGTTCTGTACACACGTCGTTAATTCGAAAATTTCAAACATTCTTCAATAAGCTGTAACAATCTGGACTGTTTTGATGAAAATTATTATTCAAGAGTTATTTTAATATCTAACGTCATTACATGTACACTTATACAAATTCGACCGATCGGTAGCATGTGAGTATATACTGTGTGTGTAAGTATGCATATACTGTATGAGTGAAGTGAAATGTAGAAGCTGTGTTAACTAAAAAGATGCATCTATTACCACACTCCACGGATGAAATTTGTAGACTGGATAATAGCAGCCACTGTCTATGATTATTGACACGGATATTTCTAGGCGTCACCGAAAATTTTAAGTGAATGAAATGACTGATTACAGGTTGGGATATTATCCGTGGAGTGTGGCAATAACAGCGTCGTAAATACAAACTTTAATTTGTTTTAAGTAAAGGTAAAAAATCTTATACTGAAACTATTTTATAACATTTATTTATTAATTTACAAAAACTTAATTTATCTTAATGCTATTGGATGTACAATATTTTTAGTTAATCCTTGAGGCGTATAAACAAACAAATTCGATGGTTTTCCAACTCTGGAACACGCAACATATAATTGACCGTGAGAAAAACACGGATTTTCTAAATCTAAGCCACAAATTGTCATCGTTTGGCCTTGTGACTTATTTATAGTCATAATATATGCCAAGCGGATTGGAAATTGTAAACGTTTGAATAGTATAGGCGAATCTGAAGGAATCATTGGGATCCGTGGTAGAAGTACAACCTCACCTTGAAATTTTCCACTCAAAATAGTAGCTTCAAGAATGTTGCCCATGATTTTTTTTATAACTAATCGCGTCCCATTACATAATTTCGGAGCATTCAAATTTCGAAGCAAAATTATAGGTGAACCAACCTTCAGTCGCAAATTATTTGGTGGCATTCCAGATAAATCTAATGAATTTAAAAATTCTACAGGATAGTTAACAACTTCATCAGGATCAACAACAGTGTCGATCGATTTAAATGTAGTTTCATTACCAGGCAGTAATTGCTGTATTTTGAAATTGATGGCATCAACATCTAAATTTTTCCCAGCTAAAATTGCTCGCTCTCGTAGCCATCGATGATTAGTACAATTATGTCTCAAATCTGGAAAGATACTGTTTATTAACTCATCTTTGGTAGCCACCATGTTGCAAAAATTCTCTAGAAGTCGAATATATTGTGTATCTTCATACAATTCAATTTTACCATTGCCAATATCCAACAACTGTTCAGAGAATCTTGACGCTAATGGATCATTTTCAAGTTGAACGCGCATATTAATAGTAAGGCATAATTTGCTAAAACTTCGCCATAGATAAGATTCTTTTAAACATGCATTTATTTCGTCTGCATATGTCGCGCGTGGAATGACTGGTAATGTTTGTCTGAAATCACCAGACAGCAACAATAGAGCACCACCGAAAAGCCTAGTATTATCCTTGATATCTTTCATGGACCTGTCGAGAGCTTCAGGCGAATGCTTGTGGGCCATGGTACATTCATCCCAGATAATAATTTTGCATTTTCTCAAAACTTGAGCCATGCCTGAGTGCTTCTTTATGTTACACATTGCTTCGGGATTTGTGTGAACATTCAAAGGTAATTTAAGCGCTGAATGCGCCGTCCGTCCACCATCAAGTAACGTTGCTGCGATTCCTGATGAAGCAATAGCCAATGCAATATTATTTTGTGATCGGATGCGCGCAAGTATCAATGAAATGAGGAATGTTTTACCAGTACCACCTGGTGCATCCA
This sequence comes from Linyphia triangularis, assembly GCA_963978545.1. Lineage (NCBI taxonomy): Eukaryota > Metazoa > Arthropoda > Arachnida > Araneae > Linyphiidae > Linyphia > Linyphia triangularis. The sequence goes on along the minus strand of OZ021723.1, from coordinate 95,645,712 downwards.
AAAAAAAGAATCCACCTTGTTGCGCTGCAATTGATACATTAATTTGATCATATACATTTCGTTGCTCAGCAGTGAGCAATTGTTCATTATTGGCAACAAAAGTAGCCAAAGAAGTTCTATCGAAGTGGTGTTCCCGTTGAACATCGCTGTTGATGGTATCTACTGCTGGGCGGTTCGGCGCTGGCATGCCGAAATGGATGAGTGGCATATTCGAAATAAGAATACAAATATCCTCAATAATTATTAATGACTCATTATATATTTCTGCGGAGAATTCAATATTTTGATTTTGATTAGTAATTCTAATCCGATGTAAAATATCCTCACTCATTGAGTCTTTATATTTGTCCCACAAAGCAGATGCTTCAGACGGAAAACACGTTGTCAATATTATTGAAAATAATTGACGAATTTGTTGTGGAGATGAGCTCAGTGCTGCATCTGCAAGTGTGAGATCCCAATGGTTATCATCCTCCAATAAATGTAACTCACGACACGCATCAAAGAAAGTGTCGTATAAAGTACCATTGACTTTTCGCAAATATCGGAAAGATGTTGGTCCAGGAACGTTAACCAATAACAAACGCAAAAAAAAAAAAACATTCGCGTTGCTTAGGATGAACTGTATATATTCGACCTAAAGTATTCGTCATAAATATGTCGGTGAATCCTGGGACTGGAATGCCTCGTTTCCGTGGTTCCCAATTTTTTGATTGTTTATTCCACTTAAAAAATTTAGGAACATCAGTATACATTAATGTCCTTGCGAATTGACCAACAACATCTTGTCGGCAACAAAGGTTGAAAAATTCAGTAAGAGTTGTTTTTGGAGCCGTTAAAGCTTGTTGTAGTGCAGTCTGTTCTGTAAAGTAAACACGCTGTCCGTTTTCAAGATGCACAGCCAAATGTATAACAGCAGGATCCCTTTCATGTATAGGAAACGAAAAAATGCGCCAAATAGCTTCGTTACTGCTTATGTATCGACCCATTTGATAACGTGTAATTTCGTCATTGTCATTTACATTTTGAACAGCGAATACAGCTTTATCACTGCCCTTGTGAACATACTTACAAATGTATTTTATAGATTTCACTGAACTGCATAGTTCAACGTTTATGTGCGCTTTATAGGTTTTGCACAGCAATGGTGAATATGGAACTACCCAGCGATTATCAATATCTACTCTCACACCGTTTGACAGACTCAATTCATATGATTGACCGCCATTGTCTACGTCTCTAAGCCGGTAAGGTGGATAACCGTCAGTATTGGTGATAGTATCAGATTGGCATGGTTTTGGAAAACGTTTCGTACATTTTCCATTGTCCATACATAGTGACATCATGTTTAGAGTACCACATGGACCATGGATCATATTAGTAGTTACAATGTCAAACAATTCTTGATCAACATTCGGATCTGGAATTTCGGCTGAAATAATTTTGTCGATTTCTTCTGGGCGTACTTTATCCACCAATCAAATCAAAATATGCGCATGAGGTAAACCTCGTTTTTGCCATTCAACAGAGTAAAGCCAACAACGTGTTTCACCAAATACCGAGTGATGTGTAATCAAATTCATCAAAGATTTTAATTTTTGTTTAAAAACTCGTGCAGTGATATCATGGCGATGCATCGATGTTTGACCTGGCAACAACAAACTTTGAATTTCATCCCAGTTTGGATTACACGTAAATGTGATAAGAAGATCAATCAATTTCTATTCATAGTTAATATTTTAATTAGCACACGACTTAAACGAACACAATAATAACACAAAATTTCAAATATTTTTCTCAATTTGATCGCAGCACCAACTGTCGGGACAAACTGAAATTCAAATAGAATAATATTTAATATTTGATGCTGCGATGGTAGCGCAGTCTACCGGATCGAATGTAAAACATTTCAAAATTAACAACTACTTAAAAATGAAAAATTAGTTAAATAAACATTTTCCAGTGGACCAAATTGTGAATCTAAACCATCCTCGAATCCCCGTAAACTCACACAAAAAATTTCATCAAAATCGGTCCAGCCGTCTATAAGGAGTTCAGTGACATACACACGCACACAAGAAATATATATATACAGATATATATATATATATATATATATATATATATATATATATATATATATATATATATATATATATATATATATATATATATATATATATATATATATATATATATATATATATATATATATATATATATATATATATATATATATTATCATGAGGTGCCATCTACATATTAAAATTAAACCATATTTAAAAAATTCAATAGCAACCCCATAATATTATACCATATTTAGATTTAGAATCCTTAAAAAACGTCTAAATTCCAAATTTCATAATTTTCTCAATAATTGATTAGTAATTTAAAGGACGTCAAAAAAATGACAAATTAATTTTAAAAAGAAAATTGGTTTTTGTAGCCATATTTCCTTAAATAGATAATATATTTTAGCAATTTTTGTTTCAAATGATAGTTTGTGTAAGGTCAAACATAAATAACTACAACTTTCGTATTAAAAAGTTTTTTAATAATTAATTATTAATTAATAAAACAAGTTTTAAAGTTTTTTAAAAAGAAACAATTTTTTTTCTTTTGTTTCCATTAGAATTATCATGATCGAAAACCCTTCCAGAATTTTTTTAATTCCATTTTGACTTTTGGCTCTCAATATTTTAACAAAAATGTAAAAAAGCTCACTTTAAGGGACCGCGTAGTACATTACATCTTGAAACATGCAAAACGTTCGATTCATCCCCACTATTAAGAAATTTGCCCTCATAATCGGTCCAAACATTTTCGCTCATAAGTGACGTGTTTCTCAACATTAATGAACTGAAATTTGGTATTTAGGGTAAATGAAAAGTATTCTAAATCGAATGAAGACATAAAAATAGGGGTTCGTATTGAAATTTTTAAAGATAGAATTAAATTTTCTTAATAAACAGCCTTCTAAGAAAAAAAAATTGCACCAGACAAATAGAAAATCGCAAACAAAACATTTTATTGGTGCAAACCACAAGATTATACGATAATTAGAACCGAAGTTATAGCCACCGTTCGGATTTTTTTTTGCATACTGTACAAGGCGAATTGAATTTTTAGAAGGTCTGTAAATGCCTTGCTTACAAAGATTTTTGAACTCCTCTTTAACAATACGGAATTTATCAGGAGTGAAACCCCGAGCACGCGCAAAAACAGGTTGACCTTTAGTAAGTATACAGTGTGTAGTGCTCTGCACATTAGATACCACATTAACCGCAGGGTTATACAAGTTTGGATACTTATTAGCTAGCAAACGGTGGTATTGGAAATTACCAGTAACTTTCGAAAGACCATTAGCAGAATGATTGGCAAATTTCCCCCTGTCTATCATTAAACCAAATCAAGCAACAAAATCAGCCCCCAAAATCGGTTTTGACACCTTTGCAACCATGAAATTCCAATTAAATATCTTATTGAAACCAAAATCAACATTCAAGTTACAAGTTCCAAAAGTTTGGATGTTGGTTCCATTAGTAGCATACAGATTCAACTCGTTATAGGTTTCAAGTTTTTGTTTACAAAAGAAACCAGTAAGACGGAAACGGCTGCTCCGCTGTCTATCAAGAACTTCCAACCACTCTTCAAGTGGTAAAAAACAAGTGACTTGGTCTAGCGACAATATCAGTCGTCGACCGAACCGACTGGTTTGCTCATTTCCCTGAATAGAAACAAGGTCGTATGCACTTATGTGCCTTATCATTAAACTTCCCATGATACCAGCATAATCGTGATTGCTTATTTCCCGATGTACTGCGTTTACTGATCGTTGATGAGCTATGTTCAAGTAAAGAGAACTCTGTGTTGAAGACATCATTCGTTTTTCAATTTTTTACGCCTTTAAAGCATTTTTACGGGAATTTTGGAAATGGGGACGTTTAGAACACCTTAAGAGGCACTAAAAGAGTTATGCTGACCACAGACAGACATTTTTTCCAGATCACTTTTTTGAAATCAGAATGTGCTAAAACGTGAAGAAATGTAAAAAAAAAAATCTTATTTTTTGATGGAATACTATACTTTCATTGCCCTATGTATACATATGGGTAATTGAAAGTCAAAATAGAGGCATTAAAAGATATTTAGTTTTTTCATTTAACTAATTATATCATAGGTATTTTTCAGTTGCTACATTCAAGGGCGCAATTAGAAAATTTCTAGGGAAGATGTTTCCAATCAAGCACTAAGTTTGCTCACATAACTCTATTAAAAATAACGTCTATGCAGAAATTTCTAACCTCATATTGTCACATGTCCTCCAACTTCATCTATGGCTTGCATATGTTAAAATGTTATAATGATTTTTGTTCAGTATTCGAGTTATACAAAACACTCCAAACATGTGACTACAGTTTATCTAGATCTCGTATTATCTAGATATTAATCTGAAATTTTTGTTTGTTTAAATTTATTTAGAGGAGGTGTTATAATTTTTAACGAACGAAAAAACATCAAAATCATATCAAATTGATTTTATTAGATATTTATGGCGCTTGAAATACTAGAGGGCATATAAACACGTAAACACCATTAGTTAAAAATTAAATTAAATTAAATTTTACTTTTTTTAAAATGACTAGCTTATATTCGAACTAAAAAATATTTATAACGCTTTGTGATGCTAGTAGATTTACAAATACGTTATAAATTTTAAAATTTTGGACCTATAATGATTATTTTAGGGAGATTTGGTTGGCTAACTCTCTGCCTGAATAATGCTGAATTAAAAAAGTATTATTGAACTAATTTAAAATTATTTTTGATTACTAAGTGCATTTTTAATTCTTAAGAAAATATCGAGGTGTTGGGATACTACGGGGGGGGGGGGGGCTTCTGACACTAAATCCCCTGGGTATGCGCCTGATAACATTGACCTGCTATTAAGTTTCTTAATCACCGAATCTTAAAAAAAATCCCTTAGGTTTTTTTTACCTTCTATTTCGTAACACTGGTGCTTTAGGTTTCGATAAGAAAACTGTATTTCTAAAACTACTTTTGAATCATTAATCTTGAGAGTCATATTCATGGATGTCAACCATCATTAAATAATTTAGTTGAAGATGCAGAAGAAAAAAAATGCAAATATATTAATTTAAAGGGATAGGTTTACCGGCACAAATCCTATTAGATTTAAATAAAACGTGTTATTACAGAATTTAAAATAAGAAAATATGCTTTGTGTACGAAAGATATTATATTTAAACTTTTTAGACTATTACAACTGACAACGAGATTTGTTGGACGAATAGTTTAAGTACTTCGGGACAATGAGTTAAGAGTCCTTTGACAATACGGTTTCGATATTCCTTTGTAAAGGATATGTTTCTGAACTTGCTTTGTTTTGCGAAAGATTAAACAAAACCTTCGGAGATCTATCTTAAATATAAGTAGCTGATTCTTTGATGACATGGAATTTAAAATAAAATTTGGGAAGCACTTGATTCTCTAAGACTTAGATTGTATATTTTATCTATGCAAAATACGAAGTCAATTATTAGTAAAATCTATATAGAGTAACATTTGCAAATGGCCCCAAGAGAATTAAAAAAATTACTAAAACGTAGAATGTAGGTAAAAAGTAAATAATAAATTTAATATTGTTCTATAAAGAGGAGTTAAGTGTGCGGAAATCTCTCGCAGAAACGATTTATGATTAAATAAAAGTTTTTATATTTATTGGATAGACAAATTTCAAATCCATAACAATATTTTCCATCGGGATGCCAGTCTATGTCCTTCATAGCTGTCAATCTTCAATAATCATCCATCGAACCATAAGGAATGTGTTTGCTACTGGAATTGTCAAGGAATAAGACTCTGATACTTTTGAATTTATTGTTACCCATATAAGTTTTTGAGGGTTATCTTAATGAATATTCTTGAGAAGGTTAAAAAAAAAAAAAAAGTAAAACTTTGTTTAGATTTCCATTAAGAAGTTTTCCAAAACATTGAAAACTCAAAATGGGTTTCAAACTAATTTTTATCCTTTTGATCTACCTTAAAGGATTTAAAATCCAATTCGAAGTTTAAATTGCCAGTTAAAGTTCTGAACCTTTTTTTGATAAATCCAACAATACAAAATCTTGAAATATAAATTATCCACTGTTAAAATAATTTAATTGCTAACAATGTAAAATTTGGAAGTATATTTCCACGCAAGATATAGCTTAATAAAAAGAAACCCGAACATTGTTGATAAAAGTATACTGTTGACAGAAGTTTTGTTGTAAACTTAAAAACTTTTCACACTCATTTAAAAAAAACACTCTTGTCTTAGAATCATTAAAAGTGCTGCGTTATACATCACTTTAATTGAATAATTTTGAGTATTGTTAAAGATGGCTGCAAAAATACTTACCTGGCTGCGTAATAAATTGTAAGTTGATTTTTAGATTAGTTGATAGATAATTTTTCTAAGTTGGTAAGAAATATAGATGTATCCTACCAGCTATCATACAATTTTGCATGATTTGACTAAAATGTTTTATAAGGCTATGTCTACAAATGGTTTACAAATTTAACTTGAATAAATATTTATTATATATACTAGACAGGTTTTATAAGGTAATTTATCACATATATTTGAGTCTGAATTATGCCTATCAATATACTCTTCCAAATTTACAAACTAGTATAAAAGCAAAAATTTTTAAATAAATTTCGAGTTTAAATTTTGGACCCCAGTAGATAATTTCTGAAACTTTCATCCTTTCCTTTCGCAATATTCAGATTATTTCAAAATGTGTTTGCGATTTACACGTTTAATGAGTTATTGCGTATATTTGCTAACATACAAAACCAATAACAAGCTTTTATTTCGAAATTAATTAATACTTTTGAAATAAGATTGTGTTAAACAAACGTGTCGCCCAATTGTCAAAAGAAGCCCACTTCGAATGAATTTTCTCGAAAGAAGAAAGTATTTTTCTTATTCCATTTTGACTTACCTAATAATGACATTTAGGAATTTAATATTTGAGAACGCAAAATGTTTTTATCAAAAGAAATATTATTTTAAATTTTGCAAAGGAAGAAATAACACTTTTTCTCATGTTTAAATTTTAGTACATATGCTCTATTTTTTAAGTGCACTACCCATATCGGTTAAGGGGTGCTGCGAGGAAAAGATGAGAAATTGTGTTGATTACAAGATTACATTTTAAAAAGTACGCACACAGTATTGTTTTAATCTAAAAAAGTAAAGCTTCAGTAAAATATCTCTGAAATACATAAAATGCTGGCACATCTTTTTTTAGCATTTGCATCTCGAATGCCAAAAAATCTGGAAAACTCATCCCTCCAAGCAATCCGACAAGGAGGCCATCTATAATAACCGTCGTTGGGTTAACTAGTTTTTGAAATGCAGGGACTGCAGAGCTTTGACGAACTAGAGATAGAATCAGATCGAAGAGAGAGTGCTAGATGTTTGAACCTGCTTCCAAACCATGAGTTTGATGCATCCCAGGACAATTCTTCTTCTAGCCAGTAGAATTTCTTTAGATAGAAGAATTTCTACATTTGGGAGAGTGTACTGATTGATATCTTTTGGCACAAGATAAGAACAGGAAAAGAAAATCCACATTCGGGTTTTCTTTTTAAATGTTTTGTAAATGATCCTAATACCTATGCTTAATTTGTATTAAATCTTTCGGAATATCTAACTAAACATGAGTTGGATGTATTATTTTTGTTTTCTTTTCGTAATAGCTACACGATGGCTATTCTGGGCCGATACAATTCAGAATATCAAAGGGGAATGCCATCCGGGAGATTTTTCTAAGTGAAATTACTCTGCATTTGAGTTTTGAATAGGAGAAAATAACTTAACTTCCTGTACCAATACAAGGGTTGCTATTTATATTTCTGGCCTAATAATGAAAAAACAAATATTTATGATCAAATTGTTGTTTTTTTTTCAAAATATTCTCCATGAAGATCAATACACTTTTGTATGAGTTTGAACCCATTTTCGAAGCACTTTTTCCACTCCGATTGAGGTACCTCCAAAACATGCGTTTTGGTTGGTTGTTTTCAGATTATCTGGCGCCGTCAGCAACACGAGGGCTATAGTGCGCCGAAACATTCATCATTAGACAAGCAAACATACATTTACAAACACCGATGCCTAACACGGGACTCGAACCCGCAACCTCGCGGTCTAGAAGCTAGCACGCTAACCACTATACCGTTTGGTCGGTCAACATGCGTTGTGAATGCATCAACTGCTTTTTCGGGTGTCGAAAATTGTTGACCACTTAATTTATTTTTGATGTGCTGGGAATAAAAAAATAAAAAAATTGGGTGCCAAATCAGGTCTGTACGGCGGATGACCCATCAATTCGATGTTTTAGGCGGTCAAAAAATTATTTGTTCGAGCCAATGTGTGAGAACTCACATTAGCGTGGTGAAGAAGGATTAGCCTCTTCTGCATTTTTCTATTTTCTTAGATGACTTCTGGCAAACAAATGGTCGTATACCATTCAGAATTGGCCATCATGTGTTGCTCTTACGCCACTGTCGCCATGTCACCGGTAATGCCAAAGAAACAGGCAACCATTTGCTTCGATATGCTTCTTTCGCGAAGAACTTTTGTTGGATTTGGCTCGTCTTGGAAGACCCATACATTTGATGGCTGTTTTGTTACGGGCTCATATGCATAGATCCATGATTCGTCACCTGTGTAGATGTTATACACAACTTTTGATGTACCTTGAACGTATTTTTTCAGCATTTCCTTGCTTCAATCGATACGAGCCTTCTTTTGAGCGTTCATCAGATTATGTGTGATAAAACGCGAACAAATCTTTTTTTACGGTAACAAATCTTTCTTTAACAGTACTTTTTTTTTTTTATGTAATATCTTATTGATGCTTGCCATACTAATGCCAAAATATAGGTGCCCTTAGGAGGGTGCAAGGGGGTGCACTTGCTTCCCCAGGCTTTTAAAAATTACATTAAGATTGGCGAAAAAAGTCTTAATTCCAAGGGGGGGAAAAAGCACATATGCCATTTTGAAACTTTTAGTTCAATCTTACAATGAATTTTTTCAACTTTATTTTATGACTCCTGTTTATTTCCTATTTCGTTTTTCATTGCTGATTATTGCTATGGCACAGATTTTTTGCAACTTTTTTTTTTATTTAAATTTTTTATTTTTATCATTTTTGAACACAAGATTGGGCTTTTCTGGCTCCGTAATTTCTGTTTGTTTGTACAAGTTTAGATAAGTATGGTTATTTATTACTCTGAGCTACATTATATTACTTCTATCAAAGTCAATAGGAACTAGCGCATGAACTGATAACACTTGTTTCAGTAATTATTGCTTATAAATGATTTTTTTTTCCTTCTTATTTTCGTTGAACGATTTTCTCTGCTGACTGCTAAGTAAATAAAATGTATAATTGTTTTTATTTATTTAGTACAATTTGAATAAAGTTTATTTTCCCCCAAAGTTGCATTTCACAATTCAGCATTTGATTTCCTATTTTTTAGTATTCCTTAGGTGCTAAGCATAAAAGTATTTTTTTTCTTATCTAAATGGAAACGTTGAGTGGGTAGAGTGCTCGAACACTAATTAGTGTGAAGACCCCGGCCAACTACGTGATGCCACTGCGTTGATACGTCCGGTCCGAACACAAATTCAACTTGGAGGAATTGTTTTTACACGAGGACAGGCGACAGGACAATTACACAAGAAAGAGAGAAGGCTTTCACCGAAAGCAACCTTGCATACATTAAAGTATTGATAAAATATATTTTTCTGAGAGAGATTGCTGTTTGGTGATATATTTCCTTTTCGAGAATTTTCTGGTGATTTTCTTCAACTTTAGATTTGATAATTTTTTAATGGGCTGTTGGAGATTTCAGCCATTTAAGAGTTGGCAGCTATGACTTCGAACTTATTTGTTTATTTATGAGTGGCCTGCAAATCTGAGCAGGGCTAATTAACCCAATTACCGTAATTCAATCGGTTTGAAACTTGACGCATAGATTCGTGGTCGATGAGAATGTATTCTATCACGTTTTTGGGTTTGTCAGAAAAGCCTGCTTTTGCACACATTTCTATATTACCACTTCGTAGGCCTAATTAACTCGATTGCTGACATCCAATTGAGTTAAAACTTTGTAGAGAGTCTCGTTGCGGATGAAAATCTATTCAATTAAGTTTTTGGGGCAAAAAAAAAAAAAAAAAAAAAAAAAAAATTAGTAAATAGTACGAAATAGATGCTTTCTTCATAGTAGTCAAAAACTATGAAATCTCGATCTGAGTTCAATAACTTGCAATTGCACCTAAAAATTGACGATGCATAGTATTGAGGATTTATATTGAAAATTTTATATTTATAAGTTATATTTTGCGTCTTCTGGTTCTGTACCAAACACTATCTTTTGAATACCACGAGAACTACTTATAAGAAAAAAAAATAAGATAAACCTTCATTTTTTGTGTGTGCTGGGTATTTTTTTTTTCTGGCACAAGATTTTTTTTTAACAGGGTTTCGTTGGTTACCCAATAAAATCTGCAGAAGAAATCTGCATCGTCAAAAATATATACCGTAATTTTTTTATATTAACATAATGAAAATTATTGCATGATTGTTAATTGACAATTCTTTAGGAATTGCAATCCACATTTCTGAAAAATTTACAATTTAACAAAATTCTATCAGTCATGCTCCCCCTTACAAATAATCCTGCCGGCGCCCATGTGCCCAAAGATGCCTCAATCTCACGGTCTGTCACATGACGATCTTGCTTTATCGGTTCATGCACAGCATCGGTATTTTCTGTCACGGCAACCGATTTTAGACGACCTTAACGGAACTCGACTTGGAGCTAACGTCGACCACGATTGAATTCGTTATAGCAGTTTTTAACAGTGCTGTAGAATGGTGCTTTATCGCTGTATAAATAATTAAGTTCATCGAAGCATTCTTGTCTTGATAATTCCATGTCGAAAGTTATGAAAAATAATCGCCCGAAAATGTTCACTAGTCAATTCCATTTTTTTGCACAAGATTAATTCTTCAATGTACTGTAAATAACACAAATGAGGCTAAAATGACAAAAAGTTCAAAACAGATTATGGTAAAAAATATTAAATTATTGTTTGCAAACGTCAGCGGTTCCCTAGCAACACTCTTTATTCTATATTAATTAATAGTTAGAATGAATTTTCCATTGTAATTCGTATCTGAGTTAAAATAATTCTAATATATATATACATTTAAAAAAATCATATTGTGTGGTCATATTGAGCATTGGCAGCTTTCAGACCAAAGATATTAATTGGAGTCTTATCTACTTATAGAATTGCAAACAAAGTTCCATAAATATGGCACTATACTCACCACATAAATTTAGTGTTTATATTAGCTAAAACCATGTTGTGTTTTGAATATTATACATTTATATTTGTGATTTCAGATGCGCTTGCCTGTTGCCCCAGGGGGAGGGGGAGGAGGAGGAGGTAGTCCCAACTATAGTGGACTACGCTATCCCCGGCACATCGACGGAGTAAGCATCCATTTGAAATAATAAAAACAATATTGATAAATCTCCTGATTTTCAAAAAGAAAAACTAAGCCTTCGGGTTTAGTAGCAAGCACCAACTCAAAATGACTAATTTCTTTCGATTTTATTCTGTATTTGAAAAGTCCCCAGGTAGCACGGTGTTATTAGCCAATATCAGAAACAGGAGTTCGGAGAAGATTAGCTAGTCCAGACCAAATCGAGCATTTGTTAAATAATACACGATTTTTTTTTAAATAAAGGTATCAAAACCATCATAAAGCATGTTTTTTTTTTAACCCCTCCGTACTTTCGTATAACACTATACTCAATTTAAAAACTCTGTATCAACATTTAAAAAATATTTTATTCAGCATTTGGTGAAATCGGAGACGCGCCAGTCTACAGCTGTTCACATCGGGTTTGGCCAGTGTCAAACCAATATTATTAGCCAGATGATTTGTGCTACTAGGGTATTAGAAAATTTCCGTAAATCCCTCTATTTATTTCTACATATTTAAAAGAGGTTTTTTTTATGCATACATTTTTAGTTCTAAACCAAAATACAAGTGTTCACGGGAAGAGATATTTCATTTTATTATAAAAAGTGTTTGCATATATTGCCACAAGAAAGATAAATTAATGCATTGACAAATATTGAGAGGTAATGTGAATGATAATTGTATTTCTTTCCTCTTTCAGCTGCTTTTGCATATGCCATCTGGATAGGGGTTATTTTGAAGACGACTTCGAATTAGAGGTAATAGGAATAATTTCGAGATTTTAGATAGTGTAGATATTTTGATATTTAGATTTTTAATATTATAGAAATAAGTTTAATTAGGAAATGAAAACAATATAGTTTTTAATTTTAAAAAAATGGATGGGACTTTGATAGCGATTAGGCTTGATTCATTTCCAATCCGTTTCAAAATTCCAATACTAATAACAAAGACTTAAGAGAATGGACAGTAAACTTCATCTCTCGAAAGAAGACTGCACGCTAAGAAATGCAATAACAGGTCATTGTAGTTTTCATTTTAATGCAACGTTCTAATAACAAGATTAAAGAGGAACATTTAGTATAGTTTTCCATTTTTTAATGTTACCCATTTTATCCCATGGTGAAGTAAAAAAATGTATAAAAACTTAATGAGAAGTATTAATGTTATTTTAACAATATTATTGTAAATATGCTTAATTTAAAGAGAAAAAGCAAAATGTCAAAATACACTAATGAAATCAATGAATTTTTTTTAACTATCACTTGGTAGAATTCTCAAATGGCACCAATCCTATCTATTTTACACCACATGAACATCTCCTAAAAAACAGATTAAGGTACAGATTCTCATACGCATTAATCCACACAAAAGGCTCTTCCTTTAATCAATCTAAGACGAATAAAAAGGAATGGTCTAAATATATCAACGACTTTAAGCTGTAGGCCTGGCTAAAATTCCGAAGTATCAGGAGCATTTCCAGAGGGTCAGACCCTTCTACCCATCAAATCATACAAAAAGCACTTCGTCTAACCAAGCTGGAAAAAAATAAAGTATGGTGAAAATCATTAAAAATAGTTTTCGAAGCAGCCCTGGCTAAAGTTTTGGTCACAACCAGAAGAAGAAGATTCAATTCCGGTGACTTCGGTGATTTTTAAAAGATTTTTTTACCACGTTCCTTTTTTCAGTGTTAACGGGATTATGTTGTTATTCTTCGTCTACTCTCCAACAGGATGGAAAGGAAAAAAATCAAAATCAGGATTCTGGCTATAATAGAAGCTGAGCTGTGAGGGGTCGAAAACGGGCCTAAGCTCGGTCAACATAATATACACTTGCGTGTCTGCCGCTTTGACATCGAACTTGGCGGCGAAACACTACCGCGATCCTGGATTTCTGCGTATGTCTAACAACGTCATTTATTTTGCAGGTCCGTCTTCGGTCGGGATTCCCCTACCCCTGCGGATTCTGCCCATATAGGAGCAAGACATCCAAAGGGATTAGGCTCCACTACCTGATCAGTCACAAGATCGGGCAGGTGAGGCCGCCAAGAATTTAGGATCAGAATTGAAGGTAAGTTTATACTTGTTTGCTATTCTTAAGGTGATTTAAACGCATCTAGAAACATAACTGGGAATATCTGGCATTGGACTCTCCTCGATGCGAAGGAGGGCCACCATCACTGCACCATCAAAGGGCCGAAGTCCCATAAGATCGACTGGACACCTATTAAGTCTGTCAAAGAGAACTAACCCATGTTTAATTCCACAATGGGAGAAAATTTACAATTGCCAACAAAAGACAGGAATCGTATGTCACAATCACCTTCATAGCTGGTAATTTATGAAGGCCGATTCTTTCACTGACGCAGAAATCTGATCCTCTCGTGTGTAAATCGAGTAATCTTTCTCGTTGAATTTTCTGGGAATTTAAAAAGTTCAGTTACAATTTGTAGCTTTTTTCCTAAAGGGCACGTGAATGCTATTTATTGAATCTGTTTTTACCAATCAATTAACACATACTACAGAATTCGACTGATTTGATTATGAAACAAAACGGAATTTTGAAAAGATATTTCAAATGTCCGAAGTTAAATTCATACAAAATTCACTGATTTGAAAATGAGGCTTCAATTTTTTACCTGCCTAATCGTATTGTTAGCTGAAAATTTCAGAGTAGCTATAACTAAGTACCTTACTTCACGAAATATTTTTAAAACACTGAAAAGTCAACTTTTTTTAATTGTGCTTAAGATATTTGTTAAGACAACCAGATAATTTGGAACAGTATATTATTTTAAATCATGGAAGAACGTCTTTAGTTATAGGAGCCAATCTAAATATATTTAGGAATAATAATTGCATAGGAAATATTAATCGAAGTGTAAAATTTGGATGATACAATTTGGAATCTCTGGTCCGAAACGTAAAAAATGAATACCTGAATGTTACTTCAAATATTTATTATTCGTGTTTTTCTGGGCAGTGAATCATCTTAATGTCGCGGACAGTTTGATTTTATGAGTAGCCGGAAAGGTTGCTTAATTACCGCGATGCTGCAATTTTTATCGATTGAAACTAATTTAATTTTCTTTCTTTCTTTAGATTGACTTTTTTTTTTCTTATGAAACTTTGACAATGATACCACCTACGTACCTCTACTGTGACTTACCCACTATGACTCTTCGCTGTGGCTTATTTTCAATGACTCTCTACCGTGACTTTTCTTCTAATTCCCGGATGTGCCTTATAATGTGATTTGACTGTGATCGTGACTTACCTATCCTCGTGACTGTGACCACCAATTGTCTTTCGACTGTGACTTACAGACTGCCTCTCGACTAAGGACTTACCTATGATCCTCAACTATGACTTACCTATATGATCCTCGACTATGACTTACCGATTGTCTTTCGACTGTAACTTTCCGACTGTCTTTCGATTGTGACTTACCGACTCTCTCTCGACTAAGACTTACCTATGATCCTCGACTATGACTTACCATATGATCCTCGACTGTGACTTACCGATTGTCTCTCAACTAAGACTTATCTATGATCCTCGACTATGACTTACCTTATGATCCTCGACTATGACTTACCTTATGATCCTCGACTATGACTAACTGATCTTCGACTGTGACTAATCTATGTTCCTCGACAGTGACTTATTCAATGTGACACTCTTTTCTGAATTATCCACTATTTACCGGAACTTATCCACTACGCATTTTACTATGACATTTTGCAAATTACAACTATTCATAAATGGGATAACCTTGTATCATTAGTTAATAATTACAATCCAATCCACAAAAGAAATAAATGAAATTTTTACTCCACCACATTGCATTTTCTAATTTAAAAACGTATTTTCTGATAGCTTTTACCTCAGTAGAAGGAAACAGGTGAATGAAATGTGGTTCAGAGCTCCATAAATTGTTTAATTGCTAAAATTAGTTAGCAATTAAATATAATGTACCAGGTAAATTTTCATATTTGTTATTACATAGTTTTGTTTTGATACTGCATTCATCAGGAGTCAGGACTGACAAATTGCGAACAAATCCACGTTTCTAATAGAATTAGTATTCGTGATTTCGATTACCTATGAATTCTCAAAACATAAAATATACTCTTGATTTAATTTAAGATATAGGGCGATTTATTTACATTGAAAGGGAGATATTGTGTATTTTAAAAATAGAGAGCACAGAGAATTAAGTGAATATTTCTAATTAATTGCATCCGATTTCCCAAATATTGGTACCAAATATAATAAAGTCTGTTTTATTTTATAAAGTGAATAATTTTATTGAATTGAATTCAGATAATTACAAATAATATGAAACGTAGAACATAACCTTCTTTATAGATAAGATATAAATCAATTCGAATATTAAATAAAGAATCCAGCAGATTACCACTTAGACCTACTCTTAAAAACTATAAGTAGATGGTAAAAAATATAGAAAACTTATTTACAGGTTACAAATAATCATGATGACTACCTGAGAAAGGTAGAAATTCTTTCATATAAGAATTCCTTTTCAAATCCTTTATATTAACTTCGTTTTTGTATCTATGTTAATTTGTTTGTCGATGGCGGCGGATTCTGCGGAGGCCTAATTAACCTACTTGCCGTAATCCAATTGAGCTGAAACTTGGCAGATAGGTTCGATGTCAATGATAATGCATTCTATCAAATTTTGGGGTTGTAACTGCCACTAAAAGGTCGCTTTTACAGAATATAAATAAACCAACTTGACTTCATCCAATCACTTTAAAAAAGCATTGAACCGACTATTGTTAAAACTCTTTCCTGTTGCCAAAGTGTTTTTTAATAAGTAAATAATAAAATTATTTTAATCAGGAAAAATAAAATAGATTATGGTGAGAGGGATAAATTAACGTTCATTTTTAATAAATAAATTTTGAAACATACAACTTGCTGATAGAAATATTTTTGACATCGGCGCTGTGTTGATGAATATAAAAATTGACAATGCATATAAAGGATTTTTTTTTAATATTATTTAAGAATATAACTCTTTATAATGTCCTTATTTATCGCACTTATGATGTTCTCAATGCCAAGATAAAAGTCAAAGATTTATATAATGAATTTAAAACTTTAAATAACTTCATATGTTTTAAAATGTAATAATAAACTTAAGAGGAGACTGTCAGAAAAAGTTATTGCTTGAGGTTTAGAGAAAGGTGTTATTTTTTAATGTGATATCTTAAAATTTTTATCAAAATGACGTTTATTGCAGAAAATTGAAACTTAAAAATGACAAAAGAATATATTTTTGTCCAATTTCACCTCTTCGTCCCTCTGTGAACCTGTCCTATGTTGTTGCAAATGGTTCGTTACAAAATTGGAAACATGGTTAACTTACCCAGATCAATGGCTTCTGCCGTTAGGTTTCTTGACAAAACGGTGGAGAAAATTTCTTGTCCCTGAACTGAAATCTAGTCAAAACACTCTTCTAAAACTTTCTTGAAAGTTCGGGTCCCCAAATTTTTTGCAGGGGAAGAAGCTATCCCCAGCACAAAATATAAGACTCTGGTCAGAACAGGTTTTCTGTGGATTCTACGTGTTTGACTGAGGAAATGAATTACTTCGAAACGGGATTTAAAACTTAAAACATTTTTATTTTTAGTGACAGAAATTAGTTTAAACTTTTAAGTCGATATATATCAAGATTCGCGAAAACAGGATTGTCAACGATATTACTAAGACAAAGCATAAGTCAATATCGGACTAGCAATATTTTCTGCTCTTTTAAGAGAGGCAGCAGAGGTAAAGAGATCTACAAAAAGGACAATTCATAGTTTTTAAACAAAAAATACGGGAACTAGAATTTACATAAGCAGTAGGTTAATGAATAGAAATTTGTGTATTAAAAAATATAAAATTTAATATTAAAAAGTTCTCCGTTTGAAAGCTTTCCTAGCAGACACTCAAGGTAGGTGGCCAATATTATAGTGTAATTGAACATTCCACTCGACCTTCGACCCCCCCTACGTTCCGACGATTCCGAAATATTCTTTACTATATACGTAACATACTCGTACGAGATATTTTTTTTTATGACTTAACGGCTTTGACTCTGTACTTTTTATTTTTTTGTGGGGGCTCTGAGTGAATTATCTTGGGAGAGTGCACCGGGATGTTATGGTATCCAGGTGAGCCAGGCTTAGCAGCTATATGTAAGTTAACTTAAAAGATTTACTTTTAGTATTAATATGTATAAATAAACTTACTTCATTAAAAAAAATGAATTGGAATACTAATGTAAAAAATTGTGATTTAATGTATGTAAATTTTAATATAAATAAAATTAAATTTAGTCCTAAATATATTAGTCTTTATCTCTCTATAGTAAAATTTTTTATTAAATTGTAATTTTAAATACCTCTAAAGTATATAAATATTTCATCCAAATATAATAAAAAAAATCTGAACACTTAACTTAATTATAGATTATTTACATTTCATGTATATTAATAACTAACTTTAGAAACATCTTCTTTGAAAATATCCCATATAAAATAGTCTCGAATAGACTTGATTAAAATTTTGAAAAATTAATTAAATTTTATGACTGATTCAAACTTAAAAAATGTTTTTTCTAAAAACATGAATTTTCTTTCAAATCTCTTAATGAGTTTGTAATTTCCACGATGAAAACTTTTTGTAAAATTTATGATTTTTTCTTACAGTCACGTGACTTTTGAATACTGCTAGCGGTTAGCGGTTACGATTGTATAGCGTCGGTTGTTCATGTTATTGACAGTTTAATTTCATCCTTTGTATTTTATATCAATTATTTCTATTATCAATAACAAAATTGTATATCTCTACACTATTTGATACGTTTATACATTTCAATCACTTTGATTGAATAACTTTTAGCCGTAGAAAATATTACTTTTGATTAAATTATTTTGAGCGCGGATTTTGATGTATTTTTTAAATCAACCGTTGAGTTGTTTTGAAACCAGATCGAAGGTATGTCAAGTTGTAATTTCTGATTCATAACAACTATCATAAGTTTCTTCTTGCACTTTTCCAAAAAAAAATACAGGTTTTTTGATGAAGTTAAATTGATTTCTGTGAAAGAGGGATTATTTTTTTCCTCGAAATGTTATGTTTTTAAATAAATTTGCATTTGTTAGTGTATATCTGAAACATAATGAAGTCATTCATTAGTGTGAATTTTGTAAATTTATGTTTTCTATGTTAAGTTTTTTTTATTCGACTATTTTCTATTTTTGTTTAAATGATTTGGCAAATACCTAAATTGAAAAGGGTTCTTTCCCATAGCATTAACACGTCATTGCACCAGCAAAATATTTGCATTAAGTTAGGATTGTTGTAGTTTCAACACAGTTACTTGAACTCCTGTATCTTGCATTATGCAAGGCCAAAAAAGAAAAGTTTTATTTCCTGTAACATGGGCAAAAATATTAGGGTAGGTAGTGGTAATGCTAAATATATTTAGTATATATGCAAAAGAAAATATTATATAATTATTAATGTTAGATTTAAAGGTACAGAAGCAGTATAGAACCCCATTGGCGACTTTTCCCGGTTTGAATTAATTGGATCTTTAGTCGCCAAATAATTGAGCGGCATTACTGAAGGCTATTTCAATAAATATTGTTAAGCTAACAAAATAACAATTAAAAAAAAATAAAAAAATAGATGATCGCCAAACAATTGAGTGACTGAACAGGTACGGTAAACAACCAAAACTCCATTGGTGTATTTTACTTGGCGCTTTCTTGTAGTCGCCAATAGGGTCTTACACTGCTTCTATACCGATTTAAAATTGATCTGTAGTGTAAACAGGGTTGTACTTAAGTACATTTATTTTTGTGGGTAAATATCCTGTGTATATTACCCATGTAATTATCTAGGGTATATACCCAGGTATTTACCTTAATTGGGTATTTTAGTGGATAATTTTTCTTCAAGTTTAGCTGTTTATCACGCAATCATATTGATGAATGTTATTTTTTTTTATAATTGAAGTTTTTAAGAAATCTAAAAAAACCTTTAGAGTTGAATTTTTTGTTTTGTAATTTTGGGTAGGTTGGATTACAGGAAACGAGCTATTTTTTTTCTGGCCTTAGTTAAATGCTGGGCAGTTTCCAGATACCAGCTTGTTAAAATTAATTGGTTTGATTTAAATCGTATGAAGGTTCTGCAAACATTGTATTAAGGGTTTAGAATTATTGTATGTTGTTAGATGGATTGACGGCAAAAAAGTTGGCAACTTAATACCAAATATGTCCAACCTGTTGATTTGGTTTTCCAGAAACCCTAGTGACTGTTTCAATTTGACAACACAGTGTTTTGGCACCACATTGGATTTAGCATCAAAGTTTTTTGGCGTCATTTTCAATTTTGATGACCTCATCTGACACCTACAGTAAATCTTAATCTAAGTTTATTATCAAAAGTGAAAAGTTTGTTGCTAGTGATGGAGACTAAAATTGCATTAAATTTAATGTCTTGTGTGGTATAGTAGCCCTTCATTACAATAATTCAAAATTAGTTATGTTTCATTCTTAAATTAATTTTTGTTACTATTTTAGATATGTTCATTCAAAGCTGATTCTTCGATATGCAAAGCTCTGGTAAAATAAAATTAGTGGAACTCAATGAACTTTTGACTTGTGTTTTGTGTAAAGGATATTTCATTGATGCCACTACCATTGTTGAATGTCTTCACTCCTGTAAGTCTTTATTTTATTTTAAATTTATTTCTGCCTATATTTTTTTATTTTGCTTCTTCATCCTGTATGTAATGTACCACTTAGATATTAAACATTCTACCTTCGTAGTAATGGAAATCTCACCAATTGTTAAATGTATTTCCTGTTGTCAAAGCAATTTTTTTTTAACTTATTGAGTGCTTAACCATGAAGTTATTTTCAATCAATCGTGCATTCTTGCATAGATTTTGTAATTTTATTAAATTGAATTCCTGTAGATTTATTTAAAAGATTGACTAATATTTTGGGTAAAATTTCCAAGTATAGTATGGATTCTGCACCAAGAATTGTCTACATAAACTGTGTCAAATTATGGCAACTATAGGCAGTTCACTTGTTATTAAAAAATGGCGGCAGCAAAAATTACTGTGTCGCCAAATCCGTACCGTACTTGGAATTTTAAGCATATTTTGGTTACTAAGATTAGCCGATTATGTTTTGTTTGGCCAACTTTTTGTTATGACAAAAAGATTGACCATTTAAAATATGTGTGATCCCACGGGATCCTATGTATTAAGCTGTCGATAGTTGATATAGTTTTTGTTGACAGTCAACCAGGAAAAATTTAGAGCTATCCACCTATTTTTTTCTTAAAATTTCAGTTATTTTATTTTAAGAAAGTTTAAAAAATATTGGTAACAAAGTTCAGTTTCTGGAATTTTTCTCGCAAGCTTCAGTTTGTTGAACCACAGTCCATAAAGTATTTTTACATTCAATGGCAATGATGTAATATTATTTTAAAAATATAATATAGTACTCTGATTTGCATAAATGTTGGCAACAAGAAAGAAATTCAACAATTGATGAGATTTCTGTTACAACTAAAAGGTAGAAGGTTTATTACATAAGTACCAACACTTGTTTCAACTTTATTTTATAAGATTTGCCACAATTAAGTGGAGTTTATCATTTTAAATTTAATTTCTCAGTAATGTTAAGAAAAGGTTATGAAAATATTGAATTTGTTAAAAGAAATTTGTACTTGCGTACTGTCCCTTCGATTGTCATTGACGAACAAAAATTTAGATGTCCAGTTCGGTTCAGACCAGTGCTGGGGTCTTCTGGTAGTAGCCCTTAGCTGAACAAACGGATTGGGCATTCATCTGAACTAACTGTTTTGGTGAACTAAGGGACCAGCATTCAAACTTTCGTCTTGCCACTATACGTGTTCCAAATATGAAATCCATTTTTTTTTTTACGCATTCTCAGTCAAAAAGTGTGGTCCCATACCAAATAACCTACAATGTTTAACTTTGGTATACAGATCAGTGGTGGCCATGGGATATACTATGAAGGTTTATGTCAAATTACATAAGGTAGCTGCCATTGAAAATTTATGTCTTCCAGCAATGTCCGAAAACTAATTTGGTGATAGTTATAAACATTCTCGTCCCTAAAATTGCCTAAAAAGTTGGAAACAAGCATCTTTCCTAGTATTGATCATTGGCATACATATTGTGTGCACTAGTTTGACATGAATTTCACGTATTCCTGGTATTGATATTGAAAACCACACTAAGATGATTATTAGGAACATTTCTGATGTGGTCACATTAAATTTTAGGCCAAAATGAGTGATACAGTAGGCTTGTTGCAAGACATATATGGTGAAATTTTTTTGTTGCCTCGTATTTTCGACAGTAACACCTAAAAAGTTGCCTTTTGATGTAAAAATGAGAATGTCAAAGTTTTATTTACCCGATCAAATAACACTACTTGCTTCATAAGCCCTATTTTTTAAAATGGCTGTTTTTCTAAAAAAAAAAAAATTTTCTGCTATAAAATTAAATCTGTTAGTTCTAGAAAAATGTTTGTTGTGATTCTACCTTTAGTTGTTTTCTAGAGAAAATTAAGCGTCTAAATTTTTACTTCTACAATGTGTTTAAAAAATTTACAGATAGAGGGATGGATGTTTTTTTTCGTTGACTTCGCCTGAAAATAAAATGAATTCTAAAGCAAGATTTTGTTTTTCATTGAATGTATTTGCATTCAAACACATTGAAATAAAGCTTCATTATAAATTATTATTTTAAATGCATGTTTTTTAAATATATTTAGGCTATTTTCTAGTGTATGCACAGACATTTTGATTTTTTTTTCTTCCTTTCCCTTCTACTCGTTGAAAACGTTGAAATTAGTTTCTAGTCTCTGTAATGGTTAGACAGGAATGACTTCCTTGTTTAAAGACTTCTTGGATGTAGTGTTTCCATCCAGTCTTCGACTTGAATTAACGCAAAATTACTTTTTTTTCAGACATTAGACATAGGTTATTTTGAATAAAGTGAATTCAATATGAACTCGCTTGTCTAAGTTGGATATTTTGTGATTCTGGTTTTTGGTCAGAAGCTTTAATTATGAAATAATCACACAGTTGTGAGGAGACATTTAAAAGTATTTATAATAATTTGATAATAAAAAAGCTAGTGAATTTTTTTTATATGAATTTGTTCATTTTAATGCTAGTCACATAATCTTTATTAGATTTAATAGGGCTTTATCAGACTAAACTTGCCTAAATCCCCCCTCAAAAAATATTTCTGGCTGCACCACTGTTCAGTACACTCAAAATAGGAAAAATGCATGTTGCAGCATTATATCACTTTAAAAACAAGTACGAAAATAATGAATTTCCTTTTAATAACTTCCATGTTCCAGGTTTATTTTCTCATCAATAACATATTGAATTTTTCTTATTTATTGTGTTATTTCTTATGTATTTAAAAATTTGTTGAACGTCCAAAAGTCATTATCCTGGCTTATCACTAGAGCCATCTATGCTGTTATAAAAATGTTAAATAAATTAATAATAAAACTAATTTTCTAACAACAATTAATTTAATGCATTTATAATAAAGTGCTTTATACAATGGAAAATAATCTACAATAATTTCATTATTTTTTTGTGTTTAAAAAATTACTAAAATGCATGTCACTGGACAAAGCGTCATTGTCTTGGCATATTGCGTTGAACACTAATTATTTTAACTACAGAAGGCAGCTGCATTCTATTTTTTGTGCCCATTCCAAGAACTTTTATTTCTTTTGTAATCTGTGTGGATAATTATTCTCAGTTGGCACAATTTTTTTTTGTATGGAATTTTGAAGTTTTATTCCATCAGAGTTCTGTTTCATTCACATCATTTTTCTGGCATCTATATAAAATACTAAATGTGTAGGGAAAAAAATTATATTGCCCATATAGAATGCATAATAAAGTCACCTTTTAGGAAATATAGGCCTTAACTTTAAATATTTAAATATAATGTGTCAGCTCCTAATTAGCATCAATTTCGTTACTGTCCTAACCGTCATTGTCCTGACATATAAAAAACACAATAACAGCAAAACAGGATTATGATGCTTGTTATTTATTAAATTATCTGCCCTATCTGACGTTATCCTACATCGTTTTACCCTTGATATTGCCACCTTAGTACAATATATCGGAATGAAATTGCATTTCCCATTTATCTGAATTGGTTAAGATACCATATAGCAAAAAAAATGCCAAAAATGTAGTTTTTTTTATTGTGTTGATAAACCTCTTCCCTAGATAATCTTATCTTTTTTTTTTTTGCAAGAGATCTTTTGATGCCAATTAGTAAAATGTGCATGTTTTTCCGTCTTTTATTGATTTTTAATCTGTTGTGTGTGTTTTTAGGTTTTTAAATATACAGTATCTTTGTGGAAAGAGTTTTATATTGTTATTTAAACCTGTTTGTTTTTGTACATTTTGTGAGGAGTTGGTCTTGAAGTTTTTTGCTTCATATAAAAGTTATCAAAAGCTAACTTAGTGTTTGAAGTGCAATTACCTACTGCTTTTTGTGGTTTGATCAAGTTGTATGAATTGCAATGAATATTTCAATTGGATGATGAATGGTTCGATATTTTATACTGTTGTTAATCTTGTGTACTGATGAATTATTTTTTAACAAAATTAATGTTATTTTTTTATCATTAATGTTTCTCCACTTTAGTCTGCAGAACATGTATTGTTCGCTATTTACACACAAACAAGTTCTGTCCCTCGTGTGAAGTTCAAGTCCACAAAACCCGTCCTTTACTAAATATCAGGTAATATATATTTTTTCTTATTTCTTGCTTCTTTCTTTGGTTAAGTAAAAACGATGTTCTGGAATAGCAGAATTTGTCAACCTAAACAATCTAACGGCTTCGAAATTAGTACAGTTGTCAGTTGAAGTACATACTTGCGTATGTTCGGTTAACCCTGCTCTATACACAATTGGTCGCTACATGTTTTTCCAATCAACATCTTTTGTGAACATGTAAAAAGTTACCAAAAATGATGCGGCACATAAATTTCAAGGTTGTCCAAAAATGTCTCATCTGCAAACTCGCCTGCAGATCGTGCATTATTTGTATTTTTGGTTCTGTCCTGGATCTATTCTTTAGAACTACCGCTTGAGAACAAATAAATAATACAAAGGTATGGGCCCAGCAATTTTATGGTAGTTAAAAAATGTTTGACCTGCAACCTGTTTACAGATTAAATATAATATCTGCCATTTCCAGCACTATCCAGTGGTTAAACCTGATTGGTGTGCATAATACAATGGTGACAGTCATAGGCATTGGTGGCTGCACGTATACATACAGATGCACTAAGAACCAGGTGATTTTTTTCTTAATCTACTTGCCTTCTTAGTCTAAAGGCAAGAAGAGATATCAAGAAGAGTTATCTAATAGAAAGGGAAGCTCCTAATTATTTTCAAGTGATTGTATTTACTTTCTGAAAGTGCAAATCGGGATGTGATAACGGAAAGGTGACAGATCCTAATGATTAAGCTTGGGGGGGAGCCTGAAATTTCTTTAGCCGATGTCAGAATTTTTTGTGTGTCTAATTTCAATTAGATACCAACATTTATAATAATAAGAATTACCCAATTATAGTAAAATGTAAATGTTTTCAGCAGTTATTCAATTTAGCTGATGGCAAATCTTTAGATCACAAAAGGTTTCTACAAATGTTCTTGTTAGGATATAACAGTGGACTGTATTTAATTGATTTGTTTTTGAATAATTGTGAAATAGAAACCTTACCATGCCTTGAATAGATCATTTATTTTAGATATTAACGGCTTAATTTCACAGAAAAATTAATTTTTCACAATTGACTGGAATAAGATTCGGATTTTTACAAGCGACACATTTGATTAGATTTCGACTTCTTACACACAGAGAATGAAAGTTTCAGTTCGTCTTCCAAAAAGAATACAGTTAAAAAAAATGAAAGTTTTTTTTTTGTTTTGTTCTGAAAGAATGTCTGCTTACTACTGCCATCTAGTGCTGATCTCACGACTGAACAGTTCTAATTGTATGTTTTCGCAAAAAAAAAAAAAAAAAAAAAAAAAAAAAACAGAAATATCTTGAGATATCCAAAGATTTGAACATCTACCATAGTTTTTTAGAATTTTTGCTAAAAAAAGCACTTACAACTTCTCTTCTGGTTGATCTTCCAAAAAAATCACTTGTTTTGAGTTACTGACTCATCTGTTATGTACATACCTTGTTTTTGCTTTCCTATATATTTCTAAAACTATTTCTTTTAATACCATTGTATTTAGTACCGAGGGATTATTGAAGCTAATCAACTTTATTTTGCTATTTTCTTAAATATTTTTGTGTTTCAGATCTGATCAAACCCTTCAAGATATTGTTTACAAAATAGTTCCTGGTTTGTTTAAAAGTAAGTGTGTACTCTATATCATTTAACATACTTTGTAAGAATATGTTTTGATCTTCATTTGTTTAATCATGTTAACAATTTATTAAGTATTTATTTTTAGTTCTAAATGTATTTATATAGCTGGATATGTACATTTCTTTTCAAATTATTCTCTGTCAATTTGTATTTTTTCTGTTCTGTAATTAGCAGTGAGATTTTTGATATCAGAATTTAGTTTCGGGTGAAATTTTTTCTGAAATTACTGTTTGCGATAAAAAATCTTCATTAATTTTGTTGCCTTTTAGATGAAATGAAAAGACGGAGAGACTATTACCAACAACAGGATGCTTTGGGTAAGTTTTCTTTGTTAATTGATCTATGAACATCGATGCTTTATATCGATTAAATTATATTTGCATCGAATATCGATGCTTTATATCTTTACATAAATTGCAATGTCTGTATGCATGTAGATACTTCTATAACTCAAAATCTAGGGCTGCCATAGGTGACTATTTTTGAGACGAGGCTACTATGGCGACTATCTTCGCCAAAATTGGCCTATAAGCATCCTTTTGAGCTTATATTGGTACTTTTTTAAATATTCAGCTACTATTTTGGAGAAAAATTTTGTTTTTTCATTTTTATCTACAAGTAAAATCACATAAGGAACGAAATCAATAATCTAAGTTGGGTCGTGACATCAAAAGTAGGCAGTCTCTGTTCTTTAGGTCTGTTGCTTCCACCAATGATGTCGCTCTTATAGAGTTTGATTAGAACTGAACTGAAGAGGATTAAATGTTTTTTCTTTTTCTATTGGTTCTGTGGTGAATCGCTGTAACTTTTGCAATGCATATTTAGAAGTTACATACACGCCGTTCGGATCAAACCAAAACCCAACGATCACTTGACACCATTCCTCTGGTGTTGCAATCAGGGATGCCAGTTTTCCTCCTTTTTGGATTTTTCTGTAACATTTTCCTTCTCTTTGTCCCTGTTTCAAGGATCTGCATTTTTCTTATCTGAACCAGTCTGAACTGTGTTATTTTATTAACGGGGAATATTTTTTGGTTCTCCACAGGGGAGGGAATTCTGATATTAAGGATTTCTGAACAATTAATCTTTTAACAAATGAGACAAACTTATGCTTGGGCAGCAATGAATCTTTCAGCAAGCATGTTATTGAATATTTAATTTTTTTACAAAGTGACTTCTTACAGACATATAACTTAGAAATTTTCATGTGAAGTGGCAAAAGCTGGGACCTATACACAATGATGGGTTTCCGTTACGCAGAGCCTTACACCTAGTTTAAAATATAGTTTTTCAGAATTAATTGTCAAAATATTAATTTTAGTATTTCAGGATACACTATTTTTCATACCTGAGGGTACTAAAGCAACTATTTTTATGCTGTTAAGCTGTGGCAGCCCTGAAAATCTACTGAACATACAAAAAATAGTAATTACTCGCAATTTTTTTTTTTTTTTTTCATATTGCAGTCAATTGCTTTATTTATATTTATTAAGTTAGGCGAGGAGAGAAATAAAACAACAGGGTTTTCACTTAAGTATCATACTGTCAATTTTAAATATGCAGGTGTACAACTAGTTAATATATTGATATACATGTATATAAATCTGACATGTACAAGGACATCTTAACTGCAAGAAACTGAAAAAGAAGCTTTTGACATGGAATGTAAGGCAAAATTGACAAATTCATTTTAAAATTAGCACTATATGTATAATGCTTTCAAAAAACAAAATATTTTGTGAATATCTGTAGGGCCATCCAGCCACGTTATAAAGATAGGTATCAGAATAATAGCATAATGGCTTTCTTTTTCAGGAGCATTGTTAGATCTTGAATAATAAGGGGTAGATTCATTATTATTTCTAAACAGTCATTTCAATATAAATGGACTTAGTTTATTCATAAAAATTCAACTGAGTTTTATTTTGTTTTAATTCAAGCCAAATGTTCTTAATATCTCTGTAGAGACAGACTAAAGTCCTTGTTGACTTGTACACATATGATTTAACCATGAAGTGCAAATGGTCTTTCTTACATTTGCTATAAAGAACTTAAACCTGATGTCTTATTAAATATCTTTTGAATAACATAAATTGCTCTAGTATTGCTTGCAAGATTATTGCAGATTATTTATAAACTGTTGTTACTGTTTTCATAAATATTCATAAGCATACTTTTGCAGGTAGTTAATCCAAGTTTATATTCTGCAGAGCACTAATATATATATATATATATATATATATATATATTAATTTGCTGCTGCAGTCTTTTGATAATGTTAGATATACACCAGTAAAACTTTGTAATAACCTGTTGTATTGGATTTTGTTTGATTGCTAATAGAACTTTTCAATTACCAATGATTAATTTGCTTTTTCTACTTATGAATATGTAGTTTTACATTTCTCATACCCCTGGAAATCCTCAAACTTTTTTTATATTTTATTTTGATGGGTATTTAAGTCCTGATGAATCAAAATCGTATTTCATTCATTCAACTAAACTAACTAATGCCATCAATTTTGAAAAATTACAAGCCTATTGAATTAACAGGTGCGACGTGAGAGTTTTAATGGACCCAAGAATCATGCAATGTTGTCTAAATGTTATAGTGTGTCTATTTGTTACAATCTGGTTAAAACTCGCCTAGATAATCAGTTTGACACATTACATTGAGGATTAGTGTAGCATTTTCTGATATGGGTTTAGTTCGTAACGAGCGAACCAATCGTAATATACTCAGAACTGAGGTCGCATTTGCCCTAATTTGCCTTATAATTCCTACTTAAAATGTTTAAATAATTCCTTAAAAAATTAAAAACCTTGAAATTTCCCCTTATTTTCCACCAAAACCATTGAAATATATCCCCCTTTTCATTAGTCTTATAATATTATATCTCGAATGTAGAATTTTTTTGAGGTAGTTCTAAATTTATGCACACAATTTTAGCCTATAATGCTTGTCATTCAGGATTTTTTTTAACCTCTCAGTCATTTCAAAAGTTGTGTGTAGTTGAAGTGAATTTTTTTTTATATTCTTCATTTAACTATTGATTTTCTCTATCTAAAAGTCCTGTAAGTAATTCCAGTGTGCCTAAAGCAATTATAAAATAGTTTCCAAGACTGAAAGCTTCATATGCCTAACATTTCCATTTCAATCACCTTTTGACTGTTAAAAAAATGTACCTTTTATCTTTTTCAGTTATTCCATCTTCCAGTGAGAAACGGGGTGACATATGGGGATGTGACCGTCTTATATTCACACCAGAAGATATTATTAGTGTTTCCTTAGAATATTCTCCTTTGTAAGTATGATCACTAGTTTATGAAGTATTTTAATGTATATAAGAAAGCAATGAATATTTTTTTACTTTTAAGAACCCATATGGGAGGATATTAAGAATACATATTGTAATGAAATGATAGCAAATATTATTCGATTTTTTTTTTTTTTTTTTGCAAGACCCCTACAAGAATTATTGCCAAACTGGCTATTTATTCGAAATGAAGAATGAAAATATACAAATGATAAATGACATCAAATCCACATCAGTATTATAGTGTAATTGAAAGTTGTGCGATGTTCCACACCCCTAGTTTTATATTGTATGTTATCTAAAAGAAAATAGTTTGCCATCTTTCAGCCTATATATTTGTTTTTATGGTTAAATATGCTTGTGTAACTCTTCAGACTAAATATCTGAACTCTGAACTGACTAAGAAAAGCAAAGTGTTAGTTTTTCTTAAGCTTTATTTAGAATCTGTTTTGTTAAATTTCAAATTTATTGCCTGTGAAATTTAATTCCAAACTATATAGGCTTGTAAGATTCATAAGTAAAATTAAAGTTGTTTTTAATATCTCAGACTTTTTATAATTATGTGTATGTATTATAAAAAAAATTTGTTAGCAGCAAACTGTTTATATCACTAAGAAGGTGGAACATCGCACAACTTTCAATTACACTATAATACGGATGTGGATTTGTGTCATCTACAGTATTTATATTTTCATCATTCGTTTAGTAAAAAGGGCCAGTTTAGCATGAATGTTTGCAATGATTCTTGTAGGGTCTTTAAAAAAAAAAAAAAAAACTCCACCAAAATGATGATTTTGGTAATATACTTAATGGTAATTTTTATATTTTCCTTACTTATAAGTGAAACTGAGCAGAGAGAAAAAAAAAATAACGATAGTTGATGAGGGAACTCAAGGAAAGAGAACTCTGTTAAAGGCATTCGTTTTTCAACTCTACTCCATTAAAGCATTTTTACGGGAATTTCAGAGGTGGGAATGATTAGAGCACTTTAAGAGGCATTGCCACAGCGATTTTGAACAAAATCGTTAGAGCCATTTTTTAGCAATTACTGAAAAACATGATTTTTTCAATGGCAGCTACCCTATGCGCATGTACGATTTTGATGAAAACCTTAATGGTCGGTCCTTGTGCCATCACCAACCCACACACCAAATTTGAACATCATAGTTCAATTTGTTTGGGAGTTATGTTGGCCATGTACACTAGGGTGGAGTGAAAAAATTAAAATTTTATAAATGTAAAGTAATGGTGCGGAAAAGTTGTCTCTTATTTATTATTTACCATGCAAAAGCATTTTATTGACATTTAATACCTAGAGGTTCCGCTCGGAGCATGAAATTTATAGATTATGCGTCAGAACTTGATAAAGGCCACTGATTGAGTATGACATGGGTAGTTCGGAAATTCAGATACTTCAGGTTTGCCATCAAGTACCATTTCTTTGAAAGCTTCATCTGAAATATCCATGTTAATTCGCGGTTCTGTTTTTTTTCCAATTCTGACAATCATTGATATCATGGTAGTCTTCAGTTTAAATTGGGAATTTACGGACTCCAATGTAGCATATTGCAGCCAAGATTCGACGTACCAATCATTCCCCTTATGAATTTTCGATCATTTGTAATCATAGCTAATAGTAAATATCCTGGACTACTAAAGAAACCATCGCTTAAATCACAGGATGGATCACAGATTTCAGTTCCATAATGAATTTTAATCATAAACCACCATGGCGCATAAACTTTTGTAATGTATTCTGCTAGAGTGTATAGATTCTGTGATGGATTATTGTTTGCCGTGTATAAAAGCATAATACGATTTGTAGTTGTCAATCACTCTAAATGTGATAATGCTCCAGGTTCTCGTCTTTACAAAGTTGTTGAACATTGTCCTCTAGCCACAGTTTGGCAAACATCATATAATACTATTGATCTATGTTTAAGTCTCTTCTAACATTTTGTGGCAAGCTTGCTGAAAATGTTTAGAATGTTAGGTAGAATTGCTAACTGTCAACAATTAGTCAATGCTTTTCCAATAATACCAGAGAACGCACGAGGACCTAAATGTTATACTAGATCGTTTGAAAGGAACTGGCATACCAACCATTGACAGATTTTTTTTAATAAGAAATACTTTGAGCAACCTTATTACTACTCCATTTCTTCCAGTAATGACACTCGTTCCATTATATTCAAAGAATGTAATTTTATCAGCAAGTATTGTAGTCTCTGTTAGATATTCACTTATGCTCTTATACTTAAATCAGGGATGAGAGTTTTCCTCCTTTTTTGTTTTTTATGCAACATTTTCCTTCTCTTTGTCCCTGTTTGGAGGATCCGCATTTTTCTGATCAGAACCAGTTTGTCATGCAAAAAGTATACTTTTCCTCATGTCTTAACAAAGGATTTTCTCTCTTAGCTCCCCTTTCCTCACAGATTACTTCACAAGCTCCTAATATTTGAAATGTAATTATTATACAGTATGAGAAATTTCATTGTATCTTTAAAATTATTGAATCATCCTTCCTGCATACTTTTTTGTTGAATTTTTGCGTATTTCTTCCACAAGCTTTTTTGACAAAACTTTTGGATTTCCTCCTTTTTGCTCTCTGATTACTCTCATTTCTGTTAAATTCATTTCTTGCCAAGTTCTTGAACAGGAGTAACATGTTTTTCAATTACTGCTTTGCAGTATTTTTTTCCATCTTACCTGACAAGTTGTATTTATTGTCTTGTATTTTTTACCTTCAAAGTACAATCCATGCACTGATGTTGGTAGTTTTTTATTTTTTATTTTTTTTAACCTGTTTGCTCTGACTTTTCTTTTTTGTCGCTCTCATGATTTTACTATGTTCAATAACGCTTGAAGAATCTTGATCCATTACTATACCTACATCTTGAGTCACGGTACTTGCGATTGCTGCTTCTGCTGCTCTATTAGATTGACCATATCTGTCACACCCTCTTTCCAATGTTGGTAGAGGAAGTTGTATTTGTTGTGAATTGTGGTGGCTGCGCAGCTCCATGACTGGCTGTTAAAGTAGAAAGCATGACATTATTATCGTGTTATATCATTTTCGGATGAATTTGAAATTGATTCTAAGAACACTGGTGCTGTATTTTCAGTTCTTTTAGCAATTTTCAAAAGTCAAGATTTTTCCTGTGCTTTTTGTTCGGATTTCTATCGAATGGTCTTTGTTGTCTTTATGTCAACTGCAGTTCTAATGACAATTTTTTTAACAGTTTATTGTTAATGAAGAAACACCCGTTCTTGAAAGGGACCTTTCAAAACTTTTCACATTTTCAAAAGAAATATCAACATTTACAGGTTGATGTATCAAACAGTTTTAGTTTCACTTCTTCTCTGAATGCTTTGAACTTGACCTAGTAATGTTCACTTATTTGTTTCCCTTTAATTGATTTTAACAATCCTTTGTACTTGAGAATAGAAGCTATCTTCTATATTTCTTGTCTCTAAAGCAATAATTTCTAAGACTTCTTTTGCGGTCGGTTCTTTCATTGTTTCATATGGCTTTAAATCATGCCTCACATATAAATAGTACTTTATAAGTGAAAAAAACAATCTTACTAAACCTCTTTGGTTCTCCAGACACTTTTAGGGCATTTTACTGTAGTTCTTGTTTTATCTTTGCTACTGATAGTCATTTTTCATAATGCTCTAGGACACATAAGCACGAGCTCAACTAATGAATACCTCCGTTTCCTTTCAATATTCCCTTAACGTCAAGTGCTTTTCGACAAATTCAATCCTTAAATTTTGCTCGATACTTTAAGGATAACAATTCACAAAGCTTTTATTTCCGGCGTTTTTCAGTTATGTATTTTTAGTAAGTAGCAAATCGCGAGCGTAGCGTTATCGGGCGGGCACAGGCGACTTATTTGAGAAGCAATTACTGGGGGTTAGCGAGCAGCAGGAGGCGCCGTCCCCAAGTTATAAATATTAATTTCATAATTATATTAGCGGTTTCATATTCTGTGTTACACTTTTGCTGGATTGAAAATTGAAACCTGATTTAAAAAAAAATAATTTACAAATTGTTACAAATATTCAGCTATTTTTGTAAAATATAACCTCTGAGCGGAACCTCAAGAATAAAAGATTGAATAAAACTTTTTTAGCCTAATCTTTATGCAGGGCGCCCAGCAGTCCTACTTTTCCTACTTTTTAGTAGGAAAGTAGGAAAAGTCCTACTTTTGGAAAAAAAAGTCCTACTTTTTCAAAGTTTCTCTTATATAATTTATACTACATGAAAAGCGTGCACCCTTTTTTTTTTCTTCATCTTTTTTTTTTTTTGCTTGTGGTTTCCCTGAAAGCTGGGTTTTGCAATCTACACAACGTCCAGAATGTCTTCAGAAAAGCAGTAAATGAATTTGGGGATGAAATTGTGGATTTCATTGTAGACTTTCACTACTTCTTTAAACAGTCCCCTGTCAGAGTTGAGGAATTAAAAGATTTGCAAGATGAACTTGTATTCAAGAATCTTAAGCTTGTTGAAAGTAGGTGGCTGAATCTTGGTCCTGCGATAGACAGGCTTGTCAGCCAATATGGCCCGTGGTTTCTGAATATTTTTTTAAAAGGTTGCCCAAAAGAGACCTAAAGATTTCTGAAAACGCTCGTTATTTGAGGATTGTGATGTGTCTGAAAAGGCCCAATGCTACTTTGGTGAAAGTACTCTTCCTTCTCTCCTTGGCAAATACCCTGCAACCTATCTTAGCTCTTTTTCAATGAGAAGAACCTTTGATACATCTTGTGTATGAAAGTATGGATTCCTTAGTAAGAAAGTTGTATGGCCATTTCTTAAAGATAATGAAATTTAAAAAAAAATAAGTCTACAAGAACTGCAGCTGTTAAAGTTTCCAGCAATAGACTTTGAACTTGACGATGATGAACTTGAAATTGGTGTTCAATCGCAAAAGTATTCGACAAAGGTTAAGAAAACTCTTCAAAAAGAATTGACAGTATTAATGCGAAAATGTCTCTAAAATGTAGCCCAAGAATTACTAGAGAAAACCCTTTCACTTAATATTGTGATAAAAGAAGCAAGGTGTCTGAAGCCAGAAAATATATCTGAGTCCCAGTCTTTAAAAGCAGTTAAAAATCTTTCATCCAATGTTCACCTAAGCGCTCTGTTAAATGTTGACTTAATAGTTGACGAGTGGAGGGTTTTGCAATACGAGAACATTCCAAAAGACTGGTACACGTACGAAATTGAAGATGAAGCATTTCCTAGATGGATCGATAACTTCTTTAACAACATCTTCTCTCTTAGGAATGATTTAGGACAGGAAAATATCCCGAGCTTACAAGATTGGGTAAGGTTATCATCGTGCTTCCACATGAAAATGCAGATGTGGAACGAGGGTTTTCCCAAACATCAAACTTCTTGTTAGACTCCAGAACGGGTCTTACTCAAGCTTTAATAAGTGCACTACAAACAACAAAAGATGGATTAACGGTATACAATGTCATTTAGTCTAAATTCCTAGAGAATTTATAAAAAAGGTTGCAACCGCATATAAGTCATATATGGAAAGAATTGAAGAAGATAAGAGGATTGCATCTGAACTAAAACAACAAAAAGAAAGGAAACAAAATGAAGGAGACCAGAAAGAGCTTGAAAGATAGAAGGCAGATATGGAGAAGAAAACACTAACTGCTAAGGGAGCAATTCGTAAAGAAAGGTCATTAGAAAAAGTAGAAATGGAAGCAACAATTGAGAAGGACACTTACAAAACATTAGTTGATGAAGTGAATGAAAGAATAACTAGGGGTGTAGAACATCGCACAACTTTCAATTACACTATATTACTGATGTGAATTTGTGTCATTTACTGTTTTTATATTTCCATCATTCGTTTAGAAAAAATATCCAGTTTGGCGATATGCTTTTCAATAATTCTTATATTATCCTTAGATCAGGAGGTTCCAAAACAAGAAGAAATGAAAAAAAAAAGAAAAAAAAAATCAAACATTTTTTTTTGACCGAATCCTATACTTTTATTACCCTATGTATTACATATGGGTAATTGAAAGTAAAAAATCAGGATTTAAAGAGTGTGGAAATTGGACAAACAATGCTGGAGGTTGCTTGCAAAACAGTTCGGGAAGGGATTTCTCATTTAAAGCAAATCAGAAATGAGCAAAAGGAAACTGAAAACACTAAAAGAACAATGTTGTAGACTTTTTTTGCTCTAGTCAAAGTTAAAAACAAAAGAAGTGAAAATAACATTTTTATTGTATGACTAGCTGAATACCTGTGCTTCGCTACGAAATTTTAACATGTGTAATATTTTAGTTAGCTATGAGGCCTCGCGTTGTAGAGATCCATCATTGGTAAATAGGACCCAGTTTTTGGCGCTTCGCTTACAGGAAGGTTCATCGCAACGCAAAATCGAACTCGGTTCGTTCGCGGAAAAATTCATTGACACATAAGTACTGGCTTACTTCACTCACTGAAAGGTTAATTAATATGCAAGAATAGGCTCGCTTCTCTCGCTGAAAGGTTCATTGTTGCTTAAGCATAAGCTCGCTTCACTCACTAAAATCTATAATTGCTATGTAAAGCCTTAATATTATAAGCCTCTCCCCTGTCGAGAAAAAAAAAAAATCAAAATCCAGAGTTAATACAATAATACAACACTCCTTTAAGATTATTTTAACACGTGTTTGTGAAAAGCAAAATTAGAAGGCCAAAACTACTTATGTTGAAACTTTCAGAGCTCTAGGCCTGTTAGAAGTCGCTTTTTGTGAAAATATTAATTAAAAATATTAATCAAATTAAAATTAAATTTTTTTTTTGTCAATAGTCCAATTAGAATGCCAAAACTACTTGTGTTGAAAATTTCAGAACTGTAGCTTAAGTAGAAATCGTTTTGTAAAATATTTGTTAACATATTAAAAAAGAACTAAATAAAAATTTTAAATTCTGTTTTTCAAAACTCCAATTAGAAGGCCAAACTACTTATGTTGAAAATTTCAGAGCTGTATCTCTATTTGAAGTCACTTTGTAAAAAAAAAATAATTAAAATATTAATTTAAAAAGTACAAATTAAAATTTTAACATTCTGTTTGCCATACATAAAGTTAGGAGGCCAAAACTTCTTGTGTTGAACATTTCAGACCTCTACTCCAATTTTAAGTAGGTTTTCTATAGATCCACAGAGCTACAGACAGACACACAGCTTGTTTTATTATTATAGACTAGCTAAATACCCGTGCTTCGCCACGAAATTTTACCATTTACAATATTTTAGCCAGCTCTGAAGCCCCGCGTTGCGAGAATCCATCATTGGTGTATAGGCCTCAATTTTTGATGTGTTGCTCTCGCAGGAAGGTTCATTGCAATGCAAAATCGAGTCGCTTTGCTCGCTGAAAAATTCATTGACACATAAGCCCAGACTTACTTAACTCGTTGAAAGGTTCATTACTATGCAAACATGAGCTCGCTTTGCTCGATGAAAGGTTCATTGCTGCGTAAATGTAAGGGCGCTTCAAACACTAAAAACTAACTGCTGCGTAAAGCCTTAATATTAAAAGCCCCTCCCTTGTTGAGAAACAATAAAAAAATTCCCCGTTAATAACTATAATACAACACCCCTTTAAGAATATCTTAACATGTGATGTATGTAAAAAGCAAAATTAGAAGGTCAAAACTACTTATGATGAAACTTTCAGAGCTCTTAGGCCTATTAGAAGTCGCTTTTTGTGAAAATAATAATTAAAAATTCTTCAAAAAACAAATTAAAATTTTAACTTTCTTTTTGTCAAAAATCCAATTAGAAGACCAAAACTATTTGCGTTGAAAATTTCAGATATATAGCCCAATTCGAAATCGTTTTGTAAAATATTTATTAATTAAATAATTAAAACACAAATAAAATTTCAAAAATCCAATTAGAAGGCCAAAACTACTTATGTTGAAAATTTGAGAGCTGTAGACCTATTAGAAATTATTTTGTAAAATATTTATTAATTAAAAAATTAATCAAAAAAGAACTAAATAAAAATTTAAAATTCGGTTTTTCAAAAGTCCAATTTGAAGGCCAAAACTACTTATGTTGAAAATTATAGAGCTGTAGCCTTATTAGAAATCATATTTTAAAACATTTATTAATTAATTAAAAAAAGAACTAAATAAAAATTTTAAATTCAGTTTTTCAAAATGCCAATTAGAAGGCCAAAACTACTTACATTGAAAATTTCAAAGCTGTAGCCCTATTAGAAATCGTTTTGTAAAATATTTATTAATTAAAAAAGAACTAAATACAAATTTAATATTCTATTTTTTATAAGACCAATTAGAAGGCCAAAACTAATTATGTTGAAAATTTCAAAACTGTAGCCTTATTAGAAGTCGTTTTGTAAAAAAAATTGTAAATTATTTAAAAAAATTAATTAAAAAAGAGCTAAACAAAAATTTAATATTCGGTTTCTTAAAAGTCCAATTAAAAGGCTAAAACTACTTATGTTGAAAATTTCAGAGCTGTATCTCTATTTGAAGTCACTTTGTAAAAAATAAATTAAAAAAAGAATTAATTAAAATTTTTAAATTCTATTGGACATACATAAAATTAGAAAGCCAAAACTTCTTATGTTGAAGATTTCAGAGCTGTACTCCAATTTTAAGTAGATTTCTATAGAGCCACAGACAGACACACAGCTTGTTTTATTGTTATAGATTACTAATGGTTTGCTTTGCGTTACATGTTCCTTCAGAAGTGATCCATGCTTGTTTTTTATTTTTAAGCTTAATTTTATATTTAACTAGTATAATCTATCCAACTGGTACCGAACCGGCGCTTTCGGGACGAGATTTGCATTAATTCTTTTATAAATATTATATTTAATATATATTTCACTTGATCTATAGAATGTTCATTTTAAAATAAAAATACTGTCGACAAATTAGTATGCATTTGAAATAGACGTTTTTGTTTGTTTCTTACTTTAAGGAAAACAAATCCTACTTTTCCTACTTTTCAGCAAAAATGTCCTACTTTTCCTACTTTTTAAGCTTCAAAATCCACTGGGAGGCTTGTTTATGGCATAAAATGATAACTTTTTCGCATTATTACTAATTGATTTTCGAAAAGAAATATTTTTGCCTAGATGTTCGCTTTACCCTAACGAACACACAGACAGACATTTTTTCTAGATCATTCTTTTGAAATCGGGATATTCCAAAAAACGTGGAGAAATGCAAAAAAATCATTTTTTTTTTTTTTAAATGCTATACTTTTATTACCCTATGTATACATCTGGGTAATTGATAGTAAAAAAGTTGGAGTGGCAAATCACTAAAATAGAAATAAGAAGCATTCAAAATTATGAGAATTGAAATGTTCATTTTTGATGTTAAAGAATTGAGTCTTTTTAAAAACATTTATTGTGATATTTATTTTTTTGCAGGAATGAACTGATGCCTGTAAACTTGCAAGCCAACATGTACCCTTTAAAGGTATGATTCATTAATTATCATTCTTTCATTATTTAAAAAAAAAAAATAAAAAAAAATAAAAAAAAAAAAGTTGCAAAACGTTCTTTTTATTTTTTACTTAACTTTAAAGGTTTTTTTTTCCCTTTTTTTTCTCTAAATTTCATAATTGGCCAACATCATTTCACTTTTGTTCCGCATTTAAGCTGGGTAGCGTATGTTAGAAAACAAACACAAACCTCGTCATTCAAGTTCAGTCGAAGAACTAATTTTTTTTTTCAATTTTGCCACTTAAGTTTTTTAAAACTCAAAACAAAATATTATAATATTATGACTAAGGATTGCAAGCTACTTATAAATAGTTTTGATTTTACAGCTTCCTCCCCAACCACGAGAGAACTGTTCACTACATTTTAAGTGAAAAGTTCTGACATGAACTCCACTTCACAACACGGTAATCTATATCAATGGCAATATACACAATACAATCCTCCACTTAATTTGAATCTTACCTAAAGATATTAGCAAACAAAACATCCTACGCAATATAAACATAAACATGAAAAATATAACTAATGAAATTACATGACAAGATATTCAACCAAATAGGAAATTACAATATTTTAATCATAACTATTATTTTTCTAAAAATAAACGCGTATTAAAGTTCAACTTTAAGCTTAATTAGTAACTGGCATGCGACTTAAAGTATCTGCATTAATGTGTAATTTTCCCTTTCGGTGAATAACCTTATAGTTATAAGGCTGTGAAGTCAGTGCCTAGCGCATAAGTCTTGGATTGTAGCCAGCATTTGATTTTAGCCAAACCAATGGGTTGTGATCTGTTTGAATCTGAAATTTGATCTGACCATCCAGATAACAGTGCAGTTTTTTACGCGCCAAACAATGGCAGCACGTTCCTTTTCAGTGGTTCCATACTGTTTTTCAGCATCAGAAAACTTTTTGCTCAAGTATAAAATAGGATGCTCTTGTCCATCATCATCTATTTGGGAAAGTACAACTTCCATTCCTTTATCCGAAGCATTACATTGCATCAAAAATCCCTTTTGGAAATCTGGTGGTGCATACAAAACAGGATGAGAACCTAATTTATACTTCAATTCTTTAAAGGCTTCTTCACATCTTTCGTTCCACACTATATTTCCTCTTCTTGCACTACCCTTCAGTGTTTCACTTAAAGGCGCGGAAATACTAGAAAACATTGGGATGTATTGTCTATAATAACCTGCTAGGCCCAAAAACCCTCGGATCTCTGATTTATTAGTGCGTGTAGGGAAATCAGTAATGGCTTTCACTTTTAAATTAGCAGGTCGTCGAATTCCTTGGCCTACAACGTGCTCAAGATATTTCACATGAGCTTGTGCGAATTTGCATTTAGATGGTTTAATGGTCAAACCTTCCCTTTTAATTTGGATAAGCACAGTCTCAAGATGCTTTGTATGTGAGTCAAAGGTATTAGAAAAAATCACAACATCATCCAGGTACGGTATAGCAAATTCATCACAGTCCTTCAGTAATTCTGCCATCATCTTACTAAAAAAGTATGGAGCATTTTTTAAACCAAACGGCATTCTTAAGGGACAATAAGTTCCAAAGCTGGTCACAAAAGATGCAATCCTTTGAGCATTTGCATTAAGTGGAATCTGCCAATACCCCTTTGCCATATTCAATATAGTGATATACGCAGACTTAGCCAATTTTCCTACCCTTTCTTCAATATTCGGCAAAGGAAAATATTCAGTGCGGGTAATTTCATTTAATCTAAGATAGTCTATACAAGGCCTAGGATCTTTAAACGGAGCTTCTACCAAGATCATTGGCGATGTAAAATCCAATTCACACATTTCTATAATTTCTAAAGAAATCATATTTTTAATTTCGTCTTTTAAAATTTCAGTTTGACGAGGAGAAAGTCGATAAGGATTTGCCCGTATTACTTTTTCTTCTGTAAGTATAATATCATGCACAGCTAAATTAGTCTTACCAGGCTTATTCGAAAAAATGCGAGAAAATTTGCTCAACATCTTATGTAGAATTTCCAGTTGTTGAGGTTCTAGTTTTTCTTCCAAATTACTTTGCTGTACCATCTCATTAAAACTGAATATATTGGGGTTTGAATGAAGTTGAGGAATGAAACACTCTTGTTCTTCAGCGTTTTCTGTGTTTTCACAAGGCAAAAAGTGTATTTGCTTGGGTCTCTTGTAATAAGGTTTCAACATATTTACATGATACACTTGTGTTTTCTCTCATCTGTTAGTCTGCTCAACGATGTAGTTAGTTTCTGAAATTTTCTTAAGAATAGTTCCAGGACCAGTCCAATTTGCAGATAATTTATTTAGCTTTGATGTAGCTAATACTAGCACCAAATCTCCCTCTTTGAACTCTCTTTTTACTGTGGTTTTGTCATAATAAGTTTTCCTTTTGATTTGAACGTCAGACATCTTCTCCAACCTAACTTTTGGCTTCGCTTTAATCTATTCATCAAATTGAAAACATGTTCGGTAACCAAAGAGTCAAAGGTGTTCTTAAAATTTTCCCAAACACATGTTCAGATGGAGTAAATCCAGTGCTTTCATGCCTTACATTTCTTAAAGCAAATAATGCAGAATACAGTTGCCGCTCCCAGTCGGGCCCTGCTTCTAAACACAAAACTCTTAAGATACGTTTTAGAGTTCTATGAAGTCGCTCTATGGGATTGGACTGGGTATGGTGTACTGAACTGTGAGTTACTTTGCTCAAAAAATTCTGTCGTCTGAACGCTCATGAATGAAGAACATGATCGCATTGTACTTCCTTCGGAAATCCGACTCTGCTAAATATCTGCAACAGAGCATCAGTTACTGATATCGAAGATATATCAGGAACAGCCTCTGGATATTTAGATGCTAAACAAATACAAGTTATAATATACCGATTTCAATTTGGAATGACGGCATCAGTCCACATGCATCAATATTCAACTTAGAAAATATTTCCTGAATAATTGGCATAATCTTCAGAGGTGCTTTTTTCTTCTCATTAGTTTTTCATGCTTTTTGGCAAACGTCACAACTGCGAACAAAGTCTTCTATATTCTTGTAACGTCCAGGCCAGTAGAAATGCCTACCAAGCATATCTTTTGTTTTTGTGATTCCTAAGTGAGCTGCAGAATCTTCATGACACATCACTTTAATGGCTTCTCTGAATTTATTCGGGATAACTATTAATAATTTTTCTTCACCATGGTGATCAATTTTGCATTTCATCAGTACATTATTTCTCACTAAATAAGGCTCCTTTCCAGAATATCAATTTTTAGCGACCATGGAGTACAGAGGTTATAAAATCTTCACATTCCTTCTAAGCTTTGATAAAGTCGTCTTTGTTTACTTTTAAAAGCGAGAGAACATTGTTATCTTCAGTTTCTGAAAGGGGAAGAAACTCTCCATCATTTTCCTCCAGGTTTATTTCATTATCAGGAACCTGCACTTTCGAAGAATTTGCTTCATCACAAACTTGATCGTTCAAGTTATCGTCATCTTTTGCTGTTACAAGTGTTTCTACAGAGCTATGGGATTCCTCATTGTTGTTATACATTTGTGCCTGTGAATGAGTAAATACTGCATTCGTGCTCCATTTGGTGTCATTAAAACTTTCATTTTGACTAGAAATAAGTTCTGCTGTGTGATTTCCTAAAATGTTGTTTGACTTGACTTGAACTGAAATTGAACTTAATGAGACTTCTCAAAGGTTGATACATTTAAAGATTGTTTAGTTCTTTTCCCCGACCCGAGTATGTATATTACACGCCAAGTTTGTGATCCTAAGTGATTTAGAAGCTGAGGTATTGATAATGTACTGATATTTTAAAATGGCTCCTGTAAAGTACAAGATGGAAAACAAAAGAGTACCAAACTAGCACCAGGAAAAAATTGGTGCTTTTGTCAGGTGTGTCCACATTTTCATGATAAGCTGCCCTACTAATTCGGTTATTATTATAATGGATTTGAGATAAATATACTTTTATGTTTTTGTATCCTCCTAATTTAGTTTTTTTATTGGAATTAATGCAAGTCAGTGACAAATTTAGAATTTTTCTTTTTGTATATTAAAGGCTATTTCTTTTGCTTTAGAAAAAGAAATTGAGGCAGGGTTACAGGCGTTACTTCAATTGCCCTGGTGCTTTGAAAGTCTGTCATTTAAAGAAATTACTTAGAGCAAAATATGGCCTGCTCAATTCTAAGAAAAAAGTTAGTACAAATTTTAATATTTGTTTGAATTAACTTGTAGAAATGATTTTGGGAAACATAATTTTTTAAATTATTCTTTGCAGTTGGAAATATTATACATGCATGACCTACTGAAAAATCAATATACCCTTGTTGATTTAGCATACATCTACTCTTGGAAGAGGGTATGTTATTTTTTATAAGTTAGTTTTTCTCTCAATGTTTAGTTATATTGTTAAGAATAATATTTTGTCTGTCTATATTTGAAGCTAATGATACATAGAAAAAGTCTCAATTGGCATGTTTTCTTTGTTTTGGATTATTAAACTAAACTAGGAAATTGGGAAATAACCTTCATATTTTATGATGCCTTTATTCCTATAAATACTTATAATATTTTTTAATTTCAGAGTGAACCTCTTCGTCTATTTTTCAAAATTACTCAAGAACCAACCAGGCCCAGCAAATGTAATGGAACTTCACTTCCCCACTCTTCCCTACCATCCTCCCCTACTGCCATACCCATTGCCACACCGGTGTCTTCCTTGGGATCGACTCTGTCCTCTCGACACCCTTCTCCGCCTCCATCACCACAAATGGCTCAGGAGCCAAACGACATACGCATCGGAAAACCAAACCCTGCAGCTGGACAGGCTGCCATTCCTGAACCAAATGGTCTTGGACATGAAAAATCTATAAAGAATGGGGAAAGTGGGGTTATTCCGGAGCCAAATGGCGTCTGGCAAGAAAAGTCTTTGCCACATGGGCATGGTGCTGCCAAACTCCACAGTGCCACTGTTAAGGTGCCAAATGGTCTCAAGGCCAAAAAATCTATTAAGAGTGGACAGAGTGCCAAACATAAGTCTGCAGTCCTAGAGTCAAATAACCTTTACACTGAAAAATCTGTGGATGATGGGCACAGTGTAGCCAAATTCACCAATAATGCCATTTCTGAGCCAAATAGTGAACCTGAAAAGTCCTTGCAAAGTAAACAAGGTTCTGTTGAACTCCACAACTCTGCTGTTCTGGAGCCTATTGAGTTAGTGACTGAAAAGCCTTTGGAAGCCAAACACAAGTCTGAGATCAACAACAATGCCATTCCTGAGCCAAATGTTTGTGAGAGGCCTGAAAAGCCTTTGAGGAGTGACCACAGTGCTGCTAAATGGGACTCTGCAAATCTTGAGCCAACAGGCTGTGGGTTTGACAAATCTGTGCTTAGTGAACATGCTACCACTAAACTTCACAATTTAGCTGTTCTACAGCCAAAAGATATTATGGACAGGAAGCCAAACTCCGCAGAAAGTGGTAAAATCCATCAAGATACTATTCAGGGTCTAAATGTCACTGAACTTGAGAAATCCATGTGTAATGGACACAATACCAACATGTCCACTGCGGTTGTTGTCCTGGAGAAACTCGACTCGCCCAGATTCCACAAG
The DNA here is from genome assembly GCA_963978545.1 of Linyphia triangularis. Lineage (NCBI taxonomy): Eukaryota > Metazoa > Arthropoda > Arachnida > Araneae > Linyphiidae > Linyphia > Linyphia triangularis. Next base: position 95,601,185 of record OZ021723.1, on the reverse strand, counting down.
GATCACAGCGACGTCCTAAGTTTCCCCGAATTTGCTCTGAAAAGAGCATATAAGAAATCTGCCTCAGTTGTTGGCAACACCAGGAAACAATCGAAAGAGGAACGTGAGTTAGGAAAAACGAACGCTTCAATACCTATGCCAAAGTTGAAAAGTGCTCTGAAGAAAACTGCTTCTAGCGATATGATCTCATCACCCATTGTCGAAAGCAAACACAGTGCCAATAGACAGGTTTTGTTAGAAAGTGACTTAGCCAAAGGAGTGTTGTCAAAGAGGCATATCTCACCTGGCAACGGTCTCAAGAAAAGAGTTACTTTTAGTGTGAATCTAGTTCAAGACTGTAGCAGTAGAGGTTTAAAACGTAAGTTGCCTGGCTATTTTGACGATGAAGCAGCGTTTCCGGTGAATGGCTCTGCTATTGGTAGCTTGATTCATTTAAGGAAGAAAGTCTTATCTCCTAAAAGTTCCTGACCTAGTTCTACCTAAATAAAGAACGAGCTTTTATTTTTTAGTGTTTTCTAAAACTTGTTATTTTGCCATGCCAAAGTGAAAGTAATCTGGGTCTATTATGGATTGAAATTGTTATGAGTAGCTAGTTTGTTATTGCTCAGTGAAAAAGAATTATATTTTTAAGAATTATTTCCCAAAGAAAGAAACAAGTATTGCCATTCATATTTAAAATTTAAAGTATTTCCTTCATAAAAGTACACATATTTCAGGGATCAGGCATATTAGAGGATCAAGATAACTATAGTTAGATTTTTTTTCTTTAATATAGAAATACTTTTTATTTCAAATAATGAAATATTCATTTTTCTGAAATTTTAGAAGAAAACCTGGAATTTTCTAAAAAATGTTCAAAATTGTTTTTTTCCTGCAAGAATGATCAAAATAAGCTTAAAATGAAAAATATAAAATCCCATTCTTTATTTAAAGAGGCTTGTAAAGGCAACTTAATGACTATGAAATAACAATTTTAGGATAAACAATGAATATTATCAAGACTATTTAAAATGCACTTAAATTTTTATATTCTGGATATGGGTGTTTTTCCATATCCAGTGTTTTTCAAATAAATATTCTAATTTTAAGCTTTTATAAATTTTCTTTTATGAATCTTTTAATATAAAATATATTTTGCCAAAAAATTAAAGTTTCAGTTCTGGTTTCTATTTTAGGTATACAGGAATCATTTAATTTTAGACTAAATATGTTTTTATACCTGGAATAATTTACCATTACAATTTGTAAAAGCTTTGAGAAAAAAAACAAAAACAATTTCAATAGGAAAGAGTAGAGTTAATCTATCCTATTGTTACATCTATAATCAAAATTTGTAAGTAGATTATATTTTTAATTCGAAGATAAATTCTTTAGTTAGTATTGCTTGTTTTTATATGGAATTTTTTTATGGTTGTGATACTTGCAACTAAATATTACTAATGCATATTATAAATAATACTATTCAAATGTTTTTGCTATTTCTAATGTAAGATATAAGTCTTAAAAAATGGCTCACTGGAGCATGTCCTAATCTTCAAATCAGTTTCCAATGACCTTTTTGTGCATGAGAAAATAAAAAAAAGCTTTTGATATCCTAAGACAGTGTTCGCCACTAACTTTTAGAGGCAGGCCGTATTACTTTTGTTGGAGCTTTTCGAGGGCCGGATACACCAAAATATGTATCTTTAATTATCATTGATTTAACAATATGTAGCATTTCTGAAAACTGGAAGAAGAAAAAATTTTTTTTATCCTAATAAAATTACAATTGAAATTGATTATTTTTTTTCTCCATATTATTCAAAAAAATAATTATTTTCATTGTTATTAAACCAAATTTTAAAAATGAAGTGAATCTTTTGTTTCAATGTGACAGTGCGACTTGACCTAACTTTTAATAAAACTATTTAAACTGTACTTCCAGATTGCTTCGTTTTAGTCGATATCAATTGTGAGACGATGGCGGTCGAAATTGTTCGGTTTATTTTATGGTAGAGTTGATGTCTTTCGGAATATTTGTTGCAGTCACTTGTAATAAATTGTTCAAATGAGATTCAGATAAGTTATTCCTGTATTTATTCTTAATGAAAACCACTTTGCTGAAAGCTTCTTCATATTGTTTTTTTAGGCACTTAGTAGAGAACTCTGTACTACATAGTTAACAGATATTATTTCGGATAAATTATAATAATGTAAAAAAAAAAGCCTATCGTAATTTTTTTTTAATCTTCTGTGGTGACTTCGGGCCGCAGAAAAATTGGTCTCTGGCCAAATCCGGGCCGCATAGTGGCTAACGCTGCTCTAAGATAATGTTTAAAATGCTTATCGATCTCTAATTATGTTGCACTCTTTCTTGTGTAAGAATGAAACAATTTAAGAAATTGCATTTATTTATTTATATAACCTTGTGATGAGCACAAAATAAATATCTTTGCATAATATCCACTCTCGATCCTTCTGCGTTTCCTTCCAAAAAATATATTTGTTTATAATATTTTCATATCTATGATATCACTGTTGTAAATGTTTTTACTGGATCTTTAGGTGTTACACGACACTGTTACTTATTCGACTAATAGATTACACACAGGGTTCCCACGGTCATTGAAAGTCATTAAAAGTGTTTTTAAACCTGTTTTCAAGGCCTTGAAAATGCTTAGAAGTGCTTAAAAGTCCTTGAAAATGCTTAGAGGTCCTTAAAAGTCCTTAATTTTTGTGTATGTTGACCAACTGCAAAATTTATAAAAATGCAACTCAGTCTTGTTATCCCCGCATGTCCGCTACTTATCCTCACTGTATCAGAATTTTCTGACATATTTGTATTAAACCTGCGCCAACTTGTAACTGTTTTGGTAGAATATACTTAATAATTTTTTTTTTTACAGACATGATACCTGAAAACAAATTTTTAAAGGTCCTTAAAAATATTAATTCGGTCCTTAAAAGTCATTGATTTTCATTCTGTGGTTTGAGTGGGAACCCTGACACAGTTCAGTCCTTGATTTTTATTACACTGAATGTGCGCTAGTTATAAATAAACCTCAAATAGATGTATTCTATATTTCAATATACTGTTTTGGTAGATGTTAAAAATGTGTGTTACATGTGCTCAATTTTTCTTTTTATGAGGAGTTTTGAGAAGATCAAATATTTGATCTTTGAAATGTCTGTGGGAGCTGCCTTGATGTTTAATGTGATATTACAAGGTATTTTTCCTACCTTGTCACCTTTCTATACTAATAGTATTATTATGTCTGTAATATTCGAAAACTCAAGAGGCAGATTTTTATGTCGTAAAAGTTAGTAACTTATTGAATTGTTTAAATGTATACAAAATGATGTTACAAAGCTTCCTACTTGCTGGGGTCACATTCATCCTAAAATTGTACTTACATTTTTCGATAATTCCTAAAAAATATTAAAACTCCCGAAAATTCCTCGATCTTTGTCTATAACCAGCGTAAAACCCCTGATGTTCCTCTAGATGAGAAAAGTGGATTTAATTCAATTGGCATGTTTGCTAAAATAGTATAATTGTTTAATATATATAAAACTGTTATTTTGCTAAAAAGTTGTTTGAAGAATGAATTATCCATAAAATTTTAAGAATTATGCCTAATATTTTTGGAAATTATCCATAAAATTTATGGATTTATCCTGAAAGTTTTGGATTGATCCCTAAAATTCCGTTTTTTAGAAAACTCATTGTACCCTCTGTACTTGTGAACATGAATTCAGTCTTACTTGAGAAATGAATGTTTACTGGTTCCCTGATATTGTATCAAGGGGAAAAAACGTACTATTGACCAGTCCTTGTTAAGAAAACATGGTAGTCATTTTTTTTTTTTTTTAATTGAATTTTAAATGGAGAAAGGTTGTAATTTTTAATGGGAATTTTACCCTTGTATTATTTATTTTTATATAAAACAAAATACGCTTTTGTATGCAATGAGTTACTAGTTGATATGGGCACTAGTGTACTCTGCTATTAGTATGTATATTTCTTATTTAAAAAAGTTGAGTTGAACCGTGATCAAATATTAGAATTATGTTTTTGAACAAAACCAAGGAATTGAGGTTTACACTGCCATTTTTTTTTTTTTTTTTTTCCCCTCTAAGAATTCGTTGTATTTACAAAAAGGGAGAAATCTAATTTTAAGTTTTATTTCAATGTTTTTTTGGTTATTTTTGCCAAGTATTATTTATAGCAATGAGAGATTTATTTATTTAATGGTGTAGATCTGTACTTCTCTATCAAATTTTTATATGCTTCATTTTAAGAAAAAACATTAGCTATTCATTTATTTACATACAATTTTGAGTTATTGATAGGGATTTCTAGATTAAGATAAACTAAAGGAAATATAATTTTTTTCTTTTACCTATTTCTTCCATTTCCATTAGGAGTTTGCTAAAATCAGACAATTTTACTATAAAACAGTTTTATTGTAATAGACTTATAGTGAATATCTCATTTGTTTCAAAATAATATCCTTCAATTTTAAATAGGGATATAATTTTGTCTTATTTCACTAATGCTCAACAAAAGAGATTTAAAGATAATCAGATTTTTGGCTAAAAACTTGTTTTTGAAAACTACCATTTAATGGCATTCACCAAAGAAAGCATTTACATAATCTACAGAATGACTTACTTTACAAATCAAGTTTTAGATATATTGAATTGTTAATAAATCTATTATTTCAGTATTCTTTTCTTGCTTGTAGCTTACGTTCTTTTCGTTTTAAGTGAGCAGGGTTCCCACAGTCCTTGATGAAATTTAATCCTTGGAAAGTCCTTGAAAAAAGGACGAGGTCGTTGAATTTTTAAGTGATCACCGATAATCACCCCCATTTTGTATTTTTATGTCTAAAATATGTAATTTTATGGTCCTTGAATTTTCTTAAAAAGGTCCTTGAAAGTTTCAGGGTTCCCACTGTCCTTGAATTTTTTTTGATGAAATTTAGTTTTTGAAAAAAGGATAATGTCCTTGAATTTTTAAGTGATCACCGATAATCCCCATTTTGTATTTTTATGTCTAAAGTATGGTTCTTGAATTTTCTAAAAAGGTCCTTGAATTTTCTTAAAAAGATCCTTGAAAGTCCTTGAATTTTTTTCTTCTATAAGAGAAGAGTGGGAACCCTGGTGAGATCACATCAAACCATTTTTGCTCTCAGGAAGTCCCCATTATGTCAAAATTTCTATTTTATTTACAATTGGCGTTCAAACAGATTTTCTATAGTTAAATTAAATATTTTGCTATTACAAATTATAATCTCTAAAAATTGTAAATGAACATATGGTGCTGCTATATATGTGTTAATATTAACTCATTCAATACTTGTAAATTTTACAGCAAATACTATTGTACTCTTGTAAATTATATGACTAGCTATTAAGTTTCATCTCTGAAAACTGATACAGTTGTGCATTTCCTTTCACTCAATGGATTTTCAGTGAAAGTTTCACATCATAAAAATTACCAAAGTAATTTATATCTGTTAGAGCTTCTTCCCTAAATATGAAACTAAAAAAAATGAGTTTTCTATACATTGTGTACTTACTGAAAATGTGCTTCTTTATGATACTTTCTTTCTATATTGTATGTGTTTATACAACATATTTTTGTATTGAACTTTACCTGCATTGTATATGTCATCCTACTATTGTGAATTGATGTTTCATTGTAAATAAAATGTTGCTCAACTTCAAGTGTTCTTGATGCATTTTATATCTATTAATAAGCATAGAAAGAAGACATTAGAATTCAGTTGAAAAGCAACTTAATGGAGTAGTTTAAATGAAGACTATTACTGACCATATATCCGATACTGTGAGTAACTTGAGCATTCGTTGTATTAATAACATTGCATTAAAATACACAGTGGCCAATAAGTGACTTTTGACCTTTAAATATGATCACCTTGAAAACCTTAACCCTAATGAGATTGAAATTATTTCAGAGTGGCACAGAACCTGGAAATCTGGGAAAGTGTCAGTGAGCTTTCTGATTCTGGAAAGAAAAAAAAATCAATCAAGGAAATGTCAGGAAATTTTTAAAAACTTCACAAAAATCAGAGAATTTTTCTTTGTTCTGATGGTGCTTTTCCCCGTCTATCCATATTTCGGCGCCATTTTTCCGGAGGATTGTGGTGGTTACAGTTGGAAGTTCAATGTTACGGAATAATTTAAATTTTTCATTGCCGCCAAAAACTATTTAAAAAAAATTGGAAATGAAAAATTATTTTTAAAATACCTTTTTAACATACATAATCTATTTGATCAGGCAGGGTGTATAAATATCTGGAAAAATTTGAAAAAAAAAGTTTGCCGTATAATCAGGAAATTTTTTCTTGAATTTTGTGGCTACCCTGTACTTCTATCTTTATAAATAGTCGACTAATTCTATCTTATAAATATTGACTGTTCAATAAATTAAAAATTGGTTTCAAACCCATATATCGCTTCTCTGTTAACAATATTGGAATATTGTGGAAGTTGCCATCTTTTTATTGTTTAAATTCTGACTTTATTGCTATCAAATTTGACTCAAATGGACTGACAGTTCTGTAAGGTACAAGAATATTTTCAAAGCAAGTTTGTGGGTAGATGAAGCCAAGCTCTTTTGAAGACTTTCTGTGAATATTTCGGAAAACCATAAAAAAATCACTGAATTGTTTAACTTTTGTTTTGTAATCTATTGTAGATTTGATTAGAAAAAAATTGAGGGTTTTGGTACAATTTATGATCAATAGATGGAGTACATGCATGAACTTTGAAAGAAAATTTATATTCAGAAACAAACTAATTTAAATTATAAATTTAGCATGTGTTGCGAATTAAATTTGATGGAGTGGAAAGAAAAAACGATTACTTAATTTTGTATGAACAATTTCTGAGAATCCATTTGTGCCTCTAATATATATTATTTTAATCGCCCAAAAGCTTGTTACTTCAATTGTAAAAAAATAACATGAGATGTTTGTTTTTCAAATACATGAAATTTAAAAAAAAAAAATTTCGATACATTCTTAGACACATTGCCGATATATTGCTTAAAATGACGCTTTTGTCATCTATATCAGTACAATTAGTTTTATTACTCATTCAATTAAACTAACCTTATTTCAAAATAAATTATATTAAATATTATACAGTTTTCTTTCGACAGATGTCGCCACAATTTTCACCAATGAGTCTTGTATTTCGGCATCAAGTTTATTTAGTGACACTGACAGTCATTTATTGTTTGTTTTTTCTTGATAAATATATATTTTATCCATGTTAGTTAACAGTTTTGCTAAAATATTAAGTATTATTTTATATTTATTTTTCTATATTCCACTTGACTCGACAGACACTTAAAAATATTCCACTTGAACTTGGAATACATACGAAAACAACTTCGAATCACAGTAAACTAGAATTCGTGCTTCAGAATAATACAGCCATCCTCTGAGAATTCGAATATCTCGTACAATTGAGACGATTCAATAGCTATTACAGAAATTTGCACTAGGTGTCTAACGATTTCCATTATAGCTTTTAACTCTTTTTAACTTTACCTATTTTTACTGCCTTTAGTATTCTCATGTGGATTTGGGTTTATTTCTGACTGATCATGTTATTTAAGAACTATTTCTGGTTCAAGAACGTTCAATCCTCAAATTAAATATGTTTTTCTCCTATTCGAGATACAAATGGGGTAAATTACCTGGGAAAGACTTGGTCTTAATTTAGAAGGCATAAAAGAGGGTGCAAGACGAGCACAAATTTGTTTAAACCTTAATTTTTCAAAAATAATTTATTTCCCTCTAGAATATTATTAGTTATGCAGGTAAATTTAATGTTCAAATGCCAGGGTAAATTTAATTTTCAAATGCAAGTGCATTTCCTTAAATCCTGCAACTCCTGGCTAACGTAATGGATCCCTAGTGTAAAAAAAAAAAAAAATCTTTGTGTGTAAAAAAATGTAACCAATCAAACTAAATATTAAAAGCTCAATTCTCCATTGTGCGCACGAGATATTTTGACTTTTTTTTTTTCTACTCATTAACTAATTATAATTTTAAAATTATGATGAATTTAGTAGTTATGTTTTTGTTTTATGTAATATTAGTTTGTTGCAAAGTTGTATGGAAAAATAATTATTTTAACTGTGTCAAATTCGAATCTTGTAACACCGGACGTACCGGATACATCCGTGGGTTGATGACTTTTAAATGTGTATTTGACCTAGTTAAATTAACTATTTTTCCCTGTAATTTTGTCACAGACTAATTTTATGTAAAACAAAAACACAACTACTAGATTCATCATAATGTTGCAATTATAATAATCCATTTACGTGATGAAAGATGATCGAAAATGTCTCGTGCGTCATCCAGAGAATTGCCCAAAAGTACTTGTATACTGGATTTTAAGTGTGGGAAATTCATAACTGCGCTACTAAATGTGAATTCATTTTTAAACAAATTCTATGACCCACCGTTACCATACTATTCAAGTTTGCTAATATAAGCATTTAATTAAGGATTTTGTAAAATTATTTGATTTCCTTAGAATCGTCAACTCTTTTTTCCGAAGAGCGGCCGATTTTTTTTTTTAAATGCCAGTTAAAAGTAGAGCGATGTTCCACACCCCTACTATCCAAACCATTTATGCCAGAACGGACCAAATGTGGTTTATCTAATAGCCAACTAAGGTAACCATTAGATCAGCGTTCGCCACTAACTTTTATTGACGGGCCGCATGACTTATGCTAAAATTTTCCGCTGGTCGCAGATGTATACCGAATACGCCAATAAATATATTGCTCTACTACATATGTTCAATTTTAGAAATGTGATAATTACGAAAGATTCAATAATATAAAGCAATTTTGAAAACTGAAACAATAATTAACTTTTTTATATTCATAAAATAACAATTGATATTTGATTCTTGTTTCAAATAAATAATAAAAAAATTCTTTACATCGTAAATCAAAGTCATAAAAGATTTTAATCTTTTGTGATAATATTATAATGTGACTTGACATAAACAAATAATTAATAAAGATATTTAAACCATACTTCCTAAATCTTCCATTTTAGTCGATAATTGCGAGACGATGACGGCCGGTCCGCTTTTCACTATCTACTTTGTGCTTAAAACTAGTCTTCAACGCCATTATTGCACTGATTTTTCAGACTTACTGATGCGGGCCACTTAATGGAAATGCGGTTTTTTGTAGCAAACACATACTATTGTAGACAAGTTAAAATTATTTCCGCAAAATTTGATTTTTGCTCTTCAATACTACCGGCGGGCCGGAGAAAAAGCTGTCGCGGGCCGGATCCGACCCGCGGGCCGCCTAGTGGCTGACGCTGCATTAGATAAACCACATTTGGTCCGCTCTGCCAAGAATAGAAAAAAAAAAAAAAAAACGTCTAGAAACAGCTAAAATCAAATTGTGGGATGGTCTGTTCTGGCGCTCAACCCCTCAATTGTGGTTCACTTGCATTTTTGATGGCGTTTTGCACTAAGATTGACAAAGAAGGGCAAGTTTGATAAAATTTGCGACCTCGATAAAATGCAATTGAATAGAAATATGTGGATTTAAGAAATAGATTGAAGTTTCGTGAATCGTGTTCCTGTGAATTGATGGTATTTAATAATAAGTATTTTCTGTTAAGAGTTCTTTTTACCATCTTTATAAATTCGGGAGTTGAGTTTCTCATGGAATAAATTTTGTATTAGGAACCCTATAAGATCTAATTACATTCTATAATAACTTATAAGCGGAATTCTTAGGAATTTTCCCAAAAAAAGAGAGGAGGTAATTTCGACCCGATTTGTGAAGTGAAAAATGGAGGCCAGATTCAAAGGAAGGTAGCAAAACTTGGAAGATTATGACAATTTCTTCCCATTTGATAGATGCATAGAATCTCGAACATTAAAGCTGTGCATTTCGTTCTCGGGGAATTGACGACTCTGTTGACATTATGTGTTTTTGTGTCTAGTTCCAAACTAATTTTTCTTGTCGAGAACATACATTTAATTAATTTATACTTCTTTGACTAACTGTTTTCTAATATAATATTCCTTAAATCCCATTTAAACTTAATTTAGAAAATGCAACCAGATAACACGTTTTGATAACGTTTTTTTGGAAAATAACACTCTATGGCGAGGAGTGCGAGAAAGTAAATTTTCCGCACTATACTAAACTTCAACTTAACTTGACATCACTAGACGGTTGATCGTCACAGTGCTCATAGGTATTTAATCCATTTTGACGGCGTGAAAGCATAATGTTCGCCAAATCACAACCCTGTAGAGAACAAAAGGCTATAAGGTTTGGCGAGAATTATGTCTTCACTCCGCTAAAATGGATTAATTGCCTATGAGCACGGTGAAGATCTATCGTCTAGTGATGTCAAGTTAAGTTGGAGTTTAGTTTAGTGTAAGAAAGTACTTTCTCACACGCCTCGTGCTCAAATATTATACAGTCTTGGTATTGAAATGACATATTTTCAGAAAAAATTCATTGACTGGAGTTGCCATCGTTAATAAGTATCTCTATTAAAATCATTTTTTTCACATGATTACAAAAAATATTGCATGCAACACGTGGAAAAATACTTTTTCCAACGAGGTAAATTATTTGACTCGGACTAACGCACTCTGCAAATAAGCATTTTACCTCGTTGAAAAAGTATTACTTGCCCAATTAGTGACACAAATAACTATTTCTCGGAAATAGTTCGATCTTCGTCATGTTAATTCTGTTCACGAATTACGCATTGTTATAAATACAGTAAAATACAACTGTAAGAAAACTAAACATTCAAATTACTTTAAATGCTTCTCTCACCAGCAAGGTGAACGTCTCTTTTTTTTTTTTTCCCACCCCGCTCTCTTATTTCATTACACTGCGTAATTTCTTTCCATTAACCCATTAGCTTTATTCTTAGCATGTCTTTAGAGTTGAAAATAATTTATTATGGAAATTAAACTGCAATAAAGTTTGGACACACTCCTTTTTCGTCCTAAAACGATTGGCCTTCTTTAAATAGAATACGGTTATTATCATTAAACTTACTGAGACCCGGTTACCCAACAAGAAGTTATTATATCCATTTATAATATCTTTTTATCAGTTGGCGTAGCTTCTGTTCATAACTTTTTGCTGGGAGGTCTTCTCTTTCCTTATAATATTCTGTAAATGCAATCATTTTGTCATTCTTCAGGCTTATTATACCACTTACAAACATACAGAATATCTTCTTATATATTCATAAATATTAATAAAATTTTTTGCGGTTGCACGTAGCTGCAATAATAAGCGTTTGGATGAATACCGATGCCAAAGGAGAAAGATAAATACCAAGTCAAATAATAACGATAAAATGAAGTTAAGTAGTACAAAAGGGTGATGGCATCAGTCAGTATTTACTTAGCATTCTGAAAACGTACTTTAATCTGAATGATCAATTTGAAATCGAATAAAATTTTGGAAATCATTTTTTATTTTCAATTACTCATATGTATACATAGGGTAATGAAAGTAAATTATTTGATAAAAAAAAAAAAATTTCGATTTTTTTTTTTTTTTTTTTTTTTTTTTTTGCATTTTTCCACGTTTTGGAACATCCTGATCACAAAAAAGTGATCTAGAAAAAAAATGTCTGTCTGTGTGTATGTACGTGTGTCTTAACTTCCGAACAAATGTCATTAACTTCCGAACAAATTGACCTACGATGTTCAAATTTGGTGTGCAGGTTAGTGGTGGCCATAAGACCTACCATTAGGGTTTTCGTCACAATCGCGCATGCGCATAGGGGAGCTGCCATTGGAAAAAATCATGTTTTTCAATTATTGTTAAAAAACGGCACTAACGATTTTAATCAAAATCGTTGTGGTAATGCCTGTTAAAGTGTTCTAAACATCCCCACCTCCGAAATTTCCGTAAAAATGCTTTAATGGCATAAAAAGTTGAAAAACGAATGCCTTCTAACCACAATTTGCTTGAACATAGCTCATCAACGCTCGTTTTTTCTCCTCTTCTCAGTTTCACCTATAAGAATTATCGAAAAGTATATCGCCAAAATTACCATTTTAATATTTTTTTTTTTAAAGACTTATATAAGAATTACCGCAAAAAATATCGCCAATCTGGCCATTTTTTCAATGAACGATGAAAATATAAAAATGGTAAATGACACAAATCCACGTCAGAATTATAGAGTAATGGAAAGTTTTGTGCGATGCTCCACAAGCCTAGTTTTAATAAAATTATTCTTGGAGAATGGCTCTTAAGATATTTTTTCACTCAACGGGAGATTCCTTCAAGTATAAAGTACACACCACGGCATTTAAAAATAAAAAATTAATTCGCAGAAAATGGAAAACGCTAACAGGAAAAGATAAATGTGACATGGGATTGAAATCATTTATTTGAACAGAAAGTTAATGAATACCTATTAATTAATTATTTAAGTAGAAAATACAAAGATCATTTTTGAAAAATCAAAGTTTAAAGAAAAACTTTCTTCACTTTTCATGGGACGTAGATCAATTATGTCACGCAAAATAATACTCCAAAATGGACGATTTATGAAACTATGATTTACCAAACGATAAATGATACTGCTTCTGGAGGATATCAAAGCTGTGTCGCCTGACTTTGTATATACTATATTAAATCGCAAATACTATAATAAAAAATTATTTGGTGGATATGTATATTTGGAATTGGATACATGTTAGCGGAGGATGGATATTTTCCTACCAACTAATATGATCTATTTTTGAAATTTACCGATGAATTATCACTTACTAAATCACTTAAAAAACAGGTAGCAAACGGTATTCTGATATAATTTCAATTTTCCCCCCCCTCTAAATTTGATAAATAACCGACGAACGCATTTGTTCAAGTTTCAGTTTCATAACACAGAAACGTATTTCATAGCATCGTTACATATTTGTTTATTTGTATCTTTCTGTATCGATAGTAAACTTTAGGTTATGATTGGCTTTGATTTAAAAAACCTTTTTATAGCCAGTTTTTCTGTAGCAAGAAATAAAAAATTTATGGATTTTGGATTCAATCTAGATATTTTCTACATGTTTTAGGGAAATATTATTTTATTTTAAATTCTAGATTTCCAAATTACAATGTTCTTCTTGTTCTATTACTATTTCTTTGGACCAGAGGCTTAGACAGAAAGAAAGTTCGGTTGTGTAAATAAAATCCTGTCAAAAATATAAGAACTAACATTAATGTTGGCGCTTTAATACACTTTCAATTCCACCACATAAATTTTCACCGCCCCATGAACAAAATTATTCAAAATCACAGATTGTAAGAAATATTTATTCAAGGTTTTGGTTGGTTTGTACGCTCAACGGACCTTCCTTGTTGTACAATGATGGTTAATAAGGCCGAGATCTACAGCATAACGTATTTATTCAAGACTAACAACTTTTAAATGAAACATAAGCAATTAATACGATTTTAATATTCATTTATATATTTTCATACTCGTTTATATACAAGATATCCTCAAAGAGATTGAGACGCTCTCTAATTCTTTATGTAAACTGAAAAAATGTTTAAAATATGGCAGAAAAGATAAGACACTTTCAGAAAACACATTTACAATTTACACTTTTAAAATTCTTATACGACTCCCCTTTGCAAATTTGGTCAGATTGAAACTTTTTATTTTCCATAGAACAAGAACGTTACCTTCCTCCCCATAACTGTATGTTTTAAACAAAATTAATTAAGATACAGGGGGAAACATTTGACTTATGTCATTTTTCTGTATCACTTTAAAATGCCTTTCTTCTGTGAAATTAGGGTTCGCATACAAATTGACAATGAAAATTTTTACATCTAAAATACAGTAACACGAGCCAAAAAAATCTCAAATGCATTTAAATAATAAAGCCTTAGTAGAAAAACAGTGGTAGCGTTTGAGGTACATAATTAAAAAAAAATTAATTATGCTTACAATCGGATCGATACATTAAAACGTATTTAATTATATTATTGTTACTTATACATAGAAGAAAATTGTAAACCCTTTTAATCATTATTACATACGATATTCTGCTTGGGAAAGTAATGCCACGAGTGTTATCCAAGTGTTCGGACACGCTCTAGTAATCGGCCACCCGTGATTAAAACTTTAAAATACAAGCCACTGCTTAAGTTAAGAAGCACTTTCTTTCAACAGTTTTTTTTTAATCTACAACCAGTTGCGTGTTTTGCTACTTAAACGACGAGGCGAGAAATTGAAAATATCAGCAAACGAAATTGGATTGAACCAAAGTAGTCCTTTTCTTATCTAGATTGGTAGGGCTGAATTTTTTGACCTAGGACTTAATTACTGTGTAAACTGTTTTCGTTTCCTCCAACCCCCCCCCCCCCCCATAATGTTGGCTAGTGTTCCAAAGTTCGGCATTGAAGGCAGACACAGGGGGTAAAGGAATTTTTTTTAACCCTTTGCGCTCGAGAGGTGCTTCTCAGGCAGCACTGGATATGATGCCGCAACTCGAAAGGTGCCTCTCAGGCACCACTAGGTTTAGCGCGAAAATTTGATGCAAGGTAATGACTGTATATGTTTAGTTCCTATGAAGCGCGTTTGCAACCACGAACCGAAACAAAAATGCGACGAAACGTCTCGAGTTGCTGGTTCTTGTTCGGACCTCGAGTGCAAAAGGTTTAACTATCCAGTCTTAAGGATATAAAGTGATATCAAAGTAGACCTTCATTAAAAATATTTCTAAAATGAGCTACAAAGCATATAACCTCAACAAATAACTTTAATTCTCAAAAATAATTAGAAATACGTTTCTCAAACAACTTTTTATGATCCCCTCGCCCCATTTTTCATTTTTAGCTATTACAGTATAAAGGGAATTTCATTCTAATTATTATTTTACCTATACTCTAAATGTTTGATATTATGGAAAATTTGATATTTATTTTCACTATTCACTGAGTGTCAATTAAAGTTTATGACAATCCTGAGTAGTTTTCAAAAGGTGAGAGCTTGACACACTCATCATTTTCAGCTCTGATAGCAAAAAAAATTTAACTACAATAGCTTAAATTATTTTCCTCACTGAGTTTTTAATTATGTTTAGGGGACAAGAATTGGTATATTTTATTTCCAAAAGATATTCGGAATTAGGATGGGGAAATTACACCATTACACTTTTTATATGTATAGGGGGGGTTCAGTAAAGACCTATCCTAGATGTAAGGGCAATTTTTGCGAGAGGGGGTGAGACTTGCTAGCGTGGTTTGGACCAAGAGTTGACAGGACCATGTCAAGAGGTGAATTTATAGCCTGGTGTGGATTGGGCAAAGGCAAAGATGGAGTGATTTCTTGGGGGGGGGGGGGGATGTCTCTTAAGTAAAATTGGATGCCATGGAGAAGCGGGATCATCCCAGTTCGACGTAAAAGGAAAAACAAGCGATCAGGTACCTATTTTTCACGTTTCCAATTTTCCTGAAGATTAGCGAGACGGCTAATTTTAGTTTAACTTTTAGTTAAAGTTTTACGTTGGAACGGAGAAAACGCGAGGGATGATGCCTAGAGGATAACCAGACGCTTAGCGGGAAAAGTCCCAATGCTATCCCACAAAGCCGACCTGTCCAGACGATCCAACCCAGCCACCCTCGACTAATAAGGCTCCGGCTGCAGAACAGAACCTCCGACCCGTCCTTGATCCCATAAAGCCTACCTGATCAGACAATCCAAGCCAAAAGCCAACCTCAACTACCCTGCCTAGAGCCTAGAGCACACAAATACCAGCCACATAGACCCTGCCCTGGTCAAAGCATATTCCATGCCATAAGTAAAGCTCCCCTCTCTCTTAATTATACAAATCCCTGCACTTCCTTAATTATTAATGCACAGAGAACTCTAACCTGCTGCCAACAATTGTTTAAAGTAATCTAATAAATAAAGAATGTATTTTTTTTTACCTGTTAGTGATTATCGATTTTCTTCCTTGTTTCCCAATACTAAACGAACCTTTTAGATTACAAATTTGGCTATATTTTTGTTGAATATTTTTTATTGTGGGACAACATTCATATTTGCTGGTACCAATGACCAGACAATGGATAGAGCAAACCTCGACAGTTTATGTAGTGAACTAACTACGATATAAATATTTTAAAAGATTTTTATTATCTTAAAACTGGCTGATTTTGACTTCTAAATTGCTAACTGATTCAGTGTTATTAAGAAAAAAGGGTTATAACTTGTTTCTAGGAATTTTAAAAGAAAATTAAGGAATCAAGGAAAGAGATGAGTACTTTCAATTTTGGAAAATAGGTGGAAGAACTGGTTTAATAATTTTGTGAGAAGCAAGGATTGTTCTAGAAAGAAATATTCCACTTTTTGTTATGACCAAAAGTAATGATCGAAACAACGCTGTATTTGAATACCAAATATATAAAGTAAGTACATTACATTTATTTGTCTTTTAAATTTTTTTTTTTTAATGTTTTTAAGTGCTTTTGTCTCTTTTTGTGCAATTTCTTTCTTGTAAATGCACTTTTCTAATTTGTTAAACCGCAATGTCCAAATCGCATAACGATCGAAACGCTTAAGATCTTCTTATTAAAGGTATTGTTACTTAAAGTCGTAATGTCTTAAAACTTGAAATAAAGTATTAATTATAATGTTACTTTTGTTAATTCCAAGAGGTCTTTTTTTTTTTTTTTTTTTTTTTGCAGAAAAAATATTAATGTAGGCCGTAAAACGTCAAAATCATGATCAAAACAATGTCTAACTAGATCTACGATTGGAACAAAATGGCATCCGCATCGTCAACGATGTTAAAATGTTAAAAGTATTTTTTTTTTTTTTTACTCCTTAAGAAGACATTAATTCCAATGTGTTTCGCTATTCAGCAAAACACAACGTGCAACATTAAACTATGAAGATATTTTTCTCAAATCGCCATCACCGCCTCATTCTGTTAAATCAAGGGCAGACTTTACTTTGGCTAAAGAAACAATTGAAATGTGCATTATAATGACCTTGTGATTCGATTTGTAAATAAAACTAGGGATGTGGAACATAGCACAACTTTCAATTGTACTAAAATACTATCAATCTGTGTCATTTTACCGTTTTTATATTTTCATCATTTAGAAAAAATGGCCTGTTTGGTGATATTTTTTTGCTATAATCAAATTGTGATTTTGACGAAAACTTTAATGGTAGGTCCCATGGCCACCAGCAACCCGTATTCTAAATTTGAACATCGTATGTCAATTTGTTCGGGAGTAATGTTGACTACAGACACACATACACACACAGATATACATTTTTTCTAGATCACTTTTTTAAAATCAAGATGTTCCAAAACGTGGAGATATACAAAAAAAAAAAAAAAAAAAAAAAAAAAAAAAAAAAAAATGTTATACTTTCATTACCCTATGTATACATATGGGTAACTGAAAGTAGAAATGTCTCTCTGTGTGTACCTGGTCAGCATGCTTCCCAAACGAGTTGACTTACTCAAATTTAGTGTGCGGGTTTGGCCTTGGGACCTGTCACAAAGGTTTTCGTCGAAATTGTACATGCGCAGAAAGTAGCTGCTATTGAAAAAAATCATATTTGTCAGCAATTGCTAAGAAACGGCTCTAACGATTTTGATTGAAATCGCTGTTAAAGTGTTAAAAGTAACATCTCCTCCAAAATTACCGTAAAAATGCGATAAAGGTGTAAACAATTGAAAAACTAATGCCTAATAGAGTTCTTTTCCCTTAGGTACCTCCTATCAATGACCAAGGTCTGTTTCTTTTCTGTTTCACTTAAAAGGAAGGATAATGTAAGAATTATCGAAAAATACATCGCCAAATTCATCACTTTGGCGGATTTTTTTGGCCGTGTAAAATTTGTTTGCCGAAAACTTTTAACTTTTATTTAAATGTATGAAAATATGAAAACGGTGAATAACACCATTCCACGTCAAATTTGAATGCGATGACCAGTATTATAGTGTAAATGTGCTATGTTCCACAACTCAACTTTCACTCATTCAAAAATTCCTTCCGTCGAATTTAAAATAACTTTGCAATATTGGCCAAAATTCATACCTCCTTGTACAACATATTAAAACCGACGCAATCGCTCATTTACTCGCAGGCAGAGAAAAATAAAAATAGAGTTTAAAGAGTTGAAAGCCATAAAAATCATTCGAATTATAATTCTCGCATTTTATTACTCCACGGTTTATTGCACATACTTCTCGCCAAAGAGGATTATTTGGAAATTTATGGAATTGGATAGAAACGTTGATGATTGGAATTTTTTTTTTTTTTGGGGAGTTCACCATCATTGGAATTAGCCAACGAAAAGAATGTCGAGTACGGTTGTGATTAAAACCCGGTAGCAAAACACCGATTGACATCTGAAATATTCTACAGCCAGTCTCTTAATGGCGTGAAAGTAAATAAAGTCTTTATTACTGACTCATCCATTGACATGACATTGAGAAAAGTCCTTATTTTACTGCTCCATAACTAAGAATCAATAATAGAAGATTCGTTCTGGCGGTATTTTTGGCGTTAATTAGTGGTCGGAAACTAATGAATTAGAAGATTTCGTTCTGGATTAAGAAGGATTTTTAGATGTGACCTGAGATAGTAAATTAGATTGAAGTTTTATCTCTTTAAAATTCTGATTGGATGTAAGAATTAATGTTTGGAAGCGAGTCCTTAAAATATAATTGGAGAGAAAGTTCTTTGACAGAAATTCAATTAACGATTTAACGTCATCGAATTCGGATCAAGTTTGCTTTTTATTGTATTTTGTTGTGATTTTTTTTTTTTTATTGCATGTTCTTTTTACTTGGATATTTGTTTTAATTGCTGACAAAGAAGTCACTCAGAGTCTTCTTTTAGATCATATTGAGGGAATTTTTAAAAATTGAAAATGAAAATTGAGTTTTAAAGAAAAAGAAAAGTTAAATAAATAAATAAATAAATAAATAAATAAATAAATAAATAAATAAATAAATAAATAAATAAATAAATAAATAAATAAATAAATAAATAAATAAATAAATAAATAAATAAATAAATAAATAAATAAATAAATAAATAAATAAATAAATAAATAACATTCATTCTTATGATGGTATTACTTTCTTTTGAGTTTTTATATTCATTGTTAATTTGATTTCAATTCATTTTTAATTTAGAAATTTAATAATGCAATTTTTGGGAAAATTACATTTTCCAACTATTTGATCATTGAAAAATCGCGTCTAGAATGTCTAAATTTGTAAAATATTAATGTTGAAAATGAAAATTTTCTTTCAATTGTATTAATAATCTGAGACTTTGACAATTCAGTTTTAAAATTCACTAATTTTATTTTCAGGAACATTGAAAAAATTCGGTTGAGAATTGCTTTTGAACTGTACATTAATTTTTCTATCTACCTTTTGATTCGGTTTTTGCAAGAATTGTTTAAATTAAACATGCTAGCAGTTCGTAAGATGTATCGTGTTTAGATTGAAACTTAGTGAGAATACAACATAAAAAAAATTATACGGACAAAACATTAGTTTTACTCATATTTTTTAGTTTCAAAACATAGTTTGACGCTTAGGGTGATTATAAAAGCAGTTATCTCTAAATTGTGTAGAAATAAAATTGAATTTGTTATTTATCATTATATTTTGAAAGAAAGATAATTTTTTTAACTAAATGTACTTTATTTTAATAGACAAGTTTGTTTATTTCTCACGCTCTGCAAATGAAGAATATTTCTTCTAAGACGTTATGTGCATATATTTTCAGTTAACTTTTTAAAATTCCTTATTCTAAAAAGTAAATACTAGACCAATAATAATAAACAATGTATAATAGTCTTATTTTCACAAACAAACGGTAAAGTTTTTTCATTTAGCTTACCATTAAAAGTGTTTTATTGAAAATTCTGAGGGTGATGGTTTTCTTAATGGTTAAAAATACCATTAATATCAACGTATGCCACTACATTACCAAAGTCTTTTTTACACGTCTCAGAGTCTTCTTTTTGAGCTATATATTTATTCTATACTAAACATCGAATTGTTCATTCTATGTTCCGGCTTTTTATCGGCAATTTCTTACCAACAAACCTCCAGACAGAAGAAAATAACCATTGAACAGAAACACCTTTTCATATCTCATTCAAGAGTAATAAAAATGTCAAATAGCTTGCAATAAAAACCAAAAGGTTACAGGTTGCAAACGATTTTTGCCGGGTTCCAGCAAAGTTAGTTGAAGGAAGGCATTGGCATTTGATTGACGTGTTGAACCAGACTGGATTGTTCCGCCGAGGAACTATTTTGTTACTTTAGTTTTTTTTTTTTAATTTACAAAGCAGGCATTCATCGGATGTTAGTATTTAATTTTTCATTTCCTGCGAATAAAACGTCGAACCACAATCCATAAAAACGATCCAGGAAGACTATTATTTCCATCATGCTTTTGGCGGAGGCGTTATTGATCGAAGGTAAACGGTAAAAAAAAAATATGCACCAAATTGGATTGGAATTGAAACTCGGATATTATAATTATCATTCCTAAAAAAAAAAACCACACCAGTTTATTGATTCGAGAAGATATTAAAGTGGTTCAAAGCCATTAGAACGTGAGCGAAGTGGATACAAAATAAATATTGCCCTTTTATACATAAACAAGGACGCGGAAGTGGTGTCAGAAGGCGTGTTGTGGTGGATAAAGTGGCAGAGGATTCTTGGCGACCGTTATAATAACAATCATTGGTCAGTTGGGGGGGTGGAAGCGTCTTCTTGTTACTGAAGACGACCATTGTTCGGTTTCATTATTATCTGATATCCGCGATAGCTGTTTTGACGGGTCACGCCCTGGTTCCTTTTGCGAGGTGCGGATGTCATAATTGATGATTAAAAGAAGACAAAGTGGCAATTTGGTGCTGGGTAGGAATTGACGAGGACTTAGTTGAATAGTATGACGGAAATGGCGACTTTGATGGCTCGCGAATGATATTTCGAATAGGGACTCGAAAAGTGTTAAAACTGCTTAAAAATTTTATAGAAAAAGAGTGGATTATTGGTATTTCATTATATATTAACTATTGCAATTGGGCTACTTTGCGCAGAAATATCGCAACAACTTGCTCTGAACTACTGGGAGTAATTTGAATGTTAGAATAACAGTTTTCCTGAAGTTTTTCGAGATAAAACTGGGAGAAAAAAAAACTTTGTTATAGAAGTATTACCGTATAAACATATTTTAAGAAGTATCATCAAGGAACTTAAATCTTCTCTCTGAATACTTATACCAGTAAACCTCAGTTTAGTTTTGTTGTGTATCTTCATGGTTGTATAAGACATGCAGTAATGTAGCGATTATTCGAAATAATTGGAGACTGAAGCAGGGCCTGATTTACCATTAGGCCCACTAGGCCCGGGTCTAGGGGCCCCAAATATGGGGGCCCCCAAATTTTGAAAGTTTTCTGAAAATTTTAAATATAATGGTCTTTTTATGGGAAGTACTGAACAAAAATAATAAAAAAAATTTAGTTACACATCCGCAAATTCCATATTTTTTATAGTCACAGAGAGTTAAGTTAGATAGAGGAAATCAAGATCATACTAATTATAACAAAATAATCGCGTGAAAGTAAACTATGAGTTTTAATTGCAAAAAGTTAGTCTTAACGAATGTAGCTTGATCTGGTAATTTTGTGACGTAAGGAAATAAATATTTGCTATTGGGGGCCTTTCTCTGAATGTTGGGCCTACAGTAAAAAAAAATTAAATCGGGCCCTGGACTGAAGATGTTTGGGTGACTAATTTTTCAGATAACCTATGGTTTAAAAAAAAAAAAAAATGTGTGAAGTGTCATAGGAGCAATACGATAGAAACTAAGAAGGAATGACGTTAAACACAAAACTATACATATTTTGTATAACACTTTTTACTAATAACCTTACATAAAATAATATATTACAGTAGGCCAATAGTTTAGGAAAAGAAGTACCCAATTTTCGTTACTTAAAGAGGGAGACTTGTTTTTCTTTGAAGTTAAATCTCATTAACTTTTTGTAGACAATTAGTGGACGGCATCGCAATCTTGCTCTAGCTTCGTCATTGGATGGCTTTTCCTGCATGGTCGTCGTTGCAAGTGTTCTTGACGACACTGGCAAATATTTCCTAGTCCTTCAATACTTGATAGCCTGCATCTTCAACATTAAATTATTTTTCTAACTATCTTAAAGGCAAGGCAGGGAACTTGCTTCCTCACTGGATAGTCCTTTTCCTGCAGGGTCGTTGTCGCAAAACTCTTCTTCTTCGTCGTCGTAAGTGTTCTTGATGTCACTGGCAATTATTTCTTCTTCCGTCAAAACTTGATAGTTAGTATCTTCTGCATTACGTCCTTTTACTAACTATCTAATAGTCACCTGAAATTCAAGGCTGAGAATAGCTTCTTCACTGGATAGTCCTTTTTCTACATGATCGTCATCCCATCGCTAAACTCTTCCTTGCTTGAGAACACTGACAATTACTTTTTCGTTCGTTAATACTTGATAGCCATTGACATCATATTCGAGTTTGTTTTGGATGATTGCTTGGTTGCATTCTTTAAATCCTGAAGATTCTTTAATCAGCCTAGTGAGCTCTGATACAAATTGGTTGTTTTCTGTATGTTGAGGTATAGTGAAAGGCACATTTGATACAAGGAGCTTATTCAAAGCTTTTTCTAATGTAGTGTAACTAACAGTAGCCCAACCTTCGGCTACCATGTGCAAATGAAGTTCCCCCCATTGCCCCATAGGGAAGTTGATTTCAAAGGTTTAAACTAAACACAAATTAGATTGTAGTGGTAGTCACAATTAACAGAAACTGAAATGCAAGTTTTTTAGCAAGAAATATTTTATGAAATATATTTTTAACAATTTTTTCAATTGGGTCAGTAAATACCTCAAGAGAGGCATTAAGAGTTTTAGATGGAACGAAAGTTTATGATCTCAAGGATTCAAAAAGAGATAAAATTACAAGATTCTCTGACAAATACTAAAGACGATTGACTAACTTTTCTGATGAAACTTAAATAATTCATCCTCAATATTTTTATAGAGCAATAGAGATTTTTATCAAATTAAAATCATTGTATGGTGCATCTCGAGGTGAAAAAACTGTCATCCAAGCCTTTAGATATACTTGTACAGCAAATAAACACATACCTTGCAATCCCTTTTTATCTCTTGGACTAATTATGAACTGTCAACTAAACATCCACATATTAAGAGAACAATATTTTTGATATCCGTTGTAGCATGGTACATTGCTGCAGGTGCCATAAAACTGATTCCACAAGATGGGATTTTACCTCGAAATATTAAAATCTGCTTCCAATTTTTTTTCATCAAATCGATTTATAATGGTCTTTATATGAGCCACTTGAGTTAAAATGTCCTTACTATTAACTACTGTCTTATATTTATCTTAATCAATGTCCCAGTAGTCCTGGAATCTTTTTAAGAGAGGTACTTCTGGTCCGGAACTTATTAGTGAACTTATTAAAATCTGTATCAATAACAAAATCCTTACTATAGTGTCGAAGAGTCAAGTAAAATAGCTTCTTGTTCATGTTTTGTTCAAGTAAGAGACAGTCACCATTCTTTTGGGCAGTATTAACACTTTTTGTGTCAAAGCACATACTTTGTCATTGAAGGCTAAGCCCCCATCCCTGCGACACTGCATAAACTACAGTTAGCTTGACTTTCTCAGGTTACTAATGGCAATTTTGCAACTGAAAGTAATTGATGGACTTTTTCCAGATCCAATAACTGTCACTTTTTCTTTTCCAGATAAGTCTTGTAACATTTTGCTGTCCTGTTAATTTAGCATCCTGTTCTTGAACTTCAGTTTTTAACTGCTTTTGGTCCTGCGAACTTATTAGTGCACTTATTAAAATATGTATCAATAATAAAATCCTTAATATAGTGTCGACAAGTTAAGTAAAGTAGCTTCTTGTTTATGTTTTGTTCAACTAATAGACAGTCACCATTCCTTTGGTTTGTGTACCCAAAGGTGTTAGATCAGTTTTAATTTTTTCTCGACAAATGGAATGAATGTCTACATGAGTAAAATCATGCCCATCACAACCCAATCTCCTTTCAGTAACAACAACCAACAATCAAGTGCCTCACTGCCTGAAAAGAATTATGATAAAGGGTGAGAAAGAAGTTAACAAAAAATACAATCCTGCAAAGGGTCCTGACATTAACCTTTAACTACTGTGGTTGGGTGGTTTGAGGTTTTTGGCGCAAGAGCAACAACATGGTCCATACTGCGCCACACAAATTTGTGAACATCAGTTTAAAGTTTAAGGAACAAAGTATCAGAAAAATTAAAATAAAAGTCAAAGATGAGATATTTTAGGGGGTGGAAGCATTCCACAAAAAATGACTCGCGGTCTGTCAGACCGCTTACAGCAGTTAAAGGTTAAGCTCAAAACATTTATGAACATGAAATTTGAGGACTTTGTGACAAAGCAATCAGCTTTGTTATTTGAAAGAACTAGCTTACCAGAGACATTTCTCCAAGTAGATCCAGAAATCTGGGAGGGTCTGGAGGGTTATGGTAAAGCAATAAAAGCTGTACAAACAATTTAAGTCAATGATCAGGCTGAAAGAGGTGTAGCGCCCTCATTAAAGAGTTTAATGAGAAAATAATGCTCAACTGCAATTCTTACGAGAACCAACTACGATTCTTAATACACGTGGTGGAAGAACAAGCCAAACTTATCCTGACTGCCAAAAAACAGACTTTAGTAGCCACTGGCACATCCGTTGCTATTTAAATATCATTGATGTATTATTATTATATTGTTTTATAATTATTTTTATCTCGAAAAATGCTATAGATTTCCACAAAATAAAATGTAATCTTTTCTTGAATTTTATTACTTTCTGCAATATATAACATACCCGAATGCAAAACTTTTGGGGTGTTGAGCTAACTGTAAATATTAAAATTATGGGCTCAAACGTTACAATATAAAAGAAACCAAGTTTTTTTTTTGTATGAAAGGAGTAAATTAAGCAGATAGTACCACTAAAAACCTTAAAAAAAAAAAAAAAAAAAAAAAAAAAAAATCGACCTTTTTTGGATGACTCTCATCTTCATTCACAATGGCACTCACACTGCATATTTTATTTTATTCACCTGTTCATAAAAAATACGTCGACGTCATTTTGTTAAGCTTTTCTTTTTTTTTTTTTTAAATTATAAAATGATTTTAACATTTCCGATAAGTTCATTTAACCTTCGTTTTAGGAATTGAAGAGATCGAAAAAAAAAAAAAAAAAAAAAAAAAAAACTAAATCTAATACTCAAAAAATTACCTTTTCGTTTTTGGAGGTAGTTTGCCGATTCAATGTATAAGATAGTCTAAATTATTCTCGTTCTTTAAAAAATATTGCGGATTTTTTCCAAAAACTTATTTCTATCAGGGCACAACTTTAACGATTAGTAATATTGAAAATGTAAAGAAGGAGAATGACTTTTGAGATAGATATTCTTAATCTTTTCCAGCCTTTTAGAATTTCAAATGAGCTAGTTTTGAGAATTGCTTTTTATATTAGAACCTGAATCTATTTTCTTTTAACCATCTTAACTGAAGTCGCATTCAAGAATAAGTTTTTTTCTAAAAATTTCTCATTTTTTTTTTTTTTTTTTTAAATCTGGCCAGCATGTAATAATAAAATAAATTTGGTAATTATTTTTCTCTATCAATGGACAATTTCCGCATTTATTATTATTTTTTTATTCAATTCGAAATGTTTCGAAAAAGCCATAAACACAAAAATTTCTGCTCAATGCGCTCTTTCTTTTTTTTTTTTTTTTTAAATTTGCGAGGACAGTTACCTTGCTAGACGTTGGTGAGAAAACTATTCATTCCGCTGGCATTGAATGCGACGTCACGGCTTCGCAAACATCTTGGCTTGAAATGCAGCAGTGGAAACCAGATTTGCAAGTTTCTCGCAAATCACGCCAACCTCTACCGAATGTGGCAATGGTCTACCAACGCCAACTATATGGCAGAAACCTCACCATAACCATAGAAACTGTAGAAACCTTTGACGTCTCGGATTTTGCTGGGTGTTTTGATCGGACTAGTTTTGGCTCGATTTTAAGGCTATTTCTTTTTTTAATATTTAAATAACTAATTTTTTTTTAAAGAACTTTTGTTTAAATATTAGGAATCAAAAGAAATTCTTTATAAATATAAACTAGTTTCACTCGTTTATAAAAAATGCGGGAATTGTCCGTTGTCCGAATGTAGGAAAATTGAATATTGTATTGTGGTTGAGATAAAATGGTTGAGGTTGTTAAAACTGTTTTTTTTTTTTTTTTTTTTCCTTCTTCAGATTTTGGACTGAGTACCCTCCCTTCCTCCCTTACAGAAAATAATAGGTTTTCGGAAAATGTGTGCGTATATAAACAGCACAGCTCCAGAATGATCCATGTTAGAATAATCGATCTCTAGTAACTGTATAGACTGCATAACTACAAATACAAATTTTAAGATGAACAACAGGCTCAAGGTCCTACAGGGTTGGTCGGGTTAAAAAAATATACATATATATATATATATATATATATATATATATATATATATATATATATATATATATATATATATATATATATATATATATATATATATATATATATATATATATATATATATATATATATATATATATATATATATATATATATATATATATATATATATAAATAGATTTTGCATACATAATATAAAATACAGAATTTTCAGAATATAATATAGAAACGGAAACAAAATATAAAGATGAATCAGTTGTCAGAGATCCTTTGATGGAACAGAAATATGCTTATTTGAAAGCTGTTAAATCTTTTATTAGAAACTTGTACAATAATCTAAATACAGTACAAATACAGGTAATTGTTCTAGCAATATATGTAAATCTTATTTTTAGCTTTTATACGGCATTGCAGTGATAATTTTGTTTACAAATTCTATGTTCTTCAGTCTGCTTGTTAGGAGAAAATTTCTTAGATAAAACAAGAAGCTCGTATTTCATCTAAGGTTGGTCCTGATACACATTGCTATAAGAAATTGCTTTGATTTTAAAATTTATTTTCTAAGAAATAATATCAATGTGCAGGGTGTCTATGAAAAGTTGGACACATTTTGATGTTGAATAATTCATAAAATAATGAAGATATAAACAAATTTATGGCATTTATACATAGAACTAGTTGAATACCCGTGCTGCGTTACGAAATTTTACCATTAGCATTTTAGCGATCAAAAGACATTCATGTATTCTACACTTCAGACTTTTGCTCCCATTTCGATCCCGACAAATTGATTTATCAAAATAGGAACTTTCCTTTGTTGACATTTTTAACAAAATTTATAATTGTGAATGGTATATTGCAAAGAGACATTTGAATATCTCTCGTTTAGAACGTTTAACTCCCTTCGGACCCTTTTTAATTACGTAATCGAGATTGCAATAGTTTATTGCGTTTATGTTTGCTCTTAGTTCTAAATTTCAAAGTAGTAGCTGTATTGGAATTGAGACATTAAGATAATCCTTGTATAGTTTCAATGTTGCGTCGACTTTTCATCCCTTAAAAATTCGATAATCGATATTGGAATAACTTATTTTTTTACATTTGCACCAAATATCAGAATTATGACTACATTTTAAGAGGAACATACGGATATCCCTCGTTTGGAACATTTAACTCCTTTTCGACCCCTTAAAGTTGGTTAATCGTGAAAGGAATAGCTTACTTTTTCTATGTTTATCTTTTTTGACATTTATTCCAATTTTCAGCGTTGTGACTAAACGGGAAGTGGAACAATTCGAATATCCCTCATTTGGAACGTTTAACGTCTTTTCCAACCTTAAGTGGGTTAACCTTAAGTGGGGAATAGCTTATTTTTTTAATGTTTATCTTTATTGACATTCATACCAATTTTCAGAGTTGTGACGAAATGGGAAAAAGAACATTCGAATATCCCTTGTTTGGAACGTTTAACCCCTTTTCGACACCTAAAAGTGGGTTAACCGAATTCGGAATAGCTTACTTTTTCTATGTTTGTCTTTGTTACATTTGCACCAATTTTCAGAGTTGTGACCATATTGGAAGTGGGATATTCGAGTTTGGAACATTTAACCCCTTTTCCACCCCTTAAAGAGGGTTAATCAAGCTCGGAATAGCTTAACTTTTCTATGTTTGTCTTTGTTGACATTTGTACCAATTTTTAGAGTTGTGACCATATGGGAAGTGGTAAATTCGAATATCCCTCATTTGGAACGTTTAACCCTTTTTCCACCCCTTAAAGTGGGTTAATCGAGATCGGAAGAGCTTACTTTTTCTACGTTTGTCTTTATTGATATTCGCACGAGTTTTCAGAGGGGTGACAATATGGGAAGTAGGACATTCGAATATCCCTCGTTTGGAACATTTAACCCCATTTCGAGCCCTTAAAGTGGGTTAATCGAGATCGGAATAGCTTACTTTTTCTATGTTTACCATTGTTGATATTTGTACCAATTTTTAGAGTTGTGGACATGTGGGAAGTGGAAGAATTAGTGATGAGTGAGTGAGTGAATGAGTGAGTGAGGGCTTAGCCTTATATTTTTCAGAGTTGTGGACATGTGGGAAGTGGGAGAATCAGTGATGAGTGAGTGAGTGAATGAGGGCTTTGCCTTATATATATAGAGATAACTTATATATTTTCGTTTATAGTGAATGTTGCCATATAAAATTTTCTTTTCCCATTTGAATATCATTTCTTTTGTAAATATCGTCGGCCCGTGTAATTAATTTTATATTTTTCTCGTTTCTTTTGTAAATATCGTCTGAGCGCATGAATACTTGTATGTTTTTCCCTTTTTGCCACTCAGATCACCTGATATAAGGCCACTGGACCTTTTCCTTTGGGGATTCGTAAAGTACATCGTGTACAGAAGAAAAGTGTCGAATGATTTAAAGGTCAGTATTACAGCCGCAATATCCTCTGTGGATTCCGACTTGCTTGTCTGTACCTGTCGCGAAATTGACTACCGACTTGATATTGTCCGTGCGACGAACGGCGCACGTGTGGAAGTCCATTGACAAGGGCCATAAAACCTTTTGAGTCTATCTAACATTTAGTATTATCAATTTAAATTTGTCTTCATTATTTTATGAATTATTCAACACCAAAATGTTTCCAACCTTTTATAGACACCCTGTATTTTTCAAAAATATTCCTTGTATTAATACATTTCTAAATTATAATTGCTTTATCCGTTGATGTTATTTTTTTTTTTTTTTTTTTTTTTTTTAAATCTTCCAGAGAAAGAAGTGTAAAATATTCATCAGTAGCTTCGAGAACACATTTCCCTGCCGCTCAACCAAGACCGCTTCCATCCAAATGCATAAATATTTCTCTCGTTGAAAATTAATTGAACAGAGAAAGAAGATTTTAATGACGGAATTTCACAGAGGACATTAGAATGATCCCACAGTCTTAATATTGTCTGCATCATGCTCCAGCATTAAAGACTAGGTGAAAAGTGCTCACCGAAGCGTTTCCGCAAAAAGCCATTTTATTCGGCAGGGGCCATTGGCTTCAGACGAACATTACCCTGCAAGAAATCGACCTCCTGAAAAAAAAAAAAAAAAACCACGTCAGACTTTGCCAAATGGTAATCAAGGTCGATTGTGGTGGATCGACTCCAAGGTAAGCAGAGAAGACACTCTTATCTCGTAACTTTCCTTCAATGAACGTGTCAAATGGTGAACCTTGAATGAATGAGTACGATTAGGTCTTTAGTTTGAAGCACCCGAATACCTTTTCACCATTAATATATGTGTACATTGGTATTATCACAACTGAGTACATAAATACAGTTAAAATGAACAAACACTGGACTGAACACCAAAAACATAAAGTTTGACCTATGGGCACTTATGAAGATTGCATAACTAGATAAATATCCATGGTTCGTTAGGAAATTTTACCATGTGTATTTTAGCAATCAAAAGACATTCATGCATTGCATATTTCGTACATTTGATGACGATTTCAACCCCTGGAAATGGTTTATTAAAATCGGGATAGCTCTCTCTATCTACGCTTGTCTTGGTAGACATTTGTACCAACTTTTTAGAGTTATGACTTCACTGGAAGAGAACATTTGAATATCTCTGGTTTGGTGCGTTTGTCCCATTTTTGACCCATTCAAGTAGGTGGATCAAAATTGGAACAGCTTACTTTTTCTATGCTTGCCATTATTGATATTTGCGACAAATTTCAGAGTTATGACTTCATTGGAAGAGAACATTTGAATATCTCTGGTTTGGTGCGTTTGTCCCATTTTTGACCCATTCAAGTAGGTAAATCAAAATAGGAAAAGCTTACTTTTTCTATGCTCGCCATTATTGACATTTGTACCAAATTTCAGAGTTGTGACTACATTGGAAGCAGGGCTTCGGAATATTTCCTCTTTGGAAGGTTTAGCGATCCCTTATAATTAGTTTATTGGGATCGGAATAGCTTACTTTATTTAAGCTTACTCTTGGTGCCAATTTCAGAGTTGTAACTAAATTTCAAGTGGGACATTTAAATATCCCTGTTTTTAGAACGTTTTGATCCTTTTTCGACTCCTTAAAATTAGTTAATCAAGATTGGAATAGCTTACTTTATCGATACTTGCTTTTTTTGTATCCGATTTCAGAGTTGTGCCTATATTGAAAGAGGGATATTAGGATATTATTCGTTTGGGAACGTTTTAACCTCTTTTTTAACCTTTAACATTAGTGAATCGAGATCGGAATAGTTTACTTTTACCATGCTGGCCCTATTTGACATATACACCAAATTTCACGGTTGTTATGATATGGGAAGGAACAGGATTAGTGTTGTGTCCAGGAGTGAGTTAATCAGTCAGACAGAGAGGGCTTTGGCTTTTATATATAGAGATACAGGAGGTTTAATGTCGTACAATTTTGGGGGAGGGGGATGTCCAAAAGTTGGTGACAAGTATAACCCTCCCAAAGATACCTTTTTTAATTTCGTATCTTATAATAATAATATTAACTAGTAAGGAAATAATGTATACTTCCTAACACAAACATTGAACAAGAGTCCAAAATTTATTTTTATTTTAATGAATATACTACGACTTAGTTTTTTTTTACTTGGAAGTAAGAGATAAAGTAAAGTAATAATTCCACATTATTAACATAAATGTTGTTGGGATTTTTTTCTCCTAGGAAATGATGACTCAGTTTTCAAAAAAATAAAAACTATATTCTATTCTTCTTTCAAGGGCTCACAAAACTTGTCCGGACAACAGTAAACTTATTATCCGGCTTCAACACAAGCTTCGGTGCATTCGAATGCCGAATCCAGTGACAATTCGGGCACACAAAAAGGTAAACAAAAGCGCTCAGTTACTTTTAAATCAACATCCGAAGTTAAACTGAACTGAGATTGCTCGCCAGCAGTCGAATTTATATTAGGGCGAGGGAACTTTTTCGAAAAATCCAGTCGACCGGTCACGTGATGGAAAAGCCTCGAAATTTCCCGATTGATTTAGATGCTGCCACCTTTTTTTTAAAACTGTATTATCACTGTTAACAAATAAAAATAGATATAAAAATAAAAATAGAAATAAAAATGTAAATAGAAATAAAAGTAAAAATATAATTAAAAATAGAAATAAAAATAAAAATTGAAATAAAAATAGAAATAAAAATAAAAATAGAAATAAAAATAAAAATAGAAATAAAAATAAAAATAGAAAGAGTAATAGAAATAAAAATAATAAAATAAAATAAAATAAAATAAAATAAAATAAAATAAAATAAAATAGAGCTTTAAAAGAAATACGTCACTATATTTACAATTATGTACAGAAAATTTGTGTAACAATATTTATTTAGATTTAAATAGTGCTTCTAAATGTGCATACTTTCATGACATTAAATTAATGGAGAACTCTTAGATACTTTCTTTTTAAATAGCTTGTCTTTATATGAAACAAGAATAGAAATTTAACTTAAAAAAAAAATTCATCCAAAGTTATAAGTTGACGAAGGGTAACATTATTTGTTAATAAAAATACTTATATCTATAATAATAAAACAAGCTGTGTCTATTTGTCTGTCAGTGGCTCTGTGGATCTATAGTAAGCTACATAAAATTGGAGTAGAGCTCTGAAATTTTCAATATAAGAAGTTTTGGCCCTCTAATTTTACATATGTCAAACAGAATGTTAAAATTTTAATAAGTTCTTTTTTGATTAATTTTTTGAATTAATTTATTTTTTTACAAAGAGATTTCAAATAGAGAAACAGCTCTGAAATTTTCAATGGTCATCCAATAAATATTTAGGTTGTTTCAATGCTACATGAGTAAAGATTTTCGAGAAGTAAATTTTTAAAAATCGGCAGCCGCTTTTGGGGCATCCAGTATACTAATTTTTTTTTAAAAGTGATTCTTAAGTTTAGAAAGTGAATAAAGGTTTAAAATACAATATTTCAACAACCTGACATGTGTACCATTTTATATATTATGTCGAACTTGTTAATATAATAAGATTGGTATGGAAGAACAGTCTTTCAACGCAATGGAGAATAAACGATTGACAATGGGATATATGGTGGAATTTGAAGATGTAGCAGAAACTAGTAAAATTTTATTGTCCCACCCTTAACAGTTTGTGAAATTTTTTCAAGAAGTGTGTTTCGTAGAGTATGTATTCGCAGATATTCGTTTCTCAACTTTGTAACTCCATTTTACCATCGCTAAAACCGATAATGATTTGAGATGAGGTTTTGCAAACTTTATGAGCAAACTTTAACTCATACGTAAACAGGAACAACTGCCACAACTCAATTATTTTCAGCTCTGTTATTGAGATATTTAAAAAAACACTAACAAAATATCTAAACTAGACATTTTTAATCAGATCCAGCAAAACACAGGTTAAATTTTCATAAAAAAAAATTTGGTTAAAAGAAGTCATTTAAACAATAATTCAAATAATTACAATTCTGAGTCATGTAATCTTTTTTTTTAGATCAATGTCAAACACTGCCCAAAGCTTTACAGATACTAAGAAGTGAAATTTTCCGATCCTCTAGCGACAAAAGAATGCCGAGAACTTGATGCAGTCTATACAATCGTTCTCTTATGGCTAGGCCGCTTTGTGATGTAATCAGAGGTAGTTAAAGATAATAGTCACGATTGAACCATCTCTTTAAATCATCTAACCTTGGCCAGACTCCGTTATAAGAAATGTATTTCCTTGTGCTGGGGGAGTAATCACGCGTCAGATGTGTAATTTCTCTTCTGTGTCTTATAAAGCCATCAAGGGTCGTTATTCCTCTGGAAGTTCTTGTAACATCAAGGGTTGAAGGGGATCGGAATGAGATGAAAGTGAAAGGAATATAAGAGGAAAGTAGACATCGAGTGAAATATGAATGGAGTATTTTCATGAAAGGCGAAATGATTTGTAAATACACATTGAGAGGTAATGCTCAATATGAATGTTCATTGATATTCTTCGTAGCTTTATTGATATAAGCCCCGAATTTTTTCAAATTAAAATCAATTTTGGATAAATCTAAACATTGATGGTATTTAAGCTATATTCAGGTACTTTGAGTTTGGGAAGTTATACAACTGAATTTATTGTGGTAGCCTACGTTATCGGAAAAAATGGCGAAGTTGGAATATTCATACGCAGAGTGTATCCACACGATAACCCCGTGCTTATAAGCAATCACTTACACGTGACTTTTTCTATTCATAAAATCGGATTCACTTAACTTTCATTAACGAGTTCCCGAAAATATTCGGATGTAGGTTAATTTATTAGTGATTGAGGAAATCCGGAATAAACGGGATTTAGTTTACTCGTGGCAGGGTAACTAGTTGCTAAAAAAAGTTTTTAATTAATAAAGAAGAAGAAAAAATAATAAAACCCATAAAAACAAAGTTTTTAATATAAATCCTTTATATTCATTCCCAATTTTTATATTCCTTAACATCACGCTGATTCTGTTGTCAGCGTGTGCTTGGTGTTGGCATCTAACTATAAATATTAAAAACATACCTATTACAAAATATGCAGTAACCTACTTTTCAAAATGTATTCATTAAAAATGAATGTCAATTTATGCATTCACATTGAAGTATCTTTTATTATTCTGATTAAAACAATTTTGTTATTTATTTTTTAAAACAATTTTGGCCACAGGAAAGTGTTTCTTCAATGATCGGTTAAAATTCTTTCACTTCAGCGTTACTACGTAATGCGAAGTTGAATTGAGTGGAATTCATTTCATAATGAATTTATGCATTCACTCCCAATTATCTTTTATTTATTTTGCAACAGGAAAGAGTTTGGCTACAGAAAAGAGTTTTTTTCAATGATAGTTTAAATGCGATTTCAGCTTGCTTTGATTTGGTTTATTAGTATTCCGTACAAGCGACCTCTTAGTGACAGTGATAGCCCCCAAAATTTGATAGGATGCATTGTTATCGACATCGAATCTATCTGCCGAGTTTCAGACCGATTGGATGACGGAAAGGATTAGTTCGCTCTCCGGTAGCGACACACACACATACACACACGCACGCACGCGCGCCAAATGAAACGTACTAACCGGCACTAAGAAACATACATTTTTTTTTTAAATGAAAAATAATTAAACAAGTTTATTTCAGCGACTTTCACTGATTGAAAAAGTTCTATGGCACATTGAGACACGAGACAAAGCAACAAGATAACATGAGATTTAAACACATTGTGAATAACAAATATCAGTCAACAATCAAAAGCTCGTCCGAACTTCTTTACGCCAAATTGCACACACGTAATCAGTTATTTATATTATTATTTACGTAATTTGTATATTCCTTTTAAAAACTTTTTTGTGTATTTTACACCTTGTGGAAACATTTCATTACCTTTTAAAAAGAAGCTTAAGGTTCCGCAGAAGCATTTTAAGTTGTAGCGTGACAAAAAGTTACTGGAAAGAAAAGAATTCTCGTGTAATCTGTTGTACAAATATAAAGTGTTAAACTAATATACTAAAATAACTATTTACACTTACCTAGGAAACAAAAACTCGTAAGTGGTGAAAAGTTTATCTGTGTACGTTGAAAAACACTTCCAACATACGTTTCCATCAATAACCTGCATTCATACCACATCACATCAACACATGTGTACAGGTCACTTGCAGCACTTTTTCTTTCAAAAACAAGGAAATTAGCCCATTCATTCAAAAGTTATGTGTACTGTTTCATTGAACCCCATACTATTCTACAAACGTCTGTAATATTATTTTGGTCAATTACTCGAATTTTAGTTCTGCACTTAAATATCTTTGACGGGATACAATTTTAAAACAATAACAGATACTGTTTTTTAATGACGTTTTTAAATGAATAAATTAGTTTTGCATAATGTATAGATGTTTTAAAAATTGGAGATCGAATTGATAATAATGGCCAATTTTTTAAAGTATAAATACAAATGAATTCTGTATTTATGACTTGCAAAATTTCATCCCCATTTCCAAGAACTAAAATTTAAAGCTAGAGCTTTAACTTATATTGTAGTAGGTAACATCCGAGGAATTCAATATTATTATTATTAGTGCAAAATTATCAGTCTATATCTTTTTATTGTAGTCGGAGCAAAAAAAAACAAAAAAACAATTGGTATGCGTAAAATGCTTATTACGAAAATTTTATTTCACAAAATGGGTTATTTATTAAAATAGATGAATGTCATTTCGCAAAGTGATTGAATAAAGTTTTCAAATCATAATTTTGTATACTATACTCTCACTAGTACTTCTGTTCTACCATGTATTGGCCATATTGGTCATTTGGGAAATTTAATCTTAAGGGAAGGACAATAAATATACTTTATAACTAAATAACAATAGTTTTAAATTATAGGACATCAAAATTTTGTTTCTATCTTCTTTATTACTTGCAATGTTCAATAATAATACCTTTGGGGCTTCTTGTCAACTCTGCCACACGAAAACATAAAGTCAGTTTTTCTTCATGATGATACTTTTCTTTTGAACACTGAACTGATAATAACTTGAGAATGGTTTGTGATACATGTAAATTATCTTCTATTTGTATATTTTATTACTTTTCATTTATGTATATTCAGGAATTAGTGACAAGTAAGAGGGACTAGAGATTAGGCTGGCTCAATTATTATTATTATTATTTTTTTTTTTTTGTAACTCATGAGGTGAAAAACGTTGTTACATATCTTGATAAGAAAAACTGTGAAAAAATAATAATAATAATAAAAAATAATAATAATATCTTCCGATCGCGTATTCACCTCAAAGTGTGGACAAAATACAAAAAAATAACTATTTTTCCGAAATTTTGTAAAATTTCTAAACGTTATATATTTGAAAGGCAACAGCTTGCAATGTATAGTGAAAGGGTGGTATAACACAGGAAAACACTATTCTATGCATTTTTAGAACATATACTAATAATTAAAAATATTCAAAAATAAATTTTTTTGTTAAAAAAAGAATGCAAAGATTTCAATAAATACAAAAAGTAGATTTTTTTCCATCAATTTGTAGAATACACCAATCACTAAATTAGTTTGTATCGTGGGGAATGAAGGAAATAGAACTTGGAAAAAAATCAAATTAGTAATTACTCAACAATTCTCGTTATATTTTTCTATATATTTTCTCGTTATATAATTCTCGCATAACTTTTAAAACATTGATAAAAACTGTGTTTTGGCTGGTGTCAAACTGGATGGCCTTCTCGTGGAGCCTTCTCTTCCTTTGAAGCTCATAAACTTACTTGCACCCATGGCTGTGATTGGAACTGTCTTTAGTACTGGCTGGAAAAAATCTGACAGATCAAATTGCACGTTGGGGTTGGGAGAACACTACAGTGTGATACTTCCAATACTTCAATGAACTACTATTCAGATGGCTATTTAAACACGCAGATAGTACTACAACAGGACCAAAATCTTTCAGTGAAAACTTAGATAAAAAATTGAAGAAATGTGAAAAATTTCCCCTGACTGATTTTTTACGTGTTGAATGTTCAATTCCTCAAGTTGACATGAAAGTACTGAGCACAGATCAGTTATATCTTCTTGATATTTTTACAGCGATTAGATCAGGCCAATGACTTGGAAGCTTGTAAACCTATCCCCTTTCACTTCAGATGGCTAACAACAGAAAACAGAGTATTTAGACTATATGTGAGTGAATGCAAACCCAGCGGTAGAAGTGGTGGAAAAAGGGGGGGGGGGGGGGCGGATACCCAAAATTTGGTGAAAAGTGAACCCGCCACCCCTTCCTCCCTTTCCCCATGTTCAAAGATAAATTTTGTAATTTCGTAACTTATAATACAAATATTAACTAGTAAAGAAATGATTTATACTTCCTAACATTAACATTAAATGAGGGTCCAAAATGTATTGTTATTTTAATGAATATGTTCGGCGATTTAGTTTTTTTACTTGGAAGTAAGAGTTTGGTTAAGTAATAATTCAATGTTATATACGCAACTGTTTATTTAAATTTAAATAATAAAATTATTTTTTTTTGTTTGTTTTTTGTTTTAAATAGCTTGAATTTATATGAAACAAGAATAGAAATTTAATTTAAAAGTACGTTCCTCCAAAGTTAAAAGTTGACCAAGTGTAAATGTATTTGTTAGCAAAAATTCTTATATCTTTATACAAAGTAGTACAATACATTTTTATAATAGTATGATATATACACCATAAACAGTTTGAAAGTTTTCAAATGTAAAAATAAATAACTTTTTCTCAGTGTCACTACATTTAAAGATTAATATTATTTTTCATTGGAAGTTTTTAGGAGTATTTAGAGTTTTTAAAAGTGGGGGGGGGGGGATGGATTTCAGTGGTTTTAGAAGTGGGGGGACGCATGGGTATTTTCTTGAAAAGTGGGGGGACGCGTCACCCCGCGTCTACCCACACTTCTAGCACTGTGCAAACCATCGGATGAACTAAAGCAAGTGGCATTCTTGGCAAGTGGCATTGGGTCAAGTATCCCTATTTGCCCCTACAATAAAAAAGAGATAACTTCCTAAATTTTTGAATTTACATTGCAAATGTAGCCAAACATATCAGTTCTACTAAAGTTGAAGCACATCAAGCGTTTTGTATAATACTAATGTACATTGCCTTTATTATTATTATTTGCAGATCAGAAATGAGTTATTCCAAAGTCATCTGGAACGGGATTTGGAATGACCGATTCCAAAATCATCCAGAACGAGATCAGAAATTATCATTTCAAAAGTCGTCTGGTACGGAAACGATTATTTTCCAAACTCATATAGAACGGGTTGAGAAATTATCAATTCTAAAGTTATCTAGAACAGGATCCGAAATAACATTTCTTAAGTCATCTAGACCGGGATCAGAAACGTTCCATTCCAAAGTCATTTAGAACGGGTTAAAATATCCCTCCGATGTTATATAGCGTTATAATCGAACAGAAAATGTAATAAGACTTCTCCTTCTAATTTCGGCAGGTGAAACAGTTTACAATTATTATCGTTAGGAGAAAAAAAAAAAAAAAAAAAAAAATGGCACCAAATAATACCTTTTAAACCCCCCAACTAGCCACTTCGTGCCTTGCAAAGGAATAATTTGTAGGCACTAAATATTCTGACCCTTGGAATAAGTATTATTATGAACGTGTATCATTACGTATGACCCTTTCGGAATAAGTACATCGGCAATTTAACTGGACGAGGCAATTACGAGACAAATTAGATTAATGACATACCTACACCTTTTACTTGTAGCTTTTAAGAGAAGATCAAATTTGCAAGCGGAGAGGGGGGGGGGGGCAGAGTATTATTGTTCTCCGGGTGCAAAATGGCAATGAGGAAACAAGAAAACGTGGCGAGGAAGGAGATCTCTTAATAAGTGCCCGTGACTGGAGACTATTATATTGTTACTTTTAATGATTATTTTCAGAGGGTGAAGTTGACAATAGGAAATCGCAATAATGAATACTGTTGACGGAGTAAGTGTAAAGTATGTTTTCTCTGGGGACTATTGAGATGGGAATGTTTGCTATTTAAAGAATTTATTTACCGCAGCAGATTTACGTCTTTTTTTATGTGAGGTATTTTTTTTTTACAACCTACAATTCTAAAAATAAATTGGTATGATTTTAATAAAAGCTGGAGTATTTTTGGAACAAGTTTTGAAGCCATTATTTTTCATGCCGTAATTTGAGTATTAATATCTTGTGATCTTTTGTATTTGTATAGAAATTGGTAGTAGTTTTAATACATTAATAAAATTGAAATGCTTTTTTGATTCAAATCATATGGACAGGGCCCGATTAAAAAAAAATCTATTACTATAGGCCCAATATAGAAGATGGGACTACTAATGATGATTGTCTTTGTTATTTATATATTAAGGAAAATTATATAATGAAAATGTGAATGTCTTGATTAAATTAATATTAAAATATCCATATTTTTAATATCTAGAGTTATTAAATTTTTTATTTAAATGGAAAAAGGGAATAGACAGGAACAGAATATTAATAAGTACACAATAATTAAATTTTAATTACACACATTATGACAAAGAAAACATTTATTTTGAGGAAATTCGGGGGCCTTAGGCACGGGTCTCACTGGCCTTATAGGAAATAAGGCCTTGCATATGGAGATTTTTTTTAGTTTTTTGTTTAAAAAATTTACATAACTTTCAACAATAAAAAGTTGTTTTGATATTTTTTTTATGCTCTTCTATCATTCTGTCTATTAGCACAATACATTTTACGGTTAATAAATTTTAAATAGCTGAAAGGATTTTCATGAAAATTTCATCGTAACTGACTGGACTTCAAAATCGATTACGTTCATCTCGATTTATTGAACCGTTCCAAAGTATCATTATAACTATGCAGCATTGAACGCATTCCGACAAAAATTACCTCAGTCCACCCCAGCGTTAAAAAAAAAGAGCCAAATTAAAAAATAAAGTTAATTTCGAGCCAAAAAGAAATTTCGACTCTACTCTGACCGGTAATTTTTTACATATTGCTTGAAAAAATCGTCTTCGGATAACCCCTCATCGGAATCTAAGGCCTCCTCAACAAGTGAATGCATTATCCTCTAAGAGACCGGGCGTCCACTTAAACGGACACACTTTTGAATTCCCTCTACTTTCTGTACTCAAATGGTACCAACTTTATTCCTTGCATTATTTTAGACCTATAGAAAACAGTGGCAACACTGCTTTATCAGTGTTTACATTATTCTACTGCTTCGTTTATAAATTTTTCATACTTTGAGCTATATACGGTTTCTAGTTTAATATTACTACAATTAATTAATCTAAGTTCCTTCTTTTTATGATTCATCGAGTAATAATAATTAAGGTTGATCTCAAATGTGATTTTTATGTGATATGTCAATTTAAAAAGTCATTCAAATAGATTTGAATTTTGTGTTGTATATAGACCGAATGTCCATTTAAAAGGATATTTTGTAAATTTTTTGCATAATAATTTTTTTTAAGGTCAATTATTTTTCTGTAATTTGATACCCAAAAATAGGGAAAAAATCATTTTGCAAGCTCAGGTCTTTAGAGGATATGTTTATGGATGCATTAATGTTATTAGTTTTTACACATCTACACAAAAATGAAGATGTTGTGCAAAATCAAGAGTCAGTTTCCATTGCTTTGATTAAGAAGTTTGGTATTTACTCTAGCAGTTTAATGTATTATTTACTGTAGTTTAAGGTATAGGATATATAATGTAAACAATTTCAGGAGGGGTTTAAACCAAATACTCCCCCCCTCCCTTTCCCTCGGATATGGCCCTGGATACAAGGACAAAAATGAAAATCAACTACAAGCACATTGCCCATCAAGGTTGGTTCAGTTTAACTTTAATGAACGACTCAGACACATTATACAATGTGGTCCAGCAGATCGTTCAGCTTATCAATCACTATATTGTAAAAAGTAATGTTTCCTACTCTCCGAGTTAAAATATGATATAAATAACTTATCCATTAATCAAATTTCAGATTATTCTTCATTATTAAATCCACCAATGTCCACCAAATTTCGAAACGTCTTCAGAAAATGTATCACCGTAGAGGTAAGACTTCAGACTGGATGCCTTATGTGCATTCTTACACTTAACCAGAATACTTTTCGAAACGTCTTACATTTCTTTAAGAATCAGTGTGGGAACCCATAAATCAAGTCACATTGAACCCACAACTGTGTCGTAAAACACGTGGTAACACGTTCCGCTTCGAAGCAGTGAATCCCATAAACAATCCACAGGTAGGGGGGTCCATTGTTTCTAGTGCGCGGCTTTTCACTTTTCAAACATTGACAAAACAATTACCATGATTTATAACTTGTAAGTTAGGCTCAATTGACCGGGGACAATTGATTAGAAATAGTCGGGACCGATGTTTTTATTCATTCAACTTTGCTCATATTTCATTTCGGAAACATTGTGAATTGATGACGTGAATTGATGGACTCTATTTTCTTGCTTTGCATCCGCTGAGTCCACTGCATGACAGCACTGGATATACTTGCCATTACTTGGGAAGGGTGTTAACATGTGTTTCACATGCATTTAATCGAGGCGTCTATCTCAGCGATGGATCGGTTTCTAGAAACATAAAGACTCGATTGTGATTGAAATATTTATGTACCTTAGAACCAAACAAACCTAATAGACTGAGGCAGACCAAACGGTACAGTGGTTAGCGTACTTGCTTCTGACCCGCGAGGTTGTGGGTTTGAGTCCCGTGCTAGGCATGGGTGTTTGTAAATGTATGTTGGCTTGTCTAATGACGAATGTTTCGGCGCATTATAGTCCTCGTGTTGCTGACGGTGCCAGATAATCTGAAAACAACCAACCTAA
Source organism: Linyphia triangularis (assembly GCA_963978545.1). Lineage (NCBI taxonomy): Eukaryota > Metazoa > Arthropoda > Arachnida > Araneae > Linyphiidae > Linyphia > Linyphia triangularis. Next base: position 95,559,137 of record OZ021723.1, on the reverse strand, counting down.
TTGACTGAGAAACGACAGCAAGTATACGTATAACATTGAACATCATTCTGAATTTTTGTTAGAATGTAGAGATATGATAGATTATGAATATCCTGGTGTGCCAGAAAAAAATATCCGAAACTATTAAAAAATAGGCGTTGAATAAGTTGAATTAAATTCGATTGTCACAAATGTCATAACTTGCCAAATAATGATGATTTTTCTTATTTGGTAAACCACAGCCCTTTACTTTTCAATAAGGGAGGTTGCAGACGATTTCACATCTCTGGTGACGTCTAACTTGTATCTTTTAAAACTGAGCCAAGTTGGCAATACAGTAGATTCCCTTTAACCGACTTAACTGGAACCAAGGATTAGCCGGTTAAGATCGGAGAATTGAAGAAATAGAAAGTTAATTGGATGCATGTTTTTCGGACAATTAAATGGCAAATTTAACAAATGCACCAAACTACTATTTCATAAATGTCGATATTATGTGTTACAAATCATTTTGAGGAATCTTGAAAGAAATCAGTGAATTGTTTTGCATTTGAAATTCACAAGTTTTAACTGGCGAAAAATCATTTACTATTTAGCAAAGTGTATTTGATCATTTTGTGAAACATTTTGACATAAGTGCATCTTACTCCAGTGGAACGAAGTTGTGCAACAAAGTTAGATTTATTGAACATTCTTGTAAAATATTATATTTTGGATTGTATCTCAGTAAAAAAAGACTAGGTTTGATAGTCGCTAAATTCGCATTGGACAAAAATTATTTAGTGTGAATCATAAATGAATATTTATTTGCATATTTATTAATGCAAAAATTATTTGTTGCTCCTCCAAGTGAATGGCCAGTTGTCACTACCAAATCAATAAGGTATACTTTTATGAAAAATGTTGCATCACGATATAATTCTTCGAGTTTAAACCCTTTTAAATAAGGGAAAACGTTTTACTTATAATGTCAATTAAGTTTCAGGTGAAAAAGCACAAGTTAGTACGTCAAAAAATGCCTCCTCTTGAAATATGTATACAGTCATTTTTGTATTTGCAGCTCAATTCAAACAAGAATGAAAAATTCTCTCACGAAGGAAAAATTCCGTTTCCTTAACGACAGAAATAATCTGCTCACAGTAATTCAATTCCAATTCGCACTTACGAATAAAACCCAACGCAACGCCTCAATAGAATACATAATTATAAGTCCACCCATAAGTAAGTCTTTATAGTCCTCCAGAATCAAAATCACACTCACTTGTCAGAAACACACACACATATTCACCCTTTTCTAACAGTTTTTACCTACTGCCTTTTCCGCAGGGTTAACGAACGCTAAACAAGTCCCTTTATTACCAAACGGACTAATAACAATAATCTCGTTCAGCTCGCTTCGAGTCAAAAAATCCTCCAAAAAACATGCACATGGGTGATGATGCAGCTACGCCATCCCCCCTTCCCCAATAAAACAACAAGACGAGGAAGTTTAAAACTGCTTGTTAAACTGTAACTTTCATGGTACAGCTTGCGTTGAGAATTCGGAATGGCTTTCCACTTCACAGTTTCCATTGTCAGAATCGAATTTTATGAAGCGGTTTATGAAGCGGCGACAATTCTCAGCACGTCTTGGTATGGGAAGCGGATTGTGAGAGACAAACACAATTGATTCCTTTCGGATGGTCCAGGCATTGCTTCCGGAGGGGGGGGGGGGATGTTGAGGTGTTATCTTATCTTAAAAACACTGATGCTGTTAGTCTGTTATCTTATCACGTGCTGAATGGATTTGGTTTCTGTATGAGTTCATTAAGGAAGGTTTTGTCCGACCGTGAATTCGTTTAGTCACTCGGAAGTGGGATGTAATGCTTTAAGTCAACCTTTTATATGTTGATTACTTAAGGTGAATCCAAGTAATCTAGAGAAACGAGATTAATATTAATTAAAAAGTTGCTCTAAAAGCGATTGTTTGTCTTTCACAAATTTCCAGGCCCTAATGCATTACTACCAGATGAAAAATTTGCTTCAAAACACAATTACTTCTGCCATGTGCGATAACAACAATATTTAAAAAATTTATTAATAAAAAAAAAATTGCTTTTCAAAATTTATTGTTTAAATGTCGTTGGGTCACATGTCGGAGAAGGCTGCAAAATCCTTCAGTTACTTAATATCGAATTTCAGACTTTGAATTGTCATTCTATTAGATTTAATCGGTTTCAGTGTGATGCATACTCCAAATTCAGAAACGAAACACCATTGACGGTCATGCACGTATATATACGTCTCAGGATCCCCAGTTTTTCTAGCAATACACAACATTTTTAAGTTTATAAATAAAATTTAAAATAAGATATATTTTAGATACTTTTATTAGGATAATAGTCTATAACCTATCTAAAACAAAATAAATAAAAAATAATTTAAGAAAATTATGTATTTGAATTAGAAATATAATTTAAAAATTATTGCAGGGAAAACAACTGGGGAATTTCGCCCATTCCCATGACCGTCAGTAGGTTAAGGGGTATAGGCACCTCCATAGGAGCCTATGTTAAATATAATGGGCATCTCATTTAATAACCGATTCTTCAATCATTATGAAACTTTCACAGTAAAATATTTGGATACTTTTGAATACATAAACTCGAGATTTTTGTTATTTTTTTAAAGTTAAAATAATTACGATTTTCTAAAAATAAGTCTAAGAAAAACGTTAAAATTTTAGACTGATTATTTAAAAAAAAAAGGATGGTACATACCATTAATTCCTCCGGTTAAAGTACTTCAATACATTAGAGAAGCATGCATAACAAATTTCAAGCATTTATGTCAAATAGATTTTAAGCTATGTGCCACCAAACATGAAAAAAACGGCATTTTGAGAAATTTGACTTTGAAGTTAAAAAAACACGCATCAATTATCTACATTTTGTTTATTTCAAAATATTATTAAAAATACTTCAAAATAAGATATAATTACAAATAAGGCATCATTTTAAAGAGAAGAATATAAATTTTAAAAAATATTAATAAACTCAAAATTAATAATCTGAAAAATTTTCAGGTGCCAAATACCCTTTATAGAATCCCTTCGATATCTGTCTGTCGAAACTCTTACATTTGAATTATGACCTTGAAACCTTCAAGGGAACTTGTTAGATGATTGAAAGGAAAATTGGCAGAAACACCTAAATATTGACTAATTGCAGAATCTTAATTTTTCTTGCGGTATTTTTTTTTTTAATAATGCTGTGTTTGGCATCACGTATGGAAGCCGCAGTTAATAGGATTTCCAAAAATATATAACGTGTGTGGGTCATTATACACACAGAAGTCAATTAATTGAATGAAAATTATTATCTAGATTCCTCCCCCTTAACTGCGAAACTTACAGGCAGAAAATTAAAAAAAAAATTACAATCAGGAAAGTAATGACATTCCTAGAAATAATACATTGCTAACCTAATGGACGGCATACCTAGGATATCTGCGATATCTGAGACATGATTAACAATATAGCTCGTTGCTAAGATATGATTAGTTTCAATGCATTTTTTTTTTTTTTTTCATCAAAAAATCTTTTAAGATTTGTTTAATATTTCAGCTGACGTATATAGCTGATGGTTTCAAATTCCAATACGTAAAACTTCAAAGAGAGATTGAAATCATACAGTGATTGCTACAATGACCATTAGAGACATTATTTGACAGTTTCTATCTAAAACAGTCAATGCTAAACGAACGTAAACTTAAATATCTTTGGAATTGAAACGGTCTAGTAATTTCATTAACTTCCTGAGTATTCGATTAAAACAAAAAGAGTTTGATTTAAGCAAAAAGATACTTCGGTGGTTACATGCACAGCGATCGGGTACGGAATACTAAACCCCGTTGACCGGTTTTTACTGTATCTGGGAAACACTAACGTACTACATTAAAAGCTGGGATCACCATTCAAGTAACTTAATGAAAATATAGAACTTCAACATCAAACAGTTGAACTAGAAGTAAGTATTTCATCGTATTTTTGTCAGTCAAGTAAAATGTATACATAAAGATAAACAGATCTAGTCTTTACACACTGATAAAAAATATGGATCCACCTTGCACCAAAAATTGGTTCCCCTTTAGCTGTAACCAACGTTTGGTGCTTAGTTTCCCGATTTAATGGTGCTACCTCGGACCGTAAGAACCATTCAATCGTGAAATTAAGCACTAAATGTTGGTTGCAGTTAAATGGGAACCAATTTTTGGTGCAAGGTGGAACAAAATTTTTAACAGTGAATAAAGCTGATAATTTTTTTACTATGAATGTCAATATTGAAAAAAAAAAGAAGAAAAAAAAAAAAAAAAAAGAAGAAAGAAAAATCAATCAATCAATCAATCAATCAATCAATCAATCAATCAATCAATCAATCAATCAATCAATCAATAAATAAACTTAAGTATATTAAAAATCAAAATATCATTTGGATAGAAAATAAAATAAAATGTAAACTGAAGATTTATCACTTTGTATTCACTAAATATCCAAGGAATTCTCCCAAAACGTCCACTTTGCTGTCGATTGTCTCCAAAACCCATAATAAAACATTTTGATGAATATTTCTTTTTAATATGCCCTTAGTATCTTTCTATAGACAAATGAAATGCATTTTACTATTTTTTTTTCCTTCTCATAAATGTTTTTGAAAACCACATAATTAATGCTGATTGGTCATTTATGGTCTATAAAACTTAATGCATATTTTTAATTATTATTTTTCATTATCCTTTCTTTACCGCTAAAGGTCACTTCTGATACAAGTAACATACTATACAGCAACAACATACATAGCAGCAACAATTTTAAGGTTGTGATTGGAATAATAAGACTGCTTGAAAATATCTTTATATATCTAGTATTTCAGTGAAACTGATAAGCAGTAAATATATTTTTATTACTGTAATTACCATGGTTAATATTATTTAATTATATTGAATTATCTTTAATATATCTTAATCTTAATATATTCTTTGGTTCGATGAACTTATTTTCTAAATTTATAATTTAAAAAAAGTTATTGTTTTTTTTTGTTTTTTGATTGGTAAAATATGGTGAAATTATGGAAATCGTAATGGCCATGAGTTCTGCCATTACGATTTCCATCAAAATTGAACATGCGCATAAGTCCATGGGCAAATTTATGTTTTCCAGTAATTTTCCAAAAATTCCTCAAAATATTTTGATCAAAATTGATATGGCAATTCCTTTTTTGGGTATATTAAATATCCCCACCTTCGAAATTCTCAAAGAAATTCGATAATGGCTTAAAAAGTTGAAAAAACGAATGTCTTCAACCCAGAGTTCTTTTCCCTTGAGAAGTTTTTTCGTTTTGACCCAGGTTTAGTATATAAGTCCGACCAGTGCTCAGATTGTTGAACGTGCAAAGAATTAATTATAGACGATAATGAAGAGGTTTCCTTACGAAATAAAACAATGATTTATCAAGGAACGGATAAGAAATATTTATCTGTAAGTCGGGTTGCTGAAAGAAACTTGAAGGAACTCCTTTGATGTGTCAGACAACTGAATTTGTGAGAATGCCTCAGCATCTTACCTTAGATTAATAGTTACAAAACACTTTCCCACATCATAAATTAGTCTGTACGCTTGTAGCAGTTGGATAATACAGTGAGAAATTTTCTGTTTGTAGAGAGTCGACTTCAACAAGAATTTGTAGTCGTTTTGCAGTTGGTATAATATGTACTCACTATTAAGTGTGTGATTTTTAGTCAGGGTTTCATAAATATAATAAATAACCACAAATAAATAAATTTATATTTCTTAAGACTGATGGTCAGTCAATCACAGCACCATAGACTTAATGTAAATTTTTATCGCATGCAAATATACGGCCAAAATATTTTATATAAACTTACCTATTTTTTCTTGACAAAATATGAGGATTGTATTTAATTGCTATATATTTTCATTAACTTTTCATTTTACCACAAACGGAAATAAAAATTTTGAGTTTGAAAATAAAATTTAAATAAGTAGGTTTTTTGTTTTTGTTTGACGTGTTTCTCTATCGAAGCATAGAGAAAATATACTGAAATAAATTTCGATATTGCTAGTAATAAAAAGATTTTCACTTTACAATGGATTCAGAGTTCATTAATAGTGTATTATTATTGTTTTACATGTTACAAATTACCATTAATTTTTTATTTGAGTGCTAAATGAATGGAAATTTAAATTTTGATATCGAAAAAGAAAACTAAAAGAATATTTCTGTTCAATTGATTTCTATACTGAAACAGAAACAAAATATACTGAACCTAATTCTGATACTCAAATACACAAAAGATATTATCTATGTGATAGATTCAGAGTTTGCTAATCATCTTCTATTATTTCTATTTACCATATCTCTATATATATAAGGCAAAGCCCTCACTCACTCACTCACTCACTCACTCACTGACTCACTCATCACTAATTCTCCCACTTCCCACATAGTCACAACTCTGAAAATCGGCACAAATATCAACAATGGTAAAAATAGAAAAAGTAAACTATTCCGATCTCGATTAACACACTTTAAGGGGTCGAAAAGGGGTCAAACGTTCCAAACGGGGGACATTCGAAAATCCTACTTCCCACATAGTCACAACTCTGAAAATCGGCACAAATATCAACAATGGTAAAAATAGAAAAAGTAAACTATTCCGATCTCGATTAACACACTTTAAGGGGTCGAAAAGGGGTCAAACGTTCCAAACGGGGGACATTCGAAAATCCTACTTCCCACATAGTCACAACTCTGAAAATCGGCACAAATATCAACAATGGTAAAAATAGAAAAAGTAAACTATTCCGATCTCGATTAACACACTTTAAGGGGTCGAAAAGGGGTCAAACGTTCCAAACGGGGGACATTCGAAAATCCTACTTCCCACATAGTCACAACTCTGAAAATCGGCACAAATATCAACAATGGTAAAAATAGAAAAAGTAAACTATTCCGATCTCAATTAACCCACTTTAAGGGGTCGAAAAGGGGCCAAACGTTCCAAACGGGGGACATTCGAAAATCCTACTTCCCACATAGTCACAACTCTGAAAATCGGCACAAATATCAACAATGGTAAAAATAGAAAAAGTAAACTATTCCGATCTCGATTAACACACTTTAAGGGGTCGAAAAGGGGTCAAACGTTCCAAACGGGGGACATTCGAAAATCCTACTTCCCACATAGTCACAACTCTGAAAATCGGCACAAATATCAACAATGGTAAAAATAGAAAAAGTAAACTATTCCGATCTCGATTAACCCACTTTAAGGGGTCGAAAAGGGGTTAAATGTTCCAAACGAGGGATATCCGAATGTTCCTCTTCCAATGTAGTCATTTTTCTGATATTTTTTTGCAAATGTTAAAAAATAAGTCATTCCAATATCGATATTTTTAAGGGATGAAAAGACGACGCAACATTGAAACTATACGAGGATTAACTTAATGTCTAATTAACTTAATTCCAATACAGCTACTACTTTGAAATTTAGAACTAAGAGCAAACATCAACACAATAAACTATTCCAGTTTACTATTCACAATTATAAATATCGTTTAAAATGTCAACAAAGGAAAGTTCCTATTTTGATAAATCAATTTGTCGGGATCGAAAAGGGAGCAAACGTCTGAAGTGTAGAATACATGAATGTCTTTTGATCGCTAAAATGCTAATGGTAAAATTTCGTAGCGCAGCACGGGTATTCAGCTAGTGTTAACATATAGGTCAATGAGAGTATTGTATTCGGCAATTTTTTTTTCTCTATTTTTGTTGCATTTCTTCACGTTTTGAAAAGTCTTGAGATAAAACAAATGTCTGTGTGTCTGTGATCAGCATCAATCCCTAATGGATTGACCTACCATATTCAACTTTTGTATATGTTAAAAAAGTGGTCATTGGATTTGTCATTAAGATGTTCGTCAAAATTGAGTATGCCCATAAGGTAGCTGCCATTGAAAAATTTATGTTTGGCTCTAAGCGATTTTGATAAAAATCGCTCTAAACATCCCCACCTTCGAAATTCCTGACGAAATTTGATAAAGGCGTAAATAAGTTGAAAACGAATGTGTATAACACAGATCTCTTCACTTGACCATAGCTCATCAGCGACTGTTCCTTATTTATCCGAAAGGATAATGTAATTATAGTTGAAAAAAGTATGGTCAATTTCGTCACTTTTTTTTTTGTCAGTGTGATAATTATCTACAAACTTTTCATTTTTTTAAAATTAATTAAAACATGAAAACGAAAAAGGTAAATTGCACCGATCCACGCTAAATTTACTTATAGTGACCAGCATTATATTGTAAATTGAATGTTGTGCGATTTTACACCCCCCTAGTTATTATTAGCTACTCTGTAATTTTTTATTAATTTTTCATTTGAACACTAATTTAATGGAATTTCAAATAAAAAAAAAATTAAAAAAAAAAAAAAAATACAAAAAAATTAAATAATAGATTTTTGTTATTTTTTTCAACAGGTTTCTAAACTGAAATAAAAGAATATATATTAAACCAAATTCTGATATGCTAATACTAAAAAGATTTTCTCCTTATGATCCTATTAGATTTCGTTAATCTATTATTGTTGTTAGATATTGTTGCGTTTTACGGGTTCGAAAGATTTGACGCCAAAGCAGATCAAAACTTGCAGAAATTTATTCCAAACTGACTCTTCACAGTTCTCTTACAGCTTCAGAACTTCTCGTTCTAGTAGACAAAATACAGCTCTTTTCACCTCAATAGAGCACAAAACAGCAGTTAAAAACTTGACAAACAACTGCTAAATCGCCGCAAAAGATAATGCAAAACAGTTCGCTTAAGAATGCTCAGTCAACTAATTCAGTGACTCAAAATCCAAGAACTACTCAAGTCAGGAATACAGCTCTCACAATGAACGTTGAGAGACAACTAACTAACTACAGTCAACTAACGGACTCAGCTAACAACTAGCTCCGTGACTCAAAATCAGTCAACAACTCACTAACTAACTGCATCACCCGCTCTCCCTGAGCTTTTATAGGGTGACCTGAGAACATATGTGAACCTTCTTGAAACTCCCAGAGGTAGATGTCTGGAGAACTTTCCAGAGTGTAGTCGAAAAGACCTATATAGGATACATGTACCTATACATGTACCGAAAATGTCGCCAAATGGTCGCCAAGTTTGGCGACATTTGGCGATTTCTCGCTAAATTTGGCGACAAAAATTAGTCGCCAAAACTATTGCCAACTTGGCTCTATCTCGCCAATTTGGCGAGATTCCCATTACCATAATGTTAAATGCCCTGCCCCTTGAAACTCGCTTCCCAGAGTTACCTCTGTAAAACTCGCTATCAAGCATTGGGAGGCTCATTGCAGGGAAACAAACCATTGCATTGTCTTATGCGAAATGTACAGAAATTTATCTATTTACAAAATTAACACTACGAAATATTTACAAATATACAAAAATTCGTAACATTGCCCCCCTCCCAAGGACTGCACGTCCCGGGTAGTACAGTTCCCGGAAAGAAGGCACAAGCTCTGCAATAGCAAACACTCTGTGTTCATAACTAAACTATAAAACTTACTAAATTTACTAATTTAAAGACAGAAACATTACTGAATAAATAAATAAATAAATAAATAAATAAATAAATAAATAAATAAATAAATAAATAAATAAATAATTAAATAAACAATTAAATAAACAATAAACGTAAAAATTTATATACACATGTGACCATGGTCTTAATGACTATTTACACTTTATACATAAGGGGGATTACAAACTATGGGGATTACATACTATGGCCATAGTAAGGGGCTAACCTGTCGTAATGAACGACTCTAGGTTTAGAATTTGGTGACTTACGTATTCTGACCACGACATCATTCAGCCGGTTGAGGACGGAGTAAGGACCATCCCAGTGAGACTGAAGTTTGGGAGAGAGTCCTTCCTGTCGTTTCGGGTTCCAGAACCAAACCTTGTCACCTTCGTGGAATTGATGTCCTGTAGCCTTCGTGTCGTATCTGGTCTTCATCTTATCCGTCGCCAAGTGGATTCGCTCTCGGGCAAAATTGTGCACATCTTCAAACCGTGCCTGAAGATCCTCGACATACTCCTCAGGCGATGAAGGTGCATCTGGAGGGCGGCCAAACATCAAATCGCAAGGCAGACGAAGGTTACGACCGAAGAGCATCTGGGAAGGGGAATAGCCGGTAGTCTCGTGGATAGAGCTGCGATAGGCCAGAAGAAACAAAGGTAACTTCTGATCCCAGTCCTGTTGGTTCCTTGAAACCATCAGTGAGAGGTTATTGAGGATGGTTCTGTTAAACCTCTCCACCATGCCATCCGATTGTGGGTGTAAAGGCGTCGTCTGTGTTTTGTCAATTCCAAGTAGATCACAAACTCCTTTCATTACATCAGAGGTAAAATTTCTTCCTTGATCAGAGTGTAACTGAAGAGGCACTCCAAATCTGGAAATCCAGCTCTGAACCATTACCTCTGCAACGGTGGTAGCCTCTTGATCAGGGATAGGATACGCTTCGGGCCACTTCATAAAATAATCCATGACAACAAGGATGTATCTGTTGCCGTCAGCAGATCGTGGTAGTGGTCTCAAGATGTCAAACGCAATCCGTTTAAAAGGAGCTCCCACGTTGTAACGTTGCAGTTTTCCTCGACTGCGTTTCTTCGGTCCTTTCCGGGCTGCACAGGCATCACATGATCGGCACCACTTCTCCACGTCAGCCCTCGCTTTACTCCAGTAGTACCGCTCTCGAACTCTTTGTAATCTCTTCATTACTCCATAGTGGCCTCTAATTGGACTGCTATGTAGTTCTTTAAGTACGTCTGTGACTCGGGATCTTGGAAGCAATAGCTGCCATCGGGATGTCTTTCCATCATCAGATTCGAGCTTCCAGTACAACACGTCGTTTCGAATATGGTCAGAGTCCCAGAGAGCCCAATATTGCTTTGTCGTAGGACTATAGATGGAAATGTCTTGCCAAGTAGGTGTCGCATTCGAAGACTCCTTTAAATCCTCCTGTCCGGCAGAGATCGCAGCAGTATTCTTCTGTATTTCCTCTTGACCAGAGAAAATCTCTTTCTTCATCTCATCTTGGCTAGCTTTCTTTTTTTCTCGCCATTCGGATATTTCTTTCTTCATCTGTTCTTGGCTCGCTTTCACTTGTTCTTGGCTCGCTTTTATTTCTTCTTGACTAGCTTTCATTTCTTCCAGTTATTCTTCTTGACTAGATTTCATTTCTTCCAGCCATTTTTCTTGACTAGCTTTCATTTCTTCCAGCCATTCTTCTTGACTAGCTTTCATTTCTTCCAGCCATTCTTCTTGACTTTTCATCATTTCTTGCATGAGAGCAAAAAGCTGTTGAAATTTTTCATCTTGCTCCGCCATTGCTCTGATAATCGGCATCAAACCTCACTTCTGACACCAGTTGTTGCGTTGTACGGGTTCGAAAGATTTGACGCCAAAGCAGATCAAAACTTGCAGAAATTTATTCCAAACTGACTCTTCACAGTTCTCTTACAGCTCCAGAACTTCTCGTTCTAGTAGACAAAATACAGCTCTTTTCACCTCAATAGAGCACAAAACAGCAGTTAAAAACTTGACAAACAACTGCTAAATCGCCGCAAAAGACAATGCAAAACAGTTCGCTTAAGAATGCTCAGTCAACTAATTCAGTGACTCAAAATCCAAGAACTACTCAAGTCAGGAATACAGCTCTCACAATGAACGTTGAGAGACAACTAACTAACTACAGTCAACTAACGGACTCAGCTAACAACTAGCTCCGTGACACAAAATCAGTCAACAACTCACTAACTAACTGCATCACCCGCTCTCCCTGAGCTTTTATAGGGTGACCTGAGAACATACGTGAACCTTCTTGAAACTCCCAGAGGTAGATGTCTGGAGAACTTTCCAGAGAGTAGTCGAAAATACCTATATAGGATATGGGATACATGTACCGCAAATGTCGCCAAATGGTCGCCAAGTTTGGCGACATTTGGCGATTTCTCGCTAAATTTGGCGAGATTCCCATTACCATAATGTTAAATGCCCTGCCCCTTGAAACTCGCTTCCCAGAGTTACCTCTGTAAAACTCGCTATCAAGCATTGGGAGGCTCATTGCAGGGAAACAAACCATTGCATTGTCTTATGCGAAATGTACAGAAATTTATCTATTTAAAAAATTAACACTACGAAATATTTACAAATATACAAAAATTCGTAACAATATGTTACCAAATTTCATAAAATTTAAAGAAGAATTTGGTAGGTAATGTGATTTGAAATTTTTTCACTAGGTATGTGAGGTAAAGGTTGGTGCTGGTGTAAGAAAGTGTTATTAACCAATTAACAATTTTTTTCTTAAAAAAATATTTTCGAAAATGTTTCTATTCTTTTTATATGGAAACATATTTAAAGGATATTTAAAAACCTTTTTATATATCGAAATTTTCTACTTTAAAAATGAGTTTTGTTCACCCCGTTCTTTTAGATTTCCCTGTTAGTATATTGACACTTAAAGCATTGAAACTACCGTACAATTATTTATAAATAGTTGCAATACATAAGATTACATTAAAGAATGCAGGTATAAAAATAAGAATTATTGCACTTGCATAAGCTTTAATTGACATATTAGGAAAAATACTTCTGAACTAAGCTATACAATTAATTTAGGGATTGTGATTGTTAAGATAATATATTGGATGCAGAAATCAAATGCCTTATTAAAAGCTTCTTACAATATTCATGTACTAACTGTTAATGGATGATTATCTATTTTATCACAGCCATCAATGCCCAAACATATGTGGAAAAAAAAGTTTCTTAGAAGAAATTGTTGAAGTCACAATGTGCAAATGTGAGTAATTAAACGTATAAGGCAATGAAAAATTAAATGTTAATACGATTGTTTCCAAGAAGTAAGGTCAATCAAGTTCCTCTGACGATAAAAGTATCATACTTTTTTTTCAAACTTCCTTATCAAATTTTATTTAATTTTGCAAGGTAGAAGGTTCTTTGAAAAGTATGAGGTTTGAGGTTCTCAGAAAGGAATTATAAACATAATGATTTACTCAGCTTGGAACTAAAATTGCATATTATTGAGAACAATTTTACCATAAGGTCATAATTTTATGTCAAACGTGAGTTACATAATTATTTAATAATATAATTTTTTCTCCATGATCATAACCTTATTATTTCTTGAACTTTAAAAGTGCACTTAGAATTCCTGAAATTATAGTTTGATCACCTAACATATGAATTACCAGAAAAAAATTCTCGAATTAGTATTTTCTCGCACAAGAACTGTGATTTTTCCTCGAATAAAATTTGAACCCCAAAAGGATATTCGCAAAATAATTCTTAAGCTGACGATTATGCCACCTTGAAACTGCAACTGTACTTCGCCTTTTTCGTGATGGTTAAGTAACAAGATTCACAGCATGTGATATTTATAAGATTATAAAAGGTATTATTCGCGATTTTTCCCCCTCCTTCTCCATAACATTAGATTAAGCTTCCAATCCGTTTAAATTCCAATTTATTACGTCACTTTATCGTCACACGGATTAAAAGCTGAGGTTATCTTCAACGCCAGAAGCTTAGTCGCGATGTGAATCATGCAATGAAGTTAATGGTGTTTTCTCGTTTGCCCGAGGCAAGAGTAAGACGAAAACGGCCGCGACAAGGTTTTAGCCAAATGTAAATTGTTTTATAATAGAACACGTGGGAAAGGTACGTTCGAGATTACTTCTGTGTGTGATTTTAAAAACAAACTTGAGTATACCTGTTCTTAGAGTTGGGTGACAAAAATAGTATTGTTACACAAATTTTCTGTTTATAGTGTAAATAGTGACGTATTATTTAAAAATTCTATTGTAATTTATTTTATCTTATTTCATTTATTAACAGCGATAATATAGGTTAGAAAAAGGTGGCAATACCTAAAGCAATCGGGAAATTTCGAGTTGTTTCTTGTATTTGACGAGTTGGCTGGAAAATCCGAGAAGATTCTCACGCCCCTCTATAAATTAGATCGCAGCAAAAATCGACGGAGAGTTTGACTTCGGAACTCGATAAAAGCTGAACGCTTTGAGTGTGCCTGACCTGAATTATCGATGAATTCGGAGTTGGTTTTTATTGAAGCTTGTATTGAAGCTTGATAGTGATTGAACTGTTCTTCGAATAACTTTTGTGAGCTTTTGAAGAGAGAATAAATATTTTTATCCAGTAAAAACTGCGCCATCATTGCCTCTGTGGAAAATTCATAACAGTATAAAAATATACTGCATTCTTTTATCTCATTATTGACCCAGCGAATCCAAAATATTGAAGGATTTGTTAAAACTAATTTATAAAAGCCCAGGTGCCATAAAAGGAAAAAAAAAATAAATACTCAGAAGGTTTTTCTCCCTCTACTGAAACGACTTTTGCATTTATGTTTCTTGATAGCATTTTAACACACTTTTGATCAATCACGGGTTTACTTATCTTTGTACTTGCATTGCTCATTTCATTTCATATAACCCAGAGCAATTTATAATACTTTTTATCATTAGAATAATTTTTTATTTGATTTTTATAAAACATTGATACATCAGTACAATTGAATAACACCAGCATACATCTCTTTTTATACAAGCGGGCGGAGCAGGCGCATGTCCACACAATGGCTTTTTTGCGCATGCCCAAACATTAAGTGGGGACGGATACCGGACCACACTTTTGATCAATGGAAACCAATACCATTGGGCTTAAGGCTCAGGGTAATAAAATATTCATTTTGAAAATTTCTCCTAAAATTGATAAATGGTTGGGTGTACTTGGTTGGATGCAAATGTACTTGCCTAGTAAAAATATTTGTATCGAAATTGTAAAGCGGTGTACAAATCAAGGTTAATCGCATTTAAAAGAAAGGTATTTTTAATGCATTAAGTTTGAAAGGGAAAGAGTTTCTATCTGAGAAAATAAAAATGAAAAAACGACCACAAAATCACATCTGAGGACTGCTCGAACATCAGTAAGAATCAATAAAGTTGAGTAACATTCTTAATGAAAAAAATTTCACCGTCTCACAGATCCATCGCATTGAAAGTGAGAAATACTTCTCGCACTATAAGTAAAATCTTTCATAAAGATTTAACCGATCATTTTTGAAACTCTTTTGTTAATTGGACACGAATGCATAAAATTATTATGGAGTACGGTTTAGTCAAATCAATATTGCGTTGCGTAGCAACGCTGTAAATTAAATTAATTTTAACCGATCATTGTTGAAATTCTTTCCTGTTGCAAAATTGTTTTAATCAGAATAAACAAAATATAATTTAAATCTATAAAGGTAATTTTAGAGGTAAAGGTATTAAAGAATGTGAATGTAAAGAAATCAGATTCATTTTTAATATATAAATTTTGAAACTTAATTCGCCGAATATTTTGCTGATAGAAAATTAGATGCAAACACCAAGCACACGCCGACAATAGAATCGGCGCCTTGTTAATAACTATAAAAATTGGCAATGCATTTATAGGATTTATATAAAAAACTTTGATTTTATGGTTTAACCCTTTGCACTCCAGGCCTTTTTCGCGCGGAGGAATCAGCAACTCGAGACATTTTAGGTTCGGCTGGTGTTTATGGATTTGATTCATAGAAACTAAACACAGTCATTGGCCTTGCATCGAATTTCTGCATCACACCTAATGGTCCTCTCGTGGTTTGGCATCCAATCGTGTGGAGCCTGAGAGGCGCCACTGGAGTGCAAAGGGTTAAATTATTCCTCATTAAAATGCTGTAGATACAAAGTATCAAACTTGCCATAGGATTCAACTCCAGGAAGGAAGTTACTAGCCTCTTCGCCATCTTCTGAAGATTCATGTAATCGTGCTTTTTTTTTTTTTTTGGCTTTAAATAAAAAAAATGCTACAATACAGATTGCCTTTCATTATGGATTTTATTGTGATGTTTTATTGCTACAATAAAATTTTTTTCCGTGTCTAAAGTTTTGAGACGGACTGTAGAAATATGATTGCATATTACCATTTATTAATAGTGTATAATAACTTATTAATGGCCTGATAGTCTTGTAAGCAGATTATTTCTTCCCTTATGTGGAAATGCAGTTTACCACACTCTGATTAAAAAACTTTTAATCGACTTGTCTAATTTCAAATCCAAAAACATCCATAAATTTCTTTTAATATGAATAGAATATGCTAATGCATTCCATACCTCAATATTAAAAATCGAATTTCGAACCTCATGTTTTCGGTTCAAACAAAAGGCATAACTTCACGGTTCAGAAGATTTTAGATATGTACCAGTTATCTTATTATTATAATACCACAATTAAATTCATACATATTCGGCTAAGAAACCAGACGAAATAATTATTTTCCATACAATTTAATTATTCATGTTAATGGAATTTCAGGTAATTTTTTTTTTTTGATTGCGAAGTATTGGTTAGAGTTCAATGTATTTATTTGTTGAACTCTTTTGATCTACAATGCACAAATGAGGTGAGAAGTTAAGACCAAGGGTATATCCGTGGTCACCATTCTCAGACAAGACCACAAATACTATAGGTGCGTACAATATATCAAACGACAGTTGAGATGAGTTTTCATAATCAAATCCAATCGAAAATTACCGCCGGAAGTACCAGAGATGGTGACCGGAAAAAAATTTGAGATTCATACTCAAAATCCCACCTGTTTGGTTCTAAAAAACTTGTAAACCCGATGCTTATTAGGATATTATGTCACAAGCATAATTAATGGCCTGAAAGTAAGTCACCATTCACTTTTCAATAATAAAATTTAGCGATGTCATGAAATGTAACCAAACCCTAACTCTTTTGTAACAGGCTAACTAAATACCGTAATTAAACCCAAGTGTGAAGTACGTGGGGTGTAACAGGTGACTGTTTTCTAGATTTCTGAAAAATCACGCATTTAAAACATTGCCAACTTACCTTCCTAACGTTCCTCTACATACTCCAGGTTTTTTTACCTCTAAAAGGAGATGACTTTCCACAATATATTAACCCTTAGTAGTCCGCAGTCCATTCTCAGGGGACATTGTAATTCTAGCATATCATTCGGATGTCCCCTCGCAGGGGACATCAAAGTTTATTAGTGATTGCGGGGATTAACTTATTCCAGCACAACTTTTTGAGAAATGCATGTTTCCCTGAAGTTTCCTCTTAAAATGGTACAATAAATCAAAATATGGTAAAATTACTAATATACATAGATATAAAAAATAATGTCAGCGGGTTTTGTGTCAGAAGAGAACGTGAGAAGTGTGCTCAAGACGGTCAGAGCACTTCTCTGCGCCTCTTGAAAGGAACGATAAGGTGAGTTTGTAGGTGGTTTGGTTTGTGGAAATTGAAATTTACTGGGCGTAAGAGCCAAGCTGCACCGTGAGAGAGAGTTACTTGAAGAATGGTATGCGAGCATGCTTCGCACTGAATGGCGAGATTTCTAAATATAAATAAACTAGAAAAAAATAATCAAACACAAGTGACACATTACAAGTTTGCCAAAGTACGTATAGATCAGTTGAGAGGTGATTTCCATGAACCGAAAAAGCGTCCACATCTTCGGCGGACAACAGGCTAAATAATAAGCTACATATTCCCAATGTGGGAGAAAGAAAACTGGATTGTATTATTTGTTCTGACAGGAAAACACCAGTTGGAAGACGTCAAACTAATTATTATTGTCAAACGTGCACAAATCAGCCTGCAATGCATATTGGGAGTGTTTCAAAGTTTATCATACTGTACGAAATTATGAAAAATAAAATATTAATTTTTTTGCAAATATATATTTCTTGATGTATATCCAATTCATATAAATCCAATATCATTAATATACGTTACTTGGTTCCAAAACTATACTAAATAATATGAGGATTCATTAATGCGCGTTTCTGCCACAAAGTCTCGCTGAGTAGCTGATAGTTAACGTCCAGAATGGTTCGGAGAGCAAAGGGTCAAAATATTGTGTCATTCAAAATGTTATTAATATATAGAATTAATTAAAGTATCTAGGGTTCAAATTTTACCAATAACCACTTTTACACTGTAGCACTAAGTGCGTTTTTTAAGTGTAAGAAAACCCCTTCTAAAATATTTTATTTACACATCACAATAAGAAAAAATGCATTGCTTCGGAAGGCAACTACTGTAATTGCGTCATCAGCTGGTTCTTTTGTTAGGCATAGAGCCAGCCGAATTTTACGTAAGTTTTAGCACTATTCGATGGACTTGAAGCAATCAGCGAAAGAACACAGCTATATTGTTAGCATATGAATTAAGACTAAAAAAATTAAAATTTTTAGAATATAACCTTATTGAAACATCTAAATGAAACCCAGATGAACAACTTAAACGTGTTCAACAATTACTGAAGTTTTCTAACAAGCAAAAAAGTAAAAAGTGTTTTTTAAAAGTAAAATGGTTCAATATTTCTTTAATAAGACCATAATTTGCGTATGATAATCGTATCTGAATTAGGTCTGAAAAGACTTCAAAGAATCCATGACTCCAATGAGCACCCACGTTTACAATGTTTGTAATTTTGAAAAGTCATTTTTATATCGTAGGACTTAGTTTTGAAAAACGTTTCAGCCAACCTGATGGCTGAGGGGTTAGCGCTGTGGTCTCGCATGCCAAAAGTGCCTGGTTTGAATCCTGGGAGTTCGTTGTGGTTCAGAATCTACGTTAAGCTGTAGGTCCCGGCCTTAATAACCGTTATTGTGCACAAAAGTATGTCGTTGAGCGTACAAAGAAACCAAAATGTTTGATGAATAGTGTTTATCTTCCATGTTGTTCCAAGGACTTCGAGCAATTTTATAACGCCTTTTGATTTTGAAAAGGGATTTCTGTATCGCCGAACTTTTCTTAGAAAAACGTTACACTATTAATAAAATGTTAATATCTTATTGAAGTTAAAAAATAAAAACACAAAATAGGGGTAAAACTGACTGGCTATTGAAAATAAAATTTGAATACATATATATATAAAGTTTAGAATTGCAATTTTAATAAATTTTGGAAGAAAATCCCCTTAGAGAAAATACAATTAAACACAAAACCATAGTTAATAAGTAAAAATCGGATAATACATCTGGAGAATTGTTTGTAATATATCATTTTTAAAAGTGATAAAATACAACAGGACCAAGCGAATGAATGTGTTAAAATTATGAATATTTAAAATATGTTAAAATTTTGAGCAGAAGATGTTTATGTAGCCACCCGAAACCTATAAAATCACATTTAAACCAAAAGAAACCGGTTCAAAAGGACACACTCAGCAATCTTCGGTCCATTGACACAAATTCTCACTTAAAAAGAATAAAAAAATGCTCAATATGCCATCCACAAGTACACTCCTTTTTAATGAAAAAAAAAAACCCCAATTGGAATTTCGAATCACGCTCTGTTTCAAGAGTTGGAACTTGAATCCTTCTCAGACGCACGTTTATTTTCTACATTTCAAGAAACATCACTGCGCGTGTGTCCTTATCAAAGTAACTCAAATAAAAAAAAATAGCGAGGTCAATGCACACAAATCATTTACTTAGTCGATGTCTAAGCACCTCCATACTAAATGATGGTAATCGAGAGAAACAAATCGTTCCATAATGCTTTTTTGTGGATTGGATAAGACTTCTTGGACAAATATTGAGGAGATGAACTTCGGTTTTTAACCCCCACCCCTCCCCCTCTCCACTGCGACATGATTGTTGATATCGGTGATTGCCGGGTTGTTTTGATTCTGGAGCAGCAGGTTTTGGTGGAACTGACAATTAGTAATTCGATAATGATATCCTTCCGTTGTTGTTTGGGGTTTTAATTACCCGCTTTCATGTCGCAGAAGGCAATTTGTGCCCCTGAGAGATTGGACCTTACAGAAATGACAGAGGACACTCGATTTGAACCTTTTTGAGAAATGAGCCCTTTTGATGAGATGTTGAAATTTAATTAGGGTTGCGAATGGATGTCTTCGAAACAAGATGGATTGTGATAGTCAATGCACCTTTCCCAAGTCCAACTAATCAACGATTCAAACAAGCATTTGTATTGATCATCCGTTTGATATTGGTCTGGACATACCAGTTCAATAAGTAGCAGTAGTAGTAGATGATTGTTAGTACTAAATGTTAGTTATACTTCAGGTTGCTGTCAAGTAGACTACTCATCTAAACTTTTGTATAGCAACAAGGCTACTTGAGATTCTATATTGACAAGTATTTGTAGTATTGTCTGGACATATTATGCTTTCATCGGAAAATTAGACGGGTAGGCTCCGCCTGTTGCAATGAGTATAGTTTGTATTGGTGAATATTTGGCATGCTTACCACTGCAAGTATGGTGTAAGGTAAATGGTATGGTATAAATGGTGGAATGTAAGGTAAAAGTACGTGGATAGCTTGCTTGAAAACATTTAATGTCTCTAAGTAATAGTTGTAATGCTCCGAAGAACTTTATATATATATATATATATATATATATATATATATATATATATATATATATATTTTAAATTCAAAAGATCAATTATATTCTCATTCAGGAAAATTAAATAATAAAACATTATTTGGAAACGTTTACAAGTAATTTAAATTTCCCATTGAAATCTAAAGAGCAAAGCTCTACTTCGTATAAAACATTTAGGATTTTCTCGCGTAATATATTCAGGGAACTAGTATGTTGTTTTGATAAAGGTTTTTAAGTAACAAATTTAATTAAATATTTTTTAAAAATATATTTTGCATCAATTTCAACTCTGATACCTTACAAAATAACTCTATATTTTAGTATTACAATTTTCGCATAACAAACAGAGAAGAAAGAAACAACATTATATGAAGTTTTATTATTTATAATAAAAAATACTACATTAAAAACAATGATCTTTAATTGGAACTTCGGAATAGTCCATGTTTGGTTACTGACTTGAAACCGGAGAAGGTATAACAATCACCATACACATCTCTATTAGGGACTCCCTTCTAAAATAGTTATCTTTAGTAAGTAACGAAGAGAAACCAATTACACAACATTAGATGGTAGATAGTATTGACGAAATTAAATTGGCTTCATCTGCTAGCAGAGCAGAAACCAGTGATTATTTATTTAGAACTTACAGTTAGTAATCAGTGATTAAAAATGGTTACGCTTTAACGTTATGTTTATATTATTTTTTCACATTTAACATAACAAATAGGACAAGTGTAGTGCGAAAGTTTTATGTAACTACAAAAGCTTCTAAAAAGATCCACGGGAAAAGAGACATTGAAAGAGAAGCTAGTGGAAAGGCTATAAAAGTGACAAGGAATTAACATTTTGGCCCAGTACTTGTCTCTTTTTTAAGTACCTGATACTGAACTAAATATCTTTTGGTACTTGAACTATGGGAATAACATTAGATTATCACGTAACTAGAATTTCATTTGGAGGTGGGGTGAAAAAATATGTTTTATCCATCGACACAAAGATGAACAAATTAACAAACACCATCCGTTTTTTGATTTTTTTTTTCTTCTTTTTTTTTCTCAAGTAGTTCGAAATTATATGACTGGGTAATTTAATGTATAGTAGTTTAATGTATGCAGTTTAATGTATAATATATAATGGTAAATATATTTCAGGGAGGAGAAGGGGAGGGGGAGGGCCGAACTCTACAAGGCTTATGGTCCTGCATCAGATAATACACTACATTCTCTCTATAATGTCCTGTGTTCGAAAATGTAAAATAAATTGTATTGACCACTAGTGGTCAGTAAAATAAGGAACACGCTTGGCATTGGCGATTAAAAAAATTACTATTGTCTTCAAGCGTTTTATTCATACATCCATAACATTCTAGGAAAAATTAAGTATGCCATACTCGTTGAATTTCCTACGTATTTTTTTCTATCATGCAAGGTTAAAAACTGTCAAAAGGGCTCATTATCTTGTAATGATAGGTGATATGAAAGATGAAATAAGCATATAGGCTCTAGGTTTTGCATGTAAGAGACAATTTACATTTTTATTGTTATTTTCTTTTTGTGTGTGCAACCTTGAAAACTTAGCGGTTTTCACATTGCAGCATATGCGGTTTTGATAGCTTCTGCAATAAGAAGGCCCCTATTAAGCAAAGAGTCATTTTCTCTTAAATAGTACTATTATTATGGTTTTTTGATGAGACGGTGTGGATAAGGTAAGTATCACCATTTATTTTAATAGGTTTGGTTGTGGTTGATGAATTCGATCTTTCGCGAATATGGTTTATGAATGAGATAAAAATAAGAAAAAAGATATTGCTGTATAATGATAGGTGATACAGCAGAGAATTTTTTTTTAATGTTTTATGTATAAAAGAATGGATATCAGAAGAAAGGCTATCAGCTTTAATAAAAAATAGATTTTAGAGATGTTTTTTTTTAGATGGAACCTACTTGTATATAAAGCTGAAATAAATGCTATTATCATTTCCTACTTGGTTTTGTTCTATTTCAAAGGAACATGAATAATGAAGAAATTGTTCGAAATGAATATCTAAAGCATTTAAAATATATATATTCAATCTTCCTGGCCACACCTTTTAAAAGCATCCATTTTCCCAAAAGTTTTTGCAGTTTTTAATGTATATTGATTTTGAACAATAAAAATCAACAAAGAACGACCATAGTGGTAAAAAGGTCACTTCCAAATAAACGTATTTAATGATATAAAAAAAAAAATAAAAAAAAAAAAAAAAAAAAAAAAACCACTGTGACATTTATTCTTCTAAACGAGATCTGTTTGGGTTAACCGGATTTGTAGATGAAAGCTCCCTCTAACGTGAAAACGTAATTTTAATTGCTTTGCGACATGCTTTTCTCATATTTAAAATTTAAAATTGCCAATGTCATTTTCGAATACTTTAAAAATGTCGTCAACATATTATCAGTAGCATAAATGACTATCCTTTTCAATTAAGGTTTGTCAACCAATTGTGTACAAGACCATCTTTCAAATTATAAACTGCAACTTCTATAAAATCTTTTATTATTGATCCCTTTATGAGATACAATCAAAACTACTGATCTCGAATACATGATCCATAGTTCTAGCTATAGTATTTAGTAATATTATTAGGTGTTTTTTTTTATAGTTTATTTTTCACAAAAATGATAAATTTCACCCACTTCCGATTAAAAAAAAAAAAAAAAAAAACACCCGAATAATTTTTTAATAATGAAATATTTTGAACAAACCACAAATTGAAAAATTGAAATAATTCATAAATGTGGCATAGAATTCAAAAACCAAATGAAGTCGTAATTTTGAAGACATTTGTGCTATTTGATATTGGAGGCGTTTTCAGACAGTTGAAATGTCTGAATGAATGCGGAATAATTATTCACATTGGTAAAGATGGAAAACAGTTGGGTAGTTAAAAATAGAACTATAGAAAAGAAGCTTAGCACTGCAAATACGGGTGTCTAAAATTAAGACTCTATTTGGCGTCTGAATTCAGCGACACTATTGTGTCTTATTTTAAGACATTTCAATTTGTAGTGTAGATATTTGGAAAAAACAAATTTTATTATATCAAAATTATAGGATGATATTTAACCTGTGCTCTCTATTTTGAAGACTCATCACTTTCCTAACTTAATTTCTAGAAAACAACACATACATAGAGCTTGTTTCAATCTTACCTGAAAATTACCATATATGTTGGGTTGAAAATTATGGAAATTGTAAAGAAAATGATTCATTAAAAAGAGTCAGGCCGTCAGGTTAATAAAACGAAGCTTTTTCATTAAAAGGTCTTCTGCCTACAAATGCGGCAAACCAACATGGGTTTCGTGTAGAAAAATATATATCACGGATATTTTGTGACAGAGAAAACTACAAGAAAATACAATTCAAAAAGCCACAATTCAAAATAATAGAATAACAGAACTTCCTAAACAAAATTTAGAAATGCGTCGTGTAAAATGAACATAAGCAAATTAATAGAGTGAAACTTGTTATTCAGGAATTGGCAAAACAATATTCAAGAACCATACAGATATTATTTTAACAATTTAAGGGTCATTAACACATTTAAAATTTATGTGGATTTTTATATGGGTCAAAAAATTAGAAAAATCAATTCATTCTATATGAATTTGAAAAGCAGACAAAATATTTGATTACCTGTTAACCGATAGGTTGCGACAAGTATAAAGCTTGGCGCTTGGAAAATCTTATGTTAGTCTTTTGCTGAAAATGGGTCGTCAATGTGATACTTCTGAAACAGTGAAATCGTGTATTTTATCATTGTTTAAAGCTGGAAAGAAACAACAATCGATCTCGGATCAAATGAATGTTTCCCCATCCATGGTTTCGAAAATTTAAAGGAATATAGAAGAAAAGGCTAATATATAACCGAAATATATAAAAATCGAAGTAAATGTGGTAGAAAGTTTGTAGCAACTGCCAGAGATGAACGCAAATTAAAATGAATCGTGCAAAACAATCGTTTAAGTCTATTTTTTACATAAATAAGTGTTGAAAAGAATCTGGAATTGTAGTGCTAAAGTCAACTAAACTTAAGTGATGGCATAAATTTCAGTTTCAATTGGGGGTCCCTAACGAAAAACCAAAGATGAACATGAAACAGAAACGTGCACCACTCTCCTGGTGCAAAGAGAGGTTCATCTGGAGACAACAAGACTGGGAAAGTGCTTTATTCAGCAATGAACCTTTATTTCAAATATGAATTTGATGATATTTAATTAATTTTTAAAAGGTAATACTCATGGAGAACAATCTTTTTATTATTTCTTAAACTAGTTTCGGAAAAAAGAATTAAGGGCTTTGAAATACCTGCTAGTGAGTATTGATGCTCAATTTTGCCTCAATACATAGGGCTTAAATACTTTTGATAAAAGAAAAAAAGAAAAAAAAAAAGAAAAAAAAAGGAAAAAAAAGAACAACTGTATTACAATCGTATAAAAATATATAATTTGTAAACAAGAAATGTTTTGTAGTCAAAATTTTTATTGTTCTTGAGTTGGTATTAATTTGAATTTTTTTTTTCTTTCGCAGCTATCCAGTTATTAATTTTCTGAAGTGACATAAATTATATCACTCAATGTACGATGAATTAAATTTTGTTCCAAACAATTTGTTGGACAGTAGAAGCCAGAAAAAAATAAAAATAAAATCGTAGTCTTTAAAATTTAAATCTGAAATGAAACGTAAATATATAGCTGCACAACACAAAGGAGTTTTTATTATGACTAATTATTACTGGCTTGAAGATGTAATTGAGTTGTCGAAATGTATGATGCTATCAGGAAGCCCGTCGACAGCTTAATACTACGGTTTTTCCCTCAACTATATATCGACATAGTGCCTTTCTTAGTACTTTTTAAAGTGCAGGAAGTCTAAGTTTTTGAAGTATTATTTATGTTTCAATAGGTAAACATATTATTAAATATACTATGTCCAAAATGTCCTTGTTAAAAATTGCCTACTTAAGAATTTTAAGTCCGAGGTTAAGCAACGCTGCCGGTCGGAAGCATTGAAAGAGTGAATTGAGCGAAATTGAAGAAAAACTGAAAGTTTACGTAGTAATGTCAACTCTGGTAATTTATTTATATCTGATAACTCCGTTTATACTTCTCAGGTTAATCTATAAGGTTAAGCAAAAAAAAAAAAAAAAAAAAAAAAGTTTAAAATTCTAAGAAGAGAAGTCCTTCCCCCAGCAGGAACAAAACAAATGCAAACAAGCATATAAGAAATAATTTCACTAATTCAATAAATTCACAAAATTGTCGCTTCTTTAATCATTAACTGTGTTCAAAGAGGTAAATCTTATTTATGAAAGCAAAAGAGTCTTATAATGTGACAGCCACCGGGTGCTCAAATGAATTTGCAGGATAGTACAGTTGTGAGACATAAAATGTTAAATTAAGTTTAGACATATTGTTACATCAATTTCAGTTGATAAGATGACTTTTGCTTTGAATGGTTCATTGTCTTGATATTAGTTTTTAAGGACTTTTTTTAGTATTTTTAAAAGTTTATTGATCTAAGATATTTGCTACTAGTTGCATTACTAAATGCTACTTTTTTTTTTCTTTTTTTTTTTCCTTCTTAAATAATATGGATATGTCCAAGAAAAATTGTTTAAAGCCTCTCTTGCAACCCTCGTCCCAAGTTAAAAAGAACGCAAAATAATTAAAGTTAGATTAAATGCGCTTAAAATGCTTCATGGCCGTGAAGCTGTTAAAAATGGTATATGCGTTATTTCAGAAATATGACAACCAGCTGTTTTACCTAAAGGGTAGACAAGGTTAATCACGGAACACCGCAAACACGTTAGGTAACCCCCGAAATAAACACCAAAAGGACATATCTGACACAAAACTGTGAAGGATCCTTTTTTATTTGTTAAGCCATTTGTTGTGAAATTATTCGGGTACCCTTTAAGACACTATGCTATAATAGGGTTTTATGACGAACACATTCAGTTTTTAAAATAGTAGCAATATCAAGAAGGGAAATAGCAGTTTTGTAACTTTAAGCAACTTTCCTTTAATTATTAGGAAAAACGTATATAGTTTTGTTTGCCTCTGAAAGTACAGATATGAGATTTAGAATAAGCAAAATTATCTCTGTTTAAGAGCCTTTTGAAAACATATAGACGTTTCCATATGGGGAATGAAAAGAATGATTATAAAAAATTAATAAGAAGAGTTAAATATGTATGAAGTTAAATCTAATTTATTTGAAAAAAAAATTGTTTCTGCTTGGCGAATGATATCTTTTTTTAATACTATAAATGGTTAGTATCATCGTAGTCAGTATGTAAGTATCAATTAACTTTAAAAATCCAACCATATCAACCAAATCTCCAAATGCCCATATGCAATATATAATAAGCAAAACTCTCTCTATGCAAGAACCTTTTGAACACATATAGACTTTTCAATATGGGAATGAAATGAAATGACTATAAAAAATGAACACGAAAAGTTAAAAATGTCTTAAGCTAAATCTAGTTGACTTGAAAAATGATTATCACTTAGCGAATGATAACTTTTTACTTTCTATTACTCATATGTATACATAGGGTAATAAAACATTCGGCAAGGGTAATAACACAAGCATTCGGTCAGAAGAAGAAAAAAAATCGATTTTTGTTGTGCATTTCTCCACGTTTTGGAACATCCTGATTTAAAAAAAGGGATTTAGAAAAAATGTCTGTCTGTCTGTCTGTCTGTCTGTCTGTCTGTATGTATGTATGTATGTATGTATGTATGTATGTATGTATGTATGTATGTATGTATGTATGTATGTATGTATGTATGTATGTATGTATGTATGTATGTATGTATGTATGTATGTATGTATGTATGTGTGTCTGTGGTCAGCATAACTCCCGAACAAATTGACCTACGATGTTCAAATTTGGTGTGCGGGTTGGTGGCAGCCATGGGACCTAACGTTAAGGTTTTCGTCAAAATCGAGCATGCGGGTAAGGCAGCTGGTAGTTGAAAAAATCATGTTTTTCAGTAATTGCTAAAAAAACGGTTTTAACGATTTTGTTAAAAATCGCTGTGGTAATGCCACTTAAGGTATTTTAAACATCCCCACCTCCGAAATTCCCTTAAAAATGCTTTACGGCGTAAAAAGTTGAAAAACGAATGTCTTCTACACAAAGTCTTCTTTCCTTGAGCATACCTCATTATTGATCGTTTTTTCTTGTCTAGTCAGTTTCACTTATAATAAAGGACAATATAAGGATTATTCGAAGTATATCGCCAAAATCACCATTTTGGCGGAGGTGGCTTTATTTATTTATTTATTTATTTATTTATTTATTTAGACCCATACAAGAACTATCGCAAAAAATATCGCCAAACTGGCCATTTTTTCTAAATGAATGATGAAAATATAATAACGGTAAATGACACAATTCCTCGCCAGTATTATAGTGTAATTGAAAGTTGTGCGATGTTCCACACCCCTAGTTATAATACTATTAATGATTAGTATCATCAAAGTAAGCATTTAAGTATTAATTAGCTTTAACAAATCCAACCGTATCAACAAAATCTCTCAAATGCAAACGCAATGAAAAATTAGTACTTTTTTGTGAGGTCACCGCACCCTTTGTCTTCCTTTGACATTCCCAATGCACGCATCGGAAATAGCCAGCATTTTTTTGTTGCTATCTACACCCTTTACGACGCTTGTGGAGGAAATCCCAAACGACCTGTTTATTCCTTAAAACCAGTAATTACCAACTATTGCTTAGTTTTATGGCTACAACAAAAACATCTCAATACGTTCGTGGCTACCTCCGTCCTCTTCTGCTTTTGGAATATCCCTTCTTTTTTCCCTTGGTCGGGCACGTATTGTCGTATTGTTAGTTTTTGACTCAGTTGTAATCAATTTCTTAGATTTGTTGTGCGGTTCGCAAGAATGCATTTAGGTGAGAAGGAATCGCAATTACCTTTGGTTGTTTGTTTTTTGAGAAACATGAAAAACTTTTTCAATTAAGTGTGGAGATTCGAACTCTTATGGGATGGGAACTTTGAGTTCAGGAAGGTCTAGTGATGGGATTTTGTCTTGAGATATTGGTAGATTGAAAAGAAATCCATTAACTCTTTAGATTGCTTCTGTCCCTGAACTTTTTTAATATCATCAAAAGCCCTAATAAACATAAATTGCATAATTAACTTTAAAAAGTTACCAGCATATAATGTTCCCATGTGCATACGTGTTATTTGGAAGATAATAGCTTATTACCATAGTTGTGATTGATGGTTTGAGTCGGGAAAATTTTTTGGCTTTAAAACTCATTAAAAGTAATACATTTTATTGACTTTTGCCAGTAACTAATTATTTTATATATTTCAAATTCAATTCAACTATTTTTCAAGCATTTAAAAAAAACTTTTTAGCATGTCACTTAGAATACTTTTGGTGTTTTTAATTCTGATAATTACTACTTATTTCTTCTTCAGTATTGAAAAAACAACAACATAACCAATTAAATTAAGTATAAAGACATTTTCTCAACACAAAGAAACGGACTTAAACGGACTTTTGAACTGCTTCTACATATCTTTTAGAAAAAAAAACACCCTACTTAAATACTGCTTGATGATTATGTGCTCAAGTGTTCACGCAACGTCTTAAAACTCGTAACTTCAAATCGAATAAAAACGTTCGTGTGGGAATTCAGTGGAATGTATGGTTCGAATGTGCTCCTTGGATTCCTTATGAAACACTAGGGATTCAATTACTCTTAATATTGCTCACTACATTTAAATTTGTCATGGATTGGTGTGATATCTTTTGCGCTTTCAAATTTTAATTATTTAAAAAAAAAAAAAGGCCAATGTGGCAATATTTTTGGTGAACATAGTGGTTGCAGTTGTGGCAACATCAAATAACAGATAAAACTTCTGTGCACTGGAGTACTCTTTTACACAGCCGTAAAGCATCTGTCTCCAGACACAATGGTCCCTGGATCGAGCCACGTCGCCCATTGAAAGCTTGTTTACGCTTTATTGGTGACCCGGATCTAGCTTTCAATGGGCGACGTTCCTCGATCCAGGGACCATTGTGTCTCGAGACAGATGCTTTACAGCTGTGCTAAAGAGTACTCCAGTGCACAGAAGTTTTATCTGTTATTTGATGTCGCCACACAGTAATTAAAAGGAATTCTTTCCACTCATATCCTGAAAACCTGTTACTTTCAAAGATTAGAGATGATAGAGAGTTTATTAGTGAACTTACATGTACAGGAGGGTTCTTGCAGCAATGGATTCAACAGATTCAAGGTTGTTTGAAGTTCCTGAAATAAATATTGTTGCGCATGATTATATAAGCTTGATAAATTGTTCACCAGAATTTGTCCATCACTTTTGAGAAATATTCCACGGCAGACTTTTGACGATTTTCAGTAGATGAAGATGAACGCACCGATCAACGTTTCTGAAATCCCTTGTCATCTACCGAAATATATGTAAAATTGGTAACAAAAGCGACAGTAAGTACACACGGAGAAGGCAACTGAGATGTTTTCGTACATGTAACAATTAATTCAAGAAATAAAATGAAGACATTCAATACCAAAAAAAAAAGGAAAAAGTTACTACAGTGACACTGAATTGATAAACACATAATAGTAATTATTTTTAATTTTGTAAACTGTTTGCAATTCCAATTATACTGTCGTGCATCATTTTCGTATGTTTTCTTATAAAATTTTCTTATTTGTAGTTCATTGGGGCATAATAAAATGTTTATTAATGACCATTTTTCTCTTTTATATTAATATAATATTTTAATAACAGCATTTTTTTTCAACCAGGCTTATCATTATCACAGAAAAATTTCTGGAAATAGAAAATATGAAATACACGTATTTTTATGCAAACATTGATATTTCAAGGTCATGGGGACAGCAGAAGATATCACTTTAAATTTTTTTTTTCAAATAATTATGAAAGACAATTTTCCCACATACCGGCTAACCTATTTTCCGAAATTTGCTAAAAAAGTACCATTTTCGATCAATCCTACTATATACATAGGGTAATGAAAGTATAGTATTCTGTCAAACAAATTTTGATTTTTTTTTTGGCACTTCCCTGCGTTTTCGAACATCCTGATTTTAAAAAAGTGATCTAGAAAAAATGTGTGTCTGAGGCCACCATAACTCCCCAACAAATTGACCTACGATGTTAAAATTTGGTGTACGGGTTGGTGGTGGCACAAGGACCTACTATTAAGGTTTTCGTCAAAATTGCGCACGCGCATAAGGTCGCTGACATTGAAAAAAATCATGTTTTTCTAATGATTGCTAAGAACGTCTCTAATGATTTTGTTCAAAAACGCTGTGAAAATGCTTCTTTAGGTGTTCTAAACATCCCCACCTGCGAAATTCCTGTAAAAATGTGATAAAAGCTTAAAAAGTTGGTAAACGAGTGTCTTTAACACAGAGTTCTCTGCTCTTGAGCATCGTATATCAACGATTGATATTTTTTTTTGCGTTTCATGCTCAAGCAAGGAAAATGTAATGTCTATCGAAAAAATTCATCAATTTTGCGATTTTGGAGTGACTTTTTTTTTCATTTAAAAATTATTGCCAAAAATATCGCCAAACTGGCCACTTTTATTGAGATGAGTGAAACTAAAAAAAAAATGGTTACACCATGTCAAATTTCACTGCAATGACCAACATTATATAGTGTAATTGAAAGTCGGGCGATGTTCCACACCCCTAGTTTTTATGGTTTTCAAGGGTTGTGTACCAGATAAAGTTTTGAAATTAAGTTGAGTGGTTCAAATTTTACAGCGCTTTCATTAGAGCTTTAACGGTTCGAAGAATTCCGTGGAGTGTATGAAAAGTAGAAGTAAAATTTCCGTCAAACGATTTTTTTTTATGGTTTGTTTTTTACTATTGAACTGAGAGGCCCCATCAAACATTATTCTGAATTTTTTTTATGAAATATGGATAAATGTTAATAGATTATGAATTAATTGTTCTGCCGATGCAAAAATGGCCTTTGAATGAGTTGATTTAAATCTGATGGCCAGATATGTAATAATTTGGCCAAGTAAGGAGCATTCTTTTTTATTTAGTAACCCAGCGCTTTTTAATTTTTAACTAGATTGTACACAATTTTATCTCGCTGGTGAAAATTATTCGCATCTTTTAGAAGTGAGTCATGTTAGCAATGCATGAATCGCTAGTTACGTAAAATTTTAAGCCGAAAAGTCTCACTTTTAAAAGCTGCGAATATTTTTTCGCCAGTGAGGTGAAAGGATCTTTACTCTTCCAGATTGAAAATTAAAGAACGGTGGTTTACCAAATTATTATAAGAGTTACGCTCACCACTGACTCACTCACTGATTGACGTTGTAACGCTGATGACGTAGTTGTGTTTCATTAAGTTTAGCGAGCGGTGAATAAGACGATCCACAGTCGAGAGAGAACGTACGTGTTTGGAAGGGTTCGTTACAAGTTTAGAATGTGAGGATCTCAAAGTCAGTTTTAGATAGTAGATATGTCGAATGCCTTTTTTTTTTTTTTTTTTTTTTTTTTTTAAGATTGTAGCTTTTTTTCGTTACATTTTTATCGGTAAAAGTTGCATTTTTGCCTATTATATTATCATACTTTGTAAAGTTATGTGTCATCAATTTGAAGATCGCAGTATTTTCACACTGTTAAATGCATGTGAATTTGTCACAATCAAGAGTTTCCATTCGAGTGAAGGTGTATATTGAATCGAACCCACGGCAAGGAATATATTGAATCAATTCACAAGAAAGTTTTTTTTTTGTAAATATGTCGTGTACATTAAAATAAAGTGTTTGTTATATTAATCATTTTTTCAATGGACTCCTTAGGCGCCTTATACCCCTTTAGTAAAAAATAAATGTTTATTATTTGGAATGTTATGACATTTGGCAATAGAATTTAGTTAAATTTATTCGAAGTTAATTTTTGTACAGTTCCGGCCATTTTTTCCTCGGCAGACTAGTACATTCGTTATCTGCTAAAATTTCTCCATATTCTATAAAAAATCTGAATAATGTTGGATAGGTCACATAAACTTGGACTATATGACATAATCTTATCTTTTAAGTATAAAGATTTTATGCACATAAATTAAAATGTTCTTAAGGTAAAGTACTTTTTTGTTACTTTTCATTAGTAGGTAACATTTCACTTTATTGCAATAATTTTAAATCAGCTTCTATATTATTCACAAAAAAATTGCAAAAGAATTGTATTCCTTTGTAATATTACATGAGAAATACATTAGAAAAATCCAAATATTAAGGTATACGTATAGGCTTCAAATCACAAAAATAGGGGAAGATTTATAAGGCCTTAAAAAACAAAAGCAAAATAAAAACAACACAAAAGAAGGAAACACTATGATGGAGGAGCATTCTAAAAAGGAAATCTATAATAATTAGTAAAATAATAACAGTTTTTTATATAAAAAATACTTTTTTAAAAGTTATTCTCAGATTGTAGTTTTTTCTATTTTGCATTTTATTCAAACAGTAATAAATCCAGTTTAAATAATATTTTTGGAAATTTGTTTTTGCTATATAATCTGCATACATTGTTGAATATTTTGACCCTAAATACTAAGTGATTTGTAAATAAATATTTTTTTAATTGAATTTTAAAGATAGGATTCTGTATAAAAAAACTTGGATTTTTCTAATAGATTCAGTTAAAGCAAGATATCACAAAATATACACACTGTAAAATTCTGTTAATAGGGTCAAAATATAGAGCAGACTATTTTGCATTATTGAACACCAAAATTGTATCTGTGGGTGAATTAGAATTTTTGTCATTACCGTTCGAAGTTAGCCTAATTAGTTGATTAAATGTTAATTAATTATTAAAATTGAAGAAACTTTTTAATTTTTTTTTTATTGGAAACAGTTTAACAAATAATGTACTTTTCAAGGTACAAAGGTCTAATTTTTAAATTGAAAATTGAAAAAAAAAATCTTGAAACCTATACGTATACCTTAACTTTTATAATGGAAAACAGAATCATAGTACCTACAATTTTATGTTTAATATCAGAAAATTTATTTGAAATTTTTCATATTTTCCCTTATAAAAATATGTTTGTACTTCTAACTGTTCTTTTGGCTCAGTGCAGGTCGTAAACTTAATTTATATTCCAATGTTGTAACGGGAAAACATATTTCTCAAATAATATTGAATAGTCTCGTTTATAATTTTTGTTGTAATAGATTTGCTGAAATAATTTCTCATTCACAAATGCCAATCGTTTATGCTTAACAAACAAACAAACAAACAAACAAACAAACAAACAAACAAACAAACAAACAAACAAACAAACAAACAAACAAACAAACAAATACACAAACAAACAAATACACAAACAAACAAATTATTTATTTAATTAATTAATGTATTGGAACTTTTTCTATATTCATAATAAAACCACTAAAAATGCCAAGCATCGAAGTATTCATATTAGTGTTAAGTTTTACAGTGCGCAGTGATTAATTACGAAATATTTCTCTCTCGTGGTATAACATGAGTTAACTAGCATAGTATCCGAAATGATGTACGGCAAATGCATATTTTGTTTGCTAATTAGTGAATGCGTTATTAAAAAGTGGATGATAAATAGTTTATATCACACGATAGATACTTTTATGATGTTTCGAATCATGTCAGCCATTTTAACTGAAAGCAATTTATTTCACTTCTCTTAATTATAAATTTATGTGTAAACATATATCCGTTGTCACCTGTGCGTTTGGCCATCATCTCGCATATTTCCATCTTTGGTTATATTATAAAGATTAAATCTGACTTATGAGGGAAGCGACTGTCATTTATAATAGGATTTAGGAAGTACTACGTGAGAGAGGTGCATTAAAAGTTATGAACCTTTGATGTGGAGGCAACTGATCACGAAGCTATTGCATTAGAAGAACATTCCTCTGTACAATGAGTTTTTGTTCCAAGAGCATATTTTGAAAACATTCACGTATAGTGCTGGGTATTAAAACGCGTAGGATATGTATCGCTTTTAAGACGTCTTAGAGGCTGCGCCAGGTAAATTTAAAGGTTTCGACCGGTTATTTGATTAAGTTGGATGAATAAAATACCAAGCTATTTACATAGTATTCCATAAAGGACTGATAATGCATTTGAAAAAAGGAATAATAATAATAATAAATAATGATAATAATAAATAATAATAATAATAAATAACAATAATAATAATAAATACCGGAAAAGTACCATTTTCTACATTTTACTTGAACAACTACGGAATTTTATCCGTCATTTTCCAAAAATAGTTACTAAGTTCACCAACAGATGGCGCTGCTGAATGCAAAAGTGAAGTGGGGGGGGGGGGGGAACCCGTCATGACCATGTTGCAAAAACTATAAAATTATATTTCAATCACGCCAGGTTGTTGCTGAAAATAGTGGTTATTTTGATAACCATCGTTTGGTAGTTAGTATAACATTTTAAAACCGTTTTTTTTTTTTTTCAAAGTTTTTTCAATCATCAACGCCATCTGTTGGTGTACTTAGTAATTATTTTTGGAAAATGATGGATACAATTCCGTAGTTGTTCAAGTTAAATGCAGAAAAAGGTACTTTTCTATCGTATTTTTTTTTTTTAATTAATACTATTCCTTTTTTTAAATGCATCAGTTCTTTTTGGAACACTCTGTAAACAGCTAGGAATTTTATTCATCAAATTTAAGCAAGTAACTAGTCGAAACTATGTTTTAAAATTGTTGGGATAAAATTTTTTAGTTTCCCAAGCAGAATGCAGTAAATGGCAATTTTCCATTGTGTTAATTTTTAAAAAAATAATTTCTCAAATGTGTCAATTCTCTTTCGAACAGACTAAAATACAATGTTAATAACAACAGTAATCATGATACTTACCCTGATATTTACAGTACCTCTTTATTGTTAGATTATATCGATGTAGATAGCTTTGTTATCTCTATTTTCTTGGAAGGAAATTATAAATTAGATTCAGTGATGAAAAAGGAAAGAACAGTGCGAGCTGAAAACTTTTTTTAAATGAGGAATATGTACTTGAGTAATATATGCTCCTAGTTAAAAAAAAAAAAAAAAAAAAAAAAAAAAATTATATATATATATATATATATATATATATATATATATATATATATATATATATATATATATATATATATATATATATATATATATATATATATATATATATATATATATATATATATATATATATATATATATATATATATATATATATATATATATATATATAATAACTGTTAATTAGATAGGCTCAAACATTCGGTTAAAAATTTAAAAAAAAAAAAAAAAAAAAATCAGAATTCTTTCTTAAAACATTTTAATTTAGTGTTTTGATTATGTTCGCAGTTAGACTCTAATAATTTTTATATTTCAAACTATTACAGAAATTTGTGTTAAAAAACTTTAAAAATGGAATATCAATGGCACGGCTAGAAAGGGTCAAAGAGTTGCATTTGCAAACCCCTTTCCATTGAAAACTTAAAATTAAGTAGAAGAAAAGTATAAAAATCACTTAAAAGAAAATTGCTCATTTAAATCTAAATAATAATGCATAACTATTAATTAATGTTTCAGAAAGAAATCCAATGATCATATTGGAAAAATAAAAGTTACAGCAAACAATTTAGCTCCATTATACCCTGCTGCAAATAATTCTGCCGGCACCTTTTTGAACATTACGAATTTACATCGGATGCTCTTATTTAAGTCATACCCAGTTATACTCTACATCAAATATGTAAACAAGACAAATTGTTTTCTTGATTTAAATTCTTAATTTTTCTGGAGATATTGCGTTGCTTGTGTGTTAATCATCATAATTTTTTAAAAAATTGCATGAAAGGTCAATGATTATAGTATATTTCATGTACATCCTTTTTGGATATATTTGATTATTGCTGGGATAATGGTATGTAGTGTTAAATAATTTCAAGAAAATACATTTTCTTTCGGTCAAAATATTATTATAGTGTTTTTACTTAAATCATACATTCACGATCATAATGACATAACGCATAATTTTACATTGAAAATTATCTAATAACGCATGCTTAAAATAGATTTTAAATACTTCACAACTACTTAATTAACACAATCGAACTCATAATTCTCGCCTTTTCAGGTGAAAGGACTTTGGTTCGGATCCCACTATGGTTGCTCTGCAATTTTTAATTAAAAAAAAAAAAAAAAAAAAAGAGCTGTCAGTGATTGTGACAAATAGTTAATTGGTATTGTTTGGTCTGCTAGGTGGGAATTTTCAGTGTTTTTTTTCTCATTAAAGCAAATACGGGAAA
The DNA here is from genome assembly GCA_963978545.1 of Linyphia triangularis. Lineage (NCBI taxonomy): Eukaryota > Metazoa > Arthropoda > Arachnida > Araneae > Linyphiidae > Linyphia > Linyphia triangularis. Next base: position 95,522,159 of record OZ021723.1, on the reverse strand, counting down.
CTTTCATTTTGAAAGACCTCCCTGAATTCAGACGTTTCATCGTCGACATTCGCATTAACCTTTTAGCAGTCTAATATTTTTCTACAACGATCTTCACTACCTCGCAAAGCCCTTACACCTTGAAATAATCTAATACAAATAACCTCAATAAACACAATCAGCACCTGCGGTTACGGATGCTTTCAGGATCAAACAACAAACCCTATCCCAACTCTTTCGCCAGAAGGTTAATTTCACCCCATCCAAAACAAAACAATTAAACCGCCGAGCGAATCTCTCCACCGCGCATGCGCACTTACCCAGCCAATCGGATCCGGAGGTAGACGGCAGCGCGCTCGAACCAACGCGGGTTAAAAAAACAAAAAAACCTCATTTCGATAGTTCCGAATGATGAGGATTCTGGAACAGATGACAGTTGATTTTGATCCCAGGGATGCTCACAACATCTTCTCCTAGGTAGCTGGCTATCGGGAACTGCTCCTTAGCTTCTCTTGATTCTGTAAGAGTGTGATTTTCATTCAAAATTATGGACACCAGGTAGGAAATTGCTTTTGTGTGTATGTGTGCTTGTGACACACATTTTTAATAAGAATATTTTATTTCTGAATGACATTAGTTAGTTTTGTTATATGTCGGCATTTTTACTTTGTGGTCAGATTGCAAAACCAGCTGGGGGTATTTGAAGTTAATTCTATAGAAAGGTGATTGAGGAACTGAGAAGCAAAGGGGTCTAAGTGACTTTTCTTAACTTTTGAGAAAATACACTTTAAAGTTTCTTATTTATATTAAATTCTATGAAAACTAGTGATATCTTTATCCCAGAGGTTAGTATTTGAACAGCAAATAACTTTGATACAAATTTAATATAAATAAGAAACTTTAAAGTGGGTTTTCTCAAAAGTTAAGAAAATAAAAATCACTTGAACCCCCTTTGCTTTTCAGGCCCTAAATTTATAGTTGATGAAATTGATAAGATTCTAATTCCGATTTGTGAGCCAAAAAACCTCCTTAAGTTCTGATTTAACGTGAGTTTAACCCGCTTTTGCGCATCGCTCATTTAATACAAATTTATTTCAGTGATAAAATTTAGTATTTACTAATCGACAGATCTTCTCGTTCGGTTTTTGAATAAATAAAAATGATTTTAAAACAAAAGCGAAGTTAGCACATTTTCCTTTTGAACCGATGATATTACAAAAAATTTTCACCATTGTATTTTTAGTGGGTTGCGACTTGACTTTATTACTCAGAGTAATTACCGGCAATTTATTTTATGATATGGTTGCAAACGAGAAGGTTTAAAATAAAATAGTATTTTAAATCGATTTTGCTATTTTGCTTTTATAGTTGATTTTTTTTTTTATAATTGATGATTAATTTGTTTGAATATGAGTATACAATAGTATTTTTCTTGTTGACTTAACAATGAACGTTCCATACTAATTTTTGTTATAATCCAACAATAGTTGTTTAACTACCAAAAGTTGATTTTAATTTTGTTGCGACTTGAATATATACTTGATCAGTTACAGATAATTTTGTTTTTTACTGTATTCCAGTTGTAGTTTTACATCAGGAATGCGCGATTTAAAATATTTCATGATAATATTTGAAATTTTAGTGTTGTCACTTCCAAAATGTATTTCGAAACTGCTAATAATAATTTTTTTATGCTTAGATCAAATATTTAATTTTAAATAAGTTTATTTGTATCTTATATATTTGAAGTATAAGTGAGTACTTTTAGTAACTCTACAATGCAAAAATTTTACATTTTTATAATTCCGAGATACTTAAAAAAATTTATTTGTTTAGTTTGCCTTCTCAAAGTATTAGAGATAATGCAGTTTGAAATGACTTTTATAACAGGATGATTTTTTTTTAGGTTTTTAAAATGTTACTAAAAGTTATAAATTCGTTTTTCCGCCTTTTTTATAGAAAACTTTCTTACAGTTTTCAAATATTGTATTTTTTAATTTTTTTATTTAACTTAAATGAGTTTATGTAATATAAATAATTCATTTCAGATTTTAGTTTTATGAAAATAAATTTTAGTACTTGACGTAATTGTTTTTTTTAGATTTTTAAAAAATCCCACTAATGATAAAAATGCTACATTTAAATTTGCTTTCCCCTCCTTTGAGTATCGAAAGGAGAACTACGTAAATTATTTTTCGAATACCGCTTTTTTATTTTACCTAAATGAATTTATGTCATTTAAAAATAATAAAGTAATTTTATTTTACTAGAAAATAACTTGATTTTGTCTAAAGCTTTTACTTACTTTATTCATTATTGCAATTGAAATGTTCATTTTTAGATTAATTTGCTATCGAATCCATAATGGCTTGTTTTGAAAACGTTTTACGCTTTTCAATTATTTTTGTGTCAGACAAATACATGCAATTAGTATAATATTTTAAATATTTGATTAAACGCTTATGAATAATTTAATATTTCCTGTTTAATATTTCAAAATATTATTATTTTTATTCTTATAATTTAGTACATAAAATTGGATTAATTTTCTGGAAATAAAATATGCTGAATTTTCAGTTACTAATATTTTATAATCAAAGTAAACTTGCAACGTAATTTTCAAACTAAATACTTGGGTTATAATACCATCTAAATTATGAATTAAAGTTGTAAGAGCGAATAACAAATACTTTTACTTGAGTTGCAAGATTGACTAAAAGAACAGCTATGCAATAAAAATTCATTTTAGCTGTGCAATAAAACTGGAGTTTTCAGTTATGTTTTATAATTACATTTTTAAAAGAACAGCTATGCAATACAAATACATTTTTAATTTAAAAACTATGCAATAGGCTTGCATTTTTAAAACTGTGCAATAGGCTTGCATATAAATGTATTTTCTGAAGGGATAACAATGGCAATTTAAATTTGGTTTTTGAAAGAATAGGTTGCAATAGAAATATACTTTTGGCGGAATAGTTGTACAATATAAATGCATTTTTGAAGAAATAACTACGCAATCGAAATTTATATTTTGAAGGAATCGCTATGCCATAAAAGATTAATGCAGTTAGTTATTGGTTGTTTTAAGAGTCTTAAATATCAATAATATGATTATTTGTTTTACTTTTTGTAAAAGTTCTTTCCGAATAGTTTTATTATGTTGATACTTTCACGAAGCTGGAAGTGTTTAAACAGTAAAGTCAAGGACCTAAATTTTGTTGAACTATAATTACTTGACAATTTAGAAGAAAAGACGTAAATAATAATAATAAAAATATTCGTATAACTTCTAAAACGGTAAAATAAAATTCATTTCAAAAGATTAAGATGAGAGTTTCTGGAAATCGTGATTGTTTGAAAAGGGAAGTCGATAATTTAAATTTTGTTGAAATAATATTCCGTGTTGATAATAGTTATGTTGACGGTTAATTACTGATATACTGATATTTAGTAAATTTATTGGAAAATGCTGCATGTTTTGCTATTGATAGAATATATAAATAAATTATATGTTTATTAATAAGAGTCAACTACTATTTTCCTTTAATCAACTTTGCAGTTTCATTACTTTTTGTGTGTCTCAGCTTGATAATCGTACAAGAATTTAAGCTATTTAATGGTGAAAAAGTATAAAGTTGAAGAAGATTAATATTTTTCATAAAAATTGAATCTCAAACGATGATTCGATTCTAGCTGAGGCTGTTCGCTCCAAATATACCTTTATTCTGAAGCTCCAAAACATTCAACACGTAATCAACATGTTTCTTTTTAATTGCTCTTAAGGGGGTCGGCCGGTAAAAATAAATTAAAATCTTTATTTATAAATATTTTTATGTCAAAAACTTATCTTATGTATGAGATACTATTTATATGTCTTTGAGGTAATTTTTTTTTTTTTTTTGCTTTTTTTTAAATATTGTTATTATTTATTTAAAAAAAAAAAAAAAAAAAAAAAAAAAAAAAAAAAACACGGAGAAAAATCCATAATAATTGATGTTTGCGTATTTCGATATAAGTTATAATTAAAAAAACTTTTTTTTAAAAAAAATTAAAAGCTTTCTGTAATACATAATTAACCTAAAGAAAGTTTGTCGTCATAGAATTTTGATGGGTGAGTTAGAAAAAAATTAAAAAAATCACAAAGTTAAAATAGTGAAATTTTTAATTTCTTTTGTTATCTTTTACGCTAAATGATGTATTTTAAAACAGAATTTAAAAAATAAAATTCTGTGAAAACTTAATGTTAAAAATTATATAAACTAAACGCTTCAAAAATTTGAATAGCCAATTTTTAATGATTCTGGAGATATATCGATTTGAATTTGCAATATCTGTGAAAAACACTAGTGCCCGAAAAACGCACTTTAAGTAGAGGCTTCAAGGCTTTACGCCCATTAGTGATGTTTAAATAACAGCTAATTTCGTGGCATTCTAAATACCGGAGGTATGAGATAAAAACACCATGCTCTTCAGGAATGTATGAACTATATTTTTAAATAATAATAATAATAAAAAAAAAAATAAAAAAAAAAAAATGATTTTTGACGAAATTTTGGTACTGGACCCCCTAAATACAAACAAAATTTCTTCAACTATTTAGGAACTAGAATCACTACTTTTAAATAGGATTTCGAATAATTAACTTGTTTATGATAAAATAATTTCATTTTTAAAACTTTCAATTAAATATTTTTCGTTTTAGGATACTGAATCGTTTAGGTCTTGTTTAATTCCCTCTAGCACAGGGACTGAAGGAGAAACACAACAAATGCAGCTGTTTCCCACTTGATCTTGCAAAAGTATATATATATATGTTAGTAATTTAAACTTGAAAAACCAGTATGTTTAAACTTGTACATTCATTAGTAACAGCCATATTTAGAACCTCATCAAATAAAAAAAATGCAAGAATTTTTTCGTGACACTGCATTTCATTTGAGATATTAAGAGATTTTAAACGTTCGAACAGAAAATGACTCGATATTTATTTCAAGTTATTTATTGAAGTTATGTATAGGGAGCAATTTGGGTTAGAAAAAACACAAACTGACAGACCTAAACTTTGTTTTATAGTTGAGATAAGAACTCTTTCGAAGACCGTTTTTGAAACTTATTGCAGATTGCAAATATTATGATAAATATGTTTCATAACTTAAATACAAAAATATATGTTTCTATTATGAAAAGGAGGAAAAACACTACTAACTCCTCCGAAGACCGTTTTTGAAACTTATTGCAGATTGCTAATATTATGAAAAATATATTTCATAACTTAAATACAAAAATATATGTTTCTATTATGAAAAGGAGGAAAAACACTACTAACTCCTTCGAAGACCGTTTTAGAAACTTATTGCAGATTGCTAATATTATGAAAAATATATTTCATAACTTAAATACAAAAATATATGTTTCTATTATGAAAAAAGAGGACAAACACTAGGAAGAAAAACCTACAAATAGTTAGTAATAAAAAAATAAAAGAAATAACTTGCTATTTTAAAATACATAATGTTAAGAAAATAGTGTAGAATTAGATTGACTTTATTAATTTTTTTGCAGTAATGTAATGTTAATTGTGCATTTATGTGATTTTAAAATAAGAAATTTACATAACACTCTCAATGCACGCAGTTCAAATTTATTAATATAATATTTTTACACGGAACATTCTGTACACATATTTTCGCAAATAAAATGCATTTATTTAGTATTCGAGGTTATGATAAAAATGTAATGACTTTAAACACTACAAATTATTTAAATTGAACATTTATAAAAAACTGCACAATCTAATATCAATAAGATAATTATTTTTAACCATATTAAAAATAAAAAGAAAATACCATTAAAGTGAAAAATAGTAATAAAAAATATTTCAATTTCAAGATTTTTGAAAAAAAAAAAAATGTTGGAGAAACAAAAATTTGCATAATGGTACTTACTATACAAGCAAAACCTTTAATAATTCAACTAAATTACTATACATATTTAATCATTAATTTTTTTTTCTTTTTTCAAAATACATTAAGTCGGATTTACAAGTTGCCAGTCGGGGTTCAGTTTGGATCGCCAGTTCTGTGACGTCAGTTAAGGGATCGCTGCGCCCTCTGTCGTTGATCATGTGAGAGTGCACGTGATTGGATGATGAGAGTCGATGGCGCCAGTAAATATTGTAGACAAAAACTTTTAAATGAAAACCAGAAAACGTGTATTGAAAAAAATTTCGTTTGGCGGTGTTTTATGCAATTTTTTTTTTTTTAAACGAAAACCAGAGAACACGTATTGAGGGGGGGGGGAGGGATTCGTTAGGCAGTGTTTTATGCAAAATTTTTTAAATGAAAAGCGGAAAGCATGTATTGAGAAAAAAATTGTCTGGTTGTGTTTTATACAAAAATTTTTATATGAAAATCGGAGACATGTATTGTGCAAAAAATCGTTTGGTGGCGTTTTATACCACAATGACTTTGAACTTTTCAAGCAAACTTATTTATCAAAATGAGCATAAACTAAAAAACGAGGAAGAGTTTTCCGATTCCTCTCACTACAATGCCATTAAACACCTTATATCTTATTATCTTTGTGTGAAAATATATACTCCAAAGGGAAAAAAATAATAATAATAAAAAAATATTCCTCCTTTTAATGACAGTCATTGAGGTGGGTATCGTGCAGAAAACATCACGCCTTGGTATGGAAGTGTAGTTGGGCAGATCTTGACTCTGTTGGCTTTGTTTTTGATGTTTGTTCAATGTCTTCTATGGCGGAAATGGTTTATTTGGATTGAGCTCGTGAACAATCCAGATTGTTGTGTGTGTGGGGGGGGGGGGGGGATTCTTCTCATTTCTAACAATCCGGCCGGACAGCTCATCATCATAGACTGACAGATTGTCAGGAAAATAGAAACTGAAAAATTGCTTTATTTCGTAAAAGAATACTTGGAAGAGGAAGTGTAAATGGAAAGATTATTGTAGATGTTCGATTTGTTTTCTATATTCTTTACGCGTGGTGTTAAAGATTTGAAAAGGAAGTTCTTGATTTTGTGGTGCCTGCTATAGAAATGATACGTCGAAGCGATAACATTGGAACCATCTTAACCTTCTCTTGTCGACATAAAAAATCTTAATTTTCAAAAATATTCTATTCTTATTTTTCATATAATAAGCAAGATTTTCAACTTCTTTATACGGTATAAGAGGATTGCAAATGGAAAGATTATTGTAGAGGTCCTATTTGTTTTTCATTTCTTTACGTGTGGTATTAAGCATTAAAAAGGGAAGTTCTTTATATATTGGTGTCTGCTATAGAAATAATCCGCTGAACCAACAGCATTGGAACCGTTTTAATCTCCTCTCGCCGACAACAAAAATCTTTATAAACATTTTTTTTTTTTTTTTTAAATATTCCAATATAATTTTCATATAATAATCTATTTTTTAACTTCTTTATTTATTATAAGAATGAACGAAAAGCATGTTGTAGAGCTTTGATTTAATTTATATATTCATATAAATTCATATTTCGTGCTAGTATTAAAGATTAGAAATAGATGCTGGAAAAAACAACCCAAGAACTATTTTGTTATACCAAAACAAAATAGTTTGTAAACTTAAAACATTAACAAAGTATCGATTAATAACGACCTTGAAATCGAAGAATCCAAGAGAAACGAACTCTTTAAATAAACTTAAACTCGTCTTTATATTCTATTTGCGTGTAACAAAATAAGAATTGAATAATCGGTGCTTTGCATACTAAACTCCTTCGTTTTGATGATTACTAATACATGCACGCGTGGCTTGTGATAATGTTTTGCAACTGATTGCCCGATTTTTTTTTTTTTGCATCAATTTATTCTTAAACAGAGTAGACAAATTGTACTTTATATTGAAGATGCTTTAGCATAAATCTGTTTCAGAATATCTTGTCGTATACAATTGTTAAACGTTCTGAGCTTATCGCAGTAATAATGTTGATTAATACGTTAAGAGGGCAATGTTTTTTTAATAGTGTTTTGACTTGCCTCTATCAGGAAAAATAGAGACAATTGCTTATGGTTCTTTTCCTGCATACCAAAATATCATGTAAAAGTTCTTTAAAAATAAGGTATTTAAAATACAGAGTAGTACACTAGTATGAGGGAAATTGCAATATTGATAATTCACTAATATTTGAGAAGAGAGTTACGGTTTTTAAGGAAATGCTTCTACAGAAATCGGGGTAGTTTTTTTTTTTTTTAAACAAAAAGTAAAAAGTGTCTCGCATTTTTATCAACAGATGGCGCTTTGCAAGAAAATCGTAACGATTAGCAGCATGCACACTTGACTTAAATAATACTGGATTGTTGATTTGATCATAACCACAAAACAATATGTTGGTTAAAAAAATATTTATTTTTCTTCACGGAGAGAGTAAAAAATATCCGAAAGAAAGTTAATAAATGAAATTCTGCAGAATTTCATTTAGAAGCTATTTAAGATGCTATTTAATTACAAATTACTATTATACTATGATATTAATAAATGAAACTATAAAGTTAAAATAACAATGACATAATAATGCAATATAAAAAAGAAATGAAAGTACACACTTTCCAATTTTATTTTATTTGAGTGGTAATTAATGAATAGTTAACAAAATGCGTTTCGGTAAAATTTCTACGTAATTTTACTGTAATTAAAATCTCATATAATTTGGTGATTCCTTTAGGGGATGTAACTTAAAATTAAGTTAAAATTAGTACTTGTTTCTCTATGTTATCAATAATAAATTAAAAATGAAATGTACTATGCACATAAACAGATGCACCTATAATTATTATGATTTAAATACATTTAAATCGTGACCGACAAACTCCAATATTATTCACAAGTTTTGCTTGAAAATTTTGTAAGTTTTGAAAAAAAAAAAAAAGCTTTAATTATAAAGTTTATTTTAAACTAAATGCTTTTTAAATTAACTTTAATTAACTAATTAACTTTAACTAATTATCTAATTAACTTTAATTAACTAAAATTTTAAATTACTTTAACATTCAAGAAGTGTCTACAATTGAATGTAACATAAAAATTTATTGGAAGATGGATGATTTCCAAATCACAAAATTGGCAATCCATGAGAATTTTTAATTATTAGAGTTACCTGAGAACAAAGCGCTAATATACACGTGTATTTGGACTTGTACAGTTGTGATAATGTAAATTTGGATACCTTTTCTCCGATAAATCATTTTTAAAGATTTTGAAAGAATAAAACTAGTAAGGATTAATTGGAAGCTATGCTTTTATCTCTCGGAGATATATTTAAATCCAAATTGGCATTAGAGTTTTTTTCAGGAGTAAAAATTAATTTATACATAAAATTTTTGCTTACGAAACTAATATGGTATTATTAAGAACTTTCTTCTCGAAGGAATGATGACCCTGGATTACAAAACTACCTTTTTTTTATGCTTTTCCAAGAATTCTAGAGTTTGAACTCACACCAGGACTTCAGTCGTTCCTATTCAATAGCCGTGAATCGGGTTAAAAAATTTAAAAAAAAAGAAGAAAAGAGAAGAAAAACATTGTTGCATTTGCAACAGCCCAACCGCAAAAAAAACCAACCGACGGAATTGGACTGGATCCTGATTAATTCCCACTCGAGTCTTTTGTAGGTTGGCGACATTCTCTAAAATTCCAGAGCTAGCCAGATAAACGAAAACGTCGCCACCATTTTAAAGTTCGTATTTCAGATATAAGTTGCTGTCTTTAATTTAATAAAAAGCTTCAATTAAAGTGATTGCAGAACTAAAATAGAACTAAAATTTACCAAACATTTACATTATGCGTAATTATTTATTCATTCTTGGATCGTAACAGGGCATTGTTACGACTTTCACCAAACTTCCCCCAGCAGCGCAACAAATATATAAAGAAACAAATATATATAGAAATATTTTAAGAAAAGACTGGAGGGCAAAATAATATATTTCGTAGTGTTTTTGACAAATACATTGAAATAAAAATCCGCCGTTTGCTAATACTGCCATGCTACCTGGGTTTACAAACAACCTAAAATCCCGAAAGACTCCAACAACTTTTATCGCCAAGCACCCAGTAAAAGAATAAAACAACCAAAACCGTTTTAACAGCCAAAATTTGCATAAACGAGCCATTCTCACTCAATGAAACGAAACTAAACGACCATCCGCAACGACCCGCCCTTGAAAAACCATCGCCATTTGCGCAATCCTAAATGATGGAAAGAAAAAAAACCGCCAATGCTCACTGTTTTTGTAACCACTAAAAAGACTTTAGGGTCAGACCCTCGTCTTGAATACCAATAGACTTTGTTGTCACCCTTTCGGTGGGTCAACAACACTTCGGCAGGGTCACAGGGATCAAGGGTCTGCAACAGCTTTTGAGAGAAAGCGACTTTATCGTTATCGTGATTCAGATGGAGAGGTCAACCCGACATTATCATGATCGATGGGACTGGGATAACCCTCATCAAGTAGCCCTCATAACAAACAAACAGGTGAATAATAGTTACAGATAATTGGCCGTAATGGTATGGTATAAGTGTTATTGTTATTGCAACAGTATAAATGGGTAATTTGTTCTGTAACAGCTGTATGGTTAAACTAACTATTAGAATGGAAATAAAATTGTTGTTATAACGTTATCGTGTGAGAAAGAATGGTAAACAAATTGTTGGTATTATAATGTATACCATTTGAGAAAGAACTTAATCTTTTAATAGTAATTTGTTCGTAGAAAAGTTGATAATATTCGAAGCACTTAGGTTGATTTGTATGATGTATGCTGATCAGTATAGAAAATAAATTAAATTGGAAAAAATAAACAAAAAAACACATAGATTTGTAACAAGATTTCAGGAAAGTAAGTACATTAAATACTCAGACAGACGAGTGTATAACTCGTCAAATACGTAAGTGAAGGATCTCTCTAAATAATTATATTAATTGAGTTAATTTTGTTTGCTTGGTATTTCCATTACAATATATATGAACTATTTTAACGCTAGTTCTTGCATTGTTATTTCAGATGTTAAGTAAGATTGTAGAAATATTAGTGGGAGGTAAGACCAAGTAGCGATTCCTAGAGAAGAACTCCGAAAATGCATTTCCTTTAACATTTTGATATTTGCCTATTTCTGCTGTTGTTTTTGTCACGTTTCTTTAATTTACAGCCAAACGCGTTAATTAATTTCAAAATGGTGTTTTGTAATAATAATAATAATAATAATAGTTTGCTAGTGTGTATAAATGTTTACTTTCAATTACTCATATGTATACATATGGTAATGAAAGTATAGCATTCGGTCAAAAAAAAAAAAAAAAAAAAAAAAAAAAAAAAAAAAAAAAACGATTTTTTAGCATTTCTCCACGTTTTGGAACATGCTGATTTCAAAAAAGTGATATAGAAAAAATGTCTGCGTGTACGTGGTCAGCATAACTCTCTAACAAATTGACCTACGATGCTCAAATTTAGTGTGTGGGTTGATGGTGGCCATAGGACCTGCCATTAAGGTTTTCGGCAAAATAGCACAAGCGCATAAGGTAGCTGCCATTGAAAAAATAATATTTTTCAATGATTGCAAAAAATCGGCTCTAACGATTTTGTTCAGATTCGCTATGGTAATGCCTCTTAAAGTGTTCTAAGCATCACCAACTTCGAATGCCTTCAATAAATACGAATGATTTCAACACAGAATTCTCTTTCCTTGAGTATAGCTCATCAACGATCGTTTTTTTCTCCTCTCCCCAGTTTCACTTATGAGAAAGGTACTAAAATTCTAATTTTTTTTTTTTTTTGAGGATTTAGAATTTTTTTTTTTGCATTTATAGCTCTATATGATATTATAACTATTTTATTTTTTCTTAGATTTTAATGTAAAATATACATCACTGTTTTTTTTTTTTTCAAGCAAAGTATTTAATTTTTTTTGCCTGGCATCAACCTTTTTTGTTTTTTGTTGAATTTATCTCGTCTTTGCACTTGGTGAAAATTACTTAGTTATGAAGAAACGTTTTGTTTAAGTTAAAACAATTACAATAAAATGAAATATAAATGCATATACCAATAGGCATTTTAGCATTATCAAAAAATATTTCATCTTTGAAATTCATGGTTTTTAGTACTTAGCATGTAAAATTGTAATTTAGTTTTCTCTTATGTAAAAGCAGTAACCTTTTTATACTAACCTTTTTAAACTACAGTTTTTTACTACAGGAATTTGAACCGTCCACTAACTTTTCTCATCGATTTCTTTTATCTTTAAACTTTAAAAGCGGTATAAAAAAAAAAAAAGTAAAAAATAAAATAAAAAAAAAGTGTCTTCTCGTATCATAATAAGCAATATTTGTTGATTTCTTCGTAAATTTGTGAACTCTTCTGAATGCAACTAGCTGCAGGGCTAAAAAGAACAATATCTACACAAAGCAGACATTAAAATGACAATGTTTTGTAGAATCGAGAGTAAGTACAAACAGTTCGTTGTTTTTTTGCTCAGTATTTTAAATTAGTTTTCTTAAAATATTCAATAAGTAAACTCAAGATATATAATCTAAAATTGTTATTCTGATTTGTCTCTCGTCAGAAGCCAAATTTCCGTATTTTTACTTGAAAATAACTCAAACAGGAAATCTAAATATTTATCATTTTTGGGCAATTCTTCATTATTTGTTATTTGATTTGTTATTTTAAATCCTTTATACTCACTTCGATTTTGTTTGTGGCAGGATTAATCTTAGAAACGCTAATTATCTCACTTTCTTTCACCCAATCAAGCTGAAACTTTGCAGATAGATCAGTTGTTGCTGACATGGATGCTGTCAAGTTTTTTAGAAGCATCACTAAAAGGTCGCTTTTCCACTTCGAAAGTCAGATCCAAATACCAACAAATATTCAAGAATGTACAATTTGACGATATTTATGACTGGAATCTTTTTCTGTTAAGGTTGATTGTATTTGCAGTTAATCAAATTTAGGGGGAGGGGGGGGGGGAGAAACCTGTAGGCAATGGGATGTAATGTAATTTTTTGTTGTTGTGGTTATGCACTATGACAATTATCTCTGAGTTCAATACCTCTTAAGGGGACTTAGTACCCCTCGTTTTCACAAAAAATAATAAAAAGATAAATTTTCTATTTTTTGCGTGTTTATAATCTTTGAAACCTTCTCCTTATTCTGGCAAGTTTTTGAGCTGATCTGATAACTGCAATTGCAAAAAAACTGAATTTTTATGAAGAATTCAACATTGCTGCAATACCTCCTTTGATGTTTCGAACGCATTTTTCTTAGTTCGTAATTTTTGAAATTCCCACCTTACTCAAAATGCTAAAACTTCAGCAAATATGAATGATATGACTTGAATTTTTTGCGTGTCATTCTTAATATCTATTTGACAAAAATAGGCATGGATTTTTGAATAAAATATAAACTGTTTTCACAAATTTAAATGTTAAAAAATACCCGTTTTTTACGTTTTTTTACCTATAGGTACAGTAATTATCATTTTTCCCGAAAACTATTTTATTTATCCTAAATCCGATGTCTAAAAAGTTAGAATATAGGAACATTTTTTTTTTTTTATAAAAATCAGAAAAAAATATTTAAAAATGATAAAAATGATTAAAAATGATTTTAAAAAACTGTAAAAGTTGTAAAATTTAAAGCACTATGTGAACATATTTTTAATAAAATTTAGTTTTCATGCAGCAATACTTCCAAATATGTAAAAAATTATAATTTTAAAGGCTTAGATAAAAAAAAAATGTTGGAAGGGTACAAAGTTCCCTTTACAAAGTTGCAATTGCACAATGACACTTGGCAATGCATATTGAGAATTTTTAATAAATACTTTGATTTAATGGGATTATTTTTTGCTGTTTAATTTACTGATTATCTTTCAAGTTCATTTGGAAAAGTTGAATTTTAATCAGATTCTTACAAATCGAGGGCAATTTGAAGGTTGCTTTAGGGTCTATACTTTAATTTACATTTTCTTTTAATTGTATTGGACTATTGTTTGTTGTTAATTGGAAAACAACTTCATACGAGAAAAGGCTTTTCTCGTGAGAAAAGAAATACAATAGCAAAGTAAATTTTGAAGAGTGGATGTACAATCAACTAAATTTTCAGTTCTAGTTCTGAATATCTTATTGAGTTCCATTCGCATGTGATAATTTTTTTGAAATTGCATTTGTTTTGATAAGTAATAAGAAAATGCACTCTTAGTATTTTTCAATTTATTTTAAGGGGACTTGGTACCCTTAAACTTTTTTTTTTAATTTTAAATTATATATATTAGGATGCATTACTAGGCAATAACTAAATTTTATTGAAAAAAAGTTATCATAGTGCTCTAAATTTCCAAAGTTTTTAAATTTAAAAAAAGTTCATCCAATTTCAAATTATATCTTCTTTTTCATTTTTCAATATTTTTCTTGATTTAAAAAAAAAAAAAAATAATAATAATAATATTTCTAGTAATATACTCTAAACTTTTAAGCATCGGATTTTGAATAAGTAAAATAGTTTTGAAGAAGAAAAAAAAAAAAAAAAAAAAAAAAAAAACACTATACTTATAAGGTGAATAAATCGTAAAAAAAAAAGAATATTTTTCACTATTCAAATTTGTAAAAATAAAAAGTTTTTATTTTATTCCAAATTTGTTTCCATTATTTATTCCGATACCTATTTTTGTCAATTAGATCTTTAGAATGACACAAAAAAAATGTCAAATCATTTTATTAATATTTGTTGAAGTTGTAGCATTTTGAGTAAGGTAGGGATTCTGAAAAATGCAAACTGAGTCAAATGGGTTCGAACCATTGAAGGGGCATCTATGCTAAATTCTCCATAAAAAATTAAATTTTTTTTTTTGCAATTGCAATTATCAGATTAGCTAAAAAATTTGCCAGAATAGGGAGAAGGTTTCAAAGGTTATAAACACGCAACAAATAGAAAATTGACAGTTTTAAAATTGTTTGTGAAAACAAGGATTCAACTATCATATCAGGTATTTCGTAAGAAGTTCGGCGTTGAAAAACGTTAATATACAGAGGTCGCATGCCAATACGAATGTAACTAAGTATTTACAGGTGAATACCACTTTCGCACAGTTAAGTTGTAACTGGGTCGTAAAACAAACGCTTTTTATCAACGAGGAAGTTGTTAGTGGTTCCCTGTAAATCTGAAAATAACGAGAAATAGATAAAACATAATACTCAGCTAGCGATTTCTGGAAATAAATAGAAGGATTCGCATTCTTAGAGTAAGCTCAAAATGATCTGATAACTAATAGCTTAAGGATGCTCTACTTGGTTTGTTTGGTTACCCTCTTTAATGGTGTTTTATGTTCTCCACAGCCTTAACTCGAAAGCTATGAATATTTTTTTGTACTAATAGCTTAAATACAAGAATAAATGTGAGTTAAAATAAATAGGGAAAGGAATAAGAAGGGGGAAAAAATAGATTTTAAGGTTTGTTTCCCTTACGTTTTAAGCCGACCAAACGGCATAGTGGTTAGCGTGCTAGCCTCTAGACCGCGAGGTTGCGGGTTCAAGTCCCGTGTTAGGCAAGGGTGTTTGTGAATGTATGTTGGCTTGTCTAATGACGAATGTTTCGGAGCATTATAGCCTTCGTGTTGCTGACGGCGCCATAAAATCTGAAAACAACCAACCAACCCTTACGTTTTAAGTACTCCAAAGTTGAATATGCATAGAAATAATAAGAAAAAAAACAAAAAAAAAAAAAGAAAAAAGAAAAAAAAAAAAACCCTGTTTTTGAATATTTGAACTATAAACATTTCTACATTCATTAGTATTTCCTTGTAGAAGTTTAGATTCTTGTTTTCTCGAAACAAGTATTTTTTTAGTCAAAAAAGAATATTTTCTTAAAAATTCCTCACTCATTTATCATAAAGCTTTTCAAGTCAAATAACCAGGTCGTATTAAACAATTTAAAATATTATTTATGAATTAAATAACCGGAAAGAATTGTAGGTTATTAAAAGTGTTAGAATTTCGATGTTTTTTAGAGGAAAAAAGTGAATGTAGTTGTAGAAATTATTAACAAAAACTACCTCAGCATTAAAACTGTAAATGCATGGGTATATGCCAAAAAGATAATAGGAATGCATCCCAAGGACTGCTGTAAAGTAACTTCATTGCACTAGAGCGATAAAGTAAACCTCTTAATTTTTAAAACACATGTATTGAAAGATTGTGATTTTAGATTTCTTCTTTTGGTTGGTTGTATTCAGATTCAGATTATCTTGCGCCGTCAGCGACACGAGGGCTATATTTCTTCTTTTGAAAAAAACTTCCAATATAGCTTTTAGCGATGTTGTGATCCTTGGATTAGTAATCTGACTCCATTTTAGTTTAACATAAATTTATTATACTTTAATTAACTAAATAAACACCAACGATACAACATGCTAAGAAAAAATTCATGGAACACAAATAATAAAAATAAAACTGCTCGCCAGGAAAGTTATTTTTTCCGTTGCTATGCAACGCACGAGACATCATCTCATCTCACGCCGATGGAGTTCAAAATGTCATACCAACAAGCTCGCGCCGCCACAAGCTCTTAGTATGTTAGAAATAAAATATTTTCCCTTTTTCATTTGAAATTATGAAAACCTACTTCCAAGGAAGCAAACAAGTTTTTAATATAAATTTGTTTTGTGTATTGTCAATTTTTTAATGTGCAATTGCAAATTATTTAACTCAGATCGAGTTTTCATGATGTTTGATCACTACGAAGAAACTATCCATTCGGAACTGACTAAGAACATATTTTTGTCCCCAAAACTTGATTCAGTACATTGTCATCCCTAACGAATCGATCTGCTAAGTTTAAGCTCTATTGGATGACGTCAAGTGGCTTAATTAACCCTCTGAAGATTTTGCCTCTTCAATCTTAAAGGGCAAGGTTTAGTCAATAAATATCTTCAAATTTTATGTGTGAGTTGAGATTGGTATTTGGATAATGGAACATGAGGGAAAGCTGATAACTTAAGACAATTTAAACGTGTGTAAAAGAGGGCTTTTAGGGACAGGCCCTAAAACTTTATTGAAACCATTGTCATCGACAACGAATGTATCTGCCAAGTTTCAAAGTTTCAGCTTGATTGGATAAGGAATTGGAAGTGGATTTATCAATAATACGAGGCGCTTATAGAAGCACGTGTAAAAGCAGATTTTTAGTGACAGTGACAGCCCTCGAAACTTGATATAATTCATTTTTATCGACAATGAATCTCTCTGTAAAATTTCAACGAGATTGAATGAAGGCAATTAGGTTTATTAGCCTTCCTCAGATTTACACGTCACACGCCAACAAACACATAAAATCGAAGTTAACATTAAAAATTTAAAAAGGGATGTCTTATTTTCTAAAAAGTTTTTAAAACTCTGTTAAACACTATGATGCAATAGATTTTTGTGTGAAGACCGAACGAAAGCATAGCATTCAAATTTTACCACTCTTAGACATAGTAACTTACTTTTGACAAGAATCACAATGGATAACCTTTATTAGCAACAAATATTGAACGTCAAATTCCCACATCAGAAATTTTCTAACAACTTTCCAGGCATGTAATCGAAATTGCTCTTCTACAATTACAAGTAGACATTATGTTTTTATGCTGAAGCAATGGCTATAATCGACCATTGCCAAGTCATATAATTGTGCTCTCGCTACTTGTCCACCAGAAAATTTATAGTTATAGTTTTCTTTCTTTAAAATGGGATCTAATTAAAAGCTTTTGTACTTACACATCAATTTTCCTCACCCAGTGGCACATTGCTGTATTCAACCAGTGGCGTTTTCCCATTCAAAAAACACATTGATGCCTTAATTGTATTACCAGTGTTTTGCTCACAGTTGAGAAGATAATTGCCCTGAGTAGTATTTACTGTGAAATAGAAATGAATTTTTTTTGTCTGTTGGATTCGCTATTTATTACGTCACTTTTTTCAAATATAATGCGCAGTGTCAGCGTCTCCTATTTGTGAAAAAAGTAATTTCGCGGAATGTCTTTGAAGCGCCTTGAGTTTTGTCAGCAGGGTTAAATAAATTGCGACAGGTGAATTGAGTTGGGATTTTTTTTTGAATTGTTGATGGGAAGGTTATAATAGAATAGTAATGAGCGAGGATACATTGGCAGGTTGTATTAAGATTATCTCCTATTCATGTTTGACAAATTGTCTAGTTATAAAAGGGGGAAAAAAAATGATAATTTTTCTTGATAAACTTGACGTTTGAATGGGGGAATTATCTTACCAGTGAAAAATCTCTGAGAATTTAAAGCGTTGATGTTTAAAGTATAGGTTTGTTTTGAAATTTAATTTAGATATCCAAAATTATATCTAACGTCTTTATGTTTTAATTTTGTTTTAGTACATTCGATCAGGTTGAAAAAAAAAAAAAAAAAACATTTTGATTGTGAATTTTAATGTTGAAGGTTATAAACGTTAAGTGATGCAAGCTGCAGAATTGCAGTTTCTGGTGTTTTCAAGTCCTTAATCAAGATATTATTCTTCCGTTTCAAATGTTTGTTTACTATCGTAATCACTTGCACCATTTGGTAAATATCATGATATGATTATTTATAAAAAAAAGTTAACTTCTTTAAATTTTTTTACAAATGGCGCTTCAAAGACAGCTATTGAACAAACATTCAAACCATATCTGAATTTGTCTTATGTCTAAAACTTCATTTACTATTTTCCGATAAAGTTTACCCTGTAAAGTTAGCTTTCATTGAGGCGCCAGATTTTCAACTGGTAGCGACAATTTGAGCTGGTGCCTACGTTTTATTTTTCTATACATCGTATTCAAAGATCTTAGCATCATAATTGCAAACATTGGAAGATTTTTTTTTGATTTATACAGGCTCCAAACTTCTACAAAAAGGTCAACTTTAATTATGGACACCCAGTAGATCAGATACCTCATGATTTACACCCTGATTAATGAATTTGTAATCAAAGTGCTCCGTGATTTTATTACACTCAAGTTATACTTATGCATAAAAACACGACTTCTGATGTGTTGTGATAGTGCCCTCCATCGATTACCAACAATTATTCTCAGCAGAAACCGCTACAAAAGGGCGTTTTCTTTCTTATACAATTCAAAAAGGAAGGATTAAACTGCATTAAAAAAAAAATACCAGCCCAATCACGAAACAATGCATGGCAGCAGACGAAGCCTGGGAAAATGGGTCTGCGAATTCCCGACAGGCTGCATCAAGCCGAAGATCATTATCGAGTTGGCACTAATCGATCCACACAATCATGCCGTTATGGACGTTACCTCATCTGCATGACTGCATGCGCCCGTCGTGATCCCAGAGATCAGCAATGGAAATCAAAAGTAGAAGATCGTGTCTTCTTTTCGATACGACATTCTGCAAGGTCGATGTTAAGGCCGTTGCTCAGGGCAAGGCTGCTTTCATTATAGGAAGGGTTGCCGTCGTGTATCTTCTTTCTGTTTGGAAATTAAACCATGAGGATTGTGGATCGCCTGGACGGGTTCGTCTTGGTTTGGTTTTAATGACGCAAGGGGCAGAGGGCCCACACTGTGAGAATAACGAAAGAAGATTCATGTTGTAGTTTCAGGAGACATTTTTCAAGCGTCTTTTGGCTCAGAAGTATCAACAATGGAAACATCCTGTTAAACCTGTTAACACTAATATAACCCTGGCGTGAATATCTCAGAAGCAAGGGCGCCGTCAGGAAGGTTCATGGGGATGGATGCATTTACACCCCATGGATTTTTAAAATTAAAAATAATGTAGAGAAAAGTGCTGCGATTCACTGGAAATAAAAGTATATAAAAGTTTTAAAATATTCAATATTTTAGAAACTAAAGAGACCCGTACTCCAAATATCGAAAAAAATTCGGAAAAAAAAAAGAAAGAAAAAACACGTCTAGTTTTTAAGTGTTCGCAAGTGTCACTTAGTCTTATACTTTATCTGCCCATGCATTCTTCCAATAATCACCCTATCCCCAAGTCACTCCAAAATTTTTGAAAATATTTAGCCAATGACAGTGCTACAAAATTCCTTCGTTTCGTTTTAATGATGCAAGGGCAGCACGAGCCACCAGAATAAGTTCTTGAGATTCATGCATTAATTTCTAGATATTTTTCAAGCGTCTCAGGTTCAGATGTCACACATAATCGAGGCATCCTGTTAACCCTGTTGATACTTATTGCATGAATCGCTCAAAAGCCTTAGGAGAAGCTATCCATAACGGTATAATTTATCTCAAAAGCATATCTCGGTGTTTGAGGAGTTATACAGATAGATGAATTCCCTACCCTGTGAAGGATGAATATATCTTCTTAATCTTTTTGTAACATCCGCATCCTGCAGAATGGTGCTTAAATAACTATTTTAATATTTTTTTTTTCTTTAAAAATAGGCTTTGTAGGATTTTATTAAAATTTTTACTTCAAGGTAAATGCTATCAGGTAAATGGATTTTCTATCTTCTGCGTAGAGAAATATATATTCTCTTAATCTTTAAATACCCATACAGCGGCTGTTCCGGATTATCTTGTCCTTTTATCCCCAGTTTTTCCAGCAATACACAATATTTTTTAATTTATAAATAAAATTTAAAATATTTTTTTTATTTTTTTTAAATATTTTTATTAGGATGATAGTTTAAAACCCATTTAAAACAAGATGAATAAAAAAATAAATTTAATTAATTATATATTTGAATCAGAAACATAATTTAAAAATTATTGCAGGGAAAACAACTGTACAATTTTGCCCATTCCCTGGACGCTCAATGGGTTAATAATATTCTCAGTACTAAAGAATAGTTTAAAAAAAAAAATTAATATTTTTTTTTTTTTTTTTAAGTTTCCTTTGTGAAGTTTCAATAGTTTTCAAGCAATGGTTTAAGATTTCAGTATTTTATATTAAATTTTGAAATCTGCACTAAATATGATTCTGAAATATGCACTATTATGCACAAAAATACTCTGAAATATGCACAAAAAATACTCTGAAAAATGCACTATTTTAACGAATCCTGGCATGAGTATCTTACAAACTAAAAAGTTGTACGATACCTAAGGTGCCCGTTGAAAAATGATGAATATAACAAACATTTTAATTTTAATAGGCAAGAAGTGTTGATTGAAAGTAAATAAATAAAAAAAAAATATTTGACTAAAAATTGTTTTTAATGAAGAACCTACCGAAAAACTACATTGTGCATGAGTTCAACAGGGAAATTGAATGTTTCATGTGGATCGCCGATATAATTAATTTTAGAATTACAATTAATCAAATCGCTTATCTTCCCATTCATTTACACAGCGTCGATTCTGTTTTCAGCGTGTCCTTGGTATTTGCATCGAATTTTAAATAACAAAAACGTACCTAACAGCGAAATGTTCGGCAAAGTACGTTTCAAAATTTATTTATAAAAAAAAGAACGTGAATTTATGCATTCACGTCTAAATACTTTTTATTTATTCTGATTGCAACAATTTTTACAGCAGGAAAGAGTTTCAAGAATGATCGGTTAAAATTCTTTCACTTACAGCTTTACTACGCAAACTTTGAGTTGACGGGACCACGCTCCATAATGAAGATATAAATTCATGTCCAATTATCTTTTATTTATCGTGATTAAAATAATTTTGGCAACAGGAAAGAGTTTCAAAAACGATCGGTTGGATTTTAACTTAAAGCGTAACTGAGTAAGTCAGTGTGTGACTCAGTGATCTGTCTAACTCTTATAGAAATAAGAAACGTTGAATTGACGGGACCACGCCGCTCCATAATGAAGATATGAATTCATGTCCAATTATCTTTTATTTATCGTGATTAAAATAATTTTGGCAACAGGAAAGAGTTTCAACAACGACCGGTTAAGTTTTAACTTAAAGCGTAACTGAGTAAGTCAGTGTGTGACTCAGTGATCTGTCTAACTTTTATAGAAATAATTTAGTTATATTAGAGACAATATTTAATTGTTCCCGCTAACGCAATGGTGTCTCAAAAAAAAAAAAAATTGAACTCTGCGTAGCGAGCAAAATTTCACTTTGATTGTTAAAGCACCAACTAAATTATGCATTAAACTGTATGTTTGAGGCAATCATTATGGGAAGCCCCATATGTTATTGTGATTATTATATCATAAAGTTATGACCAGTGGATTAATATTGAGTTCAAAATTAATATAAGGGATTTATATTCTGAAAACAATGTATTCTTAGACCTGAGGATTTTATTCAGTGAACGAACAGTCCCAAGAACTAGACAATACCTCATTATTTTCACTCGCTAAATCGCTGTAACCACAAAGTATCAAAAAACCGAAACCCACAAACGACGTGACGCCAATTTGGCGCCTAACTGGGTGTCAAGAACTAAAACGGGGCGTTTTTTTCCATCGCAATTCGGCAGGGCATCTGTAAAAGCAGACAGTGCCAGGCGATTACGCAGCTAAATACCGAAGCCCCATCAAGATCTTTTCAGACAACACACACCGCAGAACACGCCCCATGAGATTCTCCTCCGGGAGGGAAATCAGGGGGCGAAACGCCCTCAAGGGAGCCGTGGAACATTTTCATCAACGACCCGTAATTGTCGGGCATTTGAAGAAGCCTAAAAACAGAGGGATTGAGGTATTTCCTGTGTCATTCTATAAAAGTCTTCTGCTGCCACTTGTTGGTTTGCAGTGGAAAACCTGATTAAAGAAAAGGAGTGGCGGTTTTCGAGGGACGTGAGAATT
Organism: Linyphia triangularis; assembly: GCA_963978545.1. Taxonomy (NCBI): domain Eukaryota; kingdom Metazoa; phylum Arthropoda; class Arachnida; order Araneae; family Linyphiidae; genus Linyphia; species Linyphia triangularis. The sequence continues at coordinate 95,499,391 of OZ021723.1, read as the reverse complement.
TGGTGGATGAGGACTGGTCGAGATGGAATGGTGCTTCTGTGTGAAGGAAGATTCATCTTAGTTATCTTTTTCTCAATCTGAAATGGAAGCACAATCGATCTGTTTCAAGTGAAGAAATTGAGGAGTGTTTGGCAGACCGCAATTTGAAGCGCCTACTGATAAAATGTATGGCATAAAATATCAGCCTTTATCAAGAAGATATTGAAGAGGGCTATGACTTGTAAATGCAGAGTTCAAGTAACTTGGCTGAAAATATTTTTTTCTGAATGGCATTTAACTTGTAATTCGTTTACCTTATTTAGAAGTGGGCGTTTATTTAAATGCTTGTTTTTAAAGCATTTCTGACAAAGTTTGACAGTGGAATGGAAAATGAATGAATGGATACAGCTTTGAGGCCTTTGTCTATTTCTGCTATGCAATTCGGCTTGTATAGGGATTGGCACGATTGGAATCTAGTTTGTTTTCGGTTGACAAATAACATTTCTGGAAGACTTAACAAAACTATTCCCTTAAGTCTTCCAAAAACGAAACCATTCTTTAATCAATAGAAAATTTGAGTTGAAAATAATAGATACAATTTTATAATACTGCTGAACATTAAAACAGATTTAAAAGTCAAATATTGACCAATTTACTTCATTTTAATAAAATTGAGCACCTCAAGATGAATTTTACATTTTACCAATTTAAACGTCAAGTAACGTCAAATAATGTAATTTTCTTACCCGATTTGAATACTTCACATTTTATGCTTAGAAAAAAACTATTAATGATTTGGAAACACTAAGATTTAAGGAAAGAATTGTTTTCTGTATTTAAATTATAAATTTTCACCAAAAATACGTAACACATTGCAGAAAGGAGCACAATTTTCGATTTCAAGTGATGTGAAAGAGAAAGCTTAACACATTGTACAAAGAGCATTGCAAACAAATAAAAGGTATTCATTTCCTTCATGTTAACTGTTGATCTACAATTTTACTATGGTAGCCTATCCAATTTGATAGTAGTGACTTTCGACTACTATTTAATTCTGGAAAAAAAAAATGAAAAAACAATATAGTAACCTAAATTAAAAACTCTAAATAATATATAAAATCCCTTTCATTAAGAACATTTTTTAGAAGTGTAATTTAATGCGAATCGAAATCACGGTTGTAACGAGAGGCGGAGGCATGTCATTTGTTTAAAACCAAACCACTTAAAACATTATTTGTACATGACACTGAAATCGAGCTTGTAAAGAGGGGGAGGGGGGGGGGCGGAGGCATTTATACTTGTTATTTTTCTAAAACCACTTAAAACCTTATCAGGGTTATATTTTTATTTATAAAACGCGGAAAAATGATTTAGAACGAAAAAATAAGCACCAGATCAAAATTTCGCACTACCTCATGGAGATTAACAATTTAAGTAATTATGCAGAAGATAACTTTACTGAACCATATAGAGGAAGTTTTAGATTAAAAAGAAGGCAATATAATGAACTTATTACAAATAAATATTTGTTGTACGATTGTTGTCCTTCGAGCTCTGTCAGAAATAAACTATTTTTTAAAGAAGGAAATTGAGGTCTCATTAATGCAAAGAATTATGGTTTAGTAGTATATATACAAAGTTCAGTGAAATTTAGTTGATTTTTGTATGTTCCAGACTGCTATGAATAGCGAAATTTTAATTATAGCCACAGTGTATTTACACAGTCTTCATTTCGATATTTCTCTGCAAACAGCACGTGAATTTTCATTAGAATCTTTCTGTCAGTGCCTAAGTTAATTATCTTTCTAAATGATGCATAGTATAACGATTTTATAATCTTTTATTCCATTAGTGAAATTAAACATTACAAAAATATGCCAAAATTTTACATTATACGTATTATTTACTAAGCATGTTTATTAAGTTTAACTTAAAGGTAAAGTATAGCTGAACACTAAGATAGCTGTCAAACTACCAAACTAAACCATTATTAATAAAATAAACTGTTTTGGACTTTCTTCTCCTCTTATATTTACATTCTTCTATTAATATTTAACCAGTAACTAAACATTAATAATTTTGTATACAGAGAACTCAATACCATGAGGAATATAATTGTCATATCATCGCCGGCGGTACGGAATTCATTGTGCAAGGGGTTAATAACCACTCTTACAGAATATTTTAACCCTCCATCGACTTGTTATTTCGCAGCTAATGACATCATAACTCCAAAGATTAGCTTTGGTCCTAATAACGTGATTCAGCGACAGATACTACAGTGTTAAGGGAGTTGTGTAGCATTAAATTCATCATTGCTTTTTTTTTTTAATGCGACGAATCAATTATACCGGGCCAAAGTAGTCTTCTTATGACTCACGCTGAGAAAATATCCTACTTATAGATGTAAATAGCTACTTGGAGGCTCTCCGCACCGTCAATTATTGAGGAGTTCCAGCCTTCTAAATTCTTTGCTAAAAACTCGTTTTATGGGGGGTTAAAATCATCAAATCGAAGCAGGTAAATAGCTTTCTCTATCATTAGATATCCTTTTTTTTTTATGAAGCCTCATGCATAGCGTGATGTTCAACTGGTAAAATAAGTTTTTGAAAGTCTTTTTGGGGGAAATGTAAAATATGTGTTTATTTATCCATTGTATTTGCATGATATCAAAAAACCACAGAGGAAATGAGAATAGGAAATGGTATATTATGAAATGCAAAATGCAGGAAAAAATCTAATTAGATGTAAGGTAGTACACTAGTGGGCAAAATGGAATGAATATCAGTTTTATAAAATAATTTTTTAAGGGAAAACTTTAGATACATAAAATATAGATTAAAGAGACATATTCACATATTATAACGGTAAAGCATTCATCACAGTCACAAAATGAAAAACCAAGTATGTAGTGAAAGTATATGAACAAAATTGAGCTCCATTAATGTGCTGCTGTATAATCCATCCATAATAAGAGCCCACCTGAAGGCTGTGGGGTTAGCGTTCTGACTTCGCATGCCAAAGGAGCCGGGTTCGAATTCCGGGTTAGGCATGGATGTTCGTTGTGGTTCGGAATCCAGGTTAAGCGGTAGGTTCTGACCTGATTAACTTATAGGTAATTGAGCGCACAAACCATCTATAATAAGAAATCACACAACTCTAGGAATTAACCTTTAATCGAATGATTTCCCTTAATAAGTGCTAACTTGGCATTGTTGTCTCACACTTAACTTGAAGCTCTACGTGAAATTTTAAGATAGTCAAATTGCCCGTCTTCCCTTCAAATCTCTTTTTATTGACAGTTACAAAACATTTAATCTTGTTTCAAGGCATCTTCGCTAAGCGTGTCAAATATGGTTGAGGTAATTTGGATCAAAGGGTTCCTTCCTTTCATTAACGTTTAATACAAGGTTGAATCTCTATCACACATATTTATTACCAATTCGGGGATTTTATAAGACGTCACAGACAGGGAAAATGGATGGATGCTATATCTTTATTTGATCCACTTACTTTGCATCTTTCAAGATGTATTGTTTATTATTTAAAAAAATAAATAAAAATAATGTAAAGTGCATGTGTATTATGAAAAACTAATGTTATTAAAATTTAATGTAAATTAGGAAATTTTGCTTATGACTTTAAGCATTTTACTGGTCTAGAAGGGGTAAATTATTTAATTAACATACTGTGTCATTTTAACGAGAAGGCTATAAATTAAAATAAATATTAAAAGAAAAACTCTACAACGAAGTTAAGAATATATTTAATGCAATTGCATTCATTGAAGCGCCATACTTCTAACTAGTGGCTAAAATGTAAGCAATTTTTATGTATATTTTATGTAATTTCGCATTGGTATCAGTATCATGTTGTATCACATAGACATACTGCGGACGGCTAAGACACATGCGCAGTCTCACTATAATTTCTCATTATTTCAAACGGAATTAATTTTCTTGATGCAAGGTAGAGGCAGCGTTGCCAGACCTCGGACTTAAGTAGGCAATTTTTCACAAGGGCATTTTGGACGTAATATATTTAATAATATTTTTACCTTTGAAATATCAATAGTAACTCAAAAACTATGACATTCCTTCACTTTAAAAAGTACTAAGAAAGGCATTATGTCGAAATATACGTGTGGGAAAAACAACAGCTTAGTATTAAAAATACTACTTCTGGCAACGAGAGGTGGCTTCTAAATGAAGATTCAATTACAAACAAATGGGACGTTGTTTTTTAAAGCAACCATGTAAAGCTAGTTTCTAAAGAAATCTTAAAAAAATTATCGTGTTTCTTTTGGTGAAACTGTTGGAAAAGTAAACATAAAATGCTAGTGTGAATTCTCTTGGTGGTAATACACCTTGAAAACTCAATTACCTTAAACTTTGTTTTCTTTCTTTTTCAACAAAATGAAACGACAAAAAAATCGGCTTTGGTTCCATTTAAAAACAACACTACACTGCTTTTGTTTCCGGCACATTCAAAACACGAAACGCCAATATACGTCACTTAAACATAACAATCCGACGAATACCTTTTACCACTATGGTTTGCACGCCAATTCAAGAAGCCGGATATGGAAGAACTAATGTCACCTAACTGCCGACACCATACAGGACCATAATAGAAATCTCACTAATCTTGCCGAAAAGCTATGCTCCGCTGTCATCGGACAGTAACGTGTAAACACGCGCGCAACATTATCCCGCCCACCTTTGCGCTTCTTGTTGCGTGATGTGACACCATCACTTCAGGATAGTTTGCGTGCGAAGCTAGTTTGTTCGCGGTTCTGTTTGCCCAAGAAAGCGCGTTTGTGAGATCACCTGAAGCGGAACTCCGCGTCGCCTGTTAACGCTTTTGATAACTGTTATGAAAGCCGAATTTAGAAAATACTAATTGTTACGTTGAATATCGGTGATGTGAATCGACGATGTTTATTCTGCTTTTGTTTTTTTCGTCTTTGAGACTGGTGCACCGATCTTTAACTGTATCTTCTGGAATAGTTCATTAAGCGGTTTCTGCTCTGCATGTCAATGAAGTCAGTTCAATTGTATACCGTCCCTTGTCTAATGTTGTATCATGTTGGATGCTCTCGGCTACCAATGTACGCAAAATAGTTTGAGGAAGAGTTTTAAGTACTGAGCTTTATGGTGATTGTTAAGCCTCTTTTTTTTTTGGTTTCAAGTTAATAACCAAACATGTTCTATCTAGAAGTTACAGTTAGACATCAGAAACATTGCGCAAGGCTAACATTTAAAGAACATTTTAAAAGTGTCTTAAGGGTACATGGTACCCATTGTTTTCACAAAAAATAATAAAAATATCTATTTTCTTTGTTTTTTGTGTGTTTATAATCTTTGAAACCATCTCCTTATTCTGGCAAGTTTTTTGAGCGATAACTGAAATTACAGAAAAACTATATTTTTATGGAGAATATAGCATTGCTGCAATAGCTCCTTTGATACTTCGAACGCATTTTTCTCAGTTTGTGATTTTTGAAATTCCCACCTTACTCAAAATGCTATAACTTCAGCAAACTTGAATGAAATGAATTGAAATTTTGTGTGCGTCATTCTTAATATCTATTTGACAAAAGTAGGCATGGATTTATAGATAAAATATTTTTTTTTACAAATTTAAATGTTGAAAAATACCCGTTTTTTACGCTTTTATTTTTTACCTATAGGTACAGTAATTATAGTTTTTCTCGAAAACTATTTTACTTATTCTAAATCCGATGCCTAAAAAGTTAGAGTATTTTACTAGGAAAAAATTTTCCAAAAAAATCAGGAAAAAATATTGAAATATGAAAAATAAGTTAGAATTTGAAATTTGAAGAATTGTTTAAAAAAATTAAAAATTGTGAAAATTTAGAGTATTATGTGAGCTTTTTTTTTAAATAAAATTTATTTTTTACCTGGTAATACTTCCAAATCTGTAGAAATTACAGTTTTAAAGGCTTAAATAAAAAAAAGTTTGAAGGGTACCAAGTCCCCTTAACCCTTTGGTTTATTGATGGGACTTGGTAAGTTCCGTCAGTTTTCTCATGGGACTGTAATAATTTTGAGGCGCATTGGGATCCACTTCTATGAAGTTTCTTCATCAATTGTTGGATGCTCAAGCTTTTTTTTCTCTTTGGAAGCTTGCTAGAGACACTAGTATAAAAGACGATGTAATACCAAGACGAATGCCTAGAAGATTGAAAATCGACCATCTGTTTGCATGTAAAGAGAAATAAGCATGTGCTACCATTCAAAAAATTTAAAATTAAACTTCATAGAAAAGTATTTCCCAAGTCGCAATGTGTCTCAAAGCGTTTAAATTAATACAGTACAGTTAGAAAACTGTTGGGACCTGTAAGTCCCGTCAGTAAACGAAGGATCAGGATTATTAAAATAAATAAAAGATATATACTAATATCTATGAAGAAAATTTTACACGTTTCTTTGTTGTAAAAGTTGACCACAAAACAAGCGAATCATTCCATGCCCTGTCAGTATCTAGCTTTCAGTAGATTAGTTCACTAACAGTAATCTAAATATCATAGGCGATAAATGGGCATAGCGCTGCATTGGATTGTTTAGTAAAAAAAGAGAGTCAATAATATGTTTTCTATAAAAATATTACAATAGATATTTAAATGCGTTGGTAATTCGTCTATTTAGTCCGAGTTCCGTTTTGCCAATTAATAGCTTTCTAAAATTTCGTTGTTTAACTTTTATCGCCACAAGAATTAGTCTTCCACTTTATAAGTTCCACCAAGGTTATTTATTTATTGCATTTTTACTTATTTCTGTATGCAATATATTACTTAACTTTTAGGAATGTCTAAGAACTTTTGCTTTATTTATAAACGATAGTTTTAAGCTTTAGAACTGTCTTTGTCAAGCTTTTAACAACTCGAGGCTATTTAAATGTCGCATGCATAAAAAACACTTTTCTGTTATTAGATCTGACTTAAAAAACGAACTTTTCGAAAGTTTAATATCTGTGACTGCACCAGGATATGAAACTCTTTACCTCCTTAAAAATGGTCTTATTATTTTTTCGATTTTTAAATTCATTCAACCAATGATCAATCAATTCAATACAATAAAAGTTCTAAAGAGATTGAAAAAGCTTTATTGATCACACTGCCAATATATATTAGCTACTATTTAAGTACCGTGAATGCGGGCTACTTTGGGCCTGGGGTCCTTCTTTGGCCAAAACTGAGAAAAAAATATAACGTTCTCTGCTAAGCTTCAGGAAGCAGTTTTTCAAATAATTTCGACATTTTCCACTATAGATGCTGCTCCATAGCGGAAACTGTCGAAATTAATTAGCAGAGAACGTTTTTTTTTTCCAAGTTTGGGCCAAAGAAGGACCTCAGGGCCAAAGTAGCCCGCATTCATGGTATCACATGTATAACAAATCACTATCCTCGTTATTAGATCAGACTTAAAAATCAAACTTTTTGAAAGATTAATAACCTTAAATACAATAGGATATGAAACTCTTTACTTCCTTAAAAATTGCCTTGTTATTTTTTGGGATTTTTAAACTCATTCAACTAATTAATCCAATGACAGCTCTAAAGAGATTGGAAAAGCTTTACTGATCACACTGCCAATATAGATTAGGGTAAGTAAAAAAAAAAAATACCTGCGCCTCGATGCGTCACTTAGACACATAAAAAAAAAACCAGCTTAAAATTGGACAATTACTTTAGGAAGTAAATGGATATCACATTGGGTATCAAATCCGGCTTCTGTTGATCTGACTCCCTTGTCATTAAATGCTGCTTCCCAATCAGTTGGACCTGTGACATTCAATTCAGAATCTTGACCGATGATGCGGGAACTAATCTGACGCAGGAATCAATCAAACGTGGAAGAAAATACACCCCATCGCGCGACACAAAAGACCAGGGACTTTCTAATCATCGGCTTCTGGAAGTGCCTTCCTGGCCCTAAGCTACGATTTGCACCTTGGAAGAATAGTTGGGATGAAGGTAAAAAAACGGAATCGAGGTGTCGAAGACTTGCCTTTCAGAAAAATAATTATTTTAGTATATTTTTTCAAAGTGGTTTTTGCAGAGCAGTGAACTCAGTGTTGTAATTTCCTCGTCTGCTTTTGGTAAATTTGATGCTGTCACTATTTGACCCTTCTTTTAAATCTGGATTTACTTTAGGTTAGGGTTCCCATTATCACCTGGTTGTCTCTTCCGGTGGTTAGTAACCTAGGGTTGAAGAACTTGTAATTGGAACTCTTAGTACAGTTTATTTTAAATAACATATTTTTAAACCTTTAATAATAAGGTTAAAAATGTACAAATACATGAATTATTTTACTAATTTATTTTTATTGAACAACTCATTTGCTAGGTGGCTTTATCGAGTTATTCTTGAGCCACTATGACAGCTGACAGATATAAACCAAGAGAAGATTGATAATAAGTGTAAATCCTCTCAAAATAAATTAATTTAATTGAGCATTTCGGTGTTTAAATATTATTCGGAGTGCTAAATATTTGAGAAAACATGGTTTTCAGTTTATATTTTGTTTTCTCAATTAATTATAGTATTGTTAGAAAGAGCTTTAACAGGTTTTTAATTAAGAGGGTCGTATTGAAATTTTAAGTAGATTTGGAATGAGAGAGAGAGAGAAATAGAGATGGGTAGAGGAGATATAGAGATAAAGAGAGAGAGAGAAGATCTGATATTGGAACAATAAATATGCACTCAGAAGTAAAAAAAAAAAAAAAAAAAAAAAAAAAAAACGCAGAGTAGAAATATTTGAGAAAAATAAAGAATTTAACCTATTTCCTTACAAAACCAATTATATCAATCGTGTATTACTTAAATGTATGTAAAATGAAATAAAATGATCTGGTGTCTTTAGAATATTTATCATACTACTAAGGATTGTCCTGAAATAAAATAGATATCATTCAGGTATTTTAACTAAAAACCAAACATCTGTAACTGCGTCTCAAGATTTACTTTGGCTAAACGATTTGAACGTGTTTGTTATTGTTTGTTGAATACAGTAAAATTAGAGGGACAATGTTATCTAGTTAAAATCTTCTAAATCGATGTTTCAACTATGAGAAAAAAAACTTGGATCATCTATCAAATAGTGAGTGTTTTTTACCACGTATAATTGCAGTCGGTAATACTTCGTTTATAACCTTTTGACCTCCAAATACATGTGAAGAGGTCTAAGTTCAAAACCAAATGAAAGTTATGTAAGAGGAGAATATATTTAACACAGAATTAAGCTTAATGTAAAGTTAGTTTAGTTGTGTGCAAGTTTTCTAGAAACAAGGGCTATATAATACAGCCAACAATCGTACTATAGTTAGATTAAATACTGCATATATTGCAGTTATCAATGTGGAAAAAAGTTTAAAAAGTAACTTAGTGACTTTCAAAGCATAGAATTGCAATCTGACACTGGTTGTTTCCTTCAATGAAAGTTAACCTTTTAATTATGATGTTAAAAAGTGTTACTTAAAATGTAGAAAATCAGGACAGAGGTCTACAAGGTAGATTCCAAAACATGGTTACATTTTTTTTGTAGTTAATAAAATAGGAAACGGAAAGTATCGTTGTAATGCGTGATAGGTTTTTGACAAATATTTATATATATATATATATATATATATATATATATATATATTTTACCTTAAGGGGAAATCTACACATTAAAGTTGAAAAATCTTTTAAAATATTAAGATAAATCCCATAATATTACTCTATTTATGGATTTAAGTACCAAATTTCATAAATTTTCACTGAGTGGTTAGTGATGTAAACGATGTAAATGTAATGACCATATCATATCAAAACAAAAAATTAGTTTTTAGGCTAAAGAATCGTTAAATAATCAATATACTCGACTCCATTTTTCATTTTTAATCAATATATTTTATTAACTTTTATTTCGAACAATAGTTTATTAAAATCAAATATTCTAAAATGGTTCTGTTGAAGATTAGCAATTTTAGATCACTACTGGATACTGCATACAGAACAATAGTTTTCTACTTATTCCATGTCCGATAAACGCAGTGACAAAATTCATATAATTTGTACTTTGTATTTTCTACTTTACATATTCTAATCTTACTCTACATATAGCTTCACAAAGAATTTTTGTCATTTTTTGACTCCAGCTTGCTCTTTCAGGTGCTGGCATCGGTTCCTTGTATTAGTGGCTATAGCCTTCCTCTTCGTTCTCCCATCCCAGTGTGCCCCTGCATTCAAGCTCAAACACTTCAACTTCTACAACAAGCAGAAGCAAATGTCCTCCCCGAACAGACTGGAGAGACGCCTCATCGGAGGAAGTTCTCCGATCCACTTCATCAGTCCCTTTGTGCCCCAGCCTTTGAACACCTTTGAACAGTTCTTCGTCCCCCCTGTGCCAGTGCGTAGTGCCCCGCCACCTTCCAACATCTACAGGCTGAACCTGCAAATGTTGGCTAATGGCAAGCCACACAGTGTGATGCGAGGGTTTCCCAAAAAGCATCACCAGATGCTGGATTATGCAGCGTCTAATATCATCAAGTTGCCTCTTAAGTACATGTCCAATGCCAAACCAGTGGGTGTGTATTTCAAGGATAGGTTCATGAATTACCTCTGAGTAACTCCTGTAAGGCTAAATAGTTACAGTGGGTAGTTTTTTTTCAAAAATACCAGATTTCGATCTTGTGCCGATCTTGCAATTACCTGATGTCGGCATTTGCGTGGCTATCTCTAAACTCGTGTTTTCTTGTGGAGAATTTAGGTTGACCTTCTCAAACTTTCGAACTTGGACACCAGATAGCTACCTTCTCAAGCTTTCAGACTTGGACACCAGATAGCTATTTAGCTATATATATCTTTGAAATACTGGATAAGTACTTTTATTAAATTATTGGACATTGAGATGGGATAACCTAACCATGTGTTATCGTCCAAGATCCTGCTGAGACTGGATGTTTTCTAAAACAACTATATTAAGTTTAAATAGCTATCTTATGTCTTTGTTAATTACTTGATGCTGGATCTGTGATCCAAAACTACTAGGCATCGATATTGGACAGCTATTTTTTTAACTGAAAATCGCATAGCGACTGGTTCGTTTTCTGAAAACTGCTAGATATGAAAACTGATGAGCTATTCACTTATATTTTAAACTACTCGGAACCTGGATAATACTCTTTTAATATTATTCTAATTTTCAATCACTTTATTTCGCAGGCTGGATACTCTTCTCATTGTAATGCAACGTCATTAAGATCAATAAAGAATTTCGTTTTCATTGTGTTGTATTTTAAGACTAAATAAACGAAACTTGAAGTAACCATTTTCATCAAATTTTTGTCTTAAGTATTGGATAGTAGGATCGGCTGGCATACCGAATTTTATTGTCTTTGGAAATAAAGGTATTAAAGCGAAGAATTTTTCATTAATATAATAGTGGCATTTGTGTCGGTGCATGCTGTATACCTTCCATTTGTAATAAATATTTGAACAACCAGAAGTAAGGTGTTTTGGGTGTTTTAAGATCTAACGATATACTTAATTTGAAATCATACCTGTCCTCGTTATAGTAATTATGTGTAGCTCTTTTGACGGACTAATGTGATCTTTGAAATACAGAGATAATTCACTTTATAGACATCAATGTGTGTCATTTCAAAAATTCTCCTGGTTTCCTGGATTTGATGACTGCTAATAGAATAAAATTAAATTTCAAATTAATTTCATAAACTTCGAATATGAATATTAAAACATTGCATTGCATTAGTATTGATTAAGAAAAGCCCAGTGAATCGGTAATTGGAATATGAACGGCTTGATTGAGTGGCTATGTTTTCTTCCACAAGTGATTACATTTTAATTATATCTCCGAATATGTAAATTATAATTTGGTTATAATTTGCAATATTTTAATTCAAAATGTAACTTATTTATTGATGAAAGGTGGTGAAAATTGCATCCAGATAAGTTCCGTAGAATATGTGTATGCATACATGGCAAATTTTACTGTTATTATATTTAAAGAATTATGAATATTTGACTGTACTTGAAATAATTCCATTGTAACTTTTGTATGTTTGCAAAATAAAATATTTCACTAAAGATAACATGGAATTAATGTATAATTGTAACACTTCAAATTTTTTTTTAGAATTAAATAAGTTTTTAACCGAATGTTTAATTCAATTTTTAATCACTCAAGTTCCATTTCAACCAGTGTCAGTGCATAAGTAGAAAATAAACAACTGCTTATACAAACCAAAAAATGTATGCTAAATTTTTCTAATAATAGTTTGTGAGCACCATATTGCATTGTTTCATTTTAGCAGCATTTATTGAAATTTATTAGCATAAATTTTCACCAAAAAATTCCTTAACATTATCGGTATTACAAAGCAGTGTTTTAGATTTTAATCAATTTCAAAAGGGAAAATACTTCAGTTAATAATTTTGTTGGTTAATAGTTGTATATATATATTAAACAAAGATTTATCAAACAGAAATTTAATTAATAATTGTATGTACACTAACCAGAGATTTATCTAGATAAAAAAAAAGCCAAGATTTTTCAAGTCTGGTTACTTTGCTTAGTATTTAATAAGCAGAGCTTTGGAAATATGGGGTAAATTGTGAAATACATGTGCATTTTAAAATAATTTAAATTGAATTGCTAAGTAAATTGAATTCAATAGCTCACTGCAGTTGCTTTCTTAAAATCCAGGAAATTTGGCAAAATAAAAAAAAGCAATTATTTCGTTACATTTCTTTAATCTTTATGTTACTCTTTTAAATAACTATATTTGAATGATGGCCTCTAAATTTAAATTGTCTAAGACTCATATTTTCAGATCTTTTTTCAGAATTTTTAAAATGTACAGACGATTCAGTAAAATATAACATTGATAATTAATGTAACCATTGTCAAAAATTGTGTAAAAAAAATAAATTAACTTAAAACGTGAGAAGTCTTCTGAAAAATCTTTTGCTAAATATTTCACTTGATGTGGTCTGGTAAAAATTGAAACATAAAATAATTTGGAGATTACCTTGAGCAATTGGGTGAATTTTTTCCACATTCTTAATCATTAATCCCCAGAAAAAGTGGACATGGCTCTAAAATTGGGGAAAATTCACATTTGGTCCTTTTTATACATCTTTTTCTTTTGAAATATATATACTTTAAAAGTCTTTTAGTAGTTTTTACATTAAAACAATGACTTTAAAACAATGAAACTCAAATTCACTTGTACAAATTCAAATACGACAAATTACAGGCACAAATCCCATCACCGTTGGGCCAATTTAACTTTTCTGAACAACTTCCCCAGTATGGTTGGTTGTTTTCAGATTATCTGGCGCCGTCTGCAACACGAGGGCTATAATGAGCCGAAACATTCGTCATTAGACAAGCCAACATACATTTAAAAACACCCATGCCTAACACGGGACTCGAACCCGCAACCTCGTGGTCCAGAAGCTAGCACGCTAACCATGATACCGTTTGGTCGGCTCCCCAGTATTGATCCAGCTGTCTTTTAAAACTGTTGACTCAGGTACCATTTGTGATACTTTTAATACTTCATGTATTTTAACAATGAAAATATCGATTTTGTTAAATACTGTACCTTGCATATTACTTATTAAAATACGATAAATAGGTTAACTATCATACATCTGTTATGTAATTAAGTTTTTTTTTTTTTTTTTTTTTTTAATATTTTGTAAATTTTTTTCTAGAAAAAAAAAAAGGCATATTATTAAGTGAAGTTATAAAATTTTTTCTATAGTCAAAACATTATATTTCCCGCCGCTTATCAAATAATGTATTAGGAATAGAATTTAGAGTTTCTTTTTATAAAAAACAGACTTCAACTAATAATTAGATATACACTTTTTTGTTATTTTATTTTTGATGTTTCTAATGATAAAAGGAGAGTGTTTACTTTCAGGCTGATTTTGACGCAACTTCTAAGATCTCCAAAATTAAACAAGGTAGTTTTGAGCTTTTTATAGTTAAAAATTTTATAAAATGGATGCAGTTGGATAAAAAAAATCAATCAGAAAGTCATTAAGATGTACAAGGGTTCAATTACCGAATGGCTTCTTCTTAAAAGTGAAATCTGCAATTTTTTAAGCATTTTAATATAAAATGATATTTGCAGTAGTAGTAGTAGTAGGAAATCGTTGGTAGGATACCATTTCAATAACGTATTTTTGCTTTCAATGTATAAAAGAAAGTGAATACGCATCTGTGAGTGATGAATCAGATCATGTGGAAACTGAATTTTTTTTTCTTTGATGCTTGGTAATTGTTTTATTGATTTCACTTTCACAGTTCTAAAGCTTATTGTTTTTCAGTGATAAGTCTTAGAGAAATTTTAAGTGGTAATATCGCTTCACTAACTTAACATTCATACCTGATCAGTGTGACGTCATGGCCAGTTGAAATTTTTTTTGTACCAGACAAACTGGCGGACGGTTGGCATTGAAGTAACTGAGAAATGTTATGTCAGGAATAACATATTGGTTAGAAGAGTTGTTGTATATAAACAGAAAAAGACTTTATAGAGGTTACTTCAGAAACTACCTGATGTCTAATAATAGTGTTAATTCCATCTATAGAAGTCAATTTATTTACTCAAGATCTATCAGAAAGACATCATGGTAAATTCCTAGTTGAAATGGATGGGTTGGCAAGTTTTTGAAAAGTTGGCGACAAGGCCAAAACGTCGCCAATTCAAAATGACGGATGATTTAGAATCCACAAGATTATTCCAATTAGGGTTACCAAAAATCGCTGTTGCGCATGCGCAGCAAGGAGTTAGGTTGCTAAACATGAAACTTTATCGCCTACCGATTGACGTCAAATTCGGTTGGCGATATTTACACGTCAATTAGGAATAAACCCCCATTATCTACCAAACACAAAATATTCATAATTTGAAATCTATTTAAAAAGAATTGTTTAATATCACGAGTATTTTTTTTTTCTTTCTATCGTAAGGTTGAGAGGCTAGAAAACAAGCAAATTACCATAACTGATGATGCAACATTCAAGATGCGTAACACACGAACGGACCATGTGATACAACGCAAGTTGGAGACTTTTTGTTGATTAAACCGTAGGAGAAAAATGAAAAAAAAAAAAAAGAAAAAAAAAAAAAAATCATGTTGGGAAAGTGCTACAAATAGAAAATACAGATATTTAATAGTTGAAAAACAGTGAATAAAGTAATGGCAATTATATGTCCCTAATAAGATAAATTGATGGTTTGGCTTGAATTAAGCAGTTTTGTAAATGGTAAATCCAGAAATTTTAAAAGATACCTCTGAAACCAGTGTTGTTGCAGATCAAGTTCATCCAGTCTACCTTTGGTTATAGACTAAACTTTGAAAATGTTGTATTAGCTGAATAATCATTTCTTATTTTCTGTTTTAACGAATAAATTATTACAAGCAATAAAATTTACCGTTTTACGACGTAAGAATATTTGCTCTTTAGTTACTGGCATGTTAATATTATTATATAAATATATATTTTTTGTGCTTAGATACTTTTTGTGCTTAGATTTTCAACTGCTAACCATTAAACTATAACGAATGAAATGTTCTTTTCGTGTTCTATTTTTTTTTAGAATTTATTTCATCTATAATTTAGCTGAACTTTTAAGAAATATGATATATCATAAATGAAAGATTTCCTTCCTTTACTATTTATTAAAATTTGAATAAAAAGAATATTATTTGAAAATTCTTTGACTTTGCATTTCTTGTAAAATGTTATAAAGTGTATAAAATTTTATCTTAGAATTTTCAATAAAATAGACATATTTTTTTTACACATAACATGAGTTTTGTTGTGTTTCGTTATCATAGGAATTGACCGTATAAGATGTATAGAAAGGGTTTCTTTTATAGTAAAAATAATATTGATAGTTACAGTAACTATTGTTGGGTGAATCAATTTGCTTCAAGCAGGAAGCTGGATTTTTTTAAACAGACCAAAATGAGATTTTATAATTTAAAACAGAAAAGTAAGATTATTAGTTATCTAATGTGAAAATCTGTAACGTGAATAAATTTAGAATAATATTACACTAGATTTGGAGCTGTGTAGTGCAGTATCTTAATATTATTTATGCAAATTCTACACAGTCTGTAGAACAAAACAACTCAACTCGTCCTGGTTTTTTGTGACAATAAATACCTTGGTTTTAAAACATGTTGGTTTTCTTTCTAACCATTCCACAACAACCCTACCAGAAAGAATATAGTATTTATAGTAACATACTTTATTTGAATTTTATGTAGCAACGCTGCATGAGTGACGTAATTTGATTTGTTGTTTAAAAGCCAAATTATCATAGATTTAATTTTTTCTTTTCAGTTAGTTTGAAAGTTATGCAATGAATAAATAATATATAAGAAAGAAAGAATATATACCAGCTTAGAAGGGAAAACGGCGAAAATGTACAGAAAATAAGAAATAACTAAAAGGTGACTTTAAACGATTCTTATAAATTATTACAACTACTTAATAAACCTCAAAAAGATACTTTTATCGATGGTAAATCGATAGTTCTCACTTATACATCAAAAAAATTTAAATATTATACTGCTTATATTGAAAAAATTCAATAGTATTTACATAGCCATTCCATTGAGACTAATGTCCTCATATTGACAATAATGTCAGTTTATTCACATAAATGCCCCCCCCCCCTCCCCTCCTCGCCCCATCTTCCCTCCTCCTATAGCGAATATTTTTATGAATACAACTAAATAATTTTTAGATAGGTAAACAATTTTTATTGTGAAATTTGAATCTTCACAAAATATATTAAAATATATATAAATATTTAATAATAATAATAATAATAATAATAATAAAAAAAAAAAAAACCTTTTTTTAAAAAAAAAAAAAAAAAAAAAAAAAAAAAAACTTTCTTGACATTTTCCTAAATATTTTTGATTTCTAGCATTAGCATTCTTTCTTACATTTTAAAATTGTATTATTTACTTTTTTTTTCTTTCAAAACTCTTTTACTCTTTTGTTTTATTTTGATTAACAGTAGGATTTCTTTTTCAACTATTAGCAAATTGTTATTTTGTGCCATATTTTTAATCTTTCTAACAAAAATCAATTCGAAAACATCAGCCAACATGGGTCACCAAAGAATCACACGAGTGTTTTCTTTGGATTAGGCTTATTTAACATGATTAGGCTTATTTAACATGATTGGGCTTATTTAACATGAGGTTACTAAGAATGAAAATACTTACCATTTTTTGAAGAAGAGGTTTATTGGCATGTCTTGAATGGTGTTGCTCACAATGATAGTTTGAATACCAATTTGCGGCGAAACGAAATTGAACTTATAAATAAAATTTACAGCTATACATAAGCAGTTCAAAAGTGTACTATAACATGGTTTACGTCGACGTCAACGCATTTTAGATGCCATTTTGGACGTTCTGCAATCGGCATCACTCAAATAACAAAAAATTTGATGACACTCATAAAATGGCTAGATAAAATGTATTTTAACTAGTCAATGTTACAAAACATACTAAAACAAGTTTTCAAATGTATAACTATGGAAAAATATAATTTTCTAAGGTCTAGATGGCATCAAACTATATGAAAAAGTAGCTCAAAAAGGAGTTTTCCATACTTCAACATCTCACCCAAATGATATTTCACTATTGCATTAAAAATATAAATGAAACTAGCTGCGTGGCCCGTCGTTGACGGATAAACTCAGTTTTTGGTACTAAATAAAAGTAATATAAAAGTTTAATAAATGGAAAGTTTACAAAGCATGCTGTAGTAATATGTATAAGTATATATATGTAAAAATAAGTACAATAAAGTAAGTCTGTTTATAATATGTTACGAAAATAGTTTTAAGCACTATTTGAGTCGAAGCTTCTTGGTTGTCATTTTGTAATTCGTTCCTCTTTAAACGTTTTTGAAAAACTTTTTTGTCGATTTTGCTTAATGATGGGCGTTTTTTTCTAGGCAGTGTGAATGTAGAATATCATTTGCGATTTTCAAAACAAACCAAACGAAGATTGTCATTCAGTTGCCATTCAGGAAATACTAAATTGTGTCTGCTTAAAAACACCAAAAAAATTATTTCGGAAATTTTAAAACTCAATTAAAATTAAAAAATATATCGCCTATTTTACTCCTGGTCGTTTAATTAAGCGATATACCAAATTTCATCCTAATCCGTTAGGTAGTTTTTACGTGAAACGGTCCCCAAATCCGTGTCACAGAAAGTCAGTTTTATTTATATAGATTTTTTGTTATTATTATTTTAAACCAAATTATGAAGGAGAAAATGAAATTTTAGAGATTTTGAAGAAATATATTCTCAAAATATGTTTTTAATATGTTTAAAGTGCTGGCTACAAATTGTATTCAAGACTACTCTGAGTGGACAGCAGACTACTCCGAAATTCTATACATAAATAATAAACAGCCTATAATTGTGCAAGTGTCCACCAGAATTTCTAAATTTTAATTAGCTTTTTTTCAGTCATACATCAGCGGAGCCTCCTAGTGAAAGCAAGATATAAATAAATAAATAAATAAATAAATAAATAAATAAATAAATAAATAAATAAATAAATAAATAAATAAATAAATAAATAAATAAATAAATAAATAAATAAATAAATAAATAAATAAATAAATAAATAAATAAATAAATAAATAAATAAATAAATAAATAAATAAATAAATAAATAAATAAATAAGAAAGTTAACTGTAAATAATGATAGTCTAAAGAGTATGAAACTTAATTTTAACTCTACAAAAAAAAAAAAAAAAAAAAAAATGTGTTGACCGAAGTTATCTTAGATTACTATAAGCGTGTTAAGATTTCATATGAAGTACAATTATTAATTCTTGATCTTCGAAGGTATACGCTGTTCGAGTCCCGTGTTAGGCATGGGTGTTTTTAAATGTATGTTGGCTTGTCTAATGACAAATGTTTCGGCGCATTATAGCCCTCGTGTTGCTGACGGCGCCAGATAATCTAAATACAATCAATCGAAGGTATACGGCACAGAACACAAGCAAATGTAAGGATGTTAACCTCTCTACAATGGTTTGATTGTTTAAAAAACTCATCAATTTTTCTTCTTTGCTAAGTGTTAGCATTCGACATAATACATAGTGACCGTAAAAGTGACAGTTATAGTGACAATTTTAAACTTTAATAGTATCAACTATAAGTGTTGTGAAGTGTTGGTTCAAAGTCACAATTAAAGAAAACTTTAACAGTTTGTATGAGAGTGGTTGAATGTCGAAGTCCCTGACCTTTGGATTGGTCGTAATGGTAAAGGCGTCAGAGCTCTTTGTCGTTGACCTCCGCATTCATCTGACATAATGCAAGGCGATATTTTCCTATGAGGCTTTATAAAAAATCGTATCTACGTTCCGCCGTAACCTAATAATTTGACAGAATTGAGACACAGAATTGAAGAGGTTATTGCTACTATTACACCGGACTTGTTAACCAGAGTGTGGGACGAATTGGACTATAAGTTGGATGTGTGCTGTGTTGTGTTTAAAGGTGCACATATTGAACATTTGTATGAAAAGCTAGGTTAGTTTACCTTCAATTTGATGTTAGATTTGTTGTAAATAGTCTTAATTATATTGTTTTAATGTACCAGTGAAACTGGGACATTTTTTTACCAACACCTGGTATATCACCGACAGTGTTGTGATTGAATACAAGACGGTATTCTCTATTTAATCTTGAAATATCAAGGGACGTGATGGTCTGTCGCTGTACAAACCCTATTTCATATAGACAAATGGAAGGACTTGGTTCTGTCTTAAATATTCAAGGTGTATCGTCAAAAATATTTAACGCCTATTCTACATCAAAGAATAGCAGGTGTTTCGATTCAGATTATTATCAAGGAAACCGTCCTATATGATTATGACTAGTCATTAGTGATGTCAGAAGGCAAGGCTCCTACAGGAATCAACCATATACTTTAAGAGAACAAACTATTAACCAAATATTTTAGCATAATCATACAATCAAAGTTACGATTTACCTTTTTTTGATTTTTAAACAACTGCATAAATTAGTTTTATTACAGTGGTGTGAGACAGAATTCAGTCATACAAAAACTTTAGGTGTACCATAACAGATTTTTATCAAGTCCTCATTCCATGAGATAATTAAAATCCACCGTAATTTAAAAGGCATGGAAAGGAAGTGGGAGTGGGATTGCCTATCTCATGTTAAATCAAGAAGATCAATACTCATGCTTATGTATCCAACTCAAGTTGAATGCACATCAGTCATGCTGTGACCGCACCTCCACACTGGAAGTTGTAAGCGCATGTCATGAGTATGATGATAAGTGGTTTCTTAAAGACCATTTGACATCAGATCATCACCTTTTTATCCCATCGTAATTGGCTTTCTTTGGAAAAGTCGATGGGTGGTGGTTGAATATTTTGCGGTTGCACTAATGACCCAAACTTAGTGGGTGCAGTTATAAAAAGCAAAACTAATGCTATGTCTGAGGAATGCGGACGGAATTGTGGAAATAAAGATATACTTGATTGTTGATTCGGTAGGTAATGGGATTAATTGGGTTCCTTCTGTTTGGATTTCGTTTTTGTACGATACATAATTCATTAACTTCTGTGTTTCATGGAAGAAAGTTGTTAAAAAATGCGCAAGTTAGAATCAAAATTCTCAGGGGAGACCATTACTCTAATCAAACTTGACGACAGACGGGATTTCTTAGAAAACGTCTGGCAAGATTGCATGACATCCTTGTGGCGTTGATTTGAAAAAAGTGGATTGTTGCATTTAAGAATGTCCAAAGGGGAATAAGATTAGGGGAATTATAAGGGATTTTGATATAGATGGAAAGTCAAAAGAAGGAATTAAAGAAATTATTCGGTAGAAGTTTAAACAAAAGCTGGATGGTATGTGAGTTGTGAATTGGCTCATCTCTTTTGACTCATCTTTGCATGATTAAAATTTAACTATGAAAACTAATTTAACTTAATTTCTTAATTTTTATATACTAAAAGAAGTGTACTATGAGTTTAAAGTTTTTCGGTGTTTCCCGTTTTCTTTAAATCTCATGGGCATCCCTGTAAATCTCCCGTTTCATGTCATCTCAGTATATATATCACTCGTAAAAATGAATTGGGTAATATATCCCAATCGGTATAGTCGAATGGGACTATTTGTTCCAAGCATTTAATGTATTGTAATAATTACCACACATTTTTCATATATACACGTATAATGTAATGTAATGTAATATAATATAATATAATATAATATAATATATATGTATATAACATAATACAAAACAATGCAATATAACCTAATAATAATTTTTTCACTGATGGGATATATTGTCCAAAAATTAAATACGATTAAGACAATATATCCCAAAAAATCTGAGACGAATACGTCCATTAGGGATGAAAGGGTTAAATATAACTAATTGAAAGCGAATATAAATGTAATTGTCTGCTGGATGCATTTTAAATGGGAAAAGGTTGGTGTAGTAAGCGAATAAAATGTTTTGAAAAAAAAACTATGTATAAGTAAAATTCGGACACATCACTATGGAAAAAAAAAAAAAAATTATGCTCAGTAGCTGAAAATTAACACTCAGCATAATTATCATGTTGTTGAAGTAACACTTATGTGAATGACATTAATTTGCTATGATTTACGCTTTCAGAAAATAATGAAAGCATATCACATACTTTTTGTTTCAGAGCGTAAACCAGATGGTTGCAGTATCTTTGATATAAAATTAAATTTTCATTAATTTATTGCTTTTGGATAATACTTTAAATGTTCCTAATCTAGATTTTTAGCTTCTTTAGCAAATCAATGTACTCTGTTAGAAAAAAAAAAAGAAAGAAAGAAAAAAAAACCTCGATAAGTAAAGATAATTTATTGGATATGTATAAAAGAAACAGAAATACAGTGAAAATATTATCATCAATGAAACAATGAAAATAATTTTATTATTGCTGTAAACGAAATTATAAATATTAATATTCAGTTCTATGCTTATAGTACAAATACTTAGTTTTTAAATTACCATTACCAAGGATAAGTTTGCAATCTAAAATCTAAAATCAACTTATCAACATACTATAAAATGAGAATCAATGTAATTTTTTGATTAAGCTCTATTTACTTAATTCGAACATAACAGATACAAAATGAACAAAATAAATAATAAAAAACCTTTGAGTGAAAATTTATACTAATGCTAACTCAATAGTGTTAAATCAATTTTAATTTTAAAATTCACTTTAATTTTACGTATTTTCTATTATTCGTGAGAACTCGTAAACAGATTAGTATTAAAAAATAATAATGAATTTAGTAGTTATGTTTTTGGTTTTTGTAATATTACTTAGTGACTAAGTTATATTGGAAAAATAAGTGACCCGTGAGTCAGATTGTAATAAATAGTATATTTGAACTAGTTATATAAATGATATATTTGACCTATTATATATTTGACCTATTTAATCTAGTTAAAATTCTAGATTAAATATACATGTATAACTATCTGACTCATGAAAAATTTATTTTTCCAATTTAACTTTGTCATCAACTAATTACAAAAAAAAAAAAAAAAAAAATACAAAAAAAAACAACAACTTAACTATACTAAACTTCAACTTAACTTGACATCACTAGACGGTAGATAATCACAGTGTTCATAGGCAATTTATCCATTTTGGTTGCGTGAAAGCATAATGCTCGACAAACCATATAGCCTTTTGTTCGACAAACGTGATGGACAAGAATACTGTATCACCCCATTCCTTTTTCATTCTTCTCTCATCCCACAAGAAAAAATCACGCTAGGAAACTCAGCCCAACAACTCTGTAGAGAACAAAAGGCTATAAGGTTTGGCGAGAATCATGTCTTCACTCCGCTAAAATGAATTAATTGCCTATGAGCACGGTGAAGATTTATCGTCTAGTGATGTCAAGTTAAGTTGGAGTTTAGTATAGAAGTTTATCATAATTTTGTAATTCTAATCTGTTTTAGAGAATCAAAATGAGTTGTCTCATGAGTCAGTCAGATGATTTCCTAATTAGAATCAATTTCAATCCTCTTAAATAATGACATCATTCCCTAACACACACGTCATCGAAGTTTTTAAAATTGACCAATAAGATACCATCTTCACACTTCATTAATTGAATTTTACGAATGACGAAAATCTATGAAGTGTTTAATTCTCGTCATTAAAATTAAATAGTTGCACATCACAACTGATCTGAAGGATCTTAATTTGAATATTGAAATTAAGGGTCTTTGGCTCATTGCGACTCTAGCTAAGAAGGAAAATATTCAGATAAGCAATCAAGGAAGTTAAGAGTAGGAGATAACTAACTAAGCAATTGAAAATTTTGTTTCAGGCCTTTTTGTTTCCGGGGCATGTTTTAATAGGTTGGGAAAATAGTTGTTTTCAATCGCACGCTATGTTGCCATTAAAAGGAGTAAATAAATAATTAGATTCAAAAGTAGCATTTAAACCAGTTGCTTTCTAATTACAGATACATTTATTCAGTTGAAATTATACAATAGTTAAGAATGCATGATTTCTTCGAATCAAAATGCTTTGTGTAACAATTAGTTATACTGCTTTTTAAATATCTAGATAATATCCAGTTTCTGGATAGCTAATGAGAGGTTTCTGTTCTGTAAATAGATGACGACACATTGAATTGAGATAGTCATTGTCACTAAAAAGTATCTTGTACACACTTTTCATATTGTAGTTTTTCTACTATCTTCCTCAAGTGTACTGCAGGAATGACAATTTTGTGGGGAAAAAATCAGTCATCAGTTGTTAGTGAACAATGTGACAATGTGCAACATGTGATATCATATAATTTTTCTTTAATTTAATGGACAAAAACTCTCCTTGTTAGGGTTGAAGACATTTATGGCAAAGAATTAACTCGCATATTTAGAGTTTTCTTATAAACAATGTGCAATAAAATAACGAGAACCACGTTAACGTGCAGAAATATTTTTATTGATATCTCATCGAACTAAAATACAAACAAAAGCCCTTTGGTTTGAATTTTACGCAATCTTTGCAAATTTATCCTTCTAAACTTATGACTTTCACACTGATGTACAGTAATCAAAAAGAAATCCGAACGATGGCTATATCTTCGGTTCTAATTGTCGTAGAACCTTGCGGTTTGCACCAAAATGTTTTGTTTACAATTTTCTACATGTCTGATGCAAATTTTTTTCTTATGGGGCTGTATACTAAGTAAATTTAACTCTATCTTTGAAAATTTCAATACGAACCTCTATTTTTTTATGTTTTCATCCGATTTAGAATACTTAGTTTACCCTAAATACCAAATTTCATATCTTTATGTTGAGAAACACGTCACTTATGAGCGAAAATGTTTTGATCGATCTTGAGGGAAAATCTCTTAAGCATTAGAAAAAGCAAACGTTTTGCGTGTTTCTAGACGTAATCAATTACACGGTCCCTTAAAGTAAGCTTTTTTACGTTTTTGTTAAAATATCTAGAACCGAAAGTCAAAATGGAATGAAAAAATTATGGAGGGGTTTTCGACCTAATTCTAAAGGAAGCAAAAGAAAGAAAGAAGGGGGGGAAAAAACATGTTTCTTTTTTTAAGAAAATTGAAAACTTGTTTTATTAATTAAAAATTAATTATAAAAAACT
Organism: Linyphia triangularis; assembly: GCA_963978545.1. Lineage (NCBI taxonomy): Eukaryota > Metazoa > Arthropoda > Arachnida > Araneae > Linyphiidae > Linyphia > Linyphia triangularis. Next base: position 95,474,643 of record OZ021723.1, on the reverse strand, counting down.
GTTTAATACAAAAGCTGCATGTTATTTATGTTTGACCTATCGTTTAAAACTAAAATTTCTAAAATATATTAACTATTTAAGAATTTATGGCTTAAAAAAAAAAAAAAAATTCTTTTTAATATTAATTTGCCTTTTTTTTTTGCATCAATTAAATTGCTAGCCACTCATCGGAAAACTATAAAATTTGGTATTTAGACTTTTTTTTGGATTCTAAATCTAAATATAGTAATAATATTATGGGGTTGCCTTTAAACTTTTTAAAGTTTGTTTTAGTTTTAATATGTAGATGACCCCTTGTGATAAAAATAATTATATACAATTAATAAAGACCTTCCACGATTTACAACAGTACTTGACTTTTGTTATTTCATCAATTAGAATACAAAATATAGCCATCGTTCGGATTTTTTTTTGCTTATGTTTAGGGGTACTATAGAGTCTAAACTATACTAAACTCCAACTTAACTTGATATCACTAGACGATAGATCTTCACAGTGTTCATAGGCAATTAATCCATTTTAGCGGAGTGAAGACATAATTCTCACCAAACGTTGTAGCCTTTTGTTCTCTACAGGGTTTTGATTTGGCGAGCATTATGCTTTCACGCTGTCAAAATGGATAAATTGCCTATGAGCACTGTGACGATCTACAGCCTAGTGATGTCAAGTTAAGTTGAAGTTTAGTATAGTATGTTTAGCCTCTATTTTACCTCTAGTTAGTTTAGTTTAGACTTGGAGAACTGCAAGTGATTCATGTCTCCATTTTTGATACTTCCTTTGAATTTAGGTATGAAAACTTATCTTGAAGATATCATCCATTTTGCATATATTATATATATGTAGTGTTTGTAGTTTTGTCTAGCCTTTGTATAAATTTTAATTACGTTAGTGGTTTGTAGGAGATAAAGGCAATTCAGATTTTGTAATGAGATAATTTTTGAACGTGAATGAAAATGCATGCTCTGTGACACGTGATTTTATTTTTCTACTAAACAATCTACAAATAATAGTTCAAATTTTATTTTCCAGTCTCACCAAAGTTCCGTGTAAATTCTAAAACATTTTCTAATCGAAGTAGTGCCTTTTAATCTCATGCAATTCAACACTGAAGCATCATAATTCAGAGAAGATATTTACTTAAGTATTTTAAACGAATTTAATTAAAAAATAAAACCCACTTAAAAGGGGCTTGAGTAAACTGATGCTGATGCCGCCAAACACGATGACCTTTTCAACGTAAACTTTATCGACAAAGGTCATCAAGGCTTCTTTTATAAAAATTAATGTTTTCCCAAGAAATATGCGAGGAACGTTACTCCCCTTTTCATTTCATATACTTTGTTTCCATTCCACACAAAGGGAGTGCTGCCAGTGTGCAAGATAAACATTCCAATGTTTAGCTAAGATCGAATCGGTGGGGATGTTCCTGAAGGAACAAAGAACATTTTTCACGCGCTTATGAAAAGTTCCTGTCATGGGGTCAGAAATGTTATATTGTTTGAGTTAAGTTGCCGTTCGAAAAACACGCGGCCGTTTCATTTTGGAAGTTTTCCCTCCCTCTTGCACCTTTCTTCTATTCACTGTTAAGTGACTATTCGGTAAACCTGAATACATTTTTTATGTTTCTATAATTGATGGGATAGGTGGATGAAGGGGTATGTGAATTTTTTTTTTTTAAACTAGGGATGTGGAACATCGCACAACTTTCAATTACTCTATATTGTTGGCAATTGCATTTAAATTTAATGTGGTGTTATTTACCGCTTTCACATTTTTAAATAAAAATGGCCAGTTTGGTGATATTTTTGGCGATAATTTTTACATAGGCAAAAAAAAACAACGCCAAAATGGCAGAATAGGTGATGTTATTCGATAGGATAGAAAAAAATCAATAGTTAATGGGCGATGCTCAAGGGCAGAAAGTTTTGATCTCTCTCTCTCTTTCTTGCCAGAGCACGAAAGAATGACTTACTCGCTTTAATAGATGAACTGGGATTGGAACAACCCATTAACCCAAAAATCGCTCAATTATGTAAATTAATAACAGAACACGCCGATTATGATGAAAACTTTGTTAAAAATATGTTAAACACAATTGTAAATGACCGTGAAGAAAAGGAAGCGAAAGAATTCGAGTTAGCGAAACTGCGCATAGAAGCAGAAGTTCGCCAACTTGGCGCTACTGTAACAAACGCACGGGAAAACGAAGTAAGCAGAAGCCCAAATATATTACAGTATATGAAACCGTTTGACGGTAGTGACATAAGCATCTACTTGACACTATTTGAGAGACAAATTAGTCGTCTAGAAATATCGAAAGATACTTGGGTAAATTATTTAATTACATTGCTTCTACTTGACATAGCAAGCTTAATAACACGTGAGCCGGAAACACTAGCGAATAATTACGACCACATTAAGAGCATTTTGCTGAGACGATACCGACTTAGCCCAGAACAGTTCAGAATACAATTCTCCTTCCATAAAAAAGAACAATGTCAGACATGGAGAGACTTTGCTTTTGAACTAAACAATTATCTAACCGAATGGTTGAGCGGACTTGATGTCACAACATTTGAAGATTTAAAAGAATTAATGCTAGTAGATCAAATAAAAAGAAAATTACCCAAAGAAATTCGAGAACACTTTATGGACGAACTTCCGAAAATAAAAAATAGGGAAATTTTGGTCAACAAACTCGATGACTTTGATTCAACTAGAAATAATTTTAAAAAGAATACGGTATTTCGCGAAAATAAATATGAAGAAAAAAACAGGAAGCACTGGCAGTCTAGAGAAAATATACAGGAACGTCCATTCGTTCGTGCTCAAACCAATACTAACCATTTTTATAAGGAAAGAAATAATGGTATTGTTGATAATGCAGAGTGGCCTAATGAATATAGTCAGTTTGAAGTTAAAAATCAAGGTATTAAATGCTTTAATTGTAATGAAATCGGGCACATTCAGGCCTATTGTCCAAAAAAGAAGGCAAATAGAGCTGTAATTAGTAATTTTCCTAATTATAAAAGTAATGTGTATCCCGAAAATGAAAGTTATAATAGTCCAATCAATAAAATTAATAGTTACACTGACAATAAAAGCACCACAAAGGTAATAATATTCAATCATGAAATAGTTGCTCTGAATGATACAGGGAGCCAAGTCACCTTCATTTCTGAGGACTTGTATATAAAAATAGGATCACCCCAATTAATGACAAATGACATATTACTAAAAGGGTTAGGTAATATAGAAATACAACCATTAGGATATTTCCATAGTGACGTTAAAATCGACACTCATTCAGTCAATGCAAAAATATACGTCATCAAAGACCACACAAATGAGTTAATAATTGGAATGGACGTTATAGGAAAATTCGAAAACCCATCCTTTTACAGACAGCTTCGAGATCCAAGCCGAGAGGATCCACGTGTTTTTTATTTACAAGTTATCAGGCGCCAGTCTGGCGAGGCCAAAAGAGAAAATAAAAGCGAAGAGCTCCGGAAGATGTCAATCAAATCTATTCTGACAGTTGAGAAGAAGATCGACGGCCGCGGCAGCCAATCAGGAAGCAGAGCAGAGGAGAAATTTGTAGCTCCGCCTTCCGAATGCAGAAGCGCTAGTCATCTTACTGGTGTGACCCGAGAAAGATTAGACCTTGACGGCGAAAAGAAGAGAGAAGATTCCGTAGCAGATGCGAAATTATTTGGCGAAAAGCGTAGGATTGCGGCATGTTTACTTGCAGAACGTACGCCTTTTAAAGAAAATTTTCCTGAAGTAGCGGAGAATGCTGTACTGAGAGGAGATGAAGAATTCAAAAGAGAGATGGAAGAACTTTATTGCAAACTGAACGAAGCTCAAAGTAAGATAAAAGAATGTGAAGATGAAATCTTACAGTTGCATACAGAAGGTGCTACTTTCAAAGTACAATACTCTAAACTGGAAGCTAAGAGTGATGCACTACAAGCTAAACTTGAAGAAATAGAATCGGAAAATTTAAAGGAACTGGCAGAAACCACTGAAATTCTTGAAAAATACAGAGAAGACATTGCAGGTTGTGAAATGGAAATTGGATCAGCTAAAGAAGAAATTATCCATCTTAAAAATGAATTGAAAATAGCCAAGTTACTACAAGAACAGTTAGGTCAACGATGCCAAACTCTTGTAAAATGTGAGTTGATTACCACTAATAAAGTCTTGCAACCCTCAGTCTTAAGTTTAGAAGGAGCAAACTTAAAAAGACAGCTAAAGGAGAAAAATCACAGCATTGAAGTGAAGATAGAATTATGTTCCAGACAAAAAGAAGTAAAGGAAATGGATGTGAAGATAGCTAAACAAGTTAGAGCAATGAAGGAAGATTCTATTCTCGTTGAACATATTCAGCATGGAAAGAAACTTCAAAATGCAGAAATTTCAAAGATTAAAATGAACCTTCAACAAGATGAAACCAAAAAAGAAGAACAGAAGGATGTCAAGGAAAAACATAAAAAGAAGAGATCATTATCAGATGCAAATAAGAAGACTGAAGAAACCTCAATGAATAAGGAGAGCCTCAAACAGTTTAAGAAAAGACGCAAAAAACCCAGAACATTTAAAGTTTACACTCAGCGAGCAAAATTTTTTGGCCATTACAAAGAGACACCAATCAAAAACAATCATAGATGTGACAATCAAAGTATCTGTGCATATTGCTTTCCTTGTGTTTTTCTATTTCAGATAACTTCAGATATAAACTATGAGGACATAGTTCGCCAAGATGACCGAGTGTGGAGATAGGGGGCGCACCACTAGATAACCCCTCGTGGCGACTCCTAGCGGCAGAGGGAGATATTCCTCATTCTGATGAGAGAGATAGATCACTGAACATTCTCGATGTGAATATACGTAAGAAAGGCGCTTGTGCCTAATGTAGTATGAGATAGGAGGCAATAAGGATTCATTAAAGCTGGATTCTACACTCAGCAAGTGTCCCTTCTCTGATCGTCTACTCCCACATATATATATATATATATATATATATATATATATATATATATATATATATATATATATATATATATATATATATATATATATATATATATATATATATATATATATATATATATATATATATATATATATATATATATATATATATATATATATATATATATATATATATATATATATATATATATATATATATTGTTGCGTGGACGGGTTCGAAAGATTTGAAGCCAAAGCAGATCAAAACTTGCAGATATTTATTCCAATATCGCTCTTCACAGATTCCTTTACAACTCCAGAACTTCTCGTTCTAGTAGACACAATACAGCTTTTTACAACAATAGAGCACAAAACAGCAGTTAAAAACTTGACAACACAACTGCTCAAATCGCTGCAAAAGACAATGCAATACAGTTCACTTTCGGAACTCTCTGAACGCTCACTGAGACTCAGTATCTGTAATTCCAGTCAACTAATGGACTCAGCTAACAACTTACTCAGTGACTCAAAATCAGTCAACTAAATTTCCTGCTCTCTTTCTCAGCCTTATATAGGACAGGTGAATCTTCGTGAATCTTCTAGAGATAGATATTTGGAGAACTTTCCAGATCGTAGTCGAAAAGTCCTATACATGTACATGGGGACCGCAAATGTCGCCAAATGGTCGCCAAGACATTTGGCGATTTCTCTTTAAATTTGGTGACAAAAATTAGTCGCCAAAACCGTCGCCAACTTAGCTCTATCTCGCCAATTTGGCGAGATTTCCATTACCATAATGTTAAATGCCCTGCTCCTTAAAACTCGCTTCCCAGACTTACCTCTGTAAAACTCGTTATCAAGCATCAATACCCATCTTGCAGGGAAGCCAAGCTCAGACGAACTATTGCACTGCCTTATGCGAAATATACATAAATTTTACTATTTACAAAATTAACACTACGAAATATTTACAAATATACAAAAATTCGTAACAATATATATATAGAGAGAGAAAGAGAGAGATAGTTGAATGATGTTTAATTTTAATCAAAGTTTGATTTCAATTTGAGGATTTGTTTTTGTTTTTATATTACTCTGAAAGAGTTCTGAAGTTTCAAAATATTTTGTAAGATCATAATTGTATGGGCATATGTGTAAGATAAACAGAAATTTTTCATATTCAGATATTGTTCTGTTCATTATATATTTAATTTTTTTTGTTACCAACTTCATAGTTAAGTTATGGTTCAAAAGATTTATGAGAAAATCGAATGGTAATTTTGTATTAAAATTCTTATAAAAGTTTAAAAGTTCACAGATATTTTCTTTCCTAATCCCTAGGTACGCGTACCTTGGTTCTGCTACCCCTATTTGGGGGTAGAATAGGGATGTTTTATCTAGCGACAATTTTGGAATTTAACAATTTAATGTTTTATTATTAAACTATTTTAGAAAATATATAATTGTGTAGAGGATTAAATTATCTTTTTAATAAAATAAAACAAAGTTTCCGTGAGCAATAGAAAATTAGAAAAATCAAAATGCCAAAGTGTACCTTTGGTACAGCAGTAGGAGGGGTAGTCTCCAATGTATATTTTCCATCAAGTTTCGGAGAAAAACAAACTACGAAAGCGATGATTTTCTGTCAAGCACTGACCAAATTAATATCTGAGCTCATAATTACTTACATAAGTTGCAATTGTATATAAGTGATGTTGATAAAAACAAAGTATTTATTAAAAAAAGAAAAATCCCTGTTTTTATGAGTTTGTTAGTTCCCCACCCATTTGGTACATTTAATAAAAGAAGGGGTTTAAAATGGTTTTTATCATATAAAACTTTATGATGATTCATTAAAACTATATAATGTGTGATAGTAAGAAACAAAATTGTTCATTAAGTCAGAAAACTACGAGCCAATGTTTTTTTTTGAACTACCGACTGTCTATTTCTGCCAATTATAAAGTGCTTAACACAGCCAAATACGTCTCGTAATTTTGAGCATCTAGAAGAATACGAGATCGAAATCTTTTAGTGTTCCACACCAACTAGAGGACATTGAGGCCACAACAGATTTAATGTGCACCAGCCCTCTTTAGGTACACGCCGATCTTCGGTGACCGTCACAGGACCGAACCCACAACCTTCCGATCATGAGCTCGATACACTGACCACCAGGATAGCGGGGCTCCTAGATACAAGATAATAATAGACCTTTGATACGACACTAAAGTTGAAGTAATCTTCTTCTATTTACCCTTATTATTACTAAATACGACAAATTACTACTTGATAAAGAGAAATGTGTTTCAAATTCATGAGATTCTATATCCTGTGCATTTGTTTAATTTGCGGCTGTGCATTTAAAATTTAATCAATTATATCTGGTAATTTGCATATGAGAGTTCCCTTAGATTTCCTAGTCCAAAACTCATACAAGGTAAATGATTTGGAAATGGGGTAGTAGTTTTAAAGAATTTTTATTGTTGATATTTTTTTGATATTTTGTAATTAAGTTATGATATTTAATTGAATATTGTATTGTCAGCTTTCAAGACACAGGATTTTTTTTTTAGTCTTAGTGATAAATGATATGGACATATTTTTTCAACAAAACAGAGCAAATATGTGTGTTACAGGAAATTGAGTACCGATTCGATGCAGTGGTGGGAAATTATATAATCTTAATTATTCAAACTTAAAGTTCCTTTTCAATATTTACAAAATAACATGAGAAAGAAAATACAAAAAATAACTTATTTTAACTTATTTCTAACGGGACTCCATGTTTCAGAATGAGAGAAAGTTCTAAGAAATGCTTATATATCTTCTATCCACACATCCTCACAAACACGTCAATCAGCACATCGAATTTACAAGTACAGCCGAAGTCGCGAAATTCGTAAGGGCTGCAATTGGCTTCACGCTATATCAATTGAGCGTGAAGGGAGATTCCATACTAGGAGTTGCTTCCATGGCAACGGTGCAGCCCATTTGGAACTTTCACTCTCTGGTTGTACTCGCTAGAGCATCATCATATTTAGTTGATTTGAGCAATATTTTTCCTCAATTGTGCATTGCGCAACAGGTTTGCTATTTATAAGAGATTTTTTTACTTACTGAAGTAAATCCATCTTCATTTTCGATTCTAATCTACATTTAAGAAAATAAGTAAAATACATAATAAAAGTTGACTAATAATTAGTAATTTTTATTTTTAAACTAATTATTTAGATACAGTCCGTCTGTAATTGCTATACCTCACGAACCGCCTCTGATTCTATGTTTTTGCTCATGTTAAATGCACAAAATTACCTTGAACTTTTCTATATTCATTGATGTAGAGTATGGGTGTCATCAAATGCCGTTCGTTGGAAATAAATATTTAATACCAGCTCCTTCACTTATAATAACCCTGTAATATTCTTTTAAAATATTTCATTAATATTTTTATTGCAATAATATTTTTTGTAATGCTCAAAATTTCCAGTATTTATATGAGATACCTACTTGTGTTACAATCATATTTAATATCAACTACTTAAACATTTTCATGTGGAGTAGTATGTCACTGTTGTAAGTTAGAAGAATGCAATATAAAATATTCTCTAGAAATCTTCGTTTAGCATTTACCTGAGGAAGTTTAGCATTTACGTTTTAGCATTTACCACTTAGCATTTAGCATTTACGTTAGCATTTACCACTTAACAATGCTGAAGAATCTTGGAGATGGCACTTGTCATTTGCTAAAACTAATAACGTAAAGATTTAAGGTTAAAATTTGATATTCCTAGTTTTACAAAATAATTTCTAAGTTATAAAAAGGGTTAACAACTATCTTTGACAGGATATGCCAATTAGAAATGCTTTCGTAATTTTTTTTCAGATAAAACTATAACAATTTTCGAGCTTTATTACAAGGGAAAGGATTTTTCTAGTTTTCATATATGATGGTAAACTCCAATTGAGGGTTTCAGCAAACGGTGAGGACCAAAATTATACAAGAAAAAACTTAACCAAACAAAACCTCCCAGAAATCTATTGAACAATAACCTTAAGTATTTCATGGCGTAACCTTCAATGAAAGAATAATTTTTCTTTTTTCAAAATGAACAGTTTGTTTACTAAACTTTGATAAAGGAAAGATAAAATCTTTATCAATATTTTAGTAATTTCCACCAAACATATTATTCCGAGCAATTGACCTTGCTATACATTAATTGCCTATTAAATTCTTCATTCTTTAAGCATTTTAATCGTTGCATACCTCCTTAATGACGATTGCGATAACAGTCAGTGAAAAATAACATCTTTGACCAAAAAGGACGTGCGACAGATTCAGGATTAGATAGACCAGGACAATTGCCAATATTTGTAACGGTACGTTAAAAAGTTGTCATTTCTGTGCATAGGGGATACGCTTATGAACACGCCACGTTAGGATTCGTCAAGCACGGATACACATGGAAGTTTTTAGTGATATCATGTCAGTGATATTTATTCTTCATTGTATGACTTATTTAATAAAACTCTTTAAACAGAATGTTTCATGTCAAGGTATGGCATGGATTTCGAGTTTAGGTATCTTGTGTATTCTGCTTAATCTCCAAGTTTACGTTGCGAAACCAGCAGCTTACATGGATGTTAATAATAGTTTTGCCGCTTTTTATGATTTTATCAGATTTTTGTTGGTACGATACAAAGAACAGATCCCTTTCGAAGTCCTCCCAAAAGGTATTTCTACGTTTTAGAACTTTTCATGTTCTGTCATACTGTCATGCAGACAAGGGTGGATCTAGAGTTTTATTGCGGAGGGGGCGGTGACTGCAAAATAGCTTAGGTAAATTTTGTTGCTCTTAAGTTATATTACTATACCATGGGATAACTTAACTTTGATTGTACATAATATGTTACAAATAAGTAAAAAGTCTCAATAACATGAAGGCGACGCAATGGTTGGCTACGTGTGAATTTACGACAGTAAATTAGAGTTATCTATAACTATTTGATTGAGGATAAATTATTGTAAAATATTGTTATGAATTTTTCGCAGAGGCAAAGATGGCACAGTTTTTGGTAGATAAAAACTGTTATTTATTCTCTTTTCAAAGGCTCACAAAATTTCTGCAAAGAACAGTGCAATCAGTTTCAAGCTTCAACACAAGCTTCAGTAAAAACAACTTCGAATACAGCGATAATTCAGGAACACTCAAATATGTAGACAAAGCGTTCAGTTTCTTTCAAATCGAAATCTCAAGTCAAACTGGAACTCTCCCAATTTGTGGTCTTGTATTTATAAAGGCGAGTGAGAACTTTCACGAAATATCCAGCCAACTGGTCAAATTATAGAAACATCTCGAAATTTCCCGATTGCTTCAGGTGTTGTCACCTTTTCTCTAACCTGTATTATCACTGTTAACAAATAAAATATGATAAAATAAAATACAATAGAACTTTAAACGAATACATCACTGTTTACAACAACATACAGAAATTTTTTTAACAATATGATAACAACCTCGGCCTTTTCATCTCCATTTTTGGGATGAGAATATTTAAATTAAAAATGTTCAGTGCGGATTCGTCAAATTTTGATTGATTTCATCCAAAGACTGAGACCAGAGCACGTTAAAACGTGAGCGATCCATGAACAACGGAGGAGGCGATCGACACCTCCGTCCCTCGTTGGATTCGCCAATGCTTGAAGTTGTGTCTGAAGACTGGATGATGTCTGCAGAAGTGCCTTTATTTATTCTAAAATCATGAGTTTAACATGAATTCCCCTCTATCCACAATCGGGCTATTATGTAATGCGTGATATTCATTCTCCTGCAGGCTTGGACAGAGCGTTCCAATATTATTTATTTAGCTGAAATTGTAAGAAGTATAGAGGAAAGGGAATGTAGAATAACAGGCTGCTTTAGTTGGGAACGTCATTAACAGAAGTTACGTGGAAGAACTGAGAGGGTGCTTGCATTTGGTGTGAAACCCTATACAGAATATTATTCCAATTCCTAACTTTATCTCCAGTAGTCGATCAAATATCTTTACATGCAAAAGATAAAGAAAATTAAAAGCGAAACTACCTTTATTATAAAACTTTTGAATGCGATTTTTATCAATGAAATAAAATAGTACATACCATTTAAATAAAAGTACTAACATGTAGTAGGCGCAAAACAGAATAGTGCTTTTACAGGTATATTTGCATAAATTAAGTATGCAATACCATTCCACTTTTAAACGAATGTCTAATGGATAACACTTTTCAATGGGGGTGTTATAGTGTGAGTTACTTATTACTAGGGATGGAACGGATGTGAGTTTTGCCGGATACCGGATTTCGGATATCCGGGGCACCATGTCTACCGGATACGGATATCCGAAACGGATTTCACCGGATATCCGGCCGGATATTCGGTCTATATACTAAAAACGATAGTTATACGATATGCTATACGAAAAAAAAATGGTCATGATATGAAGTATCAAGTAAATTATAATTAGTGGTTAGCGCACTGCACTCATGCCACAGGTCCATGGTTTGATTCGCGGACTGGGAAAGGTTGACTTAGCTGTTTATACCTGAAAGAAATAAACTGAGGAGGACCATGCATGCTTGGGAACTAAACACTGGGGTTCGGCGTCAGAATGACCATCTGACCGGAACATCTGCTATGTGACACACAAATGCCACAGTCAAGAAAGCTGAAAAGCCGTCTTTAAATATAAACTTAAAAAGTTTCGAACCCAAAATTCATCAACATTATGTTATACCATATTTAAAATATATATTTAATATAAACAAACATAATTAGTACTTACATATATTTGTGGCTAAGGCTTTTGCTTTAGGATCATCTAAACTCCACAATATTGGTACAAATAATGTCGATTCCAATGTTGTCTGCGTGCATTTCTTGTTTTGATGAATTGTTTTTTCTTGTTCATCAATATTTGATGCATTTAGTGAGTCTTTTAAGCTTCGGTGAATTTCCTTATGCACACACATTAAATGGTTCCATAAGGGTTTTGTGGAAAAGGATTTTGGGCTTTTGCCGCACACAATATATTTTTTAAACGATTCTGTGGAGCAAGTAACACATAGGGCTTTGCTCTCGTCCTTTCCATTAATTTTAAAATACTTCCAAATGGGTGATTTTAAATGAGCCATTATTAAAAATTAAAAATTGGATTGTAATTGGAGAAAACTATGATTCAAGACATTCTAGAGAGCTAAATATAATTCCACGTTGTGGCGCTGCGTTAAAGACCTAAAAATTACAATACTTCATTTTACGTCAGAAAAAATATACCAGCTTTCAACTTCTGCCAATGAAAAATCAGAAATTAGACCATACCATTCACAGCATAAAGGGGTAGGGTATTATCGTCGATAGAACAAAAAAAAGCATTGAGGATTGCGCATTGACTATTTATTGCTTTTTACTCGCTAGCAAATGTCAGAAAAAAAGGAGGAAGTGAGAATAACTAAAACTCTTAAGTCACTTATGTTATGGAAAAAAAGTACTATTTATTAGTATTTCGATTCGTGTTTTACGGAGAAGCATTAAAATATAACATCTGGAATTAATCAGATCATAAACTTGGAATGAAAAGAACATATTTCAAAACAAGTATGAAGGATGTGTATGAAAAAACATTTGAGGAATGGTTTATGCTTATCAACTCGGAGCCAATAATACGGCTCCTCTTTCTGTGAATTGAAACTAAATGCACCTGCATCTTCTAGCTCATCTCTGAAGTTAGGGATATGCGTAAGCATAGTTCTCACGAAGGAACTTTTTCGTTTTCTAACTTGACTGTAATTTATGTCCAAGAAAAAAAAAAAAAAAAAAAATAGTTTAGGATGCGGTGTCCTCTTTGTCCGAAAAAGATCATTATTTTTTGCAAAAAATTATTTCTTGTCGTTAACTGGTGGCCGGATATATAGCCGGATATCCGAATGAAATTATCGGATGTCCGGTATTTCAAATCGGATATCCGACGGGGTTTCGGATATTGAAAAATCAGCCGGATATGCCGGATATCGGATATTTGCCGGATATCCGTTCCATCCCTACTTATTACAGTATTCAGTCTGAATTATACAAATTAAATTCATCATATTTTAAATGCAGATTATAGTTTCCCATTATTCCCATATTTCTTAAAAATAATAATTGATACAAAACCTTTCTGTATAGTCACACAGTAGAGTAGAACCACAAAAAAAAGTCCACAAATTAGAATTTTATAATTCTTTTATTGCGTTACTGGGGTGCGTTTACATGTATCTGGAGCATCTCGTCTCACACCTCCAGGTGAATAATTGTCTCTGGCGATGTAGCTGTCTGAGCTTGAAGTTGACTTTCACTAACGAAGAGTTAGTAAATCCAGAAAGCTTTGGCGTCTTAGTACTTGTGTGTGTGTGTTTCATGATTCAACTATTGTTTATAAAGATTTAAATATTAACCTTGAAACTATAAAAAATGACTATAACAAGTGCCAAGTAACTGAAAAAATGGGAAATTCAAATTATTATTATTATTATTATTATTTTTTTTTTTTTTTAAAAAAGACACCTTTCGTTTTTCACTTTTTTTGTGTGAATTGTTGAATATACGTATTAGTGAGGTTGACCAATAAGAAGGTATTTGTAAGATACTTTTTGTTGTCTTTTGTTATGCAAAGAAAATGTGTAAATTAAAAAAAAAATTATAAATGACTTAATATCTTACAGTTTAACACATTTTTGCTAAACTAAACATATTTTGTATTAAGAAACTGTTATGATCCTCATGCCGAGTGTTACTGTTAAAAATTACTATTAAATTTTAAAGAAATAAATATTTGAACTATTCATTGAATAATTATTTAACAAAAATGACCAACTTTTAAATAATAGTTATTTATGCAACTAGTGGGGAAAGTAATACTTTTTAAAACGGGGTAAAGCGCTTGTTTGACGAGTGCGATAGCACAAGTCAAATGATTTAACGAGTTTGAAAAAATATTTTCCCACTTGTTGCATAAAATATTTTTTATAATCACGTGCAAAAAAATAAATTAATACATATATTTATTAACGTTGGCAACTCGAATCAAGGAATTTCTTCTGAAAATATGTCACTTCAATGCCAAGAGTAAATAACATTTGAGCACGAGGCGTGCGAAAAAGTTACTTTTCCGCACTCTTCACGAAAAAGTGCTACTTTCGGGAAAAAAAAGTTAAATTTTTCAATCAATTTGAATCAAAAATCGTGATGAAAGTAGTACTTTTTCGTACTTGTGTGAAAAAGTATTTTCTCGCACGCCTCGTGCTCAATATTATACAGTCTTGATATTGAAGTGACATATTTTTTAGAAGAAATTCATTGACTGGATTTGCCAACATTCATAAATATATATACTAAAAATATTTTTTACACGTGATTATAAAAAATATTGTCTGCAACACGTGGGAAAATACTTTTCAAACTCAGTAAATTATTGGACTCATGCCAACGCCTTTGTCAAATAAGCATTTTACCGCGTTTGAAAAAGTATTACATTCCCCACTAGATGTATAATTAACTATTTTAAGCTAAATACAAATACCTTAAAAAAATTTAACGTTCGATGATAATATCATGGAATAAAATACAAAAAATACAAAAATATTTCCACTAAAGCAGAGTTCCTAAAAATATTTCTAAGAATATTTAAGGTAAAATAAAAATTTTAATTTTAAATCAATTTATACTTCTCAATTACGTCGTTAATCTTAATTTGGTTTAAAGGAATCTTTACAACAAACTTTTTTTGGGCATTACTGAGAAACACTTGAATTAAAAAAACCCAAAAAGTGTTGTAGAATCCGCTGAACTTATATTAAACATTGACATAGAAAATATTAGATGTAGTTCTATACTGAAAACGGTGAACCACTAATAAGCCATGACCGGCAGATAAAAATCTGAGTAATTATTTCGTAATAAAACTTTTATAACCAATACAATAATAAGAGATACTGCCCACTTACATTATTAAATTCTTTATGTCTTATATATTCTTTATGATACTTATATTCTGTATGCTTGATAGTAATTAATCTCCCACATTCATTGACTGTGTGGTGGTATATTAGTAAGAAAAAAAAATATGTTTTATACCTAGATAAAGGAAATTTCAAAAATAAATTAGGAAGATAAGGAAGAATTAAACGTTTTATCTCTCTATTATATGGTGGCCAGAAAAATTGGTATTCTACTTGGGTGGCCTTTGCATGATGTTAAATAATGTAATATGACATTTTATTTTCTTATCGTAGAATTTTTTTTTTTACTGAGACTCCTTTCATTTTTTTAGCACTCGGAGAGTCTATTAAGTTGTCTTTCTCTACAATTATAAAAATATATTTTCTTTTGTTCAAGAAGGTAAATTTTTTGTGTGTGGTGGTTTTATAGATTTCGATGGTTTTAACCGACAGCAGAGGATAGTCAGAAATAATTTTTAATATCAATTTCCAGCTTACAATGCATCCAGTTACAATGCGTTCAGTTTGCGTAGGGGATTTATTTGAAAACACATTTTAATAAAAATACTATAGTATATTCGGATTTAAATTGTCTCAGAGTAGAAGATAAACCAAACTAGTATATCAAAAATTAAAGGTACATTTAAAATTTTGAAGTATTATATGCAGAAACATCCAATTTTTAGCTTAAAATAGCTCCATTAAAATACAAATTTCACACACAGTTATCCAAAACATGGGTGGTACAAAATTAACCGTAAGTATTGCTATTTCTGCAGAAATTGTTTTTTAATGATTGAAATAAGCAAATCAACTCTAAAAGTTTATGGCGGTAGAGGATGATATTTGGCTTCGAAACGCTCGATATGCTTGTATATTTTTGGCACATTTACATTGTAAAACAAACCTTGAGAACATTAATGCTTATAAAGTATTAAAAAGAACTTTGAGGGAAGTTAGAGCTCACTAGGGTTTTTCAAATTCCCCCAAAAAATTTAGAAAAAGTATTCATCGACATTTATAAATGAGTTTTGCTATGTTGCTCAAAAAGAAATTATAATAGAGAGTTGTATAATTAGATGTATCTTAGCGTGTTTAAAATATTTAGTGATGCACTAATTGATATATGTTTACTGCCTTGAATATTATAATTAAACGCAATTTTTTTTTTCGTATGGCGGGAACTAGCGTTGTGTAATGTCATTGATATGTTTTGTCATCAAATAGCATAATTGTTTCATCTTCTTGTACAACTAAAAATTTCGGATTAAACTAAATTAAATTTGTTTCTGAACAAAATTAGGCAATTCTTTAGCACAAGCACTGCCTTTTTTTCTCGCTTTTTTTTCTACACTTAAATATATTAGGTAACTCGTATACTATGCTTTAGTGGATCGCAAATGTATATTTTACATAGATAAAGTAGTTTTTTTTCCCCATTTGGCAAGCCATCAACTAGTATTATTTAAAACATAAAGCATAACTAGTAGATTCATCAATAATTTTTCAATTATAAGTTCTTTATGGGTAGGAAAAAGAGCAGAATGCCCCGAGCGTCCACCACAGAGAATTGCCCAGTTGCCTTTCTGTTTTTAAGTATATTAAATATATTTTTGTACTTGTTACGGCTATATAATTTTCAACGCTTTTCTTATAATAACATCATTTTATTATTTAACTTATGAGTAGAATTTAGTTAAGCCTAAGCACCGTTTTAACAGATAGATTACATTGTCTGTTAAAAATAGCGTGTAATGAATATAAGTACACAACCATATTTGAACTTGCTTTCAGTTCCCATTTTCGTGCTTCAAAAGCTTATGATAGGGAAAAAAAAATGCAAAATTGAGTTGGTCAAAGAGCTCAAAGAGGATACACAGTTTGTCTTCTTTATATTGTCTATATCATTCAAGATCTTAATTTCAAAATAAGGTTAGTGATATCTAAATAACTGCAATCAAAGACATTCTTATCATATGTTGATGGTGCACGCCCAATCCTTTTCGCCAAATAACAGTAACTCCATCCAAGCAACCTAATTTCTGGCGCCTAAAAAAGAAACAAAACGAAAATCGTCTCCGATGCTCCTAATCGTCTACCATTAATCTACTAATCGACCATCTCCAATGTCCGTTTTGTAACCATTTAGTCCTGCCAGAGGTGGTTAAGAGTAGCCACACGATATTCAGATAAAAAAAAGTCTAAATTCAATACTATAATTTGCTAGCGTTTTTTTCCTCTCAACTGCGGTTGTAAGTGTAGATCAAACAGATAGCTGTATCGGTTTTAGTTCCTAGTATATAAAACTATACTTAACAATGTAATATCGACCAAGTTTGACTAAGAAGTATCAGGGACGAATTTCTAGTTATTGTTTCTTAGTTAGAGATCTTCAAGAAAAATAGTTACAAGTTCCATCAGTAAAAAAAATTTCATTTAAATCTCATCCCCAGTTATAATTTTACTCATGGTAATGTATTAATTTTAATTCTTTGAAGTACATTGGGAGTTTGAAATTCACTTCTGTGAAGTTCGTTCTTTAATTGGTGATAGCAGCACAAGCTTATATCTCTTTGAAATCTTGCTATAGAAAAGTACATAACACTAGGGATGGAACGGATGTGAGTTTTGCCGGATACCGGATTTCGGATATCCGGGGTACCATGTCTACCGGATACCGATATCCGAAACGGATTTCACCGGATATCCGGCAAGATATTCGGTCTATATACTAAAAACGATAGTTATACGATATGCTATACGAAAAAAATGGTCATGATATGAAGTATTAAGTAAATTATAATTAGTGGTTAGCGCACCGCACTGCATGCCACAGGTCCATGGTTTGATTCGCGGACTGGGCAAGGTTGACTTAGCTGTTTATACCTGAAAGAAATAAACTGAGGAGGACCATGCATGCTTGGGAACTAAACACTGGGGTTCGGCGTCAGAATGACCATCTGACTGAAACATCTGCTATGTGACACACAAATGCCACAGTCGAGAAAGCTGAGCTGCGCCCAGCAGGCCTTAGTCCACACGGGCTGTCGCGCCACTGCACTAATAGCACACATCCTCCCAGGGAGGTCCCTGGGAAGTCATTCGTAGTCTCGGGGATGACTGGGGACTTCCTAGGGACCTCTCGGGGAGGATGTGTGCTATTAGTTTGAGTTAATTTTTTTTTATTTAAACTTTAGTTGATGAGTGAAAGAGATCTTTGTTGCTGATTTTATATCTTGTAATATTGATACTTTTAGTTTTTCATATAGTTCTGGCAGGGCTTTATCACGAACATAATTTCTATTTGGAAGCGGATAACGAGGAGCTAGATATTTTAATAACTGACCAAAGCCTTCTTTATTCACAATGGAGAATGGTTCAGCATCAAGAGCCATTAACTCACCTAAAATTATATTATTTTTTTTTTTTTACAATGTTGAAGTGCAAAATATAGCTACTTTCAATTTACTTCATGCATTGTTTATAATTGATAAATGATTATAAAATTATACTGGAGGCATTTGTTAATAACAAAAGATTTATTTTAAATATTTTATGAAATTGAAGTCTATTTTTTTTTTTTTTTGTAATGCACCTAAAACATTACGGATTTAAAGAAATCTCGTAGAAAACTTAAATTGGATCTATCGGAATATTCCGTCTTTAAATATAAACTTAAAAAATTTCGAACCCAAAATTCATCAACAGTATGTTATACCATATTTAAAATATATATTTAATATAAACAAACAAAATTAGTACTTACATATTTTTGTGGTTAAGGCTTTTGCTTTAGGATCATCTAAACTAAACAATTTTGGTACAAATAATTTCGATTCCAATGTTGTCTGCGTGCATTTCTTGTTTTGATGAATTGTTTTTTCTTGTTAATCAATATTTGATGCATTTAGTGAGTCTTTAAAGCTTCGGTGAATTTCCTTATGCACACTCATTAAATGGTTTCATAAGGGTTTTGTGGAAAAGGATTTTGGGCTTTTGCCGCGCACATTTTTTAAACGATTCTGTGGAGCAAGTAACACATAGGGCTTTGCTTTCGTCATTTCCCATTAATTTTAAAATACTTCCAAATGGGTGATTTTAAATGAGCCATTATTAAAAATTATAAATTGGATTGTAATTGGAGAAAACTAAAATTCAAGGCATTCTAGAGAGCTAAATATAATTCCACATTGTGGCGCTGCTTTAAAGACCTAAAAATTACAATGCTTCATTTTACGTCAGAAAAAATACACCAGCTTTCAACTTCTGCCAATGAAAAATCAGAAATTAGACCATACCATTCACAGCATAAAGGGGTAGGGTATTATCGTCGATAGAACAAAAAAAAGCATTGAGGATTGCGCATTGACTATTTATTGCTTTTTACTTGCTAGCAAATGTCAGAAAAAAAGGAGGAAGTGAGAATAACTAAAACTCTTAAGTCACTTATGTTATGGAAAAAAAGTACTATTTATTAGTATTTCGGTTCGAGTTTTACGGAGAAGCATTCAAATATAACATCTGGAATTAATCAGATCATAAACTTGGAATGAAAAGAACATATTGCAAAACACGTATGAAGGATGTGTATGGAAAAAGATTGGAGGAATGGTTTATGCTTATGGGGGGAACTCGGCGTCAATAATACGGCGCCTCTTTCTGTTTTCGTTTTCTAATTTGACTGCAATTTATGTCCAAGAAAAAAAAATTAAAAAAAAAGAAAAGTGTAGGATGCGGTGTTTCCTTTGTGCGAAAAAGATCATTATTTTTTTCAAAAAATTATTTCTTGTGGATACCTGGTGGTCGGATATACAGCCGGATATCCGAATGAAATTATCGGATGTCCGGTATTTCAAATCGGATATCCGACGGGGTTTCGGATATTGAAAAATCAGCCGGATATGCCGGATATCGGATATTTGCCGGATATCCGTTCCATCCCTACATAACACGATGCAAGTCCGAGATGAATGAGATGAAGATTGAAAATATTACATGTGTTTGCATATAAAGCGAAATAAGCTCTATTTCGCTTATAAGTTGTCGCATCCAACAATTGAAGATTGATTTTTATAGAAGTGAATACCTAAGTCTCAAATGAATGTTAAAGAGTTAAAATTAGAATAGTATCATGATACATTTGAAAGGACTTGTAAGTCTCGTTAGGGAAGGGAAATGTACAAACACTGATATTTGATTGAATGAAGTATTCACAAAAAATTTACTCTTGGCCAAAAATTGTGACGTACGTGTTTTGATTGGTTGTTTAGGAGTTTCCTGAGTACAGGGGGTTTCCTGGCACGAGGACCATGTTGCAAATATGCAATTAGTAAGAAATTTCAAATTTATTAAAATGGTGACAATACCTTAGTTAAATCATCTCTCTTAGCTATGAATTTTTTCTCGAGATATGATGAGACAGATTACACAAAATATTTAATATTTTCTTCTCCAAGAACTTTACAATTCTTTAAGCAGCAAATCATATTAACGCTTACATCAGATCCTCTGTCGTATCGACTCGAGAACAGAGGAAGTTCAAGCTCTTTACCATTCGGTAAAAAAAACCCGGATATATATTCATAGCACCTCAACTCAAAGCATAAACAGATGGAGTTTGGATTGGATTCTGATTCATTCCTCCACGAGCCTTTTATAGGTCAGCAACATTCTATAAAAATTCAGAAAAACCTAACCATTGTCACAACTTGCGAAGTTTATATTTTAAATGCTAATTACAATTTTTACAAAAATAAAAAGGGATTGCAAATCATAATTTCCATTATGTACAATTATTTACCAATTGTAGATCTTAACAATAGCCATGCTATACCAACTAGAGGACATTGAAGTCTCGATAAGTTTACCGTACACACCAGTGTTATGGCAGATGGCCGGCACAATTGCTCGATCTTTTCTTCATGTGACCGATACCTTACCTAAATGAAACGGTATAGTGGTTAGCGTGCTAGCTTCTAGACCGCGAGGTTGCGGGTTCGAGTCTAGTGTTAGGCAAGGGTGTTTGTAAATGTATGTTGGCTTGTCTAATGACGAAAGTTTCGGCGCATTATAGCCCTCGTGTTGCAGACGGCGCCAGATAATCTGAAAACAACCAACCAACCTTATCTAAGGGAGTCACTGGATGATACGTACCTGCTTCGAAGAAGTTCTATTTAGCAGATCGTAAAACATTGTTGTAGGACGTTGGATGTAAGAGTTCCATAGTTCCATACAATTAAAAAATTTTAATGAGCCATAGAAGGTCTTCTCTAACCTCAACATTTATTCTGAGCATGACAATAGAGTTTGCAATGCCCGATACTCACTAAAGCAAAGGTTTCCAAAACTTTAAACATTGCCATCCACTTTCACTTTCTCCAAGAACTTTACAATTTTTTAAACAGTAAATCATATTAACTCTCACCCATATGTTTTCATAGGGTAATGAAAGTGTAACCATTCGGTCAAAAAGAATTTTTTTTTAAATATATATATATATTTTTGAGTTTCTCCACGTTTGGGAATACCCTGATTTCAAAAAAGTTGTTTAAAAAAATTTCTGTCTCTGTGTCTATGTGTACGTGGGCAGCATAACTCCCGAACAAATTGACCTACGATGTTTAAGTTTGGAATGCGGGTTAGTGGTGGCCATGGGACCTATTTAGGTTTTCGTCAAAATAACGCATGCTCATAAGGTCGAAATCATGAAAAAATCATTGCTAAAAAACGGCTCTAACGATTTTGATTAAAATATCAGTGATAATGCCTCTGTAAAGGTGTTCTAATCGTCCCCAACTCCAAAATTCCCGTAGAAATACTTAAGTGTAAAAAGTTGAAAAACGAGTGCATTTAACATGTTGCTCTCTGCCCTTGAGCATCGCTCTTCAACAATTGATTTTTTTTCTGCTTTACACTGAAGAAAGGACAATGTAATGTCGATTGAATAACAGCCAATTTTGCCATCTTGGGGGTGTTTCTTTCTCATATAAAAAGTATTGCCAATAATATTACCAAATTGGCCATTTTTATTTAGATGAGTGAAAATATTAAAACGGTAAATAACACCATATTAATTTTAATGCACTGACCAACATTAAAATTTAACTGAAAGCTGTGCGATGTTCCACGCCCCTAGTTAGAAACCGAATCTATTGCGACCCACTTCATCCTCAGTGCAGGGAATTTTTTTTTCATACATATACGCTCTTTTCAAAAGAAGTTATACGAGCCAAAAAAATTTTTTAAGAAGAAGAAAACATTTACAGTAAAACCTCGATTATCCGAGCCCCGGTTATCCGAGTTTCCGCTTTAACCAAGCCAGATAATACTTCTTTTACCCCTGATATTTTCCTTTGTCAAAACTAGTACCGAAAAAAATTGGTACTTGATCTCTCAAACACTCAAGAAAACAAAATGTTTAAAAAATACATTCCTTTTCATTGTATGACACTGCTCCTCCTATCGCGTCGCTCAAGGTCTTAAGGCTTAAGTAAGAGAACTCTTTAAGCATTACTATATATTATTAATTGCATGTGGTTTACCTATAGTATAACATTTGTACTTGTCAAAACATACATTTAAACCAATACGATTTATTTTATTTTTAATTTTCGCTTTAACCGAGTTTTTCGGTTATCCGAGTTGGTCTTGGTCCACATTAACTCGGATAATCAGGACTCTACTGTATTATTAAATATAATTTTACCAAAAAAAAAGTTATAACACGGCATGTGTCAATGATTGTTGGCACTGATGAGTTCTGATTTTAATTTTTGATAGCAATGGAATCCATTTTGATACTTGGTTTCAATTCTTACCATTGAGTAAAATCCAACTTCACAAAGGTATGATGATGTAACAGCGAGTAATATTTTTAAATTAGCAATAAAAGGAATTGGAAAAGCTTGTTGGTCAGGTAACTAGAATTGTGTCGATTTACAACGATTAAAAATTCAATTTTAGTCGATTATTTTTGAATAGATCGATAAGTTTTTCATCAGCTATCGATGATTTTCCAGTTGCAATGTTTCTCAGGAAGCGATGCAAAATGCAATGTTTCTCTTAGCAGTTTTTAATTTTTTCAATAAAATAAAATTTACATTTAAAAAAAAAAGTATTAAAATGTTTAAAGATCTCTGTATTTAATCTATCAGGTAATGGGGATTTAACATCAAGGTTGGTTGGTTGGTTGCTTTCAGATTATCTGGCGCCGACAGCAACACGAGGGCTATAATGCGCCGAAATGTTCTTCATTTGACAAGCCAACATTCATTTACAAACATCCATGCCATACACGGGACTCGAACCCGCAACCTCGCGGTCTAGAAGCTAGCATGCTAACCACTATACCGTTTGGTCAGCTCTTTTAACATCAAGAGGCACAACCAATTAAAAATGGTGTGCGAAAGTTTACAGTATTTTTTTAGTCAGTCTTAGTTATTTTGTTTTATAATAAAATGAAGCACTTTTTTCTTAGTCAAATTTAAATTAAAAAAAAAAAAATAATCATGTTTCTCACACACATATTTAGAATTTCGACTACAAACCGAAAGGTTAAAAGTTTATTTTATCCTCTTTCCACACGTGACTCGACTTCAAGACGAGTCCCCGACGCCAAGTCTGCGTCGTCGCGTCTATAATCTGACGACGCAACCAAACGGAAAGGTACGAAACGTGTTGTTACTTCTCCAAATAAGTGATGTTCAATTTGGCCGCCGTCTTCATTCAGCCATAAACCCCGGAAGAGGTTTCATTTCATCTCGCTGAAATATGTTTTCTCCATTGTTGTCATAAAGCCCATTTTGGTTGGGTTATTCTTTACAGTGGTAGAGGAATTCTAACCCGTGTGTCTGATTCTAGTGATCAAAGTTGATGTTGATTTGGGAAAGTTCAGTAATATTCTTTTATGGAATTGCCAATCGAAATGGTTTCTGTCAATTTTCGAAAATATGGATCTACTCTCATAGATATTCTCTAACAGCCCAATAGAATATATATCCAATAGAAATGGTCTTTTATTGAGTTGTCAGCAAAATTGGTTTCTGTCGAAGTCGTTCTGTGAAAATTTAGGACAAATAAATCGGAAAAATGACTCCAACTGAATCCTTCAATACACCAATTTAAGTTTTAGTATTGGAGTAGTATTTAATAAGTATTATATTGTCCTTTCTTATAAGCGAAACAGAAGAGAAACAGTCGTCGATAAGCGATGCTCAAGGGAAGGGAATTCTATATTAAAAACAAATACTAGTTTTTCAACTTTTTACGACTTAATTATATTTTTCCTGGTGAATATATTAGAGAAATTTAACTTAAAAGGCACTACCACATCGATTTTGATTAAAATCGTTAGAACAATTGCTGAAAAGCACCAATTTTTAATTTGCAGCTACCTTATGCGCATGCGCTACTTTGACCAAAACTCTAAAGATAGGTACCCTAGAAAACAACGTAGATCAATTCATTCGGGAGTTATGTTGACCACAGATACACAGTCATACATTTTTTTCTGGACCACTTTTTTGAGCGCAGAATGTTCCAAAGCGTGAAGTAATGTAAATAAAAAAAAAATAAAAAAAAATTGTTTGGCCATATCCAATTCTTTCATTACCATTTATTACAAATAGGGTGATTGAACGTAAAAAGGAAATAGATTTTACCTTCTTCCTGACATGTGACTAAACATCAATGTTTAAAGTAATGTCAACGGCGCAATATGATGACCGTTGAATTAGGACGAAATGTGCTTGATAAGCCGACATATAATTAAGTTAATTTATACATACGCGCATAATTAGGTTCGCCACATAATTAAGTTCACTTATACAACTGACAAGTGATGAACATGATTACAAGGAATTTCAACAGAAGAAAGAATGCCAACATTTCTGTTAAAAAAAAACATACTAGGTATTTCAACAGTCTTCGTTGACAAAAACGGCAACAAAAACGTCCTTTCATGCCTGTTAGATCAAATGCGACCGACGAAAAGTTAAATTTTGGATTACTCGAAGTTGTCAAAACATTGTCACATTTTGAGTACTTTGTAGACAGTATGACAGTTATTAATTATAAATTTATCTATTCGAATTTAGCAAACTTTTAGACGGAAACATAATGTTTTAAAGCGATTTCCATTTTGAATTTCAAAATTTTATTTGCAACCTTTTTGAGAAGAAATATAATGTTTTTTAAGTGTTGAATGAATAAGACGATAAGCTGCATATCGAAACATACATAGATAAAAAGCTTTCGATTGGCTCATTAATTTTATTTATTCAATTTTAAAATGTGAGTACGTGTGTTCCTCAAGAACTATTTAACTATTAGCAGAAGTATGATAAGCAATAAACTGACAATTGGCACATTCTACACACTTGCAAGTACTCTTCCAAATCAGAATACAGTAGAACCTCGATAAACCGTCCCTCTTTCATCCGGAACTCTGTTAACCGACCATCCTTCAGTCAACCTTAAAAATCTCCCAAATGAGTCATAAATCATTTGCCCTTTTTAAAACCGGAATATTTTCTTTTACACTAAATTTGCATAAGTAATGGTGAGGCTTCTGACCGTTTTTCAAAAGGACTGACATGGTTAGAGCAATAATCATATGCAGATCAAACTGAACTGTTGCTTTTAAAAAGACTTCGGGATAGAACAAAGAAACAACGACTATCAAGATTACGACAACAAAAACTCATTTCCAACAATTATATCATAAAAAAACAACATTAAAAGCCCTGCATTCAATAAATGAAAATAATTTACTTTTTATTATTTATTACAACTCTCTATTATCCGGCATTTTCGCTTATCCGACCTATCTTCGGTCCGAATTAAGTCGGTTAATCGAGGTTCTACTGTATAAGAAAACGCTAGAAAGTGTCATTTATAAGGAATCGGTACCCTGCAATTTATAAGAAATCGACATTGAGTTTTTTAATTGTTTACTAAAATATAAAATTTTCCCTTCAAAATTATACTTCATTTTTAATAATACTTCGTTTAGAAGAATTTTAATAATTTTTTGAAGTTAAGAGTGGGAGCTGTTAGTGGAAGTAAAGTTTTCTTTAAAATGCGTTTTTCTCAAAATTACTTTTTTCATTGCTCATGTACCTATTTCACACAAACTCCAAAGATAAAGTATCTAAAATTTGTACCATACATTCCTTTTATGTATCTGTACATAATAAAGTGAAATTTTAATATTAATTTTTAAAATATTTTTATTCTGGCTTATTTCGTCAAAAATATAGTATGATTTTTAACAAAATTCAGTGAATTTCATGATAATTAATTAAACTAGGGGTGTGGAACATCGCACATGTTTCAATTACACTACATATCAATGGTCATTGCAGTAGAATTTGACATGTTGCAATTTTCATATTTTTGGCAATAATTTTTTTTACATGAGCAAAAAAAAAAAATAAAAAAAAATGAATGGATAAATAAATAAGTAAATGAATGGATAAATAAATAAATAAATAAATAAATAAATAAATAAATGCATGAATGAATGAATGAATGAATAAATAAATGAATAAATAAATAAATAAATAAATAAATAAATAAATAAATAAATAAATAAATAAATAAATAAATAAATAAATAAATAAATAAATAAATAAATAAATAAATAAATAAATAAATAAATAAATAAACAACGCCAAAATATCAAAATTGCTGAGTTTATTCGATAAACACTACATTTATCCCTTGTTTGTGCGTGAAACAAAAAAAAATCCATCGTTGATGGCCGATGCTCAATGTCAGAGAGCATTGTGTTAAAGGCACTCGTTTTTCAACTTTTTACGCTTTTGTCGCATTTTTATGGGAATTTTGGAGGTGGGAATGCTTAGAACACTTTAAGAGGCATAGCCACAGATATTTTTTTTATCAAAATCTTTAGAGCCGTTTTTTAACAATCTTTGAAAAACACGATTTTTTCAAAGGCAGTTAGCTACCTTATGCGCATGCTCAATTTTGACAAAAACCTTAATGGTAGGTCTCATGGTCACCACTAACCCGCACACCAAATTTGAACATCCTAGATCAATTTGTTCGGGAGTTAAGCTCACCACGTAACAGACAGAAAGAATTTTTTTCAAGACAACTTTTTTGAAATCAGGATGTCCTAAAACGCGAAGAAATAATAGTAATAATAATAAATAATAATAATAATAATAATAAATTTAAAAAAAAAAAAAAAAAAAAATCACATTTTTTTTTTTGGCCGAATGCTATACATTCATTACCCTATGTATACATATGGGTAATTGATAGTAAAAAATTAAATGAACTACATATAAAAGCACATTGAAGTAGAATAGCAAGAGTCTGCTAGATGCACAGAAAAACCATTTAGGATTCTACGTTTTCAACTCTCAGATAAAAAGGTACATTAAAATAAGTCAAATTAACATTACCAGTATAGAGGATTTCGACTTCCATTAAATAGTGGTAAAGTTGCTTACAAACACAAACAGATAAATCTGTTGGGGAGGAAGAAAAAGACTAATCCTTTTCTTTGTGTGTGAAGGAAAAACATTATATGTTTTCCCGTGCATTTCAGTAATAACTGCATCGTTCTGTAACAAATTTTCACCACTTATCAATTTTTGTGAGTTTATGTTACTTTTGAATCAAACTGCATATCCTCGTACTATAAAAGCTTACAGAACCTCAGATTCATTTGCTGAGCAAGTATTTTTTTTTTTTTTTACTGAACAATATAGAAAATTCCGTTGTGCCACTTGGTATCAAAGAGGGCTTACAGAAGTAAGTAGAATCCATTAGTTTCAAAAAATATAACAATAGTATTCGTGTGACAATACAATGTTCATACAAAAATCAAAATGTGTCTTCAATTATTGTCCTCCATATGAATAATCTATTATTAGAAAATTAAGTGCGTTTATAGGTAAGCTGAGCTAGTATAACGATCGTTTTTGCCTTAGATAAGTTTCCACGTCCTTTTACTAAGAATCTGCATTTTTATGAAGTTGGTCAAAGTAATTACGGAAACCTATTCCCTCAAGAAAACCTAACCAATGAAGAACAAACAACAGGCGTACATATTTCGGATGTATGCTTATAAATATGATTCATCTTTGTGTCAACAACTTCTGTTCTTGAATCAATCCTATTCTATCAATCATTAGCAAAATCATTTTTCTTCGAATACAACAGAGTAAGAACTACACAACTATGTTAAGATTCAGCCAATTCCCTCTGGGCTCAATCTATGAACAATTTATCATTTGTATAATTGAGCAGGTAAAAGGCAAAGTGGCTTATGTCAAGTTTAACAAGAATTTTTTTAGGTAAAAAATATACCTGTTTAATGAATTTTATTCAAACTACATCTAAAACTACGCAGAAAAACAGTTTTCTCTTTTTTTTATATTTTATTTCTTTAGTTTAGTGCAAGACTATACATGTACACCATTAAACAATATTAATGGCTTAGACTCTTTTAAGGTGGTTTTTTTTTTTTTTTTTTTTTTTTTACATTTTTCTTAGTTTGTAAATATTTGTGAAATTTTAATAAAAATTTCTTGGATAAGTTTTCAAAAACATTTTAAAACAAATATTTTACTCTGGGTATACACAGGTAAAGGCAATTAAAGGATAACCAGTTTTTCTCTTAATAACTTCTCAGTGGAGCAGCAAAAACATATGAAATTCACATCAAAGAGACTACGATAAGTAAAATAACTCAGTCGCAAATTGAAATGCAAAGTGTACCGTGGGGATACCTGCAAAAGAATGGAGTACCATTAGTGTGCAATTAAACAGATGCATCCACATTAAAAATCACGCAACTCAAGGAGTTGATCTTTAGTGTGAGATATGATCTCCTTTGTCACCAGTGTTTATTAGGCACTGTATTATCTTACTTAACATGACTTTCTTGATGAATTCTAGAGGCTAAATTGCTCTTCCCAATTTTTGAACTGTTTGAAAGTGATGGAAAGTTCCAAATATTTCCATAATGGATATCGTAGAAGCATCCCACACATGCTTGATGAAATTTGGATTAGAGGAATTTTCAAGGCTTACGTATAGAGGCGATATTCATATTTTTTAATCGTCTTTCCAAAGTATAAGTGGGATAAAATATGCCACAAGAATCAATAAACATGATTTAGAAAACGATATTTCACCATTAAGGATTTGTCTAGATCACGTTAACATAATTACGGTAAAAAAGTCGAATTAAATTTTCTTTTGCACTGCAAGGGGGCCTAATATAGCAATCCAATATACTGCAATAAAAAATCAAATTTTTTCCCCACCAAATCCATATCTTGAAATGTCCTTTACCACGTCATATCATGTTCCTAACTTTCCAAAGATCCTTCTGACCTCCAATATTACTAATGAGACTGAAAAAATTATTTTCAGTATCAAGTATCTGATGTTAAAAAGTTTTGCACTTGGATGTAAAATGTTGGATTGCTTTAGGGGATTGCTATTAAGCTAACTAGGGGCGCAAAAGATAATTAAATTCAACTTTTTGTACCGTAATTACGTTAGCTTGATCTAGGCAAGACTGTAATTGTGAAATACTGGTTTCTAAAACGTGTTTATTGTTACTTATGGTATATTTTATCCTACTTTTGCTTTGGATAATTAATTAAAATATATAAATATCGCCCCTATACGTAAGCCAGATCACTCCTATAATCCAAATTTCATCAGGCATGTGTGGGACACCTCTACGATATCCATTGTGGAAAGATTTAATGTATTTTGAACTTTCTATCACTTGCAAACTGTTCAAAATGTGGGTCGAGCAATTTAGCCTCCAGAATTCATCAATTAACTCATGTTAAGTAAGGAGAATACAGTGCCGAGTAAACACTGATGACAGGGTAGATCATATCTCACACTAAAGATCAACTCCTTGCGTTGCGTGATTTTAAATGTGGATGTATCTGTACAACTGCACACTTATGTTACTTCATTCTTTTGCATATGCTCCCACTATACACTTTGCATTTTAATTCGCGACGGAGCTGTTTTACTTTTCGTTATGTTACATAAATTTGTCTCTTCAATGTGAGTTTCATGTATTTATGCTGCTCCACTGAGAAGTTTTTAAGGGAAAAACTGGTTATCCTTGAATTTTTTGACCAGTGTATATAAAAGCGAATTCCTTCACTTGCTCATTCAAGCATCACTAATTCTCCTATTTTTTATTTAACGACAATCCTAAAATTTTTTACTTATCTTCCTTTTGTTGAAAAGGTAAGCTCTATCACGATTTAATTTAATCGCATCCATGGGCTTACAGAGACACATGTTTGTAATGTTATTTTTTCAAATTTGTACAGCCAAACAAAAATTTAACAAATTATTTTTCTGTTTGTATTTAAATGAAGTAAAAAATAATCTTCATTAATAAGATCCTTATTATAAGTGCTATGAAAGATATGAAATTAGAATGGAAATTTTTTCTAGACAGGCCCAACTAAAACCAAAAAACACAAATGGAAAAATATAAAGGAAGATAATAATTTTTGTACTTCTTGTTACATAATTCAAAAGTCATTATTTGTAATCCTTAGCTCTGAAGTTAACTGCACTTTTTGTTTTGTTTATTTAGAAGACACCAAAATAAAATATACAAGCAAAAATAATCATTACATTTTTTACAAGCTGCTTAAGTTAACAACTATTCTGATGGAGTTTTATAACAATTCCGAGGTTCTCCTTTTTGGCACCAGACGCCCAAAAACATTTACTATATCTCAGCACTAAATACATTATAAAAATTATTATAAGGCTGAGGGACATAAGGCGACTAAAGTTTTTATTAACATTTTCAGGATATTTAAAACATATTAATTGGATTTCTTAAAGAAATTTCAACTAAGAATGCATTAATTTTGTCTCTAAATAAATAATTTGTGATCTATATAATTGTTTTTTCGCTTTCCCTTTTCGCTAATTTTAAATTTTTGAATGGAGAGCGAGAGGGAAGAGACTTGGTGGTTCAAGTACAACCTTTTTTCGTATTACTGGAAACTCCTATGAATTAATTTAATGCACACATTATACTATGTTTTCTATTTGACATTCTGAATTAAGAGAAACCTCCCGCTATGCTTTTAAAACACAACATTTAATTTGATTCCAATGATTGGATCATTAGATACGAGTTTCGTTTGAGTCATATATACCTCCCGTTTTACATATAAAACACTACTATGATTTAAATTTATTCGATTGATTGGATCATCGGACACAAGTTCCCTGGAGTCATATATACCTCCCGCTATACATTTAAAGCACTACTATGATTTAAATGTATGCGATTCATTGGATCATCGGACACAAGTTCCCTGGAGTCATATATACCTCCCGCTATACATTTAAAACACTACTATGATTTAAATGTATGCGATTCATTGGATCATCGGGCACAAGTTCCCTGGAGTCATATATACCTCCCGCTATACATTTAAAACACTACTATGATTTAAATGTATGCGATTCATTGGATCATCGGACACAAGTTCCCTGGAGTCATATATACCTCCCGCTATACATTTAAAACACTACTATGATTTAAATGTATGCGATTCATTGGATCATCGGGCACAAGTTCCCTGGAGTCATATATACCTCCCGCTATACATTTAAAACACTACTATGATTTAAATGTATGCGATTCATTGGATCATCGGACACAAGTTCCCTGGAGTCATATATACCTCCCGCTATACATTTAAAACACTACTATGATTTAAATGTATGCGATTCATTGGATCATCGGCCACAAGTTCCCTGGAGTCATATATACCTCCCGCTATACATTTAAAACACTACTATGATTTAAATGTATGCGATTCATTGGATCATCGGACACAAGTTCCCTGGAGTCATATATACCTCCCGCTATACATTTAAAACACTACTATGATTTAAATGTATGCGATTCATTGGATCATCGGACACAAGTTCCCTGGAGTCATATATACCTCCCGCTATACATTTAAAACACTACTATGATTTAAATGTATGCGATTCATTGGATCATCGGACACAAGTTCCCTGGAGTCATATATACCTCCCGCTATACATTTAAAACACTACTATGATTTAAATGTATGCGATTCATTGGATCATCGGGCACAAGTTCCCTGGAGTCATATATACCTTCCTCTATATATTTGAAACACTACTATGATTTAAATTAATTCGATTCATTGGATCATCGGATACAAGTTCCCTGGAGTCATATATACCTCCCTCAATACATTTAAAACACTACTATGATTTAATTTGATTCCATTGATTGGATCATTTGGACACAAATTCTTTCGAGTCATATAGAATAGAACTCATTAAAGATTTTGTTGGCTTTTGTAGGTTGCTTCCATTAGACTTTTTAAGCATAGAATGATTCACGGATGCATTGTAATATGCATGCTATTGAATTAGCTATAATAAAAAGATATCTTCCATTATATATTTAAAACATTACTATGAATTCAGTGTGTGGTGAATTTGAGCCTGGTCTCTAATTCAGGAACTGTACTGAAACAACGAAGCAGCGAATCACAGAGGCTGCTCAACATGAAATCGCAGGCCTACGATGATCTTCAGTTTCATTAATTACTGACCATTTGATGTACGTGGTTCTCATGGTCGCTTTGTTTTAACTTCTAAATTACATGAGTTAATACAAGTTTTGCTTATGTAAAATTCTATTCTTATACTCGTATAAGTAGTTCTTAAATCGACTTATTTATGAAAAATTTTCTCAGCTATTTACATACTTACCAACTTGAAAAAAATCCGACACGCTTAATAGACATCTTGACATAGTTTGAGTGTAGCATTTTTGAATATTCTATTTTGTTCCTTGAAGAAAAAAAAAATTAAAAGTATGGTGTTCTACAGATTTTTCAAAAATTTAATTTTTGGTAAAAAAAAAAACTGTGTAAAATCTTTAATTTTGCAAACATTAAAAAATTTTACCCTCAATTTATGTAATATATTGGTAAGATTATATGTCAAAAATGTTTGGCATTTATCTTGATTAGTTTTGGAAAATTTTTTCCTTAAGTCTCCAATTTTTTTTTATTTTTTTTTTAATAATTTTTTTTTTTGAGATATGGGGCATTAAAGTTGAAAACGGAACTACGAATTGATGTATAGCACTTTACAAAAATATATCTAAAAATGATTTTAATTTAGCTGCATGAACACTTTTTGTACTGTTTTATTCAGAAATGTTTGATATATATATATTATATACAATTAATATATATATATATATATATATATATATATATATATATATATATATATATATATATATATATATTTATATACTATACTATATTTTTTTTTTTTTTTTTTTGTAGAATATTAATCTAAAAATTAAAGTTTTTGACGTTTTTAAACTCCTACTCCCCTTAAATGAAACACAATTCAATTCAACCTTCACCAAATGGTAACACTCACTACAAGTCAACTTTCATGAGACATCCCAATGATTTAACCGAAGTTTCCTTCAACCTTTTGCCCAGAAAAACCAAATACCTGACTTCCACCACTTCACCCTTCAGCATTACGATTCCTGAAGATTCCCTGCGACTGAGATGTCCTCTTCGATGTTATCAGAGCAGCATCCAGAAAATCGGCCAACTCCTAATCACATAGTCACGAATATCCCGATAGGCATCGGGAACCCGAACTTGATTACCTATGTTTACGATCCGAACCAGGTCTCAGTCTTTGTTATTTTATTTAATCCCCAGATGCTAAATCACTTTTTAACACTCACTTACCCACGAATGCGAAAGGAGGTGGGTTTCTTTTTCAGGGGGGCAGATCCAATTCGAATTTCATTTCCGAACGTTGTCGAGTTAGAATCACATATTTCGCATCGAATCCCTGTAAAGTGACAGTGATATATGTTGGTTCTATGATGGAATGCAGGTGGTTCTTCCATAAGCAAATATGTACTTCTGTTATGGTAGTGGGCTCTGGAAACCGATAATTTGCGATCAAATCCTCCCTGATGTGTTTATTTGGTTGGTTAGGTTTCCATGTGAATAAGATGTGTCAGTAGAGTATTTTGAACTGTTTGACTTGTAAGCTTTGTATCATGTTTAGGAGATTTTCGTGTTTGTATCATTAGCTCACTTTTCGATTTAATGCATGATTAGTAACTCTAGACCAGAATGTTTGTTTAACCTGCATGTTTCTGGATTTGCATGGATTACTGGGGTTCTAAGGGGTTTTTTTTACAGTAAAAAAAAAAAAAAAAGGGTTCCGCATCCTGCGTTTGTAGCGATCCACCCTTATAAGGTGAATATAAAAAAAAATTATAAATTACAGAAGTACACAGTCGTTCACAAAGGATTCCAAGACTTTGAACTGAGGTATATGGAGAGACAGAGATAAGAGACAGGTGATATTTTAGATAGACAGGTACGGAATTTTAAATACACTGGTATGCAAAATTAGTAGCTATATTGAAATGTGGAAACAAATTATTGTAAAATCGGAGTATAGCAGAATGAGTTCTTCGTTTCTTTCTGGATTAAGGATACTATGGTTGGTTGGTTGTTTTCAGATTATCTGGCGCCGTCAGAAACACGAGGGTTACAATGCGCCGAAACATTCGTCATTAGACAAGCCAACATACATTTACAAACACCCATGCCAACACGGGACTCGAGCCCCCTACCTCGCGGTCTAGAAGCTAGCACGCTAACCATTATACCGTTTGGTCTAAGGATACTATGATCCCTAACAATGGATTGGGCAGTACAAACGGTCACTTTAAAAGACTGCAATGGTTTTTCAAACACATATACGGGTTTTCAGTACCTCATTAATACCAGTTTTGTTTAGCGACACATACTTCCAAATGTAAATGGGCCTCATCAGTAAAACCATACACAGCCGTCATTAAATTTATTCTCATCAAAAAATTTTGCCAAACTGGTGTAATAATATTTTTTTTTTTGAGTCGATTATTTTTACTTTCAATTACCCATATGTATGCATTGGGTAATGAAAGTATAGTATTCGGTCAAAAAAAATTACATTTCTCCTCGTTTTGGAACATCCTGATTTAAAAAAAAGTGGTCTAGAAAAAATGTCTGACTGTGTGTATATGTGTACGTGGTCAGCATAACTCCCGAACAAATTGATTTACGATGTTCAAAATTGGTGTGCGGATTGGTGATGGTACAAGGACCTACCATTGAGGTTTTCGTCACAATCGCGTATGTGCATAAGGTAGCTGCCATTGAAAAAATCATATTTTTCAGTAATTGCTAAGAAAACGGCTGAAACGATTTTGATAAAAATCACTGTGGGAATGCATCTTTAGGTGTACTAAACATCCCCACCTCCGAAATTCTTGTAAAATTGCTTTAATGGAGTAAAAAGTTGAAAAACTAATGCCTCCAACACACAGTTCTCTTTGCCTGAACATAGCTCCTCAGCGATCGTTTTTTCTCATCTCCTCAGTGTCACTTATAAGCAGTGCCGGAACTAGGGGGGGGGGGGCAGGCGGGGCAGCTGCCCCGGGCGCTAACCAGAGGGGGAGCCGAAAAGCCAACAAAGCGCTATTTGTTGTATAAAGTTTAATATTTGGACAAAAGGATAATTTTTCATTAATAAATTTTCATTTTTTCTTAAAATTCTGGATGATCTTTAAGATATCCAACAGAAGAAAAAATCCACTAGAAAAAAAAATAATGCATTTCTGTACAAAGAAAGTAATAATCTATCCTTTTACAAAAGAATGACATCGAATTCTCCCTACCCCCTGGTGAAGAATAGGTTTGTGCTACATGGCAGGCTGCCAGAAATGCTAATTTAAAATCGCATTGGTAATATAGTCGCAATGTAGTTAGATAAAATTTAGCGTTACAACAATTTAATGCTGTTGAAATTTTCGTAAATTGAAATATGTCGAAGAAATTATTTGGGGCGCAGAATCGCAGAAAAGCAAAAGAAACTGCAAGAATATCCCAACCTTTTATCATCTTGGCTAGATCACGAGACTGAAACCAATGAAGGTAAGAATTTTTTTTTCATTTGTAACCTAATAAACTTTGGAAGATGTGTATTAAGGACAAGGGTTACGTTTGGGATATATCTCTTGCCAAATATATTTATTGTTCTCTAGGCGTCCGCAGGAATTTTTACAAGGGGCTGCAAGATGTTGAATTGTTTAGAAATCGTTTACTTTTGTTTTTGAGGTTGATTATCGTTAACTTTAAATTTTCATTGCAATTCCTAATGAAAATTAATTAGCAAAAAGTTAATTAACAATTGAAATAATTAACGATTGAAACGTTTTCTCTAAGAGAATAATTTAGTATTTCTTCAGCTAAAAACAGATTTTTTTTCCATTTTAACACATTTTGAATCGTGCTGAGTTTAAAAAAACTGGGGGTGTTGAACTTTGAACAACTTTCAATTCCCACTGTTTCCTTCATTTAATTTAGCAATTATTTTGGCTGTAAAAAATGACAGCTACCCTTTGCGCAAGCACGATTTTGACAAAAACCGTAACGCCAGGTGTAATGGCCAAAGTAGGTCAATCCGTTTGAAAGTAATGCTGACCACAGACAACACACGGACCCACAAACTTTTTTTCTAGAACACTTTTTTGATACAGAATGTTCTGAAACGTGAAGAAATGCAAAAAAATTATGCGATAAAAAGTTGAAAGATGAATGCCTGCTGCACAAGAATTCCTATTTATCGCAAAACAACGATTTTTTAAAAATAAAAACGAAAACAGTAAATTACTTCCTATCCAAATCTCAATTTAAATGCACTGACTAAATATGTGACTATATATTTTTAACAATATATTTTACTATATATTTTTAAATCCCTTATATTAACTTCACTTTTGTTTGAGTGTGCGTTTGAGCCTGGCGTACAAATCTGCGGATGCTTAATTAACCCCCTTCCCATCATCCTATCGTCCTGAAACTTGGCCAATTAGCTTAAAGCCCATGACAATACATTGTATTAAATTTTTAGGGATGTAACTGTCACCAAAAGGTCGATTTTACTATCTAATGTCATCACAACACTAGCAAATAAAATCCCATTGCTGGTTAAGACTTTTACCTGATGTCAAACGAAAATATTATAAAAATAAATAAAAAAATAAATTGGCTTGCGTGATAGCACGCATTTACGGCACGTTCCAGAATAAATTAAATCAGTTATAATTTGATTACTGGATGAAGTCTTGTTGCCAGTATTTTTTCAATTAAGATAAATAATTGTTCGGGCATCAATCCCATGTTAAGTTTTTTTTTTTTTTTTTTTTTTTTTAATCGACGCGGCATTTCGAAAGCATTTTAATAAATCATTAAAAAAAATACTTTTATTGTTAATAAATTGATAATTCTTATAAGGGATTTGATTAAAAAATTTGTTTTTTATAGGTTAAATTATTAACACTCCTACTTTTCTTTTTTGATCATATACAAGCATTCAAACATGTTTCGTAAAAAGAGAAAATGGAAGCATAAAAGTGCCTAAGTGTAAAATTTTATCTATTCCTAAATAATGAAAAAATAATAAAACATCAAGGCATGAATTCTAAAAATAGATCTCAAGGCCTTATTTTTCATAAAAAATAACGAAAAAGAAAGTATTTTCCACTAAGTGATAAATAAAATAAAAATAATCCAGTCTCCATGCTACGAGAAAAAGGCGCCACGCAACTATGAAACAAATAAGGAGTGCATTTTGTGTCTCTTGGTAGTTTATTTACTGCTGAAGATAATAGACACATTTTACTGCACTTTAATTGCAAAAAAAATAGTTCTATGATTTAATTATGTCTGAACGGATAGTGAAGCAATTGTTGGCAGCACTAAAGTATAAGCAAATGAGTAGAGTATTTGTGTTTATTGCTAAATTTTCAGCGTGTTTGCCGATTAACTTTTGAAATGTCAAAGAACTTATGGCTATAAGAAGGCAAGCTTCACCAAAACGTAAGTAAAGATATCACGCGGATTTTCCAAGTTGAGACCATAAAACCCGCCAAATTGTAAGGATTTCTAGGCGTGTGCCATTGCATTTGCACAGAGTTATATTGTCATTTTGACGACATTATTTTTCACCAAACAGATGTCATGTTCGTCAAATTTTGTCCATTGCATTGGTGAGAATTTTAAATTGTCCAAGAAAATGGAGAACTCACACATAGCACAGTAAGTAATATATTATTCATTCTATTATTAAAATGAGTTTCAATAAGTTTAAATTAATTGTTCTAAAATTAACATTTATGTGTTTACCAACTATTCAATGATTTTTGTAGACAAGTCATTAAATTAATTTGCTTTTGTGTTCAATGAGTTCTGGTAATATTCGGAAGCTTTTTAAATTTTTGTATTAGTATTTTACAGAAGAAAATATTTTTTGAAATGTAAAACAGCTTAATTGTTTATGATCTAAGACGTTTTGAAACCAGGTTAACCAGATTTTGTGTTAAAAAGTGTTACATATCATTCAACTATGTTCTTTTATTTCATTGTAACTGACATTATTTGTCTTTATGCAAGCAGAATGAACCCTGGTCATTAATAAGGGCTTGTCAAATATATTAATTTAAAATTTCAATTAATTAATTCTTTTATTGTTTGTTTCAAAACAGAATTTTACAAAGGAAAAACCTTTGTTAATTTTCAATGTATAAATAGTTAGCTTCAAATCTAAAAAATTATTGTGTGGGGGCGCCAAAATGAATTCTTGCCCCGGGTAAAAAGTGACCTAGTTCCGTCCCTGCTTATAAGAAAGGATAATATAAGAACTATCGAAAGTGGGGGGGGGGGGGGATTTTAGTTATCACAAAAATACCCATTTTGGCGAAGTTTTTTTTCCTTAAAGGCCCATACAAGAATTATTGCAAAAATATCACCAAACAGGCAATTTTTTTCTAAACAAATGATGGAAATATAAAAACGGTAAATGACACAAATTCACATATGTAATATAGTGTAATTGAAAGTTGTACGATGTTTCACAACCCTAGTTGAGGCTTTTTTTTTGTTTATACTTCGCAGTGTAATTATATTACAGAAAAATAAAATGTAAAAAAAATTCTTTCACTGTAACTGTCAATTAATCAACATGATTGAATATTTTTTTATAGATATTACTCTAATTTTGCCAAACACACACTTTTCATTCCGGTTTACAGTAGAGTATATACATTTTACATAAAAAGAAATGAAAAACTATAAAAGTTTGCAATTAGAATGTTCCGAAGCCTGCAAGTGTATTATTTTTTTTTTAAAGAAAATTATGATGAATGGCAGTAGTATAAAAAAATACATAGAAGTGCTCCTTCAATAAATTGCGTCATATTTTTGACTGTCAAGAATACTTAAAGTGAGATTGATGATGAATAGAACATTTTAGATAAGATTGTTTTGAAATTACTTCAGTTTCAATGATAAAATGTTTCACACGGTCCTTAAAAAAAATTTCCAGTAGTTTTCTCTTTTATTCTCTTTGATTCAAAATTACTATTGTACTACTGATTATCTGAGCATAATTACATTTTTGTATGCAAAGTATGCAAGTTTATGTTTTTTGTATACAAGTTTATTTGTAGTTGATTGTAAAAGAACATAGTAAATGAATAAAAATCTCAATGATTCTTTCGACTGAAATTCATCAACAAAATAAGCAGTCAAAATAACAAAATAAAATTTTTGAAATTTGACAAATATCATATATTCTGAATATCAGATGTTCTTTTATTTAATAAAAGACTATTTAAAAATTATGTTTCGAACTATAGTTTACCATATTAAAGTTAAATATATTTCTTCTTTTCGAGAAAAAAATCTTTTGAAGTTATTACGCATTGGATTATTTTATATTACACTTTTTACTTTCAATTACCCATATGTATGCATAGGGTAATAAAAGTATAGCATTCGGTCAAAAAAAAAAAAAAAATCACTTTGCATTTCTCCACGTTTTGGAACATAATGATTTCAAAAAAGTGATCTACAAAAAATGTCTGTCTGTGTGTGCGTGGTCAGCATAACACACCCGAACAAATTGACCTACGATGTTTAAGTTTAGTGTACGGGTTGGTGGTGGCACAAGGACCACGAACTTATTTTTTTTATTAAATTCTAAATGTTTCGAAAAGGCAATAAACACACAAATTTCTGCTCACAGAACTTTTTTAAATTTGAAACCAAAGTTCGCTTGTTAGGTTTGCCGGGAAAACGGCACATTAGGGTCGAAACGAATGTAATGTCAATAAATCTGAAACAGCTAGGCTTGAAACCCAGAAGCGGAAACCAGTTTTGCAAGTTTCTCTCGAATCGCGCCAACCAGTACGGGATATAGCAATTGTCTACCAAACCATCGCCAACTATTTATCAGAAACCTCACGATAACTATAGAAACGGAAGGATGTTTTGACGTCACAGATATAAAGTAGCGTTTTGATCTGACTGCGATCGGACGAGGTTTTCGGGCATTTTCTTTTCTTAATATTTAACTAATCTTTTTAAAGAACTTTTGTTAACTAACGGTTTTTATCAAAATCGCTGTGAAAATAAATGCCTTTCAAAATGTTCTAAACATCTCCAACTCCGAAATTCCCGTAGATATTCGATAAAGGCGAAAAAAGTATAAAAGACGAATGCCTTTAGCACAGAGCTCTACTGATTTGATCATTGTGCAAATTTTTGCTATTAAGTTTACCATTCTTCAAAATTAATGTTATTGGTGACGGCACCATCTATCTGAATATATATCAGGACAAATAATCTTCTTTTAAAGCTTTCTATCCAATAAACTTAAAAAGAATCTTCTTAGTATTGAAATCCAAGAAGAAAAAAAGCCATCATTATCGAATTACTAGAACGTCTCGGACAAATTGATAACCGTCTCAATATGTTTGAACTTTTTGATTGAACAAGAGTCTAGCAGTTCGTGTCTCCATCAGCTCGCCATAAATCAAAATAACCGCCAATTAATGTCCAAAAATCACTTTGTTGGCAGACCAGTTGAGAGAAGATGGCTGGATCCCATCGCCCAGCTCCAGGCATTGTTGAACCCCTATAATAAATCATCGAAGTACATTGTTATCTAATATAATTCTCGCTGTAAGGTGAAATCTTCAAAAAAGGTATCTATTTTTCCTTATATGGACGTGAGACTGAGAACTGTAATTAGGCATCGGATCGCTTACACTGACGGGTGGTAACAATATCCGATGTTAGTAATTTGGAGTTGGCGCCAACCAGGAAACCGCAAAATTGTACCCTTTAAATGAAACGCTGGTCTTGGGGAATTTTACGTGGAATGTTTGTTTTCTAAATTTTTCAATGGAAATAATAATTTCACTGAATATTTATCGCGTGGTTTCAAAGAAGGTAGAAAAATCAATTTAGAGAAAATATTTTTACCTATGAACATTACGATAATTTGAATATGATATTGTAGTTTTTTACTTTCAATTACCAATATGTATGCTTAGGGTAATAAAGTATCGCAATCGGTAAAGAAAAAATTTCTTTTTCTTTTTTTGTGTGTCATTTCTCGTTTTGGAACATCCTGATTCAAAAAAGTTATCTACAAAAAAATGTCTGTCCATTTGTTTATGTGTACGTGGTCAGCATAACTCCCGAACAAATTGACCTACGATGTTCAAATTTGGTGTGCGGGTTGGTGGGGGCACCAGGACCTACCATTAAGGTTTTCGTCAAAATCGCGCATGCGCATAAAGTAGAAACAATTGAAAAAATCATGTTTTTCAGTAATTGCTGAAAAAATGTCTCTAACGATTTTGATCAAAATTGCTGTGGTAATGCCTCTGAAGGTGTTCTAAACATTCCCACCTCCGAAATTCCCATAAAAATGCCATACAAGCGTGAAAAGTTGAAAAACGCGTGCCTTTAACAAAGAGCTTTCTACCCTTGAGCATCTTCCATCAACTATGGTTTTTGTAACGTTTCACGCACAAGCAAGGACAATGTAAAGTCTATCAAATAAAGTCACAATTTTTGCCATTTTGGCGTTTTTTTTTTTCTTTTCTCGTATAAAATTTTTTTTTCAAAAATATCGCCAAACTGGCCATTTTTATTCAAATGAAAGAAAATAAGAAAATGGTGAGTAACACAATGTCAAATTTTACTGCAATGCCCAATGTTATATAGTGTAATTGAAAGTTGTGCGATGTTCCACACCTCTAGTTTTTAATGGTTTTTTACAGTAGTTCCAATTTCCAGCATATATTTAGAAATATGACAGGCCCCATTTTCCTCGGGGATTCCACAAGAAAGACCACTACTTAATAGACTTTGGCTTCAATTGACGGCATATATCACCCCTACATTAAATCGACGAGTATCGTTTCTATAACAAGCACAATCATTCAGACTATCTGATAGGCGCTATTTTCTTGATAGGCAGACAGTAGTATAATAATGAGTAAAGCGTAGTAGCTTTTTTTACGTCGCTGGTGATTGATCGTGAGACCTTTGGTTTCTCAGCTAGATACTCTATCCACTAGGCAAAAACGATATGTGGTGTCTAGGTTTTGTATCAGTTATTTGCACACAAGACCACCACATAGTTCCTTCCCAGTGAGTCACGAAGGGACGAACTATTGAGTTGCTTGCGCGCGCGGCAGTGAGTCGCCGGAGAATGCTTGCTGTTTGGCAGTGAGTCGTCAATGATTCTGAGATGATTGTGTGGAAGTCGTGCAGTATTTTCAGAAGGTGCCGATAGATGGCAGCATGATTCCGTTGTCCGATAGTCACCAATAAAGCGTAGTAACTTTTTCTTTTTGCTGTTGCTGGGGATTGATCGTTTGACCTTTGGTTTCCTGGCCAGTTACTCTATCCACTAGACAAAAGAGATCTCAGGTGTCTAGGAGTTGTATCTGTTATTTGTACACTAGACCACCACAATAAGTGCTGTAAAAATATCGCGTCGATAAGTAATCGATGGCAATTTCAAGTACCATTTATTCCAAGTAAACCAACTTCACTTAATTACTCAAGGAATAACTGTTGTATCCCATTACCATTTCACTTCACGGTGGGGTCTTTTGAAAAAATGCAATCCATCCAAGACAAGCTCAACACACTTTCTCTGATTTACACATACATTGAGAGACTGTGTTTGTTTTCGGTCCATTATATGCAGCCTGCCTTCATTTAATAGATCATTCTTCCATTATTTAGCGCGCCAGGGGTTGGTGATGCATCTACCAAATCGTAATCACAATGGAACGAAAGAGGTAGACGACCGCATTTTCTAGATATGCTATTAAATAGCTGTAGACATTGGATAAACATATTATAGAAAGTATTTTATGGAGATAATACATTAACTCGGTATTTTATTTTAATTCTTCGCTATACTTCTTAAACAATGTTTCATAAAAAGTAATTTAAATTAATTTTTTTTTA
This sequence comes from Linyphia triangularis, assembly GCA_963978545.1. Classification (NCBI taxonomy): domain Eukaryota; kingdom Metazoa; phylum Arthropoda; class Arachnida; order Araneae; family Linyphiidae; genus Linyphia; species Linyphia triangularis. The sequence goes on along the minus strand of OZ021723.1, from coordinate 95,431,185 downwards.
CTTATACATACTTTTTATATAGGGTGTCATAAAGTGGCTTTTACGTGGTTCATTTTATGTAACAATTAGAGAGTATGAATCCTCGATAAGAAAAGCAAGGACTATTAAAAAGATAGAGATATTTCATTGGCAATAAATTTTAAAAGTTGCAGAAATTTAATTTTTATACAAATCCTGCAGGGGGGACAGGTCAATTACAAAAGTGTTCTTCATATTAATAATATTATTAATAACATAAAACTAACACTCCATTCTTTAAAATTCGCCGAAATAGAATGTCTTCAAGAATATAACTTATAACCAATTAAATAATCAATTTTGGTTATAGCGTCTAATTTTCTTCTTGTAAAATGGTTTAAGTCATAATTTTAAATGCTTTCTATTTCATTCAATTCTAAAGATAGAGGGTTAATTTTTCGCATTAATGTGATTTTTCCCAGCGAAAACTTTTGAAGACTTATCCTTTTCATCTATTAATTATAAAACTACAATTCAATACATAATATATATTATAAAAACTACAATTCAATATATAATATATATTATAAAGACTACAATTCTATAAATATTAAAATTTTTATTGGACATCATTTTAAAATAGATTATACATGAAAATATCTAAATATTTTTAGAATATCTTACCTTAATTTAATGGTTTTCTAATTCCTTATATTAAGTTTGATTTTGTGTGTTTCTTTGTGGCGGACAAAATCTTCGGATGGCTATTTAAACCACTGGCTATCGTTCAACTGAGCTGAAATTTAATAGATAAGTTCGTTGTCGATGATAATGCATTCTGTCAAGTTTTGTGGCAAAATAATAATAAAAATAATACTCAATAGCATTGAATGAATAGTTTATTCATGGTGGTCAAACCTATTCGAAAATTATATGTAAGCTCAAAATAACTTGAATAACATGAAATTCAACGTAAATGTTGGTTGTTTTCAGATTATCTGCCACCGTCAGCAACACGAGGGCTATAATGCGCTGAAACATTCGTCATTAGACAAGCCAACATACATTTACAAACACCCATGCCTGACACGGGACTTGGAGCCCGCAACCTCGTGGTGATTCATAAAAGGGATTTATCGTAAAAACTCTTTTTTGAGTTACATTTTTCAATTAGCACTGATTCCTAATTTCCCAATTTTAATAATTAAAGAAATAAATCCGGCCACAGCCTTTTTAGAGCACCTTTCGATCATAATCGCATATTTACAAAAAGTAAAAATCAAATTAAAACTCTCTGGTATATTTCAATAGCTATTTTAATTTTTTCAATGAACATATGTGTTGTAATTACTTTCAATTACCCATACGTTAACATAGGACAATACAAGTATTGCTTTCAATATAAAAAAAAAAAATCGATTTTTTTTTTATCTCTTTGCATCTCGACACATTTTGGAAAGCTCTGAGCTAAAAAAAAGCTGTCTAGAAAATGTCTGTGCATCTGTACGTGGTCAACATAACTCCTGAATGAACTAACCTATGATGTTCAACTTTGGTAAAAGGATAAGTGGTTCCCATGTGACGTGTTATTTAGATTTTCGTCAAAACTGTACATGCGCAGAAGGTTCTTGAAAAAAATTATGTTTTTCAACAGTTGCCCTAACACGGCTGGATTAAATTTTGATCAAAATCTCAATGGTAATGCCTTTTACGGTGCTTTTAACATCCTCATCTCCATAATCTATGTAGAAATGTGATAAACACTTAAGAAGTTTAAAAATGAATTTTTTTGATACAGGGTTCTCTTACATTGAGCATTGCTCACCAACAACAGTTTCTCCTCTGTTTCACTTACAAAGGTTGCTAATGTATTGTTTATATAAATAAAAAAAAAAAAAGAAATGAAAAAAAAGAAAAGAAAAAACAAAGAAAGAAGCACAAAAAAAAGAAAGAAACATCGCTAATTTTGCCATTTTGGTACTGTTTTCCCCCCCTCCCCCCCATTTCAGTCAGTGTAGTAGTTACTTCCAAAATAGTCGCCAAACTACTATTTTTTTAAATTATTGAAAATATGAAAACATTAAATTCACAAAATTCCAAATTTAGTTGCATTGGCCAGTATTAAGGGTATCTGAAAGTGTGCAATGATGTTCTATTAATTTTATCTTAATTTTAGCTGTGCTTGTAATTTTAAGCAACGCTATAATGAAACACCATTATGCAAATCAACCACCCAACATGTTCCACCAAAGCCACCTATTAACAAGCACTCAGATTTGACACAATCGCTATAGCAAATAACTAATTTAAAAAATTTCAGTGAATACGGATGGTATGTTCATAGTTGCCTTCGGTTCCACTCAAACGTTTCAGTCGGCGCGTTTTTCACAAGACTCTTGTGAAGTAACCGGTATCTGGCAATCATATGCAATCGGAATCTGTCCACCAGGATCGTTTTCAGATGAGAGTAAAAAAAAATGGAGGAAGAGAAAGTAATTTCTCTATATCGCTGAAATGAATTGACTTATGTAAAAAAAACGAGCCAATAATGTTAGATTGTTTGGTTTAAAAAAAAAAAAAAAAAAAAAAAAAAAAAAAAAAAAAAAAAAAAAAAAAAAAAAAACCTTATGATTTAAAAATAAATAATAATTCCCTGGAAAATAATTTGGTGTAACTCAGAAAAAAAAATAGTTATTAATGCAACTATTTACTATAATTACACTTTTTCAAGTGAAGTAAAATGCTTATTTGACAAGTGCGATAGCACGAGTCAAATAGTTTGTTGAGTTTGAAAAAAGTAATTTCGCAAGTCTTAAATACAATATTTTTTATAATCACGTGCAAAAAATATCTTTTATACATATATAAACTAATGTTGGCAATTTCACTCAATGAATTTCTTCTAAAAATATATCATTTCTATACCAAAATTACTTAAAATTTGAGCACGAGGCGAACGGAAAACTATTTTACCGCACTATTTCATTAAAGTTACGTCCCCGCACTTAGTGCTTTCCTTGTGCTGCTTTCACCCCGATTTCTGAATGAAAAAAGTTTATTTTTTTGCAAGTTATAAAAATACATTTATTTATGTATTATACTCAGGATAAAAGTAATCCAAAACCGTATTTATTCCGCACACTATTAATCCAGTTATGTATTATTTCCATCTATGCCTTTCACATTGATTCCATCAGTCTAACCAAAGTTGGACAGATAGCTATAATTTTCACTGTTTTCATGATCGTGCATAAATTCTTTTGCTAACAAAATATAAAAAAATGGCAACGGTAATGAAGTGAATAAGCATGCTAAAAACAAAACAGTTTTACCAACAAAATTAAAATTCCAAAAAAATTCACAAAATCTTTTATTGACTCTTCAGTTTGCAAGAAACCGTAACATCTAGAAAAATACTATGATTTTGACATAATGACACATGCATCGTTAGAGTGATCCCTAGTGTAAGTTTTATGTTTTCATTGGATTATTGAACCAACCATGTTTTGAAATAAACATTAGGTGTCAGATTGCAGTTAAAATGCGTTATGCGCCCCCCACTTTGACGACTTTGAAAAATTTCCCCAAGTTGCATTGACTCTACTACTACTGAATTGAAGTACAGGTTTGCCGAAATAGATGCCAAGTTGTAATAGAACCATACAGGCGCCAGGTTACCATACTTCGCGCAAAATCACCCCCCTAAAAATAGGGGAGGGGGCTTATAACACATTCTAACCCAGCTATTTTATCTAGTTTCAATGTGTAGCTTAAATTAAATTCGAATCCGTTTTCATTCACTAACAATTTTTAAAAAATGTACAATTTTTATGTTGTTTTTAAATCTATTTTTGCTTTTTTTTGGCAAAACATTGTAAACTTTAAGAGAGTAGTGTTGCTTGTCATTGTAATCTTGGATTGGCAAAGTATTCATGTTCTTAATTGCCCTCAAAGGAATCATTTTAGTTTTGCAGCTGTTATATTAGTAGCATCGGAACAACTGTAAACATAAGGTATCGCAGTTGTAATCTTGTTTTGACGGGATTGAGGATGTAAATACTGTCCTGGTCTCTTTAGTCGATATGTACATAACAAAATTCTTGTACAGTAAAATGATCTGGAAAGTAAAAAATTATAAAAAAACCCCATATTTTTGTATTTTTAAAAACTCCATATTTTTGTAACTTTTTAAAATTTTCCATTCTTCTTCTATTCAATTCAGAGCTATTTTAATTTTGTTTGTACATTATCTCTAAGTACTTTATATAAATGTTTCTACACAATGTTAAGATTTACTGTACCGTCTCCTTTGGCAACTTTTAAAAAAAATCGCCAAATTGAAAATTATGTCAAAAGGCTGTGTCGCCAAATCCAAAATGGCGTCAAAACACTCCGTGTTGTCAAATTCAAACGGTCACTAGGGTTATCCGAAAACCTAGGGGACGGGTTGCCACATTCAGCGCCGAATCGCCTACTTTCAAAACTGAGCCAAGGGGGAGCGTACAGTAAATCTTAACCAAATGCCCAAACGCCAAATATGCACCACACCAGCCATCAAGATGTCTCTGTGCTTCATTTGTTTTGTTTTATTGATTAGTTGCTTATTATGTCGTAATTTATTATTTGCATTTAATGTTTTCATTCGTGATTTTATCTTAACGTAGTCATTTTGAATCGTTCGCCAAATTTGTCTATGACACTTTTTAAAAATTGTGCCAAGGGTTTAGTCATTTCTGTACCACATGGTAGTTTATTTCTTTCGGGATCTGATCTGGTGAATTGCGCCCATTGCATTCTCTACAACCTTGTAGACCGCTACCATATTTTTCATATTCTAAAAGAGCTATTGTTACCACAGAATAATGACTATCCTACAAGAATTCTTTTTTTTCTGATTAATTTATTTCCGAATGAAAACTTTGTGAAGTCATTGATATGTGAGCAGGAAAATAAATGAATCAAGTGCAAATACTAATGCGCTGATAGAGTATCTTACTCGAACGCTCAACGTATGAGTAGTCACACATAATTTTTTATTATTATTATCATTATTATTTTCAAAAAGATTTAGAATAAAATCTACAAACAAATCATCTCTTCTATTTTGCCAAATTTTGTAAAAAATTATAATTAGAATTAAGAATAAGTGATAGATATTTTCTGATGGATGCTTTGTAGTTGATATGTATAACTAGCACATAACAACACAAATGAGACATATTTCTTAAATTCTATAATATCTCGCTTTTATTTCCTATCAAACACAGTACAATTAAAAAAAAAAAAAATCAATTTCTTTTACGAATTTTTGTTTTCTAACTTTTTCGATTATGCTTATTTTTTTTTTATGAACTAGATACAGTGCTGAATTATATTTTAATAGTTAAACTACTTTTGAATGTTTCGTATGGACATATCAATATCGAAATTATTCTGAAATTGTTACGTTTTTGATCAATGGAACACGTAAAAATGAAGAATATAACCCCCATTACATTTGCAGCTTCATCTTGTCTTAAAATTATACGATTCAAACCTCCTTCTAGAAGACGACAACAACTCCACGATGTCTTCCCCTGAGAGAGACAAAGACCCGAATGCACCAAAATCCCCCAAACGTTTCCTGAAAGAGACTCCCCCTAAAAAGAAGAGTAATCCACAGATAATCACTCCACCACAGGACAGTCCTCCAAAAAGACCCAGGAGGAGCACTGCTGCAAAAGAGAATCCTCCTTCTCTTCCAAAAAACACCAGAAGGAGTACTGACGAAAAAGAGAATCCTCCTCCTCGTAAGAGTCCAAAGAAGAGTACGCCGAAGAGACCAAAGAAGCCTCCAGCCCTGAAGCCAACCTTTCCAGCTAAGGAGATCTCATCAATGTTAGGAAAAGGTGGAAGAGGAAAGAGCAAAGTTTCTCCAGGAGTCTCCCTGTACCTGGGAGCCGTGCATGAGTACTTGGCTACTGAGATTCTGGAGAGGGCTGGGAACAATGCAGTCAGTCGGGGCAGCCGTACCATACAGACCAGGGACGTGATTACTGCCATTCACACTGATGCCGAGCTGGAGCATTGCCTTGGAGATGTGACACCTTAAGGAAATCGAAAAGGGAAAAGCTGGACCGCCTCCTCTAAAAATAAGACAGAGCTAACCAGTGTATTGTGTATTATTATTATTATATTTTTATTCAAATTGGAGAGTTGTTAATGAAAGTTGGTGTTAAATTATGTTTCATTAAGTAAATAAATCGCCAGTTTGTTATAGAAATATTTTTTTTTCTTTCTTAGTTTGTAGATGAGATGATTCTAACACCATGATAGTTTTCTGACAGATTTTATTTGAGGTTCTATGCCTCAGTGTTGTGAGAAAAATATACAAACCCAAATACAAATGTGATGACCAACTACAGGCACAATGTCGATCTAGTTTAGCCCAATTTAACTTTTCAGAACAATCGCCTAGAATAAATTCAGCTGTCTTTTAAAACTGTTGACTCCGGTACAATTTACGATGTGATCCGGCAGATTGTTCCACTTATCGACCATTTAATTCTAAAAGTAATCTGTCCTATTCTCCAAGTTAAAATGTGATTTAAATAGCTTATATGCACCCTATTTGATAAATTTAAGCCTAGTCTAATCCCCTCTACATACTTCTTTCTTCCGATGAATAAACATTAAGGTTAGTCAATCTATTAGCATAATAAATTGTCGATCATTCATCTGTGTGTCTGTGGTCAGCTTTCGCTTACAAAATTATAAGTACTACGCGGTATGCTAGAAGATAAATCTCGTAAAGATGAGTTTATCAAAATTTTACTGGGAAATGTTTTAAAATTTAACCGGCAATAGTTTCACTTAACAAACTTAGTGCCAAATAGAGCTATTTGGTTTAATCTTAGATATTGGGTGAAAATTTTTCTTTTCAAATTTCTCATCAACTTACCGCTTACCTACATTTTGTTTAGAAAAATGTCTAAAGCGTTACTATGTCTGATTATCATTTTGAGGTTAATTTTAGTTATTAAATGTTGAATATTCTTGTATACTATATGCTGCTTACTTAATTTAAAACTCTGCAAAGTTTGATGCAACTTGATTTCATTTTGTAATTTTTATTTTACAAAATAATGGTATATTGCTCTAAAAAATTATATACGAGTGGTTACATTAAACAAATCAAATAAGTTGGTGTGTCAGGATGAAAAATAACTGAAGCTTTAAATTTTACATTTCGCATTCATCTTTCAGAACCCAATACCATCCTTATTGCAAGGGCGCAACCAGGCTAGACGCGTTATCTTAATGCAGCCTAAAACACCGAGACATCGGTACTGAACCATTCAAGAGGTTTTACTCAATTGATTTTCACTCTTTTCATAACTTAAGATAAAAAGTCTCTATCCGAAGTATCTTATCTTTAAATGCCAATTTATGGCATAGCAGTTATCTTTCGAGGAAATGTCTTATCCTCGTGGTTCGTGTGTTTTTTCGTTTATATTTGGAAATGTGGTTTATTGGTGATGGAAAGATGATTCATAAACTGGTATTAAAATGGATAATCTACTATTTTTTTTAAGCCTGTAGTGGTTTATGGACTGCTTTATAGATTATAAATTTGGATATTTTTAAAAACACTTTTTAAGCCTGCTTTCTTGTTGAAAGAAATTTTAAGGTATAAAAAATTAAAAATTACTCACTCATACAAAACTAAATATATATATATATTGGATGAAGAAATCGATGTTGAATCTTGAAATGTAGTAAATGAAAACCAACTTAATGTTTGCCTTTTTTTTTTTTTTTTTTTTTTTTTTTTTTTAAATTTAGATTAAAATTTTAATAATTTTTTGGTAAAATGCTTGACAATGGTTTTTTTTTAAAGTATAAGCCAAATGAGGTTTAGTAGGAAGTAAATATACAAGAAAAAAGAATTTTCGAAGATGACTTTTTTATGTATGGTAACGTTTTTAACATACATAAAAATGTCGTTCATTACTGTAACGAGTAACGTCGCAATAAACTCGTTCAACTCATGATCCAATCTCATCGATTCTAATTCCTTTTTATATTCCCTTACAATTCTCTTACTCTCGAATGATTAAAATTTATTTTACCAACAATTATGGATCCATATTTATAAATGGACCGTAACAAACAGGCTGCAACACAACTGAAGTAAAGACACTTTGATCACGCGGAAGCGCGTTTCAAATAGCCAAATTGGCAAAGCATGCTCTTTCTCCTAGTTGCCTAGCACGTTATAGTTAAACATTCTGAGGTTTTCCGCTTTTCAAGCTATGCAACTAAATTAATTATTATTCTTTTCTTTTTTAATTATTTTAGAATGGCAATTTCTTGTTGAGCATTTAATTGCAGAAACAGATGGGGAAAATTGTTAGAGGCTGGATCGGAACTTCAGTTTCATATCTTTAAGTTTAAGCACATAACTCGAGGTTTAGTCTTTTTTATATACATTCGGGATATAAAAACAAACTTGTAAGGAATAGTTTGTTTTTTTAGTGATTTGATGACATTATCATTCATTGTTTCAAACCGATTTATTGTTCAGATACTTTTAACGACTAGTTCAATACATGATTACTTCTTTTATACTTTGGTTTTTTCGGTATATCGAATGCTAAATATAATTAGGAAACCGTATTCTGCTTTTTAGATATGAATATTTTCAACAAAAATCTGTTTCGCATAAAAATATGCTGTAATATTGGAACCGAAAATCAATCGCCGAAATACTATGCACTTAAAGCTTTTATGTTCAACTGTTTTGAATTTCACTTGTATGTATAATTGAGCAACCATACAGGAATCTACTGAGTGTATAAAACTGATTTTACGAGCCAAGCTTATGATGTTGAAGGAAAACTGCCAAACTACTATAAATATCAATTTTAAATAAAGAATTATAATAAATGAATTTCTAATAACTGAAAAAATTAAATTTTATCATCAAATTGAAAACGAAGTGTGTTTTGAAGACCTTCACGAGTCACAGATGACGAAGCAAATTATAGATCGGTATTGTTGCGTGAATGGGTTCGGAAGATTTGAAGCCAAAGCAGATTAACACTTGCAGAAATTTATTCCGATATCACAGATTCTTTTACAAAACCTGAACTTCTCGTTCTAGAAGACTCAATACAGCTCTTTACACAACAATAGAGCTCAAACAGCAGTTAAAAAACTTCACAACTGCTACAAATCGCCGCAAAAGACAATGCAATACAGTTCGCTTTAGAACTACTCTGAATGCTCACTGAGACTCAATATCTCAACTCAGTAATTCCAGTCAACTAACTGACTCAACTCACGACCAGCCTTATATAGGAGTCAAACCTTTTTGAAACTTCTAGAGGTAGATATTTGGAAAACTTTCCAGATCGTAGTCGAAAAGTCCTATACATGTACATGGCGATCGAAAATGTCCCCAAATGGTCGCCAAGTTTGGCGACAAAAATTAGTCACCAAAAACCATCGCCAACTTGGCTCTATCTCGCCAATTTGGCGAGATTGCCATAACCATAATGTAAAATTGTCTACTTATTTTGAAAAGAAAGTTAGAGGGAAATCATTTGAGAGAAATCATCTTATCTTTGATGAAGAATGCTTGTTCTACACACATAAAATACAATATTTTTTCAATTGCTTAACAAATAAAGAGAATTCTGCCGCACTACAAAAGTGTAAGTTATGAAACAATCTATATAAATAAAACTGACTTTCTGTCACACGGATTTGGGGACCGTTTCACGTAAAAACTACCTAACGGATTAGGATGAAATTTGGTATATCGCTTTATTAAACGACCAGGAGTAAAATAGGCGATATATTTTTAATTTTAATTGAGTTTTAAAATTTCCGAAATAATTTTTTTGGGTGTTTTTAAGCAGACACAATTTAGTATTTCCTGAATGACAACTGAATGACAATCTTCGTTTGGTTTGTTTTGAAAATCGCAAATGATATTCTACATTCACAATGCCTAGAAAAAAACGCCCATCATTAAGCAAAATAAACAAAAAAGTTTTTCAAAAACGTTTAAAGAGGAACGAATTACAAAATGACAACCAAGAAGCTTCGACTTCGCGGCAGCCGGACATTTCCCCAGAGGACAGATTAGCGTCGCAACGGCGACGCCAGGAGTCTGTAAGGAGTAGAGAAACATCAGAGAGGCATGCCGTTCGTTTAGAAGCCGATCGGCTAAGACATGCCGAACTAAACGAACAAAGAATGAATTTACAATGGGGTAATAAACTTTTATATTACTTTTATTTAGTACCAAAAACTGAGTTTATCCGTCAACGACGGGCCACGCAGCTAGTTACATATTAAAATGCAGTTTTCTTAAAAACGTCGAAAAGTCAGGTATCATATTTGCACGAATTGTTCTCAGTTAACTCCACGATATTTGAAGTTTCAAAATACTGTTTAATATACACATATATTTAAAACTAGCATTTTACTTTTACGGGCACTGTTTATTAATTAAGAATTTAACATAAAATAGTACTTAAATTAAGAGTAATCTTCTGGAATTAATAAACTGTGTTATCTTAATTTTCCCGCTTTAATCTTCAAAACAAATGGATCGTAAATATAAAACTTAAAACGAATCTTCAAACAAATTATTGATTGCATAAACTTGTATTTCGGTTAGTGTTTGAAACTTTTAGTTAAGATCTCATGTTGAGGCAAAGTAATTGATGGTATGTAGGATAACAGGAATTTTTCTGATGCATTTTCAAGAAAAATTTCTTTTACGATTGCAAATATAAAAACTGAATAAGAATTTAAAATTGTTTTCAATTTTCTTACAATCACAAATATGCACCAGTCCAATCAGCTTGAAAACCTATGTGTTCTTCAATTTTTAATTTTTTTTACAAGAATGAAATTGTGAGACAAAATCTCTCCAAAATGAATCCAACAACCTTGCGTACAACATTATCAGACGATCATAAAATAAAAAAGCTGCACTCCCTGATTAGATGTAATGTAACGTCCCAATAGTTCATAATTTGTGATGGAGCAGGTGCATCTGTTAAAATTATTTTTAAAATACGACGGAAAAAATTAAATATATTTTTATTATTTGTCAGTGTCAATTGCTTGTCAATTTTTCAACTTTTCTGAGAAGAACCAAAATAATTCCATCAAAGAACCACGTGCGGTCCGTGGATTGCCGATCGTTGCTTTATGTCAAAGTATCAAACCGTTATGTATGACTTAGAAAGATTCGATTTGAGAGGATAATATCGTTCATCTGACAAGTAAAATAAATATTTTTGAACATCAGTAAAAGCTAGGAGTGTGGAACATCGCACAACCTTCAATTGCACTTTAATATTGGTCAAAATGTATGGGTTATTTACCGTTTTCATATTTTCACTCATTTGAATAAAAATGGCCAGTTTGGCGATATTTTTGGCAATAATTTTTCACTGGGGAAAAAAAACCTCTCCAAAATGGTGAAATTGGCGATGCTATTCGATAGACATTACATTGTTCTTTCTTGTGCGTGAAAGAGAAAAAAAAATCAATCGTTGTTGGGAAATGCTCAAAGGCAGAGATCTCTGTGTAAAAGACACTCGTTTTTCAACTTTGTACGTTTATATTGCATTAGCACAGAGATTTTAATCAAAATCGTTAGAGCCATTTCTTAATGATGTCTAAAAAAAACTATTTTTCATGATTTAATCCTTATGAGCATGAGAGATTTTGACGAAAACCTTAATGGCCACCAATAATCAGCACTCAAAATTTGAACATCGTAGGTCAATTTGCAAATTGACCTACGATGTTCAAATTTGTTCATGAACATGTTCAAGATTTATTCTGACTTCTACACACAGACATACATTTTTTGTAGGATTTTTTTTTTAAAATCAGGGTGTTCCAAAACGTGGAGATATGCAAAAAAATCGATTTTTTTTATTCCAGTGCTATACTTTCATTAACCTATGTAAACATATGGGTAGTTGAAAGTAAAAAGTCCAATAATTAAAAACATGTGAAAACAGCTTTTGTTAAAAATACTCTACAGTCAAGACTCAAAGTTAGAATTCTTCGGTAAAATAGAAACATAATAAAGAATTACTCATAAGAAAGAACTGAAAACCCAAAATAAGAAAAGAACGTAAACTCCATATTTGTCTAAATGGCTGATGAATTTGCTTTTAAAGAATTGAAAACAAGAAATTTCCCATTTCTTGATATTGAATGATAAATGAATAAATGCCTTTTATAGACAGCTAGGGTATGGAACATCCCACAACTTTCAATTACACCATATAATATTGGTCATTGCAGTAAAATTTAACAAGGCGTTACTTACCACTTTCTTATTTTCACTCATGTAAATAAAATTGTGGCCAGTTTGGCTATATTTTTGAGCAAAAACAACCCAAAATGACAAAATTGGTGGTTTTTTTTCCGATAGACATTACACTGTCCTTGCTTGTGCGTGACACGCAAAAAAAAAAAACAACAAAAAAAAAAACACACAATTGTTGATGGACAGAGATTTTACTCTTTTATTGCATTTTTATGAGAATTTTGGAAGTGGGAATGTCTAGAACACCTTCAGAGGCAGCGACTTCGAACAAAATCGTTAGAGCCGTTTTTTAGCAATTACTGAAAAACATGAGTTTTTCAATGGCAGCATACATCATGCGCTTGCGTGATTTTGACGAAAACCTTAATGGTAGGTTCCATGTCCCCCACACCAAATTTGAACATCGTAGGTCAATTTTTTCGGGAGTCAGACACACAGACAGATATTTTTTCTATATCACTTTTTTGAAATCAGAATGTTCCAAAACGTGGAGAAATGCAATAAAAAATCGAAATTTGTTTTTTGACCGAATACTGTACTTTTATTACCCTATGTATACGTTTTGGTAATTGATAGTTAAAATGTAATTAAATATCAATTTCAGGTGAACAATTTTGGTTCAGATGATTATTCTAAAAAGTACATAAAAATACACGATTTTTAATTTTTTTTAATTTTGCACTCTTATATTTCTATATTATTTTACTCAAGTATAATGAAAAAGGAAAGATAAAAAAATCATAGAAACCACAAAGGCTCCATTGAAGTAATCTTTATCTTTCACTTAAATTTGCAAGAGAGAGATCAAATTAACCTAAGGCTAAATATTCTCTGATTTGTCTTGCCTCTTGTAGATAGTACCTGCTATTTAAAGGTTAATAACACTTTTTTTTCCGTCTATGATATTCAATAATTTTTCATGTGTGGATGACAGAATTGCACTAGATTTTATGGTGTCTCGATAAGAATAGTTATCGATACGGGGAAATGGCCAGACGGAAATAAATATTCATATTACCTCTCAAGAGCTGATGAGATTTGGATCAGGAAAGTTTGCAAGGCAGGCAAGTTCGGTGAAACACATATTATTAAACTTGTTATGTCCAGGATATGCATTTTTATGCAGATACATGATCTTGTTTCTAGGAAATATATACTCCAATTTATCAACCTAAGTGTGCAAGCAAAGATTTATCAATAATTCTGTTTTTGTGTTAGAATATACAATCAAAGGAGCTGGATTCTAGAACACAAATGTCAAAGTCTCTTGATTGTTTCGAGAATTGACTAGGTATTATCAGCCAATCCGGTAATAATATTTCAATAAATATTATTCAAGTTAATGTTACGGTGTTAGTTTATTTCTGGCGTATAATTGAATAAGTTTGTTTTGGTAAAACATTGCATAGAAAACAGGTGCAGTGACTGTATTTTGAGAGAAAGATAAGAGTACAGAATAGGTTGGTGCATAAATATTACCGAAAGGATTGTTTCTGGCTTTGTCGCCATGAGATTGCCACAACATCAAATGATCGGAAAAAGTCACAAATAATGGAAATTTAACTGAGTGATCCAAACAAAGCAGATGATAAAAATAAAAAAAAAGTATTAAGAGCAATTGAAGGAAGGTTCTTGTTCTTCTACAGATCTTGCCCACCAAACGGTATAGTGGTTAGCGTGCTAGCTTCTAGACCGCGAGGTTGCGGGTTCGAGTCCCGTTTTGCCATGGGTATTTGTAAATGTATGCTGGCTTGTCTAATGACGAATGTTTCTGCGCATTATTTCGAGCAGGTCGATTATCCCCTAGGAAATCCAGGATGTATAGAAGTATGTAGATGCAAAAAAGATGACACATTGCTCTTTGAAGTTATATTAATTCAGTTTCTACATTATTGAGCAGACAGACATTCCATTCCATCGCTTACCGAATAATAACTGAACAAACATGAGATGCCGAATAATAGCCCTCTTGTTGCTGACGGCGCCAGATAATCTGAATACAACCAACTTCTACAGATCTTTTATCAACTGCACAATGCCATTTAAATAAGCCGAATCAGCAACATTTTGGTAGAAAGCGACATATTTTTATTTTTCAAAAAACTAACTTATTTTTCATTTCTAAAGAAATAACACTTGATCTTATACATTGTATTTCCGTGAAGACGGATCATCAAACAATTTTTGAGTTTTAAGCAGTCTGTTAAGTTAGGATTAATTTGTTTTGTATTATGGCAATCTTGAGCAGGTCGATTATCAACTAGGAAATCCAGGATGTATAGAAAGAAGTATGTAGACGCAAGAAAGATGACACATTGCTCTTTGAAGTTATATTAATTCAGTTTCTAAATTATTGAGCAGACAGACATTACATTCCATCACTTACCGAATAATAACTGAACAAATATGAGATGGTAACAGAAGACGGTTATATCGCCACCTAGCGAACATTTTATATAGCCACCTATACTAAACTTCAACTTAACTTGACATCACTAGACGGTAGATCGTCACAGTGCTCATAGGTATTTAATCCCTTTTGGCGGCGTGAAAGCATAATGTTCGCCAAACCACAACCCTGTAGAGAACAAAAGGCTATAAGATTTGGCGAGAATTATGTCTTCACTCCGCTAAAATGGATTAAATACCTATGAGCACTGTGACGGTCTACCGTCTAGTGATGTCAAGTTAAGTTGGAGTTTAGTATAGCGAACATTTTAACATTTGAAATTGAACACAGGACCTTATTACTGAATAGGTATGAGAACCATTTACATTTTCTAAGGGTTCCTCAAACCCTCTTTTTAGTTTCAATTACCACTAAGTTTACATAGGATAGGAAAGTATAGCATTTGGACAACAACAACAAAAATATTTCGATTATTTTTGCTTTCCTCCATGTTTTGGAACACCCTGATCTCGCCAAAGGTGCGTTGAAAAAATGTTTGTCTGTGTGCACGTGATCATCATATCTCCCGAACAAATTGACCTACGATGTTCAAGTTTTGTGTGCGGGTTAGTGTTGGCTCTGGGACTTTTTATTAAAGTTTTCGTCAAAATCGCGCATGCGCATAGGTTTTATAACATGAAAAGTAATGTTTTTCAGCAATTGCTAAAAAACGCCTGTAAAGATTTTGATTGAAATTCCTGTACTAATGCCTTTGAAAGTGTTCTAATCATCCCCCACCTTCTAAATTCTAGTATAAATGCGATAAAAGCATAAAAAATTGAAAAACAAATGCCTTTAATATAGAGCTCTCTGCCCTTGAGCATCGCCAATTAACAATTCATACTTTTCTGTTTCTCGCACAAGAAAGGACAATGTAATGTTTATCGAATAACATCGCCACTTTCGCAATCTTGGCGGTTTTTATCATCATCATTATTATAATTAATATTATTTTGGGTAGCCTACGTAAAAACTATTGCCAAGAATATCGCCAAACTAAAATTTTTTAATCTAAATGCGTGAAAATATGAAAACGTGAAATAACACCATAAATTTTAATGCAGGGTTGGTTGGTTGTTTTCAGATTATCTGGCTCCGTCAGCAACACGAGGGCTGTAATGCGCCGAAACATTCGTCATTAGACAAGCCAACATACATTTACAAACACCCATGCCTTACACGGGACTCGAACCCGCAACCTCGCGGTCTAGAAGCTAGCACGCTAACCACTATACCGTTATTTAATGCAAGGACCAATATTATAGTATGATTGAACATTGTGCGGTTTTCCACACCCCTAGTTCTTGGGTTATTTTTCAATTCGTATGTTTTTTAAACTCAAACATGGTAAATTTCTTTGAAATTACACATCTTATTTAAACATTTTTAGGTGCACTTAATTTCAGTTGTATTTCTCTTGCACACTAAAGTATTGATTTAAAATTGATGTAGATGAACGTGAATGACCTCTAGGTGGTGCTCCTCTTCCTTATGCTGTATTTTTTCTTTAATACTTCTAGATTGTGGGAGCGCATTACGCGCAATAAAAAGCTTTAATGGCAGACATTTGTCGTCTTCTTTTGTTACACAACACGAATTAATCGAAAAAAGATTAAAGAACCATCCCCATACGTACAGTCCACTTGATAAATCTTTATTTATTCATAAGTGAAAAATGCATTTAAGAGGAATTGAGGGTTAGTATACTTTTGTTATAAATATATTGTAGGGTAAATTATAGATTTCATGCTTTTAATTTTAACCCTCCCCCCAGGTTAAAAGGCAGGCTTCTCTTATGTCGAAATTTAAAACGGGCCCTGAGGATGTCCCTAGAAATTCCATAAAACTTGGCGTAAGATATGCATGACATGTCTCACAATCTTCAATTATTCTCGATGCCAAAGATCCGCCTCAAAAATGTTAATTAAGAATCCAAAGCACACTCGCTTCAAAGTTAGCTTTTACGACTTGAGAAGGCGCCATCTTCTTTTCTTCTCGCTGAATGAATGCACGTGAAGTTTTCCATCAAAACTAAAGAGTAGGTGTATGCAGGGGGTGTTAGTATGCATACTCGGAGGAATTTCGAAGAAACCTTTTTGACCTTATAAATTTATGGAACAAGAATCCTGGAAAAATAAGGGACCACTGAAAATAAATCGTGACTACATGCTGAATTGTGGTGTCCCCAAAATAAGAATTAATATTTACTAGGGGGCTTCGCCCCCTGCTCGCTAACGCTCGCCAACCCCCAAACGCCTCGCTGCGCTCGAATTTGTGGTTAAAACATCTTGCTGCGCTCGAATAGGTTTGCCAGCCATAAAAAATGTAACCAAATTTTTATAACTTTAATGGAAGGCCTAATAGAGAAAACACCCAAATTGCAAGTTTCATAATAGAAAGTTAAATATACTATCCGCCAACATTCTGACTTAAAACTTCATTAGTTATGCCCTTACATTGAAGTCCCAATATCTTTTATTTATTCTGATAAGTCGCCCCGTTTGAAAACGACGTCCAACGTGAAGCATTTTCTGGATAGAAATACTTCAAAATAATAATTACTCTAATACAAAAATGCTTCAGAAAAACAGAAAAAATCTACTTTGAAAAGAAGAGTTTAAAAAGAGCTTTAAAATTAGCAGCGGGTTTGTTGTTAACATACGTAAGAATAGCTTTAAAATTAGCAACGGTTGGTTGGTTGGTTGAACCCCCGAGAAGCGGGTTTGTTTACTTAAGGATGTTGCCATTCTTATATTCAAAATCATTGAGGCTTTGTAGTAGCTTAATGATGAAAAATATTGAAATTTAACTAATTAATAAAGTGTTAATAAATTATTTTGGCACGTTTTGGCAAATCTACAGCTTATTTCCTTTAAAATGACACCTTGATCATTGAAATTGGTTGAGTAGTTTAGGCGGACGGACTAACCCCAAAAAACGTATTGCCTATTAAATATATAGATTTGAGTTTAATTTCTGTCATAAATTACTGCTCAGGATTATTTGAGTAATTTGTTCGTTGGGAGGGCAAATGAGGTTGTTTAAAATCCTGAGGTCAAAACCATAGAAGTAGCGACGGAAGAAATATTTCAAAGTGCGGTTTTAAAGATCAGATTTTAATCACATAACAGTTAATTTCTTAGGTAAATTACTTTTTAAGTTATTTATAATCTTCCGAATTATTTTAGTCTAGGAAGAAATTATGTTAACATTCTTTTAAGTGCTTTTTCGAAATATTTTAATTTTTAATTAAATTTCAGTACCTCCCTAATACACGTAAAGTTAAATTATTTATTTTCGATGAAGTTTTTCTTTGAAAGTTCTGAATAAATGAGTTTGATTTTTTTATATATAACTGGGAATAGATCTTATAAAAGATACTGAGGTTCAAGTATGGTTAAATTATTATCAGAATTTGTTTAATAAACTTTAACCCAAATATTTTTCTGAGAAAAATCTAATATTTTTATTTTAACAGATACAATTATGCAACCTCAGTTTAAATTTGTAGTATATATAATACTGCTTGATAAAAAAAAATTAATGATTTACCTTTCCTAATTAATTAGAAAATACAATTACAAATTTGAAGACCAACAATAGGTTCAAGGCCCAACAAGGTTGATCAAGTAAAAAAAAAAAAAAAAACACCACAAAGGAGCAACGAAATTTGAAATATCAGGTTTAAAGAAAATCAAAGTTAAAGGTAAGTCTTGTATAGTTGATAATTTATTGTTTTTTAATAAAAAACAACTTTGACCTCTACTTTGAGTATAAATCATCAATGGTAAAAAACGCCATGAAATAGAAACTCCAAATTCGATTTTAAATTTTAGAGCACTTCGAGTCCCTTTGCAAGTTTAAATTAACAACTTTAGTTTTTAATTTTTTTATTGAAGTGACTAATACGTTGTCTTTAAATCTTGTGAGTGACCAGTTAAAATTTTAAATATACCAGAAAAGCTTCCTCCTAAACAAAATTATTTAAATTAAAAGATAAGCAAAAAATTATACAAAAACAACTATGAAAGTTCTTTGAGAATGGTCGTAAACGGCAGCATATATTTGTGTAAAAGAAAACACCTATGTTTACTTTTGATGTCGAATTTGTTACCTTATTGGCCTTAAATAAGAAATTGGCCTTACGTAAGAAAATATCCAAGAGAATCAACAAACCCTAAAATGTTTTTCCGTCGTGCTGCCCTCTGTTGAACAAATAAAAAACCAAATTTGAAGTCCAAAGAAAGGAATTGGCAAAACAATGGTTATTTATGCAATTAGTTGGAAAAGTAATAATTTTCAAACGAGGTAAAATGCTTATTTGACGAGTGCATTATGACGAAACAAATAATTTGCCGAGTTTGAAAAATTATTTTCTCAAGTGTTTTGCATGCGATATTTTTCTTATTATCACTTGCGAGGAATATTTTTTTAATACATATATAAGCACATGCTGGCAACTCCAGTTAATTAATCTCTTTTTAAAATGTTATTTCTATACTAACATTTTATAAAGATTGAGCGCGAAGCGTGCAGGAAAAGTATTTTTTCACACTAGTGCAAGAAAGTACTTTCCTGCACTCCTCGCGATAAAGTGCTACCTTTTCACCACGATTTCTGATTAAAAATGATCAAATAAAGTTTAATTTTTTGTAAGCTGTTATAAAAACATATTTTAATTTTTGAAATATAGTTTAAGACTTATCAAACATACACAAAAGAATTATGAATTGAATAAAAGCACCGAAAGATAATTTATTCACTCGCGATTTCTCCATTTTCCCATTCAATTTTAATCTATATTATGGGGAAATTATCTAGGGCAATATTGATTCGAACTTGGTAATTAAATGAGATTTTTTTTTAAAGAGAACAAATTTCAATAAAAAATAAGATTGATTGACTAGTTTAATTGGGGGCTCCCTCTGTATTAACCATCAAACCATACTTTCAAAACAATAACCCAACTCTTTATTTGGCTGCAATTCGTCAGAACAAAACTAAGAATTTTTGAAATTTTATTTTTACAGTATTACCATCTTGAAATACTTATTTTCCAAAATATTTTCTTAACACTTTTAAACCGAAGTTTATTGACTCTGATAATGATTGCACCTGTCGCCACCTAGTGGTGCAGTCTACAATTCCAACAACACGAAACTCTCAAATCCTTTTTGTATCAGTTAAAGCCTAACAATATGTCTAATACGTATGAACTTGAAAATTATTCAAAATACATATTGTATATTGTTATCGCATATTTTTATTTGAAAGTTGAATTTTAGTGACTTACTATGTTATTTATTTAAATATGTTTGTTTATTGAAACTCGCAATGAAACCATTTAAAAATGCTTTGTTTGTTGACTTAAAGTTATTAAGGGACACGACATAATAAGGATGTGTCAATTTTTATCCCATAATGTGGAGAATATTTTTCTGAATAGCTGTGCAAAAATTTATACTTGTACCTTTGATAGATAAAAACTTATATTATATTTTCTAAACCCTCTCACACTATCAAAGCTGAAAAAGAAATCTTTAACACTGTTTTTCTCAGTTCGTTATTTTTTCAGTTTAAGTGTTATTTAAATCTTTAAGGCTTTTTTCTAAATCTAGTTAGGATTGGGAAATTTTTATAGTGTATTTATATACTTCTGATAAACGTAAGTTAGTATCGAATAAGGTGTGCTAATTTTAGTTTTTTTTAAAATTAAACTGTTGAAAACTTGAAAAAAACAAAAAACACTGTTCTTCTGCTGTTTTAGTGTAAAAACATTCAAAACCTTTTCCATAGCTTGCATCTTCAAATCCATACTAACTGTTATTAACAATTGTAATAAGAATATATTGTTAAAATTTCATGGAAACAAACATGTGGAAGGAGTAGCATTTCTGAAAAAAAAAATAAGAAAAAAAAAATGAAAAAATTTAAATAAATTGAATTAATCGCAAATTATTTATTCAAAATATTTTTGTAGGTTAAATTATGGTTATTTACCATCAACACAATGTAAAGTTACTATAGTTTAAAATTTAGTGGTGCTATTTCTGAAAATAATTTTTTTGGGTACCATATCCCCTTAAGTTACGGAGGTATTTTTAATTGTTATTAGGAGTCGTTTAAAAATTGATAATTTTGTTACTATACTGTCAAAGAGAGCGTTGTTTCGGAGCCTTCTTATTTGGATCAAAACACCTGGTCCGGTGAAATGCGTTCAGGGTTTGGTCAATATGAAACCAGTTCACTGTGCAAGTGATTCCTTTTGCCATTTTCAAAAATAAGCATTTCGATATTTTACTGTCAACTGCGGGCGAATAGTTCCCTAAAATTTAATGTCATTGATGAACTTCTCTAAAGACAGTCATGTAAACTCTTTAAAATGCGAGGTTCAGCTTCAGCCTCATGAACATTATTGTATCACAATCGGGATCGCGACTAATAAATCCACACGTGCCAAACTTTATGTTTGTTAAAATAAATGGGTCACCTATACAAAAGTAGAAACCAAACGAATAAGTCATCAGCTGATTGAGACATCAGAGAGGAGCTAAGGACAAACACATGCAAATGGAAAAACAGAACATGTCAAAGAAAACCCTTGGTGGTAATTTTTAAAAAAAATTTATTCGAAATAGTTTCAATGGACTGATTTTTGAATCAGTTTTTTTAATTAATACAGATTGATGATAAACCCATGAATCTTTATGCTTGTATTATGAAATAAATTAGTTAGAAAATAAGTACGTAAATTAAGAGTATTTGGCTTTTTTTTTCAAATGGTAAGTTATGAAAAATATACTGAATTTGCATTTGATAATTAAAAACTCCCATGCTACAGTTTGGGGTTACCGCAACAATCGACAAGAGTGCTTACCGGGAATTTTTTTTTTTAGTACTACAACCCTGCTACATAATCAACAAATTTCCGATTTCAAAAGGAATCTCAGCAGACGCACGTAAAACTTCAATTACTTTTGCATCTTAAAATTATTAAAGGTGTATAATACCCATTTACTTAAAAAAAATTGATGAAAACATTTATGTATTAGATGTATTACTAGCTGAATACCCGTGCTTCGCTACGAAATTTGAACGTGTGCAATATCTTAGCTAGCTGTGAGGCCTCGCGTTGAGGAAATCTGTCATTCGTGTAAAGGTCCAAGTTTTTGGCGCTTCGTTCGTAAAAAGGTTCATCGCTAAGCAAAATCGAGCTCGCTTCGTTCGCTGAAAAGTTCATTGACACATAAATACAGGCTTACTTCACTCGTTGAAAGGTTCATTGCTATGCAAGCATAGGCTCGTTTCGCTCGCTGAAAGGTTCATTGCTGCGTAAGCATAAGCTCGCTTCACTCACTAAAATCCAATTGATACTTAAAGCCTTAATATTCGAAACCTCTCCCTTATCGAGGAAAAAAAAAATTCCTCGTTAATACAACAATACAACATCCCTTTAAGATTAATTTAACACTTGTTTTTGGAAAAAAAAAATTAGAGGCCAAAACTACTTATGTTGAAACTTTCAGAGCTCTATTTCTAATAGAAATCGCTTTTTGTGAAAAAATTAATTAAAAAACAAATTAAAATTTTAACATTATTTTTGTCAGTCAAATTAGAAGGCTACTTGTGTTGAAAATTTCAGAACTGTAGACCAATTACAAATATTTTTGTAAAATATTTGTTAATTAATTAATTAAAAAAAAAAAAATAAAAAAAAAAAAAAATTAAATTCTGTTTTTCAAAAATCCAATTAGAAGGCCACAACTACTTATGTTGAAATTTTCAAGGCTGTAGCCCTATTTGAAATCGTTTTGTGAAATATATATTAATACATTAAAAAATTAATAAAAAGCTAAACAAAAATTTAAAATTCTGTTTTTCTAAATTCCAATTAGAAGGCCAAACAACTTATGTTGAAAATTTCAGAGCTGTAACCCGATTTGAAATCCTTTTGTAAAATATTTATTAATTAATTAAAAAAGAACTAAATAAAAATTGAAAATTATATTTTTTAAAAGTCCAATTAGAAGGCCAAAACTACTTATGTTGAAATGTTCAGAGCTGTAGTTCTATTAGATGTCGTTTTGTAATTTTTTTTTTAATTAATTAAGAAAATTAATTAAAAGAAAAACTAATCAAAATTTGAAAATTCTGTTTTTCAAAACTACAATCAGAAGGCTAAAACTACTTGTGTTAAAAATTTGGAGCTGTATCTCTGTTTGAAGTCCCTTTGTAAAAAAAAAAAAAAAAAAAAAAAAAAAAAAACCTAATTAAAATTTTAGCATTTTGTTTGACATGTATACAATTAGAAGACCAAAACTGTTTATGATGAAAATGTCAGAGATCTATTCCAATTTTAAGTATGTTTCTATAGATCCACAGAGCCACAGACAGACACACAGCTTGTTGTATTATAATAGATTACGATTACAGAAACTACCTTGAATTTCAGTTTCTAATCTTGCCTTCTAGGTATTTTGAATACTGAATGTATTTTTCAAAGCTTAGTGTTTTTTTTTTTTAAAACTGCATAGGAATTTTTTTCTTGAAAACTATTTACGATTTCCCCTTAATATTTGCTTCTACAAATACGCATACGTGCAAGATATATGTGGAACCTGAAAAAAGTGTCCATTTTATTAATATATATTATTGTAAAATTTAAATTATTTACACGTGCATCTCATTGTTTAGTAAGGGAAATTTAAATGTTTTTTTTTTTTAAATATATTTATCTATTACCAAACTCAAGCATTGTTCCAAAATTCACGATTTTTTAAAAAATAAACATGCCAAAACCACCACAAAACATATTTTTACCCCTCTGTCCTTTCTGCATCAACATTTAAAACGTTTTTGTTCAACTGGGGTAGTTTCGCAATTATAATAGTATGTATGATACGTTTTAATTTTAGAAACCGAATGCTTTTATTTAAACAGTAGTTTATCAAGAAAGATTCCCAAAGTGTTTCAAATGTTCAGTTCTTAAATTTCAACAAACAAACAAACAAACAAACAAACAAACAAACAAACAAACAAACAAACAAACAAACAAACAAACAAACAAACAAACAAACAAACAAACAAACAAACAAACAAACAAACAAACAAATAAACAAACAAACAAATAAATAAATAAACGGGGAGGAAAGAGGATGCTTTTTTGAAAGTTTCTTATAAAATGTTTATACTTAATATTTTTGTATAATAGTTTTTGTACTATTAATTTAATTTAAAGTCATATGTGTGGATTAGTCTTTAACCAATTAAAAATCATTGATGCAAGAGTATCCAGTTCTTTTGCATATGTTTCGTTCGCATAAATCACAACATGCGATCAACGAAATTTAAGATTAAATAATGAAACTTTAACAGAATGGAATGAAGCTTTTTGTAACTAGACATACTTCTTAAATTCAAATTAGCATTTGCCATTTTATTTGAGCAATGTAATAAAAAAAAAATGAAATTAGTGCAAAATGATAATTCCATTTCCCCCCCCCCCCCCGAGAAATGCAAGACTTTTATATTAAGTCGCCACTCATGTCATAACTCTAATAAATATAATTAACTTAACTGAATAAATAAATTGGTTTAATCTCCACATACAAAGGTAATGTATCCTAATATCAATTAACTAATTCTCTGTTTGAATATGTCGATTGTAAAGTTTCATAAATGAAAAGCTTTTATGATTTAATTGATCTCTAAACTCTAAAGACTTGGCTTGACAGTTATTATTGTTGTAATAAAATAAGCACTAAGGAAAAAGAAACAATTGAATGATTGAGTAATGGATATGTACAAAATCGTTTCGACGTATATTGGTAATTTTAAGAGGTTGTCCAATTTTCTTTTTAAAGAGTTTGATAATTAAACGAGGACAATTTTGTGATAGAATACTGAAAAGTTCAGCTTTTAAAATAGTTATCTTTCAGACACGTAACGTTGGATATTGATTTATTGGTTGAATGGTTATTGTTATGAAATTAAAATTTCACCACAAAGAACGCAAATTTTTGACATTTCTTAGAAATTACTTTATACATTCGTATCTAGGCAAGCAAAAGTACAGAATCAATTCTCTTTGTAGTTAGAAATAATCAGAGAGGATTCGACTAATTTTCTTATTCTTGAGAAATTGTGCTCCTTGACTTTGGAACAACAATGCTAAGAAGAATGGAGATTGGTATGAAAACACACGTATGTCAAAATCCATTTTATTCTGAAATATCAAAGGGGTATGGTTTACTCTTTATTATATTAAATCATACTGGAATCGACATATTTCAAGATGGGAAATCCAAACAAATAATTACCATACTGAAAAAGACATTTCCCTTCATGCTGTATTTATCAGCTTTTTATACACTGTACACGGCCTATATTCAGAGATCCTTATCTGGTGTAGATTACGGGTATATTATGACATGTTTTCTAAGTTTAGGCATATGGCACTCCCTCTACCAAAAAAGAATTTCGATAATATATCTGCTAATACAGTATCACAAAGTCGAAATTCATTCTAGAAAGAAGAACAAAAATCGATCTTCAAGAATCAATTTAGCACTGGTTTGTTCGTTTATGACTATATGTATTTCAGCCCTGATCTGCTCGATTTTCTTAGACGAAACTTTACTCGAAATCAAGAGGTTTTACTCTCTTAACATGACACTGAATCAAAAGCCCATCCGATATTTAGTAAGAGGAACAGTGACTGAAGTGATGTTTACCAGTTTGCACGTGCTGCCAGCATTAGCATCTGTGTTGTGCTGCGCTGTCTACTGCAGCTATAGTGACTTGTTCGTACCTCTTCGCGATGCGTTTCAAGTCTTTCAGTCTGCAGTTCCGAGTCGCAGTGCGACAGAAAGTTTGGAGAAAATTCACCACCAACTTTACAGACTGACAAACCAGGTTGAGGACACGGTTAGCAAGACAAGCTTTCTCTTGCTTTGTTCGCATATGTCGAGCATGTTCATGGGATTGGCGAATTTCGTCATCTTCTACAAGAAAATAACGATATCCCAGTTGTGGGAATGTGTACCACAAATATTGTTGTCACCTGCTTTGACGATAGCTTTGGTACTGTGTGCCTCCAGAGCATCCACTCAAGCAGAAGGAATACGACACACGATGCAACTAGTTTACCACAACTTAATCAGGGAAGACTGTGGCGACTTTCGCGTTTTACAGCTTGTGAAAACTATGCTGAATACCGTATTTCCAGTCATGTCTGCTGGTGGTATTGTCGTCCTCAAACCGAGTCTTATACTATCTGCTTTTGGAGCTTTGTTTACGTATGGGTTACTGATTTTAAATTTGAAAGGTGGAGATTGTTAGATCTTGAGAAAGCAAGCTTTTGCATTATTTCCTTTAAAGTAGATTCGTTACCATTTAATTCCGACTATTTACGGTACATCTAAACATTTTTCCGTTGTGCCAGATAAAAGTAATTGCTTAAGTCAGGAAAACCCGTGTTATTCGGATCCTCATTTCATACTACTATATCGCAAATTTTCATTTTTTTTTTTTTTGTAATTGGTATGAAAGCTGAGCTTGCTTGAAAACATGGATGTATAATTTGTTCCACCGAAACGATGCCCAAGTTCAAGTAAATATCTTCAGATATCGAATTTGTGGGTTAGTTTTCAACTGTTTTCTTTAAAGTCTCCTTACAATCATAATTATCTTTACAGCGATCTCTGACTTTCCGTCATTTTATCTCCAAAAATAAATGTTCAAGGAAACAAAGAACCAGTCAGACGTGGTCCCTGAAAGAAATTGAAATATGATATTTGCTAATTCGACTGGTGATTTGAATTTCGCATGCCTTCAAAGAAGTGAATAATGGTGAACATGAACATCTAAAATAATAAAACATTGTCCCTTTCTCTGTCTTTTCCTTTATAGAAAACTACTTAAAACAGGCGTAGAACTCTGAAATTTAAAACATAAGTAGTTTTGACCTTCTAATTTGTTTTTTGACTCTCAGAATGTTAACAGTATATATATATATATATATATATATATATTTTTTTACAAAATGACTTCTTTTAGGGCTATAGATGAGAAATTTTCAGCATGAGTAGTTTTGGCCTTTTAATAATATTTTTGAAAAATAGAATATTAAATTTTAATTATTTTTAAAAAAAAAATAATTTTCTTACAAAGAGACTTCTAATCGGAGTACTGCTTTAAAATTTTCAACGAAAGCAGTTTTGGCCTACTAATTGGACTTTTGACAATACAATGTTAAAATATTCTCAGAGGGGTGAGGGGAGTTGTGATATTGCATTAACAGGGAATTTTTTCTTGACAAAGGTGGGGAGGGGGGGAGGAGGTCTAATATTGAGGATTTACTTGGCAATTAATCTTTTAGCGAGTGAATCTAGCTTATGCTTGTGCAACAATGAACCTCTCAAAATGGGAAACAAGTCTACGTTTGCACAGCAATTAACCTTTCAGCGAACGAAGTGAGCCTACCCTATTGGAAAAAGTTCAAATTACCAGTATCAAAATGATACCGGAACCAGTAAAACCATACTGGAAATTTTAAAACAGGTATAAAACCATACTGGAAATTTTAAATCCGGTATGACGCCATACTGGAAATTTTAAAGTCGGTATGACACCATACTGGCAGATTTTAAACCGGTATAAAATTATACTGGAAATTTTAATACCCGATTTAAAACATACTGGACATTTTTATACCAGGTTTGAAATATACTGGAAATGTTTGAAACCATCACTATGGAACCATACTGGAAATATTGAAACTAGTATAGATTCATTCATAATGGAAGTATTTAAGATAATATACTAGCCTAAATATATTTACAAATGCATCCAACCCATATAGAGAATTTTCAATCTAAATATTAATTCGTTCCAAAAGCACAACATAGAATTGGGGGCCCTCATATAAAGCCAACGTTGATTGTAGTAAAAATAAAATTAAGTCGGCTATTTCACTTATGTAGAAAATCAGAAAAAAGTGTTACGAGCAAATAATTTTTTCATTATCTTGACCTACAAGATTAATCCATTAACGAGGGTTGGCAAGAAAACTTGCCAAACAATGTTTTAGTTCTTTTCTCTGCTAATATAATTTTTTTCTAAAAAACCTTAAAAATTTAAAATATACCTTAAATGATCTAAATAAACAAAGTTAAAGTTTAAAACAATGATGTGTTTATCCATTTTAAAATTATCTTTAATGGGTTAATGTAAATTGTTGGTAAAATGCTGCCAAATTTGGGTACTTGCGTATTAACGCCACCGCAGCTACAGATTTGGCGGTTTTTAAGTGCCGCCAATAAAGAGCAATCTTGTTGTTTGCAAGCGCACACAGTTGTCTTTTGGATTCCTTGTTTGCTTGCTGATTTTTGACGCCATTTTTTACATTGGCGGCACTTAAAAACCGCCAAATCTGTAGCTGTGGTGGCGTTAATACGCAAGGACCCAAATTTCTAGTATTGCAAAACTGAAAGAAAAATACTTTGATGTATAAAAAATATTTATTGTAAAGAAACACAAGAAAGTAGGCCCTGTCTGTGACATTTCAAACTAACTTTTCAAGAATATTCTATTAAAATAAAGCAGATTCTCACCATGTGTATTAATTTCGAGTTGTCATTTGGGTACTTTTCCGTTATAAACACATTTTAAATCTTGGCGATGTACAGATACAACACAACGTACTGGCGAATGAAATAACTTTTGATTTATTCTACTCGTTACCCTTGAATCAAAAGGTTTGCATATTTTAGTAATGAAATTTGCTAATCATTATCTTATGTTACTTTTCTCTCTCGTAACAGCGATCTTTTAAAACGTTCCTAAGTGGGGTGAAAAAAATTGTGGTGCTAAACGGAAAAGTACTGTAATGTGAAACACTCAACTAATCTTGACTACAGTATTATCTGTTTTCCCAGCACGTGTATAAGCTTTGCTAAGATACATCATACAATATATTATCATCATTTGGCTCTATTCTGAGACCATCACTTGAGGAATAACAGCAATAACATATGCGGTACAGATGTAGTATAGAACATTTCTTTGGCATGATATTATTTGACATTATTTTTTAAAGATAAATGCTGTTTCTGTCAACGGGATTTACTTTAAGTTACATTTTAATTTAGTTTCTTATTTATATTTTATTTTAATTACTTTGTTTTTAATTTTGGCGAAATTTCTTAATGCCAAATAAAAAAAAAATTCTTAATGCCAAATAATAAAAAATTGCCTAATGTCCTATATTTCATCTGTTCCACATATGTTTGCTCTTCAGTTTCATCATAAGTCCTTAATAATTTCTGTTAGCCAAGCATATGAATGCCACGGTCTATAGTCTTTCAATACATTATTTTTCCTCCTCTTGATGTGGAAATCGCTAAATGATTAAAATAAAAACATGCGATAAAAGACTTTTGAGAGAAGTTGTTTATTGATTTGGGAACGAATTCGATTGTCTTCACTTCGTTTCTTAATGTCAATTTCTTCACCTTTCCCTGGCCAACATAAGTTACGGTGGCTTCACAACTCTTGTAAAAATAAATAAGGACATTTTCAGTCAATTTCATATAAAAATTTAATTTTCATTAACCATCACTTAAATAATAATAAATAAATTTCATTAAAAATATGCATATACTTGCTTTAGTTCAATTTTAACTAGACAAAGTAATGGCGATTAAAAAGTTTCTTCGGCTGTGTTGGCAACAGCTTAATGTAAACAAATGAGCATTTTGAAATTCAAACGTGTTTTTCATGAATAATTCGAACTTTTAATATGTTTAAAGTGCTTATTGAAAGAAAATCTTCATAAGGGCGGAATACAGTCGATTCTAAAAAGCTGGTGAATGACTAGACCAGCGTTCGCCACTAACTATTAGAGACGGGCCGCATGACTTATGTTGGAACTTTCCGCGGGCCGCAGATTATACCAAATACGCCAATAAATATATTGCTTTACTACATATGTTCAATGTTAGAAATGTGATAATTACTAAAGATTCAACAATAAAAAACAATTTTGAAAACTGAAACAATAATTTAACTTTTTTATATTGATAAAATAACTTTTGATTCTTGTTTCAAATAATTAAAAAAAAAAAAATTCTTTACATCGTAAATCAAAGTCATAAAAGAAGTTTATCTTAAGTAAGAATATTAAAATGTGACTACATAAACTCATAGCCCATAAAGATAGTTAAACCATACCTCCTAAATCTACCATTTTAGTCAATGTTAATTGCGAGACGATGAAGGCCGGTCAGCTTTTCACTAAGCAGGTGACACACAAGAACGGTCCGGTTACAAGCCCCCTTTTGATGAATGTCGAAGGGGGAGATAATACATAGAAATCTTAAGGAGTGTAGGATTTGTAAGGGGGAGGAGTAGCTGTCCCAATTAAGGTGACAGTTTTTTCCAACCCCTTACAAATTCCACCCTCCTTAAGATTTCAATGCATTTCTCCCCTTTCGACATTTATCAAAAGGGGGCTTGTATCCGCGCCGTGCCCGGACCGTTCCTGTGCGTCCCCAGCTTAACTACTTTGCGTTTAAAACTAGTCTTCGACGGCATTTTTGGCACTGGAGTCATGGAGATTGCGATACTTCTTTTCATGTCAAAATAAAAGAGGTATGCATTAAAACACCCAACTCCTGCCCATCACATTCAGAAAAGCTGAAATCGAAATGTGCCATTCACGAATCGAGGGAGTGGTGTATCATAAGTACAAAACTAAGCAATGCGAAGGAATGTGTCATTGGTAATAATTCAAACTATTGCTTCTTTTTATTTTTTCTGGCAGTCTCAGAAAAAAAAAGGATTTTTCTGACTTACTGAAGCGGGCCACTCAATGAAAAACGTGGGTTTTGGCAGTAAACACTTACTATTGTAGACAAATTAAAATTATTTCCTCAAAATTTGATTTTTGCTCTTCTGTACTGTCGGCGGGCCGGAGAAAAAGCTGTCGCGGGCCGGATCCGGCCCGCGGGCCGCCTAGTGGCTGACGCTGGACTAGACAGTACAATGAAAAAAATTGCGGCCAGAATTGCAACTCTGGAAAGATTCTCTGCCAAGACATTTTTAACGGAGGTTTTCGTAGTTTAATTTAGTTAGAAATATTAAAGATATTTACAAGAAACAAATTAATTTAATTAATAATAATATATTTACAAATGACATTTACAACTTTGAAAGCTGAATGGCTAATGAACTGCATTTCCAGTTTTTTGAGATCCATCTAAAAAGATAAGAATCCGTTTTCCTTTTCTGTTCCATTATCGTGCCGGCCAAGTCATATTCAAAGTGCTTTTGAAAGACCATGAGCTCTACTATCGTGGCTTCATCACTTAACTGCCACAGTAGCCTCCCGCCAGCGATAGCGAGACTTTAAGCATCTCTTGGATTAAACTGTACTCTTCTGCCTAATCGAGTTGCCTTGGTCTCCTGGGTGAAGATTTGCTGTATCATGGTTGACAGTAGATGGAGCTTGAATCAGTTCAGATGATGCTGATGAAATGGGCTTTTCCTCCAAGATGATTGATGAGGTTCTGGACAGTTCCTTCACAATGTATGCTAGCTTTAGAGAGTCGATATTGATGGTTGTGGCTTTTACCCCTTTTTGAATTTTGAAGCAATAAAAGGTCCCTCGTAAGGTGGTTGCAAGCCTTTCCTGAAGGTATCTGTTGGCAGAAACACATGGCTGCAAGTTGATAGATCTTTACTTACGAATACTGATTGGTGTCCATGAGGTGGTGGAAGTAATCGTTTCATTGCCTCTCTAAGCTTCCCGACACATGTGGCTGGATCGATAACCTTGGAAGTTAGAGACATGAATTGGCTAGGTAAATGAATTGTTGAACCATAGACCACTTCTTCTGTCGTTACCTTTAGGTCATCTTTCCATGCCTCTTTGAAGACCAAAAGAATTGTTGGCAGCACTGCAGACCATTGTGTGTTTCTATGTGCCATGATCTCAGCTTTAAATTGGCGATGAAAACTTTCGACCTGACCATTTGAAGCTGGGTGGCATGCCGTTGTATATTGGCGTGCTGTACCCAAGAATTTGGGGACGGCGTCATGAAGAGATGGCTCAAATTGTGTTCCCTGATCTGTGGTTAATCTGAGTAGTGTCCCAAAGCGAGTGATCCATCCAGAGTAGAAAGCTTTTGCGACTGTGTCAGTAGTGATATCTACATTGATTCTGGACACTTGGAAAACTTATCCTCACAAGTGAGACAATATCTGTATCCTTCTGATGGAGGGAGTGAACCAACCAGATCAATGTGCACATGCTCAAATTTAGTATTTGGTGGTACAAAACTGCCAATAGCATTTCTGGTGTGGCAAGATTCCTTGGACTTTTGGCGTTTCAGACATGTGCATGCCCAGGCTGCAACCTCCGCTTTTATGGCAGGCCAAACATGCCTCTCGTGGACTAACTTTACCGACGCTCTGGCACCAGAATAAGAAAGAGAATGCAGACTGTTAAAAACTTCTTGTTGACGAAAAGCATACACTATGTTCAAATTACTCTTAAATATTATTTCAGACTCGATAGCAGTTTGCAACATATCTAAACCGGGCAATGTTGCCAAGCTGTTGCAGCAACAACTTGCTCTTTAATTGTATGATATGAGGTTTTGTCCAGTGTTAAAAAGCTTTTGTTCATAATAATAGTATTTAAGTGACTTAGCAATCATTTGCTCTAACTCGAAAGTGATCTTTTTGATGTGCAAAACAGCTTCAATTCCGTTAAAAAGTTGGTTTTTGTGATATTACCTAGAATATAGATTTAAAAAATATTGTGAATCCTGAAATCAGCTCTACACTTATCCGGCTGCCATCTCAGCTGCGTAAAAAAGCTATTTTGGCTAGGAGAAATGATAATGATGCCCTTAACAATTTAATGCTCAGAAAAAAAGAAAATCATTGACTTATATATATATATATATATATATATATGGGGAACACTTTTTGTATTTGCATAAAAAATTATAAAGATTTAAAATTAACAATACTTGCAAATTATTCCATTTTCTAATTTTGACAAAACCGAATCTGTCGCCAAAATGCAGCTTAAGCGATAGTTATAGATAACAGTGTGCTACAGCTTCTTCTTGCCAAAAGTTTAGGTTTTTTCGAAAGTTATCCAAATCTTTTAAGAAGTACTATTTGCTGGTTTATACTGAATTCATTTACAGAGCAGGTACGAATATTGTCTGTTGTTTTTATGGTGTTTATTTTGTAATAATTATTCAGAGTGGTCAGTGTAAAAGAGACCCCAGACTTAAAAAGTGCTAGCGTTTCAGATTGTTAAACGTAATTTCAATTCCAAACTTCTGTTTTGAAAATTATCTAACGATTCTTCTATGCTGGTCACCTTATATTATAACTTGAATTATCGAAAACAATAACCTATGTGCCTCAACGAGTACCTCACAACGCGGGTACACTCAGCTAGTTATTAATAAATTAACTTTCTCATTCTTTCATTTGATGTTTTACATTTGTAATTGATGTAAATTGTGTTGCTATGATAAATCCTGTGCTGCTTAAATATCAATTCTGTAATCAACGTTCTAGTATTATACTGGTTCTAGTATGAAACTGGTACATGTTTCACACTAGGACCGATATATAATACTAAAACCTGCATTGTACCATAATTCTTTCCGGTATAAAAAAATGTATACCAGCTTATGAAACACCGGTTCCGGTATGATACTGGTTCCAGTATCATATCGGAACCGGTATCATACCAGATCCAGTATCATACCGGAACCGGTGTTTCATAAGCTGGTATATTTTTTTTATACCCAAATTTTTTTTTCCAATAGGGTATGTTTGCGTAGAAATGAATTTTTCAAAGAGCAAAAGCTTGGATAGTAATGAATATTTCGTATAAAAAATTATCTATATTGAGAGTTTTAGTGTGCCAAGCGAGCTTGCTTTTGCGTAGCAATCAACCTTTCAACGAGCAGAGCAAACCTGTAAGCGAAGCACCAAAAACTGGGACTTATAGATCATTGACCCATCTCCGCATCGGGGATGGGGGGGAGGGGAACGCAGGTAGTATCTTATAAGGTAAACTGTATCTTATATTGACTTTACAATAAGATTCGATAGATGCTTCCTATTGTTGAATATTGAGTTTTTTTTTTTTTTTTATTTATTAGACTGGGTGCGAGATTCTATTTAGTTATATGCACATTGCTTTTCAATAGGTTGTCATAATTTACTAGATAAGAAAAAGATGTCAAATGTCTGTTTTCTCTTCCGCAGTCACTGTCCTAACAAACACGGCTGTATTCTGTGGGCCTGATAAGGGAAACGTTATAACCAAGTTAGTGAGTTTGGAAATATTTTTGTTTTTAGGAGCTAATTCAAGAACAAATGGGTTTTGTCGACGTCATCTAGCTAGATAAAAGTTGAATTTCTAGAAGACACAAAAATAGATTGTAGTGCGAGGAATTAGATTTTTATAAGTTGGAGTAGATTTAATAACTTCGATTTTTTTTTTATTTCCTTGTTTGATTACTAAATGAAGAGGCTTTAAATTTGGTTTTTGTACCTAAGACGTTCAGTTTACTTTCTACCCTACATCGTTCCGCACAAGAAAACAAAGCCCACGCTTTGGGTTTCGAAAATTTGAGGGCCCCAAAACTTATTGTAGTTAAATTGAACTGGGTCCTTTATTGATATTTAAAATTAAGTTTTGAACTTAATGGGACTTGGTATCTCTTGTTTCCAAGAAAATGATAAAAATATCAATTTTCGTTTTTTTTTGTGTGTTTTTATAATTTTTGAAACCTTCTCCTTATTCAGGCAAGTTTATGAGCTGATCCGTTAGGTGCAATAGGTGGAAAATTATATATTTGTGGAGAATTTAGCATTGCTGCAATAGCTCCTTCGATGTTTCGAACGTATTTTTCACAGTTCGGGATTTTTGAAATTCCCACCTTATTCAAAATGCTAAAACTTCAGCAAATATGAATAAAATAACTTGATATTTTTTTGCTTCTTTCTTAATAATTATTTGACAAAAATAAGCATAGATTTTTGAATAAAATAATATATTTTTTTTACAGATTTAAACGCTGAAAAATACTTATCTTTTACGCTTTTTTATCTATAGGTACTGTAATTATCGTTTTTCTCGTAAACTGTTTTACTTATTCTAAATCCAATGCCTAAAAATTATAGTATATTACTAGGAATATTTTTTTTAAAAAATCAGGAAACATATGGAAAAATGAAAAAGACACAATTTGAAGTTTGATGATTTTTTTAAATAAAATTATAAATTTTGTAAATTTGAAGCACTATGTGAACTTTTTTTAATAAAATTTAGTTTTTATTTAGTAATACTTCCAAATATGTAAAGATTTTGATTTAAAGACTTAAATAAAAATAAAAAAAGCTTGAAGGGTACCAAGTCCCCCCTTAAATAACTAATAAACTTACATTGATTTTAAATAGCAGTCTTTAAACAACTAAATCTCGAGGAGAAAAAAAAAAGCTTAATATTAAGGTAAATTACATTTTGGTTGATTTTGTTGTTGTGTGATTTTGGATTTGGTTATCAATAAACTTGCATACTAAAGACGAAAATCTTTCTAGTCTGTCAATATAACTATAGGAGCGTTCTCTGCACATTTTTATAGGGCCCTGAAAAAATGATGTGCTTTGGATCCCGAATGATGCCAGTCATGCCTTGATCGCTTTAGTGCTTTATGAGAATGAAACATTGATATGCGAATTACACTTTGAATATAATGAATTTAAAACTAATTGCAATAGATTTCTAATTGCAAATCATTTTAATTGTAATGAATTTGATTTAGGAGTTAAAATTTTATTATTTTAAGATTCTAAATTCATTCATTTAAATCGATTAAAGACGAATTTTAAATATTTAAAAAAAATTGACTTTTTATCCCATACCTTGTTTATTTAGATCATTGGAAGTATAATATTCTTTTTGAATTTTCAGATTTTTAGAAAAATTATTTTTATGATTTTTAAAAGACGCTAATTGAAACATCGTAATTTATTGGCAAAGAATAAAACTAAAATATCGGTTGGCAAATTTTCTTACCAACCGTCGTTGATGGGTTAACAATAAAATTGACTACAAAATACCGACAGTTAAGTGACACCGATAGAATCACTAAACTAATTAAACTAAAAATGAATAAAATTAACGACACAACAAATTAAAAAAATTTGAACTTTCTAGGGAAAAATGCGTTAAGAAGTCCAGTCATGCTATTTCTCACGATTGGTATGAGTTGCTTTGCGGCTATCTTAACAAATTCCATGACCCCTCCTAGATCTTCGACATTAATAGCGAGCAATAAATTTGAGATTTATCGGGCCATCGTGAAACCGCTCTTTTCCCGCTTTAGTTGATCGGGCCAGACCATAGCTTTAGTGACGTCACAACATCAACTCTCCCTAATACCATTTCAGATAAGGGAGAATAGAGAGGGATGGGACTTTTTTTACAAAAATATTTCCTGTAAATTATTTTCTACCTTTACAGCATTGAAACATAACGCATAACGTATTCAAACAGTTTAACTCACTTGAAAAATATAAATATGATGGTAATTAATAATATATTATTTTTATAGGTAAATTAAAATAGCAAGAAAAATGTCCTATCCCTTATGCGAGGGACGAATTGGACATGTTTTATAAAGCTAAAATTCACACATGATGTTTACAAATATGCAAAAATTGAAAAAAGTTAGTGTTTCACTTTTGTCTAAAAGTTTATCATGTATTATATACATTTATTTTACCTAACATTAGAGAAATTTTAATAAAAA
Organism: Linyphia triangularis; assembly: GCA_963978545.1. Lineage (NCBI taxonomy): Eukaryota > Metazoa > Arthropoda > Arachnida > Araneae > Linyphiidae > Linyphia > Linyphia triangularis. Next base: position 95,394,575 of record OZ021723.1, on the reverse strand, counting down.
AAAAAAAAAAAAAAAATACGTAGTGCAGTTACAAACTTTTGTGGATGCAACAAGTCAAATTTTTTCCCTTTACTTACTTGACTTGAATACTTTCTTTTATTTCTTACACAATTCAATAGCCTGCTAATCAAATTGCTAGTTCATAAAAATCTACACAATCAAACTGCAAGTTCATAAAAATTATTTATAGAGTCTACAAAATATTATCGTATGAGCAATCCTACAAATATAATAAACATTAGAAGCACAAAGTTTTAACTTAAAAATCCAAAAAACAGATATTAAAATATCAATCTTTAAAATATTTAAAATTTGAAATCTCGACTTGAGTTTCTTCGTTAGAGGGTTTGAATCCAGCCGGGATTTTAATGGATGCGTTTCTAAAATGCGATTGACATTCAAGCCCCTACGCATCCAGCCGGATAGACAAGAAGTCAAAAATATTCACAAATACTAAAATAAAACGTACCTTGTAAACCAAACTTATAACAAAATCGTTGTCTTCCAAAGTGTAATGCCCACGTTGATTCGAAATGAACTCAGTCCAGCACCAAGAGTTTAAGTATGGAAAAACATATTTCCCAAAATTGCCCGCTGACCAAACAGTATAGTGGTTAGCGTGCTAGCTCCTAGACAACGAGGTTGCGGGTTCGAGTCCCATGGTAAGGCATTTGTAAATGTATGTTGGCTTGTCAAATGACAAATGTTTCGGCGCATTATAGCCCTTGTGTTTGCTGATGGTGCCAAATAATCTGAAAACAACCAACCAACCCAAAATTGCCCCGCATAAAACATTTAAAACTGCACTGCCATCTATGTTCCACGAAATCTTTTGAAAATAAAATATTTAGACCAGTTAGGGCTATTTAACTGGATTTCAATATCACCCGAAGAATGGAATCAGAAACTTAGGAAATTTTTTCAAAAAGACGAAAATTTAAAAATATTTAATAAATCTATTTTTTCTCAAATTGTCCCTAAAAATCCTCAGAGCTCTTGTAATCATCATTTTTTTTTTTTTTTATTTTTTTTATTTTAATCAAATCCTACAGGTAAATCTCTATAATTTTGTCCAAATCATTGAAATTAAAAATAATTAAGTCATCAATATATCTAAAAACTTCAATATCATTATATTCTAGAAATCTTCTTTCGAACATATGTAAATAATAATCGGCAAAATCGCTAAAAAATCTATTTCCCATAGGAATTCCTTTAGTATGTCTATAAAAATTGTTTGCATTAAATAAATAATTTTCGAAACTATAAAATTTGCAAAACTCTAACAATTCTACCTTATTTACATTAGAGTTTTTAAGAAAATTATCCATAATATCAGAGTAAATATTAATTAAATCATCATGTGGTATACTGGTGAATGAATTCTCGAAATCAAATGTATGAGCAAACTCAATTTTGTTATAATTAATAAATTCCAAAACCTCCTTAATATTTTTAACCAAGAAATTATTTTTAAACATATTTATCTTGTCCAAAACAATTTTTAAAAATCAAAAAAAAAATTTAAAAAAAAAAAAAATCTAAGATAATCATTGAAACAATTTGTAGAGCATGTTAAGAAACGAAATTTCAAAGCAGATTTATGAAATTTAATTGTGGGAAAAACATAAGGATATTTCATGCCTGCTATCCAATTCCTTTTTGGTCGAATCAACTTTAATATAAGAATCATTTTTTTTTTTTACAATCATCAATTATTAATACCACTTATAATCCAAATTGGATTATTACAGTGGTGGATAAAGTTGCTAATAATTTTTGTATTACTTGCGGAAGTTTTTTTTAGAAATAATGCAATGCATTTTTGTTGGCGAAAAGTCCTTGAAGGAAAAATCAAATCAAGCCTGGTGGAGTTGAAAGTGTGACGTCATTTACGAAAACTGTTTCTGTGGTCTGGCCCCATCAACTAAAGAGGGAAAGAGCGGTTTCACGATGGCATCGGATATATGACTTGACATCCATTCCTTTCAACATATTGTACTTGTAACAACCTCATAACAATGGGAAATTATCGATACTTTAGCAAAAAAATTAAAAAAAACTAATAATAATAATAGTAATATACAAAATAAAGTCAAAGGACTTCCCTAAAGAATATCGAACAATTTAATATTGACTATTGATTTTAATAGTTAAGAATATATTTGAGGTTTGTTTTGTGATACAATAAAAGCCAAAATCTCTTTTGGTGCATTTTTGCAGCCACATATTCAAGAAAATAAATGAAATATATGTCTAATAAATGAAATTTTTTATTTTTTTCTCTCAACTTAACAATTGATCCAAAATTTATTAAATTATAAGGCATGTTATAAAATGTGTCGGTTCGACGTGGTAAAATCGAACTATATCACAATTATCTAATTAAAATTGCGTATATCTTATTATAATATAATTAACATAAGTGAATAACTCAACTTATTTCATTTTCAAGTAGAAAGGTTCAACGTATCTCGAAATCAATAAGTTTTCAATTGAAACATTTAATAAACGGAAAGCTTATCTGAATGTAAAGCTTTAGCTTGACAATTGACGTTATCATAATAAAATAAGATTTAAAAAAAAAAAAAAAATCAACACAATGAAGTGATTCAATCGAGAGCATTGTGATGTGAATTACATATCCTGCAAAAACAACCAATAGTATTTTAAAGATTTTGACAATTTTACGACCATAATTTTTTGACAGAATATTAAAATGGTATCTTTTCAAACATTTGTCTTTCGTACACATTACATTAGGATATCGCTTTCTTTGTTGAATGGTTCATGTTTTTAAAGAACGAGGAATTTGTTCACAATCCATTTGATTTTTTAAGAAATTAGTACATATATTCATAGTAAGGAAATAATAAGTTAGAGAGGTTCAAAATAATTTTTTTTTATTACTTCTGCAGATGGGGTGCTTCACTGGAACAACTATGAGACGAAGAATGAGGATTGGTATAAGAACACACCCATATGAATCAAATACTTTCGATTATAAACTATCGAAGAAATATGGTTTATTGTTTACTGTATTAAATCTTTGTGGCATCAGCATTTTTCGTGGAGGAAAATCTCAAAAAATTAGCATGCTGAAGATGACATTTCCTTTTGTGATGTATCTGTTTGGGATTTATACACTGTACCAGTTATATATTCAGGAAAACATATCTGGTGTAGATTTGGGGATTATTTTTACTTATCTTCTAAGCTTAGGCATATGGTATTCTCTCTACCAAAAACGAAATTCGATAAGAAATCTGCTAATACAGTATCATAAAGTCGAAATTCAACAAATGAGAAAAATAAATCGATCTTCAAGAATCAATTTAGCACTGGTTTGTTCGTTTATGACTACATGTATTTCAGCCCTGATCTTCTCGATTTTCTTAGACGAAACTTTTTTTGAAATCAAGAGTTTTTACTCTCTTAACATGACACTGGATCAAAAGTCCATCCGATATTTAGTAAGAGGAACAGTTACTGAAGTGATGTTTACCAGTTTGTACGTGCTGCCAGCATTAGCATCTGTGTTGTGCTGCGATGTCTACTGTAGCTATAGTGACTTGTTCGAACTTCTCCGCAATGCGTTTCACGTTTTTCAGTCTGCAGTTCCGAGTCGCAGTGCGATAGAAAATCTGGAGAAAATTCACCACCAACTTTACAGACTGACAAACCAGGTCGAGGACACGGTAACCAAGACAAGCTTTCTCTTGTTCTGTTCGCATATGTCCAGCATGTTTATGGGATTGGCAAATTTCGTCATCTTCCACAAGAATATAACGATATCCCAGTTGTGGGAATGTGTACCACAAATATTGTTGTCTCCTGCTTTGACGATAGCTTTGGTACTGTGTGCCTCAAGACCATCCACCCAAGCAGAAGGAATACGACATACGCTGCAACTGGTTTACTGCAACTTAATCAGAGAAGATTGTGGCGACTGTCGCATTTTACAGCTTGTGAAAGCAATGCTGAATGCCGTATTTCCAGTCATGTCTGCTGGTGGTATTGTCGTCCTCAAACCGAGTCTTATACTGTCTGCTTTTGGTGCTTTGTTTACGTATGGATTACTGATTTTAAATTTGAAAGGTGGAGACTGTTAGATCTTGAGAAAGCAAGCTTTTGCATTATTTCCTTTAAAGTGGGTTCGTTACCATTTAATTCCGACTATTTACTGTATATCTAAATATTTTAGCGTTGTGCCAGATAAAAGTAATTGCTTAAGTCAAGAAAACCCGTGTCATTCGGATCCTCATTTCATACTACTATATCGCAAATTTTCATTTTTTTCCCTTCTAATAATTGGTATGAAAGCTGAGCTTGCTTGAAAATATGGATGTATAATTTGTTCCACCGAAACGATGCCCAAGTTCAATTAAATATCTTCAGATAAGGAATTTGTGGGTTAGTTTTCAACTGTTTTCTTTAAAGTCCCCTTACAGTCATAAATATCTTTACAACGATGTCTGACTTTCTATCACTTTATCTCCAAATATAAATATTCAAGGAAACAAAGAGTCAGACCTGGTCCCTGAAAGAAATTGATATATGATATTTGCTAATTCTACTAGTGATTTGAACTTCGCATGACTTCAAGGAGTTGAATAATGGTGAACATGAACATTTAAAATGATAAAACATTGTCCCCCTCTCTGTCCCTCTACAGAAAAATACTTAAAACAGGTGCAGAACTCTGACATTTTCAACATAAGTAGTTTTTTTCTAATGGGAGTGCAGCTCTGAAATTCTCAAAGTAAGCAGTTTTGGCCAACTAATTGGATATTTGATCAATACAATGTTAATATATTCTCAGAGGGGTGAGAGAAGTTGTATTAATGCATTAACAGGGAATTTTTTTCTTGACAAGGGTGGGGAGGGTCTAATATTGGGTATTTACGTGGCAATCAACCTTTCAACAAGCGAAGTGAGCCTATGTTTACATAGCAATGCATTTTTTAACGAGCAAAAAGAGCTTGTGCTTCCGTAGTAATGAATATTTCAGAGAGGGAAGCTAGCTGTGTTTGAGAGTTTCAGTGTGCCAAGCGAGCTTGCTTTTGCGTAACAGGGACCTTTCAACGAGCAAAGTGAGCCTGTACGCGAAGTGCTAAAAGCTGGGACTTATAGATCAATGATCCATCTCCGCAACGCGGGGCCGCGCAGCTAGTATCTTATAACGTGAACTGTATCTTATATTGACTTTACAATAAGATTCAATAGATGCTTCCTATTATTGAATATTGAGTGGTTTTTTTTTTTTTGTTAGACCGGGTGCGAGATTCAATAGGTTGTCATAATTTACTAGATAAGAAAAAGATCCCAAATGTCTGTTTTCTCTACCGCAACCCAAACAAACACGGCTGCATTCTGTGTGCCTGATAAGGGAAACGTTGTAACCAAGTTAGTGAGTTTGGGAATATTTTTGTTTCTATAGGAGCCAATTTAAGAACAAATGGGTTTTGTTGACGTCATCTGGCTAGGTAAAAGTTGAGTTTCTAGAAAACGCAAAAATATATTGGAATTATATTTTGGTCGATTTTTTTGTTATGTGATTTTGGACTTGGTTATTAATAAACTTGCAGACTAAAGACGAAAACCTTTCCGGTCTGTAAATATAACTATTGGAGCGCTCTCAGCAAATTTTTTATAGGGCCTCGAAAAAATGACGTGCTTTGGACTTCAAATGATGCCAGTCAAGCCTTGATCGCGTTAGTGCTTTATGAGAATGAAACGTTGATATCTGAATTACACTTTGGCCGACCAAACGGTATAGTGATTAGCGTGCTAGCTTCTAGACCGCGAGGTTGCGGGTTCGTATCCCGTGTTAGGCATGGGTGTTTGTAAATGTATGTTGACTTGTCAAATGACGAATGTTTCGGTGCATTATATCCTTCGCGTTACTGACGGCGCAGATAATCTGAAAACAACCAGCCGAAGTACACTTTAAATGTAATGAATTTGAAACTAATTGCAATAGATTTGTAATTGAAATAAATTTGATCTAGGAGCTAAAATGTTATTATTTCGAAAATTTAAATTCATTCATTTCAATCCTGTAAGGCGATTTAGAAATAGTTTAAAAAATTTGACTTTTTATCCCATACCTTGTTTATTTATATCATTTAAAGCATATTTTGAATTTTTCAGATTTTTAGAAAAAATATTTTTATGATATGAAAGACGCTAATTGGAACAACAATCGTAATTTATTGGCCACGAATATAATATCGGTTGGAAAATTTTATTACCTACCGTCGTTGATGGGTTAACAATAAAATTGATTACAAAATACCGAAAGTTAAGTGATACAGATAGAATCACTAAATTATTTAGATTAAAAATGAATAAAATTAAAGACACAAAAAATTCAAACTCTCTAGCGAAAAATGCGTTAGGAAGTTCAGTCATTCTATTTTTCACGATTGTTTTGAGTTGCATTGCGACTATTTTAACAAATTCCATGACTCCCTCTCCCCCCTAGATCTTCGACATTAATAGAGAGCAGAAATTTGAGATATATGACTTGACATCTATTCCTTTCAATATCTTGTATTTGTAACAACCTCATAACAATGGGAAATTATCGATACTTTAGCAAAAATAATAATAATAATAATCTATAATAATAAAACATGCTGTGTGTCTGTCTGTCAGTCTCTCTATCTGTGGCTCTATAGATCTAGAGAAACCTACTTAAAATTGGAGTAGAGCTCTACAATTTTCAGTATAAGTAGTTTTGGCCTTCTAATTGTAAGAATCATAAACAGAATGTTAAATTTTTAAATAGTTTTTTTAATTAATTAATAAATATGTTACAAAACGATAGCTAATATTGCTACAGCTCTGAAATGTTCAACATAAGTAGTTTTGGCCTTTTAAAAAACAGAATTTTAAATTTTTATTTTGTTCTTTTTTAATTAATTTGTAAAAATTTTACAAAACGATTACTAATAGGGCTACAGCTCTGAAATTTTCAACATAAGTAGATTTGGCCTTCTAAATGTATACATCACAAACAGAATGTTAAAATTTTAAATAGTTCTTTTTTAATTAATTTTTTTAATTAATTAATATATTACAAAACGATATCTAATAGAGCTACAGCTCTGAAGTTTACAACATAAGTAGTTTTGGCCTTTTAATTGGACTTTAAAAAAACATAATTTAAATTTTTTATTTTGTTCTTTTTTAATTAGTTTTTTTAATTAATTAATAAACATTTTACAAAATGATTACTAATAAGGTTACAGCTCTGAAATTTTCAATATAAGTATTTTTGCCCTTCTAATTGGACTTTAGAAAAACAGAATTTTAAATTTTTGTTTAGTTCGTTATTACAAAACGATTTCAAATAGGGCTACAGCTTTGAAATTTTCAACATAAATAGTTGTGGCCTACTAATTGGATTGTTGAAAAACAGAGTTTAATTTTTTTTTAATTAATTAACAAATATTTTACAAAGCGATTTATAATTGGGCTACATTTCTGAAGCTTTCAACACAAATAGTTTTGGCCTTCAAATTGGACTGACAAAAAGAATATTAAAATTTTAATTTGTTTTTTAATTAATTTTTTCACAAAAAGCGAGTTTGAATAGGCCTAGAGCTCTGAAAGTTTCAACATAAGTAGTTTCAGCTTCTAATTTTGTTTTCGACAAACACGTTTTAAAATAATCTTAAAGGGGTGTTGTATTATTGTATTAACGGGGAATTTTTTCATTCTTGACAAGGGAGAGGTTTCCAATACTGAGGCTTCCAATATATAGCAATTAAATTTTAGTGAGTGAAGTGAGATTATGCTTACGCAGCAAATGAACCTTTCAGCAAGCGAAGGGAGCCTATGCTTGCATAGCAATGAACCTTTTAACGAGTGAAATAAGCCTGTGCTTATTCATAGACACATGTCTATGAATTTTTCAGCGAACGAAGCGAGCGAGCACGATTTTGCGTAGTGATGAACCTTCGTGCGAGCGAAGCGTCAAAAACTGGGTCCTATACACAAATGACAGATTTCCACAACGCGAGGCCTCACAGATAACTAAAATATTGCACATGTTAATATTGCACATGTTAATATTGAAGCACGGATTTAAAATAAAATAAGGTCAAAGAACTTTCCTTAACAGAATCGAGCAATTTAATATTGACTATTGATTTTAATAGTTAAGAATTATTTGAGGTATGATTTCTAATACAATAAAACCCAAAATCTGTTTTGGTGCATTTTTGCAGCCACATATTCAAGAAAACAAATGAAATATATGTCTAATAAATGAGAATTTTTTTTTTCTCTCAACTTAACGATTGATGCAAAATTTATTAAATTATAAGGCATGTTATAAAATGAGTCGATTCGAAATGGTCAAAACAAACTTTATCATAATTATCTAATTAAATTTGTGTATATCTTATTATAATATAATTATTTTTAGTGAATAATTCAACTAATTTCATTTTTAATTAGAAAGGTTCAACCGTATCACGAAATCAATAAGTTTTCAATTGAAACGTTTCATAAACGGAAGGATTATCTGAATGTAAAGCTATAGCTTGACAATTGATGTAATCATAATGAAATAAGATTATAAAAAAAATCAAGACAATGAAGTGATTCAATCGAGAACATTGTGATGTAAATTAGATATCCTGCAAAAATAATCAATAGTCTTTTAAAGGTTTTGAAAATTTTACGAGCAGAATTTTTTTGACAGGATAATAGAAGGGCATCTTTTCAAACATTTGTCTTTCATACACATTACATTAGGATATCGATATCTTTGTTGAATGGTTCATGTTTTTATAGATAAAGTTTAACAACTAGGAATTTGTTCACAATCCATTTGACTCTTTTAGAAATTAGTACATACATTCATAGCAAAGGAATAATAAGCCAGAGGAGTTCAAAATCATTTTTTTTTACTTCTGGAGATGAGGTGCTTTGCTGGAACAACTATGAGACGAAGAATGAGGATTGGTATAAGATCACACCCATACGAATCAAGTACATTCTATTATAAACTATCGAAGAAATATGGCATATTGCTTACTGTATTAAATCTTAGTGGCATCAGCATTTTTCGTGGTGGAAAATCTCAAAAAATTAGCATGCTGAAGATGACATTTCCTTTTGTGATGTATCTGTTTGGGATTTATATACTGTACCAGTTATGTATTCAGGAAAACATATCTGGTGTAGAGTTAGGGATTATTTTTACTTATCTTCTAAGCTTAGGCATATGGCATTCACTCTACCAAAAACGAAATTCGATAAGAAATCTGCTAATACAGTATCATAAAATCGAAATTCACCAAATGAGAAAAATAAATCGATCCAAGAGAATTAATTTAGCACTGGTATATTCGTTGATGATTACATATATTTCCTCCCTGATCTGCACGATTTTCCTAGACGAATCTTTAACCGGAATCAAGAGTTTTTACTCTCTCAACATCGAGCTGGATCAAAATCCCATCCGTTACTTAGTAAGAGGAACAGTGACTGAAGTGATGTTTACCAGTTTGCACGTGCTGCCAGCATTAGCATCTGTGTTATGCTGCGCTGTCTACTGTAGCTATAGTGACTTGTTCGAACCTCTTCGCGATGCGTTTCAAGTCTTTCAGTCTGCAGTTCCGAGTCGCAGTGCGATAGAAAATCTGGAGAAAATTCACCACCAACTTTACAGACTGACAAACCAGGTTGAGGACACGGTTAGCAAGACAAGCTTTCTCTTGCTCTGTTCGCATATGTCGAGCATGTTTATAGGACTGGAGAATTTCGTGATTTTCTACAAAAATATATCGATGTCCCAGTTGTGGGAATGTGTACCACCAATAGTATTATCACCTGTTTTGACAATAGCTTTGGTACTGTGTGCCTCCAAAGTGTCCAACCAAGCAGAAGGAATACGACACACGCTGCAACTGGTCCACTGCAACTTAGTCAGGGAAGATTGTGGTGACTGTCGAGTTTTACAGCTTGTGAAATCAATGTGGAATTCTACATTCCCACGAGTCATGTCAGCTGGTGGTATCGTCGAATTCAGACCGAGTCTTATACTGTCTGTTTTTGCAGCTTTATTTAGTTATGGGTTACTGATTTTAAATTTGAGAGGTGAAAAGTGTTAATATATCTTATGAAAGCAAGGTTTTACATACCATTTTTCCCTTTGAGGTGGTTAGTGGTACAGTATGCAAAAAATAATGGCTATATCTTCAGTTTTAACTATCGTAGATTCTTTCGTTTTGCACCAATATATTTTGTTTACGATTTTATATATGTCTAGTGCAACTTTTTTTTCTTATTGAGCTGTATACTAAGTAAATTTCATGCTACTATATCGCAAATTTTCATTTTTTTCCCCTTCTAATAATTGGTATGAAAGCTGAGCTTGCTTGAAAACATGGGTGTATAATTTGTTCCTCCGAAACGATGCCTATGTTCAAGAAAATATCTTCAGGTATCGAATTTGTGAGTTAGTACTCAACTGTTTTTTTTAGAGTCCCCTTACAGTCATAAATATCTTTACAGCGATCTCTGACTTTCCGCCACTTTATCTCCAAAAATAAATGTTCAAGGAAACAAAGAAACAGTCAGACGTGGTCCCTGAAAGGAATTGAAATATGATGTTGTTAATTCTATGAGTGATTTGAAATTCGCATGCCTTCAAAGAAGTGAATAATGATGAACATGAACATCTAAAATAATAAAACATTGTCTCTTTCTCTGTCTGTTCCTCTATAGAAAGCTACTTAAAACAGGCGTAGAACTTTGAAATTTTCAACATAAGTAGTTTTGACTTTCTAATTTACCTTTTGACTTACAGAATGTTAACATTATGTTTATTTTTTTTAAATAATTTTTTTTTTACCGTACGACCTCTATTAGGGCCACAGATGTGAAATTTCCAGCATGAGTAGTTTTGACATTTAAATAATATTTTTGAAAAACAGAATACTAAAATTTTAATTATTATTTTTTTTTACAAAGCTACTTTTAATCGGAGTGTATCTCTGAAATTTTCAACAAAAGCAGTTCTGGCCTACTAATTGAACTTTTGACCAATACAATCTTAAAATATTCTCAGAAGGGTGAGGGAAGTTGTGTTATTGCAATAACAGGGAATTTTTTTCTTGACAACGGTGGGGAGGGGGGTGAGGTCTAATATTGAGGATTTACGTGGCAATTAATCTTTTAGAGGGTGAAGCTAGCTTATGCTTGTGCAATGATGAACTTTTTAAAATGCGAAACAAGTCTATGCTTGCGCATTAATTAATTTTTCAGCGAGCGAAGTGAACCTATGTTTGCGTAGCAATGAATTTTTCAACGAGCAAAAAGAGCTAGTGCTTGCTTGGTAATGAATATTTCAGAGAGCGAAGCGAGCTGTGTTTGTTTAGTGTGTAGTATAGGTGGTTAGTTAGTATAGGAGTTTTAGTGTGCCTAGCGAGCTTGCTTTTGCGTAGCAATGAAACTTTCAACGAAGCGCCAAAAACTGCGACTTATAGACCAATGAACCGTCTCCGAAATGCGGGGCCACGCAGCTAGTATCTCATAAAGTAAACTGCACCTTTTATAGATTTTACAATAAGATTCAATAGATGCTTCCTTTTGTTGAATATTGAGTGATCTTTTTGTTAGACCGGATGCTAGATTCTATGTAGTCAAATACACATTAAATTTGAATAGGTTGTCGTAATTTACTAAGAAAAAAAAAAGAAAAAAGATGCAAATGTCTGTTTACTGCAATCACTATCCTAACAAACACGGCTGTATTCTGTGCGCCTGATAAGGGAAACGTGATAACCAAGTTAGTGAGTTTGGGAATATTTTTGTTTCTATAGGAACCAATTTAAGAACAAATGGGTTTTGTCGACGTCATCTAACTAGGTAAAAGTTGAATTTCTAGAAGACGCAACAATAGATTGTAGTGTGAGGAATTAGATTTTTATAAGTTGGGGTAGAGGAAATGAGTTCGATTTTTTTTTTTTTTAATTTTCTAAATGAAGAGGCTTTAAAGTTGGTTTTTGCACCTAAGACGCTCAGTTTACCGCACAAGAAAACAAAGCCCAAGCTTGGGGTTCCGAAACTTTTGGGGCCCTAAAACTTATTGTAGTTAAATTGAACCCTGGATCCTTTTTTTTTTTTACAAATTTAAAAGTTGAAAAATACTTGTATTTTACGATTTTTTTATCTATAGGTACAGTAATTATCGTTTATCTCGTAAACTGTTTTACTTAGTCTAATTTGGATGCCTAAAAAATTATAGTATATTACTAGGAATATTTTTTTAAAAATCAGGAAAATATATTGAAAATTTTTAAAAAAGACAATTTGAAATTTGATGATTTTTTTTAAAAATTTAAAATTTCAAAAGTTTAAAGCACTATGTGATTTTTTTTTTAAATAAAATTTAGTTTTTAATTAGTAATTCTTCCAAATATGTAAAAATTATTTTTTAAAGCAGCGTCAGCCACTACGCGGGCCGCGGACTGGATTTGGCCCCCGACAGATTTTTCTGCGGTCCGTCTGCACCATAGAAGAAAAAAAATAAAAATTTCACGGTATATGGACTTTTTTTTTTCTTACATAATTGTAATTTATATGAAATAATATGTGTTAACTATGTAGATCAGAGTTCTCCACTACGTGTCTTAAGAAAGCAAATGAAGAAGCTTTCAGCAAGGTGGTTTTCATCAAGATTGAATACAGCTATAACTTAACTGAATCTCATTTTGAAAATTTATTAAAATTGACTGCAACAAATACTTCGAAAGACATCGACTCTATCATAAAATCAAATAAACGATTTCTACAGCCATCGTCTAACAATTGATATCAACTAAAACGGAGTAATCTAGAAATACAGTTTAAATACTTTTATTAAAAGTTAGGTCAAGTGGCTTTGTCACATTGAAACAATTTACTAATAATGAAAACTATTATATTTTTTAAAATTCTTTGAAAACTAGTATCAAATATAAATTGTAATTTTATCAAGAAAAAAAAAATTAAATTGTTTTCCATTTTTCTGAAATGGTATTTATTATTAAATCGATAATAATTAAAGATACATATTTTGGTATATGTGGCCCGCGAAAAGCTCCAGCATAAGTAAGATGGTTCGCCTCTAAAAGTTAGTGGCGAACGCTGATATAAAGGCTTAAATAAAAAAAAAATTAAAAAAAAGCTTGAAGGTACCAAGTCCCCTTAAATAACCAGTAAACTTACAATGATTTAAAATAGCAGTCTTTAAACAACTACTTCTCGAGAGAGGAAAAGCGTAATATTAAGGTGAATTACATTTTGGTTGATTTTTTGTTGTGTGATTTTGGACTTGGTTAGCCATAAACTTGCAGACTAAAGACGAAACTCTTTCCAGTCTGTCAATATGCTCTCTCTGCTCATTTTTTATAGGGCCCTGAAAAAATGATGTGCTTTGGACCCTGAATGATGCCAGTCAGGCTTTGATCGCGTTAGTGCTTTATGAGAATGAAACGTTGATATCCGAATTAAACTTTGGCCTACCAAACAGTCTTGTGATTAGCGTGCTAGCTTCTAGAGCGCGACGTTGCGGGTTCGAGTCCCGTGTAAGATATGGGTGTTTGTAAATGTACGTTGGCTTGTCAAATGACGAATGTTTCGGCGCATTATATCCCTCGTGTTGCTGACGGCGCCAGATAATCTGAAAACAACCAACCGAATTACACTTTGAATGTAATGAATTTGAAACTAATTGCAATAGATTTTTAAGAGCAAGATTCTGAGAGATTGAGTCATTAGGGGGTGATTCACACCATCTCCGATTGTTCCCAAAAAATTTTCAGTCGCTGCTACCCTTATTAGATGATAAAATCTGAAATTATTTGTTCCGTAGTTGCACCGCTTAAATTTTATGACGTGTCAAAGATCACCTTTAAACATGACAAAATTGGTGTTTTTGTGACACATGAAAACTATTTTTATCCGTATAAAACTTCACAAGCACCTTGCCACCTGCATTTCTTCTGTTAAGGAATGTACTAGAATAGATCTTTATAAAACATTTAAAAAGTTCATGGCAAGTCAATTGCGCAAGGTCATTCAAGGTCATGAAATGTCCAGGTTTTCATGTTTTTTACCATTTTCAAGACTGAATTATATCTTGCGCGATTGATTTGTCACTTCAAACTAGGTGTCATTGGATAGAGCTATATTAGTATTATTTATTAATACATAAAACATTGAGGCAAGTTGAATACGTCGGAAGTTATTGGGCCGACCAAACGGTATAGTGGTTAGCGTGCTAGCTTCTAGGCTGCGAGGTTGCGGGTTCGAGTCCCGTGTTAACCATGGGTGTTTGTAAATGTATGTTGACTTGTTTTATGACGAATGTTCCGGCGCATTATAGCCCTCGTGTTGCTGACGGCGCCAGATAATCTGAAAACAACCAACCAACCAATCGGAAGTTATTGGGCGCCAAAATCGAAAAATCTCCGAATTTGACACAAATTTGAGCTTGCATATCTTGCTGCGGGAACAATATATTGACACAACGCTGAGACTGTTTAAACATTATTTTATTATACTTAATGAGAAATTAAACTTTATTGAGGCAAGTTGAAGAGAAAAAAATAAAGGATTTTTTTTGTTGCACCCCATCCTTACATATTGATGCATTACCGTAAAATGGGGTGAATCGGAACACTTTTCAACTTTCAAAGTAAAAATCGGTTGTAATAAGATCGTTAAGGAACATATTTTTGACATTGAAACTTGGGTCTTACCTTCTTATTTGAGGATCAACCCAAAAAATTTTGAAAAAACTAGGACTTTAATTTATTTTGAATTTTTTCATGGTGTTCCGATTCACCCCGCAGAAAGGGGTGAATCGGAACACTCGTTACATTTATGTCTGATCTTATTTAAATGTGTACAGGGGGACAAAAATAAATAAATAATGCATTGTGGTGAAGAGGAACACAAAATTATCATAAAAAATCATTTAATATGACGGATAAAATTTGTGTTTGTCAATTATTGTCAAAACAAATCATATGTTTGAAAGCGTATCAACTCTTCTCCTATAACTCATCCAAATAGTCTTTTAAATTAATAATATTTTTTAATCTACTTTATGTTAGCGTGCCGTATGACTGCAAATTCCTTAAAATATCTTGAGAAAGGAGAAAAGCATCCTCATTTGTTTAGAAAAATCTCTTCGTTCATGGGCGTTTTTGTAAAATACACTTATATAGCAAACCTTGTGGGGGTAAAACTTTGCTCACATAGAGTCTTCATATATTTTCCCATATAACTTAAAGATAACGAAGTCGTTTAGAGAAAAACCACTGGAACAATCGGGTTTTCTGCCATGAGGAAACTAGACTCATCTTCTGACATTTATTCAAGCCTTCAGTCTTGATTACTGTCTTGAAGGGAGTAATTAGACTCTTCTTCAGCCGTTGAATCTGATGTGGAACATAATCTTGCCAAAAACAGCTTTTTAATATCACTTTTCAAGTGTTCCGATTCACCCCGCAAATCTCGAAATCAAGACGAGGCAAAACATAAAAATTCGTAAAATAAAAAGTTTTTAAAACCAAGTTAAATTAAGTATGGCATGCTGTTGTGGATGTTTATACTTATCTAAAAATATATTAGTTAAGTCTATAACTGGTACATGTTATTAATTAAGGGATAATTTTTTGAGAGGTTAAAATGCATTGGATTGTATGCACGCTGTTTCAGAATTTTTTTTTTTTAAAAAGGACAGTGTTGAAAACCTACAAAATATGTTCCAAGATTCCAAACATGTTAGCCAAATAAAAAAAATATATAATTAATAAAACTGCTTTATTATATATTTGTGTAAAATAATATTTTTATTTGTGTAAAATAATAGTTTCTTTGCAATTTCATGAAGTTTCGTTCCGATTCATCCCGCTGTTCCTATTCACCCCATTTTACGGTACTGTTTTCATTCATGTTTTCAAAAATTAATCGGTTTTCACTTCACTCTTCCTCATATTTATAACAATTGCTTGTTGTATGTCTTTTAAGCTGGGAACTGTGACTGGATTGGCTCCAGAAAGTTTCAAAAGACGGGGGAAAAACCGAACTTCGATGCACTGAGTCGATAACATCAAGCAATGACCACTTAAACTTAACAGCTCCTCTCTGGTGAAGAAATTCCATTTTAAACACGTCATCCCCACAATTTTCTAGCAGTTTACCAATATAAAATCGTTTATCGTACAGGACTGAGTGTAAAAAATGGGGCTGAATCTTATATTCTCAGTCATGATCAGCAGTTAGTTTTATCTCTTTTATGATATTTTCCATTTGGTGGGGGACAGTAATTTCGATTTCAAATGTGAATTCACCATGCAATCAGTTTCAGGCATAAGTCAGATCAAACCCTAAAGACGAAGATAAAATCATTTAGCCGAAAATTTATAACTTTGACGTTTTTCCTAGAAGAAAATTGCACATCCACGTTTGACACTGCAGAGAATTTGTCCCTACATATTGCTAGAGGAGAACACCAAATTTCTAAAACAATCACAGGTCAAGACAAATCCAGGAGTGCATTTTCAAAAAGAATGGAAGCAAGGACAAAAAATATTAATTATGAAATTACTGCAGATTTTGAAGAACCCACTATAGAGAATAGAAATTGCATCTATTCATGCCATCTATATACCTGATTGTCTTCAATGATTTCAAGATAAAATTCGTCATTTTGTTCAATGACTTCATCTTCAATAACACTGCATATTTCAATCGTACCTTTCATTCTGTGGAAATGTGACATAACTTGTTCCCGTGTCAAATATTCATTTGAACAAAATTTCTTCTTTCCATCAACTGTGAGATTATACTTGCAACAATTTGGGGTGTTAATTTATTTCCTGTTTTATTTCTTTTATTGAAGTATTCTAAACTGTTTTTGATTTTGGTTCTTGAACTTTCCTTTTGGGTTTCAGTGCCTATCCTTCTTTGCGCACATGACTTGATTAGATGTCATTTTTATTATCTGTAGTGGGTTCTTCAAAAGCTGCAGTAATTTCATAATTGGTCTGTTTTGTCACTGCTTCCATTCTTTTTGCAAATACACTTCTGGTTTTGTCTTGACTAGTTATTATTTTTGAAATGTGATGTTCTTCTCTATAGAAATATGTAGGGACAAATCTTCTGCAGTTTCAAATGTTGATGAGCAATTTTTTTCTGGGCAAAACATCAGAGCTATAAATTTATGGCTGAGTGACATTGTCTTCGTCTATAAGGTGTGACCTGACTTGTGCCTGGAACTGATTGTATGGTGAATTTGCAGTTGAAATCCAAATTACTATCCCCTAACAAATGGAGAATATCATAAAAGAGATAAAGCTAATTCCAGATAAGAACTGCGGATATGAAATTCGGCCCCATTCTTTTCACGCTGTCCTATATACAATAAACGGATTTACATTAGGTAACTACTAGAAGACTGTGGGGATGACGTGTTTAAAATGAAATTTCTTCATCAGAGAGGAGCTGATGAGTTTAAGTGGCAATTGCATGATCCGAAGCTCAGTTTTCTTTAGTACTTGGCAACTTTCTGGAGCCGATCCAGTCAAAGTTACTAGATTAAAAGACATACTACAAACAATTGTTATAAACATGAGGAAGAGGGAAGTGAAAATCGATTAATTTTTGAAAACATGAATGAAAACAGTAATGCATCAATATGTAAGGATGGGGTGCAACAAAAAAAATCATTTATTTTTTTCTCTTCAATTTGCCTCAATAAAGTTTAATTTCTCATTAAGTATAATAAAAGAATGTTTAAATAGTCTCAGCGTTGTGTCAATATATTGTTCCAGGAAGGGAAGATATAATAGCTCAAATTTGTGTCAAATTCGGAAATGTTTCGATTTTGGCGCTCAATAACTTCCGACGTATTCAACTTGCCTCAATGTTTTATGTATTAATAAATAGTACTAATATAGCTCTATCCAATGACACCTTGTTTGAAGTGACAAATCAAACGCGAAAGATATAATTCAGTCTTGAAAATGGTAAAAAACATGAAAACCTGGACATTTCATGACCTTGCGCAATTGACTTGCCATGAATTTTTTATGTTTTATAAAGATCTATTCTAGTACATTCCTTAACAGAAGAAATGCAGGTGGCAAGTTGCTTGTGAAGTTTTATACGGATAAAAATAATTTTCATGTGTCACAAAAACACCAATTTTTTTATTTTTAAAGGCGATCTTTGACACGTCATAGAATTTGAGCGGTGCAACTACGGAACAAATAATTTCAGTTGGTTGGTTGTATTCAAATTATCTGGCACCGTCAGCAACACGAGGGCTATAATGCGCCGAAACATTTCGTCATTAGACAAGCCACATACATTTACAAACACCCATGCCAACACTGGGACTCGAACTCGCAACCTCGCGGTCTAGAAGTTAGCTCGCTAACCACTATACCATTTGGTCGGCACAAATAATTTCATATTTTATCATCTAATAAGGGTAGCAGTGACTGGTAATTTTTTGGGGACAATCGGAGATGGTGTGAATCAGGGATGTTTCAACTTCTCAGAATCTTGCTCTTAATTGTAATAAATTTGATCTAGGAGCTAAAATGTTATTATTTCGAAAATTTAAATTCATTCATTTGAATCCTTTAAGACGATTTAGAAATAGTTTAAAAAATTTGACTTTTTATCCCATATCTTGTTTATTTAGATAATTTAAAGTATATTTTGAATTTTTCAGATTTTTTGAAAAATTATTTTTATGATTTTTAAAAGACGCTAATTGGAACCACAATCGTAATTTATTTTCAAAGAATATAATATCGGTTGGCAAATTTTCTTACCAACCGTCGTTGATGGGTGAGTAATAAAATTGATTACAAAATAAAGAAAGTTAAGTGATACAGATAGAATCACTAAATTATTTAGATTAAAAATGAATGAAATTAAAGACACAAAAAATTAAAAAAATTAAAAATTTCTAGGGAAAAATGCGTTAGGAAGTTCAGTCATGCTATTTTTCAAGATTGGTTTGAGTTGCATTGCGACTATCTTAACAAATTCCATGACTCCCTACCCCTAGATCTTCGACATTAATAGAGAGCAGAAATTTGAGATATATGACTTGATATCCATTCCTTTCAATATCTTGTATTTGTAACAACCTCATAAAATGGGAAATTATCGATACTTTAGCAAAAATAATAATAATAATAAATAAAATAAGGTCAAAGAACTTCCCTTAACAGAAGAGAGGAATTTAATATTGACTTTTGATTTTAATAGTTAAGAATGTATTTGAGGTATGATTTGTAATACAATAAAAGCCAAAATCTGTTTTGGTGCATTTTTGAAGACACATTTAAAAAAAAAAAAAATGAAATATTTGTCTAATAAATGAGATTTTTTTTTTCTCAACTTAACAATTGATGCAAAATTTATTAAATTATAAGGCATGTTATAAAATGTGTCGAATCGACATGGTCAAAACGAACTTTATCACAATTATCTAATTAAAATTGTGAATATCTTATTATAATATAATTAATTTAAGTGAATAACTCAAATTATTTCATTTTAAGTAGAAAGGTTCAACGTATCCCGAAATCAATAAGGTTTCAATTGAAACGTTACATAAACGGAAAGCTTATCTGAATGCAAAGCTTTACCTTGACAATTGACGTTATCATAATAAAATTGTGAATATCTTATTATAGAATTAAAAAAAAAAAAAAAATCAACACAATGAAGTGATTCAATCGCGAATATAGTGTTGTAAATTAGATATACTGCAAAAATAATCAATAGCCTTTTAAAGGTTTTGACAATTTTACGACCAGAATTTTTTTGACAGGATAATAAAAGGCGTCTTTTCAAACATTTGTCTTTCATACACAATACATTAGGATATCGATTTCTTTGTTGAATGGTTCATGTTTTTAAACATAAAGTTTAACAACTAGGAATTTGTTCACAATCCATTTGACTTTTTTAGAAATTAGTACATACATTCATAGCAAAGAAGTAATAAGCCAGAGGAGTTCAAAATCATTTTTTTTTACTTCTGGAGATGGGGTGCTTCACTGGAACAACTATGAGACGAAGAATGAGGATTGGTATAAGAACACACCCATATGAATCAAGTACATTCTATTATAAACTATCGAAGGAATATGGTTTATTGTTTACTATATTAAATCTTAGTGGCATCAGCATTTTTCGTTGTGAAAAATCTCAAAAAATTAGCATGCTGAAGATAACATTTCCTTTTGTGATGTATCTGTTTGGGATTTATATACTGTACCAGTTATGTATTCAGGAAAACATATCTGGTGTAGAGTTGGGGATTATTTTGACTTATCTTCTAAGCTTAGGCATATGGCATTCACTTTACCAAAAACGAAAATCGATAAGAAATCTGCTAATACAGTATCATAAAATCGGAATTCACCAAATGAGAAAAATAAATCGATCCAAGAGAATTAATTTAGCACTGGTATATTCGTTGATGATTACATATATTTCATCCCTGATCTGCACGATTTTCCTAGACGAATCTTTAATCGGAATCAAGAGTTTTTACTCTCTCAACATCGAGCTGGATCAAAATCCCATCCGTTACTTAGTAAGAGGAACAGCTGCTCAAGTGTTGTTTACGAGTTTGCACGTGCTGCCAGCATTAGCATCTGTGTTGTGCTGCGCTGTCTACTGTAGCTATAGTGACTTGTTCGAACCTCTTCGAGATGCGTTTCAAGTCTTTCAGTCTGCAGTTCCAAGTCGCAGTGCGATAGAGAATCTGGAGAAACTTCACCACCAACTTTACAGACTGAGAAACCAGGTCGAGGACATGGTTAGCAAGACAAGCTTTATCTTGCTCTGTTCGCATATGTCGAGCATGTTTTTGGGACTGGCGAATTTCGTGATTTTCTACAAAAATATATCGAAGTCCCAGTTGTGGGAATGTGTACTACCGATAGTATTATCACCTGCGTTGACAATAGCTTTGGTACTGTGTGCCTCCAAAGTGTCCAACCAAGCAGAAGGAATACGACACACGCTGCAACTGGTCCACTGCAACTTAGTCAGGGAAGATTGTGGTGACTGTCGAGTTTTACAGCTTGTGAAATCAATGTCGAGTTCTACATTCCCACTAGTCATGTCAGCTGGTGGTATCGTCGAATTCAGACCGAGTCTTATACTGTCTGTTTTTGCAGCTTTATTTAGTTATGGGTTACTGATTTTAAATTTGAAAGGTGAAAAGTGTTAATAGATCTTAAGAAAGCAAGGTTTTACATGACATTTTTTCCTTTAATGTGGTTAGTGGAACAGTATGCCAAAAACGATGACTATTTCTTCAGTTCTAATTATCTTAGTTCTTTCGTTTTGCACCAAAATATTTTGTTTAAGATTTTCTATGTGTCTTGTGCAACTTTTTCTTCTTAGGGGGCTGTATACTAAGTAAATTGAACTCTATCTTTAAAAATTTCAATATGAACCCCTATTTTTTATGTTTTTATTCGAATTAGAA
This sequence comes from Linyphia triangularis, assembly GCA_963978545.1. Classification (NCBI taxonomy): domain Eukaryota; kingdom Metazoa; phylum Arthropoda; class Arachnida; order Araneae; family Linyphiidae; genus Linyphia; species Linyphia triangularis. The sequence continues at coordinate 95,373,034 of OZ021723.1, read as the reverse complement.
TACTTCGTTTACCCTAGATTCTAAATATCAGTTCATTATGTTGAGAAACACGTCACTTAAGAGCAAAAATGTTGCTGTCAATCTTGAGGACAAATTTCTTTAAGGCGGGGAAAAGGGAAACACTTGGAGTACTTCAAGACGTAATTTATTACAAGGTTCTTTAAAGTGAACTTGTTTACATTTTTGCTAAAATATTGAGAACCAAAAGTCAAAATGGAATGAAAAAAAATCTGAAGGAGTTTTCGACCATGATAATTCTAATGGAAGGGGAAAAACTACGCTTCTATTTAAAAAAATGTAAAACTTATATTATTTATTAATACTTAATTATGAAAAAATATTAATATAAAAGTTGCTAGTAATTTATGTTTGGCCTTTTATAAATCGTTCGAAACAAAAATTGATAAAATATATTAACTATTTAAGAATTTATGGCTAAGAAACAAGTTTTTTTTTAACATTAATTTTTCATTTTAGTAACTTAATTTAAATTACCAAATACTCATTGGATTATTATGAAATTTGGTATTAAGACGTTTTTTTTTGGATTCTAAATTTAAATATGGTATAATATTAAGGGGTTGCTTTTGACATTTTTAAATTTTGGCTTAGTTTTAATATGTAAAAAAACAGTAAAAAAACAATATACAATTAATAAAGACCTTCCACGATTTACAACGGTACTTGACTTTTTTATTTCATCAATAAAAATACAATATATATATATATATATATATATATATATATATATATATATATATATATTTTGCGTTTTTATAATCTTTGAAACCTTCTCCTTATTCAGGCAGGTTTTTGAGCTGATCTGATAACTGCAATTGCTAGAAAACTATATTTTTTTTGTAGAATTTAGCATTGCTGCAATAGCTCCTTCGATGTTTCAAAGGTATTTTTCAAAGTTCGTGATTTTTGAAATTCCCACCTTATTCAAAATGCTAAAACTTCAGCAAATATGAATAAAATGACTTGAAATTTTTTGCATCGTTCTTAATATCTATTTGACAAAAATAGCCATAGATTTTTGAATAAAATAAAAACTTTTTTTTACAAATTTAAATGTTGAAAAATGCTTGTCCTTTACGCTTTTTTTTTTTTTTATCTGTAAGTACAGTAATCATCGTTTATATCGTAAACTATTTTACTTATTCTAAATTCGATGCCTAAAAAATTATAGTATATTACTAGGAACATTTTATTAAAAAATTCAGGAAAATATATTGAAAAATGAAAAAAAAAAAAGAAAAAAAAAAAAAAAAAAAGACACAATTTGAAATTTAAAAAATTAAAAAAAAAAAAAAAATTAAAGCACTATGTGAACTTTTTTTTTTATTAAAATGCAATTTTTACTTAGTAATGCTTCCAAATATGTAAAAATTATAATTTAAAGGCTTAAATAGAAAAAAAAAAAAAAAGCATGAAAGGTACCAAGTCCCCTCAAATAACCAATAAACTTACACTGATTTAAAATAGCAGTCTTTAAACAACCAAATCTCGAGGGAAAAAAATCATAATATTAATGGGAATTATATTTTGGTCGATTTTTTGTTGTTTGATTTTGGACTTGGTTATTAATAAACTTGCAGACTAAAGACGAAAACCTTTCCAGTCTGTAAATATAACTATTGGAGCGCTCTCAACACATTTTTTTATAGGGCCCCGAAAAAATGATGTGCTTTGGACCCCAAATGATGCCAATCAGGCCTTGATCGCGTTAGTGCTTTATGAGAATGAAACCTTGATATCCGAATTACACTTTGGCCGACCAAACGGTACAGTGGTTAGCGTGCTAGCTTCTAGACCGCGAGGTTGCGTGTTCGAGTCCCGTGTTAGGAATGGGTGTTTGTAAATGTATGTTGGCTTGTTAAATGACGAATGTTTCGATGCTATTCCTCGCGTTGCTGACGGCGCCAGATAATCTGAAAACACCCAGCCGAAGTACACTTTGAATGTAATGAATTTGAAACTAATTGCAATAGATTTCTAATTGTAAATCAATTTAACTGTAATAAATTTGATCTAGGAGCTAAAATGTTATTATTTCAAGATTTTAAATCCATTAAATGTCTATTTTGAAATAGTTTAAAAAATTTGACTTTTTATCCCGTACCTTGTTTTATTTAGATCATTTAAAGTGTAATTTGAATTTTTCAGATTTTTAGAAAAATTGTTTTTATGATTTTTAAAAGACGATAATTGGAACCACAATCGTAATTTGTCGGCAACGAATATAATATCGGTTGGCCCATTTTCTTACCAACCGTCGTTGATGGGTTACAACTAAAATTGATTACAAAATACAGAAAGTTAAGTGATACAGATAGAATCAATAAATTATTTAGATTAAAAATGAATAAAATTAAAGACACAAAACATTAAAAAAATTTAAACTTTCTTGGGAAAAATGCGTTAGGAAGTTCAGTCATACTATTTCTCACGATCGGTTTGAGTTGCATTGCCACAATCTTAACAAATTTCATGACCCCTCGCCCCCTAGAACTTCGACATTAATAGCGAGCAGAAATTTGAGATATATGACTTGATATCCACTCCTTTCAATATCTTGTATTTGTAACAACCTCATAAAATGGGAAATTATCGATACTTTAGCAATAATAATAAATAAAATAAGGTAAAAAAACTTCTCTTAACAGAATCGAGCAATTTAATATTGACTTTTGATTTTAATAGTTAAGAGTGTATTTGAGGTATGATTTTTAATACAATAAAAGCTCAAATCTGTTTTGGTCCATTTTTGAAGCCACATACTCAAAAAAAAAAAAAAAAAAAAAAAAAAAAATGAAATATATGTCTAATAAATGAGAAACTTTACTTTTTCTCTCAACTTCACAATTGATGCAAAATTTATTAAATTATAAGGCATGTTATAAAATGTGTCGATTCGAGATGGTCAAAACGAACTTTATCACCATTATCTAATTAAAATTGTGAATATCTTAATATAATATAATTAATTTAAGTGAATAACTCAACTCATTTCATTTTTAAGTAGAAAGGTCCAACGTATCCCGAAATCAATAAATTTTCAATTGAAACGTTTCATAAACGGAAAACTTTTCTGAATGTAAAGCTTTAGCTGGACAATTGAAGTTATCATAATAAAATAAGATTTAAAAAGAAAAAAAAAGAAAGAAAAAAAATCAACACAATGAAGTGATTCAATCGAGAACATTGTGGTGTAAATTAAATATCCTGCAAAAATAATCAATAGTCTTTTAAAGGTTTTGACAATTTTACGACCATAATTTTTTGACAGAATAATAAAATGGCATCTTTTCAAACATTTGTCTTTCATACATATATTACATTTGAATATCGATTTCTTTGTTGAATAGTTCATGTTTTTAAAGAACGAGGAATTTGTTTACAATCCATTTGACTTTTTAAGAAATTAGTACATACATTCATAGTAAAGAAATAATAAATCAGAGGAGTTCAAAATCATTTTTTTTTTTTTTTTTACTTCTGGAGATGGGGTGCTTCACTGGAACAACTATGAGACGAAGAATGAGGATTGGTATAAGAACACACCCATACGAATCAAGTACATTCTATTATAAATTATCGAAAAAATATGGTTTATTGTTTACTGTATTAAATCTTAGTGTCATCAAAGTTTTTCGTTGTAGAAAATCTCAAAAAACTAGCATGCTGAAGATGGCATTTCCTTTTGTGATGTATCTGTTTGGGATTTATACACTGTACCAGTTATGTATTCAGGAAAACATATCTGGTGTAGAGTTGGGGATTATTTTTACTTATCTTCTAAGCTTAGGCATATGGCATTCACTCTACCAAAAACGAAATTCGATAAGAAATCTGCTAATACAGTATCATAAAATCGAAATTCATCAAATGAGAAAAATAAATCGATCCAAGAGAATTAATTTAGCACTGGTATATTCGTTGATGATTACATATATTTCCTCCCTGATCTGCACGATTTTCCTAGATGAATCTTTAACCGGAATCAAGAATTTTTACTCTCTCAACATCGAGCTGGATCAAAATCCCATCCGTTACTTAGTAAGAGGAACATCTGCTCAAGTGATGTTTACGAGTTTGTACACGCTGCCAGCATTAGCATCTGTGTTGTGCTGCGCTGTCTACTGTAGCTATAGTGACTTGTTCGAACCTCTTCGCGATGCGTTTCAAGTCTTTCAGTCAGCAGTTCCGAGTCGCAGTGAGATAGAGAATCTGGAGAAACTTCACCACCAACTTTACAGACTGGCAAACCAGGTCGAAGACACGGTTAGCAAGACAAGCTTTCTCTTGCTCTGTTCGCATATGTCGAGCATGTTTTTGGGACTGGCGAATTTCGTGATCTTCTACAAAAATATATCGATGTCCCAGTTGTGGGAATGTGTACCACCAATAGTATTATCACCTGCATTTACAATAGCTTTGGTACTGTGTGCCTCCAAAGTGTCCTACCAAGCAGAAGGAATACGACACACGCTGCAACTGGTCCACTGCAACTTAGTCAGGGAAGATTGTGGTGACTGCCGAGTTTTACAGCTTGTGAAATCAATGTCGAGTTCTACATTCCCACTAGTCATGTCAGCTGGTGGTATCGTCGAATTCAGACCGAGTCTTATACTGTCTGTTTTTGCAGCTTTATTTAGTTATGGGTTACCGATTTTAAATTTGAAAGGTGAAAAGTGTTAATAGATCTTAAGAAAGCAAGGTTTTACATAACATTTTTTCCTTTAAGGTGGTTAGTGGAACAGTATGCCAAAAACGATGACTATTTCTTAAGTTCTAATTATCTTAGTTCTTTCGTTTTGCACCAAAATATTTTGTTTAAGATTTTCTATGTGTCTTGTGCAACTTTTTCTTCTTAGGGGGCTGTATACTAAGTAAATTGAACTCTATCTTTAAAAATTTCAATACGAACACCTATTTTTTATGTTTTTATTCGAATTAGAATACTTCGTTTACCCTAGATTCTAAATATCAGTTCATTATGTTGAGAAACACGTCACTTATGAGCAAAAATGTTGCTGTCAATCTTGAGGACAAATTTCTTTAAGGCGGGAAGAGGGAAATGCTTGGAGTACTTCAAGTCGTATTTTATTACAAGGTTCTTTAAAGTGAACTTGTTTACATTTTGGCTAAAATATTGAGAACCAAAAGTCAAAATGGAATGAAAAAAAATCTGAAGGGGTTTTCGACCATGATAATTCTAATGGAAGGAGAAAAAATACGCTTCTATTTTAAAAAATGTAAAACTTATTTTATTTATTAATAATTAATTATGAAAAAAAATTAATATAAAAGTTGCTAGTAATTTATGTTTGGCCTTTTATAAATCGTTCGAAACAAAAATTGATAAAATATATTAACTATTTAAGAATTTATGGCTAAGAAACAAGTTTTTTTTTAACATTAATTTTTCATTTAGTAACTTAATTTAAATTACCAACCACTCATTGGATAATTATGAAATTTGGTATTAAGACGTTTTTTTTTGGATTCTAAATTTAAATATGGTATAATATTATGGGGTTGCCTTTGAATTTTTTAAATTTTGGCTTAGTTTTAATATGTAGATGACCCGTCACAGTAAAAGAACAATATACAATCAATAAAGACCTTCCACGATTTACAACGGTACTTGACTTTTTTATTTCATCAATTAAAATACAATATATATATATATATATATATATATATATATATATATTAGGTTTTTGAGCAGTTATCTGATCAGCTCAAAAACCTGCTATATATATATATATATATATATATATATATATATATATATATATATATATATATATATATATATATATATATATATATAGCAGGTTTTTGAGCTGATCCGATAACTGCAATTGCTGGAAAACTATATTTTTTTTATGGAGAATTTAGCATTGCTGCAATAGCTCCTTCGATATTCAAAGTTCGTGATTTTTGAAATTCCCACCTTATTCAAAATGCTAAAACTTCAGCAAATATGAATAAAATGACTTGAAATTTTTTTGCATCGTTCTTAATATCTATTTGACAAAAATAGGCATAGATTTTTGAATAAAATAAAAACTTTTTTTTTACAAATTTAAATGTTGAAAAATACTTGTCCTTTACGCTTTTTTTTTATCTGTAAGTACAGTAATCATCGTTTATATCGTAAACTATTTTACTTATTCTAAATTCGATGCCTAAAAAAATATAGTATATTACTAGGAACATTTTATTAAAAAAATCAGGAAAACATATTGAAAAAAAAAAAAAAAAAAAAAAAAAAAATTTAAAGCACTATGTGAACTTTTTTTTTAATAAAATGTAATTTTTACTTAGTAATGCTTCCAAATATGTAAAAATTATAATTTAAAGGCTTAAATAGAAAAAAAAAAGCAAAAGCTTGAAAGGTACCAAGTCCCCTCAAATAACCAATAAACTTACACTGATTTAAAATAGCAGTCTTTAAACAACCAAATCTCGAGGGAAAAAAATCATAATATTAATGGGAATTATATTTTGGTCGATTTTTTGTTGTGTGATTTTGGACTTGGTTATTAATAAACTTGCAGATTAAAGACGAAAACCTTTCCAGTCTGTAAATATAACTATTGGAGCGCTCTCAGCACATTTTTTATAGGGCCCCGAAAAAATGATGTGCTTTGGACCCCAAATGATGCCAGTCAGGCCTTGATCGCGTTAGTGCTTTATGGGAATGAAACCTTGATATCCGAATTACACTTTGGCCGACCAAACGGTACAGTGGTTAGCGTGCTTGCTTCTAGATCGCGAGGTTGCGTGTTCGAGTCCCGTGTTAGGCATGGGTGTTTGTAAATGTATGTTGGCTTGTCAAATGACGAATGTTTCGGCGCATTATATCCCTCGCGTTGCTGATGGCATCAGATAATCTGAAAACATCCTGCCGAAGTACACTTTGAATGTAATGAATTTGAAACTAATTGCAATAGATTTCTAATTGTAAATCAATTTAACTGTAATAAATATATGATGTAAGAGGTAAAATGTTATTATTTCAAGATTTTATATTCATTCATTTAAATCCATTAAAGGTCTATTTTGAAATAGTTCAAAAAATTTGACTTTTTATCCCATACCTTGTTTATTTAGATCAATTAAAGTATATCTTGAATTTTTCAAATTTTTAGAAAAATTATTTTTATGATTTTTAAAAGACGATAATTGGAACCACAATCGTAATTTATTGGCAACGAGTATAATATAAGTTGGCAAATTTTCTTACCAACCGTCGTTGATGGGTTACAAATAAAATTGATTACAAAATACCGAAAGTTAAATGATACAGATAGAATCACGAAATTATTTAGATTAAAAATTAATAAAATTAAAGTCACAAAAAATTAAAAAAAATTAAAACTTTCTAGGGAAAAATGCGTTAGGAAGTTCAGTCATGCAATTTTTCACGTTTGGTTTGAGTTGCATTGCGACTATCTTAACAAATTTCATGACTCCACCCCCCCCCTTCCCTTAGATCTTCTACATTAATAAAGAGCAGAAATTTGAGATATATGACTTGATATCCATTCCTTTCAATATCTTATATTTGTAACAATCTCATAACAATAGGAAATTATCGATACTTTAGCAATAATAATAGATAAAATAAGGTCAAAAAACTTCCCTTAACAGAATCGAGGAATTTAATATTGACTTTTGATTTTAATAGTTAAGAATGTATTTGAGGTATAATTTGTAATACAATAAAAGCCAAAATCTGTTTTGGTGCATTTTTGAAGCCACATATAAAAAAAAAAAAAAAATAAATAAATATACGTCTAATAAATGAGAATTTTTTTTTCTTCTCAACTTAACAATTGATGCAAAATTTATTAAATTATAAGGAATGTTATAAAATGTGTCGAATCGACATGGTCAAAACGAACTTTATCACAATTATCTAATTAAAATTGTGAATGTCTTATTATAATATAATTAATTTAAGTGAATAACTCAACTTATTTCATTTTTAAGTAGAAAGGTTCAACGTATCCCGAAATCAATAAGTTTTTAATTGAAACGTTTCATAAACGGAAAGCTTATCTGAATGTAAAGATTTAGCTTGACAATTGACGTTATCATAATAAAATAAGATTTAAAAAGAAAAAAAAAAAAGTATCAACACAATAAAGTGATTCAATCGAGAACATTGTGATGTAAATTAGATAACCTGCAAAAATAATCAATAATCTATTAAAGAATTATTTGACAGAATAATAAAATGGCATCTTTCCAAACATTTGTTTTTCATATACATTACATAAAGACATCGATTTCTTTGTTGAATGGTTCATGTTTTTAAAGGTAAGGTTTAACAACTAGAAATTTGTTCACAATCCATTTGAATTTTTTAGAAATTAGAACATACATTCATAGCAAAGAAATAATAAGCCAGAGGAGTTCAAAATCATTTTTTTTTTTTACTTCTGGAGATGGGGTGCTTCACTGGAACAACTATGAGACGAAGAATGAGAATTGGTTTAAGAACACGCCCATACGAATCAAGTACATTCTATTATAAATTATCGAAGAAATATGGTTTATTGTTTACAGTATTAAATCTTAGTGGCATCAAAATTTTTCGTAGTAGAAAATCTCAAAAAACTAGAATGCTGAAGATGGCATTTCCTTTTGTGATGTATATGTTTGGGATTTATACACTGTACCAGTTATGTATTCGGGAAAATATGTCTGGTGTAGAGTTGGGGATTATTTTTACTTATCTTCTAAGTTTAGGCATATGGCATTCACTCTACCAAAAACGAAATTCGATAAGAAATCTGCTAATACAGTATCATAAAATCGAAATTCAACAAATGAGAAATCGATCTAAGAGAATTAATTTAGCACTGGTATATTCGTTGATGATTACATATATTTCATCCCTGATCTGCACGATTTTCCTAGACGAATCCTTAACCGGAATCAAGAGTTTTTACTCTCTCAACATGGAGCTGGATCAAAATCCCATCCGTTACTTAGTAAGAGGAATATCTGCTCAAGTGTTGTTTACGAGTTTGTACACGCTGCCAGCATTAGCATCTGTGTTGTGCTGCGCTGTCTACTGTAGCTATAGTGACTTGTTCGAACCTCTTCGCGATGCGTTTCAAGTCTTTCTGTCTGCAGTTCCGAGTCGCAGTGCGATAGAGAATCTGGAGAAACTTCACCACCAACTTTACAGACTGACAAACCAGGTCGAAGACACGGTTAGCAAGACAAGCTTTCTCTTGCTCTGTTCGCATATGTCGAGCATGTTTTTGGGACTGGCGAATTTCGTGATCTTCTACAAAAATATATCGATGTCCCAGTTGTGGGAATGTGTACCACCAATAGTATTATCACCTGCGTTGACAATAGCTTTGATACTGTGTGCCTCCAAAGTGTCCAACCAAGCAGAAGGAATACGACACACGCTGCAACTGGTCCACTGCAACTTAGTCAGGGAAGATTGTGGTGACTGTCGAGTTTTACAGCTTGTGAAATCAATGTCGAGTTCTACATTCCCACTAGTCATGTCAGCTGGTGGTATCGTCGAATTCAGACCGAGTCTTATACTGTCTGTTTTTGCAGCGTTTTTTAGTTATGGGTTGCTGATTTTAAATTTGAAAGGTGGAGAGTGTTAATAGACCTTATAAAAGCACGGTTTTAAATACTATTTTTTCCTTTAAGGTGGTAAGTGGTACAGAACGCAAAAATCGATGGCTATACCTTCTGTTCTAATTATCGTAGATTCTTGCGTTTTGCACTAACATATTTTGTTTAAGATTTTATATGTGTCTTGTGCAACTTTTTCTTCTTAGGGGGCTCTATACTAAGTAAATTTAACTCTATCTTTACAAATTTCAATACGAACCCCTATTTTTTATGTTTTCATTCGATTTAGAATATTTCATTTACCCTAGATTCTAAATTTCAGTTCATTATCCTGAGAAACACGTCTCTTATGAGCAAAAATTTTGCTTTCAATCTTGAGGACAAATTTCTTTAAAGCGGGGAAAAGAGACACGCTTGGAGTACTTCAAGTCGTAATTTACTACGAGGTCCTTTAAAGTGAACTTGTTTACATTTTTGCTAAAATATTGAGAACCAAAAGTCAAAATGGAATGAAAACAAATCTGAAGGGTTTTCGACCTTGATAATTCTAATGAAAGGGAAAAAAATACGGTTCTATTTAAAAAAATGTAAAACTTGTTTTATTTATTAATAATTAATTAGGAAAAAAAATTAATATAAAAGTTGCTCATAATTTATGTTTGGCCAAAAATTAATCGTTTGAAACAAAAATTGCTAAAATATATTAACTATTTAAGAATTTATGGCTAAGAAACAAGTTTTTTTTTTTAACAATAATTTTTCATTTTAGTAACATCATTTAAATTACCAAATACTCATTGGATAATTATGAAATTTGGTATTAAGACGTTTTTGTGGATTCTAAATCTAAATATGGTATAGTATTATGGGGTTGCCTTTGAATTTTTAAAATTTTGGCTTAGTTTTAATATGTAGATGACTCCTCATAATAATAAAAAAAACTATATAGAATTAAAAAAATATATACATAATTCCATGATTTGCAAAGGTACTTGACTTTTGTTATTTCATCAATAAGAATACAAGATTTAGCGATCGTTCTGATTTTTTTTTTCCGTACTGTACCATTTAAATTATATTATTTACCGTATTTCTAAGCATTTAAAGCATGAATGATAAAAGTGGGAGTTATTTAAGTTTCAAACTGCGTGTTATCTGGTTCCACTATTCGTATTTTATCGCAATTTTCAAATTTTATGTGTGGTGTAAAAAAAAAAAAAAAAAAAAAAAAAAAAAATCAGCTTTCTAATAGCCCATTAAAAAACTAGTAAAAATTTTTCCCTCTAAGACCATGGCCTGGTCCAAGTTAATACAACGACATATTAAATAGTATTGTGGTGTGACTCCCAAGTTGCCCTATATGTTCATCCCTTACATTCATCAATATTTTAACGACAATCTCTGACTGTTCGTCACTTAATGTTCCAAACGAAATTTTCCCAGACACCAAAAACAAGTCAGGCATAGTCAATGGAAGAGAGTGAAATTAGAGAATAGGACTTTGACCATTCTACTTGTGACAAGTATTTAACAACCCTTCAGGGAATCGTATTCATAGTTTACATAGTAAACACCCTTTTATCTTGACGTTACTATAATATAATGTCCAACAGATGCTTTATTCTATTGTTGAATATTGAAGGGAATTTTTGTCCCACCGGATGCGAGATTCTGTCTAGGCAACTACAGATTGCTTATCAATTAATTGTTATTATTTACCTGAAAACGACAAAGATGTCATTGTCGCGGCTTGTTTCATTACTTTAGTGCAGATGCTCTCTGGTTATCTAAAAGGAAAAAATCTATAACGAAGTTCGTGAATATGTGAGTATTTGTATTTAAGAACCTATTTAAGAGCAATTTTTGGGTTTGTTTACAAAATAATGTAGCTATAAGGGATCTGTCATTTAATCATATAAGTAATAAATGAGTTTGTCCTGTAATCTAAATAGTTATGTAAGTTAAGAGTGATCAAGTATGCAAGCACGGGCTGTTTAACCAATGGTTTATAAAATACATTTATCCGGAAGGTGGTTGAATTGGAACGATACTTGTTATATGATCTACGAGAACGCAACCTGCACGATTCAAGCACTAGCATAATACTCTTTATTCTTTTTATAGAAACTGTTTGGATAGAGATTAATTTATTTATTTCATAATTATTTTACATATTCGTTAGGCTGCAGGATATGCTTGCATACTTTCTAAAGGGTTACAATGGCAATGGCATTCGGCTTTTGCAACCATGGATTACAAGATTTTCTTGCTCATTGATTGTCTTCTTGAAACAGGAAATCTAGGAACGCGGCAGTGTTCCACCGCCAAGTCCGATAACAAAGCGGCAGACAAGTGTATATTATGTTGACAGAACTTAGGCCCATTTTCGACCCCTCACAGCTCAGCTTATATTACGGCTAGAAACCTGATTTTTTTGCCATCGTGTTGCCCCGGGTGAGAAGACGAAAAACAACAACATAATTATTAACATTGAACAAGGGAACATGGTAAAAAAATCCTTTGAAAAACGCCGAAGTCACCGAAATTTTTGTCTTCTAATTCTTCTGGTTCGGACCGAAATTTTAACCAAGGCTACAGCCAAAACTATTTGATAAATTTTGACCATTTTTTTTATTCTTCTCAGCTTGATTAGAGTAAGTGCCTTTTGTATGTTTTGATGAGTAGGAGGGTCTGAACCCCCCTTCCCCCAGAAATGATTCCGATACTTGGGAATTTTAGCCTGGTCTACAGCTTAAACGCTTTAATATATTCAGACCACTTTTTTTTTTATTCCCCACAGATTGATTAGAGGAAGTGCTTTTTATATGAATTAATGCGTAAGAAGGTCTGTACCCCCCAGAAATGATCCCGGAAATTGGAAATTTTAGCCGGGATAATGATTGATTAAAACATGTCAATGGATTTCGGATATTCATCTTTTGTTCAATTTCAAGAAGTGACTTTAATACTTTAAGTTGAACTATTTAAACAGTGTAATTAGAAAAATATAAAAATTATACTTGCTTGAAAATTTCACAATTTTGGCAGTGTATTTTTTATATTTATTTTGTCAATGTAATAATTATTACCAAAAATATCGCCAAACTGGCAATTTTTTTAAAGTATTGAAAATAAAAAAACAGAAAAAGTAAATTACACTGATCCATGTTAAATTTAAATGCTATGTATTAAAGTGTAATTAAAAGTTTTGCAATGTTCCACACTCCTAGTCTTTGAATTTTTATGATCAAGTGTGACGTTATTGCGTATTAAATATGTTGTGGGGAGATTAATCAAAGAGACATTAGTCATTTGATGGCAAAGTGGTAAGATTATATTGTCGTATTTGGTGATAGTTAAAACCGAATTTATGTGAATAAAATGCAATTAAGTAGTTAAGAAAAAAGTATTTTGACTTGATATGTGAGTAACTGAAAATCTCTAAAAATTTTTAAGGGATGGTCATTTAATGAGAAAGATTAATGGAAAGCATGGCTCGACTGCATTTAAGTTAGCAAACTCTACAAAAAGAATTGATATCTTCCCGAAAAAACAACTAGACATTGTAAAAAGAACCCGCCAAGTCAACCAGAAAAAGTTATGAAATGTAATGTTTGCCGCCGAGCGGCTGCATTTAGTTTCTTTGGCTTTTTGGGGTACTTGTACGCAATGAACTAAATTGTGATCATTGGGGGGGGGGGGACAACCATAGGCAATCAGTACTTGGCAGGCTAGAGTTTTTATAGAATTAATTTCAATTCAGTGCAATGGGTGCAGAGTAGCTCAAGCAAATGAAATGAGATTAATCCGAAATAAATCTAGCCTGCCAAGTCCTGATTATACCTATGGTTATCACCCCCAACCCCAATAATCACAATTAAGTTCATTGTGTACAAGTACCCCAAAGAAATTAAACTCAGCCGCTTGGCGGTAAATATTAGATTTCATAACTTTTTCTGGATGACTTGAGGGATTTTTTCTACAATGTCTAGTTTTTTTTTTTGGAAGATTAGGATTTAACATTTATGTAATGTGTCATCTTCTAGCCAATCAAAGCGTTGGTGCCTTTTGTTCAGAAAAGAGTTAAGCAGATTGCTTTTTTTTGCTTCAAAACCTGTACATAAAACCTGGATAATAAAGTTTGTTGTTGAGTATTGAGGGCGGAAGTAATTTTTTAATAAATGTCGAAGATAACAAGACAAAGTCCGTTTATAGCTGTCAATCCATACCTTAGTTATCCTCGTATTAAGTTGGAATGAGTTATGACTGTGAAAATATGTGAAAATTTAATTTAGTCTAAGTAAAATGTAATTAAAATAATGATTTTGTGAAAAAAAATTCTCGGCAATTTATTGGAGGTAACATATGAATATCTGATAAAAATTTCTACTCTAAGATTATGCAATTGATTTTCATGGGCTGCAATAGTACTGCAGAGTATTTATTCCAACTGCGCATGCGTAGTTCCTTGTCTACCCAAGTTACCTTTTTAAAAAACGGAATTTTCCTCAAATTGAATATCGTTAAATTGGAAATTTTTATAACAAAGTAACTATAAAATGTATTCATCAATAAGATGTTGGATTGCTACAGTATCTATCCCCAAATGACAGCTTCTACACGCATTTCATTTCTGGTACAACAGTGCGAAATAAATACAATTTGGTGACATGTTTGGTACTGAAATGTTTCTCTGTTTAAGGTTGACTGCATTTAAAAATAAATTACTAATTTGGAGTATAATTTATAAGCAGAAATATCACTAATTTGGCGAGTTTTTCGATAAACGTGGCGGAAACACTTGTCAGCGAATATCCAAGTTTTAATTCAATCCCTTTATTTTAAGCCACGATTTTACAAAAACATTACCATAGAAGCAATCTTCAGGTCGAGTTTTAAACCCCTTCCAAATAAACTTTTTGAATTCTTGTTTTTCTTACAGATACCTTCAAATTAGTGTATCCCATATGTCTGTAATATCTATAATTTAGGCTGTGGGCAATCACCATTCCCCAAATGACGTCATAAGCTGAACTCTATAAAAAAAAAACTACCCTTCTTCTTTAGATGAGGCAACGACAGCTCACCAGAAAATCAACAACAATAAACACGTCAAACGCCTCTACTACGCGAGGTGACCTTCCCTTACCTTTAATGAGGAATTTTCACGTATTTTGGTTTTATTTTTAAATAAAAGTAGAGAAAAAATCATGAAAAACAATACCATTCTTTCAAAAATTTGAGCTCGGATAGATAGTTAAAAAAAATATTTAGTTTTTCACTTTGCGATTTGACGGGAAAAAGCCACTTTTGCGTGAAACGTCAATCCGCAGATAATGAACCAGCCTAAAACCTGTTTTAGAAGAGGAATGAGTGTGGTTTCTCCTTCGTTTTGCGACTTCATCTCTGCGTAACCAAGTCACGGTTTTTTTCATGAGTTTTTGGTCATGTGACTGTTGCTTTGATTTCGGCTAATTTCAAACTCGATTTTTGATTAATTGAAAGCATAAAGATAAAAAAATAATTGCACTGCTCAAATATATTCGTTGGATAACACTAGAAAATACAACAAATATTCATTTTCCTCACTTGTGCTAATTCCTCATTGCTGGATGCGGTCTAACTGACCACGAGTCATTTTTCGTAAAATGCTTCCACCCCCTAAGATATTTCCTGTTTGACTTTTATATTATTTTTTTCGATACTATGTTTCTTAAATTTTAAACTCATGTTAATTAATTTGTTTGGCGCAGTGTTACCTTTGCGCCAAAAATATCAAACCACAGCTGTTAACTTTTAAACTTAATATAATGTTTAAATCAACTGTTTTTATAAATTTGATGCGCCACCTCTTCAAAAACATTCTGATACAAGTTTCATTGACATCTTATTCTCAATTCTAAATAATTTAGTGCCAACTTCGTGTCAAAGATGGTGACCCGTTCATGATTTAGGGAATAAAAATTTCCCACAAGGTTTACCAAATAACCAATTTATTTCCTGTCACAATTTCCAATACTTCCTTTCGTAACTCCTGGTTAAATTATCACCTTAATAAGATCTTTCATTTGCTATGTCACACACATCTTTAGAATTAAAAGTTTTATCAAGCAATATTGACCTCGGATATAGCCTGAAACTGTATTTAAAAGAAGGTAAAATTTTCAGTTTTATCTTCTATACATACTAATAATATAGTGAGAAACTTTATATATTACTTATTTGTAGAACATAAATCTGAAAATTTGCCCATTATTTAATATAGTTTTCGAAACTGGTAATCAGTTCAAAATTTTTTAATGCAGAAGTAGAATAGAGAAACGAGGTTTTACTGGACGTTTGATCACGAAAGCATCAATATCACTGTAGATGTAAAGCTTAACAAAATCACTGCATATATTTTATTCTAACTAGTGTTCGAAGAATTTCGGGCTTAACTTGAGTGATATTTGCACAGTTCTAAATAACAACCCCGTCTGTTTGCTTAGAGTACACGTTGCTTTATCATGGAGTCTTTTAAGGGTACTTCAATGTTTTCGAGGAATGTACGAAATGCGCAATTCCCTCAACGAGAACTAATGTGATCAAATTCGGCGACTTCAGTGAGTATCGTAGTTCCACGTTGGTCTTTGTTGATTCGAAAAGTATGCTGAGTTCGAATGCTTTTAAAAGCACGGAAGGAAATGAAAAGGAGGGATATGAATATATAAGAGAGTACATTAGAATTCACTGAAGTGGTTTCATAAATAGAAACTCAATTTTCGCATCCCATCCTTACTCATGAAAGGATGTGATTTTTTTTTTTTTATAGTTATTCATGGATTATTTTAGAAAGGAATTTAAACGTTTCTGATTACATTAGGTTTGAAAATATATATACTTGAGTAGGTAATTTAAAACGTTTGGAATAATTTAAAATTTACGCACTTCCTGAAACCAAAGATATATAATAACACTTCGGGTTAAAGATGGCAAGCTTCCTTAGAGATAATGTAAAATAGCTGAGACCACTTGGCGTCATTATTGCAGGGTTTTACATTGGCAAACTTATTGCTCGTTTTGATTTCACTTGGCGATTAAATTTTATAGTTTCTCAGAAATCTTTTATCAAAAAAAAAAAAAAAAAAAAGAACAAATCTGCCTTGCTCATTAAAGGGAGTTGGTATCGGTAATGTTAATTTGACATATTTCATGTACCTTTTCTCAGAAAGTACTTGACATAGAAGTCTAATTTTTTTAGCAGTGCATTTAGCAGACACTTGTTATTCTACTGGAGTAAGCTTTTTATTGTGATTCATTTACTTTTTAAAAAAAAATTAATTTTCGTAAAAGTCACACAAATTTGTTAAAAATAAAAAAAATAAAAAAATTCTGAAAAAAGTCAAAACAAAAAATGTTAAAACAAAAAATGTTAAAAAAAAATCAAAAATCAATACAGTATATATAGATACATAAAGGGAATAGGTGATAAGAATTTCAGAACGATAGTTTGTTCGGTTTCTAAGAAAAAGATACATGAATAATGAAAAATGTAGTTTTGAGAAAAACGCATTTTAAAGAAAGCTTTACTAACACTGATAGTTAGCAATTTTGTCTTCAAAAAATTATTAAAAATACTTCTGGTTGAGGTATTATTAGATATGATGTATCCTTTTAAAGGGGAGAATTTAAATTTTGATAAACAATAATAAAAAAATCAGTTATTTATAGAATTTTGGGTACCAACTCCCCTTAAACTTTTACTTGGCAAATTTACATATTCAATCAAATTTTACTCTAATTTATATTTTTAGCTAAGATAAATGAGCACTTTTATAAACAATATTCAATCCTCTCCTAGTCTTCAACTTCCTTTTAGTCAACGAACTCGTGGATCTTGTCTGACTCCGTCAGACAGTGAGGATTAGCAACAACAACAACAACAACAGAAACAATATTAGTATTATGTTGAACCATTATAACAAAAGTTCCATCCTGCAATGAAATACGAATCCTAATATTTGATTCGGATTTTTTACAGCATATATTTCAGTAATGGTGAACTTTTAGTAAGTTTTCGTAAGAAATATGAGCATCAAGAATTAACAAAATTACTAATTACAAAATTATAGAAACATATTCTAGAAGAAAATGTTCCCGATAAAGTTTCCATACATTCTTCGAAGCAGTGCATTTTGACTGGAAACCAAAAGATATTTAGTTATTGAGAGCACGAAAATTAATTGAAATACCCGTACACAAAATTTGAACATCGTAGGTTAATTATGCTGAACCACAGACAAACTCACACTCATTTTTTCTAGACCACTTCCAGAAAGTGTAGAAATGCAAACAAAATTTAATCCTTTTTTTTTTTTTTTTTGTGACCATATACAATACTTTCATTATTCTATGTTAACTTATGGGTATTTGAAAGTAGAAAGAAATATGTACACTCTTTACAATTATATGCGCGTAATAAAGGCGTAACAATATTTTGATCCAAATCAAACTATTTTTTTCGTAAGATATTTAATAATACACTGACTGTCTAATGATTTAAAAGCTTAGTACTTATTATTTTTTCGAACTTTTATCCTTTAGAATTTCCATAGTTTTTCCATGTATACCACTAGGTTCTGGACCAAGGTTTTAAATCCCGATTTTGATTCGTTATTATTAGAGTAATTTTGTCCTAACAGTCGTAGAAACAACTTAATGGGTCTCAACGATAAGACATTATGCAATAATGAAATTAAAAACGGACAAACGGAATAAACAATGGACAATTCCCGCATTTTTTCTTAATTTTATATATATATATATATATATATATATATATATATATATATATATATATATATATATATATATATATATATATATATATATATATATATATATATATATATATATATATATATATATATATATATATATATATATATATAATTCTAAATGTTTCGAAAAGGTCATAAACACAAAAAATTCTGCTCAGTGCGCTTTTTCTTTTTTTAAAAATTGCGATCAAAATTACCTTACTAAACGTTGGCGAGAAAACAACTCATTTCGCTGGCATTGAATGTGACGTCACAGCCTCGCAAAAATCTTGACTTGAAATGCAGCAGCGGAACCAGATTTCCAAGTTTCACATTAACCTGTATGGAATGTTTCACACCAACCTGTCCGCGAATCACACCAACCTGTATGGAATGTGGCAATGATCTACCAATGCCAACTCTTTCAACGCCAACTATTTGGCAAAAACCTCACCATAGGACGATAGGGACTCTTTACGTCACGGACTTTGTTGACAGTTTTGATTGGACTGGTTTTGGCTCGGTTTTGAGGCATTTTATTTTCTTAATATTTAAATAACTAATTTTTTTAAAGATCTTTTGTACAAATATTTGGAATCAGAAAGAAATTCTTCATAAATATATAACAATTTCACTTGTTTTTAAAAAATGCGGGAATTGTCCATTACAGTTTTCTAAATTTCACATTGTTTGTTATCAAGTACAAAAAACACATCGTGCTGTTGTTTATATTTTCTAATGCACTTATTAAACGAATTTTATATAATTACACCCGTAATAAAATACATACATATCTATTGGTATATAGTTCATTGGTCAAATTGACGATCTATAATATTAAGATTAAAAGCTATTCTAGTTAGTTTTAAAGCTTTATTACTGTCAGTTTTAATGTTAAGGGAGCATGGGGCCCAGAAAATAACGAAAATGTAAATTTTTCAATTTTTATTCCATAATGTGGATAATATCTTTCTGAATAGCTGTGCAAAAGTTTATATTTGTTCCTTTGATAAAAAGTTATATTGTATTTTCTAAACCATCTCTCACTATCAAAGCTAAAAAAGAAATCTTTAAAACTGTTTTTGTCAGTTTGTTATTTTTCAGTTTAAGTGTTATTAAATCCTTAAGGATTTTTTCTAAATTTAGTTAGGATTGGGAAATTTTTATAGCGTATTTATATACGTCTGATAAACAAAAGTTAGTATGGAATAAGGTCTGCAATGTTTAGTTATTTTAATTAAAAAGTTGAAAACTTAAAAAAAAAAAAAAAAAAATTTAAAAAAAAAAAAAACCTTTGTTTAACTACTGTTTTTAGTGTAAAAACATATAAAACTTTTTCCTGAGCTTGCATCTTCAAATTATAACTAATTAATGTTAACAATTATAATACGAATGTATTGTAAAAATTTAATGGACAAATACTTAAAATTGATAAAGGAGTAGCATTTAAAAAAAAGTTTGAAAAAATAAAAGTTATTTATTCCAAATATTTTTGTTGATTAAATTATGTCCATTTACCATCAGCACAATTTAAAATTAGTATAGTTTAAATTTTAAAGGTACAATTGTTGAAAATATTTTGTTGGGTAATGCGTGTCCTTAAATGTTACAATGCAGAGGAAGATTTTTAAACTTAAGATTCATCCCATGCATACATAATAGGAAACTCCTTATTTCACTTTGTTTAAAACCATTATTCTAAAATACCTCTAGCATAAAATTGTTCCAAACGTACTCATAGAAAGACAAATAAAAATTTTCAGTTATTTCTGATTTGAATAAGTTTAAAGAAATGCTCTTTCTCAACAATGTAACTTTCAAAGAATTTAAAAGTGCTTTTCCAGTCAGGGTAAAATTCATTTTAAAATTCTACTGTTTACATTTGGAACTGTTTCTAGTGGTTCTTTATATTTCTATTGAATTCCATAACAATTCTACAACGTTTAAACCAAATCTCTACGACTCTTAAGAAAAATTTAATATTCCGACACAAACATCAGCATAGTACAGAAATTTTAAGAAGGAATTTTAAAATGTTAACACTGCAAACAAGATTTTAAGATTTGTCATTGTTTGGGGCTTAATGTTGCAAGAGCTACTCAAGATTCTATTCTTTTGTACACAAAAAGTATAGATAGACATAGATAGACAATCCTTAAAGTTTATAAAATAACACATTGAAATTAAATTAGTCAATAACAGTAAATGATAAGACATTTAAAACAATTTAAGACTGTACAATAAATGTAATGATACAGCCTCAAAATTAATAATAATAAAAAAAAAGTTGTCTAAAATAAAATGTAAAGAAATTCTACAAGAATTTTGAATACCAAAAATAAATCTTAAATTCTTTGGTAATATGCTATTTAACACGTTTCAGTGATAACCTACTTTAAAAGAGTGTATTTGAATGGTAGAGTTGTTGGTAGAGGTAATGTTCTTCTCGTGAAAAATATGAATGGTATAAATTTTAGAAGCTATTATAAATGAAAATATATTTGTATAATTTCTGCAATTTAGTAGTCTTGATTAAGATACAGAGTCCCTACTTAATATTTTACCAACATATTCATTTTTACACAAATGTTTTAACATATCATCAATATAAAAATAGTGTGTAAAATACTGTATAATACAATACAAAAATACCTGTTAATTTGAATTAAATTTTCCACAAACTAAAAAAGTACCATGAACATGATTTTGCTTATGGTTGAGGTACAACTTGAATGAGTTAAATGGAGATGGAACGGAAGATTCACTATGAACCTGATTATTCTGAAATTTAAAATAACAGAAAAATATTACAATTAAATATCACCTTCAATTCTTTACTTTTTTTACCTAGAATGGATTTCTAGTTTTTACATTGCACTAACGATATTTAATTCACATAGTTAAGTTTAAAAACATTTAGGAACATATCAAGTAGGACATTCTCATAAAGTATGCGAATGTCCTACGTAATATGTTCCTAAATGTGTTCGCATAAAGTATGCGAATGATAAAACCAAAAAATATGCCATATAGAAGGAAAAAAAAAAATCAAGTAAACATATTTATACATATTTCTATATTCAATACTTCAGCAGTTACTGATAATAAATTTACAAGTACAATTTAGATGATTAGAAATTCGAATTAACTAATTTCATGGAACTTAAACTGACCAGACATCTCGATGACCGTACTCTATTGCAACTGCATGCAATTAACAGAATTTGGCCACTTGAAAATCCATAATTTGACCAACCGATACACTAAAAAAAAACTTTCAGCCTCATTTTACTCGGAATATACGATTCCCTTGGAAATTTTAACCTAAAAAAAGATGACGCTGTGTCCGAAATTCAAAGATTAAATTCTGTAGATTATTTTCTAGAATCTTGTTAAAAAATATGTTTCTGCGGTGAAGTCTTTTTGTTTGCACTATACCCCGCTTTCAGTTTCTAACATATGTCGTATACAAATTTTAATTTAAAAGCGGTGACTTTTTCCATAATTTTTTTTTTTTTTTTTTTTTTTTTTGTATTTGAATATTTCACGTTTCTTAGTAGAAAATCAACCTTTATTAGAAGATCCATAGTGATTTTTGACAAAATATATACCAATGTAGAAAAATCTGTCTCACTTTGGACTACCATTTTATAGAAGACACGCTTTTTTGATATTCTCGCACGATTCCATTACCAATTCCCCATGCACAGTAGAAAACAACTCTTATGCAAAAGCATGATTTATTTTTTGTTTCATTTCATTTCCATTTCTTTATCATATCTTATACGTTTCCTTATTAATTCTTTTCCATTTCATTATTATTTCTTTTACTTTTCTTTTTTATTTCTTTTCCATGTCATTATTCTTTCTTTTAAATTCATTTAAATTTATTTTCCATTTTATTATTATTTGATTTTAATTCCAATATAAACTTTTAGATTTAATTTTACTTTGTCAGTTATTCTACATGCTTAATTTTTATAAATGACCTGTTTAATCATTAAAGGTACATCTTGAAAAAATAATTTCTTATCGATTACCAGAGCAATTTCCTTTTGTAGTTCATTGTGTCCCCTATTTATCTTTGTTCGAAACTTTCCGAATTACTTCTTTTGTTGGATAACTTAGAAAAATTAAACAATTTTCTCATTTATTTTTCCAGCATTAGAGATTGTTCTGTTGATAGTTACTTGAAAGTTTAATTTTAAATACCTAGTATGTTATTTATTTAATTGTATGTTTGTTTATTGAAAATCACAATGAAACCATACAAAAATGCATTATTTGTGGATTTAAAGTTATAAAGCAACGGTACATAATCATTAGACACAATATTAAAGCATACAATTAAATAATGTGTTATTTATTTAATTGTATGTTATTGAAAATCACAATGAAACCATACAAAAATACATTATTTGTGGATTTAAAGTTATTAAGGGACGTTACATAATCATAACATACTATGTTAAAGCATGCAATTAAATAATATGTTATTTATTTAATTGTATGTTTGTTTATTGAAAATTACAATGAAACCTTACAAAAATGCATTATTAGTGGATTTAAAGTTATTAAGGTACGCTACATAATAATAACATACTATATTAAAGCATACAATTAAATAATATGTTATTTATTTAATTGTATGTTTGTTTATTGAAAATTACAATGAAACCTTACAAAAATGCATTATTTTTGGATTTAAAGTTATTAAGGGACGCTACATAATCATTGCGTACTATATTAAAGCATACAATTAAATAATATGTTATTTATTTAATTGTATGTTTGTTTATAGCAAATCTCAATGAAACTATACAAAAATGCATTGTTTGTTGATTTAAAGTTTTTAGGGGACTCTGCATAATCAACAAATTTTTGATTTCAGAAGGAGTTTCAGCAGACGCGATAAATTTCATTAACTTTTACATTTTAAACAATTAAAGGGAGAGAATACTCTTTTACTTAAAAAATGTACCTTGTTCTTCAACAGCAAGTACAAACGAGACTGCGTCGACGACGATATTTCTTATTTTTACTTTCACAAATTCATATATTAACCCAGGATATTGAAAGTATAGCAGTCGGCCAAGAAGAAATTATTATTATTATTATTATTTTTTTTTTTTTTTTTTTTTTTTTTTGCAATTCTAGACGTTTTAGCATGTACTGAGTTAAAAAAAGTGGTCTAGAAAAAAATTCTACCTGTATGTTAATAGTCAGCATAACTCGCGATCGGATTGGCCTTTTGCATATGGATTAGTTTCGACCATGGGACCCGTCATTAAGGTTTTCGTCAAAATTACGCATGCCCAAAACGTAGCTGCCATTGAAAAAAATCATGTTTTTCAGCATTTGCCTAAAAACGACACTAAAGATTTTGCTTAAAATCGATATGGTAATACCTCTTAAGGTTTTTCTACACACCTCCACCTCCAAAATTCCCTAAGAAATTCCCTTTAAGAGTAAAAAGTAACTGTTTATCATTTGCTTCACTCACAAGAAAAGGAAATGTAATATTTATTGAAAAACATATCGCCAATTTTTTTTAATTTTTTTTATTATTTCTTTCTGCATGGGTCGGCACGATTTAGAAAAATTGGTGATACGGCAAAGATATCGCCAATTCAAAATGGCGGTAGATTATAAATCTACAAGAGTATCGCAACGCATTCCAATTAGGGTTAACAAAAAATTTCAGTTGCGCATGCGCGGCAAGAAGTGAAGTTGCTAAATGTGAAACTTTATCACCTACCAACTGGCGTCAAATTCACTTGGCGATATTTACGCGTCAACTTTTACTAGGCCGACAGCTGCTTCCAATCCGCAAAAAATAAATATAGCATTTTTTTATAGGCACGTGTACGATAATTATAAAGATAGATTCGAACGATAACGCCAGCAACAGACAACAAATAATCACTAATCAGTAACAAATAATTTAAAGAAAGCCAAGTTTATTTACTGTAATTAAATATCAATGAACAATATCGGTTTACAAATCAACTAAGGGGTGTGGAACATCGCACAACTTTCAATCACACTCTAATACTTGTCACTAGATTTAAATTTGATGTAGAATAGTGTTAGTACCATTTCCATAATTTTATTCATTTGAAAAAATGGCCAATTTGGAGATTTCTTTGGCGATAATTCTTGCACGATAAAAAAAAAATTTGCCAAAATGGCAAATTTGGTGGTATACTTTTCGATAATTCTTACATTATCCTTTCTTGTAACTAAAATAGAAAAACGGTCCTTGATGGGCAATGTTCAAGGGAAGAGAACTATTGCGTTTTAGACAATTAGTTTTTAAACTTTTTACACCCTTATAGCATTTTAATGGGAATTTCGGAGGGGAGGATGTTTAAAACACCTTAAGGGGCATTACCATAGATTTGATCAAAATCTTTTAGAGTCGTTTTTAGCTATTGGTGACATTTTTTTTTCATGTTATGCGTATGTGCTATATTGACGAAAACCTTAATTACAGGTCTCATTTTCAACACTAACTGTACACCAAATTTGAACATCATCAATTCGTTCGGGAGTTATGCTGACCACAGACACACAGAAAAACATTTTTTCTAAACCACCCCCCATTTTAAAGACAGAATATTCCAAAATGTATAGAAATGTAAAAAAAAAAAATTCTTGCCGAAAACAATACTTTCATTACCTTATGTTAACATATGAGTAATTGAAAGTTATCAAACAAAATAATTTGAATTATTACAATGAAAAATATAATTGGATTTTGATTTTGATAAAACGAAAGTGGGATTTTATTACTATTACTATGCAAAAGCAGTAAGTTTATAAATTTCAAAATTCAAACAAAGATTTTCACATTTTACCTCAAAGTATTAACAAAGGTAGTTATCATTCAAATAATTAAAACCTAAACATTCTCCTTTTTTTAACATTAGTAAGCAATTATTGACTCTTTTATTAGACTACTTCTAAAACATTGTTTAAATAAAGGTATTTTCGAAAGATAATTAAATAACATAATGAAACACATAGGTCATTCCCTACAGTAAATTTTCGAGCAGTGAGAAAAAAATCTCACTTTTTTTTTTTTTTTGTTCTTTCAGTTTTTTCCCAAAAGGCTAATTTTGTATTAACTTCGTGTCTTAGACTCAAAAATTTAGAGAGGGTGTCTACACATTTTTAGAACGATTTCGTTGAAGGATTAAAAAAATGCAAATATATTCGAGGGGAACATTTCTACCAACAACTTATTATTTCGAATTAAAATTACCATCTGATAAGGTCAAAGTTGATTTTCTTTCAAAACAAGCTGTGGATCGAAGGATACGTTTTGTATTTTCCAGGAGAATTATTCTTATTCCGTAAAGTTTGAGCATACAAATAGGTTGTTGAACGTACACACCAACTTTATTGCGTAATTGTAAATCATTATGAAACGCAAAATATAAAAGTATCTAAATGCAATATAAATGTCATATTTAATCGGAAAGAGAAATTTTTTCTATCAGTACTTCTACATGGAAAGAAAACTCCAAATGAATACACGAAAAAGGTTCGCGTATTTTCAAATGTTTTTAAAGTGAAATCGTTGATGAAACAAGAGAAAATCGACCGAAGAAAAATTTAATTGCAAAATCTTTCAATACAGCTTTAGGAACACTACGCAATATAATAAACCAAGATTTACAGATTAAAAATAAATAAATAAATAAAACAAACATAATATTTATCTTTTTTCCCGAGGCATTTATGCAAAACATCTTGTGGACTCCTGTATGAAAATTATTTTACAGGAGATAATTAGAAATACATTGATACCATTGATGAAGCATTAGTTTCCCTTAACAAGTGCGACAAAAAAAAGTCTTTGCACAGCCGTAAACGAGCAGAAAAACCTGTCGAAAATCGGTTTCGAGAAAGCGTAGAAAATTTTAGTAAAGACAAGTTTATCTTACAATGGGAAATTAAAAATAAGAATAATGGAAATTTCTTTTAAAATTAAATGACAATACTACCACGAACATTTTTTACGTCCTATATTCACAGAAGATATTCAATTATTTACCCTAAGATTTTTAAAATAGTATAACTGCACCAATACAAAATCACCAGTCATACTTCGAAAAATATTACTGCATTCCTTGAAAAACTGAAAACTGACAAATGAATTACATATATGCCTTTTCAAAATAATCGTGTAATATACTCTGCAGCTGCTCACTTATATACAATTGTGCTTTTTGTTTGATAAAAAGAGCTATTTCTATACGCAAACCCAACCACGATTGATAGACTCTGGAAAGTACTGAAAGAGGAATGGGAAGCAATACACCTGGAAGTTTTCCGAAAAGTCTTTCCAACGAGGAAAGAATGATGCAGACATAGTTCAGAGACAAGGTTATCAGATCGAACATTCTAACGGTCTTCACATTTTAAACATTTACGAAATCTCGAAATTATTCTAAACATATGCTAACACCCTTTGTACTTGCAAAACTGCAGAAGTAGATCACATTAACTTAACGATAACACTCTTCAAAAGAAATGTTTTCCAAGTTATTGTAAATCAAGAAACGAAAGTTCGCTCAGACCAACATTTAAAACTATTTCAATCTCTCAAAAACCAATTTTTCAATTTAATCTATTGAAATAATAAACGCAACAACTTATTTAGGAGATTTTGAAACTTTACCTTACCTTACTTTATTTTATATTACTCTTTATTTTTACTTTTCACTTTACTATACTTAAGTATTTACTCACTCGAAAATAAAACTTACAATTTAAGCAATTGAGCTAATAACTGTAGCAACGCCTTGGAAATTTTTAAAACGAAAAATCCTTAATTTTTTACATTTTCACACCACGAAACCTATTTCCAGCTCTTCTACATAAGAAAAACTTGAATATTTGGAAAAAAAAAAAAAAAAAAAAAAAAATGTCCTAAACTGAGATTTTGAAACGCCTCTCTGAAATTTTCCCCTCCATACGTGATAACTCTCATTTTCCCTACGTAAAGAGTGATTTCCCTAGGGTTCTCTACTACTCAACCTCCTGAATAGCAATCTGATCTCTCTCTCTCTCTCTCTCCCTGATACTCATCAACACAAAGTGTTCAAGAAACACACACCCAGGCTCTACATTAGAGATTTAAGCGCTAATTTGTTTCCTCTGTCCTCCGATATTTCGTTCACGTTCACTCTCATTTGTTCA
The DNA here is from genome assembly GCA_963978545.1 of Linyphia triangularis. Lineage (NCBI taxonomy): Eukaryota > Metazoa > Arthropoda > Arachnida > Araneae > Linyphiidae > Linyphia > Linyphia triangularis. The sequence goes on along the minus strand of OZ021723.1, from coordinate 95,345,396 downwards.
ACAACTACTCCCGAGAGAAGGTCGTCTTTATTTCGCCCATTCATTAAATCTTCAATTCTTTTGATCCCCTCTTTTATTCTCCGACTTTTCGTTGCTCCAATGAGAGTGGAGCACCGCATTTCGTTTTTATGATTTACAGAGGCTCGGAGAATGATTTGCTTTTGAAGAGAGTCGTGATCAGTTCAAATGTCAATGTTCTTTTATTTCCAGAGGGTTCTCAAGATGTCAAAGGTCAAGACGTCTTTATTTATACAGTACCCCTACTTTCGTGACTCCATTTTTTATTCTATGGCTATTTAACATTAAGTTTTGAATATTTGATTGATACTTATTAAAAAAGTATAAAAATCAAATAGGAATTATAAAGTCGAAAATTACTTTATGAAGTTTTTAAAATTAATAATGAAAAAAGTTCTTAAATATAAATCCTTTATAATGCGCCGACCAAACGGTATAGTGGTTAGCGTGCTAGCTTCTAGACCGCGAGGTAGCGGGTTCGAGTCCTGTGTTAGGAATGGGTGTTTGTAAATGTATGTTGGCTTGTCTAATGACGAATGTTTCGGCGCATTATAGCCCTCGTGTTTCTGACGGCGCCAAATAATCTGAAAACAACCAACCTTTATAATGCATTGACAATTTTTATATTCATTAACAAAACGTCGTTTCTTTTGCCAGCATGTGATTGGTGATGGAATATAATTTTAAATATTAAAAACATCTATATCGGCAAAACATGCGGTAAACTACTTTTCCAAATTTATTCATTAGAAATGAATATGAATTTATGCACTCACATCCAAATATCTTTTATTTACTCTGATTAAAACAATTTTATTTATTTATTTATTTATTTATTTATTTATTTATTTATTTATTTATTTATTTATTTATTTATTTATTTATTTATTTATTTATTTATTTATTTATTTATTTATTTATTTGTTTGTTTATTTATTTAAATAATTTTGGCAACAGGAAAGAGTTTCAATAATGATCGGTTAAATGCTATTTCATTACGATTGGATAACTGCAAGTTGGTTAATTAGTACTCTGTAAAAGCGATCTATTAGTGACAGTCTCCAAAATTTGATAGAATGCATTGTCATCGATATTGAATCTATCTGCCAAGTTTAAACCCGATTGGATGATTGAAAGGATGTTAATCAGGTCTCATCGACCTTTTACTTGTTATAAGAATTTTTTTGACTGATCCGATAAATAAAATTGAGTACAAATTATGATTTTATGGAAAAGATGAGAAGTCATCGTAGCTGCAGTGGTCCCCTCAATGTTTCAAGTTCATTTTCCTCAGTTCGTGGGTTTTGTAATTACCACCTTACTCAAAATGCTAAAATTCCTGCAAATGAAAATGAAATTATCTGAATTTTATTGTCATTCTAAAACTCTTATTCGCCAAAACTGCGTATGGATTTTTGAATGAACAGTAAACTTTTTTTTTTAAATTAAAAAGTAGGGAAATATCATTCTTTCTGATTTTTACTTTCAATTACCCATATGCATACATATGGTAATGAAAGTATAGCATTCGGTCAAAGAAAAAAAAAATCGATTTTTTTTTTTACATTTCTCCACGTTTTGGAACATCTTGATTTAGAAAAAATGTCTGTCTGTGTCTGTATGTGTGTCTGTGGGCATAAATCTTGAGCAAATTGACCTACGATGTTCAAATTTGGAATGAGGGTTGTGGCGGCCATTGGACCTACCATTAAGGTTTCCTCAAAATCGTGCAAGCGCATAAGGTAGCTTCCTTTGAAAAAATAATGTTTTTCAGTGATTGCAAAAAAACCGGCTCTAAAGATTTTGATTAAAATCGCTGTGGTAATGCCTCTTAAGGTGCTCTATACATCCCCACCTCCGAAATTCCCGTAAAAATGTTTTAATGGCGTAAAAAGTTGAAAATGAATGCCTTCAACACAGAGTTCCCTTCACTTGAGCATACCTTGTCAACGATCGTTTTTTCTTCTCTCAGTTTCGCTTATAATAAAGGATAATATAAGGATTATCGAAAAGTATATCACCAAAATCACCATTTTGGCGCTTTTTTTTTTAAAACCCATACTAGAATTATCGCCAAACTGACCATTTATTCTAAATGAGGGATGAAAATATGCAAACGGTACTCAACACAAATCCACGTCAGTATTCTAGTGTAATTGAAAGTTGTGCGATGTTCCACACCCCTAGTTTTACCCCTATGGGTATAGTTTTTTTTTTTTTTTCTCCATAACTATTTTACTAATTCAAAATCCAATGCCTAAAATCTTAAAGTGTCTAACCTAAAACCTTTTTAAAAAAATCGGAATAAAATATCGAAAAATGAGAAAAAGTAGATATTTTTTTTTAATTAAATTTAATTTTGTTCAATTTCGTTTTTTTAATTAAATTAATTTTTTTTTCAGAATTCAGTTAAAGCCTAGTAGCACTTAAAATATGTGAACATTAAAATTTTAAAGGCTTAAATTAATGAAATAATTGGAAACCAAGTTGAAGAATAAGTTAAATAAATGAATTCATGTACAGTGTGTGTGTGTGTAAATAATTTCAATTGCGCTGTATTTTTTTTACTATGCTATTATTTTCGGTTATATTTACCAGAATCAAAGTATTCATACAGTATCTATCATCTAATTCTAAATCACTTACTTTGTATAATATATTTGCTAAATGCAATTTGAAACAAATTCACGTTGTAAGACTTATTTGAGCTGACATTGGTAGATTGAATTAGCCAGATTCGCAGTATCAAAGCGATGGAATTTGCAGAATGTTAGTATCTTTTACAACTGGGAAACATTTACTGAAACTCCGCTTCGGAAGATTCCAAAAGAAATTGAATTACTCTATTTGCAAATCACTAGTATTAAAAGATTTTATCGTCTTTCCAATTATTTTAAGTTTTGGATTAAAGAATGCCTAAAGATCATAGAGACAGGGTACTGTATTTTAAGTCCTGTATATGGCGCCGTTGTAAAATATTAATAATTGAAGAGAAATGAAAATTTCAGAAAATTAAAACAGCTTAGGTATTACACATAAAGATTAAATTGGATTGTTGCATGTCATGGTAGATATATTTGCTTTCATCTTCCGAATGTTAAAGGAAATAAGATATTTTCAGAGCTTCCAGAAACCAGATTATCAAAATCTTTCTAATACCATTATATTTTGCGAAATGGACAACGCAGAACATTTATACAATGGAATCACTTTGCATCTAAGTAAAAATTAAAATTCAACAAAATAGCATATGAGATAAAACTATGTGTGTCTTGTCTAAAACTTTTAACTAAATTCTGAAATTTAAAAAGACGAAAAAATAAATAAATTTTAATTTGTATGCACTCGTAAATTAAAACTAATGCCTATAATGGATGATTTATCGGTATATATTTTAAGGAACTCTCATTAGGTAGGTTAGATCAAGATCACGCTAGAATATCTCTTACAGCCATTTGAATTATAACTATCGTTTAAATATAAACCGATTTAATATTTCAGCAAAATTCTTTTAAATAAACAAAGAAATAATATGGTACATAGTCAGACAAATGTGATTAAAAAAATTTACCTCGTATCGGAAAACAGCTCATATTTCTACACTTCTGTTAAAATATAAATTAGTTTGTTTTCATTTCTCTATTTAAATTTCTCTTGACAAAATGAGTTTGTTTTTAAAAGAAAAAGAAGATATCTATATTATGGGGTAAAAATGCAGAATAAATATAATGGATAGCCTAATAAACCAACACATTGGGTTTATGAAAAAACCCTCAGGAATATTAATGTGAATTTTTATAATTATATCACAAGGAATATATGCTTGGGGATGCTTATAAGTTGAAACAAAATAAATTTATGCCGCAATAAAAAGTGAAACTGTTTTTTATTTTTAAATTAAATTTCTGATGAAAAAGAACCGAAACTTATTTTTAGTAAGATAATAATAGCACTGTAAAAAACACTAAAAATATAATTTAAATAGAATTTTTTTAAAAACAAATAAAACGATTGTAATGCACCATGTTTGTTATGAATTAAAAAACAAATTCGGTTGAATTAACATTAATATTCATTTCTTTGTTGTCTGTAAACAGTCGAGTTTCAACATTAATATTAAATACATTTCTTTGTTGTTGCAACTAATGCCACTATCTTTAAGTTCATTTTTCTTTTCTTCTTTTATTGAGCATTATTTTTAAAATTGTTTATTTCTTGTCACAAATTATTTTTATTTCTTAAAAATTCAGCAGTATATTCTTAATTTCTAAAAAAAATTCACATGTTTGTGAAAAATAAAATTGAAGGAAAAAAAATCTAGAATTTTTAGAAGAAATTTTCCTGGTAAACCGCATCTTATTTATTTCTTAGCTGTAATAAATAATGTGAATAGGTCTTTAATCATGGGAAATAAACTTTTATGTCTTTGCTGCCATGCATTAGTGGAAAAAAAAGATCATAATATATTTAGGTAACGGAGGTTAACATTTTTACTCGAAAAATAATCTTGTTTCTCTAAAAGAAATGGAATAACTTCGAAAATGTTCTTAAATATTAATATAAATAAGCGCGTAATCAAAATATGCCTAAATATTTAGTATTTGTGCAGTTTGTCACAGAAAAAAATTAAAAGTGAACGTACATATTTATTTAACTTATTAAATTATGGCATTAAGGGAAAGCGAAACGTCATGTCTGGTAGAACTTACATGAGTCAAAAAATTTACAATAATTAAAAGAATGTTGAATAAATTATATAAAATAGTTGAAGCGTTTTGCGCAACAAAAGAAAAACTCCTTTCGTTAGATTTTGATTCCAGGTTCCGGGATAAAACTTTGCAACAAAAATGTTTCGCTTTTGGAAGAGTTATCCGTGCGTGTGATTATTCTACCCGACAGCTGGGGTTTAATTTGAGAATTTTTGAACTTTAAAGTTTAGATAACTTTAGTTGCAAAAGCAACTGTTACAAAAAGAGAGTTTTTTTTACACTTTTTATTGTGTTACGTTAGCTCCAGATGCCAAGCGTGTACAATAGGATATTTGAAAAAATTTCAAAATATGTTTTAAATAAAAGGTATGCACAAAATAAAAGACACGTATATTTTCTTTTTTCAAAATAATACCGCAAAAAGCTAAAAATTGCATTTTAAAATGCGAGGTAGAAGCCCCGCACCTAAAACGCTGCTCAAAATCCCATCTGACTGTGTGACGTCAATCTTGTATAAACAGCATCGCAATCGCGAGTCAGTTTCCAGCGCGAAATGTGTTTTTCTTTTGATTTCGTTCCAATAAATGTCTCACCAGTATCGGCATTATGCAGTACCCCACTGTACAAGTACTTCAATTAAAACTCCAGAAAAATTGTTTACACACGTGCCCAGGAAAGAAGACATACAGAAAAAGTGGTTAAATCTTGCAAGAAGATAATCAACTTAGTTTTCACCACAGATTACGATTCACTTCTGTGAAGATCATTTTGATGCAAGTAATACTTTATTTAATTCTTTTAAATGCTTTAACTATACTATATTGAGTTTAAGTATTGATGCACTATTGAATTTTTTTTTTTTTTGGTAAATTTGAAACCAAAATATTTGTTTTGTTTGCATGAATTGTTTTGACAAAAACATTTCGTGTCTGTCATATTAACCTTTAATTACTGTATGCGGTCTGATAGACCACGGGTCATTTTTTGTAGAATGCTTCCAATCCCCTAAAATATTTAATCTTTGACTTTAAATTAATTTTTCCAATTCTTTGTTACTGAAATTTTAAATTGATCTTCACCAAATTTTTTGGAGCATTATGAACCACGTGTTGCCTTTGCGCCAAAAAAGATCAAAACACCCAACTACAGCAGTTAACCCTTTATTTACTGAATTTTTTTTAATTTGTACTAACTCTTTTCATTACTTAATGTTTCCAAAAAGAAGCAATCTTGTGCTGTCATTCAATAGGTGAAGAACAAACTTCATAGAAGTGGACTTCAAAGTCCAGATGGGTTTCAAAGCATTTAAATCTGTACAGTACCATGAGAAATGCAGTACAATGACTGGACTTATAAGTAACGTCAGTAGATAAAAGGTTACAGATTAAAGGGTTTATGATAATCTTGTCTTTCTATTCGCCTCAATGCATTATTACTTGTCTTTTTCACCATTTTGACTTTTTTAAATAATATCAGCTATAAATTATAACGAGTGTTCCGCTTCATCCCTTTCTGCGGGGTGAATCGGAACAACACGAAAAAAATCAAAATAAATGCAAGTCACGTTTTTTCCAACATTTTTGGGCTTGATCATTATAGAAGAAGGTAAGACCCACGTTCCTAAGTCAAAAATATGTTCGTTAACGATATTATTACACTCTATTTTTACTTTGAAAGTTGAAAATTGTTCCTTTTCACTCCGTTTTAACAGTACTCAGCGGATTAAATTAATTGCTATTTTTTCTTTTTTTATCCTAATGTTTTTATGATTATTATAACTGTAAAAGTGTTGTTGTTGCTTTTTTAATTATAAGAACTGTGAGAATTGTTGATACTTACACAAATGTTTTAACATTTCTAAACTCTGCAGAATAAAATTATGAGCTTGACTTGAAAAAGAACCCCACCATCAAAGCATCTATTTTGGGTAAATTCGAAATATGTGCCTTTACAAAACCGTCTTCGAATGTTCCAATAACACTTCTTTAAATAAATATTTCCTAAAAGTTACCTTCAATAGTCATAATTTATCTTATAGTAGGAAAAGAGATGAACCAAGCTTTAAAATAAACGTATGAAGCTGTTTGCTTACAAATGTGGTCAACATTGACGTCGCACTCTGCAGAGGAGTTTATCCAAGCTTTTCTGATCACATGACGAGGCGCTCAGAAAAGCAATTTTTCAAATTTGATTTATAAAAATTTGAGCAATTATTTCGAGTTAAAACTGCTTGCATTATTATTATTTGTTTAAATACTATAAATATGCCGCATTTGGTAATTATTTGTTGATGGTGTAAAATACCCTATTCGGCAACATTTAAAGACTTAATGATTTCTATGTTAAGGTTGATGGGTATAGAATTAAACCATGCCAGTCTGAAGTTTTTTTTATATTTAAACACTTCGCTAAGTGGTTGCGTTTTGTAACAAAAAAAAAAAAAAAAAAAAAAAAAAAAAAAAAAAGAGTCGCGAATAACTTACTTTTTAACTCATATTTTTATTTGCAATCAAGATGTGAAGTTCCCTAAGAGTTACCAAATGAACGAACTCTTCTGTCTGATCTTATAGAGATCAGAAAAGTGTTTTGAACCATATTATTATATAAATAGGCTTAATCCCAAGCAACGCAACCATATTGTTTCAATGTGGTGTCAACGTTAAATACCAACATGCACAATGTTGTTTCAACGTGGAACTGCAACGTTGTTTTCAAGCGGAAGTGTTCACTTAAAGGAGCGTGGATACAATGTTGAGTGCCAACGTTGTTTCAACGTAGATATATCACACTGCTTCCACATGCTAGCTATTGCCCACGTGGTTTCAATGTTGAATGTCAATATTGGTTCAACGTGGATTTGTCACATTGTTTCCACGTGAGAGTGTTCATTTTTGCCAATGTGGTTTCCACGTTGAATGTCAATGTTGTTTCAACATGGATGCATCCCATTGTTACCACATGATAGTGTTCACTTTTACCAATGTTGTTTAAACATGAATCTTCCACATGAGTGTTCAATATTGAATCTTGCCAATGTTGTTTCAAGACACACATCCCATAATGCTGTTTTTACAGCACTATCCCAGATAGCATGCAAGCTTACGAAAACCTTGTCATATGCTTGTCATTAGACTTGCAGTTCTAAGCTTGCCGAGTAACCCTCTAATAAAAGGGTTTGAAAAGGGCAGCCGTGAAAAGCTTGGAAAGTAACACCTTTCGAAAAGGATTTGTAAAGGGTCGAATTCCAGGGCATCAGCAACCCCCCCTTTTCGAAAGGGTAGGTAAAGGGTCGAATTCCAAAGGCTGCAGTCTTTCCCCTCTAATAAAAGGGTTCGAAAAGGGCAGCCGTGAAAAGCTTGGAAAGTAACACCTTTCGAAAAGGATATGTAAAGGGTCGAATTCCAGGGCATCAGCAACCCCCCCTTTTCGAAAGGGTAGGTAAAGGGTCGAATTCCAAAGGCTGCAGTCTTTCCCCTCCCCTTGCCGCAGATCAGATAAGATCTCCCCCGTAAAACGTGTGTGACTAGACTTATCTTGCAACCGGTTTTGAGTTTGGCATTCGAATGTTGGTTAAAGAGCTTGACCAAGAGCTTGACGGACACGGAAGATGAAATACTTTCATCTTTAATTCTCGCTGTAAAAACCGGTACGTACGTTGTTTTATAATTATAATTAATTAATTTTTTATCAATCTGCAATAATATTATTAAAACGGAAGCGTTGGAACGTTTTATCAAATTCTTATAGAAATATGCTTAATTAGTTGTTGACACATAGTAACGCAGCCTAGAAAACATTAACAATTTTTTCATAGACAAGTAACTTTTTTGTTTCTTCGAAAAGTTTTATGGGCCGAAAAAAAATCAGCTATTTTTGTGGCGAAAAGTTATTGAATTGCGTTGGGGTAGAATTTTTTAAATAGTACATGCTTTGTTATAAACAATAGCTTAATTTCATAATTCACTCTGAGCGTAATTTTTACCTCGTAACACGTTTTTACGATACTACAATTTATAAATCTGTACTTAAGATAAACTACCAGGAGTGCAATGTTAAACACTAAATTGCATTTATGGGATCCCGCATTTTATGATAGTTTACTTCTGAGGTACAGAAATGTTCCTTATGTGCTGTAAGTTTAACATAATGAAATAAAATTTAGCCGTGTTTCACCAACATTCCCTTAAATACAGACAGGGCAGCCGACAGGATTTTCGGCCCCTATGCAAATGTAACTCGGGCCCAATTACCCTCCCTCGCCCATATACACATATTAGCGTCGATACTAAAAAGATAATATCTCCACAGTTATATGCATTCAGGACATTTAACCTAAGAATAAGATGAAGCAATAAATGATTATACATTTTTTCATTGTTTGGGTAAACAAATACTAAACTTGCTGCGTATTCTCAAACCAGAAATATAGAGAAAACGAGAAAAAACAAAGATAAATTAGAGGAGTAAGATGAACTGATAGCACTGTTCTCAAATACCAACTTAAAGTTAGCGGCCCCCTGGTACCTTCCCAGTCAAAATACAGAGCAATCAGAATGCGCTATATGAGTGCGCCCATGATGCGTCACAATTCCAATTGCATCGAGCTTTTGTTGACGTTCGTTGTTCTCTTGTCTCCGACTGAGGTAGACGGCAAATTTTGCTGTAAAATTTTACACATGCGCGTGTTGCTAAAACGACCTTTGCTTTTTATACACTTGATTGGAAAAACCCGAGTTCGATTTCATCCAAAACGAAGAAAAAAATTGATGTGAAAAATCGAGAATTTAAAAAAGAATGAATTAAATCGTATGCGTTAATTAACACCAAATTTGGACAGCTGACTTGTCTCATTCAGGCCCGTAGCCAGCCAAAGTTTGTAGGACGGGCAAAAATTTTCCCAGGAGGGGCAGAAATATAAATTATTTAATTGGTTTTCAATTAATTTTTACAATTGAAATTTTTACAATTATTACAAATTTATACAATTTTTACAATTCGTAAAAGAGTATTTATCAGAGCACTTTGTGAAGTACATATACAAAAAAATATTTAAAAAAAGAAACATTGTTAATGTAATTTTATTTTTATTAATTCTTTTAAAGATTCTACACCAGAAATTTTTTTGATAAAAACAAAACTTTCAATTAAAAAATTTTTAAAGTATATTTAATACAATTCTATTCCTTTAAAATATTCTATGCTTGTCCATCTCTTAATTTTTCACACATTTCAACTTAAGAATATCTACTTTAAAAATAATTACAAATATAAAAATTAGTAAAAGTTACTTTTACATAAAAAGTTTTTTTTAGCATAAAAAGTTTTTTTAACATAAAAAGTTTTTTCGAAGTTCTGTTCTTACATTTCTATTTAAAAATATATATTGTTAAACAAATTACATTTTTTTATCATTGGTCTTGTGGAACAGCTACATAACTCTTTAACAAACTTTTCATTTAAGAAATTCTTTCAGCAATAAAAAGTTATTTACATTTTTATATAAAAACTATATCTTTAATATATATATATATATATATATATATATATATATATATATATATATATATATATATATATATATATATATATATATATATATATATATATATATATATATATATATATATATATATATATATATATATATATATATATATATATATATATATATATATATATATATATATATATATATATATATATATATATATATATATATATATATATATATATATATATATATATATATATATATATATATTATATATATTATATATATATATATATATTATATATATATAATATATATATTATATATATTATATATATATATATACACACATTACTAATAGAATTGTATTTTCCTTTATTTTCTCCTATCATTTTCAATACTCTGAAAAATTTATCAGATACTATTATAATATAAAAACCCTTTTTCTATTTATTTGCATATTTTATTAATTATAATATAAAATAATAGAAATTCATTTTTCTATTCTTGGTCTTATATTAAACATTTTAAAACTTTTTAAAATACATAGCGTAACAAAAAAATCTAAAATAAAATGATAAATGTTAGTATAATAGCAATTTCCTATCTTTACACCATATTAAACAATTTCAAAACTCTTATATCTACTTCAAATGCCCAAAACACTAGATTTGCCATCCTTTCGTGGCCCATTGACATTCTTTAGGGACAATTTATGGCCGTCAAAGTGGAAAAGGTAGATTCGCAAGTTGCTGTGCTACAACCGAAGGTATCAACAGCAGCAAAATGTTCGTTTCTATTCAATCATAGATATAAAGGTTTACAAATGATTGGGATAAAATTTTCCAGGACAGGCGAAGATTTTTCCAGGTCTTGCCCCACTCTGGCTACAGGCCTGGTCTCATCTGCCATGATTTTTATACTATAAAAATGTTCGTTGTTAAAAACTCGTATTTCCGCTCTTTAAATGTACTGCGATTCTGATGATTATTGAATGTTTGGCTCTTTGCACAGAAACATCTGCCGAACCCTGGTAAATGTAAAAAAGGTTTTGGTAATAGAAATAGTACACCAGCGTTAATTGGGTGCTCTCATGATATGTTTTGGCTTTATAAAATACTGTAATACAGCCTGTAAAAAAATTATCTCAATAATATTCATTTCTAAACATTAAAATACAAGAATTAAAATAAATTATTGTTTTAATTTTTTCGTTTCAATAAAAGTTAAAATGTCCTTATGTGTACTGATTTTTAAGAAAATAGTTTGTTAAAACATCTTGTGAAATGCATATCGGCTTCCATTTATTTATTCCTAGTAAGAGGTTACATTTTTCGAAAGCTATTTTATTGGCTTATTTAGGTAGAAAAATGAAGAGGCAAACTCCCATACGCTAGAAAATATTTCCAACTGGTAGTTTTTGTAAGAAAGAAAAGCAACGAACAGACATTTTGGAAACTTTCGAAAACAGCATTTTAGATTATGTGACCTTTATTTAAACAGTTTAAGGTCTCAATTAAATTCATTTCATGGTATTCGAGGTTATTGCATATTCAACATAATAGGCCAAGAAATACATATAAACTTATAAATCAGCATACTAAAATATCGTATTTTCTAGACAAACTAGAAAGGATAGGACAAAAACAATATAAAGATTTTTTTTTTTTTTAAGTTTTAAATTTTAAAATAAAATTTCAATTATAAAAGTTTGCTGTCGATTAATCGAGTACTACAATTTTACAGAATTTTCTGATATTTTAGAAAAACTTATTAAATAACTAATGATTATTAGATAATTTTTATTTCAAGGCAAAATTTTCAAACAAATCAATGTATTGGATTTCAAAACAATTACGTATTTACCATTTTAACAATTTTACGGACATTTTTAAAAAAAGCAGTATAAAAAAAAAAGATTTTTTTTTCTTTCTTTCTCCCCCCCCCCCCCCCAATAGTATTACTTAAGGGTAAAATAATCAAAAGGGTAAAATAATATCATAAGGGCCTAACATTTTACAAAACGTTGCCTGCAAATTGAACCAGAGGTAGTTCTCAAATATTAAAAAATTTCTACATAAATTACAAACACAATTAATTAATAATCATTTTAGATATTCATTAATTTCTGGTGATACGTTCTTACATAAGTAATGAATTTATCATTTCCTTATTGCTTGGTTGTTTTCAGATTATCTGGCGCCTTCAGCAACACGAGGGCTATAATGCGCCGAAACATTCGTCATTAGACAAGCCAACATACATTTACCAACACCCATGCCTAACACGGGACTCAAACAAGCAGCCTCGCGGTCTATAAGCTTGCACTCTAAACACTATACCGTTTGGTCGGCCATTTCCTTTTTAAATCAATGAATAATATAAATACCATTTACCCAAATAACAAATGCTTTTGAGAATGTAAACTTGGTATTTTGAAAAATAATTATTTAAACTTTAAATAAATAAATCTTTAAACAAATTACTTTTATTGGTATCGATAGCTAGCTTTTGAAATTAGTTTTAAAAAAATTCAATTTTAAATGTATAAATTCTAAATCTTGACACACATACTAAAATTAAATGTTACTCTGAACTCATACATTCTTATCAATCGTATATTGCAAGCCCACTTTAAGGACACTCCGGTGCATCCCCAAGGCATGTCTGGTCTTTTGTCAAAGAGCAGACATGCAGCATGTGTGGCCAATTAACCAATTTCCCAAGGCTATAACGCTGTTGTATGGTATTGACAGATACACCGAGCCCAACTGCTTCTTGGTTTGCGGGGCTGGGGTTAGAAATAGAGGAGGTGCTTTTCTCCATCTGAAGTTAAAAAAAAAAATTCGGTACCTTTTGTCTTTTTGTTTTGTTGTATGGATCCAATAAATTTTAAAATTTTTTAGTAAAACAAGATATCGCGGGTTCTTCTTGACAAGCCCTTCTTTGTTTTTATTTAAATTGTATTTTAGTTACTGTGTTTTTAATTTTGGCGAATTTTCTAATCGCCAAATGTCCTATGTCCAATGTCCCTTTCAAACTCTGTTTAAAATACATTTTCCAATATTTCTCGGAAAATTTGCGTTCCACAACTCAAAAGATCTGACTGCAAAATGCTGAAACCCAACTCAAAGCTATCTCCTGAAGTTTGAGGTAAGCTTTTTTTTTTTTACTTTTGTAATTTTTAATCAAATGTGCGTAGTGTTAAAAACAATGAATTCTTCTGCTAGTCGCTTTCCTGGTAACCTTGTTGACCAGCTCTTCAAGAACTACTTCATTATTTTCTGTTGTTTATTTTATTACTTTTTCATGTTTTTTTAGTATTATGGAGTGAAATTATAATTTTTCTAATGTTTATTTTTATTTAGTCACCATTTTTTTTAGTGTGTTTATAGGCTATTTTCTTGTAGAGCAGTCTCAATCTTTAAAATTTTATTTTATTATTTCATTTGATTATTAATTTTTTGCAGTCACATTTTAGAATTGGAGGATCAGTACTTCTACTACACTTTTTTAGTAGTATTATAGTTACTCACTATTTAGTTTTTTTCTTTGGTTTTCTGAAAGAAAAAAAAAGACTTTTGTCTGCTCTTGCCATATTCATGTAACGCCTTAAAAAACTGAACATTTGATCATAATAGGAAAGAGGGTTGGGCAGCTAATATTAAAAAATAATAAAACTAGTTATAAATTAAAATTACTCACTTTTTAACATAATGAAAGGAAATTTAAAACTGCAGTGTTTCACAACTATTCTGTTAAGGTATTGAAAAACAAATAATCTTACAATTCTACATTATAACGAAAAGAACATTTAATAAACATTAGTGTCGTTTCTAAAACACAACTTAAGCATGTGTTATTAAAAAAACGTAAGCATGAATGTTATAAATAAAATCAATGTAAACACATAATACAAACAACGCAAGAAGTAACATGTTAAAAAATCAACGCTGGTGTATACAGTGAAATTTATTAAATGTTAAATATTGTTATGATATAATGTAAACACTGTTTATTGGTGTATTCTAAATCCCCTAAATAAGGCAATTTCATTGGCTACCGAAACCAAATTTTTATGTTGTTGTGAATTGACAAAAAGTGCCAGTCTGTTCAACCTTGTTTTGCTCATAGAATTTCTTAATATGATGTTAATGATCACAAAGTTGAAAGCTCAGAAGTTTCAATTGAAACTGGTAAAATACATTTTTTTTTTTATTAAGTGACGTATATTCGGAAATATGTCTACAGAACATTCTGCGAAAGCATCAAGAAAACCTTTCTACAGGGTTACTACAAAAGAATCATTCATTTTCAAAACAAGATTTATTCAAAAGTATTATACTTTTGAATAAATCGGGTAAACTTGAGCACCACCTGGAGCATAAAACTTAAATATTTTGCGGTTGTTTTCTTGTACCAATCATATGTGTAAGTATAATACTTTTGAATAAGTCGGGTTTTGAAAATGAATGATTCTTTTCTAGTAACCCTGTATTTTGTTTTCCATATTTCCTAATCTGCTTCGATGATGTTTTGAAAACCAAGAAAACCTCTTTCATAAAATTTTACCAGATTTTCTATGGCAGATTTGTATTATTGGTATCAGGAAGGAGAAGTCTTTGTGTCTACGCATGCTCTTTCAGGGAACCAGTAAGTTTTCTCTGCTCTGACCATCTGAAGGACGTCATGACCCCAGCATATAGAAATGAGAAAGAAATGTAAAATCGGAAGAGTTTGAAATGAAATAGATGTGCTTGTATTTTTGTGTTCATTTCTCGTTGTTATAGTTATTTTGAAAAAAGGACTGACTCGAAAAGTTAGTTAAATGAGGATATTAAGTATTAACTATTTACAAAAATTGTTACATTACACTTGGAAATATAATTTTTCTCAATTTTCAGGGAGCTGTAGCCCTATCAGCCTCCTGCCTCCTCCCTGTATACGCCACGGACTTCATATGGCTAAGCAATCCTACGTAAGTAGAATCCTTTATTTGTTCAGATCTTCAATACCAAATTATTAATCGTGGTGAAACAGGGAGTGTTAAACTTTTATCGAGCGAGGGGAGTACTTTCATTTCACCTAAAATTATAAAATAGCATCTAAGAAAAATCGAATATTTCAATAACGTACGTATTAGAGGCATTAAAGTTTCAATAAAGGATGTATTTTGAATTCTTTAAATTAACTTCGATTTTGTGTGAGTGTCGATAGAGTGCAAGTCTGCGGATGCTTAATTAACCCACCTTGCCGTCATCCAAGCGGGCTGAAAGTTGGTAGATAGATTCGATGTCGATGGCAATACATTCTTTCACATTTTGGGGCTGTTATTGTCACTAAAAAGTTGCTTATACGGAATACTAATAAACTAACTTGCCTTCATCCAATCGCGCTAAAATAGCAGTAAGCCGATCATTGTTGAAACTCTTTGATATTGCCAAATTTTTTTTAAATAAATAAATAATAAAATTGTTTTAATCAAAAAAAAAAAAAAAAAAAAAGATGTTTGGATGTGAATGCATAAATGCACGTTCATTTCTAATAAATACATTTTGAAACGTAGTTTGCAACACATTTTGCTGATATAAATGTGTTTGATATTTAAAATTAGATACAAGCACCAAGCACACGCTGTTAACAGAATCGGCGCTGTGTTAATGAATATAAAAATTGGCGATGTATATAAAGGATTAATATTTAAAACTTTGTTTTCATGGGTTATATAATTATGTCTCGCGAAAAAAAAAAGAATAACGTCATTTGAAAATGAGTCAAAAATTCACAAATATTTGAGTTCGCAGCTGTATGCGACTAAAACAATTTATAGAGGGATCTGTCTTGACGAAATAATTAATTTCTTCAAGAAGTTTAGCTAAATATTATAATTTTATTTAACAATATCAATAGCATGGTTTATTTCATATGTATTTAAAGTTTTGCGAACCAAAACGCAAATTATTTTGTAAAACTTGGCAATTCTCTAGTAAAAGTTCCCGCGCGGAAAGAGTTTCTACTAAATGTCCCATGCAAAAGAAAGAAAAAAAAAAAAATCGCCACAAGACTCTGCTTCTCGGAGTTGACAGGAGTGAACTGCCCCCTATAAATCAACACCACAGGAGGTGAGGAAGCTGACCAGACCCCCCCAAACCTCGAAGATCCCAAAACGCCCGAAACCGCCCGAGAATCCTCTGCAGAACAAATAGTTCTCGTGCGCTGTAGGTTTCAGGGGGTTAAGATTATTTTAACACGTATTTGTGGAAAGCAAAATTAGAAAGCCAAAACTATTTATGTTGAAACTTTCAAAGCTCTAGGCCTATTAGAAGTCGCTTTTTGTTAAAAAAAAAAATAATAATTCAAAGAATCAATCGAAAATCAAATTAAAATTTTAACATTCTGTTTGTCAATAGTCCAATTAGAATGCCAAAACTACTTGTATTGAAAATTTCAGAACTGTAGCCCAAATAGAAATCGTTTTGTAAAATATTTTTTAATTAATTAAAAAAGAACTAAATAAAAATGTAAAATTATGTTTTTCAAACGTCCAATTAGGAGGGCACAACTACTTATGTTGAAAATTTCAGAGCTGCAGCTCTATTAGATATCGTTTTGTTAAATATATATTAATAAATTTAAAAAAAAAAAAAAAAAAAAAAATAATTAAAAAGGAACTAAATAAAAATTTGAAACTCTGTTTTTCAAAAAAAGGCCAAATAAAAGACAAAACTACTTATGTTGAAAATTTCAGAGCTGTAGCAATATTGGATATCATTTTGTAGAATAGTTATTAATTAATTAAATAAAAAGAACTAAATAAAAATTTAAAATTCCGTTTTTAAAAGTCCAATTAGAAGGCTAAATCTACTTATGTTGAAAATTTCAGAGCTGTAGCTCTATTAGAAACCGTTTTGTAAAATATTTATTAATTAATTAAAGAAAAAACTAACAACAAATTTAAAATTCTTTTTTTCAATAGTTCAATAAGAAGGCCAAAATTACTTATGTTAAAAATTTCAGAGCTGTATCTCTATTTGAAGTCACTTTGTAAAATAAAAGTTAGTTAAAATATTAATTAAAAAAGAACTAATTAAAATTTTACATTCTGTTTGACATTCATAAATTAGAAGGTCAAAACTTCTTGTGTTGAAAATTTCAGAGCTCTACTCCAATTTTAAGTAGGTTTCTATAACAGATCCACAAACAGACAGACACACAGCTTGTTTTATTATTAAAGATTTTAAATTTGTTTATTTTTTTCAGATAGAAATGAATGGGATTCCCTTTAGTTTTCCTCAAGAATATTCCAGAAACTTCTTGTCAGATGCAGCAAATAAATGAAGAAATATTTGTAGTATATATTTAAAATCATGTTTAAATTATATTCTTTGTATAAAATGAAAAAGCAACTCATTTGTGTTTGTTTACTTCAAAATAAAGAATTATCTAAAAAAGAATTATCAGTAAAAATGCATTTTTAGTTGTATATGTTTCTAATAATAAAACTATAAGTAGCTTGGATTAACCCTTTAAAACAAATTTTAATGCAATTTAAATTGTCTAACGCAACCTACTAAGATCTCAATGCATTTTTTTAATAATATATACATAATTTTTTATTGAATTTTGAATCTTTATTTTTTTTTAAATTCTTTACAAAAAAAAGTAAATTATGTTTATTATTCTAGTAAGTTCTACCTAGCAAATAAATTAAAATTTATCAATAAATTGGGTTATGATTGATACCATTAAAGGCAAATTGTAATTAAATTCCTATAGAATAAATATTAATTTTTCATTAGCCACTAAATTTAAAGCATTTTCCGACAATATTGGAACTCTCCCAATTAAGTGTTTCTTTTTGAACACAAAAGATAAATGATACTTTATAAAGGAAAGTTTTTGCAACCTTTCCTATATCTACAGGGTGGGAACCTCAGAGTGAAAAGGTTTACACACCCTTTACAGTGAAAACCTTTTGGCAAGCCTATTATGAAAAGGCTTATACAACCCTTACGGCAAAAACCGTGTGGCAGGCTTATCACGAAAAGGTTTACACACCCTTTACGGCGAAAACCTTGTGACAAGCTCATCCCGAAAAGGTTTACATACCCTTTACGGCGAAAGCCTTGTGGCAAAGGGGGTCATGAAATGGTTACCAAAAGCTTGACGTCTGGAGACTAGGACCCTTTCTTCAAGGTTTTATGATGGTTACTCCCTTGTCATCTGAACCTTACTCCCTTTTCGCTTGAGAGGTTTAGACAAGGGTTTTAAAAGGATAAAATGCTATCTGGGATAGTTCTTGAGCCCAAGAACTAGTGCTGTAGAAACAGTTTTTCTGGAAAGTATGTCTTGAAACAACATTGGCAAGAATCAGATTGAACACTCATGTGGAAGATTCATATTTAAACAACATTGGTAAAAGTGAACACTATCATGTGGTAACAATGTGGAACACCCATGTTAAAACAGTATTGCTCATATTTTTCATATTCACATTGCTCATATTTTTTGGAAGGGGTTATGAAATTAAAATTCAAAATACCATTTAAAGTTGCAA
Source organism: Linyphia triangularis (assembly GCA_963978545.1). Lineage (NCBI taxonomy): Eukaryota > Metazoa > Arthropoda > Arachnida > Araneae > Linyphiidae > Linyphia > Linyphia triangularis. Next base: position 95,326,621 of record OZ021723.1, on the reverse strand, counting down.
TTTTAAGCAAAACAAATTATTGATTTTTGTATTTTAATAGATAACAGAAAAAATTTGGAAGCGAATGTATCCTGCCTACTTTCCTAAGCGCTTGTTTTGACACATTTTTTTCACATGAATGTGTTTAGTTTTATTAGCACTGTAAAGTTTAAGAGTATATGCATTATAGAAACTCTCATTTAATGAAAAGAAAAAGTTAAAACTAGAATATTTTCCAAGTATTGGCTTTATGAGTTTCCAACTACTGTTACACAATATATCATCTTTTAGTAGGTAGAATATCATTTTGTGAAAAATTAAACTTTCCTTTTATATGCAGAGGATTATTCTGTACAAAAATTTAATTTTGCTCCAATGAACCACAATTAAAATTAATTATAATATTTGCTTCTTAATTATCTCTGAACTAATCAAATTTGAATAAAAATTATACATATATATTTTTAAACTGTAAAAATAAATCATAATGTTCAAAATAATTTTATTTCAAAAATAGCATGCATAACATTAAAACAAATGTTAATAAAACAAATATTAATAATTACATGTAACAGTAACAGACATAGTCCTAACACAATTACATAGGTACAAATACCTTTCAAATTGTTTCTAAGTTCACACTTTAAACCAGCAAATAGAAAATTATAAGATGATTAAATATATATGTGCTAATTTTTAATGACATATCCCATTCAGAGCAACAGTAGGATCTTAACTTCAAGACCCCATTTAATGACAGTAAAATAAGAAAGGAGATACAAAACAATTATTTAAGTTTGTGAACCATATGTTATAATCCATGTTTACAATCCACAATATCATTCCCAAAAATATTCCACATCTCTGTCACAATCAGCAGCCTTAATGTCACTCCACGAGCTTCTTTCGCCTCCTCATTGGTTGTTTTCATAATCTCTAAAATAAAATTACCTTTATTTAATACAATAAAGCATTCAAACATATATTTATATAGATATAACTGTTTTCCAATTTTTAAAAGTAGACACCATGCCAAAAATAATAATAAAGAAATACGACGTGTAAAAATGCTCAAATCCAACTCTGCTACTTAAATCGCTAACCAAATTCAAAGATTGAATATATTAATCAAGATAATATCCCTTTTTTATGACTTAAAAAAATCCCTCTCTCGCGTTGAAAGCGATCCCCTTGTTTTGGATGGTTTTAAGTCAATGCCAGTATGCAGAAGCACCCTTCATATTATGGTTTGCACATTGGACTGACCAAAGATCACACGACCATTTAAGGCAATAACAGACTTATTTCAGAATATCATGCAATGACGATACACAATATAGTTTAATCAAAAGTAGATTATGTAAAAAAAATTCGAAGGCAGATGCAGAATACCAATGTTGCCTACTCCCACCCAGTATTTGAAAACTAAAATGAAGAGTAGAAAAATTTAAAGGAAAAACATATAATATAGGTTTTTAATTAATGTTATATTTCAATAGGAAACCAATTATAATTTTTGAAAATTCTAGATTGAAACAACTTAGTTGCCTTTTACTCTTAGGTATACTTTTAGAAAAATTTACTGTATCATACAAATTTAGCTTTAAATTCAAAAACCCTTTTTACTACTTTGAGGATAAATTAAATGAGCTGCTGCAACCAAATTGAAGCCATGCTTTCTATTGGTTTCCAGTTCAAAGTTAGGAGCCCTTTTTTCATTACATAGTTGCCTGGAGGTTAAAATAGTCAATTAGGATATTTTGGTACTTGCGTATTAACGCCACCGCAGCTACAGATTTGGCGGTTTTTAATTACTTACAAGGAATTAGAGTTTTATACTTACAAAGAATCCAAAAGATAACTGCATGCGAACAACAAGATTGCTCTTTATTGGCGGCACTGAAAAACCGTCAAATCTGTAGCTACAGTGGCGTTAACACGTAAGTACCGATATTTTTCTTACCAAAAAAAGTTTTCTGGAGGCTAAAATAGTCACTTTAGTAAACGCCACTAGCAGCCTTGTTATAATACTGCCATAATTCAGACATGTTCACAACAGCAAAACTAATTTAAAAAGAATAAAAAAATTATACTTAATATATAAATTATAGAGGATTATCAAAAGAACTATCAGTGTCATTTAACATGATGGCCACAAAATTCAGGTAAAAAGTTCCCTGACAGATTTCTAAAAAATTCCTTTCCTGCAAACTTTTTCCGAATTCCCCCAATTTTTTCAGATATGTTGACACACTTATCGAATAGAACATGTATGCTAAAGAGATAATATGCCAATTTTTTAAAAATAGGTTTGGTGGTAGTTAAAAGTTAAAATTATTCCATAACATTAAAACTTCTAATGATTATCACAGCAAATCTTCAGGAAAATGGTACCAAATTAGGGATAATGGATAAACATACCCTAAACAGTAACAGTAAATTTTCCTGAATATTAAAAAAATTCCCTGATTTTTTCCACAATCGAAAAGTTTCTTGATTTCCAGGTTCTGTAGCCACACTGTTTAAGTACAACAGCTCTAACAAAGGTGAAATAAGCAAGTCCACAGAACACTGAAAAAAAAAAAGAATGTTCAATTCTAATACAATAAGTAAATTTATTCTAAAAAGTATTCCTAAATATAACTTTGGTACAGTCAAACCCTGTTAATGTGAAATCCGTTAACCTGAACTCCCGTTTAACGCAAAGAAAAAAGCAGTTCCCCGTATTTAAAACTTGACGTTAATTTATTCAGTTAGCACAAACAATTTCAACGGCCCCAGCGACTTCGTGTTAATGAGATTTGGCCGCAGAGTTGGACCCCTCCCTCCCCCCAAAAATGTTTTTTTTGTGTTGTTTAAAAAAAAAAACAGGGTTTTTTTTCCCGTTTTTTTTTTTTTTTTTTAAATCCTTTTCTAATTAAAATGTATACATATTTATAAATAAAATTTTACATTAACTAGAATAATAAATTTTCAAATAACAAATAATATATCTTCTGAAAATAATTTACACTAAGTAAATAAACATTTGCTACTTATGTGAACAATTAAATCATTAAATTTTAATATTATATTTAGAGATATATAGTTTCCATTGGATTTAAAAAAACATAATACAATAGTAATTGTTTTCTACTTCTACATGGAATATTGCTCTTAGATTCATCAGTAATGGTGATAAGTTATACATAATTATATTTTTAAGGTTTAGAAATAAGTTATTTAAGCACAAAACCTCTATTTCACAAACAAATTTAAAATGCAGCATATAATTTAATTTTAATTAATAATTTTGAATATTATTATAAAACAGTAATAAAACACTTAGATTAATATAAAAAGTTATTTTTGATACTTATAAAAAGTTCTATAGACTTTCATTATAAGATTTATTTAAAAAAGTTATTTACAACAAATAATTTAAAAAATCTAATTATAAATAAACAAAAAAAAATGCAATTTTAAATTAGTCTTTAAAAAGAGAAAAAAAACTATTTGGTTTAAACCATGCCAACCCTGTTCGACTGTATAACAAAAAGGGAGATTTAAAAAAAAATTAATTTTTTTTTTGCAAAAGAACAGAATTCCACTTTCTAATTTTAGTTTTTTAGAAAGTTCTTTTTGTAAATTTTTAAATAGCGAAATATGCTATACTGTACTGCATCTTTTCAATTTACCACAGTACCTGAAAAGGATAGGATTCAGTTGTTAGGGGCCAGCGATCAGATTCCAGGCACTACCTGTTCCACAGTGTTGTACATGGAGGCAGTAAGCTGAAAATATGTTAACTATTATAAAATGTATCATCCTTATGTACATGTATATATTTACACTGATGACGTCTTTTTTAAACCTTACTTTGAAATATCGATTTGATTACCAGGTGGGATAGAGAGAAATTCTCAATTTGTTATCCATCACTGCTTGAAAAAGAAAATTAACGAAAGAAATTCATTTTTTGCACACAAAACATCAGTTCATTTTGCAGCTATATTTTTAAATAAACATTTAATTTTACATTAATTAAAACAACACATTACACAGTGGCCACAAAATTCAGGAAAAAAAGTTTTCTAATAATACCCTGATAGATTTTTAAAAAATTTCCTGATAGATTTTTAAAAATTCCCTGATTTTACAGCAAATTTTCTTCAAATTTCCAGATGTGTGATCGAATTGAACATGTTAAAGAGACTACGGGTGTGGAAAATCACATAACTTTCAATTATATTATATAACATTAAGACATGTTTTATACTACATCTGTATTCCACCTGAAATAAATTACTGGTCTGTTGTCCCGATCCCTATTACGGTGGAGATTTTTTTTAACTGAATCAGTTCATTTAATTACCGCAAAAATTCTTTCAACAAGTATAGAAATAATATTTATACAGCATGTTTAATTCTCAGTGATCAATCGTTTTAGAAAAACATACTTTTACAAGACAGCCCATTCAGTTTTATAGCTCATACAAAACAAGTGAAATATAACCTTAGGTTTATTTATGTCACACGTGTGTCCCAAAAATCAACAAACCTCACTGATAAGAACATCATTCATTATCTAATTTCATTTATAAATAGAAAAACATCTAATTTAGAAAACCGCTAAATAATAGAGTACAAATTAATAATGTAATGAAGAAAACTTACCAGAAAAGGCATTAATCCATTTGTCAACAGACAACGTCAAGTTTCAAATCAAGTTCAAAAGTGACGCTAGCTACGTCATCACTGAAAGGTAAAAGCGTATTGCGCATGCGTCGGATGATGGAAATCGTGGATCAGTGGTGAATTGTTGAAGTATAGTTGAATTATCACGTTGATGCAATATTATAAAACCACGTTCAGTAAACGGATTTTTTTTTTTTGCTTTCATAAATTGCTTTTACCAAAGTTTTCAATTAATATGATTCTTGGACAGGATTGGGGTTTTCCAAAAACCAAAGAAGACACTTGTTTCATGTCTGGTTGAAATATCACATTGAAACAACATTGTGATATCACATTAGAAAAGTGAAGAAAACGAAATTCTGACTTTATTCGTACTACATAATTAAAACCCCTAAAAACTATACGAGATAAATTGATTTATGCTAATATCTGTTATAAAATATCAGCTTCCTTAAAAATGCATTGGAATTGCACATTGATACAATGTGGTTACAATGTGCCTTTCTCACTTTCAACGTATCCACCAAAAAACCACATAGAAACAACATGAGTGTGTTGCTTGGGTAATACTGTTAATAGGTTTAATAGGTCTTAGGCTTAGGTTTGTAGATCTGATTTATGTCGATTTAAAATTTTGTGTTAAGAAATTGAAAATTGATTTCCGGTATTTCCGGCCGTAATTTTAGTTTGGATTTTTAGTATATGAATCAATCTCCTTGATGCCTTGCATACAATATATCTCATGTGTTTGAAAGGTTTGCATTTTTGTCTTCGAAGGTTCCAGACAAACTGACAAATAGAGCTTTTTTATGTCAGGATTGCCATTGAATTTAAATTAGAATTGTCAGACTCCATTGAAATATAAAATTTCAATGGATTTTGAAAAGAAACAACAATGTCTAAATTTGACGAAGTGATAGTAGATTCAATTTATGGCATAATTGTTCTTTTCATTGATTTTTTTTTTTAGTCTAAAAAAAATCTTGATGAGTTAACTTACTTGTCATATCGTGGTAACTTTATCCCCATTACATTTTCAACCCTAAACAGACAGCAAAGTCGTGTCTGGGCAGTGTAACCGTTATTAACTAACCAATTAATTAAATGATTAAATGATAGCTTATATTCAATCACAACAATTAAATGATAGCTAATACTAAAGTTTTGGAAAATAATATGGTACAAATTTAAATTTTATAAAGATAAAGAAAAAAGATGGATTGTGACAGTTACTTATGCAGTTTCAACATAGACTTCTATTGTTATGCATTTAATCCAGACACTAAGCGTTTTAACTTGATGACAGTTAATGATTAAAATCTGCCTCTGTTGAGGTTCATAACTTGTTAGATAATTTGGTGGCAAACTTAGAAAGCAAACTTCTTACTGAATATTCCCAGATGTAATTCTATATTTGTATTTGTAATCATGATGTACAAATCCGAAGAGCACTCTTTTGGACGGATTTTTGGGCCTTCCGGTTAAATTTTGTGATTAGAGAGATTAGAGTTAGATTAGGTGATCAGGTTAAATTCTTACTGATATTAAGGGGACTTTAAGCTGATTAATGACTATAGCATTGGCTTAAAGATGGACAAATTAATTTCTAGTTGCCATTTCTTTTACTTAAGCAACTCCCGGATGGACTTAGGTTAGAGAATTTGTCTTAACAATACCTTTCATTTGTCATATCATATTACATTTTCCAGTGTCAATACACTAAATAATTACCTAAAAGGTTATTATGCCAAGTTGAAATTGGAACTCTTTAAACCTCACACGTAAGTACGCCTGATCAGTGCAAGTCACATTGAACCGTAATAATTTTACGGTAACGGTTTTATGGGAGTTAGTAATTTTTGCAATGTTCTTTAATTTTCATATTTCATAATTAAACTTAAGTTCAACGAACTTCTAATTCAGTAAAATATGATCCAATCTAATGATCATTCCATACTTTTAATTCGAAAAGCGATTATATAAGCTTGATTTATGGGACAAATACTTATAGTATTTGAAAATATGGAAAATATTCAGAAATATCTTTATACATGAAGTTTAGTGGAATACAATTTTAAATCATTTGTATAAATTGTATTTGTATTTTAAATCTCTGCTTGTATAGGTTTCAGCTTTTTTCTCTTCACGAATGCACAGGCTTACTTTACTCATTGCTATGCAAGCAAGGGCTCGCTTCGCTCGCTGAAAGCTTCATTGCCGAATAAACATAAGCTCGTTTCACTCACTAAAAATTAACTGCTACGTAAACCCTTAATATTAGAACCAACTACCCTGTCGAAAAACAAAAACAAATTCCCCGTTAACACAATAATACAACACCCTTCTGAGAATATTTTAACATGTGTTTCTGATAAGCAAAATTAGAAACCCAAAACTACTGTGAAAATATAAATTAAAAAAAATAATTTGAAAACGAATTAATATTTTAACATTCTGTTTGTTAAAAATCCAATTAGAATGCTAAACTATTTATGTCGAAAATTTCATAACTTTTGATCGATTAGAAATTGTTTTGTAAAATATTTATAAATTAATTTAAAAAAAAATAATTAAATAACTTAATCAAAATTTTAAATTTCTGTTTTTTCAAAAGTCCAATTAGATGGCTGAAACTACTTATGTTGAAAATTTCAGAGCTGTAGCCCTATTAGAAATCGTTTTGTAAAATATTAGCTAATTAGTTAAAAAAAATTAATTTCAAATTACTAAACAAAATTGTAACGTTCTATTTTTCAAAAGACCAACTAAAAGGCTAAAACTACTTATATTGAAAATTTCAAAGCTCCACAACCAATAGAAGTTGTTTAAAAAAAAATATAATAATTTAAAAAGTAACTGATTAAAATTTTAACAATCTGTTTTTTAAAAGTCATTTAGAATTCTAAAATTACTTTTGTTGAACATTTCAGAGCTGTACCGCTATTTGAAGTCACTTTGCAAATAATAATATTAATAATTAAAAAGAACTAATTCAAATTTTAACATTCTGTAAGTCAGAGGTACAATTAGAAGGCTAAAACTACTTATTTGGAAAATTTCCGACCTCTACGCTTATTTTAAGTAGTTTTCAATAGATCTACAGACACACATATAGCTCCCACTTGTTTTATTATTATAGAGGTTTTTCACAAAAAAATTACTACCACTTAGGTTTATTTAAGCTCTTTTAGAAATTAATTTTTAAAAATACACGAAATAACATTTAAAACCATTAGGGGAGTGTTACAAGTGAGTGCACGAGGGAATAGTTACAGAAATAGTTAGGCCGAAATCGTATATTCCAGAAAACCCCTCGACAACATCGAAACGTAATGTTGTTCCGAAATCTATTTCTAAATAGAGAAAATCTCAATTTATTTTTAAAGAAAAGTATGGATTCAAAAAAAATCACCTCTGTTGTAGAATTTTCTTTATCATGAGCACTTTTGTGCCTCACACCACAAAAATTATTAGATTTAGAAATATGAAATTTTGCATATTTGTAAAAAAATCTATGGGAAATCTGCTAGTGAGAAATTTTTTAGAGATGTTTGTTTTTAAGTTATTATTTGTCAAAAAAATGATTTTTTTTTTTTTTTTGCATCCGCTGACCTCTCCAAAGAAAACTAATCGTTGTAGTTGGTTAGTTGTTTTCAGATTATCTGGCGCCGTCAGCAACACGAGGGCTATAATGCGCTGAAACTTTCGTCATTTGACAAGCCAACATACATTTACAAACACCCATGCCTTACACGGGTCACGAACCCGCAATTTCGCCGTCTGGAAGCTAGCACGCTAACCACTATACCGTTTGAACGGCACTAATCATTGTAGAAAACTAATATTTTGCAGGCAAGAGGTCTTAGTAAATCACTCAAGTAATTTTTTTTTAATATAATTTTTTATGTAGTTTTGGAGTTAATAAGTAACTAAATTTCAGAGAATTCAATCTTAAGGTTTGTTTTTGAGATCTTAAGTTGGTTTCGATCTTGAGTTTATTTTTGATCATCATCAGAAAAATATCGAAATAAGATTAATTTCTTTTAATAAACTATACCACGACATAGGTTATAAAGATTCGATTTAAAAAAATCGGAGCTCTGATTGATTGTTAAAATAGTGACACAAAAATAACTTATTTAATTTGGCTAAAACAGTGTTTTTTACTTTGTCTTTTTCTTCTACCAAGAGAGGCAGATGCGATATTTTGAATACCATGGTAGTATGAAGATTATAATAGTATGAGGACTACTTCACTGAAAACTCATAAGGATTTATGACTACTCATAAAGTTACGAGATGTTTTTATAGGTGAGATTTGATTTATGAAAAATCCTCTAGAGTTGCTGTAACGTGGCCATTTAAAATCCTCATTTTCACATAAACGTTTAGGAGTAGCATTTTAAGTAGGGATGGAACGGATATCCGGCAAATATCCGATATCCGGCATATCCGGCTGATTTTTCAATATCCGAAACTCCGTCGGATATCCGATTTGAAATACCGGACATCCGATAATTTCATTCGGATATCCGGCTATATATCCGGCCACCAGGTATCCACAAGAAATAATTTTTTGCAAAAAATAATTATCTTTTTCGGACAAAGGGGACACCGCATCCTACACTTTTTTTTTTCTAATTTCTTTTATTTTTTCTTTTTGGACATAAATTGCAGTCAAGTTAGAAAACGAAAAAGTTCCTTCGTGAGAACTATGCTTTCGCATATCCCTAACTTCAGAGATGAGCTAGAAGATGCAGGTGCATTTATAGTTTCAATTCACAGAAAGAGGCCCGTATTATTGGCGCCGAGTTGATAAGCATAAACCATTCCTCCAATCTTTTTAAATACACATCCTTCATACGTGTTTTGCATTATGTTCTTTTCATTCCAAGTTTATGATTTGATTAATTCCAGATGTTATATTTGAATGCTTCTCAGTAAACAACGAACCGGAATACTGATAAATAGTACTTTTTTTCCATAACATAAGTTGTTGTTATGGAAAGAGTTGTTAACAGTTTTAGTTATTCTCACTTCCTCCTTTTTTTCTGACATTTGCTAGCGAGTAAAAAGCAATAAATAGCCAATGCGCACTCCTCAATGCTTTTTTTTTTGTTCATATGGACGATAATACCCTACCCCTTTATGCCTGTGAATGGTATGGTCTAATTTCTGATTTTTCATTTACAGAAGTTGAAAGCTGGTATTATTTTTTCTGACGTAAAATGAAGTATTGTAATTTTTAGGTCTTTAACGCAGCGCCACAATGTGGAATTATATTTAGCTCTCTAGAATGTCTTGAATCATAGTTTTCTCCAATTACAATCCAATTTATAATTTTTAATAATGGCTCATTTAAAATCACCCATTTGGAAGTATTTTAAAATTAATGGAAATGACGAAAGCAAAACCCTATGTGTTACTTGCTCCACAGAATCGTTTAAAAAATATATTGTGCGCAGTGGAGCAAAGCGAATATACACTGATAACCGAAACCGATTAGCCCCTAAGAGTGCTGAAAAGTTATTGTTTATAATGCAGAACATGAAATACAGGGAATGAAAATATCACTTTTTCTCATTCCAAATAGATATGCCCAGTGAAGAACTTTCATTTCATGTGTGAGTGATATTTTTCATTTCATTGACATTTTCCGTTTCATTAAATAATTTATACTTCGAATCTAAAAAACTTTGAAAGTGAAGTATGCTGATTGGATACCACTTTAAATACTATTCCTTTATTCACTTTGAATCGTCACGTTGCATTTTAATTGGTGTTCCTTTTGAATTTTGGTATATTTTACTTAGTCTTTATAAAATGTTACAGATTTATGTTGCTGTCGATGAATGCCAAATTATTTTAAGAAGCTGTTATTTTTTTTTTTAATTTGTAAATCGGTTTTGTTATCTTTTTAGTGTTGTGAATGTTACACGAGACTCCTTTTTAGTGTTACACGAGACTCCTCGTGTTGAAATTTTATTCAAACAAGCCACTGGCTCTTATTTATTGGCATTAATCAAATATTCCAAAATGTCGTCAATTCTATAGTGCATTTGCACCAAAAGGGCAGAAAAAAGGTATAGATGTTGAATAGGTCATTTCCTAGGAAAACTTCTGTTTGGAAGATTTTTTTTTTCTTGCACCATGTTTGATTTTAAGTTATATTTTAATATTTATACTTTAACTTAATTTTGCCATTACTTAAATATTAATTTTAAAAAAAAATTCTGATTGCTTGATAAAAAACAAATTGCAGAACGTTCTATACTACATCTGTTCCAAAACAGATCGATATTGTTGAAAGTATTGCATATAGTTTAATCAAATTTAAAAAAAAAAAATCTTATTAAATTTGTTGTCAGTTTTATTAAGTATTTTTTAACACATTTGTCTTAATAAACTAGAAATAAATATCATTAGTTAATGGAATTCCATTGTTTTATTATTTTGACTTCAGTACAATTGCTGTGTGTTTTTCGGGTAAAAGCAATATAGGATATTTATGCAGACTTGAGGAAGATTATCTTATGTTTACATTACATGATACAAGGTAAGAAGAAGTTGAGTAACAATTTACAAACATATTTCTGAAATATTTTCATCACATTGCAGAATGTTTGGTACAATTTTAAGTAACACACAAACAAAATGGTGATGAAGTTTCAAAATTGTTCAGCAATTGTAAATATTGGCATCACTAAAACATCGTTTCATCAACTAAAGTTTAAATAAAAAAAATTAACTCAGTGGCGCTACAGCCCGTGTGGACCAAGGCCTGCTGGGCCCAGCTCAGCTTTCTTGACTGTGGCATTTGTGTGTCGCATAGCAGATGTTCCGGTCAGATGGTCATTCTGACGCCGAACCCCAGTGTTTAGTTCCCAAGCATGCATGGTCCTCCTCAGTTCATTTCTTTCAGGTATAAACAGCTAAGTCAACCTTGCCTAGTCCGCGAATCAAACCATGGACCTGTGGCATGCAGTGCGGTGCGCTAACCACTAATTATAATTTACTTGATACTTCATATCATGACCATTTTTTTCGTATAACTATCGTTTTTAGTATATAGACCGAATATCCGGCCGGATATCCGGTGAAATCCGTTTCGGATATCCGTATCCGGTAGACATGGTACCCCGGATATCCGAAATCCGGTATCCGGCAAAACTCACATCTGTTCCATCCCTAATTTTAAGTAGTATTTTATCAAAAGTGTGGCATCATTATGGAATTTCTTATTAATCGAAAATTTCCAATTTTTTTTATGGACCTTATGAAGAGCGAAATTATGAGTGAGGTTGCATCGAATTGCAACACTTGCTGCTTGCTTTTGAACAAACACACCACACCTTTAGACAAATTTTTTTTTTACTAACATATTTTCAAACCATGACAAATAAGACAAGGATCCAATTTAGAGGTACGTATTATTTAAACCGTTCTTATTCTAAATCGTTCCTGTTAAAAGTTGTCTTAGACGTTTAACTATCAAAATATAAGACTCGTATTTTACAAATATATTCGTGCTTTGAATTGAAATTTTTTAACTTTTATACCAAATACGAATAATTACAAACTAGCATAGCCATCGTGACGTCACAATGCTTTCATTAACGGGCGGTTTTCAGTTGGTTGGTTGTTTTCAGATCATCTGGCGCCGTCAGCAACACGAGGGCTATAATGACGAGGACGAAACATTCGTCATTAGACAAGCCAACATACATTTACAAACACCCATGCCAAACACGGGACTCGAACCCGCAACCTCGTGGTCTAGAAGCTAGCACGCTAACCATTATACCGTTTGGTCGTCAAGCGGTTTTCAGTTACTATGTATTTTAGTAACAATCTGCAAGTGTAGTTAAATTGGAATTTTGTGATAGTTACCGAGCTGACGATTTGATTGAGAAGCATTCAAGTCGTACACTCGATAACGTCGCTTGTCTGCCTGTTCTGCAGAGCAATCCCCATGGCATTAGCGTGCAGGGGATGCAGTTTCCTAGTATTATAAGTTAATCTTTATAGGTTGTGTGCTCTTAAGTTTATTAAGAGGTATTGAGAATAGTTCTTTTGAATAGATATTTAGAATGGAATTTTTAATTGTAGGAGTGTTTTTAAAGATTAAATACTGACACTGTCGGGTACACAGTTCAGATAGAAACCCTTCTGGATTAGGAATTTTTTTGAGAATAAGGCTTAGTTGTGGTCGAAGGCGTCAATGACCTACTATCAAATGCTGGCTGAATTAAAACATACTCAAATATAGAGTATAGGTTACTGACAAGGCTTTGTGTACCTTAATATTATTATTAAAAAAAAATAAAATGTTTTTCTCAATACTGAAAAGGGATTTCGTTCAAAGAGTCTGACCTCCTAAATAACTTTGAAAATTGACTAATAGAATTCTACATCTTAATTTTAAAAAAAATATAATAATAATAATAATAATAATAATAATAATTAAGGGTATTTGACCTTAAATTTACTGATTTATATTCTTTACAAAAAATACTACTTTATTTTTTTTACCTCTACAGGAATGAAGTAAAATAAGCTTAACAAAGCCTGTCTGATCTGCCTGTCAATGTCTGTCTGAGTTGATGTCCTCATTCACAGACAAAATTACGAATACTATAGATCTGTACTATTTCCTCGCCTCCTCGCGACGTGATTATATATTAAAATTCAACCGGAAGGATAGAAAATCGTGACAGGAAGTCAATTCCTTTTACCTTTTTGAAGAGGGGTCGAAAATCAAGAAAAGAAGCTAGAAAAGAATACGCTGACTCAAACAATGGGTAAATTCAAATCTTACTGTGCTATAGCCCTTCATTGGGACGGCAAACTTCTGCCAAAATCTTTTGGATTAAGAAAGATTGATCGTTTTCCTGCATATGTTTCGGAAGATGGTCTCGAATAACTTCTTAGTATCTCAAAGTTGAGTGGTAGAAGAACAGCGAAATATATTTCAAAAACTATTTTTATTCTAGGCAATGGCAAGTTGAGAATTAATTTTGGACAAAGTTTTGATACTTCGAGTATAACTTCTGGTTGTGTATAAGAGGCATGCATTAATTTGGAGAAAAAATCGGCCGTGAACTATTGTAGCTATCCTACCAGCACCATGTCATAGAACTGCTATTTGTACAGTTATTTAAGTTGTGCTATAGGCCATAATTTTCCCAGAAGTTTCAATCTTTAACAGACTTAAAACTGTTTGAAAAGGAATTGCCCAAATACATTTCCAGGATTTAGAACTGAAAGAAGACGCTAAAGAGTTTAAAGTTTCAAATGTAGCCTTCCTTCAACTATGGATAAATCTATGAGGATTAGAGATGATCATAAAAAAGTTATCTATCTGAGATTAATCGTTTTGGGCAATCCATTAGAGAAAATCCTTTGGAGAGCAGCAGGTGCTATTCATCACCCACTGTGGATGGCTAAACTCCTATATGTTTTTAAATCCTTCTATTCAGAGATAATCAAGAGGTTTTCCATATAACTAAAAGAGAAAAGAAGTGCACTTCCAGTGGTTTGTACAGTCTAATAGTTTTTGTATAGTAATGACTTGGATAGAAGCTCCACTTGCTTCTGAAGCTTCTTCTGGTGATCTGAACTTGTGGAAAACGTTAAAAAGTATAAGATAATAGATTCTAAAGTTGGAATTGTAGCTGGAAAAGTTTTGAAAAAGCTTATATGATGTCTTTCAATTGAATTGGTTGATTAGGCCAAATTTTCACACAGAATTACAGCAAAAAAGAAAAATTCAAAAGTATTGCAGATATGAATAACACAAAAAATTCAAGAAATATAAAAGGATGCGAGCTACTAAAAATGTTGAAAGATAACGAAAGATGTTGAAAGATAACGAAAGATGTTGAAACATAACGAAAGATGTTGAAACATAACGAAAGATGTTGAAACATAACGTAATTTTTCAATATTAAGTTATCGAATATGTCTCTACTATTACAGTGGGTTTCGATAGTCTGAATGGCAACATCAACAGGATTTATGTTGTCTTCAATTTCCATACCTAACCCATATTTTTTAGATGTTATTAACTGTCCATTCGATTGATTTCAATTAAATGTTGTTCGCGGTAGGAGATTGAGTGTCGTTTGAAAATGTTCATTAAGTACAGCTGCACATATAGAAACTTTGAATAGAACTGAAACTTAGACGCTAGTTATATTAGCTATTAGTAGTCCACTCTTTATTGAGTGAGAATACTATGATTTGAAATGATATTATGGTATTCACATAATTTCCGATCGACCATTTTCGGCCTACAAAAAATGTAGCCAAGTGGTACTGTAATGCTTGGTTAAATGATGAAATAAAAATCACTACTGATCTACATAACACTACACTAATTAGTAATTTCCTATTTAGGTGTACTAATAGCTTATTTTGAATGCTTTTAAGGATTTTATACGGCCTAATTTATAGGTACAATTTTATCAGAATTTCAAAAGTTTAATGGAGTAGTACTGGAGATTAACGAGCGTTTGTGAGCAGGGATGGAGCTCTCTTGTGTTTAATTATTTCACGCTACCAACTTTTACTAACTTATTTAACATTTTTTAAGTATGGTATAAATAAAACCTTTCTCTACGAAAATTGCTTTTTATTATACTAATTAGCAAATCCATTACAAACACCTAAAAACGCTCAAAATGCGAAATTTTACTGTTCATTGAGCGGCATCTTTTAATTGGAATTGGATTCTGAAATTTTGCTAGAACATTTGTATGGGTAGATGTAAAGAAATGAGGGGGTGTCCTGATCTCTTGGTAAGCAAAAAATTTTCCCTATATAGTTTTGAATCACCCTAATAGTCATGCACAGCATGATAATTTAACCAATCTTAAAAATCAAGATCAATAAAGCCGGATTTACACGCTATCAGGTCGGAGTTCCAGTTTAGAAAGCCATTCTGTGACTTCGTGTGACGTCACCTGGCTACTGGTGACAGTAAATAAAATAATTTCTATTTACTAGCGCCGGCGACTCTCATCATCTAATCACGTGTACTCTCTAGTAATTACCGACAGACGGCACAGCGGTCGCTTAGCTGACGTCACAGAACTGGCGATCCAAACTCGAACCCCGACTGATAGCGTGTAAATAAGGCTTAACGAATTACACCATCGATACCAAGCAAGATATTTCAATCTATTTTAGTATTAACAATGGGGTGGTATATCAGAATAGTGGTCATACACACTTGCTTCATTAAATTTCTAGTTCTTATTACTATTGATCTATTACAGATAATTTTGTTACCAAATCTTGACAACTCTACAGGTTTATATATTAACTTCCAATTAATAATTTCGCATAAAAAAAAAAAAAAAAAAAAAAAAAAAACACTTATAAAATAGTTGATTTTGGTTTATATTTCTTACTCTCAAATATGAATAAGAAGTTCATTGGGATATTATAATGATTTATTGTGAATGATTATTTATCGTCTATGATAAGGAAGTGCAAGAAGGTAATCTTGCATGTCCCCTGGTTAATGATTTTCTTAAAAACATAAAAGCTTTTTAATTCACAGTGAAAAGATGCATTGCACCAAATAAAATACAGGTTTTGAATAATTCCTAGAAAATTCATGTATAATAAGAAATTATTATCTCATTCGGAAATGCAATTCATACTATTTGAACCAAACCTTCAGTCACCCTTGCACTTCTCTACAAATAATTCTGTCAATCTGTATAATTATGATTGAGACGTGCGTGAAGGGGGCCTTTTGTGGTAGTCAAAAATCAACTTGTTTCCATCCAACCTCCAAATGCGAATAAGAAAATCCAGAGAGAAATCCGCTCTCAAAGTGAAAAGACATAAACCTGATGATGATGATGATTACGTTGCCGAGCATTTCCTATATAATGTATTTTCAACTAGTTTTGCCCAGTATGTGGAGATCGATTGTGTAACGACTGTGTTGGACGAGAAGCAATAAAATTAAGTTTTCCCAAAGGCAGTCTGTATCTAAAGAAGCACCCATAAACTTGAGCAATCTCAGCGTATCTCATATAAATACAAGACAATTCAAAGTGATTGCCTCGATTACAAAATCACTCAAATAATCAGTGTGAACAAGCTGAGTGACATAAAATACTTGTAAAGTTTATTAAAAACAACTTTTTAATTTCTTTTGCTATCCTGTCTAGTTCTTATGGTCGTATC
Source organism: Linyphia triangularis (assembly GCA_963978545.1). Taxonomy (NCBI): domain Eukaryota; kingdom Metazoa; phylum Arthropoda; class Arachnida; order Araneae; family Linyphiidae; genus Linyphia; species Linyphia triangularis. The sequence continues at coordinate 95,309,761 of OZ021723.1, read as the reverse complement.
ATAGTTAAAGCTGTTTTTGTTTTTTTATGGCGGCAATAATTTTCTATAACTATGTATAGAACTGCGTATTCATCAAGTAAAGAAAATAGCAGACTAAACATAAAATACCTTATGGTGTGATTATACGGAGTGTTGTTTAGATTAAAAAGGTTTTTCAAATGAAAATGGTTCACATGTTTTGAATATTAATTTCTTTTGATTGTCTATCTTTATATATAATAACTTAAAGTCCTCACTAACTGGCTCATTAAATGAGCACTAATTCACCAATTTCCCCTAAAGCAACACATTTGAGAGCTAGTAAAAATATCAACAATGATAAACAAAAAAAAGTAAGCTGTTTCGATATCGATTAACCAACGTTTAGGGTCTAAAAAAAGTCAAACGTTCTAATCATGTTTTCAAAACTGAATTATAATCTCGGTTAACTCACCTTCAAGGGTAAAAAATGGGTAAAATGTTACAAATTTGGAATACTCCAATGTCCTATTTCCCATAACGTTAGGATGTTCTAAATGGGTACACATGATCCCAAAACTGTACACTTCGACTCACAAATCTTCAGCGGTAGATAGGGGTCAAACATTCTAAATGTGGAATCATACAATGCCCTATTTCTCTTTTTGAATTCAGTTACCCTATATTTTTTTTCAATTTCTACACGTTTCGAAAAGTGTTGAGATTAAAAAAGTGATCAACAATAATATCTGTCTGTTTGTCTGTGGTCAGTAAAGCTCCGGTACGGATTCACCTTCACCAACGATGTTCAACTTTTTTGTATACTGGTTAGTGGTGGCCATGAGATCTGTCATTAGGTTTTGGTCAAAACAGAGCATTTGCATAAGGTTGCTGCCGATGAAAAATTTGTTTTTCCTCAATTGCTAAAAAGCGACTCTAACGATTTTGATCAAAATCAGGGATGGTAATGCCTCTTAAGGTGTTCCAAACATTCCTGAAATTCTCGTAGAAATATGATAAAGACGAAACAAATTTAAAAACAAATACCTTTTAACAAAGAATAATGTTTCCTTGAGGATAGCCCATCAACGATTGTGATTGTGTCTCCTTTGTTTCACTCGCAAGAAAAAATAATGTAATATTTATCAAAAAATATCTCGCCAAATTTCATCACTTTGGTGTTTTTTTTATTTCGCCAAAATATCGCCAAACTGGTTATTTTTTAAATTAATGAAAATTTGAAAGCATCCACAGTAATTCACATCAATCCATGTCAAATATATTTGCAGTGACCGTATTATAGTGTAATTGTTAGTTGCGCGATGTTACACACCCATAGTTTTGAAATTAATTGTTTTTGTTTCGAAGTAGAAAAATGTAACTACAGTGTTCTTACTCCTCCAATCAATATATTCATAGAGTTTTTACCGTTTTATCATAAGCCCCTATCAACAGCATTCCATTTTCCTGGTTTTGGTTGTAATGCATATTCATGAAAATCCTGAATTTTAGCCTTCCTGAAGAAGCTTTGGGCCATAAATCCTGGTTGCTTTTTTTTACTGCGGAAATAGCGTAGTGAGCATGGGGGAGGGGGAGGGGGAGGGGGAATGTTTGTCAAACGGCCCTAAGGAGGAAGCATTCGTTGCAAAAGTAATAAAAATCCATATTTTAAATGAACGATCAAAATTCATTTGGTCGAAGCCTCAACAAACAAAATCTAAAAGAAAGGGCACACAAATTATTGATTTTCGATGCTAAGTTCTAAAACTAGATGAAAGTCGCAAAATGTTCTCAGGAGTAAAAACTAAAATGCAAAAGCTTTCAATAGAAGATAAGAGATCATAACCAGGAAGTTAAAATGATTGTAACCAATAATTAATACATAAATTTCCAGAATTAATTTTTTGGTTATATTAAGAATTGTTCCTTTTTTCCACTATTTTCTGTGATATGGTTCGATAAAAGTCGCATGGTTTTATCTTATGAATGGAAGAATTCAAACGAATTGAAAAAACACCGAATTTTTATAAAAATGTTTGAATCCCGGGTTAGGTGTGGATATTCGTTGTGGTTGGTAATCAGCATTAAGTTGTTGATCCCGGCTTGATTAGTCGCTATTGTGTACATATAGAGGTTGTTGAGCTCACAGTTCACCAATTCATCGAAAAGGACTGTATTTTAGGAGAATACAAATATTTAAACAATTACTCAGACAATTTTACAAGATGTGTCAGATTTTACGTACTGATATTCAAAAGCTTGGTTGCAGATCCATTTGAAAAACTAGGGATGTGGAACATCGCAAAACTTTCAATTACACAATAATATTGGTCATTGCATTAAAATTTGACGTGGCGTTACTTACCGTTTTCATATTTTCACTCTTTTAAATAAAAATGGCCAGCGATATTTTCTAAGTCTGCACAAATGCTCGATCCCACTCGTGGCAGGCCAGAGGATAAAGAGAGTGTGAGAGGATAAGTGGCAGATAAAGAGGTGGACAATAAGCTTCCTTCTATTCAACCTTTCACATCTGATACCACCTTCTCTCTGCCAAATAGGAAGAGAGATGTTAACAAGACTGCGCATAGGCCATACTCGTTTTATTCATGTGCACCTTATGCTGGCATAAAGGGCCCCTACATGTTGTTCCTGTAATGTTGTTTTTTCAGTTAAACATATCTTAACAGAATGTCCAGTTTTTGATTCTATAAGGCTGTGCCTTTTTAATTCAGATCATCCTCCACTGTTAACTCTTTTAGAATAACCACCTCATGCAAACCTTTTTATATTTTTATTGCAAATCGGATTTTAATATTGTCATATTTAAAGATCTTATTTTATTCTTCTGGTTTTCACTTTCTGTAAGATAATTATTTTTTAAATATTTTATTGGATTTTATGGACTACGGCGCAGTTTGACCCTTGCCCTTGAACCTTGAAAATTCCAAACAACCAACCAACCATCATTGTAGGCTAGTATACAGTTAAAAAATATTATTACCTTAAAGCTTTTAATCTAATTTTCTTACCCAGACATTGAAAACTCCAGTTAAAATATTGCAGTCCTAGACTACAGCTCTTTTATGACCAAATCGTTATTTTTAATTAATATTCACTACGTATTATCATATTCTCACATTTGTACGCAAAATCTAATGCTCAATACATTACTCATGACAATCCAGTCCTTTCTGTAAATTGTTTCTGGAAAAGTATCTAATGGTTAAAGAGTTTTAGCCTTAGAATGGAATGTGCTGGCTTGTCGTATTGATCTCTCCATGAATTCATGAGCTAATACAAATTAAATATTTTACAGTAATTACCATTTACTAGATTCATAAGAGGCTATAATGATGAAATTGTGCTTTTCAGTTCGTGTTTATCAACATTCACAAATACTTTTTTTTATCATAATAATATTTTGGATAAGCGATTCGAAATGTGACGTCATCCCTATACTTACGCCAGACTACACTTTTGAACCAAATCTCATCAAGCATGTGCGGTAGATGTTCTGTGATAAAATGCAACGCATGAGGAATTGAGGAATTGTTCATTACTTGAAGAAGCTCTCGAGGGGGGACGAGCAATTTGGCCGCTGGAAGTATAGACTTCATATTTAGCATGAAAACACAGTCAAAGGTAAACAGTTAGGATAGAGGAGATTATATATCCACTCTAATACCAACTCTTGGAGTTTGATTTTTAGCTAGGATACATCTGCACAAATACACACTAATAGTACTCTCTCATGTTTATCAACCACCATACATCCCCGCATACTCTGTTTATTATTTTGCAGCTATGCACATCATGAAGTTAGAGGTTTAGAATTTGTCACTGACAGTAGGTCTCAAAGGAAATGAGTGCAAACTGTTTAAATCTCAATTAAATAGGGAAGGGCTAAAACACAATTTTCACAATGGGATAATCAATGATTGTAATGATTTGCCAGCAAATGTTGTAAATTCCGTGAGCGTAAAGAGTTTCAAGAAACAGATATGCACTGGGGGATCGTCAATGGGCAGTAATTGGATTACATTGGCTAGGTAAGTAACTTATATTTTGTGCTACGAAACATGTATGTATTTAATTTGGGTTATTTACTTACTATATTTGGTTACTTATGTTTGCGTATTGTTGGATTCTATAAAATTTGTCAGCTTGCATTAAGTATTATAGTTTTCCAGTATGATTTTCAAACGCTTTGTCAACTTTGTATATTGTATTGTATTATTATGTATGATCCTGTAACTATTGTATATTGTATGTATGGTCCTGTTACTATTGTATGCAAATTCGAATTTTATATAGATGTAGGGAAGACTTGTGTACCTAGGTCCATCCCACTTTTATTGAATAACGTTTAGTTCTCAGGGTTTTTTTACTCACTTGGGTCAGTGGCAACACCCAATTGCTCTTTTTGCAGCCATTTTGAAATCTTAGAGGAGAAAGCTTTGGCAAGTTATAAGTGGAAAACGTTTTTATATGGTCTGCAGTAACATTTTGCAGCTCATGTCTTTTATTGTTTTACAAAGTTAAGTCAAATGCTTCTCTTTGAATTCTAGAAAATAATTTTGTTTGTAACATAAAGTACTAAATGAGATGTTTAAATAAGTCCTTTCTCCACGTGCGTTTTTAGTAGAAAACGTTTTATATGAAATTAACAAGTAGTGTACCTAGGGCCACATAGTTGCTTATTGTGTTCAAATTGCCAAAACCAAAATCTGTTGGTGCTTCAAAGCGATAATGCATGCAGCTCACTTTTTTGGAATCAGTTTTTCAAGTTATGAAAATATTTGTAATTCACTAATAATTTGACACATTGCAATTTATAATAGTTATTATATGATAAACCAGTGACTGATAATAACTTGATATTGTTTCTTTTATAAAATTCATCTGTGTATGTTTGTTTTCTTTTCATTATGGACTGAAACATCACTTAAAGAGAATGAGCTTAGGCATATCAACTACTGGCCCTAGGTACAACGAGGTCTTGTACCTAGTACCATTTGCGAAATTTCTTTAAAAACCTTCTATTTGACAAAATCTATTATTTTAAGTATTTATATTAATACCAATGGGAAATAATTACTATAACGATGCATGAATATCAGTTTCACATTTTTAAATGGCTCAGTGGCTCATTTTTTGTGCATTGAAAAAAGGCGGCAGACAGAGGTCTTCCCAATATACGTTTTTTAACTCGACCAACCCTGTTGGTCCTTGAGCCTGTTGTTTGTGTTTAAATTTGTATTTGTATTTGTTATTTCATTTATAAATATGATACGTAAATATTCCTCTTTTATACGAATTTTCTGAATTTTAAAGCTTCTCCACTAAAAATATACTAGAGAACATGGAAAGATGCTTAAGTTTACCACACTAATGTGAGGCAACTGTCATTTCAAAAATTCTCGTAATGGTCTTTGCAATGTTTATTCATCTAAGTAAAAAAAAATATATCTTGTCTTATCTTGTAAAATTGTCCTTCTAGTGAAACTAATTTGTTTGACAGTGAAGTAAAATAAAATAAAATAAAATGAAATGAAATAAAATAAAATAAAATGAAATGAAATGAAATAAAATGAAATAAAATGAAATAAAATGAAATGAAATGAAATGAAATACTTTTCAACTTAACTGTGGGGATGACTCATTTGTGGACAATCTTGAATAAAGAAATGTACATTATTGTTACATTTCACTCAACAAAACATCATTTCATTTGATAAAATATGTTACAAATCAAAAGATTGGAAAATTTAAAACTTACAGCCTCCAGAAAAAAGTTACTAATATAGCAGGAAATTATTATACACTTCATCATGTTTTTCATCTTCAGGTTTTTAAAAACACATTAAACCATTAAAAACGTAAATAATTATCTTTCAAAGTACTTAAAAAGTATTTCCCTGTTTAAATTTCTTATTCAAACAAATTCGTTACATAAGAATTTTTTTTTTTCATTTTCATAGGAAATTTAGGAAAGATAGAAATTTTACTGCGCCTTTATTACTAGTGAAACCTATTAAAAATTTGGATTAAACAAGCTATCCCATTTTGACTTTCTTAAGAACTTTTATTGTATGGGAAAATATCTCTTTTGATTCAGCAAACAAAATTAATCAAAGTCATTGTTTCTTCCTTATAAAACGTACAATGAAAAATATGTTTATTTTCCGTGGTTTAAGAAATGGATTGTTACCGAGATATCGAAACAGAGGAATAAAAGGTTTAAGGTATGCAAATAGCTGTTACGATATTCAATTATTTTTTTTCCTTACAGAAATACTTTATATTTTAAAATAAAGGGTATTTTTCTTTTTAGAAACTATACAAATTAGTAAGCCACGGAAAAATCTGAAATATTTCTTTAAAAAAACAACTTAAAAACACTTTTATTTTATTGCTTATTCTACTAGTTTACTGGCCGAATTTGTAAAGATGTAACAATAAACTTTAGAGTTTTTTTTATTTTTTTTTTATTTTTATAATCTAAATTACAAACAAGTTTTATTTAAATTAACAAGGCGTATCTGTTGCAGTTTTCATATTAAACAAGTAAAAAAATATGAGCAGCAAAAACAATTCGCAATTTGTTTGAAAAGTAATTTGATAAAATGAGCTTCCTTACGAATGTAATATAAGTTTTAAATTAGGATATAAAAGCTATTCCCCCAGGAAATATGTATGATGAAAGAGCATTTTCAAGACAATTCCCTGTTTTGAATAAAGAAAATACATTTTATTAATTGTAATGTTTCACTTGAACATGTAGGAAAAAAAAAAGGTACGAAAATGTTACTTTACTTTAATTATAACCTATACAAATTTAATTGATGATGCCTATTACCAACTTTAAAATAAAATACATAAAATCATTTCCGTGCCGTCAGTTTTCTAAAATATCGAAAACGTAAACGTATGCACAGGTTAAGTATTTTCAAATTAAATTTATTGCACACTGGTTATCGTTTAAAACACTTTATTAGATTTTAATTTTTTCAAAACTCAAAATATTTTTATTAAAAAAGGTATTTCAATTGGGGACTAGAAATGGAAAACGACCTAAGTCCAAAAAAATAAATGTTTTCAGGAGAGCCGGAAAATGAAAAACACTCGCATCTGGTACGTAAAGGCTATGACTAAGTACCGCCGACCAAACGGTATAGTGGTTAGCGTGCTAGCTTGTAGACCGCGAGGTTGCGGGTTCGAGTCCCGTGATAGGCATGGGTGTTTGTAAATGTATGTTGGCTTGTCTAATAACGAATGTTTCGGCGCATTATAGCCCTCATGTTGCTGACGGCGCCAGATAATCTGAAAACAACCTTTATGACTAAGTACCAGATTGAATTTGAACTATTGCTACTGGAGTTTGCACTTTGGAAATTCTCCACTTTGTTAAGCTTGGTCTTTAGGATATTTTCCCGTAAAATAAAAAGATTTTCGATTTTTTTTTTTGGTACTTAGGTCGTTTTCCATTTCTAGTCCCCAATTGCTGTTGAAATTGATTTTTATTGAATAATTTGATACAAAAGCTGAAGTTTACTATCTGTATTATTTTTAAAAATCATACTGTTAGCCGTATGGGATTTGTATGGGTAAGAATTTTTCGAATTCCATTCATTTGTAATTTATTGTTCATTGCTTTTCATTTCTTGATAATTATAAATACGTATGCACTTATTAATGGAAACACTTTCGGAAAAGTTTATTTACATATTTCTGTTTCACTTCAGTTTTACAGCTAGGTGATACTTGCGGTAGTTGAATATTATCATAGACGGGACATTCTATGGAAAATCAGGAATTTCTATAACTGGAGTTTATTACACTTTTGTATACTAATAAAAATACTTCTTTTTTTTTGGATAAATAACTTTAGTACGACAGATGTAATTAATTGCAATTTGAAATTGCAATAAAATATTTTAATTATTGCTCAAATTTTACTCCCAAACAGTGAAATGTCACATCCTTGGAATGTCAACACTTACTATTTTGACTTTTACCTGAGCAATATTTTAGAAATTAAACAAACTACTTACAAAATTCTTAGACTACGTTTTTAGTTTAAGAAAATGCACTAGAACACATTTGTCACACTTATTAGTCAAGTGAAAGTTTTATTTATGTTTATTTTATTTCAAGTTATATGCCTGTAACCATGGCAATAAGTCACATCCCTGGATACCCAAAAGATAATCATAAAATCCTGACAGTTTTTAGTAATACTATACTGTTTTAATAAAGAAATCAGGTGTTAATCAGTTGTTTTGTTCAAGATGTAAAGTACAAGCTACAGACTAATTTAAGAATAGTTTCATCAAGTTATTGGACTTGGCAGAGAAAAGGTTGAGATGAGATGTCACATTCGCGGAATTCAATCGATTTTAAATTATTAAATAAATTTATAAAATAATTTTTGGAATCTGTAACGTATGAGGGAACAGCTTTGTTTTGCAAATATTATGAAATTAAATCTAATGAAGAATTCTCCACTTGCAAAAAAAACTATCGATTTTGCACATCCGTGGAACAAGTTCTAATTGAGTGAAAGGGAATGGTACATTAATTTTGTTTTGATATTATGTTCTTTAACCTATTTATGAAACAGCCTAATACTTCTCAAAAGCATCTTAAAACAATAAAAAACATTTTTTTTTTTTTGCATTTTTTTACTGTATGTTTAATTTAAAATGCTTTGAATTTGGAATTTTGGAAATTTGATTTTTTATATAAATATGACTCGATGCAAATGTTTTAAAACCGGACCACCCTCCACCCCAATATTTTTAATTTAAAAAAAAATGACTGGTAACGTATGAGGGAACAGCTTTGTTTTGCAAATATTATAAAATTAAATCTAACGAAGAATTCACCACGTGCAAAAACTATCGTTTTTACACATCCGTGGAACAAGTTCTAATTGAGTGAAAGGGAATGGTGCAATAATTTTGTTTTGATATGTATATTCTTTGAACTATTTATGAAGCAGCCTAATACTTCTCAAAACCATCTTAAAACAATAACACATTTTTTTTTTTTAAATTTTATTTTGCTGCATTTTTTCCACTGTATATTTAATTTAAAATGCTTTGAATTTCGGAATTTTGGAAATTTGATTTTTTATATAAATATGACTCTATGCAAATGTTTTAAAACCGGACCCCCCCACCACCCCAATATTTTAATTTTTTTTAAAAATGACTGGTATTCAACTAATATTCTTGATTATTACTATTTTTTTTAAGTCAATTAAAAGGTAAAATAAGACAAATGTCTATTTCAATATATATATATATATTCCATCGATCTTTTGAGGATTCGAAATTTAAAATGAATTATTTGTAATATTAGTACTGAAAAATAAATAAGACAATTTGCTCTGCATCATGTGATACCCTATACAGTTATATTCTTTTCTATTTAGGTTATTTTTCAGAAATAGACATAGTCAAAATATTGTTTCCGAAAATCTTACGAAAATCAAAATGTGCACTAAAATTATTATATTTAGTCTCTTGTTAAAGAAATGTTACTTATATTTAATATCTTTTTATTTTTAATTTAATTTCATTAAATAATTCTCCAAAGGGTTTATATCTCATCCGTGGACACTACTTTTTATAAAATTTATAAAAAATATTTTTAAGAAATCTTATTTTTTATTTCAATGACTATACTAGTATTATTACTCTTAATTATATCTCTCTTTATTGCAAGAATCTAAATTTTTAAAGAAAGTTTTTGTTTTTTAATTGATCAAATTCCTGATTTTCAGTAGAATGACCCAGATATTAGTATTTGTTTCTTGCCCTTCAATTTGAAAAACGCGCATGTTGTAACATTTTTAATTTGATCTTGTTAAACTCTTAATTATATCTGCCTTTATAGTAAGTATCAAAAACTTATTTTTTTTTTTTTTAAATTGATCAAATCCTTGATTTTTAGTAAAATGACCTAGGTATTAATATCTGTCTCATGCCTTTCAATTTGAAAAATGTGCATGTTGTAACATTTTTAATTTGATCTTATTATACTCTTAATATTATATATCCTTTTATAGTAAGAATAAAAAAAAAATGCTTTTTATTTTAATGATCAAATTCCTGAATTTTCGTAGAATGACCCAGATATTAATATCTGCCTCATGCCCTTCAATTTGAAAAACGTGCATGTTACAAAGTGTTTAATTTGATTGAAACTATTTAACACGAACTGAACATTTATTCGAAACAAATAATATGAAAAATATATTAGTAATGATTAATGTACATGAAATAAATAGTTTGAAAAATTGATAATTATAAATATATTAACTTTATTAATCAGTGATTTTCGCAGAAAAATTTATCTTTACATTCAAACTGATTCGAAAATAAACGAGGGTTTGAATAATTGAGTTATCTTTATAACCATATTAAGACAATGCAGTTTCCATGGAAAAATCTTTCCCTTACAAAGGTAAATAATAGTTATTTAAAAAAAAAAAAAAAAAAAAAAAAAAAATGCTTTCTAGCTAAATATTAAGAACTAAGATAGTGAATAATCTATTATTAGTTATTCCTTGTAGTGAGGAAAAATATGATACTAAAACCTTTTTATATGAAAACAGCATCGTTCTGTTATCAATTGAACTTAAACTTTTTATTTAAAAAAAAAAAAAAAAAAAAAAAAAAAAAAAAACTATTAATGGATTATTAAATTTCTGAATTTAGATAAATTTTTTTTTATAAAAATAGATCACATGTTTCGATCTTGTTTTTTAAGTGAAATCCTATCAAAATACATCAACTGCTCAAAATGGAATGACGTGGCAAAATATTTTACATTTTCAATTACAGAAATAATTCAATACATACTTAATGACAAATTTAGATTGATACTAAAATTCACTCTCATAGTTCCATGAAATAGAATATTTAAAAAAGTAAAAACTTTCGTTCTAAAACTTTCCCAATCACTCCCGTTAAATAGTTAGGGACACTGATAAATCAATAACACTCACCGACATCGACTAAATATTTTTAATAAGTGGGATTAAGTATTGGATTACTGTAGACTCTTAATGATCTTAGGATTGAGTAACAACCACGCGATGAAATTTATCACAACAAATATAATGCTACAAGAATCAATAAAGGATAATTATCATCAATTATAAATGATTCATTGCATGATTCTCAAAGTTCGTGACATTATTCAAAGTTACTGAAGTAATAAACGGACATTTTCTATTGCTCTAATAATACCTAATTTCTCAATAAGATATATTGTAACTTCACCCCTCCCCCCATAACTCCTTCGCCCCAGTTGCACTTTTCAATTTAATAATGGCAATCCCCTCGCAACAGTTTAGAAAACTAATCTAGATTGTTTGGGACTTGGTACGAACGCGAAACAATTAATCAGCCGAAAATATAATTCCCGGTTTGCTATTCAGATGTATATCTTGTTGATAGGTGAATTGGATAAAATTTCGCGTTTTGTCCAATATCAGGTTCGCACGGTTTGTGCCACAGTCTACTAAGAAACACAAATCGAGTTGGATATATAGTTGGGATAGAGGGGTAATTGAGTATCAGTATCAATTTTCGCAATTCTTTACTTTAAAGATAATGGATTATAGAGAGAAGAATTTTATATCACCAGCGCTCACCATCTAAGGCCCTCAATACAACAGAATAAGGAATAACAAAGTCGATTTGAGAGAGACGTTGAATATGAATTGTTGCTGCTTTGGTATATGTCGGATCAAAAATCCGAAAAATCGCTATAAAAAATAAATAACAATGGAAATTATCCAAGCCATTTTTTTTGCCATAGTACAGCAACACTTTGAACATGCTAGTAAGGAACAAGAATACACCTTTAGTTACATATTGGAACATTCACAATCCTTTTGTTAATCACAATTCACATTTCTTTTTCCAACTAAAGTCGGATTTACACGCTACCAGTCGGGCCTCTAGTTTAGATCGCCAGTTCTGTGACGTCAGCTAAGCGACCGTTGCGCCGTCTATCGGTGATCACGGGAGAGCGCACGTGATTGGTTGATCGGAGTCGCAGGCGTCAGTAAATAGAAAATGTTTGGTTTACTGGAACCAGTAGCCTGGTGACGTCACTGACTGGCGATCTAAACTGGAGGCCCGACTGGTAGCGTGTAAATCAGGCTTAACACAGCAATTGACTACAAAACAGTCATGCTTAAAGAAGATCCATTTTGCACTGCATTAGTTTAAAACTGATGCAGACGATAATTTACTTCTGAAAAAATAATATTACCCATAAAAACAAAGCTTTCAATATAAATCCTTTATATGCATGGCCAATTTTTAGATTCATTTACAGTAAGTAAATAGCGCGTGCTTGGCGTTTGCATCTAATTTTAAGTATCAAAAACATTTCTATCAACAAAATGTGCAACAAACTATGTTTCAAAATGTATTTATTAAAAATGAACGTGAATATGTTTAAAAATTTAGTTAATATAAATGAACGTGAATTTATGCTCTCGCATCCAAATATCATTTATTTATCCTGATTAAAGTAGTTTTATTATTTATTTATTAAAAGATTGTTGGCAATATAGGAAAGAGTTTCAACGATGATCGGTAAAAGGCTATTTTAGTGAGATTGGATGACTGCAATTTGGTTTATTAGTATACCGTAAAAGCTACCTTTTAATGACAGTAACAGCCTCAAAATTTTATCGAATGCATTGTCATCGACATCGAATCTATCTGCTAAGTTTCAGCCCGATTGGATGACGACAAGGGGGTTAATTAAGGGTTCTCAGATTTGCCCATCGACACACCCAAAATCGAAGTTAATATAAAGGATTTAAAAATAACGATGAAGATTATGCATGTAACGTCACAGGTCAATTGCTATCTGGTATCACTGCGATCATGCTGGTTTAAAATTGTTCGTGTTTAGAATATTATTTTACATTACTTCATATTCTAAACAAGTGTATATTTATAATTTGTAAAATACGAATCTTATATTTTGACAATTGTATCTTTAAGATAAGTTTCAAAGTTTAAATAAGAATGATTTTAAGAAATGCGTACCTCTAAATTGTATCATTGTCTTATTCGCCGAGTTTTAAAGTTCGAAACATACTCCAGAAATGGGAAATCATGTATTGATACAAGAGAGTCAAATAACGTAATTTTATCGAATAAATAAGATTTTAAAAACTTAAATTTGAGCATTTTAAATTTGACAAATTGTAACTCGATTTCCATTCAATGACCGCTACAAAATAACATCAATTCCTTCAACAACCAAATGGTGAACGATATTGAAGCCAGAATCCTACTTCTAACTCGACATTATCTTCATTTTTTATTAAACTTCAAGCTCTGTTTGCGATATTATTCATGTTTCCTTATAAAAGTATGCAAATTTGTCTCATAGGAAGCTTTATGATGAAGATATATCCATTTCAAGAGACTAACAATGACTAGAAGAGAAAGCAATTTCGAATTTTGATTTGTTATCATATAAAATAAGGAACATGAGAAGTTAGTGTCTGTTACCCTTGGGGAGAAGAATTGTTATTGCATTTAAAATAATTTTAAACTCGACCTAAGTTTTCCTCGTCTCATAAGTTTTCTAAATATTGCTTGTTTAGTTTTCATTCGCATAAAGTTTAAATTATGAAATTACTTTTTAATAACATGTCGCTTGGCTGCTCTCATCTCTAGATATTTGGAAAGTGCAGGAAGATAAGTAATGCCTGAAGCTAAATTTTTTCTTGTAGGGTAATGAAAAACACGAGTTGCAAAACCAATGATTCAAAATTTTTCAATTCAAAAACATTTAAAAAACCGTTATTTATATTGGATTTTCGGTAATAATAGACATATTTTTTAAAATTAAAATTTGAAAAACCGGGTCTAAAAATAGCAGGGTTTGGTTGTAATAAACCAAATAACTTTTCCGATAAACACCATATAGTGGCAAAGTGCATATTATCATAGGTAAGTGTAGTGTTGAACCAGTACACAAAACGGTAGGAGCTAATATTGAACGTAGCTTAAAATATGGAACTTTGTTATTTTTTGATGAAGTATGTTTTTTCAAAGTATGTTTTTGATTCTCCAGAGTATTGAAATTGCTTGTACACACAACAAACAAAATACCGTTTTAAAGGACTCTTTACAAATATGGAATGCCACGTGTTACAAGAAGAATATGGCTCTCACCTTTTGATATAGCGTTTTCAAAATGGAGGTAGCTTTTGGGTTCAGTAAATTCAGGGTGTGTTGTCTAATAGTATAGTGCTGAATCACTATTAGTGAGTCAAAATTGTGATTCTGATAACTCGATGCATATGCGGATATTAAATGGAAATAGTTGCTCATCCAAATAGGTAAATAAAGCAATTTCTTCGAACGTTTTCTCGTTTTTAACCCGTGATAAAACATGCCCCTATAACTGTTACAACTTGCTCCGTAACCGGGGTTAGTTGTAACATTTTTATGACATCAGAAAAGCATTTTTCCTGAAATTTCTATTCCTCGAAAATGGTACTCAAATCTATCAATAAAAAAATAATAATAATAATAATAATAATAATAATAATAATAATAATAATAAAGAGAGAGAGAGAGAGAGAGGAGAAATCAGTCGTTCTTCTAGAATTCGAAACAGATCCTGTATACCTTAATTGAATTTCGACAGTCACTGCTACTAAATTGCAATTTTAACACAGAGGTTCCCGTTGTTAGACATCTTTTTATATTTCTCAATGATTTGACCCAGAAATAATATGAATAAGAATTTTACAAATCATCAAAATTTGTTTTACCTACATGGGAATCGTTTATTAAAGGTGAAGATAGCAAGCATGTAAAATCTGGTGACATTTAGTATTATAAATGGTTACTTTAGTGTTATAAAACACTAAAGTAATGTGTTATGTGTTATTTTATTTCAAAAAATTCCTCTGAGTAGGAAAGTTTGACGATAATTTTTCCGAAAAAACTGTTCGCCAATTAATTATGTAAAAAGATTGAAACCATTGGATGAGATGGGGAGGTCTTGTTACTGAAACTTGGTAGTACGATTTGGCCCTGAAACATGAACTGCTTTAAAAGTAGCTTTGCAAGCACTCTTCAGGTCGCACATTCAAGGGGTTCCATTCAGAATTCCAGAGTCTTTTGTGAATCTATTTATCTTACTGAGACTTTCAAAATGATTAATGGCTCGAGTGTGTAATGGGACATCCAAGTCCTTAATTTGAGATCTACAAGTCTCTCATGTCTGAAATGAGATGTTTGTATGTGCAAGTTGCAAATTGACTTTCGGTCGCAATATTATAACTAGCTATGTGGATTCGCGTTGGTGGGTGCTCGTTGTGGTCTATAAGCCTTTGCGTTTGAAAAAATTTATGATTGTCTCGTTGTTTTATAGAGTTGAGAGCTTAGCTCAAGATTTTTATTATCTAGTTGTAAGCTTATACATTGATAAAAAATTAATTTATTTAGCATAAATTAATAACTTGTCAGGTGTCTCTAACAAGCCTCACGAAGCCTTATCGAGATAGACAACCCTTTCATTTATCCCTTAAAAATGAGCCCTATCAGGAATGTATAAAATACAAAACTTATTTAAATTTCAAGACTAGATTAAAAAATCCTTCATGAATAGAGTATAACAATTTTGAATCGAAAGCAAACCAATTTTACCTTTTCAACTCATTAGAAGTGTGAATTTGGAGAAAAGTCAAAATTTTATTTGCTAAATGTCGATCTCTGCTAACTGCTTCATTTCTTTTATATTTTATTATAATATTTCTTTCTATCACGTATCCCTACTCTCAATCGGTTTTTTACACAACCTGAGGATATTATTTGGGGCATCATTAGTGAGCTCGTTTCTCTTTCAACAAATTTTTTTCGCCAAAAATAGCATTAGGATGCTCCAAGTATATTTCCGAACTGTATTCACTTGAGGCGTTTATGAAAAGAAAATAACACACTGAAAGTCAATGTTATTAAAGTATCTGATTGTTCTCGAAGCAGTATTGAGTTTGATTGGACATTGTTGGTGCAACGATGATGATACGTGGAACCTTGAGCTATTGACAAATTTAACTTATGCATACAGCTGGGGGAGATACTGAGTAGGATGGCCGTGAATAATTCATTGGAATGTATCAAACAAGCCATTCTGAGGCAGAGGAACTGAAACCTAATGCAGGTAGAGAAGGGATTTACACATTTCACTGTTATAACTAGGGGTGTGGAACAACGCACGACTTTTAATTACACTATAACAGTGGTCACTGCATTAAAATTTATGGAGTTATTTACCTTTTTCATATTTTCACTTATTTAGATAAAAATGGCCAGTTTGGAGATAACTTTACGTAGATGACAAAAACCCCGCCAAGATGGTGAAATTGACGATGTAATTCGATAGAGATTACATTGTATTTTCTTGTGCGTGAAGCAGAAAAAACCAATCGTTGATGGTTGATGCTCAAGGGCAGAAAACTCTGTATCAACGATACTCCACGAGCCAAAAATAAAAAAAAATATTTTGTCATTTCGTTTATATATTCATAATGGTTTGATATTTTTTATTTGCTGATTAAAATGGTACAATTGTTTTCAAATCCTTTACAATAACTTCAATTTGATTTGGTTTATTTGTGGTTTGCCGGGAAAATCTGCGGAAGCCTAATTAGCCTACTTGTCATTATCTGATCTGGATGAAATCTGGCAAATAGATTCGTTGCCGATGCCAATGTATTCTATCAAGTTTTGAGGTCTGTCACTGTCACTAAAAGATGGCTTTTACACAAGTTTTTATAGTCGTTTTGGAATACTAAATAATCCCATTTGACCGATCACTGTTGAAACTCTTTCCTGTTGCCAAAATAATTTTAATCGGAATAAGTAAAAGATAATTGGACGCTAATGTATAAATTTATTACGGAGTGCGGTACAGTCAATTCAACGTTGCGTTGCGTAGTAACGCTGTAAGTGAAAGAATTATAACCGATCATTGTTGAAACTCCTTTCTGTTTCTAAAATTATTTTAATCAAAATTAATAAAAGATATTTGGATGAGAAGGCATAAATTCACATTCATTTTTAATAAATAAATTTTGAAGCGTAGTTTGAAACATATTTTACTGAAGAGATGCTTTTAATATTTAAAATTAGATGCCCTATGTTAATGAATATAAAAATTGGTAATGCTTATAAGGGATTTATATTAAAAAAAATTTGTTTTTATGGGTTATATTATTATAAACTTGAAATGTTAAACATCTTTATACATTATACTCCAAACGTTTTATACTGCAACTCACTATTTTCTGAGTTCCTGAGTTTTCTTTCAAGTTTCCTGAGTGAACCAACCGCACTGGTAATCAGTTTTGTAGCTTAAAAATAAAATAAACATCCAACTATTTTATTGTGATAATCTTACTACAGTATATTAGAAACACATTTAACAGTTACAAATAAAAATTTTGAAAGCATTTATTAAAAATTGTGGCAAACCATATAGTTGATTTATAGGATGATTTTAATTTAAGCTCAACTTTCAAAAAATTATAAAAAAAGAAACACTCGTCAGAGTTATCCGAAAGATAACCAGAAATCTGACTGAATTTTTTTTAAATTATTCCCCCCCCCCTTTCCCCCCCTCCCCCCATTTCTTCTTTCTTCGAGTATATGTTGGTCAAATTTTAGTTCATTCTGACCTGCGGTTCTTATTTTACATTTTTTGAAGTTGAACTTAAATTATAGAATCAGCTTATAGGGGAGAGTAGGGTGGAATGAAACACCAACAATTATGCCAAAAAGAAATGATGATTTACATTTCTGACTTTTGCACTAAGTAGAGAAAGCATTGTATCATATTTATTGCAAAGAATCGTTTTAGTTACAGGTCCATTTGAGCTTATGTAACAAAAAAGCTATTTTACAACACCGAAAGTATACAAGCGATCAAATTTGCAATAAGTCTCATTCACTGTTGCTAACATAATGGTTCTTAATGTTTTGTAATCTCAATAACTTTACTTTACTGAATCTCCAGTTATTCCGTCATTGACCAAGAAGTCTAAAATCAACTTATTTCTATCAGAAAGCTCTTTTACTGAAATTTTATGTAGAGGGAGGGATGAGACACCATGACAAAGGGTGGGGTTGGAGAACTTTAAAATACTCTTTGTGAAAAAAAAAACTTTATCTACCCTCAAGAACCTAATTTTTCCATCATTGGCCAAGAAGACATCAATGCCGAGATGCATTCACAAAAGATGGTCAGCGGAACTATTCATAAACAGACACACTTTGTGTTTGATTTGGTTGGTTGGTTGTTTTCAGATTATCTGGCACCGTCAGCAACACGAGGGATATATGCGCCGAAACATTCGTCATTTGACAAACCAACATATATTTACAAACAACCATGCCTTACACGGGACTCGAACCCGCAACCTCGTGATCTAGAAGCTAGTATGCTAACTACTGTACCGTTTGGTCGACTGGGTTTGATTTGGATTTCTCAAAATCTGTTATGTAAAATAAATGTTGTAATATACAACAAACCTTAGTATAAGAATGAAAAACTGTCTTTTTCAATTTTTAATATATATTTTTTTTTTCGAAAATTATGAGTGAATTTCAACTTTTAAAAAACGTGTTCCATCCCTCCCTCTCGTGGGGTAGGGATGGAACATTTTCTTACACTTTAAAATGGTTCATAAAAAGTAATGTGTAAGTTATTAATATCATATTTATATATTTCAAGCATATTGAAATGTTTCTAGGTGTTATTCGGAATGTTTCAATGAATTAGGAATTCAGCTTTCACTCTATTCTAATCTGGTAAAGAGCTTATACAAAGTCTAATTAAGTCTGACTTGTGTCAATTCCAGTATTCTCAAGCAAAATTATAAATGGTATAAACACATGCAAAAAGGTCTCACAGAGATGAGTAACCATACCGAAATTTAACCAGAAGTACCAGAAATAAGGACCAAAAGAATTTTCAATTCGTTAAGAATATAAAGCCTCAAAAGCCTATATATCTAAAATTTTCTCGTTTTTGATGTTCGTTGTTTATTTAAAATTTTAATTACATTTATGCAAGACTTGCTTTGTCAAAATAAGAAAACCTTTCTGGTTAATTATCATTTACCATTTAAAATTCATGTATAGGGATATACAAACGTAAGTCTTATTTTACCCAGTTTTATAGCTTGATTAAAAAAAAAGAACTAGGAAATAACAAGAATTCAAAAAATAATTATTAACGACGTTAGGAAAAATTGTAGATGAATTCTTGCGATGGAATCATGGACTAAAAAGTGCTTTGATTAAATTGCAATTGCTAATAAATAAATTCTTAATAAACCCTCGGGACTCTTATTTCATTCATCTTCAATTTTAGTTTATGTTGTCAGGATAATTAGATTCTCATAATTCAATATAAATATTTGAAATAGATAAACATACCGAGTGATATCTTCTTTCGTAATTTTTAGTTACAATATTACATTCTTCCAAATAAATTCTAAATGAATAAACTAAATATTCACTGTTGAACACAAGGTATTAGCTATTCCTTCATGTATATAAATTATTACCACATGTATTACTTTCAATTACCCATATGCATACATAATGTATAGTATTCGATAATTTTTTTATTTCTTTCCCATTTCTACTCGTTTTGGAACATCCTATTTCAAAAAAGCGATCTAGAAAAAAATGTATGTCTGGATGTGTGTGCGTGGTCAGCATAACTCCCGAACAAATGGACTTACGATGTTCAAATTTAGTATGCGGCTTTTTGATGACACAAGAACCTACCATTAAGGTTTTCGTCAAAATCGAGCAAGCGCACAGGGTAACTGCAATTAAAAAATCGTGTTTTTCAGTAATTGCTAAAAAACGGTTTAAATGATTTTGTTTTGTTTGTCAGAATCGCTTTGGTAATGCCTCTTAAGGTGTTCTAAACATCCCCACCACCGAGATTCCCGTAAAAATATTTCAATGGAGTAAAAGTGGAAAAACGAATGCCTTTAACACAGAGTTCTCTTTCCATGAGCATAAGTCATCAACGATCGTTTTTTCTTCTCTGCTCAGTTTCACTCACAAGAAAGGATAATAAAATAATTATCGGTCAGTATATCGCCAAAATCATCATTTTGACGAGTTTTTTTTTTTTTTTTTATTAAAGACCCATACAAGAGTTATTGCAAAAAATATCGCCAAACTTTAAACTTTTACTAAATGAAAGATGAAAATATAAATAAGGTAGAGGACACAAATCCATGTCGGTATTATAGTGTAATTGAAAGTTGTGCGATGTTCCAAACCCATGTTTATTTTGAGAGGGCTCTTATACTTTTGTTCACAAACTATACCAAGTCTTTGCGGATTCTCGTTTTACCATTCTATACACCCCCCAGGGGCTCGCTTCGGTGAGTACGGGTGTGGCGATCCCGGGGCGCCTGAGCCTCGCAGGAGATGGGGGAGCGGTGGTCAGTCTCCCTAGCAAATTTGGGTGCTCTGCTTATTCCCCGCACTCCTGCGGAAATCAAAACGGATCATGCCCCTATCTGAGGGTCACTTTGTAGTGGCTGTCACTGGGGGGCAGCGCGGGGCGGATTGCTTAGATCCCTGCGGGATGATGGCATTCGCTACTCTCAAGCTGGGCGGGCAATTCTGTCGCTTACGTTGCCGTCTTCATGGTCCAACTTCGAATACCCCTAACCTGGGGTGGGACGATAACCTTCCGGTTACCATTCTATACACTCATTAAAAAGAAGAATGCTGTCAAAGAGTTTGGAAAAACTAGGTTTTTTAGCATCAATTAATATTACCAAATACAGTAAAAATCGATCAACTAACATCCTCAGTGGATATTATTTAGTCATTTATTTACTTACTATTTATAACCGCTCGTAAAAACACATATTATTTTGGGATTAAACAATAGTCTTTCAGTATTTAAATCTCTCAATTTGTGGAATAATAAGTAAGCACTTGTTAAACTATATTAAGGACCCCCGTGGCTTGTTCAACTAAAGTGTCGATGTCATAACAGGGGAATCATTGGATTGTGCCAAAGCTCTAACAAAATGGCGGGTTGAAAATAGAGGCTGGTGCCTATCAATTTCTTTTCCTTCAATTCTGAAGAATATATTGTAGCTGACAATTATAATATTGAAATATTATACTTTAAGTACTATATTTTAATATATTATTAACTGTTTTTCAATTTATTACGTATGCTCTGTATTTCAGTATATTGCATTGCAAAATATATTTCAATATTTAATATTATCGATTATATTTTGATATATTGTGCGTAAATATATACTTATATTTCAATGTGTTATACTTTTTCCTAATAATATTTAAATATATTATGGTTGTAATTATTATTAGAATCAATAGATGAAACTGGACTAAACTGACCTTGATCACTTCTCACGCGTGGCGCTTATAGATTGGTGACATTCTCAAAAATTCTAAAAATATTCAAATAAACCTAACCCTTTCCACTACTTTGAAGCTTGAATTTCCGATAGTATTTACAATTTTATGTTAATAAAAATAATTAAAAGCGTAGCTATAATTAAAAGTGATTGAGAACTAAAGTAGAGTTCGAATTTATCAAACATTTACATTATGAACAATTACATACAAATTCTTGAACGTTGCACTATATTTCATATTGCATTGCTTACTATTTTTTAATATATTAAAGTTTTAGTTATATTTCAATATATGCAAGTTTTAGTCATATTTCAATATATGAAAGTTTTAGTTATTTTTCAATATATTAAAGTTTTAGTTATATTTCAATATATGAAAGTTTTAGTTATATTTCAATATATTAAAGTTTTAGTTATATTTCAATATATTAAAGTTTTAGTTATATTTCAATATATTAAAGTTTCAGTTATATTTCAATACATTAAAGTTTTAGTTATATTTCAATATATTAAAGTTTTAGTAATATTTCAATATGTTTTTTAGTTATATTTATTTCAATACTTTAAAGTATTAGTTATATTTCAATATTTTAAAGTATTAGTTATATTTCAATATATTATAGTAATGCAGCATATTAAATATTTTTCAGTATGTTAGTTTATCAAAGTGCAGTTCAAAACATTACATAGTTATTGAGTTCACTGTATTTAAATATCTGCTTAAAAGCAATTGTACAATTTTTGGGATCAAAATACTCGGATTTTTTTCTTCTTTCTGATACTTAAGTGTGGTAAAACTTTGCTAGTAATAAATTAACATCCTCCAAGCCGTATTCCACACAATCATTTCCAGATCTCTAACCTCTCAGATCTCAAAACCATTTCTAGACAGCATAACGCACGTATTCCTTCCTCCAGGAGTAAGTAATCTATCCCCCCCCCCTCTCCTTCCAAGAATAGATTGGGGCGCCTCCCCGCAGTTTGGCTTCCGTGAGGCCGCCCCATTCTTCTCACTCTTAGTACCGCCCCGTGCGGTCCGCTTCCCAATTCCTCTCTGCGTGAAATCCAAAGAATCCCGTGTGTTGTTTACGAAAGAGGATGGCCGCGTCTTAAGGCTGCGCTGAGATTGGATTGCTGGACATACAGATAAAGGTTGGTAATTTTAGTAGTGGTCATTTTTTTTTTTTTTACTTCTTTTTCTTTTTATGTGAGAATTGAGATGTGCTGCAGCGTAGAATTAAAATGTTAAAAAAATAAAATAAAAAAATGGTGGAACATTATCAATGAATGTCTCAACCACTAAATGTAATTTTGGCTGATAAAAAAACTTTAGCGGAACGCCGTTCCAACGTGTTTCCGTTTAACTACTCCCAAAGGTATATGTATCGGGGAGTGAAGATGAGTTGTTTGTAGATGTTAACGTAATATTAGGAACTAAAACAAGACTTAGAATGTGTACCATACCCTAGTAGCACTACAAGGCTGGCCAATATTGTTCAAAATTGACTAATCACGATTTGGGCCGTTGTAAACCGGCAGTAATTGCCTGTATTGATCAATCGCCAAAAACGGGATATATACAGTAAGTTTTAAAATGAATGCACAATCTTAAATTTGAAATATTTTATTTATAAAAAAAGAACGGAGAGCAAAGAATATGTTTCATGATGTTTTTGACATGTTTATTTTATTTTTATTTTTTTAATTGTACTTTGGAACGATGCTTGAGTTTCGGCCAGAATTGACCATTCATCCAGAACTCCTGTTTCTAACATAGGCTAATACTGCTATGCTACCTGTGTAGCTTGTTAGGAAGCTTTTTGTAAGCCATTTAGTTTCGCTATCTTAACCTTTAACTGCTGTAAGCGGTCTGACAAACCGCAAGTCATTTTTTGTGTAATGCTTCCACCCCCTAAAATATCTCATATTTGATTTTTATATTAATTTTTTTGATACTATGTTTCTTAAACTTTAAACTGATGTTCACTAATTTGTTTGGTGCAGTATGGACCATGTGTTGCTCTTGTGCCAAAAACCTCAAACCATCCAGCCACAGCAGTTAGAGGTTAACCCACTGACGGTCATGCACGTATATATGCGTCACTTGATCCCCAGTTTTTCCAGCAATACGTAACATTTTTAAATTTATAAATAAAATTTAAAATAAAATATTTTCAACTGTAGAATTTTGTCCATTCCCTGGACAGTCAGTGGGTTAATAGTGTAATAAGTTTTTTTTAGCCCTTTAAACCGATGTGGTTTTTAATGGAACAGTCTTAGAGATGAGAGAGATACAAATGTATGGGGCACAATAAATATAAAAGGGCAGTTGAATAAAAGATAGGAACGTTTATTTATTTTAATTTTTAACTAAAAAATTAAAAGTAATAAAACATAAATGGTATGATTAATCATTCATTAACAAACTTTTTCCAGTCATTTTATTTCTCTATCTGTAATAACTTTTGACAACAGGTTTTTCATTTCCTTGTCTTTTAATACAAAACTAATGTTATTAACTAAAATTTGAAATACCAATTAGAATTATTAATAACTTGTTTACTAACTTTTTGTAAGATATTTAATTTTTCTACCTATAATAAATAATAGCAATAATTTGTTTTAATGTTTTTATGTACGTAAATACGTTTGTTCTATATGCTTAGCTAAAAATAAAACACAAAAAGTATAATTAATAATTAATTTACACAATTGTTTCAAACCATTTCATACTTCATATGTTATAAATTGTGACAACTGGTTTTTTCTCTGTATGTTTTTTTTTTTTTTTTTTTTTTTTGTATGTGTACTTTAATACCTAACTAGGGGAGTGGAACGTCGAACAACTTTCATTACATTATATTACTTATGTGCATTTGTGAATTTTTTCCCTTTTTTATACATCCATCATTCGTTTAGAAAAAGTGGCCAGTTTGGCGAAATTTTTTGCGGTAATTGTAATATGGGTGGGTCTTTGTAAAAAATAAATAAATAAACTTCGCTGAAATTAAAATTTTGGCGATATACATTTCGATAATTCTTATATTCTCCTTTCTTATAAGTGAAACTGAGGAGAAGAGAAAAAACGATCGTTGATGAGCTATGTTCAAGTAAAGAGAACTCTGTGTTGAAGCCATACGTTTTTCAACTTTTTACGCCATTAATGCATTTTTGTGGAAGTTCGGAGGTGGGGATGTTTAGAACACCTTAAGAGGCATGAGCACAGCGATTTTGATCAAAATCACTAGAGCCGTTTTTTAGCAATCATTGAAAAACATTATTTTTTTTCAATGGAAGCTACCTTATGCGCAAGCGTGATTTTGGTGAAAACCTTAACGTTAGGTCCTATTGTCCCCACCTACCCGCGCATCAAATTTGAACATAGTAGGGCAATTTCTTCAGGAGTTATTCCGACCACATATACATACAGAAAGACATTTTTTCTAGACAACTCTTTTGAAATCAGAATGTTCCAAAACGTGGGGAATTGCAAAAAAATCTATTTTTTTTGTGGGGGGGAGGGGAACCGGATCCTTTACTTTTATCATCCTATGTATACATATAGGTAATTAAAAAAAGAATAAAAAATACAAATAAAATAGTACGATTACAATATACTTATTATTAACAATTTATCTACACACTTTTTAAACCATTCCTTTCCTATTTCTGTAACAATTTATAAAAAAACGTTTTTTGTGTATTTGTTTTTGTCAAATAAATTACGGGTCGTTATAAATTCTGCTTTACAATTGAAGCAGAATTAGTGATAAAAGATTATATTAAAGATTAAAATAGAATAGGATTATTGTGGATGAGTGAGACTTTTGTGAATTCTAATGCCTAATATTATAAATGAATATCAATAATTAATAAATTTGATAGTTTGTTATTTCTTTGTAAGCTATGCTAATGGAATTTAAATTTCCTGAATGCATTCAAAGGTGGACATACGCTAGAAGCTAGGATATATTTTAATTCAGATTGCTTAGGAATGCTGAAAATTGCCAGATATGAATTATTTTCTTCGTTGCTAAAATAAAAAGCAGATTCCTGATTTTCTTAATTATCATCATAAAGTCGCGTAGTTTAAAATTTGAAGTATTTTAATAAAGCAATAATTTATCGTCTTGAAAATGAAATATCCTTCATCATTAAAAGGAGTACGTAATTGTATGTGTCATGTTATTCAGCATATTAATGTAAATGTGTGTGTGGTTTTACTTGTTCAGTAACGGAAAAATATATATTTTGAACACACTAGTGGGATTGTTATGTTAATTGTAATTAAGAAACAATTTATTTACAAATAATCGCAATATGTTTTTGTACCACATATATTTTATAATTAGAAGTCTATATGGCCTCCTAAAATGATATTAAAATATACAGTGTGTTACCAAAATTGCAAGTTGGGCAAATAAAAAAAAGTTTATTTTCAAACAACAACGTTCCCGCCAGATATCCGAACTTTGAACCAAAACAAGATCTCTTTTCCATTCAAAATACGAAACGCTTCAGTTCATTTGAAAGGAACAAGTCGGTACAAGTTTCTGCTGAAATCTGTTTTGCTGTATTTAGTACTTCACAAAAACGGAATGCTTATTGAATCACTTTGATGTCTAACAGGCCATCCAAATATTTAACGAAGCATAATTTAAATGAAGGATTGAATCGAAATTTGGTATGCAAGTTCATACATGCAAAAACGTTTACAAATAAAAATAAAAAATATTTTTAACGTTACAATTGGTTTTTTTTTTATGTTTATATTAACATCAGTTTCCGAATCTGGCAACCGAAATTTGAAGAATATAGCATCAGAAGATTTTTAGAATCTATATTTTACAAATTTCGGTTGCTTTCGTAGAATATAATAGCATCGGAAATTTGTAGAATCATCAGATCGGTAAACACCCTTACTTCTATAGAAAACATGGAGTTATATTCATGAATTTTCATGGAATACCTTCATTTGATCGAATTTTCCTCGAATTCTGTTGAGAATTAATCGGACATCGATGATCCAGGGATGATCATCCAAGCGGACATTTAGGCTCTGTTGAAGATGAGTTAATGAATTTGGTGCGAGAGACGGACAGTCGGTCGTTCACCGTGTCATCGACAGTTATGAAAGGCAGACCATTGGCGGAGGAATGATTGGAACTAGAGTAAAGTGTAAATGCTACAGGCATATATCATCTATATTAGTTTGAAAATCTCAATAAGTATAGATTTTGACCGGATGTTTCAACCGTTACTGCCATAAAATTCGACAGAAAGAGTATTCCACACTAACCATGTGAAAAGTTCACAAGCTAGAAAAAGAAATTTAGGATTGAAACTTGAATACTGCATGACATCTTTTATTGTCAGGTTTTTCTTCTTCTTCTTTGTTTTGGGTGAGTCAGATATGTGGCACCTCTGCTTTAGGGTAGCATTTTGTACCATACTGCAAACCCAATGTTTCTTAGCTCCATTTATTCGGATCGCCCACTTTGGCAATAAAGTCTGACAAACCCTTGATGGAACTAAGGTGATTGTCAGGTTAGTCGCCAAACATGTCAATTTTGAGATAATTTTGTTCTTGAAAAATTCAAAATTAGCAAAGCTTTTCTTATTATTTCAGCAACTTTAACTAGAGGATTTTTGGGTCAATAATTGTCACCAAATGATACATGCTTGTTAGCTGATTCTGATCTAGCATAATGCAAACCAACGTAGAAACTGTCTTTAAGAGATGATGACAATCACAATAAAAAAAATTTCGATCTACATTTTTTTAATACTTCAAATATGTTTTAAAGAGGAGAGTAGGCATTAAAACGAATTTCAATTTAAAAAATATATCTGCTTTAATTGCTTAAAACTTGGAATTTTTTTGTTGTTTTTTTGACAATGTATGTAACAGTCTTATGGACATATTTTGATTTTTTAAATGCAAAATATATATTAAAAGGTTTAAAAACTAAAATTTTAAGTAGTTAAGATACATTTTTTAAACTACTTTAAATAAAGCATTATGTGTTCAAAATTAAAATTTAACTTATATATTTTAATTACGGAACCAAAACAGTTTTAAAATTTATAGTAAATATATTATTAAAAAAACAAAAATATTTTAGCCTCGTTTCAAGGAAGTAACACAGGTAATATATATTGATGGAACTGGCAAATTTTGAAGTTTCAAATTTTCACACATAACTGGTACCAATACGCATTTATAAAAGCAGAAATTAAATAGATTGCATAAAAAGTTAACAAGATATATGTTCTTATAGCAAGGTAAAATAGCGAAAAAAACCAAGTTGAAAGATATGCTTTTCATAATTCAACTAGAAATTATTTAGTATGTATTGAAGGCAAAATTGTAAACAAAAATTTCGGTTAGTTCTAGTGATCGTATCAACACCTATGATACAATGATAAAAGTCTGGAGTGGTTTTCTTTTTAAATCAACAAGAAAGTTAAATTATATATTATTAATTAACGTCATAATTATTATTACTCTTAATATTATTGAAGAAAGAGTGGCCCCTCTCACCTGTAAAACTATATTGAGAAGCATGTAAAGGACTCCTATTACAAGAGATAATATTGTATAGCTGTTTTATAAAATAACAAACTAAAATAATAAACTATGAAAAAAGAACATACTTCCAAACAGTTAGCCATGGGCGCCGCCAGGGAGGAGCAAGAGGGTGCACTTGCACTCCCCTGGAATTTGAAAATTAAATGTACTGTGCAAAAGAGTTGTATGAATCACTGGAAAACAGAGGTATGAAACAAATTTTAAACCATGCAATGGAATAGAAATTTATTACATTGCTATTTTTTAACATTTAATTAGGTATCCAAATTTTATCACTTGCACCTCCTAGTGTGAAATCTGTCCCCCCCCCCCCTCAGCAAATAATTCTGCCAGCGTCCATGTAATCGACCATGGACTCTGCCTCTCTTTAATTTCAGTACGAAGCACTGTTTCGGATGAGCGTGGTGTATGGTCATGACGTCATTTACCAAATTCTTTGTTATAAGCACACCATGGCAGATAAGGCTCGTTTTATCATAAATTATTACATGCGGAAAAGCCGAAACGTAAAACAATTTTGAAAAAAATTTTGTATGTTTCATTTTTTTCACTAATTATGTAATTTATCATATTAGGTTTCGTAACATCAAATATTAACTCATGTTAATTATTTTTATTGATATACAATTTGATGCATTTTATATACTTAGATAAATCCGACGAGCAATTATCTATTCTACTAAAAGTAATTAAAAATTTGAATTAAAATAAGAAAATATTTTTTTATTTAATTTTGAAATGGAGAATATTATCAAGGCAAGCTTTTCAGTTTGTACCCTCATAATTCTTTTTTGATATAACACTTAAAAAAAAAAAAAAAAAAAAAAAAAAATATGGCCCCTATAGGGGGATCATGCCTCAAATGTCTAATGGAAAGGAAGGCCCCTTGAGTGAACTTCGAAATATGAAGGGTTTAGTGCGCTTTAAGTATCTTCGTTCATCTGAATTGATGCATAAAATCCTCTTCATGATGAATATTTATAAAACTGTCTATTATTTTCTGAAACTAATGAGGCATGTTTCTCACTAATCCTCAAAGTTTTGCTTTTATTTTTCTACAAGAATGTTTCTGAAACTATAACAAAATTCCCTTTAAAACATAATATTTTACAATAAAATACATGTTTAAACTTATTAAAATGATGAGGAAACTTAAAACTTTGGAATTAAATAGCAATTAGACTAGAAATCTCGCAGTTATAAAAGTAGAAAAAGCGAATGCATAAGGATCTAATTATTAAAACAAATGTCAGATATGCCAAGAAATCGAACGTTTTGAGCTGCTGTTACTTTAAAATTCAAATTTAAGGGAACCAATTTTCTAAACAATTATAATTGCCAATTAAATAAAAAATATCTTTTGAGAGTATAACAACAAGTAGCACAGATTAATAAATAGATAGAAAAATAAATAATTAAATAAATATATATTATAAGTATACAGAGCCCTAAATCGTGAGATATTTAGACAAATAGACATATATACAATATAAATATATGTCATATCCACAGTGGAGATGAGTCAGTATCCAATGCAGCGCCACTAGGTTTAAAACAGCGAGACTTGAGAGGAGCAGGAGGATTTTGCCCTAGGCCGCCCTCACGATCTTCTAGTGAAGGCTTAACAGTCTTCTTTTGTAATTTAACTAAGATGAAATAACGAAATTAAATAACTTTAAGTATAAAAACTGCGTCGTTCCTAATTTCCCCTAGACTACCGACCACAACATATATAAAAAAAATCAATAGATGGATAGCCATTCAAGGAAAAGAAATTGAGAGACAAAAGAGGAAATAACCAATTTTTTTTTAAATAATTAGCACGTGCTCAGAGGAGTTTGAAGTTCGCATCCTGTAGCCTCATTATAATATATTGCGCTGAAGCACGGACCCTTTAACTTTTACGTTTTGTAAAGACAGTCGACTGTCAAATATTAAGAAATTATTGCTGAATCACACCAGTCCATTCAGAAGGGGACTTTAAGCGGATGTAATTTAAATACACCTCGACGGAAGGAAAGAGGTTAGCACAAATGTTGGAGCGCTCTTTCTTACCCTCCCACATTTGATTCGGTGTTGATGTCAATTTGTTGTCTCTATTCTTTGTGTAAAATATGGTGCGCAGATGGAAAAGTGATGCTGGTAATGTTATTTAATTTTCAAAGTTCCTCACCAGGTAACAGGCAGCAAATTACCTCCTATTCAACAGCTTTTATCTGTCTCGTTTTAGAACAAAATGAAAGGCGAAGCTAACTATCTGAGAAAGCCTTATTTGAAATGAGGCACACGAGAGTGCTTAGTATTTTGTTGCTCCGGTACCACAGCGTCTTAGACATACATGCTGCGTTTTATTTAGATTGGAAAAGAAATGATGTATTTCTACTGCAGAGTCATCATATATATATAAGATGCTGTTACAGTGGGGTATTTGAAAATGAACTACCTAAAATCATAAGTAGTCAAGACATAGCAAACTTTACAAAACTAAGGATCTACTGAAACTATATCAATAAATAGAATTTTTTTAATGGGAAAACATATTACTTGCGATATCCAATGACTAAGAAACTGAAAAAAATGTTCCTTTTTCTTTTAAAGAAAAACGACGAATTATAAAAAGGATTATTGGGAACACACCAAATTCTGTATCGTATCTTTAAAAGTACATGTTAAATAAAAAATAAAACCATATGGAACTTTGAACCATGCGAGGTGGATAATAAAGGCTATTTATTAAATAAAATTGTCTCTCTACAGTTTAGTATTTCCTCGCAGACTCAGTTATGGTGGCCATAGAAACTGTAAAACATAATTTTAATTTTTTTTATAAATCGGTTCGATGTGAATTTATTTTTAAAACAATTCGAAAAAATAAGCACACGTATTTCTGAATGTACGTAATGAATACGTATTGAGTTCTGTCACCATTTCTGAGATTTAAAGGAAGAGCTATGTATACCTTCACTTTTTGTTGTCGATATTGTCTGCTATACTAAAACACAAATGGTAAGAAATGTGGTGAAGTATAACTTGGGATTGAAAAAACTTAAGTAATTCATCCTGGGGAAGTTAAGAATATTTGGACTATACTAGTTTCTTTACATTTGCGTATTAGTTTAATTCATAAGTGTGTATTAATTTATCTGAATAAAATTTAATTTAATATACTAGGAAAATACGTCAGAAGAAAATAATGTTACACACAAAAACAGTTTTTAATAAAAATTCCTTATATGCATTGTCAATTTTTATGTGCAAATGAAATTCGTTGAGTTCAGATCGAATTTTCATAGTGATTGACAAATAAGAATAAAATATCCATCTCGAACTATTTACTAACCTCTTTTTTGCCTCCAAAACTTGATTGAATACATTTTTCATCCACAACGAATTTATAAGTCAAGATTTAGATCGATTGGGTGAAGGAAAATGGGTTAATTAGCTTTCCAACGATTTTGCCTCCTCAATCTTAATAGGGAAAGGTTTCAGCCATTAAATGTAGTTAAGTTGAACTGTTTGAATTAAGCTATGTATCTGGAAAATAGAACGTATTTAAAAGCTGATAAGTCTGACTTAAGGCAATAAATAAACGTGTGTAAAATGACCTTTGCGTGACAATACCAAACCAAAACTTGATAGAAAGCATTGTCGAGGAGTATATGAGCCTAGTTTCAAAGTTTCAGTTTGATTGGATGACGGTGAATAGGTGTGTTAGTAATCCCACTACCAATTGAAACGTGTATAAAAGCGACCTTATAATGATAGCGACAGCCCCCAAAACTTGATAGAATGCAATCTTATCGACAATGAATCTATCTGTCAAATTTTAGAGTGATTGGATGTAGGTAAGTTGGTTTATTAGTATTCCGAAGATAGAAGCGTGTGTAAAGTAGCTTTTGGTCTATAGTAATAGCTTTTGGTGACAGCCCCCAAATATTGATAGAATGCATTATCATTGACATAGAATCAATCTGCCAAATTTCAGCCTGATAAGATAACGAAAAGGGGGTTGATCAGGCTTCTGCAGATTCGTCCTGTTGATACATACCCACACACAAACCAAATCGTAGTGTTAGTAAAAAGTATATATATATATATATATATATATATATATTTAAATTAGGGGTCGAGAATCAAAACCAGAAGGCATTTCATTTTTAATCCCATATAATTGCCACTCTAACATACATAGACAAAACATCGACAGATTATTGAAGCTCAGGTTGTCAATGAACCTATATATAAACCAGATGCAGTAACAACTGCTCTGCAATTTAACCATTGGCAATGGTATTCTAAACAAAGTATTAAATTTAGAATCGACGTCATCAATACCCACCTATTTCCGTTGAGATCCAATCTGGAAAATAAAGTGGATTACTAGGTCCCTAATGTCTTTGTACTCGAAATACACTTCGAGTGTCATCATCGTGTAGCACAAATGATGTTATTTGACGTCGTTTTGTGGGTTGCATGTCGATATTGGAATTCAAGTCTCCTTATTACATTTCCTCTCGATGGAAAAGTCATCAATACCCGTTTATCCGTGTTGTTGAGAATCATTCTGGGGATGTAAAGTCCAGTTCTGTTGTTAAAGTTGAGCTGAAAAAGTATTTTCACGGCACACGTGATTGTGTTGTTCGTGCATTTCCTTAAACTTCGATATAGAAAATTTAATGGTCTCTTTCACATTATTTCCCTCTCACTCTATATCTCTATCTTTCTCTATTCCTTTGTCTCCACCTTCTTATACCGCTTTCTCTATTATTTCTGTCCGTTCTATCTCTCCCTTCCTCTTTAGTTCTACCTATATATCTTTTCTAGTCTCTGTCTTTATCTATATCTTTGCTTTCTCCGTCCTTTATTTCTCTATTTTCTATATTTCTATTTTTATCTCTCTCAATTTCTAAATTTCTTTTTACATACATTTTTCTTTTTCAATCTTTCTATTTCAATTTATCCCTCTCTTTCTCCTAATTTCTATATTTCACTTTCTCTCATTCTTCCTCTTCTTCAATCTCTCTACTAATCTTTTTCTTTCTGATTCTCTTTCACTTTTCTCTCCCTCATCTTCTTAGATTCTCTTTCTTTTCTTTTTAAATATTTTTCTCTTTCTCTCTTAATCTCTCGATTTCAACTTTTTTCACTTTGTCTCTCTTTTGTAATATAGCTCTGTTTACTCTTTTATGCAATATATATATATATATATATATATATATATATATATATATATATATATATATATTCTACCATTTTTCTGTTTTTCTCTCATTTCTAGAGTTTCTCTATTTCTCTCACTCTTCAAGTATTTCTCTGTTAATCTCTCCCACTCTTCCATTATCTCTGACTTTTCAATAATAGCTCTTTATCTCTCTCTAAATTTCTCTCAGTATCTTTCTTTACATTTTTTCTTTTCTGAATCTTTCTCTTTACATACCGATCTAAGTATACCTATCTCAGTATTTTTGTTTTCTTTCTCGCTTTTTGTTAATTTCCATTTGTAAGATTTTTCTTTTTGAATTCTGTGGATTTATACTAAAATTACCTCAATTAACAATCACTAAATGTACTACGAGCACACGCATTTCCCATATCTGTTAGGTTTCCATACAATGAAGAAATTAAGCGGTTTAGTTATTACTGTCACCTGGTTTTGTAAGCTTCCATACTAGAGGTCGGAAATATCGATCAAAATAAATATCGATAGTATATCGTTGCATAGAAAAAAATATCGACATATCGATACATGATTTTTTTTTATTTGATTTTCAATTCTGCCTGAAACAAAGTTTTTCGCAGCGAATTTCTGCTTTACATGATTGCTTTTTTGTAAGGTGATTACTTTTTCAAATGAAATGGATCTATTACAAAAAAAAAAAGTTAAATTTTCGCTTAATTGGTGCAGTGGTTTTAAGAAAAATTTACATAGTTTTCAATAGCTTTTAAGTGTATGGCAAAATATTGAATATTGGTGCCATTTTAACTGTCTCTCAGCCAAGTTCAAACTTTAGTTTTGAAGTTTTTGAAAAGGGAATAAAGAAAATTAAAAAAACAAAAAAAAAAAAAACACATGGAACTACCAAACGATCATCAAAAAACTAAAAATATTTGAAAATATCGATATATCGGTGACTTTTATCGTTATTTTCAATATCGATATTTTTAAAGAAATATCGATAAAAATTTTGTCGTATCGATATATCGCGGACCTCTATTCCATACGCAGCACGGGCGTTTTACAAGGAACGAAATTATTTTTACGTTTACGCATAAACTGTTATAAAAAAAGATTATAAGAAGGAGTAAATTATATCATGTCATGGATATAATGAATGAAATCCCGTTTATAAAACATATTTCAATTAAAAAAAAAATAATAATAATTGAAAGAGCATAAAAATTTTCTAGCATAATTCAGCTTCACTCTCATTTAAGAAAATATCCACTATATTTGATCTTCTAGCCAACAAATAAAAAATTTAAATGACTTTAGTAATGTAATTGCGTGATGTTTTTTAATTAACTCAGTTAAAATTTTTTACATCAAACTAGGTGCCGTCTTGTTAAGTGTTAGTGTAAAAATTTGCGTTTTAATTAAAGAGATTAAAAATGTGCCGAATTTTCAATTACATTTTTATATCATACAATACCGAACATTTAACTTGAGACAGAGAGTTAATTATGTGTGGTTGAGAACTACTGTTGACTTTTAATCACTTTTATGCGTTCTTTATTTTAAAGTATTATTTAATTTGTGAGAGAAAGAATTTTAAAAGATTACTCCAGAATTTAGTTGTAAACATTAAAAATCTTAAGCTCCAAATACTTTAGAGAACAGGTTTATAATAAGATATTTATATTTAATCTGTGGTTTAAATCATTAAATACTAAACATACTATTTAGATAAATATATCACAGTTTACATAATTAAAAACTTTATTTAAGTCCTCAAAAAGTATATATTTCTTTTTCCAAATCAATACTTTTATGTATAAGTTAGTTTAAATGTTGGTTTCACTCACTTAACCTAAAAGCATAGGGGCTATCATACTTTTTTTAGCTATTTAGTTAATGAAAATTATGCTATTATACTTCGCTTAACGTATCATTCAAAATAGTCGAACCATTGGAGGTACTTTATGTCTTTTAAAACGTGTAGGCAAAATTATTACTTTTTATCTGATTAATAATTTTATCTTAAAAATTATAGTAGTTATTTTTTTTTTTTTCAATTTTTATTTTAAAATCTTTGTCTAGCTCAATTATAATTTTCAAAATAAAATGTGAATCCGTGAGTTCTTACACATTGATTGAATTAACTTTGTAGTGATAGTGGCGCTAAGAATCGTTTCAAATTATTTGTGAGTTAATACTATGTCCTACACCTAGAATATCCTACATTTTTGCGCTATCAGTTAAAAAAAAGATACGGCCAGAGACTTATTGAGTTTTTTTAGGGTAGTGGACAAATATAAATCAAGGGCAAACATAAATCAATTAGGACCTTAAATATAAAATCTATTCTCGGAACATACATTGTTTTTGTTTTTACCATAAAATGTTTTCTTCTCGAAAATATTTCTTCTCCGAGTAGTAGCTCAGTATTGTAATCATCTATGTTTTTGTTAACAATACATTGTAGCTACTAGTACAACATTAGTTAATAATAACTTTTGAGGACTTTTTTACCTTCAGTTACCCATATGTAATGCACAGTTTAATAAAAGTATAAGATTCGGTCAAAAAAATTTTTTTTTGAGTTTCTCCACGTATTGGAACATCCTGATCTCAAAAAAGTTATCTAGAAAAAATATCTGTCTGTGTGTTCGTGGTCAGCATAACTCCCGAATATATTGACCTACGATGTTCAAATTTAGTGAGCGGGTTGGCGATGGCCAAAGGACCAACCATTGTGGTTGGCAATTAAATCGCGCATGCGCATAATGGTTGAAATAATGAAAAATCAGGTTTTTCAGCAATTGCTAATAAACGGCTCAAACGATTTTAATTAAAATCTCCGTAGTAATGCCTATTA
The DNA here is from genome assembly GCA_963978545.1 of Linyphia triangularis. Taxonomy (NCBI): domain Eukaryota; kingdom Metazoa; phylum Arthropoda; class Arachnida; order Araneae; family Linyphiidae; genus Linyphia; species Linyphia triangularis. The sequence continues at coordinate 95,273,679 of OZ021723.1, read as the reverse complement.
AGGTGTTCTAATCCTCTCTACCTCCAAAATACCCATAGAAATGCGATATAAGCACGAAAAGTTATACACACAGAATTATCTGCCTTTGAGCATCAATGATTGATTTTTTTCTGTTTCACGTGCAAGAGTACAATGTAATGTCTATCGAATAACATCGTCAATTCCATTATTTTGGCAGGTTTTTTTTGCCCATTTAAAAATTATTTTCCAAAAAAATCGTCAAACTGACCATTTTAAATTAAATGAGTGAAAAATATAAAAATGGTAAACTATATCATACCAAATTTTAATGCTATGACCAATATTAGAGTGTAATTGAAAGTTGTGCGATGTTCTACACCCTTAGTTTTTGTACGTACATTATTGAAATATTTAATTTCGAAAATAAATTCTTTCACCTTTCTCAAACTTTTACTCTTAACATATTTTATTTTAATACCCTTTCCTCAAGTAAATGTTACACTTTTTTGTCGGAAATTTCCTCTCCCGAAGAAATACATCTTTCTTTTGTTTAACGTCACTCAAAAGAAACTTCCGAAAATCGATTCATATCCACCCCATTGATCAATCGTTAAATATACTTTTTTTTTTTTTTTGTCAAATGAGATACACATACTCTAGGCCTAAAGTAATAAATATGGCATATGACAGTTAAGAAACAAGAAAAGAAAAAAATTGAGTTTCTTACACGATGTAATGAAAACAATGGATTTTGATCTTCGTATTTTTCGAATAAATTGTGTTTTATTTAAATAAGATAGGAAACCCCAAAATATAATTTAATACTTATCACATATTTCTATATTGTGTTATATTTATAAAAATGCAAATGTTTAATGATTTTTAAAGTACAAAGATAATTTAATTTTTTTCAATAAAATACTTTTTTTTTATAAAAATGGATGGGCTTTTTCAGTATAACTAATATTTTTAATTTCATCTATTTTATCCAATTTAATATTTATTTTAACAAATTCTTTGTTCAATCCCGCCTATATTGATAAAATAATAAACCTAAAACAATAATATTTTAATACTTAGAGAAAACACTAAACCCATCCAAAAATGTTCTTTATTCATTTTTTATTACATAAATTAAAAAATAAAAAATAAAAAATAACAAAATAACTAAACTTTTTTAGAAATGAATTGAATTTATCAGGTTATAATGAATATTTTTACAAACATTTATTTCTTTGAATAAAAATTATTTAGAAAGAAAACTTTAGACGGAATCTTAAGTAAAGGGATTTCAGTTTTTATTAGAGTTACATAAAAGAATTAAAATGGTTTGTGGATTTAAATTAAGAACATATACTGAAACTATCAAAATATCACAAATAGAAGTTCGTTTTTGGTGTCTTAGTTACCTACAGATATATTAGGCATACGGCATTGTCTATGTTCACCATCTAATTAGTACAATTCAATACAGAAAGTGAAGGCCGGTCAGCTATTGCCATCGCGTGGTCAATACTGCAATGCAAATTCAATGTATTACTAATTTTTCAATAGTTTTGCACAAACATAAAACTTTTCACGAAAAATGCTTATATATCGACAGCAATTTGAAAAATATTAAAGTGTTGTTAATTTCATATATTTTGTGATGAACATTTTCTTTGATTGGCCCTTTATTGCTACGAAATCACTTCTTAGTTGCTTTTTAAAGAATGCGTTTGGAAAAAAATTTCGATGAGCTGTTTTATAGTTCCTACATCATGGAAGTAAATCGAAGAAATTTTCCATTGGACTCTTTTTTTTTATTATTATTACTGAGATGTTTCTATAACTATGAATTGAAAAGAAAGATTTCTAAAAGTCTGAAATATTCATAAGCGAGGGATTTAAAGCCTAACGTAAACCTAATCATTATCAGAATTTCGATCGTACATATATCGTTACATTAAACGCATAGACGCGTAAGTGAGACTCCGGGTAGTGTCGTTTATGCCTCTTTGCGTCAAGTTCAGTGATATTAAATTTCGATTCCCATACGGCCGGAACTGAAGGATTCAATTCTTCAAATTGCACTGCACTATTTAGAAAGGGAACACAGGTAAAGACTTATTCTATAGATATGGCGTTGAAATACCTTACGTTTCAGTAAACTTGTCACAGCCGTAAATCAGAAAGAAGAAACGTTCTTGTTAAAGGATTTTAACATGGTATTTCCGCTTACAATAATTTATATAGAAACTAAGATGTTACAAACTCGAAAGATTTATTATTTGGAATCAGTCAGAGCTTGAAGTTAAAATTAGCTCTTCCACGTTCAATCTGTCTTTTCATTTATCCGATTTCTTTATCTTAAAACTTGATTTGATTATCAGTTTCATTTTTAATTCCAGACCTAGTAGTTTTGTACAATAGCCAAGAAAATGCTTTATAAATGCTGGAAAGTGTTATTTACAATCACAATATTAATTTTCTAATATCAAGACATTCAATAACAATTTCATTTAACATTCAAATGTTGTTAAAGAAAAACATCGATGTCCTTTTACCTGGAAAACTAGGGTTGTAAAACACCGTACAACTTTCATTTACGCTATAATACTGCATTTAAATTTGGCGTGTATTGGTGATATTTACCCTTTTTATACTTTCCTTCCTTAAAAGAAAAACAAAGGCCAGTTAAAGTGATATTTGTATCGATAGTCCTTAGACTGGTCCACCCCTCCCCCCCCCTCAACAAAATAACGAATTTGGCGATATACTTTCCGTTAATCTTTACATTATCCTTTCTTGTTAATAAAGAAGAGGAGAAACAGTCAGTGGTAGGCGATGTGCTCAAGAGAAGAGAACTCTGCTTTTGATATTCATTATTCAAATTGTTACAACTTTACTGCCCTTCCATGGAATTTTGGAGGTAGGCATGTTTAGAACACCTTAAGGGGCCTTACCACAGCGATTTTTATCAAAATCTTTAGAACAGTTTTTTAGCAAATACTGAAAAACATTTTTTTTTTCAATGGCAACTAACTACCTTATGCGCATGCTCAAAATTGACGAAAACCTTAATGACATAAGTCCAATATGTCCCCACTACCTTGTATGCAAAAGTTGAACATCGTAGGTTAATCCACTCGGGAGTTTAGTTGACAGACGGGCAAGGAGATATTTCTTCTAGGCCACATTCTTTAGTTTGGCACGTTCCAAACTGTGTTAAAATGCAAAAAAAAAAAAAAAAAAAAAAAAAAAATACTAACCGAATGTAATACCTTCATTACTCTATATTAATAAATGGGAAATTGAAAATTAAAATTTAAATTTTGAAGCAAGATTCCCAATCGCAATGTTGTTTGGAAAACTTCCGATAAATTGTGTTTCGTGGCATACAGAATAGGTATGGAGTCACTTCCGTAAAGTAATCCCGCCAAAAAGCCGCCGTATAAGATGCACACGCATCAAAAATTTATTATGTACTTAAATACGGCTTTCCCCGGTCTTCAACTTTAAGCGAAGTCATTTATTATCGTTTCCGAGATTTAGTATAGACATTTATTATCGTGACTGAGATTTCGACAGAATGTTTTTATTTTTCTTTAAACTCGTTGAAGAATTTGTAGGAAAGTTATAATTTTAAATTTATAGATATGGTAACTTTCACTTACTTTATTGCCATATTAGACGAATATTTAACTAGTGAATTACCAATTCTATCACATCTAAACATGTTTTTATGGAAAAGTTATATTAGAAGTTACTGAATGTTTTAACACTTTTATTCTGGTTTACTTTTTATTGCTTCGTTTGTTGTCAAAGTGTCTTACAAAATTGGCAAGTTTGGGGTCAAACCTTACAAGAAAACTTGTCATCCATTATCCAAGTTCTAATTTGATGTCTCTATTTGTAGTCAAAATGTGATTTTTTTCATACGGGAAAGGAAGCTCTCTTCTGATTTAAGTCTAAGGCATTCTCGTTTGAGTTTTATGTAAGCAACATGTCGATAATAACAAAGCTTCAATTGGTGTCATTTTACTCTTTATAGAAAGACGTTTCATAGGCAAACCTTAAACTTCTGGTAATTCAAAAGCTACTTTTGACGGTTATTGGCGGTAAAATACATGTAAGCATTTTATACTGAACGCGTTCACACTTAACTTTACTTCATGTCTTATTATAAGCTATAGAATCTAATTATACCCTACAAAGACAATCTCATGTAAAACAAAAACAGAAAAAACTCACTATCATTTTGATGCATATTTTTAAAACAATTAAAAAAATAATTCTTAAAAAAAAATCTAAGAAAATACCTCCTTTGCTTTTCCCGAGAACATAACAATTTCAGTTCGATAAGCCTTGAGCAAACAACTGCTATTACTAGATTTTCGTAATATGATGAAAAGACTTGGAAAGAGGGCAGAGGGATGTATTGGAGTTCATAAGAATTAATTATGAGAAAAACATAATGCTGATACACACAGGCTTGCTTGCTAGTCATACAGCGAAATTAGACTGATCCTAATAATCAGTATGAGGCTTAGAATTTTGCAAGTATTCATAAAACGTTATATATGTAAATTTGAGACTATGGATTCGAAATTATTAAAAGATAAGAAAAAAAAAAATAAAGAATGCTCTTAAATTTTTAAATAAATAAATAAAAAAATAATAATAATTCTAAATAATGTAAATAAGGACAAGAATTCACTCACAATCAAAACTTTGCTTAATTATTTTCTTTTTATTCAAAGACTTCATCAATAATTTCCGCTCTATGGTTAAGCTTGCAAAGAGCACTGTTATATTAGTGACTAAAGCTCTATTTTTCATTCTGATAATTAAATTTGAAGTTATTTTTTTCTGATGTCCTTTTTAGTCTGGTCGAAGTGGCATGTTAATAAAATTATAAAATTTTGTGAAAACATGTTCTGGGTGGTTATAAAGTCTTGCAGCTTAATTCAGATTAACTTGAATTTTAGCTATGTTTTTGGACCAATGTTTCATGGGACCTTTTTTCATTTCAAATAAAAAGACAATTTTCATTGATAATATGTAATACCATTCTAAGAATTTTTTGTTTATTAATAAAGGGATTATTTTTTTTCCATAAAGTAAAGTCTTCATAAATAATAAAATAAAATTATGATTAATTTGAAAAAAAAAAAAAAAAAAAAAAAAAAAAATACATTGACTTTTTAAGGAATAATTAACCATCAAAGGTCTGTAATAAAATTACCCGAAAAAAAAATTACTTAATTAATGAATCAATATTTTAATTCAAGTAATATACCAAATTTAAGGGAAAAGATAAACGTAATTATTTTTGTATTTGTAACAAACATAATTAAAGCTAAACTTATAAGCAGATTAAAAAATAAAAATTAAAATTAAAAAAAAAAAAAAAACGTTGGAAATTTTACTTGAATATAGGCGAAGAAGAGGGAAACAGTGTAGCATGAGGAAAAAAAACTGTTTCGAATTCTTTTCTTTTTAATGTTAGAGTCACTTTTCCTTTTTTTTTTTTTTTTCAGAGGCTTCGTTTAGGAATGATACTTGCACTTGGATTTTCATAGTAACACGGTACGTTTAAAGTTAGACACATTCTGTGGATTCCAATGTGGTCCCAACACCTACTCGCGCAATAAATCAAGGACTTGGAAAGAATTCTGATTCTGAATTTTCAAAAAAAGGCGACACTGAGACGCCTACGTGAAAAAAAGATTTCGTGAACTTCGCCAATAAAGAAACGTAACTTTTACATCGGAAGGTAGGGCTTTTCAAATTTTGTCGTTTCTAACAATGTGTCTAGCTTTCAGATTCATACCCTATAAGAATGTCTTGTAGAAAAGACTTTTTCAATAGCAAGGTCCTTTATGAATAGATTTCGGTACATATGTCGGTGGACTTCAAAACGTTCATATATGATATGAGGGCTGGAGTTACTAGAATATTGTAAGCAGATCTATTTTCAGATTCAGCGAAGAAGCATTTGAATAGAAAGGCAAGTTTTTAAAACTCCTCGCTCATATGTTTGTAGACATAATAAAAGTAATAGTAGCAGTTTCCATTGTTTAAGGGGACATGGGACACTTTTTCCAAAATTCTTTAGTTTTGCTTAGAATTGAATAAAATTTGGCACAGATATAGAAGATAGGACCTATAAAACAACAACAAAATTTTAACAGATAATATAAAAGAGAGAGTAAATTATTGAGAAAAATGCATTAAAATAATATGAAATTTAACTTTTTTCAAAATGCTCCTCGCGACACAATATTTTAACGAACTAGAAAGAAAAATTTGAAGTTGTTTATCAATATATTATAAAAACTTTCACTCATGCTTTTATCTTTAGGTGCTATAGTTGATCGGAAATAAAATTTCAAACTTGTCTATAGTGATTTTTCATTAAAAAATGCACATATTTCAACTTTCCAATACGAAAAAAATCGAAAAAATTATGTGACATAAATTAGCATTTGTGTATCTCTTTATAATACATTTAATTTTATTAAATACTACTTTTGATGTATTTCTTAAGCAAACATTTTCCTTTAGAAAGACGTGTGTTTCTTACAGTGGAGAAAAGATAGTACTTAGTTCTATAGATGTCATCAATATATTAACTTTTGTCGTGTTCCTTGTTCTTTAGATTTAGAGAGTTTATTTTAGACTTTTTCGCAAAAACTGATTCAATTATTTAAGAGTACACCCGTGTGTTAAATGTTACATTAAAGACCACCAACACCTATTTCTGAAAACTTAACTTTTATTTTTTCTTTGTTAAGAAAACGTATAATCTACCATTTTAATTTATAAACACTAAAAACTGTCGAAATATTAACCAGTTCAATTAAAAGGAATATTTACCATTATTGAATTTATTTTTAACCTTAACTTAAAAAAGTAATGTATTTAGTACTTAACTTAATGTACATTAAATTTTAAAATAAGAAAGTAAATACTAGACTTAGATAAGTACTTAAAGAGGTTCTTTACTTAAAGAAGTAATATAAGTAATATACTTAGAGCAACTTTAGTATTTTTTTTTTTTTTAATTTTTATTTCAGCTAAAAATTCAACTTTAAATGATTACGACAAAGCATTCATTTACGAACCCTTGGCAATCCAGTTCCTATCTGATTTTGTTGATTAGAGAATAGTCCGTTGCCAACAATTTGTACAATGTGGAATAGTCTAAAATGTTAATAGGGAACTCTGCCTTCATTATTCTAGTCATCTTAAGCAGGGGGTTGGGGAAATCACGAGTAGTAAGCCCATATATTAACGGTGTTGAGACAATTGTGCTTAGATGAAGGATTACACAGATCTTCGTCTCAACATATATTGTCCCTTTCATTCTTGAGTCGAATGTTTAGACAATAATTGGACTTACTACGACGCCGACGTCAGAGAGGAAATCAATGACTGATATATATCAATAAATATGTATAGAATGATAATTTGCAATAAAAATTGCGGATTATCTGCATGCATAAATTGGGTAGCTAACGTTAAAGTGTTTCCATTTAGAGCTGTATTGAAGTTATAGTACTTAACATATCTAAGTTAAATATCTTCGAATACTTCGTCTAACATATCTTCGTATAAGCACTAATGAAAATCATCCTAATATAATTCTATAAAAAAAAAAAAATCATTTCAACATTTTACCACCGGATAGAAGCACTTTAATGAATTGTATGAAAATTAATTGAAGAAGCTGAATTCTAATGAAAAATTGTAAACGAAGTTTTTGGCCGAAATGAATCTATCGAATATAGTTTTAAATATCTGTCCCATATAATTGTTTCCGTAAAAGTGTCAATTGCTAAATTATACACAATTATATAGCAAATTGATTTTTATTATAACTTTTAGAAATAATTTTTCACGAAATTCTGTAATACGTATCTAACATTTATACCGACTCTGACTATTCTCTTTAGAGATTAGATAACAGGAGTATATTTTGTCACACACAACTCTGTACAATAGTAATAGCTGCGTGACGCCTCGTTGTGAAGACCCCTTCATTATATATAGGTCCCAATTTTTAACGCTTCGCGAACTAAACTTGCTTCGCTCGCTGAAAAGTACATTACTACGCAAGCACACCTCTCTGAAAAATGCATTGGTACGTAAACTCTTATTATTGGAAACCCCTTGTCCTGAAGCATTAAAAATTTTCCCTGTTAATACAATAATTCAATCCCCTCCCCATATATCTCCTAAAAAATTTTACCCTTACACACCTTCCCCTCCTCAATTTCAGAATATAACGCGTATTGGAAGTCACTTTATAAAAATAACTATATATATATACATATATATTTGTGAAAAGCATAACTATAAGGCCAAAACTACTTACGTTTAAAATTTAAATTTGTGCTATTAAAATGTTTTCATTGTTTAGCGAAAGTCCAATTAGAAGGTCAAAACTACTTATGATGTAAATTTCAGAACGCTTCGACTATTGGAACTTTCTTTCTATAAACCTATTGACACACAAACACATAGACAGACTCTTAGTTTTATTATTATGGACAACAGATTGTATCAGACAGAATCGTTATTTTCAAAATTAGATAAGTTCAGAAATTAAGAATTCAAAATCATAAGTAATACGAGGATAAAATATAATCCCCCCCCCCCCCTTCAAATTTACTGATTGATCACTTTTCATTTCACGTATAATGTGAATGTGATATACAACGTCCTGCGAAATGCGTTTTAAAATGTTATTTGTAACTGAGTTTACAGAAATAAAAGTTTCCTTAAAAATCCAGTCTTTTCAAACTGATACCTTACCAGTGATTACTATACGTGTACGAAACATAAAAAAATAACTGGCTAGGTACTCCCAGGGTTGTGTCATAAAAGATGGATATCTGAAGAAATAGCTAAAGTAAGTTAAAATTTTTGAGACTGGAAGAAAATGGAATACAGATTACTTAACAAAACCTAAGTCCTTTTACAACCTTTACAAGTTGAACTCTATCTGTAAAGTTGTAAATGTAATTTTAAATTAACAAAGTACAATCCGATGAATGTTTAGTATAGTTTAGTTTAGATTAGATTAGTGTTAATTGAATGAATGTTAATCTCTACTATAATAGTTATTTTCAAATTTGAGCTATTTATAAAGAATTCGATCTATATTTAAAAAATTATTTTATTTTTTAACTCTTGCTGCGAAATTTTGTTATCAAAAAAGTTTCAAAATTTTGCTGTTTTCTTTAGTATGAATTTCAAATATAGATACATTTTAGAGTTAAAATATACAAAAAAAAAAATTGTAAAATAGTTTTTTTTTCCAATATGCAATTAGGTATTAAAAAAGTTGTCGGAATATTGAAATTAAAGAATAATTGCATAAAAGCAAAATTTGAAAATTAAATTTGATTTACTTTATGAAATACAAAGGTAAAACGTACATACTAATGAAAATATATAAAATACTTACAAAACATTTATTAGAAATGAAAAATGCATCCCCTCAGAAATTGCTGGCTGCGCAAATTTTACTACTTCTACGTTGCGCGGAATGCGCATCAAGAGGGTTAATCAATTATTTTACTATAAGAGATCAATTATCTCAGTAGTAGGTATATTCAATTTTATAATGATATGTTAAGTTCCAAAAGTCGCAAACACAACTAAGAACAAAACAGTCAAAGCACAATTAACACTTAAAACTCGGATTTCAATTTATGTATGCATTGTATGTAGGGTGTGTGTGTGAGTGTGTGTGTGTGTTTTGTACTGTTTTATTCAACTCCCTGTTTGCTTCGTATTACCATTCAAGTTATATTAGTCTATCAAACATAAAATTTCAGACCAAAATTTAATCTAGAATTGTCTTCTGCCGTTAGCAAAGCAGCTATTTTACTAACACTGTTGAATGGAACAGCACAAAATTGTTCCATAAACTACATAGAACATTAAAAAATGTTGTCATAGAGACAATGAGCACTGTTTGATGAGTTATAAAGGAGCAGAAGCCAATAAAGTAATGTTATATTACTATGATTCAGAAGAGCAATGCATCATTTCTAAGCAAACAAGTAGAAGAAAATACTTTATACCAAGTCGACAAACAAATTGAAGATTAATTACCATTTGCATTGAACTTGTATTGTAGTGAATATTTATGCAAGGCATGACCAATTTTGAATGTAATGAAACAATTGTATTCTTCTTCAAAATAGGATGGATGAATTCTAAGTTAGTTTTCTACATTAAATTCGTTTCGAAAAATGGCTCTGTACTTGAATATAATTTTTGCTCTGCTCAGCAGTGATAAGTTATTAATTTTGACAAATAAACATGTAGTTTTCTTTAAAAAAATAATACCAACTTAATCAAGTAAGTTTTATAGCGACTTTTAGATAGGCCAGCTTTTAATTAATAGTTCTTGGGAATTAATATTATTGTATTGTTCCTCAAGAATTAATTATTTGTCTTATTGTTCTTCAATTAATCGATGACATTTTTGACGAAATAATATGAATTCATTTTTTATAGAAGAAAAATAAAACTTTAAGTAAAACGTGGCTTATTGTACTTAAGTTTCAGTTCTCAGTTACTGAAGTCATGTGAACAACTTAGTGATTAAATTATTATGTGTATATGTAAATTGAATATATCAGTCAACAATTATTTGAATTTTCTCTTTTTTTATATATGTAAGAATTCATTGAGCGATTTAATTAACTCTGATTATTCAATTTATATTCAATGAAGTCAATATTGTTGCGTGGATGGGTTCGAAAGACTTGAAGCTAAAGCAGATTAAAACTTGAAGAAATTTATTCCGATATAACTCTTCGCAGATTCTTGTACAACTCCAGAACTTTTCGTTCTAATAGACTCAATACAGCTCTTTACACAGCATTGGAGCACAAACAGCAGTTAAAAACTAAAAACACAACTGCTAAAATCGACGCAAAAGACATTGCAATACAGTTCACTATCGGAACTACTCTGAATAATCGCTGAAAGACAACTAACTCACTCACTCACTCACTCACCCGCTCTCTTGGCCTTATAAAGGGAAGCTTCCTTTGCGAATCTTCTAGAGATAGAAATTTGGAGAATTTTCCAGATCGCAGTCGAAAAGCCCTATACAGGTGCATGGGGACCGAAAATATCGCCAAATGGTAGCCAAGATTGGTCACATTTGGCGACCAAAATTAGTCGTCAATACCGTTGGCCAACTTAGCTCTATCTCGACAACTTGGCAAGATTGCCATTAACCATAATGTTAAATGGTCTTCTCCTTGTAAAACTCGTTTTCCAGCATTATCTCTGTAAAACTCGTTTTCAAGCATTAAGAGACGCACTGCAGGAAAGCGAAATAAAGACAAACTCATGCACTGCCTTATGCAAAATGTACATAAATTTTCCTTTTTGCTTAATTAATACTACGAAATAAATACAGAAATTCGTAACAATATATTAAATGATTTTCCGTAAGGTTATAAATTTGCATGATGTTACTAATATGAATTGTCTGAATTGACCCTCAGAATTGCTTACTACCAAATAAACAAAGATTGTTTTTTAATGCCTTTTTTGCTTGCTTCAGGTGAAGAGAGTTATAAATAAGGACACAACTGTTCAACACACCACACAGACTTTAAGCTTACCTCAATGAAAAAAATGACCATTTTTAACTCACCCAAATTCGTATTTCAGACTCTAAATGTCCCGTGAATTTAAATTACTTGTTTATCAGCATCAATTTTGGTCTTCGTTCTGTCTCAGAATATTATTTTCCTTCAATGAAATAGCATTTGATAACAAAACCCTTGGCCACTTGTGAATGTATACACCCAGTGGGAGGGCCATCGTTGTTCCTAACATAGGATTCTTTTGCAATGGTGAGCTCATGTACTAACTGTCACTTGATAATGCTCGCAGTCACTTGGCCACTACAAGACCGCTAGCAATGGCCACTTGTGAAGGTATACACCCAGTGGGAGAGCCATCGTTGTTCCTAACATAGGATTTTTTTCCAATGGCAAGCTCATGTACTTACAGTCACTTGATAGTGCTCGCAGTCACGTGGCCACTACAAGGCCGGTAGCAATGGCCACTGGTGAAGGTATACACCAAGTGGGAGGGCCATCGTTGTTCCTAACATAGGATTTTTTTCCAATGGTGAGCTCATGTACTAACTGTCACTTGATAGTGCTTGCAGTCACTTGGCCACTACAAGAACGCTAGCAATGGCCACTTGTGAAGGTATACACACCCAGTGGGAGAGCCATCGTTGTCCCTAAGATAGGATTTTTTTCTTCCAATGGCTAGTTCATGTACTTACAGTCACTTGATAGTGCTTGCAGTCACGTGGCCACTACAAGGCCGATAGCAATGGCCACTAGTGAAGGTGTACACCCAGTGGGAGGGCCATCGTTGTTCCTAACATAGGATATCCATGTTTTACATCGGATTCGAACCGAGATTCACCAGCCTGGTAGTCTGATGCGCTAACCACTATGTTGAATGGGTGACGTTCTCTTAAAGATAACGAGTCGATTTTCCTGTAATTTTGTCATTGCACAGGTTTCGGAACCAAATGTGAGTACTGGTCTAATAATGATTTTATATGACTTTTTTTTTATATTTTTGATTGTATCCAGTATATTCTACTCCAAGTAATGGTTGTTATACAAAACATTCAAAATGATTTAGCCGTATCATTACTGGAAACAAAACAAAAAATTAGTATTAGGGTTTAATGTTTTTGTTTAACAGATGTTAAAAAAAATATGTCAGAAAAATTTATTGTTAATTAAATTTAGCTTTCATATATTTATTTTAATATAAGTTATAATATGACTGTTATAAAAGTGCAATCGATGCCAACTGTTGTTGAAATCAAAGATAAATTTTGTGTCAATTATAAAAAATGTATACTTCTTAATATTAAATGTATGCAAAGTATCATTATTTTAATAATCCCCTTATTTTTTTTATTTTAAAAGGTTAGAATTGTTAAGTGTTGATGTTTATGTTATTTTTTTTTAAACCTTAGTTCTTATACGATATGTTTTTATTTAGCTTCAGCTGTTGTTTGACTAGCAAATTATAGAACAAATTACAGTTATTTTAGAGTGTATTTTGAATAGATGTTTCAGAATTAGCATTTTGTATTTAATAAAACAATGCATTTTTCAAAGAAACGCGACGAATTATTTGAATAAATGGAAATGCATATTCTGACATTCTCCATTTCTACTCGAAAAAAAAAGAGCATAAGGATTACATTAGCATAGTAATTTCATTACGGAATCAAGCCTGAATTTAATAGTACTAGTTTTCGCGATGTAAGTTTTAAAGTTTATACTGATATCGATTTTCCCCAATATGTATTGTGAAGTTTTAAGGGAAAAAGTATCTGTAGCTAAAGGGTAATAAATATTAATGTCACGTTACTCTCCCAATTTTTAAAGTATATTTATGAAACTATTTCTTTTGCTAAAACATGGTTGGTAAGCGTGTAAAATTCAGTGATCTCAGTCTAATATTTTGCTTTAAATTTCCTTCATGTTCAAAAATTTCTGATTTGAAGTCGATACTTTTGAGATTTTAAAAATGAATATGGTACTTACGTATTAATGCCACCTCAGCTACAGATTTGGCAGTTTTTAAGCGCCGCCAATAAAGAGCAATCTTGTTGTTTGCACGTACACGCAGTTATCTTTTGGTTTTATTTTATGATTAGTCGCAAAAATTTTAGGTGTAGATTGGCAGCACTTAAAAACCTCCAAATCTATAGCTGCGGTGGCGTTAATACGTAAGTACCAAGAATATTTTTAAGCAAAAGTAAAAAAAAAAAAAAAAAAAAAAAAAATTAAAAAAAAAAAAAAAAGCTTTTAAATTAACACACCTTGGATTATTGCATTTGGAAGATTAATAACTATATACTCTTCTGAATGAACATGGGTAAAACAACACAATTTTTTCTTTTGGTTATAGCATGTGACAGAAAAGCCTTTTATTTATTTATACATAACTCTGCTCAAAAAAGAGATTTCCGGTGCTTCAACTTACTCATATTTATGTTTTCCTCACATGTAAAACACCTGCACTTTCTAGTGGTCTATTTTCATCCAAATGTCGAAACTTATTGAAAAGATTTTGCCAATGCATTTTTTCCTGCAAAAAGTGTAACTATGATTTAGGATAGAAGATAATTCCGTCAGTTGTCAAATTATGCCAGGTTCATAAAATTAGAAATTCCAGGACTTTTTTCATAAATACTTTTAAAGGCATAGATTGCAAAAAGAAAAAAATAAACATTTAGAATGTTCCTTCTATACTTAGATTTTTAGGACATAAAAGGGCATTTGTCCTTTTATGGTCATTATTATTTGAGAGTCTTACCGAACCCATATTGATGGCAAAAGCTGGAAGACACTTTTAATCATCAATTTTTAGATTAAGTGCGAAACTGTTGATGAAAATAGTCACCAAAAAATTTCTTCGAATTGAATCGTATGGATAAGTTAAAAGGAAACAGAAAAAAAAAAAATCAGAACTTTCTTTCACGTTGAGTATTCTTGTGCATGGAAAAATAGTTATTCCAAATTAAGAATACTATGACAGATCTTTAAAAATTTCAATTTTACATTTGGAACCTGTGGCTACCAAAAGGTGATAGATGTGGCCAATAACCCACAGTTTGATTTCTTAGAATATATTATTATTTTATTATTGACCAGTACCAAACGTCCCACATGCAGTAGAGGTGAAGCGTTAATAGTATTATGTTCTAAGTATTCCAAAGTAAACATTCGTGAGTAAGAATTGAAATCAAGTTCTTACTTGTACAGCGATAAAATTTCCGAATATTCAAATGGCAACATTCTCGGTTATTCTTTGCTAAGTGATCAGAGCAGTGAAAAACTATTAATGGCGTTGGAAGGGTATTTGTAGTTTGAAAAATAAAGGTTCAAAAGAAACAAACAATTTTTTTTAAAAACGAATAATGACAGACAAACAAGTTTAGAATCGTTTATGACACCTATTAAAATATTTTACTTTTTTTCACTCTTATGTTCTAATATTGTGTTTCTACCTCCTTCTTTGTCTTACGCTAGCAACTTATATGGTTGGTTGTTTTCAGATTATTTGGCGCCGTCAGAAACACGAGGGCTATAATGCGCCGAAACATTCGTCATTAGACAAGCCAACATACATTTACAAACACCCATGCCTAACACGGGACTCGAACCCGCAACCTCGCGGTCTAGAAGCTAGCACGCTAACCACTATACCGTTTGGTCGGCAGCAAATTATATGTGTTAAAGGTAAAAGCGCAACGCATAGTTTCATCTGGTTTGATAAATTTGGTATTCATAAAATATGGGTGGATTTTATTTAAATGTTTAGAAATTGTGAAATAGCATAAGCGTGGGAATTAGAATTTCGTTATGATCCTCATTTTAAAAGCGCACTTTGAAATAACTTTATCTTGAGATTAACTCACACACATTCATTGACCGTTGTGGTCGCTAGGGAATCGTAAACCAGCAAAGTTTCTCTACGATCACTTTGTATTTGACTTTATCGATCTCTTGATTCTAAATGTTACTTTGTATTTGACTATATCGATCGCTTTAATGTAAATGAAGCAGGAAATGCAGCTACCTGCTAGCATTTTATGAGGATTAAAATTTTCAAATAATCGTGTCTCATACGGATAACCATCCGAATGGACTTAGGGAAACTATTTTCGTCATTAACTAAAATTACATATATTTTTATTACTATTTAGATTGCACGAGGACTAGAATATTTCAGTAATAGTGTCTCGTACTTTTGAATTATGGCAATAACAGCAACAACAAACTGAGTTGACCATGTGAGACTACTTATATAATAAAGTTTAAAAAAAAAAACCACAGATTATGTAGATTTCATGTTAACAAGATTCTATAAATATGTCTCGTACTTTTAAATCACAACAATAATAATGACAAACACTGCCTTGTGAAGCTATCCATTTATAAGCCTTGTGAAGAATCCATATATGATAGAAAAGCATGAACGTTTGAATAAATTATTTTGCCTTTGTCAGCAACAAACCGAGTTGTGAGACCAACTTGTGTGACTACTTATCCACTTATAAACTAAAATAGAGCACACATTATTTAGATTTCAAATAGACAAGAATCCATGAATAACGATGTTTCGTACACTGTTAAAATTTTTGTTCCACTATGCACTAAAAATTGGTTTCCATTTAGCTGCAACTAACATTTGATGCTTAGTTTCACGATTTAACGGTGCTTACTGTCCGAGGTAGCAACCATTAAATCGTGAAACTAAGCACCAAATGTTGGTTGCAGCTAAATGGGAACCAATTTTTCTGTGCAAGATGGAAAAAAAAATTTAACAGTGTATTTAAGTTTAACAGTAGCGCGAACATTTGAATCACGACATTAACCCATTGTTCTACTCTTCCGTATATATGCGATTGGCCGATTCTTTAACAAAAGACCCAAGTTTTCCTCATACATTGCGTCCCAAAACATACCTACCAAGATCAAACGTCTTTTCTCGGATAAAATTAAGTAAAATGGAATGATTTTTTGGGACATGACATTACGGCTTTTTCTTCAACGTGACAACTTCTATTTTTACATGAAAGTTTTGGGGAGAATTTCATAATTGCACTTGATTATCCATTTTATGGATGTGGTTTAGACAGGATCCATTATTTCTTAGACCACCTTCCCCATCCACAAACGTTGGATTTTTATTACTTTAAATTACCCATATGTATACATAGGGTAATGAAAGTATAGCATTTGCTAAAAAAAAGTTTCGATTTTTTTTTTCACTGCGTTTTGGAACACCCTGATTTTAAAAAAGTTGTCTAGAAAAAATGTATACCTGTGTGTCTGTGGTCAACATAACAAGTTAACCTAGGATGTTCAAATTTGGTGTGCGGATAAGTGGTGACCATGAGACTTATTACTAAGGTTTTCGTCAAAATCGCGCTTGCGCGTAGGGTAGTTGCCATTGAAAAAATCATGTATTTCAATGATTGCTAAAAAACAGCTGTAACGATTTTGATCAAATTCGCTGTGGTAACGCCTCTTAAGGTGACTAACTATCCCCTCCACCGAAATTTGATTAAAAATGCTTTAATGGTGTAAAAAGTTGAAAAACGAATGCCTTCAACACATAACTTTCCATCCTTAAGCATAGCTCATCAACAATCGTTTTTCTTCTATCGTCAGTTTCATTTATAAGAAGGGGTGATATAAAAATTATTGAGAAGTATACTTTCAAAATCACCATTTTGAAGGAGTATTTTTTTCCCCATATAAGAGTTATCGTAAGAAGTATCGACAAACTTGCGACTTTTTCTAAATGAATGATGAAAATATAATAACTGTAAATGACACAAATTCACCTCAGTATTATAGTGTAATTGAAAGTTGTGCGATGCTCCACACCTTTATTTTATGAGTTAATTTGAAGGTCATGGCCTGTTGACGAAATCCTACGATTTTGTCGGACATGAAATGAGTACTGAGAGTGAAATATTAGCCATCTCAATCGACGTTCTCATGAAGGTGGTGATATATTTCGTTGTCTGTTTGCGAAGAGTGGTTGAGGTGGACGGTAAACACATTGAAAATGTGGTTATGCAAATGGAAGATCACATACTTTGTTATCTCTTTATTATAACATGTATGTATACTCTACGTACATGTTCAATAAATTTCTGATAGGTATGTTGCGGGCCACAAAGTATCATAAGTTTCAGTAACAGATAATTTCAATTACATAGATAATCTCAATAACACAGATAATTTTAATTACACAAATAATTTCAATAACACAGATAATTTTAATATCACAGATAATTTCAATAACACAGATTATTTAAATTTTGTATGGACTAGAATCTTTAAATAACAGTGCCTCGTACTTTTCAATCAAAGAAACAATGAAGACCCAAATTCAGCATTTAAGATACTTACTCTAGGGGCGTGGAACATCGTTGATAGGCGCTACACAAGAGAAATAAACTCTGAGTTAAAGAGGTTATCTTTTGTCAATTTTTTATGTTTTTTTTTTCACTTTTCTACGCGAATTTTGGAGCTGGGGATATTTAGAACATCTTTAAAAACCCCAATGATTTTTATCAAAATCGTTAGAGCCGTTTTTTGACAATTGATGAAAAACGTAAAATTTTTCAACGGCAGCAATTTTATACGCATGCTTTATTTTGACCAAAACATAAACAGAAATCTTTTATATGCCTCTCGTTCTAACTCGGGACGTACCAAAACGGGTAGAAATGCCAAAAAAATCGACAATACTTTCATTAAACTATATTACATATAAGATATTTGAACTAAGATTTTTACTAATATTTAAATTTTATGAGTGGCTAGAATATATAATTAAGATTTTTTTGTGCTTTTGAGACAGTGAGGAAACACAAAATTAATTGGTGCGGATATGCTGATTTGATGAAAAGTTAGTTAAATTAGATATTTTAAGTTCTTTTACATTTAATACTTAATAAATTAAGTCAAAATTGGATTTTTTCCATAATTAAACAGTAAAAGATTCAAATACTAGACACAAAAACTCCATGGATAGCTTTTTTTCACACAGATTGCAGTTATTACTCTTTCCCCTCCCCCCCCCCCCCCAGCAATATAAAAATTTACTAAATTCCATTTCAGAGATTTGTCTGGTGGCAATTTTCTTAAAACTTCAAAGGATGCATTAAAATTTCATGAAATCGGAAAAGTCGACTTATCGAAAATTCAAACCCAAAGATACTTGAAACAGTTCTTTAGAAATGTTTCAAAAAAGCACCAAAGTGGATTACGAAACAAAGAAAAAATCCATTCCCTAAGCTGCATACAACGAGAAAGTATTCCAATGTGAAGAATAATGTGAATGAAAAGAAATAAATTGAGATAAACCCTCGAGTTTTTTCCGGAAATATTTCTTCTGAGCATCCCTAGAGGGATTTTTTTTTCTAGACAAAGAAAGAACTGAAAACTCAAGTTTTTCTCCAAAGTGATGGAAAACAAGTTGAAGAGAAACAAGATCACTTCTACATGGATTCCTATTGCAGTACACCAGATTTCGTTACCAGGCCTGAACACTTGGCAACATTTAATTAGTGAAATTTCCCTTTATTTAGGCTGACGATATACGACAAGAATTTGCACCAAATTGAAATTTATTACATAAAATTGTCACTAAATAATAAATAGTACAACACAATTCGCGAAAAACTTATCACCAAATTCCACGGGTATCCACTCAAATTCTAATTCGGTATGTGTATCGAAAGTGAGAACCAAGCTTGAGAGATCAAGTGCAGTAGTGTGACTTCTAAAAGCATAACGTATAGAAAGTAATTGAGTCTTCTTGAACTGCCTAGTTGATGAGGTGATCTACGGTACTGTGATTGTTGACTGACCTTGATAATCAACGATACAAGAGTGTCACGGTACACCATAATAATTGTGTGCCATTTCAAAGGACCACCTTGGAATTTTTAAGAAACTTATATATAAGTTAAGAAACATTCTCTTGTCTTGATGATGGGATTTTCAGGAACTTACAGTATTTTAAAAAGGTTTTAATGTCAAGTAAAACATTTATATATTAATGTACATAATGTTTGTGTTTCTTAAAAAATAAATTTACTTTAACTCTACAATCATTAAAAGTTCTTGCTTTTTATAATTGTTAAAACTGTAGAAATACAGACTTTAAACTATTTGCAGCAACGGAACAGTTAGAGTAATAAGAATATTCGAAAAATTTTCGGAAAATTGATAACCTATAAAAGCTGGCTTGGAACTTAATCATGGTTCTCTTCAGTTGGTCGATGTTTTATGAGTAAGCTGCAGTGCCGAACCAGCATTTGAAACAGCATGAAGCTTGTGTTTTGTTTTTGTTGAGTCGTGCCACTGAAAATCTACAAGTAATCTTGTTTCAGAATTTCTGTCTTGAGAATTGTAGTTTTCTTGAAGAAGAATAAATTTTCGTATTTTTTTTTAATCCCGTGTGATAATTTCTCAAAAAAAAATAATTCGTAACGGTAGGGGAGAGTTCCCCAAAACGGGATAGGCGGGCAAAACGGGATATTGAGCCTCGGATCTTGACTGGTAGTGCTATTTCGCGGGAGAAAGGCTAAACTGGTTCCCGACTGCCATGACAACATTATCAGTTGATCTCTCAACTCTAGCCACTTGTTTCGCAAAGAAATATTTTTTCAAAGTTTTCAAGTGAGATTTTTACTTACTTTGTACTTTTTTCGACTGCAGAACAACTATCCTTGTGCTTCTCCGTCCTTCGGAACAATTCCGGTAAGTACTGTGTTTTGTTCATAGCTCATTTAACAACAATTTCATGTATATAAATATTGCTAGTTAGTGACGGTTCAGGGGTCAGCCATTTATGTTGTCAAAAGCATCACGGTCGGGCAAAACGGGACACTTTTGGGGTGCCCAAAACGGGATACAATTTTGATGTGTCCCATTTTACCCGACCATTTCCATTAATGTTTCGGCAATGTGTTTAAGTTATTTAAATTGAAATAAGTAATGAATTAAAATATGTATAATCAATTACAACAATTTTAATTTTAAATAATTATATTTTCGAAATAAAATAATTTACTTTACTTTTGGGGTACAAATAATTGGCCTGATTTATGTACAAAATTTAGTTATGGGTTAAAACTGTAAGTCAGAAAAATATTTTGACCAAAAATTTAAGCTTTAAATTCAAAAAAGTTGAGTTTTTTTTAAAATATTTTTTATGGGGGCGGCGTATACAGAGATAAACCAGAAAACCACACGTTGTGCGCACTATAATATTATAAAAACATAAGCTAATCACTACTAAACAGCAATTATAACATGAAGCCCATATAAACTTGAGTTGGAAGAAGAAGAGCGTGAAAAAAAAGAACGAAAAAGAACTCAAAAGCTGAAAAAAAGGGCTGCGAAAACCAATCTCTTGAATGTTGCGAAGAGAAAACAAACGAGGCGTTAAAGAAAATCAAGTGGAAATGCAAAACAGGCAGATAAAGTTAAAAAATGTTACTCTGAATCTGAAATTTTTTTCAAAAATCAAAGAAAATGGACCTAACATAAGAAAACCTAAAAAAAAATAAAATAATTATCAGTTAGCCAAGGTTGGACGTCGTCGTCTTCAGAAGATGAAGCTGAAAAAGATGAAGCATGTATTAACTGCAACGCTCTATATCTTGAATCGAAATATGGAGAAGGCTGGATACAATGCTCGAGCTGCCAGGGATGGGCCCACGAAGCCTGTTCCAGAGCAGAAGAAGAAGACGACACATTTTTATGCGATTTCTGTGTTATGTAATTTTTCAAATTTACAATTAAAAAGTTTCTTCCTATAAAAACATAGCTTATTTTTGTTATAAAAACTAAATCAAAAGTAAAATCAGCAAAAACCTAATAACATAAAAATCCCTATCCCTTTTTACCCACCCTTGGTAGGGTAAAACGGGATTGTGTAAGACTTTGTGAAACCGGTATTTTCACATAAATATTATTGAACAAACGTGACAAAGGTCTTATTTTAAGTAGTTGAAAAGGTATACTTTTAAATGACGTCTAGCTTTGGAATGTACCTTGTACACAACAAGAAATAAAGCGAAGAATAGATAAGCTATCCCGTTTTGGGGTACTTTCCCCTACCCTTTCATTAGACGGGTACCAGTTGCCGCAGTTGTCGTCAAACCTAAATGTTTACACGTTTAAATGACGCATAAATATATCGCCGGGCCTAAATGATAGTGATTTATAATAAGGTTGATGGGTTTTTTATAAGAATTATGAATGATTTGAAGGTTGCGTTGAGTTATCGCTGCAATTTGATAATTTTTAGCCGGTAACTGTCTAACGAAAGAGTATCTCCGTTACAATATGTCTGTCAATATAAAATAAAGGATTAAAATTTAACACTTGTTTGTTAGCAAGGTTCAGGCTACCTAACTGCCACTACCAAGTGTTTTGCACTGCCGCATACGCCTCGTAAATTAGAACAACGAGAAGGCTACGAGGTCATCAAAGCATTCCCGTGAAAACCTCTCACTCCAATCACACCAGCAAGAGGAAAAAGGGGAGACAAAAGTAACGGACAACCGAATTAGTCGTATTTTCCTTCAATTTCAACGTACTCTAAATTATTTAAAATGCAAAATTTTTAATTTATTTTTTGACATAGTGAATAATGACATATTTGTTATGATTATTACTCAGACAATTTTATTTTTTTTGTATATATATTTTTTATGTAATTAGCCTTTATTATTTTATTAAGCCTTAGAATTTTAAAATTATTTTATGCCAACCTTTGGTTAGGTACACTTTTCAGAGTAAATATACAATACATTTACATAAAAATGTTACCAAATGCAAATAAACTCTCTATTTCAAACAGTGAATCAATTTTTTTTTTTTTACCTAAAATTTCTTTAAATTTGTATTTAAAGCAATTAAGCACAAAGTATTTAAGCTAGCGTATACAAATATTGTCATTTTTCTCAGTATAAAATATCACATAAGATATTTAATTTTTCCTAATTTAAGAAAAATTTTAGGTTCACAGGATAGATCTAGTGTATTTTCATTATCATGGAAAACATTAAGCTAAAATATTCAATAGAATTTGAAAAAGTGTACCTAACCAAAAATTGCCATTAAAATTCTAAGTCTCGAATGTAGGCTTCTTACGAAAAGAATACATACAATAAAATAAAAATTGGAAGTGTAACATTCATAACAAATATGTTATCAATAACTATGTCAAAAAATTAATTTAAAAATATTGCATTTTAAATAGTTTAGGGAACTTTTTAAATGGAATGAAAATGCGACTAATTAGATTTTCCTGGAGTCTTGTCTGCCCTAAGGCGACCACTTAATTAATTTGGGCAGTCTCTATTATCGTACATGTCAATATTTGGCGGACACCAGGATAGAATCGATGATGTCCCTCTCATAAGATTGGTACCTTGTACCACAGGTCCACCAAAGCCCTAAACACCTTAATTCACTGTTTACAACAAAATTATATTCAGTTGAATCAAACAAAAATAATGCTGCTGCTTTAAAGTTACCATTGGTTTAAACACAAAAGGAATGTCAAAAGAACTATTACTGATTTGAGCCACCCATTTTCGCTCTTTGCAACTGGAATACTATATGCGAAAAAAATGCGTAGTTATATACATTTAAATTTGAGAATAGTAAGTATCTATTGAAAATATTGACATTTTAACGGCTAAAACCATTTTCAATGAAAACGCAGGTTAGTTTCCTTCCAGGAAAGCATTACCAGTTAAACCTCAAGGAAAACATTCCTCCATTCACACATAAACAACTCTCAGTAGTCATGAACTTTATGTTTCGGCGCAGTTTAGCTCTTATACCAGGAAATGTCCAGTACATTCATTCCATAAATAGCAAATAAATTGGGACCTTTTCCCTAAAACGGAAATAATCCAATGTAATCCTCTCCAGATGCCACATTCACTTCAGTGGGATCAGCGTCTGAATAGAGCACGGTTCCCTGAAGAGCTAATCCAATAGCAGCTGAGGATCAGGGGGAGCATTCATCTGTTAGACGCAGTACGGCGGCGAGATTGATTAAAACGTGGAACAAGTGCGGATATAGAAACAAAGAAACGGTAGAAAAACGTGACGTCTGGGAAAACGTTGACCTTTTTTTTTTTACTATTTACAAATAAAGGCGGAGATAGAGTTGGAACCAGATAAAGTAACCAATTTATTCACGATAATTAGTTACAGTTAATTACGATAGGTTGGTTGGCAATGTTTAGTAACAAAAATAATCGATACATTGGGAATGGTTTTCGTGGCAAAACAAGTTGTAGGCTAAGATAGTTGCTAAGTGCAGACAGAAGCAGGGTCTTTTGGAATGGACTCCCTACATTTGAAATGATATGAGTATCTATTGAAAATATTGACATTTTAACGGCTAAAACATTTTCAATGAAAACGCGGGTTAGTTTCCTTCCAAGAAAGCATTATGCGAAACTAAGAGATAAAGAAAGGAGATACAAGTTGTAGGTTGGATAGACAAGGCATGGAATTTGAAATACACTGATTTTCCAAATTGATTGATGAAAGTAGATACTGAATGGAATGATGGAAGTAGATACTTTCAATATTGTAACTAATTTTGAAAACGAGTGCATTTAAAATTCCATAGCTATCTATCTAACATACCACATGTATCTTTTTCCACAGATATATCAATTAAAAGTTAAGAAATCCTGTCTTAAAAGACTGTAAATACAGATTATAACTACAGACATTGTTGCAGAAGTTAAAAACAATCATTTAAAACCTATTTCACATTTTATTGGAGTTTGGAAAATTTATTGAAAACAGAAAATAAAACTAAACCCATAGATTTGGCTTTTCCTATTCACTTGCATTCCATAACCTATTTCATGGTAACCGTTATCCATTGTTAACATGTTATAAGAAAGAAACTCTCCATTTTTCAGCTTCGAAGATTTATGGAAGGTAACTGATTTTTGATTTTTTTTATTACGACCCATTAGACGTTTAACTAAATACATATATTGATTTTTATTCAAACCGATTCGGTATTTTCATAATTGGAAGGTACAATTGTTAACAGGCAATATCGAGGTTTTAGCATTTTGGAATCAGCGTGTCGTGTTACTTCAAAATGTATAAAGAAAACTGAAGTTCAATTTCTTTTACGATTGTAGTACTTTTTACATCTGACGGGTAAACAGGTAAAAAGCTTTGTATTTATTTGATTCAAACGGATATTTTTCTTTATTTTTAATGATAAGTACTTATCATTTTTACTAAAAACTTTTACCAAAACCAAATTTAAAAAAGCAATTTGCTACCTCTCTCTCAAGAGATCTCATGATCAGGAAATATATTAATATTTTGATGAATATGTATACTTTTAAAGCAATAACAATAACCAATGAATTTAATTTAATAAGTTTACTCATGGATGTGTTATCGTAAGTGCATCATGATTAAAAAAAACTCTAAATGAAAGTTAGTAGAAAGGTAAATGACTCCGTTGTTTAACGTAAGTGTTTTCATTTTGAGAAGCAATAAGAAAACAACAACGCCAGCAATTTACTCTAATAACATCTTCAATTTATTCCTCGCATTTTGTTAAACTGATTACTTTTTTTAGTTTAAATATAGATAACTTTATCCGACTCTGGCAAAGTATTTACTCTAATTTCTTCCGAAAATATCGATCTAAAATTTTAAAAAGAGGTTATTAATATTTAATGTTGAATTATTCTTTCCCAAAGTATTTATGTTCTTTACTTTAAAAATAAGACTCCATTGAGTTTAATGTATTCTAGGTTATGGATTTCAAAAATCGCTATCACTAAAATATTGCTTCTGTACTGGTACAGCAGATCCACATACCAAGTTGGTACAATTTGGTTGCAATCTCTTTAGTTAAGGTTTACAACATCTCATTTCTTTACAAAGGAGTTTTTCTTATATGAAAATATATATATATATCTCCAAGTTGGCGATTTTTGTGACAAACTTGGCGTGAAAATTTGTCGGTGGATATACAAGTTTCAATCTAATATCTCTATTTGTATGGAGGTACTATGGAGCTCCGTTCGAATTTAATGGATTTTAGATGGAATTTTAATGTTTGAAGTCAATTTTTGAATAGTGTCGGCTATTTTTGTCTTTGCAGACCAGTATAATCGTAATCTACAAATATATCCTAACATTCTATAAAAAAATCAGAATGATGGTCAATGGGATATCTATACTACTATGTCTCTCTGACTATAATGTAAGTGTAGCCAAGCGGTGTTATGCAAGTTGATTAAAAGGTATTCGATTCCGACTGCCGGACAGGTGTTTTAAGGGGGTCCGGCACCTTTATATGAGCTCATGTTATATTCAACAACTTTGGGGGCATCTCATTAAATAACTAATTCTTCAATCATTATGAAACTTTCAAATTATATTATTTAGATACGTTTCAATACTTTACACGAGATTTTTATTATTTTTTGAAAATTAAAATAGTTACGACTTTCTAAAAATAGATTTAATTTTTTTTTTTTAAATTTTAGACTAATTATTTTTATAAAAAAAGGATCCTACTTAATTATTCCTCACGTTAAAGTACTTAAATACATTAAAGAAACATGTATGAAAAATTTCAAGCATTTATGTCAAATAGATTTTAAGCTATGTTGCCCCCAAACACGAAAAAACGGCATTTTGAGAAATTTGACTTTGAAGTTAAAAAACGTGCATTTGATACATACCTTTGGTTTACTTCAAAAAACTATTAAAATACTTCAAAATAAAATACAATTACAAATCAGGCGTCATTTTAGAGAAAAAAACTTTAAATTTTAATAATCATTAACAAACTCGAAATTAATAATCTGAAAATAAATCATGTACCGTACCCCCTTAAAAATATAACTAAGCTTTGATGTAGAAGACATTATAAAAATATAATTTTCAAACATCCATCTATTATTATTTATACATCATCCGAAAGAGTAGAATTCAAATTTTATAGCAATATTTTTTTCAATGTAAGGAATAGTTATTTATGCAACTAGTGGGGGGGAAAGTAATACTTTTTCAAATGAGGTAAAACGCATATTTGACGAGTGCGATAGTACGAGTCAAATAACTTACATAGTTTGAAAAAGAATTTCCCCACGTGTTGCAAACACTATTTTTATAATCACGAGCAAAACAAAAATTTAATACATATATTTATTAATGTTGGCAAATCCATTCAATGAATTTCTTCTGAAAATGTGTCATTACAATGCCAAGACTATATAATATTTGAACACGAGGAGTGCGAGCAAGTTCTTTTTCACACTACAGCGAGAAAGTTACTTTTCTGTACTCGAAAAGGTGCTACGATTTTTGATTTAAAATGATTGAAAAAAAAATTGATTTTTTTTGCACGTTTTTATGAATATATATCAAGTATTTCTTCACAATTAAGCAATTTTGGAAATTCTTAATTAATACTCCTTTGCTTCAATGTTAGCTTAAATGTTGAATAAATAAGAAAATAACTTAAATCTTAACATTCTGGCTGTCCGATGGTAAATTAGAAGAAAAAAAAAAAAAAAATTATTTTGTTAAAAGTTTCAGATACATCCGAATGTTTTTTTTTTTTTTTTTTTTTTAGCATTTTTAAAGGCCTCCAATTATCGCTCCAATAGAAATAGTAATACGCCAATGTGAAAAAAAATTTCAACTTCAAAAATTTATTAAAAAACTCATTAAATATTTTACATTATTGCTCTCATATGCACAATTGCAGACTGTTTACTGATAATGCTTAAAATTCAACAGCTTCGAAGTGGGTGTAAGGTACTTTTTTGAACTCCTCAATGAAATTTCAAAAGCATCTTGAATTATTGGTCCCATGGGATTTGCGATTCGAAAGTTAATTAAAAAGTAATTAAAATTTTATAATTCCGGTTATAGGGTAAAAAATTTCAGGGTGACACTAATTATGTTTAAAATTTCCGAGCTGTTCAATTATCTTAACGCCGTGTTCGAAAAAATTAATTCCTTACTTTTTTTTAGTATAGAAAGTATCGGAATATACTGATACTCCCTTCGTAATATACAACCTGCTACAGATAAATACAGGGTGTCTAAAAAAGGTTGGACTTATTTTGATATTGAATAATTCATAAAATAGCGAAGATATAAACAAACTTATGCCATTTATACATATAATAACTCATATATTTTCTTTTATAGTGAACGTTGCTATAGAAAATTTCCTTTTCCCATTTGAATATTATTTCTTTTGTAAATATAATACGCCCCATGTTATTAGTTTTTAAGTTTTTCTCTTTTCTTTTTTAAATATCGTCTGCGCGTGTTATTAATTTTATGTTTTCCCCTCTTGGCCACACAGAACCATTAGTGTTATCAATTTAAATTTGTCTTTATTATTTTATGAATTATTCAGCATCAAAATGTGTCCAACCTTCTATCGACACACTGTATAGTGTTAATAACTAAAGAAATAGAATTTAGAAAGTTTCTAACTAAAAAAAATGTGTTTTACTAAACAAATCTTGGAAGCAAAGAAATAAATTCATCGTGTTTAATATTACGAAAACAAACATTCGTTAGCGCTAATATCAGATTTAATTTAAAAATTGTGACATTCAAAATTGAATTTGTTAAGTTTCTGTAAGGGGCTTTGCACTCTTAAGAAAAAACAAAATATTTTGCATTTTCAATCTATAAATGTCTGCCTTTTTAAAGTATTCAAATTTGATATCGGACAATAATTTGTATACAAATTTAAAATACAGTCTTTTTCATATAAGTACATGAAGGATAATTTTTTAAAACTAAAATGTTTACTTACTCTCCATCACTCGGAGATTTTACAATTTAGATTAGGAAAATTAAATAATTAACTGCCCGATGTGCTAATTGAGAAAAATTTAACAAAATACTTATCACTTGTAGAAAATATAAAATTTTCCTTATTAACTCTACAAACCGGAACTGAGTAAAAGTAGCAAAAAATAAACAAAACAATTTTCTGGTAAATTGTTTTAGTTAAAATACTTTTACCATTCAAATTACTTCTGCCTTTATTCTTGATAACTTGTTTAGCTTATTTATTATTTTTCCTGTTAAAACCGTAAATGTACCTTGAGTACAACAATTAACGAAAGAAAGTTACGAATAGTTCCTATAAAAAGAAGTCCTACTAAGGATTATTCCCTATACTCGCTATGTTACAATCTTCTAGCCCAGTGCATTTAGAAACTACTTTCTATAAAATCTTGACATTTGGTGAGTAGGCAAGGAAAAATATCACTTAACAAAATGCCATAAATAAAAAACTCGAAAATAGCCTTTAATATATTTAATTTTATATTTAAACTCGTTACGTCAATGCATATGCAGTGGCGCCATCTGCAATAGTCTTTTGCTATTTTAATTTTCGTTTATAATGGATAGACATTAAATGAAAACAATTTATGTCATTTTATAAGTGATCACTTTCGTACCTACTCGTCAAATGTCAAGGCTTTATTCAAAGTAGTTTCTAAATGCACTGGGCTTGACGATTGTAGCATGGAGGGTATAGGAAATTAACCTTAATAGGACTTCTTCTAAAAAAAAAAAAAAAATACCTTCCAATAGAACGTGAGTAAAAAGTGATAAGTATTAGAATATGGCTTAGGCAGTGGTACAACGCACAGACAGACACAAGCATAACAACAAACATCTTTTAATATGAACATAGAAAAGACATAAAGAATTTAAGGTAAAAGTTGTTAGAATAGAAAAACATTACATCCGTTAAGATGCGAGCTTACAAGCAATCTGAATATGACATGCGCAGATGGGGTTACATGAAGAGTTCCGCTAGAGGTCGCTACTGCCACGCAGGACAGTTGATTTACTATGAAGGAAGTGGGTGGATATTGATCACGTGATTATCTAAAAAATAAGATGCAAGACAATAGTAACGTGTAAAATCGCAGCCTTTGCATGTTAGTCCCAAAACTTGATAGAAAGCGTTATCATCAACAACGAGTGTACATGACAAGTTTCAAAGTTTCAGCTCGATGGGATGACGGTAAATAGGTTTATATGCAATCCATTTAGTAAGAGTATCCGAATCTTGATAGACTGTATTGTCATAGATAACGAATCTATTTGCCAAGTTTCAGTGCGATTGCATGGAAGCAAGTGTGTTAATTTGTCATCGGAAATGACAAAAGTAGCGTGTGTAATAGCAGTTCTTTAATGAGGGCGACAGATACCCAGAACTTGATAAAACACATTTTTATCGGATACGAATCCATGTCAAATTTCAGCGAGATTAAAAGTCGATAAGTTTGTTTATTAGTAGTATTACGAAGCAATAATTAAAAGCGTGAATTTAAATGGTCCTTTAGTGACAGCGACAGTTCCCAAAACTTGATAAAAAGCATTGTAATAGCAAACTAGTGTATCTGCCAAGTTTCAGTTCGATTGGATTACGGTAAGTGGGTCAATTATCTCTTCGCAAGTATGTCTGTCACACACAAACTCAAGGAAATATTAAAGGATTATAAATTATTAATTTAAACATGAAATGATTGAATAACTCTTAATTAAAATAAAAAAAATTATTGAACAACATAGAAAATCCCTGTGTAACACTAGGGTATTACACAGTGCTTACAGAAGTATGTAGAATACATTAATTACAAAAAATACAAAAACAATATCCATGTGACAATACAATGTACAAACAAAAGTCAAAATGTGTCTTTAATTATTGTCCTCTAGAATAGTCCTAGTCCTTTTAAGAATCATCTATTATTGAAAAATTAAAGTTTTACATATACAATAGGAATTGCGAAACTTGACTCAAGTCTGCATTTTTGTTTTTAAAATATTCCCGAATTCATTACCATTAAAATTATACCATTTTCTTTCTGAGACTCAAATTACTTTTTAAATTGCAATAGGTTTTGTAAACCTGTTTTGCATCACGTTCATTAGTGTAGTAAACTTTCAACGCGTTTTCTGAAGAATGACATTTTGATGCTATATGGCTTTACGCCAACTGTCACAACTTCATAATAAATGGTCCGATTTACAAAATTCTAATTTTGTTTTGTAGACAATAATTGAGAATGTGTTTTCTATGGAGAATCTAATATATATTTTGATAAAAATTTTTTTTATGTATATTTTAATCTTAATTTTTTGTTAAAAACTATGTATTTTTTTAAACTTTTTATTCAAAAACTTATAATTAAATAAGTATTGAAGTCAAATTCAAAATTCTCCATAGGAACATGCGTAAATATAATATCTCTTATTGTCAATAAAAATAATACCTCTAAGTTAATTACAAGTTTATTTATGTATGTTCTAATAATGTTCTTTATTAGTCACTTGAATTGCAATTAGCTGATTAAAAAATTGACGGGAAAAAAAAAAGTTTATATATAAAAATGTCTCATTTTTAATTCTGATGTGCTGCCAAAAAGTTTGAAATTAAAACCTAAAAATTAAAGAAAATCATATCAATTGTATTTGTATACCTTAAGTACGTTTATAGGTATCTTCAATACACTTAATAAAAAGAGCAAATGGACTTTTACTAGAAATTAAGCTGTCAAGAGCTGGATGCCAGTTAATGTTTAATTTCTTCAAGGCTAATTTAAGGGCATTCTTTTGTGAAGCAAATTTTGAACATAGAAATAGAATGTGCTCGGTGTCCTCATCACCTCCAACACTGCAGTCGCAAATTGTATTTGAACTGAAATTGAATCTGTTGAGCTATTTTTTAAGGTTACCCTGACCTGTAAGAAGTTGCGTGATTTTAAAATTAGTAAAAAAGTGACGGTAAAACAGTCTTATATCTATCTTTGAGAAAAATCTCTTCCTGATGCTTGCTGTTAATTATCATCGCATTAAGAAATTCGACTGCTTGCTTAATTAACATTGTAAAAAGGAATTCGATTTACTTATTAGAAAAGACAAAAATTAGGAAAAACTTACGCCGTTCTGTATCCTCATGCAAGTAAACCTGCTATCCGCACTCGACAATTTTATAACATTATATTTTTAATTTTATAGCATAACATTTACTTTGCCAGTCACATTTTTTACCAAAGTATACTCCTTCGAGCATTGAAACGACTCCGTATCAATTACACTTTGCAAATCCAAAATACTTTTCTTTTGTTACCAAAAGAAAAAGATTGTGATGTAATTGGAAACAAGCGTTCTTCAAACATTTACTTAAAAAAAAGAAATATATAAATAGTATCCACTTACTTCGATCACATGACCTGGGCTAATTGTTGGAAGTGATCTTCGTCTTGAACGTTTTATCAAAAATATTATTTTCATAAAAAGTAGAAATGAGTTGTATGTGACTTCTCTCTTTAATTCTTTTAGATTTGTGTTGTGGTATAATAAAACTTGTTTTGTAATTTAAGTGTAAAAGAAAATTTAGTTAACAGTACTCAATTTACTGGGGTTAAATGTTGCAATTTTATTATTATTTTTTTTACTTTCAATTACCCATATGTATACAATAAAAGTATAGCATTCGGTCAAAAACAATTTTTTGATATTTTTACATTTCTCTTCGTCGTTTAGGAACATCCTGATTTCAAAAAAGTGATATAGAAAAAATGTCTGTCAGTGTGTATGTATGTGTGTCTATGGTCAGCATAACTCCAGAACAAATTGACCTACGATGTTCTAATTTGATATCAAGGTTAGTGGTGGCCATGGGACCTACCATTAAGGTTTTCGTCAAAATCGCGCATGAACATAACGTAGCTGCCGTTGAAAAAATCATATTTTTCAAATATTGCAAAAAAACGGCTCCAACGATTTTGATAAAAATCGCTGTGGTAATGCCTCTTAAGGTGTTCTAAACATCCCCACCTCTAAAATTCCCGTAAAAATGTTTTAGTGGCGTAAAAAGTTGAAAAACGAATGATTTTAACACAGAGCTCTTTTGCCTTGAGCACACCTCATCAAGGTCCATGCAAGAATTATCGCAAAAAATACCGCCAAACTGACCATTTCCTCTAAATGAATGATGAAAATATAAAAATGGTAAATGACACAAATCCACGTCGATGTTATAGTGTAATTGAACAAATAAAGTATGAATCTTAACCATAAATACAATTCTTTATCGTTTTTGTCTGAAAAACTCACGATATACTCCTTATTCCCACAATCCTTTTCTCGAAATGTCCTCAGCATTTGTTAGAAATTTCTAGTTCAGCGCCTCTATTTAATGATAATATTTTCAGAACTTTTCATAGTTATGAGTTAAGAAGCCTACTATTAACTAAAAAATTAGACAATTTTTACCCAGCGATCGTTGAATTCCTTCCCTGTTGCCAAAATTTGGTGACTCAAAATTAATTATTTGCACTTCAACCCATAAATAAATCACGGAATGTAGTTAGGTTATCCGAACTGTACGTATTTTAGCAAAGATATGTGAAAAATTATACGGAAAACTACATTATATAAAGATCTTGTGAGATTAACATTTCCGAATAATACTTTAAATGTCAATCGACACGAGTGATATGTCAAATGAAAGATCCCTCTGATCGAGACAAATTATCATTCCAAATTTTAATTGAAAATTACGACCAGAAATCAATGTACTCTCAAGTATAAGCGATAATGCTACAAATGTGTGTTCAAAACCGATTTGAAAGTTTCGCAGTCAGTAAGATTAATTGAAATTTAACTAGAAATGCTTTGAATTTCGATCGGAAGAGTATTGTTATAGTCACTTTATGAAAAGTTTAACTAAAAATAGAGATGAAGGATTTCAACTTGAATGTTCGGTGACAACTTTTCTCACCAAGTTCATCCCCAAAATCGCTGATAAAAATCCTTCCAATAATATTTCATTTTTGTATCATAAATTATTAACTTTAAATAATATAAACAATAAGAATTTTTATTATAAATCCTTTATATGCATTGCCAATTTTTTTATTCATTAACATAACGCTGTTTCTGTGGTCAGAGTGTGCTATGTGTTGGCATCTAATTTTAAATATTAAAAACATTTCTATCAGCAAAATATGCGGTAAACTACTTTGAAAATTTTATTCAATAAAAATGAATGTGAATTTATGCACTCATATCCAAATATCCATCCATCCATCCATCCATCCACGCACTCACTCACTCACTCACTCACTCACTCACTCACTCACACATTTATTTATTTATTTATTTATTTATTTATTTATTTATTTATTTATTTATTTATTTATTTATTTATTTATTTATTTATTTATTTATTTATTTATTTATTTATTTATTTATTTATTTATTTATTTATTTACTTATTTATTTATTTATTTATTCATTTATTTATTTATTTATTTATTTATTTATTTATTTATTTACTTATTTATTTATTCATTTATTTATTTAATTAATTTATTTATTTATTTACTAAAACAATTTTTTCAATGATCGGTTAATTGCTATTTCAGCACGATTGGATGATAGATTTATTACTATTCCGTAAAAGCGACCTTTTAGTGACAGTGACAGCCGCCAAAATTTGATAGAATGCATTATCATCGACCTAGAATCAATCTGCCAAATTTCAGCCTGATTGGATGACGACAAGGTGGTTAATTAAACTTCCATAGATTTGCCCGCCTTCAATATACCCAGCCACACACACACAAAATAGAAGCTAATATAAAGGATTTAATAAAAAGGGAAATTTCATTCATTAAATTTCGCCATATTACTCATACTTGGCATCTGGATATGATGCATTGCAATACAAACGTGTGTGAAAGTGGCATTTTAATGACTGTAATAGCCCAACTTTTCAATTAATATTGTTGAATGAGATTCGTATTGCGTGGATGCACATATATTTCGAAATATTTTCTTTTATGAATAGAAATTTTCAAAGTGGATGTACGAAGAAATAAAGTCATATTTTAGTGTGTCACTGAGTTTTAATTTGTGGACGTAAGAGGTTTAAGAGCTAAGATTTTTTTTTTTTGAAGTATCTGAATATAAAAAAAAACAATTATTGCATTTTCCTGCCTCCAAAACTAGAAAGAAAAAGAAGAAAAAAACCTGGTACACAAGGAACATCTTTCAAAGATAGACATTAGATTAGAAAATATCAAACAGTTGTTTGATAACCATTTACTTTAGAACGACAAATACGAAATAGAACTTGGTTGTCCCTTCTCTATGCAATGGCTGATCAGCTATCTCTTGTTCATTAGTACAAATAACAGCAAATTATTCTTTCGAAATTATAAAAGATAATTATATTTTTATTCTTTTTATACTAACTTTGTTTTTGTGTGGTTGTGGTTTTTAAATCTTAGGGAGATTAATCAACTCTCTTGACGTAATCTATATCAAACTGGAACTTAGCTGGAAATAGACTCGTGGTCGATGACAATGGCTTATATAAAGTTTTGGGGATAAAATAATCCATGGCAAAGAATGGACAATTCCGCTATTTTTTTTTAATTTTTTTTTAATCCAATTCTAACTGTTTTGAAAAGGCCATAAACACAAAAATTTCTACTCAATGCGCTTTTTCTTTTTTTTTAATTTGCAATCAAAGTTCCCCCAAACTTTTTAAGAACAGTAAGGTTGGGTATTTTTTTACCTCCCCAACCTATTTTTATGCAAAATGATGGCTAATCAGGATGGGACTTACAGTTTAACTACAAGGAACATCCATGCCTGACTCGGAATTCGTACCCAGCATCTTTGGCATACGAGGCCAGAGCACTAAAAACACACAACCAATCAGGTGGACCTTAAGTACAATAAGAAAACTAAACGCATTAAACTTCTATAAAAGCCACAATTCACAAACTGAATCCTCAGTGTCCTTATGCACTTTACCTCGTAAATATATTTACCTTCTACCAAAGAATCAAGCATCCTGAGTTGCATACATTCGGAAAGACAAACAAAGGAGATGCAATCGATTCTTTAAATTGGAGAAGACAAACCATTTATTTTTCTTGTATGTTCCTGCCACAACCAACAAAGACCCATACGAAATGCCGGAGGGAGATTCAGTGCGAGTTAATGCCTTAATTCACGCTCGAAATGATCCAATCATATTGATACAACAACTTGCTTATTTGTCTATCGTGCCTGATATCGACCTATGAAAGAAGCCATTTGTTTTCGAAAATGCTTAATAATGCATTGTTGCTGGTGCTGTAGTTGGTAAAGGGATTTGGATTTTAAGGAATCGAGGTTTTGATCCATTCAGGGATTGAGGTATACATATACATTAGGAATTGCAAAATTTGACTCAAGTCTGCGTTTTTTTTTTTTTTTTTTTTTTTTTTTTTTTAATATTCCCGAATTCTTTACCATTAAAATTAAGCCATTTTCTTTCTGAGACTCAAATTACTTTTTAAATTACAGTGGGTTTTGTGAACCTGTTTTGTCTCACTTTCATTAGTGCAGTAAACTTAAAATGCATTTTCTGAAGAATGACAATTTGGTGTTATATGACTTTATAGTCAGAGAGGCGACTGCAAATTTTGGACCTTATCGAACATCACTCTGAAATTCATATGGAATGTAGAGTTATGCTAGCCGATTAACAATCGAGTGGTCTGCCGAAGCGCATTTGGTCGGAAGTGTCCGAAAAGCGTGACCGAAAGTGCAATTTTTGGAGCCCAAAATACCTCATCGAACATCACTCTGAAATTCACAGGGAATGAAGAGAATTACTTACCGAGTAAGAATCATTTGGTCTGCCGAACCGCATTTGGCCGGAACTGTCCGGCAGACCAATCCGAAAGTGCACTTTTTGGGGGCCAAAATACCTCATCGAACATCACTCTGAAATTCACATGGAATGAAGAGAATTACCTACGGAGTAAGAATCACTTGGTCTGCCGAACCGCATTTGGCCGGAACTGTCCGGCAGACCAATCCGAAAGTGCACTTTTTGGGGGCCAAAATACCTCATCGAACATCACTCTGAAATTCACAGGGAATGAAGAGAATTACCTACCGAGTAAGAATCACTTGGTCTGCCGAACCGCATTTGGCCGGAACTGTCCGGCAGACCAATCCGAAAGTGCACTTTTTGGGGGCCAAAATACCTCATCGAAAATCACTCTGAAATTCACAGGGAATGAAGAGAATTACCTACCGAGTAAGAATCACTTGGTCGGCCGAACCGCATTTGGCCGGAACTGTCCGGCAGACCAATCCGAAAGTGCACTTTTTGGGGGCCAAAATACCTCATCGAATATCACTCTGAAATTCACAGGGTATGAGGAGAATTACCTACCGAGTAAGAATCACTTGGTCGGCCGAACCGCATTTGGCCGGAACTGTCCGGCAACAAAATAACAACTTAAGGAATAAATTAAAAATATCAATCAAACATGCTCCCGCATGATCGATGCAAAGACAGCATGGAGTGTTGCTGGATATGATATCATAAAGGACGATCATGGAAGTCATATGATGAAGCTTATTAAAATAGGGGTGTGGAATATTGCACACCTTTCAATTACACTATAATACTGTCATGGATTTGGGTCATTTACCAATTTTTTTAATTTCATCCTTCATTTAGAATAAAGGACCAGTTTGGCGATATTTTTTGCGATATTTCTTGTATGGGTCTTGAAAGAAAAAAAAAGAAAAAAAGAATCACAAAAATGGTGAATTTGGCGATATACTTTTCGATCAACGATCGTTGATTAGGTTTGCTCAAGGAAAGAGAGCTCTGTATTGAAATCATACATTTTTCAACTTTTTACGCCATTAAAACATTTTTACGGGAATTTCGGAGGTGGGGTTGTTTAGAACACTTTAAGAGGCATTAGCACAGCGATTTTTATCAAAATCGTTAGAGCTGTTTTTTAGCAATCATTGAAAAACATGATTTTCTCAATGGCAGCTACATTATGCGCATTCACGATTTTGACAAAAACCTTCATGGTAGGTCCCATGGTCACCACTAACCCTCATATCAAATTTGAACATCACTTGTCAATTTGTTCGGGAGTCATGCTGACCACACACACACACACAGAAATTTTTTCTAGATAAGTTTTTTGAAATCAGGATATTTCAAAACGTGGAGAAATGCGGGGTTTTTTTTGTGGACCGAATGCTGTACTTTTATTATCCTACGTATATATATATACATATGGGTAATTGAAAGTAAAAATATATACATATATCATTTGGGCTAAGGATTACAAAATCATTTCCTGAAATGAAAGTCATATTCTAAAAATTGAATGATTGTATGCCGATATTTCTGATCAGAACTTTCTACATTGTTATGTTAAGCAGTCGTCTTATTTTCCTATGGTAATTTCTTATTTCTTTTCAAATACAAATTAATATCTCAAAATGAGTGTTTGTTTTTTGTGAAAAAAAGAAAACAAATTGTCGGAATTGAACGAAATGCGCAGAAGTAATAAAATATCAAGTATGGAAAGATTATTCTGTCTCCAGATCTTGGATATCATTTACGATGTTACCGAAAGGTTATAACATTAAAGAAAGAATATAAAGATGAATTGGACAACAGCATATCACCGAAAATTGTAAGTAGAATTAGTTTAATTAAGTGATATACGATACGTCTTTAGGTACCCAAAGTTGCGCTTTTGGGTTGGTCTGCCGGACAGTTCCGGCCAAATGCGGTTCGGCAGACCAGGTGATTCTTACTCGGTAGGTAATTCTCTTCATTCCCTGTGAATTTCAGAGTGATGTTCGATGAGGTATTTTGGGCTCCAAAATTTGCACTTTCGGTCACGCTTTTCGGACACTTCCGGCCAAATGCGCTTCGGCAGACCACGCGATTGTTAATCAGCTAGCATAACTCTACATTCCATATGAGTTTCAGAGTGATGTTCGATGAGGTCCAAAATTTGCAGTTGCCTCTCAGTCTATTACGCCAACCGTCATAACTTCATAATAAATAGTCCGATTTACAAAACTCTATTTTTTTTTTGTAGATATTAATTCTGAATGTGTTTCCTATTGAGAATCTAATACATATTGCTATAAACAAATTTTTTATGCATATTTTAATCTTACTTTTTTGTTAAAAACTGTGTATTTTTTTAAACTTTATATTTAAAAATTTATAATTAAATAAATTGTGAAGCCAAATTAAAAATTCTCTATAGGAACATGCGTCAATATAGTATATTTAATTTGCAAAAAAAATAATACCTCTAAGTTAATTACAAGTATATTGATGTACGTATGTTCTAATAATGTCATAACTAGTCACTTTAATTGTAATTAGCTGATTAAAAAATTAACGGAACAAAAAAGTTTACATATAAAAATGCATAATTTTCAATTCTGATATACTGCCAAAAAGTTTGAAATTATAACCTAAAAATTAAAGAAAATCATCTCAATTGTATATGTATACCTTAATGTTTTCATGGGTTTGGAAAATTATCTGCCTTTTAAAAAGCAGTGTTAGAAGGTTTCTTCATTTAAAGTTGCGTGGAATATCTTTAAGTAATATGGAACGTAATATATATCCGCTTGAAGGAAAGTTACATGAACTATGAATTTAAGCACTTTTAAAAAAGCACACTTATTAGTATACAACAAAGTTGGAAAACAAAATTGCAACAACAATTTAGTTTAAGTAGTTTAGACATTTTTGGCTTCATAGGAAGACAGCAAAAAGCTATTTATAAAAATGTATACTACTTTCTAAATTATTGAAACATGTACAATAGGGGGAAAAAAAGAAATCTTAACATTGACTATATCTACATATTTAAACTAAATCAAGCTTTTTAAAAGTTGAATGGCAATTCCATACTATTATGTCATACTTAGATTTAGATTTAGCATCAAGAACAACGTCGAAATATCAAATTTCATAATTTTTCAATGAGTGATTATACAGTAATTAAATGATGACAAGGAAGTGATAATTTAATGTTAAAAAAAAATTACTTGTTTTGCCATACATTGTTAAATATACTTAATGCATTTTAGTAATTTTTATTTCAAACAATTAGTTTGTTAAATGCCAAACATAAGTAGCAATCAACTTTTGCTTAAGTTAATTATTAATCGAGTTGACAAATAATTGAAATTGAATGTGAAAAATAAACAAGACCTTGTAAACAAATTAAAGTAAAACCAACTAAGTTATCGGCACTAAAGCCACACTACAACATTAGTAGTTATGCAAGTAATAACAAATAATTAAAAATAACTAAGAAATAAATGATTGGAAAAAAGGCATATTTGTCGATCATGGTAACTTAGTCAGAAGGAGATGTTCTGTGTTTACCATAAAAAAAACTTCTTAATCAAGTTTATTGAACAAGATACTTAAGGTCATCTTCTAAATACTCGATTTGTCGTATTGTTATCTGAATAATGTTTTTAATGCATAACTTATCGTAGGATGACATATTGTAAATCATAAGGGAGTATAGATTTCCATTACAAACTTAGCAATTTTTTTCAACAGCGAGGTTGGATCAAGTGATACAATAAAGTATAAACGTGGCATTCGATATGCTATTTTCAGTCATCATGAATAGATGTTTCCAGTGTTTCTGTTTGCAATACCTTGGGGACATTTGCTTGTTAGTACAGGCCGACATATTTACTCATATTTCTGGTGGGTGCTCAACTTTTTAAAATCAACTTCTGGAAAAACGCTATGTTACTGTATTCAAAGACTGGTAAATCTCGGCAACTTTATAAACGTTTTCCTCTTTGATTATTCTTTTTCGGGGGAAATTAAATGTTTTTGCCAATTTTCATGACTTTTTTTTTTTTTTTACCTGTAGTAGTTCTAGATTTTTGTACTATCTGTACTAAAAGTCCATTTTTCTAATGCTGTTTGCTACCACGTTTTACAGAAATATGTCGATTATAAGGATTGAATTTTGCAAATTTAATGTTAGTGATTGTAGCTATAAAGCGTGTAATGAAAATGTTGTTTCGTTGTATTTAATAGAAAATATTGTTAATATCACGATATATCGTGACATCGTGATGTTTGCTTCGCGATCTATCGCGATGCAGAAATGTTATCATCGTCCAGGCCTAAAAGAGACCCTATCGTTTCTATATGGTTAACGTGAGGTTTCTACCAAACAGCTGGCGTTGAAAGAGTTGGCGTTGGTAGACCATCACCACAATCCGTACAGGTTGGCCTGATTTGCGAGAAACTTGCAAATCTGGTTTCTGCTGCTGCATTTCAAGCCAAGATGTTTGCGAAGCCGTGACGTCACATTCAATGCCAGCGAAATGAGTCGTTTTCTCGCCAACGTTTAACAAGGTAATTTTGATCGCAAATGGGAAGAAAAAAAAAAAGCGCATGGAGTAGAAATTTTGTGTTTATGGTCTTTTCGAAACATTTAGAATTGAATAATAAAAAAAAAAAATTGGAAAATTTGCAATTTTTAGGGTAGAGTGCTCCCTTAAGATGCAAGTGCTGAGAAGTTTTCTTAAAAGATCTCCCGGAAGACACCTCCCCCTCAAAAAAAAAAAAAAAAAAAAAATACAACCAAGCTCCGTACCTCTCTACGAGAAATCTATCACTCTATTAATTTACGATAATTATGTATATCTGTTCATCTATGATCTAAATTACTTGGATTAAATGAAATACAATTGAATGATAATGACAGCTTTCAGGATGCAGAGTGCAAATACGAAGAACGGGAAAATTTTAACAATGCTCACTAGCTAAGATTTTTTTTTTTTTTTTTTTTTTTTTTTTTTTTTTTTAACTTTGTAAAATGAAATTTACAAAATAATAGAAAATTATAAAATGAATCCTAATGGTACGATGTTAAAGAAAACATTGAATTAATCCTAATGGCACGATATTAAAGAAAACATATCAAAGAATACATTAAATTAATCATAATGGCCCGATGTAAAAGAAAACATACAAGATAAGGACAAATATTTTCAATTAACTTTATTATTTAATAGTATATACAGAAGAAAATCATTACTTTTTCATTGTTTATCCTTCCATTTTATTACAAAAGCTTAATCACATAAATGTTTTTTTTTTTTTTTTTTTCCAACAAATATTAAAGCAAAGTAGAAAATATACATATTAATTGCCATTGAGTAATTTACCAGATGTTTTGTATTAGATGAAACTAGTTGTTATTCAATATATTACCTTAAGCATGTTAAGTATTAATAAAAGTTAAAGAAAAAAAAAAATACTCTGATAATTATCTTCATTTGAGGAAATAAAAACAAGAATTTACTATTATTAATGAAGATTTCTTCCCGTTGGAATTCATCCACAATTAAATATATGTATCCACTAAACCATGATTAATGTCGAAATATGAATAAATAAGAATATTTTTATAAGTTATGTACAGAATAAAAACTGTTTCTAGTTAAGTTCTTCAATACTAACAAATCCCTTATCTTTAAATGTGCTCAAATGATTAAGAGAAAAATGCAGCGAAATAGTTTCTTACAGCTTTATTTTTCATTCGATTGGATTTTATTAGTGGGAACAGAATAAATTCATTAAATATTTATCTACTTAAATACCTGATCATTTATCAGTGTTACAAAATAAATTATTTGTAGAATTATTCCAATGCATCGCATCAATGTATTAAATGGACCCTATTGTTTTATCTTTCCTCTGGAAAATTACTAATTTTCCAGAGGAAATAAGGACACAACTTTACAAAATTTACCTGATAATTTATTCTTCTCAAATTATCCTTGAACAACAGCAAGCTCACTAACAAACTTTGATAAAGTTTTGTCTCACATAACCTCAAATAAAGCGATAATTCAGACTCTATGAAAATAAGCAGCACTTTTTGCCCACTCCTATCTGCACATTACATTATACCTGGGAGCTGATTATTTTACGGATATCAATTAGCTACTTTAGAAAAACCCATAATTCAAGTCTTTATTTATATCAGTTATCAAGATAACCATATTACAAATCTACTGACAATAACATATTTTAAGACTAACTCACTGATTGATCATCAATATTCTAATGTACTTCTAGTAGAGCTAGAACTAAAAATTTAGTATGCTTATAATATTTAACATACATACGAATTTATTTTATCGTCATTCTCATTCAGTGCATAAATATTTCATTAACTGCGGTCCGGTAATTTGAACTTTCTTACAAAAATCTCGGTAATTGAACGGTGTTGAGAATTTTTTTGTTAAATGTTCGTAAAATCAAAGAATAATTCATGTTTAAAAAAAGTAGTCGGCTAAATCTATAGTTCTCATAGTCGACTTCCTACAAAAAGTTCAACAGTCGACAGTATAATACGTAAGTAACTAAACAAGGTATATACTTAATCCTTTTAAACCCATGAATTTGTCATACAAATTTTAAAATTATGAACAGTGAACAGTTTTATACTAGATACCACTGTACAAATACGCAATAA
Organism: Linyphia triangularis; assembly: GCA_963978545.1. Classification (NCBI taxonomy): domain Eukaryota; kingdom Metazoa; phylum Arthropoda; class Arachnida; order Araneae; family Linyphiidae; genus Linyphia; species Linyphia triangularis. Next base: position 95,230,655 of record OZ021723.1, on the reverse strand, counting down.
ATCTTAAAAAAATACCGTAAAAAAAAAGGAAATGAAATCCCCACAAAAACCTTACAGTATAAAGGCGCCAAATTCTTCATGCAATATCTATGGCAGTGAAAGATATTGAGACATAAAGTACATCAGGTTTAACGATGTTATAATTTTTTGACAATAAAAATTAGTAAGATTTTAAACAAAAGATTGTATTTTTCAAGTTAAATTCAACACTATAGGTCTGAATATCCAGTTACAAAAATGTTTGTGACAATCTTTATGAATTCTGGAGCACTTAATTTGTTGTTTTGGTTCTATGGCGGTTAATGGCGAAGCTTCACAAACATTTTTGTAACTGGATATATAGACCTGTGAAGGTGGAATTTTAACTTGGAGAAGAAAATCTCTTGTTTAAAATCTCACACTACCACAAATTTACAACTACGCTACACTTTAGATCTCAATACTTTTCTCGACCATAACTATTGCATAAAGAATTTGGTGAATTTTTACTGAGATATTTTTGTCGGGATTAATCTGTTTCCAAAACGACCTAAATTAATATTTAGGTTTTGTCAATTTTTTTAATAAATTGCATAATCTCCTTCAGTAAAAAAAAGTTTCATTTAGATGTAACTCAAAATAGCTAGTATTGTAATAAACTTGAATATAGAATAATGGATTTACCTTAAAACATTAGCAAATTGTCACACGTGTACTTGGATCTTATAAAACTCACGAGGTCACGATTGACGACGGAAAGATCAGTGACGATTGTCCATAGCTACTAGTTTTCAAACCTGAGTTACGTACGAATGTTCTTTGCATTTTAGTATCCACTTTAAGTTGTTGACTGATTATTCTTGATAAGAAGTCCTATACTAAACTCCAACTTAACTTGATATCACTAGACGGTAGATCGTCACAGTGCTCATAGGTATTTAATCCACTTTGGCGGCGTGAAAGCATAATGTTCGCCAAACCACAACCCTGTAGATAACAAAAGGCTATAAGGTTTGGCGAGAATTATGTCTTCACTCCTCTAAAATGGATTAATTGCCTATGAGCACGGTGAAGATCTATCGTCTAGTGATGTCAAGTTAAGTTGGAGTTTAGTATAGTAAGGATCATTCCCTATACTCACTATATTAAAATCTTCTAGCCCAGTGCATTTAGAAACTACTTTGTGTAAAACCTTGAAATTTGGTGAGTAGGTACGGGAAATGATCGCATAATAAAATGACCTAAATTGTTTTTTATTTAATGTCTATCTATTAAAAAAGAAAATTAAAATATCAAAAGAAAAAAACCAGATGGATGCCACTGAATATGCATAATATACATGGACGTAAGGACTTCAAATATAAAATAAAATATATTAGACACTATTTTAGAGATTTTTATTTATGTCATTTCATTAAGTGATAATTTCCGTACCTACTTACCAAATTTCAAGCTATGATAGAAAGTAGTTTCTAAAAGCACTTGGCAAGAAGATTGTAACATATAGCGAGTACAGGAAATGATATTTGCTAGGACTTAATTGTGCCCAAAAAATAGATCGTTGAGCGGACAATCCAGCTAACCAACCTGATTAAAAAAAAAAATTGTTAAGATTATTTTGCGTATAGTTAGTTCTCAAACTATTAACATATTAAACTTATAGAAAGATTTCGACCTGGATGAAACTTATGCTTTCAGTGTTATTTTGATTTTGAAAAAGCAACGGACAGTGTTATTATTCTTTAAAACAAATTTTTATGTCAAATTTCCTAAATAGCGTTCAGTCCAAGAACACTGATTAAAAACCACCTCCTTTTTAAATGTAAAATTATTTGCCCCTCTCTCTCCCATTCTTACTCCAACACAAAAATACTAAAACTGTAAAATACTTGATTCAAGAATAATCAATTTTTTTTAGAATTCTATTGTGCTCAAAAAATTAAAAAACCCGATTCGCTTAGTGTAAATAAACGAGACTAATTAGTATTTAAAAATATTTTTGCTCCCGAAACAACCGTCCATTCAGAACAATTAATTAATTTTCTGATAATTGAAAAACTATTATTCCTTTCTAGCATAGTGGAGAGTGGAGTCGTAAAAAAACTAATTTTCAAAGGAATTAGCTTTTTTTTTGAGTAACAAATGAGATAAATTGAAAGTTTCTCCCCCACCTCCATTACACTTAACTTTAACTAGTTCGTAACATGCATTATTTTTGTGGGTGTATATATATATGTACCCAACAAAAACATATCTATAAAAAGGCACCAAGTTCTTCATGTAATGATTATGGCAGTGAAAAATATTGAGACCTAAAGTCGAGCGAAGTTTAAAGTTGTGAATTACGGGCAATGAAATTTAGTAAAAAAATTTTATGAAGGTCGAAATTCCCCTGCATGTACCTAAATATCTAGCTGCAAAAATATTTGTGACACTTGGCCATTACGTGTTCTGGTTCACTGACGCGTAATAGCCAAGTCACACAAGCATTTTTGTAGATAGATATTTCGGCCTTGCAGGGTATTTTTGACTAGGAAACGAAAATTTTACTAATATTTTCCTCCAGGATTTTACATCAACTCAAAACTTGGCTCTACTATTGTGGGTGGTATATCTATCTATCTATCTATCTATCTATCTATCTATCTATCTATCTATCTATCTATCTATCTATCTATCTATCTATCTATCTATCTATCTATCTATCTATCTATCTATCTATCTATCTATCTATCTATCTATCTATCTATCTATCTATCTATCTATCTATCTATCTATCTATATATATATATCTATATATATATATCTATATATATATCTATATATATATATATATATATATATATATATATATATATATATATATATATATATATATATATATATATATATCTATATATATATCTATATCTATATATATATATATATATATATATATATATATATATATATATATATATATATATATATATATATATATATATATATATATATATATATATATATATATATATATATATATATATATATATATATATATATCTATAGATATATATATATATATATATATATATATATATATATATATCTATATATATATCTATATATATATATATATATATATATATATATATATATATATATATATATATATATATATATATATATCTATATATATATCTATATCTATATATATATATATATATATATATATATATATATATATATATATATATATATATATATATATATATATATATATATATATATATATATATATATATATATATCTATAGATATATATATATATATATATATATATATATATATATATATATATATATATATATATATATATATAATGGATGTTTGTCAATCAATCAATCAATCAAAGTTTGACATCATCAAGGAAAAGGAAATTAAGAAAGAGCTCGTAACGACTGTCCAATTGAATATATATATATATATATATATATATATATATATATATATATATATATATATATATATATATATATATATATATATATGTATACATATCTATATATATATATATATATATATATATATCTATATATATATATATATATATATATATATATATATATATATATATCTATATATATATATATATATATATATCTATATCTATATATCTATATATATATATATATATATATATATATATATATATATATATATATATATCTATATCTATATATCTATATATCTATATATCTATATATCTATATATATATATATATATATATATATATATATATATATATATATATATATATATATATATATATATATATATATATATATCTATATATCTATATATATATATATATATATATATATATATATATATCTATATATCTATATATATATATATATATATATATATATATATATATATATATATATATATATATATATATATATATATATATATATATATATATATATATATATATATATATATATCTATATATATATATATATATATATATATATATATATATATATATATATATATATATATATATATATATATATATATATATATATATACGTACATACAAGCTATCGTTCATCCTATGTGTGCTCTCTGTATACCATTGACAGGGTTCTGTACACATCATTCTTGGATCTTGGAATTCTTGGGATATATATATACATATCTTCCAATCTCTAGTTGTTTGATTCCTGACGTTTATAATATCCCAAAAGATCAAAATACAAGGTACACGATCCAAGAATGATGTGTGCAGAGCCCGGTCCATGGTATACAGGGAGCACCCATGGGATGAAAGATAGCTTGTTCCTTGAATAAACCCACTTACGCGTATGAAAACGTAGCCTTTCTATGGAATAGTAAGATACGGCTACGGAAATTTGGTCATCCGTCATGATTTGGTGGGATTCCGCAGAGAATGCTAAAGAGGTAAATTATTTCCTGGCTAGACTAAGATACTTTTATTTTTGTTATAGCAACAGTTGCTGGCAATATATATGTTATATTAGTATGTAACAGGAGGGGCCTAGACATATTCACGACGTTGCTCATGATAACGTTTTGATTAAACATATTAAGGTTGCTTACAATAATGACATAACTGTATTTGACCTTAATAAGATTTATTTAGTGGTTAATAATTTATTAGACAGTAAAATGTATTTATAGTAATAAGATTTTGTACGTGTATGGTGAACGTAAACTCCATACTTATCCTATTTATCAATATATAATGCGAACCAATCTAAAATGTACAGAATGAAATTGACGAAACATTGAAAAAACTGTTTTGTAACTATTTTTCTTGATCATCAAGTGAGTTTGAAGATTGACAAAATAAATTGTTCACTCGTACTTTAATTGACGAATAATATCTATATATAATTTTAAAACTGATACCAAAAACAAATAGAGGGAACAAAAAAATTTTAACTTTGAACTTAATAAAATTACCATTTCATTGAAAAAACTAAAAGCTTAATTTTTCCCAGTAAGGATTCACAAACAAGAAAATTTATATTACTTTTTTTTTTAACTTTTATGAAGTAACCATTAATACAATACATATTAATAGCATAAACAATATCAAAGCATAATCCTTGTAAAAAAGTAACTGTTCTATTTAAGAAGAATATTAATTTATAGAGGGGAAAGTTATAACAATAATGTGAAAACTCCTAATCAGACATATAAGTTTTTTTTTTTTTGTCACCAATCCTATAATTAAGCAGATTGTGTATGGGATTGTTGGAGCCAATAAATCCATTTTCTTCTCATATAGTAGAAACTTTCCAATTTAATCAAGGAAACGCGATAATAATAAATGAGCTGAACGTTTTCACTAACAGAAAAAAATTCTGAAAAACATTAAAAAGCAAAACCCTTAAGGAAATTGAATTTTTTTAGAGGAATAAAATTAGATTTTCAGTTTCCTTTCGCACATTGTTTGAATAATGTGTCGTTGAAATGAAACGGATTTCTAATTTCGTCTCTATTCTTCTCTCAATATCATTTCGCTTATTAGATTACTGACAATTTTGCCTTTTTATAAAGTAAGTGATTCAAAAGAATTAATAAGAGTATCCCTTATAAGTTTATTACTCACGCCAATATGTTTCAACGTAAAAATGTATTTTTACATAAAATGAATGGTATTTTTTAACTTTAGTATTCAATTACACTGTATTGATTATTATAATTTATTTATTCAAAGCAATCTTTGCAAACAGATTTAGTTACATTTAAATTACTCAATGAATGAAAGCTGTTTATATTTCCAGTTTTATTTTTATGCGCAGCTATTACTTTTAAATAAATAAGCAATGACGGAAATTGTAATTCAATTATTGCAGTAAACATTTAAACAAAATTAATACATAGTTTGCGTCGAAAGTAAACGTACACTTTCCACTTCAAAAACATGGCATTAAAATGTGCACTTAATAAATACGGAAAAAGGTTTTTATGATGTAAAAATACATCCCCAAAGTTAAACATTACTTCAAATTTTTTACATGAATATAAAAATATATATATTTTAAATATATTTGTTCAATCAGAAAGAAATATATTAAACCTTAAATTCACCATACAGAAAAATGATTTTCAACTTTTATAAAGTTTGTCAAATTAAAATCCAACAATTAATATTTTTGGCCCTCTACGAGTCTCTATGACTGTTTTAGAGTATTTTGATTGGTCATGTAATAAATATATCATATATCGAAACCCCTCAAGCTAATCTGACTCTTTCTCATCGTAATCCTAATCACTGCTCTGTCTTCAGAAGTGAATTGATTGCAATAGACCTGGGACTAGAAGTTATTCCAACCGAAGAGGATTATGGTGACCTATGGATCTTGTCTGACAGCCGTAGCTCCCTCCACCATCTTAGTAATTGGCTCCTTGTGGGCGACAGGATCAGCACCTCTATCCTGCTTAAATTAAAGCTCATTTCTCTTAATCATGATGTTCATTTGCAATGGTTACCTTCCCATGTGAATCTCCACGGGAACGAAATGGCCGATATTCTTGCTAAGGAGGGTTGCAGGATTTCAACATCTCCCTCTTCCATACTTACTATTTTGGAATTATACTCTCTGGAAAAATCAAAGATCTCGGAGGAGTGGAAAACACCCCCAACCCATAATTGGTACAAGGGCTCAAAACCGGGTTTGTCCCTTGACCTCCCGTGTGACAGACGTACCCGGACTGTTCTATCAAGGCTTGCTAGCGATCACATCCATCAAGTGCCTCACTTTCATTTGCTTGTAATTTTTCCTACGTTATTCCCCAGGCACATTCGATTGGATTCAAATCGGGGACTCGGGTGATGGATTCGGTTATTTTTAAGTTTGTTAAAGGAACCATAACTAAACCATTGGAGCTGTATGATCTAGATCGCCGTTCTGTTAAGAGACCCAGGAGTTGCCTAAATTCAGCATCGTTTCACTTTTCAAAACTTTTATATCAACCTCGATTTGGTGTGTATGTTTGTCAACAGCAGCGAAATCTGCGAAAGCTTAATTAACCATCTTGCCGTTGTCAATCCGGCTGAAACTTGGCAGTTAGGTTCGATGTCGATGGCAATGCATTCTATCAAATTTTGGGGCTGTTACTGAATACTAATAAACCAACGGCCGACCAAATGGTAGAGTGGTTAGCGTGCTAGCTTCTAGACCGTGAGGTTGCGGGTTCAAGTCCCGTGTTAGGCATGGGTGTTTGTAAATGTATGTTGGCTTGTCTAATGATGAATGTTTCGGCGCATTATAGCCCTCGTGTTCCTGACGGCGCCAGATAATCTGAAAACAACCAACCAACTAATAAACCAACTTGCCCACATCCAATCGCTTTTAAATAGCATTGAACCGATCATTGTTGAAACCTTTTTCCTCTTGTCAAATTATTTTTAATAAATAAATAACAAAATTACTTTAATCAGAATAAATAAATGATATTTGTGAGAGAATAAATTCACTTTCATTTTTAATAAATAAATTTTGATACGTAGTTTGCCGCACATTTTACTGATAGAAATGTTTTTGGTATTTAAAATTAGATGCAAACACAAAGCACACGCTGTTTACAGAATCGGTGCTGTGTTAATGAACATAAAAATTGGCAATGCATATAAAGTATTTATATCAAAAACTCGTTTTTTTATGCGTTATATTATTTAAGATTCTGTTTCAGAATATCGAAGTAGAAATAACCATTTTAGATTCTACAAAAGCAAATAATCTTACAACTGAGGCCCCTATGCAACCCCCAAACAATTTGCCATCCTCAAACATACTACACTACGGCTATATTTATTTGCTGTAGTTCGGAATTCGTTGCCTTATTTATATATGATGTATATTAAAACTTCAGATTTAGATTCATGAGTAAATAAAACATTTTCTCAATACTCTTCAGGATTGTCTTTGAAGCGTTTGCCAAATAGTAGATGTTCACTAAGATTCGCCTCACTGATTGTTTGTATCTTCTTGGAATTCCACTAATATAACCAGAAGACTTCAGAGTTCTTCACTCACCAATTTACACTCACCGGTAATCCCTTGACACTGAAGATGTCTTTCGCAATTTCGACAGCATTACACTCAGGTATTGTTTAATTTTGAGAAGAACTATGCGTGCACCGAATTTTGATAATTTCTTCGATAGCCCTGAACTTGAACACTTCAAAATAGTTACAAACGCACGTTACCCTTCGACGATACCTTAAACATTCGAATGACATTTTTCACAATTTTCCCTATTTCTCTCAAGGATTATGCTTAATATTTCATTCTTGATTAACTTTTTTGCGCCATATTCTGGAAATATTTATGTTTATTTTCTTCTTTTAAACCTTTTATTTAGGGGGTCCGGCACATGAAAAATTTTCAGATTATTGATTTCGAGTTTATTACTGTTTATTAAAATATAAATTTTTGTCTTTAAAATGATGCCACATTTGTAATTATATCTTAATTCAAAGTATTTTTAATAATTTTTTGAAGTAAACAAAATGTAGGTATTTAATGCATGTTTTTTAACTTCAAAGCCGAATTTCTCAAAATGCCATTTTTTCATGTTTGGGGGCACATAGCTTACAATCTATATGACATAAATGCTTCAAATTTTTTATACATGTTTCTCTAATGTATTTAAGTACTTTAACTCGAGGAATTATTGATAAGTAGAATACTTTTTTTTTTTAAATAATTAGTCTAAAATTTTATAATTTTTCTTAAACATATTTTTAGAAAATCATTATTATTTTAGTTTTTAAAAAATAACAAAAATCTCGTGTTAAAGTATTCAAAAGTATCCAAATATTATACTGTGAAAGTTTTATAACTATTGCAGAATCGGTTATTAAATGAGATGCCCCCAAAGTTGTTGAATTTAACATGGGCTCCTATGGAGGTGCCGGACCCCCTTTTAACTTAGGTTTTGTGAGTGGGTGGTTGGTCGGCTGGCTGGGTGGATGTGTATGTTTGTCGATGGTAAGCAAATCTGCGGAGGCCTAATTAACCCCTATGCCCTCATTCAATCAGCCTGACACTTGCCAGATAGATTAGATGTCGATGAAAAAGCATTCTATTAAATTTTGGTGGCTGTCACTAAAAGGTCGCTTTTACGGAATATTAATAAACCAACTTGCCCTTCATCCAATCGTGATGAAATAGCATTTAACCGATCATTGAAGAAACTCTTACCTGTTGGGAAAATTATTTTAATAAATAAATAAAAAAAATTGTTTTACTCAGAATAAATAAAAGATATTTGGATGTGCATGCATAAATTCTTTTAATGAATCTTTAATTAAAATAAATTTTGAAAAGTAGTTTACCGCATATTTTGCTGATAGAGATATTTTTAACATTTATAAAATTAAATGCAAACACATAGCGCACGCTGAAAACAGAAGCGATGAGGCGTTAATGAATATAAAAATTGGCAATGCGTATAAGGTATTTGAAAACCTTGTTTTTATGGGTTATACTATTTTAAATAAACACACGTAAGATTTAATATAAGTGAAATTGTAATACACCTGATCCCTTTTTATTTTAATCCAGTCAAGATTGCATTAGTTGGACTTTTTATCCAGCAATGCTTCCTGAAAAAGAAGTAACTCAATTTTCTTAATAAAAAGTCTTCTCTTAAAATCCTTTTTTTTTTCTTCCCCCCCCCCCCCCCTTTAGCTTAAAAAGCTAAATCAATATGTATGGATTTTTTTTGTAACTACATCCTAGTGATAAAATTATATAAAAATACATCCCAAAATCGAGATCAATACGATCTTATAAAAACAACTATTGCTATATGTATGTTGATTGTTTAAAGACCTTGACACTGCGATACTCTATTCAATAATTCAACTTAAAGTTCTCTAAATATTTTATTTAAAAAAAAAACCAAGTGAATCCATTTGTCTTCAAACAATATAGCAGTTTGCTTCTAGTGTGTTTAAACTACGATAGTTCTATTTTTCATTTTCCTAAATATATTGTTTATATATTTACGAAAATATAAATTAACTTCTGTTAAAATTTGTATCGTAAAAAATTATATTAGGGGAAACCAACTGTATGACCTGCAGTATGGAGACCTGTCATCGTGTATAGGTCCCAGTTTTTACCAGGTCCCTGTTTTTCTTTTAAAATTCTGTGCTTAAAAATAAAAAAATTAAAAAAAATATCTCTCCTTCTCTAAATTACTTATTCTTTTCTCAAATAAAGAGAATCACACAGTATTGTAGCAGCCTTTTAATAGTATTATTCTACATTAAAATAACATTTTAATTAAATGTTATTAGTATAACTTCCATTCACTATCAACTGTAAAATATTTTGATAGAAACTTGCTGCTTGGTCCCTTGTTGTGGAGATCCGTCATTGTCCATTATCAGCTTTGACGGTCCGAAAACAAGGCTCGCTTTGCTCGCTAAAAGTTTCATTGCTACTAAGCTCAGGCTAGCAGAAAATTTCATTGCAACGTAAACACAGGCTCGTTTCGCTCTCTAAAAAATGTATTACTATGTAAACTCTCATTAGTATATCTTCTCCGTCGTGAAAGCAAACATTTTCACCGTTTACACAATAAGACAACGCTTCTACACCTATCCGAGAATTTTTTTTAACCCCCCCTTCCTCGCCTCCATTCCTCCAGTTTTTTAACCTATGTATTTATATTGTACTGTCGAGAGAGTACAGGCACTAAACTATTTTTTCGGTCACCTGTATTGGATTCTTTTAAAAAAATTAATTGAAAAAAAAAAAAAAAAAAAAAACTAATTAAAATTTTAACATTCTGTTAGGGAAAATCAAAATTTAAATAACCCAAACAACTCATTTTTAAACTTTCAGAGTTCTACTCATATTGGAAGTCACTTTGTAAAAGTCCCACTTGCTGCTTCTATGGACCCAACAAACAGACTCACACACACAGTCAGACTGTTTATTATTATCGATTATACGTGAAGTAAATATCTGTATTAATAATTTTACTGGTAACTTACAAAGATGACAATATTTCTGAAACACTCATAAAATTTCGAACTTATCCTAGTTATATCTTTTTCTCTAGAAACACTTATTTTGGCCTCCAAGTAAATCCAATTTATCTCTTAAAAGTTTTTTTTTTTTTCTTCGACATTCTACGTAAAATGATTTCGTATCTGAACTGGACGAGTTCTAAGCTAAACATTATCTCCTACCATTTTATCTGAAAAGTGCTGTATTAATATCTCTTTGTTCACATCCCCCGACATTCTTTAAATAATTTCTTCCAGGCTTTTCCATGATTGAGTTCGTCTTAAAAGCAGGATGCGTAACATTTCTTTTTCTCCTTAAGATAACGAAAAGATAAACATCCACAACCCAAACAAATGTAACATAAGTATCTACCACTGTCATCTAATGGATAAAGGCAATTATGCAAAGAAGAAACTGAATTATAAATTTTCATTTCGATGGGAAATCACGTATATGTGTTTACTCGAGAAAGATTGTTTGAATATATAAGTAGAATTATCAGTACGTAATAGATTGCGTTCTATTACATATATATATAATAGTTAAATATCTCATTTGAAGATAAAGTGATTTCTGTTTACCGTAAAAAGATATTATCTGTTCGAGTACAAACGTTAAGGAATACTTATTAATAAAACAAGAATATAGCACACACGTAATATTTAAAGAAAACTTAAATGACTACTTTAACTACTGTGGTCAAATTAAAATTAAAATAAACACAGATATTAACTAGATCACTTAATCCAAATCAGTAATTAAATGAAATATAAATACAACTTATTTATTCATGTACGATGCTGTTTAGTATTACCTAATAAATAAGTTTATCTTACTTTGGCTGCTTTTGAACTCTTCCTCTCAGTGGCCATAATTATAAAAATATATTTGCACCCGATGGTCAAACGAACGAGATGGATTGGGCAGTTTCTAATAATCCATTGTTACACACTCTTCACTTCTGGTACATACAACTAAACATTTGTTGCTTGCAATTACCCATATGTTTACATAGAGCATTCTATGTAAACATTCATAGAGCATTCTGCATAGAGCATTACATAGAGCATTCTATGCAATTACTCATATGTTTACATAGAGCAATAAGCATTTGGTAATTTTTTATTTTTTTTAAAACATTTTTCCACGTTTTTGTACATCCTGATTTCAAAAAAGTGATACAGAAAAATGATGTCTGTCAGTGTGTGGGCGTAGTCAGCATAACTCACGAACAAATTGACATGCGCTGTTCAAATTTGGTGAGTGGGTTAGTGGAGGCCATGGGACCTAACATTAAGCTTTTCGCCAAAATCCATAAGATGGAAATAATGAAAAAAAAAAACCATGCTTTTCAGCAATGAGGAACTTTCGCACAAGCGAGGGAAATTAATATTTTTTGTATTTTCTAGTGTTATCCAACAAATATATTTGAGCAGTGCAATTATTTTTTATCTTTATGCTTTAAATTAATCAAAAATCGAGTTTGAAATCAAAGAAAATTTCACTTGACCAAAAACATAAAAAACCGTGACGTAGTTACGCATAGATTCCGTCAAAACTCCGAGGTGAAACCTGGTCTTAAACAGGTTTTAGACTGGTATATCATCTGCGCGTTGACGTCACACGCAAAAGTAGCTTTCTCCCGTTATATCGCAAAGTGAAAAACTAAATATTTTTTTTTTAACTATCTATCCGAGCTCAAATATTTGAAAGAATGGTATTGTTTTTCATGATTTTTTCTCTACTTTTATTAAAAAATAAAACCAAAAAACGTGAAAGTTCCTCATTGCTAAGAAACGGCTCTTACTTAAGTAACGGCTCTAGAAATGCGATAAAAGTGTAAAAATTAAAAAAAAATGAATGCCTTTATCACAGAGCTCCCTGTACTCGAACATTGCCCATCTACGATTGATTTTTTGTATGTTTCACCTGCAAGAAAGGACAATGTAATGTCTATCGAATAACATCACCAACCATTTCCACCAAACAGTCGCCATTGTGGCGACGTTTTTTTTTTTTTTTTTTTTTTTTTTCCCCATGTGAAAAATTAGTGCCAAAAATATCGCAAAACTGGCCATTTTTATTTAATTGAGTGAAAACATGGGCGCTGCTAAGAAGATGCAAGAGAGACCCCCCACTCCCCTGCCTTTTAAAAATAACAAAAATGTGGAGACAGATAGATGAGTTTGAGTTCACAAGTAAAAAGAGAATGTGTGCCCTGTAGGACTGATTTTAAATTATTCATTTGAACAGAAAATTAGATTAAAAGTATAAATAAACATTTCATTAGGAAATTCAATTCTAGTTTTATGAAAATTAAAAGGTTTGCTTTAAACTCCTCGCTCCCCACCCTTGAAAATAATCTGGCCAGAGCCCATGTAAGAGCTTCAGAAGAGAGGATTTCAAAAATATATAACGTAGTTTTTATTATTATTATTATTTTTATTATTATTATTATTTTTATTATTATTATTATTTTTATTTTTATTATTATTTTTATTATTATTATTATTTTTATTATTATTATTATTATTTTTATTATTATTATTATTATTTTTATTATTATTATTATTCTTACAAAAAAAATTCGATTATTAATTGCTAATTAACATTTCACTAGGAATTTATATCAACCTGAAAAATTAACAATTTAAACAAAATTATAGCAGTGTTGCACCCCCTTGCAAAATATCCTGCCGGCGCCAATGAGTGAAAATATGAAAACGGTAAATGTCAACATATCAAATTTTAATGCAATGACCAATATTATAGTATTATTGAAAGTTGTGAGATGTTCCACAGCCTAGGTTTCTGTTTCTTAACCCTTTGCACTCGAGCGGCGCCTCTCCGGTGCCACACGGTGATGGATGCCGAAACACGAGAGAACCACTCGGTTTGATGCGGAAATTTGATGCAAGGCCAATGACTGTGTTTAGTTTATATGAAGCAAATCCATAAACGCCAACCGAACCTAAAAATGTCTCGAGTTGCTGGTCCCTCCGCACGAAAAAGACCTCGAGCGCAAAGGGTTAATACTACCTTAAAAATGTGTAATACTTGCAAGGAGTTTTACAAATACATTTGGTAACAAAGGTATCTGCATTTGGGAAACATTTAAAATCGCATATGATAAAAATTTTGGTATTTAGGTGTCATTAGTGGCTTGTTACACTGTTTTACATTGTTTTAAAAATATTGTTTTGTAACTAAAGCACTTCTTAACATTAAGTAAAAAGACAAAAGACAAAGTTGAAATTAATCGACCCTTCCCTTTTTGTTCTTTTCTTGGCTAAAGTTTCCGTTCACTCTTTAATTGAGCTCAGAAATAATTGTAACCAAATTTCATCAAACCGTTCTGGTTATAGACCTGGCTAATGTTTTGATCACAGCCAAAGTAGAAACGGAGTAACGTTCCCTTTTTTCGATATTGATAAGCATGTTGTTATTTTTCGTCAGCATAGGGACAGTGAGATATGCAAAACAAGGTTTTAATATAATATAAGAAAAGATGTGAGGGTTTGAAAGCTGGAAGAATCTGGAGAGTTTCTGGAGAACTCTTCCTACATAATATAAACTTTCTTGTTGGTTGACATTTGGCCTTTGTGAGGGAAAAATGCCGCGTTTCTATATCCTCACAATTTAATCAAGTTGAGGATCAATATGGAACACAAACTGCAATATTTTTATTTTACAGTACTCAACTTTTAATCAAAATAGATAAGAAGAAACTTCATACCGAAAATAATAATAGTACTTATTTTTGAAACCAATCTAGATGTATCGCTTTTCGAAAATATCGAAATAAAGCATTTCTTATATTGAGGAAATTCTTAATATATTTTCAAGTACAAAGTTGGGGAAAATTTTTGATTTGTAGATTCCGGATTCAGTCAATATTATTGTTCATTTATTCTAAGTTAAACTGATGAATATATTTGAAAAAGCACTTTCTCTCAGAGTTTGTATTATTTTATAGCTTATACTTGCATAGCATGCGTTATATATTACAAACGGATGATAGACACATATTTCAAATGTGTATTAAAAATATCCAATAAATTCAACATTAGACGAAGCTTGACAAAAACAGAAAACTTTCACGAATATAGCGTATTTTTCAACAAATATATTGAATTTTTGTGAATTTATCTAAAGAAGTTCTGTACTGAGTTTACTTCAAAATATACAGTTATATGATTTTTTTAAAAAATGAAAGAAATTGCATTATCTGAAACGCATAAATAATGCAATTCGAAATTTTTAAATGTATGTATTAGACTATCAAGTAAACCGTAAAAATTTTTGTGAGGCACCGTTTGAATATTTTATATAGTTACGCTTAAAAGGAGCTTTTATGGAAATTTCTAGTGAAAGACCACAACTATTAATTTAATTTAACGTTTCGTTGAATTTTTTTTCGTAAATATTTAGGTTAAAGTATTTTTCGTTTCCAGGGCTTAGATATATTCGCAATGAGTCGGAAGCAAAAAATAATGTGTGTCTATAGGGATTAAACTCCATTTTACTTTCAATTACCCATATGCATTCATAGGGTAATGAAAGTATAGCACTCAATTAAAAAAATATATATATATATTTTGTTTGCATTTTTCCACGTTTTGGAACATTCTAATTTCAAAAAAGTTATCTAGAAAAACGTTTGTCTGTGTGTACGTGGTCAGCATAACACCCGAACAAATTGACCTACGATGTTCAATCCTGGTATGCAGATTGGTGATGGCACTAGGACCTACTATTAAGGTTTTCGTCAAAATCGCGCATGAGCATAAGGTAGCTGCCATTGAAAAAACCATGTTTTGTCAGTAATTGCTAAAAAACGCTGTGGTAATGCCTCTTGAGGTGTCCTAAGCATCCCCACCTCCGAAACTCCAGTAAAAATGCTTTAATGGCGTTGAAAGAGAAGTTGAAAAATGAATGCCTTTAACACAGAGTTCTCTTTCCTTGAGTGTACCTCATCGACAATCGTTTTATCTGCTATCCTCAGTTACACTTACAAGAATGGATAATATATGAGTTATCGAAAAGTATACAGCCGAAATCCTCATCATATTTTTTTTTCTTTTTCTTTTTGCATGCAAAAGAATTATCTAAAAAAATCACGCCAAACTCACTATTTTTGCTAAATGAATGATGAAAATATAAAAACGGTAAATGACACAAATACGCGTCAGTATTATAGTTTAATTGAAAGATGTGCGATGCTCCACACTCCTATTTAAGATTAGTGTGTATAATCTGTGTTATTTGAAGTTGCGAGGAAATACCTAATCTTAACGAATACACTTTAAATACATGGTGATCTATTACCAACAAACATCTGAAATATAAATAAATCATGAATATTTGAAGGTGGAACGATGCGCTTTTCCCTGAAAATAGTGTTTCCAAAAAAAAAGAAGAAAAAAATGTTGAGGTTTTTCATCAATAAATGCACTTAATGTATTTATAGTGTTGGAATTTATACTACAGTAGATGGCGCTGAAGATATCTATTCTTCAAAGAGAAAAGGTCAGGTAGAGATATTTATGTCGATTTAGAACTGCTAAAATCATTCAGATTTCTATATAAGGCCCATTTGACTATAGAAAGAAAGAAAAACTCGTTACCCTGGTCCTTTAGCCCAAGGATATTGTTTTCAATGGGTCAAAAGTATGGTCCGGTGTCCGTCCCCACTTAATGTTTGGGAATACGAAGGAAAGACCTTGTGTGGGTATGCGACTGTTCCGCCTGCTTGTAATAAAAAGAGATGAAGGCTGATGTTGTTCTGTTGTATTGAGATATCGATGTTTCATAAAACTCAAATTAAGAAGGAAAAAAAAAAAAAAAAAACTTTGTAATGGGCTTAGACTGACGGCTCAGAGGAAACTGTCCATCGACCCGTAGCCGATTATCAGTCAAATTAAAGTTATACAACAGTTCATGTTTTTTCCTTTTTAGAGAAAATCTTTTTTTTTTTTCCCCCTCCTTTTAATCACCCATATGTATCATAGGGTAATGAAAGTATAGCATTTGGTAAAAAAAAAAAAAAAAAAAACATTTTTTTTTTTTTTTTTTTTTTTTTGCATTTCTCCTCGTTTTGGAACATCCTGATTTAAAAAAAAAAGTGATCTTAGAAAAAATGTGTGTTTGTGTGTGTGTGTGGTCTGTGGTCAGCATAACTACCGAACAAATTGACCTACGATGTTTGAATTTAGTATGAGGGTTAGTGGTGGCCATGGGATCTACCATTAAAGTTTTTGTCAAAATCGCTCATGCGCATAAGGTAGCTGCCATTGAAAAAAATCATGTTTTTCATTAATTGCTAAAAAACGGCTCTAACGATTTTGATCAAAACCGCTGTGGTAATGCCTTTTAAGGTGTTATAAACATACGTTCTCTTTCCATGAGCATACCTCATCAACAATCGTTTTTTCTTCTCCTCTCAGTTTCGCTTATAATAAAGGATAATATAAGGATTACCGAAAAATATATCGCCAAAATCACCACTTTGGCGAATTTTATATGTATTATATATATATATATATTAACCCATACAAGAATTATCGTAAAATATATATATCGCCAAACTGACTACTTCGTCTAAAGGAATGATGAAAATATAAAATAGGTAAATGACACAAATCCACTTCAGTATTATAGTGTAATTGAAAGTTGTGCGATGTTCCACACCCCTAGTTTTCTTTTCAGTTGCCTGGGAAATCCGCAGTCTCACTTCAAGAATGCGTGAATTGTCAATTTTTCAAGTAACCCTTTACTTTTGAACGCCCTATATGTGTCAGATGTTACCCAAAATATCTCCACTAGCTCTCTTTACATGTTAAAAAAACCCAATTATTTCCTCCACCTCTCTACTAAGATCCACCTCTCTACTACTAATCTCCATTTCTCAAGTAGGCCCTTTTCTCCCAGCTTTTCTTTAAAAACAACTCGGAAATTATTAAAGGTTTAACTCCCACTCTTTGGAATATAATTTAAAAGTAAATTCGTTTTTCTTGAAAACATGAAAATAAAAAAAAAATTATTTCACCTGCAAAAGAAACCTGTTTAGGTGATTTTTACGTTTTGTTCCATGATTTATGAGTAAGAAAAGTTAAATTTTTTTGCGCGTTGCTATAAAAATGACATTTTAAGTACCTATATCGATGATTTGGGTTGGTTGGTTGGTTGAACTCCCGGCTGGGAGTGGAAAGGAAGGACTTTGTGAACTAGCACCTTCATATGAAAGAGAACCAACTCTCTGGAACAGGTTGAGGTAAAAAAAAAAAAGAAGAAAAAAAAAAGGGGGGGGGGGGGATTGTTAAATCATTTCGGTGAAGAAGAAATTTTGTGATGTTGCCATTTCAATGCTTTCTCCGGATGAGGAAGTGGATCTCCCGAACGAAACTTTTGTTACTCAAATAAAATACCTATCAATGATTTTAAAATGAAATTCATTTGACTGGAGTTGCCAACATTAATTTTTATATGTGTTAAAAATATTTTTTGTACTTGTTTATATAAAATATTGTATGCTACACATGAGAAAATACTTTTTCGAACTCGGTAAATTATTTCACTCGTGCTAATTCACTCGTCAAATAAGCAAAGCTTGGCGTCCACTACCGTTAAGCAGAGCAGAGTAGAGCAGATCAGAGCTGAGTGGATTAGAGCCAATTACAAGGCTGTCAATGTCTACTATAGCACGAGCCTCGAGCTACAATGCACGTTGACAGCTTTGTAATTGGCTCTAATCCAATCTACTCTACTATGATCTGCTCTGCTCAGCGATAGTGGACGCCAAGCTTTACCTCGATTGAAAAAGTATTACTTTCCCTCTTAGTTGCATAAATTACTATTTAAACCAACAGTAGATTCAGCACCTTTTCACTCTAAGCCGCCATTAGCCTTTTCTAAGAAAAATTAAGTAACATATTTTAGTATTGACTGGGCGGTTATCTGCTTGTTTTTCTGGAATAAATCTACTAGGAAAAAGAAAACATGAGAGAAAAACTTTTTTTTATGAATGAAAAAATTCATTGTTATTAAATAAAATTACTGGATACAAAACGAGTTTTCTGAACAATTCACCACTTAATAAAAGGGATGCAAGCTCACTTTGGCATGCAAGCTAATTTCAATATCATCGTATAAAGAGGAGCATCTACTAAAATTTTTCAATATTGGAATCTTCCGCTAAGATAATTTAAGCAATGATCCTATTAATATGCGGGCTTTTAATATGCATTCTTTAAAAACCTTAATCCGTAAAGCAAAGCTTGTCACGAAAAGAGGTAAAAGTCAAATGATGCGTTTTAAATTGACTTCGCAAGCCATGAAAGAGGAAACAAAATTTTATAACATTCTTAATATAAGAAGGAAGTATAAAACACATGAAAGCCGGTCACCTGAAAAATTAATTTGGTAATATTTTATCGATTTTTAGTCATTTTAAAATAACTCTTTAAATATTAAAATTGTACTCTGAGTCACTTTCTGCTTAAAACTTTCCCGTTTGCTGGTTTTAGTAAAGATTAAAACTAATTGCTTGGCCGTGTGATGGTTTGATGCTGAGCATCCACTATACAAGCAAATCAAAGCAGAGGAGAGTTGGTAAAATAATCCGCCAAGTAAGCTCCCAGGTTTGTACTTGTTGTTGACGTTCATTAGGTGCATATCAGAGCAGAGCGGGCTCGGCGGATCACAGTGGAGATAACTTTGAACATGCGCTGTTACGTTTTTAATTCAATTGTGTTGACCACACGCGTACAATTGTTTCTTCATTAGATACTAGTAAAGACAACTTAAAGCTTGGCGTCCACTATCGCTGAGCAGAGCAGAGAGGAGTGGACTAGAGCCAATTACAAATCTGCCAACGTCTATTGTATAGCAAGAGCCTCGTGCTACAATGGACGTTGACAGTCTTATAATTGGCTCTAATCTAATCCACTCCGCTCTGCTCTGCTCAGCCATAGTGGACGCCAAGCTTAAAACATCTGCTTTATAAATCAGTTAAGTAGAATTTAATAATATAACCCATGAAAAAATTATATTTATTACCAAAATGCTGTTTCTGTTGCCAGCTTGGTTAGAAAAAATATATGTCTGTGGTCAGCATAACTCCTGAACAAATTGACCTACGATGTTCAAATTTGGTGTGCGGGTTGGTGATGGCACAGAGACCTATCATTAAGGTTTTCTTCTAAATAGCGCATGCGCATAAGGTAGCTGTCATTGAAAAAACCATGTTTTTCAATGTTTGCTCAAAAACGGCTCTAACGATTTTGATAAAAATCGTTGTGGTAATGCCTCTTAAGGTGTTCTAAACAGCCCCACCTCCGAAATGCTCGTAAAAAAGACCCAAACAAGAATTATGGTAAAAAATAACGCCAACCTGGCAATTTTTGCTAAATGAATTATGAAAATATAAAAACGGTAAATGACACAAATTGATATTATAGTGTAAATGAAGGCTGTGCGATGTTCCACACCATTAGTTTACATTGTGTTTTATTTCATTGCGTAGTACTTAATTATTTATAAGGGTAAAAAGAAGATTTTTGAACTATATGTCGCAAAAAAATTCATCAGAATTTTAATTCCAATTTTGCTGTATGAACTTTTCATCAAAATATGGTAAATGGACTCCAAGTATATCAAAGTTCCACTCCTTTAGTTTTTTTTTTTTTTTAATTAAGAATCCAAAATGTAAAACATCTACATAGTTTCTCAAACATTTTCAGAATGAAACTACTCCAGTAATGAGTTTGTTTGAATACCAAGTGACGAAGGCAACTAGTCATAATTAAGAGAGTCGTGAAAATTTCTCCGGAAAGATAGTAACTGTAGAGTTAAACTTTCCAGGATATTTCTGAAAACTTAAAATAAATCTCTTGAGTTAGGTATACATACAATTGAGATGATTTTCTTTAATTTTTAGGTTATAATTTCAAACTTTTTGGCATTATATCAGAATTAAAAATGATGCATTTTTATGCATAAACTTTTTTTTCCCGTTAATTTTTTAATCAGCTAATTGCAATTAAAGTGACTAATTAGGACATTATTAGAACATACATAAATATACTTGTAATTAACTTAGAGGTATGATTTTTGTTGCAAATAAAAGATATTATATTGATGGATGTTCCTATGGAGAATTTTTGATTTGACTTCAATATTTATTTAATTATAAATTTTTAAATATAAAGTTTTAAAAAATACACACTTTTTAACAAAAAAAGTAAGATTAAAATATGCATAAAAATGTGTTTATAACAATATATATTAGAATCCCAATAGAAAACACATTCACAGCCATTGTCTACAAAACACAATTAGAATTTTGTAAATCGGACCATTTATTATAAAGTTATGACCGTTGGCGTAAAGTCACATAACACCAAAATGTAATTCTTCAGAAAACGCGTTTAAAGTTTACTACAAACAAAAAAAGTGTGATACAAAACAGGTTCCAAAACCAACTGTAATTTAAAAAGTAATTTGAGTCTCAGAAAGAAAATGGTATCATTTTAATAGTAATGAATTCGGGAATATTTTAAAACAAAAAAACAAAAACGCAGACTTAAGTAAAATTTCGCAATTCTTAATGTATATGTATACCTTAAATAGCTGTTCACATATTTATCAATTTTACTGACTATGACGTTTTACAAAATGAGCGTTGTTTAATAATTCTAATTGTTTTAGACATGCATTAATTTTTTCAGAAACTTTTTACTTTCAACTACCCATTTGTTTACATAAGGTAATGAAAGTATAGCATTCGGTAAAGAAAATCGATTTATTTGCATTTCTTCATGTTTTGGAACACCCCCTGATTTAAAAAAAAGTGTTCAACAAAATATTTATGCGTGTGTGTTCGTGGTCAGCATAATTCCCAAACAAATTGATCTACGATGATACAATTTTGATTTCGTGTTAGTGGTAGCCATGGGACGTACCATTAAGGTTTTCGTTAAAACCCCGCATGCGCATAAGGTTGAAATCATGAAAAAATCAATGTTTTTCAGCAATTGACAAAAAAAAAAAAAAAAAAAGAGAGAAAAAAAGAAACGCCTCTGACGATTTTAATTGAAATCTCTGTGCTAATGCTTTTTAAGGTGTTTTAAATGTCCCCACCTTCAAAATTCCCGCAGAAATGCGCAAAAAAGAGTAAAAAGCTGAAAAACAAGTACCATTAACACAAAGCTCTTTGAACAGAGGATCGCATATCAAAGATTGATTTTTTTCTCTTTCATGCAGATGAAAGGACAATGTAATGTATATCGAATAACATGGCAAATTTCCCCATCTTGGCGTTTTTTTCCCCCCATGAAAAAATTACTACCCAAAATATCGCCAAACTGACCATTTTTATTTAAATGAGTGAAAATATGAAAATGCTAAAAAAGCCATAAATTTTAATGTAATGACAAATATTGAAGTGTCATTGAAAGTTCTGCGATGTTCCACACCCCTAGTTTGTTTCCAAACAAAGGTGAAACCATAAGAAATTTTTCGATCTCAAAGTCTACTTTAAAATAGACTCACGCGCGAAGAGAATGAATAATAAAATGGCTATATACTATAAAGATGTTCTCAGAACTCCTTGATATATGCGTAGGAGTTCTCACTTTCTGATATATATTTGCTATAGGATTTATACCTTCTGCGAAAAATAGTCTTTCATATCGATCCACTGAAAAAAAGTATTCTGGTGAATTTAAATATGGGTGAAAACTGTTTGAAAGTATGTAATGGGTATTGTTCCGAATAAAATATTATACCCATTAACGACGCTTAGTAAGAAAATTTGCCAAAAAACATTTTAGATTTTTTCTTTGCCCGTAAATTGAGATTGTGGTACCTCTTATAAGGGATGTTCTTCTTATAATCCTCATATAAGGGGGTCTGGGACTCAAAATTTTAAAAATTCTCAGAAAAACTTTTATTGTAAAAAATAATACAAATATTTTCAAATAAATTGGCATAAAATTTTTGCTTCTATCATTAGTATAACTTGAAATATTTAAGTTTTCGCTACATGGCAACTGTATCTCAGACATACTATCTTGAAACTTTGAAACGGTTTTTCGCTGGGATGGCTTTTTGTCCCTTTTTTGAGTTTAAATTAATATAACTTAACAACTACTTGTTATAAATCTATGAAACTTTTCACTATTATTTTTCATATATATTTCTTTAATTTGTCTTCAGGAATTACGTGTTTTTTTATTTTACTTTTTCATTAAAAAATTGTGGAGCTTAGCATACTATGGACTTTATACAGTTTTTGCACGATATATTTTTAAAAAAATTTCCAATTACTTTATTGAAAAATAACGAAAAAGATTTTTTATATGAATTATAAGAAGTAAAATGTATGCAAAAATGAAGTGATTTTTTAAAAAAGTTTTTTCAGATATATCAAAATTAAGAAATATCAAAATTTTTAAGTTTTTTAATTTTTAAAAAAAATTTAAATTGGAAAATTTAAAATAGTTTTTTTAAGTTTCAAAGCATCATACATTCTTGCATAAAAAATTTCAGAAAAGTAATTCTAAAAATAAAGAATTTAGAATTTTGAATCCTAGACTCCCTTAAAAATCATAAAAATAATTTTCCGAAAAAAATCGGGAAAATTCAAAATTTACTTTAAATGATCTAAATAAACAAGGTATAGGATAAAAAGTCTTTGCTTTTAACTATTTCAAAGTCGTCTTTAACCCTATATCATCCATTGTTAATCTGTGTTTTTTAATGACAGTGTTACAATTTAGGGTCTCGTACTTAAAAATGCACAAGCACATGTCGGGCAATAAAGAAATGATGTAGTGTGTCTCTTATTTACATAAAATATGTTAGTATTGGAATTTTCATTGCACAAGAACTGTGTTACACCGAAACGTTATAACCGTAGACAAGGGTTACTTTGGGACTGACAGAGTAATTGATTGACGAGGTGTAAGATTGGCAAACCGATGAAATATTTTTATCAGGGTATCACTGGTCGTAGAGTAAAATTTGAAAAAAGTAGGTTAACTTCATATAACACCATAGTCTCATTAACCTTCCTTAATATATGATGACAGGAAACCTCAAAAAGTGTCCAGCAGTTACCCTGGTCTACGGTAGCATATATGCTAAAAATGAGTCGGCATTGCGTTGATCTTGTAGCAGGGCCTGCGCTAGGGGTGGGCAAACCGGACCTCTGCTCGGGGCGGCAACCCAACCTTAGGAGACGGCAAATGGGCTGTAAAATTAACTAGTTTATGAAGAAAATAATTAAGCAAAAATTCAAATGAATACTTATGAAAAATTAATAGGTGGTATTTTAATAAAATTTACTTTTAAGTATAGGTACCCACTCACTTCAAAAATTCTCAAGCATGAGAACGACATAAGAAGGTTGAGGTATGTAGTTTTTAAATAAAAACACATTTTGAAAAATGAGTAGAGTTTTCGTGTATAATAGACCAAATCCAAAACCGAACCAAAAATACAGAGCAATATAGATAAAATATCAAAATATTTCAAGGAAACCGCTCATAAGATATTATCTTATGACTCGCTCAAAACATTCTCAGAATTAAAAGCGAGAAAAAAACATTTTTAAGTTTAACTGTATTTTTAATAATTTTATTTTTACAAAGTTCTATAATTTGTTTTACTATCTTTTTAATACATGCATGTTATAATTATATACTTGATTTGGGTACTTTCTTTTTTTTTCTGTGTAACCTTAATTTCAATTTAGTGTCAAAATCATAAATCAAGAAAGTTGTAGTTTTGACAGATCAAAACATCAAAATTTTTAATACCTTTTTTTTTTTTTTTTTTTTTTTTTTTTTTTTTTTTTTTTTTTTAGTGGTACTAAGGTACTAAGCGCGGGTAGGGTATAGGTTATCTCTTTTAATTTTTGTTATAAAGGTTCGGCATTTTACCTTTTTGGCCAGGACGGCGAAACTGCTAACGCCAGCTCTGCTTGTAGTGCTGTTTGTGTGTCTAACTTGTGGAAAATCCCCAGATTGTCTACCATTAAAGTTGTATATACTGAGCCGCTACTTTTTAAAAACCTCCTAAACGGCAACAGCTCTCGTCATATAAATTACACTCAATGATTAACTCATTAAAGACGACTTTTAAATAGCAGAAAACAATTACTTTTTATCCTATACCTTGGTTATTTAGATCATTTAAAGTATGTTTTGAGTTGTTCAGATTTTTTTGAAAAATTATTTTTATGATTTTTAAACAACTCCAAATGGAACCACAATCTCAATTTATTAGCAAAGAAAAAAGCTTTAAGTTCAATTGGCAATTTTTTTTTTTTTGCCAACCACTTTTAATGGGTTAAAATATTATCGACTGAAGTAACTTTGGGATTTTTTTCTTCAGGTTTTTTTGATGATGTGTCATAGAGATAGCTTTCTTTCAATATATGGACATCATTTTAGTTTACATCCAATGGTACTCTGATTAAATTCCTTGATCTCCTTTCCCAATCTAGCTCTATGAATTGGGATAACTCTGGAAAAGTACCGGTTTTGCTTAGAAACACTAGGAAAAAATCAATTTGTCCCAATATCAAAAAGAAGGACCAATTATCAAGAGGTTTTATTTAATTTTTGTGGAATAATTTTACAAATTAAATTAATAGTTTGAAAACATTACGATTTCCAAATAACATAATTGTTTAGAAAGTATAGACAGTTTTAGATTTAAAGGTTACAAACATTTTAACATAAATAAATTGTTTAAATAAAATTAAAAATTGTAATAGTTTTTGAACTTCTGAAATTTCCCGTCGCCAACTTGAGTAGGGTGGCTGATTTTACTGGGCTTAGCTGTCCGTTTCCAGTAATTAGCAGACTTCTTCATGGAGGAGATGAGGACTTCGTCATTATTTTATCTCAATAATCCGTACTGGATAAAATCACCCTCGTATCGCACAGAACTTAGCCACCCACCATAAGGTTCTGGAGTAAACTTTAAGAGAAGAATAAGATTTGCCAAACCTAAAAAGTACAGGGTAATTCAAAATCAACATAGCGATTACAAACGGCTAGTACTATTTTTTGAAAAAGCATTTATCGATAAGATAACACATAATGTTGACGGAAATTAATAGTTTGAAAACATTACGATTTCCAAATAACATAATTGTTTAGAAAGTATAGACAGTTTTAGATTTAAAGGTTACAAACATTTTAACATAAATAAATTGTTTAAATAAAATTAAAAATTGTAATAGTTTTTGAACTTCTGAAATTTCCCGTCGCCAACTTGAGTAGGGTGGCTGATTTTACTGGGCTTAGCTGTCCGTTTCCAGTAATTAGCAGACTTCTTCATGGAGGAGATGAGGACTTCGTCATTATTTTATCTCAATAATCCGTACTGGATAAAATCACCCTCGTATCGCACAGAACTTAGCCACCCACCATAAGGTTCTGGAGTAAACTTTAAGAGAAGAATAAGATTTGCCAAACCTAAAAAGTACAGGGTAATTCAAAATCAACATAGCGATTACAAACGGCTAGTACTATTTTTTGAAAAAGCATTTATCGATAAGATAACACATAATGTTGACGGACGTAAATAAATTTTGAATTTCTGTCTACATTCTGTGTCAATCTTATCGATAAATTCTTTTTCAATAAATAGTTATAGCCATTTGTAATTGCTATATTCATTTTGAATTACCCTATAGAATACAGAAAAAAATATTTTCAAACAATTTTTGGTCTTCAAGAGCACTTCGGTGCATTTGTTAATCATCAATGCTTTAACATAGATTTTTCTTCTGAAATATTAAGCTCGTTTTTCCCCAGTGAGTTGATTTTATTAAGCCGGTGACGCATTTTTGTCACCACTTAAAATTTATGTAAAATCAAGTTGAACCGGAATATTTGTTTTTATTAAAATATTGCTTTTTGCAGCTAGCAAGCATGTACAATTTGGCGACATTAAATAACTGAAATCTTTCTTAAGGTTGATATAGCATGACAAGACTCTTTCAATTTGGAGATATTTTATAAATAAAAATATCGCAAAGTAAACGAGTTTAGTAAGGAACTGTTCAAGAATTCAATTTTTAAACGATATTTCTCTTCGAAGCCATGATATGAATTCTCCATCGCAGAGGAATGTCCTTAAATTAGCCTTTAAGAAATTAAACATTAACTGACCTCGAGCTTTTAAAAGCTTAAGGCATACATATACTACACTGTTAAAAATTTTGTTCCACCTTGCACCAAAAATTGGTTCCCATTTAGCTGCCACCAACATTTGGTGCTTAGTTTCACAATTTAATGGTGCAACCTCGGACCGTAAGCACCATTAAATCGCGAAACTAAGCACCAAATGTTGGTGGCAGCTAAATGGGAACCAAATTTTGGTGCATGGTGGACAATTTTTTTTAACGGTGTAGGGTGGGCTGAAAAACATTTTTTTTTCCCGAAATCGCTATTCTAAGAGTGCGGAAAGGGTTCTCTTTGGGTTTAATAAACACGGTGTAAAATATTTTTTAATTGGATAATATCTTCTACCCAGCATCGCACATGAATTTTGGAAATTTGGGTACAAATTGGCAATTTTTACTCGCCGTAGGAAATATAACTATTTTTCAATATTGCTATTCTAATAGTAAAGAAGAGGTGCCCACTGGGTGTAATAAGAAAGGTGTAAAACGTTTTATCGATAGCATAATGTCTTCTATTCCAGCATCGCAATTGAAATTTTGCAATTTTTGAAGAAAAGTACACTCTTTTTATGTGTCATAGCAATAAACCAAACATGAGCAATAGATGAGTACAAACACTGTTTATTGCTGTATAATATTTTACAATTGATTTATACTGCCTGAAAACTATTATATAACTGTTGAGTCGCAATAATTAATATAATACTTATTAAGAATATTGTATCCATGGAATGTAATGACATGCCAATACCAAAATTTTACTTACACTTAATCAGCAAGAAGAGGCTTGAAATCAGTCTTATGGTCGTATTCAGACGTAATTGATCGGGAAAATAATGTAGATCCAATAAACCCGTCTCTACTTAGAAACCCCTAAACCTTAGCGGATGCTTCAACTGCCTGTGTGTGACATGGAAAATGAACAAAGCCCCATTCTGGATTTTTCTTATCACTCACAATAGAGCTAAATACGGTAGTGGATATCAGGAAAGATTGGTGGAGGAATAATAGTAATTAATGACCAGTTAATCATTTTCGTATAAAATTCATTTCGTATATATTTCATTTTCGTATATATTTCGTATCGGGTGGTTCGAAAAATATATATATATATATATATATATATATATATATATATATATATATATATATATATATATATATATATATATATATATATATATATATATACATATATATATATTTGTGAAACGCAAGAAGTGAAAAAGTTGATACACATCTTGATAAAAGAAACTGTAAAAAAGTTTTGAAAAAATAAATAAATAAATAATATCTTCCGATCACGCATTCACCTCAAAGTTTGAAAAAAAAGCAAAAAAATAACTATTTTTCCTAAATATTTTAAAATTTCTAAACGTTATATATTTGAAAGGCAGTAGTCTGTAGTGTGTTGTGAAAGTGTGGTATAACACAAGAAAACACTATTTTATGCATTTTTAAAACATATATTAATAATTATAAATACTCAAAAGTAAAAAATTTTGTAAGAAATAATGATTTTTCTGAAAATGGGTAATAATGTTATTTCTTAATTTTTTTTTTTAAACATGCTATTATTCATTTTGTTTACTTTTTCTCGAGCTTTCTATCACAGTGATGCACTTTGAAGGAAACTTTTGTAGAAGAGTCAGGCATTATAGATCTTTTAAAAAAAAAGTGTTTTCCTAACGTCAGCACCACCCACATTTTGTCTTGTCTCTCTACATAAGCATTCCACAGCTTGTGAGTGACAAGGAAACGAGTTGAAGTCTGATTTCAATGGTCCCTAGTAGCACAGAAACGCTGGCCAATTTTCCCAGACAAATGTTAATCCCGATGTGAAAAGTTGGGAATTGTTCGTTGGAAACAATATTAGCCAATCTCGTCCAATTCTGGATAAAATATAGAAAAGGTTTTGGATACGCCGATGCATAGTTTTAAACTTGGGATATTGCATATATGAGAAACAAAACTATGTAGAGATTTTGGTTGGTTGGTTGTTTTCAGATTATCTGGCGCCGTCAGCAACACAAGGGCTATAATGCGCCGAAACATTCGTCATTAGACAAACCAACATACATTTACAAACACCCATGCCTTACACGGGACTCGAACCCGCAACCTCGCGGTCTAGAAGCTAGCACGCTAACCACTATACCGTTTGATCGGAGTAGCTGTTTTGACTTGTTTGTTTGCTGAAAAATCATGTATTTTGGAACTATGCTCGGCCAGACTAGCCAATCTTCTAGTCTTCCCCTATTTCCTCCAATACAGCTGTGCTACCTCGGATACACCAGTCTTTACTAACTAATGTTCGTTTCTTACTCTTAACAAAGAAGGAGTCCTATTACAAGCATTCCAATCAATTATGTCCCCATAATCAGTGGCAATAAAATTAATATTGGTTGACTTGAAATGCCTGATTATCTCTCTCTATGAAAGTTCTCGAAATTTCAGTACCCAACGCCTCAGTTCTCTTGCATCTCTCCTTTCGTACAAAATCATTGAGAAAACAAATTTGTTGGGTGAGGGAAGGAAGCATTTCGTTCAGTAACCAAGTTTTTGAAACTTTCAGTAAATATTCAGGGAGGTATCGAAACAATCGACTTGCCTCATATATGTTCTTAGGTCCTTCAGAAAATTTACTTTTTTTTTTTATTTCAAAATCAGTGAGGCATGTAATAATTTAAAATAAAGAATACAACTTGCTTGAGTTCATCCAATGGTTTGCATTCACTCGCATATACTTTAAGTACTCTGTTTTCTGTTGTTAGCTATCTGGAGTGTGAAAGGGGATTGGGTTTGCGAGCTGCCAATTCATTGGCCTGATTTAATCTCTGCAAAAATATCAAGAATACTGATATGTGCCCAGTACTTTCTCTCAGCTTGAAGAATTGAACATTCAACACGTAAAAAATCAGTTGAGAGAAATTTTTCACAGTTCTTCAATTTTTGATCTATGAATTTTCAATTTTTGATATCACTGAAAGATGCTGGTCCTCTTGTAGCTATCTAAGTGTTTAAATAGATGTCTGAATGGTAGTTCATTGGAGTATAGGAGGCATCTATCCCAATTTAGTGGTCTCCCAACGTGCAATTTTATCTATCAGATTATTTCCAGCCAGTATTAATGGCAGTCCCAATCACAACCACGTGCGCTATGATCCAATAAATAAGCAAGTAAGTTTATGAGCTTTAAAGGAAGAGAATGCTCCACGAGAAAGACTACCCCAGATTGAAACCCGCCAAAACACAGTTTTTATCAATGTTTCAAAGGTTATGCGTGAATGATTATTATTGAATAATTACTAAATGGATTTTTTTCCAAGTTCTATCTACTTCATTCTACACAATACAAACTAAAGTGCCTCGATAATTTAGTGATTGGTGTATTCTACAAATAGATGGAAAAAGATTATTTTGTATTAATTTAAAACTTTGAAGTGAATGCTTGAAGTAAATAAAACAATTTTAACAAAAATATGTAAAAAATAACCTTAGTTTCCATTTTATAGAAAAATCATTTTTTTTTAACAAAAAATGTATTTTTGTATATTTCTAATTATTAATATATGTTTTAAAAATGTATTGAATAGTGTTTTCCTGTGTTATACCACCCTTTCACTACTCATTGCAAACTATTGCCTTTCAAATATATAACGTTTAGAAATTTTAAAAAATTTAGGAAAAATAGTTTTTTGTATTCTTTCCAAGCTTTGAGGTGAATGCGCGATATTATTATTATTATTATTATTTTTTTTCATTTTTTTTTTTCAAATTCATTTTAACAGTTTTTCTTACTAAGATGTGTATCAACTTTTTTCACCTCCATCCGTTTCAAAAATGATTTTTTTTTTTTAACCAACCTAATGTACAGACTTTATATTGGAGGATGACTCTCCAGACTTAAATATACGTTGTGCTACAAGTTTTCTGGTTGGCGGTCTACTTTCAGCCTTCAACATACACATAAAAACAAGCTATTCTCGAGATGAGCAAAGAACGAATTTCGACAAATTTCTGCATCAACAAAGTCCTTGAAGTCTTGACAAAAATACCTGTAAATAGAATTAATATTCCACACATGTTTACCTCCACCTTTCAGCGAGTGCTCAGTCTTTATATTACACCAATATGGAGTGTAAACTTCCATTATAAACTCAGCGATTTGTTTCAACTTCAAAGAAGGATTTGGAACTCCGTTCGCTGTTGTCAGTCAGCGTGAATGGGATAATGGACCATGGACGCTTTCTTAATCACACCGCTTGAAACATTTCTAGTAAGTACATTTAAACTTTGCTCAAGTCACGTCTATAAATTGTCGGTAACTCGCCGTTAATGATTTCGAAAGTTGTTTCTGGCAAAGTTTCGCATGTTAGGAGCACCTTTCCAATATTACCAGAATAGGATTTTTGGCCATTTTTTGTTGACCCATCCAACTTTTTAAACATATGCTACAGAGTTAGTTCATTAAAATGCTGGAGACTTATAATCCATTGCAAAAGTTTACCAAGTTCCAATTCCAAGCACAGACTTTACATCGGACTTCTATCGCCTATTGGGAAATGTGCCGTCACAGATAATTGTCAGAAGCTGGGAAAAATCTCTTGTGATCCTTTAAAAATATCCGATAATTATCATGATAATCTGTTTTACTGTCCCAAATGATGGACTTAAATGTGTTATGTAACGTAAACCTGATTCTTCAATAAGAGACAATTGTTCCTCTTTTACTTTTCCAGAGTATCTTTTAGTATCTACTATCTTTACGACCATCGAAATACAACCCCTTCAACGGTAATGCATGAGTTTATCTTAAAGCTTTAAATTTTAAATCCTTTCTAACTTCAGCTTTTATATTTATGATTTCCACATTTTGGACATTTTAATTTTTTCCATGTACTGATTTTTGATGGCATGTCTATTAACAAATCAATCAAACCAAAAGAAAGAAGAACGCAATTTAAAAACTCACATACACATCCGATTTCGTAGCTCGAACTAGTAGCAAAAGGTTGATCTTTTTACAGGTGCACACCCGCACAGATAAACCCAGTACATCCTTAGTTGCACCACGTAACACAACAAATTAAATTCCCAGATCTCTGCGAACAAGTGTAGAGGAATGCGAAACCTCCTCATTTCCTTTCACTTCCTGTCAGATACAGTATGAAATGGCAAAAAAAATCGCCGCCAACCTTAAAAAGGCGAAAACGACAGTAAGTATCAATTCTCTGCACAACTTCCAACGAAAAAGCCGAAATTGACTATTTTCTAGCGTGCTTCTGGAACTTCGCATAATTATACAAAAAATACCATTGATTCATCTTGGTAATAACTTTTAAAGAAAAAAAAATCGAGTACCTAGGATAAAAAGCAACTAAGAAAAAAAATATTGAAATTTCCAAAATGAAATAAAAAAACGAGTTCTAGCCCGTTTTTGATGTAAAAATTTAGACAAACGTCCAGACCTAACTAAGCTACAGATCTTCAATCGGATTAAATTATATGATTCAGAATGTTTCGACTTAAAATCCTACCTTGGTTTGAACTTCATTACATAATTCTTTCTATTTTTAATTAATTTAAAACCACTTTTTTTCATTTAAAAATTTGGCGATAGATACCGGTGATCAGCCTGTAATTGTGGTTCAGGTTAAATTCCAAGTCGCCAAACAGGTTTGTCATTAATTCGACGTTAGTTTGGCCGCCACGTTAGGGCTAATTGAGAATGACCGTAAAGAGGAATATGTTTTCTATAAATTGGATGTGTTATTTGAACTGTATGAAAATTTAGAGTGCGTAACTTTCAAACACATTCTATTTTCGGGAAATCTCCGTTGAAATGTTGAAAAATAAACGAAGAATATAAATAATCATATTTAGTTGCCAGATACTGGAATAAATTCGTAGTATAATAAAAGATGACGTCACAGTCAATACATTAGTACCGGACTAAGTGAAACACTCATTGCGATTGGTTTTTGGTTGGAATTGGAAAAATATTTTGTTATTCACATTGCGATTGGTTCTTGGTTGGAATTGGAAAAAGATTTTCTTTAAACTTAATAATTATCAAAGTACGTGACAATAATATTCATTCAGTTTCTAATTGATGATATATGTGTTTTCACAATGTATTTTTGATTTTACTAGAGTATAAGATTTACTAATTGGGTGTAACTCTGGTTTTCACTGTAACTGAACGAACTGCTTCTTTAAAAGTGTTTTAAAACTATTATGGCTAGGTAAGAGTTCATTACCACTTGATTTTGTTTCATCAAATTAGATTAATATGCCTTCAAAAGCGCAGCAAAATAAGCTAAAAAAAAAACCGTCAGATTTACGCAAAAAGGAAAGCTTCCGAATCAATCGCCAATTGCATAGAAGAAAAAGTAACTATCAAAAGACGTCTGTTTGAAGGTGTTGCTTCAATTACAAAACGAAAGGGAATAGACATTACACAGGATTCCGCTGTTTCTAATTTTGAAAGTTCTTTGAACTTAAATGATACTTATGTTCCTACAGAAGTTTCTTGTTCAGCTTCTTGTAAGATAGTCGACCAAAAAAACTTGTCATACATTATAGAGACTGAAAAGTTTAAGGCGCCTTTCGTCACAAAATTAATAGATAACGGATAAACTTGACTTACAAAATGCACAATTGACTGTAGATAAGCTAATTAAATGGGCGATAGCGTCTCGTAAAGAGCACGTAAAACATTGCGATCCAACTTGCATTTGATTAGGTATAAATTTAAGATACTGCTCACAAAATCTGCAATGTGCACTAATGCGGAAGATAAGTATAAGTCTTTGACTGGCGTATCTTTGCACACTTCTAGCACTGAACCGTTTTTCGCTGAGTCGACCTACAGGGATTTCGCTGATTGCATATTCTCGATACAAGTAAGCGTAGACGGAAAATGCTAGAACTTATTTGAATCTGCTGTTGAGGGCGGTATACCTAACAAGAAGTGGAAATGTAATCCACAACTATGCAACATTAATAAATGTTATTGAAATTAACCAGTATCATGCACAATATATCCTCGAAAACCCTATATCAATCAAATCACTTAAGTTTATCGCAAAGTTAAGTTTGGCTGCATCATTTCGCCAAATGCTACGATGCAGTGAAGAACTTGAAAAGTACATCATAAATCAAGGACAGAGAGAAAAAAAAATGATGAAATGGAAAAAAGCGGGAGAGGGGGGGGGGAGGGATAAAAAAAAGATGTTACCACTGTCTTAAAAAAAGCTCTGATATCTCCCCAAAAAACTTTTGAAAAGTAGAAAAACCGCCAACCTCAAAAACACAAAAAACTTTCTAGCAAGAAAAAAAATCATACACATAATCAAAATTTGCAGCTACAAACACAGTGATATAAAAAAAGGCCAACCTCTGATTACAGCTCTTGGTTGTGACTCACTTAACAATGTACGTTTACTTAGTTTATTTTTAAAATTTAAGTTCCGCTCCCATAAAAATTTACGCTGCTTGAGGTTGGCGCCCGTCTTAATCACTAAACTTTGCAATTCACCACACAGTAAAAACTTTCCGAAATGTATGTATGAATCAAACAAAAGCTTACCACAAACACATCTGTTTTCTACAATTTAAAAATCCTTCATAGAGATTCCAATACGAGCTTTTCAGCACAATTTCTCTTTACCATTTCGAAAATTACATTTACGTGAACTGGAAAATTTACACTACATTGAAATTTCCTACTCATCCAAATAAAATCATTCCTCCTCCAATATTTGTCCATGAATTAGTTTAAATGCAAACATTGTCAAAATTCCGACGACGGGCACCAACCTCAAGCAGCGTAAATTTTTATTTGAGCGGAACTTAAATTTTAAAAATAAACTAAGTAAACGTACATTGTTAAGTGAGTCACAACCAAGAGCTGTAATCAGAGGTTGGCTTTTTTTTATATCACTGTGTTTGTAGCTGCAAATTTTGATTATGTGTATGATTTTTTTTTCTTGCTAGAAAGTTTTTTGTGTTTTTGAGGTTGGCGGTTTTTCTACTTTTCAAAAGTTTTTTTGGGGAGATAGACATCTCTTCCGTAATATTAGAAAAATAATATGGAAAAATAATTATATTTCATGTGCTGAGAAAAAATTGCCAATTTTAACCAAATTTCCAAAATTCAACTGCGATGCTGGGGCAGAAAATATTATCCAACCAAATATAATATTTTACACAGTGTTTATTGAACCTAAAAAGAATCCCTTTCCGCACTATTAGAATAGCGATTGCTTAAAAAAGTGTGTTTCAGCCCACCCTAACGTATACCCTAGAATTTTTATGTTTTTTTAGTTCTGAGTTAAAAAATCCAATTCTTCTTTACAGTAGTTCGAAGGTGTATCTTTAAAATCATTTCTTAAAAAATTCAAATTTCGCCAATTGTTAATTTGCTAATTAAGATGCAATTAGCTAAGCAGCCTTTTTTTCAAAAAAAGATACATCAAATTCTAATTTACTTACAAAGGCAATTCCACTTGGAAATCATTCGAAATATTATTATTCATGTTTTGAAACTCAATTGAGATTTTAACGTAGAATAGTTTTATTTTTACAATTTTTTTGTGTGTGAAAGCATGAAAAAAATCAATATTTTGAATGAATTTTAAGATTTATAAATCATTAAAAAATCAATTTCTCAACCAATTTTACATAATTGAGTTTCAAAACATCTATTATATTATATCGATTACTATGATATAAATTTAATAATTGAACATTTTGTTGTTGAATTATCATTGTTTGAATAAAGCTTGACATAATCAAAATACAGTTAGTTAGAAAACATATTTAAAGTTTTAGAAGCCTAGTACCTAACAGAGGTAGTACCTACCTATAATTAATTGAGGACTAGAAATGGAAAATGGTCTGGGTACCGAAAAAATCGAAAATCTCTTTTTTACGGAAAAATGCCCTAAGACCAAGTTAAACAAACTGGAGAACTCCCAAAGTGCGAACTCCAGTAGCAATAGTTCAAATTCAATCTGGTACTTGGACATTGTCTTAAGTACCAATGCGAATGCTTTTCATTTTTCGGCTCACCTAAAAAATTTTCTTTTTTGGACTTAAGTCGTTTTCTATTTCTAGTCCTCAATAGTATCTTAAAAAATATTAAGGTATAATATTATATATATATAAAGATGAACTGTCGTCGGACATCAGTATAACTACAGCTTCATATTCCTGCCGCGCGATAGCATCACATTTAAAGTATACATTAAGGATAATAGCGACCCAAGATTAAGATTAGATCACTCAGTTCATCACTGAACATGTCTACTTTGCCACATTTCTGTTTATAAAATATCCCCAAATTGTTAGAGTTTGAATGCTTCCTCCATAAAAAAAATTAAGTTATTTTTTCCCTTCACACTTCTTTATAAAGTTTTCTAGCAAATAATTTTTTTGGAAGTAAGAGTTTCTGTTTTGTTCTGCCGTGAGTTTTGTTATCATACGCCATCAACCTTAAAAGAGATTTCAGTTATTTAATGTCACTAAGTTTTACTTGCTTGGTGACTGCAAAAATAAATCTTATCGTGAAAATAAATATCCCGATGCAACTTGATTTAACTAGTGATGTGGCATAGTGACAAAAATGTGTGGCCTGGTTGCGATAATGTCAAGTCACTGAATGACAAAGAATTTTAGATTTCTTCTGAAGTTAAATACTTCAGAAGAAGACTATGTTCAAAGTATTGGAGATGAACAACCTTGCGCCGCGGTATTGAGCTTGAAAACCAAAAACTGTTAGAAAATATTTTTTTCTATATTCTACTCTCTCTCACTCTTTTTTTTTTTTTTTTTTCGGTAAACATAACCAATCTTATTGCGGAGAGTTTTCTCTGAAAATTTCCTTTAAAAAAAAAAAGTCGTTTCTCTCTGAGTTTCAAATAACTCTTTAAAGTCCAAGAGCCGTGGTTTAGTGCAGAATAACACTTGTTTCTGCCATGGCAGAACAAAACAGAAACTCTTACTTCCAAAAAAATTATTTGCTAGAAAACTTTATAAAGAAGTGTGAAGGGAAAAAATAACTTAATTTTTTTTATGGAGGAAGCATTCATTGCCTTTCTTTTTAAGAGCTTCAAAAACCTATTCATCGTTCATTGAACTTCCAAAGTACTTGTTAAGCAAAATTGTCTGGGAAAATCATTTGGTTTATGTTCTTGAATTCGTGAATAACTTCAACTTTGAATGCTTTTTCGGCTGAATGAAATAAGAAAATGAGGCAGTAATTGAGTGCAGGACGAGCACCCCCAATTTTCTTCGAAAGAAGTATTTTCGAGAAAAATAAGAAGCGGCCTTATTAGGGAGACCGCAATGGAGACATCACCCGATACATACGTGACATGAAATAAAACCCTTTTTACGACAAATTCGTACTCTCTCTTATTTTTTTTTTTTTTTTCCTTTTATAAGATGAAATACAATTAGGATTGTTTTTAGGAAGATGCCTTTGAAAGTGTTCTCCATTTCTGAAAATAGTTGTCCCTAGGAAATGTAGTTAGGATTGTTGAGTAAAAACTGCCTATTTGCTTCATTAAACAACTCTTGATGTTTGATATTGTTACGAAATTTCGCAGAAAAATTGATGACATAGTTTTTGCTAAATAAAAAATATTACTTGTTCTTCTTTCGATGGCTCATAAAACTTCTACGAAAATCGTTATCAAGCTTCAACAAATGATTCGAACTTCGGTACTTACAACTTCGGATATCAGCAATAATTCACTCACAACGAAAGTAAACAAAAGCTCAAATTCTTTCAAAGCAGCGTTTAAAACTCGAATAAACCACGATTTTATGCCACGGTCGCATTTATAGGAGCGCATGGGAACTTTCTCAAAAAAATCCAGTCTACCGATCACGTGAGGGAACTGATAATTCCCTTATTTCCCTGACAGATTTCTACAAAATTCCCTGATTTTACGGTAAACTTTTTTTTTTTTTTTTTTTTAAATTCCCCCAATTTTTTCAGATGTGTAGATCAAAATAGAACATTTATACCAAAGAGATAGTATGCTAATTTTTTTTCAATAGTTTTAGCAGTAATGGAAAGTTTAAATTATACCATAACGTGATACTTCTAACACTTGAATGAAATGGAAATGAGGGAATTATCGATTCCATCAAGTGATTGGTAGAATGGATTTTTTGAGAAAGTTCCCATGCGTTCCTATAAATGTGACCGCGGCATGAAATCGTGGTTCAGTTGAGTTTTAAACGCTGCTTTGAAAGAATTTGAGCTTTTGTTTACTTTCGTTGGGAGTGCATTATTGCTAATATCTGAAGTTGTAAGATACACTTTTTTCCGGAGATATGGAGCCAAAATACGGATGAATGGTGAAACGTACCTTTAAAACAATGGAAAAATTCTTTGATTTTTGTAAAATTAAAAAAAAAAAATCCTAACATTTCCCTGATTTTTTTCAGAATCAGAAAGCTCACTGACATTTCCCTGATTTCCAGGTTTTCCACGTTCTGTGAAAACCCTGGATCATGGTCTATGTTGTCTACTATGTCATGGATTACGTTTGGAATATGTTGTCATATGAAGTTTGCTTCCATATATTTCTTTAAAATACTACTTCTAGGCAAAATTTTCTCATCTCACATGTCATCAATATTTCTGCAGTACCTTAATCTGTCATCCACATATGGTAAATTATTAAAATGGTTTTTATTCAGTTTTCGAGTAAATACTAAACAACCCAACATGGGAGAACTTTTTATCTCGATCCAGTATTATCTATATTGTCATTATTAGTTAATACGAAATTGTTCTTGTTCCAAATCCAAATAGATAATGAGAAATATTTTAGGTGAACGGACAAACACCAGAATGAGACAGATTTTACTACCATATATTAAAGCCGCTTAAATAAAGGGTATGTACCATTGAAACACAATAAAACCATTTGGGTAACAAACAACCAATTTTTTAATTTTTTTTTTAAACTGTACTTTATATTAGACCTTAGTAAATAGAAAAGTAACTTAAAACGATTTTTTCATGCTATGGTACTTACAAATCTGTTATTTATTCTAAAGTTCTTGGACCTAATAGCTACTTTAGTTTCCTTGTCTGAATGATGATAGATTAAAATCTTATTCTTTTGATTTATGTATGATTACTAAGTGTTCCTTATTCATTCATAAGAAAACACCGGTATATTAGGGATCCTGGAGGAGGGGGGGATTCTAACCCTACCCCCCCCCCCACCGTAGCGCGCCTGCTACTTATGTGCTTAGAACGGTAGTAAAGCAGTGCAAGCACAATTAATACCTATTAATTAGGTAATTAGATACCTTTGTTCACTTTATAATTTATTCAGTGCCAGAGGAGGAATGAGACCGGGAGATATTGCTCCTTATTTACATTCTTAGCTATTATATTCCAAGATTTCCACGATGAGGAAGATTACTTAGAAACCGATAACTCTAGTATCATTTAGAATTTAGATCAATGTCACAATATTGGAGTATTGGACTTGAAATATTTCGTTATGGGGGTACATTGAAACGTGTCAGGATACCACAAAGTGAGAAATACATAAAAAAAAAAAATTACTGCAGAAAAACATTAATATACATTTTAAATTACGATATAAATAAATAACAGATTAAGTGTTCACGGAGTTTGCCTTAAGGAATATTGTAAAGGAGTTTAGATTAGGATTTGATACTTGACAAAAAACTGTTATTGATAATATACTTGAATTCCAAATTTACATTTTCAATAAAAAAAAAAAGCCACTGAAATGAAAAATAATAAAACACACAAAATTGCCCTTTAGATATTTCATTCTGCCGTATTCCTTATTAAATTTCTTTATACCAGCCAGATTTGCCCTATAAGTGAGATACAATGAAACAGATTTTCGAAAAATTTAACCGCACATTGTAGAAATTTTTTTTTGTTGCTGAAGACACTGGTTACTATTTCCATTTGTTCCTATGACGTGTGAGAACTTATTGCAATACTACCTAGTACAATGGACTATACTCCAAAAATTATAAAATTCAAAAAACAAATTACTTGACCTGGAATTTAACATACAAACAAATACAAAATTTAACATAATAATATAAAATGTTTCTGTTGAATACACTGATTACTATTTCCATTTGTTCCTATGACGTATGAGAACTTATTGCAATACTACCTAATACAATGGACTATACTCCAAAAATTATAAAATTCAAAAAACAAATGACTTGACATGGAATTTAAAATAATAATAATAATAATAAAAAGAAAGAAAAAAAAAAAAATGTGGGGTAAAAATAACGAAACACAAAATATATCATTTAGTATCTTTAATGAGAGCTTTTGATAACTGAAATTTTGAAACATGCCTCAGTAATTTTTAATATATCATATAGGTATCGAGAAATCAAAGTTCCAGGTCAAGCTTGTATGTACAAACTGGGATAACGTCGAATAATAAATTAAAGAATTAACTTTTTTAGTAGGAATTTAGCTTGTGGAGTAAGTGGTTTCTTGTACGAATTTATTTTGTTTAGTTAGCTTATTATGAAAGTTCAACTTTCAAAAATCTGTAAAAAAAACAATGGTCAAAATTGTTTGAAATTTTACCTGCATATACTCGAAAAAAGGCGAAACGGTATTGCATAAGAAAAAACTATTTCGAACATATTTTTTTGAGCCATACCACTTTCACCTTCTTCACTTATATGCAGATCAAGGGTTAAGTCATTCAGACGAGTGTTTCTTTTTGATAATTTTTTAAAAATTGAACTTTAATTATAATCATTCCGGGATAATTGTAATTAAAGTTCAACTTTCAAAAAGCATGATTTCAAAATCCTAACATGTCTTCTTGTGCCATGCTTTTAAAAAGCAAACGTATGGCGCAAGAACAAAGTAATTGTCTGAAATAGTTTTTTTTTTTTTTCCTACAGATTTTTTTTTTTTTTTTTACGCCGCAACATTTTCCCCTTTCTGATGAAAATATAGGTCACATTTTGCATTATACTTACCAGGGTTGGCATGGTTTAAAACAAATAATTTTTTTCTCAAAAAAAAATAATATTTTATTCAATGAATAATTTAGAATTCAATTCTTATTTATAATTAGATTTTTCAAATTATTTAATATTGTAAATTACTTCTTTTTGAACCGATCAGTTCACTTTTTTTTCTATTATTGTATAAGAAAATAATTCACTAAATGAAACATCATACGAATAGTATAGATAGAATAAGTTCTAATGTATTTTAAAATAAATCTTGTAATTAAAGACTATTGGAAGTTTTATAAGTATCAACAATAAGTTTTTATATTGACCTAATAGATATATTAATGTTTAATAATAATTCATAATTATTATTAATTAAACTTAAATTATTGGCTGCATTTTAAATTTGTTTCTAAAATAGACGTTTTGTGTTTTAACAACTCATTTCTAAGTATTAAAAATATAATTTTCAATAACTGATTACCATTACTAATGAATCTAAGAAAAATATCCCAAGTATTATGTAGTAAACAATTACTGTTGTATTATTGAATTTAAAAAATTGTATTCCTAAACAAAATATTAAAATTAGATGTGATTTGAATGTCGACATAAGTAGCAACAATTGTTTATTTTCTTCGTTTGAATTATTTTCAGAAAAAAATACCAATTATTATTTGAACATTATTCTAGTTAATGTCAAATTTTATTTATAAATATGAATACGTGTAATTAGAAGAGGATTTTTTAAAAAAAAACTCGGTTTAAACAAACAAACAAAAAATTGTGTTTTTTTTTTGGTTTTTTAGAAAAAAACTGGAATACGGGGTTTGACTGTTTATCCAACATACATTGTATTGTGTTAACTGAAATTATATAGTTTCCTATTTTTCTGTTAAGTGTAGGCATATTATAATCGCTAACATTAGGTCAACTAATATTAGGTCAACGATAATTTCAAATGTGAGTCTTACAAATACAATTAACTCTAATAAATTATTTATTAAAAACTATATTTAAAAAAAAATAAAAAATCTTTATTTATTCATGACTAGCTGAATACCCGTGCTTCGCTACGAAATTTTAACATGTGCAATATTTTACCTAGCTGTGAGGCCTCGCATTGCGTAAATCTGACATTCGTGTATAGAACCCAGTTTTTGGCTCTTCGCTCGCAGGAAGGTTCATCGCTACGCAAAATCGAGCTCGCTTCGTTCGCTGAAATGTTCATGGACACATAAACACAGGCTTATTTCACTCATTAAAAGGTTCATTGCTATGCAAGCATAGGCTCGCTTCGCTCTCTGAAAGGTTCATTGCTGCTTAACCAAAAGCTCCCTTCACTCTCTAAAATCTAATTGCTAAGTAAAGACTTAATATTGGAAGCCTCTTCCTTTTCAAGAAAAAAAAAGTTCCCCGTTAATACAATAATACAACACCCCTTTAAGATTATTTTACCAAGTGTTTGTCGAAAACAAAATTAGAAGCTGAAACTACTTATGTTGAAACTTTCAGAGATCTAGGACTATTCGAAGTCGCTTTTTGTGAAAAAACTAATTAAAAAACAAATTAAAATTTTACCATTCTTTTTGTCAGTCCAATTAGAAGGCCATAACTACTTGTGTTAAAAATTTCAGAAATGTAGCCCAATTACAAATCATTTTGTAAAATATTTGTTATTAATTAAAAAAAAATCTGTTCTTCAAAAATCCAATTAGAAGGCCACAACTATTTATGTTGAAAATTTCTAAGCTGTAGCCCTATTTGAAATCGTTTTGTAACATATAAATTAAATAATTAAAAAAGAACAAAATAAAAATTTAAAATTCTGTTTTTTAAAAGTCCAATTAAAAGGCCAAAACTACTTATGTTGAAAATTTCAGAGCTGTAGCCCTATTAGTAATCATTTTGTAAAATGTTTATTAATTAATTAAAAAAAATCAAACAACAAAATCAAATAACAAAACAAAGAACAAAATAAAAATTTAAATTTCTGCTTTTTAAAAGTCCGATTAAAAGGCCAAAACTACTTATGTTGAAAATTTCAGATCTGTAGCCCTATTAGATATCGTTTTGTAACATATTTATTAATTAATTAAAAAAAATAATTAAAAAAGAACTAATTAAAATTTTAACGTTCTGTTTGTGATGTATACAATTAGAAGTCCAAAACTACTTATGTTGAAAATTTCAGATCTGTAGCCCTATTAGTAGTCGTTTTGTAAAATGTTTATTAATTAATTAAAAAAAATTATTAAAAAAGAACAAAATAAAAATTTAAAATTCTGTTTTTTAAAAGTCCAATTAAAAGGCCAAAACTACTTATGTTGAAATTTTCAGAGCTGTAGCCCTATTAGTAATCGTTTAGTAAAATGTTTATTAATTAATTAAAAAAAAAATTAAAAAAGAACAAAATGAAAATTTAAATTTCTGTTTTTTAAAAGTCCGAATTAAAGGCCAAAACTAATTATGTTGAAAATTTCAGAGCTGTAGCCATATTAGATATCGTTTTGTAGCATATTTATTAATTAATTAAAAAAAAATTAAAAAAGAACTAATTAAAAAAATTTCATTCTGTCTGTGATGCATAAAATTAGAAGGCCAAAACTACTTATGCTGAAAATTTCCGAGCTCTACTCCAATTTTAAGTAGATTTCTATAAATTAACAGAGCCACAGACAGACACACAGCTTGTTTTATTATTATAGATTATGTATCGTTAAAAAGGATTTAGCTTCTTGACAAACAGATCTATTGCGAAATACGATCACATAACTTTTTATTTGACAATATATACAAATTTTAGGAGAAAACATTGTTTGGTCACAAATTTCACAAACCTCACAATATTGAGGCCTTAAATACAAATAGCCCATATGGTAACGAACACCCTTCCATTCCTTTGTCAAACATATATAGATGTATACTATACGCCTTCCACAGGTAACTGTTGAAGTGTAGTGCTCTTTTTTTTTTTACCGCTAGACAAACGAGATCTCTTTTATTTAGCGGTAAAACATCTGGTTGGAAAAGCAAAGGTCGCACTATCGATTCCCGCTATCTCAAAAAGCTACAACGCTTCAACTGTCTCTCAACCCCTGGTTTGTCGCGCGGTTGACAAATGCCCCCCACAATCTCAATTTCTCAATAGCACTTGATCTAAGTCTTCTTAAAGTTTT
The DNA here is from genome assembly GCA_963978545.1 of Linyphia triangularis. Taxonomy (NCBI): domain Eukaryota; kingdom Metazoa; phylum Arthropoda; class Arachnida; order Araneae; family Linyphiidae; genus Linyphia; species Linyphia triangularis. The sequence continues at coordinate 95,186,231 of OZ021723.1, read as the reverse complement.
TTCAAATTATTTTAAAAATATTTTTTAATTTTTTCTTTATTCTGTTCAATAATGTTGTATTTTTAATTAAAATACCCACTTACTTTGATATTTGATAACGAATTTAATGGCATACACGAAAGTTTTAATTTGGGGGACATTTGTCCCCCACGCGATTAATTGCGAGATAAAAGGTCGTATGCCTAACCAATGAGTCAATTTCTTCTGCTATTTTCATGGAAAGTATTATATCATCTTCAAAAAATATTTTAATTTTATCAATTGAATCTGTTTTGTAAGTAACTAAATTTAAATTTATAATTAAATACTTATAAAATTCCCTCTCTCTCTCTCTCTCTCTCTCTCTCTCGAGAGAGAGAGAGAGAGAGAGAGAGAGAGAGAGAGAGAAATTTAGTATTATTTTCACCTTTGTTTTCCTTGCAATTAACATAATTCAGGCATCTTGAATAATCATGTAATTAACTTTTTTATAAAAATATTATGAATTAGTCTTACAATTAAATCTGGCACTTAGGAGACTAATGAAGACTACATCTTTATCGAGGTAATTTTAAAATAATGAACTAAAAATTCAAAAGATGACAAAACCAAAATCAAATCAGATTTTAGCAATTACATGGTTGGATGTTCTCAATTAAGTCCCAAGCATTAAATATTTGAGGTCTCGAGAGCCTGCATGTGACATTTGTTTAATTAATAATGCTTGTTAAGTAAACGTAATGTATTTCTGAAGGATAATGCATCTCGTTGTCCAAAGATAAATATTTTTGGTAACATTATAGGCAATCGAGATTCATAAACCACTTTTTAAGTATGATGATGATAGGATAAATGTTTTTATACACTGACATTATTTTAAAAACAATTCATTTAATGTTAGCAAACTGATTCCAATCACGTTGCTAACATCAAATGAGTCTACTTATTATTCCATCGACAATTGGTAAACATGTTTTTACTTTCAATCACATAGGGTATTGAAAGTATTGTATTCGGTCAATTTTTTTTTTTTATCTCCTTACGTTTTGGAACATACTGACATTAAAAAAGTGGTCTAGAAAAAATGTCTGTCTGTGTATCCGTGTGTACGTGGTCAGCATAACTTCCGAACGAATTGACCTACGATATTCAAATTTAGTGTGCGGGTTAGTGGTAGCCATAGGACCTACAATTAAGGTTTTCATCAAAATCGCGCATGTGCATAATCTGATAATACCGTTTGTTAGAAATCGCTGATTATCATGTTTTTCAGCAATTGCAGAAAAATGACTCTACCGATTTTAATGAAAATCCCTTAGCTAATGCCTCTTAAGTAATTTTAAAAGTGCCCATCCCCAAAATTCCGTTATAAATGCTGCGAAAGTGTAAAAAGTGGAAAAAGGAGTGTCTCTAACACAGAGCTCTCTGCTCTAGAACATCGCCCATCACCGATTGATTTTCTTGGTTCACGCAAAAGAAAAGACAATGTAATGTCTATCTAGAATAGCATCTATCATTACCAAAAATATAGCTTTATTGGTCATTTTTATTTAAATGCGTGAAAATATAAAAACGATAAATAACACCATATCAAATTTTAATGCAACTTCCAATATTATAGTGTAAATGAAAGCTGTGCGATGTTCCACAAGCTTTTTTTTTTCGTTAAAAAATGTGTTCACATTGTTGAATTTTTCTCCTTTTCGCTACATTATTTGAAAATCTGAATGAATTATTTATTTAAAAGTAAAAAAAGTCTTGCTGAAATCCATAATCTTATTGTAAACTGTGGTCCTGTAAATAACACGTTGTGTGTTCTGTTAGAGTGCACCAAAAAAGTTTTTAAAATATATAATTCCCAGTCTATTGTTGATAATGTATTTCAAACTTCTTTAATTTTAAATAACAATGTAATTTAGAAGAATAACCTATTTGACTTATTCAATAGTTCACTTATTCGATCGCTAAAAAAAGTTGGCCAACAGTTGATAAAACGTAAAATACGCAAGCACCTTGAATGGGAGAAAGAAGTCATGGCCAACCACTCAATAAATGACAAGTATTATTTTGTTACATTTAACAAAAGGAAAGAATTCTTTTTTTTTTTTTTATTCAATTTTAAATGTTTCGAAAAGACCATAAACACAAAAATGTCTGCTCACTGCGCTTTTTAAAAAAAATTTGCAACGTAAGTTCGCTGGTTTATTTAGGTGGAGAAAATGACTCATTCGGCTCGGAGCTAATGTGACGTCACTTGTTCCGAACTCCGCTTGAATCTCAGCAGAGGAAACCAGCTTTGCAAGTTCCTCGCAAATCTCGCCAACCGGCACGGGATATGGAATTTGTCTAAAAAACTCACACCAATTATTTGGCAAAAACCTCACGATAACCATAGAAACGGAAGAAAGTTTTGACGTCACAGATATAAAGCATCATTTTGATTGGACTGCGATCGTACGAGGTTGTCTGGCACTTTCTTTTCTTAATATTTAAATAACTATTTTTTTTTAAGAACTTTTGTTTGAATATTTGGAAATTTTTCATTAATATAAACTAATTTCACTCTTTTTTTTTTTTTTTTTTTTTTGAAAAAAAAAAGCGGGAATTGTCCATTGGCGAACTTTTCGTCGATGTTATAATACGTAAGTATCGATTTTTCTAAAAAAATTTTTGTTGCGATTATCCATGTCCTTAAACAAAAAGTTCGATACATACCACAGTACTTCCAATTGTAATTTCTGGAAGAATTTTAGTATGTAACACACGAAAACTGCTTAAAGCAGAGAAGTGTAATATTTGTTTAAATAGTAACACGTTACTTCTACAACATGTAAGATTGTACACAGACTGCAAATGCTAGAGAGATTTGGTTTAAAGCTATAGAGGCAATTTGTGATTTTTGTGTCAGTTAGTTTGAGAATTTCGTTAGCTCCTTTGTTGAGTTTTGTACAGCTTAAATTTTATGCCAAAAAATGTATGTAACGTATGTAGTTGAGGGGAAAAAAACAATATCTGTAATTCAATTGACTATTGCGAAAGGGACTACCTTATGCGCATGTGCAGTTTAAACAAAAACCTTAATGACATGTCCTATGGCCACCACTAAGGCTTATAAGAAAACGAAAATAGTAATCATTGCTTGGGAATTATGCTGATCACAGACGGACTGACATACACACAAAGAAATTTATATATATTGTTTTAATTTTTTTTATATTATTGTTGAATTTTTTTTTTTTTTTTTTTTTTTTTTTTGTATAATATTTTTTATCGAATCCAATTCTTTCATTACTTTATCTTAACATATGGGTAATTGAAAGTCACTCATATAACCCCATAAAATAGTTTTTAATGTAGATCCTCTATATATAATATCAATCCATTGACAATTTTTATATTCGTTAGAAAAACGCTTTTTCTAATGCCAGCGTGTGCTTGGTGTTTGCATCTAATTTTAAATATCAAAAACATCTCTATCAGCAAAATATGTGGGAAACTTTTTTTCAAAATTTATTCATTAAAAATAAATGAGAATTTATACTCTCACATCCAAATATCTTTTATTTATTCTGATTTAAAAAAAAAATATATTATTTATTTATTAAAACAGTTTTGGCAACAAGAAAGAGTTTCTTCAATGATCGGTTAAATGCTGCTTCAGCGCGATTGGATGGTGACAAGCTGGTTTATTATTTTTCCGTTAAATCGACCTTTTAAAGACAGTGGCAGTCCCTAAAATGTGATAGAATGCATTGTCATCGACATCGAATCTATCTGCCAAGTTTCAGCCTGATTGGATGACGACAAGGGGTTTAGTTAGGCCTCCGCAGATTTGCCCGCCATCAACACACACACACACAAAATCAAAGTTAATATAAAGGATTTAAAAAAGATCTGACTGGCAGATGGCCTTTAGTTATTAATCTATCATTCCATACAGTAAAAGCTTGACACTGTACATATATTGACATAAGTCTCTTCTTTCCTATTACAATTCCACGTCGTTACATGCAAGAACTCGCAAAAATTCACAGTTAAAAATTATTCACTAATCATTATATTTCTGCGTTAGTACAAGAGCTCAAATCTGGGTTCTATTAGAGAAAAAAAAAGTTATTTTGTGACAGTATATCCGTCAGATTACAGCTTGCAGGCTAAAGGAAACAGAAAATTAAAAAAATTGCAATCAGTTGGATTCTGCGTGTTTACAAAACTGAAAAGAAAAAGAATTTTTCTCCAAAGATAAAATGTCTTTTTTTTTTATCTATCGGTACCACTCTACATCTACATCCTAATCTGACTGATCAGTACCTGTTGCCTAGTGAAATAATACTGGACAATATCTCACAAATTCTGTGAATATTGTTATGAATTTTTTTCTGTGGAAATAATGACGCAGCTTTTACTAAATAAATAATTTATAATTTATTCTTCTTTCGAAGGATCAAAAAGCTTCTTCGAACAACTGAACAATTGCTATGAAGTTTCAATACAAGCTACGGTACATACAGCATCTGACACATCGATAATTTAGGCACCGCAAAAGTAAAAGAAAACATTCCGAACAGCATTCAATACTCGTCTGCTCTCGATTCTATTTTTTGGATTCCTTTCATAAGCTCTCCTCAGAAATTTCTAGCAAGATCCAGCTAACCAATCGCGAGATGGAGATGCCTCGAAATTTTCCGATTGATTTAGGTGTTGCCACTTTTTTCTAACATGTATTATCGATGTGAACAAATAATATAAAATAGAACTTTGAAAGAAATACGTCACAATTTACAACTATATACGGAATAAAATGAGATAAAATACAACTTTAAAATATATTAATCACTATTTACAATTTTATACAGATTATTTTTGTAACAATATGCTTAATCCAAAAAATTAATAGCTTGCCAATAAATGTTTGGAATGTTTCGTAATTTTTAACTTAGCCTGTATATCCCATAGTGTTATAGTATTCAATTCTTAATGCAATATAATATTTCAAAATTATTTATATTTTTTAAAATGGTCAAACGTATATTCAATTTTGAAACTTTTTGAAAATTGCTAGCTAGTTATCTGCTTTTAGAATAAAAATGCTCTGAAATGCAGAACCACTTATTCTTAGAATTAAATGCCATTTAGATTTTTGACTATGATTAAAAAAAATAGCTAAACGAAAGCTAAAAGCCTCTTAAATTCAGGTTCAATTTATATGCAAATAATAAGACTTAATTTTAATAATCACAAGTTAGAAACAATAAAATTTTATAATTATTTTATACCGCAAACTTACTTTATTAAAATGGGTGACATCTCTAATCCCACCTTCCCAATGTTTATGAGACCCTGAAATCAAAGGAAAATCTCTTCAACTTAAGCTGATGCAACATCTTTTCAAATTAAATTCCTACTGAACGAAAAATTAATTAAACCGTCAGAAAATGTAAATTCAGCTAAACCCTAAGAAGTATTTTTAAATAAACAGAACATATATCCAGTCGTTGTTGATTACGATGCATGCTTATAGTTGAACTGTAATTGATGCTTTACGCCACTCCAGAAAATTAAAACTATGAAGTTAACTTAATTATAATATTTAACTGATGCAATTTCATACTCAGAGAGTGCTTTTGCTAATTACCATTCGGAATGTTTGAGGAAGCACATATGTTCTGAAGCAAAATACTGCTAAGACAATCATATTTTGTTTGTCTTTTACTATACACAGGATATTTAGTTCTTTGGTAAACGTGATATTATAGCGATAAAATGCTGTCAATTAATCAAGTGTAATTAATTTCAAAGCAAAGATGGAGTTTTCGTAACGACATCGTGATTTTCTCATATTTATTCATCTTGAGCAATCTCGCACAGACATTTTACGGATATCTATAAAGAACATCCATTAAACGTGGAGCAGGGATAGAGGGATAAAAAGTTGATTGATTGATTTTGATTGATTGATTTGATTTGATTTGTTTGTTTGTGTGATTGATTGAATAATGATGGTTGAAATGGTCAGCGTTAGAACGTCTAAAAGCATTGACAGAAGGCGAAATCATGGTAGAACTTCAGAAATATTTAACTATCAGTCTAATACTTTCTTGATAAAGTATTGTCTGGTAAATATGTATTTTTGATAAAATTATTTGAAGAATATTCATTCGGCCACAGTCTTGTATAGCCCATAAACCTATTAACAATAAAAGTATCGATGAAGCATGGATACCTATTTCTCCAACAGAAGGTCAAACGACCCGTTTTAAGAAACTCCTTTTTATTGCATAATTATAGCAAACATAACCGTTTGGCTTGAGATTGAAATTTTTTTCTATCTAACTATTGTAATTCAATCGGACTCGACAATGTAGTATAAATATTTGCACTTTCGCACCGATTCGGAATCAAGCTGTGCAATACAGGCGCCTATGACGTCATTACCCACAATCAAAACTGGATAGTATTTTCCAGAAAGAATCATGGTGAAACAATGCATAGGGATTGCAGAAAACGTTATTGCTGGTTGAATTTATAAATATTTTAACAAATATCCTTTTTTAGTGTGCATAAAATAACTGTTTCAAACATTTTAAAGCTAATGAGCCATTTAATGCAACGTGTGAAGAAAATAAAAAATTATTTTATAGAATTTAGCAGTAACACCATATTTTGATATTTAATGCCATATTGGAAGACAATTTTAACACTTCGTACAAACAGCAATTTTCAATTTAAAAATTAAAAAAAGGTTACCCGAAAAAAAAAATACTTTTGAAGAGGATTTGACACATTTCGTTACGCCACTAATTGAATGAGTAGTGAAATTAGTAATATTGCTGTTGCTCTTAGTCATAAAAAAGAACAATATTTTGAGCGATCTTATACTTGAACTAAGGAGTGGGAGATCGCACAACTTTCAATTACGCTTAATTCTGCTAACTGCATTTAAATTTGTCATAGATTGGTGTAATTTACCGTTTTCATTCTTATATTTTCATTAATTAAAAAAAAATAAAAAATGGCCAGGTTAACGATAACTATTTCAATTGGCAAAAAAAAAAAAAAAAAAAAAATCAGCACCAAAATGAAAAATTGGTGATATATTTTTCGATAAACATTACACTATCCTTTCTTGTTAGTGAAACAGAGTAGAAACAGTCGTTGATGGTCGATGTTCAGTGGAAGAGAGCTATGTGTTAAAGGCATTCGATTTTAAACTTTTTACGCCATTATCCAAGGCCACTATTAATCCGTATACAAAAGATGAGCATCGTAGATCAATCTCTTTCGGAGTTATGCTGACCATATATAGACATATACACAAAACAAAATTCTAGACCACTTTTTCTTTAAAAAGTACGTTTCAAAACACAAATAAATGCAAAAAAAAATTGTACAAAAAATGTGACCGAATGTAATACTTTTATTATCCTATATTACATGCAGGTTAATTAAAAGTAAAAAATATGGCCTTAAGTTTATGGGAACGAAAACGTTTGACAATTATACTTAAGGTAACCATTTGGTGGTAATTTTGATGTCATGATGGTAAATTCGATAAATAAAGTACATGAAAAAATTGCATTTTTGATGATTGAATGTCGGTCAGAAATCAAGAGATACCAATAAATTATTTCACTAATTGTATATTACAGTACATTATTTAAGAAAAACAATTGAAAATAAATCACACACACAAAAGAAAAAAAAGTTTAAGCCAAATTTTTAGCCTCACATAGGGTAAATCGTCAAGATTTATTAGATAAAATGAATCAGTTCTCAATTTTTAGATCAGTTTTATTTGAAACTTCAATTGAGCTTTATTTGAAGCTTTAATTGAGATTTAGAGGAAATTTAACAAACCGTTACAACTCTAAAAACTATTAAATGTATTCGTACTTATAGATGTTTTTGAAATATATATTTTTATTTTGTTCTAAAGAAGTTGAAATATAATTTTTATTTTAAAGTAAAATAACAATTTGTAACTGTCTCACTTGTTTGGAAGTAAGTTTAAAACAAAATGAATAATTATATGCAAAGAGTACATCGAAAAACCTTTTAAGGAATATTTAATAAAAGGAATTCATTTGCAAGCTTATTACTCACATTTCGATTATTGCATTTCAAAATACATTTGCCCCTTTTACATTCAATTTCTAAAACTGTTTTTGTTTCTAAAGACAAATCAAAGCTTAAATTGTTTGTTTACAAAATTCAATAAATAAACTTAATTTTCTATCGTTAATTGAAGGATGTACGTCGCATTTTACACAAATATTAACTTTTTATTTGTGCAGGTGTGCTAATGCGTTATCCTACAAATCAATGGAACATCTTATGGAAACTGTATTTCTATAATAATAAAGCAATGTGTCTGTCAGCGGCTCTATATCCTTATAGTTTTATGGAAAATCTCTTCCAATTGCGTAGAATTTTGGAATTTTAGTACAATTAGAATTTTAGTAACTACAGTTTTGGCAGTTTATTTGTAATTTTGAAAAACAGAATGTTAAAATTTTGATAAGTTTATTTTTTATACATATTAAATGAATTCTAATAGAAGCTCTGAAATTTTCCACATAAGTAGTTTTTGCCTACTAATTTTGCTTTTCACAAACAAAACGTTAAGATTTCAATAAGTGTAACCTAATTATTATGTTAATATTGTATTTGAATTAATAGTGTGTTTTAATTATTATGTTAATTTTTTTAATTATTATGTTAAATTTTTTTAATTATTATGTTAAATTTTTAATTAATTTTTTTTTAATTAATTTCTTTTTCAATTTTTTAAACATTTTTAACAGACTTCCAATAGGCATGGAAATCTGAAATTTTAGTCATAGGTAATATTGGCCTTCTAATTGTACTCTTGACAAATAAAATGTTAAAATTTTAATTAATTTTTGATTATTTTTTTAATTACACTTTTTTACGAAGTAACTTTATGTTGACGTCAGACAAACAAAGGATTTTTTTATAAGATTTTCAATACACTAATGCAAAGTAGAAGCTAAAACTAATTTAGATATATTTTAAAACACCATGATACAATATTAATTATATAATTATTTTTATTGCTTTTTCCTAATATTGTCGTTATTGTTCTTTTAATAGTTATTGCAAATGTTGTTTCAGTTATTGTTACAACTGTTGATGGTATTATTATCTTAATTAGTATCATTATCAATTATAACTGTTATTATTCATCCAAGTCACTAATTTTTTTTTTTTTTTTTTTTTTCTTCTTGTTTCGTTTTTTACTTTCTGTCTTATCTAAAATTTAGCTTTTTCATTAAAATTTATTGAAAAACAAAAAAAAGCATTTATCAAAATTTAAAAAGAAACCTATAAAACAAACCTAGATACTGTTTTCAAGAGTATTCATTTATTAATCCTTTATTAAAATATTTAATTATTTAAAATGGCTTGTTTCAAAAACAAAATACTCATTACTTTGATTTACTTGCCGATCACAAAATCTCGACAGTCAAATTATAAAACTCTTCAGAGACTTGAGATGCATTACTCTGCTTTATAATTTTTTTACTTTCAATTACCCATATGAATATATACATAGGGTAATGAAAGTATAGCATTCGGTCAAAAAAAAAAAAAAAAAAATTCGATTTTCTTTTGCTTTTATCCACGTTTTGGATCATCTTGATTTCAAAAAAGTGATCTAGAAAAAATGTGTGTGTGTATGTGCGTGTCTGTGGTCAGCATAACTCCCGAGCAAATTGACCTAAGATGTTAAAATTTGGTATGAGGGTGAGTAGCGGGCATGGGACCTACCATTAAGGATTTCGTCAAAATCGCGCATGCGCATAAGGCAGCTGCCATTGAAAAAATCATGTTTTTCAATGTGTGCTCAAAAACGGCTCTAACGAATTTGATAAAAATTGCTGTGCTAATGCCTTTTAAGGTATTCTAAACATCTCCACTTCCGAAATTCCCTTAAAAATCTTTTAATGGTGTAAAAAGTTGAAAAACGAAAGCCTTCAACACAGAGTTCTCTTTCCTTTTGAACATACCTCATCAACGATCATTTTTTTCTTCTCCTCTCAGTTTCACTTATAATAAAGGATAATATAAGGATTATCGAAAAGTATATCTCCAAAATCATCATTTTGGCAATTTTTTTTTCTAAAAGACCCATTATAGCAAAAAAATCCCCAAACTGGTCATTTATTTTAAATGAAGGATGAGAATATACAAACGGTAAATGACACAAATCCACGTCAGTATTATAGTGTAATTGAAAGTTGTGCAATGTTCCACACCCCTAGTTCAAGAAGGACTCAAAAGCACATAAAATACGAGAATTAACTTTTAAAAACTACACCCTCATTCTGAAAATTTAAATGCTTCTTCCTAAAGCATTCGCTTATTTATCAGTTAAACTAAAAGGAAAAAAAAAAATTTAAAAAAATAAATAAAGCTGCTATAAAACATCCAAATCTTAATTTTTATCTCCATCAAACTGACGGCGTTTCACTTTTTATAGAATTGTATTGTACATTAAGATAAAAACTGGTGCTGTGACATTTTTGAAATATCACGTAGCTCAAAGTTTTGAAATATTGAATTACTTTTGCTTGAGCTTCAGTGCTGACATTTCGATCAATACAATCTTGGAAGAAAACACACCAGAATTATTTTTTCTTGTATTCGAGAACAATTTGAATAAGTGTAGTGTTGGAAAAAAAGGAAGACGCTTTAGTGTCGATGATATAAATCGCTTATGGTTATTCAGTTAGGAAAGGTCCGATTATTACGAAATCTAATTAAAATCGATTGCAATACGCAAGAAATATTTTAACGAATTTTGGATGTGAGTTTTTACCAATACATAAGCCACGGCTAAATCGGTAAATGTCCGGCCAGTTCTCATTTTGGCCGATGTTGACCTGCTGAAGTCGGATGTTAATCGGCCGGAAGAAATTGGTGGGGATAAGGGGCTCAAATCAGAAAATTTCAAGGAAAAAAATGCCTACTTTAAAAACATTAGTAATTTTCCTGACTTCAAACGTCTATATCATAATGCGGTATTAAGGTGGTCCTTATTTTTTTAATTTCTTTCTTCTCAAACTCGCAATTTTTTTCCCTTTAGCAATAAAAAGATTATTATAACCAATTTTTTAATTAAAAAATGATTAACCACTGGCATCTCGAGTTTGAAATTCTCATCGGGAAGTCACATTTTATTATACTGCTTAGGGCGTAGTGATTTTTCAAGTTTCAAGTTTCTTTAGTCTTGAGTAAAAAGTGCCGACCAAACGGTATAGTGGTTAGCCTGCTAGCTTCTAGACCGCGAGGTAGCGGGTTCGAGTCCCGTGTTAGGCATGGGTGTTTGTAAATGTATGTTGGCTTGTCTAATGACGAATGTTTCGGCGCATTATAGCCCTCGTGTTGCTGACGGAGCCAGATAATCTGAAAACAACCAACCAACTTCCGTAAAAAGTTAAAAAGCGAGTACCTTTAACATATAACTATCTGCCCTTGAGCATCGTACATCAACGATTGATTTTGTGGCGGTTCACGCACAAGGACATCGAATAAATTCCCCAATTTTACCATTTTGGCATGCTTTTATGGTCTCACTTTTCTTTTTTTTTGTAAAAATTATTGTATTGTCCAAAAATATCTCCAAACTGACCATTTTTATTCAAATGAGTGAAAATAAAAAAAATGGTTACACCATGTCAAATTTTACTGCAGTGACCAATATTATAGAGTGTAATTGAAAGTTGTGCGATGTTCCACATCCCTAGTTTAATATGTTATATAGGTCCGTTCCGTGGTTTATAATCCAAGTTTTCGACCTACTAACCCTTATGAGGTTCTCGGTGGTGCACCTCTGTGGTTTTGATAAACAGAATTTTAAAATTTTGAATAGTTTTTTTTTAATTAATTTTCTTAATTAATTAACAAATTTTTTTACAAAACGACTTCTAATAGGGATACAGCTCTGAAATATTCAACATAAGTAGTTTTGGCCTTCTTATTGGACTTTTGAAAAACAGAAATTTTAATTAATTTTTTTAATTATTTAATAAATATGTTTACAAACGATTTCTAATTGGGCTACAGCTCTGAAATTTTCAACATAAGTAGTTTTGGCCTTTTAATAGGTTGGTTGTTTTCAGATTATCTGGCGCCGTCAGCAACACGAGGGCTAAAATGCTCCGAAACATTCGTCATTAGACAAGCCAACATACATTTACAAACAACCATGCCTAACACTGGACTCGAACCCGCAACCCCGCGGTCTAGAAGTTAGCACGCTAACCACTATACAATTTGATCGGCCCCTTTTAATAGGAATTTTGAAATACAGAATTTTAAATTTTTATTCTGTTCTTTTTTAGTTAATTAATAAACATTTTACAAAACGACTACTAATAGGGCTATAGCTCTGAAATTTTCAACATAAGCAGTTTGACTTTTTAATCGGACTTTTGAAAAACAGAATTTTAAATTTGTTATTAGTTTTTTTAATTAATTAACAAATATTTTACAAAACGATTTCTACTTGGTCTACAGTTTTGAAATTTTCAAGACAAGTAGTTTTGGCATTCTAATTGGACTATTGACGAAAAGAATGTTAGAATTTTAATTTGGTTTTTTAATTAATACTTTCACAAAAAGCGACTTCTAACAGGCTTAGAGCTCTGAAAGTTTCAACATAAGTAGTTTTGGCCTTCTAATTTTGCTTTTCACAAACACGTGTTAAAATAATCTTAAAGGGAAATCATGTTTTTCAATGATTGCTAAAAAACGGCTCCTACGATTTTGATAAAAATCGTTGTGCTAATGCTTCTTAACGTGTTCTAAACATCCCCACCACCAAAATCCCCGTAAAAATGCTTTAATGGCGTAAAAAATTGAAAAACGAATGCTTTTAACACAGAGTTATCTTTCCTTGAGCATACCTCATCAACGATCATTTTTTTTTTTTTTTTTTTTTTTTAATTTTTTTTTTTTTTTATTATTATTATTATTATCTCTGATTATCACAAAAAATATCGCCAAACTGGCAATTTTTTCTAAGCGACTGATGAAAATATAAAAATAATAAATTACACAAACCTACATCAACAGTAGAGTGTAATTGAAAGTTGTGCGATGTACCACACCCCTAGTTTTTCATTTATTCATACGAAGTGATCAGAAACCACCGCACTAAGTACACATTTACAGATTATTAAGTGTAAAGAAAGCGGAGAACATTTGCTATTTGAAATGATTTAGGTGCTAATTACGAGTTCGTGACAAATAATAGTTTGAAAAGTGAAGAGTACCAGCAATTTTTTCGTCTTTGAATCGCATTTACGTTTTCCTTTCATGATAAAAAAAAAAAAAAAAGGCAAAACAGATGGAATGGAACTCAACAAAGCAGACAATTGAACGCAATATTCCCGAAGGTCTCCAAAAGAAGAATATGCCAGAGATTTCTTACTGAACCAAGTCCTCACAGGCACGGTGCCTTTCCTGCAAATGAAACGAAGGAGAAAGAACACTAGAACACATAATCTACTATTGTAACACACATAAAGAAATCAGAGATAAATGTACTAATATTGACAATAGTATTTCGATATATTGAAGTATTCTACTATAATTTTAAAGATTACCTAAATTTCATAATGAAAAAGCAAATGAGTATTATTGTGAAAGAACTCGATCTGAATGTCTAAATGTAAGCTTATAATTAATAATGTGCTCTATTTAAAACAATTTGATCACCCGGTACTACTTTAATTTTTGGTTGAGCCCATTATTGTTTTGATTGAACAGCAAGTTGCTGCACACTAACGAGTTATTAATGTTGATTGCTATCTTGAATAACCCACCGGTTAAATTTTAAGTTTTGTTTAGTTAAATATGCTAAATTTAGATTTTAAACTTAGCACATTTAATATTTTTGGGACTGTATCTTATTTCCTTATACCCTGCATTGGTTTGGACGGAATCCCAAAATTCTTCTTATCCTTTTACTTTGTGAAGCGCGTGTGCACTTTACTTTTACTAGTTTTAAAAGGGTTGAAATAAGAGCTGAAGTAAGAAGTTATAAAAATTCGTATCAAATATTAGCCAGAAAAGGAAGTGTTTGATTTTAAGTAGAAAATAACCAAAGAAAACCAATGCTCTGAGCATTTCCTTCCTTTCAATCATTCGGGACTTTGGCTAATCAACATTGGCTTACGTCGGACATTTGAACTTAAGATATACATATACATTAGGAATTTCAAAATTTGATTCAAGTCCGCATTTTTGTTTTAAAATATTCCCGAGTACATTACTTTTAAAATAATGTCGTTTTCTTTCTGAGACTCAAATTATTTTTTAAATTACAGTGGGTTTTCCAAACCTGTTTTGTATAACTTTCATTAGTGTTGTAAACTTTAAACGCGTTTTCTGAAGAATGACAATTTGGCGTTATATGACTTTATGCCATTGGTCATAACTTCATAATAAATGGTCCGATTTACAAAATTCTAATTTTGTTCCGTAGGCACAAGTTGTGAATGAGTTTCCTATTGGGAACCTAACATATATTGTTATAAACACACCTTTTTATGAATATTTTAATCTTAATTTTTTGTTAAAAAGTATGTGTTTTTTTAAACTTTTTATTTAAAAATTTATAATTAAATAAATATTACAGCCTAATTCAAAATTCTCCATAGGAACATGCGTAAATATAATATCTTTTATTTGCAATGAAAATCATACCTCTAAGTTAATTACAAGTTTATTTATGTATGTTCTTATAATGTCCTAATTAGTCACTTTAATTGCAATTAGCTGATTAAAAAATTGACGGGAAAACAAGTTTATATATATAAATGCATCATTTTTAATTCTAATATACTGCCAAAAATTTTTAAATTATAACCTAAAAATTAAAGAAAATCATCTCAATTGTATATGTATACCCTAAAAAGAAAAACTGTAAGTATTTCTTTTCTTTCAACCATTATGGACTTTGTCTAGTCAACATTGGCCAAAGTCAGACGTTTAAACTTAGGCCAATGAATAACACTGAAAGGGCCGTAACTGTGTCAATAGTTTCAAATTTAGGTTGCACCATAACGCTTAAAATCAGTACACAAGTTTCCAAAATTTAACTACAGAAAATTTGTGTATCAAAAACTATTTTAACAGACTTACAAGATCGAAAAGGTTTTCAAACGTTCCTCAAAGCTAGGGATCTACTCATAATTTGACTAACATATATTAATGGGTTTTAAAGTTTTAAATATGAAAGAATCCATATGTTCTGCTCTCTATTTCCCATAAATCCAATTCACCACTAGGCTAGAGAGCTTAAAATTGGCGCAGGTGTTCCTTTTAAACTAATATCAAAATGCAAAGAAAAGAAAATTGGATTACGTACCTTAATGAACATAAAGGGTAACATTCTGTTAAGCTTGCTACAACAATGTGTGTTTTTAATTAATTTCAACATTTAAAATTTTGTTTATATTCACAAAAATACGTTGTAATATGGAAAATGTTCAAATGTTAAAGATAAATCCATATGTTTTTTTTTTTTTTCAATGTGTTAGTACAAGAAAAGTCACTGTTCTTTTCTTTATATATATATATATATATATATATATATAATTAGTTCTAATTAGGTAAATGGAAGCAATACGTTATCTCCTGGTTTTAATATCATAAGTATATGTGTGATTCACACGTTCAAGTTAGTGATACACTGGTATATGGACAAATGAATCAACATTTTTTTGGGTAAATTACATTATATCTCTAAAAGTATGCGTAGTGTTATGGTTTCCTTTAACCTTATTTATCATCTTTCTAACTTGTTAATAATGTTTTTAATGTCGTTTAAGCTACCTTGGAGAACCAGTTGCAATTTTCAACCAAATGAGTTGAATAAAATAAATAAAAGCCATATAAAATTAGGATTTTTTTTCTTCTAGAAATGTTTTTAACCCCTACACAACTTTAATGCAGTGAGAAGCTTAAACAAAAACTCTATCCATCTGTCCGTCTGAGGTTGAGATTTCCGGACAAAACTACTAATGCTAAGAACACGGGCCATAGTCAAATGACAGGTCTCACTAAAACAAACTTCTACACCAAAATGCAATCGAAAGTATTTTTTAAAAGTCATAGAAAGGGCAAATGGATATCAATTTATAAATCATTAGGCCTGCACTAAGAATGCCTCTTTTCTTAAAAGCCTTTTTATAAATCTCGTTCTAGAAATTCGTAAAAAATGAAAACAATGAAATTGAATACTTTAAAAGTTGAGAACAATCGTCTAAGATATCTATCTTTTCATTCAACATATTCAGAACAAATATGATATCCAGGATATAAAAATTTAGAACTTAAAAAATAAAAATAACAGTTTCAGAAATGTCATTAACTTAGTATTTTTTGCCTACTAAAAATTGTATCTTCCGAAATACGTTTCTAATCGCCAAAGATGAAAACCTTTTGAGTTTAATATGCATAAATGAACTATAAATATATGAGATTAAAAAAGCTTTAAGCATATTTTAATTATTTGCAATTAGCAATCAAAATAAGTTAATTTAAAATGTTCTCAAACCCATTACTTGGAAGTAATAGGTGATTATTGCGGAAATGTTTCCTCTCCTGATATAAACATCACTATCATCACTACTTAACAGGAATGAGTGAGTATACAGCTCAAAATCGTCCCTCCTGATACAGACACCACGATCATCATTACTTGACATGAATAGTCGAACACAGATAAATATTCTCATCTCTTCATAAAAAAAACCAGCTTGATTGTAATGGATGAACAGTTAAAAACAGCTCCAAATCTTCTACTGCTTATATAGACACCGCTGTTACCGACCCATAATAGGTGAACACCTCTCAATGAATAAATACAACATCACCACTAAATCACAGTAATGGATAAATGCAACATAAAAGTTTTCATATCTTGATATAGACACCAACACCACTTGCGATAGTAATTAATGGGTGATAATACTCAACATTATCACCTACTCAAATAGACATCACAAACAGCATTACTAAAAGTATCATTTGAAAACTGGTAAAATTCCTTGTACTTTCCTTTATATCGATATTTTCAAACATTTTTAGTTTTTTGATGATCGTTTTGTAGTTCCATGTGTTTTTTCGATTTTCTTTATTCCCTTTTCAAAAACTTCAAAACTAAAGTTTCGACTTGACTGATAGACAGTTGAAATGGCACCCTAACCAAAAAGAAAACATAATGTAATAAAAAAATAAGATAATTTATTAGTAGTCATTAACATAGCGCCTTTCTGTTGCCAACGTGTGTCCGGAATTTGCATCTAATTTTAAATATTAAAAACATCTCTATCAGAAAATTTGCAGTAAACTACTTTTCAAAAAAAAAAAAAAAAAAAAAAAAATTTAAAAAAAAATGTTAATTTATGCATTGCTATATAAATGCATTTTATTTATTCTGATTGATAATATAATTTATTCATTAAAACAATTTTTGTAATTTATTTATTAAAACAGTTCTGGCATGAATTTGTGAAAAGTAGAAATTTGCCCTGAAAAACTTAACACATTCGCTGCCACTGACGAGCTGGCGCGTCAGCATGGCGCTACATCCCATGCCGGCGACGCTCTGGGACGACGATCGAGTATGATAAGTAAACTGCTTTATTTTTAGTTCGTATTTGGAGGTTGAACGATGAGGTTTTTGAGGCACGTTAGTGAAGCATTATTTTTATATTTTTCGGAAATAAAAGGTTTTTCCTTTTTTCTGGTTTTACTATTAAAATATAAGGAACGTTTTTAATCATTAAAACACTTTTTTTAAATTCGGCTTCTGAGGAAGGATATATAAATTTTGGTGGCAGCGAATGTGTTAATTTCTGGCAAAATTGAAAATAAAATTGAAAAAAAAATCATTTATCGATTTATCGATGTTTTATCGATACTTTTTTTTCTATGCAACGATATACTATCGATATTTATTTCGATCAATATTTCCGACCTCTACTGAGAATCGCTCAAAATATTTTCCTCCTTATATAGACATCACCATCACCACTACATGACGGTAATCCCAAGACCATCACCTCTACTTGACGTTAATATCCGACATGGCTAAAGATCTTTTCCTGATATAGAAACCATCACCTCCACCACTAGACTTTAATACGTAGACACATTTCTTCCATTACATATTTCCAAATCCTTCCCACCAACTTTATTTATCGGCTGTAAAGGGTGGAACGCATCTCGAAATCTTCCATTCTGATGATTGGTCTCACTTCTTACCTAGACCTCGAATATTTACCACGTTTCTCAAGTTATTACGAAACACAGCATCACGCAAGTACACAAACAGCCAACAATGATCCCGGATGCAACTCCCATCAACAAATCGATGCTCTTTCACCTTCTTCGGGATGACAAGCAATTTGTACAAAAGAGGCCAAGTAAAAAGGAAGACGAATCGGCGTTTTCTGATAAAAGAAAAGCATCAATCCATTATTCGAGCAATGGAAACAAATAGCCAGAGAGCACAATGACTGAGTTCTTTACTCTCTGTTCCTATGTCATCACAACAAAAATGGATATGGTACATTTTCTTTCTTATAGGGAGCTATTATAACCAGAAACATCGGTTGAACTTCGAAATCGTTTCAAAATAGTGGTTCATCAGTGTTGTGAAACTAATCATTAAGTGATGAATCCAAGTTCTCAAAAATTTGGATTATATATAGTAAAAAAAAAAATAGTTAGTCGATCTATCTGTCCATCTAAAGAAACTAACTTTCTTTAATCAGTAAACTCTAAAATTTTAAACATTTATCAACCTCTAATTAACATTCTGGCTGTCAGGCGTACAAAGCTTTAATTAGTTATTTTTAATTAAATATCTTAACGTTAAGAAAAGTGAAGGAAAAACAACGTCACATTGCAAAAGAGGAACTTGCACAAAAGAGGAAAATGAATATTTTTTTGTATTTTCTAGTATTATCCAACGAATAAATTTGAGCAATGAAATTAATTTTTATCTTTAAACTTTCAATTAATTAAAAATCGAGTTTGAAATTTAGCTGAAATCAAAGCAAAACTCACGTGACCAAAAACGCATAAAAATCCGTGACGTAGTTACGCATAGATACCGGCAAAAATCCGAGGAGAAACCTTACTCCCTCCTCGTCTAAAGCAGGTTTTTAGACTGGTCCACCATCTGCGCATTGACGTCAAAAGCAAAAGTAGCTTTTTCCCGCCAAATCGCAAAGGGAAAAACTAAATATTTTTTTTAACTATCTATCCGAGCTCAAATTTTTGAAAGAATGGTAATGTTTTTCAAGATTATTTCCTTTACTTCTACTTAATAATACAACTAAAAAACGTGAAAATTCCTCATTCCACCAGATGACAGTATCAGGCATATTTTATCACCTTGGTGTCTACACTTTTCAAGGACTATTCTACTAGAAATTATTTGCAACAGTTTGCTGAACACTCGAAACGCATTTGTTTCAGAAAGGGGGTGAGGATTATATTAACGAGAAAAATTTTCAAAATTTTAACCAACAGAAATGTTTTGTTTCTCAAAGGGTAGGGAGTTGTATTTACGAGAAAAATTTAGGAATTGAACTAAGAGATTTTATTTTTTGAAGGGGAGAAGTTGTATTAACAAGGGAAAGGTTCAAACTTCTAAAGTAACAGATTTTTTAAGTACGTGGTTTGCGTAGCAATGACCTCTTTAGCAAGGGAAGCTATTCTGGCAGCAACAAAAGCTAGGATCTATACGCATCGCGACACGGAGCAACGCAGCTAATGAAGAGATTCGTGATTGTAAGATTTTGCATACATACTACTGAGACCATGAGGAAAGATATCTAAAAATAAAATTAAAAAAATCAGTAAATCAATTAGAACTAGGAGCATGGAACATTGCACAACTTTAAATGACACTATAATACTGGTTACTGCATTTAAATTTGGCATGGATTGGTGTTATACTTTTATAACTATTCTTCTCTTGTTTTCAGAGAACCATGGAGGAACGTTACTTCCGTGGCTACACTCGAGACAGCGCCCATCACCATGCCTTCCAGGAGCGTTCCACCAGCTTTTTCATCGCAATTCCATTTATAGTCTGCTTTTCCCTGTTCGGTATTCTCAATCTGGTAGGGGGCACAGCCCTCACCATCATGTCCTGCAAGCCTAAGTTCTCCCCGAAGGCACTTGCATCGCTCCAAAGACTTGTCAGGATCTCCAACCTCAAGATCGAATCTAACATAGACCCCATGCGAGTGGTAGGCATCATGCTGCTCGTAACCGGTTCGCTGCTCGTGGTGATTGGGCTCGCCCTCGGCATCACGGCTTGCCGATCTATCACCAATGAGCACAAACGACGAAGGAACCTGATGACGTCATCCTCAGGACTGGTACCTCTGTATAGTTTAGTCGATAGGAGACGAGCATCGTCGTCGGTTTCATCACCATCATCTTTTGTTTCCGGAAGGGGAAGAAACAATGGCAAGAAGTGCCTGGAGAAAACGGTGTCGCCGATTCTGGAAGCTAGTGGCGAGTATGAGAGTCTGGAGTGTGAAAAGTTGGCTGTGGAAGTTCACCATGCGTCGAGTACATCTGTCAAGGATATTTCGCCAAGTGCGAGTATGTGCCAGTCGAATTTGATGCTAGTAGAAAGTGCGTTCCAGACAAGCTCGTTGGAAGAACCCGGTGTCCAGCCGAGTTTGTCTGTGCCACTGAACATATTCGGATCTGATAGGTTACTTGCCAGTGAGAACTTGGCAACTGGCGAAGTAACTGAGCTGGATGCACAAAAAAATGAAGTGATAACTTTGAATGAAACTAGTCCTCTGGGGTGAATGAGCTTTTAGCATGACTAAAACATGTTTGCAGTGAGCATTTAGTACGTGGATCGAATATAAGTTTTAAGACCTTGCTACTAATATAGCAACAGGTTTGGAACCCAAAAAGTTGGAAACGGAAGTTTTTCATCTGAAAATTAAGTATCTTGAAAAGCATTGGAATGTTTATCATTAGAGTCGAGTTTATGAGCTGAGACTGTTTACCGAATTTGTCTATTTCATGCTACAAATTCAGATGTAAACTTGTATCTTAATGAAAGCCTAGTAACAGTGGGCCTCCTTAAACTTGTTCTTTTTGGCATGAAATCTTTTTGACTTCACTATCGTATACCTTCAGAGAAGATATTCACTTAAGACACGTAGCTTAACTAAAAAAATCATTGAAAAACAAATTTAAGAATGGAATGCGAGAAATTAGCCATCGAACATTGATGTGCCCCATGTATTACAACTAAATATGAAAAGCTGTTGAAATTGCTTAATGGCAGACTCGTGTTAATCACATGTTAAATGATTGAATAGAATAAATGCTCATTACTTAATGTTATGGTTTAGCAGGGGAAAAAAACATTGACGAAATTTCCACACCAGATATAGTAGACCGAGTTTGATTCAAACAGCTCCTTCTCATCGAAAATGGATTCCTGAGGTAAAAGATTTTGTTTTGAAAGTCATATAATTCTTGAGAATAAAAATGTTGATAAACTGACATTAAAATTCATCTGTTATGAATTGCGTCACATCAACTAACTTTTGGAGCTGTGGATTGAAAATGTACATAATTTGCTTGGATAATCCTTATCCAATTTTTTTTTTAAAAAACAAAGTCAAACTTTTTTAGTAACAAAATAAATCTTGTAAATAATTCTTATATAGTTGTCATATTTGTACGTATTTACATCTGTGTAATTATATAAAATCTAGACGGCATTTTAATGTTTATCCAAGATTTTTTGAAGCTTCTAGTAAACTTGATTTCACTAAAAAAAATTTCAATGACGTTCTGCTTTTGAAAATAGGACCATCAGATTAAAGATTTACTTTTACAAAGTATAGTAGAATCTCGATTAACCGACCTAATTCGGACCAAAGGTAGGTCGGTTAAACGAAAATTCCGGATAAAATAGAGTTGTAAAATCAATAAAAAGTAAATGATTTTTGTTTTTTCAATACAGGACTTTTAATGTTTTTTTATGACATAATTGTTGGAAATGAGTTTTTGTTGCAATAATCTTGATAATCTTTGTTTCGCTGCTCTATCCTGGAGTCTTTTTAAAGGCAGTAGTTCAGTTTGATCTGCATCCGAAGGTTGCTCTAACCATTTCAGTTCTTTAGAAAAACAGTCAAAAGCCTCACCATTACTTATGTAACTTTAGAGCAAGAGAAAAGATTACGGTTTAAAAAGAAACAAATGATTTATTACTCATTTGCGAGATTTTTGATGTCGACTAAATGAGTGTAGTTAACAGAGAGTTCTGGATAAAGGAGGAACGGTTAATCGAGGTTCTACTGTATAGAAATAATCATTTTGGACGGTGATCCAAACAATAACCCAAATTTTAAAAATTTAGTTTGGTCGAGCCGCATCGAAATTAGACAATTTTATAGGACTTTATTTAAAAGAGGAGAAATTGTTCTAACAAAGAAGCTGTTTTTGCTTTAAGTAAATTGAGATGAAAATGTGTTTTGCCTTTTTAAAGAATTGGGAACCTGTTATTTTTCTGATATTTTCAAATTGCTCCCAATTACTGTCATTGGTATTGTAGTAAGGAGAGATCCAGAGATATTTCTCAAACAGAATTTGACATTCCAAGAAAAGGAAACATATGGCGGAAAAAAAAATGCTTCTTTGCTCGTCAACAAGAAAATGCACATTTATAGAGAACTAAAAGGCTAAAAAAAAAAAAATCTGAACCACATTATAAAGTCTTTGATGCATTATAAACTTAGAGCATAACATTTAAGTTTGACAAAATATTTAAAATACTGAAGTAGTTTTACTTATTAATTTAAATAAGTATTCTAGATGGAAAAAATTCGTTTTGTATATGAAAATTTATAATAAAAAAAAATAAAGGAAACCTCATAGCCTCAAAAAATATTAATAATAAACCAATACATATTAAGTACGAAGACGTTGTAAATGTATGCTATATTTGTCAGTAAACGTATTGAAGTGGTATGGGATTCATGAATAACAGGGGAAATCGATTATTATTGAATGTAATTCACTCTAATTTCTGCATTTGTGCAACACTAAAGAATGATATGTTATGTACGACGATTACAATCCCTTCCATTATTGTACAAGCTCAATAGTAGGGATTGTCTTGTGTGTGCATAAATAAATTTCAATATGTAAGCAAGTTGTACACATTCATTGTCCATAGACGACCACCCCTCCCAACACACCTTGGCAATTTTAGGCATGAAGTAGATTGGACCTACAACCAGGGTTTCTGCCAAAATAAAATGTCAAGAATCCATGACTTTCCAAGACTACAGCAAATAAAGACTCAAGAAATCGCATCACAAAAAAAATTGACCTTTATGAATTTTACTGACAGGAACATAGTAAGTAAATAATTGTACCATAAAATGATTTCTATAAAGTTTTATTTTATATTGGGTAAAAAATCCTTGCCTCACTAACGAAGATGCTTTAACATCAAGAGAAGAGGAAGAATTTTTTTTGCTTTCTTTGATATTTCATTGTTAATAATAAAACCCATAAAATCGAAGTTTTTATTATAAATCCTTTATATGCATTGACAATTTTTATAATCATTAACACAGCGCCGATTCTGTAAATAGTTGGTGTTTGCATCTAATTTTAAATACCAAAAACATTTCTATAACGTGCGTCAAAAACTAAGTTTCAAAATTTATTTATTAAAAACGAACGTCACACTCACATCAAGATAACTTTAATTTGAACTGATTAAAACAATTTTATGGTTTTTTTTCTTTTAAAAAAATTAGCAACAGGAAAGAGTTTCAACAATGATCGGTATGAATGCTATTTTAACCTCGCTTGGATGACGGTAAGTTGGTTCATTAGTATTCCATAAAAGCGACCTTTAAGTGACAATAACATTCCCAAAATTTGATAGAATGCATTGTCATCGACATCGAATCTATATCTGCCAAATTTCAACCTGATTGGATGACGGGAAGGAGGTTAATTAGGCGTCCGCAGATTTGCTCCCATCGACACACACACAAAATCGAAGTTAATATAAAGGATTTAAAAAGCTAATCCATCTTTAATAATAAGGAAACATTTTAAGAAGGAATACGCCAATAATAATAAATTAAGTCACCAAAAATCCAATGTTTTGATATCAACAATACAAAATGGTAGCGCACAGCGTTAATTAAAAAAGAAAAGAAAAAAATGTTTTAATGTAAACGCAATCTTATCAAACCAGTTTATATATTATGATTTTTTTTTCACCCATGAGACTTTACTCGTGTGATGTCACAAGTTTGGAGTTTAAAAATGGTTTCATTGGTCGCGATTTTCACCTGTGAGTGTTGTTTCTGTTAAAATGTAAATAAAAACGTAGATGAATCTTCGATTAAATGAATGGTGCTTATTACGTCAGTCACATGATTTTACTTGAAATGTTTAGGAATCCATGAATTCTACTGTTTTCCATGACTTATGCTCTTTTTTTTTGCGCAAAATCATGATAAAATTTACCCAATGTTTTAGTTCATGACTTTCCGTAGGCGCAGAAACCCTGTACAACAAATAACGATCATTCAAAACTATTTTATCAATTTTAAAATAGTATATTCATAAGTTGACAAATTCAGGAATACTAATGCTAAATAAATGTAACCCTATCATAAATATCTACATTCAAAGATTGGTGAGACCCCTAGCACTAGAATTTTTTTTTAACATTGTAACTTATTGGTGCTTTTCTGGAACTGTGAAACCATTGTTTTATTAGCCTGTTGTATTATTAGATGGTACATATTGTTTGATAAAAGACTTGTAATACGAAAATCTCCAGCTTACAGTAGAAGTATGATTAAAAGTAACAAACTCCCATTAAATTGCATTCTTGTAACTCTAAAAAACAACCCTAATTTTATGTCTAAGGTTGGAAATAAAATAATAAAATAATTGTATCATAAGTATGTACGAGTTCCAGCTTTGTTGATGCAACAATTTACAATTAAGTCATTTTCCAAACAAATCATAGCCGACCAAACGGTATAGTGGTTAGCGTGCTGGCTTCTAGACCGCGAGGTTGCGGGTTCGAGTCCCGTGTTGGCATGGGTGTTTGTAAATGTATGTTGGTTTGTTAAATGACGAAATGTTTCGGCGCATTATAGCCCTCGTGTTGCTGACGGCGCCAGATAATCTGAATACAACCAACCAAACAAATCATAAGAATTTGAAAAATTGATAACTTGCAACTGAATGAGAATGGATTAATACGGTTTTCAGAGAAAAGTCAATAAAGATAAAAAGTTATTTTTCGTCAGAGATGCTTTCTAGCAAAAATTTAAGAATTTAATGACCAAGGAGAAGGGGGGGGGGGGGGGGAGAGAGAGAGAGAAAAAATACTGCTTTCAATGAAACCCACATTGTATTACTGTTATAGTTCTCTAATTATCCCTTTATAAAATGTTACTTTAGGATGACTCTATGCAAGGGCTATTTTTTAAGCAACAATAGTATGCATACATATTTCTGCAGAACAATATTTAGACTTGCAAAATGATAAACAAGAAGGCGTCAAAACACTCACGATAGTTTGAATAATTTGGACAGCTAAGGATATGGTTTTGTCACAATTACTTAAAACATTGGGTGATAATTATTGGGTGATCGTTTTAAAAATAGATTTTTATTTAAGTTACATAGCTTAGAAAATAATCACAATTGATATAAGTGAAACATAATGAAAATTTATTGATGTATAGTAGTCTGGTCCTAAAGGTCATGTAACACTTAGCTTCAGATTATCTGGTCAAAAGTTCCAAACTATTTCTAGAATACAATGAAAGATTTCTGAATATGCCCGCCTAAACACTTATTCCATTTTACACCTTTTCCTGTTTACAAAAAATTTTAGGGGAATTCAAAGAAATATAGCACTTCTTAAAGGCAACATCCTGCTAAACACACTTTTCAAGAGATAAGCCACAATTAGGGTGTCCACAGAAAAGTTATTTTGAAATTCCCTGATATTTCCGTGTAACACCGAATTTCTTCCTTGATTATAAGTTATCGACAAAAACATATATAATATGGTCAATTCTCTGGCTGACGCACGGGACATTTTTACTTTTTTTTTTCCTACTCGTAAACCAGATAAGAATTATAAAATTGAGATGAATCTAATAGTTACGTTTTCAATTTTTATCATATTACTCGGTGACAAAGTTAAATGGAAAAATAATTATTTTAACTATGCCAAATATGCATATAGTATATCGAGCTATATGAAACAAAAGCATAATTTCTAGATTGATAATAATTTCAGAATTCTTATTTGTTTACGAGTAGAAAAAAAGAACTAAAATGTCTCGTTCTTAGAGCAGAAAATAGCCCATGTAATAAACTTCAAGTAAAAACACATTAAGACTTACCATCATAAAAAAAAGTTATGCTTGTACTGTTTATCTTTACAACTTCATGATACAAACACTAAATTGCTACATTTAATATAGTGTACCTGTACAGTGTGTATGTGAAATTATATTTTAAAATCAGTCTTTTCATTGCTTACAGTCTAATCTCAAAAGGTCC
The DNA here is from genome assembly GCA_963978545.1 of Linyphia triangularis. Lineage (NCBI taxonomy): Eukaryota > Metazoa > Arthropoda > Arachnida > Araneae > Linyphiidae > Linyphia > Linyphia triangularis. Next base: position 95,159,597 of record OZ021723.1, on the reverse strand, counting down.
TTAGTATTAAGTTATTATAAAGGTCCTTAGTAATTTCAGATTTAATAAGCTATTTTCTAAGTAAAGCTTTAAAAATAAAGATCCTCAATAATATGATGCAAGGACGTACTGGGACATAAAATCGGCCCGGTGATTTCAGATTTGATGCCGGCCCAAATTTTTAATATAATCATCAATTAAACTTTAATTATTACTGTTAAAATAAAATAATTAAATTTAATTAATGTTAAATTTCATTGCTTAAATATTTATAATGATTAATTTCAATAATTAAAAAGGTTTATTAATTAATAATTTAATTTTTTAATAATTAATTTAATTAAATCAAATTTTTTTATGTCTACTATTTATACCTTCCTTGAGTGAACTTTTTCCATAAACCATTGAGAATTAGTTGTAAAACCTAAAACAAAGAAATCTAAATTGCCAAATAAAGAATGCCCAGGCTAGTATGTTAATAAAAAAATGGTATCCGAAATTATATATATTTAACATTAAAAGATATGAAATGAGTAAAAAGTCACTATACTATAATATATAAATCTTAGTGCACGCATTTTCCAAAAACAACATAACGTACAAAATTAATAATAAGTAAAATATTTCAAATAAACTGAGATTTTTTGAAATTGTTCTTTTTTTTTTTTGAAAAAACGTTAAGGAAGACGACTATTTACATGAAAAAAAAAAAAAAACTCTTCCGAGGTGGCCCATTTTTTTACCGACACTGACCGGCCCGGTGATTGCACCGGACAGCCATATGGCCAGTATGCCTCTGAATGATGTCAAAGTTGATGAAACATTTAACAAATAGTCTACCTTATATTAACTATTTTGGTTTTCTAATACTTGAAATTTTATTAAAAATTACTTTAAAAAACTTTTCGTAATGTAAATTTTTTATGCATCAAATCAAATTGATAAAAAATTAAATATCAATTTGAGTATTTGAAAAACCTGTCTTCGAATGTGGTTGGATTGGGAGAGTTGTACCATTTTCATTTCAGTTTGCTTAATTTCACTGTTCAAATTGCTCTAGTTCATAATTTGCAATTTTCTTTTTTTTCATTTGTTTAAGTTCAGCTGCAGCCACTGTTTAGGCACAGTATCCAAGACAATTTTAAATAATTATATAAAAAAAAATTGCTTTAACTTTTAAACTATTGCTTGTATGTATAGTTAAAATGTAAAACTTTTTTTCAAGGTAAAATAAACAATTTTATATACAATAGCAGTTAAAATTACAATTTTAAATAAGGATATACAGTAAAATTAGATATTTGGGGAAAATATCTTGCACAAAATTAAATTAAAATTCTAATCATTCTGCACCGATTCTAACCAAACGGTGAAACCGATCCTCGCTTATACACACTAATCACGGACATGGCAGCTATCGCATCACGAATGACACCAAAACTGCGACGGAGTCGCAAATCTCGGACATGGTTGCTAATAATAAGGCTTATACCCAGGTGAAAATTACCACTAATTCAACATAAATATAGGAGATCACAAAGATGTGAATCTCGGCAATTAAATTAAGACCACAATAGGCACAAATTACCATCACACCAACGTAAATATCAACTTTAGCACCCAATATATCGGTGCAAATCTCTAAAATAGAGACGATTACACCTACGTAACAATCTACGAAATTGATTATCACAACCGTAAATCTCGGCGATAACGACAACTATAGAGGTGCAAACCTTCAGAATAGTGGCTATCATATCGGCGTGATACTCCGATACTCCCCGAAAATGAGCATCACAACAACGTAAATCTCGGCGGTAGCATTCGCCGTAGTAGCGCAAATATCGGCAACAGCAGTCCTTACGTCATCGTAATACTCAGCGAAAATAATCACCACGCACCAACGCAAATAATGGCGACAGAAGTTGGCAATTTGAAGGAAAAGTGTTCATGACATCGGAGGCTTGGGGAAGTTGGAAAATGGCTGTTGCGAGACTTGCGAGCAAGCCCAATAAAGCTGTAATGCAGATATGTATCATCTTAGGAATGATCGAAATTTCACTAAACAAAAAAAAGCTAAAATCGGCGTTTTAGCTAAACTCTACTAATTCTGACAGATGCAAAGCTCTGCAACAGCGACAATGATTTCGGCGTGATCAACATCACGCAACAACGCGATTTCGCCTTCCATAATGATGGAAGTAACGGCCATTTCATCCCAGTAAAGCTCAGCAAAATGGCCATCACATACCAAACTCAATAATGCCGATAGACTATGACAATAAAGAAAATACTCATTCCATTTGTGTTTTTGTGGAAGTCTGAACGTATGCAGGTTCCGTTTAGAATTCTTTGTTAGCTGTTGAAAAACATGAACCAAGTGGAACTTGTTCCATTAAGACACTACCGTAATTGTTCATAATTGAAAATAACAATAAAAAAATGGTTTTAGTGGTTCAGCAAAACTGTACCATGTCTGACAGGTGCAACCCTTAAAATAGCGGCAGTGATTATTACACCGTAACACCCCATGAAAATTATCACGCAAGGACGTAATTCACGGCGATAACGCCCGCTATAATCACGAAAATAACGGCCATTTCATCGCCGTAACGCTCAGAAAAATGACAATCACATACAAACGTAAATAATGACGATAGAGGCTATAATATCAGAGAAAAATGAGGGGGAAAGGTAGTCATTTCATCGGTGATTTGGGGAAGTCTGAACGTATGCAGGTTCAGTGTTTGTTAAGAAATTTTAATGCGAGAAGTTGCGGTCGGTCTTGCGGTTCGAATTTTGCCGTTTGTTACATTTTCTAATTTTTTTGTAAATCGTTTTTGGTATTTTTGCTAGCAGGGTATTTTTAAATTGTTAAAATTAAAAGTATAATTTCGCAAAATTCCCCGATGCCTTTAAGTTTTTGACAAAATCCCCGATGATTCCATGATTTTTCCCTAAATGTCGAATTTCTGATTTTTCCCGATTTTCCTGATCTGTGCACAATTCAAATCTACAAAAGAGGAAATAATAAATTCAAGCTTAAGAAACAATTATAACGAATATTCCTTTATTGGCACACAATATATACAACAAAAATGCTAAAAACGAATGAGTACATGAGGCCCCTGATGAACTGGAATGCTATGTACATCTCCAAATATTCATGATCATCCCCCATCTTTTTGCTTGGTTCAATCACAGTTGCCAATTACTTTCATTGCACGGTTGGTCAGATAAGCATAAAGATCTTTATTGGCTGACATCAATGCACTGACTGTGTCACCGTGCAATACTTGGTGAAACTTACTTTCGAGGAGATCTGAAGCCGCTGCATCCTTGCCGTTTGTCATTAAGGAATCCAGCTGTAGTGAAAAAGAAAACAAGAATGAACTTTAATTGTTTGAGTTGTTGGCATTCAAATAGTTTACTTAACTTTTAAAGAAATATCACGTTAAGATGCACAATATTACCATGAGTAAACTTTTCAGCTTAACAACTATAAAGCAAAGTGTAATTATTCTTTTTTGTGTGTTGTTTGGTAGAAGGAGTCATTATACAATAAATTAACGACATATTTAGAGATGCCAACTTTTCTTTGGATTTTCTAGAGTTTTTCTATTTCATTTTATGGTTTACCATGGCCAGTACTCTTACATCGCTATGAATGAATACGAGATACAAAAGCAACTATTACATCTGCGTAACACTCAACAATGCCAAAGGTTTTATAGGTAAATCAATGTACCAAAAATGATTTTTATAAAGTTTTATTTTAAATTAAGTAAAAAATCCTTGTTTCAGTGACTTCCAAATCAGAAAAAAAAAAAGGGAAAATAATTTTTCATTCTTTGATATTTCAGAGTCAAAAAAGCTAATCAATCTTTAATAATAAAGAAATATTTGAAGAAAGAATAAGTCAATAATAATAAGTTATATAATCAAAAATCAAAGGTTTTGATGCAAACAACAATGCAAAACAGAAGGAAAAAAAAAAAAAAAAAAAAAAAATTAAAAATGTAAACACAAGCTTATTAAAACTGTTCATTTCAGTTCCCATATTCAAAAATTCTTTTTACCCCTGAGAGATTACTCGTGAGATGTCACCAATTTGGTGAGTTTCCATATGTGCAGTAACCCTGGCCAAAAATTCGCCTTGTAGAAACAAGAGAAATAAAAGAAAATTTACTTAAGAAATGCGATGAATGAAATGATGAATGAGGAGACAAAGTAAAAGTCCTTCTTTTAAGTGTAAGTGATGTTGAAGTAATTGAGGCTCGATACCATAAAAAATGCCATGATGCTTTTTCTAAGACAACATTAAGTGGACGAACTACCGATAAACCGAGGACGGATGAAGACAACTTTTTATTGCTTTGCAATACCATAGAACAAGGTGATGAATGCCAGAATTCTATTAGAGAATTGCACCTGAAGTTTTCAGGGAAACCTTACACATATTTTGACAGACACCCAAAAGATCATCTTAAAAAACATTTTAAAGACAGAAATATATTTTGTAATGTTCCTGGTCGAAAAGAATATTGTATATTTGTCAGATACAGCTCATTAAATTATGCATCATAGTGTTTATGACAGTCAAGGTTATATGATTTTACTTAAAATATTAAGAAATCTATGAAATGCACTGTATTTGCATGACTTATGGCCATTTTGTGCTCAAATTCAGGACCTTCCAAGACATTTCCCGACTTTCCATATGCACAGCAACCCTGTATATGGTAATTTTTAGAGTCAAAGACAAAACGAATTTATATTAAAATAAACTAAAATATTTAAAATGTGTGAATGTAAATAATTAATAATCAAACATGTTAAAGTGTTTTTCCCCAACATTCCGAGTTGCTTTTTTGACAAAACTCTAAAATGATTTAAGAGTTTAAAAATGTTTTCAATCCTTTAAAACTATGCTGCACTGTGCTATTATAAATTTGTAGAAGTCTATTGGATCATACTAAATCATGGCTCTGTAAATCATGAATGACAAAAGGAACTTTTGGAATGTTGATAAAAGAATCGTCAATAATAAGTTTTGTTCACAACATACTTTCAAACACTTAACTTGGTGAATTCTGTAACTGTTTACAATAACGGAAAGTGAACAAGACCAAAAAAATTGCTTTTTAGTGTAGTTAGGGAGAAACACGGACAGGTCTTTCATGCACCTTGACGTCATGTGATGTTTTTGGTCATTTTCTTTCTTATAATCACATTAGTCAAAAATATTTTTCAAAAGTTTTGAGTTAATACTGGGAAACTAAAGGTGTTTATCTTTCAGAAAATATGAATTTATGGTATTTCAAATATAGGTGCAACTTCCCAATTACCTCGAAAAGTGGATCAAAGGACATTTTTAAAATGACCTTCAAAGAACATTTTTTAAAAATGCGATCTTTGGAATGTGCTATACTTTTATAATAAATAAGCAAATTATTTGAAATATCATGCAAAGGAGAGTAACAATTTGATACACAAGCTTCTACAAAAGTTTAATGCCTGGGTTAATTTCTTGCTCATCCATATTAATAAAAGAAGAATCTGTATCTGTGGCTCTATCAAAACCACAGAAAACTTTAAAAATCTTTAATGTAAGTAGTATTCAATCTGTAACTGTGCACCCGAGAAAGAATGTTAACATTTTAGTTTTAATTAATTTTTAATAGGAATTCCAACAGGAATTGGATTACGGCTAAATATTAAAAATTAATTTAAAAAAAACTGAAATAAAATTTTAAAATTCAAGCTTTGCAGTATACCATTCCAGGTCAATTACTAATTATGTTTAAAATTTTAGAACTGTACGTGAAGTGGAAAGTACATTAACCTCAGGAAAAAAATTTGAATCCTTTTTTTTTAATAGGAAATATTTGCAAACAAAATCTTGATATATTGAATTAAAAAATATCGATAAACTGAGATATAGTTTTCACATAAAGGAAAATCAAAGGTATTTTTAAAAAAAAATTATCTAATAGTAATTCCTTCAAATGTTCTTTGCAAAAAGAGATGTTCTTCCAGAAGTTTGCAAATGCGGGGGAAAAAAACAACCACTCTTTGTTTCCTTGTTACATCATTTCTAAGGAAGTTTGTACTCAGCTTAACTTTAGTGACAATACCAGAAATAAGTAAAAAAAAAAAAACCTAGTGATTTGAAAAACAAAATTTAAAAAAGAAGCTTTAAGCAAAAAAAATCATAAAGGGAAAAAATATCTACACTTACTCTCATTTGAGCCGGATTGTAAACCCACTCTGGATGAATGTCCAGCATCTAAAAAAAAATAAAAATACGATGCAAAACTGAATGCACAAAAAAAATCAACAATCAAAAAACATAGAATATATTTCAGTAATCAATAAATTACGGGATTAATTTCGAACAAGTTTTTAGTTTAGTGAATGTATGATACATATGTTCTTTAGACAGCAACTAAAAAGCAAAATTTAGATGTAAGCACTTGTTCCAAATGAGAAACATACCAACCTGCACCAGCACCCCTTTTAAGACCAATTCTCTTCTGATGCAAAGACTCAATGTGTTGGTAGGATGTTATAAAGTCATTGGTCGAAGCAATAGTTTCAATTAGTTGAGCTTGATACATACTTTCAGCTACTCCTTTCATAAGATCTTTCTCTTCTTCAGTTATATCTGGATTTATTTGTTGGCAAAGCCCTAGTACGTCCTGGATATACGATTGTGTCATTTCATCAGGATTCTGTGCCCCGATTTAAAGATGGTCTTTGGCATGTTAACGAGATTGCTGGTTATCTCCAAATGCAAACTTCAACTCATTCTGGAAATCAGACAACGATTGAATCTTTGCTTTATTATTTTCGTACCATTGACGAGCCGTTCCAGTGAGGGAAAAGTAAGCGTTGACCAAGCTCATCATATTATCTCATTGACTGTGACCCAAGAAGACGGCTGGACTCCTCACCGATATGGCAGAAAGGAGGATGTAGACGGACGGAATGCTGTTTTAATTTTAAGCGCTTCTTTCACTACTTGACTGAAAGTTTCATACTCTGGATTCCGACATTGTAAATGCCGGCTGTGTCTTGCAGCTTCCACCACAAAAGCTAAGGCACCTCCACCAAAGAATGTCACGTAAATATTTCAACCGACGTAATGAAGTGAAGAATCTTTATTCACCCAACCACCAGCCATTAGCTCGAAGACTTGTACATATACAGGAAATAATAGTGGGTAATATGGAATAAGCAAATTAATGTAAAGAAATTAACATATATCATAAGTTCAATACTTCCACCTACGAGGACACAATCTGCCACTTTGGGCTTCACTGCTGCAAGTCCTCCACCTCCTCTCGGCCAAAACTTTTTATTGTATGCAAGTGCTACAACGAGTCATATTAGCGAAACTCAACATGTCAATATTGAGACTTTTGACAAATAATACAAAATTCTTATTGATTAAATTGTCTTTTAACACACTCTGAAAGCTTGATTTCAAATATTGCACACCTTTAGATGCAATCGCATTAACCGCGAATATACAATGACAGGGCCGCCACAAAATTCAGGAAAAAAAGTTCCCTGAATTTCCTAACAGATTTCTAAAAAATTCCCCGATTTTACAGCACTTTATTCCCCAAATTTTGCAATTTTTCCAGATATGTTGACAAGCTGATCAAACAGCACATGTACACTACAAAGATAATATGCCATTTTTTTTTCAAAATACTCTTGATGAAAAGTTTAAATTACTTTAAACTATCTAAAAAATTACACACCACAAATCTCCTAGTAAATGGCACCAAAACACGGATGAACGGAAAAACTTTCCTCAAACAATAATAGATAATTTCCTTGATTTTTGTGAAATTTAAAAAAATTCTCTGATTTCCAGGTTCTGTGGCCATTCTGAATGAAAGAATATTTTCATTTAATTCTATAGGCATAAATAGGCAATATTTTCGATTGTTTTTATATTTGAATTTCAGGCAATAGATTTTTCTATTCCTGCTGCTAGATGAACTTTTAGTCTCGGAGCAATAAAACAATAATTCAATAAAACTACTTTGATTAATAATGACTGGCGAATGTAAAACTTTTAAGACGATAACTCACCTTGGAAAGAGGCTGGGCGCCCACTTTAGACTCGTGCAATTTTATTAAAGTCTCGTCTCTACACGAAGAGTCCAGCTCTCTTCGGAAGGGTCCGACACAAAAGCGTGGCAACACTTTCTTTTCAGTAAAGCAAGTTGGTTTTAAAGCGATGAAGGCATTAGTCACTTTTTCTAAGGAAATAAACAATACTTGAAAACACCAATTACTACACTGAAAAGATTACTGAAAGCATCCCATGGAAAAGCTAGTATTTTTCAAGTACATCTTAAAAATATTTTACATAATTCGTCAAAAATACTATGATGCAAAACTAGAATGAAGTGTCAAAGTTAATTAAATATTCAGTATATATCAAATTGCATTGTAGATTAGTGCTATTTTTTAGCACATGCAAACAACACTATTAGAGGAATAGTTTTGGCCTATTTTCTCAAAATTATGAAGTTATTTATTTAAAATAATCATAATTTAGCTACATTAAATTGTATGATTACAAAAATAATCTTAGAAGTACCCCATTTTGTAAAGATATACACAATAAACGTAACAAGTAAAATTATGGATTAAAGGTTAAAAATTTGATAGAAATGAACACAAGCAGTCAATATTGAAAACACTACTTATGGGGATTATTAAGTGTGTATGGGGAGGAGGAAACGTTATTATGAGGTCAATGTTAAGACACAGTAAAATATCCGAAATTCAGACTTCCAAAATCCGGACCTTTGTCTGTATGCGAAAGTGATGAGCAATAAGTTGGAAGTATTAGGCACAGCAATTAAAGGATTAGAACAAAGAGACAATTTCAGAATCAGAAATAATGGGGATTCAAGAAACAGGAGAAAAGTTTAGCCAAAAGTCAAAACTATTAAAACAGCTAACCTTAAAAGAAATGTTTTTCAAAACCGCATCAAGTTATATAAGGTTTTTTCTTAGTTTATTCCATTTATACGTTTTATTTTATTGATTTTGTGTATAAAAAATTATATGTTCTAAAATCTGGAATCGTCGAAATCCCGGATTTCAGATACTCTACTTATATAAGTTAAATATCATGACCTTATTTTAAATCATTCCATTAACATAACTGTGGCCATTAGCATAATGAAATAACAACAAAGCAATAAAATGGCTTCAAGTTCTAAACTTTACTCCCAAGTCATTTTGTTATTTGAATATTAAGATAATGTTTATAAAAACTTATTTAAAAAAAAAGAAGATGTATAGAAAATAGATTTAACTTTTCTCCTGCTGATAAATGAGAGAGATCACGCTTTGATAACGAAACACAATATGGTGAAACAAAAGTCCAATCTACTGAACCCAGCAGATTTTTTAAAAAAATTATGTAGTCTTTTGATAGCAATAAAAAAATAATCAACACTCATTCTTGCTGCAACCCTTTTTTTAGATGCTGTGACCGATGTTGCAGGGATTGTGCTTCAGGGCAAACTGCAATTTTCAAGCAAATAAGAGAAGAATTCAAATAATTTTTAATTCCAGCAAAATCAGGCTTGGCTACACTTTATACAAATAAAAAAATGTATTTCCACACTTAAGAATCAAAAATACCATACTTGGTGACCAAATTCAGCAAAGTGGGTGCACAAAAGCATGGTTACAAGAGCATCTGCAATAATGATAACTGTGATCATCAGCAACTTGAAGGAAGATCATCTTCCGAATCATTCCAAAGGAAACTAACTTACATGGATGTCATGAATACAAGGAAACATGGAACAATTCAAATTAGGTAGCTTGACCACAGATACAAGATTATTTGTTAAAATCAGTTTGTCAACACATTTTTAAAATAAGATTTTGCAAAGTGTTAATCAAACATGTGACTGTAAAATTTCTTGTTTAGAATTTTGAAGCCATCGAAAGATATTGTTTTAATGAATGAAAGTTTTGTCCTCACACTTTTGAAATTTGTATTGGGCAAAATATTTTTCAAAAATTGTACAAATAATTAGTCCAACATGGCAGTTTCAGAGTGAGTAAATTTCTCCCTAAACTTTAAATTATCAGGGTCTCTAGGGAGAAAACAAATTTTTAATTCCTGCCAATTCTTTGTCACCTAAAATATAAAGCTTAAAACATTAAATTTTTTTTTAGAAACCTTTAAAAAATATTACTGTTGTTGATAGAAAATGTGGTTTCGTTCTCTTGCGGAATTTCTATATCTCCATTTTTAACGAACAGAAAAAATTAAATTCTCCGTTTGCAATTCTCAAATAATTCAAGAAGCGACAAATCTCCTATTTTCCATACTTTCGCTGTTGCTGAATGGCTAGATAATACACTCGAGAAGGAAATAACAAAAAATGCTGAAAATGTAAATAGAATGGGTTTGATACCTTCCAAAGGAATCCTCAAAATACAGGATAATGATTGCATGTCCCATACTCTGATACTTCTATCTTCAGAGGAGGACACCAGTTTGTTTCCTTCAATGGACACAGAGAGCGATACTATTTTTGCTCTACAAAAAAGAAAATAATTTGAACTTTGCTCATAAGACAAAATTTACATAATTAGGATGAAAATATAATTGAGTAAGGTATTTTGAATATGTTTTAACCCATTTCAGGAAAAATTCAGGAAAAAAAGTTCCCCCGATAGATTTCTAAAAAATTCCCTGATTTTCAGGCAAACTATTTTTCGAAGTTCTCCAACTTTTCCTGACGAGTAGACATTCTGATCAAATAAAACATGTAAGCTAGAGACAATATGCCATCTTTTTAAATATAGTTTTTGAGATAGCATTCTGTAACAAGTAATTACATATCATTCCACATAAGTTGAAATTATGACGTAACTTCTAACGATCACTACCATAACTTTCCGGGAGTAAATGGTGCAAAAATACGGATGAACGGGGAAACGTATCTTCAGAACAAAGAAAGTTTCCCTGATTTTTGTAAAAATTAAAAAAAAATAAAAAAATTCTTTGACATTTCCTTGATTTTTTCCAGAATCGGAAAGTTTCCTAACTTTTCTCTGATTTCCAGGTTTTGTGGCCACTCTGAATTTGTTATGTTATTACAATCAAAATACCTTTTCCCTCTATTTTGAAGTAACAGTACAATTTGAGTGATTGAAAGAGATAAAAATAAAAACAATCAAGAACATTTACCAGGTATTTAAAGTTTGCCATTTATCAAAACATTCATTAGATTTATTCAGTAAGCTTTCTACGACAAACATTTTAAGCTAAAAATTAGCTTAAAAATATTGTGATTAAGTTATTCATTAGCCTGTATGGAAACATTGGTAGAATAAGAATGTGAATGTAATTAACTATATAAAATACTCTAATAAGCAAGTTGCATAATACACTCTTAAATTCTAGCAGATCAAAACACATTTTGCAACGGACAGGGATGTTGCTCACTTCCAAAAGTATTAGGGCAGTAAAAATCTAATACATGGTTCATGCAGATTTTGAAAAGTAAAAAATAAGTAATTTTGAAGAACTTTTTAATGACCTTTAAGAAAAAATTTAGGACCTTATATAAATTTGTAACGACAAAAATTCATCGTTTTCTACAGAAAAACAAAAACTTTATAAGAATCAAAACTCACAAATAAATGATTTAAATAGAATTTTATTTATGACTTGGGCATTTTTCTATGTCTAACTGCAGTCCATATGTACTTGAAATAATAATATAAAAAAAAAAAATGCCAAGTGTTCTTAGAAATCAGCGATTTAAAGCAACAGGTTAAAGGAGGTGGGGTGGGGGGGGGGGGACAAAACTACCAATAAAAGATAGGTCCAACATTTAAAAGGGGAAAATCAAATTTGAGATAGCTAATTTTTATTTTTTTTTAAATTTGAAAATTAAGGATCCAGAAAGAAAAATAAAGACTTTAAAGCCCTTAATAAGGACCTACGAACCTACCTAAAATAAGTAGTTCTTAAGGGCTTTAAAGGACCGTGTGAACCTTGATATATGGTGTTACATGAAATGCTTTAAGAGCAGGCAAAAATAATAACATGGTGTAAAACAGAAGTCACATTCAAGGAAGGAATGACAATTTTGTAATTGAGAATCCAGCACTTTAGATATTTCTTTAAAACATTTATAAAAAAGTTAATTAGTCTTCTTTATTTTATAGCTATTAAAATTTCTACATAATATCAAATGTAAATAGAAGAAAAAATTACAAAAACAAAACACTAAATTGGGTCATCTACTACTATAGTGCTTTGGATTTGTGAGTCTATTCTAACAGATTAAAAGGACATTTTTGAATGTTTAGTTAAAGCAGTACTTAAATATTAATATTTCTTACTAAAAAAGAAAAGAAAAAGTAACAGTTATGATCGAGCTGTTTGGAGCAATTTAACTAAAATTGAGTGAAAACTAAGTAATAGTTTTGAAAGGTACATCGCAACATTGCAAGAAATATGGAATGTATGTTAACGATAATTTTCCTCTCTTAAAACATAATGTTTAATAAAAATTCTTCATACTTAAATTTTTTACATAAATTTCAATCATAATTGAAAAATAGCTCCAACTCCAAATAAGCAAAGAATACCAGATGATGCTATTTTCAAAAACAAGCAATTAATTTAGCCAAAAGCAGCAAACAACTGTTAGTAAAATACAACTGGATATTCAAATACATAATTTGCTAACATTCCGTAATCATTCCGGTTTCGGGGAGGTGTCAAAAAATATTTTAAAAGGAACACACAACCCAAGTAATAGGCAACATTTTCTAAATATGTACTATAGTATTTAAAGTAAAAAAAAAGTTGAAAAAAAAAAAAAAAAAAAAAAAAAGCAGAATAATAGAAACGTTGATGCTATTTGGTATCAATGACATGGGTACACAGCGAATAAATAAACATCATAATGCATACTACACAAAATTCAATGATGAGAAAATTGTATTCCTAATAGAATATAAATTTCTCATAGTATTCTCCGGAAGCGAAATTCATGCCAACTCTGCAATTCAATACCAAAAAATTCTATGTACGAACTAATCAAACACTAATAAAATTTGAACTTCAGAAATTTAATTTTTCTGAACAAGTGAAATTTTAAACTATTTCAAAGAAATATCAATTTGATAAAATTTTTAGATTTTCTAAGTTTATGGTTCTAAATTTATACATAACTAACAAAAGAGAACATTTCTTAAACCTCTGAGCGTTCAGGGAATGGGCGAAATTATAGTTGTTTTCCCTGTAATAATTTTTAAATTATATTTCTGATTAAAATATATAATTTTTTGATTGTTTTTTATTTATTTTGTTTTAAGTAGATTTTAAACTATCATCCTAATAAAAAGATTTAAAAAATATCTTATTTTACATTTTATTGATAAATTTAAAAAGGTTGTGTATTGCTGGAAAAACTGGGGATCAAAGGATGTATATATACGCCCATGACCCTCAGAAGGTTAAGGGCCCAATAAAAGGTTCTAAAACAAAGCACAATAACTTACTGATGAAGTTTGAATTCACTATCTTCCAATTCATTACTATGAATTTCAGTAGGCAACTAAAAACAAAAATCATGCCATTATTATTTTTATTTAATTCATAAAACAATTAGATTCCACTGAGGAAAGAAGACTGCATTATAGCATGAAGCCACAAAAATATATATATTAAAAAACAACTTCTCGTTGGATTCTAAATTTAATTTTTAAATGAATTTCCAATATATTTTAAAATATTCACCTTAAACAAGTTTTACTTGTTTAAGCACAATACTAACTAAATATTAAGAAAGAACGTAGAATGTTTTAGAATTTAGCTCATCACTAAACATATAAAAATGAGTATTTTTGTATTATCCATTTCTAACTTAGCAAGTATACATTAAAAAAAAATCAACGAATAAGGTACAGTTTTGAACTTTTACTTCCATGACAAAGTGATTAAAATGGAGTATTTATGAAAAAATTCATTAAAAATGTACGTTTTCAAGAAGCTATAAGCAGGTACGACATCCATGCATTAGTGTAGGAACGAATTAATATCTCGCAAACCCTAAAGACTTGTCTAATAGCTGCATTTATATTTCTAATGTGAAATTTGGCAAAACCTAATGCTGAAAGCCTATAAGTTTACTCACATTTTATCCAATAATCATTCATAGAACTTAAAGCATATTAAAAATGGCCTTTGAATTGAATAATGTAAACATGATATTGCCAGATAGGCAGAAAACAAAGGGCTCTCAATATCCCAAATAAAGAATCGGAAGATTACCATGGTTGAAAGATTTTGATGCTGAAAAGCAAACTATCAATGTAAACAGTCAATAAATGCCTTTTAATTAAGAAGTTCTAACAACTAGAGTAATAAAAAAAAATACTTTGATAAATTGAAATAAAGAAAAATCCCCCAAAATACTATTTTATTTGAGAAAAATTTATTTTTAGGTGCTATTGATGTGCATGTTTTTCCTAGTCTCATGCAACATTGAGGCATCACAAATGATGAAAAGTGCAAAATAAGGCCACAAAGTTTTAAAGCAGGCCTAGAAAAGCTGTTAATCTTAAAATAAACACATAATACATTCTTATCTCCAAGTGTTCAGAGGGAAAACAATTTAAATTTCCCAATTTCCATCAAAATTCCTCGTCACTCATTTAAGCCAATGGTGGACAACGATCTATTGCACACAACAAATTTCTTTAAATTACAAACGGACACAAAAAGATTAAGATCCCTTTGATTTATTGCCTTTTTTTAAAAAAAAATATACATTTTTGATACTTCCGAAATTACTAATTTTTCTAATATTTCAGCAATTTCTGAACAGCATAATTTAATGGCCTTTTCATAACGTAACATACTTTTCTTTACAATAAAATAGGTCTACATACTCTATCATATAGATTAACTCTGTGGAGAGCACCTCTGTCGTCTCCAAGAAACAGCAGAAATTCCAATGTGTCCATAGTCACAGCGGTAAGAGGTGCATCCATACAAATGGTACACATCAACTCTCCAGAATTGAGCTCATACAACTAGACACAAAAAGAAATGGTAAATACGTAACAATTCATAATGTAGCACATAATACAATTTAAAGATTATTAAGTTAAAAAAAAAAGAATGCCTGAAAATTAAAAATATAATTTTTTAACTTCATAATTCTGCTCAATATACTATACAATTTTTTTTTATTTGTATGATATATTTAGAAAAAGCAAGGCGTATAGGCATCATTAGAGCTTATTCAGATCATCTTGGAATTTAATTCCAATTAAAAATATCTGAGGTATAGAAAACATGAAATCGAACAATTCACATGTATACTTTAGCTGATATAAATCTTGTATAATCTGCACTAAAAATACAAATATGGTGATTTTGATAAGACATTATCAGATTTTCTTAAATTGTTCAATCAGCATGTTTCAGCTTGTAACATAAATAAAAATTTATATATATACATGTTAACATTTTGTGTAATAATCTTAGGCAATAATGTTATCAAGAACAATTCCCACTCAAAAGGAAACCTTTATAGGTAAATTATTTTTCCGTATTATAAAGAAAAAAATTGCAAGTCAGCATTGACATGATACATTCAGTATAGCAAATAGCAAACAAAAACCTTTAATAAGACCAGCCATTAAACCCATCAACGACGGTTGGCAAGAGAACTTGCCAATCCAAAAAATTTTTTTTTAGCTAATAAATTGCGATAGTGGTTCTAATTAGTGTTTCTTAAAAAACACAAAAATAATTTTCCAAAAAATCTGAAAAATTCAAAATATACATTTTATGATCTAAATAAACAATGTATAGGATAAAAAGGCATTGCCTTTATCTATTTCAGTCGTCTTTAATAGTTTAAATTATACAACATTCACCCTTCTTATGTATAAGCTTAGATTGCTTGGAGGCGAAATGATTTTAATTTCCCTCCTAATTCTCATTTGCATATACTTTTCCAATAATTTGGATATAAAAAATTTCAAGCTAAATTAAAAGAAATGCATTGAGCAAAAAATTAAATAGTCAATATTCTAAAAATAATAATGCTATTCAATAAATATGAAATAAAAACTAAGTAATTTTTTTTAAAAATCAGTGTTCATACACCTTTTGAAAATTAAAAAATAAGCAGTTTTTAAGGGCTTTAAAACTGTAAGGACCTCACATATTTGTTATGATTAAACCTCATTGTTTTCTTACTTATAAATTCACAACGTTATATAATAAAAATTAAAATTTATAAACAATTTAAATAGAATTTTATTTATAATTTGTGCAACTTTGTTTTTCTATGTCTAACAGAAGTAAAAAGAAGTGAAATGTTCCTGGAAATCAGCCATTTTCAATAACTCAGAAAATAAAACTACTTTACAAATAAAAGATGGGTCAAAACCAGTAGGAGGGGAAATAGGAAAAATCAAATTTAGGGTAGCCTAAAAAAGTTCACAATTGAAAATTAAGGACTCGCGAGGAAAATGAGAATATTAAGAGTCCTTGAGTAAGGACCTACCGAAAATAAATAACTCTCAAGTACTTTTAAGGACAGTAAGAACCTGGAAAATAGAAAATAAACTTTATGTAACAAAATATGGAGAGAATAAAATTAATTGAAAGAGCAATTTTTGTACTTGAATGATTTCTCTTTGTTAAACTTCAAGTGACAAAAATAAATTCCCCAATTTATTGCAATTTTTTAAAAATTCCGTGATCGTGATACTTCCATAATGACTAATGTAGTGTGCAACCCTGAAGCTAAATTTTTAAACTTAATGGTTGACTTCATTTTCTTACCCTGCAAGTCATGTCCAAAGATGTGGTAGCCACTCGAGCATACTGATCCAAACAGCCAATGTAAATGTCGGTCACTTCGGCAGCATGATGAGTCCAAGTAAACCGTGGTTTTACTTCACTGCCAGAGGTTTGTATGTCAGTTAACCTACATTATAAATAAAACGAGTCAAGAAATATAGGAGTATGAGCATTTAAGATCTAGGCTTTTGTCATGCTTTTAGATTGACGCACTCTCCCAACTGAAAGCACAGAATGAAAATCAATGCCTTTTCAAGGACTTTTAAGTACCTAAATAATATTTTTTAAGGACCCAAGATTTTTTTTTTCCGAGCACCATGTCTTTAACACTTTACTTAACAGTTGCTTCGGTCATAGTGCTAATATGAAAATCATTCAAGCACAGTTTGAATTTTTCCTTACGAACAGACTTTGATGTTGCAATACATTTCTCATACGAACTGTGCTTTAGCCAGAGCACATCAAAAGTACACTTTCAAAGCATAGTATTCACAAGTTGTTTCAGCTAAAAACAAAAGTATTTTTCTAAATGATATTTGGTATAAATAGCTTTATATTTTAAGTTAATAATTTACAATAACAAAGCTATAATTGTGTTAAATTAAACATCACGAGTGATAGAACTCGTAATCATTTTACTGAAATGAAAATTGTGATTTTAGTTTTTTTTGCTGAAGAAATTTTGTATCCCTTTTTAAAACACTGGAACCAAGCAACATGAGCAGTACAACTATACCCAGAACATTTCGGTGCAGTGCGGATAAGTGGCAGCCTCAGCAGGGATAAGCAAATCAAAGTAGAATTTTTATGAATATTACAGTCGGATACACAACATCAACAAAAAATAAGGATTTAAGGACCTCTAAGCATTTGTAAGTACTATTAAGGCCTGGGAAACAAGTTAAAAAATATTAAGCCTTTTTAATGACCGTGGGAACCCTGAACAATTAAAAAATAAATTAATCTTTAAATTTTTTTAAAAAACATTAAAAATATATCACCTGGTGATTTGTGGTCACCATGTTTGATGCAATAAATTTGGTGAGAAGAAAGAGAAAAATTACAGGGAGAAACACACACCATTTATAAAAGATTCAAGAAAAATGTATGCAATATACTAACCGTGATAGGAGCCACACATTGACATGGCCATCTCTACCCCCAGTCAAGATATGGGAGTCTTCAATGCTGAATCGAATGCAACTGACCTCTTGATAATGTCTGGGAACAATTTTCAAAAGTTCCCCTGTACAGACCTAAATTTATACATATTTTAATATTCAGTAGTATAGCAATGGTAGAATTTTTTGACATTTCTTGCACAGCTTATTGATAATTGACAGTCTGCTAATGGATTTTTCCAGTCTTTGAAAACAAGACAGTTTGCAGAGTTAAGGCAACTTAAGGCCCAATCAGATGGTAATATAAAAGTTTTGCATTAAATTATTATCATTAAAAAAAAAAAAAAAAAATAAGAAAAAACAGTTGAATTTCAAATTTATATTCTTTATTCTTATTAAAAAAGTTAGAAATATTAAGACTACAATTCAATTCAAATTTAAAATAAATATGCACAAATTCAATATTTTAATGCATTGTTTGCTCTTTTTTTTTGGGTGGAAGTGACAAATTCCAATTAGTTTTTATGACTTCAATTTTAATTCTTCAAAAAGGCAGAGAGGAAAGCTATTTTATAAGTATATATTTTCTCCAAATGATAAAAAGTTAAAATCAAGGTTGATATTTTGAAGCAACTTTATCAATTTTTTTTTTTGTGATATTAAAAATTCATTAATATTACCTTCCAAATATACAAATCTTTTTTAATGCCAGCAATGCAGTATGAACCACAGTTGCTAACAGACAGAGCTGATACAACTCCTGGAACAGGCAAATGTGATATGGTTCTTATCTATCAAAATAAAACAATCATTATGATTTCTTCCATATACTACACAATACAAGTCACATTAATGATATAAACTTATCAATTAGAGTTTTAATTGCCAAATTGGCCCTCTTAAAAAACATCTTACATTGTACAGTTAATTAATGAAGGTGAAAAAATATGTTCATATAAGAGTACCTCTTCTGCAAGTGGCCACACAACAAGCACAGGCTTATTGAGTTCAGCTCCTATCATGTAATCTTCTCCAATTAAAGATAAAGTCCTAGGTACCACATTGGGTCCCTTGAGATTCTGTACCACATTCCCATTCTTAGAATCGAAGGCAAAGCAGCCATTGCCAGTAGCAAAAATTACCTGGGAAAAAAACCCATGAAGTTAATGAAAAGAATGCAAAAATACAAGCTTAGATTGCTAAAGAGGAGAAACGATTGGATTTTTCCTCCCGATTCTCATTTATAGTATATACTTTTCCAATAATACAAATGTAAAAAATTACACAAGCTTAAAGAAAAACAAAATTTTATTTCAATTTATACACAACAGGTACAATGTAATTTAATATTCACATACTTGAAAACTTTTATAATCAAGCATATTTATTGGAATAACAATATTAACACCGAGGTATTCTGTACCAATTGAAATTATATTTAAAAATGTTTAATAAATTTCAAAAGATAAATTCTTGCTTTAAGAAACTGATTTTCTCAAGAACTGACAGAATAAAAAATGTGTTTTCAGTCTGCATTCTTAAAGAACTAAATTGTTTTACTTTCAACAACATTACAGCATAGTACATTATTTCCAGCAATGTTTTTTAATAAAGAAAATAAATGCATAATTTTACGATTTAGTCAAAACTAAAACATATAGAAAGTTTGTTACCCTATATTTCAGATTGTAAATACCAGACATGATGCAGTTTAAAAAAAAAAAAAAAAAACTGAATACGATGCAACCAGGATAGGGAAAGCAAAAACAATGTTTTAAAGCCCAAAATATTAAAAACTACTGCCGGAAATAGTTAGGATTATTTTTTTAGGTTTTACTGGCCATAAGGCCAATGAAATACGTTATGAAATAAGTTGGTAGTTTTTCATTTTAGGCACAAAACACATGCACACCTTACTTTACCCCAACTTTTATGTCAGCAAGTGATAAAATAATTAATTTGACACTCCAAAACTATTTAAGTGAGTTTTAGGACCAAGTTTTGAAAGAGTTTAAACTCTAGATAAACCAAAATGTGCAAACAAATAACTTATTAATTAGTTTAATCGTAATATTTGAATTTTGTGCTATTGTAAATGCTAAAATTACATAGTGTTAAATAAATATTAAAATTATCTGCTACTGTAAATAGTGAAATTAAATTGTGTAAAAGTAAATACAGGGTGGCCACAAAATTCAAGAAAAAAAGTTCCCCGACAATTCCCCAAGATTTCTAAAAAATGCCCTAATTTTACGTCGAATGTTTTTTTTTTTTAAATTTCAAATTTTTTTAAGGATGTGTAGACACCCTGATCAAATAGAACATGTATGCTAAAGAGATTTAAGAAAAAGAAGAAAAAAAATTATGCATTAATCAAAAGTTTAAACTGTTCCTTAGCATTAAACTTCTAATGATTACCACCACAATTTTCAGGGTAAATGGCGCCAAAATAAGGATGAAAGGAGAAATGCATGTAAAACCATAGAAAATATCCCTGACTTTTGTGAAATTTTAAAAAGTTTCCTGATATTTCCTTCATTTTATCCTGAAACAGAAAGCTTCCTGACATTTCCCTGATTTAAAGGTTCTGTGACCACTCTGAAATATTAAAAAAAATAATGGCACCAAATTCGGTTGGCGATATCTCCACGGAAACTAGGAATAAACCCAAAAATTTATCCAGATTGAGATGAAGGTTTACAATTATACACTTGGTTTGCATAAATTTTAAGGGTCATTCCACACGAAATCAACCAATAAAAAAATAATTTTTCGACTCAATGTGTAGGAATGTTTTAATATTTTGTCTGTGTGTTGAACTTACTTCTGAGATGAAAACAGTGAGATTAAAAAAAAAATTTCGTCGATTCCTTCCATAGTTACAAATTTTTAAAATTTTGAAAAATTCACGAATGTTGCATAGTTTCACAATCTTTAAATGGCTGTAACTTTGGAACTATTTGACCTAAAGGGTTGGTATTTGTGTCATTTTGTTCAGTTTTTTTCTGTCTTTCAATGAATATATAACATGATCAACTTACTTGAAACAATATTTTTTTTTGTAAATTTGTCTTATACATTTTTTAAAAACTTTAAAACAGAATTTTTAATTTTTTTGAAAAAAACATATTATATTTGGCCATCTCTTAGGAACATTTTCACCAAATTTCATGATGGTACTCTTATTTTATCATAAACAAAAAAAAATTATATCTGTATGTAGGTTTGGCTATTTTTTTCTATAAAACCCTATTATCTGATGTTAAAAAGTAATTTGAGTATAAATTCATGTCTAAAATAATAATATTTCCCATTTATGCAAGTTTAGCTTAATTATCAAACAAAAATATGAGTGTTTATTTTGTTATATTTTATTTATTTGGTTAAATTAACCATTTTATAGCAATATTTTTTCCAAACTGTTTCCTACTTTTATTACTATTCTACGGTAATAAAAATATCTGTTCTATATGTTTGTAAATTCTGTAAAACTCTTGCACATTTCCATTTAAACTTAAGGGTTGTAATAGGTAAACAATATAAGGTGGTGAACTTCAAAAATAAACCATTTAATTACATTCTAATGCTAAAAGTTTGCTAAGTTAAACTCCCACATTGCTGCAATGAAGCAGCCATCTTAAAACAGTATTTTTTTTTTTCTGGAGCAACATTTTTGTAGCTTTTATCATCTCCTGTTTCAGGACTTAGCATGTTCAATCTGTTGCAGTAATAGGATTCAATTTACACAAAATAAAGTTTTTTGGAACTGTCAAAATGTCTGCTTTTCTTGGATATGTGAATGATATTGATGGTCCTTTTGGATGGAAGGAAAGAAACTTTAACCTCTTCTTTAACTTGATCTTTTAAAAGAATAATTTTTTTCCAGTGACAATTCTTTTCAGAAAAAAAATAAATTGATTGTCGTTTTAGATGTGTTATTTGGTTACCAAACTCTTGCACAAAATCTTCAAGTGGTTTAGCAATGGTCTCAAAGGTGCAACGATCAACAGTAAACCATTGTTTATACGTGATATTTTTCATCATTCATATCTTCTGCAAGACATCCCATCAGAGCTTCTTTAAAATCATCAATTTTGGAACAGTTTTCATAGTTGTTTAAAACCCATGACTTTGCTGGAGGGGATTGCACATAATGTTAGCCATGCATTCATTATATGTTGTAAGAGGATTATTAGATTTAGGTAGTTTGATTTTACGTAAATTACCTCTAGCAATCATCAATTTAATATTATGGTGTGCTATGCAGACACACACAGGATGTGTACCACTGACACCAGCAATCTTATAGTTTTTCGGTCTTAACTCTGCAAACTTTGAAAAGCCAATTAACTTCTCGTAAGTTTCCCAAAATTAGTCTCTTTTGTATATGAACTGTCTTAACTAAAGCATCCTTCCCCACAGAAACATAGTCCTTTTTCCCAGGCATTTGTCTGCTTACTTCATCATCGTCATAAAAATTCTTTACTGAAATAATTGTTTGAGGAGATAAACTTTTACCAAGTTTTGAGTCTGGAATCGACAAAACACCTTTTTCTTCAAATAGTGTAACAAATGGCAGACTATTATTTCATCTAAATATTGACATGACTAGAAAACAGTATTTTACACTCAAATGGACCACATTCGATACTTAAATAAATTTTTAACAAAATGTATTTTTTTTCATATAAAAATTGTGCAGACAGTCATACATTGGCAATTCTTTGCTTTAGGCACAAGACATTTTAGCTCTTTTTTCTACTCGTAAATTAGAATTCTAAAATCATTATCAATCTAGCAAATTTGCTTTTGTTTTATATAGCTCTACTTGGGGACAAAGTTATGTGGAAAAATAATTATCTTAACTCGGTTTCATATGCATTTATATCGTCTGACGCACGGGACACGTCCGTATCCTGTGTGTCAGACAATATAAATGCATATTTGACCTAGTTAAAATAATTATTTTTCCATATAACTTTGTCACCAAGTAATATAATATAAAATGAAAACATAACTATTAGATTCACCTTAGTTTTATAAATCTTATCAATTTACGAGTAGAAAAAAAGAGCCAAAATGTCCCGTGTGTCAGCCAGAGAGTTACCCACAGAATTTTCCCCCCCTATGATACCATGGGAGTACCATCTTGAAATTTTGTAAGAATGTTTGTAAAAGATAGCTAAATATAATATATTTTTTTCAAAAAAAATTAAAATTCCGATTTTAAATTAAAAAAAAAACTTTTTTTAATTAAAAAAATAAATATTGTTTAAAAAACACTTTGTCATGTGTTATATATTTTATCAAAGACAATATAAAACTGAATAAACTGACATAAATTTCAGCTCTCTAGGTCGATTAGTTCTTGAGTTACAACCATTTAAAGATAGTTAAATGATGCAAAATTTGTGAATTTTTCAAATTTTCAAAAATACCTAACTTTGAAAAAAATCTCAAAATATGATTTTTTTAACTCACTGTACTAATACTACATTTACACCAAAAATGAATAAAATTCATTGATCTTCCAATTTGACCATTGGTTGATTTGATGTGGAATTACCCTTAAACAAGCAAAAATAGTAATGCTGCACCTAAACTTAAAAGATGAATGTTTTCCAATTGTCAGGGGTGAAAACAGTCAAAAAGAGAAAAATATATGCAGCATTATTTTGAACTACAATAAAAGCTTGATATTAGTGTTCAAATGTGTATAAACAGAACAGTGGTGCAGCCAGAAACTTTTTACTGAGGGAGGCTTTAGGCAAGTTTAATATGATATAAAGCCCACTAAAAATAATAAAATTGTAGAAAAAGTGGAAATTCTAAGACAAAAAAAAAAGGCGTAAATCTCCATAAATACGGAAGATTTTCACCCCTGAATTGACAATTCCCACATTTTTTAAAAATGAATAAAATTACTTTATATTTAGATGAAGAATTTTTTTCTGATTTCAAATATTCAAACAAAAGTTCTTTAAAAAAATTAGTAATTTAAATATTAAAAAAAGAAAATGCCCCAAAACCCAGTCCGATCAAAACGCTCTGCTATAGCTGTGACGTCACAGCATCCTTCCGTTTTCTACGGTTATCGCGAGGTTTCTGCCAAATAGTTGATATGTGTTTGGTAGACAAACGCCATATTCCGTACCGGTTTGCGAGAAACTTGCAAAACTGGTTTATGCTGTTGCATTTCAAGCCAAGTTGTTTTAGATCAAGTGAAGTCATATTCAATTCAAGTCAAATGAATCGTTTTCCCCGCCAAAACTAACAAGCAAACTTAGGTTGCAAATTAAAAAAAAAAAAAAAAAAGCACAGTGAGCAGAGTTTTTGTGTTTATGGCATTTTTAAAACATTAAAAATTGAATATAAATTCTTTTTTAAAATGGTGGGAATTGTCCATTGTACTTCTTTAATATTTCTCAACTTTTTTAGTAAACACAAATTGTGTTCAGCTATTAGTACATATTATGTAATTGTACAAAATATTAAAATATAAATTTCAACAAATGAAAGTATTAATTTAAAACAACTTACTTCTGGAAGCTCATCCATTAGTGTTTAAGTAGAAAGCTCACTGTTCAGAAAGAAAAACAATATAAAAATACTATTATTTAGTTGTATTTTAAAGAATTACTTTTTCAAATGAGATTTAAGATTATGATAAGGAAATAACATAATAATGTAAAACTACAATAAAAAATCTAACAGTTGCATCAGTAGGCGAGTTTTCTCATTTGGCAACCAAAATATTGGCCAAGTGCTAAAATACAGTAAACAAAATCTTGATTGGTCTATTCCCAGAGTATATGCAAATATCCCCAAGCCGATTGGCGCTCTTTTTTAGGTGATAAAGTTCTAAATTTGGTAACCTTTTTGAGCCAGTCAAATTTACTGCCGCGCGACATTTTGGCTTTGTCGCCAACTTTTCAAAAACGAACTACCCCATGCACTCAGACTAGTAATTTACCCTTCTTAAATAATTTCTAAAAACTAATTAAAACAGTGTCAGAATAAAAGTTTGTGGAATATTCTGGAACTAATAACAAAAGAATTATCAAGTTGCCAGAATCCAAATTGACCTTTAAAAACACAATAAAATTCTTACTGTTATGTAAATTACTTATGTACAAAGTTGCAGTACATATGAGATGCAGTATAGGATATTTCTTTAGAGCAATTTTATTTGGCATTTTCCCTCCGGATAAATACTGTTTCTGGTACAGGGATGAGTTTGGTAAAAAATCAAAAAGCTGAAAACGAAAATCCAAAAATTTTATGCATGAAACACATTTAAAGTTATATTTAAAAAAAAATGTGTTTTTCATGTAATGTGCATTTGTGCATTTATAAAACTGCACCATCTCTGTCCGTCCATGAGTAAAAATGGCTTAAAATAGCTGTACCTAGACTTAGGGACATACTTTGTGCCGTCATCAGGCATGGTATAGCTACAAAGTGGAGGGGAAAAAACGAAATTCCTGTGAAAGCGATGAAAACGGGCAAAAACTTCCAACATTTCAACAAGTCAGACAACTTTAAGCAATTATACCATATTGAAAAACAGGCCAAATTTAATCAAATCCAGTTTTCTAAATTTGAAAGCAACAAGTACTAAAAATCTTAATTTTTATTCATATTGTTAAGCTTGTTCAATAAAATAAAGCAACAAACAATTTTACGAACAATTGCAGTTAAAATAACAATTTTAAACACAGATTATTTAGAAAAATTACAATTGGGACTAATTTTCAGAATATTTTTATACAATATGATATAAAAATGTGAGTAATTCTGCATTGATTCGAATCAAACAGCAAAATTTAACCTTAAACAGGCACTAATCACGAATATGACAACTATCGCATTAATGGAAGTCTAAATGAATGGCTACAATTCAGGGTTGAAAATCTCGGTAATAGCTGGTATTGTATTAGCGTAAGCCAAGGCGAAAATGACCATCACTCTTAACAAAAGTACTATAAGCAATATCGCTTACAATACCGGTAAAAACGAACATCACAACAATGTGCATATCGGCGATAGCGTACACAATATCAGCACAAATCTCATCGCACATCAACGAGAACGCAATTCATCATGGTAATATCGACACTTTTTCAGTAGCATTGGTGCAAATCTCAGATTTGGCAACAAGGTAGCACTCAGCGAAAATGACTATCAAATAAACGTAAATATCAGTGATAGTGCCGAATATACGGGAACAATTTTCAGCAATAGCGTTGTTGTATTGGCATAATACTCAGTGAAAATGAAAACCACAACAACATAAATCCCAGCGATAACGCACGTCATAGCCACACAAATCTCAGCAAAGTGTACATTACATCAACGTAACGATTAGCAAAAACGAGCTTCACATACCAACGTACGTTTAGATGTACAACAAACGATAATTCTGTGGATGTCAGACTTGAAAGCAAGCACATTCTTCGTATACGTTAATCGCGTGAATTAGTATGAAGTAAATTACATTTGGAGAAGAGAAAAAAATGGCACAAAAGGATCAAATTCCAGAGCAGTTGGAAAAAGTCTAAAATGCAAGTTTAAGCGTCAACCTAACTAAAAAAATGCATTCCAGTAGATTTTTGTATTTGAAGCAGGAATGCTGTAGGTTTTCCGCTCTTCCAAATCGGGTGGAAGGGAAGCTGCTTCGCGATTCAGCCTTAGAAAACAGGTTATTTTTCTGTGGGATAGAAAAATCGTGAAAAAAAGATTTTTTTTCCAGAAATTAGAAAAGCGGAACTTTCTTTGAAAAAGCGGAATTATTTTTTTCTAAAAAATTAAAAAAGTGCATGGTGGAAAAAACTCATCCCTGCTGCAAGGAGTTTTATTTTATGTTATATTTTAATTTATTATTTATATTTAATTAATTAGTTAAGTTATTTTGTCTTCAATTTTGCCAATTTTCTAATTGCCAATAGGCTCAGATTTATCGTACGAGACGCTTCGGCGTGGCTTATAAGTTTCGATAACTGTTCTAATATGGCTACCCTGCGGCAAATCCACTTTTTGGCAACCCTATAGGAGGAAAGGATCTGAAGGCGATTTTAAAGCCATTTTGGATTTGAAGATACAGCCATGCAACATCATTTTCAACTTGGCGATATTTTGAAAGTTGCCAAAGAGGTCTCGTGCAGTAAATCTTAACCGCCAAATGTCCTATACTTCATCTGTTACTCATTGTTAGTTACATTTTAATTTAGTTTATTATTTATATTTTAATTTTACTTCAATTACAGTGTTTGTAATTTTGCAAATTTTCAAAACACAAAATGAAAAAGAATTGCCAAATGTCCTATTTTAGTACATCTGATCCAAAGTTTCTTTAGAATTCCTAATCAAAATGACATCTATCCCATCACAATAGTGCAAATATCGATTTTTTTTTTTGGCATAAACCAAAGCAAAAGTTGATTTGCTGTATTCCGAGTTTGGCGATTGTAGACTCGCAAGAGCATTTGAAAAATATATAAATTTCGTAAGTTACGTAGAAAAAACAGGTTAGCATTCGATAAAAGTGCAGGATGCGGTAAATTCAATTCCTAGTTCACGTTTATGGGTTGGCGCACTTTTGAAAAGTTGGCGACAAAGCCAGAATGTCGCCAATTCGGAATTCCAATATGAAAAATTGAGAAACGAACCAGCTCCATGATTTGTGGTATAGAAAGGTTGAAGCCAAAGCACGTCAATAAAAAAAATGGGGTTGCCAAATTTAGAACTGTATCGCCTACAAAACAGCGCCAAATCGGCTTGGCGATATTTTAACGTCAACTAGGAATAGACCAAAATATTACTTAACGTATATACAGTTAATGGGTCACTTTTTGCTGAAGTAAACCAAGATTCAGAGGTAGAACGATGTCATTCACTACACTGTTCTAGTTCTGAATAACGAAAGGTAAACAACAGAAAGAAAACACTTACCAAACCTCTTTTAATCGCAAATAAATAGAGATATAAAAAGAAAATTAGGTCAACAAATTTAACAGAATTAAAATGTATAGAGAAGAAAATAATTGTTGTTGTGTTGTGCACGTTCTAAGACGCCGGAGGTATACAGTCACGGTCAAAGTCAGATCGAAACAAAAATAAAAACAATTTGGAATTAAATGCAAGGTTACATCTTAATCCACTACTTAGTCAACGGGAAAATGAAATTTTACGTATGATTAGTTAATGGAATGTGAAAAATCCAATTTATTTTTTATGGTGTAAATTTTAATCCATCCCTCCTCTACGTCTTTGCTTTGGGAATCTGTCCACCAGCAACGTTGTTTCATGCGAGAGAAAGCGTGAAGGTAAAGAGATGGAATCGCCCTATTGCGAATAAACTTAATGATGCTCATGGGAGCAATTTATAAGAATATGTCAATAGTTTTTCTTTATTTTGTTCTTAATCATTAAATGGATTTTGTGCATGAACTCATAAATTAAATCGTCATGGATATTGAATTAATTGAGTTGATATTGATATTGAGTAAGAAATTGGCAACACTTTTATTTCCAAGATTTTGTGTGTGCTTTTGAAAATTTGTAAATATTGCGTATTTATGAATTATCTTCGGCTAATTTTAATCTTAAAATGGATTTAGAGGGTTCTCTGTTACTTCAAAATCAAATTCGAGATAATTCTGATGATCTTCAGAATTTTCTAAGGGACATGGATCATTGGGAAAAAGATATGAAAAAGAAAGAAGCGGAACTTAAACTGATGAATATATCCGATGAACAAGTAAACAATGTTCAAGAAGTTTAATATTGTGTATATGACACAGATGCACTTTGAAATGCATTTTAAAAGCTAATAATATGCATTTAACAATACTACATGGTTATAAAAGTTTTGTTTAACATTTACCCAAGGCTTATAATATTAGACATATATATATACAGGATAGAGAGAAGACGCGAAAACTAATTTATGGTCATTATAATAATATCTATTATTTCTTTAGCTGTCCTAAAACAACTTTTAATTGATAAAATGTAGTAAATAATACGTTTAAGTACCATAAAATTTTTATATTTAAATAACTAATATGAAATTAATTCGGAAAAAAAAAATAGTGAGGGTAAATTCCTAGTTCACGTTTATGGGTTGGCACGTTATGGGTTTATGGGTCCCACTTATGGAATGTTATCAGAGAAATACTGTGGTTTTTATTATTCTAATCAGTTGAAATTTTACATAACTGGACAAAGAAAAATTTATGATGCAGGATACATACAGGAGAAGAATTCAGTCCATTAAATTTCACCATTAAATTAACCATCAGTCCATTAAAATTTATTAAAATTCAATAGGATAATTGTTCACAATTTTACAAATGCCTAGTTAAAAGATGAACTTTTATGTGTATAAATATAGTTCATAACAAACATTTTTTTTACCTTATTTTGAACTTAAATTTAAAAGAAATCAAATATAAATTAGTTTTATCATTTTTATCCTTTTTCTTTAAGTATCCTATTACACCTGTTTGTGTAAAACTATTTTCAGAAGAACTGTTTCATTGGTTATTTGAATTTTGATGTATTAAAATATATGATAACTAGTATAATTGAATATTTAGATAATAAATATAAATGCCTAAAATAATGTGAGGGCCTGAGACTCAAAGGAAGCGAAGAGACTTTTCTTAACTTTTGAGATAATACACTTTACAGTTTTTTATTCATATTAATTTATTTGTTATTCAAATACTAACCTCTGGAATGATGATATCACTAGTTTTCATAGAATTCAATATAAATAAGAAATTTTCAAGTGTATTTTCTCGAAAAGTTAAGAAAAGTCAATTAGACCCCTTTGCTTTTCAGTCCCTCAAATGTAATTTAAACAATGAATTTGCATGGTACTTTACATAAAAAGTAAATAGTATACTAAAAATTTTTTAAGGAGTCTGTCATTGACGAGGCTGTACAGGTGAAATAATTACATACTTGGAATCTTATGCTTCTCTGTGTATGCAGTTGATGGCAAATAAATTAGTAGCACTAAAATAATTAAAAGTTTCCAAAACATAGTTATTCTAATTTTCTCTAGCAGTTTGGTATTACCAATGAATAATTTACATCAATATTAGTGTATAATCCATTTTTTTTTTCTCTTTCGTCACCCAAATCTACACAGATGACTCCCACCCCTTTAAAACTAAATTAGAATGCAAAAAATAAGTATAGATGATGCTCTGTAGTTGCTACTTCTCAAGATTTTATGGTAAGATAAAAGGGGTTCTAATAATTATTGAACTGAAGACAAGGTTTAGGACCATCTAATCGCTTGTAGCGATGAAATAAATGGACTTGACTTTTATTACTATAGTTTTAGCCACAGACCCTTTTCTAACCTCTATTCTTCATTAACCTACCAATGAACAGAGAACTCTTCTCTCTGTCCACTCTGGGCTTAACTTGATCATTTGGATAAGTATTAACTGCTTTGAAAATGATGTTGTTGACTAGATGACAAGTTTAAATCTAGGTTTGTTATAATTCAGGGGTCGTGTTCGCCCTAAAATTCCTAATCTTTAAATTTTTGTTTCTCCCTAAAATTCCTAATATTCCTTAAATTTTTGTTTCTCCCCTAAAATTGTTCTTAAATTTTTCGATGAGGCCTAAAAAAATATTAAAAACCTCGAAATTCCCAGTTTTTTTCCAAAATCCACTTAAAAAAACCCCTGTTATTCCTTCAGATGAGAAAAGTGGAATTAATTAAATTCACATGTTTGTCAAAATAGTATAGTTGTTTAAATATATAACTTATTTTGTTAAGAAATTGTTTGAAGTTGAATTTTTTGAAAACTAGCTGTTTTTTTGCTTGTATTGAAACAAACTTTGGAAAGAGTATGTCTATGTTAGGAGCGTATGTCAGCTTTGAAAGAAATATTCTTAAATGTTTTTGTGTTTCCTAGGAATTGTCCCTAAAATTCCTCCCTAAATGTTTTAGAAAACTTAACTGCGCTCTCGGATAATTTTATATTTTCCTAGATGCATGCCTACTATTTGTTATTGTGCATCCAAGAACTGCTGCAATTAGTCTGATGCTTGTTTTAAAAACACTTTTATTTTATAAAAAACTAACAACAAACCTATCATTATGAGTTATCACATAGTAGTGGGGCCAGTTTCTATTAAAATGAAACAGCCCCATCACCAACTGCCACTTACTTAGCATGGAAGCAATTATTTACTCTCTAGAGCTTTATTACAACTTTAGTGTTTGTCTATATTTTTGGCACAAAGTTAACAAAAACTCCAAGTCGCTATGATATAATGTAGTTGTATTCTTATATATCCCATTTTTAAAACTAATTCATTCTCCTTTGATAGGAATGTCCGCCTATTCGAAATTCACTATCAAGATCCAAGAAAAGAAATCGTCATAAGAAAAATAAAGATAAATCAACATCTAAGACCACTACGGAGACGCCTGCAGAAGCTAAAGAACGGATATCTGCTTTTAATTACAAAGCTTGGGATAAGTTTGATGTGGTATGATTATAAAATTCACTTTGCTTGTTTTTCTGACAAATTTTATTCTAATAAAGTGTTGGTAAAATAATATTAATTAAGTCCAAATATATCAGGGTGTTTTATTAAAATAGATATATTTTATCAGAGTTAGACAACACAAAGAATACATTTTAAAGTCAAATTAAAATTTGGCAAATATTGGACAGTGTATTAAAATTCATGTATTTCATTGATAATGATATGTTTAAATTTCTTAATTTTTATTATATGTGCATCAAACCAAATATAATTACCGGTGCAAAATCAACAGAGATAGATATCAAACAATTTTTTTAAACATATTTTAAAGTAGTAATTCTAATTCATTAAAGTTTTTGAGGTATTTTATTTACAAGGTTGTAATATTTAATTTTAATTTCAAAATATTGCAACCTTGTTTGTATAATTATTTTTTATTATATCTTTTATGATTGAATGGTTTTCAAAATTGTTTTCATATCTTATTAAAAGGAATCTGAATTAAAAAAAATTGATGGAGAAGATGCAGAAAAGAAGGAATCCAGTGCTTCAGAAAGCAGTGATGAAGAAGAGGAAATTAGTGTCCAGAGTAAAAAACAACTTGCAATCATTAAAAAAGATAATGTATGTATTTTTTTTTATATCCTGTTACCAATTTTTAAATATGTTGCCTAACTTTTATTTGTTGCTTATCATTCTACAAATATTAAAGATTGTGTTAAAGTAACATAACAAAATATTTCCTTATTTTTGGAAGAGGAAGAAGACACATTTCTAATTAATTAAGAGTTTGATAGAGTAAATGGCTTAATTTTACTTAAACTATATGAACAATGTGTTGGATAATTTTACATAAAAGAAAAATGTCATGCGTTTATTAAGTGTCGTGGTTCACAGATAAAAAAAACAGTTATTTCTCACCAATAGGTGGTTATGTTAGTCACTTTTCAATAGTTGGATTGTTATGCAATCCAAATTTTTTATAAATTCACTACATTGTTTTTTATGTTATTGTGATGTTATGATCAATTTATGAAAAATATAGACTTGTTAGTCCATGTTATATTTTGCTGATTTGTATGAATTCAGAATCTATATTTTGAGAATTTTTTCCAAAGTAGATATTTAAAACATCCCAGATTATTGATTATATTTCAATTTAAAAAGGAGTATTTTTTTAAGGAACACAGTTTACAAAAAAATTGTTAAAAAAAAAATTTCCAATTTACAACTTTACAGGGTTTGTACGCCTTCTGAAATTCCTGAAAAACTCCTGAAATGTCCTTTTTTTTATAAGGGCCCTTATAGCTCCTGAAAATTGTGTTTTTACTCCTGATATATCTTTTTATATCCTTAAGAATAATCATCGAAGGGTAAAAAGATTAGTATAACCTTAAAATGTAGCGGACAACAAGGCACGTTGAGGGAAAACTATATTATTATGTAATTCTTCCCTCGTTAACTCCTAAATTTACTGTATTTAACTCCTGAAAAACTCCTTAGTAACTCTTGAATTTTACTGTCATAGATTGAGTATGAGTCCTGTTACTTATATATTATATAAGTAACTTATTTTTACGTATCAGAAATTTATTTATGCAACATTGTTCAATTTACTGCGTTCAGCAATTTTATTTCAAACATCTGTTTTTGTAGGGAAATAAATTCTTCAAAGCTGGTAAATATGATTCTGCTATTAATTGCTATACCATTGGAATGGAACTTGATCCAGAAAATGCCTTGTTGCCTGCCAACCGTGCTATGGCATTCCTTAAAAAAGAACAGTAAGTAAAAAACATTTTTTCATTTAACTATCATTTCAAATGTTGTTATTTGATTGTTGTTAAATGTGTGTATATATATATATATATATGTATATATACACATTTAACAACAATATATATATATATATATATATATATATATATATATATATATATATACAATCTCTGGTTTTTTGCAATTTTAAAAATTTTGGGCTGAATCGTTTTATTTATATTACAATGATGGTTATTAAGGTGCATCAAACGTCCCTCTAGAAACAAATCACTTTGTCCCCATTCTTAAAATGTTCCATTACCTGTAAAAGGTTACCATTCCAATTCTTTTTGTTTTCCAAACAATTTTAGGGGTCCACAGAAAGTTGGAAATTTCAGATTTTTCACGTAAAATCACAAAATTCAGTATATTTCATACTACAATATTTTTATATTTCATTAGCAAATAGAGATACCTGTACCACTCTTTAAAGCATGTAGAAGTGTGCATTTCAATATTTAAGTTCAATTAGATTACAATACATTTTAATATTTAGGTCATTAACATTTTCGGATAGCAACATAAACAACGTTTACTATCACAGCTGTGATTCACTCTACTTTTTTTTTACTCTGCCAATGGTAACACTGTATTCTTTTTCCAAAATATTTTTGGTGGTAGGTAAGATAACTTGTGATGATTAAAAAATAAATAGCTTCCAACTTCCAATCAATTTACAAGTATTAAGGTATATGACATCACATTGAAGGTGTTCAAGTAAATTTGTCTATATGGGAATCTGCAAAACTAGTTCTTTCACAAGCTAAACCTTTTTTATGAAAAAGTAAATATCCCAGAATAATCAGAGAATAAAAAAATTGCTAAAAAATTATAAAACTTCTTAATAATAATGCAAAATTAAGATCGCTATCCCTTAATCGATTGTATCTTGCACAACAGCAGATAGATCAAGAAGCCAAGTTGCAATTGTGTTTCAACTACACCTGCAAGGAGCAGTGGTGCTTCCCTAAATATTTACGACTCTGCACTGAGATGCAAAACCTTCAACATCATTACTTAATAAGTACAAAACAGAAGAAAATATCACTATTGTCGTTGGCAACGTTCACCAGAAAAGATTCTTGGTATATCAACATATCCCCAAGAAACTAATCGTCAATGAGGCCCAATCATTGCTGTCTTAATATATGTGCAGCTCACCTCTTGGCAATGCATACAAATAATTGTGAACATGATGTTTAACACATCTTCTTAGAACACAGGCCAGTTATTGCTGCCTGCATAGTGTGAAAAAGAAATTGAAGCATGCACTTCTTTGGTCAGCTTGCTGTCATCATGTTGGAGAAGTCATTTTGTCTCGTGTTTGATGACTACAAGATGGAGTCTTCCAAGTCACCAAATATAACCTTGTCTAAACAATTTCATGACAATTAATCATCGTGAATATTTTGATAGTGGATTGGAATCTTCTGACTCTAAGTCAGTGAACGTACAAGCAAAAGGCATAATTGATATTTTAGAGCCAATGCAATCCAGGTATTCAAATCTGCCTTTGATTCGGGAAAAAAGTTAGATGACTATATGGAGTTCATAAAGCTTTGCTTAATACACTTAGACTTTCCCAATATTACTCAAGCAGCAATATTAAACCGACTAGGAGTCTTGCACAAAGCACGTTGGATGATAATTGTTGTATACCATTAAAATTTGTCTTCTTGAGAAGTAAATATAGTTATCATCTGCTGGCACAATAACTTCAAAATAATAGGTTGCCAATCTATGTGACTTGGCTAACTTTGTTACTCTCATTTACAGCACCTGGTGAATAACCTGTAATTCTGCCATAAATGCCCCTTTGAACGACCAATAAAAGCTTCATTCTCTTACATTTATACACTAAACTATTCACCACATTATATGAGAGTGCAATCAGGGCCTTTAAAAACCACTGCTGGTATCTTAGAGAAGAAATTATGCCATTAGCCCTTTGGACAATAAAGTTTTCCCACAAGAACGAACATAATGCAATGTTAGCTACAAAACCAAATTCCACTGATATTGCTTTTAAATTGCAAGATAGATATGGTGTGGATTTTAAAAATCCTAATTTCTAAAAAATCTCACTCTAAATACAACACTTCACAAAATCAACAAAAACAGATAAATCTGCGAAAACGACCAAAATTGACTAAACGAGTGTACTTATATGAATTAAATTGAAATTAGAAAATTAGTAGTACATGATTATATATCCTTTTATTGTATCAAAAACAGTCCAAATGCATTATTTCATTAGAATATAGGTTTAAATTTTTTTTTACTTGTGATGCATTTTGTTCAGAATTTCCATTTTTATTGTATTTTCCTAGTGCTCGTGGACCACATAGATGTTATTCAATTTTTAAAAACTTTTATGTATAATATTTTTTTAGCTTTTCGAATAAAATAACTTAGGGACAGACCATTTCCACAAATTTTTAAAAACATGGGGCGTTTGATGCTCCCTAATGGTTATAGTCCAGGCAATGAAGGTTTTAGTTCGAAAGAAATTGGAGACCAACTGAATTTTTGGAGGAGCTATAGGAGGGAACAGGTACAGATGGCAAGAGATCAGGGCGCCTTCATCCCCGTTCTTTAACAAGGGAAGATTTGCTACCTTTTGCTTCATTCTTCCGACAGATTTCTTTAGGAGCATAAGATATTGCTCTGTTTATATTTATCTCATTGTAAATCTATATTTTATGAACTGTTTAGCTCTTCCAATCATTTTTTAGTTTATTTCTACCATTTAAGTTTACCATTGTACATATAAATGGGCAAATTTGGCACATGATATGTGCTCAATTAACTGAAAGTAAGGGAGTATTTTGATTGTTGTTGTTAAGTGCATACCAAATTTCCTATTTGTTCTGCATAAATACATTGAAAAATTAGGTTGATGCCTTTTAGCAAATTAATCCATTATTCAGGGGTTCTGTTTGAAAATTCTATATTTGTCATCGAATTGTCCAACTTACCACAAACATTAATCACCTTTGACTCTTATTATATCATCTGTATTTATCTCATATATAATAAACTGTGAGTGGTACTTCTCTAAGATTGCTGTACTGTCCTTAAACTGTTGATTGTGTACTAAGGCAGAAGCGCTTAGCATATACCTTGAATATGAATTATTGTTGAGCATGTCTTTCACTGTATTCTGGTCATAAACTGTAGCCAGCAATTTTTCAAGTCCACTTTCTTCCATGATGTGTCCCACTGAACCCATAAATGACATAAGGTGGTGAAAGCCTCCTAGCCTTAAAATTATCTTAGAAATTTCGCTTATCAGTTTTAGCAGAAGCTACAGTCTCCTACACCTTCAAAAATTAGGGTTGCTCAATAGTGACAGTACATTTCTGATTTTGTTTTTTGCTCTCTTCTGCTATAAAACATACTGCAGCAAAAATTTTTGAGTAGCAGAAGTTTCCAAATTTATAAATGGAGCATCCATGACTTATGTCACATCACATTTCTCTTTATTGTTCTTAAAACCATTCCATCCCCGGTTGAACATTGGTCGCGAAATGTAGTTTAAAAAAAATAGAGTATTTGTTTTGGAATCAGGAATGTCCTTGCAAACTTTCATTTCATTGTAATCTTTAACATTAATATTCTTCAATCCCCTACATTCATTTTTATTTTAGTATGTTCCTATGCTTATACACTTAAGGTGATTAAAGGTCACAGTAAAGGTGGAAAGGTAACACCTTTCCACCTTTACTTCGATTTCTACGTTTGTAAATGGTGTAATTCATTGCATTCCACCCATAGCATAAAAAGTGTTCCGGCCATCCAATGTTCGAATGCTGATATCTGTGTTGTCAAAAACATGCTTAAGGAAGGCACTTTCATTAGTTTTAGAAGTCCTGTACTTATCAGTATTTTATTATATGTTGATGCTTCGTAGTAGAAAGTACAGACACCCATTGAAAAAAACATGTTAGTTATATGCTTCAATTCATTCTAAAGAGTGTAAGTGCTATTCCAATGTCCAGGGTTTGACAAAAAGAATCGAGTCTTACAGCTGATTTTATATCAGGATTAATAACTGCACATTTTTTATTTACATTTTCAATTTGCGAAAAAAATTCTTTTCAGAGATTCTCTGATTAAATACATCTAATGTTTTTTGGGATTGTTTTCCTCTTCGGACTTGTGTTTGTCTAAGCATTATTATTTATTTTAAGCTACTTTTTTAAAATCTACCTTTTTACATTCGAATTATCCTAGAGAAACATGACAAAAAACAATAATTTGTCACGTAAAATCTAGTTAAATAAGTTATTCAGTAAGGTACTGTGAGCAATCCAAAGCATAGGGACAGCTTTTGAATACCATTTGCTCATAAAATGGCACTGTACAAACCCTTAACAGTATCTAAACTATGTGTACAAAAACTTTTAAATGCTGACTACACAGAATAAAACGAATAACTGAAGGCCTTTCTGCATTGCGAACTAAAAAAAAGTTAAATACTAACCGAAACTCAAACACTCCGCCAACAAGGAATGAAAACGAACAAATCCTTCATTGCAACAGCTTCGTTTGTTCAAAAAGTAACCTAATTTTCGAAATACATTATTTTAAACTAAAAAATGATATGATTTTATGATTCATCAAAGTCCATTGATATAGCTTAAAAAATTAGAAAATTTAATTATTTTCACATATTGCTAGCATAATTGTTTAAATGATGTTTGTCTGAAATTTTTTGCTGGTTTTCAGCGCTTTAACATGAAGTTCTGTTTTTTTTTTACTTGGGAGCTGTACTATGTCTGATGATACATACAATAATCCCAACTGCACAGCTATGTTGAAGATCCTCCCAAAAGCATTTCAGTTTTTCATTAATTTACAATTCCACAATTTTATAGGGAAGGAAGTGGTATTTTTCAACACATTTACTCAAGTATTGCTTCATTGAAATATTTAAAATGTTTTTCAAGTATTCATCTCATTTGCGATATTTTTTTATAGATTTCAATCTGCAGAGAACGATTGCACACTATGCCTTTCACTTGACCCTACATATGTCAAAGCATACCTGAGGCGGGGTTCTGCCCGATTCGGCCTGAAAAAGTTGACATTGGCTCAAACTGATTTTTTGAAAGCCCTTGAATTAGAACCAGACAACAAACAAGCTCCTTTGGAAATTGAAAAAATTAATCAGGTATTTAACTTGTTTTATGAATGCTCAAAATATTCGTATTTAGTTTCATAGCAAAGTGATCTGGATTTCATCTTCATTGTCGCACACTATGCCTTTCACTTGACCCTACATATGTCAAAGCATACCTGAGGCGGGGTTCTGCCCGATTCGGCCTGAAAAAGTTGACATTGGCTCAAACTGATTTTTTGAAAGCATGTATTAAAGAAACAATAATGTAACTCATAAACACAAGAGTTTTTAAAAAATCCTTTATGTGCATTGTAATTTTTATACTCATTATCACAGCGTCGATATCAAACACATTTTGATCAGCAAAATGTGTACAAACTACGTTTAAATTTTTCTTTTTTAAAAAATGAACGTGGATTAAATATTGACTGAGAGTTTTAACTAGTTTTTCTTGTCCAATTGTTATAGATCTAAAAAATATATATAATCATTGTGTTTAAATCCAATTTTATCTTGAAATTTGGAAATCAGCATATCTGTGCTGTAGAAATTTTATTTTCATAACTCCTACACACATACATACATAGCAACTTGTATGGATTAGTCCAAGGCATCCAAAAGATCTGGATTTTGCCTCCATTGTCTTTTGGGTTAAATATTGATTGAGTGTCATTACTACTTTTTCTTGTCGAATTATTATAGAT
This sequence comes from Linyphia triangularis, assembly GCA_963978545.1. Lineage (NCBI taxonomy): Eukaryota > Metazoa > Arthropoda > Arachnida > Araneae > Linyphiidae > Linyphia > Linyphia triangularis. The sequence continues at coordinate 95,120,429 of OZ021723.1, read as the reverse complement.
CTAAAAAAGCAAATTATAATCATTGTGTTTAATTCTAATTTTATCTTGAAATTTGAAAATCAACACGTCTGTTCAGTCGAAGTTTATTTTCAAAACTCTCACATACATACATAGCAACTTGTACAGATTAGTGTAAGGCACATTATGGGCTTGTGCCTTGAACATGTATTAAAGAAACAATAATGTAACTCATAAACACAAGAGTTTTTAAAAAATCCTTTATGTGCATTGTAATTTTTATACTCATTATCACAGCGTCGATATCAAACACATTTTGATCAGCAAAATGTGTACAAACTACGTTTATATTTTTTTTTTTTAAAAAATGAACGTGAATTTATGCTTTCACATCCAAATATCATTTATTTATTCTGAGTAAATAATTTTACTATTTACTAAACAAAATTTGGCAACTGGAAGGAGTTTCAACAATGATCGGTTCAATGTTATTTTAACACGATTGGATGATGCAGGGATGAGTTTTTTCCGCCATATGGCGGAATTCCGCTTTTTAAATTTTTTAGAAAAAAAATAATTCTGCTTTTTCAAAGAAAGTTCTGCTTTTCTAATTCCTGAAAAAAAAAAAAAAATCACGATTTTTCTATCCCACAGAAAAATAACCTTTTCTCCAAGGCTGAATCGCGAAGCGGCTTCCCTTCTGCCCGATCGAGAAGATTGGAAAACCTACGGCATTGCTCCAAATACAAAAATCTGCTGGAAGGCATTTTTTTAGTTAGGTTGGCGCTTAAACTCGCATTTTAGACTTTTTCAATTGCTCCGAAATTTCATCCTTTTGTGTAATTTCCTTCATACTAATTCACGCTATTAATGACCTGTTGCCTCACATTCTTTTAAAAACTGTAATTGTGAGATACTAAAGTGTATCTTCATATAACTAAATGATTATACCAGTGATAATGTAACTATAACTATGTGATTATTATTTCTTCTTGTTATGTTTATTAGGAATTGAGAAAGGAACTAAGTAGTTTTCAAGCAGATGCCATGGCCGCACAAGGGGGAATCGATTCGAAAAAAAATAGTTTCAATATAGAAGTTATGGATGAACAAGGAGTGGAATCAGAAAAGCTAATTAAGGATGTAAGTAGTGATCCAATTTACTGTTAATTGAATTGCATGTAAATAAAATCTGATAGAAAGACAGCAATAAGTTTTGAAGAAGTGTATGAGTTTAGAGTGCTACATTAAGCCAGCCATTTAATTTGATACTTTTTCAAAAATTGATATTCTAAACTGAACTGTGTGACTGAATATTTTTTTTATTTTTAAGTAAACTAATAATTTGATTCCGATAGATTTACATTTTTGATTATCTAGATTTTTTATTAAGTTCTTGATTCTAAATTCTTAATTAAAAATGCTTAATTGCAAAACATTAAACTTAATTTGACATTAAGTATTAAAAAAATATGTCTTTAAGGTATCTATCATGAGTTTAACTCTTAGTTTTTTTTTTTGTGATTTCATTAGAAAATGCTGTAAGAGTTATGTTAATCAGTTTATTTGAAATTTGATTTATTTGAGTTTTTATTGGTGAACATTTTGTAAAGGTTTGTTTTCTGCTTTGTTTCACATGAAAATTTATCCAAAATACACTTTTTTCTCCAACTCAATTTAGAAATAAAATTTCTTGTGGACTTAAGCTTTTTTATTTATCATACTAAGCTTAGATTTATGTTTCAGGATAGTTTTACTAAACTTGATGTTACAAATCAAGAAGAAGAGGACTTCACAATGGTTATACCAACCAGCAGCTCTCACAAAGATGAAAATGTAGTCAGGGCTCCTACCGCTACAAAAGCAGAGATAGATCCGCCAGTGGAAGGAATCGATACATTGCCTAATGAAACAAAACCAAACACTAAAGATATGTGCAATGGCAATGCAGATATAGTGACGTCATGGCAACCGACTCTGCCTCCTATTCCAACAACGTCGTTTCAATTTTTCACAGATTGGCAGCACATTTCTAAGTACCCTGAACTAAAATACAGTTACTTGAAAGTGAGTTTTTTCTTTTATTATTTTTATATTCAGCTGCTACACAACATCGTAAAGTTAAGGCTTCAACTGTTCTTTTTTTTTCCGTAGTTGGTTAACATTTCCGGACAGAATTAATCCTGACGGCTGTTATGTGTCAAATGAAAGGTTTTGCGTAGGTTTTCATGCTAAAATGTAACCTTATGCCCTGAAATAGAACACTTTACATGTTGTAATAAATACCTTATGACGTAGCAGAAAATAAAAAAAGGTGGTGCAGTTAGACAGTTTTTATTTTTTTGCAGTATCAGAAGTATACTTTTGCAAAGTAAAAAAGAATAATTCTGAAACAAAATGAGCACTTGCATTCAAATTAATTTAAGCCAATTTCAGTTAATTTTATTTTGGTTTAGCCCAATTCATTTCTAAAGCATGTTTGGTTACCAAATTTTGTGGTATTGTAATTCTAAATTGATAGATTGGGTTTAAATTGGTTCTAAATAACTAACTTTATTACCGATTTTTTAACCAAAAGTCCTCACTTCTTTTTTCCATTTTCAATTAAGCAAAATCATCTTAAGCGTTCGTAAAATTACCAGTTCTGATTTATTATTTCAAATACCTTAGCTAATTTTGAAGTTTTGGCTGCATATACCATAACTGATGCTGCATTTTAGAAATTCCGATTTTCACTTTCCTAATTATTTTCTTTAATATTTTATGGAGCACTGTGTGTTTGGGGGAGACTATAGAATATTTCTTTACTTTTCAGCAACTTTCACCTGAGGATATACAAGTTATTTTTAAGCATCATATTGAGCCTGAATTGTTTCCTGAAATTCTACATACTTTAAGTACATCTTTTATTGAGTAAGTTCTATTTTTTTCTAAAAATTGCATACAACCTTTTTCTCTTGATGACATTGAGAAATTTATTCTAATATTGGCATCCAAACCAAACTAAACTTAATCAACTCCATGTAATTATATTATTTTTAACATATAATACAATCTAAAATGTGCAAAACAAAATTTTAGATATTTGTATTCAGTTCTCTGTGCTTAGTACTCTAAATAATTAAAATTGATGAATGTTAAAAAAAAATTGACACTAACACTTTATATTTCAATTGCATTTTATTGTACAAAAAGTTAAGCAATAAATGCCCCCCCCCCCCCCATGTAAAGAGCATTTTCATGAAATACATTTTAATTATTATAATAATAATGTCTATATTTTTAACTTAGAAATGGAGATGATGTATATTACTACATGAAATATCTTGCTACTGTCGGAAGGTTCAGTTTTATGCTTATGTTTTTATCGGAGACAGAAAAGAAAGGTAAGTTGTTTGCCTTCAATTGTTCATTAAAATATTTTAAAAGCTAGTGGTGTAGTAGTTTTTAATTATGTCTCAAGTTAAAAATGTTTTGATTAAGAAAACAAAGAACCTACATTCAAAATGAAACTGCCAATACTTTTCAAGTTCACCAATACAGGGCTGCCACAGGCGACTAAAAAGGCTACTAAAGCGACTATTTTAGTGGCCAGGCGACTATGGCAACTATTTCAATGAAAAAAGGGCCGAAAGCGACTATTTTGAACAAAACCTTCAACTATTTTTGGGCTCAGGCGACTATTTTTTTAAAAATTGGATACTGTCCGTTTAAAGACAGAATAAAAACGGCACTAAGGTACTAACAATTTTATCAAAATTGTGATTTTTTTTAAGGGGGGGCGGGAGAGCACTATTGAAATAGTTGTTCATATTCGCTGGTAGAGTGATCACTTTGTTAGGCCGACGATAGTAACTTCACGCAAGATTGTTGTTTTTGACGGCAACCACGGTCATTTTCGCCTACCTGTTAGGTTTCTATGTTTTATCTTTCGCCGTGCAAGGCAACAGCATACACAATTATATTCTCAAATATCAAATTATTTTGCTTTATTTACTCTAAACAAAAATGAATGTGTGGAATTTGCCTCGAACGTCGAAAGAAAGTGCCGTAGTATGGACAGTATTGATGTTATTTGACGCTATTTCCGAGATTTGTGTCAGTGTGATGAACAATTTTGCCCTGTTGGTCAATGAATGCAAAATGATTAGAATTTCAATGCTGTAGCTAAAGTTATAAATAATTAAGTAATTTAAATTTTTAATCAATTTATTTAATTACTCTGAATGTAGCTTAAACAGGGTGGCGTCAGAACCGGGAATTCAGGGAAATGTCAAGGAATTTCGCAAAATTACTCTTTAATCAGGGAATTTTGAAATTTTCGAGTTTCTCTTCTCGCGTACCCCGTGTGGGTGCGGACATCTGTCCCAACTCGCGTCACACGATATATATATATAGTTTTTATAGTTGGCCGATCGATTTGGGTGTACGAAATTTCCGAACTTTTTCTACTCTCAGCAGCTAAGCCAAACAGGCCAATCTCCCCTCCTTAGCCCACAACCACATGTTCATGTTCCACTTTTTTTTTTTTTTTACTTTCTAAAATTATTGTTATGCTTAGAACAATGATTTACACGTTATTTCTGATAGATTTTTGGTTATCCTATAACTTCGCATCCGCCGGTGTCTTATTGTTAAAAAAAATCTTCAAACTTCAATCTGCCTGCATCCTTTACAGACATGATTTTTTTTCTTCTTGCCTTGCGTTTTTTCTCAACAGAATATATTAGAACCCTAATTATTTACGTATTATTTCTGTTAGATTTTTAGTAGTCCTATTATTTAGAAGCGTGACCGTAGATTTATTGTTTAAAAAAATCCTCCAACTTAAATCTGACTGCATCCTTTACAGACATGATTATTTTTCTTTTTGTCTTGTGTTTTTTGTCAATAGAATTTATTGGAACCCTAAATTCCTTAATACTATTTCAAATTGATTCCATCATATTTTTTCGTTTTTATTAACCCTTTACAGCATTGTGTTATAGATGTGCAACAAATCTATAGGCATTCATAAGCAAAATGGGTTAGATCCTGTATTTTATTTTTTTACTTTAATTTTTACATTTTATTTAACGTAATTAACTGAAAATGATATATGTGTTTTTGATTTATATGTTTAATATAAATCAAATAAAGAATTGAAGTATCCTGCTCTCCTTCCATAAAATAAAAAAATAATCTGAATGCTTTACTGCATACATTTAGGCAAAGGGTTATGGAATTAAAAAAAAGGTCCTTACATCCCCCCCCCCCTCGCTGCCAAATGCTGCTCTTGTTTAATAATTAATTTGCCTCATTTAATATGTACTTTTGTGGTTTAAGATAGTATTTTTGTTGTACAAAATTTTATTTCTGTATATCTATGAGTAATTAATTTTTTGTAAGAAGCTGTTAATTTCCAAGACTTTCTTTAATGCATTATGTGTTATTTATCTTTTCTCAACTTCCAAATCTAAAACACATAATCATAACACAAAGAAGAAAAATATTGTACTAGTTTTACTTTTCCTAGAAGTTAACAAGTATGGGTGTAGTTTGTAAATTGTTTTATGCGAATTTTGTATTTTTTTTCTTGATGTTTTCCGTTTTTTTTAAGCTCTAAAGATGCTTGTTTTGATTTTTAGCCTAAACTTATATTTTGTTGCAATTATACGTTGATAAGTAAATGTAATTCTATATAGTCAAATGTATATATTTTTAAATTGGCCGTTATTTTCTTTGTTTTCTTAAAATGTTATTTCGCAAATTCTGTAGCCATTTTGTTAAAAATTTAAAAACTGACCTTAATGAAATTCGATTGCCATTGCCAATGTATAGTATAATAGTTTAAACATGATACTTGTTTTTCTGAAAAAGTTGTTTGACTTTGGAAGTCAAGAAAAAGTTATCTTGTTTTGTCAATCGATTTTTATCCTCGCTTTTGCTTGAAGTTTAGCTTTTTTTTTTTGCTTTGGTGCTGCCTGGGAGTAAGGTCTAGTTGCCAACTTCCATCGCAGTATATAAATATGGTAGCACCAACTCCAAGACACCTGCCTTTTACCGTATGGAATGTAATGTTTTAGACACTATTTTGAATGAAAGAAGAGTGTTTCTGGGTTTTCATGTTTTATGTAAATCAACAGTTTTATTTAGAACTTATGAAAAGTGAGGCTACTATTTTCAACGTCTGAGACTACTATTTTTAATGTGTGAGACTACTATTTTGGCTACTATTTTTAACATCTGAGGCTACTAAAGCAACTATTTTCAAAGCTTACAGTCAGTGGCAGCCCTGCCAATACTTTTGTTATTGCAGAGATTTACATTGTTTTTGCTGTGGTGCTTTGTTGATGTAATAGTCACTCTTGTATCTCTTATTCATTTGTTGTAATGTGAGAGTATTGGTCAGGTAAACCATAAAAAGAAGTAAAGACTATGAAAAATCTGTTGAAAAGTTGCCATCTCTGTATCGAATGTAGCATTCTGCTTTTAATATTGGCAGTAGAAGCAACCTTTGTACCAATCTTAAAAAATGATTCAATGTTGCCTAGCGTCTATTCTAGCAAATATATCAAACTATCTTTAGATTGTCCAATAGTTAAATTCCTCATCAATTTATATAATTGAGTACTGATGTATCCGTTATTTTGGTTATTATTTGCTAAACATTTTTGTGTTGCTGGCAGGGATGCCAGTTTTCCTCCTTTTGGAGGATTTCCTCCTTTTTGGTTTTTTATGTAACATTGTCCTCCTCTTTGTCCCTGTCTTGAGGATCCACATTTTTCTGATCTGAACCAGTTTTTCCTGCAAAATGTATACTTTTCCTCATATCTAAACAAAAGATTTTCCCTCTTGGCTCCCCTTTCCTCCCAGATTACTTCACTAACTCCTAATATTTGAAATGTAATTATTATATAGTATGAGAAATTTCATTGTATCTTTAAAATTATTGAATCATCTTTTATACTCTTCCTGCATACTCTTTTGTTGAATTTTTGTGTATTCCATCCGCGAGCTTTTTCAACGAATTTTTGAATTTCCTCCTTTTTGCTCTCTGATCACTCTAATCCCTGTGCTGGGATTTTGTAAGAATTTTTTTCGTGTAGTAAATTTTGTTGCTAGAAAACAAATTAATTAAAAGGGAAGTGACAATTATGTGTGAAAGACTTATTGTTTAAATTATGCCTATAAAACTTGAATTGATTATTTCTTATTTAGGCTAATGGATGTGTTTTTTAGAATTTATTTCGATTGCTATGCACTTTAGAGCTGTAACAAATGCTTGAATTTACGCATTTGCTCTGAAGCTTTATGGAAAAATATATTTATAGTTTTTTTGCATTAAAAGAAAGAGTACATTTTTGTTGGTATTCATTTTTTAAGTAAAATTTTGAAACATATTTTTTACTTTATCTGTCTTTACAATATTATTCTACTAACAAAAAAATGTATCATTTTTCTAAACTAAGCATTTTTTCTATATTAAGCAATTTTTCATTATGGAACATACTTGTATTGAACTATACTATATCCCTCTTAATTTTTTTACAATCACCAATGATGTAGTTTAATTTTAAAATCCCTCCTCTTATGAAATTGGCTAGTGATTTTTAAATTTACAAAAACATCATACTATTTTAATGCATAAATTAATTTTTGAAGGAATAATCTTAAAATGGTCTTTATCAAAACAAAGGTACTTCACAACTATAGTTGAAATACCAATACTTCCACCTGATGTTGACAGAAATCAATTGAGGAAATAAATTTCTATGCCCATCTAAGAAAGCTAAAATTCTCATTATCTGTAAAAACATTTTATATGTTGTTATATACTGCCATCCATTCCAGTAAGCTCAGGTTGCATTTAACTGGACAATTATGGTCACAAAATATATATATTTTTTTCATTAAATATTTGACAGCAGCAGTTAACAAGATAGTGCCAAGTTTTATTCATGTAACCATTTCTACATTTAAATTCAAGGAGCTGACTTTGTAAATTTTGATCATTTGTTCCTCTTAATTCCTAATAATATTTTATCTATCATTTTTATATGGTACCATATTCATATAGTAACAGCAAATTTTGAGTTGGAATATGTTGCTTTAGGATATTTTTTAGTTTTTTTTTTAATAATTAGCATATTAGTTAGTGAATGTAAACTCCTCCTATGGTATACCCTAAAATGTGCCTTATAACTTTCTCAAGTCCTTTTAAACTACAAAAAATTTCAAAATAAATGTACTGTACCTTGCAGAATTATTTTTTTCTGTAAATTCTCCAAAAACAGTACGTATAGTAGAAGCTGAAATTGTTAAAAATTAAAAACATTGGTCTTAATTCTTGTTGTGGTTAATTGAGGGCTTACATTTTCCCAACAAATCAAAGCTTTATGCACAGTGGAATGACTTTGGATAAAAGAGACTTTGAGACGGTACTTTAAAGAACTATAAAAAAAAATTCTTTACATGAAAGAAAAAGTAACTTTGGATAAAAGAGACTTTGAGACAGTACTTTAAAGAACTATAAAAAAAATTCTTTACATGAAAGAAAAAGTAACTTTGGATAAAAGAGACTTTGAGACAGTACTTTAAAGAACTATAAAAAAAATTCTTTACATGAACGAAAAAGTAACTTAAAATTAAATAATCATTCTATCACACCTGTGCGACCCGCACACGAGATTGAGCTACTTCAAACTAAGAGCAAAAGAAAAGGACAATCAGGGCTCAATCAATACAGTATATAAATACTTGAAACAACGGTCACATGACCGGGCAACAAAAATTAGCATAAAATATTAGATCACCTTACCACACCAGTTTTAATATCTCAAAATACAACTCAGATCAAATCAAATCAAGTCACAAACTTACAAAGTGAGTGAAGTGAATTGATCTGATCCAATTTGTTGATATGTCGTAAAAAATTCAGTAAGACAGCGGGGAAAAAATTTAACGTGAGATATAGTCGGAACTGCACAAAACCTCTGTGTGTTTCCTACAATTCTCAATAGAGCGTGCAATATTGAAAATAATATCTGCTTTGTTTAAGTAATGAGAGTCCAGTTTCCTACTAATCGTCCCAAAAAATTTATTTCAAAAGAAATTGCGAAACATGTTTTTTGTTTAGGTTAGAAACCGGTAACACACAAACCACATGCAGCATGATTTCTTGTGGTTCATTAAATAATTTGAAAATATTGACTTGTCAGCTTTTAATACATTGGCTGCTGCCATAAAATCACAACATATTAAAAATATTAATTATTGAAAAATTTACTTTCATCACCTCGGATAAAACAAACAAACCTTGCAGCAAAATTAAGTTTGCTTGTGTATCCATGCACCATTAAAGAACAATTGGGTCAGTCACATGGAAGCTAGCGTATTAAGTTCCTAATTTAATTAACTTTGCTATTATTTATGATTCTAATGTTAAATGTATGGCAGTGGGGTATATTACAGGATTTGCAAACATTTCTGCTATTGATAATATTTTAACTTTACTGAGGTCTGCCTGCATGTAAAAGATTATTCAGTTTTTCCATAAGCATGTATTCACTTTTAAATATTTAAGAAAAATGCTTAAAATTTCTCTAATTGAGTTCTCTACAGGCAAGAGGTTTTCGACTTGTAAATTTAACTAAAATTAACTTACAAATTTAAGTGGTGCTTTTGGATGGATGGATACATTTACGACACTGTATTTGACTTTTAAAAAAAAAATTAAGAAGTCACATTTTACACCTGATTACGAGCAAAAGGTTGCTAACCACTGTTCTATGTCATCAATTTGTAACTATTAAAACAAGTCTTTTAATATTTATGAAGTATTTGCACTACTCAAAAGAGTTAAATTTTTAGTTTTCCAAAGTGTAAACACTTGTTTTGATTGTTATAAAAATTCGTATTATACTTTTTTTAAAAATTTTTTAATGTCTTTAGGTGTGGTTTCCACACCACTTTTGTCTAAAATAATAAATATTTCTGAATATTGATATAAAACTCATAAAAAAGAGTAGCTTATATACATTTTTTCTTTTATCACAGATCTGGAGAAACTGAAAAGTTACTTAGAAATTTCAGGATATGATTCTTGTGATGTGAATACAGTCATGAAACTTTATAATCTTGTATAAGTATATTCAATTCATCTTGTAAATTGTTATTGTAAATTTTGTTTCAAAATTGTAGAATAAATGTGTTTTCCTTGTAGAGCTGTACGTTATAATTTCTATTCTAATGCTTTGACCATATATTTCTATAATTTTTCATATACATAAGATCCCGATATAACATAAAAAATAATGTGCATTCATATATAATTGAATCAAGCAGTCAAGTGCATCTAATTAAATTTCATTACATATCTATATTTATTTTAAATTAACCAGTTTAATTTAGGTTCTTCAGTCTACTTGAAATATGCTTCTTCTGAGTTTCGTTTAAGCTTCCTCATTACATACACTAATATGAGATAAAAAATTTTCTCTATCTGCTTGAGGTTAGACTGCATATAATATCAAATTGTAGGCCTCTCTGTAAGAATAGTTAGTCTTACACTTGCATAGAAAAAGTAAGCCAAAAGGAGAAATTTCTTAAAGTGGTTTCAGCATTATGCCTTTTCGTATTGAGACGCATGTGTATAGCCTCTGAACACATATTATAAGTTCAGTACTTGGGCATAATGTAGGGGGAACTAGGGACACTTGACCCAATGTCTTTTTCTCAGAATTGGGAAGGTTTTATAAGTTGGAAGTGGTATCACTTCTTGCCCTTCAGTTAGCTAACTACATGGTGAAAATGACAACTGAATCTTTGCATCCGTTTTTAAACTATAAGAAAAGTTAAATTTTCATGCTCCAAAAGTAATATCTTTGTGTTGTAAACTCTGATGTGAAAAAGGTTTTTGTTTAAAAGTAAGACTTTTTTTAAATTGTTTATTTTTGTGTGCATACTTTTAGCTACAATTACATATATAATAGTGTTTATCCACTTACTTGCAAATGGTTGCATTTTAAGGTTATCTAGAAAATGTACAATTAGGGATACTTGACCCAAGATAAGGAATACTATTCGAATGCATTTGGTAGATTTTTTTTTATTTTATATATATATATATACACCATTTTGTTAAGTATGTAAGATGTTCAATTCATAAAAAGGTATTTATACTGATGGATATTCTTGAAAGTTGTATCAGGGTTCCCACGGTCCTTGAAAGTCCTGGAAAGTCCTTGAATTTTTTTTAATGAAATTTGGTGCTTGAAAGTCCTTGAAAAAAGGATAAGGTCCTTGAAAGTCCTTGAATTTTTAAGTGACCAACAACAGTGATGTAGTGTAAAATAAAAAGGTGTGGGAATGCTATGCTGCGTCGTTACAAACAAATATATATATTTTTCTGAGTGTGGGGAAGGGGGGGGGGGGGGGAAGGGAGAGTGAAAATGACAACTTTAAATAATTTTGCTAATATTACTTTAATAATCTCAAAATAGCTCACGAGCACCTCCAAAAATTAAAAAAAGTGAATAAATAATAATTGTGTGTTTCGACTTATTCTTTTATACAAATAATTTTTTTAAACTATTAAGTTATATGGATTTTAAATAATTTGCTTTGCACAACCCATTTTAAAAGATTGTTTAACACTTTATAAAGGATTATAACACATTTTCAAACATATTATTGACACAAATTTTTAAAAATATCCGAAATATCAGAGATGCCTTGCATGCAATGGGTTCGGATAAATTCCCAGATTCTGTAGCTCCTCGAAATCTGTTTTCAAAATGAATGAAAAAGATTGTGATTGTTGCAGAAGTTGATTAAAAGTTTTATGGCTTTTCTCCTTTTCAAAAAGAAAATGTAGAGAAGTTCCTCTTTCTTGATAGATCCTTCCTTTCCAAATTTGCTACATTAATAAAATAATTGAAAAATTCAAATCCATCAGTCGATTTAAAATTTCTTGATAAAATATTAATTTGTGTACCATCTCAATCATCTCTAATTTTAAGCGGGATATTTCAATGTAGACTCATTACTTGCCTGATTTGTTTGGGACATTCCTGTTTTTTATCTTATCCAGTTCGATTTTGTCATCTTGACAGTGGTGACGGTTGGGTGACAATAATAGTCAAAAATGGGTATAAATCGGAGGAGGAAACAAACTCTAAAATATATATGATATTGCCATCAAAATCACTAGATTTTAAAAAAGATCGGGGAAATTTCCTCCCCTTATTGCTGCCACTGTATAATTTATTTTTAAGAACTGCTGCTACATTTTTGGAATAAATTTTGAAATAACTGTAAAACTTTCCCATTCTCAAACCGAAAAGAAATTTAATTTTGCATTTTAAAGTACATCTGAATTGTTTTCCTACTTCTTCGCAGCCCAATTTCAATGTATTATACCCATTTGCAAAACCATTAGCACTTTTATATTAAGGAAAATCAAATATACAGGACCAGCCTAGGAGTAAAATGCTATGTGTGCAAAAATGAGTTTTGGAGCCCCTTACAGTGAAAATGGGTACAGAAAACACTTAAAAAATGGTAAAGAGTGCTCTATATGGTATGGGTGCAAATTATTAAAATCGTAGCGTTTTCTGCACTAATCAACATTATTTTAAGTCAGCTTTTATTAATGAACCCACGGATTCAATTTTTTTTTTTTTTTTTTTTTTAATAAAAAATTGTAATAAAATTATTTTCATAGGAATTTAATAAAATACATGTTATTAAAATTACTGATTTTTGCTACGTATTACTTTTTTTAGTAGTCCTCTACTCTTAGCGCAAGCCTTGGAACTCCTTTGCAACCCTGGGTTGTGAAGGGCTGCAATTCGGCTAATGTAGCATTATCAGTACTGCCAAGTTAAAGTGAAACAAAGTTAACAACTGTTCAGTTCTGTCACAACAACATAGCGGAGCGCTTGAAGCCAGTCTCTTTACTGTACACTCAAGCAACATTTTGTGTTGAACTAAACATATTCAAATTCACAAATATTCAAAGGCGAAGTTAATATAAAGGATTTAAAAATCAATACTATTTTGAACATATTTTTTCCATGTTCAAACAAGTTATCAGTTTGATTTTCCCAATATCTGGGAATAAAATAAATATTTCCCAACATCTGACAAAATATAAATATTTCCCAACATCTGACAAAATATAAATACATAATTCCGTGATCTCAAAACACCTTAAAAGCTAATACAAAATATGAACATTCTGCTCTTGCCTATCTGGATTTTTAGCACTAACCAGTTTATTCCGTCAGAACCGCAGGTTTGCTTAACTTTTTTGGATTGTAAAAACCCCCATCTTTTACTGTCATTTGTTTTTTAATCTTGAACGAATTCATTTCTTAGGTACGTTGAGAGGTTAACAAATAATTTATTAAATTCGTGATATAAAATTTTTAAAATAAAAGTTACATAACTTTTGTTGATAAATCGGTTAGCGTTCCCGTTAAAATTAGAGGAGGCGAAATATTCTTCAAGGAAAGGGCGCAAAGAACTGAATGTGCTAGGTCACAGTTTTGTTCTTCAAAAATGTAGATATTTGGCGTGAATGTGTGTATGGAAGTTTTAGACTGTATATACGACGAACCATACAAACTTGACGTCTGGTATTCTTCCACAAATACAGATCATTCGTTGAAGAGGATAATTGCTATTGAATGAATCGTAGCTAAATGTAAACATATATCAGTTCATTTCTAATGAAAGAGAAATGGCCATGTGTGGGTTGCCGTGCCTTTTTCAAGTGTTTTACAAAAACTTGGACTTGCCTGCTCAGCTCTGAAGTTGTGGATCCCAGACGAAAACAAGTTCTCACGAAATGACTTTTTTGTTTGCTTACTTGGCTTTGAGTTCAGTATTACGTAAAGAAAAAAAGAAATTTTAGATGAGGGAATGTCGTTCCGCCTTCTAAAAAGGTAAAGGATCGCCGTTGCCTCATATTCCCACTCCACTATACCCCTGACCACCGATAAACTCCGTTTTGTAATTTTACGTCTGATGTATTTAAAATTATGGTCCTTAAATTTTTCTAAAAAGGTCCTTGAATTTTCTTAAAAAGGTCCTTGAAAGTCCTTGAATTTTTTTTCTTCAATAAGAGTGGGAACCCTGTGTATGTTGTTGCCTACCATCGATGTTACATGAGTGAACAGTATTAAAATTCCTTCCACATTGTTTTCACAGACTACAACCATTAGGGTAATCAGTTTACTCACCTTTCAAAAGATTTTATATTGTTCAATACACAAATCAGCTGAAGATACACAAACCTGACTAAATTCAGGCTGTTCTTCAAACACCTGAGTTTTCAATGAAAAATGACAGAATTACAAATTTTGGGTTTTAATGCGTGTTTACATTTGTATTTAAATAAGTAATTATTTTCTTTCTCTTAAACTTGTAGAAGAACAGAAATAGCTTTCAAACTGCTAATATTTTTAGCTTTCTTCAGTAAAATTTAAAAGTAGACACTATATTAACATTATGTAGCTAATAAAAATAAAAAGTATTGACCTCATTGAACAAGTATAGAAAAGTATTAACATTGGACTTGTTAATGGGAGTTATGTTTTTACTATGTAAAAGTATTGCATTTATAATTTTAAATTGTATACTCCCAAATATATGACTTGTGTCAAATATCCCTAAGGGGTGGGACAAATATCCCCATACAGTAGAATACTTGATCCAAGTTGAAGGTTTTTTATGTTTAATACTTTATTACCTTTACAATTAATACTTCTGAAAGATATTCATAAATATTGTGTAATACTTAATGATGATAAATACATCTAATTTACACACCTATAAGTAGTGTAAAATAAAAACTAAACACCCAAAACTAAAAATTGGGTCGTGTATCCCTAGTTCCCCCTACTTTTAACATTATTCATGATATCCCATTTTTATTTGTAAAATACCTTATGATGTCAAAACAAAAAAACTTGATTTTCCTTCTGCTGGTGGTTTGTATTTTTTTTTTTTTTTAAGGATATATTATTATATTACTTTCTAGTTTGAAAATTTGTGCTTATATAATTTTTTTTTTTTTCCTTTCTTTCTTTCTTTTTGAAACAAGCTTTGGAAAGAGTATGTCTGTGTTACAAGTCTATGTCGAGAAAAAAAAAAAACATTCTTATGATTGCTACCTAAATTTTTTAGAAAAATTCCTTCCGTCTTTTGGAAAAACGGCACTGTCTCTTCCTTCTTTAAGGGCTTTAACACTTTCATGATAATATTTTAATGTTATGACGTTATAATGACAGAAAACAGAGTGGCCACAGAACCGGGGAAATGTCAGGGAGCTTTCTGATTCTGGAAAAAATCAGGGAAATGTCAGGGAACTTTTTAAAATTTCAGGGAAATTTTGTATCGTTTAAGGCACGTTCTTCCATATTTTGATGCTATTTACAGGGAAATTTGTAGTGGTAAGCCATTAGAAATTTAATGTTACAGAATAATTTAAACTTTTCATTAACAGCGAAACTATTTAAAAAAAAATTGCATATTATCTCTTTAGCATACATGTTGTCTAGACATCTGGAAAACCTAAGAAAATTGGGGAAATTCGAAAATAAGTTTGCCCTAAAATCAGGGAATTTTTCAGAAATCTGTCAGGGAAATCGGGGAACTTTTTTTCCTGAATTTTGGGGCCATTCTAGAAAATACAGATTTTTAACGCAATCTAACTAATTTATCACAAAATTGAATTTTTTTTATAAGTATTTACTGAAAATGATCTCCTCCCACTCTCCTTTATGAGAATTAATGAACCTTTAATTACAATTGTGTATATTAGTGGCATCCTAATGGCACAAATTATCGAGTTTTAATGCAATTTGGGAATTTTTATTACATGCTTAAAAATCGCAAATTTCGCCACCCTCAATCGATTTGAGGATTAAGAAACTTAACAGAGTTCAATTTTTTTTTTCTTGGCATTGTTTTTTTTTTTAATTTAGTAAGTTTTCTGCTATTTTAAAGTACTTCCAATCGATTAAAAAAAATTCGAAAGTCAACGCGCAGCTACATTCACAACTATACACTATGTGTGAATTCTAAAATAGGTTTTGATGTAGCTTAAGGTTTTGTAAGCAAGATAAATTTATCTCAACAGAGTCAGGTTACATCAAGCCTTCTTTGTACGTGAGAGATCCTTCATCACAACCACCAAGGTTCTTATCTGACCGAGACTGTTTGGAATACATTGTCCTGTATATGATATATTGAGGTAACATTTAAAACCTCATTTGTGACAAATATATTGAGTACTAAGAATACCAATAATAGTAACTGTATTGATTCATAGGTAATAATAATTTAATTCATGAATTGTGATAAATTTTTAGCTAAAGGGCTACCTTTAGAAATATCTAATTGTTCCGGACTATTAATAATGCTGACCCCCCCCCCCCTTTTTTTTTATCAAAATAACTCTATAACTAAAAAAATCCTAGTCTAAACTTTTTTTTTTTAATTATTAAGACGTGATTATTACTCTATTCTATGTCTCTTTTACTACGTTTTCGTATGATGAAATTCAAGATGAAAAGACCAGGTAAGTTTTTAATATGATCCATTACTGACAATTTAGTGGCTCTGGGATCAATATTTGGTACATGCTGCTTTAAATTCTGGTTGAGTTCTTCATGATCTTTGAGGATGATTACTATTTTTGGATTGGAAAGAATATCTGAAAGTTCGAAATTATTTTGCAATTTCTTTCTCAATTGTCTGAAAATCTCATGGTTTACATCAGATAGCCAGTGTTTTTCTACCCCAGAAGCCACAATTAAGAATTTCCGGTAACCAAGAACACTACGAACATTGCTTCTAAACTTGTGTCATTTTAGTCGCACACAACAACAGCAACTGAGCCTTAGTTTAGTACTTATTTTGAGTAACAGTTCATTGTTCGAAATTTCCGATTACAATTAATTACTTAATTTCTTAGACGTCAGTCAGTCATTTTTAATTTCAATTATCCCTTATGAAATATGAGGCTTTGAGCGCCAGAACGGACCAGCCCATAATTTGATTTTTGCTTTTTTTTAACCCCATTTTTTCAAAACTATTCATGCCAGAACAGACAAAATGTGGTTTATCCAATGGTCATTAAGAACTAGAGAAAAAAAAAAAAACAGCCGTTGATGGACGATGCTGAAGAAAAGAGAACCCTATATTACAGACATTTTTTTTTTAAAGAAAAATCTTTTTTGCGCTTTTATCGCATTTCTACGGGAATTGTGGAAGTGGGGATGTTTAGAGCACCTTAAAAGGCATTACCACATCGATTTTGATCAAAATCCTTAGAGCTATTCTTTTGACAATTGTTGAAAAATCATAAATTCTTCAAAGAGCTACCTTTTGTGCATACACAATTTTGACGAAAACCTTAAAGAGAGGTTCCATGGCTACCACTAACCCGTATGCAAAAGTTGAACATATTAGGTGAATCCATTCAGGTGTTATGCTGATCACATACATTTTTTTAGATACTTTTTTGAACTCGTCACGTTCCAAAACGTGTAGGAATGCAAAAATTATTATTATTTTTTGACCGGATGTGATCATATTAGTATATCAAATTATACATTATTTTGGATTTCAGTTAACGCAACATTATTTTTGACAAAATTATTTTTTTCTTTTCTTCTGATAGTTAAATATTTTTCTGTAGAAATATCACAAGTATGAGGAAAAAATGTTCAAGGTTTTTAATTTTAGCAGCGTTATGTATGGAATAGTTGTGCATTCGAATGGAACGTTTAAAATGACTGCAAAGGCATTTAATTACATTCCACCAACATTTTCTTCGGATTTATTTCATAATATTTTAATAAGAGTAATACAATTAAATAGTTTTGAGTAATTAAAGAATTCAGACTGAAACTTAATTTGGGGAATATAAATTTGTTTAAAAAAAGTAAGAAACATACTATTTTTTATATTTGGATTGTTTTAAATTTAAATAAAAATGTCTAAACATTGTGTAACAAAGTGTTGTATGTATATATTTATATGGCTACTCCCTTAAACTAGTTTAAAATAAACTTAATTTGAAATAAACACGAGACCGGAATAAAATATTACTCAAGAGACTTTAGAGCGCCGAAAGGAAGTTGGGCAGATAATTGGTCACATGGGTTCACGAATATATTTTGTAATGTGAAATAATTCTGTAACCCCCATGGAAAATTTAGAATAAGCGTACTTTGAAATATGATATTTTTAAGTCCCGAAGGCACGTGGTTGAATATTGCAAATTCGGAACTTAATATTTAAATGAAACTTAATAATGTTAGAAAATTTCCTTGTATGAACTTGCCTGAATAATAATTTTAATCAATTTTCGCCAGAATAATTCCCAATTTCAAATTATAGCACTGATACTTTTTATTAATACATAAACAATTTCGAAACAACTATGTTGCTGATAGCACAATTAGAAATTGTAATGCCCTCTGCAATATGTACTTTTTGGAACTTGGTTTTCCAGTGGCGACCCATGGTCGAAAGTGTTAGTGCAGCCAGGAACATGCGACTTCCCCCAACCACACACACTTTCTCCAATTGTATATAATCAAACTTGAACTTTTAAAAATAATTATTTTAAAAATCGGATTTTCTTGCACTTAAAAGTACATAATTAGTAATGATGTTTAATTGAAAAAAATTTCAGTTTTATTCAAGAATTAACTACTTAACATTTAACTCGTTATAACTAGCATTTTTTTAACCGCGATTTCTCGAGTTTTATGGGGCCAAGAAAAGAAATTATGGTTGGAAATTGTTCGCAATATCATTCTTAATGTTATGAACCCTCATCTAGTTCTAGAATATATATATATATATATATATATATATATATATATATATATATATATATATATATATATATATATATATATATATATATATATATATATATATATATATATATATATATATATATATATATTTTAAATAAAGTAGAAATGATCACAATTTTTCAAAAAACTTTTGCACATCAGTAATATAGTGTAATTGAAAGTTGTGCGATGTTCCACACCCGTAGCTTTAATGGCCTTTTGCATTATTTGATTGCATAAATGAAATATCTGAAGGATACTTATTGAAATTAGTCTGGAACAAAGACGTGATTGACAAACAATCTGAAACCATTATTTTCTAGCTATTGTTTCTATAATATCTGTGACATTGTTTCTAACGTCAGAGTAACACTTTGTTGTAATTTAGCTCTAAGTGAATCGTTCCCTTTCAAACTATACCAAAACCACCACTTAAAATAGATGCCTTTCGTTGTAGATATTCAACTGACTTGAAGGATATATTTTAAAGAATAATAAAATGGTGTTTTATGTATATTGTTTTTTGGCGATATAGATTAGTTTGAAAGTTTCTTTAAGTATGGACTTTTTTAAGTGTGGATCCTTTTTAGGGGGTTACTGGGACATAAAAATCGGCCCGAGGATTTTTGATTTATTCCGGCAAAGATGTTCAATAGAACTATTAATAAAATTTTAGTAATTATTGTTTATTATAGAATAATTCCAATAATTATTTTTAATAATTAATATAGTTTAATAATTGATTAGTTGTAATAATTAAATAATTTTAATAATTAAATAATTTTAATAATTTTAATAATTAAATAATTTTAATAATTAAATAATTTTAATAATTAAATAATTTTAATAATTAAATAATTTTAATAATTAAATAATTTTAATAATTAAATAACTTTAATTATTTA
This sequence comes from Linyphia triangularis, assembly GCA_963978545.1. Classification (NCBI taxonomy): domain Eukaryota; kingdom Metazoa; phylum Arthropoda; class Arachnida; order Araneae; family Linyphiidae; genus Linyphia; species Linyphia triangularis. The sequence goes on along the minus strand of OZ021723.1, from coordinate 95,100,703 downwards.
TATATTTAATTATTTATATATTTTATTATTAAAAAAATTTATATTTAATAATCAATTTCAATAATTAAATATTTTTATTTATCCAATAATTGAATAATTTTATGTATTCATTAATTTTAAAATTGAATTGTTTTATTAATTTAGTTTAGTTAAATCGAATTTTCTTTTTCTCTACTATTTGCATCTCCTTTAAGTGAACTTGATTTTCATAAACCATTGATATATTTTACCTTAAAAGTTATATAATAATACGATAGTACATAAATCTTAGTGCATCTATTTTCTAAATACAAAATAATTTATAAAATTAGTGTTATATTTTAAGTAATTTTTTAATATAAGTACTATATCTCTGAAACTAAAGTAATAGTTCATTAACAGTAAATAGATCTGGAGGGAATGATTGGGATTGGAATGCACTGAGCATTTCAAAAAATAATAATAATAAGAAGAAGAAGAAGAAGGGCTACCAATTATGTCGAGAAAAAAAATATTGAAAAACTGAAAAAAAAAAAAAAAAAAAAAAAAAAAAAGGAACTTCTGCACTGGACTGGCCCATTTTTTGCAGATTATGACCAGCCCGGTGATTTCCCCGGGCAACCTTATGGTCAGTACTGCTCTGATCCTTTTCATGAATGATTGTCTGTATGAATCGGTCAATGACATTTAAATGCCAAAGCGTGCAGCTTTAATTTTTTTTTTTCGTTTTTAACTTTCTTTTAACTCTGTTTATGTTCAATTGAACTAATGCACTTTTGGGACTAAGGCGAGTCTGACCTCTACACTGTCACAAAAAGTACAATTTTAGTTATTAATTGATAACTTCGTTATTATTAATTGATATGCAACAATTTAAATTTCAGTAGCTATGATTGAAGACATAATTTTCCGTTGACGGAAATTGAACGGAAATATATCTTTTACTTAGTACTTGAATGAGTAATTGAATAACATTGGCAAAGGGGTAAATATTTTTTGACTTTTAATTTTTAATTTGTTGATTGATTGCTATCACTGCCACTCCTATCTCACCTGCAATATTTATGTAAAAAGCGGGATAATTTAAACAATTCTTAGTCTTCTGCTTTTAAGCCATTAAATTGATATTAATAAAGGCACCAGGTTCAATTTTGTGCAAATAATTAAATATTTAGCTTCCAGAAACACATAAAGATATGGACAAATAGATTGTATATATATATATAGTAAAAAAAACAAAAAAACTTGGATAATTTGGTAGCATATTGCAAAGCGGTAATAGTAGCATATTTATTTTGTAAGTATAATTTAAAAAGGCGTTAACACACACACAAAGAAAAAGTAGTAAATAACAAATCACCAAGCGAGTTTTAACTGTGGTTAAATGTTATTATTTTATTGAATCACAGCCTATTAGTCGATATACTTATGTGTTTTTTGAGAAAAGGAAAATATTTGGAATCTTTGAAGTTGGTTAAACTTGGTACCTTTATTAATCTCAATCGTTTTTATGGCTTAGCAATGCAAGAATTATAGAACTTGATCCCACTTCGCCATGAGTATTTTGTTAGAATGTCAGTGAGGGAGGTCATTCAACATGAAAACCATAATAGAACAATTTCAAAAATAAGTAGTGCACTTTTCAATTTTAAAATAATTTTGTAAAAAAACAAAACTGTTATAAAAATCCAAATCGAGTGTCAAAGAATACTTTTTTTCACTTGAAAATTTTTTAATCAATAGTACACACAGTATATTTATCAAGTTTTAGAATTAAAGGCTCCTCTTTGAATACATACATTTTATGAACGGTTCTCTTTTCAAATTTTTTTTTTTTTTTTTTTTTTTTTTTTTTAAATACTAGTCTGTGAATGGTCTGCAAACGAACTCAAAATTTTTATAAACACTCCCCATTTTCACTTGTAAATATAATTAGAAGCTTGCTAATGTAGGCCATCCATTATTTTTTAATATAAATTAGTTTATTATTTAACAAATTTGTAAATTAAAAAAAAATACTGTACGATTCGAAATGGAATTCAAAGTCAATGACCGTTTTAAAATGCAGGTAATTTAACTTATTATTCCACTTCACTGTGAAATTTCATTTCCATGAAAGGCAATCATATACATGCTCACAAAAACTTTATTAATATCTTTGCAAAAACAATAACATCATTTAGGATAACACATTTGATCAATTTTTCAAAACTTAACAGATGTCCTTTTAAAACTTAACAGATGTCCTTTCAAAACTTAACTGATGTCCTTTCAAAACTTAACAGATGTCCTTTCAAAACTTAACAGATGTCCGCTTCTCTACTCATTTTTCGCATAAAGGCTGAAAGAAATAGAAAATGAAAAAATTGAATAAAAAAGAAATATTAGTTTTAAGGTCGAGTGATTTCACTCGTTTTATGTACATTCTGATATAATAATCAGAATTGTCATTTTATTTCGTTAAAAAGGAACTCATCATTGTCGATGCAGCACGGCTTGTATGGAAATCCTTTAACTACATTTTCTTAAAATATATGACGAGTAACCTTAGAAAAATTAATAAAACTTATTTAAACCTATTCAAACATTTTCATATATATTTAAATAACAATATCATGATCAGTTATTTTTGAAATATGGAGGAGGGATAGGTACTTCATATGTTGCCTTTTTTTTCTGTTAGGACCTTCATTGTATATTGTATGTATGATTCTGTAACTATTGTATGCAAATTCTATTTCTATATACGTGTATATATATATATTTACTAGACCAACCCTGTTGAGCCTTGAGCATGTTTTTGGTCTTAAAATTTATATTTGTAAGCGCTTTTGATCTGAAAGTACATCCAATAATTGACTTATACTTAAAATTACTTTAGCTTAATATTTACAGAATTTTTTTTTTAAATGTGTGCTAACTTTTTTAAATAAATTTAAAAAGAGATTTTTTGAGACTTCCTAAATTTGATATATCTAAAATCCTTTTTTAAAAAATCACTTCATTTTTGCATAAACTTATCCAATATTGTCTTCATAACTTTTTCAATAAAGTATTAAAAAAAGTTTTAAAAAAATATTTTGTTCAAAAACTGTATAAAATCCATAGTATGCTAAGCTCCAAAAACTTAATAAAAAAAACATAATTCCTGAAGACAAATTAAAGAAATATATATGAGAAATTATTGTGGAAAGTTTCATAGATTTAAAACAAGTACTTATGAAATGATATCAATTTAAACTAAAAAAAGGGACAAAAAGCCATCACCGAGAGAAACAGTTTCAAAGTTTCAAGATAGCATTTCTGAGATACAGTTGTCGTGTAACAAAAACTTAAATATTTGAACTTCTACAAATGATAGAAACAAAATTTTTATGTCATTTTATTCAAAAACATTAGTATTACTTTTTACAATAATATATATATACATAATTATATATACATAATTATATATATATATATATATATATATATATATATATATATATATATATATATATATATATATATATATATATATATATATATATATATATATATATATATATATATATATACATATATATATATATATATATATATATATATATATATATATATATATATATATATATATATATATATATATATATATATATATATATATATATATATATATATATATATATATATATATATATATATATATATATATATATATATATATATATATATATATATATATATACATATATATATATACATATATATATATATATATATATATATATATATATATATATATATATATATATATATATATATACATATATATATATATATATATATATATATATATATATATATATATATACATATATATATATATATATATATATATATATATATATATATACATATATATATATATATATATATATATATATATATATATATATATATATATATATATATATATATATATATATATATATATATATACATATATATATATACATATATATATATATATATATATACATATATATATATACATATATATATATATACATATATATATATACATATATATATATATATATAAATATATATATATACATATATATATATATATATATATATATATATATATATATACATATATACATATATATATATATATATATATATATATATATATATATATATATATATATATATATATATATATATATATATATATATATATATATATATATATATATATATATATATATATATATATATATATATATATATATATATATATATATATATATATATATATATATATATATATATATATATATATATATATATATATATATATATATGAGAATATTTTTTGAGAATTTAAAAAATTTTGAGTCCCAGACCATCTTAATTGAACACTAGTGTTGAGAAAATCCCACGCATATTTTCAAACAACAAATAAAATCTATAAATATAAAAAACAATCATGGTGAAAATATGCGACGTAATCGGATTTTAAAATGAGAAGAAAATAAAATAACTGGTATTGGAAAAGTCAATAACCGTTTGAAAAAGATGCGTTTCTTTAAAGCGGCCAATACCATTTCCTTCTTTTAGATTTCTATATTATTGCTACCTTATTGGCATTAATATATGAGGTTGTTGAGCGCTAAAACGGACTTTTTTCGTTAAGAATCTTGTCCAACTTTTCCGTAAGACAAACCATATTTGGTCCTTTATGCCCTGAATGGTTTTAAAGAAACGGGAAAGGAACGGCAAAAATCAAATTATGGGATGGTCCATTTTGGCTCTCAACATCTCATATTACATTAGCATGTGAAAAAAATACACAGAACATCTATTAGAACAATGTGGTTTCACAGAAATGATCAGAAAGAAATCTTTCAAAAAAATTAAAATAGTTTTTGTCCTTGACAGATTATGCTTTAATAAAACTCTTAATGATTAGTGAATCTCAGCGTCTTAATAACATTAGGTTGTTGCTAACAGATACATAGCGCCTAATTTTGATAAAGAAAACTTTTTTTCGTCGAAAATATGCAGATTTTTTCTGACCATTTCTAAAAACCGAAACATCTTACGCTCAAGTGTTCGTTGAATTATCCTTATTTTGTGAGTCGCATTACTTTCCGAATGTCTGTATAAAACAGATTACTTGACGTGGTTATGATCAGTCCTGGTTGAACCATGGTACATTACAACCCAGTAAAATAACTTGCAAAAAGCTAAATTTTGCCTGATTAAAAGAAAATGTATTGTTTCGCAGTGGGGGGGGGGGGGTTAACTCAAGGTTTGTGACATAAAATAAGGTTTAGTCGACGAGATAAACTTACCGTTGGAGTATCAGGGCACTTCAAGCCAGGTTGGCAAGGGGGAGCTCCTTTATAACTGCCATCGGGGTATTTGTTTGATTTTTGAACACATCTATGTCCTGTATATAAAATGTTGGATTCAAACAATTCAATTAATACAAAACAAATCAAGTGAGTAATATATAATAATAACAGCATAAGAGTAATAATAATAATAATAAGGGGCTCCAGTGATCTGAAGGTTAAAGACATCGAGTTCATGAGCGGTTGATCGAGGGTTCGGACCTGACTTCGCCTACTTCTGGTGTGTACGATAATGGGGACTGGCACACATTAGATATGTAGTTGGCGTAATGTCCTCTTTTTCGTGTGGTTGTGATGGAGCGAGAGGTAAGCACGATAAAGTTTCGACTTCGTAATCTTATCGTAGTTCAAATTTACGAGACATATTTGGCTGTGACAAGCACTACATAGTGGCAGAAATAGGCAGTCTGAATCATGCATACTGAGCTAAATAATAAAAGAAAATGTTCTAATCCGAAAGCATCAAAACATTTGACAAATCAATCACGAATCATTCACAGCTTTATTCAGAAAATAATAATAATAATTTCTTTCACATAGGGACAAATTCGTAAAATAGTTAAATTTTGTACTAATAGATGGTGTTATAAAGATATTTGATTGATAAGCAGTGGTGCTGCGTAGTTACTCCCAGACAACTAGAGCGCATTTTTTTTTTTTTTTTTTTTTTTTTTTTTTGTAGGGCATAAAAAAGTAAGTTTTGGGATGGAAATATTTACTTTTTACCAAAAAATCCCTCTTTTTCCTCTGAAGACCGGGCTCAGTTGTAACAGTCCAAAATATGGTTTTACCTGGTGGGTTTCTTTTAAACTTTGATTTCTTGTTAGAAAGTAGCAGTACTAAGAAGTGTGGGTCTTGGTTTGACGTCTTGGTCTTTAACTATAACTTCTCCATAGCGCAAAAGGGATTTCTATTGTGCTAGTTCATAATGTTGCCATATTGTTCCTCCGTCTAATACTGTGAAATAAGTTGCTCTTGGCTACCAACAGAAGCTAACTAGTTTATGTACTGTTCCGATTGGGAAACCAATTGGTACTGTTAACCTTCTAATGCTGTGTAATAGGTTGCTCTTGGTTACCAACTGAAACTAACTAGTTTGGGTACAGCTCAGATTGGCACTGTTCCCCTTCTAATGCTGTGTAATAGGTCGCTCTTGGTTACCTACTGAAACTAACTAGTTTGTATGAGAGTTGGTAATATAGATCTCGATGGTAATTGTTAAGACTTTTTGGGCTTTAAGTCAATAGCAAAGTATGTAATATCCAGAAATTGTAAATAGTTATAATTTGTTAGGAGTTTTGAGAATGAAAGGTTGCAAAATTTTATCTCAAGCTAACTACGTAAGTCATTCCAACATTTTAGTTTGAATACTTAAATAAGATATGATCTAAGCTAAGTAATAAGATCTGATCACTTTTACACTGTTTTGTGTCTCTTTTGCCATGCTTTCTCATGGTTGTGTTCAAGATTAAGAGACCATTAGGTTAGAGTTAATGGCGATGAAATGAAATCACTGAGAGTCAAATTCAACTAATTTACTTGGGGTAATTCTAAACTAAAATTGGGTCTTCACATTGAACTCAGTTGTCATTCAGAATGAATCCTTTTTATGTACATTTAACAAAATGTGACGGTTTGGTAGGATGTTAATTAAAGCAGTGCCAAAGAGAATGAATGGCAAAAAATGTTTACTTCTTTTTTAACAACAGCTAACTTACTATTTATTAACTATTTATTACTTCATATGTTTTTTTTAACACTAGAAAGACGGGAGCTTAGTATATACCTATATTGCCTGAAAGCAGTCAAAATGACTGCATTGTGAAAAAATAACTAATGCGCAAAGAAATTTGTTTAACAGTAATTTTTAATATATTTTATATCACTTACAGTCATATAACAAGTTATTAATAAGTATTAACAATAAAAAAAATGTATTTCAGTTTGAAAAAAAATAAAAATTTATACATTATGTGGACATTTTAGCCGTATCGATTACAGTATGAGATCATACACTCAGTGATCCTCCTTCCCATCTGAATTACGTTACAGCGCGTTCAAAGGGAGCAAAGCGCGTGGCCAGGCCTGGCATAAAGATTCGAATAACAAGTACGAATAACAATAACAATAATTTTAGTTATTGAACAACTGCAACTTATCAAGTATATGTCGAAATCGACAATTTATCATGAACTTGTATGTTATCATGTTATTCCAATCCAGAGCCGAACTGGTCTTTTCCAAGCAGTTAAAATGACTGCTTTTCGGCGATATAGGTATAACACATATATATATACCGGAAGTGAAGGAGGAGGGGGGGGGGGCAACAACAATGATTAATTAACCCATTTATATGTTGTAGAAAAAGTCACAAAATTATAAGAAGCTGTGTCATTATTTAAATAATTATTTTTTTGATTGAAATTCAAAAGCATTCAAAATGACTTGCTTAGGCAGTCTAGTGTTAAAAAGTCCATCTCATGTGCTAGTAAATACAATATTTCAAGCAAAATAGCAATTTTTAAGAGTTACTTAATTTGCCCTCATTGTTTTACAATTTGCTTTGTTAGACAATTTTTTTATTCGCATAAAATAATTTAATTAATGATATTAACGTGATATAATTAGGTTCTGGTGCTCAATCTCGTGTTTATACGTTCAGATTGATTACAATTTTGTAAAAATATCCAATATTATGAGATAGTATTTATAATATTTCAATTGAAATAGCAATTTTTACATGTTGCTACTTATGACTCTTGGTCTTTTTTTTTTAAAAACATTTCACGTTGTTTGAGAAAAGACATAAAATATATTAATAATTTATATTAATATTACCCATTCAGTTTATACATTTTCTATTGAATAAATTGGTGCTAAAAATTGATTGCAGTTAAACTTGTTTCAAACGAGTTACAACAGACCGAGCTCTACCCTATACAGTTCTGGATATATTAGTATCTGTCGCAAGAGCTACACTAAGGACGTGTTGTGCTGAAACAATCTTATAGCAAAATGTCTACTACCTTGAGTTTCTGAACTATGAAGCAAAGTTGCCGTCTACCAAGAGGGCTCCCACAAAATCTGATTTGAATTCGTGCACCGAAAGGTTGTTAACTTTTAAAATGACCCACAATGGCAACTCAATAATCGAAAGTAGTATCTTTCACATTCATCGTTGGATTTACTCATTTGACTCTATTAGTATCCCATTTGCTTTCGAAGAGAAATCACTCACCTTCACCAGCCGGTTTTTCGCACAAGCGCAGAATTCCAGCTGCCACACACACTTTTCCCTCTGGACAAGGCGTTTTTGGACACATTTCATCCATCATTCCACATCTCACCTGTAATTTAAGTAAGTAGTACATAACTTTTCAGAAACGTAATTCATCGCACTGAGAACGTTGTCCAAAGTAAGAAAGAAGATATACTTTTCATTGGTATAATAGCTTTTTGCTCACTCCCATACTCTAACTAGTAATTCACTCTACTGGAGAAAAATTACGACCAATTTTTCTCTTTGCTATTACCTTAGCTTGGAAATCATTTCCCTTAAGTTATAACGACTAGGCGAATGCTTTTATGATGTAAATGAACTTCTTTCTCGAGGTACTGAAAGTTTTGTTATTAACCCGGCAGGACGCGCCCGGGGTCCATATGGACCCCAAGTGATTTTAAAAAGGAATTTCTATTATATGTTTGACCTTGACCAGCCCTGCTTTTCAGTAGTCTACTTTTCCACGACCTTCAACCTCTACCAAGTATCAAAAATTCCTTAGGGTCATTATTTCATCTTTAACAAAAGGGTTGTCACGTTTGGGGTATGTCTGGACCCCGCGCGACTTCCCGCGTTAGCCGAATTAGCTGCATTCATCCGCTGCTACTTTCAGTGTACGGACGTTATTTCTTGGCTTCGCCATGCCGACTCCATACGAAAAAGAGATGGAAAGACTGAGAACACTTTTGAATGAGGTTGAAAGTGATGAAGACCCTATTTCTGACGAAGAAGATTTTTCTGATCATGAGAATTTGAGTAACCATGATTCAGAATCAGAACTGGATTTGGATACTGACGTAGAAGAGGATATTTCCAACAAAAAGGATTTTCTTGGAAAAGATAAATGTGCATTCTGGAAGAAAGAAAAATTTAAAACTAGCGTTTGAACGCGTGCACACAACATCATTTCGCAACTACCAGGACCAAGATTGGCTGCAAAAAAATGTGACAACGCCGAATGAAGCTTGGGAAATTTTTATAGACCGTGAAATTATGGATGAAATAATTATTTGTACAAATATTTACATTAAAAGAATATCATCGAAATTTTCCAGAACGAGAGATGCCAAAGAAACTGACGAATTTGAAATACGAGCGTTGTTTGGACTGTTATATTTGTGTGATTTGCACAAATCATCTCACCTGAACGTCCGTGACCTATGGGCTACAGATGGTACAGGAATCGAAATTTTTCCTGCCACTATGTCGTACAAGCGATTTTTATTTATTTTAAGATGCCTGTGGTTTGACAACATCATCACAAGGGAAGAAAGACAAAAAGAAGGCAAACTTGCTGCTATCAGAAACATTTTTCAAATTTTCATAAAGAAATGTAAAGACTCTTACTGTGTTGAATACTGTACTCTTACTGTGGGAATATGTCCTCATTGACGAAAAACTTTTAGCTTTTCGGGGACGTTGCGAATTTCGTCAGTATATACCCAACAAGTGTATCTATTCAAATAATTAGTAGTATTAAAAATTTCGAAAATTCATAAATATTAGTTTTATAATCATGCTGACGTTAAATATTATGAAAAAATTACCATTAATTGATTTACGTAAGTGGGGTCCATTTGGACCCCGCGCGCGCGTCCTTGTTCGTATCTTAGGCGCGCGTTCTCCCGGGTTAATCGGAATCACGTGTGTTTATTTACACTGTAGGTCAAAAGCCATATATTCTTGAATAAATCAGGCGAGATATTGTTCCCAAACTAGCGGTATATTTGTCGTATACAGAAACAGCAATAAAATCTGAGTTTAACATTTATTCACTTCAGTACAGCAACAATTGTGAACAATACCGGCTGACATTGGCCAATCCCAAAGTAGAATGTTGTAAATCGACCGTTGAATACCGATATTGGCCCAATCTCGTCCGATGCTGGATAAAACATGCTGGAAGTTTTGAAATGTTGATGCACAGTTTTAAAATTGAAATATTTTAGTTACAAGAAAGATAGGAAGACGAAATCATGTTTTGGAATGATTTTAATAAGTTTTTTTTTTTTAAGTATATTTTGGAACGAAGCTTGGATTTCGGCCAGAATCGGCCAAAATTCCAGAACCCCTGTGTCCAACATTGGCTGATACTTCTGTGCTCCTGGGTAATTAAAGATAATGTAAAGTTCCTATTTGATTACTGGACATTAAATTATTCAAGGACTCAATGGTCGAGTACTTTTTGTCGTTGATGTGGCCAGAGAGATGTTAGCACAGATGTCGGTGTTTCGTCATCTAACCAAGTTCAAAATTCCTAGGCGTAATCGTAGTTGTAAGGATAAAATGGTTTAAATTACATCGCAAAACTAGGTAAGCTCTTTACAGTTTTCATGGATAGATAAGTAACCAGGCGATAAAATGAAAGGCAACAAAGATCAAATAATAAATTCCATCTACTTTGTGAGACGGAGCTTTGAAAAAGCTAAAAGCACATACTCTCCATTAGAACTAAAACAGGAATTAGGGATAATTGGGTTGGGGTTGGGGACTTCTATTTCAAAAGTACAATAAATGAATAATTTAAAAGTCAACTAAGAAAACTGACCAGGGAAGTTTGATACAGGATTGCTTTTTCTGATGCTCAAACAGAAAAGTGGATAGGATATACTATTTAAGAAAAGGACTATATGGAATCCTATGTCTTTTAGCAGCAAATGGGAAGAACACTTATTAAAAGTAGTCAGGAACAAAGTTGTGGGATTGATTACGGAGAATGAGCTTTGAAAAGTCTAAAACTTACCGATTCCACCAGAAATACAATAAGAAGTAGAGATATAAGCGCTGCTGACTTCATTTTCTCAAGCACAACAAATGAATCCTTTGAATCCTGTAGACTAAGCTACTAACAATCAGTAGAAAGTAAGTTGTAATGTAAGATAAGAGGATTCTTTCCTGAAATCCCGATAAGAAGGTGGATTTATATAAGCAATGCACCGCATAGTTTCTTGTACCGATTTGCATAATTTGAACGTAAAAAAAAAGCAACAGGCAATAGCATTCATTAAAATTACAAGACGTCAAATTACAAACAATTTGAAACCAAAACCTTGATTTTCCAACTATTGTTTCTATAACTTTTGTGACGTTGTTTGTAACATCAGAGTAATACTTTTTTGTTGGTACTAAGAGAATTGCTTTCTTTCGAGTTTCAACAAAAGAGTCATAATTTTGATATAAGTGCTCTTTTGCGGTGAAATTTCTTCTGGGTTGAGAGTTAACTTTTTGGAATGGGTAGTAAAATGGTGTTTAAAAAATATATCTAGGTTATGTGTTTGCGGCGTCCATTGAAGTCCAAAAGTTCTATTTATGCATTTCTCCATCCCATGAACGATGATGATCAAGTGAAAAAGTATTGACAGTATTGCATTGGGTAAACAAAAATGTGATTTATTTTGCATTTCAACACGTTTTGGAACGTGCTTCTTCAAAAAAGTGGTCTAAAAAAATGTATGAGTGTGTCCGTGGCCAGCAAAACTCCCGAAAAGATTGACGTACGATGTTCAACTTTTGTTTACGGGTTAGTGGTGGTCATGGAACCAGTCATTAAGACTTTCGTCAAAATTGCGCTTGCGCATCATTAAAAAATCTGTGTTGTTTAGAAATTACAAAAAAATTTCTCTAACGATTTTGATTAAAATCGTTGTAGTATGCCCTTTTAAGGTGTTCTAAACAGCCACCTCACAATTCTGTAGAAATTCGATAAAGGAGTAAAAAGTTGAAAAATGAATGCTCTTAACACATATTTTTTCCCCTTTGAACATCGCCTATCAACTGTTTTCATCTGTTATGTAAAATTTATCGGGGAAAAAAAAAAAAAAATAAAAAAAAAAAAAAAAATGCTAATATTGCATTTCCGGCAAAGTTGTTTCTTTTCTCTCTTTTTTTGCTAATATAATTATCTCCAAAAATATCACAAAACTGGCTATTTTTTAAATTAGAAAACCGTGTTTGAAAACGGTAGTTTATACCAATCCATGACAAATATAATTACAGTGACCAGTATTAAATATAATTGAAAGTTGTGCAATGTTCTACACCCCAAGTTTATGAAGGTATTAACACACAGAAATTACGTAAGTAAAAATTTACCAAGTGATTGTTAACTATGTTTTTTTTTTTTTTTTTTTTTTTTTTTTTTTTTTTTTTTTTTTTTTTTTTTTTAATCTTAAACTAATTGTAACTAATTTATGGATTTTTCTTGGAGGAAGGAAAATATTTGATGCTTTGAAGTCAGTTGAACTTGGTAATCATAGGCACTACTGTAAAATAACGCTTTCATTTAAATATTGTTGCTTGGGTGGATTCGAAAGACTTGAAGTCAAATCAGATCAAAACTTGCAGAAATTTATTCTGATATAACTCCAGAACTTCTCGTTCTAGTAGGCTCAAAACAGCTCTTTACACAACAATAGAGCACAAAACAGCTGTTAAAAACTTGGTACACAACTGCTAAAATCGCCGCAAAAGACAATGCAATACAGTTTATTTTCGGAATTCTCTGAATGCTCCCTGAGAGACAACTAACTCAGTAACTCAACTAACTTCCCCGCTCTCTTGGCCGGCCTTATATAGGAAAGGCGAATCTTCGCGAAACTTCCAGAGATAGAAATTTGGAGAACTTTCCAGATCGTAATCGAAAAGCCCTATGCAGGTACAGGGGGACCGAAAATGTCGCCAAGTTTGGCGACATTTGGCGATTTCTCGCTAAATTTGGCGACCAAAATTAGTCTCCAAAACAGTCGCCAACTTGGCTCTATCTTGCAAATTTGGCGAGATTGCCATTAACCATAATGTTAAATGGCCTGCCCCTTGTAAAACTCGTTTTCCAGCATGATTCTTGTGGAACTCGTTTTCAAGCATTAAGAGACGCATTGCAGGAAAGCGAAGACAAAGAACTCTTGCACTGCCTTCTGCGAGGTGTACTTAAATTTTCCTTTTTACATAATTAATACTACGAAATATTTACAAATATACAGAAATTCGTAACAATATAAAAAAGAATTAAATATTAAACGAAATTAACATCAAATTCTAGATTAAATCAATACGTCTGAAAGATTCGCATCAGTAAGCGACACGTCAGCACATCACCTTTTATACAGGAGCTCTATTCTTCGAAAATTAGACTCTGAAAATGGATAAGCTCCTTTATAACTTCCATCGGGGTATTTCTCTGCTAGTCTAGCACTCCTACGTCCTGTAAAAAAAAATTTAGATTTACAGTTCACAACCCATTTGAAGCACACATATGAGTAATAATAATAATAACAATAACCATGATAATAATAGTAACGGTATTGATCCTAAAGTAGCGAATAATTCGAAAAATTATTGACAAAAACTATAGTAAAACAAGGCTTTCATCGCAATTTTACAGCATTGCATCAGAAAAAACAGCGTTTTTTGTTTACAAAAATATTTTGGTAAAAAAATTATATTTTTAATTAAGGTGAAATAAACATTATTTTTTTAAAAGATTTTCTAGAAATTCAAATACTTTTTTTCTTTAAAATGAGGTGTATATTTTATCAGTCCGAAGAGTAGAAATATTTAGAATGTTTTTGAAAAAAAAAAAAAAAAAAAAAAAAAAAAATTCGCCTATTTTGTGTTTTCGCTAAGGATTACCGAAACTTTAAATGGCTATATCTTAAAACATGTTTTTTTTTTTTTTTTCAACTTTATGTCCCTTTTTTCAGAAAGTAATGATACTATTTATACACAATTTCTTTGGTATTATTCGAATGTTTATATTCAAGTTACTGAAACAAGCATTTGAAATATATATTTTTTATTTATGCTCATTTAGTCTGTGAGTGTGTGGAAAGCCAGGTGCAATGCGCTGAAGTCGTTACGCAACTTCTTCGACTTTTCAATCTCATATCTGATGCATCAGATTAAAGTAAAATTATTGACTGTTCAAAAGAACAGTCTAGTCATTCTCGTCTAGAAATCTAGTCTAGACTAGAAGTCTAGAAATTCTCGACAACTTAACCACAGACGAAATTCGAACCTGATCATGTCAAAAGAATCCAAAACAATAAACAATTTCCCTTGCTACTCACAAGCTGTCGAACGGCGTGCTGAGCTCACCTAGTTTCCAATGGTCTGTTCATGAAACTAACTTGGCAAAAACGTTTCATTAGTCATGAAAATGAATAATCGAAAGAGTCCATACAAATATTTAGCAAAAGAAGGGATTTTTTGAGGGGATGGGGAGAGGGGCTCAGGGGATTTTATTACTGAAAAATTAATCTTGGAACAATCTAGGCTTGTGACACATATTTTTAGAATATTTTTTAATGCTGAATTGAATGAAAAAATAAAAAGTCGATATAATTACCCTAAAAAACGTTACAGCCCTTTTTATTAACGAAAACACATGTAAAAACCGAGGGAAGGTAAAATAAGACATACAGAAATAGAAAAATTGGTCCATTCATGAAACTTGGCCAAAAAGTTTTATTTGTCATGAGAACAAAGAAACAAAAGAGTCCATAAAAAGATCTAGCATAGAAGGGTGTTTTGAGGGGGTGTGTGGGTGATGGTTTTTTTTTTAAACTGAAAATTAATTTTGGTATGACCCAGGCATGTGATACATGTATATGGAGTACTTTTTCAAGCTGAATCGGATGGGAAAAAAATCAAGACCATCCTATAAAAATTTAGAGTCATTTATATAGACGAAACCATTTATATCGACGAATATAAAGGTGAACCTTTTTCATTACTCATTCTTTATCTCTTATACTTTTTTCCTTACTATTTCAATTATTCACTACTAATTACTTATTTTATTAATACTTTTTTCATCATTCGATTCATCATTAAAAAAATACTCTAAAAACATGTGTCACGTGCTTAGATTGTTCAAAAATTAATTTTTCAGCTTTAAACTCCCCTGATCCTCTAAGCGCCCCCCCCCAAAAAAAAACAACCAACAACAACAACATACTCTTCTTTGCAATATATTTTTATGGACTCTTTTGATTATTCATTTGCATGACAAATAGAACATTTCAGCCAAGTTTCATCAACGAATAAATTTTTTTGGTGTTTCTTATGATTTTTGGTTTGTGAAGCTGAAAAAAAAGATGGCTTCATAGGAGTCACTTTGCTGTGTTAAGCATGTTAAAAGTATCGGCAACTGTAATTAAAATGAGGAATTTTGGTTTAAAGTTTAATAACTTCATTAACATTATTCACAAACTTACTGGCATCGTACTGTAAGAGTTAACGCTCATCACTCACTCATTCACCAACTCACTCACTGATTGACACTGTAACGGGGTAAGGTAGCACCCCCATCAACCCTTTCATTGAATTCTACGAACGTTGAATATAGACGATCCACATTTGACGAGTGTTCGTGTTTGGAAAGAATCTTTACAAGTTTAGGTTGTAAGTCAATTGCAGGTGTATGTTGAATCGAATCCACAGAAAGAAAGATTATTTAATCAATTCGCAAGCAATTTTTAATAAATATTTCGCGTGTATTAAATTAAAGTATTGTTGTATTCATAATTTTTCAACGGACTTCTAATTTTTAATATTCCCTGTATAGTTATAACTGGTAATTACAGAGCACTACCAGGTAGCTATAAGTCAGATTAGCAACTAGGTGTGTGGAACATCGCACAACTTTCAATTACACTATAATATTGGTCATTGCATTAAAATTTGATGTGGTGTTATTTTCCGTTTTTATATTTTGGTGGCCAGTTTTTTTACATGGGCAAAAAAAAATAACTAAAAACCAATGCCAAATTTGCATAATTGGCCATGTTATTCGGTTTACACTACATTGTCCTTTCTTGTGCGTGAGACAGAAAGAAAAAAAAAAAAAGAAGAAAAAATATCAAAAGTTGATGGGCAGTGTTCATGGGGAGAGAGCTCTGTGTTAAAGCCACTCATTTTTCGACTTTTTACTCTTTTGTCGCATTTCTGTGGGAATTTCGGAGGTGGGAACGATTAGAACACCTTAAGAAGCATTAGCACAGATATTTTAATCAAAATCGTTTGAGCCGTTTTTAGCAATTGCTGAAAAACAAGTTTTTTTCATGATTTTTCCTTATGCGCATGCTCGATTTTAACGAAAACTTTAATTTTAGGTCCCACGGTCACCACCATCCCGCACAATACATTTACATAGTTGGTAAATTTGTTCGGGAGAACGGTTGACCACTTACACACAGACAGACATTTTTTCCAGACCACCTTTTTTGAAATCAGGATGTTCCAAAACGTGTAGGGGAAAAAAATTATTTCTTTTTTGACCGAGTGCTATTCTTTCATTATTCTATGTAAACATATGTGCAATTGAAACTAAACTAAACAAGCTTAAGCTCTAAAATTCCGAATAATAATTTCAATGTTTTACTATAAATCTTTTTTTTTTTTTTTTTTTTTAATTTAAAAAAAAAAAAGCCTACGCTCATAGTTAGATGGTTTGGAAGGGCGTGGGTGGAACTCGACATGCAGCCACTTTCGTGCGGTGACTTCTAAAATCTTAAGTGCGAAAGGATCTGGAGCAGTATTTTGGAGCTGGCGTAAAAACGACCGTCAGTGAGTGTGAGAGATTGTAAAAGGTCCTACATTATTTTGTTCAGAGAAACAATTTATTCTCTAAGGCTTCTACGACTGGAACAAAACGTCTTGTCCACGTTCGCTTAAAAAAGTGTACCTTATTCCAGAAGTTGTTATTTTTACAAGGATTTATTGAGCTCTACTTCGCTTGCTATCATGAGACACTATGCTTTTTATCATTCTTAGATTATTTTGAAGGAAAATACCCCCTCTCTCTTCTTTCTTGGAAAGACGTTTACCATTTCATGGCAAATTTTTCAATATCAGGGGTGAGGGGACTTGAGGGGACTTGAAAAATTAATTTTGGAACAAAATCTAGGCATTGACACATATTTTTAGAGTATTTTGAATGCTGAATCGATTGAAAAAAAAAGAAGAAAAAAAAAAGCGATATAACTAATTAAAAACAAATATTACAGCCCTTTTTGTAAACGAAAATACATTTAAAAACCAAGGAAAGGTAAAATACGATATAAAGAAATAAAAAATTGGCCCTTTCATGAAACTTGACAAAAAGTTTTATTTGTCTTGAGAACAAAGAAACAAAATATCTATCGTAGGAGACTGTTTTTTGATTGGGTGTGGGGGTATTTTTTTTTTTTTTTTTTTTAACTGATAATGAATTCTGGTAAAACCCAGTCATGTGATACATGTATGTGGAGTACTTTTTGATGATGAATTGTCTAAAAGGTTAATTAAGCTTCCGTAGATTTGCCATCAACAAAACCACAAACATACACACAAAAATTCGAAGTTAATATAAAGGATTTAAAAAAATAAGCAAACTCTAATCAGAAGTTGTTGTTTGTGATCAGTGGTCATAGTTTTAGAGATAAATTTATTTTAAACTAATGTCATAGAGCAGTTAAATGTTGCCAAAATGAAATGTAATTTGTGAATTAATTCATTATAAATGTGAACTTCATTCTTAATTTACTTCATATATGTTTGACTGCTTAAATGTTGCAGTTATTTGGTTGGTTGTTTTCAGATTATCTGACGCCGTCAGCAACACGAGGGCTATAATGTTCCGAAACATTCATCATTTGATAAGCCAACATACATTTACAAACACCCATGCCTATCACGGGACTCGAACCCGTAACCTCGCGGTCTAGAGGCTAGCACGCTAACCACCTATACCGCTTGGTCGGCATTGCAGTTATTTAATACTAGTATTTGTACGAAATAAATAAGTCTCACAAATTAACTCCGTAGCTCTTAACAAGTATGAAGTGTTACTTATGGGACAATTCACAACTACTATTTTCGGAAATATTTAAATCTAGTTATTTTATGCTGAAGATAACGCTCTTAATGATATTAGTGAATCAATTGAAGTGAAAGTTGTATTTAAATTATATTGTACTCTTATTTTTACTAATTTAAAATATTATCCTTCCTTTGTTATGTGTAGTGTATGCAGAGGTAAGGTATATGTGGGAAAAGAAAAGTGTGGAGATGCTCCAAAGTTGGTGACAAGTGTATCCCCCCCCCCCCCAACGATAAATATTATAATCTCGCATCGTACACTGGTATGCAAAACTTAAGCAACAGGTGGGTTTTTTGCCATAACTCCACGAAAAATCATCTGAGAGACAATAAATTCAGAAATATGGGAGAGTATTATGTACGTAAAAGATGACGAAAGTATCGGCCCTGAAAAAGGAATACAATGCATACGGTATGGAATCAAACAAAATCAAGCTTTATTGAACGCATAGTATCGTGACTCATGATTGTCTATCCAAGAGGAAGAACAACAAGCAGATGTTCCTTAATATGGGATATGCCCTCCCCTCACTGCAATGGTTGCTTCGCACCGTCTCCGCATACTCAGAACCAGCTGGTGCAACATTTCTTGCGATAGGAGTGCCCATTCCTCAATCAGCATCTGTTTGAGTTGTTGGGTGTTCTCCGGAGGATGTAAGCGTGTTGCAATGCGTCTCCCCAAAGCATCCCACACAAGTTCGACGTGATTTAAATATCTGGGGAGTATGCTGGCCAATCCATTCGAGTGATATCTTCACTTTCCAGTAGCTCCTCAACAGCAAGAGTCCGATGTGGTCGTGCATTGTCATCCATAAAAATGAAGTCTGGGCCAATGGCACCTCGGAACAGTCGCACATGTGGAAGGAGTAACTCCTCACAATAGCGATCCCCAGTTACAGACAATCTGTCGAAAACGTGGAGCTCAGTTCGCCCGTTCAGCATAATGCCTCCCCAGACAAGAACTCCAGGACCACCATTACGGTGTCTTTCCTTGATGTTACTGGGATAAAACCGGGTCCCGACCTCTCTCCAAATCAAAACGCGTTGAGAATCGCTTCCGGTACTGAACCGACTCTCATTAGTAAAGAGGACACGACTCCATTGATCAGTTGCCCAGTTTTTGTTCTCTCTGCACCACTGTAAACGGTGACGTCGGTGGCCAACTTTCAACGGGTGGCAGCGTTCAGGACGGCGGGCGAATAGGCCCCCTTTGTGAAGGCGTCTGGCCACAGTAAACCGCGACACTTGTCTCCCTGTTGCTGTACAGAGTTGCTGAGCAATGGCGCTTGCTGACTGCTGTCGGCCTCTTTTCGCCTGCAGGACGATATATCGGTCATCCACTGCAGTTGTCGTCCTCAGGTGGCCACCATCAACCTTTCTGACAGCTGTACCTGTGGTTTGGAACGCTTTCCAAGAGCACGAAACGACACTTTTATTGATTCCGAACTCTGCAGCTACACTGGTGACAGTACACCCCTCCTCCAGCTTTCCGATCATTCTTCAACGTGTGAAGTCGTCCAGGTGATTTCTTCTAGCCATTTTTCACGAACTGACTCACTGGCACTTGCAGCGAATATGTTGAATTGCGTCTGCGTCCTTTCTTTTATTCTATTGTTGAGCAGTTCGCGCCGACATCACGCATTTTGCGTACGCTCACGTCGCCTCTGACGTTTCGTTCCTGATATTTGCATACGCATGACGTTTCTACTGACTTACGTGTTCATTGTACTGATCTCCAGACCTCCTTTTCTGCAATTTCATGGCTATTTGCTAAATTTTTACATTGTTGCTTAAGTTTTGCACACCAGTGTATAATAAAAATATTAACTAGTAAGGAAATAATGTATACTTCCTAACACTAACATTGAATAAGGGTCCAAACTCTGACATTAAACAACTGTATTATTTTAATAAATATTATACAACTTAGTTTTTTTAAATGGAAGTAAGAGATAAAGAGAAGTAATATTTATTTATAGTAAACTTCTTTTATTTTAGATTTTATTTAATATTTGAATTTAAATAGTGCTACTAAATGTGCATACTTTAAAGAAATTAAATTAATAGAGAACTCTAAAAAATGTTTTTTTAAATAATAGCTTGTCTTTATATGGAACAAAAATTGAAATTTTACATTAAAAAAAGTTTTTTTTAAATTAAAAGTTGACTAAATGAGCAGTATTTGTTAATAAAAATACTTATATCTTTACACAAAGTAGTATAATACATTTTTATAATAGTATGATGTATACACACTATAAATAGCTTTAAAACTTTTGAATGTAAAAAAATAACTTTTTCTCAGTGTCACTACATTTAGATGTTAATGTTGTTTTTCTTTAGTAGTTTTTAGACGGATTGAGTGTTTTTAAAAGTGGGAGGAATGATTTCAGTTGTTTTATAAGTGGGGAGGGGGGCATGGGTATTATCCTGAAAAGTTTAAATTACTTTATGGAAAAATCAAGAAGGCATTTTTTATATGAGTTAAAAGAAGTAATTTTATATAAAAATAAAGTGATTTTTTAAAAAAGTTTTTTAAATATATAAAATTTAGGAAATATCAAAATGTTGAAGTTTTGTAATTAAATTTTTTTTTTTAAATAGTTCTTTAAGTTTTAAAGCATCATAGTTTACTGCATAACATTTTCTTAAAATATAATTCTAAAATTAAAGAATTTAGAATTTTGAGTCCCAGGTCCCCTTAAAGCAGTTTTTGCTTTAAGTTAAACCATGCTAGTAGGTTAGAAAGACAGTGCTCTTTTCAAAGTAACTTAACAAAATCTGTTCGCATTTTTTTGTGTTAATGTCTATATTGAGAAATAGCTACATAACAATGCACTTTTATGAACTTATTGATATCTTCAAGTGACCAACAACAAAAAAGATAGACTGAGCTTTGAATTAAATTTGCAGAATATTTTCATTGGTGGTGAGGCGAGTTTGGGAATAGGGTGTTTTCTCTAGGGAGGACACATTTTTTTTTTTTTTTTGAGAAATATACCAAAAAAAGATTCAAACTTTCCCAATGAAACAATGACGACCAGAAGAACAATTATGGCAGGAATAATGGATGACATAGGGAAAACTATGAAGTACATTCCAGGAGAGAATCTGGCATTCTGACAAGAGATCCAAACTTACCCACTGTGATCTTCAAGTGACCATCAAGTACAGGAATAAAATTCGTTGTTGCAATTCTTTTTTTTTTAACTTAAATAAAACTAGATGACTTTAAAAACTAACTTTATCAAATTTTAAATCAGAAACTCAAACAAAGATTAATATTTTTTTGTTTTGTTTTATTTGAGTTTTTGTAATTAGGCTTTGTAATAATTTTCTTTCTAGAATTGCAAGATTTATTCAGTTTGATGTTCAAAAGGGGACTTCCACAAAATTCATGCCACAAAATATGATGGCTAATCAAAAACAAAAATTATAAAAAAAAATAAAAAAAATTGCACTCATAAATAGCTAAATTTTTTAATGTTAAATACACTAAATGTACTTTGAATCCTAATTTGGATGTTGTTTTTATCCCAACCGTTTTTTTGTTTTGTTTTTAATCTCCTGAAAGATTAGCTTTTTCATCTCTTTTACAGTCAAGCAATTCAAATATATTTTATTGCTTCTCGTAATAAAGACTATTTTAACAGAGAACATAAAAAAAAAAAAATACTTTCTTTTATACGGATATTTCGAACATTCTTTATGCACATTACATTTGGTAACTACATCACAGGTTTCTGTATACCCTTTGTATATTATCCGAGACAGCAAATTAAAACCATAAGAAACAAATCAGAAAGTCAAATTAGTTCGGGAGACTGAAATATGAAAAATCTAAAATCTTACCGATAGTACCAGAGCTACAGTAAGAAGCAGGGACACTAACTAGCATTGCGAACTTCATTTTTTTAAGCACATCGAAAGAATGGTTTAGACTAACGTTTACTAGGAGACAAGGCTAGGATGCTTTTCTGATGTTCAGTCAGAAATTTGGTTATATATATAAACAATGCAGCGCTAGGTTTCTCATGCCATTTCGCATCATTTGAATACATAAATTAAATATTTGTTCAGGACCCTACTTAAAGTTAGTTTAGAACAAAGACGTGTGCTTGATAAACGATTTGAAAACCATTATTTCTAGCTATTGTTTCAGTGAGTTCTGTGACGTTTCTTGGGTTATGTAGTAGTTACAATCTCATGAGAAATACTTAGTTACTGCATGGTAATAATAGAATTGCTTTCTCTCTAACTCCAACAACAGAGCAGTAATTTCAATGCTGATGACATTTACTAGTAAATTGTCTTCTGTTTTGCAGGTTAATTTTTTCAATGGATAGAAATGTTTTTTTTTTTTTTTTTTAAACCTTTGTGTATCCTTTTGAGGCGTCAATTGAAGTCTAAAGTTTATATAAGCACTGCTGTAAACTCATGTATGATATTTTCTAACTACTACAAAGGCACCAGTTTATCGAAATGTTTTTCCTTTTTTTAGATTCGTTTCTATTAATTTGGATAGCCCGCATTTTAGATAAACAAGGCCTGTTTCGGCTTTTGTTGACTGATCTTACGCCCATGGTCAGTTTTCCTCCTTCTTTTCCATATCTCCGTAAGTGTGCGTCAAGCCTTACATGTGAACAGTAGTTCCCATAGCAGGACCACCTCGAAGCCCTGAACACACAAAACTTGATTATTTCTGGGGATATTATCAAGAATATGATGTACAGGTAATTGGTTAATAGATCTGAGCCGCCTAAAATGACTTATTGCATTACTTCAAACTTGAGAAATGTAGCTCTGGACAAATTTTAGAAGACGCAGCGTTAGAGTTATTTTCGTTTTGATGTCGGTTGAGTTATTTTTGGAAAAAGTATAGGAGTGTATTGAAATTCGTTTGAAAGTTTTGATATTTTTGAATATTTTCGTTTAAGAATCCTGAGTGTTTGGGTCATTTATTTCCCGTGAGATGTTTTTGTTTTTGGAACCAGTTTTAAAGATTTTCACCTTCTCACACATGCCTAAATCGAGTTATGGTACGAAGGAATAATGTGTAAATATAAGGCTTTTTAATTTAAAAACATAATTTTGGTTTAAGAAGAATTCTGTCTCGTAAAATAAAATTATAATACAGCAATAAATGTAACTAATTTCAAATTTTCCTGACAGTCAAGACGTTTATTATGTTTCAAAATATTTTCTAGATATTTTATTTTTGGCTTTCTGGGTTTCTCAAAATCAAAGTATTTACAATCTCTTCCAAAAGTTAAGCACGGAAAGGAAAACGTTAATTTCCGTAAGCCAATCTGAATTAAAGAATCTGAAATTTGCTGCAGAGGTAGAAGGGACTATGCAAATATGTTAGGTAGCAGCCAATCACGGTTTCGTCAAGAAATATGCAAAACAGGCAGTCGTATAAGAAGTCGGCATTGTGAAGGGTTACAGGAGTTGCATGTAAGTGCTGATGAAAGATATTTAGAACATTCGTACGATTTGTTTTCAAGCTAGATGTGTTTCTATGGCTTCCAGAAGACGAATGAAAGACTCTGAGCGCTGGCGGTCTGTCGGACGTATTGAAGCAGGACAGTCTATTACAAAAGTCGTTCTTTTTTTCGGCGTTTAGCAATCCGTCATTTCAAGATTATGAAAACGATTCCAAACCAGTCGAACTGTTGTCCACAGACCTGTAGTCGGTCGTCCAAGGGTTACGACCACCGCGGAAGATCGATATATTTTTGTTGTAGCCAAGCGGAATCGAAGATCGGCCTCCACGCGTGTGGAACTATGGTTGCAGCGGCCATTCCATTGATAAGAAGATATCTGCCACTATTGTTCGTCGAAGGCTACAAATGAATGATCTGTACGCCCGGGTATCGCGAATTTGTGTTCCATTATTCGTCTAATCCATGGTCACCAAAACGTCAGAATTGGTCTCATTTGACGACTGGCGCCCATGAATTTTGACCTTTACTATTAATGTCAGTTTTTGCTGTTTACTTTGAATTTAAACATAATTTTGTTCATGACGCAAGTATGACGTCATCTTATAATTTATGAAAAGTCTTTTTTTTTCTTCTTTTTTTTTTATCTCTGTCTGTAATTCCTTGTTTAGTTTCATAAATAAACATTAGAGGTCGGCGATATATCTCTACAACGATATTTTTAACAATATTTTTTTTAAATATCAATAAAAGTCACCGATATATCGATATTTTCAAATATTTTTAGCTTTTTGATGATCATTTTGTAGTTCCATGTCTTTTTTCGATTTTCTTTACTTCCTTTTCAAAAACTTAAAAACTAAAGTTTGAACTTGGCTGAGAGACAGTTAAAATGGCACCAATATTCAATATTTTGCCATACACTTCATAATCATGGGCGCCACCAGGAAGGGTTCATAGGAGTGCACTTACATCTCCCTGGCTTTTGAAAATTAAAATATAATTGGAAAAAACGTATTAATTCCAAGTAAATAGAAGCACAAATGCCATTTTGAGCTCCGGTTCAATGTTACACTGAGTATTTATTATTATTACTATTTTAAGCTTCTTGTTTATTTCCTAAGCTCGGGTTTTTATAGCTGATTTATTGCAATTGAGAAGTGGTTTTCAGGCATCACTTGTCTCAGTATCAATTTATTCATTTTTGTATAATCATTTATATGTTCTCTTAATTCCTGGAAACTGTTTAGATTTTTATTTGTTAGTTATGAGATATTAGACCTTTATATATATTTTTAAATGAGCATTTCCTATATTACTTCCATGTTCTATTTT
Organism: Linyphia triangularis; assembly: GCA_963978545.1. Classification (NCBI taxonomy): domain Eukaryota; kingdom Metazoa; phylum Arthropoda; class Arachnida; order Araneae; family Linyphiidae; genus Linyphia; species Linyphia triangularis. Next base: position 95,075,399 of record OZ021723.1, on the reverse strand, counting down.
TATTATTATTATTATTATTATTTTAATTTGGAAGAAATCACCACTCTTTTGTATTTTTAAATCCTTTATATTGTTACGAATTTTTGTATATTTGTAAATATTTCGTAGTGTTAGTTTTGTAAATAGATAAATTTCTGTACATTTCGCATAAGGCAATGCAATGGTTTGTTTCCCTGCAATATGTGTGTAATCGCTTGATAACGGGTTTTACAGAGGTAACTCTGGGAAGCGAGTTTTAAGGAGCAGGGCATTTAACATTTTGGTAATGGGAATCTCGCCAAATTGGCGAGATAGAGCCAAGTTGGCGACGGTCTTGGCAACTAATTTTTGTCGCCAAATCTGGCGAGAAATCGCCAAATGTCGCCAAACTTTGTGACTATTTGGCGACATTTTCGATACATGTATAGGTACATGTATCCCATGTAGGACATATAGGACTTTTCGATTACAATCTGGAAAGTTCTCCAAATGTCTATCTCTGGAAAGTTCACGTATGTTCACCTCTCCTATATAAGGACGGCCGTGAGTAGGGTTAGTTAGTTGTTGACTGTTTTTGAGTCACGGAGCTAATTGTTAGCTGAGTCCGTTAGTTGACTGAAGTTGGTTGATTTTGAATCACTGAGTTAGTTGTCTCTCAACGTTCATTGTGAGAGCTGTATTCCTGACTTGAGTCAGTGCTTGGATTTTGAGTCACTGAATTAGTTGACTGGAGATACTGAGCGAACTGTATTGCATTGTCTTTTGCGGCGATTTAGCAGTTGTCAAGTTTTTAACTGCTGTTTTGTGCTCTATTGAGGTGAAAAGAGCTGTATTTTGTCTACTAGAACGAGAAGTTATGGAGCTGTAGAGAACTGTGAAGATTTATTTTGGAATAAATTTCTACAAGTTTTGATCTGCTTTGGCGTCAAATCTTTCGAACCCGTACAACGCAACAATATTAACATTAATTTTGTTTGTGTGTGGAGTTCAAATCTAGGGAGGGCTAATTAAAGCAAATGCCGCCATCCAAATGAGCAGAAACTTGACAGATTGCATGTCGATGACGATGCAGTCTATCACGTTTTTGAGGCAGTCTGCCAGTGTTGTAGTGCTAAAAAAAAAATATCGGTACGCAAACTTTTAGATCATGATGGTACTGTAGTTGGAGTTTTTTCTTTATTATAAAATGCAAATTTACAATGATTTACATAATTTACCATACAAAAAAGCTGAATACTCTTTATTTACCTATTTATTTACCTATTTATTTTCCCACTCATTTTTATCATAATACATTGTGTAAAGATTATTGGAGTTATTATTGATTACTTGTTCAAAAAAGTGGCGTTACGCCGTACCAGCTATCAAAAAAGTATCGATGCACTGTACCGGCGCCTACTGGCCCCTCTATACCCTTAGTGTCACTATCACTAAAAAGCAGCTTTTTCACACCACTATTTTTGTTTCGGATGACTAATTAACAGACTTGCCTTCATCCAATCGAGCAGGAACTTGGCAGATTGATTTGATTTCGATGACACTGCAGTCTATCAAATATTTGTGGTTGTTACTATCACAAACACTAAAAGGCCACTTTTACAAAAGCTTCTTTTGGCGATTTGAATTACTAATGAGCCCACAAATAGTTTGGAATGGATGTTTTTTTTTCGTAGTTGTCAAGCACTATGAAAACGATCTGAACTCAAAAAATTGCAATTGCACATTAAAATTAACAATGCATATAAAGGATTTTAAAAAATAGGTGTTTATGTTTCATTTATTGTGTCTTTTGCTCTTTCTGTTCGAAACACTGCTACTTTAAATACCACGAGTACTACTTGGAAGATGAAAAACAAGAAAACCGTTAAAAATAATATTTTTTTTGGGGGGTATTTTTATCATTTCTTTCTTGTAAAAGAATTTTATTTTCTTCTAAATATGGTTGCGTTGAACACCTAATAAAATACATAGAAGATAGGATTTCAAAAATATACACCGTACGTTTTGTTTATTATCAAAATGAAAATTGATGCATATTTGTTAATTAACATTTCCTTAGTCATTTGCAATCAACATTTCTTAAAAATTAACGAATGAAACAAAATTCTAGCAATCTTGCTTCCCCTTACAAATAATCCTGCCCATGTTCATAATCACATTTTAATTTTATTTTTTGTACATTGTATGTGCAAGTAGTAACTGAGCTATATTAAAAGTCACGTTTCAAATAGTATAACCCCTATACAATTTATTTTATATAATATATATATTTATATATATATTATATATATATATATATATATATTTATTTTATATAAATATAAAATAAATATATATATATATATTCAAATATCTGCTGGAATTAACAGATATAAAAGAACTTCTGATGTAAGGTCAAAATACAGGTAAGTGTGAGTATTCAAACTTGGCAGTTTCTTTAATCAAATTGACACATATCGTCTTCGGCGTGAATTTTTTTTATTCCTAAAGTATTGTTATCAATGCAATTGCAAAGACTAAAATAAACTGAAACAGCATTGAAGTTGGGTATACAAGGTTCAGAATCTGTCGTAATTTGACGGGGAGATATGCCATATCTTGTAGAAGCTCAAGAATCTGAATGCAAGTTAATGGAGCAAACACGGGAACTGCAGCATATGGATATATCTGTTGCAGTACTTATTTAACATTTGTAATTGTACATAAATTGTATGTAAATTACTTCATTTACTAACCTTACAAAAAAAGTTTTTTTACGAATTTTATTTCACTGATCTAAAACAATAAAGTTTTTTATGCATTAAAGTTACTTAAATTTAGAAAATATTCATCGAGGAAACTTTTTGTGGGCATATATGCTACATTTCAAGCAAAAGAAGCATAAAATCGCATAATTGAGGCAATTCAGTGCAGCAGATTGTTAAATAAGAAAATCCGACTTTTATTTGCAAAATGTACGTTGTATAATGTATATTAGCAACTGTTTGCTGAATATATGGTTAAAAAGTTTGAAATCCTTAGAAATGATTAATATGTTAGAAAAGTATGGCCAAATCACCCGTATTAACTAAATTTACTGATTGCCGCAAAAAAATCTTCCCAATAATGAGTTTTTTTTTTAGTTTTGATTTCAAAGAAAATAATGCCGAATTACGTACAACCCAATTATAACACTCTAAGTTTAACAGTGTCACTTTGTACATTTATATGCTGGCGAATATGCCACATATATTTGCTCAGTTAAATTTTATTTCGACTCATAAAAATGGATGGATGACTTCTAACATTTTATTTTAAATATTTAAAACAATCTACTCTTGAGTTTAACAGATAATAAATTTACGCAAGTAATAATAATAATAATAAAAAAAAAATAACTAAAACCAAGCGAATTATTGAATTCGTAGAACCAACCCAAACTGAATTATTGTAAAGTTTTTAAAAAATCTTTACCTCTGGGATGGTATGAATACATGCCAGAAGTTTCATAGAAATTCATCCAGACCACTTTATCACAACTTAATATAAAAAATACAGCAAAAAAAAAAAAATGTTTTTTTACTTGATTAAAAATATTTGTTTAAGTATTTAGTCGAGAATTCTTAATTGCTAATTGTGGAATGTTATCCAAAGAGAAAAAATTAAACTTTTTATTTCATTAAAACATATATTTATTGTCTTGGAGTACACTATCTGGCCAAAAGTATCCGGACACCCCTTAAAAAAGTGGTTCTGGCGAGTGACGCAATTTGATACGTAATTGAAAGCTATAAAAGTGTTGGTAGTGGTTTGTCAGATTGTATTTATGCGTTTGTGAGGCAATAAGTAAGTCAAAGGAGCTTAGTGAGTTTGATCGTGGCAGAATAGTGGGATGCCACCTTTGTGGGAAATCAGTTTGTGAGATGGCGGACATTCTACAGAAGCCTAAATCCACTGAGAGGGATGTAATTGTGAAGTAGAAACGTCGAGGCAGTGAAACGGCGGAAAAACGAACCGTTAGGCCGAAAACACTTGGTGAACGCAGCCGCAGAACTCTGAAAACGGTAGTGAAACAAAATCGCAAGTCCTCGTTGATGGAAATTTCTCAGGAGTTCCAAAGTTCATCAGGCGTTAGTGTTAGCAGCAGGACTGTCCGTTGAGAGTTAAAAGACTTGGGATTCCATGGTCGTGCAGCCGCTCATAAGACAAACATCACTCCACAGAATGCGAAGCATCGATTCCAATGGTGTAGAGCTCCCCGTCATTGGACTGTGGACATGTGGAAAACTGTTCTTTGGAGTGATGAATCTCGCCTTACAGTCTGGCAGTCGGATGGACGAGTCTGGGTTTGGCGGATGCCCTGGGAACGTTTCTATAGTGACTGCATTCTGCCGACTGTTAAGTTTGGTGGTGAAAGCATAATGGTGTGGAGGTGTTTCTCGTGGTTTGGCCTGGGTCCGTTAGTTCCTGTGGTTGGAAACATGAACTCTGATATGTATGTGGACATTCTGGACAATGCTGCACTCCCAACTCTATGGCAATATTTCGGGGAAGGCCCATTTCTCTTCCAGCAGGATAACTGCTCCATTCACACATCGAGGCTTGCACAGACGTGGTTTGCCGAAATGGGTGTTCAAAAACTGGACTGGCCTTCTCAGAGCCCCGATCTAAATCCCATAGAACACCTTTGGGACGAATTAGAGCGCAGATTACGTAGCCAGCCAAATCGACCATCTTCACTGCAAGCACTCACTTCAGCTGTGATGGACGCCTGGAAGGCAATTCCTATGGTCACCTATTAAAAATTAGTGGAAAGTCTTCCCAAACGTGTGCAGGCTGTCATCGATGCAAAAGGGGGACCAACATCATATTAATATGTGCCTCAGGACGCTCTAAGTCCGTACCACTGGGTGTCCGGATACTTTTGGCCAGATAGTGTATTATAAATTGCTTATTGTGGTAAGGAACTCTTCTAAAGTACAATGAGTTAGTTAGCTTGAAACCATTTTAATACAAAGTTTTACTTCAATGAAGCTTACAATAAATAGCTTACAATAATAAGCTTACAATAAATAATTTATTACTATATTTTTCGAAACAAACATTTCATTTAGGATAACACATTGATATATTTTGGAAAACCGTCCAGGAGTTTTCTTCCCAAGATAGATCTCATTGACAAGTAGGCTGAAGGAAATCGAAAATAGACAAATTAACTAAAAATAATTAGATGTTTTTTAATGTTGATTATGTTTATTTGTTTTATAAGTGTGTTAAAATAAGCAATGCAATACGATTATGAATTTTTAGCAGAAGCTGATATTGGTCGATATCCGAAGGCTTGCACTGAATTAGATTCAATACATTTGTCCTCATTGAGGACAAATGCTTGGGTAATTAAATTAAACTTATTTAAAATAATTCATACGCTTTTATATGCATTTAAAAAGTATATGACCAAATATTTTTGGAATCAAGCGAAGAAGGGTGGTTTTATAGAATCTTCTTATGTAGAAATACAGCATGTTGATGCATGTTTGCTTGATGTAGAGCTCTATATGTTGATACGTTTTAAAGCTAAGTGAGTGCTTTATTTCCAAAATAAATATAATGCAAAGAAAACTCCATACATGACAGGGACACTGTAAGTAACTGAAAGTTGTGAGATGTTCCACACCACTAGTTTTTTTAGTATTTGATTTCAAAGGAAAGAGTTAAAATTGCACTTTAGTTTATTAGGTGAATTTGAAATACAAATGAAACTCTCAAAATTTAATAATATAATTTTGACTATACAGATATGCAGGCAAATATGCCACAGATATTTGCGCAGAACAATTTTATTTTGACTCATGACACTTGAAGGATGATTTCTAATATTTTATTTAAATATTCAAAACTATCTACCCTAAAAGTTAACAGTTAATAAATTCACACTAGGGATGGAAAAAAAAAAAAAATGTTTAAAACCAGGCAAATTTCAGCAATCCTAGATATACCCAAATTGTAATTTATTGAAGTTTTAAGATATGTTAATCTCTGGTAGAATCTGAATCCCAACAAAAACATCTCTATAAATGTAAAAAAGTGCCAAGTTCTTCATGCAATAGCTATGGTCGTGAAAGGTATTGAGATCTAAAGTAGAGCTAAATTTAACGTTGTTTTAAATTACGGGCAATGAAAATTAGTAAGATTTTTTTTTCTCTAAGTCAAATTTCCTCTTCACAGGCTTCAATATCCAGTTGCAATTTTTTTTTGAGATACTTAGCCATTACGTATTCTGGATCACTTATTGGCTGGGTTGATACTGTAGCTCGTAATGGACAAGTCGTACAAGCATATTTGTAGCTGAATATTGAGGCCTAGGAAGGGGAATTTTGACTTTGAGAAGAAAATCTTACTAATTACTAATTTTCATTGCCTTTAATTTATAACAACGTTAGTTTAACTTGGCTCTACTTTAATTGCAGTATTTGCACTTCTGAATCTGAATATTTTTCACGGCCATAGATATTGCATGAACAACACGGAGCATTTTTTACACAGATGTTTTTGTTGGGATTTCACTTCTTTTTTACTATACTAATTTTAAATGTATAACTTATTTTGTATAATGATAGCTAGTTTAAAAATTTTTAGTTTCAATAATTTTAAAACTTGCAAAAATACTTCATGGTTTGAAAAGGTACATCTTGCTTTGCTACTTACTTATTATATAGTCGACTGTTGATGAACTTTTTATTGATGGTCAAGCTCGAGCACTTTAGTATTAGATGACTACTTTATTCTTTCAATCTATAATAATAAAACAAGCTGTGTGTCTGATTGTATGTGGCTCTGTGGATCTATAGAAAGCTACTTAAAATTGGAGTACAGCTCTGAAACTTTTAAGTAGTTTTGATAGTTTTAAGTTTTAACTTTTAGTAGTTTTAAAGAGTTTTGGCTTTCTAATTGGATTTTTGAAAAACAGAATTTTAAACTTTTATTTAGTTCTTTTTTTATTTTTTTTTAATTAATTAAAAAATATTTTACAAAACGACTTCTAATAGGGCTACAACTCAGAAATGTTCAACTTAAGTAGTTTTGACTTTTTAATTGAACTTTTAGAGAACAGAATTTGAAACTTTTATTTAGTTCTTTTTAATTAATTTTTTTATTAATTATTAAATATTTTACAAAATGATTTTTAATAGGCCTACAGCTCTGAAATTTTCAAAATAAGTAGTTTTGGCCTTTTAATTGAACTTTTGAAATACATAATTTTAAATTTTTATTTAATTTTTTTTTTTTTTTTTTTTTTTTTTTTAATTATAACAAATATTTTACAAAACGATTTCTAATTGGGGTTCAGTTTTGAAATTTTCAATACAAGTTGTTTTGGCCATCTAATTGAACTTTTGACAAAAAGAATGTTAAAATTTTAATTTGTTTTTTAATTAATATTTTCACAAAAAGCGGTTTCTAATAGGCCTTGAGCTCTGAAAGTTTCCACATAAGTAGTTTTGATCTTCTAATTTTGCTTTCTACAAACATATTTTGAAATAATCTTAAAGGGATGTTGTATTATTTTATTAATTGGGATTTTTTTTTTCTCTCCAGGGAAGAGGCTTCTAATATTAAGGCTGTACGTAGCAATTAGATTTTAATGAGTGAAGCGAGCTTTTGCTTACGCTGCAATGAACCATTCAGAGAGCGAAGCGAGCCTATGTCTTCATAGGAATGAATCTTTTTACGAGTGAAGTAAGCCTGTGCTTATGTGTCAATTAACTTTTCAGCGAACTAAGCGAGCTCGATTTTGCTTAGAGATGATCTATCCAGCGAGCGAAGGGCCAAAAACTGGGTCCTATGCACCGATGACGGATTTCCGAAACGCTAGGCCTCACATCTAGCTAAAATATTGCACATGTTAAAATTTCGGGTATTCAGCTAGTTTCAATTATTATTTGATTTTAAGAAAGTTTTAAAAAACATTCTCACCAAAGTCCAATTAGCGGGATTTTTTTCAGAAAGTTCAATTTATCAGACTACTGACCATTAAGAATTTATGCCGTCAATTTATCGGACTACTGTCCATGAAGTATTTATGCATTCAATGTGATGGGCGATAATATAAAATTATTTTAAATATATAGTTTATCAAGCAAAAAAAAGTTGGCAAAGGTGAAAAAAAAATAACATTGCGATCATTACGTAGCATATAAAAGGTATCGCTAATGGTCGATTGTAAGTACCCTTTTTTAATATTATTTCTTGATTTTAGAGACTTCGCGGAGTGTGGTGAGTTACTCCTCTATTTATACATGCTAATAGCTACAAGTATTCTAAGTTCTATAATCCTTGCCCCAATAGAAATAAAATTAAGATTCATAAATTTAGAACATTTCTCCTGGGGATTCAGAGGTAAAAATCTCGAAGTTTGTGATTTTTTCTCTTTTGTATACATGTTAAGCAAGCATACTAAATGTCACAGTTCTAGCTCTACTAGAAGTACCTTAGTATCAGTGAATGAGTGACTGCGTGGGTCTCAAGATTTGCCATTTTTGAATTTGGTTATCTCGACAACAAATATAATTGGAGATTTGAAACTTAGGGGTTATATATATATATATATATATATATATATATATATATATATATATATATATATATATATATATATATATATATATATATATATATATATATATATATATATATATATCCTCTCAGGTATGCTGTAAAGTGTAGATACGGGGGGATCTAAATGCTGCTGAGTTGCTTCCAATAAAAGGTGTCTGGCAGTGAATTTGAAGAGTGCTTTTTTCATTATTTTTTTTTTTTTTTAAATACATTTTAATTATTTATTGAATGAATCAAAGTCATTGATTGTTTCAAAGTTAACTGAACAACTTTCGTAAGGTTGTATTTGAAGTAGAAGGGATGATCAACAACTTTTTGCAATGCAGTATGTAACTGTTGTAAAAACAATAGATTTACATTTGTAGCCGTGCTCCTAGATACATACTGAAAATTTCATAGAAATTCACATGGCGTGCTTTATAGCATAGCTTACTACTAAACAACAGAACGAAAAACTATTATTTTTACTTGATTAAAAAATAAATAATTTATTTTAAAGTATTCAGTCGAGAATTCATAATTGCTTATTATAGTAAGAATCTCTTCTAAAATTCATTGAATTATTTATCTTGAAGCCATGTCCCTACTAAACGTCGTATCAATTAAGGGTTATCATATGAGTGCTCACAATAAATGCTTTATTAATATTTTTACAGAAACAAAAATTTTATTTAGGATAACACATTCCATCAATTTGGAATACCTTTCAGAAGTTCGTTCCACGGGTCATTATTGACAGGTAGGCTGAAAGAAATAGGAAATAGACACATTTAATAAAAATATTTTTGCTGGTATTGAATATAGAGTATATTTTTTTTGTTTTATAAGCGTTCTGATAAACAATGCACCCGGATATGTCATCTTTAGTAGAAATGAATGTAGATCGATGCACAAAGTCTAACTGAGTTAGTTTAAATACACATTTACTCTTCATTGAGAATGACGCTTAGGTAATTAAATTATTTTAAATTAATTATTCATGCTTTTTAATGTACATATAAAAAACAGTACATGGCCAAAGTTTTTTTGATTTAGATGAAGTTACGATTGAAGTTTTGGATTTAGATTAAGTTTTCGCAAGTTTTCTATCGAATCTTTTTGCTTAGAACTCTATGTTAAGTTTTGATTGCTATGTTAAGTTATTTTGTTCTGAAGTTAAGTGAATAATTGTGTTCATCTAAAGTTAAATATAATGCAAGGGAAATACCTTATTTGATAGGAACATAAATGGTGGAAAAATTCCACGTAAGCAAAATAGAAAAACAATATATCTTGAATATTCCGTAATCGGAGATAAAATTTGTAAAATGATTTCATCTCAGAACTTTAATCTTTCCCACAGTCTTTAACATAAAATATCGTAGCGCACGAAAGTAAAAAAATAGAATTTGATTAAACCTAAGGCTTCGTGGACAAGATAAGCTTACCGTTGCAGTGTCAGGACATTTAAAGCCTGTTTTGCAAAGGGGGTGATCCTTTGTAACTGCCTTCTGTGGTTTTATCATATCATCTTTTTTAGCACATCGATGACCTAGATAAAAAAAATAATAGATTTACATTTGTAACTCAGTTAAGAAAGAAACATTGTGTAAAATATTATGCTTACAATAACAACAGTAACAAAGAGAATAAATAGTAAAACAAACATAGTGAAAAATAATTGACGAACTAACCGTAGTTGAGTAAGGAGCTCACATAGTCTTTCTCAAAGAGAAATATTAATAAAAAAAGTAACATTAAAATCATAATAGTTTTAAGTAACAGGTGGCTTACAGAAAATATGAATGACCATAACCAAAAGTAATATTAAAATCGTTATAGTTTTAAGTAACAGGTGGCTTACAGAAAATACGAATGACCATAACCAAAAGTAATATTAAAATCGTTACAGTTTTAAGTAACAGGTGGCTTACAGAAAATATGAATGACCATGACCAAAAGTAATGCTGGGAAGTTGCTTTGACACCTTCTACGCCATCTATTCGTCGAATACAAAAATATTTTAACAGAAACAATTAGTATATAATGAGAGGCGTCTGCAAGATTAGGTACCCCATTGAACATCATTAATTTTTTTATAGAATGTGGTGAAGAGTTAATTGGTTACGAATTAACTGGTCTACCGTGGCAAAAAAGACAGGAAATGGCCAAAATTAGACTTTGAATGAGTTGTACTAAATCCGATTGCCAAATATTTCGTAACTTGCCACTTTTTCATCTGGTAACACGTCACACTTTGATTTTCAGTGTAAAAAGGCGCAGACGATTTCTGATCTCCGGCTCAGAACACTTTCATATTTTAAAAGTAAGCCAAATTGGCGACATCAATTATGCCATCAGTGTCGTAATTTTTATTGCCAACTTCTCTCGCTTTTAAAAGATGCAAGTAATCTATTGACAGATATCTGAATCATGTGCAACCTTCTTAATTGAAAATTAAAGAGCGATCGATTGCCATATATATATATATAAAAAGAATGCTCATTATTTGGCAAGATGTGGCATATTTGACAATCGGATTTACTTCAACTCATTCCAAGACAATTTTTGGCTACTTTCGTCCAATTTTGCAACGGCATGCCAGTAATCTACTAGGTTTTCTCCACACTCTATAAAAATTTAGAATGATGTTCAATGGGTTACATATTCCCTAAACCTGAAGCCGCGTCTCGGACTACTACAAAACATCCAACTTAAATTCTGTAAAAGACGCGCATAATAATGCAGTGAAAATACTGATCGCGGTAGTAACATTCTTTACTACCTGTTAGTAGTATTTCAAACTTTGTTTGCTGAAAAATAAGTTCTGCGAAGTAATGATTATGGAAGTTCATTTATTGGATGTACGTTTTGAAAGTGAATAGTTACAGCATAAAATATAAAAGAAAGATTTGTGAAAATTTTTTTTAATTCACCTGACTTTTTGTTGATAAGTTTTAACAATAAACTAAGAAATAAGATTTGATTACTATAATACTATTTGTATATTTTGTCATGTTTTTGTACGATTAGGTGATCTGTAATTAAATTCTAGATTGAGTGACCATGTAGGGTTCAAAGACTGGTAAAATAAAAGTATATTATATAGGAGCAGATGTTATAAGCTTCATTCGGACAGCTGTAATACAAATGAATATTTTATGCATTACTTTTTATGCATGCATTGATATCTTTTTATGATGTGATTTCAAGGATACGACAACCTGAATAAAAAGTACAATTTTTTACCTGTGATTTACCATCACATTATATCTCAACACCGATTGTCACAGATTTAATGCAATTCCATTGAATGATTTAGTATATATATACTCTAAGTAAAACAGCAGTTTTTATAGGTGGATACATTTTCTATTGGGTCAATTAAAACAGTTGCATTGTTGGAAAATAATTACATTAATTAATTCAATAGTTCATATTAATAGTATGCAATTAAATAAAACAGTCTCTGTCATATAATGATAGTGGTACAATTATTCGAGTATTCGAGTCAACTCATTTGCAACGTTTCATCCTCTGTTATATAATGAAATATTAATCCAAACAACCTCACAGCAATTATTATTTTAATATCTCATACTGTTAGATGGTATGAGTAATTCTTCAGTTAAAATATAATTTTTTATAGATAGCTACCTATGCTATAGGCCTCTTGTAACATTTTGCGTTGTTTAAAAAAAAAAAAAAAAAAAAAAAATCAGGACATAAATTATATTATTAATTACGGATTTAGTATCACCTATTTTAACTATGGTTTCTTTTCTTGTCCACACATATCGACGTTTTTTCAAAAAGTGTTTCAAATGTCAATGTTCTCTCGTAAATAATTCACAAATTATTATAATCTGTCTCAAATTATTATAATCGGTTCCGATTTCTACTATTGTGAGTAATCGGCTAAGCAGAGGGGACGTATTCCGAATATTCTTTAAAAAAAAAAAAAAAAAAAAAAATCTACATTGCATTGCCGCATCGAATGGAAGAAAACTCTAAGAAAGCCTAAGAAAGCAAACTAATGACTGGAAATTGTAATTGTACCCTGGCAGTGTAATGACTCAGTTTGTGCGTCAAAGAATAATTACTTACCCTTTCCAACGGGTTTTTCGCATATGCGCAGAAATCCGGCTTCCACACACACTTTTCCCTTTGGACAGGGTACTTTTGGACACATATCATCCATATCACATCTCACCTGTATTTCAAGTAATTACGCTTAGTTAAAAAAATAATTAATTGCTGATTTTTACAGATATAAGAATTTAGTTCACATGCGTTAGTAAACTAGACGAGGAACATCCCCTCTAGCAAGTTAGTGATCAAATGTCGCCATTTTAGTGAGAGATGTTGGTGTTTATATTTTTAAATTCCAATAAAAAAATTAATATTGGCTTCCCTTAGATGCTAAGGAGTTTGTAGGGGAATGGCTAGTATTGATAATTAATGTGATTATGAAGCCTTATTCAGCTAAAAGTAAAAAAAAAAAATAGCAACCACTATTTAGAAGTTGTGGTTGGAGATTTGTGGCTATGATATTATGTATCAATTTATGATGACTTTGAACAGTCGAACGTTACCAAAGTGAGAAAAAGTTAGTTAAATACTTCATTATGATTGTTACTTCATTAATATACTTCATAAATATTTGACCGATTTAATGCTGCAGAAATTTAATACTAGTATTTTTAAGAAATTAATAAATGTTACAAATTTATCCTTTATTCTTTAACATTTTTGAATTGTTATGGGACTATTTCTATTTTCCAAAACATATAAATTTAGTTCTTTTTTTTTTAAAGTTAACGATTTTAATAAAAATGTTAAATCTAATTAAGTGAAAATTATATTTAAATTACACACTGTTTTCTTTAATAATTCAAAATCTAACTCCTTATATGTAATGAATTGTACATGATAATAGGATACAAAGTAAAGAAAATTCAGAAATTACTTTTGAAGTGTAAAAAAAAAAAAAAAAAAAAAAAAAAAAGAGAGAGAGAGAGAGAGAGAGAAAGAGATAGTGCAAAATTTTTTTAATGAATTTATCTGAATCACAGGGAAATTGTAATTTTTATTCGTAATTTTTGAAAAATTAAATTTCAAATCAGGCCAAAATATATTTGGTACTTTTGTAAAAGTAAACCGGATTTAACATCTTTGTTGTAACTTCCATAAATAGGAATTGCAGTATTCACTTTCATAAGGATATTTTTAACATTTATTTCATGAACATAAAATTTGGTAAATACAACACACTGTCTATTAGGGCGTATCGAAAAAAACTTTTTTTGGAAATTCAAAAATTCAAGTCAATAAAAAGTTGTCACTATGCTTACATATTTATCAAAATATTTTTTAGTTCAATTGAAAAATATTTAGGTCTTCCGGAATGGACCTGAAGTTTAATGTTTTTTGTCAAAAACGAATATTTTTTTTTTAAACATAAATATAAATCAAATTTTTATTTTCAAGAATAAAAATGTCAAGTTTGGAATATTAATTCACAGTAATAAAAAAATTATATCTCCAATTTAACGATTAGGTCTCACGGAATCTACATGAAAACCTCAATTTTTTTTACAAAATAGGGGGATTTTTCAATTATTAATCCATTCTTTTGGTTAGTTTCAGTTATTTTATTTATAGTCTAGGTATAGTAGCACAGCATTTTGATGTATCGGGAATATCATTTCATGCTATGGTACATCCTATAAACTCAAGTATTAAGTCATGTCACTTCTGCACGATCTTGGACTCTCCAACCAACAAAGACTCTAGGTTTGAGACATGAAGGTAACAATATTGAAAATGATTCAATGCCACAGAGTTCGAGTGTTGAAAGTGGACTTGATAGTAAAATGCTTCTATCAGGAAAAAAACCTGAAAGTTCTCTTATTTCAATGAAACAATTGCTGCCAGAAAATCTACTCTCTTTTTCTAGAGAATGTGACCGTAGAGCCATTACTATTAGAATAGAAGCTCAATTAGTCCTTTGAGAGATTTGAATGTAACACTAGAAAACCAGGCAGTGGTAATAGATAAATCTAAGGTTTTTCGAAAAAGGGTAAAATACCATCAAGGTATTAGTTAACTATTTTTCACTTTATTCAAATAATCGAAAAGATGAAGCAATAGTAAAGAAATTGTAAGAAGTGAATGTGGTCGCATAAATAAACAAGATGAGCAGGTATCTTTGGTATCAGAACTACATTCAACATATTTTGGACACGGAACTCCAGATAGTGGTTAAGGACGAAATGTAGTACTATCATGACATGACATTATATTGTAAATCATAAGGGAGTATAAATTTTCTTTACAAATTCAGCAATTTTTTTCAAATGCGAGGTTGGATCATTAAATACAATATATAACTGGAAAATTCAATTTGCCATTATCAGTCATCTTGAATTTAGATGTTTACAGGGTTTCTGTTTGCTAAACCTTAGGTGCATTGCTTGTAGAACAGCCTGATATATTTTCCAATATTTCTGGTCGGTGTTCAACTTTTTAAAATTAACTTCTGAAAAACACTTTCTATATTATTGTATTCAACAACTAGTAAATCTCGACTACTTGTTAAACGCCTTCCTGTTGGATAGTAGAACAAGTACGTAAAGAAACTGGACCATTGAGGGTAACCATAACTTTCCTAAGAGGCAATTCGTTTAAATGAAGTATACAAACAACTGCTTGTACTGGTTATTTTAAAGTATTTTCGAATAATGAAATTGATCAATTAGAGACCAGTATTTCTTGCAGTACCATCATAACTATGACCTTGAATAGTTTTCTTTCATATTCATTCAATTTCTTTCAATAGTTTTCTTTCATGTAATGATGATACACGTTTCATGCAGAGCCACTGTCTGAAGTTCCGTGTTGAATATAGTTCTTATTCCAAAGATACATGTTCTTGTTTATTTAAGCGAACACATTTACTACTTACAATTTCTATACTTTTTGCTTCATCCTTTCGATTACATAAATAGAGTGAAAAATAGTTGAGGTAACACCCTAATGGTATTTTACCCTTTTACGAAAAACAGCGATTTTTCTATTAGCACTGCCTGGTTTCCTAGTGTTACTCAAAGGAGCACTTGCTTGATTTAACACTTGAGTTTAGAAAAAGCCATTTCATAAAATGATATTCTCGATATTTCAGAATGCTGTACTACACTATAAATAAAATAATTTAAATTAACCAAAATAATGGGTTAAAAATTAAATATCAGTTTTTTGAAAAAAAATTAAGGTTTTCATGTAATTTCCGGGAGACCTAAATGTTAAATGGTAGTTATAATTTTTATAATACTTTTAATTAATATTCTAAGCTTTACATTTTTGTTTTTGAAAAAAAAAATTTGCTTTATATTTAAGCTTTTAAAATATGTTAAAAATTTTCGTTTTTGTCAAAAAACATCAAACTTCAAGTCCTTTCCGGGAGACCTAAATATTTTTCAAATGAAGCAACATTTTTTTTTTGGTAAATATGTGAGCATAGTGGCAACTTTTTATTAACTTGAAATTTGATTTTTCGAAAAAAGTTTTTTTTTCATTATGCCCTACTGTCTGTAGAATTCTCTTGTATAATTATCCAGAGGAGCATGCAAACACAACAAGAAATAAATGAAAAGGTTCACTTTGCTCGAGAGACTGAACTATAAAAAAATTTGAAAGGTTACCGATTGCACCAGAACTACAACAAGAAGCAGGGAAACTAACATCATAGACTTCATTTTCTCAAACACAGCAAATGGTCCAGACAAAGTTTACTAAGGAAACTAATTTGTGATGTAATGGTTACCAGAATGTTTTTTTCTGAAGTTCAATCAGAAAGGGTGATATATATGAGCGATGAAATGGATGGAACGCTTGGCTTCTTATGTCGTTTTGCATAATTAGAATGCATAAATCCAACATTTGTTAAGAATCCTCATGAAAAATTAGTCGCAATCTGGAACAAAGCCATGTATTTTATAAACGATTTGAAATAATACCATTGTTTTCTGTAACAATTCTTGGGACATATAATAGTTACTCCGATGAGAAATAGTTAATTGCTTTTGGTTCTAAGTGAACTGCTTTCTTTCAAACTTCAACAAAAGAGCCGCAACATTGATACTGTTGACATTTTGTAGTAAAATTTGTTCAAGATTATAGGATAATAGTTTGAATGTATAATAATGTAGCATTTTTAAAATCTTAACTATTTTTCTTTACTGTATTTATTTGTCTAAAGTTATATAAACTTTAGACAAATAAATACAAATAAATACCGAAAGCAGTGCTCTAACCCATCTCTTTAATTGAATCTGAAACAGACCCAGATTTTCAAAATATTTGATTCCTTCTTAGGCTCCATTTTTATTCCATCGGGATAATGCACTTTTTGAATTTAGTAAGATCAAATTTCCGCTTCGGCAAATTTTAGATTTTACCCAGTTCCAACTTTGTACGCTTTTTTCATTTCTCCCTAATTGTGTTTTAATGTGGTTATCCAACTCAGTTGTTAGTTGGACAGTTGTTATCTTAGAATGTGGAAGTCAATAGCACAGCAGTCTTGTTTATTTTTGGGGTTATTATTAAGAATATAGTGTACAATGAATAAATCAGAGATCTAAGCCATCTAATACGACGGATCACATGACCACGAACTCTAGAAATATAACTCTGGATATGGTTTGGAAGTCTCGACTTAAGATTGATTATTGTTTTGTTATGCTTAGTGGCATACATATCGATAAATACCGAAATACGTTTGGAAGTATATTTTTTAAAAAACATCTTTGCCCAAGATCCATAAGTGTGTGAGTCGTTTCATTTTTTAATATGTTTTTAAAATTTTGATATTTTTTACGGTCCTTTATTAAAGGGACTCTTAGAGGAATGAAGTAGTTTTTATTTGTGAGGTCCGCTTTTTTTCGTATACGAATCGAAATAATGCTCTCTGGGTAAGAAATTATTGGTAAATATATTGCTCTTTACTGTAAACACTTTATTTAAAAGAGTCTGAGGAATTACTTCGATTGATCCCTCTAAAAATGTGGATACAACTTTAATAATCACAATATTTATCTGCTCTTTCCATTAACTTTATTTCTTCTTAATTCCCTTTACATATCTGATATGTGTTTAACTTCGTGTTTTATAAATTCAAACTTATTTAAGCTATTTATTAGAATTAAAACTTAGTACGATGCAACCATTTGATACTAAAATTAATTATTATTATTATTATTATTATTATTATTATTATTATTATTATTATTATTATTATTTCTTCAGTTTCATATTTTGTATATTTACAAAATCTCACACTGAAAGTATTAGAAGTTTTATTAATATATCATTAATAATTAACTGAAATGTATTGTTCAATTCAATATTGTGGCCAATGTTAATTTTGTTTTATACTTAAAAATATTTTCTTCGGGAAAAGAATTAAAATCTGTTTATATTTTATATTTCAATGATTATTTCTCTAAAGTCACAATAGTACATAAACAAAGTTTAATGAAGATTTACTGATTTCATCAGTGTACAGACTGCTTCATAAATTGACTATTTAATCATATCCACCTTATATTAAAGCTTGAAAATAGTTAATAGTCATATTTTACAAAACTTTTAAAAACATAATTACCGAATAAAATACTAGTTTAGCACTGGTGTGCGTAAAATAAAAAATATATTTTTAAGATTATGTTACTAAAACTCATAATTTTCTAGGTTTTATTCATTTGTTCCCATAGCTATATTTATATGGACATCGTTACATTTATATAGCCAGCATAATACAAGTAGTTGAATTATCATGGGGTATTTGATTTATGAATGCATATTTTCTAAAGTTTAAATTTGATAGGAAATGCTTGAAAAGTTTTGTTTATTTAATAGTCATGAATGGGAAAAGAGGAAGTCTTTTCAATATCAAATGTATACTGCGGGGCATGTTAAAAAAAAAGAATCCTCCAGGTTAACCGATCATTCATTTCAATCTGACTTCTAATTAAAAGTTAATTGAATACCCGCGCAAATAGTAGTCGGACATCCAATTAAAATTTATTCCCCTCACTCCAATCATTTTCCCTTTGCAGTCCCAATCAAGACCCTGGCCAAAGAAAATGGAATGAGGAAATCGTTAGGATTCGTTTTTAATCAAGCACAATAAAAGGAACCGAAAAAAACTATTTTGCCCGGTCTTTCAGCAGAGCAAAACGGTCTTAAATTAACATTCAAGTTTGGATATGAATCTGAGTTTGAATTGAAATATAAAGAGACGCGACCCCATGGAATCGAGTTTTAAATATTGTGAACTTGTTCCTTATGCGGTGAGGTCGGCAACTCGAACTCAACTCGTGCGTTGGCAAAAAAAGGAATTCCTGTGACCTTCGTCTTCTTCTTCTATTGTTCCATGGTATAAATGCCTGTCTTGAATTTCAGGCTTGATTCTTTTGCTCTTGCACTCAACAGTTCATTGAGCTTAGAAACATTCTCCGGTTTGGTAAGTAGAAGATTTTAATTAATTTCTTGATTTCCATATTTATTTTAAAATCGTTTTAATATCACTGTATATCAAAACCGCAAACTGTAAGAATTGTCTTGAGACATTTTAAAGTATCTTAAATAAGATGGGACACTTATTTTTGCTTCATTAAACAATTAAAAGATTACAAAAAAATTGTTAGATGTAGGCGTGGAAAGCTTGCAATCGATTTTAATAGTTTTTATAGTGTGATAAAATTAATAATGAATTTGATAGTTCTGGAACGTAGTACACAGTGATGAATAAAAACGGTTTTCCGAGTTGGAGTCAAAATTGCTTAGGAAAGTAGAAATCAATAGCTTGTTTTGAACTTGCATATTACTTTGCTTTATAGGTAGAGTTATTCGTCTAGATCAGCGTTAGTCACTTTCGCGGCTCGCGGACCAGATTTGGCCCGCGACAGATTTTTCTGCAGCCCGCCGCCACTATAGAAGATTAAAAAAAAAAAAAAAAATCAAATTTCTCGGTACAGACTTTTCTTTTTACATAATTGTAATTTATCCGTAATAGTATGTATGTATCCGACTAAGTAGAATAAAATTCTCCACTAAGTGCTCGAAGAAACTATACGAAGATGGTTTTACGCAAGGTGGTTTTCACCAAGAATAAATACAGGAAAAATTCAATTGAATCTCATATGGACAATTTATTAAGATGGGCTGTAATAAATGCTGCTACAGACAATGACTCTATGATAAAATAAATTGAACGACTTCGACACACCATCGCCTCACAAATTATATCGACTATAATGGAGTAATCTAGAAGCACAGTTTAAATACTTTTATTATAAGTTAGGTCAAGTCGGATTAACACGTTGAAACGAAGGATTTACTTCTTTTTCAGACCTTAAATTTAATAATAATAAAAATTATTATTTTTTAATTATTTGATAAAAAAGAATCAAATAATAATTGTAATTTTACAAAGATAATTTTTTGTTTGTTTTTGTTTTAGTTTAAAAATAATTAAAGATACGCATTTAATTGTATTCGGTCCACGAAAGGCTTCAACATAAGTGATACGGTGGCGAACGCTGGTCTAGATAGAGGCATTTGCAAAAAAAAATAAAAAAAATCTAGAAATTCAGTATGTTTGATGATCGTGATGTGAGTGACAGAAATCGAGATAGTCGAGGTGACGTCACTCTCGTCTATAAAGTCAACACAATTTGTTACTATGGCAGGTTGTAAGCATTTCATCAAGTGAAATTAGATTTCTTAATTTAAATTAATCCAGCAATATTTGAGCATTCAATACCTATAGTAATGATGTTTATGGTCTGCCTTATTTTATCGTCAATGCGTTTAATTTTTACTTTCAATTACCCATATGTGTACATAAGGTAATGAAAGTATAGCATTAGGTCAAAAACAAAATTTAAATTTTTTTACATTTTTCCACGTTTTCTTTCAAAAAAGTTGTCTTGAAAAAATTTCGAAAAAATGTGCATGTGTGTACGTGGTCAGCATAACTCAAGAACAAATTGACCTAGGATGTTCGAATTTGATGTGCGGGTTAGTGGGGACCATGAAACCTACCATTAACGTTTTTTTTCTTTTTTTTTTCCTTCAAAATCGCGCACGTGCAGAAGGTAACTGCCATTGAAAAAATCCTGTATTTCAATGATTGCTATAAAACGGATAAAACTATTTTGATAAAAATCACTGTGGTAATGCCTCTTAAGGTGATCTAAACATCTCCACCTCCGAAATTTCCGTACTTTCCTTGCTCATCAACGATCGCTTTTTCTTTTCTCCTCAGTTTTACTTTTAAAAAAGGAAAATATAAGAAGTATATCATCAAAATCATCTATTTGGCGAAGTTTTTTTTTTTTTTTTTTTTTTTTTTTTTTTTTTTTTTTTGAAGATCCACACAAGACTTATTGCAAAAAATATAGCCTAACTGGTCATTTTTACTAACTGGATGAAAATAGTAAAACGGTAAATTGCACAAATTGACAGTATTGTAGTGTAATTGAGAGTTGTGTGATGTTCCACACCCCTAGTTTATTTTATATTCTTTTATTTTTATGCGTTTTGTTATTATTTTTATTTTTATGCACATGTTTGTGTTTACATTTTATGTAGGAGTTAAATATACATTGTGCTAAGCTGAGTATTTAAAAATAATCAATGTTACAATTTTCAATATTAAAAGGAGTAGATATTTTGTTACGACAGCTTTTTGGCTTAATTTTAATATGCTTTAAAATAAAACGTATTTCCTATTTTTAATTGATATTTTTTATACAGTATTATGTTGAATTCCTTCTTGAAAAACCATAATTATTCTAAGCATAAATATGTTTTTTAAAAAGTTATCAAGTGAAACGTAACGATGAAAAATTTAAAGAAAAAATATAAATTTAAGTTACTCACTAGATTTTCTATTATGTATCTGGAATAAACTCAAGATTAATACTGGAAATAAAAGTAAATTTATGTGTTATTTTAATCTTGTAGATAATTTATGTTGACAATTTTTCCAAATTTGCCGTATAATTGTTTCGCTTGATTAACTTTTTAAAAACATTTTTATTATTAAAATAATTATAGTTTTTCAAATAGCAATATAATATTATACTACTTAACAAATATCAAGCAAAATTAAAAAAATATATTCTTTAAAAGTAAATCGAAAATTACACCAAAAAGCTGTTTTGCTGTCGTCAAAAAGTATCAACTCTCTTAAGCTTTGTTTAAATATTTCTATGTTTTACAATGAAATTTAAGACCTTTATGAAAATTCGTTGCGATTTTTTTTCAATTTGTCACTACAGCTCACACTATAAGCACCAATTATATTCAGTTGATTAACTTTTCTGACGTTCAAAAAATCTTTTAAACATGTCAGCTAATAAAGGTATTATTATGTATATGTTCACAAGTTTTTAAATGTTCAAATGCTGCTGGATTAACTTAAATTTTGAATCCAAATTCATTCTAAAAGTGAATGCGTAGAACCTGGAATAGCAACGGATAGTTTAGATTCATTTGTTTATTACATTATTGTTTATTTCAATTATTAATTAAATGGTACTTTGAATCTAGCTATAGTTAAATCCGTAATCCTTTCTAGACTGAATCCACTAAAACAGTATCATTAAATTTAGTTTTTTTTTTTCTTCTTCTTTTTGCTTAGTTAGTCGTTCATTTGGGCTCATTTAATTTTATTCGTATACTATGTGATACATAATGTTTTAGAACTTTAAGGGTACAAAAGGCTCATTAAAAAAGTGGAAAATGATTTCGTGATTTATTCATTTTGGCTAAAAATCCACCATATTTTTTAAACATTTTATTTTTCATTTATAGCAAAAACATTGTTTGCACTAATCCTCTAAACATGCTACCAATAAATAGATAAGTAACCTTTTAGTAGTTATCACCATTATTGGTCAGGTATCTTTTAAGTTTTTCATCAAAATAGAAATTTCTTTCTTTCGTATGATGGTATTTTAATTTCCGCTCTTATTCTAATCATTTGTTAAATTTTAAATTTAGCTTATTAGTAAGGGATATTGTTGCACTTTCAGTATCTTTCTGCATAAAAAAAAGTTTTTTTTTAAGAAAATTAAATTTCTTTATATTCGTTGCCTTAAAATACTATTAAAATACAGAATTACTATAAAGAAAATTAATAAATTTACTCTGGAATGAAACAGCAATCCTTTTAAAGCTAATAAAAATAATTTACCCAACAAGCTACAATACTGTAAAATGGAGGACATAAGCTTAACAAATAGTGGAACTTATAACAAAAATAAAAATGAATTGTATTTTTAATTTAAATAAATACTTAAAATATCATGTTAACATCTTTAATGTTATTACCCTTCTCTTCCCTTGAATACCATCGTTGATATTAATATACAATTATTGAATAGCATTCATTAAGAATTTGATTACATAACGCTCCATCGCCACAAATTTTGATTAGAGAAAAACGTTATGAGAAACTAAAAGAAATAGTTAAAAAGAAGACTATTTGAAAGATTGGATTTAGTTTCTCTATATGAATTCAATTTCAAGAATTAGATGAAAGAGATTCCTTTTTTATCCCTTAATTATTTTCCGAGGTTTTATTGAAGTGATGCAAAAAAGTACTGAATTCGAGAATTCGAATTTCTCGCTAATTGGTGTAATTAATATAGCCTCACTCGAATTTCGTCGACAATTGGAAAAGTAATTTTCTTTATGTTATTTATCCAATCCAATTTTCGAAACTATTTGGGAACAATTGGCGCATTTTTAAAGGTTTAAAAGGTTTTGGATTTCAAATTTTTTATAAGAGTTTCCTCTGAATTTTTTCATTAGATTATTTCATACGATTTCTGAATTTTGATATGTTTTTTGTTTAGTCTAACAACCATCTTTAAATTAAGCGTGACAATCATTACATTAAAATACTAAAAATAAACCTATATAATTATTTAATTGTACGTAATTCTATTATTTGAAATGTTTTGTATATCAATGATATCAATGAAATTATGTATTTATATTTATTGTTTTTAGGTATCTTTTTTTTATCGATGGATATCCTTCTCATATTTTTCGCTTCTTTGACATCCCTGTTGGTAAGTGTTTTTACAATGAAGATATTTTAAGTACAAATAAATACTATGACAAATCTTCATGATATTTTCTGGTTGAATTTTTTTTTCTTTGTTATAAACACGTTCTAATTTTTGATGATTATTAATTTAGTAAAATTATAATAACTGCTGCTTGAGTTACGTTGCTATCAAGACGTAATTTAAGGTATTTCGAGCAACCATATTTGGAACAATACAAAAGAGGAAAATACACTGTCGTGTCTTTTCAATAGAGTGAAAAGAAAATTGTGAATAAAAGCTTAGAAAGTTAAACAAGCTTAGAATATTTATATTTTTTTTATTTCTGAATTCTTTAAATTTCGATACACTATGACATTAATACTTTAATAATTGAAGCATTAAATGAGAGCGCTTTAATGTTTAATAAGCATTAGTTTCTTTGATAAGTGCAGAACTGCACTCTTACTTTTATTATATAAATTTTTTTATGTAAATAAATTACAATTAAAAATTAATCCTTGTTAACTTAACATAATTTGACCGATCACAAATTTGTTTAGCATAACAGAATAGCTTTCTCTAAATATGCACATAATTGACTGATAGATAGCTTACTTTAAGGACAATAAATAACTGCACATATAACAAGTACCTATTTAAATATTAAACTTTGGCTGATAGAGTCTGATATAATCAGTACATTGTAAATAGTACTTAAAAATAAGTTGAAAGTGCCCATTTTCATTCATCATTGTGGATTCCTATTTCGAAAATGCTTATTTAAATTTTGAAATTTTTTTTGAGTCTGATTTTTAAAAATAAAAAATAAAAATGATAATCGACCAAAAGTCTTGTTTTGAAGCGAGGACTCTCATATCAGCTCTTTATCTATTTAACTATTCGATCACAGTACAGGTTACCGGAAAATTAACCAATTTTTTATTATTAAAGTTCAAAACAAAACAGACGTGCGAAATGATCATTGTAACGAACTTTTTCCATTCTAGATCACAAAATGTTCTTCCGCATGCACAAGAAGGGGCGTGGAATGTATTGAATATCAAATGGTGAACAGATTTTTGGTAAGTTACTTAGTAATATTCTGACACCTACCTCACAAATTCATTACCGTTGCCGGTAGAAGAAATTGGGCCCTCAACATGTCAATGTTGCGGTGTTGTCATGGCTTAAATGATTATGTGACGGTAGTTCGACATCAGATCCAGTTTAAAATCACGAGATGTACGAAGCTTATGCTGGGATGAGTTCCAGTCAATTTTAATGTTCACGGAAAAAATTAAATGTGCATTACGATTGGTCAATGAAATGTAAAAATTATAAATTTTTTTTAATGGTATGTTACCACTGATTAGCGGCCTGCTAAAAGTGTAAAAATTAAATGGCACCCCTCTCAAAATAACACTTTGCGTGAAGTTTATTTAGCTGTGATAAGCAGACCTTACGTTTGGTAGAAATAGGAAAATGCGCTATACTTAAAACATATTAAAAAAGTAGTGGTTTCATTGATTCAGTGTTAACCCTTTGGGTACATTTGACGGCTGAGACTCGTCATGCACTTGTCTTGCCTGTTAATTATGACGATTCTAATTCGTCATTCAAAATCCATCCAATCAAAAAAATTGATTGGATGGATTTTAATGAAACAAGAGCCAAGATTGGTTAGGCCAAACATCTGCTGGTTTACCTATACCTTAAGAGAATAATTTGTTTAGCTGTGTTCCTTTAAAGTCATTCAGACTAGGGTAAAATCATACAACTCTAATAAATGAATTTTCAAGCAATCGATTGCCTTTATATACTATTCCACGCACCAGCAAATTAAATCCGTTTGAAACTCAGCCCACCTGATGACTGTGGTTAGCTCTCTGGTCACCCATGTCAGAGATACCTAGTTCGAATACCGCGTTAGGCATATATGTTCATTGTGGTTCGGAATCCACGTTAAGCTGTATGTCCCTGCCTGATTTTCCATTATTGTGCATAAAAATAGATCGTTGAGTGTGCAAACCAACCGTTCAAAACTCAAGAGTTTTCCCAAATAAATCTGTAACCAAGGGGTTAAATGTTCGTTCTTTTCACTGTGGGTATTGAACTGAAATTTTATACAGAAAACAGGTCATGCGTGAGTTAACTGCGGAAGCAAAATAGTTTTGGTCCAGTTCCAAATGAGAAGTTATAAAGTTGCAGTCGACTGAAACGCAGACTTTAAAACAATGTTGCACTTTTAGTAACTGTGTTTTAGTATACTATTTTGTTAAATATTGTCAAAAGTTATTTTAAGAACTGTTTGAAGAACTTTAAAGACCTCAACTAAAGTGAGGTTAATTTTGCTGTACATTTTTTCTGGCACAAGAACTATACGTTGGATATACGAGACGAGCATATCGTTAGAGAGGGGTCTGGACAATTGGTAATAATATTGTTAATGCTACAAGGGGAATGCCTTTCGGGTGGTCTTACAAGGAGAAAATGCCATGCATTTATGTCTCGAACAGAAGAAAACCCGAAATGGATTAATATTGCTGTTTAGGTGTTAATATATTGGATGTTTCTGTTGAACTTCTACAATGACAAGTATAGAAGTGTTTATGTGATTAAGATCATTAGTCAGATTTCCTATTAAATGCAATGCATAAAAACACGTTACAGTCCTAAACAATAGAACATTAATACACTTTTATTCATTAATTAATCTTAGATTTGTTTGTTATTTTTAAAATTGTCTTTCTTAAGGTATTTTAGAAGAGAAAATATCCGAAATACTTTTTGTTTCTGCTTTTGCAAAATGAAATATTTCAATCACATAGTACAATAAATAAACTTCAAATAGTGACTTCATGTGTTTGGGCAAAACATTTTAGTGCTTGTGGAAAATATTTCTGTTTCAATGAGCAAAATTTTTCTTTGCCAGAAATTAGAAATAATTATTCTTGGTTTTTTAAAGTATGAAAGACACTTTTGAAACTTAAAAGTTAATAGTAATAAGAATTTAAATTTTGTGTTCCACGTATTGGACATAAATTTGGGTTTCTGTACAATGCCATAACCCCAGTTGTCAACAGTCTTACACAAAGTTATTGAGGTGCTTCACTACTCTGTTCTACAATAGTTAGAACTATAACAGCTTATTTGGTTGTTAAATAACATTTAAAAAACGCTTTGTAACATTTAACATAACATTTCAAAGGAAGTGAGAATGAATATGTCGTAGAACGAAGTGTCATATTAAAGTTAAAAAAAAAAAAAAAAATACTGCTCTACATCATTTTAGATTTTGTTGAATATTGGGATATAAGAAGGAAAATCGAGAAATGATCTTTATAATATGAAATACTTAAAGCTAAGATTTCACTTACATTTTTAAAAATAATATTGCAGTTACTGAAAATTGAGTTCCAATTAGAATGCACTCTGCATTGAACTGTTTTAAATTAGTTAGAAATGAAATCCTGAATCACTATTGATCTGGAATTTCCAACCAATTACGTTTTGTTTTAAAACAAAAAAATATGGAAAAAAGTTCGTTATCTTTATTTTAGTGTCTGGAGAGAAAGTGATTGGACCAAGAAGAAGAAGCTAGGGGCTTAATTTAGTTGCTATCTCGAGGCATTTTTGAAATAACGAGTTTTCGATAATTATTTAGAAAATAGATTGATTCTTCGAAGAATTTTCGCTTTTTGAAATTGATTACAATAATAAGAGTATACAAAAATAAGAACTAATATGAATTTAAAAGTTAAGAAATAAAGATGGTGTGTTCTAAAATATCTTCCAGGCATAAACCCTTTCGATATAAAACTTAAATATTTCATTACCCTGTTTAATTGTTTTCTTATCCGCGTTTTACTTTTAATGAAAACTTTGAATTCAGTGATTTTAGGTTTATGAAAATTCATAATTATAGGAATGTAAATTAGTCGAAGAGAGTTACTTGTCCGTATGACTTTAGATAAAAAAAAATCGATTGGTTTTCTAAGTGTTGTTTACTTCAAGAAATGAATTCTTCGAAATGCACTAGATTTTGAAAATTTTATGGTTGAAAAGAAATTTATTTTCCCTATTTAATTTTAATGAAGATTCTGCCTAGAGTGGTATACTTGTTTTCTAATGATTTATCTGAGATCATTAAAATTCTTTCAAATAGCTTTTTTTAAGTTATGTACATGAATGTGTATATGAGATGCATTGAAATAGAAAAATTCAGTACATAATTTAATTGTTATTTAGATCAGCATTAGAATTATTGTTTCAAAGATGGCCATAGCCCTATTTTATTTATTTATTTATTTATTTATTTGTTTATTTATTTATTTATTTATTTATTTATTTATTTATTTATTTATTTATTTATTTATTTATTTATTTATTTATTTATTTATTTATTTATTTATTTATTTATTTATTTATTTATTTATTTATTTATTTATTTATTTATTTATTTATTTATTTATTTATTTATTTATTCATCCATTTATTTATTTATTTAAAACCTTTTTTTTTTTAGAGAATTGATTTTTAAAATATTCGTCTTCTTGCGTTTACGATATTTATAACGTGTTTTTCTTTTTAATTTCAGGGGTATGAAGAGAGGCAGTATCCAGCTACAACTTGGGTGAGTACTACAACGGAAGGACCTTCCTTGACTGAGGCCAACAAGGAAATGTACCGAAAGCTCTTTTCGTACACTCAGGCGAATAACGTCAAAGGTGAGAAACTATTTGTTTGGAAAAATAAACTATTTTATTTAAAATCAGTTTATAAGTATTCGGCACTTTCTCAACACGTCTTGAAAGATTAGTAGCATAATTCTGCATATTTAAGATCGAATAATCTATTTTGGATTTCTGTCTGTCATTTTTAAATGATATTTTAACTATAGTAATTTTATAGCAGTGATGTCGATGAGATAACAAACTTGTAAATGGTTAAGTGTTTACGATTGTAATAATACGAAACGGTTTAAAGAAACAACTTTATTAGTTAATACGCCATTCTCCGAAACTCAACTGCTATCTTAAAATCTATAGAACACAACTACCAAGGTAAAGCGCGAGGATATCTAGTTGTGACGGCACGAGGATATAATCATCCAGCAAGAGATGCACGAGGATATATTTATTCTGCTACAGACTCCCCCTCTGGGTCCGAAGTCGTCCCGACCAGGAGCCAGACACAGAAATGTTCTTGTGATCTTATTTTGGTGAAGGTGAATCTGGGATGGAAGCTTTCTTTTTAGGCCGTCCGCGTTTTCGAAGAGGTACTTCTGGCTGAGAATCTTGACCTTGGTAAGGACACAGTGCTGAACTATGATAAGTACCCAATGGCACATCAAGATTGTCTTGATTACCCACTTCATATGTTGTTGGAGATCTTTGAGTCAATATTACATATGGTCCGTCTCTTCTCGGCATAAACTTGGATGTTTTTCCATGTTTCTTGTTGCTTAAATGATGTGATGTAACCCATACCATATCGCCAGGAACGTAACGAGGTCCTTCTTTCCTAGATTTATCAGCATAGTCTTTTCGACGATCCTGCTGTATCTCTACCCTCTCCCGAACTCCTTTCAATGTCTCAGCAAATCTTTTAAGGTAGGGTGTTATTTCTGGGACAAAGTTATCATTCTGAATGATGGCTCTTAGATCACGAGAAACATCATCAGGAGTCCTCATTTCTCTACCAAAATGTAGGTAAGCAGCAGTCTGTCCTGTACTTTCACATTTCGACGAGTTCATGGCAAACCGAATGGAAGGCAACCGCTCTACCCAAGTGCTGTGGTCATTACCGACCAATATCGCTAGGCGCGGCTTTAGATCCCGGTTTTTTCTTTCGACAGGATTTGCTTGAGGGTGATAGAAGGGAGTAAGACTCTGTTTTATGTCAAGGAAATACAACAGTTGTTGCATTATAGCGCTTACGAATTGCGCACCATTGTCACTAATGACACGACGGCTGAGCCCATATCGAAGAAAAACTTCATTCAAGAGCTTAAGAGCACACTCTTTTGCTGTGGATGTCTCAAGGGCAAACAGTTCAATCCATCCGGTGGCGCAGTCTTCGACTATGAAAATCCACTTTTTCCCTTCTTCTCCTTCAGGTAATGGACCAAAGAAGTCGATGGCAATGGTTTCAAACCTTTGGGAATACACAGGTGTTTGTAATAAACCTGAAGGCTTTTGGTTAGAAGCTTTGTATCTACTACAGTCAGGACAATTCTTTACATAATCGGCAATAGTTTTGCGCATTCCCGTCCAATAATATCGAGTAGCTATCTGTTGAAAAGTTCCTTCTATACCATAGTGAGAAGCCGTAGGAGCATCATGATGCTCTTTCAACACCAGCTCTTGTTCATGGGAGGGGACAACTAACTGAGCATCTTCCGATTCTGAATCTGGAGAGTACCGGTAAAGAATTCCATTATTCATTAGATAACCCCTGATGTCCATCTGGAAACATCTGTATCTTTTCCTTCAAAACTTTCAATGATATTCTTTATGTCATCATCTTTCAGCTGTTCAGTTCGTATCTCTGCTGGACGTCGAGTAGGAAAGTCGGCAACAACCATACATAGGTCACAAACTTCTTTGGATTCATCATGGCAAGTTGGGCGTGACAGCATGTCAGCCATAACATTACATTTACCCGGAATGTAAGTCATCTTAACGTTGAATGACTGTAACTGCAAGGCCCATCTGGCAAGTCTTCCAGAAGGAGATTTCAGACTCATGAGCCACTTCAACGGTTGGTGGTCAGAAGCAACTGTAACTTCCGATCCATCGATATAGCCACGAAATTTGTTTAGAGCCCATATGACAGCTAAAGCTTCCCGCTCTGTAGTAGAGTAATTTCTCTCAGCAGAGGTCAACAGACGACTTGCATATTCTACAGGGTGCTCGTCCGCACCATGTCCTTGTAAAAGAACAGCTCCAAGGGCGTAACTACTAGCATATGTTCTCAATACAAAGGGTTTGTCTTCTTGAACTTGTGAAAGCACAGGAGCTGTAATGAGTCGTTGTTTCAATTCTTCAAAGACAGTTTGCTCTTCCTTACCCCATTTCCAAGTAACATTCTTTTTAGTCAAGTTACTCAATGGTCTGGCTAAATCAGAGAAATTCTTTATAAATCTTCTGTACCAAGAGCAAGACTGCAAGAAAGATTGTAGCTGTTTTACCGTCTTAGGTGGAGGAATGTTCATGACATAACTTGTTTTCTCTGGATCTACTTCTAATCCGGAGCTTGTGATCCAATGTCCAAGAAATTTGACTCGTGAACATGCAAAGTTACACTTCTCCCTGTTAGCACATAGTTTGAAAATCAAAAGTCTCCGAAATACCTTCCGAAGATCAGCCAGATGTTGTTCAAAGGTTTCAGATAAGTCGATAATGTCATCTAAGTATGCCAAAGTTAATACATCAGTTAGCCCACTTCGGAAACGATCGGCGAGCCTCTGGAATGTGGCTGGAGCGTTTCGAAGTCCCATAGCCATACGAATGAATCTAAAAGACCCATACGGAGTAACGAATGCTGTTTTATCTCTGTCAGCAGCAGCGACATTAACTTGATAATATCCTGAACGAAGATCAATTGTAGACATGTATGGAGTATGTTTGGCTGCATGTAGCAAATCGTCCATTCTTGGCAATGGATAGGAGTCAGGAACTGTAATCTCGTTCAGCTTCCTGTAGTCAACACATAGTCGTATGCTTCCATTAGGCTTTGGCACAAGCACGACTGGAGCGGCGTATGGCGACTCACATTCTTCAATAACTCCTTCTGTCAATAATCGATCCAGTTCTTTTCGAAGAATATCTTTCTTTGGGGGAGGAATCCTATATGGAGGTACGGCTACTGGTGCATGTGTACCGGTATCAATGTGATGTTCTATAAAAGGGGTGGCATCTCCCCCTGGACGAAACACCTCATCGAAATCCTTCAATACAGAAAAGGTGCACAGGATTGGAGTTGAATGTTTCCGAAAGAGGCTTCCCCATCATTTCTTGACTTTGTGCAGGTTGGACATTTGGATTTGATAACACCTGGGGATCCACATCCATAGCACTTAAAAGTTTTCCCTCTTCGGTCTTGAACATGGGTTTGTCCTTCTCGAGTCGTTTAGAGTTGTAGTTATTCTTAAAAGACTTTTGTCTGAAGGTATCATCGCTAGATTGGATATGTAGACTCTTGTTTCCAACAGGTTGATCTTCTTTCTTCATAGTTTTTCGAAGACTGCAGTAAGCATCCAATTTGTCTGCAAGCTCACTTGGAGACACCCATCCAGTCCATTCATCTAAGAAGTGGTCTCTGAAATCCGAAGGAGCTTTTTTCTTGATTTGATCGGAAATTATCAGATCCTTTAAACTGCAAAAATCTTCGATCCTTAACTCACATAGCCATCCTTCG
The DNA here is from genome assembly GCA_963978545.1 of Linyphia triangularis. Classification (NCBI taxonomy): domain Eukaryota; kingdom Metazoa; phylum Arthropoda; class Arachnida; order Araneae; family Linyphiidae; genus Linyphia; species Linyphia triangularis. The sequence goes on along the minus strand of OZ021723.1, from coordinate 95,043,294 downwards.
AAGTAGCTTCTTAGTTCGAAATAAAAATCCCGCCAAGTGCTTTCCTGTCTTTTCTTGTGTTGGCAGAAAAGTTGCCTAAACTTTTCAGCAGAAAGTTTGAATCTCTTCAAAAGCATCTGTTTGACATTCGTGTATTCTTGTGACGTTTCTTCGGATTCTCTAGCTATTAACGTAGCCACTTCACTTGGCAGTGATCCGATTAGGTAGGGTACCCAATGTGATTCAGGAACCTTCAAGAATTTTAGCTGTCTCTCGAATAGATTAAAAAATATTGCCATGTCATCTTCTTTTGGATTAAAACTTGGAATAAGCCTCTTTAAATCAATTCTTTGTTGATCATATTCTGTGTGAGGGACATTTGCAGATGGTGAAACACATTTTTGAATTTCGAGCTGTATTCTTAATCTTTCTAGCTCATACTCTTCTTTTCTGCGAGCTTCCTCAATTTCAAGTTCTTCTTTTCTGCGTTCTTTCTCAATTTCAAGTACTTCTCTTCTTAAACGATCATCTATTATAGTGGCAAACATTTCTTTAACAAATTCGGTGTCGTAGTTCCGTGAATTAATTATCAAATTCTTCAGGTCAACTACCTTTAAATCTGGACTCGGATCTTCACCCAATTCTTGTGCCAACAGCTTAAGATCCTCTTTCTTTCCACGCCCCAAAAATGCCATGGCGAGAGTCAAATCTTAAATGCACTTCAGAATTAACCGATAAAGACCAGCCAATTTGTTTACTTGAAAAATGATACGCAATATCAGAAACCACACTCTGGATTTCTGAAACAATAACTTCAAATGCGAAAGGAAATATCGCCAAATTCTCTTTATGATCCGGATGATCCAAAACCTTTAATATTCAACTCGGGTCGAGTAAATTGCTTTCAAATTATTCCTCTGGGTGAGTAATAACCGAAAAATTATTACAAGGTTTAACTTAAAGTAGACTACATATAACCTCCAACATTCAAATAAAATAACACTTATCTGTTCCGTTCATTTTCATCACCGACACATAGACTCTTCTCTGGGTAGTTTTCGTATATTTTCGATCTCCAGGTTTGGGCGCCACTTTATAGCAGTGATGTCGATGAGATAACAAACTTGTAAATGGTTAAGTGTTTACGATTGTAATAATACGAAACGGTTTAAAGAAACAACTTTATTAGTTAATACGCCATTCTCCGAAACTCAACTGCTATCTTAAAATCTATAGAACACAACTACCAAGGTAAAGCGCGAGGATATCTAGTTGTGACGGCACGAGGATATAATCATCCAGCAAGAGATGCACGAGGATATATTTATTCTGCTACAATTTGCTATTTTAATATATAATTCTTTTAACTTTATTTATTTTTATTTTACGTTATTTTTACTTCAGTTTGCTGCGACCAAAATGTTCATATCGACTGAATATAAATTAACTCGGGTATAAACAACAGGATGGTATACCGCAATGCCGAGTTGTAATAGTGACCCTACTGGTCTACTAGATGGGTAAATGTTTCCCTAGCAATGCGATTAGAACGGTACCACCATAAGTTTCGCTATTGTTTAGGTATTTATATTAACATCTCATTCTTTTATTACAACCCCATTGTGTCTTTTTATAGATTTATAATAACTTTAATATCATGATTGTATGGTTTGGTAGAGTAACAAAGCTTACTTGTTGATAGTAAAATTGTATTTACTGACAAAAAGCAAAACCTTTAAACCGTTTGATGAAACAGTTGATAGAAGCTTGACTACTGCTATACTGGTTTCAGTGACTTCTTAGGATTTAAAAGCATAGAAAAGTAAATTTTTAATCGATATTCACTAATAATTCTGAAACATGTGACAGAAATGAATGCTTACACAGTTTTTAGAAGAGTTTATTTTTGTTATAAAAGATATGAAATATAAAAAATGCACATTGCTCACAATAAAAGTGAATTAAAATTAATTTCCTTTGAGATGTTATCATGCTTATAAAATGCATATGGATATTATTAGGCTATTAAAATAAGCTTTTACACATGTTTCTCTTACGGTAAAACAAGTCCAGTGTCTGAAACATGCAAAATTTGGTGATATTTAATGACATGAATTTTTAACTGTTAAGAGTGGCCATATCTGTCAACAATAAACCCTGTTAATTTGTATTTTTTATAACGCGATGTCATTTTAATGCCAGTTATTAAATAACATTTCTAAAAAAAAATAATGATTTTGATAAAAATCTTGTCTTGCACCCTCTTTCAAATATTCCTGGGGGCGCCCATGATACAGAGTGTCGGAATCAAATGCCCCTAGTTTAGAGAAACCGCTGTACTTAAGAGAAAGTATAAAAAAACTTAAAATTAGATAACAGGATTCACAAAGTTTTTAGAAAAAGTGCACTTCCATGTAGATTATCTTAGTGGCTCTAAGGATCTCCACCCGGTAGTCCGATTCTAGCCATAGTTTGCTGTAGTCACAGTAGCAATAGCAGCGGTTATTGAGTCACGTAGGTCTTCAATATCACGAATGTTCCTTGAGTTGACTTTGTCCTTGACGTAGTCCTAAAAGAAAAAAATCAGTGGAGTGACGCTCTGATCTCTAGTGCAGTCTTGGTTATTGACTTGAAGTTGAAGAAGGCTTAACAACTACAAAAGTTATCTATACTAACAACTTCCCCCCAATCTAGTTACAATGTACATGTAATCTTGGCTACCTATTTCATAGCATTATGGGGGGGGGGGGGAATATTCAATTGACTTCCTTTGCTTGCAGAGCAGAACCCGTTTACAAGTCATCCGGAAGCTATAGTTTGAAATCAGTGGAGTGATTTGTGGAGATCTTGTTTGGTGATTAGGCAACTGGACCTCTACTTCCGGGAACCGCGAGATATATTACCACGGGGCAGATTATCGAAGAACCAAAAAATAAAAATTGCCCTCAAAATCTAAGATTTCAGCAGCCAATTCTGCATAAAATAGCTAAAGTTTTTACTAGATATTTGATTCATACACCGTGTAGCGTAGAAATTAAAAACCAAAATCATATTCAATGACATCATCCACTGTAGCACAACAGTATATATCTATGTCGGAAATAGGGATTCTGGAAGACTCGTAGTATTTCTTTCCAGCTAATCATGGGCACCAGCAGAGTTATTTTAAGGTGGAAAGGATACAAATGATATACAAGGGGGTACAAGGCAGTTAATTTTTTGTTCAAACCTTAATTTATCAAGTGAATATCTTAATGAAATTTTTATTAATCGTTATGTATTAAATTTCTTATCCATTGAATATTTTTAAAGCGATATTGTACTTATATTTCCTCTTAATCTTACCACTTTTCTCCACATTATTTTTAATTTTCTAAATCCAGGAGGGTACTTACATGTGCACCTCCTTCACCTTTCTTAAGTGAGCCATTTAGTTAATTAATTTTTGTAATAGAGGAAGTACTTGATGTCGTCTTAAAATTGAATTTGAAAATCTCAATACAATCTGTATAATTTTTATTTATTTTTTATTTTTATACGGTACATAAAGTTGCAATAAATTTCTTTTACAACTCGATGTTTTTGCTGTGTTTGTGCTTTTTAAATTGTAATTTTATTTAGTCTACATATCCTTCAAGTCATTTAATTTAATTTCTTAGTTTATTTAATTTTTAAGTTCAAGTTTATCTAATTTCAAGTTTACTTAAGTTTATTTAATTTCTAAGAATCAAGTTTATTTAATTTCTAAGTTTAGCACATTATAAACGTATTAGCAAATGTATCAGTGCTTTAAATGTAATACTTTTACGATCTCCGAAATTATAATAATATAATTATAAATGGACTTTTGACTTCCGATATGTGCTTTACTTTAACCGACGAAGTACAAGTTTGGTAAGAAACTATTTAAGATATTTCCATGTGAAAAAGAGTAAAGTAACAGAAGAAATGTATACAATTCTCAAAGGTAGGGGATTCAAGGAATAATGTAGGACTTAGAAAATTAAGACAATAAAACGAGAGGATTGGTGAATCAAAACATTGCGGAAATTCTTTGGGAACAAATAAAAATGTCAGTGATTGAATACATAAATCTTATTCGGAGTGTAATAAAAAATTATAGTGGAGGGTTGTCCATTTTCCTATAAACTTTTGTTTTTATAAAACTCTTGTAATACATTTTATCTGTAGGAAGCTTGATTTATGAATTTCTTCGATTTAACGTTTTTGAAAGAACCGAAACTTTTCGGGTAAAGAAATCAATTTTTGTTTTAGTGCAAGATTTAGATTTTATTTTAAAACTGTGGAAAATTTTGTGTTTGGGACCTTTTGGTCTAAGTGAAACGATTAACCTCACTGACTGGGATGGATAAAAATTTGAGGCGGATAGTAACCCTACCCCTAAATCACAAATCAATTCTGTCCCAGGTAATATCTAAAATGAACATTAATTTAACTTTTCTTATACCAAGCAAAACTATATAACGCGTCACTTTATGTCAAAATCCATCACGAACTATAGCATTTTTTGGCCCCGTCAAAGAAGTTTTAATAACTTCGCTTTAAGAATGTCAAAAAATCAATTTTGAGATTAATATTGGGAAAAAAAAAAAAAAAAAAAAACTACAAACAATTTTAAATCGGATGGTGCAACATTTTTTAATCTTACTAAATCACAAATATTTTTCACGTATTTAAAAAAAAAAAAAAAAAAAAAAAAAAAGTGTTGTGCATCGATTTGTACTATCGTGTTTACAACTGCAATCCAACTTAATCCAATTTTGGAAACGTAAGCAACATTTTCTTAAAAAGTATTAAAGATAAATCCTAAAATTTTTTATGAATATTCTTACCAACATATTACGCAATTTGAGTGTATCATTTTTAATTATTTTGTTTTGTTTCAAGAAAAAAATAAATTAAAAGGTCTGACATTCTATAGAATTTTTAAAAATTGTTATTTTTAGCGGCAATAAAGCTGTATAACATCTTTTATTTGAAAAATATTAAAAAATTGTACCCTCAAATTGTGTAATATAATGGCAAGAATATATGTTAAAAATTTTAGGCATTTTTCTTTAATAGTTTTTGAGTAAATGTTCCTTACGTTTCCAAAATTGCGTTTGGAGATATGTGTTGTTAAAGTTGAAAATTATTATACAAACTGAAGCACTACACTTTTTAAATAAAATATATTTAAAAAAAAATATATTAAAAAAATATTTCTAATATAGCAAGATTAAAACTTTTTACACAAAAATTGCTTAAAATTGTTTGTAGTTGTGTTTACAATATTAATCTCAAAATTAATTGTTTGACTTTCTTAAAATACGACTCCTCTTAAGCATTACTTACCTTGCATTACGTCTGAAAAACAAAGCATCATATATATGGAAGAGAAACAGGTTGACGATATTTCTCAAGTAACGGCAACACGCGTTGAATGTGCCATTATTAATTTTTAAAACTAATTTACTCAAGTTAAAATGAGTAAGTGAATGTTATCATTTTTGAGTGGAACCTTTTTCTTAATTTTCTTTTTCCTCAGGTATGAAGATGAATGCAACGACTCCCATACGGACCCGCATAGTGCCATGCCATGGTGCCACCTGTGCCACCATCTTCATCATGTCATTTTTGATTCCTGCCGATGTTGCTGACATCGCTCCCTACCCGCTCGATACGGCACTCTTCATCGAGAAGGATCCGCCTACCCGATATGCTGTCAGGTAGGTGACGCCGTTATTGCGACAGGTGTTGATTTGTAAGATAAATCGAAACAGTGAACAAGCTAAGTACATCGTATAATTTTAACAAATTCATTATTAATAGATTGTATTAATGTTAAATTGACTCAGATATATTTTTTCTTACTTGCTTTCAGTTGCTTAGTTTTAGTTATTTGTAGAAGTTCTGGCTATAATCACCGCAGAAAACATTTTCGCTTTTTTGATAGTAAAGCGTATGCAGCTTTCGTTGTGGGCGACGGGTCTCAATCCCAAGACCATTGGAACTCGAAAGAGATACTTTACCGCTGTGCAAAAGTGCACAGAAGTTTTATCTGTTATTTGATGTCGCCACATATAGCCCCCTCCCAGTGACGAAGGAGCGATACTGTTGATCAACGTCTGATCGGAGTTGGAGGTTTGGGATGCTTGTTGCATCGTTGTGTCCGCTTGTTGCGGTGTTGCACGCGAGTTGCATATGTGGTTGTTTGTTGCGAGTTGCATATGTGATCGCTTGTTGAGAGTTGCGTATGTGTTGGCTTGTTGCGATGAAGTGTCTCCTTTCAGAAGCGCCGATAGATGGCAGCATGATTTGTTTTTAGTCCAGTCACCAATAAAGCGTAAACTAGCTTTCACGGTCGACGGGCCTCGATCCAGGGACCATTGTGTCTCGAGACAGATGCTTTACCTCTGTGCAAAAGTGTACTCCAGCGCACAGAAGTTTTATCTGTTATTTGATGTCCCCACAATAGCTTGTGTAAACCTCCCCCCTCCCACGAAAAGGACGTAATGTTTAAATAACAAGGAGGCAAATCGAAAAAGTAAAATAGCCAGTACATTGTATAATTTTAACAAATTCATTTTTAATAGATTGGATTAATGTTAAAATGGCTTAGCATTTCTTTTCTTACTTGTTTTCAGTTGCTAGATTTTAGTTGCTAGTAGAAGTTATAGTAAGTATAATAACCAATGCAGATAACATTTTAACTTTTTCGATAGGTTGTGTAAACCCTCCTACAAGAAAAGGATGCAATGTTCAAATGACAAGGGTGCAACCTTTTTAAAGTTTTAAACTGGCTACCTATTTCATAGTTGACAAGCTTTTCGTAACGTTTTCATGAACAACCTTATAACAAGGTTTACATGCAAAGTTTATATGCCAATGTAGAATTAACCTTTTCGAAGCCATGCCATCGTCAACCTTTCCTCCAAAGTCTTACCATGGGGAGTGAGGAGAGAGAGAGAGAGAGGGGGGGGGGGAGAAGCAGTACACTGAAACCTTGTCACTGCAAGTCTAATGACAAGTAAATGACAACATTTTCGTAAGCTTGCATGCTAGATGGGACGGTGCGGTGGCAAACTGGGTTGGTTGTTTTCAGATTATCTGGCGCCATCAGCAACACGAGGGCTGTAATGTGCCGAAAAACTCGTCATTAGACAAGCCAACATGCATTTACAAACACCCATGCCTAATATAGAACTCGAACCCGCAACCTCGCTGTCTAGAAGCTAGCTCGATAACCACTCTACCGTTTGGTCGGCGGTGGCAAACTGGGAATACGGTTTCTTATACATCCAACACATTTGAAACCATTAGATTGCTTGCATAAATTAATCAGTAATAATGTTTATACTTTTATTTAAAACAATAAATAAGCATATATGTATATGATTGGAGAAGAGTTGAAGTCAAAGTGATATAAGTCCACTTATCTTTATTTTGAGGTACAAAAGGTTTCACTCATAACAAACCATCTGTTTTGTATTATGCCGCAACCTCGTGGTGGACAATTGAGGTTGTATCTTAGTTCAGTTTTTTTTTTCAGCAGTTTAGATTCATATAGCCATATCGCTGAAACTTGATACAGATGTTAATTTCCTATTTCCTTTCGTAAACTTTAAGAGGTAAAGACTCCAAATGTGGAATATTCCAATGTTCTTCTCTAATGCCACAGGACGACCATAATAGATTATCATATTCCTAAATAACAAAGATAGCATGATTTTGAATCATTACTATTAAAGAGTCAAAAGGGGGTCAAGTGTTCCAATTATACAATATACTAATATCATACTTACTATAAAGACAAAGCACTAACAAGTGTTGAACATTTTTTCAAAGCTATTCCCACTCTCACTTCTATACCGCGGTAAAGCTAAGCTATCACACTAAAATAATTATTCCCCCAGTTCAGTAATTTAAATATACCCCTTAACATTTTAAAGTACAACTGTTATTTATTTAGGAAATTTTAATTTCAGTTTTAAGTTTTCAAAGTTGACCATTGTGAAGAAAACCACAAAATCAACGCCATTCACTATTTTTTTCACCCCCCTCCCCAAACTTGAGATAATGGCAGCGAGTTTATCTGCCAAGTTTCAGTCCGAATATATGAAGGAAAGTGGGTTAATTAGCTATCCGAAGTAGAAATAAAAACGTTTGTAAAATAGATGTTTAAGTGGAAGCCCTCAAAACTTGGTGGAATGTAATGTTAATGTCAACGAAGTCTATCTGCCAAGTTTAACTTTGAAGGGATGACCACACTTGAGTTAATCAGCAGTCCAAAAATTTACCCACCACAAATGCATAAGCACACAAAATTGAATTTAGTACAAAGGATTTTAAAAAAGCATATTTATTGCATTCGATATATTTCGTTGGAATCGCAACAAAATACTCTTTAATAGAACATGCCTTTCTTTGTTTAAGAAAATCTGGAACTTCAAAATGAATATAATACTTTATGTTATCTATTCAGCATTAAATAAAATGGATATTCAATATTGTAAATTAGATTTTCAGCAGCTGTTTTCAAAGGAAAATTTTAATATATGGAAAAAGTTTGAAAAAAAAAAAAAAAAAAACAAGAAAAAAAAAACATGAGAACACTTTATTCAAATTTTTTATCGGATAAGTCTCAGGCTGATGCCATCCCATGAATTAAAACTTTCTCGCCAGTGTTACTTTTTGCCATGTAATTACGCATCACAAAGGTTCTAATATGTCGATAAAATTGAACCTTCTATTTTATATATTAAAAGCAGGAAGAAAAGTGATAAAAAGAGCTCCGTGCTCATAATCACAATGATTTGATTTATTATGTTGACACACAGAAGAACAGTTAATCTAAATGATGGATTGAACGCCAAAAAGTGGATGTGGTTCTTCTCTTTATATACATTTGTTAATGCGCTGGAGCAAATATATTCAGCGTTACCAAGTGTTCTAAAAAGCATGCATCGGAGTTTGCTCCTCGAATAGAATTTCCATTAATACTCGACGTGAGTTGAGACGAAAATGACTTTTATTCTTGTGATAAATGAATCTAAAAATGCGAACTAGTTTGCGAACTAAAACAGGTTTTTATTTATTCCTTATAAAATTCCTTTTGATTTCGGTCTTTTTCCAGTATTCATTTATTTATTGATCCAAATAAAATGTATTAAGGGTTGTTTTTATAGATAACTCATTGCCCACTCTAGATAAATCGAGCTCCTATAGCAGTCTGATTTTATTTCAATGAAAAATTTATCATTTTTCAGAATTGCTTGTTGAAATATTTGGGGACAAAGATCAAATTTTCAATTGTCGATGGTGAAATTTATAAATGTCTCCACACACGACTTCACTAAAACGTTATATTCAATTAAAATGTATATTTAAGGTCAGAATTGTTGTGGTAACCATTATAATTTTTTTCCTTATTATCTATTGAATTTTCAAGTTCATACTATGAATTCGAGGTATTGCATTGCTCATTTAAATCAATTTTATTGCTTATTTAGGATGATGTCATTGAGAATTTTTATACTAGAAAGAAGAACATAAAGTAATTGTTTTCAATTATCTTATGTTCTTAGTTTCGTACTTGTTTCCTTAACTTAGTATTTCGGATACTAATCTTAGCATTTTGTATTAAGGATGGAATATGGAATGCTTAACGTGTGATAAGGAATGCCTTCTTACTACGAATTTGGTGTTATCATTATTTTTAAAACTGTTTTGAAAATTCGCGTGGATTCTAATGTAGATTTCTTAATTACGTGACGACTAGGGCTTCAATCTATGGTAAAAGATTGTTTAGCCAAATGACGATGACAAAGTAGTCTTCATTCGAATAGTCTACTTGCAATACTATATATTTTTAGCAAAACAAAGATTACCCTTCACTTGTATTCAGTATTTTTCCGACGTGAATCGACAATTAGAAGAGTTTTATAACTTTTTCTATGTGTTTTTAATAAAAGTCATGCGAAGTTAAGTCATGCCTGTTCGGCATTGAGTCTATTGTTGGTCTTTAAATTTCCATTTGTATAAGAACTCTCGTTATAAGTAAAGAAAGAATATTCATTAAAATAAAAGTTAGTAGCCATCTCTTAGATAAGAAATTAATAAAAGTAAACATAAAAGTGACATTCATCTAGATGCTCTTCATGGACTGACATCCAGGTTAGAAGTGAAGAAGTTTCACAAAATATATATAGATGTAGCTGTGCAGGAAGCTCAGCTATACCACAGGTTATTCTATTATACATAAGAAAGGGGGAAGGTATATGAGATTGGAAAACAAGCATTGGAATACAGCAGCTCCAAGTACTTATGGATGTAAATTAACTATTTTAATAGGGCAATTCAATTGAATTTTACATTTATGGCTACTCTTCCATTCAGGGTGTTTGAAGGCAGAGCAACTGAAATGGATTGGCTTGAGAATTCGCACCGGTTGGCAGAATTGGTGAAGAAGGACCCTACCATTGACAAGAGTTACTACTACACAGCGTGGTATGATCCACCTTACCAGCTGTTCCATCGCACCAACGAAATCTGGATGGTAAAGAAGACCGAACAGCATCCGACAACCAACGCTGGAAATGAACTTCCTAAGCCAGAGACCAAAGATGTCCAAAACTAGTTTTAAAGAAACTAACAATATTCGCTGTGTAATGGGCGATTGACTACAGTCAATTTGAAAAAACGCTAATTAGCTACCTATTATTGTATTATTATAGGGATTAATTTCCTAAGAAGTTAAAAATTAGTTTTTACGTCAAAAGATGGAGCTTTTGATTAAAATATAACAGTTTGTAAAATTCATTATTAAATCCATTTGAAAATCTATCAATTTATGCTTTGTTATGTTTGAGTTAAATAATTAGCTCGAGTATGTTAGGAAAATTATTAATACAGATTTATGAAAATATTAACTGGAAATTCCCCGTTTAAAAATATTACAAGATTTTTTATTGAAATGTTCCTTTTATGAACTAAATAATACATTCGATTGTCTGTTTATGTGGAAATATATATTGATAATTTTTATGATATATTTTTATCTTTTTTATCATCGTATAGTTTTACAAGTTAGCATGTGTAATTTTCAAATATCATGTTATTGTCAATGCCAAATGTATTATTTATTTTTGTGTTATTTATTAAAAAACATATGTATGTAGTTTGAAGTTTGGGTTTTGTCAAATAAAGTTATACAAAACTTGTGTCTTGAATTACTAGATCTCAATACAGATCAGTTCCCCTGACTATTTTCAGAAATGAAACAGCATTGGCACTAGTTTACCAATACTATAGTAATGAAAAAATAAAAAATAAAAAAAATAACTGTTCATTTGGCATATTCAAAATAAAGATGATACTACAAACACAAATAAGGAGCAATTAGTGAATTAAATTATAGTATAATATTGAAATGGGTGCACATAATCTTTAAGTTGAGGCACACCAAATTAAATAGATTTTAAAATTCTTCCTTCTCAAAAAATATGAAGCAAAATAGTAAGCTAACATGCAAAGTTGTAAAGTAAAATCCAAAACTCTGAAAACACTTATCTTAAATCCAAGAAATGGTAACTATGGAAACAAACTATTAAGATAGAACTTAAGAGAGAAAACTTAAAATACATATTATATATACATATATATATATTAAGGAGATGGTAGTTAAAGTTTTCTTTTATAACATCCAATGTTTAAAGGTCTTAGTTTTAGTTCCTTCTTTTTCATTTGAAAAGAACATGGAATTTTATATTTAAAAGAAATAACATGTATCCGAATCGAAACGTATATAAGTAAAGCCTTCATTAAAATACGCATTATTTTTTGTTCTTGAAATATGCAACATGTCAAAAGTAGTATAATACAGAAATAGGGAAAAATAAAGAATTCGAGTACTGGAACAAATCGAATACATATTTTTAAGCGATAGCTACGCCTTGTCTTTTTTTCCCCTCCTCTTCTTCTTAACAACAAAACATCTTATTTGCGACCGCCAGTCCCGATTCCAGTTTCCGACCCTATTAATCTCGACGGTTCGCGATAGAAGATAGATTTCAAGAATAAATGTCTTGTAATAAGAATCGGGGCTTATCATTCTTCTGATGAACGACCCGGAGAAGCGTCTAGAACTGCAATTTTATTTCTCCCCAATCTGCGATGATAATTCCAAAAAGAAAAGAAAAAAAAAAGAAGTAGAAACCTTAGATCAGAAGAAGTTGAAACTCTATCAAGAGAAATGAGCGTCGGGGAATCACTTGATCCCGATACCGTTGGAAAAAAGTGGTCCGCAGTCTATCTGTTGTCAAAAAATGGAAACTCCTTTTTTTTTTGGGGGGGGGGGGGGTGAAAGAGGCGTAAGTCCATAGAAATAGCGGATGATTTTTTTAGATTTTCGATTCTGTGTACATGGGCGCCAGCAGAATTATTTGCAGGGGGGTGCAAGATTAGATTTTTATCAAAATCATTAATTTTTTAGAAATTTTAATTAATAGTTATGCATTTTAAATTATACTCTATGAGAATAGTTTGACAAAAATTCATGGTATATATTTTTGAAAGCGCAACCCTGTTAAAAAGAAAAGAAAAAAACCAGTAAAAATATTTAAAAAAAAAAAAAACAAACATTTTTAACGATATTTTATCGTCCAACTAGATCTCTAGGCATTCAACAGACAGTGTTTAGAACGGAGGTTGTGGTTGGTTGTTTTCAGATTATCTGGCGCCGTCAGCAACACGAGGGCTATAATGCGCCGACACATTCGTCATTAGACAAGTCAACATACATTTACAAACACCCATGCCTACGGGGGACTCGGAACCCGCAACCTCGCGGTCTAGAAGCCAGCATGCTAACCACTATACCGTTTGGTCGGCATTTAGAACAGAGGAACACGAAGATGCAAAATTACAGAAGAGTAACATTGTATTTCTTCCAGGTATTGGAAATAATAAAAAAAAAAAAAATAAAAAAAAAAAATGAAATACAAAGGCAGTATTGAGTATGTTTAATTGAATTCTAAAAATAGATTTCAAGATAGTATATCTGATGACTTAAAAAGCAAAATATTTTTCCTAGAATTTTGAGAACTATACAGGAAAGGATTAAACAATAAAATAAATAAATACCGACATAGAAAAGAAACAAACGACTAAATTAATAGAAAAACAAATGCTTATTGTAACATAAAAACTGAAACAGCATATGTGCTTTTCTTTTCATCTTGGAATTTACACATTTATCTCTCAAATTTTTTTTTTTTTTAAATTTTCAAGAGCTAGGGGGTTGCAAGTGCACCTCCTTGCACCCTCCTGGGGAAGCCCATGTCTGTGTAAATGGTAGGTTAGCTAAAGATTTGGTTGGTTTGTTCTTGGATGATAACTTATGGCAATATTAAAAGTGTAAAAGGTCGATATGTGTAGCCCACAAGATTTCCGGATACCGCTTTTTTCATGATCTACTGAACTCATTGAACTTATCTCCATATCACATAAAGGTTTCATGGAAAAAGTGAGAACAAAAACCAGGTTAATTCATCACTCTAAAAATAATTTATTTCTATATCATACATTATTTTAAAAGATATACTTTTATGATATTGCGCTAAAATGTAGGAAGCTAATTTTAATAATTCTGGATGCAGGGTTTCCACTCAAATCACAGAATGAAAATCAATGACTTTTAAGGACATAATTAATGTATTTAAGGACCTTTGAAAATTGGTTCTCAGGCAACAAGTCTATACATACATTTTTAATAAAGTATATTCTACCAAAAAAGTTACAATTTGGTGCATGCGAAATGCAAATATGTCAGATAATTTCGATAAGGTATGAAGAAGTCGCAGTCACGCGGGAATAGCAAGTCTGAGTTGTATTTTTTATAAATTTTGCAGTTGGACACACAACATCCACGAGGATTTGTGTTCAAGGAATTTTAAGTAACTCTAACCATCTTCAAGTACTTTCAAGGCCTTGAAAAAAAAGTAAAAAAATATTAGTCACTTTTAATGACTTTTAATGCCCATGGGAACCCTGGATAATAATTCATGTAAAAAGAGCCTATACCTGTAATCTCATCACTACAAAACTACTTATTCTAATATCATACGATACCTTAAAATGCTTTAAAATAGATAATTTTATGAAATTGCACAAAAGAGTTGCTACACTTACTTGATTCTCGTTTAAGGTAGAGGAATGAATAGTGTCAGTATTTTTACGAATTTCTGTGTATTTGTAAATATTTCGTTGTACTAATTGTGTAAAAAAGAAAAATGTATGTTCATTTCGCATAAGGCAGTGCAAGAGTTCGTCTTTACTTCGCTTTCCTGCAATGCGTCTCTTAATGCTTGAAAACGAGTTTTACAGAGATAATGCTGGAAAACAAGTTTTACAAGGAGAAGGCCATCTAACATTATGGCTAATGGCAATCTCTCCAAGTTGGCGAGATAGAGCCAAATGTCGCCAACCTTGGCGACCATTTGACGACATTTTCGGTCCCCATGTACCTGTATAGAGCATTTTGACTGTGATCTGGAAAATTTTCCAAATTTCTATCGCTTGAAAATTCGCCACCCTATATAAGGCCAAGAGAGAGGGTGATCGAGTTAGTTGAGTTACTGAGTTAGTTGTCTCTCAGCGAACATTCAGAGAGTTCCGGAAGTGAGTCGTTTGTTTTGTCTTTTGCTCTTTTAAGTTGTCTTTTGCTTTGATTTTAGCAGTTGTGTATGTAGTTTTTAACTGCTGTTTGTGCTCCATTATTGTGTAAAGAGCTGCTTTGAGTCTGTTAGAACGGAAAGTTCTGGACTTGTAAAAGAATCTGCGAAGAGTTATATCGGAATAAAATTCTGCAAGTTTTGATCTGCTTTGGCTTGAAGTCTTTAAAACCCATCCACGCAACAGAACGTTTATGAATATTGTGTTTACTTTCTATTTTTATAGGACTTTTTTCTTTAGAACGTTACTAAATATTCTTTTTACGCAATATTTCATATTAGAAAAACACATTTTTATAGATTTTTTGGAGAGGACATTTGCCCCCTCGTAGTTGGCGCCTATAGGCACAAGCACAGGTTCACTTCACTCGCGAACGTCATTAGCGATACATTGGCAGTATTAGACAACATTGGCTGCTGAATTCTTAGATTTTGGCGACAATTTTTTTATTTTCCGCCCGTGGTTCCGGACACGGATGGCCAATGGACAATTCCCGCATTTTATTTTATTCAATTCTAAATGTTTCGAAACGGCCATAAACACAAAAACTTCTGCTCAATCCGCTTTAAAAAAAAAAAAAAAAAAAAAATGTAATCTAAGTTCCCCTGTTAAACGTTGGCGAGATAACAATTCATTCTGCTCGAATTGAATGAGACGTCAAGAGATCCCAAACATCTTGGCTTGAAATGCTGCAGCGGAAACCAGTTTTGCAAGTTTATCGCAAATCGCGCCAACCTGTACTGAATATGGCAAATGTCAACTAAATCAACGCCAACTATTTGGCAGAAACCTCACGATAATAGGATCCATAGAAGGGCAATCACGCATCATAGAAGGATCTCTTGACGTCACATATATTGTTGAGTGTTTTGATCGGACTGGTTTTAGCTCGGTTTTGAGGCATTTTCTTTTTTTAATAGTAAAATAATTTTTTTTTAAAGAATTTTTGTTTAAATATTTGGAATCAAAAAGAAATTCTTCATAAATATAAACTAATTTCACTCGTTTTTAAAAAATGTGAGAATTGTCCATTGCCTGTCCCTCAAAATCTTCAGACTTCACTCCATTGGATTTTTTCCTTTGGGGCTACGTCAATCTAATAAAACAACATCGGTGTTGTTGAAGACCCTTGTGCCTAAGCTGGAACTGCTACTGTGACTATAAAAATGGTACTGGAAACATGGCTGGAACTGAACTACCGACTGGATATCCTTAAGACTACTAAGGATTAGGACAAATTAGGCTATACTTAAGACTACTAAGGATTAGGATAAATTAGGATATACTTAAGACTACTAAGGATTAGGACACAATAGGATATCCTTAGGACTACTAAGAGAGTCCAGATGGAAGTGCAATTTTTTCTAAAAACTTTTGCAAGTTTTGTTATATTTTTAGACTTTCTGTTAAGTACAGCGGCCTCTTCAAATTAGGGCCATTTGATTCGGACCCATATCTGTTTAAAGCATGGAAAAAAGACTTTTGAAGAAAAGAAGGGGAAAAAAAAATTCTAAGAAAAGTTCTCAGCTTTAATCACAAACTAAACCTTATCTAGACGGATTTGAAAGAAGTTTTAAAACAAAAAGAAAACAATCCATTGTAGCTTTATATACCTGTTTTACAGTTGTTATCCTTAAAGCGTCTAGCAAAAAATTTAAACTTATTGTTTTTTATTATATACATTACTTTTTACTTTCAATTACAAAAATGTTAACATAGAGTAATGCAAGTATTATTTTCTGTCATTTTTTTTTTTTTTTTCTATTTTTTTGCATTGCTCCACGTTTTGACATCCTGATTTCGAAATAGTGGTCTAGAAAAAATATCTGTCTGTCAATGTGTCTGTGACTGTGTGTACATGGTCAGCATAACTCCCGATTGAATTGACCTACAATGTTCAAATTTGGTGTCCAGGTTAGTGGTGGCCATATAACATGTCATTAAGGTTTTCGTCAATTTTGCGCATGAGCTAAACATGAAAAAAAAAAAAAAAAAAAAAAAAAAACACGAGATCATGAAAAAAATCTGTTTTACAGCAATTGCTAAAAAACGTCTCTAACGGTTTGGATCAAAATTTCTATGGTAATGCCTTGTAAAGTGTTTTAAATATCCCCATCTCCGGAATTCAAGTAAAAAATCTATGAAAGTGGAAAAGGTGAGAAACGAGTGTTTTTAACGTAGAGTTAGTTCTCTTCCCTTGAGTATCGTTCATCAAAGCCCGTTTTTCTCCTCTACTCTGTTTCAAATACAAGAAAGGATAACGTAAAAATTAAATAAAAAGTATATCGTCCATTTTGACTTCAATTTTTTTTTTTTTTTTTTTTTTTGCCATGTAAGAATTATAGCTAAAAATATCGCCAAACTGACCATTTTTATCAAACGAATGAAGATATGAAAATGGTAATAATAGTATTCCACGCCAAATTTTAATGTAGTGGCCAGTAGTATAGTGTAATTGAAAGTTATGCGATGTTCAACACCCCTAGTTTATAAATATATTTGTATAGATCTAAGGGTTTTTATGAGTCCATACTTCTGATAGGGTGAAGTACACATCTTAGAACCTAGAACTGACTCATCATCAAAGAATTACCTCACAGTTTACAAGTTACGATAAATGATGGATTAATATTTCAGGTCTCCTTTGACAAAAATAAGTTCCTTTGTACACTTATAGGCTACAGTTTATTTATATGATTGTAAATGAAATACTAAAATAAAATGAAACACTTTTGGAGAAAAAAGTAAACCTATATACTTACGAATTTTAAAACTAGCATTGCCATTTGAATTAAAAATTAAGTTCTTTGTTTAAAGATTACAAATTTGTTGTATAGCAAGCAATTTATTTTCAATTATGAATATCTAATTAATACAATAACAAAAATTATAATAGTGTTAAAGCGATTTTTAAAACGGTTTTCTAAATCGTTTGCACATGTTTCATTCACACAGTACATAAATTCACGCACAAACGTTGACAATGCCATTTGCTATCTTTTAACCAGTAATGTGGCGGTGAAAAAAAAAGATATAAGCAATTAATTGCTGTACAAATTGTTTTATGTGCACAAAATTCAACCATAAAAGAACTAAATCTGAATTACTGAATGAAGGACAATCGAATAATTGAAAACTCAATTGTTAAACAGTGTCTGCGAAAGACAAAATTTATTAATGCATACAATCCGAATGAATCAGTTTCGTTTTTTATAACTGAAATTGCTGAAATAATTAATTATAATTCTCTAATGAATTATATATAATGAATTATATATAACAGAATTGCAATTAATTATAAATAAGGAATTATAATTCTATTCTCGTGCTTTTGGCTTTTGTAAAGGATCCACCATAAAAAAAAACTGCAATGATAGTTCTAACTTACAGACTTTTTCTTCATTGAAACCATTTTAGTATTTTATGACGTAAAATAAAAGTAAAAGTTTGTAGATACAGAGAAATTTCACTCATAATTCAAATCGTTCCAAAGAAATGAAGGTTTTGTGCTTTCTGTAAAATTTCAAAAATACGAAGCTAGTCTTTGTGAGCGGTTCAGTTAAATTTGTATGATGTTCTTTTGATTCAGAGAGTTTTTCTTTCGTTATACGCTAAAATTATTTCTTTTTTTTCTTCAGATTCAAACTATATATTTTTGGTAGTTTTGTTAGTAACAATTTGTTTGCTGTTAATTCTTATTAAAACATGAAATTGAGATCATAAACATTAATTTTTGGTACTCCATAAAACGTGCTTTAGTTCATTTATGATAATTAGAAAATTTAACTTTTTCTTTGTAAGGTGTCAAAAATAAAATCTTCAACTCCACAAAAACATTCAAACTATATATTTTCATATATTTACAAACTATATATTTACTATGTATTTATATATATTACAATAAATATATTTATAAATATTTGCTTTGACCATATATTTGGCTTAACACAATTCTCTTCTGTTCGATTATATTAAAAACTGAGGGACGCAAGTGTGAAGGGTTATTTGAAAAGCTGGCACTTAACGAATATTTGAGAAAATAAAGGTTTTCAATAGAAATGCAATGAATATTATCTTTTTACCTCATAAATATACATATATTTTTCAGCAAATGGCGTTATAGGTATTCGTGTGCAAAACCACATTGAGTAATTTTTTTAGGTTGCAGAGACCAAACCATTTTAAATCTATATCACTTTTAGTTGATAAAATGTTTTTTTTTTTCTTTCCTATGTGGTACTTTTTTTTTCTCTCTGAGCATTATCAAATGTTCTTGAATTATTGTTTTTTAAAGTTATTTTTTATTTTGGGTCATCAATAAATTTAATAGATGTTTGGACAGTTAATTTTTAATTATGTTTCCTTGAAAGATCTTAACAAAACCATAAAATTTTTACAAATAACGTTTACAATGTCAAGGGAATAACACGTTTTATGTTTAAAAGCAGGGATTAATACGTTATAAAGAATTGTAATATTTAACTATAACTTTCTAATCAGTACCATATTAAGGACTATTTACATACTAGCTGCGGGATCCTGCGTTGCGGAAACTCTTTCATGTATATGCACTGCGTTGCGTAATGATATAACCACCATGTATTTTCAAACTAGCATATTAATAATTGAAAAAAATTATTGATATTAACGTTTTTATTGAAAACATACAAAATATCAATGCAAATAACAAAATAAAAACATAATAGATGTTTATATTTTCATGTAATGAAATAGAAAAATACAAATATTACGTTGCAAAATGATAGAACCAGTCACAATTAGAACCTTGTAAATTAACCCTTTTGTGTAATTAGTAGAAGAAGCTGGCCAGTTGATTACCTGTACTCCGTTATCCAGGAAACATTCCGTAGACGATTTGGCAACATGATTACTTGTGTTGTCCTGTTGGAATTTCCAAAATGGACACCCAATTTTTTCTCCAAACCTCAGCAATGGTCTTCCAACATGCCTTGGTAATCCTCTGATTTCATTCGACAGTGGGGAATGCAAAATTTGTTAACCCGGCACTTCTAAATCAATCCAAATCATAATCCGATCCTCCCTCACACTGTTTCTTAGAGAAAATGCTTTCTTCATTTCCCGAGATGCCTCCTATAGTACTGCCAGAGATATAATAATTTTTTTTTTCATCACTGAAGACTACTTGAAGGCATTGTTCCTTCCAAGTCATATATTCTTTACTTCATTGCATTCTTTTTAGCTTGTGAAGCTCTGTAAGTCTCGGCTGTGTTTTCTTCTTCTTGTTCACAAGATGTTCGTTGCTCCTAACTACTCTTGGTAAAGCAGACTTGTGAACGTTGATGATGGGGTCTTGTGATAGTCTGGTCAATGCTTCACCGACTTTTACTTTCTTTACAATTAATCTTTCCTGCCATGTTGTTAGCTTTCGAGGACATCCAAGTGTTTTCTGCTTCCCTTCCAAGATGGAGAAAATTATTAACCACTTGAAGTGAACGTCCTATTTGCCTTGCTATATTCCATGACGACAATTCTGCTTTGTTCAAAGCTGAAATTTGCTTCTTTTCAAATTCTAATAATGGTTTTTTCCTACCCGTACATAATGACACCTTTTCAAATCAATTAACTAGACCTATACACAATAAAAGCTAAGTAAGATTATTTTAACTTGACCAAACCAAGCTTTTATTTACGTGTTTGTTAAAATCCAACTGCGTATGCTTCTCTGGAACCGATTATACCACTCAAAAGTAGGGGTGGTGCTATCATTTTGCAACAACAAATTTCCATTTTTTTTAACATTTGCTTATTAAACCAATCTCAAAACTCCTAACAGCTTGATAACACGCATGCTACTTAAATACATTATTATGATTTTAGGAATTATTATAAACTCATTCAGAAATATATTATAAAGTTTTTACATGGAATAAACAAAGTGGTTCTATCATTATGCAACGCGGTGTCAGGGCCGACGCTAAGGGGGTGGCAAGCAGGGCCCCTGCCCCAGGCGGCAACCTTAGGAGGCGGCAAATGGGTTCTAAAATTAACTAGTTTATGAAGAGAATGATTAAACTAAGATTCATTTGAATACTTAAGAAAAATTAATAGGTAGAATTTTAATAAAATTTGATTTTAATATCTTTTATCAACTTTTAAGTATAGGTACCCACTCACTTCAAAAATCCTCAAGCGTGAAAAAGTTGAGGTATGTAGTTTTTAAATAAAAACACGTTTTGAAAGATGAGTAAAGTTTTCGTGTATTAAAGACCAAATCCAAAACCGAACCAAAAATACAGAGCAATATAGATTAAAAAATTTATCATATTTTTATCATGAAACATCAAAATATTTCAAGGAAACCGCTCACAAGCATAACAAACTCCTGCTTAAAAATGTATAAAATAAAAAAATGACCTTTTTTTATTATTATTTAAATAAATAGACACACCCATACCAAAGTGCTACAATTTTTTTTTTTTTTTTTTAAATTTAAATTTAGTGCCAACATTATTAATCAAGAAATTTGTATTCTGACAAATCATAATTTCAACTTTTTTGCTCACGTTTTATTTTACTACTAAGCCAGGGAAGGGTTCTGGTTATCTCTTTTAATTTTTGTTATGATGGGGCGGCATTTTAACTTTTTGCGCGGGGCGGTGAAACTGCTAGCGCCCTCTCTGGCGGTGTATATCCTAATTTTTAATGATTCGCTAACCGTTCTCGTAATAAGGGGCTTGTTACGCAAAACCATAGTTAAAATTTTTAACCTCCCCCCCCCCCCACCCCATTCTTGCTGCTTTGAGAAACAAAATAAAATTTCATGGAAAATATTTATTCCTCTTCTATGAGAAAAAACAAACAAAATCGTTTTTTTTATCCTGTTTATACATTTACTCACTACAAGAAACAAAAATGATTTTCAATTTAATATAATCTCCTTCATTAAAAAAAAATCACTGTTAGTACAAAGATTTTAGAAACCAAGTCTTTATAAAGCTGCCAATTGGCGGAAGTTTTTGGAACTGGCGTCGTTAGATAAAAACTTGATAAAAATACTAATTAAAATTTTAGCAGTAAGGCTGTCAGAACTAAATTAGTCATCGAATACTACTTACGTTTAAAATTCAGAATTTTCTGGAAGGTAGTTTTTTTTTTTTTTTTTTTTTTTTTTTTTTTTTTTTTTTTTTTTTTTTTTAGACTAACAGACATACAAAAAGATTCTTTGTCTTCTTAGTATAAATGTATAATCAGTATTATTTTCCTTAAAAAATGTTTAATATTTCAGAAAATTAAGAAATACAAATTAACCCAGAACCGTGTATAAAAGAGAGCTGGATTAAACTGAATTACTTTTAAGTCTCAAGAAAGATTTCCTACTTTTTAATAAATAATTCCACTATCATTTTGGAACAGCTCAACATTTTGAATGATTTATACCAGTTTTACCAAAAGAGACGGGGTTCATATTTCAGGTCTATGAAAAAGTCAAAAGGAAACACAAGAAGCGTTTTTTATTTTTTATCTTTTGTGCAGCTGCCAAGTAAGAGGACAAAAAACAACAGAAAATAACCAAAGAATAAGAAATTGCAGACTTCTGAGTTTTAACAAAAATATTACTTTTACATGGCAGCAGGTGGCCTTATGAGAATAAAAAACTATTTATCTTTTGTCTGCTGCCTTTTCTTTTATTTTCTATCGAATCATTTTTGATCAAAAGCAATGTACAGCAAATAAGATTCTTTCAAATTTATGATAAATGGCTTTTAGATGGGTTCACAACCATTCAAAGGAATTGTAAACTATGTATTAGGAGGCGAAATAAGAATGCATTTCTGAGGGATTGGAGAAAAGGTGTTTCCTTTAAACTGCAACTGTTATTTTAAGTATTATTGTTCTAACATTTTCCAAACATAAAAAAGGTTAAAGCCTAATGGGTATTACGATTCAACTTCTGACATTTAGGAAATTATGCAACCTTTATAAATATACATGCTTGATCGTAATAAAAATATTCCAAATTGAATTTCTCGGAGTTTCGCATCGTAAAATATACGTTTTTCGGTTTTGATTTAAATTACCCTACTTAACAAAGGGTAATTTAAAGTAAGAAATTATCGTAATTATTTAAGAAAAGTACTAAAATAATTGTTCTCAAAATGGCTCAATAAAAAAAGCACCTCTGACCTTGTTCGTTGCCAGATGAGATTCAAAGAAGTTCATGCGAGGAAATAGATCTTATTCGAAACGTTATTAGGTTTGGGATTGCACAGAATGGCAACACCTGTAACGTGCTTAGTACCAATCGCAACAAAACTTAGAAAATATACTCAAATGTTCATATTCTATTACCCAATCACAATGCGTGTTTCATTTTGTCACGCTCTAATGAATTGAATGTGACGTCACCACACATAGCTGATTTTCTTCACCTGCAAACCTACTAAATGAAGTTCACTTATTTTTATTAAAAAATCAGGTAAATCCCTTTCTTATTTTATATTAGCTGCATGCCCGTGCTTCGCTACGGAATTTTAACGTATGCAATATTTTAGCTAGCTATGTGGCCTCGCGTTGCAGAAATCTGTCATTCGTATACAAGTCCCAGTTTTTGGCACTTCGCTCGCAGTAAGGTTCATCGCTACGCAAAATCGGGCTGGCTTCGTCCGCTGAAAAGTTCATTGAACATAAACACCGGCTTACTTCACTCATTGAAAGATTCATTGCCATGCAAGCAAAGGCTTGCTTCGCTCGCTGAAAAGTTCCTTGCTGCGTAAACATAAGTTCGCTTCACTCACTAAAATTTAATTGCTACGTAAAGTCTTGTATTGGAAGCCTCTCCCTTGTCGAGAAAAAAAATCTTTGTTAATACAATAATACAACACTCCTTTAAGATTATTTTAACACGTGTTTGTGGAAAGCAAAATTAGAGGCCAAAACTATACTTATGTTGAAACTTTCAAAGCTCTAAGCCTACTAAAAGTCGCTTTTTGTTAAAAATTCATTAAAAAAATTCATTAAAAAACAAATTAAAATTTTAACATTCTTTTGACCATTCCAATTAGAAGGACAAAACTGCTTGTGTTGAAAATTCCAGAACTGTAGCCCGATTACAAATCGTTTTGTAAAATATTTGTTAATTAATTAAAAAAAGTTAAAAAACAAATAAAATTTTAAAATTAAGTTTTGCAAAAATCCAATTAGAAGGCCACAACTACTTATGTTGAAAATTTCAAAGCTGTAGCCCTATTTGAAATAATTTTTTAAAAATATATATTAATTAATTAAAAAAATTTATTAATGACAAATTAACAAATATTAAAAATTCTGTTTTTCTAAAGTTCAATTAGAAGGCCAAAACTACTTAGGTTGAAAATTTCAGAACTGTAGCCCTATTAGAAGTCGTTTTGTAAATTTTCTTTTAATTAATTAAGAAAATTAATAAAAAAAACTAATCAAAATTTTAAAATTCTGTTTTTCAAAACTACAATTTGAAGGCTAAAACTACTTATGAGGAAAATTTCGGAGATGTATCTCTGTTTGAAGTTGCTTTGTAAAAAAAAAAATTAATTAAAAAAGAACTAATTAAAATTTTAACATTCTGTTTAACATTTATGCAATTAGAAGACCAAAACTATTTATGCTGAAAATTTCAGAGCTCTACTTCAATTTTAAGTAGGTTTCTATAGATTTACAGACAGACGGACAGACAGACAGACAGACACACATCTTGTTTTATTATTATAAATATTATCTGTTTATTGATATGATTTAAAAATTTTTTTTTTTTTATATTGTTTCCACATATTTATTTCCCAAATAACGACGGAAATGTAAATTTTAAAACTTGTATCCCATAATGTGGAGAATATCTTTCTAAATAGCTGTGCAAAAATTTATACTTGTACCTTTGATAAATAAAAAGTTATATTTTCTAAACCATCTTACACTATCAAAGCTGAAAACTGTTTTTCTCAGTTCCTTTATTTTTCAATTTGAGTATTGTATAAATCCCTAAAGCTTTTTTCTAAATTTTGTTAGGATTGGGAAATTTTTTATAGAGTATTTATATACATCTGATGAACAAAAGTTAGTATGTAATAAGGTGTGCTATGTTTATTTTATTTATTACTTTTTTTAATTAAAAAGTTGAAAACTTGAAAAAAAAAAAATTTTTATTTCTGCTGTTTTTAGTGCAAAAACATATAAAACCTTTTCCATAGCTATCATCTTCAAATCCATACTAACTATTGTTAACAATTATAATACGGATATATATTGTGAAAATTTCATGAAAAAATATTTAAAATTGTGATAGGAGTAGCATTTTGTAAAAAGTTAGAAAAAACTTAAAAAAATTAATTAATCAAAAATTCTTTATTCAAAATATTTTTGTAGGTTAAATTATGTTTACTTACCATCAACACAATGCAAAATTACTATAGTTTAAATTTTAGTGGTGCAATTTCTGAAAATAATTTTTTGGGTATGCTCCCTTAAAAAGACCATAATTAGAAATCAGTGAGCATTTGAATTTCAATAAGACTTACTGCTATGGATGTTTTGACATTGGAAAATTACTTTAAATCCATGAATTTTTAAACACCGATTCCACACCAAAAAATAGTGCTGTATACAAATTTTCTCTCCCTAAATCATAAAATGGAATGAACAAATACTGAGGATTCTTACACTTTTTACGAACAATTTCGTTAAAGGATTAAAAATGTAAATATATCCAGGTAGAAAATTCCTGGCTAAAGCGTATTATTTCAAATGAAAACTATTATCGGATACTTTCAAATTTATTCTTCTTTCAAAATGGTATATGTAAACATGTTATGGATCAAATTATACGTTTCTGCATTTTCCGATTAGAAATATTCTTATGCCGTAATTAAACTTTAGCATAAAAATTACTGAATTCAAAATAAGAAATATTATTAAATAGAAAAGAAAAACTCCTAAATCAGTACTTTTAAATGGAAAAGAGACTTATAAATAAAATATTTTAGTGTTATTAGTAATGCAGGCAATACAATATAAAATTATGTTTACCATATATAAAAGCTCAAATTCTCTATAAGTAGGTTATAATTCGAGCCACTTGATTTAAATAAAGAATTAATAAATGAAACTTAATTTGAAGCAATTTATTTACAAAGTGGCATATATACTCTTTGTAATTTGTGAGCTTATGTGGAGAATTATTTAAATTTGACTACGCTTATTTGAAACTTAATTTATTTCGTTATGACGGTCGTTACATCATAATTAAAAATTCTACAAAACAAAAACATCGCATATATCAATTCATTCATTTGGAATTAAACCTACTTAAAAAGTGTCTTGCAATGTATGCCATAGGCATTTGAACATTTTAAGAATTATATTGGCTCCACAGCTAAGTAAGGGGATGTAAATTAAACTTTGGCTGTCACATGGTAATATGACACTGTGTTTTCAATCACTGGTAGCATATGTTCATTAAAGTACATGGTTTGTTACTAGCACGAAATTAGGAAAATGTCAAATAAAATATGAAACCAGATAAAACTGATAAAACGGTGTATTTAAAATGTATTTATGCCGCATTTTAATTTTTGTTCTTTTGTTTATGCTGTTTTTATTAATAAATTTACTTTTAGATTTGTGAATTACATTTCACAAAGAGGAATTTCTACCACACAACCTCTGTATATGACCCGGAAACTGATGCTCTTATTAAAAAATTAAACGTCCAGGATCCGATGCAGTTTCATCCATATTTGTGGATTTTCCTGGATATTTTTATCCTGAGACAATTATGGATAAAGTGCCACAAGAAAAAAAAAAATCCGACAGAGAGACAACGCTCGATTTCAAAATGTTTACAAAAGTACATATTCAATAAAGATGTAAAAAACTGTTTATGTATTTATTAAAGAATGTATTTCGTAGTTGTTTTTAAATATTACATTACAAATAATCCTAGCTTAAAAAAAAAAAAAAAAAAAAAAAAAAAAAAAAAGCAGCAGTTGATTATTCTGTACCAAATCTTAGGGAACTAAGTTGCCCTAAAAATATTTCCCTCTTTAATAAAAAGCATTAAATTAAAAAACAAAAATTGTACAAAAATGTTAAGGACAGAACTTAAAGTACCATTCAAATTTGTGACTCACTTATGAATAGTGGGAATTTTCTGTGTTCTATAAAATTATTTCGTTTCAACTGAGATGCATGACGTCACGATTTAGTGCCCAGGGTTTGAGAATTAAGTTGGTGCAAGAGTTGCTGCCTTCACCCAAAACTAAACACAGTTAAAATGCAGACATTTAAAAAAAAATAAACATTGGCCATTGAAGTAACAGATGGCCAACCAAACTGTATAGTGGTTAGCGTACTAGCTTCTAGACCGCGAGGTTGCGGGTTCGAGTCCCGTGTTAGGCATGGGTGTTTGTAAATGTATGTTGGCTTGTCTAATGACGAATGTTTCGGCGCATTACAGCCCTCGTGTTGCTGACGGCGCCAGATAATCTGAAAGCAACCAACAAGAAGTAACAGATGATTAAAATAGGATTAATGCACAAATGTTATATCCTCCTGAGACCCACAACTGTTGGAAACACGATTTCAAGTTATATTTATGTATATTATTCTTTTGGGTCTATGTAACTTACTTTTAAAGTTAAAAACTGATCCATGCACTTTAAGTACACTTGGATAAAAATAACTATCTCCTTAAACTTGGAAAAATTCTGAAATTTAATTGTTCAGATGTGAAATTTAATCATGAAAGGCTGCAAAACAATTTCGCAAGGACGTGATATATAAAAATACTTTACAGTTAGTGCAAAAAAAATTTATTCGAGCTGAACATGGGCGCTCCCAGGAATATTTGCAGGGGGGTGCAGACCCATTTCACTGGGTGCTAGACAACTTTTCATAGTTCATATATGACAATGTTCATATATGATAAATTACTGAATCATTTTTTCCCCTTAATTTTAATCCTTTTCCCCCCTTAATTTTAATAATTTTTTTCCCTTAATTTTAATCATTTATATTTTTCATTCATTTTAATAATAATCCCTTACCTTTTAATTGCTTACAAACTATTTTTTTTAAAATTAAAATGAATACTATTTAAAAACTTGAAAACTAAAACTCACAGAATGAATTTCCTGCAATTAGTTCAAATGCTATCTATATACTTCTATAATTTTAATAAAAACTAAGGAACATTTTTCAATAGGAATGAATAAAAGAGCAACACAAGCCCCAAAACTTGATTAAAAGTATGTAATTAAATTTAGTTTTGGCTAAATTATTATTAACTTTATCGGAACATTTTTCAAAGAAAAACTTTTTACCTGCATATCCTATATAAGTATAAAAAAAACCATTTCAATCTTAATACGACATTATTTCGTAAAACCGTTTCAAAATAAATAGGAAAAAGAAAAATATCCGATTTTAAGAAAATGAAAAATTTCGTAAGTTCGCTGAAAAATGTGATTTCTGGACCGTAAAGATAAAAAATATATTTTTGCATAAAGTGGGTTCGCGATCTCTCAATGATGGATGATATCATTTGATGACAAAAAATGTGTTTTTAATGCTCTTCTTCATAATAAAACATAATTTCTTACGAAAGAATACCGGCGATGTGTGAAAGCCCAAATGATGTCGCTTTTCGGGGTTGAATAATTATGATAGATAAGGGCAATTATTTTTAAAATATTGGACACGGATCGCTAGTCGTGTGATCAATCGCGAAAGATGAAGTTTCACTTGAGTGTCAAATAATTACGTGATATATTTTTTTTATTATTAATTCAATGAAAGTACTCACCTATTACTAATTAAACTTATCGGTAAGTCACGTAATTTAAAAAGAAATTCTTTAAATTGCATAAAGAAAAGGAAATCAGATGAATTGAAATTTCATCAAATAAAGTAATGAAGCTATACTTGAATAATTCGATTTTTTAATTCGTCAATTTTTAAATATGCCAATACTTTTTCAATTTTGAATAGCTGGAAATTGAGAAATAGTGATAAAATAATACATTCTTATTATTATTAGATTATCGGGTTGAGGTGATATAATAGTGTTTCTATGAGACATTAGTGTTGAACCATTCCTTTAAGTTCAAGAAGTTTAAGTTAGTTAAATAACGAACTTTTTTCTCTTTTTGCCTAAAAACTTTTCCCTCTTTTTCATTGTTTGTCAAATTGCTGAGTTACTTTCCACAAACAGATTATAAACTAACTCGTCAGAAGTAATATGCGTAGTCTTCTTGCATTTCCAATGTAAACTTTCAAATGTGTTTTTTTTTTTGTTCTTTTTTTTTCTTTTCTCTCTCATTGTTTAGTCTTTTGCTTGAATGGCTACAGTAAAAAATTCCCCTATTGTTGAATTTCGCTAGATAAGAGTCAGTTTCAAAACATTTGGGAGACATATTTTAAAAATGTTTTTAAATTATCTAACTGACTTGTTTCAGAAGAAATTGTGCATATTGAGCTAAACAGATTATTAAATGTGCTAAGAGTATGCTTATAAATGGTGTGAATTTTTTTTATCTTGACGGTAGTGAGGGAGGAGGGGGGGGGGGCGGCTTAAGGGATAGAAAACACTCATGTTTCACATACAATTTAAAATTCAATAAAAATAATTTATTTTGAATTTTTTTATTTCTGTTATTTCAATGTCGATTCTCAGAGTTTTTATTCTACTCAAATCAGTAATCCTAACATGAGATATAAGAGGTGTCTATTTATATGTATCGCTCACCAAGCATAACATATATCAGGAAAAAAGTACCCCATACTTCGCAATTGTTTCTCAATCATTATATACCTTAGTTTTAAAAAAGACTAACCCCTTTACAAAATTAATTAAAAAAAAAAAATACGACGATTATAGAAATGTACCATCTGCTGCATTCTACTTGGGAAGCCACGGAATTGTAACCTTTAATTTCCAAAAATAGTTTTAAAGTTCACCAATAGATAGCGCTGTAGAATTAAAAAAATGTCCAAAAGCTACAAAACGCTATTTTGATCAATGGCGATGTGTCGTTGGAAATTATGAATATTTCGAGAACATCGTTTTGCAGATTGTGCAACATGTTTAGACCTTTTTTATTTAGTTAACATCGTCATCTGATGGTGAATTTTGTAACTATTTTTAAAAATTGATGGGATAAAATTCTTTAGTTTATCTTGAAGAAGACAACAAACGATACATTTCTTATGTCTTCCGTTTTTCTTTTTTTTTTAAATTCATTTTCCTAATGTTTAATTTTTCTTTGAGACACCCTGTACTCAATATAATACCAAGATATTTTATTTATACAAAACAACCATTTTCTTCATGATATAATTGCAAAATATACTTTAAATGTGCAATATTTGTTTCGCCAAACGGACTTATCATCGACCTCAATGAATTGAAAATCACATATATTTTTAATTTACCTATTTCTATAAGAATTAATAATACAGACTTATTTTCGAAACCATTTCCATGATTATCATTAAGAGCACAAACCTAATTCGAATATGTTTAATTGATGAATAAGTGCGTGTTTGGCAACATGAAAATTTCAGATTCTTCAATCTCTTTGTTCTTGAGCGTGAAATGAAACACAAAGCGGAAAAATGAATATTTTAATAGGGATGGGTGTAAGGAGAATACACAAATGTGTAACAGTAAATAATTTATTTCTGTAAAGATTTTTTTTCGGAACAATGAATTTGGTCATGAGTGCAGTTTGTATTCATCAGTATAAGAAATCAGTGAGAGAAAGCTTTTTATTTTGTAATAGAAATTTTCAATGTATGGCATATACTACAATACGAATCGGTACTTTAAAATTATTTTATTAAGTTCAAGGTTTGTTTTCATCTTATTAGAAATATCTTTAATGTTGAGAGTAACCCACTGTCGGTGCTATCAGATATGTTACCATCTATTCAATCGTGTTAAAAATAATGCAGTGCCTGTAATTTTAACAAATTAAAAGTATGGTTTAATTATTTGTTTGTATGAATTTACATCTTAACAAAGGTAACAAGTTTTGCTTTCATTAATTGTTTGTATTTGGTGAATATTTGTAGATATGTTTAAATTAGCATTTTCCTTTTCAATTCCAGAGCAATCAGTCGTTGCTAACTACATTTTAAAAGCATATTTGCAATAAAAATATGTCTTTGCAATTTACCAAGTTTTATTTTAACTTTACAGTGTTATTGAAACTGGAAGAATTATTAAAAACATTATTTTTAGTAATTACATTATTAGATTTACTACTATATATTATTTATTATGTTTTTTGGAAGAGTGGTCATATATTAACAAAATTTAAATAAAATGCGTTTTTAAATCTTCCTATGCATGCCTTGAATTAAATAGCTAAAGATTAATTTTTGATGAGATGTTTTTTAAATTTGTGAAAATTAAAAGTGGATATATTATTTATATACTTTATTAAAATGTACTCAATGGTAATAGTAATGTTTTACATATTTTAATAAAATTATTAGTTTTAATGCAACACATTTATATCAGCAATCATAGATTACAGAAGACAATACAGTATCATAGGTACAAATGTTAATTTTTTTTAAATTAAAAGTATAAAGAGAAAGGATTTTCTATATTTGCATTTTATATTATCATGGTAGCATACATGCTACTATTAAAAGTATTTATAATAGTTATTTATTATCAATACAAAATTTAATATAGGTAACCCGGTAGTAAAATTGGTATCGTATTACTACTATAATGTATTTTGCAAATAAAAATCTTCTTTTTATTGAGTATTAATAAATTAATATAACTTGTAAAATTTATTTTTAACTAGCTCGAGTTTCTAGCTAGTTTCACGAGGGGAGTGTTATAGTTGTATCAGGCTCGAAACAACCAGATCGCGACGTCACAGCGCAAACCCATCAGAAATCACAACTTAGGTAAGACTGCATACGAAGATGGATGAAGAAGCATCAAAGCTGGAATATTTACAATGCCTAACTAGATAATCTATTCTAAATTAGATATAAGAATAAATTTAAAATTATTATACTTTTAGGGAATAAATTTTAAAAATTAATTTGTGCAAAATTAATTTATTCAAAATCTTGTTGTTTCAAAAATGATTAATGGTTACACTGGAATACTTTCAGTTTAATTTTTCTTAAAAACTAAAATACAAAAACTTATTATTTAAAAAAAAAATATTTAAATAATCTTGTACTCCAATAAATAATCTTTTATTTAAAACCAGAAATTCCTTTACGAAGAAATTGAACATTTACCCACAAATTCTTCCCTTTAAGAGACTAATAATATAAAATTATCTTTAATATTTGAGAAACTTCTGTTATCTAGATTTAAAGCAAAACATAGTTTATATAATTTAGTAACTTAATTTTAAAGTAGGTTAATTAATATATATATATATATATATATATATATATATATATATATTATTTTGGAAAGCTTCAAGTTTAGCATTAACATACATTTAAAAAATTATGTTAAAATTCATAATGACAAAGTGAAATCTCAAAGTATGAAAGAAAACTATCCACTCTTTCTGTATGATTATATATATATATATATATATATATATATATATATATATATATATATATATATATATATATATATATATATATATATATATATATATATATATATATATATATATATATATATATATATATATATGAATTTTAACATAATTTTTTAAATGTATGTTAATGCTAAACTTGAAGCTTTCCAAAATAATTGTATTAGAAGATTCCTTAAAACCTTTTGGCTGTTAAAATTATTAACGAAACAATTTTAGAAAGGGCAGACATTACTTCAATCATAGAAGAAATCGGTAAGAGAAGGTGGCGATGGACGGGTCAGGTATTAAGTATGTAAAAAGAGATTCTAACACGCGTTTCTCTCTCTTGGGATCCTGGCAAAAGATCGGAAGGTATGGAGAGGTAGGCTGGAAACCTTAACAGTGTGAAGAGCCTAATTAAGTAAATAAGTAATGGTCACTGACAAACTGACATCTCAAATTTTCATCTTCGTTCCACAATCACATTGTCGATCAGGAATGTCAAGAAGAAGATCCATCTTTTTCAAAACTAGTTACTTCAAATGTTGTTTCTGATTTTTGAATTTAAAAAAATTTTCTTCATGTTCAACTCCGATAACTTTTTGAAATTTCTAGAAAATATGAATAAAAACTAACCAGTATTCTTCAACATTTCTAATACTTTTAGAATATGCGAATACAAATCACCATGCGTTTGGTTTCTTATAGGAAAATTTGTTATTTAGTATTCGGTACTTATACTATCATTATACATACATAGAAATTTATAGTACAGAATCACACCTTATTCTACAAGCCAACATTTAAGTGGAGTGAGGGCTTAAACTTGTGATCCTCAGGACAAATGTAAATTTTAACTCTAGCTGCTTGACAAACACTAACATACAATGTCAACAATCAGTACTGTTTTTGTATGGTTCAACGAAGTATTTAGTCAAACGTTGCTTAAACGGTAAAGAAGATAAGTATCCATAGAAATATCTCAAAACAATCCTTGGTACAGATGTAGTATAGGACATTTTTTGGCGCAGTTTTATTTGGCATTTTTTTTCTTCAAATAAATGTTGTTTCTGGTGACGGATTTTATTTTAAGTTATATTTTAATTCAGTTAATTATTTATATTTTAATCTTTTGTCAGTTACTGTGTTTTTAATTTTGGCGAATTTTCTAAACGCCAAAAAAAAAAAAAAAAAAAAAAAAAATGCTAAATGTCCTACACCACATCTATTTTCAATCCTTACAAAAAATACACTTACATCAAGAATGTCATGAACAAAATTACCCCAAAACTAGGTTATATTCCTCAGTTCAAATATTGAAAATCATTAATAAATTGCTACCTAATAAAATCTGACAGGAAAATAGCTTAGGCTTAATACGTACATATTTAATGCAGTATACATTAAAGATTTCAAAGACCATTTTTTAGAAATGGCTTTTGAAATAGAATTCAACCTAATCGCATTTGGTGCGTTATACTTTTATATTAACATTTTGAAAAAAATTTACTCACCGAAAATATTGTAAATAGTAATTAAAATCCTTAAGAAAAGAAAAAAAAAAAAAAAAAAACCTTTACAAATACAAATGAACCATTTACAAATTAACAGAATATCAACATAAAATTTCATGGCTTTTTGCTGTGACGTCAAACTCGTTTAAAATTTCAGGATTATGGCCTTGTAGACTAGCAAGTAGACTTGAATATCTAGCAAGATACTTGGTTTTTCGCGCACGGCCTCGACTAGCTGAATACCCGTGCTTCGCTACGAAATTTTACCATGTGCATTTTAACAATCAAAAGGCATTCATGCATTCCACATCTTGGATGTTCGATCCTGTTTCGACCTCTGAAAATCGAACTTTTGTTTAAAATTTTATAATTCTGACTATTGAAATTAAGTTATAGGGATATTCTTAACATACGCTCCGTTTTGATCCCATTTCAACTCTTTAAAATTAATTAATCGGGATCGAAAGAGCTTACTTTTTCTATATTCTTC
The DNA here is from genome assembly GCA_963978545.1 of Linyphia triangularis. NCBI lineage: Eukaryota > Metazoa > Arthropoda > Arachnida > Araneae > Linyphiidae > Linyphia > Linyphia triangularis. Next base: position 95,008,996 of record OZ021723.1, on the reverse strand, counting down.
GCTTTGCTGATATTTGTACCAAATTATATACATGTGACTACATTGGAAGTAGAACTGGTTTGGAACGTTAAGATCCCTTTCGAACTCTTTAAAATCAGTTAAACGATATTGGAATAGCTTAGTTTATTGGCAGATGTATCAAATTGCAGAATTCTTACTTCTTTGAAAATGGGACATTGTGCTACTATTCGACCCATTAAAATGAGTTAATCAAGATCGGAATTGTTTACTTTATCTATGCTTGCCTTTGGTGTCAAATTTCAGAGTTATGACTATATTGAAACTGGGACATTGCGATATTACTCGTTTGGATTGTTTCGACGACCCTATAATGTTAGTTACTTTTGATCGCAATAACTTAATTTTTCTATTCTAGTCCTCATTGACATTTGTTCATTCTATCAGAGTTATGGCTATATTGCAAGTGGGACTTTTGAAAATTCCCCGTTTAGAAAGTTTCACCTCATTCCGACCCCTTTTAAATCTGGTTAATCGACCTTGGAATAATTTACTTTTTCTATGATTGCCCTTGTTAACTTTTGTACCAATATTCAGAGTTATGACTGAACTGGAAGTAGAATCCTTTTTCGAAAGTTTTGATCCATTTTCGACCTTTTAAAATTAGTGAATCGATATTGGAATAGCTTACTTTCTCTATGCTTGCTCTTGTTGACAATTTTACCGAATATCAGAACTTTGACTACATTGTAAGTTGGACATTCGAATATTCATAATTTGGAATGTTTGACCCATTTTCGACCCCTTAAAGTTGGTTAATCGAGATCGGATTAGCTTACTTTTTCTATGTTTGTCTTTTTTGATATTAGTATCGATTTTCAGAGTTGTGACTACATTAAAAGTGAGACATTCGAATTTCTCTAATTTGGAACGTTTGACCACTCTTCTACCCCAAAATTTTTATGTCAGAAACCTTCGCGGGTGTGTATTCAACAATTTCCCAAAGTTTCATTGTGATCATATGAATAGTGTAGTAATGCTTAAAGGACAAACAGACTGACACACATACATACATTCGTTTTTATATATATAGATGACTTAAATGGTGTTTAAAACCAATACTGATATGTAACAACAGTGTATAGAAGTTAAATTCATGCCATAAATTCGTAAAAGTTTTCGATGCGAATATTTCATAATCTACAATTTTAATCGAAAATCCTAGAACAGCAGTTTTAGCGGCATAAAAACTCATTTCGTTTTCAACAAAATTTGGTAAGACACTTCCAATAGCATAAATACGTTGTAAGTTTCAAATTTTTTTTTTTTTTAAAGTGTTCGCAGAACATAAAAAGTTTCCAACCAGAAATATAATTACTACGACATACTTTTTTGAAAAAGTAAAAAGTCATATCTCCCAAACTTGGACCATTTCATTTAAAATTAATAAAAAAAAAAAAAAAAAAAAAAAAAACGAAAACGTGACATAGAACTACAGACAGTAGGCATCGCACGAACTTTTCCAGAACATTTCTTTTTTAAACAAAGTAAAAAATAAAAGGGGAAAAAAAAAGATTTTTTTAGCAGATATCGCCGGGTGTTAGGGAAATGAAATGACGTAAAAAATATTCATTTCTCTATAAAAGAACATGTCTTATTTGCATTTCCTTATCTGCAGTTAAGTACAAGTTCTTTGGATGCCCAAGTCATTAGAGAACATTCAAAACGGTTTTTACGAATTTTTTCCTTGTGTAACGAATTGCCGGAAAAGAGAAGAAAACTCAACGCCCCTAGAAGTGAGTTCATTGAATAGAAATGCATGGCATGGGGAAAAAAAATCCCTAAGTATAAATTAAGAGTTACGAGCTGCGGCGATGAAAATCCCTGCTAGTAATAAGAAACTTCTTGCTGTTATAATCATATGATAAGAGGGAAATATGTGCTGTCGGCAAAAATTAAGGATTTCCTGGAGACAGACAATTAACATTTATCACAGAAATTTCTGGTGACTGTGCTGAGTTTGGTATTTTTGGGGGATTCAGAATTGCCTTAGATTCAATCCTTAACTTTGGGGAATTTGGGAAAAATTATCAAATAAATATTAGTAAGGGTGAAAGAAATATTTACGGATGTATTAAATTTTGGTTTTGAGCTGATACCGTCGTTGTAAATTGTGTGTTATTAAGGGTCGTATTTGAAATGAATGTTTGGGTGAGAACGAGGTATTAAATTTTAATAAAAATATTACTTCTTCGAGGTAACTTTTGTGACTATTACTTTTTCTACTTTTATATAAAATCAAAATTTATCAATGATATACCAAATTATTTCCCCCCCAAAACCTCCGTTTTTCATAAATAGTTTATTTACAGTGCTACTTGGGGAATTTTTTTTTTTTTTTTTTTTTTTTTAATTTTTTAATATTACTCTATGATGGTTGCACGGTACACAATTCAACACAAGTGTTATTTGTTCGAAAATCTTATGTTATTTCTGGATAGTGCTTTTTTTTCACGGTTCATTTTTCTTCTTTTATTTCTTTCAATTACTCATATGTATACATAGGATAATAAAAGTATACTATTAGGTAAAAAAATAATAATAATTTTTTTTTTTGTATTTCTCCACGTTTTGGAACACGCTGATTTCAAAAAAGTAATCTAGTAAAAATGTATGTCTGTGTGTCTGTGGTCAGCATAACTTCCGAACAAATTGACCTTCGATGTTCAAATTTGGTGTGCTGGTTGGTAATGGCCCAAGAACCTACCATTCAGTGTTTTGTAAAAATCGCGCATACGCTTAAGGTAGCTGTCATTGAAAAAATCATGTTTTTCGGTAACTGCTAACAACGGCTTTAACGACTTTGTCCCAAATCGCTATGGTAATGTCTCTTAAGGTCTTCTAAACATCTCCACCTCCGAAATTCCCGTAAAAATGCTTTAATGGTGTAAAAAGTTGAAAAACGAATGCCTTTAACACAGCGTTCTATTTCCTTGAGCATACTTCATCAACGATCATTTTTTCTCATCTCCTCAGTCTCACTTATAAGAAAGGATAATATAAGAGTTATTGAAAAGTATATCACCAAAAATATCTATTTGGCGGAAGTTTTTTTTTTTTTTTTAAAGACCTATACAAAAATTAATTTTAAAAATACCGCCAAACAGTCAAATTTTTCTTAATGAATGACGAAAATATAGAAAAGGTAAATGACACAAATTGACACCAGTATTTATTATAGTGTAATTGAAAGTTGTGCGATGCTCCACAACCGTAGTACAAAATAAAAATTGATAAATGATGCATCAAATTAAAGGCTAAAACCTACGTTTCTGAAGATTGGTTACAGTCCGAGAGGCTTCTGAAAGTTTAGATATCCCATTCAACATCATTCTGAATTTTTTATAGAATGTAGAAAAAAGGTTTGTAGATCATGAATCCACTGGTATGTCAGAGCAAAAATGGCCGAAAGTATTAAAAATTCGAATTTGAATGAGTTGAACTAAATCCGATTCCCAAGTACGTCATAACTTGCTAAAATAACGAGCATTTTTTTCCCTTCCTATTATTTCTAACTCGCCACCCTTTAATTTTCAATTGAGATGTTTGCAGACGATCTGTCTTCTCTGGCGTCAAGATCTTTCATCTTTTAAAAGTCAGCCAAGTTGACAAAAAGTATTACGTCATCAGTGATGTAATATTTATCTCCAACTTGGCTCCTTTTAAAAGCTGGAAGTGTTTTTTGACTGAGAATGAATATCGTCTGCACTCTACCTCATTAAAAATTAAAGAGCTCTGGTAACCCAGAAAAAAAACCTCCATAGAAAAAGAATGCTCATTATTTGGCAAGTTATGACATATTTGGCAATCAGATTTATTTCAACTCATTCAAAGTCGATTTTTGAATAGTTTCGGTCAATATTGCCAAGGCAGACCAGGGGATTCATGTGGTCTACTAACATTCCCCCGTCTACAGTGTATAAAAAATTCAAAATGATGTTCGATAGGGTACCTAAACTTGCTGTTGCCGTTCGGATTATTAATTTACAATTGCAATATTGTTGCGTGGACGGGTTCGAAAGATTTGAAGACAAAGCAGATCGAAACTTGTAGAAATGTATCCCAAGATAACTCTTCACAGTTCTCTTACAGCTCCAGAACTTCTCGTTCTAGTAGACACAATACAGCTCTTTTCACCTCAATAGAGCACAAAACAGCAGTTAAAAACTTGACAACAACTGCTAAATCACTGCAAAAGACAATGCAACAGAGTTCGCTCACTGGGACTCAGTAATTCCAGTCAACTAATGGACCCAGCTAACAACTAACTCAGTGACTCAAAATCAGTCAACTAACTCAGTGACTCAAAATCCAAGAACTGACTAACCCTATTCACGGCCGTCCTTATATAGGAGTGGTGAATCTTCGCGAGACTTCCAGAGAGAGAAATTTGGAGAACTTTCCAGATCGTAGTAGAAAAGAATACATGTACATGGGATACATGTACCTATACATGTACCAAAAATGTCGCCAAATGGTCGCCAAGTTTAACGACATTAGGCGATTTCTCTCCAAATTTGGCGACAACTTGGCTCTATCTTGCCAATTTGGCGAGATTCCCATTACCATAATGTTAAATGCCCTGCTCCTTAAAACTCGCTTCCCAGAGTTACCTATGTAAAACTCGTTATCAAGCATCAATACCCATATTGCAGGGACACAAACCATTGCATTGCCTTATGCGAAATGTACAGAAATTTATCTATTTACAAAATTAGCACTACGAAATATTTACAAGTATATAAAAATTCGTAACAATATATTGTGTCATTAGTTAGTGTTGTTAAGGCATGTGTGTGGTATTAAGGCTCTACTTCAACCAATCTCTTACCTCTTAGAATCTATAAGTACTTTCTTTTACCGTTTCTATTTAAGTTACTTAGATATTTCAATTAAATGATTATATGTAGTAATTTTCCGTTTAAATGGAAACATTGTTCTACATTCAATTTTACAATAAGAAAAAAAAAAAAAATCGAGGGTATAATTTTCAATTTCCTACAAGATATTGGGAAATTTTGAAGATGTTCATATAACCAATAGAACTTCGTCACAAGAAGAAAGAAGTTAGGAGAACAATTTTCTTGAATTACCAAAAGTATGTAATTTTCTCTATTTTACTTCGTGTTTATAGAATTTGTGCGTTCATGCCTCAAACCATTTTTTGTTATTAATTATAGTACTTTAACAAAGATGATTAATATTTATTTTCAAAATCTGGTTATGATGTATTATGTAATTATTTATTTATGGTTTACTATTCAATGTTGTAGATGCTTATTTAAGACTGTAAATCATAGTTTGTAAAATTTAAATAAATAGAAAAAACATTTTGCTGGTTTTAAATTTCTATTCCAAATAAACCTTTTATTAATGGTGTTTTAAGTGTTATTGTTTGGAAACCATAGAAATGAGAATAGTTATGAGGATAAAATCTGGTGTTTATGAATTATTTATAGCGAGAGACCATCAAAAGAAAAATGAAAATCAGTTGACTGCTTTTAGTTGTACCAACTGGAAGATAAACTGAATCAGTGTTTAAATTTGTTTTGCCCTTACAGTCTAAAATAGCTACTTTTTAAAAAATTATAACACAGAGAAAAATACATTCTAGATTCACATTCATAATTCAAAACTATTTATATTTACCCGGTTTTATAATAATTAAACTAGGATATGCCAAACTATATTTTTAAATGTAAATTTCAAAAAATAAAGTGAACAGATTGATCGTTTGAAAATCCTTTACTATATTTTATCGACGATAATAATATTTAAGTATTAATTACAGAGAAACAATATTCTATATTTCAACCACTTTTTAATCTCTGTGTGAATAGAGTAGCATATATGCTACACAATTTGGGAGTAACATTTGAGTAATAATTAATATATTTTAATGGAATTCGAAATTGCAATAAATTATATTAGTTGTGCTAAGATTGTTTTAACTTAAAAAATATTTGTATTAACCTTTTTTGTAATGCACTCAAGTTGGTTGGTTGGTGGTATTCAGATTATCTGGCGCCGTCAGCAACACGAGGGCTATAATGCGCCGAAACATTCGTCATTAGACAAGCCAACATACATTTACAAACACCCATGCCTAACACGGGACTCGAACCAGCAGCCTCGCGGTCTAGAAGCCAGCACGCTAACCACTATACCGTTTGGTCGTCAATGCACTCACGTTACATGAACTCTAGTTGAGTCATAAAAGACAATAATGCCCTAGAGGGTTAATTTTATTGAGATCCTATAAGTAAATATATATATATATATATATATATATATATATATATATATATATATATATATATATATATATATATATATATATATATATATATATATATATATATATATATATATATATATATATATATATATATATATATATATATATATATATATATATATATATATTAAATTACATATTTACTGTGCTTTTTGAATTCACAAAATAAGTATTTAGATTATCAGAAATATCTGATTTTGCATGAAGTATATACACATTTATTCTTTTCATACTGTTATGTAATTAGTTTAATAAGATTGTTCTATATCATAATTGTTATGTATTTGTTTTAGTTAAGTAATTTTTCCTATAGTAGTAAAAAAAAAGGAAACTATTTACATTGAGGCTTATTTTACACATTAGTGTTTCGTTTATTTGCGATCTATGCAACTACTTTTGCTGAATATCTATGAAAAAAAAGAGTATTAAGCAACACATGCAGGATGTAGGAGCTAAATATTCTAAATAAATTTTTAGGGTATAACTATTTTTTGCAAATCATTAACAGAGTTTGTTAAAGGTAAAAGAACATTAAGGTAACAGGTGGCCAGGCGTTTTCTCTGAATTAATGATGCAAATATCTACCATTAGCAAGGAAACGTTGATGTATGCAAATTTACCTGACTTCGTACGAAAGAATATCGCATCCGTCAAAATTAAAAGTTCCTTGAACAAAAAGCATCATCAGAGAGCGGCACATGTTGGGGTGAACTTCTTTTTCATATTCCGTGTTTAGATAAATTGCAGACATACATTAAATGGAATTTTCTTGCACCAAAAAAAAAAGCACATCTATAAATAAACTGAAAGGATAATTTTAAAACTTATTATTTTCTTTTAAAGAAGTAGGAATTTTTTCTGCATTTCAATTCTTTCGAACGACTGTTTCATGTAAAATTCATTACTCGTAAAATCTAATAATAATTATTAAGCTTTATCAATATTCTGCGTTTTGATATTTTTTAGCATAATAGTGGCACACTATGAAAACTGAAAGTCTGGAACGGATTAAAAACAAAAACTATCATGATTGATTAAGGGGAGTTGTACCCTCTATACCGGTAATGTTAATGTGGCATACTTCATGTACCTTTTCCTCAGAAAGTATTTGACATAAAAGCCTAATTTTTTTTTTCAGTGCATTTAGCAGACCCTTGTTATTTTATTAAAGTTAGCTTTTGATTTTGATTCATTTACTTTTTTTAAATGAATTTTCATGAAAGTCACTCATATTTGTTAAAAATCACAAGTTTTTTTTAGCCGAAAAAAGCCAAATCAAAAAATGCTTAAAAAATAACAACGAAATCGGACTTCAGTATATACAGATATATAAAAGGAATACGTGGTAAAAATTTCAAGAAGATATTTTGCGCTTTTCTGAGAAAAAGGTACATGAATAATGAAAAATATAGTTTTGAGAAAAACGCATTTTAAAGACAACTTTCCTTTCACTAATAGTTACCAATTTTGTCTTAAAATAATATTAAAAATATTTCTAGTTAAGGTATTATTACAAATGAGGTATCCTTTTGAAGGGGAGAATTTAAATTTTGATAAACAATGATAAACTCAAAATCGATTATTTATAAATTTTTGGGTACCAACTCCCTTTGTGGTGAAGTGGCATTTGGATGAGTGTTCTCACCCAAAACACTTCAACCCCTTTTAAGTGTTTTTGAATTAATTTGTGAGGTTTTGATTTTGTGAGGTTTAATTTTGTGTGGTTTTAATTGTGTTTGCACTGGTGGTTGATGAATCAGTTTAAAAGTAAAGGGTCTGGTACACCCTACTGTCCTCTGCCTCGTTAAAACCAGATGTTTTGGGGGAAAGAGTTGTGTTAGGGGATTTTTGTCGGTCTGGGCTGGCTTAGAACGGATGCAAGTCGGATATATTTCGATGCTGAATGTCAAGCGGGATGTGTTTATATGACGGAGGTCAGAGAGGTGAATTTCGCAGCGAAACCAATAATCGCCTGGCCAGGCAAAAAGGGTTCAGCCCTGATTGCTTGTAGGCGTAGGTTATGGTCCAATGAAGGGCGCAGAATCTATAGCAAAGCCGGTAGCGCACCAATTGCATTCTGACCAAGTTTTTAAAAGCTGGTACAATTCTGAAAAATGAAGTTTTCATGACCCTCTCTGCTCTGCCTACCTTGTCTACCAACAGGTGCGTGGGGGACGCAACGATCTCGCTCTGACCGGCTAACTCTAGGGTAGAGCCCTGTGATGATGCATTCCTGCATGAACGGGTAAGTCCTTCTGGCATTCGTTCTCGCTTGCACAGTAAATCCGCAAAAGTTTAATTAGTTTAAAATTAATTTAAGTGTTAATTTAATTTAAGTTTGGAGGACAGCTTTTTTAGTAGAAGAATTTGTGTTCGCGTAGTGAGAAATGGCAACGTTTACTTTCTCAGTAAAATTAAGTTTAGTGCGATTGGAATTTAAATATAAGTGTGTTAATTAACTAAATAACCGTCTAGTTCAATAGGTTGACTTAATGTGTATTTGGAAACAGAGTTTAAGTAGTAGTAAGTTTCGTTTTAATATTGTTATATGACAATGTCACGAGTCTCTCTCAACCACAGGCGCCGTACCGTATTTGTGACTCTATGTATTGTATAAACTATTGTGTTCTCTTTCGTATTAATTTACGGTATTCAAAATAAATGATTTAATTTAACCTCAAACTGGACTCTTTCTTTGTAAGAGAATCGTTCTTGGGTGCGGGATGGTCATTTCCCTTACAGGTAGGGTTCTGTTGCTGTCAATGCTGTCGTTGGTTCAGGTAGAGTTGTTTATTGTACTTAGGTCGAGAATTTAACTTAATGTGGTGTAACTTATTGATAACCCTTGTTTTCAACGAACCTTGCCCCAACACGTCCGTAAGATTTGGCGCTTATAACTTAAAACACAAAGCAAAAACTGTCAGGAAACTATTAATTGGTTAATTAATTTAATCTATATGTATTTTTGGGCTAAAGGGAGCGGGCGTCACCTTACGACACCCTTTAATCCAAGGCATAATACTTATGATTTTTTTATGAAAAATAAATATTTCAAGTCTATAATCTGGTTTTTGTTACATGTTGACCAGGAAAACATATATTGAATCAGGTGTCACAGAACAAATGTTGAACACGCATTATTTCCTATAATCTCCATAAGACTATTTCAATTAGATAAATTTTACAATATATGTACTTTACTGACGGTATTTCCAGTTTGCATTTACATATCTGTTTTACTATCTACTGATTCTGTACATTTGACTGTGAGCATGACAGCATGAATTAGTGAAATAAAGTGCAAGTCCATCAGTCGATGATAATAACTTATAACAGAGTGTTATTTTGGAATAAGTTCAGTTAGCAAATCACCGATCTCTATCTACCACTTCTGGATAGCTTCTAAGTGGTTTATTATGATCTGCAAGCAGATGAAGCCAAATGAACACCCCCCCCCCCCCATAATACTATCTAATAGGTTGCCCATGGCTACAAACACATTCTAACTAGTTTTGGTTGAAGTGCCTAATATCGATCTCTATGGTGATTGTTAAGCCTTCTTTGGCTTCTAATCAATAACTAAGTTGTAGTTTGAGATCAGAGTAGCAAATGCAAGTCCGAAAAAAGTTGATTAGCTGTTAAACAAGACGTGTTTCGTACAAAAACATTTTTTCCCCCCACGGTGAGGTTGAAGTGAGGTGCAAGCGCAGGTGTTTACGTCATCTGACCGAATTTAAGGAGAGTTAATTCCCAAACATATATAAATAATAGATTTTGAGTTTTATTATTGTTTACCAAAATTTAAATTCTTCCCTTTAAAAGGATACCTCATTTGTAATAATACGTCAACTAGTATTATTTTTAATGCTTTTTTGAAAACAAAATTGGTGACTATTTGTGTGAGTAAAAATTTTTTAAAATGCGTTTTACTCAAAACTACTTTTTTTTAATTATTCATGTACCTTTTTATCAGAAAGTGCTCAAACTATCTTTCTGAAATTTTTACCACATGTTCCTTTTATGTATTGGTTTATACTGAAGAGAGATTTTGTTGTTATTTTAAAAATATGTTTTTGTTTTGAATTATTTTAGCAAAAAAAAAAAAAAAAAAAAGCAAATTTAACAAATTTGGATGACTTTCAAGAAAATTCATTTAAAAAAAAAAGTAAATGAATTACAATCAAAAGCTAACTTCTGTAATATGATAAGCACTAAAAAAAAAAGTAGGCTTCTATGTCATTTACATTCTGAGAAAAAGGTAAATGAAATATGCCAAATTAACATTACCTGTATAGAGGGTACCAACTCCCCTTAATTATAAGAAGTGTATTGACTGTTGAGGAAGTAAACAGCAGGAAATTTTCCCATATAAAAAAAAAACTACTTTTTTGTGTTCGAAGTCCTTATAATAGCTCCTATTTATCAGTACAGAAAGAATATGGTAACTATTAAGAGATACGTGTAGAAGAAGTTATAAGATAATTATTGGTATGTGGAGGCATTCATTCTCCTTTTCTCTCTATTTCGGGATACAGGTATAGCTGACATTTCAGTAGTTGGGTTGTAAGGGAGTAGTCAAAGATTTGGGAAGTATTAGGTTCAGTTGAATGTGTTCCATTCGTAATAAGAAAATTTGCATTTATAGTGTAAAAAGTGCCATAATTTATCTTTATAATTAGATGGTACAGTTATAAATACCCGAAATAATCCAAATTCAGACAAAGATTTCTTTTAACAGAAAAATATATATCTATTAATAAATATAACATAACATACAAAACAAATAATATTTTCTAACATATTAGTAATTTAGGTAATCGTTACAGATTTCTAAATTGCTCAGCACCAATATTACACAATATTGAGTGGATGCCCGCTAGAAAGGATTCAGAAAGGGAATATATTAATGACTTACATAGACGAAGCTTGCGCATTACTAGAGCTTTTCGTGGTTGTGGGGGAGAAGGTTAAGAAAATCTCGCTATTATCCACGGAAAGGGCGTTGCTCTCCTCCGCAAAGCTAAATTCGTGGCACCAGCGATATCGGTAGACCAGCTTTCCGGACAGGCATCGTAAGCCAAGAATGAAGATCTCAGGGTGATGAAGATTGCGATTCGGATTGCTCGTCTTCTTTTATTTTTGGGTCTCCTGCTTTTACTTGAACATAAGCCCGTCCACTAAAACTCCCATTCGCTGTAAGTTTCATGGGTTGTGTTGAATGCCACTCCACATTGGCTCAACTCGTACGCGGGAAAATAACGTATGAAAATGTGTGGACCATTTGAATATTCAGAAAAGGGGATGTGTATGTGTTGATTGCTGCAAAACCAAAACCCCTTTAACACTTATCTAAAATAAATGTTATACTACATTATGACAAAAGGTTGATGTATTTGAGGTAGAGCAGTTTGGCTACTTCTTATTATTTGAAGAAGGAGGTTAATATTTCACTGTCCAGTTGTCTGCTATCAGTCAAAAGACTCGTAAATTATTCAGTCCTATTGGATACGTCTCATCTAGGAATAAGTTCTTAGTGTTATAAGCTGGAGAATAATACCTCATTAATCCGGTTATTTATTACCCGTAGAATACTCATAAATTACTGGTTCCAATCGGATACGTTTCATCCATACTCATTTACCTACTGAGTGTAAGGAGTAGAAGAAAAATACACGATTAGTACAGTAGTTTGTTAGCAGACTCGTAAATGACCGAGTTCTATCGGGTGCATCTCAACCATATACAGTAACTTTTGAATGTTAGAAGTATTACTCATGATTCTAGTTATTTGTTATCAATCAAAGACTCGTAATTTACTGAATTCTAATGGAACTCAGTTTATTTCTTATTGGAACTCAGTAACTTCTGAGGGTTGGGAACATGACTATATTACCTCATAAACCAAATAGTTTAAGTCAAAGGCTTGTATATTACAGGTTTCTATTAGTTCCATTGCAATCGTATCATCCGTATTTAGTTACTTCAAAGCATTAGAATTGTTGGATTGTTGGACGTTGGAGGCTGTATCAGGAGGAGGTTGATACCTCGGTGGTCTAGTTTCCATTGGTTTGACGCGGGTTCCGTAAGGACGTAAGTGGTAGATAGCATAGTCCAGAATGTACATTTCTTTTGGTTTGATGTAATGGAAGGAAATGGCCGTATCACTGCAGCAGTCCGCTCCCTATAAATTATATACATATAAGACACTCTTATAAACATTTAAATGGAAGCTTATTTCAGTTCTGAGTGTACATTTTAAAATTGGGGTTTTTCGTTTAATGTATCCGGCTACGTTCAAAGCAATTTAAAAAAACAACAACTTATTAATAAAACTTTTTATTGCATCAAAATGTGCATTATATGATAAAAACATGAAGTTGACAAAAATATTAACTTTTTTAATTTTATTTTTCTTAAAAAAGGAGATTTCTAGTAGAAATTGTCCAATATTTAGTCAAAACGGTTAATGATGAAAAATAAAAGTTTTAAAATGTATTTTTTTTTGCTTTTTACTGCATGATTTATGATATTCATGAGTATACAGAACTAAAATCAAAGTTATATTTTCAAAAATAAAAAAACATATAGGCTGTTATATAAGATTACTCAAAAATTTCATATTTTCGCAATATCTTATTATGCATATACAGCAATAACTTTTCGAAACAAATAGGAACAATCTAATCTGTTGTCCATTTTACTCAACATGGTATGACCAACAACCTTACAAAAAATTATAACTCTATTTTAACTACATTTTGAGATAGAACAATAGCCGTATTGCAGTATTAGCGAAAAATCTATTCTCTTAGAAAACACGATTTTGGAATCTCTCTGCATGGATTTTCGTATTAACAACCATTTTTGAAAGATTGTAATTACATTTCTATTTAAAGTATGAGAAAAACACAAACTGATTTGAAAAGATAATTGCTATGAATTTATCCATGTGCATTTTAACAATGAAAAACATTTATGCATTCCTCATTTCCAACGGTTGATCCCATTTAACCTGGACGTCTAAAAATTGGATTGTCAAAATCAAAATAGATTACTATTTCTATGATTAATCTTGTTGACACTCGTACCAAATTTCAAATCGTGTAATCTTACTAAAGCTATTTAGACGTTTTAATTGATACACGAGACATGTCTGTAGAATTTACAGATAGTTTTACTAATTGCAAATTGATTCTATCTCCATTTCCGTTATTTTCGTCTATTAAATTTGAACGGTATAGTGTTTCTACAGTAATTTTTTTTTGTGAAGCTCTAAGCTTTACTGTTAAAACAGTTATCATATTAGAAATTAAATATTTCCAAGCTTTTTTATGAAATACGTCACTAAACTTGTCATCTTTATCGAAAGTTTTACTAATTAAAAAACTCCAAATCGGTACTGTATTTGTTATCAAATGTTGTCATCATTTAACAGACGATTTCAATATGTTTCCAAATTGCTTATACATAGATTTTGTAGAAGATAATCAGCTTATATAGAAGATTGATTATATAGAAGATTATATGTCACCAAATTGCTTAAGCCTCCGGATCCAATTTCCATAACAGATACATGCATAGATGCTGTCTATTAGTAGCAGTTACTGTAGCGATCCGTTTATTATTTAATTTTTAGTTTTAGCTGTAATTATATAAGCCTCGACGTCTTTTTTGACGTAACATAAAAGTTCATTAATTCTTGAATTTGTTTCCTGTTACCAAGAGGACAAAATACAATTTATCATTTAATGAGCTCTTGGACATGAAGTCTTTAACACTAGAACTGGCTGTAAGGTCAATTGGTGAACTTTTTGTTGTCAGTCAACTACGCGAATAATTTAATTGGTTGACTACTTTTGACAAACTTTTCTTATGTCGAAAATATTGACGAGATAGTACTATAAGTCTTATAATTATATATCGTATGCATTTTTCCGTTGACCATTGGCGAACTTTTGGTTGGCTGTCGACTTCGTCAACTATTGGTTTGAACGACTACGCAATTTTTATTTTTTTTAATTTAAATTCTTTTTTGAATTTGAGAAAGTTTTTAAATACAATCACACTAATGAAGCAGTTGCATCTCTGTTTCCCTGTGTTTTCCCAATATCTGGGAATGATTCTGGTGGTCAGATTCCTTAAATAAACGACGGATTTTCTACCAGGAAGGGAAGCAAAACATTACTGTCTGATGCCTGTTACCTTGAAAAAAGTACGTGGTAATATCAGTTCTATTCAATGTGAGTGAGAGATTTTTATAACGTTTTGTTACATTCTTCCAAAACCATCGATATAGGTAAACAACTGGATAGACTGATCCATTGTCAATGCAAAGAGAAAAATGCGTCTGGGATTGCGAAGCTGGTGGGAAGAATAACCAATCACAGTTCACTTTTATAGTTGGATGGAAATGAGAAAAACCTTGTAAAATGCTAGAGTATATATATATTTTTTGCACATTATTACTTATTAAGGTCTACTATTGACATTTCTGATGTGTACAACCCAAAATTTTATTTTCAATTCTCGGCAATCCGTATTTTTTATCCCACCAATGGCATCTGGCAACGGCTTCATTTTCCCAGCGTTAATCTTTAACTGCTGTAAGCGGTCTGACAGACCGCAAGTCATTTTTTGTGGAATGCTTCCACCCCCTAAAATATCTCATCTTTGACTTTTATAAAAAAAATTCTGATACTATGTTTCTTAAACTTTAAATTGATGTTTACCAATTTATTTGAAGCAATATAGACCATGTGTTGCTCTTGCACCAAAAACCTCAAACCACCTAACCACAGTAGTTAAAGGTTAAACAGTCTATCCAGTTGTTTATTTATATCGATGTTCAAAACACACAACACACAATTCGATCTCGTATTCTTCTAGATGCTCAAAATTACGAGACTTATTTGGCTGTGTTAATCACTTTATAAGTGGTAGAAATAGACAGTCGGTAGTTCCAAAAAACAAAACAAAACACAACACACAAATATCAATTAATTGGACCTCAGTTCATGTTTCAATGAGCAATATTTTTTTTATTATTATTATTTTCAATAAATATTTTATTAAGAATTGCAAAAATGTTGGCAAGAAATTCATACCATATTACCATATTTGACACAAAATCGCCAAAAAAGAAGGGGAACGTATAACGCATTTTAATCTATAACTGTTTATCAGAGGATACCATATCCAAAAAGAAAAAAAAAATTACATAAGTAATTGATACGTGCGAAATGCTATACGAAAGGTCTCGTCAAGGCAAGAATCTATACCTAAAATCCACCATTGCCAGAAATGTTGATTAAAAATTAATTTGAATAGCTTTAAGCCTAAACTATATATGCTTAATGGATGTTATACGTATCAAATTGAGGATTTCGTAAAAAAATAATAAGATTACATAAAATTCGACAAAAAGTCCTGAACGAAAAAACTTTTGTAGATTCAAAGAGGAGTTTTCTTGACAAGATTGTCACCGATATAGTTAACTTGACGACATTTTTGTTTGTAACTTTTTTTTTTAATTTGCAAGTTTTTTGTTATCATACGTCTTCAAAGTTTTCAGCCGGATGTGTCCTATACTAAACTCCAACTTAACTTGACATCACTAGACGGTAGATCGCCACAGTGCTCATAGGTATTTAATCCATTTTGGCGGCGTGAAAGCATAATGTTCGCCAAACCACAACCCTGTAGAGAACAAAAGGCTATAAGGTTTGGCGAGAATTATGTCTTCACTCCGCTAAAATGGATTATTTGCCCATGAGCACGGTGAAGATCTATCGTCTAGTGATGTCAAGTTAAGTTGGAGTTTAGTATAGTAAGGACCATTCCCTCTACTCGCTATGTTACAATCTTCTAGGTCACTGCATTTCGAAACTACTTTTTATAACTACCTTCAAATATGGTGAGTAGGTAAGAAAATTATCACTTAATGAAATGACATAAATTAAAAACTCGAAAATTAGCGCCTGGTAGCCTGATATTTTTTTTTAATTTTATATTTGAAAACTTTATGTCATTGTATATGCAGTGACTCCACTTTGTTTTGTCTATTGCTATTTTAATTTACATTTATAATAGATAGACATTAAATAAAAACAATTTATGTCATTTCATTAAGTGATATTTTTCGTACCTACACACCAAATTTCAAAGTTTTTATAAAAAGTAGTTTCTAAATGCACTGGGCAAAAATATTGTAACATAGCGTGTATAGGGAACTATCCTTACTAAGATTTCCTCTGAAATGACATAAAGTTGTACATACTGGACAGCCTGATAGTATTTGCTTTTTCAGAAAGCACTATCTAATATTGAAATTATGCGAAGCAGTGAGAATTAGAAAAAAAAGATGAGTGGTAAGACAGACAAGTATTCAATTTTCGAAATTAAGCACAATCTTGAAATATGGCAATAAATTGCTGTAAAATATAAATGTAAAGGACAATTCCCGCATCTTTTAAAAACGAGTGAAATTAGTTTTTATTTATGAAGAATTTATTTCTGATACCAAATATATTTAAATAAAAGTTCTTTAAAAAAATTAGTTATTTAAATATTAAGAAAAGAAAATGCCCGAAAACCTCATCCGATTGCTGTCCGATAAAAACACTACATTTTATTTGTGACGTCAAAACTTCCTTCTGTTTCAATGGTTATCGTGAGGTTTCTGCCAAGGTGTGAGTTTTTTAGACTATTGCCATATCCCGTGCCGGTTGGCGCAATTTGCAGACTGGTTTTTCGCTGCTGTGTTTCAAGCCAAGATTCTATCCAAGTTCGGAACAAGTAACGTCACATTAGCTTTAAGCTGAATTAGTCGTTGTTCTTGCAAAAATAAACCAGCGAACTTCGCAAATAAAAAAAATAGAAAAAGCGCAGTGATCAGAATTTTTTTGTTTTTTGTTTATGGCATTTTCGAAACATTAAGAATTGAATAAAAAAAAAGGGGGGGGGGGGACATGCAGGAATTGTCCATTGAGTGTGTTCTATCCCCTCATATGAAAGGGCAATATGGTCCTCTTATTGTATAGTGCATCCCAAATGGTTACTTTTGCATTACGCAGTGGTTTTGCAGGACACATATAATGGTTTTCAATACCTCTTTGTCAAAAGTTTTGTTTATTGACACATCCATCCAAATGAAAATGGCCTCATCGGTAACATATATGCAGCCGTCTTCAAATTTATTCTCATCAATCAATTTTGCAACCAATGTATTTAAAATCCCACTTGTTTTTCCCACATCATATCACTTGACACTTCTTTCTGTCTACCACTGTTTCGTAGTTTTATCATTTAAAAAGTTAGGGATTCATGTCTGAAAGACCCTGTATATGGTCACAGAAAGGGCAAACTTGTGTAGATACTGATTTTTAGTGGCAATGATAGTCGCAATTAATATGATGATAGTGACGATGATAGATTGATGATAGATGATAGTGACAATGATAGATTGATGATAGTGACAATGATAGATTGATGATGGATGATAGATTGATGATAAATGTTAGTGACAATGATAGATTGATGATAGATGATAGTGACAATGATAGATTGATGATAGATGATAGTGACAATGATAGATTGATGATGGATGATAGATTGATGATAGATGATAGTGACAATGATAGATTGATGATAGATGATAGTGACAATGATAGATGATAGTGACAATGAAGAATGATTTAGTGACAATGATAGTCGCGAGCGAAGCAAGACCTGTCAGAAAAATGAACCAATGAGAATTGCGTTAAATTCCTCAGAGTTTGGCAGCATTTCTAGTACATAAAAGAAAGACATCAGCGTACTCACCTCTGTGGAAGGAGTATCGGTGTATTCCCAAAACCAAAGCGTTGTATCCAATTTTCCCGGAATCAGATGAAACTCCGGTCCAAAAGGAAAAAAGCGCCCTCTGCCTGTGCCATCTCTTGAATCTCCGGACATCACGCCAACGTTGGCCAAGCACCTTCCTATCTCTATGTCCTCTGCCCCACCGTCATCAGCCCGGCAGGCTTCACTGTCGGGCAGAGCAATCTCCACAAATCTTTTCAAAGCCTCCCGACTCAAGACGTATCCTGCTCCGCCGCTCATGTAGGACTCCCCGGCGTATTTGCGAAATTTGCGGCCGAAGTACACGGGTTCGTCAGGACTGTGGGTGTGCAGAACGTACCTATGAAAATACTTTGTCTGGTATAGCTTTGGAATACCATCTGGATAAAAAACATCACATCATTTACAAAATAAAAAATATTTATTATTTTTTATTTATTTTTTAAAACAAAAAGTGTAAGAATTTGCATTTTATAAAACTTGGAATGGGTGCTTTTGAAGGTTACGAAGGCGATATGGTCTTATGGTATCTTCTATACTAAACTCCGCCTCAACTTAACACCCTTAGGCGGTAGATCTTCACCTTGAACATATGTAATTCTTCCCTTTTGGCGCTTGAAGGCACTCTGGGAACTCAGTCCAGCAACCCTGTAGAGAAGAAAAGGCTATGAGGTTTGGCGGGCATTATTCTTACACGCCGCCAAAATGGATGAATTTCCTATGAGCATGGTGAAGATCTACCGTCTAGTGATGTAAAGTTAAGTTGAGGTTTAGTATAGAACGAGTTGGTTGGTGGCACCGTAAGAGTTACACTTTCGCACAGTAAGATCTACATTATGGCAATAAAGGAGGCAAAATATGAATCAAACATGATTAAGAGTTTCAAAGGAAAAGTGCATTTTTAAGATAAGCAACCCCTCATTTACTTGTCGAATCGGGTGAAAATCTAGAAAATATACTTACCAAACGTCATAACAATAACCCCCGTATCTTCTCTAAAACCATGCATAACTGTGCGTTAGGCGGTAATCGATCCCAAAGCGTCTTGTCTGTTAGTCGCTTATTATGTTTTCGTGCCGCAGGTCGAGTTAGGGCTATTTCACAGGTGCGGATGCGGATACGAGTGCGGACAAGGGCCCGCAAACGCATGCCTTTTCACATGAGTTTATATCTGCGGACGTTTCGCGGACTTCATCTTAGAAGAGTTTGATTTATATTTTCACCCAGTGAATGCAGTATGTGGATAAGCGTTGAGTAAAAGTATGTAGTTATTTTTTAGTTTTATTTTATAAAATAAGTGTAAAATTTAAGTATGGATAAAAGAAGGTTACGGTTATTATATCTCCGTTATTTTAGAAGGAAATGGAGCGATAGGCGTTTGTTGAACCATCCTATTAATCAGAGCCGGCCTAAGGCGAGTGTAATCGCACACAAGTGATTTTGAGAGGGGCGCCGAAATGAGAAAAATATTTTTAAAAATATTATGATAATATTGTAAAAATGAGAAAATAACATGGTAAAAATGTAAACTAATAAAAACATTTTCCACTACTAAAGCTGAGGAGGTCGACTGCTAAGTGTGTAATAGAGGTTATTTTAATCAATTTTCTGTAATATTTTGTTAATTTTTTTTTTATGAATATTAAATCAAAACTTTTGACGTAGTTAAAAAATGTGTCTGTTTTTTTTCTAACTGACAAAACTATAAAACGAGTAAAAGAATTTAGCAGCTTGCTCTTTACACAAGTACAGTACACCATGCCTGTTGAAGTTTGAAAAAGTCCGTTAAAAAATAAAAATAATGAAAAGGTACTAAATAGTTTACTATTTATTACTACTTATTAGTTTTAGCTTTTAATACCTTGAAAATGCCAACTTCAGGTATTAAGTTCCAGCAAATTTTAGTAGTAGAGCACCCATACCATTTTCGTAGGGTTTTCTCTACCCACTTTCATTGCAAGAGGCGCCAAAACTCATTTTTGCTCACACAGCATTTTGCTCTTAGGCCGGTATTGTAGTTGAACAAACAGCTAAGATAATATCAGTACAGGTTAGCAGTATTTATATATAGTCGGCAGCTTTTACTTACCAATGTGAGATTCTTTTTCGGTTTCCAAAATACCAAAAAGTGGTTTGAGACTAAAAGTGGAGTTTGGACCTATTCACTCTAAGCTGAAGTTATGTTTTAGAAAAAAAGTTTTAATACTAGTATACATTGGAAAAAGTTTACTTAACTTTTGAATTAGATTGATATTTTTTCACACTTAACATGTGTTAGAAAACTAACATAAGTGCATAAAAATTATTCATTTGAGGACTGATTAATTAAAAATTAACTAAAGGGTGTAATCCTGCACCAAATTATAATTCATTTTGTAATTTATTTAAAATTTTAAATTTGACGACAAACGATGCACAATGATTTGATACAAGGAACCAACTAGAATTGGAAAATTTAACTGACATATTTTTTTATATAATTTTGTTTTGAAAGTATTGAAAATTGCCATCTTTTTATAAAATAGTCAAGTTTCAAAATTAACTTAAAATTCAATTATTGCATTGATGATTTAGATCCCAATAGGTTTTTAGTCCCGTATTATGCATTTTAAATTACAAATAAAAATGTAATTAGTAGAAGTTATCAATGGAAATTGCGGAGATATACCGACTTCTGCGGGCCTGCACTAAGATTCAAAAGTTGCGGACCGCTCTCCGCACCGTGTGAAAAGCTCCACTCAAAATAGATTGGTGAAACTTTTTGCGGGCCCGCACTCCCATCCGCTTCCGCACAGTGTGAAAGAGCCCTTAATCCAGGTTGGACAAGCAAGAGAAAGAAGATATAAATATGTGTAAAGATAGTTACCTCAGATTTTCCATCACAGCGTAAGTATCGTCGTCGGCCTTCATAAACCAGTCGGCAGCATCTAGGTAATGCTCGTGCACGTGAGCAAAACCTTTCTTTGTTTTCCCCCACAAGGTGAAGTAACTTTCTTCTACGTCCACAACAACTGTGGGCAGGTTTTCGTCCTCTTGCGTACTTACAAAGAGAAGGATGTTGCACCTGCGACCCCAAGTCTCCTTCACAGCTTTTGCCTTGGTGTCGTGGTTTTTGGGATTTGTCATGATCCAACACAGGACTCGGATGTTTTGGACTAGCTCCTCTGCTTCTGGTGGACCATCAGAGAGTCAATATTAAAGTAATATAAGCGAAAAAAGGAAATCAACTTAAAATAAAATTGCACGATTATTTACGTACAGTTCTCTTCTTCTTCTTACCAAGGACTATGGGGATTAAGAAACCTCTGCTTAAGCATTTTGTACCAACCCCATATCCCGTACATATCGGTAGTGGGCAGTACTGCACAGGATGTAAGCGCACACTCGCGAGAGGGAGTGTGCAATTCTACCTATAGCCACCGAAGCGTTCATTTCTACCTCTTTCGGTAGCTACCCGGTAGATGGCAGCACTACCGACCGTATGTGGAACTTCTTAATTTAGAGGCAATACCAAGCAGAAGATTCCACCAGAAGACTTGGCTTTGCCATCCCCAGAGGTATTGATTTGCATGGGAACTTGGAGGACTTTGTAACTATGACTGATTTAATGTGCTCCAGTCACCATTAGTGAACACGACGGTCTTTAGTCGGTACCAGGCCCGAACTAGCAACCTCAGGGCTAGCAACCTTCTAGTTGCGAGAACGATACTCTCTCGACTGGGCTACGCGGCCAATTACGTACAGTTACTAATCTACTGCAATGAGATTGCTCAGTCATTAATAATAAGCTAAAAATAAATAATAATTATAAATGTGAATGTTTATGCGACAAAAAAACGACGACATCTATTACTATTGAGTTTATTATTTTCTGCGTTGTTTGAACCAGCGCAATCGTGGTATAATGCTCATTAAAAACAATCAAGTAAAAAGTAATATTATGTGTTACTTACAAGTAGAGCAAGTCAAATATTCGATATAAAATATCTTTTCTTCTATGTATTCATACAATTTTAGTTCTATTTTTATAGCTATCAAACTGACCTTAAACTTTATTGCTTTTTCCAAAAGTTTAATTTATGGAAAATAGACTGTTATCTTATTAAGACATCATTTAAAATGAAACAGTTTAAACTATTTTTTGTATAATTCTGTTTCTTTAAAATAAACTTTAGTGTGAAACAGTAATAAAACCACCCTCGTATTCCGGACATTTGATGTCAACAATAACTATCGAACTAGATCGATCAATAAAGTTAAACACGTGATCCACGAAAAGATCACATGAACACTACAAGACAATATTATTTGATCATCACAGCCATTTCAATTTATTATGTGTCCAGCTATCAATTTTATTACAAGAACATTCAAGAATTATTTTTATTTCAGTTTTATATATACCAGAAGTGTCTCTATTGTAGGTCTAGAATAATTTATAACAACATACACATTAAAAGTATAGTTTTCCTAACTGAAATGATTAATCGATATTGTTTGAATGTAACTTTATTTATTCTGACTTTTCTATGCTAAGGGATCTTAAAATCAAACACAAAAAAAAAAAAACCAAGACTGGTTCAAACACATTTACTAAGGTTGGTTGTATTCAGATTATTTGTCACCGTCAGCAACACGAGGGCTATAATGCGCCGAAACATTTTGTCATTCGACAAACCAACATACATTTACAAACACCCATGCCTAACACGGGACTCGAACCCGCAACCTCGCGGTCTAGAAGCCAGCACGCTAACCACTATACCGTTTGGTCGGCCATTTACTAAGGCAATTGCGTATTTGATAGCTAATTTTAGATTCATAAATTTGTTCTTTAGAGTATTTACTGTGGGGATACAAGAAACTTTAAAGTATTTATTGTGGAGATACCCTTAAAAGTATTTTGTATAGTAATATGTTATTTTGTGCATTTCTAAAAATGATGCTTTTGACGTTAAAACCAAAATGTATTTTCAACGGGGCTCTTCAATTATTAATACACTAGCATGATATTCATTGGAAAATAAATAAGAATCAGATTGACTGTTACATTTTTCCTTCTAAGCTCTTCTAAATATATATCAACTTAATACGCTTTTCTGAAATACATGTAAGTATTTCGAGAACATGAGTATCTACATACATAGGGGAAGTTTGTGTACCTAAGGCCACCCCACTTTTATTGAATAATGTTTAGTTCTAAGTTTTTTTACTCACTTGGGTAAGTTGCAACATCCAATTGCTCTTTTGACAGTCATTTTGAAATCTTATAAGAGAAAGCTTTGACAAGTTATAAGTGGAAAACTTTTTTATATGGTCTGCAGTAAAATTTTGCAGCTCAAGTCTTTTATTGTTTTACAAAGTTAATCAAATACTTTTCTTTGAATTCTAGTAAATAATTTTGTTTGTAACATTAAGCTCTAAATCAGATGTTTAAATAAGTCCTTTCTCCATGTGCATTTTTAGTAGAAGACATTTTATATGAAATTACCAAGTCGTGTACCTAGGGCCACA
Organism: Linyphia triangularis; assembly: GCA_963978545.1. Taxonomy (NCBI): domain Eukaryota; kingdom Metazoa; phylum Arthropoda; class Arachnida; order Araneae; family Linyphiidae; genus Linyphia; species Linyphia triangularis. Next base: position 94,985,328 of record OZ021723.1, on the reverse strand, counting down.
TAGTTGCTTACTGTATTCAAATTGCTAAAACCAAAATCTGTTGGTGCTTCAAAGTGATAATGCATGCAGCTCATTTTTTTATAATCAATTTTTCAAGTTATGAAAATATTTGTAATTAACTAATAATAATTTGACACATTGATATTTATTATAGTTATTATGTGATAAACCAATGACTGATAATAACTTGATATTGTTTCTTTTATAAAATTCATCTGTGTATGTTTGTTTTCTATTCATTATGGTCTGAAACCTCACTTAAAGAGAATGGCCCTAGATACATCAGCTACTGGCCCTAGGTAAAAAGAGGTCTTGTACTTAGCGCCATTTGTGATTTTTTAAAAAAAAAACTTCTACTTGACAAAATCTGTTATTTTAAATATTTATATTAATCCCAATGAGAAGTAATTACTATAACGATGTATGCATATCAGTTTTACATTTTTAAACGGCTCAGTGGCTCCTTTTTATTGCATTGAAAAAAGGCGGCCCTAGGTACAAAGGTCTCCCCTACAATTGTGATATAGATTGCCAGATTTCCAGTTTTAAAATTTTTATATCTATAATTATCAAAAAAATAAATAATAATAATAATTATTGTAAAAGATGAACAAAAAACTGAATATAATATTTATACAGGGTGACAATTATTGAGCTAAATGAAAATAAAAACCTTGATAACTTTTGAAATTTTGGCGAGATTCACTTAAAAATTAGCTGCTGAATGCAGGGCATATTGGGATTTTTTTTAGCCCCTTGTTGTTGTACATTTTTCGGTAAAATTGTCGAAATGCATCGTTTGTGAGCTTATAGCGATTCTGAAGACCTGCTATTATTTGAGCAATAACATCACGATTTCAGCTCAAAAGAAATTTGCGACCAATAACAAGCTGAAGACAACCTGTACAAGTATTATAACATTAAAAAATTTGATTCAAAATTTCCAAAGTGGTAGTGTTTGTGGTAACAGAGTTGGCAATGTTGTTTTTATTTGAGCAACATTATAGCCATTGATGACAAGCATATTGAACAAGTTATAAACTAAATCCGAATATCTGTAATTACTTTTAAGATTTGCATAAAATTTAGAACTCAATAGTTTTTGAATTTTTTTTTATTACATACAGCTCAATAGTTGTTCTTATTCAAGGGGGGACCGGTACCTACAATGGAGCCCATTTAAATTCAACAACTTTGGAGGCATCTCATTTAATAACCAATTCTTCAATAGTTATGAAACTTTCACAGTATAATATTTAGATACTTCTAAATACTGCAACCTGAGATTTTTTATTATTTTTAAAAATAATTACGACTTTCTAAAAATATATTAAAAAAAAAAAAATAATAATTTTAAACTAATTTTTTTTATATAAAGTTTGCTACTTATCATTTATTACTCATGTTAGAGTACTTGAATACATTAGAGAAACATGTGTAAAATTTTTCAAGCATTTATGTCATAGATTTTCAGCTATGTGTGCCCAAACACAAAAACACTGTATTTTGAGAAAATAGGCTTTGAAGTTACAAAAACATGTGTTAAACACCTACATTTTGTTTATTTAAAAGAAAACTATTAAAATACTTCAAAATCAGGTATAATTGATAATGAGGTTACCTTTTTAAAGAGAGGAATTTAAATTTTAATAAACATTAATAAAGTCGAAATTAATAGTCTGAAAATTTTTCATGTCATCCCCTTAACCCTTCATTTACTCTCAGGATTTATAAGTTCGGAGAGGTTTCGCATGGTACTTAAATTTAAAAGCTTTGAGACCCATTGAGACTTTAAAATCCACTTCTAAACTAAACTTCAACTTAACTAGACATCACTTAGACGGTAGATCGTCATAGTGCTCATAGGTATTTAATCCATTTTGGCGGCGTGAAAGCATAATGTTCGCCAAGCCACAACCCTATAGAGAACAAAAGGCTATAAGGTTTGCGAGAATTATGTCTTCACTCCGCCAAAATGGATTAAATACCTACGAGCACTGTGACGATCTATCGCCTAAGTGATGTCTAGTTAAGTTGAAGTTTAGTATATATGAAGTTTTTTCTTCAATTTTTGGATGACATCACAAACTTATTTCTCTTTGGAACTTAGCTAGGGACAAGTATACAAGACGATGAACAGTCAAGATGGATGACTAGAAGATTAGAAATGGTCCATGTGTTTGCATATCAAGAGAAAGAAGTTAGTGCTTCCATACAACAATTAATGAACGAACTTAATAGAATGGATTTCTAAGTCCCAATGGATCTCAAAGCATTTAAATTAATACAGCACCATTAAAAACTGATGAGACTCTTATAAATCCCATCAGTATGTAAAGGGTTAAATCACTGCAAAAACTCATTAATTACTTATAGATGAAGTTGGACAACTTCAACTAGATATTGTAATAGTTGAATGTATTGAGAAAATCATACAGTGCAATATACAAGTTTGAGATGTTACATTTCTGTATATAAAAGGCGAAGTCCTCCCTATTCATTTCACACATAGCTACAGCTCAGAAATCTGGTACATATGCCATCAAAGGCAAGCATAGAAAAGTAAACTATTTCTATCTTGAATAACAATTTTTAGCTATCAAAACGAGGTGAAATGTTCCAAATGGGGAATGCCTGAATGTCTTTTGATTGTTCAACACTGAACAGTGCAAAATTTTGTAGCAATGCATGGTCATTCAACTAGTCATAAATTACTTTCCTCATAAAAAGAAAATTCTAAAGAGATCCTCAAATTAAGAAACTACAATGAAACTCAGTGGTTGTTGCAGATGTTAAACCAAAACTGTTTGTAAATATTTACATCAACAAAATCATAATAACATCATACCTTCATAGTATGTTTCACTTGATCCATCAAATGGAGTATCATTTCTTGAAGCTGCTATGCCACACGCTGTTTCTTCGTTGCAGCAAGGGGTGCGTGAGAGTGGGCCGATGATATCTAGTGTTAGCACTCCCAAGAGCAAGTAGGCCAACCCGAAACCGAAGGTGATTCCGATCGAAAGAGTCACAACACACTTCCTGGAAATGTTCTGCTGAGCGAGAGATCCCATAGAGAATAGCTTCTGTTAGTGTGCTTGCATTTGGTTCGGAAATTCCTGGTAGGTAAAATGTAAATTGAATGCAGATGAATGTAAAGGGTGGTTAATGGCAATGGTTTATTTATGGATAACTGAAGAATTTGCATTGTACAGGTAGTTACAGAGTCTTTCAGATTCCCTTCAATGAGAAATAGAAAGACTACACTGAATTTTAAATACCCAGATTTGCAAAATTAGTTACAATAGTAGAATGCGACAACAATTTGTTGGAAGATCCGAATATGTATATACTAAAATCTCCATGATCCTTTTAATGGATAGTTCAGCTCAGACGGTTGCATTTGTATAACGCAGTGGCTTTGCAATGCGTACTGGTTTTCAGTACCCAATATTCACCAGTTTTGTTTATGGACATATCCGTCCAAATGAAAATAGGCTCCATCGGTAAACCATATACAACCGCCATAAAATTTACTTCCATTAATAAATTTTGGTAACTGGTGTATTTAAAATTCCATACCTTTCTATCAAACATTCCACTTGTCCATTCTCAATGTTTCGCAGTTATGTTATTTCAAAGTTAGGGCTTCCTTTCTGAAACGCACTTTTTTTATTTTGTTTTCCCTCTTATACTATCACACATCTTATAAATCACATGATTTTTTTTTTTTTGCGTTCCTCCATGGACTCTATTTCTTTTCATATGATATTGTCATTAAAAATGAACACTAAAACAAATTGTCATGTTTTGTAATGACAATTTAAAACTAAAGTATGTATTATGTTACGCATTTAACGCATATTCCTATGAAAAATTTATTTATTATATATACATATATTACCATTAAAATACCTCATTGATCCACTTATTAACATTTCACTTTTTTATGAGGAAAAAAAAAAGAAAAGAAAGTACTACGTTTGATCAGTAATAAATTATTAAATCTATTAAAAAAATTTTATTAATTAGGAAACAAATATTTGTTGCTGATTTACTATTGTTAATCCTGAATTTATAATAAAGGTGCAATTAAGGTTTTTTTAGTTGTAATTACCATACATGTAATATTAGATAATGCAAATATTACATTCGGTGAAAACAAATTTAGATTTTTTTTTGCATTTATGCACGTTTTGGAACATGTTAAGTTCAAAAAGTGGTCTATAAAATTTATTCATTCGTCTGTGTGTCTATGATTGCAATACCTCCCGAACGGCTTGACCTATGATACTCAATTTTGGTATAAGTGGTGGCTATGGGATCTATCATTAAGGGATTTTTCAAAATTGCTACGCGATTAAGGTAGGTGCCATTAAAATATTTATGTTTTACAGCAATTTCCATAAAATAGGCTCTAACGATTTTCGTCAATATCGCTTTCTAAACATCCCTACTTCCAAAATTTCCTCAGAAATTAGATAAATATGTAAAAAGTGGAAAAACAAATGTCTTTAACACAGTTCCCTTATCTTGAGCGATATTCAATTATCGAAAAACTTATAACTAATTTCGTCATTGTGGTTTCAATTTTTCATTATCACCGTCATGAATAGTACGACAGCCATAGCCCAATGTGGGCTGAGGCTTTCCTTTGAAGAGATTTCCATTCATTCTTCTGGTCGACAATGGTCTTCCAGTTCCTAACATTTAGTACTCCAAAATATCTTTCAAATGCGTCTATTCATCGCAAATTAGAACGACCGCTTCGTCTTTGTCCTTGCGGCTTCGCTAACAAGGGCCTTTTAAAAAGCATTGAACCATGAATTCTAAAAACATGAGTATCTCAGTTTAATCTATTGATCTTGGTAATTTTCATAATATCAGGGTCCTTATAGCATTTATAATTTCAGTATTGTACTGGCTACAACAATATCGCCAACAAATCGCAAATCTTGCTGCCTCGCCAACAAGGGCCTTTTAAAAAGCCTTGAGCCATGAATTCTAAAAACATGAGTATCTCAGTTTAATCTATTGATCTTGATAATTTTTATAATATCAGGGTCCTTATAGCATTTATAATTTCAGTATTGTACTGGCTACAACAATATCGCCAAGAAATCGCCAAAAAAATATCGCCAAACTGGTCATTTTTTTTTAATTGAAAAAATATGAAAACGAAAACGGTAAATTACACCAATTCATATCAAATCTGAATGTAGTGACCAGTAATTAAAGTGTAATTGAAAGCAGTGCATTGATCCACACTACTAGTTTTCAAATAAAACATATTTTCTTTTTGTTTGAAGTAAACAATATAACAAAGATTCCTAAAAAAAAAAAAAGGCTTTCATAAGTTAGTACGATTTCATAAGCTAGCTGGTAGGCACTTAGTTCTCATTACCTCACTACACCCTATAGAAAATTTGATCATTAAAGGTCAATTCAAATCATTATTACAAGTGCTCAATTTCAGAAATACAGTTGAATAATAAAATTGTCTTACCTAGACAGTTATCGATATAAATGTAAGATAAACTTTAACATCTTGAAGAATTTAAAAGTTTAGAGGTACTTACAAACACTACAATGTAGATATTCCTCTAAGAACTCTTCACCATGAACGCTTCAATCCATCACTGTGTAACAGAATCCACAACTTCATTGCGTCAACGAAAATACAATAATGTTTTCCAGGTAAAATCACGTGTTTTACACGCGTGAAAACTAAGACTCTTGGCCGATTATTTACAAAAGAATCAACTATTTCATTGATTAACGTGTTTCATAAAAAATAACAACGGTTGGTGCTATATAGAGATAAAAAGTAAAGTCTATTTTAAACCTGACATATCGCGAGGCTTATTTTCTTCCTCTGAACGTTAAAGTTGTGTAATTAGTTGGAGCGACTTGTAATGTTTGACTTGTTACATAAAGGTGCTTTGTAAAAAAAGAGCCATAACATTTTTGAGATAGTTGGTTGTAGACACAGCGTATGTGTTAATAAAGATCTTTAAGAAAATAGAAAATTACTTTATAGAGTTACTAGCTGAATATCCGTGGTTTGCTACGAAATTTTAGTATGTGCAATATTTTAGCTAGCTGTGAGGCCTCGATTTGCGGAAATCCGTCATTGGTGTATAGGTCTCAGTTTTTGGTGCTTCGTCCGCAGAAAGGTTCATCGCTAAGCAAAATCGAGCTCGCTTCTTTGGGTGAAAAGTTTATTGACACTTAAGCACAGGCTTACTTCACTCGTTGAAAGGTTCATTACTATGCAAACATAGACACGCTTCGCTCGCTGAAAGGTTCGTTGCTGCGTAAGAATAAGCTCGCTTCACTCTCTATAATCTAATTGCTACGTAAAGCCTTAATAGAGAAACAAAAAATCCCTGTTAATACAATAATACGACACCCCTTTAAGATTATTTTATCACGTGTTTGTAGAACGCAAAATTGGAAGGCCAAAACTACTTATTTTGAAACTTTCAGATTCTTTTCTTTTTTCTTTTTGTGACAATATTAATTAAAAAACAAATTAAAATTTTAGCATAATTTTTGTCACAAGTGGAATTAGAAGACTAAAACTACTTGTATTTAAAATTTCAGAACTATAGCCCAATTAGAAATAGTTTTTGTCATAGTTAAAAAAAAAAAATTAAAAATAAATAAATTTTAAAGTTCTGTTTTTCAAAAGTCCAATCATAAGGACACAACTACTTATGTGGAAAATTTCAGAGCTGTAGCCGTATTAGAAATCGTTTTGTAAAATATATATTAATTAATTAAAAAAATTAATTTAAAAATAACTAATTAAAATTTCAACATTCTCTTTTTCAAAAGTCCAATTAAAAGGCTGAAACTACATTTTTTGAAATTTTCAGAGCTGTATCTCAGTTTGAAGTCACTTTGTAAAAAAGAAAAATTAATAAAAAAAACTAATTAAAAAAACTAATTAAAAAATAACTAATTAAAATTTTAACATTCTGTTTGGGATGTATGCAATTAGAAGGCCAAAAATACTTATACTGAAAATTTCAGAGCTCTATACTCCAATTTTAAGTAGGTTTCTATAGATCCACAGACAGACATACACACAGCTTGTTTTTTTTATTATAGATTTGAAAAGCAGTTGATATCAGAAAGCATTTTTTTTTTTTTTTTAATTTTTTTTTTTAATTTTCTTCTTCATAAAACTCGAAATCGCATGAATATAGAGAAAATATATGTAGAACAGATTGTTATTAAAAAGGAGAAAAAAGGAAAGTGAAACAGAAATACAAATAAATGGTGTTAAACTTATATATTTACCCGTTTTATATATGAAGTTTCACTTCATAATTCCCATTTGTTATATAAAATTTATTCATGAATTTTTTAGCAATCCTTACTGATTCTAAATGTTTTTCTTAGTATTCTATCATTTACCATAGATAATAAATGTTGGAGTGAGAATAATTAAACATAAATGCTTCGCCAAATGTTGTAACCCATCCTAGCAAGAACTGTTTTAACTTTGAACTATATTCATTCTTCTGTTTTCCTGTCCACTAATATGTATCTAAAAATCATTCTCAAGAGCCTCTTGAGCTACATATATTTTGATCTTAAACCTAAATTAATAAGTAAATTAAATGCTATCATCTTTACAAGCTCGTCCTCACCTTTATTTAGAAGTTAAAATCAATCGTCTATTATTTCACAATACCGTAGTAATTCACATTGGAGATAAGTATTTATAACTTCAATACCAGGGTAGATGCATGTAACTTATTCAACAAGTAAAATTGTCTGATTTCAATAACAATGAAGAGGAGACTTCTGTATCTTTCATAGTATCATTAATCATCTTTTTATTTCTGACATCTGCTAGAAACTACTAATCAAAATTTCTGCGTTCGCACTTTATCTACCAGAGTAAACATGGTGACAGCTATTAAGAACTTGTTGTTATAAATAAAGTGAACAAGAATTTTATGTGCAAAAATGAGCATGTATGGTTTTATTAATTTTTGTACAGCGAATGTTTGAAGATGCGGCCTCAAAATTACCTTTTAACTGAAACACTACTTAGTAAATTATGAGATACACTACTTTTAAACCTAGAACCTAAAATTGAATTGCTCGGTAAGTAACTTGTAGAAATGGATCTAGCCCCATCGTGAACCTTGGATCAAAACAACTTCATGTATCATGAGTCATTGATAACAGGTACTTGTTAAAATGTATTTCGTTGTGTACTAAAAAAGGATGGAATACGGAAACACAGATGAAAATAAATTTTACGATATTAATTAATTTTTAGATTAGAATAGTTTGAGGTTTTAATTTTTAACTTGTGAAGTCTTAGCATATGCATTTGAAGGAAGACAGTAAAGAACTCTCAGAGTCCGTTTTTCTCAATTCGCCAGAAAAGTTGACCAACAAAAACATATTTGTAAAAAGATGCCAAGTTTTTCCTGCTAGAATTACGGCCGTTAAAAGTATTGAGATCTAGAGTAGAGCCAAGTTTAAAGTTTTCGTAAATTACGGCCAATGAAAATTAGTATTTTTTTTTCTTCTCAAAGTCAAAATTCCCCTGCATAGGCCTGAATATCTAGCTGCAAAAATATTTGTGACACTTGATCATTACGTATTCTGGTTCACTGATGCGTAATGGCCAAGTCACACAAGCATTTTTGTAGCTAGATATTTAGGCCTATGCAGGGGAATTTTGACTTTGAGAAAAAAAATTTACTAATTTTCATTGCCCGTAATTTACAACAACTTCAAACTTGGCTCTTCTTTAGATCTCAATACTTTTAACGGCCGTAATTCTTGCATGAAGAACTTTGCACCTTTTTACAGCGATTTTTTTTGTTGTGATTTCCTTTCTTTATTTAAGGTACTAATTAAAAATTTACTATTGATTTGTCCAACAACAACTAGTTTTAAAATGTTTAGTGTTTATAATATTTAAACTTGCAAGAAAACTTCTTGGGAATGAAAGGGTTAAGCATACATGTTTTTTTTTTTTGTGTTTTTTTTTTTTTTTTGTACTTACTTATTATACAGTCGCCCGTTGACACACTTTTTGTTGACGGCGAACTACGAGATCTATATAATTACCTGACATATTTATTCTTTTAATCATTACTTGGTTTTATGGAAGTTTTAGAAGAAGTTCTCAACAACATCTAATTAACTGAAAATTACATGATATTTTTCTAACAAAGTTAAATTTAGCGGACCGCAATGTATGACGTACTTATGCATTCAATATGAATGATGATAATATAAAACTATTTTAAATAGTTTATTCATATATGCAAAAAAAGTTGACAAAGGAGGAAAAAAATTAACCATTGGCGATCATTTCGTAGGCAATAAATATCGCCAATGGTCAATTTTATAATGCCAAGTACACTTTTTTTTATTATTATTTCTTGATTTTGAAGGCTTTGTGGTGTGTGGTGAGTTTTGTCTCTATTTATATATGCTAAGAGCTACTAGTATTCTAAGTTTTATAACTCTAGCCCCAATGGAAGTGTATAAAAATCGAAATTAAAATGTTTCGAACTTTGCTCCCTTTATTGGATTCGGAGGGGAAAATCTCGATTTTTATATTTTTTCCTTTGTATACATGTTAAACTTTACAAGCATACCAAATTTTATACTGCTTGAAGTACCTTAGTAATTTGATGACCAGTGAGTGAGTTTTGAGTGAATTTCAAAATAAGTTGTTTTCTGCCGTTTTTTAATTTAATTATCTCGACAACCAATATAATCGTAGACTTGAAACTTAGGGGTCTTTTTTAGAGTGGCTAACAGCTACCCGTAAAAAAAAAAATTGAGCTCTCAGATGTATGCTTTACGCAGATATGAGAGGTCAAGATACTGCTGAGTGTCTTCTGGTAAAAGATGTATGGCGTGTGCACTGCTGTGCATCTAGAAATTACGGTTACTAAAAAAATTTTAATTTTGTATATTAATATTTTTACTAATTGTATATTTAAAAAAAAATATGTTGTTAATTTTTATAAGCAAATGGCAAGATCCTTTTTAAAAATAAGTGTCTTGTGATGTTCCGTGTTTATTAAATATATGCGGTGTCTTAAATCTATTTAATAATCTACGTTTTGAGAATACATAGTGTAAGTATTTCAGAGTGACGTTGGTTTTGAAACCATGCTTAATACCAAATCTACAACTTAGGATTAATGATATTGCTTTGACAATAAAGGAAAAACTTTTTTGTTATTTACATGAAGCATATTTCATAAAATGAATATTTGCTCTTTTTTTTTTTTCTTTTCTTTTTTTCTTAATTTGTAATTTATTTAATTTGTAACATTATTTCCAACAAGCATTTTTTATCTAATTTGTGCAATTTTGGTTACAACATGATTTTACATATGTATGTGATATTCATCTGTTTAAAATGAGTTATTTTAAACAATGTTTCATTTTACTAAATTTCAATTGTTATCACTATAATTTGAAATAATGTAAGTATTAGAGACAAAACCATATTGTTTCACGCAACAAACACTTAAAATATAACAGTGAATTCTCACTTCTTTGTAGTAAACTGGATTAAAAAAGTTGTCGAATAAAGCAAACTGTCATTTGAATTAGCGAGATTTTGTTTGTGCTTATGTGAAAATCGTTGCTGTTATTATTGAAAGCGAGTTCATTGATTTTTTGAAAGTTGTTATTACTTATTGAAAGTGAGATATGGATTGCGAGGAGATGGAGTGGGAACACAGTTGTCCCTTTTGGGAGGTAGATGTGATCCTGGAGCCAGAGGAGCCCATGGAGTGGTTGTCTAGTTCGCTAGAAGTGGAGGAGGTGGTGGAGGAGGAGAAGGAGGTGGTGGAAGAGGAGGTGGAAGAGGGTCCCCATCATTTGGACTTCTTTCGCCTCCTCTTGCACTGTCACCTTAAACTCCTGGGTTCCTCTGGTGAGGGGTCACAAGTAGAATAGGCGGTGAATGTGGAAAAAATAACATCAAGTGGGTGGGTTGGGCGGCTTTAAAAGGACTCTCCAATTCTAAAGTGCGTAGGTTAGAGTATAACACTCCAACTTCTCAACACAGTCCTTTGACAGGTCTCAATTAATAAGATATAGATATACGACTAAAGCATATGACTAGAAGAAATAAATCTTCAAATGCAATGAGACACAGAATAGACTGAAATGTGGCCGGAAAAATTTCTTTTGAAATCGTCGTGGCATTTTCACTTGCTCATCCGTATTGAAGAAGAATAAAGTTTAGAAAGCAATACCTAAATAAGACCATGACCCAAGTGGCCCAACTGGATCAGTCGATGAACAACAACTGCACCCAGAAGCTTCGAATTCTTCATTGTCATGAACTCCGAATATATAAAAGGGTTTGTCGGTGCAATATGATGATGAAAACTGTTTCTAGACAGAATGTATGGAGACATTCTTACTTGAGACTTCAAAGGGGTGATGTACGAAACTTCTAATAATGATGAGAATGAAGATGATATACTCTTGTTAACTCTGAAACAGACAGAACAAAATCCTTATTGCTTAAGAGCAGCTATTTTAAAGCTATGTCTCCTTAAGAAAGTGACATAAAAGTTTGAAATGAATCAATTGATGAACAACAACAACAACTGCAGTTAGAAGCTTCGAGATTCATTACTGGAAAATCTTAATACAAAAGAGGGTTTGACTGTAGATTACGCTGATGAAAATTGTTCACAGCTAGGACGCATTTAGAGGTTCTTACTCCAGACTTCGATTGGATGATGTGAACTATGGTACTTCTGAGAGCGACGACAATGATGATGACATCCGTCACATCGATTAATGGAATTTCTTTTTTCTTGACCTAAAGTTAACCTTTCCAAAGAAGACTCTGAACATCAAACAAGTTGAGTGAGCATCTTACGCCCTCTCTGTAGAAGCTCACAGAAATGCTGTTCATGCGGAGCAATGTAAATATTGTATATAACATGTAAATATTGTATATAGTTTGTTTAAATATTGTATATGTTGCTTATATTTTGCCTCAACTTCATTAACATTTATATATTTTTTGGTCTTTCAATAAACAAGCTGAAATGATTGTATTTGTTTATGTTTTATTTTTTGATGAGTATTTTATTACTACTTGATAGGATTATTTAATTCAATGAAAAGTCTCCGTATTGTGTCGAAGGGTGTGCTTATTAAGAAGTAAATATATCCTAAGTAACTAAATCCTTAACTCTTCAAATGGCTTGAGAAGTGTTTTTTTTTTTTTTTTTTTTTTTTTTTTTTTTTTTTGAATTTATACACGTTTTGAAACGTTTTGAGTCCAAAAAGTGGTCTAAAAAATTTTTTTCATTCATCTGTGTGTCTATGATTACAATAACTCCCTTTTAAAAAAAGTTCTCAACAACATCTAATTAACTGAAAACTACATGGTATTTTTCTAACAAAGTTAAATTTAGCGGACCGCAATATATGACGTACTTATGCATTCAATATGAATGATGATAATATAAAACTATTTTAAATTAATAGTTTATTCATACGTGCAAAAGAAGTTGGCAAAGGAAGAAAAAAATTAACAATTGGCGATCCTTTCGTAGGCAATAAATATCGCCAATGGTCAATTTAATAATGGCAAGTACACTTTTTTTTTTATTATTTCTTGATTTTGGAGGCTTTGTGGTGGCTGGTGAGTTGTGTCTCTATTTATGTATGCTAAGAACTACTAGTTTTCTAAGTTTTATAATTCTAGCCCGAATAGAAGTGTATTACAATCGAGATTAAAAAATGTCGTTCTTTGCTCCCCTTAGGGGATTTGGAGGGGAAAATCTCGATTTTTAGATTTTTTCCTTTGTATACATGTTAAACTTTACAAGCATACCAAATTTCATACTGTTTGAAGTACCTTAGTAATTAGATGATCAGTGAGTGAGTTTTGAGGGGATTTCAAAACATGTCGTTTTCTGCCGTTTTTGAATTTAATTATCTCGACAACCAGTATAATTGGAGACTTGAAACTTAATTGCCTTACTAAAGGGACTAACAGCTACCAGTAAAAAAATTTCAGCTCTCATGCATATGTAATACGCAGATATGAGAGTCCAAAATACTACTGAGTGGCTTCGGGTAAATAATGGCTGGCAGTGAACTTGACGGGTGCACTGGCGTGCACCTAGATTTAAAGTTTGAAGTCTCGGTGCTTGAATCAGTGTTGGGGGAAATGGTTGCTCGAAATATCGCGTACCATGATATTTATTTGCCAGTGGTCTCCGCGTGGTTAAACCATCTGCTATAACCTTGAAGATGGCGATAAAACCGTTATTTTGAAAAAATTGGACTCTGAGCGTCCTTTGTCGTGGCATTTCAGTTTAAAATGCAAATTGCATTGTATTTTTTGAAGAGTATATGAATAAATATTCCTCACAGATTTTTGTATGTAGTACACTACTTCGACATTCTGTTAAGTGGTGCAAATTACATGAGAGTCTACTACTTTGGCTCTCAAGTTAATGAAACGAATGTCGTACTTCTTAGTATACTTTGAAAATATTTAAACTTCTCAGAAATTTAATCGTGTGTAAGAGTTGATTGGTTGCTTTCAGATTATCTGGCGTCGTCAGCAACACGAGGGCTTTAATGCGCCGAAACATTCGTCATTAGACAAGCCAATATGTATTTACAAACACCCATGCCTAACAATGGACTCGAACCCACAACCACGTGGTCTAGAAGCTAGCACTCTAACCACTATACCGTTTGGTCGGCATGTAAGAGTTGGAGTTATAAGAATGGACATTTTACTGCAATGTATTTAGAAAATAGAGATTCTCAAATTTGAAATTTATAGATAATCAAAGGTACGACAATTCTCCTTATAGCTATTACTTATATCAACAATTATTCAGTTATAGTTAAATTTTCTTCATAAACTTGAACTAATATTTGGTAGATTCAATAAAATTAAAAATAAAATAGTAGTGAGTATTCAAAAATTCTATCGTTCCCCAAATTATTTTTACAGTATTTTGTTTTAAATTTTTAATAATATAAAAGAAAATAACACTATTTGGAAGTTATTTCTAGTGTATCGTGTCTGGGGAACCATTTCTAAGAGTAGTTTAATGGGAGACATATTCTCTTGTAGATTTCAATGATTTATTCATTTTATTCTTTACACTGAATACATTGACATCAAAAAATGTTATTGACAAGAAGTGAAAGAAAGTAAATATTTTTCCAATAAATAATGCATTTCTTATGATTCCCCACTGTCAAGTTGGGCGCAACTTTCCTACTTGTGAAAAATTTATATTTTTGGTTATAAAAATGCAGTTTAAGTTCGTCTTATAGGTATAGAATTTTCTTCTCCTGAAAGGTAAACATATTGCGGGATTGCCATAGAGTCGCATTCATCTGAAAAGTTTTCGAGTTTGAGCAATTAATACACTATCCATGCATAAAGAAGCGATGAACCGCTAAGAGCATTTTATTAAAATATTCCCATCGCCATCTTGTTCAGAACTGTAACGATGGCATTTTGGAACTGGAAAATATCTTTCATTTCAGAGAGATTTAGCTCAACTTCTATGTAGTTGTCACATAATTACTATTTGATTCTATAACTTTCACATCTTTGTATCTAATATACTGCCGGGAAGTTCGTTTCGCCCTTGCATCTCTGCATTAGCATTAGATCACGTAGAAAAGGTAATATTACCAGTCCTTGGAAGAATTGAATTGCAATCAAACAGAAAGTTCATTATATGATGTTGTATTTTGTTCAAAGGTCTTTCATTAGGTTCTCATATTTTTCCGCAAGTAAACATTGAATGGTAAATGTCAATTGAGTGATGATCGGAATATTCGTCCTATGGGTAAAAGTATTAGACAGTCTTATCTTTTTGCGTTAACTGCGCAAGTGTTAGTAAAAATCACTTAACGTTTTTATATTATAACGTTAATGTATAGACAACAAAATGACACCGCATTCAGTAGCCAATAACAGAACACTCCGACGCTCATACGAAATTTGCGTTTTCTGTAAATGAGTTTTTGTCTATGCTCACATCGTTTAGTTTTCATATATACTCTGGAGTTTTATTGATTAGACAGAAATCACAAAGTGTTTTTTTCATTACTTTCATTTTTTATATGTAGGAAAATTGATCCTGGTAGTTCGCTTGTTTGTCTCGACTCAATGTTAATGTGTTATGTTAGTCTTTAGATATGTTAGTCTTTAGATATGTTAGTCTTTAGATATGTTAGTCTTTAAATATGTTAGTCTTTAAATATGTTAGTCTTTGACTGGAGATCAACAAGGATAAATTGCATTTATACTTGGATGCTTCCTATTCCTACTCAATTATTTCTGATTATTGCATTGAGGAGGATTATAAATAGAATGAAAGATTGATTACTTCAGAGTGTTGGAAGCAGACTAATATCTCGTCAGTACGGATGTTTTTTTTATCAATTGAGAATTTAATTACTGTACATTGCAAGCAGGAGGTGACACATTATTAGTCTGGTTGTTTATTGCTTGTAAAAGGTTTAGAAATTGTTCATTTCTGTAGGATATCTGCCATTCTTATTCAGTTAGTTCTCATTGTTGGAAGCTTAGATTGATATCTCAACAATCAGGCTATTTATAACCAAGGGTTCGTAAATTGTCGCATTCTGTTGGATGTGTCCTATTCACTCTCGGTTTCTTCTTAGTGTTAAAAGCAAGAGGTCAGGAGATTGATATCTCTCCTGTCTGACTGTTTGTATCAGTTAAAATTCTCTTAGACTACAGTTGGATGCGTTCCGTCGGTACTCTGCTGTTTCTAAGTGTTGGAAATAGGAGATTAATATTTATTTATTTTTTATTTAGACTTGTAATTTATTGTATTCTGTTTGAAATCTTATTCATGCACAATTTCTTTCGACTGTTGGTTGGAGGAGGCTGTATCAGAAGAGAGTTTATACCTTGGTGGTCTAGTTTTCATTGGTTTGATGTGGGTTCCGTAAGGAAGTAGGTGATAGATAGCGTAGTCCAGAATGTACATTTCTTTTGGTTTGATGTAATGGAAGGAAATGGCCGTATCGCTGCAACAATCTGCTCCCTGGGAAATAAACATACTTCACTCTTAAAACATTGAAATAAATATTCCTTTTATTAGCTGTCAGCTTAAAACTGTAGAGGTTTTTTTTCGTAGAAATTTATACTCCACAGAATAGTAGGCTAGTAAGTTTCCTAAGTTAGAAAATGTTAAGACAATCACTTGAATACTTTTAACGATTTGTAATTTATAAGTAGCCTAACCGTTTCAACAATATACTAATTTTGAATAATTATAAACTAAGCATTAAAATAGGAATTTGAAAAACATTGGAATCATTTCATTACATTGGATATATAAAAACTTATTATGAAAGATCTAGTCTTCAAGTAGATGTATCAATATATAGACAATTAACTTGTTTACTACTTCTAAATTTCTAGAATTGTGGTTATTTATTTAATTCTTTAATATTATTGTTATAAAATTCATTTTATTACAGGAAAAAACACTTACTTGCCACGAAAGGGTTATTTTACTGATCTGTTGATAACAACTTCCAGATGGATACGTAAAATGAATGAATGAGTGTATTCGTGAACTTGCATCATAATCTAATCATGTCAAGGAACTAAACTATATAAACCCATATGAGATTTGATTTTAATGAAAAAAAAGCAGTTGTTTGTAATTAAATATTTACACATCTTTTTAACTTTCATGCTTATGGAAAGCGTTAGGAATAAGTGAACACATAGCAAATTTAAAGTTTTATGATCTTTACATCATAGTAGAGTGGATCGATCAAAAGAAAACTGTTCTATTAAGCACTAATTGTTTAATAATAAATTCAGATTAAAAAAAAAAACCTGGTATTATAAATTTGTCAAAAAGTTTTTTTTATTAGAACACGACATTTAGCCATGCATTAAAACTATCGATATTGATTTCACCGACGATTACATAATTTTGTTCTGAAAAAAATACAGCAAATACAAATTCACAAACACACATACCTCTGTTGAAGAAGTATTGGTATATTCCCAGAACCAAAGCGTGTAGTCCAAATATCCAGGAATCAGATGGGCTTCAGGTTCCAACGGAAAGAACCGTCCTCTCCCAGTGCTATCTCTAGAATCTCCTGACACCACACCAACGTTGGCCAAGCATCTTCCCATCTCTACGTCTTCTGGACCACTGTCGTCCTCCCGGCAGGCTTCATTGTCGGGCAGAGCAATCTCCACAAATCTTTTCAAAGCCTCCCGACTCAAGACGTATCCTGCTCCGCCGCTCATGTAGGACTCGCCGGCGTATTTGCGAAATTTACGGCCGAAGTACACGGGTTCGTCAGGACTGTGGGTGTGCAGAACGTACCTGTGAAAATGCTTTGCTTCGGTATAGCTTTCATTTTATTGGAATATCAGCTGGATTAAAAACATCACATCATTTAAAAAATAAAAAATATGCATTATTATTTATTTATTTTAAATCAAAAAGTTTAAGAATTTGCGTTTTAAAAAACTTGGAATTGGTGCTTTTGTAGATTACGAAGGTGGTATGGTCTTACGGTATATTCTATCCTAAACTCCACCTTAACTTAACATCACTTAAACGGAAGATCTTCACCGTGCTCATAGGAAATTCGTCCCTTTTGGCCCGTGAAGGCACTCTGGGAAGCTCAGTCCAGCAACCCTGTAGAGAAAAAAAAGGCTATGCTGTTTGGCGAGCATTATTCCTTCACTCCGCTAAAATGGATGAATTTCTTATGAGCACGGTGAAGATCTATCGTCTAGTGATGTAAAGTTAAGTTGGAGTTTAGTATAGAACGAGTTGGTTGGTTGCACCGTAAGAGTTACACTTCCCGACTCAAAACATATCCTGAGCCGCCGCTCCTGTATAACTCGCCGGCGTATTTGGGAAATTTGCGGCCGAAGTACATGGGTTCGTCCGGATTCCGGGTGTGCAGAGCGTATCTGTTGAATATAAACTATTCTTGTGATACGGGTGTATTCATGTTGAATGTATAATAGCGGTTGGTGTTGAATATGACATTATAGTTAGTAAATATAAGTAATTAGTTAAGGGGATTCAGCAAGTTTAAAATAAAAGAAAGACAAAATTGATTTTGAGACTTAATGTTGCTGTAGGTTTTCCGTCTTTCCATTGATGTACTCCTTTTGTTTTTACACTTAAATAGGAAGCATATTATATTTTGTTTTAAAAATACAAACTTTCAATATTAACCCGGTAAAATTTTTACCTTTATCTTTGATTTTCTCTAAACGTGTTATTTAAATTTCAGTGTACCTTTTCTAACTAACTAGTAGAGCTATTCCATTAATGTTTTTATTAAATCATAGTACATAACCAACAGATTTACTTGAGGTGAAAATAATGACCTGTTATTTTCTCTATTATTTTTTGAAATGCTAAATATTTGTAAAAAAAAAAAAAAAAAAAAAAAGAGTTTTTTTGAAAAAGAAATTAGAAAATTGATAAAAATTTAACAGTAAAAATTCTGATGATTTTTTTTTTACCAAACTTTAACCTCAATTTAATTTGTATATTGTGTACTATAATTTCATAAAAAAAAAGTAATTGTATATCGCTGCTATATAGTTAGTTGGAAAATGCACATTGAAACTTAAAATATCGCGTTTAGAGAAAATCGAAGTTAAATGTTAAAGTCTTATATAAATAACATTGATAGTTTGCTTCTTGAAAACAAAATATAACATACTTCTAATTTGAGTAGAAGCAAAAGTAATTTATCTAAAGAAAGGCAAAAAACATAGAGCAACATGAAATAAAAATCTCAAAATTGAGTTTTTCTTATTTTAAAGTTACTGAGTCCATTTAATGGTTGTAAATATTTTAGTGTCAGTAATTGTATGCAATATACAACTGTTAAAAGTATTTTATGTTAGTTAATCGCATTGAATATGTAACATAAAAGGGTTATGCTTCAAAGGTGATTTGACATTAATTGATGGCTTTTAATATTTGACATTATATAAACAAATAAAGATACACTTATTAAACAAATAAAGATACACTTATAAAACAAATAAAGATACACTTTCGAACACCTTTTCATTGGGTATTGACGTTTGCACTTTACATTTGAGAGTATCTTTTTAGAAATGAACTATATTCAAAGAAAGCCCTAATAAGGGGGAGAGGGTCGCCATTTTTTTCTTTTTTTTAATTATCTTCTCTACAATCTACTCACACTTTTTTCAGTAAATTAATTTTTACTTTATATTTATAAATCTTTAAAGTGTTGAATAGTTTAAAACCGTGAGTGGAAATAAATTTATTTTTCTTCTTATGAAAATGGAATTGAAGTATACAATTTTACATGAATTGTTACATAAGTGATCTAGTCAGCTTTTTATATTTTTAGACCTAAAAATTAAACTATGAACTACTGAACAAAATTGAAAATTTTAAGTAATGTTCTCATTAAGTTTCAAGAAAGATAAGAAAAGAACTCCTTATACTCAAGAATCTTGACAAATGAAAAGTTTAAGTTGTTTCTGGTTAAGCTTAAAATACGTTTTACTTGCTTTAAGTTTATGTGTGTGGACTTTTTTTTTTGATTTTAGCAGTTTTTTAGTTCAAAAAATTCATGATGTTCATCTTAAAGATTCATCTTTAAGATTTGCTTTGATGAAAACGCTATTTCTCATGAATTGTCCAAATAGTGAATCCTAGAACAACTTTTTCTATGTCTAGCCTTAAGAAAATCTACACAAATGTAAAATCCAGTAACCAAAGCGAAACATGGAAGATTCCTCTCGACGTTTATTTGCATGTCAACCATTTTGGAGAGAACTTAAAGATTATAATACGTAGGTACTTTTTTAGTATTGATTTACGAGTTCGATCAAGATAGTAAAGGGAATACAATCATGTTGGCTTTTTTTTTTTTCTAAATGCACATCGTTCCTCCTGCTTAGATGTCACCAAGGATACCTCCTGTTAAAGATTCGCTGATAATTCTTCACAAGCAGCTTTTAATGCCTATGTATAGCTGCAACTGGTCTTGAAAATATTAAAGTAGGTAGGACAAGAATCAGAAAATTAAGCACGAGTAAAGGTTACCTCAAATTTTCAATCACAACGTAAGTATCGTCGTCGGCCTTCATAAACCAGTCGGCAGCATCTCGGTAATGCTCGTACACATAAGCAAACCCTTTCTTTGTCCTTCCCCACAAGGTATGGTAACCTTTCTTCGTATCTACAACAACTGTGGGCAGGCTTTCGTCCTCTCGTGTGCTCAAGAAGAGAAGAATGTTGCACCTGCGACCCCAAGTCTCCTTCACTGCTTTGGCCTTCTTAGTGTGGTTGCCGGGACTTGTCATGATCCAGCATAGAATTCGGACTCTCCTAACCAGCTCATCTGCTTGTGCTGGGCCATATAATTAAATATTTAGCGTTAAGGATACATTCATAAGTTTAACAAGTTTACGGATCGGCCGAATGAATTCAGTCTAAGTACAGTAACACGCTATTTATTTACGAAAAGTATCATTAAATGATAATCGTTAGAATAAGTTTTAAAATGTGTTGGCTCCGGACATCCTCTTTGGTAATTGACTATACTAAACTCCAACTTAACTTGACATCACTAGATGATAGATCTTCACCGTGCTCATAGGCAATTAATCCATTTTAGCGGAGTGAAGACACAATTCTCGCCAAACCTTATAGCCTTTTGTTCTCTACAGGGTTGTGGTTTGGCGAACATTATGCTTTCACGCAGCCAAAATGGATTAAATACCTATGAGCACTGTGATGATCTACCGTCTAGTGATGTCAAGTTATGCTGAAGTTTAGTATGGACATATATAAGAGTAAAACTTTTTTTTTTAATTATCATGATAACTAAAAAAAAAAAAAATAAAGAATTTTTGCGAGTTACCTACTGCTTTTTTTTTTTTAAGAATATAATAATTTTAATAATAATAATGTTTTTTATAAGTTTTGAACTTATGCAAAAAAAATCAAAGTTTTAATTATACACAGGTTTAATTATACAAAAATCAAAAAGAGCGTTTTTCTATTGTAAAAAGTAAGTTTATTCAATGGCCATGATTAAAATTCACAATCCCAAAACCTTTCAGAATAATCACTTTAAAATTAGAACATTTGAATTTTTGTGATCAATACCCCTTTAAGGAATTTAGCAAATTTATCAATTTGTATTGTAACAACATCCTACCTCCGTAATATGCTTCAAACGAGGCATGAAACGAAATATCATTTTCTGTGCTACACGGCGCTGTTTCTTCGTTGCAACAAGGGGTGCGTGAGAGTGGGCCGATGATGTCCAGAGTCAGCACCGCCAACAGTAAGTAGGCAAAACCGAAACCGAAAGTTATCCCGATCGAAAGAGTCACAACACACTTCCTGGAAATGTTCTGCTGAGCGAGAGATCCCATAGAAAATTAGCTTCTGTTAGTGTGCTTGCAATAGGGTTGGAAATTCCTATGAAGCAAATGTAAATATATGATTAAGTTAGAAAATTACGTTGTAAAGGTTTACTTTCTGTTGCTTTTGCTATAAAGCGATTATATTTACTTAAATGATTTGGTAATTATTGCAATAGGAAATAATTGCTGAAATTTCGGTGTATCTATAGCTCTTAACAATGTCCACCATGTCTGTTGCAAAATTTGCTTATAATATCCAATACTTAATACTACTGTGTCCCACAGAAATATTCTCGCAAATGTTAAAAATATAAAAGTGGTAGATATTAGAGGTTGGCGATATATTGATAAGACGATATTTTAATCGATATTTTTTTTTAAATATCTATAGTAAAAATATCGATACAAGTTACCGATATATCGATATTTTCAAACATTTATAGTTTTTTGATGATCGTTTTGTAGTTCCATGTGTTTTTTCAATTTTATTTATTCCCTTTTCAAAAACTTCAAAACTAAAGTTTGGACATGGCTGAGCGACAGTTAAAATGGCACCCTAACCAAAAAGAAAACATAATGTAATGGAAAGATAAGATCATTTATTAGTAGTCATTAACATAGCGCCTTTTTGTTGCCAATGTGCGACTGGAATTTGCATCTAATTTTAAATATTTAAAACATCTCTATCAGAAAATTTGCGGTAAACTACTTTTCGAAATTGTTTCTTTAAAATTAAACGTGAATTTATGCATTAACATCCAAATGTATTTTATTTATTCCCTGATTGATAATATAATTTATTCCTGATTGATAATATAATTTATCCTGATTGATAATATAATTTATTCTGATTGATAATATAATTTATTCATTAAAACAATTTTTATAATTTATTTATTATAACAATTTTAGAATGAATTCATGAAAAGTAGAAATTTGCCCCGAAAAACTTCGTTTCTGACAAAATTGAAAATCAAATTTAAAAAAAATCATGTATCGATATTTTTTTCTATGCAACGATATAGTATCGATATTTATTTTGATCGATATTTCCGACCTACAGTAGACATGGGATAGAAATGAAAGATTGAATTATAACTTGAACATTATCTGATAAATTTTCAATCTAAATACGCAATCAAACTTGTCAACTTTGTGACCTTTTTCTGGTTTAAAAATCTAAATGGTAAGGTTTTTGTTACCATACTTGATAAACTTTTACAGGACGAGATTCGGTAATTAAATGTAGTCAAAATGTTATATGCTTGGTACCTCGACCTGATTTCAACAATCATAGAAACGGACTTTTAGTGAAAGTGACTTTCACAAGCGAATATGTTTTAATCATTTCTTCATTTCATCAATTTGAGAATAATATTTTAGTTCTAAAACTCATTAAAAACAAATTGAGGATTAAGCACATATTATAGATTTTTTATGCATGAATGAAATGTTTTGCCAGAGACCAAGTACAAAATTAATAAAACTGAGGTTTAAATTAAAAAATTATGTATATAGATGTATAAAATTTCAAAGATACTTACAAACACTATCATATACGTTCTTAGCCTTATCCGTAACACTAGAATCCATAACACAATGGCATAATTCAAAACTTCATAGCGTAAACAAAAATCTGACATTTTTCCTGGCACTATGACGTGATCTTCTTTTACGACGAATATATTTTACGGTTTATTTACAAAAGATTTAAGCTACACGTTCCATTGCATGCATCATAAAAATATTGAAGATATTGACGCTTTTGTGTATGAAAAGAAAAATGAAGTAGTTTTAAATGTTTAACATTACAAGATTTACTTTCGTCATTTGGTTGAAATTTTTAAAACCATCTACATTGTTTGAGATGGAGGTAAAAAAAAAGCTGCCCCCCCCCCCTCCCCTTTTAAGTTCAGTTACTCACACATTGAGTGTTCCGTAAACAAATGTTTATTTCCTAAGAATCTATACACATGAACTTATCAGTCAATGAGTAGGTTAGTTTCAGACTAAAACTCTCTAAAACTGTTGGCTATTTAGATCAATGTCAACAGTCATATACATGTCAACAGTCAAAGTCAAAAGTGAACGTACACCTTCTTTCAAGAATCAAATTCCTCTATAAAACGGAAACATTAGATTGAAATGCGAAATTTTTTATGAAGAACAGATGTGGCAATTATTATGTCGAAATAATCCCTTTACAAAATCGAATCCTGAAATGTGTAAAAAAGTCCACTTAAGTATTTGTAACAAATAGTACAAATCTGCGAGTCAAAAGTGATCGTACAGGGCACATTTTCTTTCTGATTTTGTTTCAAATTGCGTTTTGAGAGTTCAGTAAATTGTGTTTTATGAAAGTTAAGGTTATTTAAAACACATTGACAGTCATGCACGTATATATACGTCTTAGGATCCCCAGTTTTTCTAGCAATACACAAAATTTTTAAGTTTATAAATATAATTTAAAATAAGATATATTTTAGATATTTTTATTAGGATGATAATCTATAACCTATCTAAAACAAAACAAATAAAAAATAATTAAAAAATATTATGTATTTGAATTAGAAATATAATTTAAAAATTATTGCAGGGAAAACAACTCGGGGATTTCGCCCATTCCCATGACCGTCAGTGGGTTAAGTTAAAAACTTCACTTCCCTTCATATTATTGAGAATTATGGGAACGCGTAGCAAAGGTTAGTGAGAAAGTATGTAAACTCAACTGACAGTTAAAAAAAAAATTGAAAGAAATAGGGAAAATGGTGAAAAAAGTCTCTTGTCTCTTATCACCCCAAAATATTATGTGACTGTAACTATTTAGATGCGTCCACGTTCAAGGCAACCAAAGTAATTATTCAATGTGGATGCACCTATATTTAAAATATGTTTTTGAAATCTACTCATATTTAGATTTTATTTGGAAGTAATATTTTTTTTTAACAAATAGTAGAAAATTTTATGGAAAACTATAATATTTTCTACCTATGTTGGGTAAAAAAGTAAAAATTAGGCAATGAAAGAAATTTATTTAAAAGTTCTATTTAAATGTATATTATTATCAATAATAAATTAAAACTGTATTTTACATGAAAAATAAATAAATATGGGTTGCACTAAACTGGTAAAAATGTTATAAAAATAACCTTTCCGCATTTTCTAAGAAAAAGAAAATGTATCAAGATTATTTTAAATTTGTAAACTGAATTGAAACAAACAATAATGTTGACTATGGACTAGATATAGACAGATATTTTAATTTCAAAGAATATTTTCAGATAACAGAACTGAAAATTAAAAAAAAAAAAAAAAAAAAAAAAAAAAAAATTAAATTTAACTCATTCTTAAATCAGAGTATTTTTAATTCGTGATTAGTTCCTTATTTTCGTACATATCTTAGGTACATGAATGCTGCAGTTTTTGCAATTCAAACAACAATTTTTGAAGACATTGCATGTTGAGGGGAGTTTTATACTGACATACAATCCTGTGCTCGCATCTTCTGATGGCAGAAGGTGTCCCCACATGTAATAACTAAGGAGTTATTTTCGCAGGTCAACATATTTTATCAGAATGTAATGATTTTAACCTCATACGTGTACGCTTTTTTAATACGCAACACCCTCCATTGCCATCACTTTTAAACTCACCTCTCATAAATATCTATTTAACTTATCTATTAAAATTTGTTTTTTATCATTTGATTTAAGTAACTACGTTCTTTTTACTTTTTGTGAACTTCAGCTTTTTTTTAATAAGTTTTAATGTTGGTTAAAATCTATTAATTTACTCGGCGCAGTGTGGCTCAAATCATATGCCCTTGTGCCAGAAATCCAAACCAACCAGTCCTGTGAACATGACTTTTTGATGGGATTTTGTTATGGAGTTGTTTCCAAACTATATACACCACTACCAGATTACCATTACTTTTATTATTAAGTTAGAATAATTAGAGATTCAGTTTCATTAAAATAATATTGATTTTTTTTTTTTTTTTTTTTTTTAAAGGGTTTTAAGTGGAATTTTGATTCCTGGTTTGGATTTATGTTTGAAGTTATTTTTAAATATCAATAACTATTATTCTAATTGGCTAAAAAAAGTCAAGCTCTAATAGAGCAAGGAAAGTTTCCGAAAGGAATATTAATATAAAGTAAAGATTGTAAACTGCAGTATTTGATCTAAAATAGCTTTTCGAAACCGCATTATAACTTTATGATATCCCTTTATTGTCAATTGGACGCAATATAAAATTTGCATTAAAAAGAAATGCATTATATCGAGGAAAATTGATAAAGTAAACTTTAAATACGTATTTTAAACCAGGGCATTCAGTTTTGAAAACCTGGCCAGAGAGAATGATGAGTATCAATTGACTAAATAATTAGGAAGAAAATAGATAAAAATATAATACATCAAATTTGTCTGCAGAGTTTCGAAACGTATATGCTGTTCAGGAGGAGAGCCAAAATGGTCAATACTCCTTCCCCATTTTCGTTAAAATTTGAGGGATCTCTTTCGGTGGTATTGTGTTAAATTTTCACTTTAGCTATACTTAAGCTTTTGGAAATCTTTTGTTATCTGATAGCTACCACTGATTGACATTAATAAAATGCTTTTGAGATAAACTATATTGCTCAAGATATCTATAGAAAAATACGATTTAAATTGATGCTCAAGATACCTATCGAAAAAGTGCGATTTAAATTGATGCTCTGGATACCTATAGAGAAAATACTCAAATTGATTCTCAGGATACCTATAGAGAAAATACGATTCAAATTGATGCTCAGAATACCTATAGAAAAATATGATTCAAATTGATGTTCAGGATACCTATAG
The DNA here is from genome assembly GCA_963978545.1 of Linyphia triangularis. Taxonomy (NCBI): domain Eukaryota; kingdom Metazoa; phylum Arthropoda; class Arachnida; order Araneae; family Linyphiidae; genus Linyphia; species Linyphia triangularis. Next base: position 94,959,020 of record OZ021723.1, on the reverse strand, counting down.
AGAAAATACCATTCAAATTGATGCTCAAGATACCTATAGAAAAAATACTATTCAAACTGATGCTGAGGATACCAATAAAGAAAATACGACTCAAATTGATTCTTAGGATACATATTGTAAAAATACGATTCAAATTGATTCTCAGGATATTTATTGAAGAAAATACGATTCAAATTGATGCTCAGGATACATATAAAAAAATACGATTCAAATTGATACTCAGGATACCTATCAAAAAGTATGATTTAAATTGATGCTCAAGATATCTATAGAAAAATTATTAGTTAATTAAAATTAGACTTAAAATTAGACTTTTATCTATAGAGAGATATTGTTTCCAAGAAACAATCTGATTTATCTAAAACACGTATTTTTTAAAATGCTTCGCTAAATGCAAATAACAAGTAGCATGCTGTAACTGTAAATGAAAAAATAAAGTTGAAAATATCTGTTTTCTAGTAGAAGAAAGCATAATATAAAGCTTAGCTTTGTGATGAACAAAAATATTTAGTTGTGACTAATAAAAAAACTATACTTCAGTACATCTCACTTAATGAAAAAAAAAAAAAACTTTTCTCTTCACTTAAAGTCTGGAAGTTTTCAGTAACCTTTTCTTTTCTTAATCCCCTTTTTCTTCCAAGGAGAGAAAAGAAAAATTTCTTTCGGTTTCTTTGCTGGGTCTGTTTGAATTGCACCGCAAAGAAATTGTCCTTCTGAAGCCAACAGTTTCTTAAAAACGTTATAAGGTGACCGAACTTTGAAATGAGTATATGAGAAACCTTCGTATGGTAAAGGCATAAGAGAAATTTTATCGTCGAAACTAAAATGGCGCGAAATCCATTTTAGACATAATTTTCTTTTCATAATAACATTTGGTGTACGTTATTATTGGTATTAGGAGTAAATTGGTTTACCGGCAATAAACACTTTCTGATCAATTTAGTATGCACAACTTAAAGTATTAGGCAGATTGGCTAAGGCATCACACGAAAGTCTTTCATTCATGAGGTTTGTTTGTAAATAATATAATCCATAAAAAGTTTTTAATATAAATTCTTCATATGCATTTCCAATTTTTATATTCATTAACAAAGCGTCGTTTCTGCTGCCAGCGTGTGCTTGGCTTTGGCATCTAATTTTAAATATCAAAACACCTGTATCAGCAAAGTATGCGATAAACTACTTTTCAAAATTTATTCATTAAAATTGAATCCGAATTTATGCACTCACATCCAAATATCTTTTATTTATTCTGAACAAAACAATGTTATTATTTATTTATTTAAACAATTTTGGCAACAGGAAAGAATTTCTTCAATGGTCGGTCAAATGCTATTTAAGCGCGATTGAATGACTGCTAATTGGTTTATTAGTATTCCGTAAAAGCGACCTTTTGGTGACAGTAACAGTCTCCAAAATTTGATAGAATGCATTGTCATTGACTTCGGATCTATCTGTCAAGTTTTAGCCCGATTGGATGACGGCAAGGGGGTTAATTAGCCTTCCGCAGATTTGCCCACCATCTATTTACCGAGCAATATACACACATACACAAAATCAAATTTAATATAGAAGATTTTTTAAAAAATACATTACTAACTATTAAAGTAGAAATGTTTTGTTTGTGAAGATGTGAGAAAATATCGTGATTTTATTGAATTGCAAAGCGGAATGTTTATAGATTTTAGAGAAACGGAGCAAGTATCAGTGAAACTGCCGCATACTTCAAATCTTCATGAGAATTGGTTATTGAAGTTTTTGTAAACTTGTGTCAGCTTTTCTAGAAGGTTGAATTGTAAAATGCAACAAAAGTCATAGTGTAGGAAACATTTTAATTTCTTGAAGTCCATGGTAAAGAAAAAAAAAAAGATTAAATGAAGTGCACTAATGAAATATTGAGCAGTGATGTTTCATGATTTCATAAATTTTTCACTCAATTAGTGTACTTTTTGCAATAATATTGAAAATAATTTTCACGTCGTCAAATCTGAATAATACATTTGTTTTATATTTACTTTTATGTAATAGTTGAAAATATTTGTGAGAGGATATATACTTGTAGTTTGCATTAGATTAGTAGAAATTCATTTAATTGAACGGAAGTGCTTTTAAATTCAATTATTAGAGATCTTCAAAATGGTATGGAGCCCATTTCAATAGAATTTAGAATTAAGGCTTAAGGAAATGTAAATTTAATTCCAGTTGCCATTTTTTTTTTATGGAAACTTATCTTCACGATATCTTTTTTCCCTACATATTACACGTGTTTGTAGCACTTTGTATAGTACTGAAGCTACAAAATGTGGAGTTTGATACATACTGATATTTTTAATTTATAATGCAATTGTTTATTTTAAGGTTTATTTGGTTAATTTCTTAAAATGCGTCTGTGCATTACACATTTTTTTTTTCTTTTTTCAATTTAAAGGTCCAAATAACATGTTTCTTCTACCGTTTTTTACGTTAGTGCTTTCGTACGGTGTATTACAAATCCAAGCCTGATGCGACTTCTACCCTAAAAGGGATATCTCTTGAGTTAAAAAATTACAAAGTGCTTAGTTTTAATACACAAAAGGCTTAAAATGTAAGACCGAAGTGATACTAATAAATATGATACTAAATATCTTCTGGATTCGATGATTGTTAATATCCTTTTGGGCATGGACTCCTCAAATTATTGAAACCGTTTAGGGATAAATATTAATTGGCACATGCTGACAAAATGACAGCATGTTATTCATTTAAAATTGAATGCACGAGAGTCAAAACGGGATAAGTGACAAATTTTCAAGAATGGAGGTAACAGTTGAAATGGGTTCCTTAAATACAGAGCTATCATTTTTGGCAAGACAAAGTTAAAATTGTATGTGTAACATATATCTATAATAAGAGGAGTGGCTTGGGGTACAGGATGAAAAGGGAAAAAATCTTGTACTTATAACTTTTTGAAACTCTACTCAGCAGGAGCACCATTTTTGTTGAGTGTGCAAAAAAAAAAAAAAAAAAAAAAAAAAAAAAAAAAAAAAATGTTTAAAAAAATCCTGTTTTAAAAAATGCAGATAAATTCTATAGTAAAATCCATCAAATTGAAATGAAACGCAAAGGGAGTCCTTATGTAGATGGTTTGTATTTTGATTACATATACTCTGTATTCATAATGTTGAAACTAATCATGTAAAATGTCATATGTACCATGAAGGACAGGCAAAGAAGGGGTCTAATAAAGGTTCTTATTTCATTTTAGACTAATTAATCAATATATAGCAGAGGAATAATTATCGTTTTTTATCCAAAATAATAGTTATCATTATCATCTGGTATTATACTCTCTAATGTACCTGCAACTTCTGATACAACTGGAGTGACCAAATTATCATCATCGAATGGTTCTTCATCAGTTAGTTTCTTCTACATCAGGAGCTATTGCTATAACATCTTCTTCAATTCCTTCAGAAAAAAGATATGCAGTTGCCTCTTCTAAGTTTTTAAATAATTTTCTTTTACTCATCTTTCAGTGTTCATTTATAGTTTGAATGCAAAAATTTAAGACACGCTTGAAAACAAATCTAAATGGTGTATAAGAAGTATACTCAAACGCCCAGCTTCCTCAAATGATGTCGGATAAGATTTCCTGCTTATTACGGATATATTAATAACAATAAATATTGAAAAACATGTTAACAGTATAATATGGACTATCTATATTATATATATACCAAACTGAAAGAGTTTACCTAATATATCCATTGCGATACTGAAGTATGAAGTTAACATAACGTCTTTACCATAAAAAGCGGGAAATTATAGTGCATTTTCCCCGCCCATTTTTTCGTCATTCTAAACAAATCATATATTACACATTATATAGTTCTTCAATCTATCAGACCAGTTTATAAAAAAAAAAAAAAAAAAAATTATTTAAATAATAGAAATAGCAGGGTTTTTTTGCAGCGTCCTCAAATGAGGACACTGGGCGCTAATGGGTTAATAGATTAATATAGATTCCACTTCATCTCACAAACGTTCGATCACCTTGATATCGAGTGACAGAGCTTTGGACACGCTAGGTTGGAATAATTCGCTTTATCTCATCAAGAGTCCAATGTTGGATTCTTTGGATCGGATTTCTCTTTCCTGTCGGGAACCAAAGTAACTCTTGATGGTCACCGGCTTTGGAATTTTTTTTGTAGGGTACATGAGTAGGATATCATTAAGATTCTGATGTAAAGAGCGTTGATTAAAAAGAACTATTTTTTCCCCTTTGTGTGTGTGTTGAAGAAATATATATTTTTTTTTTAGATTTTCTACAAAACATGTCAAGACATCTCATTTATAACACCAAACTTTCGACCAAAACTAAGAATTTCCCTTTGAAATTTCAAAGCCCTTATAAAATGCACCCATAAAGTGGTTGGTATAAATTTATCCTCCACATCACCTTTCTTGTGGACCACCTTTCTTATCAACGTACGTATCCGGATGTTTTTACGCAACGTAAATTGCGTCCGGAAAAGGGGAAAAAAAAAAAAAAAAACTCATTCACCAGAGAATATCACCAAGAAACGATGCGGAGGAAAAAAAGTCCCTAGACGAAAGAATAAGAAAGCGAAAAAAATCGACGAAGCGGGACAGCAAGTTGTCCATCAACGATCGAAAATGAGCTGTCACACGATATCGCTTGACCATTTTCTGTCACAAAACTCCATCTTTTTCCATCGAATAAAAGTTGCCTCTCATCTCGCCAGGATAGTTTCCCCCTCCGATGAGATCCCCACCCTTTAGAAAAAGAAGGGGGGAAATATTCCATCCTGGAAACGAATTTGGTTTCCGCCTGATATGAAATTCTTTTCTTTGAGATTTATATATATTTTTTTTTGGGGGCAACATGAAAGAATATCCGGTTCGATTTTGAGCTGGATATGCTGTGCAGTGATTGATGTGTATGTTTGGACGCTGGGCGACTTATATATAATGCAGTTGACTCGCGACACCTAAGTAACGCTTTCTGGTCGCAAAAGATGGAGTGGATTTCGGAGAGGTGTATGTTTGTGACCTGGTGTGAGTGTTTTCTTGCCCCGAAGGTGAAATATATATACGAAAGTAGCGCTTTCCGGAAAATCATTACCGGATATACATCTATTTACCTTTTAGGGAACATTTTTCTTTAAGGTATGAATAATACTCAACGCAGGTTTACTTTTGAAAATTGTTTGTTTTATAGTTTTTCGGTGCAAGTTCCATATTGCTCTTTAAACACATTGACAATTCACCCCGTTATTTTGAAGTTGGTTAGATAAGGATAGCTGAGCTATAACATATCGTCACCAAGTTCATGCCGAACACCAGAGGACATTGATTCCCTGACGAATCAGCAACCGTCATTGATTATAAACGTCATTGTTAAGGCAGCGTGTTGGTTTAATCTCAATACATTTCGGTAATGATACCGATATTTCAGTTGTGTTATTGAGGTTTTACTTTTAAAAATCATTTGAATGTTTTAAGGTATCAGTACGCATTGGATACTCAAAATTTCTTTTACACTCAACAAGTGTTCAAAAACTAACATAGCTGGATAATAAAGTTTTTTCATTTGATGATACTTAATTCATAAATTAAAATTTATTTATTGCTTAGTTAGGGACTATCTCATAATTCAATTTGTAATTTATTTAGAATTTTAATTGCAAATGAAACACAATGATTCCCTATAAGGAACTTACTAGAATTGTAAGTATAACTTAAATATATATTTTTTATAGAATTTTGTTTTGAATTTATTTCAATTTCCCTACTTTTTAAAAACATCAAGACTCAAAATTAATTTAAAAATTTATTATTTTACTGATATATTAAATCCTAGTAGGTTCACCGCACTGCATTATTCACTTTAAAGCCCATTATTTTGCTTTAATTGATTGATTCAAATTGAAGTCATCGCTGGTGAAATAGAGTTTTACAATGAGAAACACTAGTTCCTCATAAATCGAGTTTAACGTTTGTGGTAATGATCTTTTAACACTGTGTACCTTTATAAACAGGTACATAGATTAAAAATCATTTTGGATATTATAAAAAATATAGTACCATTTTTAAGTTACCAAGTTCGAGTATATTTTTAAGTGGAAAAATAAAATTAGCTTTTTACACCATATTTTACAATTTCCAATGTGTACTGGCCTTTAAGAATAATGAAATATTTTTAGAACACTTAAAGGTTTCTAGAGTTAGGAAAACTTTCTAGAATATTGAAGTTTCTTGGAAAATGAAATTTGATAGACATTCTATGTCCGATGATGAGTCACTGCGATATCGGAGTTAATATCTCTCGCTATCCACATTCATGTCCCAGAAACTATAGGACATTGAATCCTCGACGGAATTCACCTGCAGGAGCCACCATTAATTCTATCTGAAAGTGTAATAGTACCATGCCACAGCTCCATTGCATGGTCTTCCAGTCAGAAGATTCACGCTAATCGAGCTATTGGCTGATCACTGTTGAAAATTATCTAAAAACTTGAAAAATAATGAAAAGTTTTCAAAGTAAGGAAACATTAATATAAGTATAAAGAAAATTAGTAGAAACAAATGTTTATTTTTTATTAAAAGCCTCCAGAATATTTTTCGAAGTTGCGCCAATATATCACAGAGGCACAGAAGAATTTTAATGTAACATTTCAGTTTTGTAGTCGTCTCGTATATGAGAGTTTCTTAAAAGTAACTAAAAAGAACTTAGTAAAAGGTGTTCTCAAAAAAGAAATCAAACTGAACAAGGAAGAGCTACTTTATATTATGTTTATGTTAGGAAGATCGCGATGATTATCACAGGGGTTAGCTGCAACACATATCAATTGTCAGTGTCGTACCATGAACTACTCACTTTCCCATTATTGTAAGTTAAGGCACGTTTTATACACTCCGCAACAATTTTTTGAATTTAATGTTGCAAACTTTGTTGAACGAAACAATTACCTTTGATTATTCAGTTTCTATTCAATGAAGTCAATGCCTAAGCTATTTTCTCATAAATCTATAAAATTGCATGATAAGGCTCTGTACCAACATTGAGGATAATTATTGTTTGTGTATCAGGAGAATTGTTAGCAACATATTACCTGAATGGTGGCGGTTGCTATAGAAACGGTACTGTCAGATATTGAAAGGTGGTGATGCACGTATAAAATTGCCGACCAAAAAGTTAGAATACGGTAGATTTAGATGTCTTTCTTCTCCCATTTCCCCTCTAAAAGGAAGGATAGCCTTGATTACACGTCAACAGTAGATATCATGATAGGAGTTATTTTGGCGAGAGACAAACAGTAACTGGTATTTCCATAAAATAAGCGATTTGTCTGAATTATCTATTCGGTGCTAGTTTTACCAAATGACACGTGTCATATGCTTAAACCAACTGTGAAAGATTTTAAAAAGTGCCTTTTGTTTGTTTCAGAAAAATATTGAAAAAATAGTTAATTGTAGACAAACCCAGAAGAAACAGATCCAAGTATTATTCTTACAGAAGTGAGAAAAGTAAAGTAAAAAAAAAAAAAATACCATTAAGTATTTATTAAAATTCGTACTTTCTAAATTCGTTTTAAATTTATATTCTCTGGCCTACTTTTAATTATTTTCTTAATTCTCATGAATTTTTAGCTTTGCAACAATTTATCTTTCTTTTCTGGTTTTGAAGTGCACCATCTAGTTAAGAATTATGAGTGATGCCATATTCTTATATATATATTATTGTTCTATTAGTTCACCAACCGGTTTTAATGCACATAAAATAGTAGGCTGTTAAAACTTGTTGTTCAATGTCAAACCATTACGCAATGCAAGTAGATCAATGTATTAAAACAATGAATGCAATAATCTTTTACAAATGCACTTGACGGTTCAGCCTAGAATTATAAAAAAATTTGATTGTAGAGCTGTAACTGCAGATCCTAGACGTTTATTTAAAATTGTTACTTCTGAGTTGAAAGATATTAGTTCTAATTTAGTTCATATATTCGTATTTTTTCTCTTCATTTATAGGAAGCTATATTTTAGGAAATGGAGTCGTTAATAATTTAGTTGCTAAGCAAAGGCTTAGAATAGTAAAAATGTATACAAAATCATATACTCCACAAACAAAATGTATTAATTTTAATAATTAGATAATCATTTTAGTTTTATAAACAAGAACATTTTTCATGGCAGCTGTTATTTTGATAAATGGTTCAAACTATGCCATCCATCATATGTCAATAATCTTTTTCAAAAGTGAAATAATTGGCAAATTTCTAACATCAAAAGCTGTTGCAAAAGTTAATGAGGAAACTGCTTGTTTTTTATTAAATTATTTTTAAAATTTTTTTATTATGTTTAACATAAAAAATGCATTTCAAGAGTTTTAAAATAAGATTACATTATCTTATTTCAGTCAGCAAATAAATTACAGCTTTAAATTTCACGTGAATGAACTTTTTTAAGAAGCTAAGTAACATTTCTAAATTAAGTTTTCAATTCTGTGTTACTGTGACTTATCTGTTCAGCATTATCAAAGTATATCGTTTATAGAATTCTCTGAAATCGTGCACTATGCTACCGTCTTAATCACATAAGTCGTATCTGCAATTGTGATCATAATAAGAAATTGTGGTTTAAAGTTTAAAAACTTCACGTTGTTGATGGTAACTAATTAACTAACATGGACTTTTTTAATATATCTCGTGCAGATGCTATCATTATTAACTATTAATAGTTTGTAACAGTAAAAATAACAACTTGCTAGATACTTATTTTTTAAAAGAATTCCTCATATATAACTTTTTGAAATTCGCAATAAATCATCTTTATGGAGAACAAATATCAATTATGTATAAGAAATTACAGACAACTACTTGGTATCAGTAACTCAGTTTTGAAGGAGGAGGGGGGGGGATGCTGATACCGCCTTTTGCTTGGTACGGTAATATGTCTGCAGTATGATTTGGGGATAAAAGGGCCCGTCACTGTAAGCTCTAGAATATTATGTTACAGAGGTAATAATTATTTTGTAATAATGACTTAACAGGTCATTGTTTGGACCAACAGCATTACAGCACTTCAAGCAGATGCTATAATTTGGGAATCAAATTAGTTCCACTGAAAGCCTGAAATGTTTCGTGTTTTATATTGTTTTCACTGAGACTTGAATATGTCTTTCAGTTGGAAAATGTAGCATTCTCACCAGTGCCATATTCACAAAACAAAAGCTTCAGAAGCGCCTAAAAGCAACTCAACCATGAGTTAGGGAACAGCTATTCAGACTTCTATTTATCTCGGTCCTCGTTCGGGCTTCATCGTTTAATTATACAACGCTCAACTTCATCTAGTTTCTAAAGAGAAAATTCCCAACTATGGAAGCGCTAACAGTTACCCCTGCTTCTACCCTTGAGCTTGACTGCGCTTTCAGCAAACAACAACGTTAGGCTCCATGGAGTGCAAACCGAAGAGCTAAGTCTATACTTTGAAGTTATGCAGTTGTAAAAGATCTCAGAGTAGATTACTTTTGTTTTTGATGGAAACGAGCCTGTTTTGATATTCCGCATCGTTTCGATTGATGTTAACTACATTTTATTTTGAGCTACAAAAATTGCTTCTTCAGATAAATATAAATTTTTAGAATAATGCAAGGTTGCCAATACACTGTATTAGGAGAATATCATTGTTACTTGATGGGATAAATGAACTTAAGGGGGTCCGGCACATGAAAATTTTTCAGATTATTGATTTCGAGTTTGTTACTGTTTATTAAAATATAAATTTATGTCTTTAAAATGGTGCCACATTTGTAATTATATCTTATTTCAAAGTATTTTTAATAATTTTTTGAAGTAAACAAAATGTAGGTATTTAATGCATGTTTCTTAACTTCAAAGCCGAATTTCTCAAAATGCCATTTTTTCATGTTTGGGGGCACATAGCTTAAAATCTATATGAGATAAATGCTTGAAATTTGTTTAACATGTTTCTCTAATGTATTTAAGTACTTTAACACGATGAATTATTGATAAGTAGCATACTTTAAAAAAACAAAAAAAAAACAATTGGTCTAAAATTTTATAATTTTTCTTAAACATATTTTTAGAAAATCATAATTATTTTAATTTAAAAAAAAAAAAAAAAAAAAAAAAAAATCTCGTGTTAAAGTATTGAAAAGTATCCAAATATTATACTGCGAAAGTTTCATAATGATTGAAGAATCGGTTATTAAATTAGATGCCCCCAAAGTTGTTGAATTTAACATGGGCTCCTATGGAGGTGCCGGACCCCCTTAATTATATGGTTACTATGCTTTTTGAATGTGAGTCTGTCGAGCGCATAGCGTCTAACACAGCGGCCGATATATTGAACCCAATGTAAGGTTAAAGTATCAATATGGATAGAACGATGCTTGGACGATGTTATATGAAAATTATATAACTGTAAAAATACCAATTTGAAAAGTACTTATTTCTAGAAAAACTCTTTAATATAATATAGCTTATTAACCCTTTGCACTCAAGGCCTTTTTCGCGCGGAGGGACCAGCAACTCGAGACATTTTTGATTCGGTTGGTGTTTATGGATTTTCTTCATAGAAACTAAACAGAGTCATTGGCCTTGCATCAAATTTCCGCATCACACCTAGTTTTTCCTTTCGCATTTCGGCATCCAATCGTGTGGCGCCTGAGAGGCGCTGCTCGAGTGCAAAGGGTTAAAAAAGCGTAGATATTTTTCTTGCAAACTTCAAAGTGTGAAAGCTATCCATATCCTTTATATAACAGTAAAATACCAATTCGCTAGGTACTTATTTCTAGAAAAACTCTTCAATATAGCTTATTAAAAAAACCTTAACGAATTCTCTTTCAAACTTCAAAGTGTGAAAGGTATCCATATACAAGCCGCAAAGGAAAGACTCTTGATATAAACTTAACTATCAGACACCATTTAATTATATAAAATGATGGACTCGGATTATATTATTTATCGCTAGTTATCGGATAGGATTGAAAAAAGACCCCAATATGTTTTCATTAAATTTCAATATGGGAAATCTATCGGTACATCAGACGCAAATGAAAAACTCTAAATCCATACTAACCTGTCAGACACCGAAATCTAATTTAAAATGATGGGTACGGATTATATTATTTAATTTTTAATTATTGGATAGGACTGAATAAACTCAATAGGTTTTCATTAAACTTCAAAGTGGGAAGTCTCAAAGTTCGTCAGCCGCCAATGAAAAACTCTTGATCCAAACTAACCTATTAGATACCATCAGTTATTTTAAACTTATGGAATAGGGTTACAATATTTATTTTCAATAAAATCCATACTGAGTTTTGGACTATTAGATTACTTCATGTGAGTAGTTTTATGAAAGTAAAAATAACAACTAACTTAGTGGTCATTTCTAGAAGCACTCTTGGCAATGAAGCTTGTTTAAAAGCTCCAAAGGTTTTCCTTTAAACTTCAGCAAGTTATACTTCCTCATAAGTCAGCCGCAAGTGCTAAACTCTTGATCCTAACTCCCCTCCCCTTCAGGATGTTCTGGGTCAGTAAAACTGCTTGAAACACACTCTTGGGAAATGACTTCTGAGAAAAAGGGGTGAAAGGGATTGAATTTAAAGGGGGATATTTGTACCCCAAGGGAAATCAAGGACCAAGTTCTTCATCTTGTACAAAGCGAGTTCTTTTCCCGTATGCTGTTTTAGAAAATACCCCGAAGCCCAAATTTCACTTTTAGGAGATAGGTAAAAGTTTTGGCAAAGTTCGATTTTTGTCGATAGAAAATGTCGGAAAAGTGAAGTTTGAAACTATTTTCCCTTTTTAAATTTGGGGTGATTATGATACCTTATTGTAAAATTAAAGTATTGTTATATTATAGTACAAAATAAAAGTAGAGTTTAATTTAGTCGAGTTTCTTAAACATGAACGGGTAATGACATATTTTATACCTTTAAACTATTCCATACATTTTAATTTATTTTTTATTATTGTATTTTAGAGATTAATCTCAAGTTAGTTCTATTTAATTTTAAGATAAAATGTTGTAAGACTTTAACTACATTTTTTTAGCATTTCTTCTGTACTCGAATTAAATGACGTTACATCATTTTACACAAGTGGCCTTCCATTAGTGTGAACATATCTAACTGTTTTAAATTTTGAGCTTTAAGTTTAATTAAAATTTCTATTACTTATTGTGTCACTTACGTTACAAAAATATAGCATTGATCTAGTAGAATTGGTTTCCGAAAAGATTTGTTAAATATAACAAAGAAAATTATTATAAAAATATCATTCCAAAACATTCAATTTTTTAAATTAATTAATTGCTTAATTAATTAATTAATTTATTTATTTATTATTATTATTTTATTTATTTTTTACATTTCGTGCACCACAATACCCATTGTAGTTTTTAGGCATTATTGAAAGTTCAAACATACTGTATGTATAATTTTGTCTACAGGTATTAAAGGGCTTTTTTTTTCAGCTCATACCCTACTATAAAGCTATTATTTATGATATACTTTAATTAAATTCCCTCCCATCAGTGAGGACTTTGTTAATAATATTTTCACTCATTCTTGAAAATTGGGAAACTAAACAAAATTATTTATCCTCAAATGTGACGATAAGTTTAATTGGAGTGTATTTTCTAAAATAATCTTATTTAAATTAAAGACATTTCTGCAACTTTTAAGTTTAATTTAATTTAATTTAATTTTTTTTTTAAATTTTTGTATACGTAATGGCGGAATAAACTATGATGCATTTAAGTTATAGGCTAAATGATAGACGCACCGGAATTACAAAATGTCTGCACTTTTAATAATACAACAAAACAACGACAAGATGGAATGACGTGAGAGCAATACAATTTACCGCTCATAAAAGTGAGTGAAGAAGATATAAGATGACAATTGTCAAGTTCTCCCAAAATTCATACAACGGCAAATACCTTCCTAGAAATATATTCACTGATAACTCAGACGTGCTGGTTGTTTTCGAATCAGCAGCGATCATCGTAAAGACATTCCTACCCAAGTATTGTGCGTAGAAGATCTCCTTAGCCGCTTCAATGTATCAGTAGATGTTTGATTACAATTTGCAATATAACGTGAAATCGATGAGCTAGTTGCGATTGAGAAAACTAGTTCAGTTTACTGCCTACACAACATCAGACCGACTGGGACTAGAGAAAAATTGCAACGGTCAGCCCCTTTTGAATTTCCCTTCCTCTGCAGTTGATAAATGTTCCTCAGTGTACTTTTTGCTCTATTGTAAATAAGGTAACAAGTTTAAAAACAAGGTAACAAGATTAAAAATAATTGAAAGGATTTTAACAAGGTTACAGATTAAAAAAAACATGGTTCGTTATTTTCTTGCGTATCGTTCCTGGGGATCCCTTTTGGAGTTTCATCCGAAATAAAGCAGCTCCGACTTCAAATGTTGATAAAAGATATGATCCTTTTGTAGTCGAACGCAATTGAGTCTGAAGACTCTAATTGCAATTCCACAGAAGAGGAACCTGAAATAGCCAAGGGTGTTCTTGGAGTAAGTAAGTGGAAGGGATTTTATTCCACCGCACACAGGGGTATTTGCATTGAAAAGTTGGCCAAAATTATTTTCTAATTATTGGCCAAAAAAACCTTCTACTTGTATTGCATTCATTACTGTTTCCAAATCTGTGTTTTGGTACTTCAATAGTGAAACCAATCTTGCTTCCGAACTCTTCTTGGATTCCACTTTTTTCTTCTAAACTGTATTTTTGTCTTCTAGTGTTCGAAGTTGTTACTTTTTAACAAACCAGTTAGCACTTTAAATGACGTAAGCTTTCAAATAAACGAATTCATGCATGCAAAATATATAATCTGAATTGAAGGTCATTTTCATCAATCTCCTGCGTTTTTATCAAATCATTAAGGTATTTGGATATTGCATCTCGTATGTATAACATTTTATGGTTGGTTTTGAGTCAGTAACAACATTACACACTTGGGAATCAACCATGGTAAAAGATAATGCTTGTTTAACTTCTACAACTCTATCCTCTTTTGTGTTTTTGAGTGAAATGATTTTTGTTTGGATGTAAACTACCTCGTGTTTTGTTATATCTATAGTCTCCTTAGTGAAATGAAATATGATTGTTTGATAATACCAGGGCGATCAGTTGTACGGTTTTTATAAATGACTTTTTTCTCAGTTGCACCCCTAATAAATCGTAAAGGCACCAGAGAACTTAGAAAAATCTTGACGTCTGACTCTTTAGAATTTCGAAGTGTTTGTTTTTCATTTGTTGGGATCTGTCACAACCACATTTCGTTATGACTAATGACTTCCTCTCATTAAAACTAATTGTTTCTATAACTTTCTGCAAATATATAAGTATAAATGAATTAGTGCGATCTGATTGACTCTCCATATTTTTTCAGCCAAAGCATCTGCAGCGGCGTTCTCAAAGGAGAAAGGTAAAAATCATTTTTTACCGGTATTTTTTTTCTTTGTTAACTTTTTAAAAATTCATATTCTTTATAAATGAACTTACTTTGAATGTATCCTTTGATTTTCATTATAAGCTTAATTTAATTTCTATCTTAACCTCCATTGCAGCCTTTGCAGTGGTAAACCAAAAAACTATCTACAATATTGTTTATAATTAAACTTTTTCTTCAAATTAGTTATTTTACAATTTTTTACGTTGTTATTCAAATACCATACGTAATTTTCATTGTTAATTATCATAAATAACGATAAATAGGAAACAAAAGTGAAGTTTCTGCAAGTACGTCAAAATGACGTCACTACGTCAGCATTTGTATACCCGCATCCGCAAAAATCTGCAAAATGTTTTTAAGGTTTAAGGAACTAAAATATGTGGTCTTTAAAATGGTATAAAAACCACTACTCAATAATACTCAATCGTATAACAAAAATACTCTTGAAAATAAAATATTGCAAGAAAAATTAGCTGGGTTTTGTGACTGAACAAAATTTAAATGGATCATTAAATTTAGATAAATTTTAATTTTAAGTTCTAAATCTTTAATTATAGTCCCTAAGAGGATACATATATCGTTTTAAAATTAAAACAAAAAGTTAAAAATTGTGCTTGTTAAAATATTGTGCTTTGCATTGGTAATAGTAAAGAGAAATACACGCTTCGTACAAACATCAACTTTCGATTAACCACTATGACAGTTAGGATCTCAGATTTAAAAAATTTATACAGGGTAAGGTTTTCTACTTAAAGTATATAGGTTGAAAAATTCAAGTGTCTAGGTGTAATTTTGACTAGTCGTGTTTTGGCCAGCTTTTAGAGGCCAATACCCCAGTGTGCGCCGTTTAAATCTATCAAATGGGGTGATTCGAAGGGCTTAGAGTACAAAACAATAATCAGGACAGGTTCTGTGGCACTTAAGTTCAATAAATTGGATTTTAACTTTGAAAATACAGGGTGACCAGCATACAAGAAGAACCATGTTAGTTTCAAAAAATGAGTTTGGAATCGATTATAAGGAATTATACATTTAATAATCTCAAAAGCGGGACCTCTTTTTCACTGATCACCCTGTAGAAAGCGGGTGAGTTTTTTTTTAATGTTTTTTTTTACAGTCAGAGATTACCTTTATTTAAAAATATAAATGAATATGCGTTAGACACTGGTAAGTGGTGTTAAACTGGATCAACAGAAATGGAGCCTGCAGTTAGCTGTACATTTTAGTAATTATATTAATACATACGTGTTTGACCAAATACGTTCCAAACACACAAAAAGCTTACACGTTCTTATCACAGATTCTTATACAATATAGTCCACGTAAGATTCATATCTCAAACAAAATAAAAAAAATACCGCTCTCACACGGCAAGACTGGCTGCAAAGTTTTCCCCACTTTCCAGTAGCTTCAGTATGGAAAAAACGACAGGATACTTCCGAACGTGACTTACGGTATCCTTCCAAAAAGGCTCTACCGGATCACGCCGACATCTTATCTGAATTGGCGAAGTGACGTGACCCAATCTCGAAGAGTGCACGCAGAAGGGATTTTCTAGGAAGGATTTCGCCAAGAAAGTGCACTGTATTGATCCGGGGGGGGGGGGTAGCCGCGGAGTTCGCACGGCAAGACTTTGAAAAGTTCTCCGGTTAAAGATTGACACGTCCAGGCACGTGGAGTTATGTCGGAAAGAGAGAAAGATGGGTCGTTGTCTGTTTCGCCGGGTGAATATTGGAGTGGAATCCGAAGTGTTGTGATTTGGTTGAAAGCAGTTTTGAGGGAGGCTGAAGATTGCATATGATATTGGCCATTTTACGGAACTTTTTCTATTTATAACAACTCTATTTAGGTTGCATCAAATCACATTAACTTCATACAGGTGTCCAGCAAATGACTCCCTGATTTTAAAATTAAATAACTCAAAAACAAATATCCATGGAATAATGAAATAAAAAGTATAATTATCCGTTATAGTTATAAAAATCGGATACAAAATTTAAATAATTACTTACAAATGTTGCCAACAGGTGGCGCTGTACATTGTAGTTCTTATAAATAAAGATTGCTTTGAAGCTCATAGGCAGTTCCACTGTTAAAACGTGAAAGGAAGCTAGCGCGTTGGCAACGAATGATTGCAAAGGACAAATTTATAGCAAATTTCTAAAAATGTTTTAACTACAGCGCCATATGTTGGCAACATTTCATACTTATTTGGGAACTTCTGTTTCAGACTTTTACAGCTTTCAAAATAACTATACTTTTCGCTTCATTCTTCTGTCGATCTTTGTTTGTGAGTTATTTAATTTTAAAATCGGGAAGTTTCTCGCTTAACATCTTGTAAATGAATATTATAATAAGTAATATCGTAGTAGGTTATAACAAATGATTTTGAACATTGGGCTACTTTGGCCCTGGGTTCCTTCTTTGGCCCAAACTGAGAAAAAAATATAGCGTTCTCTGCTAACCTTCAGGAAGCAGTTTTTAAATTAATTTCGAAAGTTTCTGCTGAAGATGCTGCTCCAGAGTGAAAGCTGTCGAAATTAATATAAAAACTGCTTCCTGAAGGTTAGCAGAGAACGTTATATTTTTGTCTCAGTTTGGGCCAAAGAAGGAACCCAGCTATTCATAATTGGGCGTGGGTGGCCAAGATCCATGACAATGGCCGTAGTTTTGGGGTATTTTGTATCACAATTTCTTTTAAAACTTTTATAAGCAAGCTTATAAAGACTTTTTGAAGCGTAATATAAAAAACGACCAGTAATTTTTTCTTCAAATTTTGTTAATGAGCATTTATTACTGTTGCTCCACCTGGTTTAAAAAAAATCATGTGAGTTAAAGCAGTCTTCGTCAGATATTATGACCAAAAATAAGGAAGATTTAGGTCTATGGGTCAGAGAAAACTGATGATCCTTCTTGTTTAAGTTTAAGAACTTCAATTTTTTAGAAATGACGTACAGTCAAATCCCGTTTACGCGAAAGCGCTTAACACGTAATTCTTTTTTAACGCGAACTATACGAGTTTTCCGTACGATGAACTTAACGTGACTTTATTCGTTTAATACGCAATGGAATAATATGAAATCCCGCTTGACACGAAAAAAGAATGTTATTTTTAACTCTTAGCACTCCTCTGTCCCCTCTAAAGGGGACATCATAATTCTAGCGTATCACTCAGATGTCCCCTCTCAGGTGACATTAAAGTTTATTAGTGATTACTGGGAATTAACTTATTCCAGCACAGCTGTTTGAGAAATGAATGTTTCCCTGAAGTTTTTTCTTCGAATGGCACAAGAAATCAAATCAAAATATAGTAACATTACTAAGATACACTCATGTCCATAAATTAAGGATAATTCAGTTTTTCCCTAATAACTTCTCAGTGGATTAGCATAGACACTTGAAATTTACTTCAAAGACACATCTTTATACAACAAAACGATAATTAAAACAACTCAGTCGCAGAATGAAATGCAAAGTGTACAGCGGGGCATATGCAAAAGAATGGAGTACCATTAGTGTGCAGTTGTGCAGATGCATTTACATTAAAAATCACTCAACTCATGGAGTTGACTTTTAGTGTGAGATATAATCTTCCAGAATGGTTCGGAGTGCAAAGGGTTAAACCACTCTTTTACGTGAAGTCATTATTATTTGAGACAAAATTTTAATGGTGTAACTTTGTGTCAAGTTGAAACCCTATGAAACAGGAAAAGTACCCGATTGATCAAATTTCAAGCAAATCACTGTGAAATAAACTAATTTCCATCCTAAATTTAGATGACAAAAAAACCCTAAACTGGTTTTGTGATATCACGCGGCCTTCCTGTATCCACCAGTAAGTCCAGAAAATAAACTCAGTTGCATTTGATTATTGAATCTTGTCTATATGAATCGGAAGCTGCAATCGTTATCGTTTGAAGCTATGCAGGCAATTTGAAATGAAATTGATGACAAATTCCTTATATATAAACCAGAAATTTGGGTCAAGTATTGAATCGCCAACAGCACTCTATCAACGACCTTAAAAATGGAGAAAAAATTTGAAGAGACTTTTGCTGCATATCAATTTGAACCTGCAAGGAAAAGGATGCAGACAGACAAAATTGAAAACACGAATTAAAAACAGCAGTATTATATCCACGTATCGCTAGTAGTTTAAATTTTCATTAATTAGGTGGAAACGTTTTTAGACGGTTAACAACGCAAAAAAATTGTCACTACCCTCATCGACTTCGTGTTATAAGATGATTTTTTTTTTTTTTTTTTTTTAAATCCTTTATGTTAACTTCAATTTTGTGTGTGATTGGGTATGTCGGTGGCAGGAAAATCTGCGGATGAGGCCAAATTTTTCCACTTGCCGTCATCCAATCGGGCTGAAACTTGACAGATAGATGAGATGTCGATGACAAGGCATTTGATCAAATTTTGGCGGTTGTCATTGTCACTACAAGGTCGCTCTAAGGAATAACGGAATACTAACAAACCAATTTGCCGTCATCCAATAGCGTTGAAATAGTAGTTAACCGATCATCGAAGAAGCTCTTTCCTGTTGCCAAAATTGTCTTAATAAATAAATAATAAAATTGTTTTAATCAGAATAAATAAAAGATATTTGGATATGAGTGCATAAATTCACATTAATTTTTAATGAATAAATATTGAAAAGTAGCTTACCGCCTATTGTGTTGACAGAGATGTTTTTAATATTTAAAACTAGCTAAATACCCGTGCTTCGCTACGAAATTTTAACATGTGCAATATTTTAGCTAGCTGTGAAGCCTCGAATTGCGGAAATCTGTCATTCGTGTATAAAACCCAGTTTTTGCCGCTTCGCTCGCAAGAAGGTTCATCGCTACGCAAAATCTAGCTCACTTCGTTCGCTGAAAAGTTCATGGACACATAAACACAGGCTTATTTCACTCGTTAAAAGGTTTATTGCTATGCAAGCATAAGCTCGCTTCACTCACTAAAATCTAATTGCTACCTAACGACTTAATATTGGAAGCCTCTTCTTTGCCAAGAAAGAAAAAATTCCCCGTTAATACAATAATACAACACCCCTTTAAGATTATTTTAACACGTGTTTGTGGAAAGCAAAATTAGAGGCTAAAACTACTTATTTTGAAACTTTCAGAGATCTAGGCCTATTCGAAGTCGCTTTTTGTGAAAAAAATTAATTGAAAAACAAATTAAAATTTTAACATTCTTTTTGTCAGTTTAATTAGAAGGCCAAAATTACTTGTGCTGAAAATTTCAGAAATGTAGCCCAATTACAAATCATTTTGTAAAATATTTGTTAATTAATTAAAAAAAAAATTATTTTTTTCAAAAATCCAATTAGAAGGCCACAACTATTTATGTTGAAAATTTCAATGCCGTAGCCCTATTTGAAATCGTTTTGTAATATATAAATTAATTAATTAAAAAAAATAATTAAAAAAGAACAAAATAAAAATTTAAAATTCTGTTTTTTAAAAGTCCAATTAAAAGACGAAAACTACTTATGTTGAAAATTTCAGAGCTGTAGCCCTATTAGTAGTCGTTTTGTAAAATGTTTATTAATTAATAAAAAAATTCATTAAAAAATAACTAATTAAAATTTAAAATTCTGTTTTTTAAAAGTCCAATTAAAAGACGAAAACTACTTATGTTGAAAATTTCAGAGCCGTAGCCCTATTAGTAATCGTTTTGTAACATATTTATTAAATAATTAAAAAAATTTATTAAAAAATAACTAATTAAAATTTTAACATTCTGTTTGTGATGTATAAAATTAGAAGGCCAAAACTACTTATGTTGAAAATTTCAGAGCTGTAGCCCTATTAGTAGTCGTTTTGTAAAATGTTTATTAATTAATAAAAAAAATTAATTAAAAAATAACAAAATATAAATTTAAAATTCTGTTTTTTAAAAGTCCAATTAAAAGACGAAAACTACTTATGTTGAAAATTTCAGAGCCGTAGCCCTATTAGTAATCGTTTTGTAACATATTTATTAATTAATTAAAAAAAATAATTAAAAAATAACTAATTCAAATTTTAACCTTGTGTTTGTGATGTATAAAATTAGAAGGCCAAAACTACTTATGCTGAAAATTTCAGAGCTGTAGCCCTATTAGTAGTCGTTTTGTAAAATGTTTATTAATAAAAAAAATTAATTAAAAAATAACAAAATAAAAATTTAAAATTCTGTTTTTTAAAAGTCCAATTAAAAGACGAAAACTACTTATGTTGAAAATTTCAGAGCCGTAGCCCTATTAGTAATCGTTTTGTAACATATTTATTAATTAATTAAAAAAAATTAATTAAAAAATAACTAATTAAAATTTTAACATTCTGTTTGTGATGTATAAAATTAGAAGGCCAAAACTACTTATGCTGAAAATTTCAGAATTCTACTCCAATTTTAAGTAGGTTTCTATAGATCCACAGAGCCACAGACAGACAGACAGACAGACAGACAGACAGACACACAGATTGTTTTATTATTATAGATTAGATGTCAACATCAAGCTTACGCTTTCAATAGAAACGCCGCTGTGTTAATGAATATAAAAATTGGCAATGCATATAAAGGATTCATACTAAAAACTTTTTTATGGGTAATATTATTTATTCACTGACACTTTAAATAAAAATACTCTTGATTTTCCGATATAGGTCACAATATTTCCAGAACTCCAGAATTCATCAGCGTCATGACAAAATTCAGCACCGGAACAAAGTCTTTCAGTATACATGAATAAAATCGTAAAATAAAATAATTTAGCAAACTTGAACTTAGCACTTTAGAACAATTAGGATTTCGATACCTTTTCGAATGCTAGCATTAAAGCCCATTCCCTCAAACATCCCTTTTCAATTCCTATGGGATTGAATGATATAACACCAAATATGCGAGAACAGCAAAATCGAGTTCTGAACACTGAATGTCTATCTGGATTAGAAATATCTGTCCTTCTCTACACCGCTTGCGAATGACAGATAGGGTCACTTGTGCTTCGAGAGAACAACTTGGGGACATCAGAAAGACTTCGATTCGAGTTGGTGTTGTGTTTAGGACACATCTTAAGTGTGTTTAGGTATCTGTTAGTCGTTAAGTCAGCGTAATGCTTCTCTGTATCGGAAATGGAGATCTTTCCGATATAGAAAAAGAATTTGGAAGAGGAAAACTGGCAGTGGCCGTTATTGGATTCCCTTCCGGTGGTTGACGCTCGTTGTCAGATTCGCTGCGTAATATTGTCAGGTGTTGGATGTTGTTTGATTTAATTTAACACGGTTACAAGCAGATTGCTGAATAGAACGGGTGAAGTTAGTTGGGCGAAAAACTGTAACTTGTAAATTACTTAAATTTTACTGTCGTTACAATTTTAAATTGAGTATAAGTTTTTTGGACTAGGAAGTTTTATAAAAAAAATATACCTAAACAATCGTTGTCGAATTGCTTATTATATTATATATTCCTGATGCTAAACTATTGAAAATAACTCAAGGTTGTTGCGTAGTATATATTTAATAGTGTTACTGTTTTTGATTGCTTATGGTATGTGCATTTCCGATTGGATTGATATCACTTTGTTAAAAATTGAACATTTCTAATAATTCAATATGCCGGCTTATCCCATAATTTAAATTTAAAAAACGTTAAACATATAATTTTATATATTTTCAGTTATCTAATTAAGGATGTAAATACTTTTTAACTTATACTAATCCTATGGAATTTATTCCTTACCAAGTAAGAATTTTTCAACTAATAAGACACATTAAACGTGATCTTCACTGGCAACTGTATTATATTTTTCTATTGTTTAATACACTAAATTATCATTAAATATAAAAAGGTAACATGTCAATAGGTTTTCTATTGGACATGACCCCCATTTTATGCGATTCCAATGATGTAGTTTATTCCCGTAAACACATTTGACATTTATTAACTGTCATCGTAATCATGTTCTTCCGTATTTCCTATTTAATTTAAAATAATAAATTTTATCTTAATAACATGCACAAAATTTTATTAAGAAAGGAAAAATTTTTGTAATTTCTACCTTGGACTTAAATGGAAATTTAACAAATTGAAGAATAATTTATTTAATTTATGTTTGAGACCTTTTTGTGTCCATTAGAATTTTGTACTAAATCAGATATTTAAATTATGTTTTTTTTTTGTTTGTTTTTTTGCATTCTATATTTTATCGCTGGATTAGCAATCAATTTTCACAGCACTGTATAATTTGAATTAAAAAGTACAGTCAAACTCCGTTAACACGAAGTGGATGGGGCAGCTGAAATTGTTCTCTTTAACCAAATTTCGTGCTAAACGAATAAAATAGCATTAAGTTTTAAGTACGGAAAACTACTTTTACTTCGTGTTAAACGTGATTTCATGTTAAGCGATTTCGCGTTATCGGGTTTAACTGTACTCTTCTCCTTTCTCTCTCTCAATATACCATCCCTATCTTACTCTTAACGTTCCCTCAAACATTATTCTTTAGTGATATTCCAAATCAGTAAGTTATGAAAAATATTCAGTTGAGCGATGATACTATACACAATTAGGACTCAAATTTAAAATTGCCTCTTTCATTTGCGAGCAATAAAAAATAGAGGTAGTAATACTGAAAACTAGTTTTGACTGGTTAAAGACAATTGTACAAACAAGTCAGGACAAAGCGTTGTAAGAAGTAAAGTCTTTATTGCTGTCAAATTTTGGCCTCATTTAGTGAACTTTTATATTTCAGATGAAGTGCATGACATTGCCAGGTCTTAAATTGTTTTGATTTAGCGTTGCCCAAAAAACTCGGTGCAAATGTGTTCAGTCAATTACAAGTTATGACCAAGATCTCTTTTTTTCTCCAGCCATCGATCTCCCCAACTTAACTACAAAATAATTCAAAATAACTATTATACATAGAAAAAAAATTATTCAAATTAGTGCAGAAGATTTCAAGGGGAATGAATGTTCAATTTTTTTGAAACTGTATGTAGTGAACTTCCTCTTGTTTTGAAGATAATGAGTGCAAAATTTCATCAAGATCGGAATAAAACTGTAGATTCTAAACATCACACAACTTATAATCACACTGTATGCATTAAATATGTACGCCAACTTGACAACTTAGAGAATTTGGTAATTATTCTGGTGGTAATTGTTACCATGGCTAAATAAATACATAAATAAAAAGACAACATCATGAAGTATTGTCAGAGTAGTACTTTTAATATCACGCTGTTGTTTTTTCCACTCCAATATTTTGATATAATGCCTTTCTTAGTACTTTTTGCAGGAAGTGTAAATTTTTTGAAGGACTATTGATATTTCAATAGGTAAAAATATTATTAAATATGTTGTGTCTAAAATGCAATGTGAAAAACTGCCTATCTAAGAATTTTAAATCCAATATCTGGCAACTTTGTCACCAGGAAGTGTGTGATGAGTTAGGTTACATTCAGAAGTTTCCATCAGGCATTAACAACCGAAAGTCAACTTCAGCTCTTTGAAAGTGATCAAAAAGAAAACAATGTTGAATTGCTGAACTGTTATGCAGTCTTTCATAAGAACAGGTCACACCATCTTGGCTAGCGTTGTTTGTTGTCGTAGTAAAAATAGTAGTTAATTTTTCCGCAGGGGGATTTCAGGAGAGAAATATTTACTTTTTATAGGTTTGGTACTTCAACTTCCTCCATGCACACCCCCATTCAATGAGTCTCGTTTCTATAGTGACCTGCATCAAACAGAATTTCTGGTGGGAGTCTTGATAGACATACATTATAGAAGAACTAGTGCTGTAATTATTACAAACAACTTGAAAGATGGTTAGAAATTCTGATGCAAGGCTCTAGTCTACAGAAAATAGAATTTGTGATTAGTCCTACACTTCGGTTGGAGATTATTCTTCTTTGCAATTTCAAGTGTGAATCCGGAAGACCGCAACCGAATCCAGAAAATAAAGAAAAGGAGGACTGGAAAAGTTTTCATCGTCTTCTAGTGATTGAGAGGAGCAGTGAAAACCTCGTCTTTCGCTGCATCAACAAAAGTTAACGGTCCACAATGATACGGAAAATCTCGCCACACACGCCTTCCTAAAGAAAACCCGCAGGTGGAAAATAATTCTACTGAGTTCGACAGAATCAGTAGAGCGGTTAGTGCTGCTTGAGACATCGCGAAGATCTAATCAAAAATCCAAAACATAAAATATGCAATGAATATTTCCTTATAAAAATATTCCATTTGGGTTAGGGGAGGGGGATACCAACTTTATTTTATATGCTAAACTTTTACAGAGTGTCATCAATTCCATTCGAATTGTAAATCTATAAAACAATAAAAAATATTAGTACATTTTTCATAACAATGTTTCCATCCTTGACACCTAGTATTTTGGTTGGTATGCTCAACGACTTATATTTCTGCAAAATAACGGTTAATCAGGCCAGGACCTACAGCTTAACGGGGATTCTGAAACACAACGAACATCCATGCTAACCCGGGATTTTTATCCGGCACCTTTGGAATGCGAAGGCAGAGCTCTAACCACACAGCCATCAGGTGGGCGATAATATATTTAGATCTATGGAAACCAGAATATCTATTTTAATAGTTTTTTAAGGTTATAGTGCTCGAAATCATTGCATATTCGTCTAAATACTACGCACTTTCTTGTAATAAAAGGTATCTAGTGTTACTTGTAAGAGGCTTTTTCACAAATTTTTCTCACTTAAGAAGTATTAGGAAACTAACATATCTCCTTATAAAATTCTTCGTTTGATAATATTTATTAATTACTGAATATTTAATTAGCTAATTTGTGTCTAATTTCCCTAGTGAAACCAAAATTTGTAATTTATTTCGAATTTTTTTATTTTATGGTCAAATGATGCACAATAATTTTGTACAGGGAACCTACTAGAATTGTATATATAACTCAAATAGCTTCTTATTTGTAGAAAATAGTTCCGAGAGAATTTAAAATTACCCACATTTTATAAAAACATCAAGAGATTGAAAATGATGTAAAAAGTTAGTTATTGTATGGTTGTTTTAGGTGTAGATTGATCCCTGCCTTGTATTATACATTTAAAATTACATAAAATATCTTTTAATTGGTAGATACAAATTGAAGTTATTTTTTAGGGAAAAAAAGTATTACACTAATATAAACTAGTTTCTCACGAATTCCTGAAATTTATATCGAAAGCTTAAAAATATTTATAAAGACCTTGTAAATATTCCAACTAACTCTTCTTTTCCCAAACAAAATATTTTGTATCACTATTATTTCCTAAAATCTAGTAATTGACGTAATAAAAAAAAATGAATATGCGCCTGCCTTTCTAACTGATTTTTTTTTTTTAATATTTAAAAAAATACTTGTTGTTTACTGCTTGTGGCTAACTTTCTTTCTTATCCTATATTACCGTTGTTGACAAATAAATTAAATAAATAGAATTAAAAAAGGAATCTGTACAGTATTTACAATTACACTAAAAAAATGAGTAACAACATTAATACCTATTCACTCACCACTAATCCTTACACTTATCACGAAGTTAGTCTGATGTTTGAAATAACTTTTTCCTAAACTTTATTTAAGAAAACTAAATGTATAATTGTTTTGTTATTGAGTGGGAGAAGGGGAGGGGGGGGGGTGGAATGGTGTTACAACCATCGGTATAGATAAACAACTGGATAGACTGCTCCATTGTCAATGCAAAGAGAAAAACGAGCCGGGGATTGCGAAGCTGGTGGGAAGATTAACCAATCACAGTTCACTTTTAACTGTGGATGGAAATGCGAAAAACCTTGTAAAATGCTAGAGTATATATTTTTTTGCACATTATTACTAATTAAAGTCTACTATTGACATTTATGCTGTGTACAACCCCAAATTTTTTTTCAATCCTCGACAAACCCGTATTTTTTATCCCACCAACGGCATCTGGCAACGGCTTCATTTTCCCACCGTTAAGCAGTCTATCCAGTTGTTTATTTATATCGATGGTTACAACAAATGTTATGATAATTAGAGTTCTACAGAACCGGACCAATGAACCGGATACTTTATAGATTTCTTTACCATCCCAGATAATCAGGGCAACAAATGTTTATTTTAAGGGCCACTTGTACTTATCGTGTTTACTTATGGGTTCTGAACACCAAATGCAGGTAACTGAGTTTAAAAATTTTTGTAACCACAAAGAGGTAATTGCACGTTTCTTTTAAAATTACATAATTTATTTAAAATTAAATTTTAATCTCATATTCATCGATTTCTAATCTCCGAGCAACGCTCGTCCATATGTAACCAATAAAATATAACTGATTTGTCCGTTACATGGACGAAATCAAAAATAAAACAATTTTCATCAGATTTGTGTACAACAATAGAGTGTTATGATATATTATTTTGGCAGTTACAACAAAATAATTCCAAATATAATTTTTTTTTCCTAATTTGACAGTTATAACAAAGTAATATTAAATAAAACATTATTTTGTTATAGTTGTCCTTTAAAAAAAAAACTTATTAAATGTACTAACCTGGGATGGTAAGTAAATAATTTTGACACTAGTAACAAAGTAATATTAAACATAGTGTTTTTGAAAATTATTTTACGTTAATTCCATGTTGTAAGAAACATAGTGTTATACCCTCTTTGTAAACAAAGATCTTACACTTTTAATGCACTACGGAATTTATGGTACGACTTTTTTGTGATAAAAATATGACAAAACAATGAAGAAATCCGAATTGTATGTTGTCGTTGTTTGGCACTTTACAGTAAAAAAGATAAGAAGAATATTTTAGAGTTTTCCACTTCAGCATTGAATTTCTCACTGTTATCGTCTTGGGAAATCTACCTCTGGACATTGATACTGGGAAAAACAGGCGTACACAATTCTAAACTAAACTCCAAAATATCTGTTTGGACAATAAATTTCCTGGAAATACGGACTCAAGTGCTTTATATTATTTTCCCTTAAAATAGAGTTCATAGCTTTATTTCTTTTTGAAAATGTGAATATCGCAAAACAATAATTAATAATAAAAACCCGTATTTTTAATAAACTGTATATTTATTATTTTAACGATAAGTAATATAATATTAAAATTTAAAATATTTTCTTCGTTCTTAAAATACATCTACTGGACATTCCTATTGGGAAAAACTGGTTTTGCACAATACTAAACTAAACTCCAAAATATCTTTTTGGACAATGAATATCCTGGAAATACGGAGTCAAGTGCGTTGTATTATTTCCCCTCAAAATAGAGTTCATAGCTTTATTTCTTTTTGAAAATGTGAATATCTCAAAGCAATAATTATTAATAAAAACCAGTATTTTAAATAAACTGTATATTTATTCTTTTAACGATAAGTAATATAATATTAAAATTTAAAATATTTTCTTCGTTCTTAAAATATATCTACTGGACATTCCTATTTGGAAAAACTGGTTTTGCACAATACTAAACTAAACTCCAAAATATCTTTTTGGACAATGAATATCTTAGAAATATGGAGTCAAGGGGGTTGTATTATTTTCCCTTAAAATAGAGTTCACAGCTTTATATCTATCAGAAAATGTGAATATCTTACAGCAATAAATAATAATAAATATACGTATTTAAAATTAACTGTATATTTATACTTTTGACGATAAGTAATATAAAATTAAGATTTAAAATATTTTCTTCGTTCTTAAATTATATCTACTTGACATTGCTATGGACAAGTTGGGCATTTAAAAAAAAAAAAATATATTTTATTAAGAGTTACGAAAGACAACCAAAACTAGAATTTTTTTAAAAATCCGTTCAATATTTCTCGAGTTATACCCGTTTCAATTTCCCAGTTTTAAAAGCTCGGCAAAAACGAAACAAGCTTAGCTGTGACATTTTATTAGCTGTGACTGAGTAATTTTATTACTTCATGATACATTGTACAAAATCTATGTCCCATTCACTACGTTGAACACAAACAAAATATGTGAAGAATTGTCAGACAGCACAGAAATTGCAAATATGTTGAGAAGTAATTTATTTATTAAATGAAATTTATTTTTTATACTTTATAAGTAATGAAAATCGAAACACAAAAAGAAAATGTTTAAGTAATAAAAATTTGGATTTGATAAATTGCTAATGCAAAAAAAAAAAAAAAAAAAAAAAAAAAAAAAAAAACTATTTTTTTAGATTAGTGTATTAATATATAAATATGATGCCACTTTTAAAAGTTTAAGTCCTAACATTTTGCAATTTAATTAATTTAAATAAATATTTAACACATAATAAAAAAAATATGAGTAATATTAAAAATTTTGAAGAAAATTTAGCATTCCTGCCTTCGTGTATGAATTTTATTGTTTCCAAAATCTTTACTAGCTGAAATACCGCATTTGAGTATTATAGTACTTTTCTATTCAATATAAAATCTACACACATAGAAAGTATTTTTTTAGGCCGACATCAAACACGTCTAATTTGGATAGATACTCAATATGGAACTATAATAAAGTATTACCTTTATACATAAAATTTAGATTGAGTAGCAATTGCAGATTTTGGTACCGCATCTAATATCTTTTTTTTTAATTGAATGCTGAAAAATGCCATTAGATTATGAATATACTAGCTGCCGAGTGAAGATCTCGAAACTGTTCAAACATCAACTTTGAATGAGTCCCACTAAATCATATTGCGAAATATGTTATAATTTGTGAAATAATTAACATTCTTTTTCATTTAGTAACCCACCACTCTTTAATTTTCAATGAGAAAGAGTGCATACGATTTCACTTTTTTGGGGCCAAATACTTGCATCTTTCAAAAAATGTGCTGTTGTTGCGATCTAGTTGGCGATACATATGAACTACTTTGCAAACGTATAAAAACCTCTAATAGTTCAAATAAGTGCCAAAAGAAAATCACCGTCTAGACCTCTATTTTAAACCAGCTAAATTCAAAACTCATCCGCGATTACCCACCAAATACATATTTAATTTTCAACGAAGCATTTATTCAAATTAATTTTTCTGAATGCTAAACGTTTCCCTAGCGCGGGGCACACACGGGAAAAGGAAGAAAGTATTTGTCCTCTCGTTTGCCCTTTCAATTTTGGAGGAATTAAGTTTTGATTGCATTTCAAGGGAGAGGGATGGAGGATGAACTCTCCAACCCCCTCCCACCCCACGGACTCTATTCAAACTCTACGTAATTGAATTTGATGTCCCACTTCCTTGCGTGTGCGACATCCGCTACATTTCCATTAGGACACAATAGGAAAGCATTATTGCAATTGGGGGATTCGTCAGCTTTGTATGAATACTTTGTATGAATAGCGGTCACGGGTGGGATGCCTGCCTGAAGTATATTTAAGGATAGGGTGATTTATAGTGTAGGCGAGGTGAGGACTTTATCTTCTAAATGTTATTCAAATTAATGAGGACAATTATTGTGAAGCAATTGTTTAGAGTTTCGCAATCTCGCTTTTAAACTAACATAAATCACAGACTGTACTTTTAAAGTTATTATTAATTCTTGTTGTGGTTTCCGTTGTTATTGTTTATTGTTACTTTTACAGTTGCTGTTTCTGTTATTTTTGTAATTATTCCCAGTAATAATTATAGCAATGGATAGTAGTATCATCATTTCCATCATAACCCTCTTCTTTGAAAACAATATGAACCTTTAATAGTCTTTAGTTTTGTTAGGGTATGACAATATCAATTCCTATGACCCAGCTCAGCTATCACGATCCATATATGTATATATAGATATATATATTTAAACGAAACAATTTCGTCTGTTTTTTTATCCTCATACCTCAGTTTCACACTATCAAAAAAATATACATACAAATTTCATATTATGTTAAGAACAACATTTCTAACCACTGTATAAAACTTGAAAGTTTATCTTTAACAATGCAATATATTGAAAAATCTTAGAAACCATTCAACGACATTTTAGGAAAGAATAATCCGAAATTTTGTGTGCTATTTACACGAAAAGGATACTTCTAAGTAAAAAAGATTTTAAAATTGTCGCAAATATAGCATCTATCCTTTTAACTAATGAAAAATCTTAAAATTTCAAACAAGTGGATACATTTTAAGCTTAAAATCAGACAACCATGAAATCATTACTATCTGTTTCTAATTTTGATAAAAAAACCTACATTTTTAGAAAGGAAGACTCTCACTTCATACTAATATACTGAATTACTTTATCTTTGGTTTGCTAATGTATTGATTTAATTGCATGCCATCATTTCCTATTATGACAAAAGTTTTAATTTCCATACAAGATATTCTGTTAAAACCACATCCAACTTTTCTTCAATTATATTAGTTTAAACTCTACTTTACTAGCAGCACATTTTAAAACTTTCCTACTAGATGCAAATCCCTCATACAATCTTAATATTACGCTGACTGGACAAATCAAATACAATGTTTCCAATGGGTTTTACTGTTGCTGATTCAGTAATTGATTTACATTTTCTTGGTTACTCTTAAGATATATTTTCAATGGTTCAGTTCGGAAACATAAAACTGCTAAATCATTGAAAGAAGGGCTATGTTATCCCCTGCAAAAATAAGTTTATAAAATTGCTAAGTTAGCAATTTATTGCATTGGTCAGCAATAAATAGGTGAGGGATCTATAGAGTGACAAATTTAAATTGGTAGAAATTTAATAAATACATTTTTTATGCATAACTTGACGGTTCTTTTGGAATGATATATAGCTTCATTAATAATAATAAAAAAAACTAGGGATGTGGAACATAGCACAACTTTCAATTGCACTTTTATAATGCCGTGAATTTGTGTTATTTACCGCCTTCATATTTATATCATTCATACAGAAAAAATGGTCCGTTTGGCGATATATTTAGTGCAATAATTCTTTTTTGGGTCTTTAAAAAAAAGCCCGCCAAAATAGCAATTTTAGTGATATTCATTTCAATAATTATTTCACGATATTTTCTTGTTTGTGCAACAGAGATGAAACAGTAGTTGATGGGCGATGCTCAAAGAAAGATAACTCTGTATTAAAGACATTAGTTTTTCAATTTTTTTTACGTCTTTATAGCATTTTTATGGGAATTCCCGAAGTGATGGGGACGTTCAGACACATTAAGAGGCATTATCACTGTGATTTTGATCGAAATCGTTAGAGTTTGTTGTTTTTAGCAATTACTGATAAGCATGGTCATTCAAAATTTTCAGTGGCGCATGCACCATTTTAGCGAAAACCTTAATGATAGATCCCATGGTCACGACCAACTCGTACACCAAATTTGAACATCGTAGGTCAATTCGCTCGAGAGTTATGCTGACCACGTACACACGTACAAACAAACATACTTTTTTTCTATACAACTTTTTTGAAGTCAGGACGTAGACTACTAAAACGTAGAGAAATGTAATAACATTAAAAACTTTTTTGACTGAAAGCAATACTTTTATCACCATATGTAAACATATAGGGAATTGAAAGTAAAAATTTTAGCTAACTAGGGGAATCCAAAGTTTGTCCAAAGAAAGACTTCGTGAGGTTATAACTCAAACTTTTTGATGTTTATGTTTTTCATATAATATATATATATATTAACATGAGTTTTATGATATTAAAAAAAATGTGTATAAAAATGCACGATAAAAATTGGTCAGAAGAGCATCGAAAACATAAATTCAGGCTGTGCTGTTCTTGTTTCAGTGAAGAAAACATTTAAGTATATTGTTGCGTGGATGGGTTCGAAAAACTTGAAGCCAAAGCAGATCAAAACTTGCAGAAAACAAATTTATTCCGATATAACTCTTCGCAGATTCTTGTATAACTCCAGAACATTCTGTTCTAAAAGACTCAATGCAGCTCTTTACACAACAATGGAGCACAAACAGCAGTTAAAAACTAGATACACAACTAATACAGTTCACTTTCGGAACTCTCTGAATGCTCGCTGAAAGACAACTAACTAACTCAGTCAACTCTTGGCCGGCCTTATATATTAAAGTCAATCCTTCGCGAATCTTCTAAAGATAGAAATTTTGAGAATTTTCCAGATCGCAGTCGAAAAGCCCTACACAGGTAACATGGGGAGCGAAAGTGTCGCCAAATGGTCGCCAAGTCTGGCAACATTTGGCAAATTCTCACCAAATTTGGCGACCAAAATTAAGTCACCAAAACCGTCGCCAACTTGGCGAGATTGCCACTAACCATAATGTTAAATTGCCATCTCCTTGTAAAACTCGTTTTCCAGCATTATCTCTGTAAATCTCGTTTTCAAGCAATAAGAGAAGCATTGCAGAAAAGCGAATTAAAGACAAAATCATGCACTGCCTTATGCAAAATGTACGTAATTTTTCCTTTTTACATAATTAATACTACGAAATATTTACAAATATACAGAAATTCGTAACAATATAATTGAAGTGCATTTTTATGACCTTTTTCGTTCAAACAGAGAGAGGGGGGTGGGGGCATTAGTGCCTCCTATGATATGATTAGGTTATTTGTTTCAGATAATGCTATTAACTAATGAAACACCCTTCCCGAATTCCTTTTAACAAACTGTAGGTTTTCCTTGCAATGAAAATTATTTATTTAAAATGTTTTATTGCGCTTTAATTTAATCAATTTTAATTATATGGTTATTTATTAAATTTTTGTAATGAAGTGAAGTATCAATTAAAAAAAAAAAAAAACTTAAAAAAAAACAAAAAAAAAAACTTGGGGCTTTATGGATTAAACTTCTTTTGATGGAAGCAAAAAATATCAAACTTGGCTTTTTTTTTTATTGGGATGTGTATGAGATGGTTCCTTACAATTTATATCTCTAATCGATGAAAAGACTATCATTACATCCAAAGATACAATATTTTAAAACAATTTAAGAGATATTTTTGATGTCTCTAAGAACATTACCCAATTGATATAATGTCAATATTTTTTTTTAAACAAAAATTTTTTCAAAGAAAATTGATAAGTTTCATGAAATTGATCTAGGAGAGCATCAGTTTGGTCACTCGATTTCAACTATCTCTAAATTGAAAAAAATATCGTCTGTTTTATCATTTTTAATACTTCGAACAATCATAAAATATATTATATCATAGAAATATCCGTTTCTTTAACCCTGTATCTAATTTTAAACTTTACCTAAAACGGTAATAGATAAAGACTTTTAAAATAATTTTGAAATAGTATATTACAATTTACTTCGTACAAAATTACTTCTACAAAAAAAAAAGTAAATAAGTAACATTTAATCCAATATCAAATTGAAATTATATATTTTCAGACACGAATATTTATTTTAAAATTACGACTTAATTAAATTTTCATAAATGGAATCCTTAAACCCATTTTTAAAAATAACTCTGTTTCTAACTTTAAAAGCAATCTTAGAATTATTAAAATGCAAAAAAAAAACAAAAAAAAAACGCTAATACCTCAGTCACTATATCAGATTCAAGATTTTATCATTAGCATTTCATTAAATAATAATTTGGCATTTCGGCCAACCCAATGCAGGGTATACGGAAATAATATATTTTCCCAAAAAATTAACGTTAAGTTTAAAACCTAAATTAAGTTGACTTTAATTAATTAAAACTTTAAATGTTTAACCGGTGGGTTTATTCAAAGTAAAATAAACATTAAAAACTCGTTAATGTACAAACACTTGCAGTTCAACCAAAAAAAAAAAAAAAGAAAAAAAAAAAAAAATTAATGGACCACAAAAAAAAATCAAAGTAGTGCCTGGTGGGAAAAGTGTTCTAAGTAGAGCACGTTATTAATTATCATTTAGACATTCCGATCAAGTTTTTCAGATCAACAGTTAATTGGTTTTTCATTATTGTACGTAGGTAATCTCTAAAATTATAGTGGAGTGCTTTAATAAAATGCTATTGTCAATACCAATTTAAATTTACTTCTTCTTTGTTGGATGCCTTCTTTACATACTGATCAGCTGCTTCATTGTCTTGATGACCATCATGTGGTTTGATACAGAAAAGTTTTATTTTCCTATTTTCATTTTCCGCTTTTCTCAATGCTGATTTTATTTGTTTGACTATATATTATTTATATTTTCGTATGACACTATTGACTGGAGAGAAGATCTTGAATCGGAATAGATTTCAGTGTTATTAATTTTGTGACTTTCATTAAACAGAAATATAGATTTGAAACCACTCATTTAGGGGAAAGTACATAAAAACGTCTAGCTAGTACAAAATACTAATGGCGCTGAATATCATAATATTGGTGGAGAACTGGAAGTACCACAAGAATTGAAATCAATTGTCTGCTGAGAAGAAGCTTTTCAGATTTGGTACGCATTCCTAACCAAGTGTTTCATTCAATGTTTTATAGATGTTCAGCAGTAATAAATCACAAAATGGGACAAGGTTAGTTTTCACTGGTGACGCACTCTTTGCTAAAATTAAATTTAACCGTTTTATACGTGGATGTGATTATAGGTTGGGTTCCTTATAAATCTCATTAGGCAAATTACAATAGATAAAAAAAAATCAGAAAAATTATGCTTTCAAGAGGAAAACAATCATTTCCTAATCATTTCTTAAATGTGCTGAAATACGAATTTTTAAAAAGAAAAGATTAATTGGATAGTTTTTTTTTTTTTTTGAACGTGTGCGCCTCACTAAGAAATAATGTATATGTTGCTGTTATAAAGTAGAAAATCTGGTAATTTTCAATTACTACCAGTAATTATTAATTTGGACCACGTTTTTTTGATAAATGTAATAAATAACGCATATTAATCACTTTAACTGGTTGTTATTAATTACCAATTAAGTTATGGTCAATGTGATTAATTGAGCATTATTTACAGTAATCCTAAGCTCTAGCGTAACTTTAAAAGTGCTCTGAACTGATAAAAAAAATGTGTGGGCGGATCTAGAATTAATAGTCCTTCAGGACTGGGATACAGAGCGAATGGTACACAGTAGAGTATTTAACTGTTCACTTTATTTCCTTGGTGATGCCTCCAGAAACAGATGGTACCATGCAGAAATAACAGTCATCAATACAATTCATCAGCTCCCTTCAAATTATGAGCAGATCCTTCGTTTGTTTTTATAAGCTACAGTTAACTATTTATTGCACGAATACGGAAACATACATGTGAGATCTAGTCTTGGTTCTGGTTGCCTAAGCCTCTCTTGCAACCAAAGTACAAATGATACTCTTTCTTAAGGATTAATACACTGATAGTTTTCAATTTAGCAAATGTCACTTATCTGTAAATTTAACAGAAGTTATTAGGTTGGTTGTTTTCAGATTATTTGGCGCCGTCAGCAACACGAGAGGTATAATGCGCCGAAACATTCGTCATTAGACAAGCCAACATACATTTACAAACACCCATGCCTAACACGGGACTCGAAACCACAACCTCGCAGTCTAGAAGCTAGTACGCTAACCACTATACCGTTTGGTCGGCTAGAAGTTACTAGGACTTGTAACTATTAGCATAGCCACGTATGGCTATTATTGATTTTATACGGTAATGATGACATGTATGTTAGAGAGTTTTTGGAGAAAATTAATGGATATTGCACAAGCCTTGCGATCTCGCGTGTACCAACTGCTTGCTAATTTTTGCGTTTTAACGGTAGCGACACCACCAATAGAAATTTGGTGTGTGTCGTATATTAACCAAAATATGTAAAAATAGGATGACGTATAAAGCAATAATATTATCGCCATGTATTTATCTCACTAAATTGCATCACATCACGCGATAGCACCTATATAATTGACACAATATCCATGAGAGCCAATCAAATATTTTTAAGGAGATTTTCATGTTAAACGAGTTCAAATAATTCGTGGTTAAAACTTACAATCACTTTGGCAACGATATAATTTTTTTTTTTTTTTCAAAAAAGGACTTACAAATTTACACATAAGTAGCATTTAAGTCATGTATTAAAATAATGTTTTAGTAATTCATATACGTTATCACACTATTAGCTTATAACTAGATATTCTTTTGAATTTCTTTAATAGAATAGCATAAAAGTCGTTGATATGCTGTTTGTTTTCTAAAATATAAACATGCTTAATATATATTTTTCTTTGTAGCAAGTTTTTATCTATGTTAGAAGTTATTCATAACAAATCAGAAAATTTTCATAAAATTTTCTCTTTATGAAGATAATTGAGAAATGAAAAAAGACCTAAGTCCAATAAAGATAATTTTTCAGGAGAGCCGAAAAGTGGAAAACACTTGTATCTAGTACTTAAGGCTATGACTAAGTACCTGACTGAATTTGAACTATTGCTACAGGAGTTCGCCCTTTAGGCGTTCTCCACTTTGTTTACCACCGTCTTTAGGATATGTTTCCGTAAAAAAAGGATTTTC
Organism: Linyphia triangularis; assembly: GCA_963978545.1. NCBI lineage: Eukaryota > Metazoa > Arthropoda > Arachnida > Araneae > Linyphiidae > Linyphia > Linyphia triangularis. Next base: position 94,922,095 of record OZ021723.1, on the reverse strand, counting down.
AATTTTTTTGGTACTTAGGTCGTTTTCCATTTTCAGTCCTCAATTAACGAATTAGGAAATTTCTCTATTAAGTTAAACTTAGAACTTTAGAGATCTCACTTATTTTCTTGGGTGATTAAAGCTAAAGAAACTAACATATAAAAACTTAGTTTTCATGATAAATCCTTTATATACATTGCTAACTTTTATGTGCTAATGCAACTTATTTAAGCAATTTTGAGCTCAGTGTTTGAAAACTAAGAAGAAACCCAATGATTTGTCCCAATGTCTATTTTCTTTTGTTCCCAAAAACTAGATAAAATGCATTGTCGCTGCCAATTACTCTATCATTCCAGTTTCCGCTTGATTGGATGACAAGTGGCTTAGTTAACCTTCTGAAGATTTTACTCGCCACTAACAAAATCCAATTTTATATTAAGGCTTTGAAAACATCAAATTGTCCTTTGTTTTCTCAGAAGTTGTTAACCTCAATAGTTGAATGTTTCATTCATTAAATATCGCCAATTCGTTCATACAAAATTGCATGGCAGCAGATGGAGATTACTTCGAAACATATTAAATGGATTTGTAACTCACTCAGCATTTTCTGGAGTTGTTGGATTAGTCCTGAAAATTAAAAGACCCACCTTGTATTGACACTTGATTTCTAATTTTTATATCCTCAGGTTTGTATCAGGAGTCGCTGAAGTTTTTCGCGCTAACCGAACATCGTATTACCCATCTAACAACTTTTTCTTCTAATTAATGCAGATTTGAACAACTAGCGATATGGGAATTCAATACTTCTGACTTTTTGTTACTATTTACATTGCAAGGCTTGTAAGGCACACAATTTATCTAGAGATCCAATCGAACCCCGTTAATGTGAAATCGCTTAACACGAAATCCCGTTTAACGCGAAGTAAAAGCAGTTCTCTGTACGATGAAGCTGAAACTTAATGTCAATTTATTCGTTTATTACAAAATTTCACCCAATGAAATTCCGTTTTAGATGAAAAGAAAAATGTGCTCTTTAAATTGCTTTTCTTTTAGATGAGACCTACCAACGTTTCCTAAAGCAGCAGAACACTACCTCATGTTCTTTAAATATATTTTTTACGGTATACATATACATTAGGAATCGTGAAATTTGACTCAAGTCTTCGTTTTTGTTTTTTGGTTTTAAATATTCCCGTATTCATTACCATTAAAATGATACCATTTTCTTTATGGGACTTAAATTACTTTTTAAATTATAGTAGGTTTTGTGAACCTGTTTTGTATCACGTTCATTAGTGTAGTAAACTTTAAACGCGTTTTCTGAAGAATGACATTTTGGTGTTATATGACTTTACGCCAATGGTCATAACTTCATAATAAATGGTCCGATTTACAAAATTCTAATTTTGTTTTGTAGACAATAGTTGTGAATGTGTTTTCTATGGAGTATCTAATGTATATTGTTATAAACACGTTTGTTATGCATATTTTAATCTTAATTTTTTGTTAAAAACTGTGTATTTTTAAAAACTTTTTATTTAAAAAATTATAATTAAATAAATATTGAAGCCAAATTAAAAATTCTCCATAGGAACATGCGTCAATATAATATCTCTTATTTGCAATAAAAATAATACCTCTAAGTTAATTACAAGTTTATTTATGTATGTTCTAATAATGTCCTAATTAGTCACTTTAATTGCAATTAGCTAATTAAAAAATTGATGGAAAAAAAAGTTTATATATGAAAATGCATCATTTTTAATTTTGATATACTGCCAAAAAATTTGAAATTATAACCTAAAAATTAAAGAAAATCACCTCAATTGTATATGTATACCTTAGTAGATATGCCATTATAAAAGTTATTTTATTTTCAACAGTTTCCCAACAGCCAACAAGTGTAAAAGGGCACTGAAAAGCTATTATTCTGAAAAACGTACTGTTCACTCAATTGTATATGTATACCTTAAAGAGGTAAAATATAAAGCAAAAATCAGCAACAGATTTCTTTAAATAATAAGTTACTGGAAAATATATTGACTTTTTTTTTTTAGTTCTTAATGTATAGGGTATCTTCGTCCTTACAATAAGCATTCTCCAGCGTTTGCATCAGCAACTCATACCGACGGTTATAAGCGTCCCTCCATTGACTCTTCCCGGGAGCTATTGTCGGACAACGCTTTCAATGAGGAACGCGGCCAGCAATTAAAGGCTCATTTTCCCGCTTTCCCAATCCGCGGAGATTAGATCCGCGTTTCGGCGACAGCTCCCATTCGGGAAAAGGATCTCTCTAAACACCAGTTGAGAATGCGAGGTTTCCGGATTAATGACGAGGAAGGCAGATCCGATGCCACCCTCGCTTAATTTGGGGGGATGGGACTTTGCACTGCAAACTAAACGTGCGTCCAGTTATGTCGTTGGATGATTAGTTTTAAAGTGAGTTGCGCAACACGATTGGCATTGTTAGAGGAGGACGGAACTAGTGTCGAAATCGTTTGCTGGTATTTGAGATTAGTTTGAAAGTAGCCCGCACGAAGTGGTATGGATAGTTTGTTGGACAAGGTGACTTGTTTCGGACTCGTTGCACATAAAGTTAAGTTATATTGTTTAAAATTCAGATGTCGGTCGATCTGATTACTTTATTGAAGAAATTCGTCTATATTTTTGCTATGATACGTAGTTGAATCATTATTGTGATTCGATTTGTGTGTGTTTGGTTACCTAGAGGTGAATGATGTAAAACCTAATCATTAAGGGCATCCAGTAAGACGTGATTTGATTCAGGGTGAGAGTTGTTTTATGCATACCTTAGTACACTGTTAAAAATTTGGATCCACCTTGCACCAAAATTTGGTTCTCATTTAGCTGCAACCAACATTTGGTGCTTAGTTTCACGATTTAATGGTGCTACCTTGGACTGTAAGCACCATTAAATCGTGAAACTAAGCACCAAATGATGGTTGCAACTAAATGGGAACCAATTTTTGGTTCAAGGTGGAACAAAATTTTCTACAGTGTAGCATATTGTATTGTTAGTTCATTAGACAGTAGACACGTTACCTGTGATATCAGAAAAAATGCGATTGAAAATATAGGGTTTTCACTAGGTAAAGATGATGTTGATGAATTTGTGGAAATCGTTCCCGGTAATAAATACATTTAAAGCTGTTCTCAACATTCTAACCATTGAAGTCCCTGTAGACATGTGCTAAATGCGTAAGAAATAGAAGAACAAACACATTTATAACAATGTAAATAGTCTTTCCCAAACGTCCGATGTTTTTACGTAACGATGAAATTTGTAACTGAAATACTGAAAATTGCCTGCTGTGTTCATTGAAAATATCCACTTGCACTCTTAATTTATATTCTGAAAATAAAAATATATCACTACACTTTCAGCTAATGCTAATTTGATATATTTCTTTCCTTCTGAATGAGATTAATTTTCTCAGCCAAAACAAGAAATTTACAACTAGTATTGTCACCAATGAACTTGTCGAGACATATAAAAATATGTTCCGTTAAACATATTCCTTTATTATATATAAATTGTTTTTAAAAATTAAATCAATACTCCTAAAATGCAAACGATAAATATTAGGCCAATCCATTTCAAATTTCAATGTAGTGTGCATTATTCTAGCACAGTGTGGCGAGATTCAGAGTGGCCCCCAATTATTTTCAAAGTAATAATTTGGAATTGATGGATAGAAATTACGTTTAAGAATCTGAAAAGCGGGGCCTCTTTTAATCCGAGCTCTTTTATGCTGACCACAATAAATAATTGAAAGCTATGCGATGTTTCACACCATTAGTTGAGCATGTCTTTACTAGTTTCAAAAACACTTTTACTTAAGTTTAAATAAATAGGTGGATGCCTTTATTTTCAAGTAGAGCCTTTTTTTTTTATGTATTTTGTGAGGTAGTTAAAGAATAGATTGTTTAACTCCTAAAATATAACTTTCGTTTTTTAAGTTTTCGAAAAACAAAATTAAATTGGAGCTTAAAATCCATATAACACTCTAAGAAGAAAAATACAGTTGTTATTGTCTTACTTTGCTTAGTTTTATTGCATTCTTTTTCGAAAGTGTAGTATTTTGAGTTCAATACTTTCTTTGCAGAAAATATTAGATAAAAGGTTGTCAATAATCCAAGTTTTTTCTGTGTTCTCTAGATATTTCGGAACGTCGGTCTAATGCTTATTGGCTCAATTTCTTTTGGACAAAAGAACACGTACTGTCTAAAAATTTATTGCTCTGAAAAATTCTTCGAAGAAAAAAAAAAGTTCAGGTTTCATCCTTCGGGTTTTCTTCGAATATAAGTGTAAATATATTTGAAACTAACAAAAGGCTATGCCCCAAAAATTATTTGTAGCATTACTAGAAAAAGTTATAAAGTTGTTTTGAGTTTATTTATCAAACTCCTTTATCTCACAAAACATTGTTTTGAATGATTTCCTAAATATATATTTCATTTCTATTCCAGACACTAATTAACTTATTAAAACTTATAGGAATTTCATATTCCATTAGCCATTTACAAAGCATTTCTGTTTCCTGCGAACATAGTAGTTGATTTGAATGGATCTTAAGCGTAGTTTTACTAGAAGTAGAGTTATATCGAATGAATAGCAACCCTTGTGACGTAATGTGGCCAATTACAACTAATTTTTTAAAAAGAAGTTTAAATTTTATTTTGCCATTAGCCAATCACATTAGGCGATTCATTTTTCGTCGTATAAAAAAATGACTATGATGTGATTACATTCCATTTTCTATTTAGGTTCATAAAAAAAAATTTCAAGAGGAAAGACAACCAATAGTAATAGGACTGAATTTTTTTCATAAATCGGGGGTTATTTAATTGATAACCATGAAACAAAATAGCAGATGGTTCTAAAAATAGAGACTCAAAACTAAGTATTCCAAACAGAACATACATCGCTTCACAGTGGGACAAAAGCGGTGAAAACCTGACCGAAATAAATAAATGCAGTTAACTAGCTTGCAACAACTCTAAAACGTATGAACATGTGTTTATCTATACCAATAATATTTGGTGTAAAATTTTTTCACAGTTTTCGAAAAACCAACAGAAATGAATGTTTAATATCTTTGAAATTGATATGTTGGTAATGAATTAAAAATTCGGTTAAAATTCCGACTACTGTACGGATTCTACGCCGATTTTATTTTATTTTATTTTAAATTATCGTTTGATTTTACAAAAAGTTTAAAATACATTCTCAACAAAGTTAAATTACTGGATAATTACCAAGACCATTCCAATTAACTTTAATTTATCGAACCACAATTAATGAGAATGATTACGTAAATTTATTTTTAATCAATAGTTAATTCAGATTTTCAAAAAATTTTGCAAACAAGACATACATTTAACAATAGATGAACATTTCGCAGTTGTGTTTGCAGCATTTGTAGTTTGTTCTTAGAAAGTTGACTCCAGACAGATAGATGGATAGACAGACAAACGATTTTTTTAAAAGTTTCTAACGACATTCGTGCACTATTCTAGTTTTAAAGCAAATAACTGATATATTTCTTTATTGACTGAATTTCACGCATAATGCTAAATATATGGTTTCTCAAACACGTCAGCTCATCTACAAAAGTCTAGCGAAACTTGGATCGTTAGAAATTGGAGTTTAAGTTCTTTTCTCTAAGTCAGTTTAAACTATTCAGGAAGTTTATTTTGCATTTTTTTTAAAAAGAAAGTTTAGGAATTCCTGGTGAAAAAACATCGGTTGAGTTAGAAATCGGAAGAATATTCCTCTTTTTATTTGCTAAGTTAGAACGCAATGCAAAGGAAGGAGAGTCCGTAAAGTTTGATCAAGTCAGATGTGGTTGACAGAAATTGTAGAAAAACATAAAGCGTTAAGCGAGAAACTATCCCAGGTAAAAGTTGGAATGTACAAAGTTTTACTATGATTTCTGATTCAAGGAAAGGAATTTTGTTTTACTGAAGCATTCAAATGCTCTCTAGGGACGAGGAATGTTTGCAACGTTCATTGATTTTCTGAAAAGTTTTCAGCCCGATGTCATTTTCTCTTATAATTCATGCTCTAGATATTGAAGAAGTGCGACGAAAAAGGAAACTATGAAAGGGAAACTTTACTTTTGATGGCAACAGCGAGAATTTGAAATGTTTGTTTTTAGAGGGGAACCTACATTTTCGCGGAAATTCATAGTTTTCTTTATTTTGTATAAATACTAAGACATAGACATGTATAAAATTTGAAATCAGATGTATGTGTTCTTGACGGTCATGGGAATGGGTGAAATTCACCAGTTGTTTTCCCTGCGGTGATTTTTAATAAATATTTCTTATTTAAATACATAATTTTTTTAATTATTTTTTATTTGTTTTGCTTTAGATAGGTTATAGACTATCATCCTGATAAAAATAACTAAAAAATATTTTATTTTGAATTTTATTTATAAATTTAAAAATGTTGTGTATTGCTGGAAAAACTGGGGATCCTATGAAGTATATATACGTGCATGACCGTCAATGGGTTAATAGGGATGTGGGAGCATTGTAAAGTTTCCATTTGATATGTTGCTCAATATTAGAAGCTGTAAAGTTTTTTTTTTTTTCTCCCCCTATAAAATCTTGAAACGGTTAGAAGCTCCTCTTTAAAAATCAAGCTATTCATATGTCAGTCATACTATTTCTTAATCAAGGGATTTTTTAAATACATTTTCAATTTTTATATCTATATTAAATAGAATAGAAAACATTACAATGCATTGCATTTAATTTCTTATCACGTTAGATTATACAAAAAGTTAAAAATGATAACTATAAAATAAAAAAATAAAATAATAATAATAATCATTAAGTACATACTGTAGGTAGATTTGGTTTCGAAAAAATGCATAAAAAACTTGTATTTTTATTAAATCCTTTATATTAACTTCGATTTTGTATGTATGTATGTATGTATGTATGTATGTATGTATGTATGTATGTATGTATGTATGTATGTATGTATGTATGTATGTATGTATGTATGTATGTATGTGTGTGTGTGTGTGTGTGTGTGTGTGTGTGTGTGTGTGTGTGTGTATGTATGTATGTATGTATGTATGTATGTATGTATGTATGTATGTATGTATGTATGTATGTATGTATGTATGTATGTATGTATGTATGTATGTATGTATGTATGTATGTATGTATGTATGTATGTATGTATGTATGTATGTATGTATGTATGTATGTATGTATGTATGTATGTATGTATGTAGATGGCAGCGGAATCTGTGGAGGCCTAATTAGTTCCGTTGCCATCATCCAATCCGGCTGAAACTTAGCAGATAGGTTCGATGTCGACGACAATGCATTCTATCAAATTTTGGGCCTGTAACTGACACTAAAAGGTCGCTTTTACGGAATACTAATAAACCAACTTGCCCTCATCCAAACGTGTTTAAAAAGCATTGAACCAATCAATGTTGAACCTCTTTCCTGTTGCCAAAATTGTTTTTAATAAATAAATAATAAAATTACTTTAATCAGAATAAATAAATTATATTTGGAAGTGAGAGTATAAATTCCCGTTCATTTTTAATAAATAAATTTTGAAACGTAGTTTGCCTCACATTTTGCTGATAGAAATGTTTTTGATATCTGCGCTGTGTTAATGAATATAAAAACTGAGAATGCATATAAAGGATGTTTTAAAAGCATTGTTTTTATGGGTTATATTATTATAAAAATAAATCGAATGCATTACAAAAAGAATTAGATTTTCTCGGTAATGTTAAAGTCATCTGTAACCAACTGTCGAACGACCTTTATGCAACTATTTTGGAAGTTTACAATGTTTTGTGAGGATATCTATTAAAATTGTATTGAAATATGATATAAGCTTTAAAATATATTGCTACGAATTTTTGTATATTTGTAAATATTTCGTAGTGCTAATTTTTAAATAGGAACGTTTATGTACATTTCGCTTAAGGCAGTACAATAGTTCGTCGTTAGTTGGTTTCCCGGCAATAGGGGTGTTATCGCTTGATAACGGGTTTTACAGAGGTAACTCTGGGAAGCGAGTTTCAAGGGGCAGGGCATTTAACATTATGGTAATGGGAATCTCGCCAAATTGGCGAGATAGAGCCAAGTTGGCGATGGTTTTGGCAACTAATTTTTGTCGCCAAATTTGGCGAGAAATCGCCAAATGTCGCCAAACTTGGCGACCATTTGGCGACATTTTCGGTACATGTATGGGTACATGTATCCCATGTACATGTATAAGGACTTTTCGATTGTAATCTGGAAAGTTCTCCAAATGTCTATCTCTGGAATATTCACGAAAGTTCCCCACTCCTATATAAGGACGGCCGTGGGTAGGGTTAGTTAGTTCGTGGATTTTGAGTCACTGAATTAGTTGACTGGAGATACTGAGCGAACTGTATTGCATTGTCTTTTGCGGCGATTTAGAAGTTGTTGTCAAGTTTTTAACTGCTGTTTTGTGCTCTATTGAAGTGAAAAGAGCTGTATTGTGTCTACTAGAACGAGAAGTTCTGGAGCTGTAAGAGAACTGTGAAGAGTTATTTTGGAATAAATTTCTGCAAGTTTTGATCTGATTTTGGCTTCAAATCTTTCGAACCAGTACAACGCAACAATATAAATTTGTTCATCTTACTAATTACTTTTGTATCACTTCGTCTTCAATTTCTTCCAATTGTAATATTTTGATGAGTATTTTCAATAGTTTTTTTTATAGTTGTAGATAATATGATTCATATTGAGGTATAGTTTTAAGCTATAGTTGATAGCTCAAGAATGCAAAATAAATTTTAATAAAGTCTGATTGTGTGGAGTGTAAAAAGAAAGAGTAAAGTACTGTTATGAATCTTCTTCAGAGGCAATGATGGCAAAGCTTTTATAGCAGCGTTCGTCACTAGCTTTTAGAGGCGGGCCGTATGACTTATGTTAGAGCTTTTCGCGGGCCGGATACACCAATATAGTTTAATTATTATCTATTTAACATTATATAAATTTTCTGAAAACTGAAAAATATTGATTTTTTTTTATCTTAATAAAGTTACAGTTCATATATTTTTTTTCCTTCAAATAATTAAAAAATAATAATTTTCATTAATAGTAAATTAAAGTCTAAAGAATAAGTGATTCTTCTGTTCCAACGTGACAATGACAGAAGACTTGACCCAACTTTTAATAAAAGTGTTTTAAACTGTACTTCCAGATAACTCTGTTTTAGTCGATTTCAATTGTGGGACGAAGGCGTTCGAAATCGTTCAGTTTATTTTATGATAAAGTCGACGTCTTTCGCAGTATTTGTTGGAGTCAATCTTAATAAATTGTCCAAATGAGATCTAGTTAAGTTATTCCTGTATTTATTCTTGTTGAAAACCATCTTGCTGAAAGCTTCTAATTATAGTTTCTTCGGATCCGTAGTGAAGAACTAAACTTTACTATTTCGTACACATACTATTTGGGACAAATTAAAATTATGTAAAAAAAAAAAAAAGTCCATACTGTTAATTTTTTTTTTTTTTTTTTTAATCTCCTGTGCTGCGGGCGGGCCTCAAAAAAATTTGTCGCGGGCCAAATCCTGCCCACGGGCCGTGTATTGACTAACGCTGTTTTATAAGATAAAAACTATTATTTATTCTTCTCTCGAAGGCTTACAGAATTTTTCCGAACCACGGCAAACTCGCTATCCGGCTTCAACACAAGCTTCAATGCATACAACTCCGAATACAGCGATAATTCAGGTAAACAAAGCACTCAGTCAAACCGACATTCGAAGTTAAACTGAAACTCTCCCGATCTACGGTCTTGTATTTATAGGTGGGCGTGAGAACTTTCTCGAACTATCTAGTTGACCTGTCAATCGATAGAAATGAAACATCTCGAAATGTCCCGATTGTTTTAGCTGTTGCCAACTTTTTCTAGTCTGTATTATCACTGCTAACGAATAAAATAAGATGAAATAAAATAAAATACAATAGAACTTTAATCGAATACGTCACTATTTACAACTATATACGAAAAATGTATGTAACAGTATGATTTCCATTTATTCAAAACAAATATTTCACACTGAAAAAAATTAACTACGGCGTTACTTCATTTACTGATATATATATATATATCTATTATATACTTAATCATGCCACCACATGTTTCAATAGTGGGTTTCTTATCAGTGAAATTAAGAAGACTGCATAGTTACGAAAAGCTTGTCATTAGACTTGCAGTGACAAGGTTGCAGGGTAAGGATTTGTAAAGGACTTCATGAAAAGGCTTTCGATGGCAACTTTCAGAATAGGATGTTTCCATATCGACGTATATACCGCATAAACTTTGTGAAAAGCTTATGAAAAGGTTAATGTATCTTTTACAGTATAAACCTTGTTGAAAGGTAGGTTGTGAAAACTTTAAGACAAGTTTGTTAACAGTGAATTAGGATTATATTTTCAAGCTTTTGAAAATGTGGCGTCCCTGTCATCTGAATCTTGTATACTTTTGCTTTTAAAGGTTTATACAATATGTTCAAAAGGTCAAAATGCATCTCTTACATAATAGTTTTAATTACATTTTCAGCCTATCTCTGACGTCATAGTTTATGAAATTTTTAGATTAATGACGAATAATTTTAAATTTTGTATAACAATCAAAGGAATTTTTTGTAATTTTTTTTTTCATTCATCAAACAAAAGTTAGATGCCAAAACTATTTCAGTAACACTGTTTCTATTCACCGGATGTACGGTCGTAGTTTTAATTAATTAAATTATAATCTTGTTTGAAATAATTCGTTAAAAATGTGCATAGAAAGAGTTTTTATTCAATTACCACGCATGCAAACACTCTCCAAGTAAATTGCAAATCTACTCTTTTAGCTAACTCAGACAAGTTGAATAAACAGAATAACTTTCTTTTACTCATAAACATCACAAAGAAATCGGCGGGATAAATTAAATTAAATTATAAATAGCGACAAAAAAATTAATGGCATTTCTGCGCGTTCTTGGGACAAAGGTTTCCATATTTTCCTTAGAGGTTTCAGTTGTTTTAAAACGAATTCATTTTCACCTGACTTCTTAGCGACCGTTGCCACCCGAGAATAAAAATCCGCCGTTCTTTCAAATTATTCTAGAAACACGCAACTTCGCATGACCGGCTGCGTTTCACGCACTCGCCATCTCCATGGCAACAGCTTTTGTAATGACACCCCTAGCGTTGATTAGTTAACAATAACCCACGCTTAATCGCTAACTTCATTTTGATAATGAACCATCTGCAATTTGTTTTTAGAAGTCGAACAATCGCCATTATCTATCAGATTCTTTCAGATTTCGTGCTTAAATATGATAATCATTTTTCTAAATAGAATTTACTTTTCCAGTTAGAACAACGCAATTCCCTTAGGAGTTGGATATGGGGTGTTTTCTCGTGTGTTAATTCAATAATAGATTTTTACTTCTTTCTTTTTTGCGTGGTTCTTCTGCTGAAATTAATAGTTTGCGTTCAGAAACTTGCCATATTACAATTTAGTATTCATTGCTTCGTGCGGAGAGTATGTTTAAGGAGATATGCTAATGCATGCAAGAACTTTAGTAATTTATATCTTTCATATCAAGTGAAAGCAAGACATAATTTGTAATGGAAAGTATATTCATAATTTGGTTGGTAAAGGATGGAAAGAAGATAATTCGGAACAGTACGTACTCACGTTTGGGAGATGTATATTCAATGGTGAGTAAAAAAATTATCTCCAATGTTGATATAACTCTTCTTACTTTGTTCATACTGACCTTTGTCCTCGTTTATTTTATCCTTATGTTGTTGTGGTCCTGGTGTGGAATTACGTTCCTAATTCCTCCATTTGTCTTCCTTTCATTGTAGATAGATCATGGCCATTAGAAGTTTACACCAAAGGGGAACAACGAACAGTGATCCGGTTTCAGTTGTCAGAAAGTGTTATCAGGGGCCGCAATCTATCAAAGACAATACAGGAACAGTGTCTTGCTGTAAGCGTCTACGAATGGATTGAAGCATTTAAGAGTGGTCGGCGGACGGCCACAAATGATGACAACATTGAGCGTGCACGTGACATGGTTCTGTTTTAGACAGACGAGTGACTATTGATGAAGTGGAACATCGTCTGAGAAAACCGGATCGGTGCTCGTTGTTCCCCTTTGGTGCAAATTTCTAACGGAGTGGTCATTACATATCTATAATAATAAAACAAGCTGTGTGTGTGTCTGTTTGTCTGGGGATCTATAGAAACCTACTTAAAATTGGAGTACAGCTCTGAAATTTTCATCAAAAGCAGTTTTGGCCTTCTAATTGTATACATGTTAAACATAATGTTAAAACTTTAATTAATTCTTTTTTTTTTTTTTTTTTTTTTTTTGAAAAGCGACTTCAAACAGAGATACAGCTCCGAAATTTTCCACATAAATAGTTTTAGCCTTTCAATTGTAGTTTTGAAAAACAGAATTTGGAATTTTTATTCAGTTTTTTTTTTTAAATTAATTTTTTTAATTAAGTAATAAATATGTTACAAAACGATTTCTAATAGGGTTCTCTGAATAGACCTCTGAAATTTTCAACGTAAGTAGTTTTAGCCTTTTAATTGGACTTTTAAAAAACAGAATTTTAAATTTTTATTTTGTTCTTTTTTAATTAATAAACATTTTGAAAAACGACTACTGATAGGGCTATAGATCTGAAATTTTGAACATCAGTAAATTTGTCCTTCTAATTGAACTTTTGAAAAACAGAATTTAAAATTTTTGTTTAATTCGTTAGTAATAATGTTTTTTAATTAATTAATATATATTTTACAAAACGATTTCAAATAGGGCTACAGCTTTGAAATTTTCAACGTAAGTAGTTGTGGCCTTCCATTTGGATTTTTGAAAACAAACTTTTCAATTTTTTTTTTTTTTTTTTAATTTTATTTCTTCAATTAATTAAAAAATATTTTACAAAACTAGTTGTAATTGGGCTACAGTTTTGAAATTTTCAACACAAGTAGGTTTGGCCTTCTAATTGGACTGACAAAAAAACTTTAAAACTTTAATTTGTTTTTTAATTTATTTTTTTAATTAATTTTTTCACAAAAAGCGACTTTTAATAAACCTAGATCTCTGAAAGTTTCATCATAAGTAGTTTTGGCCTCTAATTTAGCTTTTTACAAACACGTGTTAAAATAGTCTTAAAGGGGAGTTGTATTATTGTATTGACGGGGAAGGGAGAGGCTTCCAATATTCAGGCTATACGTAGCAATTAGATTTTAGTGAGTGAAGCAAGGTTATGCTTGCATAGCAATGAACCTTTCAGAGAGCGAAGCGAGCCTATGCTTGCATAGCAATGAACCTTTCAACGAGTGAAGTAAGCCTGAATTTATGTGCAATGAACTTTTCAGCGAACGAAGCGAGCTCTATTTTGCTTAGCGATGAACCTTCCTACGAACGATGCGCCAAAAACTGGGACCTATACACGAATGACAAATTTCCGCAACACGAGGGCTCACATCTAGCTAAAATATTGCACATGTTAAAATTTCGTAGAGAAGCATGGGTATTCAGCTAGTATGCAATAAAAGGAAGAGAAATGGAGGAATTATAGGATCGAAATTTCATAGCAGGACCACAACAACATAACAACAAAATAAACGAGGACCGAGGTCAGTATGAACAATGTAAGAACAGTTAAGTCAACATTTCACCTACGCAATTTTGACTCACCTACGTACAATATCTCTCAACAAGGAATACCGTGACTTTGAATTGACGCAACTGGGAAATAAAAGATTATCGATAAGTCGGACTGTGTAGTATGGAATTTTAAATACGCCGGTCTGCGAGATTGATTGATGGGAATAAATTTGATGGCGGTTGCATATGGTTTACTGATTAGGCTTATTTTAATTTGTACGGATTTGTTAATGAACAAAACAGGTGAATATGGAGTACTGAAACCAGTTTGTATGTCTTGCAAAACCACTGAAAAAGTGAAAGTTTTGGCTGCATTATGCCGTATATGTAACATATGGCACTTTTTCGCTAAGCAAAACACATTCATTCCGCTATATTCATATTCCACAACAATTTGCCTCCATATTTCATTATTGTAATTGATTTTGCAAACCTTTGTACTTAAAATGTCCTACCTTTCTATTTAGAGTACCACTCTGTGTTCACCAGTTGAATATTTCCAAAGGGTATTTTCACCCCGTCTCGAAATTTTAAGGAGTATTTTTAAAACCCAAAGGGTATTTTTTAAATTAAAATTTTTTTAAACTAAAGCAAATAAAGTTTTTTGACAAAACTAATAACTACAACAATAAAAATGATACACGATCGCGATTTCGTGTATCAGAGCAAAAATATGCTTTTTAAATGCTTACTTAAAAACACTTGATGGTTATAAACCTTAAACTAACTCTTAACAGCCGTTCGATGACACCACATTGGTGTACCGTGAAATTATCGGACAAATGCCGGCGACACTTCGAAAAATATCGGGAAAATGCCAGCAACAGTAAGAAAACTGTCGCGAAAATGACGTAGTAGTAAAACTTGACAATTTGCGATATCCCGAAAATCTCGAAAAAATGCCGGTCATCGAAGTATGCGAAATGATCTTAATTAATAAATCAGTCCTACCATCCCAAAAAAAAAACAAAAAAAAAAAAAAAACCCTTGATTAAACTTGTGAAGGTCATAGTATTAATTTACGTTCAATTGGTGACATATAATGTTGAATATTGTCCACTGACAGTGTTGGATATCTAAAATGTTGCCAACATGGAGTTTTGAATGTTAATCACTGAATATTCAAGCTCTAGTCCAATACTTTCAATTTGGAGTTAACACAGGGAATTTCAATAGAGTTACATAAAATAACGCTTCCAATGAAAGTGCAAAGCACTTCTGATGTAGTTTAATTTACCCCATAAGTCTTATAGTAGAGACTTTCAAAAACTGAGAAATAACTAACCTGAAGCACTAAAATGGAATTAAGTTGTTGAATAGAAAATATCTGCTTTTATGGAATATAAGATTTTTTTATTAGTAATTAACTGTTATGATCTCAACTAACTCTTATTAGAATCAGAACTAAAATGTAGGTATATATGTCGCAGGGTGATGATAAAAACTGAAATTTGATCAAAACCCTAAGGTAGATGATCAATTCACGGAAGATGTTAAAATTACATCTCTGCTGGGTGATTTCTCTGAAGAAAGTAACTGGACACTTGATCAAATACGTGAACTGCTTTAGTGAAAAGATGAAATAATATCATTGGAATAATTTTAAAAACAAAAGTTATATTTTTGGTGAAATTCTGAACATTTTTAGTGAATGTAATTAATAAATAATAATTTTCATTCTTCTTTTTATTAAAACACTTTTTTGATTTGTATACTTTGTTGATTAAAGTACGTTACTTTTTTTACAAGCACATTTTGTTTTACGTTGTATTTTGGATTGTTCACATGAATACTTCTCAAATCCTTGACCTCTAAATAAGGATAATTTGTCTGCAATCTCACCCAGACTTAGGTGAGTTTGTAGAACTGTTTCGGTAAATGTTGTACACTGTCTACCAATAAGTATTTGGACACCCATGAAAATGAGGATATCTTCTCAGTGGAGCAGCATAGACACATAAAATGCACATCAAAAAGACATCTTTATGTAACTATCTATAAGTAAAACAACACAGGCACAAATTAAAATGCAAAGTGTACAGTAGGGGTTTTTGCAAAAGAATGGAGTACTATTAGTGTGCAGTTGTTCAGATGCATTTACATTAAAAATCGAGCAAGTCGTGGAGTTGACTTTTAGTGTAGGATATGATATCCCCTGTCACCTGTGTTTATTTGGCACTGCATTCTCAGACTTAGCATGAGTTTCTTGATTAATTCTAGTGGCTAAATAGTTCGTCCCAGCTTTTGAACTGTTTGCAATTGATGAAAAGTTTCCAGTACATTAAATCTTTACACATTATATATCGTAGAAGCGTCCCACACATGCTTTATGCAATTTAGATTAGAGAAGTGATCTGGCTTACTTATAGGGGCGATATTGATGTTTTTTAATTGTTTATCCAAGGCAAAAGTGGAATAAAATTTGATATAAGTATTAATAAATATGGTTTAGAAACCGATATTTCACTATTAAAGACTTGTTTAGATCTAATTAAAATAATTATAGTGAAAGAGTCGAATTTAATTATCTTTTGAGCTTTTGGGGAACTTACTAAACCAATTCAACATATTGCGCCCAAAGAACAGATCTTTTTAACATCAGATACCTACTGCTTACTGAAATTAAATTTTTCAGTCTCATGAGTAATATTGGACATCAGAGGATCTGTAGAAAGGTAGGAACATGATATTTCATGGTAAATGACAATTCAAATTAACGATTTGGTCGGAAAAGTGTTTTGGACTTTATGTTCAATATGTTGAATTTGTTTAATAAGCTCCCCAAGAGCGCAAAACATAAATAAATTCCACTTTTTCACTGTAAATACATTGCCTTGATCTAGACAAGTCTTTAATTGTGAAATATCAGTTTCAAAATCGTGTTTATTGATAATAATGGCAAATTTTATCCCACATTTGCTTTGGACAAACGATTACAAAATATTAATATTGCCCCTACAAGTAATCCAGATCACTCATCTAATCCAAATTTTACCAAGCATGTGTGAGACGCTTCTACGATATGCATTGTGTAAAAATTTAATTTATTGGGAACTTTCCATCACTTGCAAACAGTCAAGAGGGGAGGACGAACAATTTAGCCACTAGAATTCATCAAGAAACTCATGTTAAGTATGAGAATAGAGTGCCAAGTAAACACTGATGACAGGGAAGATCGTATCTCACACTAAAAGTCAACTCCATGACTTAAGCGATTTTTAATGTAAATGCAACTGCACACTAATGGTACTCCACTCTTTTGCATATGCCCCCACTGTACACTTTGAATTTGACTGAGTTGTTTTACTTATAGATATGTTGCATAAAGATGTCCTCTTGATGTGAATTTCATGTGTCTATGCTGATGTGTCATGTGTCTGATGTGTCATGTGCTCAAGTGTCTGAAAGGATATCCTCATTTGAATGGGTGTCCAAACACTTATTGGTAGATAGTGTAGTAGGTATTTGAAGAGCATTTTCATGTAGCCAATCTTTTATAATTCTACCTTGGATTCCAATTTGGCATAAATCATTTTTTACATCTAATAAGAATCCAACAATGTTATTTCGATCTAATGGACCTCTAATCTACCTTAGGTGCATCAACCAAGACTGTGGAATCCACTAACACGTCTTTAAATTTCTTCAAAGATACTTCTTTCATTTTTTCAGATGATTTTACAGATGTTTTGCAGAATTTTCCTTTTTATCTCTGTAAGGTTTCTCGAATAATAACGCGTTTACATCTGTTTATTGTGTTAGATATCAGCCACGGGACATATAAAATATAACAAACGACTTTTATATTTTTTTAAACATTCTTGCACGAGATAGTATTTTTTAAAAAGTAAGGAAATGTGTTTTGGTTGTTTCTAGTTAGTTTTTGAAAAATAAAGTGAAATGGAGGTACGTTGGTAACCGGATGTGTTTTTTAATATTCTTTCTAACATAAACATAAGGCAGCGACCTCTAATGCTCTTTTCTTTTTGGCATAAGTAGCATAGAATTTTCAATCCATATCCTTTTATTCCTACTGTATTCCCACATATTGAGTGCTTGCCCCGGATTTTTACTAATTCCACATGCAGGAGTTGAAGTAGAGACGTTTACTGCTTCCAGTTGTCTAGTTGTCGATAGAGAAAGTGATTCAATTTCTTGTAAATCCTCTAAATTTAAATACTGATTCAATTTCTTGTAAATCCTCTAAATTTAAATCCTTTTAGGGGCGTAAATTAGCTTCCGGTAGATAGTGTGATATGAAAGTGGTTTTTTTTGGTTGATTGATAATTTGAAGTAGAAGCATTGTAATAAATTTATTCAGATGTTGGTAGATATTTTGAAGTTGAGGCGTAGTTGTTGTCCGTCCCCTAAGGAAGCTACTGGTAAGTCTTCTGGTTTTAATTAATCCCGGATTAGGCATGGATGTTCGTTGTGGTTCGGAATCCACGGTAAGCTCTAGATCCCGGCCTGATTAGCCATCATTGTACAAGAAAGTAGGTCATTGAGCGTACAAACCAACCAACTAACAACTTCTGGTGTTAAAATAATGTCGTGGTCCTGCTGATTAAGAAGTAGATCCAAGTCCTCTTCAGTAACAAGTTTTTCAAGCAACTCTTTTGAAATATGACTAGATTGGAAACTTGTTTTTGGTTCTGTTCCAAATAAAGCTGTGTAAGCTGATCATTTAATGGTTCGATGAAAAGAGGAATTCTTTTGGACTATTCTGCATAATTAGATGTTTATAAACTTTAAAGTTTTAGAATTTGTATATAAATTTTATGCACATTTTGACTTTGAATTTAACACTTTTGGACGAAAATTTTTTTACAACAAAGAAACCCAAGCACAGAGTGTCTACTTTCAGAACACTTCCATCTTTTGTGCTGAAACATGCCTATTAAAAACGTAAGTATTTTTAAAAAATATTATGACCAATTACAAAATTTGCGATTAAAGATTAATAAATTCTTCATTTGTAGACCCCCGATATATCCATCAAATAATTATTTAATAGGGAAAACAACTCAAAATACTTTCTGCTGTTGATATTTTGACGCTACTGAAGGTAAAATATTGAAAGGAAAATAGCCTAAAATAAGACAAAGGAGCTTTTTCAACAAGTTGTAGGGGATATGTGGTGGATAAAATATGATGTACGATTTTCCGTATTGTTAAGAATGTTAGTTTTTTAGAAATAGTACATTAAAAATCCATAAATTAGTTGGTTGTTTTCAGATTATCTGGCGCCGTCAGCAACACGAGGGCTATAATGCGACGAAACAATCGTCATTAGACAAGCCAACATACATTTACAAACACCCATGCCTTACACGGGGGGTGCCGACCAAACGGTATAGTGGTTAGCGTGCTGGCTTCTAGACCGCTAATTTGCGGGTTCGAGTACCGTGTTAGGCATGGGTATTTGTAAATGTATGTTGGCTTGTCTAATGACGAATGTTTCGGCGCATTATAGCCCTCGTGTTGCTGACGGCGCCAGATAATCTGAATACAACCAACCAAGCCTTACACGGGACTCGAACCCTCAACCTCGTGGTCTAGACGCTAGCACTCTAGCCACTATACCGTTTGGTCGGCCCATAAAATAGCATCATAGTCTATGAGAACTCGTGCGGGTAATTTTATATTCTTACTTAGAAGATTTTCGTTTACATGTCAATTTATATGTTTGAGAAACGAAATAATTTTTTTCCATCTAGATTGGGTATTAGTCTCTTTGCGAGATGTACGAAGCATTTTAATAGGCTTCTCATTATATTACTACAGTGTAGCAACTAAAAGATAACTTGAAAAAACTTTAAAAATTTAGTTACGAAAAGAAACATGTTAAAGTATAATCTTCTGATTTATGGTTGCACTTGAGCTCATTTTTTCAGAGCCTTATAAATAACCATACGAAAAGTGCGACAAAATAAATACCAAGCAACGAGAAGTACAAATCTTTGATGTGTTAAAGGTCAGGAAGTAGTAATCGCAGTTGTGAAGATAAATTACTCCAGGACAGATTAATGAACACTTTTGAAAAGTGACAAATGGTTAAGTGGTAACTTGTTCTCCTGGAAATTAATTTAAGGGTTAATCCATCAAGTTCAGAGAACGAACTGAATCGTCGAAGAAAAAAAATATTCACGGGTTGAAACATTGTTGGGATGTTAGGAAATAATTAACTAACTGATGAAAAGTTTTTTTGTTGTTGTTGTCTTGTTGTCAGTAAAAGAAAATGGTGTGATTTTATCTTTTAAAATTTTGTTTTTTTTGAAAATATGCTCTGAAGTGATTGTGAATTTCGAATATAGTGACAGTTCAGATTTTGTTTGGAAACATTATGTGGACATTGTAAATGGTCGAGTTAGAGATGGTGGTGAATAATCCATTAGTTTTCTTTTATAAAATATATTAACATGCTTGATGTAGGTAATAAATTACTTATTTAACCTTAATAATTAACAAACTAGTTTACCTCTTTAGTTTCCTAATTAATCTTTTTAAGTAGTAAACTTCATTTTCCCATTTATAAATGATAATTTATAAACATTACTAAAATGGCCTTTATAACTTAATCAGCTAAATTGTAATGTAATTGAGTGGGGCATTTACTAAATAGTAACTTTTATTATAATAATCAATAAAGTAATAAAATAACTAAATAGCATTTGCCGTCCAAGAAGTATAGATTGGCAAAATATTCAAGTTATTATTAAAAAATTTAATTATTTTATAATTTTTTTTTTAGCTATAATTCACTTTAGAATTGTGGGTTTAGTGTATTTCATGAGTCGTAATTTTGTCGCATATAGTAGAACAAAAGGAAAACTTTGGCATTAAAATACCAGAAGTGTGGTAAAAAAATATTGTGACATTTTAATATTACCTATAGTAAAATAATAATTATTACTTTGAAGAAAAGACAGTTTATTTTGTTAAACCTTTGAAAATGAATTATATCGTTATAAATTTTCTAGAAAAGATAAAAGCTATATTTTATTTTTCGAGAAAAAAGCTATACTTTATTTTTAATTTTCAAGAAAAAAGCTGTACTTTAAACTTCGTTTTAAAGGTGCACAAAATCGCTCCAAGCAACAATAAATTCGTTATCAAGTTAAGTTTCAACAAAAGCTTTTGTGCTAAAAATTTGAAAAGAGTAAAAATTCAATCACAATGAAAGTAAAAAAGCGCTCTGCTCTTTTCAAAGTAACGTCCTAATTTCAACTGATCCTCCATTTAACCCCACGATCGTATTTATAGCAGCACGTGGGAACTTTCTCGTAAAAATTCAGAGCAGTTGAACACGCTTTGAAAATTTCTCTAAATTTCCAGATTGACTCAGATGTTGCCAACTTTTTATAGCCTGTATTATGCTGTTAACATAAATGTAATAAAACAGAACTTTCAAAGATATATCTATATTATGTCCAATTATATACAGAAAATGTACGTAATAAAATTATTTACTTTACCGATGCACACCATAAGTAGATAACTTGGAAAAAATAATGTATTTAAATAAATACCTATTTAGGAAGTAATTTACAATAACTGATTTTAAGATAGGTATTTTGCACTCTTATTCGACAAAAAAAAAAAAAAAAAAGAAAAAAATATCAAGGTATCTCATGTTTGAATTAAAGTTGTAAAACCTCCACGATTTTCCATAATTTTATAAAATACGGATTAAAAGATATGTCTCACAACTAGAAAAAAAGTACTTTGAATTTTCGTTAGCGTTGCTCTATTCATAATGATTTGTATGAAATATATACAACTCTAAAATTAAATGCCACAGAACGGCTTGTGAAAAGTATACTTCACGTCAAACTGCAGAATTTCGGAAACTATTTCCCAGCAATCTGCAATTAACATGAGCTGTCGCGGAGGAAAAGTTTCAAGTTTTAACTTTATGAGTCTCTCAATTTACATAATGGATAGAAACGTCAGCATTTCAAAAGTTAAATTTAAGTTGCCACCTTTCGGATAGAAATATTCCAAAATAAGGATGGTCATGTGACAAGTGTTTCTGACGCTTCGAACTATTTGCCGTTTAAAGCCTTTTGGAATTTTGAAAGGGGCTGATTAGTTTTAGCTAAGTAAACTGACATTAATTGCTTATTTTTAATTATGATTATCAAGAGGAAAATGGTAGTAAACATTTACCTTAGATTTAATATAATTTAGTTTAATATTGTGATGAATAGGTACTTAAACGAGGAAATTTTAAAATTGTATTTTGGAAATTCTCGGAGTTATGCATGAAACATTTTCGATCTTTTTCCTATTGGTCAACACTTGCTTTCTTACTTGATTTTGATGAATCTTTTAGTTATATTTTATATATAATATTAATTATTGACAAGTTTATATGGATGAAAAATAATTGTTTTAACTAGACCAACTACGCATTTATATGATATGGGCGTTTTGACGCATATGTGTCCATTGTTTCGGTACATTATAAATATGTACATAACGTTTCAGTGGTGTTGGCCGTTTTAATAAACAAGAACAACACGGGTTTATTTCCAGAAACGAGGTGAGCCGGGTGAAGCTTGGCTAGATCAAAGAATTATGTCAAAAAGGACGAAGCAAATCAGAAAACTGGGGTTTTTATAAATTGGTGATGCTCCAAGAACCGGTCCAAGCCGGTTTAAGGCAGACCCAACCAGATTCAAGGGGCATCATGCTAATTCCCAAAAATGCTAGAAAATACCTTAGCGAAAAGGGAAGTTTTAATGGAAATACATTACATGTATTTGGTCTAGTTAAAGTAATAATTTTCCACACAACTTTGTCATCAACTACTATTATGGAAAAAAAATTTATATAACTAGTAAATTCGTCTTAATTTTTAAATTCTAATTTGTTTACAAGTAGGAAGAAAGAGCGGAAAATGTCCCGAGTGTCAGTAAGAAAATTTTTCATTTCACGTAGCATAACCAGTTTATGACTATCAAAAACGTATTACAAAAGCGTATTACAAATATACACTAGCTTCCAGAAATAAAATACGCAGAGAAAAGTATTTATTTCCGTAAGCCAATCTGAATTAAAGAAGTTGAGATTTGCTGCAAAGGTAGAAAGAAGTATACAAATATATTAGGTAACATCCAATCACGGTTTCACGACGAGAAATATGCTAAACAGGCAGCCATATTAGAAGCCGACATAGTGAAAGTTTACAGGAGCTGCTTGTGAGTGTTGGTGAAAGGGGTTTAGAGCACTCGTACGATTTGTTTTCAAGCTAGACGTGTTTCTATGGCTTCAAGAAGACTAACGGAAGATTCTGCGCCCTGCCGGGCTGTCGGACACATTGAAGAATGACAGTTTATCACAGATGTTGATCTTTTCTTCGGCGTCGTTCATCATTCCGTCATTTCACGATTATGGAAACAATTCCAAACCAGCAAAACAGTTGTCGGAAGACCTGTAGCCAGTCGTCTAAGGGTTATGTCCCCCTATGGAAGATCGATGTATTGCTGTTGTAACCAAGCGGAATCGATGATCGCCTTTCACACGTGTGACATCTATGGTTGCAGCTGTCATTGTTAAGACGATATCTGCCATTACTGCTAGTTGAAGGCTACACATGAATGGTCTGTACGCCCGGGTACCACAAATTTGTGTTCCTTTAGCTATCCAATCCAAAGGGGTACGATTAAAGAGGGTGCCGTCAGCATGTGAATTGGACTATGTCTGATTGGGGCAACGTTATGTTCACAACTGAGCCCAGATTTGTCCTACAACCCGATGATAAGCGTGTGAGGGTCTGGAGGGAACAAGGTACACACAATTGGTACCAGAACATCACGGAACATCCCCAATTCCGAGGTGGGAGCATCATGGTCTGGGCAGAGATTTCATTGGGTAATCTAAATAAAAATGATTAAATAAAGTTTACTGTTTTTGCACTTTGTTATAAAAATAATTATTCTATACCAAAAATATATAAAATTTTAGCACGATGCGTTCAGGAAAGTACTTTTCACACTCTTCGTGATCAAGTGTTACTTTCGCTACGGTTTAAGTTTATAAAAAATTTAATTTTTTGCACGTTATAAAAACATTTGTAAATCGATTTAGTTTAATTTAATTATTTAAACTTTATAATTATCATAAATATCTTTATGTAAATAAAACTATTAGAGCCGAATTGAGCAGCTTATTTTAAAGTTATTTAAAGTGACCATCATTCCAATCCGTGCTACAAGAGTAATCAATTTATTATTTAATCGATTATAAATGTTCTTTGGTGAATTTTTTCCTCAAATTTGTCAAAAATCAACAATAAAAAACTCAAACTTGTAGAGTTTTCAGTATTATATAGTAATATAACTTTTAGTCAGTTTTTCAGTTTTTTTCATCAATTTTCTTGGTGGGATTTACTGACAGAAGTTTTCAGCCAGTAAATCCCACCAAAATGTAAAATTCTTGTTAATGTCACCGATCTAATATTTTTACCCACTATGTATTACTACACCAATATACCAATAATTTTATACTCCTAAGCATTTACAAATTAATTCATTAGTTGTTTTAAATTGTAGATATCTGTTCTCAAATAAAATGTTTAGATCATTGCAATAAATCCGCTTTTCGTGTACCAAATTGGATTATATTCTTTACAACCTTCCAGTCTTTATTTAACATGATTTCGAATGTTCAGAAAAACCCATAAATGGCTTTCAAAAGGAAATCCAATTTCCGGACTGGTTCCTTCTCAACTTCAACAGGAAGTTTAAAATTCCACCATTCCTTGCCAGTGCACTCACAAAACCGCACCAAGCTACATATTCCTCCTGGACCTGCTTAAAATCAAATATAGTCAGTACATTTTGAGTACCCTCGTCCAACCTTTTACGTCAAATTACGAATTGTTCAAACATGCCTTCAACTGTTTACTGGAGGAGAGGGATTATAAAAAAAAGCAGTTTACTCTGAAAATATCCAGCATAAAAGCCACACTAGGTTACTAGCATCACTGTAAAGGCCCTTACGGTCGTCGAGTTCAAGCCTTTTCCGGACGACTTGCCATGGCGATATGGAACGATAAACCTTCCGAAATTCGATTTAGAATGGCTGCTAAAAGGTTCCCGCAACCGTGACTGTTTGTCGAAAAGATAGGGTGCCCATATTGTGTCTCGTTAGAGAATCATTACTCCGTGTGGATCCCTGGAAGATTACTTCCTTGCTCATACTTCCGAACTGAAATCGGAGATAAATATAAATCGTAAAGTAATTTCATACTCCTATGATTTTTTCGTTCGTGGAAAAATAAATATCGCTCTATAAACTCTTATGCGACAGTTATTGAACTAGGCTTTTTTTTTTTTTTTTTTTTTTATTATTATTTTTTTTTTAATGAAATTGAAGTAGTGCTTATAATCGGCATGGGCTTTTTCTAGTATTATGTTATTCCTTTTGATAAATTTTAGAACGCGTGTTAAAAAAAAAAAAAAAAAAAAAAAAAAAATTATTTTTATATAAATGGGGAAAAGTTTGCTGATATAAAATAGATAACAGTTAAAGTTTCGGCTTGCAGATTATTAGGTGTATTATGAAGTACTAATTTTGATTTGCTGTTTATGAATGGAGAGAAATAACGTTTTTTAAGATTGCTGTAAGTCAATAATGCTCTTATGTTATTTGAATAAACACGACTTTTTCCATTGTAAGAAAGGAATTGACGTGTTTGTTTTCTTATTTGAAGTTTTGTGTAAAATATATTACCAAATCAATTTTATCGACAAATTATATTATTAAAAACAACTGGGAACTTTTAAGTGATTCATTAAGAAATGATTTTTTTTTTTATATAAATAAGCTTGAAGGAACATAACTATACAATTTGAAGTTGATTTTATTGTCAATATTTGCAATTTTCATAAACGATTATGTTAAATATTGCTTGTAAATTTCTGCCAAAATATAATAAAAAATGTTTTCAAGTACACAATTTTTTTTTAATTTATACACATAATATATTAATTTTAACATGAAACTTTAATTAAAAGATGTATTTCGTAATTAATTTTAGGTGAAAAAAAAATTCAGATATCCCAATGTAAATAGTAATTTTTACCTAAAAATACTTAAAATTTGTCAATAAAGCCAAAATTAGGGGGTAGTATACTTTTAAAATCTCATTAGAAACGCTACTATCAACATTTGGTTTCAATAAATACATTTCTGAATTTTACCAGGTTTTCACCCCTTCTGCCCCACTGTGAAGCGCCTTCTTCGAGTGCTAGCTATTGTAATATTTTTTTTTACATGGCACTAAAAATAAAGCAGCCTTCCCCCCCAAAAAAAAAAAAAAAATTCCCCCTCTCCTGATTTTTTTTTTTTTTTTTTTTTTTTGTGGAAGATAAGCTTCCATCTTCCTTTATAAATGGGGTAGAGTACACTTCTTTAAATACTGAAGTCATCCAATATTAAAAGTAGGTTTAAGATAAACATCTTTGTAATAAATAGCAGTAAAAATAATAAAAGTTATTAAATGACTGGAAAACTAATTAACTGCATAAAATAATACAATTTAGACAAATCTCATGCCTTGGCGAATATTTCAGTACCATTATGAATTATTATAAAAAAAAAAAAAAATAAAAAAAAAAAGTATTTAATTTTTTATAGATTTTTTTAAAACGAAATTTTCTTTTAAAAAAGTCCCATACATAGTTTACATAAAATAAAAAGATATAATAATAATAAATAAAAGTAATATAAATAAAATAAAATAAAAAAAAAAAAAAAAAAAAAAAAGTAATATAAATAAAAAAGTAATATAACATAAATAAAAATACATATACATAAAAAGATTCAGTTACTGAAATATGTTCTATTGCATACTGTTGTTAACATTATTTCAGTAAAATGTTCTTCCAAAAGCATTCAACTCTCCATATGTAAATAGCAACACCATAGAGAGCTGGTGACCAACCAGCACGCGGCATTATTTTCCATTTTCAAAATGCATGTAAAGGTTGGAAATATGGCTCCTCTTTCACCTAATATCCTCGATTTAACCACTTTAATCACAAAATATTGGAAGGAAATTGTTTTCTCGATAAGCTGAATTAGTCAAGATGTCTATGGAAAAAAAAACCCGCCTCAAATTGGTTCAGTTCATACTTCTTAATTATGTTCATACTTCTTAATTATGTTCATACTTCTTAATTATGTTCATACTTCTTAATTATGTTCATACTTCTTAAGGGGTGCGTTTGGTGATGAGGGAGACTGTGACTTATAGACTGAGAGGCGACTGCAATTTTTGGACCCCATCGAACATCATTCTGAATTTTTTATAGAAATTAGAGAAAAGTATGTAGATTACGAATTCACTGGTCTGCCGTGGCAAAAATGGCCGAAACTGGTAAAAAAATGACTTTTAATAAGTTGAACTAAATACAATTGCCAAATGTGCCATAACTTGCCAAATAATGAGCTTTTTTTTTTTATTTGGTAACCCTCACTCTTTAATTTCCAATTAGGAAGGTTGCAGACTATTCAGATATCTGGCGACGGTCTACTTGCATCTATTAAAAGAGAGCCAAGTTGGCAAAAAATATTACGTCACTTATGACGTAAGTGATCTCGCCAATTTGGCTTACTTTTAAAAGATATAAGTTTTCCGAGCCAAAGATCAGAAATCGTTTGCGCTTTTTCTCATTGAAAATCAAAATGAAGTGGGTTTGCCAGACGAATAAGTTTGTTCTATTTTTGGCAAGATATGACATATTTGGCAATCGGATTTTAGTTCAACTCATTCCAAGTCGATTATTGATCAGTTTCGGCCATTTTTTCCACAGCAGACCAATGGATTCGTAATCTACTCACTTTTCTCCAATTTGTATAAAAAATTCAGAATGATGTTCGATGGGGTCCAAAAATTGCAGTCGCTTCTCGGACTATTAGCTCTAATTTTGAAGATCAAGTGTGCACAATTTCATTAAGATCTGAATTTCTAGTTTTGATCATAGTGGAAAAGAGGAATGGACCATCTCTTGTTTTGAGGGTCAAATGTTCAAAGCTTCATAAATAATTCTACATGAAACTGAAGAGTCCTGTAAGAAATAAACAACCCAACAAATAAACTGACACTGCTTAATATTAATATAAAATAGATTAACAATCCATTAGCGTGTAAATATAATATGAAATAATAGTTTATTTTTCGTTAGGAAACCCGGGTCTCGAAGTAAAAGGGTTTTGTTGTAATAAACTAAATAACTTTTGCTATAATCACCATATGACGTGCCATATGGTGATTATAGCCATTTTAAAAGTGTGTTAGGAAAAAATAAGATTTTAAAAGACTATTTTCAAATAGGGAATGCACAACGCGTTACAAGAAAAATAGGGTTGAAAAAACACATTATATAGCGTTTTCAAAATGGAGTTTGCGTTTGGGTTAAGGTGTAACAAAAATGTTTGGCTTTAATTGGGTAGGTAGATAGGAAAAATCTATCTACCTTCAACAAGGTAGATAGAAAAAAAAAAAAAAAAAGCAGCATCAAACCGACAGTGAATCTGAAGTGGAGGAAATGTTTATCATATGCTGTGACCTTTTTTCGAAGTGCAAACCAAATGAAAAGTGAATTGAGTGCAACAATTGTGAAGGGACACTCAGGGTTGGTTGGTTGTTTTCAGATTATCTGGCGCCGTCAGCAACACGAGGGCTGTAATGCGCCGAAACATTCGTTATTTGACAATCCAATAAACATTTACACACATCCATGCCTAACACGGGACTCGAACCCGCAACCTAGCTGTCTAGAGGCTAGCACGCTAACCACTATACAGTTCGGACACTCAGGGAAAATCACTATTTGCGCAAAGGTCACTATTTGTAATCAGAATTGTGATTCTGATGACTCGAAGTAAATGAGGTTATTAAATGGAAATAGTTGTCAACCCAAGTAGGTAAATAAAAATATTTCTTGTCTAGTGTTTTCTCATTTTACTTGTGTTTTAACATGCCCAT
Source organism: Linyphia triangularis (assembly GCA_963978545.1). Classification (NCBI taxonomy): domain Eukaryota; kingdom Metazoa; phylum Arthropoda; class Arachnida; order Araneae; family Linyphiidae; genus Linyphia; species Linyphia triangularis. The sequence continues at coordinate 94,893,389 of OZ021723.1, read as the reverse complement.
ATAACTGTTACAGCTTGCCCTGAAGCGGAGTAAGTTGCAATTTTTTTTTTTATATCAGAAAATAATTTGTCTTGAAAATTCTAGTCACAATAATTCTCAAATATATTAGTAGAAAAAGGAGGATTCAGTCGTGCTCCTAGTATTCAAAAGACTTTAGATGCTATAGTTAAATTCGTCATAAGTGTTACTTATAGATCCGGTCCCTTACTTATCTTATTTCTTAAATATGTGACTTAAAGTTTTGTTTTTTTATTAATCATTCAAATGCATTATATTTTCTTGCCAGATAAAATCAGTTTACTTAATTTATAAATTTTTAATATTTCTATACGTTGTTATTATTATTATTATTTTGCAAAATAATGTAAAAGAAGTATTAAACAAAGAGGGGATTATTTATTAACTAGCTTTATTAATCATTCAAATGCATTATATTTTCTTGCCAGATAAAATCAGTTTACTTAATTTATAAATTTTTAATATTTCTATACGTTGTTATTATTATTATTATTATTTTGCAAAATAATGTAAAGGAAGTATTAAACAAAGAGGAGATTATTTATTAACTAGCTGAATACACTTGCTTCGCCACGAAATTTTACCATGTGAAATAATTTCAGAAATGTAGCCAAGTTAGAAACCGTTTTGTAAAATATTTGTTAATTAGTTAATTAAAAAACAAATAAAATTTCAAAATTCTGTTTTTCAAAAGTCCAATTTGAAGGACAAAACTGCTTATGTGTAAAATTTCAGAGCTATAGCCCTATTAGAAATCGTTTTGTAAAATATATATTAAATAATTAAAAAAATTAATTAAAAAGGAACTAAATAAAAATTTAAAGTTCTGTTTTTCAAAAGTCCAATTAAAAGGCAAAAACTACTTTTGATGAAATTTTCAGAGCTGTTGCTCTATTAGAAATCGTTTTGTAAAATATTTATTAATTAATTAAAAAAGAACTAAATAAAAATTTAAAATTCTTTTTTTTCAAAAGTCCAATTCGAAGGCAAAAACTACTTTTGTTGAAAATTTCAGAGTTGTAACCCTATTAGAAATCGTTTTGTAATTTTTTTTAATTATTAAGGAAATTAATTAAAAAATAACTAATTAAGATGTTAACATTCTGTTTTTCAAAAGTCCAATTAGAAGGCTAAAACTACTTATGTTGAAAATTTCGGAGCTGTATCTCTATTTGAAGTCACTTTGTAAAAAATAAATTAATTAAAAAAATTTATTAAAAAAGAACTAATTTAAATTTTAACATTCTGTTTGACATACAAAAAATTAGAAAGCCAAAACTTCTTATGCTGAAAATTCCAGAGCTCTACTCCAATATTAAGTAGGTTTCTATAGATCCACAGAGCCACAGACAGACAGACACACGGCTTGTTTTATTATTATAGATTCTTGATAAGACGGTAGAGTGTTAGATTTTAAAATCAAACTTTCGCTTTTTCATTGTTGGATTGAATGCTCGATTAGAGAGACATACGATTCAGGTTTGACTCTCCGTTAGACAATCTGTAAATCTCTGATTTTAAAGATAAGTAGACACGATGGTGATTGTGATATACACTAAGTGTTGCTTGCCACGGTTACGGTTGATAGTGTACTTAAAGAGAAAACCTTTTTTTTAAAAAATACCTCTCAAAAGAAGTCCAGTACTTCTTTTAAATGCCATTACTGTGAAATGAATAAAAACTACTTAAACATAATTCAAATTCATCTTGTTGTAGAAAGTATTGGAGAATTGACTTATTTAAGCGATTTTGAGCTCAGATAGAATGTTCATAGTGTTTGAATTCTACGAAGCAAAACATCAATTCCGTGCAATTGACGAACTTTCCTCTCTCTCTCTCTCTTTTTTTTTTCTTTTTTTTGTTGTTGTTGTTGTTGTTACAAAATTTGATAGAATGTATTGTCAATGACAACGAGCTTATCTGGCAAGTTTCAGCTAGATTGTATGACAGTAAGTGGATTAATTAGTCATTGGAAGCTTTTACCCGCCACAAACAAAATCTGTTAAATGAAGGATTTCAAAACGCATAAAAATGTATGTGTATTTTGATCTCATATTATCAACCTTAAGATGGGAATTTTTTTAGGCATTAAATATAACATAACTGTGAATATTTTAATATGGATTGGTATTATGAATTGATGGACTACATTAAAAAACGTGAGTAAAAGCGGACTTTTAGTGAAAATTCCAAAACTAGAGAGAATGCACTGTCATCGACAAAGAGTCTATCTGCCAAGTTTCAGCTTGATTGGATGACGTCAAGTGAGTTAATTAGCCCTCCAATAGTATTGGACACCGTAAACACACCAACAACAAAATCAAAGTTAATATACAGGGTTATATGCCAACAAAAAAAAATTTACATACCAACAAAATTTAAGTTAATATAAAGGATTTAGTAAAAACATTAATATTTCTTAAAAAAAGAAAAAAGAAACTCACCTTAATATGCTTGACTAGTCTTTTATAAAAAAATTTAAAAAAAAAAAAAAATCATTCCATTTTGTATAAAAGTTTTTTTTTTTTTTTTTTTTTTTTGCCGTATTTTTCTCTGTTACGTTGCTGATTCATATTATTTCATAAAAAGCGAAATGTAAGCAAACCAATGCAAAAAAGTATAATTCCTATGCCTGGTTTTTAAGAAAAACATAACCCCATACACGCATACGTAAGCAGAAAACCTTTTATAAATATGCAATACCTACATCATGAGTTTAAAATATTCTTTCAATACAATTGAATAAATTTAACTAGATCTATTTACAGGAATAAACTCTATGATGGTATATCAATGAGATGGGTTAAAAAAAAAAAAAAAAAAAAAAAAAAAAAAAAAAAAAAAAAAAAAAAAAAAAAAAAATGAATATTGATCTGAAGATCAATCATGACATCAGTTAATCGATGTTTTAAAGCATAAATTCATTCTAAGATGTTTTAAAGCAGACATACGTAACATATTTTTGCAGTCAGCCACTGATGCAATCCATTCAAATGCTGCTTTTTTTTTTTTTTTTTCCTTTTAACTGTAGTTAATGTTGTGAAAAGTAATGAAATAGTTATAGACATTTTTTTCTTATGAAAATTCTAATGCAGAAATGATCCATTTGAGTATATCCGTTATAATAAAAAAAAACAAGAAATATAAGAGCAGCAAGTAATTAGAAGTACTGAATTGAAAGTCCTTTAGTCAAATATAAAAATAGCAGATTATCAAACATTTAAGAATGTTTACGATTTAAAAATATGCAGACTTCCTGCAATTAACAGAAAATATATATATAATTTAAAAATTAAAAAAAAAAAATGTTTTTGCATTTATATTACATTAAAAAGGTCAACAATAAGTTGAAAGAAAGTTAAATTGCTTGCAATTCAGGGGACCATGTCATATATTAGTTCCTTGTGGGATTTATTTCACTTTATTTAAGTATATGACATAGAACTTGGTGTCATTCCATGTTTAATCTTTATCCTGTTGGTGTAATAGACACACACACACACACAAAAACACAAAAAAAAAAAAAAAAAAAAAAAAAAAAAGAAGAAGAAGAAGAAAACGTCAACTATTTTTTTAATTTTTGGTTTGCAAATGGCGAGAATGCAATAATTATAAGTGGTGAATTACGCGGAATGGTTTAAGCATCATGGGCACACTTCCAAAAAGTAATACAAAGTAACGAATTAGAGGTAAAACTGTAGTTTAGAAGGAAGTTAGGATTTATTCAATGGTAGTTAACAAAAAAAAAAAAAATAGTTAAACATTCCATTCACAGAGAGCGCTACCTCAGTTTGTATTCAGTTTTCACTTTCATTTTTTGATGTGTTTGCAGCACAACGCCACCTATAGGACAGCTCAGTGGTAAGTGCTTTAGCTATCGTTTACCATGTCGACAATTTTATTGCATACTCCACACCCATACATTTTTTATTTTATTATTAAATTTCAAAAAAATTTCTGAGTTTTGGTATATCCTGCTTTAAATTGTTATCCTTTTTAAATTCTTTAAATTAACTTTGATTTTGTGTGTGTGTATGTCGATTGCGGGAAAAATTCCAGAGGCCTAATTAAGCCCCTTGCGGCATCTAATTGGGAGGAAACTTGGCATATACATTAGATATCGATGGCAAAGCATTCTATCAAATTTTGGATATGTTACTGACACTAAGAGTTCGCTCTTACGTAATACTAATAAACCAACTTGCTGTCATCCAATCACTCTAAAATAGCATTTAACCGACCATTGAAGATGCTCTTTCTTGCCAACATTTTTTTATAAATAATAAAATTGTTTTAATCAGAACAAATAAAGATATTTGGATGTGAATAGATCAATTCACATCCATTTACTTGAATAAATTTCGAGAAGTAGCTTGCTGCATATTTTGCAGATGGTGGTGTTTTTACAATTTAAAATAAGATGCAAATTCCAAGCACGCGCTGATAACAGAAACGGCGGTATGTTAATGAAAATAAAAATTGGTAATGCATATTAAGGATTTGAATTAAAAACTTTGTGTGTATGGGTTATATTAATATAGACTGAGATCAAAATTATATGACATACTCCATTTTCTTTTCTTATGAGTGATTTGAGGAAATATTTGTCGAATTGGCATGAAAAACAATTGTGGGAGAGGTAACTCAGAAGATTAAAACTAAAATACCATTTCTTGGGAAAATATCACAATATCTTGCAGTATCTGTTTGGATGAAGAAAGTTGAACGGATTTACAGTAACTTGTTTCTATTTTCAATGACTCGGTCTCTAAACAGCATGTTTTCAAAACGAGTTTGGCTATCATATTCAAATGGATCTTATAAGCAGCGTTATTAGGAGAGGGGCTGCATTGAATTGAGGGGCTGTCCTTTTGCCCCATCTCATCACAGCTTTTAAAATGAATTCGATATTTCAAATTCTACTAGCCAATCGCAATGCGTGTTTCATTTAGTCGCGCCCTAAGGGATTGCCTGTGATGTTGTCACGCATAACCTACATCGGTCAAAATTTTATGTAAAATTCCCTTATGCAATGGGAAACAGAACTATACATTGAAAATCGCGGTTTCAGTAAAAGTGAAAAATTAAGTCATTACATTTGTTACCTAAAAATATTGCTAGAAATTTAAATAAAAATCAGTCTTTTAAAATCTATTTTGCTGTTCTATCGCTTAAACAGAGTAAAAATTTTCCAAAGATGCAACACTTAAAATAAAAACTTCTTGCATTATACACACATCTTGAAGAGCTGAATAATGCCAGATCATCAAGATTCAACGGAAACATGCCAGCTCTTAACTTGTTGAAAATTTAAATTAAAATATTTTGAAACCAAAGCCAATGGTGAGTGTTGTTACTGTAAAAATTTAAGTCTGAAAAACTAGCTCACTTGTTTATCTATTAATTCAAAATACAAAAAAAAAACAAAAAAAAAAAAACAGCATGATTCACTTCAAAATTATATACACGACTTTCAACCGATTTATAAAATGCGAAAGTAAGTTTTGTATGATGATGTCATAGACCACTGTTCCAGAATCATGCCAGTTGGTTACTGGCTTAGATGAATTTGAAATTCGAATCTAGTTAAAATGGCGTAAAATGATTAGTCACAAGCTTCGATTGAGGCTGATGACGTCAGAAAAAGAAATCCTCACTTCAATAATTCCGTGCAAAAAATCCATTCGATTTGATGAAACGCGCTAGAAAAAAAAAATGAGAAAACTATATATCTATGGTGTTAAATTGAGAGGATATTATGGCAATACATGAAAAGAGAAATTTCTAGTCATACGAAAGTGGTAAAAAAAGAAAGCTATTTGCGATATTGAATTTTGAATCTCGCTACATAAGGATCCGGTATCCCTTACAAAATGCGGGACTTCTTTGGATCAGAAAAGCCTTAAGGCGATTGCGGGAAACGTGGAAATATAATCCAGTCGAATTGGATTGTTTGGGAAATATGTAGCAATTTTTGGTAGTTGGGTGCATTTTTTGAAAAATACTGAAATCACAAAATAAAAAAACAAAGCATGAAAGGTAAAGGATATTAGATTTGAAAATGCATCTGAAAGACGAAATGCCGCATGCGATTTTCAGAGGGAGAATTTGGAGAATTATTTATGCATTTCTATATATATATATATATATTGATATATAAGGATTTCTATATGCGGTGGTAATTTTAGACGAACTGAACGTAAAAGAACAGAAGCTAAAGGTCAAGCAATGCGTAGAAATGAATTCTGAAGAGAAATGCATATTTGAGACTGTTGGTTTTTGTGGTTCAGTGAAGTAAGTAAAGTAAGCATAAGTGACATAAGACTACACTGTTAAAAATTTTGTTCCATCTTGCACCAAAAGTTGGTTCACATTTAGCTGCCATCAATAGTTGGTGCTTAGTTTCACCATATAATGGTGCTTAAGGTACGAAGTAGCACCATTAAATCTTAAAACTAAACACTAAATGTTGGTTGCAGCTAAATGGGAACCAATTTTTAGTGCAAGGTGGATACAAATTTTTAACAGTGTATACATTAACCAGAATCCTATAACTATTAAATTATTTTTTCGATTAAATGTGATATAGTACAATTTTGAGCCGCATGTGAACATACATACCTTCATGATGAATGGTATTGAATGGTATTATATGCATGGTAACGTCATATTCAATTCCTTTGCACTGGGGGAGTTTATGAAAGGTTCTTATCATCCATTTGTCTAAGATCAACATCACTAAACAAAATTACGAATGCTACCGACACATGCGCTATATCAAATAAAAGGTCTTATCAATAATAGTTTGCAAACCATTATTCATTCAAAAGGAACGATCATAAGTACTGGGAATGATAACCAGAAGTCAGTTTGATATTTGAAGGTGTACGTATACCCTAGAATATTTTTTTTTTAAATTCTGGGTTTACAAATCTAATTCTTTTTTACATTAGTTAGAGAGTATATGATTAAAATCATTGCATAAAAAAAATTCAAATTTAGGCAATTGTTAATTTGTCAATTAAGCTTTAATTAGATAATTATTACCTTTTTCAAACAATGATATATCAAATTCTAATTTACTTAGAAACGCAATTCCATTTGGGAATCATTCGAACTACTATTCTTAATGTTTTGAAACTCATTTAAGTTTCATACTTAGAATAGTTTTGCAATTTATTTTGTGTGAAAATATAAAAAAAATCAATATTTCCAATGAATTTTAAGTTTTAAAAATCACTAAAGTATCATTTTTTTAAACCAATTTTATATAATTGAACTTCAAAACATCTAGCATGTTCTATAGATTACTATAGTATAAAAAAATTATAATTGAACATTTTGTTTTGAATTATCATTGTTTGAATAGAGCGTGACATAATCCAAATACAGTTAGTCAGGAAACAGGTTTAAAGTTTTAAAAGCGTAGTACCTACCTGTAATTGATTGTAACTTAAAAAAATATTAAGGATATTTTCGAAAGTATAATATTGTTTGAAAGCTAAAGTATCAGAGAATATTATGAAATATTAAAAAAAAAATTAAAAAAAAAAAAAATTAAAAAAATGGATATTCTGATCGATTTTCGTGAAATGTAGGGTATACGTACACCTTCGGTTTCTGTGCTTCTAAGATACCTATGTATGCTATAGTGCTGTGAAAACATAGGAATGATATCTACAAGCTCAAAAAGATAATCGTGGTTTACTGTTTAAAACTTCATGTAGTTGACTATACATTGATCAGCTGGATTTTAAAAGGAAACTTCTGAAGATGGGATCAAAATCATTTATTTTTTCATTTACGATTGTAGGCGATGATACAGCGTTGGTGTTAATCCAATTTTTCTGTGGCCCTCCGAAAACTGTGGGATTCGAGATCTGACTTCGCATTCCAAAGGTGCCGGATTCGAATCCTGGGTTAGGCATAGATGTTCGTTGTGGTTCGAAACACACGTTGAGCTGTAGATCTCGGCCTGATTAGCCATCATTGTGCATTAAGATAGGTCGTTGATTGTACAAACCAAACAATTTTTCTGCCATTCATAGCTACCTTGCAGTAGATCAGCATATTTTTCACATGATGTTAAATAGGGAGTTTTTGTCTTTTGCTATTCTAATTTTCATTTATAATAGATAAACATTAAATGAAAACAATTTAACAATTTGGCCATATCATTAAGTGATCATTTCCGTATCTACTCACCACATGTCAAGTTTTTTTACAAAGTAGTTTCTAAATGAACTTGGCTAGAAGATTGTAACATAGCGAGTATAAGGATTGTTCCTTACTAGGACTTCCCCTTGAGGTATACATATACATTAGGAATTGCGAAATTTGACTCAAGTCTGCGTTTTTGTTTTTTGGTTTTAAAATATTCCCGAATTCATTACCATTAAAATGATACCATTTTCTTTCTGAGACTCAAATTACTTTTTAAATTACCGTAGGGTTTGTGAACCTGTTTTGTATCACGTTCATTAGTGTAGTAAACTTTAAACGCGTTTTCTGAAAAATGACATTTTGGTGTTACATGACTTGGCGCCAACGGTCATAACTTCATAATACATGGTCCGATTTACAAAATTCTAATTTTGTTTTGTAGACAATAGTTGTGAATGTGTTTTATATGGAGAATCTAATATATATTGTTATAAACAAATTTTTTATGCAGATTTTAATCTTAATTTTTTGTTAAAAACTATAAATTTTTTTAAACTTTTTATTTAAAAACTTATAATTAAATAAATATTGAAGCCAAATTCAAAATTCTTCATAGGAACATGCTTTAATATAATATTTCTCATTTGCAATAAAAATAATACCTCTAAGTTAATTACAAGTTTATTTATGTATGTTCTAATAATGACCTAATTAGTCACTTTAATTGCAATTACCTGATTAAAAAAATTGACGGACAAAATATTTATATATAAAAATGCATAATTTTAATTCTGATATACTGCAAAAAGTTTGATATTACAACCTAAAAATTAAAGAAAATCATCTCAATTGTATATGTATACCTTAAGATTAAATAATAGATGGATCTCCATAATTTCACTATAACAACCAAGAAGATACTTTGAACTTTGAATTAGTTCTTCAGAACTCTTTCCTTGGGGAAGGGTTTAGGTGAATCTTTTTTTTTTTTATTATTATGGAACATAAATTTTGTTTGAGAAACACTGAAATTTTTTTTAATGCTATTCCCCGAAATAATTACTTACAGAAGAACAATTATGGCAAGCAAAATGAATGGCATCAGGAAAACTATTAAGTGTATTCCAAACGGGCATCTACCCTTCTGGCAAGAGACCCAAACGAACCCATGGGAATCTTCAAGTGACCATTAAGTAGAAGAATAAAACTCATTATTACAACTTTTTTTATTATTATCATAATTATTATTATTATTATTTTAATTTTACTAAAAATGGAATAATTCTTACATTTGGTTTTAATTTAGTTCTTAAATTTGGTATTTACTACAAATTATTAATTTATTAAGTTTTATTGATATATTTTTGGATACATCATAATTTTATTCTGAAATTTCTCAAAATGTTTACAATTTGATGCTAAAAGGCGACTTCTACAAAATTTAAATCCGATAACTTACACCAAAATAAATAAGAACTCACTTAATGAGTAACTTATTAAATTTTATAACTTTCCATGCAGACTGGACCATTAAACTTCACCACAATGTAGAACAGATTACAGAAATAAACATGGAAACAATACACTCAATTTCTCAAAAAATACAGTTACCAACTCAGAGCTTAGCACATCAATATAGACATATGTTAAACAGTGTTAGAGGTGTGGGTAGACGAGCGGTGACTCGTCCCCCCCCCCCTCCCCACTTTTCAATAAAATACCCACGTATCCCCCCATTTCTAAAAGCAATAAAATCCCTCCCCCCCCACTTTTAAAAACTCTCAATCCATCTAAAACAACTAAAGAAAAATAACAGTAACCTTTAAATGTAGTGACACTGAGAAAAAGTGATATAAAGTTTTCAATAGTAAAAAGAATAGCGATTTATATTGTATATTTATCAAACTGTTATAAAAATGTATTATACTACTTTGTATAAAGATATAAGTATCTTTATTAATAAATACTGTTACACTTGGTCAACTTTTAACTTTGGGAGAACTTAAGTTAAATGTCTACTTTTGTTTCATACAATGACAAGCTATTTAAAGAAAAAAGAAAAAGAAAACACTCTTTTAATTTAATTTCATGAAAGTATGCACATTTGGAAGCACTATTTTAATCTAAATAGACAGTTATGAATATAACGTTAAATTATTACTTCATTTTGTTTCTTTCTTCCAAGTAAAAGAAGTAAGTCACAGAAAAGTGAGGGGATGCACAAAAGTTGGTGACAAGTGCACGCCCCCCCCCCCTCCCCAAAAAAATGTTTTTAATATTTTTATTATAAGATACGAAATTATAACTAGTAAAGAAATAACACTTATACTTCTTAACACAAATTTTGATCAAAGATTCAAAATTTATTGTTGTTTTAATGAATATGAAAATAACAATAAATTTTCAATATTGGTTCAAAATTATACTAAACTTCAACTTAACTAGACATAACTTAGACGATAGATCGTCACAGTGCTCATAGGTATTTAATCCATTTTGGCGGCGTGAAAGCATAATGTTCGCCAAACCACAACCCTATAGAGAACAAAAGGTTTGGCGAGAATTATGTCTTCACTCCGCCAAAATGGATTAAATACCTATGAGCACTGTGACGATCTATCGTCTAAGTGATGTCTAGTTAAGTTGAAGTTTAGTATAGTGTTAAGTGCTATTTCTTTACTAGTTATAACTTCGTATCTTATAATAACAACATCAATTTTTTTTAGGGAGAAGGGGGGAGGAGTGCACTTGTCATCAACTTTTGGCCATTCCCCCACTTTTCTTTTCCCACGTCTATCTGGTGTTGAATATCCGTTTGATGGTCTGTACAAAATTTGCATGATACTGTATATCTGTATAAAGTCTGTACAACATATTCAACTAGAAGTGCTTAAAGTTTGTATAATTCTGAGTCCATGTGATGTTCTCATCTGAACTTCAAATAAAGATATTGAATCAGAACTTCGATAACAAACTATCTCTCCAATTTTGTCATTAAATACGCCGAGGTGCAATTTACTCGTTTAAATAAAACAAATCAAAATTACCAAGTCTTTTGTTAACAATATAATCAATCTTAACAACAGAATATTTCATTCATGAAATATCGGCCTTATATACTGGACTTAGTATAACCACTATGGAATAATATAACCCCATAAAAACATAGTTTTTAACATAAATCCTTTAAATGCATCGCCAATTATTTTTATATTCATTAATATGGCACCGTTTTCGCTGAAGCAAGTTTGGTGTTAACATTTAATTTTAAATATTAAAAACATTTCTATCGGCAAAATATGCGGCAAACTACGTCTACATTCATTCATTAAAAATTAATGTAAATTTATGCACTCACATCCAAATACATTTTATTTATTCAGATTAAAATAATTTTATTACTTATTTATTAAAACAATTTTGGCAACAGGAGAGAATTTCTTCAATGATCGGTTAAATGCGATTTCAACGTGATTGGATGACGTCAAGTTTGTATAATATTATTACGTAAAAACGATCTTTTAGTGACAGTGACTGCCACCATAATTTGATAGAATGTACTGTCATCGACATCGAAACTATCTGCCAAGTTTCAGCTCGATTGGAGGATGGCAAGGGGGTTAATTAGGCCACCGCAGATTTGCCCAGCATCGACAAACATATTGAATTTGAACCTAAAATCCAGACATTTTTTGTCACATTTAAACAAGCCTTATTTCTTAGGAATATTATTTATTTAGAATTTCTTTCGTTAGCTAACTTTAAATACAAGCACATTCCAAATGAAGGTTTATCTAATAAGTATCAAACTACTCAGACTGTGTTTGGATTTCGGCAAAAGAAAAAAAAAAGACTTCATTCTTTCATGATCTCTTAGAAATCCTTTTCCTCTGAATCCCTTTATCGCACCTTAAGACAGATATAATTGCTGGGACTTTATCGCGATGTAATCTACCGACTCTTTGGTAATAGGATTAAGGAAGAGACTGGGATCGAGGGCGTTGCCATGGTTTCAGCCGAATTGGTGTGTTTATTTTCAAATGCAATTCATCTACTTGGATACCTACTGGATTAAAGCAATTAATCAGTTGTGGATTTGCTTTGAAGTGTGAAGTAGGTATTAGGAGAAAATTCACACTAAGCTATCTGTACCCAATTGGAACAAAGTTTCATTTGTTTTGAAAGTAAATAATTTATTATGTTATTGGAACTTTGGATTATGTTATTCTGTATCAAAACCCAAAATATTTGTGATAAAGTGAATAGGGTCAATTCTCCAGCAGGTGGCGCTGACAGTAATTCGCTTCCTTATTTTGGGACTTTTCTCGCGTTTAACACTCAAGTATACACTACACATTCTAGTACTAGTAGTTCTATGAAGTTTTGATTGCTGATGATTGTTTATTTAATTTTTAATGTAATGTTATTTGAAATATTTATGGGTTACTTCAATATTGTTATGAATTTTTCCACTGAGGCAATGATGGAACAGTTTTTACGGTATCAAAAATATTTATTCTCTCTTCAGAAAACTCACAAAATTTATTCAAAGGCAACAGTGTAAGCACTCTCAAGCTTTAACACAAGCTTCAACAAAAACAACTTCGAATACAGCGATTATACAAGCTCTTTCCAGTAAACAAAGCGATCAGTTTTCATCGAAGTCCGAAGTCAATCTGAAAACTTTCCCGATCTCCGGTCTTTATATACTTGGCGCGAGAGAACATTCGCGAAATTTCCAGCCAATTCGTCGGAAAAGAAACATCTCGAAATTTCTCGATTGCTTTAGGTGTTGCCACCTTTTTCTAACCTGTATAATCGCTGTTAAGAAAATAAAATAAGCTAAGAATAAATTACAATAGAATTTTAAAATAATACGTCACTATTTACACTATATACAGACAATTTGTACAACAATATTGTTAAATTTCTAGGTTACATGGTGAGTTGGGGGTGATTTTGAAAATTTGGCGAAAATACCAAAATTACTTCGTTTCCGGTTGCCTTTAAAGTGGCTGATTCAAACGGCTATTAAAACAAAAACGACTACTGAAAACGTGGAAAATGTTCAAATAATCAGTACAATATTACATGGTATGAAATGATTTATAAAAAGTACGAATAAAAAAAAGGTGCCAGTTTGTGGAGTGATTCTAAAACAATATTACTACATTTGAATCTACACCGCTCACCAATTGGAGGTAAATTCTGAATGTAAACACTTGCTTACCATATACAAGGCCTTATTTAGAAAAACTGATTACTATAGTCACAAGATAGCAGATGGGGCCCTCCCATTGACGATAGTTGGTGTTATTTATATATAAATTACAATTTTAATTACCTCCTAGTTAAATTTTAATATTTTTATTAACTGATACGCTATAAAAATATATTATTATATTTTATGCTGAGCAGAATATTGACAGTTATACAATAATTAAGAGTTTTTCAGGCATTTTGGAGTCCACCAAAATCTGAGGGACCAAGGCAGGGGCCTTGTGGGCTTTATGTTAAATCAGGCCTTTAGCATATAGCCATTGACGTCAAATCAATTGACCCAGTTGTCCGAAATCAATTTTAGAAACACTTTTCAGGAGGTCATCGAAGAAAAACAATTCGTTATTTGGATCTTGACCTGTTTAAAATATGGAAGCTTCCCTTCAGGAGCCCAGCAATAGTCTTTAATAGTTTGACTGAACTTATTCTTGTACAATATATCAAGAACCTTGTATTTTAACAATAGTTCATTAGGTTAAGAATCATGGACATCACGCATAGAACCATTCCTTCTTATCAATTAGTTGGGGATCTTCACATTTATGTCTTAAAGTACTTAGAAAAAGGATCTGAGATAAAACGTTTTTTAACTAATTTCTTCACTAGAACAATTTGAAATACTTCGAAAGCTACTCTGCCGTTATAAGTAAAAAAAAAAAGGAAAAAATCAAATTTAATTTTTGGTGATTTTACTATCGTCCTTTGAAATAATTTTTTTTTATATATATACACATAATTGTATTCCTTTGTATGACGTGAGAACTTGAGCAATTCAATAAAATAGAAAGATTATTTTAAGGATTAAGTAGCGAGTGTCAAAATATGCATTTAATTTTTTTTTTTTTTTGGGGGGGGGGGGGGATTTAGGATCTTTTAGTTTATGACGGCAAGGCAGTATTTCCCCACACTATTTTAAAATTGTGTTCATTGTTTAGATGACCCTATTATAAACAATCGTAATTAAATTGGTACACACCTCAAGCTGTTGATACGCAATAGTTGTAAAATTTGAATGACTTGTTGATATTCACGTTTCAGTAATAATTTTAGGTGTATAACTTAGATAAGTTTAAGGGGACTTGGTACCCTTCAAACGCTTCTTCTATTTAAGCCTTTAAAATTATAATTTTTACATATTTGGAAGTATTACGAAATAAAAACTAAATTTTATTAAAAAACAAGCTCACATAGTGCTCTAAATTTTAAAATTTTAAAATTTATTTCAGAAAATTCCTTAAATTTCAAATTCTATCTTCACATTCATTTTTCAATCTTTTTTCCTGATTTTTTTTCTATGCTCCTAGTAATATACTTTAAGTTTTTAGGAATCGAATTTAGAATAAGTAAAATAGTTTTCCAGAAAAACGTTAATTACTGTACCTATTTGTAAAAAAAGCGTAACAGACGGATATATTTCAACAATTAAATTTGTGAAAAAAAAAAGAAAAAAAAATATTTTATTCAATGATCTATGTTTACTTTTGCCAATACATATTAACAATTGCAAAAAAAATAAAATATTATTATTTCTTATTTTGAGGGTACTTAGTCCCGTCAATGTTTGTTCAGTTCCCCAATGTATACACGCCTCAATATGTTTTAGTGATTACTAATGGTTTATAAATGAACGACGGATCATTAATCAACATTAATTAGGTTTCTTATGAAGTTATAGTTTAATTTTTCTAAAACATTTTAACTCTTTCGTTACAATTTAAATTCAAGATTAATTCACATTATTTAAATTCGTGTTTAATTTTTATTCACATGTCCTATTAAAATGATAAACCATTAATAAAAAGTTCAATGCTTGTCACTTTTAAAACGTAGAAATCAAAGCGAAAAATCGTACTTTGAAAATTAATACCAGTGAGTTCCGAAAACAGCCCCGCATCTTTATGTTTATGAGGTTGGCAAATTACTTTGAAAGGGATATTTTCCTTTAGAGAAATCCTTTTTGACACGTAGGAGTAAGTTTTTACATTGAGAGAAGTAACTAATAAGGATAAATAATTTGAGCGTGAAAAAATTTGTTGGGAGTCCATATACCAAGCAAACTTTCCTTTCACAAGTAAAGATATTAGTCGATCTTCAAACAACAGGTATGTGGCAACAGTAGGCGGCAAAGGAACGTCTCGGGGAAAGGGATTATAAATTAAACTGAGTCAACATAAGCATAAGGATATGTTTACGTTGGTATGGATAAATATTTGTTAGAAAATAAATTTAAGCCTTTCTAATATCCAAGGAAGCATGAAAGTTACGAAATATGCAAGAAACATTTTTTTTCGTTTCATTCATATTTAAAACTATACAAAAGATTATAAAACATGCATAAGATACTCACTTCTACATTATAGAATAAAATGGATATTACCTCGGAGAAGCGAACCCAGACTTTTTCAAGTATGGTATTTTAAATTATTTTCATGATCATAACAATTGAGGGACTGAGAAGCAAAGGAGTATAAGTGACTTTTCTTAACTTTTCAGGAAATACACTTTAAAAGTTTCTTATTTGTATTAAGGGGGTCTGGGATTAAAAAAAATTTAAATTCACAAAAAAACAACAACATTTTATTATTGTAAAACATAATACAATTTTTTTTTAACAAAATGGCATCAAAATTTTGTTGCCACCTGTAGTAGATCTTGAAATATTAATATTTTTGTTACATGACCACTGTATCTCAGACAGCTATCATGAAACTTCGAAACTGCTTTTCTCGGTGATAGTTTTTTGTCCCTTTTTTGAGTTTAAATTGATGTAACTTAAAAACTACTTGTTATAAATCTGTGGTGTCACATGCCCACCAACTCTAAAGCAACAACTCAACTCGACTCAACCCGGCAGAAAACATGAGATGACTCTGAACTCCCGGACAACGTGCTACGAACTTAACTAGCGAACTAATCAGACAGTCATGACTCAACAACTTTCTAAAATTTAATTTGTATTGTTAAGAACAATTTTTATTTACCATAAGTAATGTCCTTTATATTTTCAAGTTAGTTATGTGCTTGTCAATGTTTACTTAAATAAAACCAACCGATAAGCACTTAACGTAACAAATCTATGAAACTTTCTACGATTATTTTTCATACTTATTTCTTTAATTTGTCTTCATGAATTATGTTTTTTTATTTAAGGATTTACTGGTTTATTTTGAATTTTATTTTGGAGGATTTACAACTTGGAGACCAAAAGCCAAGCATCTTATTACGTCGAATGAAGGAACTTTCACATGGCAAAGTAGGTGACGAATTTTTGAAAAATTTATGGTTGCAACGACTTCCGAAAAACATTCAAACAGTGCTAGTTATAAGTGGGGATGAGTTAGATAAGTTGGCAATTCTGGCCGATAAAGTTGCAGAGTTGACTGAACCAAGCAATTCATACGTATCTGTAGTGTCAGAAAATACTACCCTCTCTGAATTGAAAGGTCAAATCTCTGAATTGAGTCAAAAACTTGAACGACTGAGTACGAATTTTGGATTAAATCATGAACGCAACCATTCACGCGGGCGTAATAACTACCGTAGAAACGCAACTTCCCGTAATCGTTCCGCAACTCCCCATAGTACACAAAACAATTTAAATGATAGAAGTATGTGCTGGTATCATTGTAAGTTTGGAGCAAGGGCTCTTAAGTGCAACTCTCCATGTTCCTTTCAAAATGCGTCGGGAAACGCGCAGGGCCAGTTGCAATAGCGGCTTGTGATGATGGCCCTAACACCAAACATATAAGCCGTCGTTTGTTTATTTTGGATCTTAACAGTGGCATGAAATTTCTGGTTGATTCTAGTGCTGATATTTCTATTATACCTCAATGCGGGAATAATAAACCTTCGCCCATATATCTCTTTGCAGCCAATGATTCTAAAATCGCTACGTATGGGACAAAAATGATGGAATTAAATTTAAACTTGCGACGTCCATTTAGGTGGGAATTTACTGTTGCCGACGTAACGAAGCCTATAATTGGATCTGATTTCTTAGAACATTTTGGTCTAGTTATTGACATTAAAAACAAAAAGCTCATTGACCCTCTAACTTCATTAACGACGTCAGGAAAATCTTATCATGGACCGCCTATATCAATTAAAACTATTGCAAGTGGTTCATGTGTACATGATATTTTAAAAGAATACCCCAACCTTACTCGACCCCGCCCATTTGCGGGAGTATTTCCTCATAACACGAGGCATTTTATTGAAACAGAAGGTCCGCCTGTATTTTCTCGGCCACGTAGATTACATCCTGCCCAGCTTAAGATAGCAAAGCAGGAATTTCAGTATATGGTGGATCAAGGTATATGCCGCCCTTCAAAGTCAAATTGGGCATCTCCACTGCACCTCGTTCCAAAAGGGGATAATAACTGGAGACCTACCGGTGACTATAGAGCTCTTAACAAAATCACTGTTTCTGATAACTATCCAGTACCGCATATTCAAGATTTTTCTCAGAATTTAGAGGGTTGCAAGGTTTTTTCGAAAATTGACCTCGTCCGCGCTTTTCACCACATTCCAGTTAATCCGGATGACATACCTAAAACTGCAATCACCACACCGTTTGGTTTGTTTGAATTTTTGTGTCTTCCTTTTGGTCTTTCTAATGCGGCCCAGAGCTTTCAAAGATTCATCAACGAAGTTCTGCAAGGATTAGACTTCTGCTTTCCTTATATCGATGACATCCTGATTGCCAGTTCTGATATTGAGGAGCATCATCACCACCTCAGATTAGTCTTCAAGCGTCTGGATAAGTACGGTCTGACTATTAACACCTCTAAATGCGTCTTTGCAGCAAAAGAAGTTCCATTCCTGGGATACCTCGTCAACCAGTATGGATCTGAACCTTTGCCAGATCGAGTCCAAGCCATTCAAGATTTCCCTAAGCCTGAGACTAAGAAACAACTTCGGCAATTTCTTGGAACCATCAACTTCTACAGACGTTTCTTGCCTCACACTGCATCAACTCAAGCACCTCTTCATGAGCTTCTCAAGGATAGTTGTAGAAATGACAAAACTCCAATCCCATGGACAATACAGACAGTTCAGGCCTTCATCAAGTGTAAGACTGAGCTGGCACAAGCAACTCTTCTGCATCATCCTTCAGCGAATGCCCCCTTAGCATTGCATGTTGATGCCTCAGACTTTGCAATCGGAGCTGCTCTTCATCAAGTCTCTCCATCAGGCGATCTGCAACCACTAGCATTTTTCTCTAAAAAACTTACACCAACTGAGAGAAATTATTCAACATATGATCGGGAACTTTTAGCAGCATATTCAGCAGTTAAACATTTCAGGTACATGCTTGAAGCCAGAGAATTTCAACTGTACACTGACCATAAACCCCTGACATTCGCCTTTAACAGAAGCAAGATAAAGGTTCACCACGGCAGATGCTACAATTGGATTTTATAGGGCAATTCACCACCAACATCGTCCACATTAAAGGCTTTGAAAACATCCCAGCTGACACTCTGTCAAGAATTGCTACAGTCACTTTTCCTTCTCCTATTGACTACGAACAAGTTGCTAAGGACCAAACCATCGACGAAGATCTTAAAGAAATTCTCTTGTCCACATCATCAAGTCTTCAGTTGCAGAAACTTAAACTTCCTGGAACCGATGTTGAGTTACACTGCGACGTTTCTACAAAGAGAATCCTTTCCCTTCTTACCAACTGCACATCGACGACTGGCATTCGACACCCTTCATAATCTCAATCACCCTGGAATACGATCTTCAGCGAAAGATTCATTTGGCCTTCCACGCAGAAAGACTGTCGAATGTGGGCTAAAGCCTGTACTTCTTGTCAACGCTCCAAGGTACAAAGACATGTATTTAGTCCCTTAGGAACATTTGCAGTCCCTGACACTAGATTTTCTCACATCCACATCGATTTAGTCGGCCCACTCACACCATCCCAAGGATTTCGATATTGTTTGACAGTGGTCGATCGCTTCACCCGTTGGCCCGAAGCTTTCCCCCTCGCAGATATCACAGCTGAAAGTGTTGCAGAGACCTTGTATTCTGGTTGGATTTCAAGATTCGGTGTTCCGGCCCACATCACCAGTGACCAGGGACGCCAATTTGAGTCGACACTTTTCAAGTCACTAGCCAAGCTTCTTGGAATAAACAAGCTGCGCACCACCGCTTATCATCCTATGTCCAATGGTTTGGTAGAACGTCTTCATCGTCCTCTGAAGAGCGCCATCATGTGTCACAACACAGAGAAATGGAGTGCAGTTCTTCCTACTATCCTCCTCGGCATGCGATCTTCAATTAAGGAAGATATCAACGCCACTTCAACTGAGCTGGTATACGGCACAGGTTTACGACTTCCAGGTGAATTTTTTGTCTCCAGCGACGCAGATCCAAATCATACCATTTTCGTTGAAACGTTGAGGAACACTATGAACAGGATCAAACCAACTCCAACCTCCCATCACACGCGTCCGAAAATCTTCGTTCATAAAGAGCTGAACACCTGCTCCCATGTGTTCGTCCGAGTTGGACAAGTGAGAGCATCGCTTCAGCCACCCTATGATGGTCCATATCGAGTACTTTCTCGTGATGCCAAAACCTTCCGTCTGCTGGTCAATGGAAAGGAATCTACTGTCTCCATTGATAGACTCAAGCCAGCGTTCACCATTAGTGATTCGTCTTCGGCAGAGGAACAGCCAAGCGAACCAAGACCTTTGATTCCTCAAGATGTTGTAACAGGACAACACCAGACAACCACAAGGTCTGGAAGACGTGTCAGATTTCCCCAACACCTCCTGACTTAAACTCTGGCAGGGGGGTACTGTGGTGTCACATGCCCACCAACTCTAAAGCAACAACTCAACTCGACTCAACCCGGCAGGAAACATGAGATGACTCTGAACTCCCGGACAACGTGCTACGAACTTAACTAGCGAACTAATCAGACAGTCATGACTCAACAACTTTCTAAAATTTAATTTGCATTGTTAAGAACAATTTTTATTTACCATAAGTAATGTCCTTTATATTTTCAAGTTAGTTATGTGCTTGTCAATGTTTACTTAAATAAAACCAACCGATAAGCACTTAACGTAACAAATCTATGAAACTTTCTACAATTATTTTTCATACTTATTTCTTTAATTTGTCTTCATGAATTATGTTTTTTTATTTAATTTAAAAAAAAAAAGCTTTTGAAGCTTAGCATACTATGGATTTTAAACAGTTTTTCCACAACATATTTTTTTTTATTTTTTCTTATTACTTTATTGAAAAATCATGAAGACAATTTTCGATATGAATTATAAGAAGTAATTTTATGCAAAAATGAAGTGATTTTTTAAAAAAAGTTTTTTAGATATATCAATGTTTGAAAATATCAAAATTTTGAAGTTTTTTGAATTTAAAAAAAATTATTTTTTTAAATTTGAAAATTTAAAATAGTTTTCAAAGTTTTATACATAACTGCATAAAAAATTTCAAAAAAATAATTCTAAAAATAAAGATTTTAGAATTTTGAGTCACAGACTTCCTTAAATTATATGAAAATTATTTGTTGTTCAAATACTAACCTCTTGAATGAAGATATCACTAGCTGTTTATATATATATATATATATATATATATATATATATATATATATATATATATATATATATATATATATATATATATATATATATATATATATATATATATATATATATATATATATATATATATATATATATATATATATATATATATATATTTCTTGTTTTAAATACATCACTTATCTCTACTCATTAAAAATATCACTTGGACCCATTTGCTTCTCAGGCCTTCAATTTTAATCTAGTATATCCATATTAATCTTCTTTATTTCAATGTTTTAGAATAGCTCTTCCAAATACTGTTTTATAATTTCATGTATATGTTCCATAACATTGTATAAAAGTTGTTACAAATAACTTTCATCAGTGGGGCTCAGCAACATGGACATAAAAAAAAAATCTCCTTCATCAAGAAAAGAACAGGGTCTCTTTCATTGGATTTCCCGATACTGACTCTTCGAAGACGAACAAAAGAAACCAAATCCATTGAGCATCGTCCTAAAAGCTTTTTCCGATCCGAGAGAATGAAAAAGGTCTAATCCCTTTACATCTCGTTCTCTTCTAATTAATTGTTTTATTATGTTCCTTCTTTCTTGCCGGCAGAAAACGTCCGCTTCAGGACGATTGGTCAAGACATCTATTGCAACAATGGAGATTCTTTCCCACCAGAAGTATCGAGGCCGATTCTTTTTCTATTGAAAGTTAGACCCTCAATAGCTTTAATGTATGGGCAAAAGACTCGTGTAAAATATTTTTGTTTTCTGAATGGTAAAGTGTCAGTCAGTGTGAATTATTGAGTAAGGATTAAAGGAATTCGGAAATTTAGATTACTATAATAACCACATAGGGTCGTTGAAAAATAAATTGATTTCGTACACTTGATACCACCGATTTCAAGATCGTGGGTTCGCACCTGGCCTCACCGAATAGTGGTTGGTACTTTAATACGGGCTTGTGCACATTAAATAGGTGATCACCTGGCCTCACCGAATAGTGGTTGGTACTTTAATGCGGGCTTGTGCACATTAAATAGGTGATCACCTGGCCTCACCGAATAGTGGTTGGTACTTTAATGCGGGCTTGTGCACATTAAATAGGGGATCACCTGGCCTCACCGAATAGTGGTTGGTACTTTAATGCGGGCTTGTGCACATTAAATAGGTGATCACCTGGCCTCACCGAATAGTGGTTGGTACTTTAATGCGGGCTTGTGCACATTAAATAGGTGATCACCTGGCCTCACCGAATAGTGGTTGGTACTTTAATACGGGCTTGTGCACATTAAATAGGTGATCACCTGGCCTCACCGAATAGTGGTTGGTACTTTAATGCGGGCTTGTGCACATTAAATAGGTGATCACCTGGCCTCACCGAATAGTGGTTGGTACTATAATGCGGGCTTGTGCACATTAAATAGGTGATCACTTGGCCTCATAGAATAGTGGTTGGTACTTTAATGCAGGCTTGTGCACATTAAATAGGTGATCACCTGGCTTCCCCAAATAGTGGTTGGTACTTTAATGCAGGCTTGTGCACAATAAATAGGTGATCACCTGGCTTCACCGAATAGTGGTTAGTACTTTAATGCGGGCTTGTGCACATTAAATAGGTGATTGTGACGTCTTCTCGTTGGTTGTGATGGGGTTGGAGAGAGATGTTTGAGTGATAGCGCGATAAGGTTTAGACCTCGTTGCTCAAAATTACGAGGCTCACTTGGTGGTGATAAGCACTTCATAGTGGCAAAACTAGACAGTTAGGTTCATGCAAACTATAATTAAACTAAACCGTTGCTACGAAAGCGACGCAACTCAAAATTCTTCATACTGAGTAAAAGCGTTTTCAAAATCACAGACTTGAAAATGGTTTAATAGCACAAGATTTTTTGCAAGTTAAATTAAAATTGAAACTGATTTATACCATTCTTCCAGTTTCAAGTTTATCTAATCTATATTCTGTACACACGTTGATTAAAAAATGAAGAATTTTGAGTTGTGTTATGTGTGAGCAAGTGTTGCGTCCACGACTATTTAAATGAGTGACTATGTGGTTTTCATGGGTGTGCTAAAATAACCGGTATTGTTCACACGCAGAAAATATAGTTAGTGTTTTCATCAACTGAAGGTGTTCTGTTGCTATCAGAGAACAGCTACTAAGTGTTATTTAGACTGCTTACTGGTAATATTTAAGATCAAGCAGAAATTATTTACCTCCATGTGGGTATGTATAGAAACACTCATATGCTTTTCTTTGTATTATTATTCAGGCTTATTGAAAAATCATAAGAAGTAGTTGCCTTCTTATCACCTTGCAGAAGTAGAATAAAAACCTTTTTAAGGGTTCCAAAAGAGAATACATTAAAACACCTTAAATAGATTGTTTATTTAAAAAACAAAAGGAAAATTAGCAAGTAAAAATATTTTATTTAAAACTTTACAAATAATTATAGTCTAGAACATATACTTTTAATCAATGACAACTACTATCACTAGAAAGAAATAACTAGTAACATTTAACATATAATAAACATCAGTTTAAAAAAAAAAAAAAGTAAAAGTTTTCCAAATCATTAGAATAATAATAATAACAAAAAAAAAAAAACAAAAAAAAAAACTTTAACTGTTTGAAGGTGTGATTGCACAAATTATAAAAAGCACGAAACAATCTAAAGTCATTAGATTGTTTCACAATTTTTGTCACAAAATTTTTTACACATTTTTTTGTCTTAATGGAAAGAAATAATATTATCCTCTATAAACTATTATTGGTTCTAGAAAAGTTATTCATTGCGTATCGTTGGAAGCTAGAGGTTAGCAAACAAAAGAAAAAACAATTACTTTATGGGGGTTTAAGGTACTTGCCAACATTGAAAAAACGAATTTCAATTGAATTTGACAAAATTGTATTACTCATGATTATTTTTTGCCAAAATTTTTAAATTTTCAAAACTGACTTTATTTTTACGCTGAGATGATTGGAACCAACGTTAAAAATATTTGAACTAGTCTAAAGTTGGTAGTAAGGCTATATATATTTTGTTAGAGTTAACTCAATTCAAATTGGCAATGTTTGCATGAAAAATGAGAAGACTAATAATTATTGAGATCTTAGTAAAATAAATTCTGAACATATTTTGATGGTTGTTTTCTAGGGCGAAGTGAATAAATTGAGATTGAATGATTATTTTATGAGTTGCAGATTAGGATTTGAATATAAATTAAAATTATCGAAAATAATGAACCTATTTTTTGATTTTACATTAAAAAAGTTATGATAAATATATTTTTTATTGTAGTATATATCCATTTTATGCCCTAGATATAAGTAAGTAGTTTATTTATACATAAATTATTTCCTAAAAAATGTAATAGCTCCCATTTACCGTATAATGAACATTACTTTAAATGACAGATTTTGTAAAATAAAGATACAGATATTGTAAATAATTTCATTCTTTTAATAATCTATAGTATGATTAAATATAAAATGGCGCTTCACACTTTTTTTATTTATTTTTAAAAAAAGTCCTCCAAATGTAGGCAATTACTTTAAAATTTAAAATCAGTGTGATGCAAGTCCAATTTTCAAAAAATTTCACTTTAGATTATGTTCCTGGCCTATTTGAAGTCCAAAAACGAAATCTAAATGGGGACAACTGTTAAAAGAAGAAGTCAGTACCCAACAGTTCGCTACCTTTGCCGCAGCCAAACATGGACACGTAAACAAAGCAGGTGGCTCATTTAGAAGTAAAACCTCTTGTTTATCAAAATATAAATTAATCTACTTACACAACTATGACTTCAACTCATCGTTTATACACCACGCCACACCATCCCGTGTTTCGTGTTTTTTTCTTTTTCTTTTCTTTTTTATAAACATCACTAACGGTATACAAGAGGGTTCGTTTCGTGCTCTTATGACTAAGGTCACACTAGCATTTTTTCATGCAGAAACGCAGCATGAAATTAAGCTACAAAATACAGATGGGCTGCTGTAACATACACGTTGCCAGACGTAGCTTGTTTTCACGCTGGCGGGGGGATCGTCTGTAACATTCTCAAGGTCACCCGCTGGAAGATGCAATCAAACATATTTTTCAAGCTCAGTGAAAACACTTCGCTGCTGATAACGGTTCCTGTTGCTATATTCGTGTGTTATCGTCTTAAATTTCCGGTGCTTAAAATAACAATATAATGGACTACTACTTGGATTGCGAGCTAATCATCTATGAAATCGGAAAAAATATATACTATAGACTGAGAGGCGACTGCAATTTTTGGACCCCATCGAACAAAAATTCTGAAATTTTTAGAAAAAATTAGAGAAAATTGAGTAGATTACGAATCCACTGCTATGCCGTGGCAAAAATGGCCGAAACTGGTCAAAAATCGACTTTTAATAAGTTGAACTAAATCCAATCACCAAATGCACCATAACTTGCCAAATAATAAGCATTTTTTTTTTTTTTTTTTGATAACCCTTGCACTTTAATTTTTAATTAAGAGGGTTGCAGACGATTCAGATATATGGCGACGATCTACTTGCATCTACTATTAAAAGGGAGCCAAGTTGGCAATAAACATTACGTCACTGATGACGTAACTAATGTCGCCAATTTGGCTTACTTTTAAAAGATACAAGTTTTCCAATCCAGAGATCAGAAATCGTTTGCGCATTTTCTCATTGAAAATCAAAATGCAGTGGGTTGCCAGACGAAAATGTTTGCTTTCTTTTTGGCAAGTTATGACATATTTGACAATCGGATTTTAGTTCAACTCATTCCAAGTCAATTTTTGATCAGTTTCGGCCATTTTTGCCACGGCAGACCAATGGATTCCTAATCTACTCACTTTTATCCAATTTCTATAAAAAATCAGAATGATGTTCGATGGGGTCCAAAAATTGAAGTCGCCTCTCGGACTACTATGTATAATGATCTCAAACACCGCTCACTAAAAATAGATGATCGGATTGTAAATGGAATCATGTTGCACTGGAGATAACAAACAAGCAACTGAACTCGCGTAAAAGAGCACGCACGTGTGGTCGGCTTGTGTAGATTTTCAAGCTGCATGAAAAGAAGCTGCTTTTACAGAGCATGAAAAAAATACACGTGTGGCTTTAGCATGTCGCGACAACTAGCGACTTAAGGAACTCAGAATCCTCTATACCAGTAACGTTAAATTGCCTATTTTCAATATACTTTTTCACAGAAAGTTTTTAACAAATGAGTTTGAATTTATGTATTGGTTAAATCGAGAACTTTAACAAGTTACTGATGTAAAATTTTCGTAAGAAATATCGATTATTTTTTGTTGAATTTTTATGTCTTGCAATTTTTTCACTTCCTCTTTTTTATTAAGATTATATTTATTAAGATTATTTTTATTAAATTAAAAAAAAAAATTATAAAAATTGCCGAATGGTAGAAAACCCGTTATTTTCATTCTCAGTGTTTTTAAACTTCAGTTCAATCTGTAGGTTATGTACTGCAATACTGCAATTTCATTAAAAAAAAAATTAACGGTTTGTATTTAGTAGTTAGTTAGAAAAGGCACATTGAAGTTTAAACTACCACTTTTAAGGAAAAATAAAGTTAAATCTAAGTCTTATCTATTTAATGATTAATAGTTTGCTTTCTTAAATCAAAATTTAAAATGCTTCTAGTTTGAGTAGAATCCAAAGTAATGCATCAACGTAAAGGCAAAAAATTCCATGAAATAAAAATACCAAAAATTAATTATTTTTATTTTAAGATTATTGAGTCCCTTCAAGAACGTTTCTATTCCCAAATGCATACAAGCCCGAATATTTTTTTTTAGTAATTACTAATGGATTATCCATGAACTTTGGATGCACGAGCAATTAGAAACATAGACTTCTAATGAAATTATAGTTTACTGAATTATGAATTATAGTCATTACATGTTTCGTTAAAATTTAAATTCAAATGAATTCACATTATTCAAATTATTCCTTCGTATTTATTCATATGTCCAAGTAAAAGGATAAAACTTAAATGAAAAGTTCGTTCTTATGCAAGGCTTGTCACATTTAAAAATAAAATGTAGGAATCAAAGCGAAAGTCGTTCATTTGAAAATTAAAACCAGTGCGTTTCGAAAACAGCTCAGCGTCTTTCATTTTTGTGAAGTTGGCAAATTGCTTGGAGATGGATATTTTCCTTTAAAAGAAAAAAAAAAAAAAAAATGAAAATCCTCTTCGCCAAGTAAGAGATAAAAGTAAATATGTTAAAACGAGAAAAACTGAATTCATCTGTTGAGAGAGATTAAATCTTATGCGTGAAAGAAAGAATATTTAAATTTCTGACAACATTTCGTACAGTAGAAGAAAAAAAAAGTGTGAACATATTTATATTCTAGTAAAATAAATAATGTATTTCCAGCTTTCTACCACTACAGTAATTTTGTTTCTGTCGGAAAGCGATTTTTTTTTTTTTTTTAGTTTTAACATTTATAAAAAATATATATATTTCGGTACTTACGTTCAATGTAACTACATTCTAGTTTGGCCAATTAAAAAACGAAGACAAAAAAAAAATATTACCACAAGCTTCAGGCAGTGATTTTTATGCATTTTAGTTTTAAATCAAAAAGTAACATTTAACCGGAATATTTTTATTTTTTAAATTTTTCGACAATTTTCCTAATTTCGATAGTATTTTTATGCTTATATATGGTTTGTTTAAATTACAAATACAATATTTAATTAAATGTATGTATGTACCTGGCAGAACGTTTAGAGATGGAAGAGATTTCGGGTATATTCTCGTATTACTTTTGTGAGATAAATAATTATTTCAAAGGTGGTATAACCTTAGGCAACATACATTTAAACACATACATTTTTATATCTAAATTTATAAAAATTGAAATAAAAAGGCCACAGTTTAATTCGCAAAGAGGATCACTTAATAAAGTATTGTAAAATCAGTTATCTATTGCAACAAGTTATTTTGTGATAGAAAATGTATGCTATGCAAGCATGACCTTGCTGTGCTCGCGGTAAGATTCATTGCTGCGTAAGCGTAAGCTCGCTTAACTCACTAAAAAATAATTGCTGCGTAAACCTTTAAGGGGGTCTGGGACTCAACATTCTAAAATCTATATTTTTAGAATTATTTTTCTAAATTTTTTTTTGCAGTAATGTATGGTGTTTTGAAACTTTAAAAACTATTTTAAATTTTTAAATTTAAAAAACATTTTTAACACACACACAGCTTGTTTTACTATTATAGATCAGCGTTCTCCAGTTAAATATTTCCAAAGGGTATTTTCACCCCTTATCCAAATTTTAAGGGGTATTTTTGAAATCCAAAGGGTGTTTTTTTAAACTAAAATTTGTTTAAACTAAAACGAAATAAGTTTTTTTTTTCTTAACAAAATTAATAACTCCAACAATAACAGTGATGCACGATCGCGATTTCGAGTATCACAGCTGAAATATGCTTTTGAAATGCTTACTAAAATAAAAACACTTGATGGTTATAAACCTTAAAGGTATACATATACAATTGAGATGATTTTCTTTAATTTTTAGTTAATAATTTAAATTTTTTTAGCAGTATAACGGAATTAAAAATGATGCATTTATGTATATAAACTTTTTTTACCGCCAATATTTTAATCAGCTAATTGCAATTAAAGTGACTAATGAGGACATTATTAGAACATACATAAATAAACTTGTAATTAACTTAGAGGTATGATTTGTATTTCAAATAAAAGATATTATTTTGACGCATGTTCCTATGGAGAATTTTGAATTTGGCTGCAATATTTATTTAATTATAAATTTTTAAATAAAAAGTTTAAAAAAATACTTAGTTTTTAACAAAAAATTAAGATTAAAATATTCATAAAAATGTGTTTATAACAATATATGTTAAATTCTCCATAGGAAACACATTCATAACTTGTGTCTTCAGAACAAAATTAGAATTTTTTATATCGGACAATTTGTTATGAAGTTATGACCGTTGGCGTAAAGTCATATAACACCAAAATGTCATTCTTCAGAAAACGTTTTTAAAGTTTACCATACTAATGAACGTGATACAAAACAGGTTCACAAAACCCAATGTAATTTAAAAAGTAAATTGTGTCCCAGAAAGAAAACGGTATTATTTTAAAGGTAATGAATTCGGGAATATTTTAAAACAAAGAAAACAAAAATGCAGACTTGAGTCAAATTTTCTAATTCCTAATGTATATGTGTACCTTAAACCATTAATTAGCACTATGCGTTCGGAGACAGTGCGTTTGTGTCCTGCAAACACTATTGGGCAAATGCCAGCGACACCTCGGAAACTATCGGGAAAATAACGGAGAAGTAAAATTTAAAGATTTACTATATTCCGTAAACCTCGAAAAATTGCCAGCGATAGGCGAAATGATCTAAACTTCTGAACCAATCTCAAGAATCCGATTGGACGTGCTGACGGCATAGTGTTAATTCATGTTTTTCATCACCTTTTTCTCTATTTTGTGCAAGAAAATATGGTAAAAAGCCAGCGAAATACTTTTAATCAAGGAACGTTCGAAATGGACATTCGTGCTAACTAGAACTCGGATATTGTGAGGCGGCCCCCTACAATCCACCTACTAATGAAGCGCGTGGTATCAGCCGCATCAGCAACCATTCAATGACCGCAGTTTGGTCACTGGTCTGTACTAGGCACGTTTGAACATGAATGCGCATGCATGACATAAAATGTCGTAGGGGGTGATCTACATTTTGTATTCCATTGGAAAATAAAAATTTTGCATTATTTCAGAAAGAGACGGTATTTTCCAAGAAAAAGAGCAGGGAGATAGCGCCGCCCTTCGAAAAACGGCTAAGATGATCTCTGAATGTATAAAATGGAGGATTATTTTTTAAAATTTAACCATGATGTGCTGATGCGTGAATTCAAGCATGAGGTTAATTCTATGGGGTGAAATTGATTTTCAATGAGTGTTCACGTATTTTGGGGAACTCTGTTATAGATACATAATCTTTATTATAATTGAGGTACATATTTCATTAATAGTTTATAAGTTAATAGTTATAAATAGTTATTTAAGTGGTACGTGTAATACAGAGCATATATATAAAGTTTTATGTTCAACACAAGTGCTAAAATATTTTTGGAGGCCATAAATATATTTTTTATCTTGAAATCTAGTCTTTTTTTTTTATATAGAATATACTTTTTGTTTTTACATTAAGTAGCCTTTTATATCCATGCTAAATTTGATAAACTTTCCAACATGTATAGTTTTTTTTTTTTTCCATAGTTTTTATGCAATATTTTAATTAATTATATATTTAATAATATTTTATTTTATAAGAATTATATTAAATTGAAAGTTTATGCTAATAAAAATGTAACTGAGGTATCCTTACGTTTTTTTTTTTTTTTTTTTGGGGGGGGGGGGGATTTAGATTTTTATGCGAATTCAGCATTTTAAATTAATAGATAAATTTTTTATATGTCACATAAGATAATGCTATACTTTTTATTGATTAAAATTAACTTGCTAAAAAGTAAATTTGCATAAAAAAGTTGACAAACTTTGTCAAAATTGTTAGAAAGTGGAAGACTGTTAACTTGGAGTAGTAAACTGCAAGGATCTTGTATTTGCTATAAATTAAATTTTGCCTTTTCAGATTGCTAATGTAGCAATTAAGATTACTGTCGATAACAAAAGCAGTTGTAACGTTCTCTGGACCATAATTACAACACAAAGGTACTTAAATGAAGGTTGCAATTTCCGTGAAACAGCTACTTATTTTTTCAGGTTACTTATATACTCAGAATTGCCTTTTTTAGGAAATGCCTTTTTTGTCAGCAGACACATTCATTTCAACACTAAATGTCTTATAATTGGGAAATCAAGAAATAAATTGTTTTTCTTTACTAGTTAAGTTTTACTAAAAGAGATTTTGGTATTTCTGACTGTCTTTATAAATAAATTAGATTTTCAACTAATTATTTTTTCTCCAAACACAACTACTAGAAGTAAAGATTTAATCTAAAATAGTGCATATATATTAGTTCAATAAATTACCTTTTCTTTAAATAAAATGCTGATTTTTTTTTAATCTGAAGTAGCAAAATTGAATCAAAAATTTACCTTTTAACTGATACATGAGAAACGTTTTAAAATCAATTTAGAAAAAAATTCTACGTTTGTTTGGTTTTTAATTTCGAAAACTTGCATAAAACGAGACTTTTTCATAATAACATGCAACATATTGAGGCTGGAAAGATTAAGTCACATAGATTCTGAACTTTAAAATATAATGATAAGATTTTCATCGATTATGCAGTGTATGATAAACAACACAAATTCAACAAACTATTCTCTGCAAATTGAAATTTCTTAAAAAAATAAGACACAAAAGTGGCAATTGATCCAGACGCCAAATGGAATCTTAACCTGTAATGCATTTGTGATGTTTGATATTGAGAGTAATTACAAACTGTTGAAATGTCTGATTGGATTGAGTATCCTTCCTTACTCATAATAGCATAAATTTCACACAGGTAAAAATTTATCACAGTTAAGTTTGAAATCTTTACCAGTGTGACACACGCTATGATGATGCTTCTCTTTATTGACCACGTTTTGTCTTTCCAGGGTACTTACACATGTATTACAAATAATCGTGTCTCAAATTAAGATTTTATTTTGCATTTGAATCCTATGCAACTATTGTATCTTATTTTGAGACATTGCAATTGAAAGTGTTTGGTTCTGTTAAGGTATATGTATAGGTTTCAAATTTTTTTTTTAATTTTCAATTTAAAAATTAGACCTTTGCACCTTGAAAAGTACATTATTCGTTAAACTGTTGCCAATATATTTTTTTTAATTTCTTCAATTTTAATAATTAATTAACATTTAATCAACTAATTAGGCTAATTTCGAACGGTAATGACAAAAATTCTAATTCACCCACAGACAATTTTGGTATTCAAAAATGCGGAATACCCTGCTCTATGTTTTGACCCTATTAACAGAATTTTACAGTGTGTATATTTTCTGATATCTTGCTTTAACTGAATCTATTAGAAAAATCCAAGTTTTTTTATACCGAATCTTATCTTTAAAATTCAAATAAAAAAATATGTATTTACAAATCACTTAGTATTTAGGGTCAAAACATACAATGTATGCAGATTATATAGCAAAAAACAAATTTCAAAAAATATTATTTAAACTGGAGTTATTACTGTTTGAATGAAATGCAAAATAGAAAAAACTACAATCTGAGAATAACTTTTAAAAAAGTATTTTGTATATAAAAAACTGTTAATATTATAATAATTATTATATATTTCCTTTTTAGTAGGCTCCTCCATCATAGGGTTTCCTTCTTTTGTGTTGTTTTTACTTTGCTTTTGTTTTTTACGGTCTTACAAATCTTCCCCGATTTTTGAAATTTGAAGCCTATACGTATACCTTAATAGATAGGCATTTTAAAAATGTTATTTGAGATGTAATGGATATTTTTGTATAAATTAACAAAATAATATTGATGTATGCTCAGGCCAAGTTGTTTTTGAGTATTTCAAAACAACTTGATCAATAACAGCTTGATTGACAGATTCAAATCAACTTGATTCAGAATTTCTAAGTTATAACCATATATTTTGTATGATATGACGAATAAATTAAAATTGAGCAAAAAAAAAAAAAAAAAAAAAAAAAGGGGGCGGGGGAGGGGAAAAACACTGGTCATTGATTTTTCTTCTCCTAGCAAGAACTCTGTGAGCCATAAAAATTTTGTTCTTTCATTTTATGGAAGATACAATGTTTTGTTTCCCCACCTGCTGTGTCAACAACAAGCGGAAATTACTTCGATACAAATATATGAGAATGGTTGAAAATAACCCCCTGTTAGGTTGGAAAAAAGATAAGAGCATTCCTTACAAATTAAAGCTTTTTTTTTTTTACAAGCAAAGCAAGTAACAAGCTGGTGAGCTTGTCAACAAACAGCGATAAAACATATTATCGTACATCCAAGTTCTAATCCTCTATTGCATCTAAAATATTAAATTTTTTATTGATCTACTAAGTAATTGAAGTATCAATAAAGACTTACTATATTGGAATGCAATCGTCATTCATTTTGCATAACTAGCGAGTTTATGACATTTATAGATTTTTCTTAAAATTTTGCCTTGACTACCAGGCCGAACTTTAGTAAAAGCTTTTGATAACGTTACTGTAGTATAGAAACTATAAGTAAAGGACAAATCATTTTCCCAATTATTAAAAAAAAAAATTCGTTGATGCTTAGCAACATCAATTTGATGTTTGATAAAACAATTTCTTACCAGTCTTACCTTACCTTTTAAAACATATTTTGGTAATATCTTAAGTTATATTTTGTTATTGAAAATATCTTTTTAATCATAATTATTTTATTTGCATTTATTATAACACTTTAAAATGTCCTTTCCATAAGGTTCAGTAATTGCATAAAAAAAATTCTTTATTTTTAATGTTTTCAACTTTAATTTACAACTCGATTTTTATATAAAATAAAAAACCAAAATAGTTAAAAATAATATTTTTGGAAAATACAGAATCTGCATTAAGGGTATTCAAATAAGTTTTCCTTCATACTAATAATTTATTAGAATGGTTCTTAGCTTGAATATTTCTTTTGTATCTAACTTTTCCAAACAAAGTTTTAAGAAAATTTAGAAAATGTTAAACATCATTATCAAATTCAAAAGAAGTACTTTCATAAAACCTCAATAAGAAATAAGAACTTCCGTAAATTGTAGTTTTCTCTTTCTTTCGCTTGTTCCGAAGGTGCTCCAAGAAAAGTAATTATTACCCTAATGCAATTCTTTTAATGGCCTCACCAAATAAAGAACAGTTTTTACCGCCCTCACATTGAACACAAATCCCAATTCAGTGATTCCCGAATTTATTTTCTTCTGAAACAACGACAGTTAAAAAAAAAATCCTGCCAATAAATAAAAATACCCTTTGGTACGTTCTTTTAATTCCCTATTCGAAACTGATGAATTACAGGCAAGCTTTGAGTTTTCATTTCCCTCACTACATTCTTCTTAGTCTTGTTTTATGGGTCTAAAGAAAAAAAATTAAAGAAGTTTCCGTTTTTCTTTTACTTTAGAGAAGGGTATTTTGCGTTGTTTTTTTTTATGTATACTTTTCTTCTTCTTTCTTTTTGTTTTTTTTGAGTAATTTCATAAAGAGAGGTAAGAATTGTGTCAACGTGAGATGTCACTGTTGGCTCCTGTTGGGTTTCCATGGAAACAGAAACGCTGTACTTTTCAGGGTTGCTTGTACGTAGATATCGCCAACGCTCTTAGACTGTTTTTTATTGTTTTAAATGTTTGAGAAAAATAATCATGGCCTCTAATTATGAAACTACTTTATTTCTCTTAAAAATTCCATATATTTTTACCTAAATACTGTACATTTTTAAAAACGAAAAACTTTTATTAAAAGAAAAAGAAATTAAACAAAAAATAAAAAAACGAAGTAAAAATAAAAGTGGAATAAAAAATTGAATGAAAAAATAGTATAAAATAGAAAAAAATGTGTTCTAAAAAGAACTTTAGATCTAATTGGATTTGAAACTGTACATTGTTACAATCAATACTATACATTGTTACAATCGAGAATATAGAAATAATTGAACATAATGTAAATGCTTGGTAAATTCTAATTCTATTTTAGTTCTGTATCATTTTTGATTCAATCTTTTCATTAATATAAAATTTGAAAATAGTATCGGAAACTCTGGATATTTTTAAAATTTTGGAGAATTTAAAAAGCTCGTGTATACCTAATAAGAGTCATTCCAGTTTCGCATGTTGATGATTTGGGAAGCTTATGATGTCACAGCTGCAATTCTTTTAATGGTCGGAATTATGGGGAATGAGTCGGAATCTCTGGTGTGACCTTCAATGCGATTTGCAGAGACTGTTGTAAGAGTAGTAGAATTCTTGGAGAAGAATAAAAGAAGATATTTTTTGTAATCCATCGTCATCGTTTTTTTTTAGAAGAAAATTGAGGACTAAAAATGGAAAACGACCCAAGTACCAACAATAATCGAAAATCTTTTTTACTGAAAAAAGTCTTAAAGACCAAGCTATACAAAGTGGAGAAAGCCCAAAGTGCGAACGAACTCCAGTAGCAATAGTCCAAATTCAATCTGAAGTATGTACTTAATAATTGCCTTAAGTACCAGATGCGATTATTTTTAGACTCTCCTGAAAAATATTCTTTTTTGGACTTGGGTCGTTTTCCATTTCTAGTCCTCAATTCGTGACAATATACATACATGTCCAAATCCTAAACAAGGCTGCCGACCAAACGGTATAGTGGTTAGCGTGCTAGCTTCTGGACCGCGAGGTTGCGGGTTCGAGTCCCGTGTTGGCATGGGTGTTTGTAAATGTATGTTGGCTTGTCTAATGACGAAATGTTTCGGCGCATTATAGCCCTCGTGTTGCTGACGGCACCAGATAATCTGAATACAACCAACCAACCAACCTAAACAAGGCTATTGCTTAACTATACTGACAATATATATGTTATATGATTTTTTTCCCTTTTTCATTTTAAACACGTATAAATGAACTTACATTGTAATAGTTACTAGGATTGAAAGGTTAAACACAGAAACTAGATTGCTTATGCTTGAGAATCTGATTTTACGATTCCTAAAGTTCGATAGTGAGTGTTTACATGCACTGTAATCGCGTTCAGAATACTCAGCTCGTGAGTATTCACTTTTGGTTTTTTAAAAAGTAGTTTTATAAATGAAACTATCGCTTTTAAAACTTTGCCAGTCTCTTAGATTTGTTGGTAGTAGAAGTTTAAAATGTAATTGAAATGCTTTTATGTAACTTCTTCTATTCGAAACTAAAACATCATCTATGTGCAAAAATCAAATGCTATTTTTCTTGAAATTTCAAGTTAACATATGATTAAAAGACATTAACATTAAAAATGTAACACATTTGATACTCATCGTCTAAGCGTATTAAAAATTAATCGTCGAATTTAAATGCATCGTCAGTTTATACAAAAGATATGATGCATACACAAAGCATTCAATTTAAATGCCTATTGAACGCATTTATGATCTAAAATAGTTTTGTCAAAATAATAATACGATAAAAAGTTTTAAATCAGCAACGCAATTTTGCAACTCTTGCTTCTTTCCAACTCAAATATCAAAATTGATTTTACAAAGACGGAAAATTGGTTCTACCGGAAACTGGAAGCAAACGCTGTTTTTAAAGTTAGATGCAGTACGATCAATACCGGAAGATATTTCTGAGTCAATGCCCTATATGAAATCTAGATGTTTTAAACTAAATGCAGAGGTGGAGAGATCGAACTCTAATTGAATAGTAGAGTTTTCGCTTTGTGATACTTAACTCCTTTATTCTTGTTCTTCTGCTTTGAGTGTAAAAGGGACTTGAGATGTTATCAACTTGAATTTTAATTATTAACTAAAGCATAAAAACTGAAAATTATATATATTTTGTATTTAAGATATTTAGGATTATAATGTAACGACTGGTTGAGTGCCGTTATAACATTTGTAACATTGTTAATTTTTTGCAACAATAATAATGTAAAATTTTTTTAATAAAAGTGACTGCTATCAAAATATACTATAACATTTCTTGTTTAAAGTTACAACAAAATTTACATTTATAGAAGTCTTCTTTTCATTTGCCTTATCACGCGATATATATATATATATATATATATATATATATATATATATATATATATATATATATATATATATATATATATATATATATATATATATATATATATATATATATATATATATATATATATATATATATATATATATATATATATATATATATATATATATATATATATATATATATATATATATATATATATATATATATATATATATATATATGCATTAATTATTACATAATCAAATTAAAAATATAAAGGAATGTGGAATATTGCATAATTTTCAACTGTACTTAATTCTGGTCACTGCATTTAAATTTGACCTTGATTGATGTAATTTATGGTTTTTAAATGTTCATTAATTTAGTGAAACAGCAAAATTGGCCAAATGTTTTTTTTTTTTTTTTTTTTTTTTTTTTATATAAATTATTACATTATCCTTTCGGGTAAGTGAGAAGAAGAGAAACAGTCGTTGATGAGCGATGCTCAAGGGAAGATATGTCTTTGTTAAAAACTTCCGTTTTCTTATACTTTACGTCTTTATAGAATTTCTACTGCAAATACGGAGATTGGGAGGTTTTGAACACCTTAAAAGGCCTTACCGTAGCGATTTTGATCAAAATCGTTACAGCTTTTATTTTGGAAATAGCGTGAAAAATATAATTTTTCCAATGGAAGATACCTTGTGAGTATGCGCAATTTTGATAAAAATCTTAATGACATGCATGTACCATGTCCATCACTAATCCGTACTTAAAAGTTGAACATCGTAGGTGAATCGATTCGGGAGTTATACTGATCACATACAGACGTTTTTCTAGACTAATTTATTTTAAATCAGTACATTCCAAAACTTTCCAAATTGACGACCCTTTTTATAAATAAAAGAATCAAATTGTTTTCTTATTACATGCTAACACCCAAAACAGGAGAATGTGCCGTTATACACAACTCAACTTAACATTTATAGTATCTGCACCTGTACCAAGACAGAAACATGAGAAAAAGCTACTTTTTAATTTCAATTGCCCATATGTATTACATAGGGTAATGAAAGTATAGTATTCGGTCAAAAAAAATCGAGAGAAAAAAAAATCGAATTTTTTTCTGCATTTCTCTACGTTTTGGAACAACCTGATTTCAAAAAAGTGATCTAAAAAAAAAATGTCTGTATGTGTGTCTGTGGTCAGCATAACTCCCAAACAAATTGATCTACGATGTTCGGTGATGGCACAGGAACCTGCCATTAAGGTTTTCGTTAAAATCACGCATGCGCATAAGGTAGCTGCCATTGAAGAAATCATGTTTTTTAGTAATTGCTAAAATCGGCTCTAACGATTTTGTCCAAAATCGCTGTGGTAATGCCTCTTAAGGTGTTCTAAACATCCCCACCTCCAAAATTCTCGTAAAAGTGCTTTAATGGCGTTAAGAGTTGAAAAACGAATGCCTTTAACTCAGAGTTCTATTTCCTTGAGTATACCTCATCAACGATCTTTTTTTCTCCTCTCCTCAGTTTCATTTATAAGAAAGGATAATATAAGAATTATTGAAAAGTATGTCGCCAAAATTATCGATTTGGCGAAGCTCTTTTTTTTTTTTACCCATACGAGAATTGGTAAAAAATATTGCCAAACTGGCCATTTTTTATAAATGAGTTATGAAAATATAAAAACTGTAAATTACACGAATTCAACATCAGTATTATAGTGTAATTGAAAATTGTGCGATGTTCCACGCTCCTAGTTTTGTTATTGATTTATCAATAACGATAACCCTTGTTTCGGCTATAATGACATCTCTATTTCAGTCGGTATTTTTTTTTTTTTTTTTTGACAAATTTTTATAAATTAAAATAAAAATAAAAGTAAAAAAATACTAGGACAATCCTTTCGAGAGATATATTGACCATAGACACATTAAAACAAACACACACATATATTTTCATAACCAATATTTTTACTTACCAGTTTCCAAAACGTATATTAATGCAAAAGTAATATCCTTTATATGCATTGTTAATTTTTAAGTGCAATTGCAGCTTCTTGACCTCATATAGAGTTTCCATGGTGTTAGACCACTGAGAACAAAAGATGCATTCCGAAATATTTACTATCTTCTTTTTTCCCAAAAACTCGATTGAATACATTGTCATCTACAACGATTAAACGATTCACGAAAGCTGATAAGTCTGAATTAAGGAAATAGAAAAACATATCTTTTATTTATTTTGATAAAAAAAAATTTAGGCAACAGGAAAGAGTTTGAACAACGATCGGTTAAAATTATTCCACTTATAGCGTGGCTACGCAACGCAAAGTTGAATTGACTGGACTTCACTCAACAATGAAATTATGCTTTCACTTTCAATAACCTTTTATTTATTTTTATTAAAACATTTTCGGTAACAGTAAAGTGTTTAAGCAAATAATCGATTAAATGGGATTTATTATTATTCCGAAGCGATTGTAGAAGGGTGTGTAAAAGCAACCTCTTAGCGAGAGTTGCAGCCCCAAAATTTGACAGAATGTATTTTCATCGACATTGAACCTATCTGCCAAGTTTCAGACCGATTGGATGACGGAAAGGGGGTTAATTTGGCCTCCACAGATGCCGCCATCTGCACACAAAATCGAAGTTAATAAAAAGGATTAAAAAAAAAAATTGTGACTGAATGCAATAATTTCATTATCCTAAGTAAACATTTGGGTAATTGAAAGTAATAACCAGCATAAATAACAGATTTTACTATAGTTGACAAGCAGAAATTTGTTGATTTGTTATTAAAAATAATAAAAAGAATTATATTGAACCAAAAAGACTCAAACATTGAAACAATTGAGTTTCGCATTATCAACCAATGGTGTGCAACATTGCACACAGCTTTCAATTGCACTATAATACTGGACCCTATATTTAAATTTGGCGCGGACTAATGTTATTACCATTTTCACATTTCATTTATTTGAAGAAAAAAAAAAGAAAAAAAAAAGCCCAATTTGGCAATAAATTTTTCGATAATTTTTACATTTTTGACCCAAATCAATACTTTCAATTACCCTATGTTTACAAATGAGAATCGAAAGTACAAAGTAGTCTGGAAAGATTTTCATTTAAATGTTGTTATAGGTTTAATGAACAAATTATCACATACTCTCATGTTTCATTTTTATATTGTGCATGCATTTTATTATTCTTTGGCATTTCAAAAGTTATTTAAACGGATCGTAATCAAAGTATTTTAAAAAAGTAGTTTTTGGAGAAACACATTATACCATAATTTTTCTTGCTACAATTTATTGATAGAATTGATACAACAAAAAAATTCAACAATTTCATGATTCTAAAAGAAACCAGTTACTTGAGATTGATCTTTTATCAATACTTAGACAGGGATAATAAATTTATATTTGTAAGATATGCATTTTCTAACAAAATTTTTTCCAATGAGATAAGACATGATAGGTTTAATTTGTTCCTGGGGAATTAATAGTATGAAATATATTTCTACCTTTTAAAATTCAATTTTGAGTTTTTTTCTGATTTTAATAATTTTATTTCAGATTTGAACGAACATTTTATTGATATATTTAACTGTTACAATACAGGATACAAAATAAAAACAGGGAACTCTGGGATAACTTCTGGGAAATAAAGCTAGAATGGTGATCAAGTGTTTATTTATATTAAAACTAACATACACAATCATATTCGTATGAGAGTAACTGAAGTGCCCTCTAGTGGATAAGTTAGGAAGTTAACGAACCGATCTCCAATTATTTGAAAGGATAGACTTTGTCATTTACCAATGTCTAGTAAATTGAATGAAAATGAAATGATGAACATGCAACAACAACAATATATATATATATATATTTAAAATGTTAGCATTTTAAAATCCTTTATATTAACTTATATTTTGTATGTATGTCTGTGGGTATGTTTGTCGATGGCGGTCAAATCTGAAGAGGCCTAATTAATCCCCTTGCCGTCATCCCATCTGGCTGAAACTTGGCAGATAGATCTGATGTCGATGACAATGCACTCTATCAAATTTTGGTGGCTAACCTCTGCAACTAAAAAGTCGCTTTTTCGAAATACTAATAAACCAACTTGCCGTCATCCCATTGCGCTGAAATAGCATTTAACCGATCGTTGAAGAAACTCTTTCTTTATGCCAAAATTATTTTAATAAATAGATAATAAAATTGCTTTCATCAAAATGAATAAAAAGTTGGATGTGAGTGCATAAATTCACACTCATTTTTAATGAATAAATTTTGAAAAGTAGTTTACCACATATTTTGATGATAAAGATGTTTTTAAAATTTAAAATTAGATGCCAGCACTAAACACACGCTGGCAACAGAAACGGATCTTTGTTAATGAATAAAATGGGCGATGCATATAAAGAATTTATATGAAAAAAATTGTTTTTAGGGATATTATTGTATTTTAACATCAGTTCTGTGACTAATTGCATTTCTTTTGATATTTTTTAAAAAATGAATCTGACTAATTTTGAAATCAATCATCTCATTTAACCGCTTTTATACCATGAAATCTTTCGCTCTCCGCCAATACCACAGTTTCTTCGAAACAAATACTAAATATGAAGCGATAATCACACCTTTCCGGTAACCCTACCTCTCGTCTGGTGTTCATAACCACGTGACGGGAGCGCCCCCCCGCGGCGAGCACGTATACTCCTGACTGCTGACTGGAACTTCTCGTTTACCTTAGCGCGAGATTTAGTGTCTGGCTGGAAAGAGAACATTTAGGTGGCTAGCATCTATTCTCGCCCGCTGTCTAGTTGTACCAGTTGCTCCCCGGAACTTCAATTTCTCATTTTTTATCGGCCGACTTATGCATTTGTGAATCATAATTTGTTGATTTCAGTGTGCATTTGTGTGAATTTGAAACTATGAAGTATTAAGAGTTGACCAAAAATGAAGGTTTAGTTTCGATATCGAATTAATAGAAAGCGGTTGCTGAAGAAAATTATATTTTGTGTACTTTGAAGCCTGCTTAAATATAATTAGTTGAATTTTTAAGACAAGTAAATATTACTTGATGGAATTAAATAGTGGATTATTTTTACAATTCGGAATTAATAGCATGAGTAGACATTTAAAGTATCTTGAACAACATATTCTTGTGTGAATTGCTTTTAAGGTGTTGAGAAAATGATTAATTAGAGTTGAAAAATACTTATCCAAAATACACATACACTAATATCGTTTTAGCTCTTCAGTATTTAGTTAAGTGATTACATAATTTTTTTTATTAGAATATAGAAGAATCTATTTCAGCTGAAGAAAACAATATTATTGAATTTTCGCTGTCCAAATATCAGTTCTGTAATGAGTGCATCAAAGGAATTAAGTTTAATTAGCCAAAGTAAAAGTTTTATAGATGGATTTTTACGACAAAAATAACAACAACGTTGTAACTAAAAGGCATTGACGGTTATCACACGTAAACATATCCAGTATAAATATATCATCAAGTTGTACGGTTACTTTAAAAATCTCAACTAGAGGGTATCGTTGAACAATTCTGATCATATTAACCTAATCTGGAATTATTGAAGAAAGAAAAATAAGTGAAATTATATTTTCTTTGGAAATGGCGTATACAAAATCTTTCGAATGGAAGAGTATTTGCAGCAGGGATGTTTATTTCTTCATAGTCATTACCTTCTTTGTGGTTCCTTACATTGGACAAACTTTGTCGCTGGTGGCACCATGCGTGAACTGCGAAGAACTTCATGTCAAGTTACGACAAAGTCATCTGCCACAGGTAAGATAATTTTAGATTTTTCAGGAGTGTTAAGTGTTAACCCATTGACGGTCATGGGAATGGGCAAAATTCTACAGTGGTTTTTCTTTAAAGAGTTTCTAAATTATATTTCTAATTTAAATACATAATTTTTTTAATTATTTTTTATTTATTTTGTTTTAGAGAGATTATAAAATATCATCCTATTAAAAATATTTAAAAAATATTTTATTTTAAATTTTATTTATCAATTAAAAAATGTTGGGTATAGCTGGAAAAACTGGGAATCAAATGACGTATATAAACGTGCATGACCGTCAGTGGGTTTTAAAAGGAATTTTCCACATCACGGGCTAGCATTTTAAACTTAATTTATAGGTTTGTGCATAAATGTAATTAATTTTCAATGAAATAATTTCTTTTATATTTAAATCAACCATGTGAATAATTTTTTTCTGTGAAACAATATTATTGAATTTTTGCTGTCCAAGGACCAATTTTGTAGTGAGGGCATCAAATGAGCTTTTTATTTTCGGTACAATTCAATCACAAAGTTGTTTGTCAATGAGGTGTTCTTTATTATTTTCTTAACAAATTTTATTTCCATTGAAAATAGGTTTTTTTTTAAGAAATTAACTTTTAATAGTTAGTTTAGTTCAAAATAAATGATTTTATTAAAATGTTGTTTTATTTAATAACAATCATTCCCAACAAATA
Source organism: Linyphia triangularis (assembly GCA_963978545.1). Classification (NCBI taxonomy): domain Eukaryota; kingdom Metazoa; phylum Arthropoda; class Arachnida; order Araneae; family Linyphiidae; genus Linyphia; species Linyphia triangularis. Next base: position 94,850,109 of record OZ021723.1, on the reverse strand, counting down.
TGCTTAATTACTTTGTAATCTCTGTTATAATGCTCCTGCGTTCTAGTTTACTTTATATTTAAAGGAAATATATAAACCAAACATTTCTTAACTCTTTATATGGCCCTTTTTTTTCTAGTAATGTTATGTTAACATATTTTTGGGATTGATTTTTAAAAAAGAAATTAATTTAGCTTATTACCTAAAATTAATTTGATTTTTAAACCCATTTTGTTTGTTTGGTGGGAAATATGTTTCCAAATGATATTGATAAAGTATAATTTGCAAGTAATAAATTTTATAAAATGAATTCTAAATTAGATATATTTTTAATTTAAAAATTTAAGAATTTATACCTATAACTTTCCAGAAATTTCGGAAATGGAAAATTCAGAATTTTTAATTTTAGAAATATTAGAATTGATGGGAAATATACTTCCCACTGTCTTATAAAGAGGTCATCAACTTATTTATTAATTTAAATTATAAACAAACAATTGAGCTCATAAATAATTTTGAAAATGTTAATAATTACATATATTTTATGAAAAGAGAAAACACAAAAACTTAAATTATTTTTTAAATACATAAATTCTAATAAAATAAAACTCAATAATCCACGAATTTTTTCGTTCGGATGCTTTAATATCCTGAATGCACTACTCATTAAATACAGATAAGCAAAGAACAATAATACTCTATTCGAGATTTTAAGGGGGTCTGGGACACAAAATTTTAAAATCTTTATTTTTAGAATTATTTTTCTGAAATTTTTTATGCAGTAATGTATGATGCTTTAAAACTTCAAAAACTATTTTAAATTTTAAAATATTTTTTTAAAAATTGAAAAACTTTAATTTTTTATATTTCCTAAATTTGATATATCTAAAAAACTTTTTTTAAAAATCACTTCATTTTTGCATAAAACTACTTCTTATAATTCATTTCAAAAATTATCTTCATGATTTTTCAATAAAGTAATCAGACAAAATTAAAAAAAATATTTTGTGCAAAAACTGTATAAAATCCATAATATGCTAAGCTCCAAATGCTTTTTTTTTTTTAAAATTTAAATAAAACACATAATTCATGAAGGCAACTTACAGAAATATATAGGAAAAATAACCGTGGAAAGTTTCACAGATTTATATCAAGTAATTTTTAAGTTATATAAATTTAATTTCAAAAAAGGGACAAAAAGCCATCACCGAGAAAAACAGTTTCTAAGTTCAAAATAGCATATCTGAGATACAGTTGTCGTGTAACAAAAACTTAAATGTTTCAAGTTTTACTAAAGATAGAAACAAAATTTGTATGCCATTTTATTTAAAAATATTTGCATTATTTTTTACAATAATATATATATATATATATATATATATATATATATATATATATATATATATATATATATATATATATATATATATATATATATATATATATATTAGAATTTAAAAAAAAATTGAGTCTCAAATCCCCTTAAAAATTTGCACACATCGTTTATTTATAAAACGTATAAAACGGAGAAGAGAAAATCCTAGTAAGGATCATTCCCTATACTTGCTATGTTACAATCTTCTAGCTCAGTGCATTTGGAAACTACTTCGTATAAAATCTTGAAAATCGGTGAGAAGGTTTGAAAATGATGACCTAATGAAATAACATCAATTAAAAATTCGAAAATATTGTCTAATATATTTTATTTTTTATTTGAAATCCTTACGGCAATGCATATACAGTGGCTCTATCATGTTTTGACTTTTACTATTTTAATTTTAATTCATGATCGATAGACATCAAATAAAAACAATTTATTTCATTAAGTGATCCTTTTCGTACCTACTCACCAAATTTCAAGGTTTTATAGAAAGTAGTTTCTAAATGCACTGGGCTAGAAGATTGTAACATATCGAGTATAGGGAATAGAGGTCGGAAATACCGATCAAAATAAGTATCGATACTATATCGTTGCATAGAAAAAAATATCATAAAATATCGATGTATCGATACATGATATTTTTTTTTTTTTTTTTTTTTTTTGATTTTCAATTTTTCCAGAAACGAAGTTTTTCGGGGCAAATTTCCACTTTTCATAAATTTATGGTAAAATTGTTTTAGTAAATAAATCATAAAAATTGTTTTAATAAATAAATTATAAAAATTGTTTTTATAAATAAATTATAAAAATTGTTTTAAAAAATAAATTATATTATCAATTAGAATAAATAAAATACATTTGGATGTCAGTGCATAAATTCACATTAATTTTTAAAGAAGAAATTTTGAAAAGTAGTAAGTAAATAATAGCTAAGATGTTTTTAATATTTAAAATTAGAAGCAAATTTCAGGCTCACGTTTGCAACAGAAAGAGAGCTATGTTAATGGCTACTAATAAATGATCCTATCTTTCCATTACAAAGGGTGCCATTTTAATTGTCTCTCAGCCAAGTCCAAACTTTAGTCTTGAAGTTTTTGAAAAGGGAATAAAAAAAATTGAAAAAATACATGGAACTACAAAACGATCATCAAAAAACTAGAAATGTTTGAAAATATCGATATATGGGTCACTTGTATCGATATATATATTTTTAAATATCGTCGTATCGATATATCGCTGACCTCTAATAGGGAATGATCCTTTTACTACGACTTTCTCTTAATATAAACATTTGTAACATCTATTCGATTGATAATTAATGGAAATTAAAAACTCGATCGAACCAGTTGATTATATTATGATTGTGGTTGAAGGTAAAATTGTAAATATTTAATAAATAAAATATGCATATCAGGATGATATGTTACTGTAATATTCACAAACGTACACCAAAGCTCTTTCAGCATTATTAATCATGTCCTTATAAATGTTGCAGATTAATAATTGAGAATAGATGTGAAATCATATATTTACTATATATTTTATGTAGTATAAAATAGTATGTTATTCCCGTATTAGTAATCTGTACAACCTAATAAATTATTATGATTTCATAATTAGAGGTACTTATTTTAGTTCATTGGTAACTAAAGTTGGTTGAAATCAAAGAAGCTTTGAGTTAGTATTTTATTTCATATTTTAAACTGTTCATATGATGAACAATAATCAATGATATATTTGTTGGTAGAGTTTTTGAAAGCCTTCAAATTTTTTAAATAGTTTAGCTTGTTAGCTTACAAAGAAATAACTCAATTTTTTTTTTTTCTTTTTTCGAAACTGATTGTGAGAAAATATTGGTTTTGAGTGTTCAAAAATGAAAGAAACTGGTTATTTTTAATTCAAAATAGTTATTGCTGTTAAATATTTGAACATTGTTAAAATAAAATTTATATTAAAATAAAATATCTATTTTTTATTTTAATATAAATTTTAAATAAATAACAAGAAAATATGTTATCAATTTAATCACTAAGAGGGACATTTCGAAAATTAATTTTTATCAAATAAAAAACGACATTAATTCTATAGTCCATTATTCTGTATTATATATTAAATTAGAAAGACTTATTCTATATCCAAAAGTATAAAAAAGAAACGTATTATCATCGACTTCATTTTTTGTAAATTTATATGAAAATAAAAGATTACAAGTTAAAAACAATATCCAAAATAAATCTTTTATTATAATTAAATTTATTTCTGATCATATTAAAATAATAATAGCATGTCATAGTATAATGTCTAGATATTAGTTTATTTATTTAATCAATAATTATAACTAAATAAATGAATATCAAGATATTATATTAAAACAGGTTATTATTTTTTTGTTTTACAAAGACCAGACACATATTTTAATAAAATATATATCTGCTGAAATGTTTAAATATCGTAAAAATAATTTCATCCAGACATTTTTGAAAATTAATATTTAGAATAATATATTTAAAGAGTATTATAAATTAAATATCATACAGTTATTGTATCGTATTTATAATTTATGACAGTCTTAAAACACAGTAGCAAAATGTCATGTTTTGTTTTAATGAATCAGAGCTTTTATATGCATCCATTACTGTGAGTGAATAACGTATAATATGTTCTAGCAGCTAAATATATTCTTTACTTATTATTTATCAATTAACAGACTTTCGTGTCAATGTGTATTAAATATGTTTCTTAAAATTGCATTTATTATATCCCTTTGGTTTAATTCTGATACATATACATTTTGTTGTCAATTGCTTTTTATTCAAGATTTAGTTTGTTATCACATTCGTAAAAAAAAATATAAATAATAAAATCAACAAGAAAATTCTAAGCATCATTAAAACAGCGAGAGAAAGAGAGTACTTATTTAACCAACAGAAACACACTTTGTCTAGACAAACAATAAAACTAATTATGCGAAGGAAAATCCTTTGAACAGAAATATAGGATAAAGCAAATGTATAAAAATACATTCACATTAATGACTGCCACGGTAACTTTTTTAACTTTTAACTATATGCGAGGTTACAGCAAGTCTTATATTGCATTTGCAACCGAGGAGAAAAATAGTCGAAAACGCGGTTTCTTTCGAGGTATGTCCCTGTCTAAAATGGCGGCGGGTCGCTTAGTCCAAAGGGGTTAATAAATACCTTACAATAATAGGTCTTGACATCAGAGAAATGAGACGCCGTGTTAAGGGCGGGTTCTCTGAACAACTTCAAATATATTTAGAAAAGAAGGAGATCATTTGTCTTTAGTTTGCTCTGGAGTAAAACCGTTCTAACAGGACCTTGTTTTGAATGAAAATCAGGATTAGTCTTGGAATTATTTTGTGCACTGTGTGATGGTTAAATGTTCAACGTTTTTATAAAATCCTGCTTTTTACTTTCAATTACCCATATGTATATACATAGGGTAATGAAAGTATAGCATTCGGTCAAAAAAAAAAAAAAAGATTTTTTTTTGTATTTCTCCACGTTTTGCAACATCCTGATCTCAAAAAAGTGTTCTAGAAAAATGTGTGTATGTGTGTGTGTGTGTGTGTGTGAGTGTGTGTGAGTGTGTGTGTGTGTGTGTGTGCGTGTGTGGTCAGCATAACTCCCGAAACAATTAACCAACGATGTTCAAATTTGGTGAGAGGGTTAGTGACGGCCATGGGACCCAACATTAAGGTCTTCGTCAAAATCCCGCATGCGATTAAAAAAATCATGTTTTTCAATGATTGCAAAAAACGGCTCTAACGATTTTGATAAAAATCGCTGAGGTAATGCCTCTTAAGGTGTTCTAAACATCCCCACCCCCGAAATTCCCGATTTTTTTTTTTTGTTGTTGTTGTTGTTGTTGGTTGTTTACAGATTATCTGGCTCCGTCAGCAACACGAGGGATATAATGCGCTGAAACATCCGTCATTAGACAAGCCAACATACATTTACAAACAACCATGCCTTACACGGGACTCGAACCTGCAACTTCGTGGTCTAGAAGCTAGCACGCTAACCACAATATCATTTTATCGGCTAAAAATGTTTTAACGGCTTAAAATGTTGAAAAATGAATGCCTTCAACACAGAGTTCTCTTTGAGCATACCTCATCAACGATCGTTTTTTCTTCTCCTCTCAGTTTCACTTATAATAAAGGATACTACAAGGATTATTGAAAAGTATATCGTTTTTTTTTTTTTTTCGTTTTCTTTTAAGACTCATACAAGAATTATCACCAAACTGGCCATTTATTTTAAATGAAGGATGAAAATTTACAAACGGTATATGACACAAATCCCCATCAGTATTATAGTGTAATTGAAAGTTGTGCGATGTTCCACACCCCTAGTTTTGAATCAAAACAAAAATTACTTTTTACATCATTTAAATAATTAGTAAACCATAGATAACATTAGAGTGCAAGAAATTGAGATAATATTTTAATGAATATAAAAATATTCAGTATTAGGAAGGAAACTTTAGAATTGTTTATGGGATATTCTTATATATCTTTTCTAATATCAATGCATGGCAATAGAGTGAAGATAATAGCTAGCTATTTTTGTGTGTGACTTTAACGGTTTGTAACTTTCCGAGTACAAAAATGTGGTTAATGGGCCATGGTCTGTCCTTAAATACCCTAACTCCTGAAAAAAATCATATTACAAATTTAAAATTTAATGTAAAAGTCGATATTAGCAATGCGGCGTGGCAATAAAGTTTTCGTCAAAGCCAAGCCACTGATATAATTAGGTTTGCCAACAACTGCCGAAAATAACGATCTTTACCAATATCCTTCTACTAATGGTCTTTCTGGTGTTCTCAATATCCCAACCAACGGCATTTTTTAATGTACAAAAGGCGTATAAATATATATAAAAAAACTTTTAAACATTAAACTAATTTTCTTCAACCATAACAACTTTATGCAATAATGAAATCTACAGGTTACATGAACCAAAATAAATAAAAAAAAGCGAAAAGTTTAATTAAATTTAGATTATGCGCTACTTAAAAAAAAAAAAAATTAAAAAAATACAATTTTTGAATCTAATTTTTTACGCAACATTTGAAGGGCTTTTCTGTACTGGATTAAATTTCATAGAAAAAACTAGGAATTGACATTGGAGATTTAAAAATAAAATTTTAAAACACAAATGGCACTTTATGACAATCCATATCAAATTCCTATACAGTGTTCAATAATATTGAGCGATTGAAAATTGTTTGATGTTGCACCCCTAATTGTTTTATACACTTTACCACAGATTGCGCCTGAAGACTAGTATAGTAACTGACTTATGCATAAAAGAATAACCAAGAAAGACAAGCGAGAAAATTGAAGGAAATTAGACCCCTGGGCTTCTTAAAAAACTAATCTTAAAGAACAATATGACTTAGCAAAGACGTCATTGAAGCAACAATGCAATCATTGTATTATTTTTCCTTTTTAATAAGACAACGTCACTTGGCTTTTTTTTTATGACAAAAACCGCCTAAAGTATTTATTATTAAATATGCATGCCGTGAAGTATCTCTTCAAACCATCATTTCAAAAGCTGATTTTTTTTTCAGAGTTTGAAGAGCTGCTATTGTCATCTCATCGCTTTGCTTCAGGAATTAGCATGTCCTTTTCAGTGGGTAGCGTTTTAAATATTCAAAACTAAATATGCGTCTCTCTTAGGGAATTACGATTAATTTCTAATGATGAATGTTAATTACTCTGGACTTTTTTCAATTATTTACTGAATCGATTAAATAATGCAAATTTTAATCAAGTTTTCAGGAAACTTATCACTCTTAAGTATAAAAATTAAAGGAGTTCGGAAATGAGTTTGTTAACTAGATCATGCTTCCGGAATATTAAACAATTAATTAAAAATAGCTAATTAGTTACAAATTTGTAGAAGTCTAAGATTAAACTGATAACTAGCACAGTAATACGAGATTGCGTAATTGATTATAACAAGACTTGTTAGTTTATAATTATGACTAAATACTTTTGTGATTTAACCTTCAAGTTGAAGCACCGTAATTTTTGTTGGAAAATGAGCTGTTACGCTGGTACCTGAAGAATCTATTGATTTAGTTGAATACAGGGAAGTAATAATTAAAGTCACGATGTTTACTATATTCTGAAGCCTTTACTAATCAGTGCATCTACATAAAATATTGTATGTATGGATTAATGAACATTATGGGGCTCAGTATCATAAAAAAATCGAATTTGTGATTTTTACTTCATGTTGGTTTATATTTTTATGTTTCCCTTGACGTATTATTATTTTAGTTTCTACTCAAATCATAAGTTTTTACATTTTATTTTTAAAAATTTGAGACTTTTACCTTTAACTTGGATTTTCTCTAAACGTCAAATTTCCAATTTCAATGTACCTTTTCTGACTAATTAGTAGAGATACACCATTGACATTTTTATGAAGTTGTAATAAATAACGGTACGATTAAACTGAGGTTAAAACATTTCCTGTTTTTATAACTATTTTTTTAATTCACAATTGCTGTAAAACAAGGGTTTTTCTATAATAATAATAATAAAAAAAAACAAAAAACGATTGATTAATTTTTTTTATTTTTTTAAAGCTGTTGATATTTTTTTTAATCAAACTTTAACTTTTTACTAAACTTTAACTTTAGAATAAGATAAAGGTACTATACATTTATTTACAAAAGTTCATACTCATTTTTAAGAACTTTCCAAGAAAAGGTCAATCAAAAATATGCAATTTAGAATTACTATGAATTCTTTACATGCATTGCCATAGAATTCTAGAAAACTAAATCGTGTGTTCTGAAATAGTATACGCTGAAAAGTTCTGAATTTGATGCCGCGCAATCTTACCTCTTGTTCCTTTTATATGAAATAGGGCATTTCATTAAACGATTAAACACTTTATCGTATCATCATTAGAATTTTTCAGTCGAGATACAAACTCAAGTTCAATCAATTAAACAATTCATTATAGTGCTTGCTGAAATCAAAGGTTCAATGTCAATGATGATTATTTATAGTTGTACAGTTCCTTATGAACAGTAGTTATAATATTGTTAATACACAATTTTCACATATAACTTCTCAGCAGTTCTTAGAACTTCCGTTTTAGTGCTTCGAGTGACATATGTCTATATTGTAGTAAAAATTTTAACTGATGTTTTTTTGTATGTTATTTCTGTGAGCCTTGTTTGTATTCATACCAAATTTCATGAAGATATATTACTTAGAAAAATCTATATCCGGTTTTAAACTATGTCAGTGGGTTTTCAATCGGAGAGGACCCGTATATATTTAATGATTCATTGATATAGTTTTAAAAAAAAATTCTCTATACATACAACACAAAAATTGGATTGTATAAATTGGATACAATCCAATTTCCATATTTATCACACATTTACCACAATGTACTACTACACATTCTTAAGTACTTAATGTCCTTTAATATTCTTCGAATGCAATTTATTACTCCTCAAAATTATCCAAAGCGTCATTTAACTACTAGCATATACTCAATAGCACCTATACTAATTCTAGACAGATCGCTATTGAAACGACTTCATAAATAACGGTTATTGCTCTAATAAATTTTCAATAAGTATTTCGAGACTCAAAGTTATACATTTAAACCTTCTCTCCACCAAACTAAGTTTGAATAGACTGTCCATCTCAATAGTACGTCAGCAGTTCTTGAGCCCATAGACACCATCTGCATTTCCCAACTATGTCCTGCGAATTCAATGGCTTCCACTATTGACACTGTGAAAGCAAGGTCCGGAGTGAGATCGAAATTTACTATCACTGTTACACGATAACGGAATCTGGAATCATCTCTTATTCACGATACCGATGCATATTTCACCGGTATCTTATAATAAATGTTCTTCGGGATATCTAGACATGGTTAATGAATCTGGTTTATAGGAGACTGTTCGCGACGTTAATTTATTTAAGCGTGGATTCATATTATCATTGGTATTTTTTCTAATAATCTTTTATAATAATTAAATTTGTACATCATGTATTACGTTATGAATAGTTAAACGAATGCATTACATAATAATTATGTAAATAATGTTGTAGACAAGCTTATTCATACAATCATAATAGGAATGCTTAAATAATTATTTATCGAATTTCCATGTAATGTGTTCGTATAACTTTCATAACGTAATACATAATATATAAAATTTAATTATTATAAAAGATTATTTAGAAAAAAAAGTATCAATGATAAAATGAATTGAGCACAGATGTGGCATCTGCATTGTTTGCTCAAATTGAGTTATTGTTACCATTTGTTATGTATTATTTGTTCTACATAATAGGGAAGTTTAATTGTCATTTCTACATGAAATATATTAAAAAAGTTAATAAGTTAATATTAATTACATGTTTTTAAAATTTTATCCACCATTTCTCATGTTTATATTAGTTACCGAAATGATTAAGGTGCTTAACCCTTTGAGTACTGAATTATTTGAAGATTTTTATTCCCGTGGGACGGATTTGGATGAACGGATGACGAGTCAGACTCGTCCACCGTTACTTCGCCCAAGTAAGCAGATGACGAGTCTCACTCGTCAAATGTACCCAAAGGGTTAAAGTGAAAGTGTGTATAAGAGACCATGACATCCTCTGCTTCTATGTACATCAATCCCTGCCAAACTATAAACCCCCAGATATCTGTTGAATTTTCTATGGATAATTTAGTAATCGCAATGACTAAACATAAAGATTAAAGTAGATTTTAATAATGTGTAATAACCTGTTTTCAAAAGGTTGGACATCATACAATTTATAAGGTAAATGGAGAGGGATTTTGTGGTAAGTTAAGTGCTATTTTTCTAAGTATGGCGACATCAAATAACAGATAAAACTTCTGTGCATCAGAGTACTATTTTGCACAGCGGTAAAGTATCTGTCTAGAGATCCAATGGTCTCGCGATCGAGGCCCGTCGACCGCAACGAAAGCTGCTTACGCTTTACTAAGTTTGCATCGTAACTACAAGATTTTTAGCAAAACTTGTACATAAGACAGAGGTGTGATCAGGAAATTACAGAAGGAGAAAGTGAAAGAGTAAGTGTCTTAAACTTTCAAAAATTATTTCAAGCAATACATTACTGGGCATCTAAATTGAACGCTAGATCACCAGAAACTATCATTGTAAAGCTGTGGAACGTTTCTTTTACAATATGGATGTTCTTGAATATCTACATCTGATAAGTATTTTATTACATGAGTTTTCTGGTACTTTATCCAATATACATTAAATTCACTATTATCAATATATTAAATCTTATTTAGTTGGGACACACTTGGGATTACTCCTCTTTGTCATTAGACAAAATATATTTGCATTAGAAGCTTCATTTCCACAGTAGCAGACCTTTCTAGAAATCTGAACCACAATTTTGGATAGGAAGCAAAATAAAAATTAAGGGCTATGTCTACTTTGGATGCATAAAAAAACGTTTTTTTTTTTCTTTTTCTTTTTTTAGAATACTGTTGTGTTGACTGATATAAAACTTGTTAGGCTTAACAAAAACATTTATTGAGTGAACACTCAATACGTTTTACATTACAATGGTATTTTAGCAAATTATAGATCTTGTGCCATGAAAAATACCCGACAACCAACTAATATTACAAGAGGAAACTGGAACTCGTTTCCAGAGCAGTATGAATCATAGACCACCATCCACACCATCAGGAAATAGATACTGCACCTCTTCAGAGTATCTCTCCCGTGGGTAAGGAGACGATATTCCAATGGGAGTCAACTTGTCTTGGAAGTTTTCGGTTTTCTTTTCTTCATCGTGAAATGAGTTCCTCTCCACAAAAAAGCGATCCTGTATGATATGACACAACATTATTAATAGCGCGTTTATCATGGATTGAGGTTGGAAGTTACCTTTCATGGAGTTTGTAAAGTGGTTAATAATTACGTGTGTTGTTTCTGAGGCTTAGTTAGAACATAATAGTAATGGCAACTTACTTCACAGTGATTGTGTTTTCAGTGATGAAAAGTGTATTATGTTATAAAACGAAACAAATTAATGATTCAACGCATGTAATGGTGACTTACTTCACAGTGATTGTGTTTTAAGGGATGAAAAATGTATTATGCTATAAAACGAAACAAATTAATGATTCAAAGCATGTAATGGTGACTTACTTCACAGTGATTGTGTTTTAACCTTTTGAGGGTCACGGGCGTATATATCCGTCATTTGATCCTCAGTTTTTCCAGCAATACACAACCTTTTTAAATTTATAAATAAAATGTAAAATAAAAAAAATTTTAAATCTTTTTATTAGGATGATAGTTTAAAACCTACTTAAAACAAAATAAATAAAAAATAATTAAAAAAAATTATATATTTGGATCAGAAATAAAATTTAAAAATTATTGCAGGGAAAACAACTATATAATTTCGCCCATTCCCTTGACGCTCAGAGGGTTTAAGTGATGAAAAGTGTATTATGTTATAAAACGAAATAAATTAATGATTCAACGCATGTAATGGTGACTTACTTCACAATGATTGTGTTTTAAGTGATCAAAAATGTATTATGTTATAAAACGAAACAAATTAATGATTCAACGCAGGTAATGGTGACTTACTTCACAGTGATTGTGTTTTAAGAGATGAAAAGTGTATTATGTTATAAAACGAAATAAATTAATGATTCAACGCATGTAATGGTGACTTACTTCACAATGATTGTGTTTTAAGTGATGAAAAATGTATTATGTTATAAAACGAAACAAATTAATGATTCAACGCATGTAATGGTGACTTACTTCACAGTGATTGTGTTTTAAGTGATGAAAAGTGTATTATGTTATAAAACGAAATAAATTAATGATTCAACGCATGTAATGGTGACTTACTTCACAATGATTGTGTTTTAAGTGATGAAAAATGTATTATGTTATAAAACGAAACAAATTAATAATTCAACGCATGTAATGGTGACTTACTTCACAGTGATTGTGTTTTCAACGATGAAAAATTTATTCTGTTATAAAACGAAACAAATTAATGATTCAACGCATGTAATGGTGACTTACTTCACAGTGATTGTGTTTTCAGTGATGAAAAATTTATTCTGTTATAAAACGAAACAAATTAATGATTCAACGCATGCAACGTTGCTGATTTGCATGCTGGGTGTTACATTTGTAGTACAAATGTCACTGTTTCAAATTCAGTTTCATTTCAATAATTTGTAACTGAAAATTAGGATAGTCTTTTTTTAAGTTGATTTTTTCCGTAATTGTTATTCAAAATAAGTATCTATAAGCTATTGTCTGATTAAGTTTTAAATTTGTTAATATGTGAAATATGTTCCATAGTTTATTCGTTTGTAAAAGTTAAAAAAAGAAAAGTGTTGGCACATTTTATATACATTGCTTCTTTCAAATTTTATCCCTTCTCAATGTCTCATTTTACTAAAAGACAGTTATTGTTATTCAAGTGCAATATTTCTTTTATTACACTGAAGACTAAGTGAATGTATTGTCCGTCTTTTTTTTTTCACACCTTTTTAAAACTTTAATACTTTTATTTGTCATAAACCAATAAGCTTCTGTTTTTTTTCATAGACATTACACTTTATGATACTGCCAATAAAAATAATTTATATTACAGTCAACTGGCATTACTTTATCTACTTTCCTATTTCAAGTACAAACAAATTAAATTACAGTGACAAAAAAAAAAAAAAAAAAAAAAAAAAAAAAGAATTACTCAATGTGGGAGAGGATTTATAGATTAGGATTATGTAATATTTTTGTTTTTTTTCGTTTCTTGTGCCGAATTTTTTAAAAAAGAACTTGTGGGTAAATATCTGGTAAGAAATTAAATCATAAATGAGGTTGAAATTAATCTTATTTAGTTGGGACACACTTGGGATTACTCCTCTTTGTCATTAGACAAAATATATTTGCATTAAATTTTTAAAACTGCAAACTATTTGTATGATTTATACAAGTATTTGTAATAGTTATTATATATATTTACGCAGAACAAAACATTTTTAACACAGAATATTGGCTTTTACCATGATGTAGAAATGACTAAATTAAATATAAAACATGTATCCAAAATACTGTTTGTGTTTGAATAATTTTTTAATCTTAACTTTTCATTAATATTATTTTAATCACCGTAGAGAAATTTAACGGATAACTTAAAATACATAACAACTTTGCACTTAAAAGAATATTTTTGCTAAATATTAATGGAATTTATTGAATTTTGCAATCAACTTTTTCAAAGGTGTTAAAATACAAAATATCTAAGTTACTTATAGCATTTGGCAAAATAAATTTATTACTTTGAAAAACCCATATTTAAACATAGGGCACATTATAAGTATTATTTTTCGTCAAAACAATTTTTTTTGCTTTGTATTTCTCCGAGTGTTAAAAAAAATGGTGTAGAAAAATGCGTGTCTGCGAAAAACCCTGTGTGTATGTAGTCAGCATAACTCTATAACGAATTAACCTGCGATGTTCAAATTCTGTGTACGAGTTAGTGGTAACCACGGAACATGTCATTAAGGTTTTTGTCAAAATTGCGCATGCGCATAAGGTAGATTTTGACTAAAATCGCTGTAATAATGCCCTTTAATGTGTTCTAAGCATTACCGTAGAAACGCGATAAAGGTGCAAAAAGTTTAAATATGACTGTCTTTAACACAGATTTCTCTGTCCTTGAGCATCTCTCACCAATAACCAAGGACTGTTTTTCTTAAGTTTCAATTACAAGAAAGAATAATGTAAGAATTATCCATAAGTATATCACCAAATTCGCCGTTTTGGGTCCCCCCTCCCTCTTCTTTGTAGCCCATGTAAAAATTTTCGCCAAAAATATCGCCACACTGGAAATTTTTATTTAAATGAATGAAAATATGAAATAACATCTCGTCAAATTTAAATGCAATAACGAGTATTATAGTGTAATAGTTGTGCGATATTTCTCATCCCAAGTTTTCTTTCGTTTAGTAGGATTTAATTTTTCTACATTTAATACATTTTAACAAACTCCAAGGTTTTCTTAAAACAAAAAACAAAAACAAAAATATTCTACTTCTAAGTATTAAATTTAGACTTTATTTACTTCCATAAATCGAGTTGGCATCACAAAAGTAAAAGTTTTTTATATATATATATATATATTTTCCACTGGAGACAAGTTAGATTTAAAGTTTTCGTTTTTTTTTTTTTTTTTTTTTTTTTTTTTTATCTAAACCAACCAAACAAAGGGGTATCACGAATATATACGAGTCAAGACTGTAAGGTGCGTGCCTAGGAATACTTAAGACTGTATCACGGAAATGTTAACAAAGTCGTTTGCGTTTTCGAAAAAGCACCGGAACTGAAATGAATCGATCTCCTGAAAGAGGGGAAAAAAAAAAAAAAAACAGAAAAGCAAACGGAAAAAAAAAATCGAAAATGAAAAGAGCAAGTTGAAGTTAGAACTAATTAAAAGATGGTGAGTTAACACTTGAAACTAATTTAAAGACTTGCTACTGGACTCGCTGAAAAATATAATTAGTTTGATTTTAATTTGCCCAAAAGGAACTTTTCTGTTGACTTTTTTTAGAAGGCTACTAGTACGTACTTAAATATGCAATGGCTTTAAAGATTTAAAGAGTTGTGTGCTTTTGCTTATTATTTCGACGAAATCTGGCCATCCTAATTTGAATAATTTCCACTTTACAATCTCTGTATTCGAATGTTTTTTTTTCCGAAAACAAAATTGTTCTCTTTAATTAAACTAATTTAAATCACAAAAAAATGAAATAAACGCAATATTACTTTGAAATATATATTTTAAGAATGCTTATTCTATATTTAAGAGCATCTTCGTTTGGAATACGGTGCAAAATATATCTTGAAAATATATATGCATGAACATTTTTTTAATAAAATGCATTTATCTAAGGATACTTAAATTAGATTAAAATAGTCATTTACGGGAATGGATTAATTTCTTTGCTATTTATCGAGATGTTTCCAATATGATGACATTTATTCAATTTTGTACATTGGAATTTAAGCATGCACTGCAAATATTCGTGTTTTAAATTGACACTCCATTAGGTGTCTGGATCCAGTGTCACTTTTGGTTCTTATTTGAAGGTATTTTAATTTGCTGAGTGTGTGTGTGTGTGTTTAATGATTTTAAATATGAAGCTAGCTGAACATAAATATACTTTGAAATAATATTACAATTTGAAGTTGACTTCGTGAAAATAAATGCAAAAGAAATGTACGTTAGCTTCGGAATCTGTTTAGTTAATAAGTCTGTATCCCGGGGGGGGGGGGGGTAAATAACTATTTACATTTCTTTCGATTTCCCTTATTGAGCTTTTTTAAGGACAATGTTATCCCGTACAAATCTTAATAACGTTGATATTCCATTTACATGGAGTCCCAATAACATAAAAAAGGATAGCAGTTTATTAACTTTGATCTGCACTGCAAAGAAAAATATATTTTCTGTTTCTCTAGGGCACATAAATAATACGATTACTACTGATAGAGTAAAGAAAAAGTCCCTGTAAACAGTTCTTTAAAATACTCTACCGAAGAAACAACAGATAAACAACAATTGTAGAGTTGGAAATGCAGTGTCCAAAAGACACAAGAAATCAATACCATCCGGACACAGCTAGAGTTGTGTAATATTAGATAAGGCCATTAATATTTCAAACACAATGAGTTTTCAGAACTTCCCGAGATGCTGCCGGACTCAAAGACTGGAAGAGAAGATGGAATTCCTTAGAAATAAAAAGAACATTCGGTCCAGGATTTTCATCCAAATGGATCATTAAATATAAGAAACCTCCAAGATTTATTTTCCTTTGAAAAATGCGCTACGAATGGTCAAAGGATTCTTTTTCAGACGCAGTTTCTTTTATGATCTGGAGTGTGCAATTGTACGTTTTTGAGGAATCGATATTTGTACAAATGACCAGTTGGTGAAGGAAGTTCATTCTTAAAAAGTCACTACCTTGATTTTTAAGGTACTGGTATACATTGGAAATTCAAAATTTGGTAGAAATTAACCCACTGACGGTCATGGGAATGGGCGAAATTCTGCAGTTATTTTCCCTGCAATAAATTTTAAATTATATTTCTAATTCAAATACATAATAATTTTTTTTTAATTATTTATTATTTATTTTGTTTTAGATAGGTTATAAACTAGCATCCAAATAAAAATATTTAAAAAATATTTTATTTTAAATTTTATTTATAAATTTAAAAATGTTGTGTATTGCTGGAAAAACTGGGGATCAAATGACGTATATATACGTGCATGACCGTCAGGGGTTAAAGATATTGTGCTTTTACTGTTAAGAAGGTACAATAAACTTAAAATTAAAAAAAATTTGATTTCATGATTTTTTCCATATCTTTAAATTTCAAACTATGTTGCTTCTTTTAAGATATAGTTTTGGCCCGTGCTCTTTCTAGTTCCAGAGAAAAGTTAGTTTTAAAATACGTAAACCCACACGTTTACCATGTTACAATTTCGCATAAAAATACATTTATCTCAAAATATCCATTTTCAAACTTCTATGTACCTTTTTGAAAAATCGGCAACTAGCTTCTTTATGAAATTTTTATCTTATATTTGCCATGTATCAAATTTTAATCTGAAGGAATGATTTAAAAAATTTGGATATTTATTATTTTTTTTAATTGCTTTGTCTTAAAAAAAATACGATTCCTAGATATTTTTGGTGTTTTATCAATTGATATTATTTAAAAAAAAAAAAAAAAAAAAAAAAAAAAAAAAAAGGAAACATGCTATGGTAATGTTAACCTCAGATTAAAAAAGAAGGTTGAAATAATATTCAGGAAATTTTTTAATTGTATCTGTTTCTTAGTTATTTAGAAAAAATACATAGAAAATGGACATTTTAACATTAGTGATATAGGGCCTACAGGGGCTTTCACTAGCATTAAATTTAACATTAGTGATATAGGGTCATCATGAACTCTGTAGCATTAAAAGGATGTAATGTTATTTATGAGTTTCAACATATTTTTTAAAGTGTGTTAATTGTTGTGAAAGTACATTATGTAATAAGATTTCCAAATTTAAAACTAAATTTTTAAATCCTTTATATTCACTTTATATTTTCTTTGTGTGTATGTTTGTGGAAGGATAATATGAAAAGGCTAATTAACCTATTAGTTGTCATCCAATTGAGCTGAAACTTGGCATATAGAATGCATTCTCATCGACAACGAAGCTTTCAAGTTTTGGCGCCTGTCATTAAAAGTAAGCTCTTACATACACTTCTGTGGACGTTTCGGAAGAGAAATTTACATAATTCCAGTCATCTAACGAAGCTGAAATTTACAGATGGAATATATTTTTATTTAAATCATTAAGAATTGCGGTCGTAAAAAGAGTTTTCTCATCGCCCAGAATCGATGGTTCTCTTCTTAGTTATCAAACAATGAAATATCGATCTCAGCTCACTATCACTTACAAAGGTTACAATTGCAAATGCAAGTTGACAATGCATATAAAAGTTGTTGTATTAAACTGTTTTTAGGGATAACTCTTTTGAGTAGGTGGTTTTTGTCGTTATAAGACTTTTTCATGAGAGATAGCTTACGTTTGAACCAACCAATTAAAATAAATTTTTCAATTTAAAGTGCTTAATTAAAGTTAGGGTACCTATTAGAATGAAATACATTCCTAGAATAATTTATTTTTATCTGAATTTTGATTCTTGCTGTTTTGATAAAATGTGTGTATTTTTCAATAATTAAAAAAAAAAAAAAAAAAAAAAAAAAAAAAAAAAAAAAATCGAGAAGAAAATATATGAAAGTTATTACAATTAATTAAGCTCTATGTAGCAAAACATAATGCATAATTTCCCATTAACGTTCGAATATAAAATTAATGTGATATTGATCTATTAAAGCTTATTTAGACAAAAATTATTAAAATTCACAAAGTGAAGAAAATTTGTATGTATATATGTTGATTTTCTAACACTTGTTAAAATAGAACATGATGGCAAAGTTCCTAAGAATTACGAAGAAGATATTTGAAAAGTTCCAAAATTAAAGAAAAGTTATTCCAAAATATACTGATTCTTTAAATTAAGTTTTTATTTACGCGAAGGGGGATTAGCTACATGATATTTTCTCTTACGTTATAAAACATTACGTTTTTTTTCCATCTCCCAGAAGGAATGTTTTGGAGTATTTGGCTAATTGAAGTGTAAATGGAAGAGTTAGTGCATCCACGATGAAGATCATTACATGGTGTTATCCCGCTGAGGGAAAAACACTCGAGTTCTCATGTACCAAATATATTTGTGGTTTACATTGGATATAAATAAGTATTGTCATTTGTTCCTAAAGTATTCCTTTTTTTTTTTTTTTTTTTTCCTTCTTTTTTTTTCTTTCTTGCTTACTTGTTGGTAAAAATATCAAGGAAGAAGCAAGTATGAAGAATGACAAAATAATTTAGGAAACCAAATAGTAAGTAAACCGAACGACAATCAAGCAAACCAAAAGACAGTAACAAATGCTTGGCTGGAGGTCATTATAGATTAACGTTCAGTAGCCAATAAATGCTAAGCTTAAATAAAAATTTGAAATGTTGTCTTGTTCTACCGTAAAGTTCTTTATGTCAGGGTTCAGAGACACGCATTTGAAATTTTCCTTTTGTTTCTGCAAAATCACTTCCATTAAGGTTCTATTTCTGTTGAATCCTCTGGTGTGAGACAGGTCAGAACCCCTTTTTTCAATCCTTTTTATTAAGTTCGAATGTGTGTGTGTTAGAGGTCGGAAATATCGATTAAAATAAACATCGATACTAAATCGTTGAATAGAAAAATTATCGATAAAATATCGATACATCGATACATGATTTTTTTTTTAATTGGATTTTCAATTTTGCCAGAAAAGAAGTTTTTCGGGGAAATTTCTACTTTTCATGCATTCATACCAAAAAAATTTTAATAAATAAATCATAAAAATTTTTCTAATAAATAATTATAAAAATTGTTCTAATAAATAAATGATAAAAATTGTTTTATAAATATATTATATTATCAATCAAAATAAATAAAATACATTTGGATGCCAATGTAAATATATTCACATTTCTTTTTCCAAGAGCAAATTTTGAAAAGTATTTTACTGCATATTTTGCTGAAAGAGATGTTTAGTTGGTTGTATTCAGATTATCTGGCGCCGTCAGCAACACGAGGGCTATAATGCGCCGAAACATTTCGTCATTTAACAAACCAACATACATTTACAAACATCCATGCCAACACGGGACTCGAACCCGCAACCTCGCGATCTAGAAGCCAGCACGCTAACCACTATACCGTTTGGTCGGCGAAAGATATGTTTAATATTTCAAATTAGATCAAATATAATTTAATATTTAAAATTAGATCGAATATAATTTAATATTTAAAATTAGATGCAAATTCCAGGCACAAGTTAGCAACAGAAACTGCGCTGTGTTAATGACTACTAATAAATGATCTTACCTTTCCATTACGTTATGTTTTCTTTTTGGGATGCCATTTTAACTGTCTCTCAACCAAGTCCAAACTTTAGTTTTGAAAAGGGAATAAAGAAAATCGAAAGAACACATGGAACCACAAAACCCTTATCAAAAAAAAAAAAAAAAAATAATAACATATCGATATATCGGTGACTTGTATCGATATTTTTACTATCGATAATTTTTTCTAAATATCGATAACATAGTGTTATATCGATATATCGCAGACCTCTAATGTGTCTATTCGTGTGTGTGACTGCCTGGTAAATCTACGGAAACATAATTAACCCACTTGGAGTCATCTGAACGTGTTGAAACTTGACAGATAGATTCTATGTTGATGACAATGCATTCTATCAAGTTTTTGAGGCCGTCACTATCACTAAAAGACCACTTTTACACACGCTACTCTTTCCTCTTGAATAACTAACCCACATGCCGTCATCTAATCGAGCTAAAACTCGGAAGATAGACTTGTTCTTTATGACAATTCATTATATAAAGTTTTGGGATTTTCCACTGTCACTAAAAGGCTGTGGTGGTTTTAACACATGCTCAAAAAGCGGTTCGGTTTGCTGCCAAACTTGGCAAATGCACTCTTAATCGATTACAATGTTTTCTATCAAGGTTGGTTGTATTCAGATTATCTGGCGCCGTCAGCTACACGAGGGCTATAATGCGCCGAAACATTCGTCATTAGACAAGCCAACATACATTTACAAACACCCATGCCTAACACGGACTCGAACCCGCAACCTCGCGATCTAGAAGCTAGCACGCTAACCAATATAAAGTTTGGTCGGCGTTTTCTATCAAGATTTGGGACTGTTACTAAAATACTGTTTTCAGGCACGTTTCTTATCTTAAGTCGAATTTATCAGTTTTTCTCCCGTTCATGCATCCAGATACATAGCTTAATTCAAACATAAACGATTTGGCGATATATAATGACTGAAAACTTCCCCTATTAATATTTACGAGTCATAATCATCGGAGGGATAATTAAAATCTATTGTCGTTATTCCATTTAGCTGAAACTTAACTGACTCGTTATGGAAGGCAATGTATTTAATCAAGTTTTAGATGTACAAAAATACTAAATAGTTCGGAATGTATGTTTTCATCGTAGAGGTGAAACACTATGAAATTTAGATCTGAGCTCAAAAAGTTGCAATCGCATATAAATATTGGCAATGCATATAAAGGATTTATTTTAAAACTTTGTTTTTATCGGTTACAAAAGCATAGAAGCTTATTTTGTGGTCGCTGGGGATCGATTGTGAGACCTTTGGTGTCCCAGCCAGATACACTACCCACTAGACATCTGAGATATCGGGTGTCTAGAAGTTTTATCTGTTATATGTACACGAAACCACCACAGAGCCCTTTCCAGTGAGTCGCGGAGGGACGAACGATTGAGTTTCCTAGCTCATGCGGCAGTGAGTCGGTAAAGATGCTGAGGTTATAGTGTGGAAGTCATGCAGTATTTTCAGAAGATGCCGATAGAGGGCAGAGTTATTCAGTTATCTGATAGTCACCAATTAAGCGTAGTAGCTTTTTTGTGGTCACTGAGGATTGATCGTGAGACCTTTGATTTCCCAGTCAGATACTATATCCACTAGACAAAAGAGATATCCGGTGTCAAAGAGTTGTCTATGTTATTAGTTCACGAGACCATCACACTTAAGTTATGTAAGCTTTTATTTCTAATAGTTTACGATTCCGTTTTAAATCTACGTTTATATTTTTCTTATTCATATACTTACTACATTCGTGCTACAGTGGCGTTATTTTCATAAATATAAAAAGTAAAAAAAAAGTGGTTTTTTTTTTTGTATATTGCAATATATTTTATAAATTTAAAATTTCCGAATGCAATTTCATCGTTTAACACAGTCATATATGAACAAAGCCAGATTGTGAGTACTACATCTGACCAAGTCCCTTCCCATAAACTCTGTACGGTTGGTTGGTTGTTTTCAGATTATCTGGCGCCATCAGCAACACGAGGGCTATTATGCGCCGAACATTCGTCATTAGACAAGCCAACATACATTTACAAACACACATGCCTAACAAGAGACTCGGAACCCGCAACCTCGTAGTCTAGAAGCTAGCACGCTAACCACTATACCGTTTGGTCTGCATAAACTCTGTACGTATTTATGAAATCATAAATACATTAATTAGTCAATAAAGTTTATTTTTATTTTAAATCTTCCTTACATCTACATTTTCTAAACTTTATAATAGTGTACAAATAAATAAATTTCATATATATGTATATAAATAAATCTTTTAAGGCTTCATTCACTGCAGAATTTACAAGAGTACATAAATCAACTGCTGTCTCTTCATAGGGTCAAATTACAAACAGCGATATTCTTTCTAACAGATTAGTTTTTTGATACTAAGAATTTGCTGCGAAGAACACCGGTTAAAAGGATATATTCTGTCCGCTAGTGATGTATTTAGAACCCGAAAGTAAGATTACCCGTGAAATTGGAAACTGAAATTGCTCTTTTTTCTGTGCATCCCACCAAATGAAGGCATCAAGGGAAATTTAGAAACCATGTTATTGGTGGGAGTCAATACGGCTTGGTATTTCTGAGACGCTGCTTCAGAAACTTGATCGCGCCATTAATTGCAACTTCTGGAGAGGATGAATTTTTATTAGTTTATCGATAATACATTAGAATCGATCAATAATTACGAGTGAGGAGTTAATATTGATCTTTCAAGAGGTTAAACCTTCGGATTACTTTTGTTTTGAACTGTCACTAAATTACTAATTAGTGGTGTCTACTGACTGTGTTAGTAATTTACTGTCATAATTTAAAGTGATACATTGTTAATAGTTTAAATATTTTAGAATTACCGTTTGAAAAGGGATCGTCAAAATAGAATCAAGAGACAGTATTGGCGATAAAGTCACAAAATTATACTACTTAGATATTATTTCATTACGAAGAAAACTGTATTTTTATTTTAAAATAACTTGTATCAACTGATTTGAATGGAAACGAGTTTA
The DNA here is from genome assembly GCA_963978545.1 of Linyphia triangularis. Taxonomy (NCBI): domain Eukaryota; kingdom Metazoa; phylum Arthropoda; class Arachnida; order Araneae; family Linyphiidae; genus Linyphia; species Linyphia triangularis. The sequence continues at coordinate 94,827,099 of OZ021723.1, read as the reverse complement.
AAGACGTACTCAAATTAAAATAAAATATTATAATTTATTTATTTTTTTAATTTAAAAAATACATTTTTCTGAAGCAAGTTATTTTAGCATGCAAATAATTTAGGTGAATCTAAAAAAGAAATTCCTGAAAATATAAACTGCAAAGATTTAAATATGTTTCTGTTTGAAGTTATATTGAAACTCTGCTTCTAATGAATATAGGGTTTTTTTTGACGATTTTTCAAAAAAAAAAAAAAAAAAATTGCGAAAAAATACAATTATGCTTAAATATCTTTGTAAAATGAAGTATATAATTTCTGTCCAAAACACATTATTTTAGAGTTCATATTAAAATAAAGACTAGTATTTTTATGGAAAAAATTATTTCTACTAAAATATGATGGCTTACATGCACCACGCTTACTTTAACAAGTGCACCGAGCATCTCAGAGTTTTTTACACAAATATACGTTTTTAAATACGTACCTTAATAAAATAATATACAAATCCAATTACTACTTTCTTAAAAACAGTTTTTCTTATTTTATTTGTATTAAATTTACTTTCTAATCTATATTAAATAATGGTAAAAAAGCGGCCACTTGGGGATTATATTTACTTTACCGTGTTACATACATTCGGATTTAAATGTAAATATTATTCTAACTTAAATTTGTAAAACTTTTTTTTATATATATAATTTTTAACTTCCCAAATGAATAAATATTTAATAAAGAAACGTTTAAATAACTGCAAACCAAATTATGAAACTTATTATTTCAATATGCCTTCTAATTAAGGAATAAGCTGCATTGAACTAAAATATTTAATTATGGAATTAATCCAAGAAAGGACTTGGAGGCATTATCCTATGGAATCCAATTTTACAAATCTAGCGAATAACATTTCATTAAGTAAAAGATCCAACTCTGACCCACTTCCAGAAATAACTTTGCAAACCTCGAATGGATGTGAAATTACATTAAGAACAAATATTAAGAGAAAAGAAAAACTGGCAAATCTCTTATGGTGTTCAGTATCATTCTGAACTATGCCTTGGGGAGACTAAATAACCTAGATATTAATTAAATTTCTTGTGATCCAATGGGCTTGACAAAACTCCCAAACGAGGAATGTTACTGGGAGGATTTCAATTATTCAGCATTCCATTTCGTAATTGTAATAATGAATTACCTTAAGAAGGGGTTATCAATCCATTAATGAAGAAAGCTGGACACTGAGAACCTAACAAAAATAAAGTTTATGCTACAAGAAACTTTTAAAAAGCGACACGGAGGATGTATATTTTAAATTCATTATATTAACTCATATTTTGTTTGTTTGTATGTGTGTGTGGTTGGCGGGCAAATCCGCGGAAGCCAAATTAACCCACTTTCCATCATCTTATTGGGTTGAAACATAGCATATTGATTCGATGACGATGACAATGCATTCTATCAAGTTTTGATGGCTGTCACTGAAAAGGAAGGTCGCTTTTACACACGCTTCTATCATCAGATTTGAATACTGTTGTTGTTGTTAATAATCTCCTATCTAGTCTGACGGAGTCAAGGAATCCACTGACTTAGATGAAGTCCATGACCAAGAGGGGAGAAGAATGAATCTCCTCCCAGATTAGTCCCAGACAGTTCAAGATGTGATCAGGCGATGCCTGATGTCGCTGGCATTTAGGGCAAAGAGGATAGATATTGTTGCCCTCAAAATATGTAAGGCATTTTAGGTGGCCACTGGCAAGTCGAGAGAGACATGTACTGGATTGCCTGTCGCAAGTAAAGGATAGGAAGAGTCCCGGCTTTCTTCCCCGGATTTGAATACTAATAAATTTAAGTTTACTGATAGTTGTTGAAAGTCTTTCCTGGTGCCAAATTTATCGTAATCAAAATAAAAGATAATTGGACATGAATGCATAACTTTATCATGGAGTGACGATATAAATAAATTTTGAAAAGTAGTTTGCCGCTCATTTTACTGATAGAGATGTTTTTGATATTTAAAATTAGATGCATACAACAATCACACGCTGACAGCAGAATAAGCGCTATGTTAATGAATACAAAAATTGGCAATGAATATAAGGGATTTATATTAAAAATTTTGCTTTTATGGATTATATTAATAAATATCCTCATTGTAAGTGTCAAAATGTACAGTATGAAATTTATTTATCATATAAAATACTGATTGAGAAGACATCATTCAACGACCTATTTTTGTACACAATAACGGCTAATATAGCCGGGACCTACAGGTTAACCCATAGAGCAGCTGTTCCAGATTATCTTTTACATTTATCCCCAGTTTTTCCAGCAATACACAAGATTTTTAAACGTATAAATTAAATTTAAAATAAAGTATTTTTTTAATATTTTTATTTGGACGATACTTTAATACCCATTTAAAATAAAATGAATAAAAAAATTAATTACATTTGAATCAAAAATATAATTTAAAAATTACTTTTCTGATTCAAATATATAATTAACTATTAGGGAATATATAATATATAATTAACTATTAGGGAATATATAATATATAATTAACTATTAGGGAATACGTAATATATAATTAACTATTAGGGAATATATAATATATAATTAGGGAAAACAACTATACTATTTCGCCCATTTTCTGGACGCTCAATGGGTGTGGATTCCGAACAAAAGCGAACATCCCTGCCTAACCTAGGTTTCGAATCCGGCACCTGTGGCATGCGAGACCAGAGTGCTAACTAAACAAACATCAGGCGGGCTTAGTTTGTTTCAGACTATTTACAGATAATATTATTGTTGTGTTATTTTACGATAAGGAGACGAAAGTGCCTCATCAGGTTCAATGATCGAAATACTTGGCTGTTTTTAATTTGTATCATTATTATGTGGATATGAAGAAATATACTTTAAAAGATGTTTAAACATGCTCATTAAAGTGGTACTGTATTTAATCTAATTGTATCTATATATATAAAGAGTGTTTGAGTGTGTTTGTTTTCATAGAAATATAGAGTTTTATTCCGATCTAGATAACATTTTACACTCCTGAACTTCAAAACAAGGTAAAGTCATTATGTGAGTATTATTTAAAAACTTAATTTTATCTCTTTTCGCACCCCTAAAGCTGTACGATCAAAACTGAATGTCTGTTTAACCAATTTGAACATGGTTTTGTTATAGGTTTCCCGACTAATCCAGATTATAGGGAATACAATTTCCTTCCGATATTTTGTTGCTAAAGTGAGGAAATCGATGATAGGGTATGGAATAATCACAACTTAAGGTCTTCTGAGTCAATTTGTTCATAGTTTGTATTTTTAGATGTTTTGACAAATCCTGTTTTTTAGGAACACAATTTCATTTCGATAATTTGGAATAACGTGACGAAGATAGGAGATATTTTTTTTAATCAACTTGTACTTTTTTTTCTTCTTTATAGTTACTTTGACAGCTCTGGATTTTAAGGAAATACTTATTTACCTGCTTACTGAGGATAGTAAAGGATAGCAATCTTTTAACGGGGTAATCTTCAAGACAATATTTGATAAGTTTCTCAACTATCTCAGTTTATTAAAAGAACATTCTGTTTCAGAGTGTGGGTAAGCAATAATTATGACAATATATTAATTAGTTTATGTGCACACTGGAAGTATAAAAATCTTAATAGTTCCATTCTCACAAAATAATGATGACTCCACACTGAGAATATTGAAGGTAAATTCCTGAATAATTATGAAATTTTGTACTATTTCACTGGAAACAATTACACTCAGATTATCAGAAAAAGAAACTATATGGGAATATTGTTTCGGCCCAATCAGAATATCAAAGGGAAATTCCACTTTACAGACAATTTTTCACCGCAATAAAATCGTCTGTTTCCCCATAGGTGATACTATTAGAGGAAAACACCTTATTACAGATTTATCACGGCAATATAGTCGTCAGTTTCTCCGCATATCAAGAATATATAAGGGAAATACCTTTTTACAGATTGGAATCTTCACTACACTATAGTGATAATAATAAAACATCTTATTACAGACAGGATTCATTACGTTAAAATTATGGTAAGTTTTTCTTTGCATAGTATTAAAATAATATAAAAGAGCAATACCGTTTTACATAGCCTTGCGCGAGCATTGCACAAGTCAACAATCAACTTTTCCCTGCATGGGGGTAACGAATTAAAACACCTTATTACAGAATGGTTTATGACAAAATATTGATAAATGTATTTGCTTACTGAGAATATAAAAGGAAAACAACAGTTTTCAAACAGCAAACTTTTTCGTAATATTCTAATAAGAAAATCTGGGAATGCTTTTGAGGATAATGTTTTATTATCTAGTTAAAAAGCATTACTATGTTGACAGAATTAAGGTTGGTTTTTGTCCCCCGCCACCTCTCACAACTCAGATTCTATTACAACTCGGACTCCGATTTTTTTTTATCATCTTCTTGCCAGAGTAAGTAGACGAAACAAAAGCATATAATTGTTAACAATGAAGAAGGAAATGTGGCAAAAACTACTTTTAAAAATTACCGTAGTCAACAAAATGTTATTCTTTTTATTGTAGTGGTTGTGATCAAAAGATTATGTGGATAAGCCTACTGCTCAAATTATTAAATGAATTTTGGCATTTTTTGTTGTTGTTGTTGTTGTTATTCTTAGTAAAGAGTCCGATGTGAATCTAATATTGTTGTCGCTCATGCAGTTTCGTTTAGAGCAACGATATGATAATTTATGCTAAAACATCCACAGACCGTACCTCACTCATTTCAAACAATACAAATGCAAAAAATTAAAATCTCTCAAACGACAACTAGACGCTGTAAAAAAAAAAAAAAAAAAAAAAAAAAATCAAAAAAACCACAATAAAATGGTCAGCCAGAAAAAGTTACGAAATCTAATGAATCCGCCTAGTAGATACGTTTAATTCATGTGGGGTAAATGTTCGCAATTAACTAAGCTGGGAATATTGGAAAATACTCCCATAGGCAATCAGTTCTTAAAAAGCTTTTTTTATATATATAATTAATCTCAATTCACTGGAATGGGTAAGAAGTAGATAAAATACATGACATGTTATTATTCCAAAACAACTCTAGCTTGCCAAGTACTGATTGTCTATGGGGCTAATTTCAATAATCCCAATTTAGTTCTTCGTGTTATCCAAATAAAACGCGGCCGCTTGGCCGCAAACGTTAGATTTTACAACTTTTTCTGGTTGGCCGTCACGGATTGAGTTAATTCAAGATATATACGTTATTTATTTCATACAGGAAAATCTAATATGTCGCTTTTTCAAAGTTTTTTATACAATATTCCATTCTTGCATCGGCTTTCCGCTTTTTTGAAATTGAATGAATTAAATATTCAGTAAATATAATGTTACCAATATCCTTTTTCCAAAGTTGTGTATACAATATTAAATTCTTCCATCGACTTTTTGCTTTTTTGAAATTGAATGAATTAAATATTCATTATACCAAAACGAAGAAAAATCTTTCTTACTAAGAACTTTCCGAGAGAATTTATCAACGTAATTTTATTTTCTGTTGTATTTCTGAAATGAAAGTGTCAGGTGGGACTAAGGTTTTGAGTTTTGGTATTTCGTAAGCTACTATAATATTTTTAATACTACCATAAACAAAAACAAAACATAGCTAACTAAATCTACTGAGTATATAATATTTTACTACTACAATCTTATTCTCTATAAAGCTGCTTAACAACGACTCAAAAATTTCCGTACTTATACAAGAGGTATACTAGGTTTACGAAAAAACATCAGTAGTTATTAGAGATCGACTTTATGAATTTGAAACAAAATTGAAGTTGGAAACATATCGTGTAAAATCCTTTTTTTTATGTTTTCATATTCGTAAGGCATAAGTTTTTATAACATAATAGAATTATAGCTCTTTAAGGTACCAAAAATAATAATTGAATATCAATTTTGATAATTATTATTATTTTTGGTAATTTATTATTATTATTGTTGGTACAGTACCCAAAAAATAAAATCAGAACGATGGCTATATTTTCGGTTCTAATTATCGTAGAATCTTACGGTTTGCACCAAAATATTTTTCTTACGATTTTCTATATACCTGATGCAATTTTCTTTTCTTAAGGTACCGTTTACTAAGAAAAGTAACGCTATATTCGAAAATTTCAATACAAACCCCTATTTTTTATCATTTCATTCGATTTAGAATGCATTATTTACTCTATATACGAAATTTCAATACAATACGTTGAAAAACACGTCACTTACGAGCGAAAATGTTTCGACCATTTTTTTACCGATCTTCAGGGATAATTTCCATAAAACGAAAGGTATTTTTAAGGTTCTACTTCACAGCGGGCGAAATCGAACGGTCAGTGCGGCGTTTCACGACGTTAAAAAATACAAATATTAGTCTAAAACTGCATAGAAACTACTTGGATTTATAGTGTCATGTTTAAGATTAATACAAAAATAGCAAGTAAACGCTAAAGTAACATAATTTATTTACAACATTAAAGATGTGCATTCTTCACACGAAATAAATAAAATATCGAAAACTGTAATTGCAGAAGTATAATGTATACTACTGATAATTAGAAAATTAATAAATATAAAATGTAGGCATTAGTAAACAGTATTCAGCAAAGTGTGATTATTTTACAGAAACATGTCACTGTAAACATAAATGTAACTTGATCGTTGAAATTATTTATAAAATAAAAAAAATCACATGATTCAGTACAATTCTTAAAGGATAACTTATTGAAATTGCTTAAAAATTTTTATTTTAAATAAATGTAATTTAAGAAAGAAATTAAAAAAAAAAAAAAAAGAACACTGTTGAAGACCACACTAAACATATGTTCCACGATTCCAAACACGTTAGACTGATTAAAAAATATATATAAAAAATAAAACTGCTTTGTTTGTATAAAATAATATTTCTTTTTGTAATTTCAAGAAATTCTGTTCCGATTCACCCCGCTATTCCTATTCTCCCCATTTTACGCTAATTGAACGTTGTGCGATTTTCCACACCTCTAGTTTACCTTGAATTAAAGTGAGTGTTTTTTACATTTTCGCTAATAAATCGTGAACTAAAAGTCAAAATGGAAAGAAAAAAAATGTGTGGGGGTTTTAGACCATGGTTAATCTAATGAAAGCAAAAAAATATATATGTTGCTATTCAAAAAAAATTTAAAATTGTTTTATTAATTAATAATTAATTATTAAAAAAGAAATGGATGCAAAAGTTGATTGCTATTTATGTTTGGCAATTTACAAACTATCTTATGAAAAAAAAATCACTGAAATATATGAATTATTTAAGTATTTATGGCCAAAAAACTAACTTTTTTATTTAACATTAATTTATGTTTTTTTTTTTTGTTTTTTTTTATCATTTAAATTACAAACCATTATTTAGAAAACTACGAATTTTTGTATTTCGGCATTTTTTTGGATGCTGAATAACTTTTTAAAGTTTGGTTCAGTTTTAATATGTAGATGACCCCTCATGACAAAAAAAAACCCTGCATGCAATTATAAACAACCTTCCACGATTTACAACGGTACCTTTTGTTTGTTATTTCAACAATTAGAGCACAAGATATAGCCATCGTTCTGATTTTTTTTGAGGTACTGTACCTTGAAGATCAATAATGATCTTTAAGGTACCAATAGTAATGATAATGAAGTTCAATTTTGATCTGTAAAGTTTGGTTGGTTCGGTTTGCACTCTCAACGACCCATTTTTGCGCACAATAATGGCTAATCAGGTCGATTGGTTGTGTTTTGGTTTTATGGCACAAAGGCAGCACGAGGGCCATACTACCCTAATCAGGCCGGAACCTACAGCTTAACGTAGATTCCGAACCACAACGATCATCCATTCCAGGATTCGAACCCGGTACCTTTGGCATGCGAGGCCAGAGTGCTAACCCCACAGCCGTGAGGTTGACTTTGATCTCTAAAGAAAAATAACCACTGGTCAAAATTATCTGAAAATTGACCGAAATGTACAGACCTGAAAAGATAATAGAAATAGAATGAAATAAGCGAAGTTATCCTGAATTATTTGTTTTCTTATACCATACTATTTTCCTTTCTTCTATTATATTCAGGTCATATTTCAGGTCAATAGTTATTTTTTATACTATTTTTTAAAGTTGGACTAGTCACCAATTACATCTGATTAAATTTGTTTTTAAATTTGAAAATCGACTCAATTATTTTATAAATTAATTATAAATAGGAAAAGAAATAAACTGAAAGTGCATCGAAAAGAAGGAGTAAATACCAATTTAATGATCCTGAAACATCACCCCAAATGTTTCAACCAAATTAATGCTGCACTGTTTTAGATGTTCCCGCAAGAAAAAAACAATGAAAATACTGTTGAAATGTTGTGATGGGCTGAAGAAGACTCAAATATGTGGACCTAAAGGCTAAAGTTGTAGAGAAAATAAATACTAATTTTCTCCACTTTTTAAAACTCTCAAAAACCACTCGTTGATTTCTCACCAGAACCACGTGGGTGTTCTCTCGTTTACTGAATTTTGTATCTCGGTAAGATTACCATATCCACTTCAAAAGAGATTCTTTGTCGAGATTTCCTCACCTCAACTTTTTATCAAAGAACATGATAAAATAACACCAATCCAGCCATAATTTTTAACAAAATGATATTTGAAAATATCCTTTACTTTAACGGTTCATATTTCTCATGTCTTCCTCTAGTTCTGTTGAACGTCTCGACTCAAAAATTTAAATGATTTCCCAATGTCTCACCGAATCGGTAATTTATAAAAATTTAAATAGAATAATTTTTATGCATTATCGCATTGTTAATCATAATTGCTACTATTGATTGACCTGCTCGCAAAGCTGATTGCAACTAATACTTGAGAAGCAAACAAAATGCGATTTGTGGCCAAACAAATTTAAGTTGGTTGGTTGGTTGTTTTCAGATTATCTGGCGCCGTCAGCAACACGAGGGCTATAATGTGCCGAAACATTCGTCATTAGACAAGCCAACATACATTTACAAACAACCATGCCTAACACGGGACTCGAACCCGCAACCTCGCGGTCTAGAAGCTAGCACGCTATACACTATACCGTTTGGTCGGCCAAACAAGTTTAAGAGGTCAATATAAATATCGTTTTATGTATGCTGAATATTTTACATTTTGAATGCATTGAGTTTGATTTGTACGCTCAACGACCTATATGTGTGCACAATAACGGCTAATCAGGCCGGGAACTACAGCTTAACTTGGATTCCGAACCATAACGAACATCCATTTCTAAATCCAGGATTCGAACCCTTCACTTTTGGCATATGAGGCTATAGCGCTAACCCCAAAGCCGTCATATTGGCTTGAATACATTGAGAGGTTTAGTGTTGGTTTTAATTGCAAATATTTTGATGGGCAATAAAGAGTTGAGGAAACCGAAAAAATAAAGGAATCTCTGCTATTACTGAACAATGACCAAACTGGAAATTTGTCAAAACGGAGTTAAGTTCTCTAATGTATCAAATAATACCTAGAGCATAGAGGAGCAGACTAAACTTTAACACTTATTGCAACAATATTGTTCTTATTACAAGTTGACTGGTGATAGCCGTCACTAAGTTTAAGGGAAATCAATTTGGCTTTTTGATTTTCCTGAAAATTCTTTACATCACAGTTGCGCCATTGTCCACCACTATCATTGCGGGAAAATGAAGTTGCTTGTTCAGTTCGGTATTAACGGTTCCTTACAACCGGGTTTGATAACTGGAGATGGACACGCGACAATACCTTATATACTGAGAGGCGACTGCAATTTTTGGACCCCATCGAACATCATTCTGATTTTTTTATAGAAATTAGAGAAAAGTGAGTAGATTACGAATCCACTGGTCTGCCGTGTCAAAAATGGCCGAAACTGGTCAAAAATCGACTTTTAATACGTTGAACTAAATCCAATTGCCAAATGAGCCATAACTTGCCAAATAATGAGCATTTTTTTTTATTTGGTAACCCTCACTCTTTAATTTTCAATTAAGAAGGTTGCAGACGATTCAGATATCTGGCGACGGTCTACTTGCATCTATTAAAAGGGAGCCAAGTTGGCAATAAACATTACGTCACGGATGACGTAACTGATGTAGCCGATTTGGCTACTTTTAAAAGATACAAATTTTCCAGGCCAGAGGTCAAAAATTGTTTGCGCTTTTTCTCATTGAAAATCAAAATGCAGGGTTGACAGACGAAAAAGTTTTTTCTCTTTTTGACAAGTTATGACATATCTGGCAATCGGATTTTAGTTAAACTCATTCCAAGTCGATTTTTGATCAGTTTCGGCCCTTTTTGCCACGGCAGACCAGTGGATTCCTAATCAACTCACTTTTCTCTAATCTCTATAAAAAATTCGGGATGATGTTCGATGGGGTCCAAAAATTGCAGTCGCCTCTCGGACTATTAGGGTTTTTATTGTTTGTCATGGCGCAAAAGAATAAGATGGGGGTGTGCAACGCGAAAAATTTGATAATTTTCATCACAAACACTATTTTACTGTTAGAATTGCAGTTTCTTTTGTACGCAAGTTTCCCAAAATTGTTTATGTAATAATAAAAAAAAGAAGTTGTTTACGTAAAACTTGTAGGGGAGAACATGGACGTTGATTTTACTGGCGTAAAGCCAACACTTGGGCCACGACGCGCTGATCAACGAAATGGGAACACCATTTTATTTCCTGTTCGAAGTTAGTTCTGGTTTACCCCGGATGAGTTACCTAAACAGAATTCCGGTGAAACTAGCATCGCTGACGATTCTAGAATTCCAGTTGTAGGAGTTTGCACAAATTATTTCAAAAGAATGATGTATGAACGTGGTCCACTTTAAGTTAGCTTGCCTCATGGATGACTTCAATCGAATAGCTAAATGTAATAACATAACAAAGTAAAAACAAAGTTTTTAATATAAATCCTTTATATGTATGGCCAATATTTATATTCGTTAACACAGCTCTGATTATGTTGCCAGCGTGTGCTTGCACCTAGTTTTAAATATCAAAAACACTTCTATGGACAAAATGTGCGGAATGCCGAGTTTACAAATTTATTTATTAAAAATGAACGTGAATTTATGCTCACATCGAAATATCATTTATTCATTCTGATCAAATTTTATTAAGCTATTAAAAAAAAAAAAAAAAAAAAAAAAAAAAAAAAAAAAAAATGGTAAGCGGAAAGAGTTTCAACAACGGTCACAATGCAATTTTAAATCGCCTGTTGGTTTACCAGTATTCCGTAAAAAAAAAAGAACTTAAAATTTTGACATTTTCTAAATTCGATATATATCCCAAAAACTTTTTTCAAAAATAGCTTCATTTTTTGGATAAAACTACTTATAATTCATTTCAAAAATTGTCTTCGTGATTTTTCAAAACAGTAAAAAAAATATATATATTGTACAAGAACTGTAAAAAATCCATAGTATGCGAAGCTCCAAAAGCTTTTCTTAAAAAAGTTAAAAAAACATAATTCATGAAGACAAATTAAAGAAATATATATAAAAAATAATTGTGGAAAGTTTCATAGATTTATATCAAGTAATTTTTAAGTTATATCAACTTAAACTCAAAAAAGGGACAAAAAGCCATCACAGAGAAACACAGTTTCAAGATAGCATGTCTGAGATACAGTTGTCATGTAACAAAAACTTAAATATGTCAAGTTCTACTAAAGATAGAAACAAAATTTTTATGCCATTTTGTTTAAAAGTATTTGCATTACTTTTTACAATAATAATTTTTATTTGAGAATTTTAAAACTTTGAGTTCCAGACCCCCTTAAAAAATAGCGTTTTCACGTGTTATACCACCCTTTCACTACTCATTGCAAACTATTGCCCCTTTCAAATACATAACATTTAGAAATTTTAAAAATTAGGAAAAAATAGTTATTTTCTGTATTTTCTTCGAACTTAGAGGTGAATGCGCAATCTGAAGGTATTTTTTTTTTTAAATTTTTTTTACTGTTGTTTCTTATCAAGATGTGTATCAACTTTTTTCACCTCAAGCGTTTCAAAAATAAAAATATTTTTCTCGAACCACCCAAATACCTATGTTGGAAGTATCAGCAGAGATATATGGTGCAGGAATACTACGAATTAAAGGGGATTGTTTACTTCATACTCTATTTACTCAGAACCATGTTTATGTACCTTTTCTCGGGGCCTATTACAGCTAGAAACAATTTTAAACTCCGAAATATTGATTGAGAATTGAAACTTACTTAATATTGGCTTTTAGAGATATTTACCCATAAAAAGTAACTGAACATCAAACAAAGAATGAGTTTGTCATTTTTTTAGTTATGTTATAATAAAAAAAACTTTTAAAAACTAGGTAATATTTTTGAAAAAGCCCATGTTAAAGTAATAAACAATGTTTGATTTATCACTACACACAATTTCAATTCAATATCTCTTATAGTTACTGAGAAAAGGTATATCAAACATTAAAACACAGTTCTGAGTAAATCAAGTTTAAAGTCAACATCCCCCTTAATTCATAGTATTCTTGCACCATACGTCACTGCTTATTATACTTCCAATATAGGTATTGACAAGTGTATGTATATATCACTAAATGTCATGAAATCCGCTATTTGAAACAATTAAAATCTCAATTGTAAAATTTTTTGATTCCAGGTTACCTTAACTACATTTTAATAGCAATTCAGGCTAAACGTTCATGATAGCTTTATATCCTACCCCCATAATACAATTAACAATTACCAAGCCAAATTGAATACTTAAACAAAAAATTAGTTTGAACCAATAAAAAAAATCCGGTATTGTGCAAAATACGATTCAAAATACAAATTAAACTATTAAATTGTCTATAGCATTAAAATTCAGATTGAACTTAGTTATTGTAAATATTTATGAAATTTAACGTATACGACTAATTAAGATCTTGAAAAGCTTGCAACAAAATCACCAAAGCCGATGGATATTTCACAAAATATTCTTTCGATGCGTAGAAGTAAATAACTCCTCACGTCCCAAAAGTTAAATTAAATCCATTTAATACGTTGATAATTCTTGGGATCATTTAAACACTAAATTATTTAGCAGAAATTTCGGTAAACTAACCAGTTAGAATTTCTGCACTACTTTTCAAGTCACGACACAAGATAAAAGTTAAGTACAGTTTTATTAAACTAGAACAACGTTAACACAAAACAAGACTTAAATGTAATTGAATATTAAAATACGAATTTTAAAAAACTTAAATTTTCGTACGCTAGCAAAAGTAGCACTTTCTATTCAGGAATTTCCTCTTCAACTTCTTCAGACGGCTGCCGGCCATTTGTATCTTCCAAATACTTATCACGAGGAAAGCACAAGGCAAAAACATTTGTTACGAAGCAAGTGAATAGGAGAAAGGGAAACAAGCAACCCAATAAAGTAACAGTCTTAAGCAGTTCCAGCAATTGAGATATCCTCCCGGTTGTGTCGGCGAGAGTAAAGTTAGGTTTTCCAGTTTTAGAGGAAAGCTTTTTTGCATTTGGATTCGATGGCTTGTTCGAGGAAGCTAGAACGCCTCCTTTAGATTTGTTTGATTTAACATACGCTTCATATAGCGCTTGAATTTCTGTTTGAGAAAGACGTATCTGGGGATCAGAGTCCTTATTGGCATTTGAAATTTGAGGCATGTCTGGTGTGTATAAACAGAAAACACTTTCGGTTGGGATTCCTCTGGATACAGCAATTCTATCCATGCAATTTTCTTCGGTTTCCGAAATGTTTCCATCGGCTTCTTCGCTAAAGCAATGCTGATCCAAAGACATTGCACTCAGCACCCTGTCAGCGATTTCATCCAGATGTTTCTTCGTCATTTTATACTTTTCCCTTGAAGACTCGTCATTCACTGCAAAGTTGTATTCTTTATTCTTTTGCCCTGGGGGAACTTCTTGACTTGTTTCCTCGTAAGCAAGACGAAATTGCTCAGATACGTAGCTTTGAAATCCTCCGCTGCTCTGCTCTTCAATTGCATTTTCCAAACTCTGCGACATCTTCAGTTTCTTCTTGGCTAGTAAATTAAGTTCTAGGTCTTCGAACTCGGACTGCTTTGATTTTCGCTTCGGGAAAGCCAATTCACCATCTTCCGGTTTGGATTCGTCTTCAGATTCCGTCTCGGGACCACCTTCATGAAAGCCATTAAGTGGTTTTATTTCGCCGCCAACTGTCGAAATTGCTGGCTTGTTGAATGTAGCAGTTGCCATGTGATCGATCAGGTTGTCAATAGCTTTCATCTTGGATTGCAGTTCGTTGGAATTCAAGTAAGAGATTACTTTTTCTTGAAACTGTTTAAAAGTTTCAGATTCTGCTTGATAGGTAGATATTCCTTTTCTAACAGATTCATCACCGCTGTCTTCTGTCGTTACATCCACTATTCCCGCATGGCTTTTCAATTTTTCTATAAATATATTCTCAGTTACTCTATCGGGTGACTTTTCCTGCTGTCCAATGGATGCGTCTACCTTTACCTGAATCTGTATTTTGTTCTCAAGTATATCTTCATTATTTAAAATGTCTTCTGTAACAGTCGTTTCACCATAAGTAACGTTTAATACGTTTTCATTGTTCTCTTCGGAATTGCCATCTTCAACAAATGGGATGTGCAGTTCATTCTTTTTCGAGTCGCCAATGGAATTGTTTATCTTATCTGAAACACTAGAATCAGTTTGCTTTAAAAGCTCCACATCCGAAACTATTTGTCCAGATGAAATACGAATTTCAGTTTTTGTGGAACAACTCTCATCTCCAATAGCGTCTCCCTCGGAAATGATTTCATTGAAATGCTTGATCACAGTATGCGATTCCTTTTGACCTGAATGGTTTTTATCGGGAGTTGTTTCATCATCAACAGTATCTTGTAGTAATTCATTGCTTTTAACTTTAGGATGTGGAGATTCAGACTTTGCATCTTCATTAGGGACACTTCCATCTACAATGTAATCCACCATATCTTCCCGAAGTTTAGAGGTAGACATTATGAAAGCTCTCTGCAAAAAACGAGATTATGAAATTTCAATAGACAGGAATCATTAAATACAGGCTATGAAAAATTCATAAGTAAATTAAATAAGTTAAAACCTTACGAACATTGGAGTATAAACATTAAGGTTATGCAGTTGATTCTACAATACGAAATATTTCATAATGCAGAAGATTAATACCGTATGTATGCTAATTAATGGACCAATGAATTTAGTACCATACATTTTTGTTCAAATAGTTAGAACTTGGACAACATTAATAAACAGATACTGCGTTACTAAACATATTATACGACCTCGTTCATAAAATTTTCAGGTATAACTTAATGCCATGAATTACTAACTATCGGGTCACCGAACATTATGCAGCTATAAAGCACGATTCCCAATTTAAGTCAAGCAATTCAACGTTTTCTTTCATGATAATATGCATTTGATTGCCAATTTTATAATTGAAGATCTGGTGAACAAAACAGGATGCGTCCACACAATGTCATTTTCTTTTCCGGCCACCTTTTATTGTATCCAAAATATTTTCTACCAAAAGCGGCAAAATAATCCAATTGTTAATAGTATTACATAAAACATACATAAAAGTTTATTTTGATCTTTCCTGTAAAAACAAGCTTTCAGACAAGTCTGGTTTGCTCACCCAACTTTATATTTGTCATAGGATTCAGTGTTATAAGGGAATTTAAACTAGTCGACCAAAATGTACCAATACAATTATCATTTCTTGATAACAATTTTCATAAAAATTATATTGTCTGTTATATTATAGTTCAAATTACCCCAAATACGAAACAATACAATGTATAAGATGGCAGTTTATTCTGTATTTGATAAAATTTCATTGGTTTGCAAGCTCACCAACATATCTTGAGCACAATATCCAATCGGTACCTAATACATGTCCATAATTATTCCAGGATTTTAACTTTTCCAGAAGAAGCCAGAAAGTTAATCACACAACATATTTGATAAACCTGAATTAGTCGAGTTGTATGTGTTGAATCCATTTGCGTTAAAACAAGAAATATGAAAATGTGGATTATCCTTACATTCAGTTTACGCATCAAACTAAGTCTATTCGAAATACGACCACTAACATAAAATTGTATGCGATTCATGGTACTAATAAGTATTAATACAAGTCGACAATTATACATCAAATCCCGCAACTTATACATCTTGGAAAGTTTAAACCGTTTAATGCATTTGATACTAAAATGGCACCTCACTGGAAGAGTCATAGTGATTTGGTCTAGGATTTTATGGCACATAGAGAAGTCTGATGTTGGTAACGGTGATCAACTCAAACTTCTGCCAGACGGAATGTCTTAACATCAACTTTACTTGCAATGTGCTTGAAGGGGCAAGTTCAAAGACATTAGCAATTAAGTGTATTGATACAACTGCCAGGTGATGATTAGAGGAGTTGTAAGTACCAAATATTGAATCTCCAGCAAACAATATATTTTTGAAATACAAATAGCAACCGGGGGGGGGGGGGGGCGAGTCAATAATACCATCTGTGCGTTCAGATAAAATGAGCCCGATTGTGGGGTAATTCTTAGAGGTATTTTGCGCAATTCGAGCTCGCGATTGTCCGACAATTCTATAGCCTTTTCAAGCAGGTCATTAGAATATTAAGGTATAATACCATAAAATGTTTTCGACATATTGATTAGAATTAAAGATTTCTAGCTAAACACTTTGTTTCAAAATTGCACATCAATGCTTTAAGATTTGTTAAATAACCAATAAAACCATTGAATTCAAGGGTGATACTACAACAGGCAGGGGGGGGGGAAAGGATTCTACAACAGGGATTATTCATAGCAATTTGCAAATAATGATTGCTATATAACTTTGAGGTCGTCAGTAATAATCACGATACATTTTATTATGCGTATTATGCGGATCGTCACCGAATTGCCAATTTTATTTCATTAACTTTCTTTTAACTGTTCTATAAATAAAATTAATTTGCTAATGAATTATACACAGAGACTGAACAAAGTGAAACAATGCAATCAAAGATTTACTCACTTGAAACACCGAAAGTAAGCAAGATTAGACTAGCTTCTACTGACACACGCAATCAAAACGACCCTGTAACATGTAGACTTGTACTTTAAGTACTTTCATAAGCAGATGATACCAATTCACTTCGCTTTTTTTGGGGGGGGGTTCGGACACTACGGACCTTAATTAATTGAGTTGAGTTGAGATATCTGCTCGCCTAAATGACTAACATTGAAATAATGGCAGAGGATTCGTTGAATTTTCTTAAGGATCAATTACACGGGGTGATTTTACTAGCTACTAGCCCCGTGTCATCCAATCACTAACAGCTGGTAAAAAAGCTGGGGGAGGAAGTTGAAAGCCGGGTTACTTTAATCGCTACTCGCCTGTGTTTGCGTGAGCTACTAGTAAATTAGCAGTGTGTCATCAGAGTTGTTAGTGCAAAAGCGGCAAGTCAGTACCACAGAACAAAAACACGTGGTTTCTACACACCAGCTAGTGAGCGTGTGGCAAGCTTTTAGTGTCATTATCAACTAGCGCACTCGCAGGTGACTAAACTAGCCGGCTAGTAGCTAATAAATGCGCCCCGTGTAATTAACCCTTTAGTGGAGAAAATAGAAGTTTGCAAGATTCCAAATAACACTGGTAAAACAGAGGTTGATGTTGAATTGGTGGTTGGATCTTGAAAAGGGTTTTAAATAAAAATCGGGAAATTGTATTGGTTTTATGTATTGCATCTTCAGAAAGGTTGAAAATCCAGGAATAGGTGGGTTTTTTTCAGATTATCTGGCACCATCAGCAACACGAGGGCTATAATGCTCCAGGAATAGGATAAGGGAATGATGTCTAGCTTAGATCTTAAAGTGTTTCTTTCATTTTCAAATCACTTGCATGTTAGAATGATGTGTTCACACTTTTCTTCAACTTTACAAATATTTACGGACCTTGCAAGAAGTTATTAGATGTGGAAATTTTTCATCTGACAAAACTTATGGCCAATCATAAGAGCACCTTCAAGTCTATATTCGAACTTTTAAATTTAATTAGTCCATCACAAACATATTTCATTTTTCCCCTTTACACTTTTCGAAGAGCTGGTAACCAAGCATAAAGTTGGCTTTTGCAGAGTATACCATAAAGGCAGTATCTGCACAATTATTAATTAACACATTCGCTGTTGATCACGTATTAGCGCGTAATACCTTTTTACTTCCCAGTAGTCTCCTGATCAGACTGCATCCGATCGGAGTTCTCGTTCATGCTGGAATTAACTGAAGTAAAAATATAATATTTGTCATGTGACATAAATATCAGTTACATCTTGTCTTCCTCCATAAGGTTAGCTAGATGCTTGTATTTTAAAACACAGTTTCAGGTTATTCCAGCAAAAAACGGCATCTCCGATCGGGCGCAGTCTGATCCAAACACGCTACTGGGAAACTACCCGACATACCGCGCTGGCACGTGATCGTCAGCGAATGTGTTAAAAGGTCACATAGGTTTCTGTAAGAAGAGAACCTCTGAGTAACTTAGGGTTATGAAATAGAAATAGGATATTACTTCATGATTTTTTAGCTTTATTGACACCAGAAAATAAGGATATGAACAATGTATATAATAAAGTAAGAAGAAAATTTTTAAAATTTGCTTTGTCTTTTTACCTCGGTATATAATTATCCATAACATAAATAGACGTATCACAAACTTTGCCAACTGTTGACGCACATACACACGTATTAAAAAGATACGAACCAATCAACATTATGATTAGTTCTAATCTCAAGGTTATCAACTTTAGTTTAGTTTTCTTATGATAGTTCAAGTGTAAGAGAATTAAAGTATGCTCCTCAGTAGTTAGGTTCAAACTGTTTTCTAGGTTTACACGCATTATATTTCTTCTGTAAGATAGTGATATTTGAAAGTATAAATGTGTGCCAATTGACAGTATGGTAAGAGACTACTTGAAAAGGGATTACACCGTGAAGTATCTTTGACAAAGATACCTATAAAATAATTTTTTAAATATAGGAGGAAAAGACTTACAAGAAAAAAAAATTAACTTGGATATAAGTCTCGATATAAATAAACAACTGGATATACTTTTTAAGGCCTCGGGTATGATACGAGCGGCAAGCGGTAAGCGACTAGGGGCAGAGGAAAGAAGCGGCGTCGCTTGTATTATTGTTTACATATGCTACAACGGAAGTATGGGAACAGCCGCTATAATATACAGGAGCGTCGGGCGAAACATGCTGCAGCTTCCTCTTCACCGCTTACCGCTTCGATTTTGGCATGACAGGCTGTTCAAATCGCTGTCTCGCTGACCGAATGCGCCACCAAATTGTCCCACTTTCCCGTTATAGAGTCCCACCAAAGTCCTACACAAAACAAAAATGTCTTAATTTGTTAACTAAGAAAACTAACTACTGATAAAGTTTCTGGAGATAAAAGAATCTGGTCACATTACAGTAGTATTAGTAGCAGTGACATTGATAGGGGTTAAAGCCTCGGAGCTGTATTATGTACTCGCAGAACTGGGAACTGGTTCCTTAATTCATTGTTGAGAAGGATTTGAAGCGTAAAATTCATTAACTCGAACAACTATTTCTGGGTAGCTTATAAGCGATTTCTACGCTACAAGCTGGTGGAACCGATTGAATGCCTCCCTCCATTTATGCTACTTAATAGGTTCCCCAGGGTTACAAACAGATTCTAACTCTTTTTTGAAAAGGGGGTGGGGGTGAGTTGCTGCGTGCACTATCCAGAAGATGTGGTTAGAGATCAGTAATAAAATTAGACTGTCACCAAATATCGAAAACATGTCACCAAATATCGAAAACATATCACCAAATATCGAAAACATGTCACCAAATATCGAAAACATGTCACCAAATATAAACAAAATAAATAAAAAAAAACATTAATTTGACCATTAAGTGCAATTGGAAAACAGTGATTTTGTTCTTTAATTGATAAATTTTTACATTGATATTTTGTCAATATTCTTAAGCTCATTATATCTATTATATGAAGGGCACATGGCATAACGACACTCCTACAATGCATTCCGTGAGATTTCGCAACAGTGGCTATGCTGCGCCCAGCCTATCTGACAAACCTACTATCAAGAAAATTAAAACAAGTTCGTAGAATACTTGCTCATAAAATACTTTAAGGATTAAATCTTGCTTCACTCGCTAAAAGGTTAATTGTTAAGTGAAGCCTTGTTATTAGAATCCTCCCCCTTGTCGAAAAACACAAATATAACTCGATAATTTAATATCCTTCATCCTTTCTTAGAATATTTTACCTTTCGGTTTTTGAAAAACAAAATTAGATTGCCAGAGATAATTATCTTTAAAAATTCCCAAATTTACTTTCATTGGAAGTCACTTCGTGCAAAATTTTTAACACATTAAAAATAATTAAAAAAATTATTAAATTTTAACATTCTGTTTGTAAAATTATGAGGTCAAACTCTAAGACTGAGTTAAGGTCAAAACTAAGGTAAAATTATACGGAAAATTTCAGAGCTCTACACTTTTCGGAAGTCACTTAATAAAAAAAAAAAACTTTATATATTTCATAAAAAATTTTGACAAAAAAAAAAAAAAACTATTTAAAGTAGTAACACTCCTTTTGTTCATAGGGCATAACTGTTTTTTTTTTGTTTTTTTTTAAAGTTTTAATGACTACGCATATTGGATGCCACTTTTTATAAATCCACAAGGATACAGCTTCAGACACACAGATCCGTAGACAGACTATTTTACTATATTAGATTATTTTAATGCATCATTTCTTCATTGGTTGCTTAAGTTTGAAATGCGGAGTGATTATAAATGCAGTTCTATTTTCTAAAAAACGTTGTTCAAAAAGTAGAAACGGTATAGTGGTTAGCGTGCTAGCTTCTAGACCGCGAGGTTGCGGGTTCGAGTAACGTGTAAGGCATGGGTGTTTGTAAATGTATGTTGGCTTGTCAAACGACGAATGTTTCGGCGCATTATAATCTGAAAGATTATAATGATGATATCTGGCACCAACGGTGATATCTGGCACCGGATGCGTGAATGATCCGGTGCCAGATAATCTGAAAACAACCAACCAACCATAAAGGGTAGTTCAGGAAGGAATCACGAAACTTCGCTATTTCAACCAGTTTTGTTATGTTAAACTATAAAGCAGTGAGAGGAAGAAGAGATAAGGTGCAGAGACATGTAAGGAACTTTAAATACACCGCTTTTTAAAATCGATTGAAATCCATTTTTATGTCGACAGATTTATCCATAAACAAAACGGCTGAATTTCAAGCACTAAAACAATTATTACAATTTGTTTCCGTATATTGTAACTAATTTTGCAAACCGGTGTATTTAAAATTTTATACCTGTCTATGCAATACCCCACTTTTCTCTTCTTTATGTCTCTCACTGTTTGACAGATGTTATTTCTAAATTAGATTACTTTCTGAATGACCCTGTACCAAGGGCGGATCCAAGGGCTGCGTAGCCCATTCGGGAGAGTATCGTTCTCGCAACTAGAAGGTTGCGAGCCCTGAGGTTGCGAGTTCGGGCCTGGGACCGACTTAAAACCGCCGTGTTCGCTAATGGTGACTGGAGCACGTTAAATCAGTCATGGTCGCAAAGTCCTCCAAGTTCCCATACAAATCAATACCTCTGGGGGTGGCAAAGCCAAGTCTTCTGGTGGAATCTTCTGCTTGGTATTGCCTCTAAATTAAGAAGTTCCACATACGGTCGGTAGTGCTGCCATCTACCGGATAGCTACCGAAAGAGGTAGAAATGAACTCTTCGGTGGCTATAGGTAGACTTGCTCACTCCCATTTCGCGAGTGTGCGCTTACATCCTGTGCAGTACTGCCCACTACCGATCTGTACGGGATATGGGGTTGGTACAAAATGCTTAAGCAGAGGTGCCTTAGTCCCCATAGTCCTTGATAAGAAGAAGAAGAAAAGAAGAAGGGCGGATCCAGGGTATTATTACGGAGGAGGCCCATAAATTTTTAATTAGATAAAATTAGTTGTTTTTAAGTTATACTACTATATCATGGGATTCCAAAACAATACTTTCCAATGTATTTAATAGAACAAGTTTATATCTAAACAAACATTACAATTATTATTATTATTATTATTTTTTTTTTTAATAACAAACACCTTTTTAAACAAAAAGTGCATTTTAAAAGAATTCTAAGACTTTTGTCTAGGTTTTTTTTTTTTTTAAGAAAACGTTCTTCTAAAACATATATAAAACTTCATATTTTCCTTGAAGTGCACTACTGAACAGATTTCAACTTCCGTGCTCCATGATCATCAAGAATTAAACCAAATTTGTCAGAACTATTTTGCAGAGCACTTTTCTGTCCTGATTTGTCCTCGGCTTCTTCATATCCAATTTTTAGGATGTTCAGTACGGATACAGTAAATCTTGATTGACTGCATCGGTCTGAGAGAAGCGCGCGTTAAAACATGAGCGGTAACAACCATGTAGTACAATTCGGTAATCTTATCCCGTATTGACTACGGATGCGTTGCGTATGGTTCTGCAGGAGCATCTCTTCTGCGCAGATTGGATACCGTCCACCATACTGCTACCCGTATTTGTTTAGGTGCATTTCGCACCTCACCCATTGAGAGTCTGTTAACAGAGTGTTGTCAACTCCCACTTGACCTTAGACGTAAAAAGTTAAGCGCTACTACTATTGTAGAATAAAGTCTTATCCTTCTCATCCTTTACGGAATTTGAGTCTTGACGCATATCTTGGTAGGCTATATAATGCACGTCCAACTAGCATTCGCCCATTTTCTGAACTGATCATTGGTTTCATTTTTAATTCTTATCTTTCCCACTTCCATTCACTTAAGTATATAAATTAAATAATTGTATTACTTTTGGACGCCAGTGTTAGTCTTGGTTACACTTATGGTAAACAACACATAAAATATTATTTGTCATTTTTATTTTTTTCTATTTAACTCTGAATAACGGAGGGGCCAATCTCCCATCGCTGTATCATCAATTGCACTGTACTAAGAAACCTTAAGATAATCCAATCATAAGAAATAAATTTCATCCTCGTTATAATGTATCCTACTTATTTATCGATATAAAGAATTATTTTTGCCATAAAAATTTGATCCAGTTTGCTGTTTGTTTCTCACTTTAAAAAAAAAAAAAAAAAAAACTGGATTGAAGCCAAGGCTTGATCCCGAAGACTTTCTGTATGTTAGTTCACCATTCTTCGTTTAAGCCGTGTGACTTGTGGAATTACGCTGAAATATCAAGCAGAGAGTCTTTTCCATTTTGTTCATGTTTTTTTTTATTTTATACATGACAAAAACACACTGCAACTTTAGCAATGCGATAAATCGTAATAAAACTCTTATATATTAATTCAAATTTTCAAATTCAAGTAGCTTATATAGAAGAGAAGGTATGTGGTAATTTTAAAAATTCTGGATTTTCTTTAAAGTCTTTGCTTAAATGAGGAATACATCGAATTAATCCGATGAGAAATATTTTAAAGATTTCTTTAAGAGGAGCCTTTTGAAGACAACAAAAACAACTTTTTTTGCGAAATTTTCGATATGCTTTAAAATAAAATGTATTTACTATTTTTTCATATTTTTTTATGCAGCATATTTTTGTCCTTCTTGTAAAACAATTATTTTAAGTATAAATATTTTTTTAGTTACCAAGTGAAACATAATGAACAGTTTAGAAAAAAAAAAAATTCTGAATATAAGTTACCTACAATATTTTTTTTTAAAAGTTATTGTCCTATCCCTTCAAAAAAATTTATGAGCATACACGTGATAGTTTTACATTCTCTGAAGCAGGAATTAAAAATGTAGAAGACAAGTTTTTATAAAATGGCATTTATAATTAGAGAAAAAAAATTCTTTTTAGATAAAAATATTTCATCATTACGTCCCAGTTGATAACTTTTTATAAAGCCTACTTATGTCTAAAATAATTGTTTTTCAAGGAATTAAACATTGTACCGTATAAAAAATATCAATTAAAAATAAAAAGCACATTTTATTTTAAAACATATCGGGAATTTCGCAAGAAAATCTGTTTTTGCTGTCGTCAAAAAGATTTAAACTCCCCTTAATATTCCTCCTCTGGTGTTTCCGCTATGCAATTTTGTACTTTTAAATAACTCAAAGCCATTTTTCTTTTTTTTTTCAAATTTAGGTATTTTTCTCATATAGTAATGCATTCAATACAAAATTTGAAATATTATTCTTATGTATATATTGCAGTTACTGAATAGAGCTTTAGTAAGCATAAATAAAGAGTTAAATGAAAGACTAAACGTATGCATATTTTTTTAAGGGGGGGGGGGGAGGGCATGCCCTTTTCAGTAGTATTACAACTGTATAAGGAATCTGTGTACCAAATTTTAAGTAATTATATTTGATTATATTGATTATATTTGATACGCTCCGAGAAATAGGTCAATTTAACATGGGCTGCATAAGGACATACACGTCTCCTCAAGCAAACCCTGAAAGTGATTCGTCGGTTGATTTTATACGTTCAACGACATATTTTATACACAATAACGGATAATCATTCTGGAACTTATAGCTTGACGAGGATTCGAAACCATAGCGAACATCCATGTCTAATCCGGGATTCGAACCCGGCAACTATGGCATGAAAGGTATGCTAAACACACAGCCAGTTTCTGAACATTATTCAATTTTAGGGCACCCAAAATAAACTGTAATAACCAGAAACTCTAGACAGTGGTGGCAATCATGCGCAAGATACATAAAGGACATTTCTCGAATATGCATATACTATACTTGATATCAAGCAAGAAAGCTCTAGTATGCCAGCATTAAGACAGCCTACACTGCTTCATCGTTTTATATATTCTCAGCCACTATTACACAGAATATTACGAGAAATGTGTTTAAAACCAATTAATTCGTTTCTCCTGAAAAAAAATCAAAATCCTATGAGTCGTCACAATACCATATCAATTCCGGTCACCCTCAACACTTAATTGGTAACCTTTCAGAGGGGGCGCTCTACAAATCAACAACACAAATTTTCACGTGTCTTAATTGGTTGGTTGTTTTCAGATTATCTGGCACCGTCAACAACACGAGGGCTATAATGCGCCGAAACATTCGTCATTAGACAAGCCAACATACATTTACAAACACCCATGCCTAACACGGGACTCGAACCCGCAACCTCACTGTCTAGAAGCTAGCACGCTAACCACTACACTGTTGCAATCTGCTTGGCATTTCTCATGGTGCCTTCTCTTCCATTGAATCCCATAAACTTACTTGCTTATTCATTGGATCATTGCACAGATGGCTGGGATTGGGACTGCCATTAATACTGGCTGGTTGGTTGGTTGTTTTCAGATTATCTGGCACCGTCAGCAACACGAGGGCTATAATGCGCCTAAACATTCATCATTTGACAAGCCAACATACATTTACAAACACCCATGCCTAACACGGGACTCGAACCCGCAACATCGTGGTCTAGAAGATAGCACGTTAACCACTATACCGATTGGTCGCCTTCACGTGACTTAGTATTTCTCGAATATGTGGATCGGCTGAAATGTTAATTTCCTGCCGTGGATATTTTACGATTATGATCTGATGCGCATTTGAGAATACAACATGATAAACGTTTGCTAGTATGACATGTTCGTTCCCTGTTGGTCAACGATCTATTTTTGTGCACAATAATGGTTAATCAGCCCGAGACCTACAGCTTAACATGGATTCCGAACCATAACGACCATCCATGTATTATCTGGGATTCAAACCTTTAACACGCTTGGCCAGAGCTCTAACCGCACAGCCATCAGATGGGCAAATCGTTCCCCGTAAAATGAATCTATTGGAGGTTTTGTTTTCTTTAGTTTCGGGTCAACAAAGTTACATGGATACATATGTGTGTACTCATTAAAAATAATTATAACAGAATTTACGAGATAACTAAGGTATGTTTAAAAATCTTCAAATTTTGATTTACAAGGGGAAACTGCCCCAAATTTGAGTCTAGATTGGGAAGAATCCCAAAAAACTGACATTAATCAATCAAACGACCAACAGGAGACTGTCATAAATACCGCTGCGTTTACTCGCTTTTAAAATAATTAATGCAGGGTGAGGCTATGGCTTAATCTCAAGACTTCTTGATTGCTTGTCAAGCATTCTACATATGAACAGAGTGAGGCGTGGAACTTCTCTAAAATGTACGGTAGTTTGATAGAATATCATTCATGAATGTAACGTGTCTTTGCTTAAGCTTTTACCTGCACAGTTGGTTGGCTGTTTCCAGATTATCTGGCGCCGTCAGCAACACGAGGGCTATAATGCACCGAAACATTCGTCATTAGACAAGCCAACATACATTTACAAACACCCATGCCTTACACGGGACTCGAACCCGCAACCTCGCGGTCTAGAAGCTAGTATGCTAACCACTATACCGTTTGATCGGCCTTTTACCTGCAAGGCTTCTTCTCTATTTTAAGCATGATGAAGTGTAAAACAGTGAACTTTGGCATTGTAAAAAAAAAATTAAAACATTCAAGCATCTTATCAAATAATCTCTGAAAGAAATACAACTTTAATACGTCCAGAACTAATTCTCAAATCTCAGGTGTGCACCATTACTACGTCAACTCAGAGCATTCTCAGTGCGGAATAATAAAGTAAAAGAAAACAAAATGTTTGCTATAAAACATGTAAATGGATGAAGGCTAAGAAGATGCTCGTACTAAAGTAGAGCACAAGGGAGCACATTTAAGGATATATAACATTTGCCATGGGTGTGACAGTGAAATAATTTTTGAAATGCAAATACATTTTAAAGAAAACAATACACAGATCGTAAACTTGTACGGCCTATGTCTTAAAGAAAATATAAATTTATAAATCAAAAACACAATCATGAAATGTGGAATCCGTTGTCGAGTGAGGTGAAATTATAAATGCTCAAGAAAATGCACTATGATAGATAGGAATGAATTGTCCAGGGTCTCTTGAACTTCTGCTAAACAGTAGGATCATATTTAAATTTTCGTGCTTACCCTGGCATGAAATAACTAACATGAAGATATAGGAATATATAAAAAGATAGATAACCATAATCTACTAAAATAACTATTAGTCTGCTAAAGGAAGCAATACTGACAAATATATAAATTCTCTATTTGAAGGTTGTTTGGTTGTATTCAGATTATCTGGCGCCGTCAGCAACACGAGGGCTATAATGCGCCGAAACATTTCGTCATTTGACAAACCAACATACATTTACAAACACCCATGCCTAACACGGGACTCGAACCCGCAACCTCGCGGTCTAGAAGCCAGCACGCTAACTTCTATACCGTTTGGACGGGCCTATTTGAAGGTTGAACTAAACTGAATCCCTCAGCAAGACCACTTGATTAAAATTTGATTTGAGCGAAGGAGCAATTAACCTTTAACTGCTGTGTGCGGTCTGACAGACCGCGAGTCATTTTTTGTAGAATGCTTTAACACCCCAAAATATTTCCTCTGATTTTTATATTAATTTTTATGATGCTACGTTTCTGAAATTTTAAAAACTGATGCTCACCAATTTGTTTGCGCAGTATGGACTGTGTTGCCCCTAAAATGTCAAACCACCCAACCACAGCAATAAAGAGCTATTACCCAAAAATTGCAACTGAATGTGCAAAAAATGTTGGGTGTTGCCAGATTACTTTAAATCACTGCCATAAAAGGTCTGTTTAATAGCTAAATTACAAATTTTGGAGTTTAGGTGAGACAAAAATGATTAAAGATAGAATCCTTTCAAGAGTGACATTTCAATAAAAATAAGACGGGTAACTAAGAAGTGGGACTGACAAAATTACGTTTTACGCTTCAAATAAATAAATGCCTAATAGATAACCCACCGCTAATATTTTTGCGAATTAGAGATGCTACCGTTGCATTTTTAACACTTGCCAAGAGTGCATACGTTAATTTTTGCTTACTTTCTATTTTTTTTTTAAAGATGTCTTATAATATTTCAATTAAGAAATTTACTTTAAATAATTTATTATAAAAATATACCGTTTTTAATTCTTAGTCTACGAGAAGAACGATAAGTTTGAATCATTGTGCCTCTCATTTTTCTAGAGTTAAGTGCTATTTTAAAATCACCCGAGATAGGAAAAATAAAAAGCGAGGGATTCTAACTCAAGTTGAAACTAGCATCTAGAATACCACAAATGCATCGATTTCGATTATTATAATGTTAATAGTTAACGCCCTACATTTAAAATCCACAATGTAATTAACAGTGCAAAAATTCAGCCTGGAATGAATAGACTAGTCTGAAATATTGAAACTGAACAGTGAGGGCATATACAAAATTCAGCTTACTGTAATTGATGGAAGTTTCAAATTCAAAAGCAGAAGGAATAAAGAAAATAATCCTGCATTTTTACCAAAATGTGTGAATTTGAATTGTATGACAATATTAACCCATTGAAAACTGAACTCAATAAAACGTCATAGTTCTTAACTTTTACCTTGTTTCGATCTCGTAATGTTTACAGAAAATCTTATTGAAAATGTACCTTAAGTGGAACCACAATTGCAATTTATCAGCGAAGAAAAGACTAAGATGTCAATTGGCCAATTTTCTTCCTAATACGTCGTTAATGGATTAAGCAAAGATCTTCAAAATAGGAAAATCTAAATGCTCACCGTTACACACGCCCTTGTCCTAAAAAAATTACAAAACAACTCCTACGCATTTCAAATTTTTTTCAATGAACAAATCGAGTTCAGGATGAGAGGCGCGAGCAAGATATTTTAATGTAGATTTAAAGTGGTTTAGAATTGAAATTATTTGACACGCCATCACACAATTTGTTTAGAAATTGAATTTTATTTTTAAAAATGCATTTTCAGATCAAATGACATGCATGTTCTTTTGACACAAGTTCATCAATAAAAGAAAACAATTACAACTCCACGAATACCGATATGTAGACAGTATAATAAATAAGCAGTTAAAAAGTTAAACATGAACCACCACAGGACAATAGACGAAAAATCCACTTATTAACACTGGCAAAGTTCTTACGGTGCAGCTGCTGGTGGTGGTTGCTGTACCGCAATCTCATGAACTACTGGTGGTTGCTGTGGCGCAGCTTGTTCCACATGGGCCGCTTCTAGTGGTTGTTGTGCCGGAACCTCATGCCCATTTCCTGCTGCTAGTGGTGCCGCAGCTTGTTCCTCATATGCTGCTTCTAGTGGCTGTTGCTGTACTGCAGCCTCTTGCTCATGTCCTGCTGCTGGTTGCTGTGCCGCAGCACCACCTTGAGCTCCAGCTGATGGATCTCCCACTAATTGAACCCGTTGACCCTGATCTTGACAAGGAGGAGCATTAGGACCATGCTGTGGCCATGCTCGGTGCTTTACTTCATCCAGGGGATGAACCTGGTTAGGTTTATCCCAGGGATCAGGTTCAAACTCCTGTTGTTCCAATTGATCCAAGTGAGGGTTGTTTGGATTAGGTAGTATTCTTTGGCCAAACTCGTTGAATTCGCCGTCTCCTTGTTGCATGTTGAAATTTTCTAAAAGCAAATACTTATACCATCAGTAAGACAAACAATTATTTAAAATGCACCAATAAAGCAAAACCCTCCTTAATTCGACAAATTATAGCGACTAAAAGTTACTCCCAAGTGTATATAACATCGAACATTTTTTCCAAGACCAGCAACATAAAAGCCCCATCGTAGTTTACAATTTTTTTAAATCGTTATCGGCGGAAGGTACTCAAAAAAATTACTTGAATGTGGTAAAACTCAAATTCAAGTTTTTTGCACATGCGTGATACAGTGATATAGTATAAATGAAATAAATGCAGACAGATAAATAGTTATCAATAAATAATTTTTTAAAGATGTTATGACCTATATTTTGAGTAATACATATTCATGGTTGGTTGATTTTTATTTCCATGGCGCAATGGCAACTCAAGGGAGAAATCAAGCCGAAATACATATTCATGAGTTTGTAAAAAGCATATGATAGTTTGAGATACTTTTGTTGAACTATAGGCAATTTATTAAGACTGCATATTATAGAGAATAACAGAAGGATAGTATTAAAAATAAGTCAAATTGCGTAATAAAACACGGAATTTGTTGGCATCAATCACATACTGCAGTATTTGTAATTCAGAAAATAAAGAAATTTAGCAAACATAAAATTTATCAACTTTAATCTTACATATTTCCCTAGTTGCTCACCAGTAAATATTGGTATGACAAGAAGAGTTATAAAGTCTTGAATACATACTGTATGGATTAGCATCCTGCTTAAATAACAGTTCCTCTTCATTTCATTTCTATTGCGTTACACTCATTTGCATACAAAGCAACTTGACTCTGGAAGCAAACCTGCAAGTGGGATACACATTAGGGTGGTTCGAAAAAAAATTATTTTTTTATTTTTGAAACGCATGAGGTGAAAGAAGTTGATACATATCTTGATAAAAAAAACAGTAAAAAATAAAATTGAAAAAAGAAAAACAATAATATCTTCCGATCGCGCATTCACCTCAAAGTTTGGAGAAAATACAAAAATAACTATTTTTCTTAAATTTTTAAATTTCTAAACGTCATTTATTTGATAGGCAATAGTTTGCAATGAGTAGTGAAAGGGTGGTATAACACAGGAAAACACTAATCTATACATTTTTAAAACATTTATTAATAATTAAAGATATTCAAAAATACATTTTTTTGTTTAAAAAATAAATTTTCTATAAAAGGGATACTAACGTTATTTTTTACATATTTTTGTTAAAAATGTTTTATTTACTTCAAGGCATTCACTTCAAAGTTTTGAATAAATACAAAACATAAATTTGTTTAATCAATTTGTAGAGTACACCAATCACTAAATTATTGAGGCACATTAGTTTGTATTGTGTGGAATAAAGTACATAAAATTTCGAAAAAAAATCAAATTACCAATTTTTCAATAATAATCGTTCGCGCTTAACCTTTGAAACATTGATAAAAACTGTTTTGGTGGGTTGCAACCTGGGTGGTATTTCTCGTGGCGCCTTCTCTTCCATTGAATCTCATAAACTTACTTTCTCATTAATTGGATCATTGCACAGATGGCTGTGATTGGGAATGCCGCTGGTTGTTTTCAGATTATCTGGCACCTTCAGCAACACGAGGGCTATAATGCGCCGAAACATTCGTCATTAGACAAGCCAACATACATTTAAAAACACCCATGCCAACACGGGACTCAAACCTGCAACCTCGCGGTCTAGAGGCTAGCACGCTAACCACCATACCGTATTTTTAGTGATGAATTAAACTTAAATATCCAAGGGTCAGATAATCGAGTTATGGTCAGGAGAAAAAGAAACGAACACATTTTAACTGATAATTTATGTGAAACTGTCAAACACGGTGAAGGAGGCGTTATGGTTTAGGGGTGTATGAGAGCAGCTGCTGCAGGTAATTTAAGTAAAGTAGAACGAATCAGCATAGGTACGTGTATCTTGAAATTCCAATGTAAAATCTTTTAACCAGTGCACATAAATTGTCAATTAGGATTTGGTTTCAATGTTTTTATCTAATCTTAATCCATGTGCGACTTGAGGTGCACTTAATCGCGGATTATATTGAACCTTACAATAAGATATTTCTTTTATGCAAGCGTTTTAGCTTTGAATATAGTCCGGATCAAACTCTATCCTCAAGAGTTTGAAGCTGATGGTGTCTTTCAATAGTATATTGTACAATAGACTTCATGTATTAAATAATTCGACAATTTTTTTCATAGATAATCCACCCTTTCATAACTGAATCACCAACTCACGAATAGGTTTAAGAACTCCATTTTAAGACAATTAGCAACAAGCTAAAATTAAACAATTGCTGCTATCATGACACTTGCGAATACTTCAGTTTTGAAAATTTACTGCAAGTCTGTTGTGGAAGACGCCAGAATTAATTTTCACACGGCTTACGGAAACTTCTTTTGCACGGCACTTAGCAACATCTCCTAAATATTTCAATTTAAATATTTTCTGCGTTTTGTAAAAACAGACATTATAAACTTATTTTAAAGAATAAAATTAAACATATTTCAGAATTTACTGAAGATATGAAGCAAAAGATTAGAAATTATGATATTTTATTTGTTACTTCCCCTTCCTTACGGAGACTTTTTTACCCACTGTATGTATATTTTTCATGTTGAGTTCGGTCTTCTTTGCCTCTTAAAATACTCAGAGAATGATACCAAGCATGAGAAAATCAGTACATGGTAAACGTTTCAAATGCGTTTTTCTGACAACCACCTTTTGTTGAGTTCACCCTTCTGTATCCGCAACGCCTCGATTTGTGAAGTAGATCACATGTTAGTATCAGTCCCCGATTCATCCATGTATTTCATATCCGAATATGGTTGGTTGGTTGTTTTCAGATTATCTGACGCCGTCAGCAACACGAGGGCTATAATGCGTCGAAACATTAGTCATTAGACAAGCCAACATACATTTACAAACACCCATGCCTAACACTGGACTCGAACCCGCAACCTCGCGGCCTGGAAGCTAGCACGCTAACCACTTATTTTTTTACGACCATACAAGTTTTGTTGCAGTCGGGCGTAATCTTTTATACTCTCATAGAATATTCTCTTAGGCATGGTTGGATGTATGGATTTTAATGGCACAAGAGCCAAGATTGGCTAAGCTGCGGCAAGAAATAGGCATGTATATTAGTTGTGGTTCGCTAAGCTGTAGGCCCTGACCTTATTAACCTTGATTTTTAAAAAATATGTTATTGAACATACAAAATAACCAATTGACTAAAATAGGTCATTTTGATTCTTAAGTTTGGTACCATCTTTTTAAGACTATACAAGTTTTGTTGCAATCGGGCATGATTTTTTTTTATTCTCTCGTAGAATATTCTTTTGATATGTTGATGTCTGATACGATGTTTCCAAGAAATATAGTGATTAGAAAACAATTGACTACAATACTTTTTATGATTTATTGAATAATGTTCTAGTTAAATTTCTTCCTTTAATTTTCCGTATTAATATTCTTAAATTTCTAATTAACTCTTGAAAGATGTCATGGAATGTCATTTTATGATTTATGGGAAATTTTTTGTTTTGCATTGTTTACAAATGCTGTTCAAAAGTCTTTATACAACTGAGGTTTGTAGTAATTGTGCAAATAATAGATAGGCTAGTTCAGTGATTCTCAACTTTTTTTTTGTCGCGGCGCACTTTTAACGACTTCAAAATTTGGCGGCACACAAAGAAAAAGATAAGTTTAAAAGTTGTTTACTTACCACTGTGTAAAATAGTTTATGATGATAATTTGGAATGTAAAATAAAATAATATAATATGTACTACAAAAACAACACTACGTTTATTAAGGGATTAATTACAAATGAATAATAAGAATACTTTTAATGAGAAATTTGAGCTTAATGTTTTTTGATAAATGACAAAAATGACAATGCTACTCTCATATCGTCTTCTACATTTAACAGCCTCTATTTTTTCGTTTTTATGTTGGTTAATACTGAAAATCAGAATTCACACAAATAAGATGTAGAAAATTGTAATAATATGTGCTTTCCAAACATCAGACAACAAGACACACACCTGCAGGAGGGTTGTATGTAAAAAAACTAGAGTAAAAAATAGGTCAAAAACGAGACACAGAAATATGTAACGAAGCGGTGAAAGTGAAACATCTTCGTTACAATATTCATGTATATACAAGTACTTTTCTTTAATTTAAACTTTACTCGTAATAAAAAAAAAGCATTATAATTTTTACTATATACATTTTTAAAATTTGGCGGCACATTTTAAGAATTTGGCGGCACACAAAAGTGCCGCGGCACAGTGGTTGAGAATTACTGGGCTAGTTACTTAGCTAGTCAACTTTACTGGTTAGCTAAGTGTTACGATGTGTAATAGTCGCTATTGTATCTTATATTCCCAACAATGTTCGAGTATTGGCCATGAGTAAACCATAAAAAGTAGAAATTCGTAAAAACTACGTAAAAATAAAAAATCCGTCGAAAGGTTGGCATCTAGGTAGTTGCTAAAGTAAATACTGGTGTAATAGTCGCTATTGTATCTTAAATTCTTCGCAATGCAAGGTTGGTTGTTTTCAGATTATCTAGCGCCGTCAGCAACTCGAGGGCTATAACGCGCCGAAACATTCGTTATTAGACAAGCCAACATACATTTACAAACACCCATGCCTAACACGGAACTCGAACCCGCAACCTCACGGTCTAGAAGCTAGCACGCTAACCACTATACCGTTTGGTCAGCCTTCGCAATGTAAGAGTATTGGCCCTGAATAAACCGTAAAAAGTAACAATCAGTATAAACTATGGAAAATCCGTATAAAAGTTAGCATCTCTGTTATTACAAAAGTAAAAACCATTTTATTTTCTGTAAAGAAAAACAGGGCTAAGTACTTTTAAAACATTTTAATTAACAATTCAATACATATTAATTTCAACAAAGTTAACATAGAAAGATGTTTAAAACTGCGCTAAAATTATTCACGAAAATTCAAACTTATTGATAGACTGTACATACGAAGATAAATGGCAACACACGTTTAGTATTTGATAGACTGTACATACGAAGATAAATGGCAACACACGTTTAGTATTTGATTAAAATACAATAAATATTTTTTTAAATGAGATAGCTAAATATTTTAAAATTCAGCGATTTAAAATCCAACAATTAGAAGAAACAATGTGTTAGAACCATTGAATAATAACACATGCACTTGCATACACATCTTACTACTTTGCATACTTATATAATCTCTTATATCTCTTATACTGGTCCCTACTCACGCCAGACTCTTTACATTTTAAGAGCAATCAGAGCTGAACGTCTTTCATGCATGGTATACATTTGAAGAACCATATTATAACAATTACACTGCATTGATATGAAGATTCATAGTATAATCTTCAAAAACCCATCTACGCACTAAACGAATAACGTAACCATGTGAGCAAAAGGAGTATAAGGGAAGCAATGGCACAAGCGAAAATAGCCACCCCTGCATATACAAGACATGTTATCCAACCGTCACATGACTCAGCTTCACCTCTCTCCCTTCGAACTACATTGGCGTAGTCAGCCGGTGCGTGATGCGGACGATTGACCCTCCGGTGAAGGGGAATTTGCCCTTGGTGGACTACTACAATATTCTCCGGTTGGTAACGAAGACGGTTGGCCAGGTCTCTCACGTTGAGCACCAGTTCCTCTTGAGCTTCCCCTTCTGGTGGGTCTTCCGCATCCCTCATCTTTGCAACCTGGAAAAAGTTTCACAGATTAACACTGGGTTAGTCTCCCGGTTGACAAATGCTCCCCCCCCCCCCGCACAATCGCCATTTCTCAATAGATGGCAGCACGTGATCAAAGCCTTACAGTTCTTTCTTAAATATTTTTTAATTTTTATTTTATTCTGTTCAATAATTTTTTTGAATTTTATTGAACGACATAAAAAATTTCTGTGTACCACTAGATAACACTTAAGGCTTACAGAAGCAAATGGAATACATTAGTTACAAAGAAATACAAAGACAATAGCCGTGTGACAATGCAATATACATACATAAATCAAAATGAATCTTCACTTATTGTCCTCTATAAGAATCATCTAGTATTGGAAAATTAAGTGCTTTTATAGGTATCTTCAATATATTTAATAAAAAGAGCAAATGAATTTTTACCATAAATTAAGCTGTTTTTCAAGAATATTGTGTTACAATGATACCCTCTTACTTTGATATTTGGTCACGAATTTAATGGTATGCACAAAAATTTGAATTTGGGGGACATTTGTCCCCCACGCGATTAACCCCAAGACAAAAGTAGCGCGCCTAACCAAGGGTTAATTGCACAGGGTGTTCAGCAGTAACCACCGCTCTAAATATATGCAGAAGTATATGTGAACCCGGTTCCAATACAACCAATTAACCCTGACGTACGTCATCATATCAGGTCAAACACATTATTTGGGGTGAAATTAAGGAATCGGAATATTAAGGTTAACGGTGCAAGATAGGAACAATTTCTAGCTTCTATCATCGATGCAAGCAACACAATTTCTGCCTCCTGACAGTTTTTAACGCGATTCCCTCACTTTTCGACCAATTTTGACATTTTTTATTTATTCCAAATGAAAATTTAATTATTTTTGCACAAAATACTATAAAATAATATAAAATTTATTATTGAACGTTTTGTAGAAGTGCTTATATTTTTGAATATTATTCACTTGCTGTAAAAGACGAAAGATGTCCACTTTGGATATAGTTTCTCTAAACTATGATTTTTTACTCCGTAAGGAACATTTCTCAAACCCCACTTGCTTAATTATTTCTACATTTTCCAAATACATTAAATATAGTCCGATGCACAATTCAACGCGAGATTTTTTTTAAAGATAATTGTTTTAAATTTATAGACTAAAATGTGCGAAATTTCACGAGCAGTTTCGAAAAACGTCATCCAGTCCGAGTTATATAAAAGTACTATAAAAGCAAAACGCAATACAGAGTTCATAAAAACTCATGTTAAAGTCTTCAAAATAAGTTGATTTAACACTAAAAAAATTACTTCTTGTTGAACAGTTTAGAAAATGTTCCCGATACAAGCGATATTTTAACATTACCGAAGTTGGGAAATTGAAACGGTAGGAACTTCCCTTAATCAAGCGAAAACAATCAAGAATTTATTACACTATATATTACAAGAACAGCTCCCACAATCTTGTCTAGCATTGTATGTTTCCATGGAAATAAGATTAAAGTGTTTTTTTTTTCCCACGGGAAATCGTAGGAGAAATACATACTTCATATCTTTTAGACGTCAACTTTCAACAAGGATCACCCCCATTCTAAATCGACGTGTCTTGTTTCTAGAGTGGTTGGTTGTTTTCAGATTATCTGGCGCCGTCAGCAACACGAGGGCTATAATGCGCCGAAACATTTGTCATTAGACAAGGTAACATACATTTACAAACACCCATGCCTAACACGGGACTCGAACCCGCAACCTCGGTGTCTAGAAGCTAGCACGCTAACCACTATACCGTTTGGTCGGCTGGTCGGCTTTAGAGCAAGGAAAAATTATGAATAGTGTATATACCCTGTAAGGTGCAGAGAACGCGCTTTTGTTTGCATTTAAATCGTTGTTGGCTTGAATATTTATTGGTGCAAAAGTTACGCTGATTTGAAACCTCGTAACTTTTTGGATTGCTGAGAAATTCAAATTTCAAGTTGATATTTTTTGTTTGTTTTTCTGAATGCATTTGATGATAGTTGTTAATTCATTTTATGCTAAAGTAAACAATTTCAATGATGGAATATATTTTTATATGTGCTAAATGATAATCGTAGCTTTCAATAAGACGAGATTAAATTTGCAAATTACATTATTTTTTTTAAGAATTTTTTTTTAAATATCAAGTGCTGTAAAAGTATACTACCTATTAGATAGTCCTTAAAACGAAGCAGATTGTTAAGCTAATGACGACAGCATCCACCTCTCTATTAGAAGTGAAACATATGCTTTGTGGTTTTCTTGTCACATCAATATTAACTGGTCAATTAAAGTAACGATCTTTATTATCTTGTTATGGACCTGGCAACACTTTCCATGAATTCCTATGGGCTAAAAGAAAGAATACTATCCAAAACACACTATGGGCTAATGGAAAGTGTTGATGGCTTAATGGGTGGTCTAAGATGCTCGCAACCATTGTGTATAAGTTCAAATAGGGTTATACATGTTTCACCTGTTGATGCAATCCATCCTGTAAGAATTTATGAGATGCCTGTAAACGGGGTGTGCCGATAAAAATTTTATGCATTTAAAAAATATTGGTGATTGGTATATGATACATTACGAAAGAAAAACCACAGGGATAATTTGATAGGTCAAGTAAAGGCTTTTCATTGGATGGTAACTTTACTAGAAGTGTTTCAATTTAATCAAACTCTAACTAGACTCTAAACCAACTGATAATGGGTGATTTTGATTTTATTTCATTTGTAATTTTATAATATAAAAAATCATCCCCAATATCTGCGTATTATATTTCTATGATACAAACCTGTTTTAAGCCATTGTGTGCACATAAGTTAATTATTAGTGATGTTAAGTAGATTAGATTGTAATTTTTACAAAAAAAAAAAAAAAAAAAAAAAAAAAAACTATTTACTTAACAATAAAAAAAACATTATATGTACAAGAGATCTGTTTAAAGAAAAGGGTTTATGAAGGTTAGAGACGGTTCCATTGGAATCTGCAATTTTGTTGAATTTAAATGATAATAATCATTTTTCTATCAATCAAATTCGGTTCCAACTAAACATGTTTTATATACATTCATATAACATACATAATAGTTTTATAGATAAATAACAGACCGACTAAACGCGTTTGATACAATCTGACATTTATATTGACTCAGTTAATGTCCTAGTTAGCCTTATCAGATGGGAAACCAAAGAGTGAAAGCACATATCAAATTGATTGCACTCTATACTTAGTGACGACTATCAACTTGGAATAGGCTTTGTTACAATAAGTGATAATTGTTTCGTATTTGTTCTTCTTGATTCGCTAGGTATTTCTTGTCACATTCGACTTGAACTCAGTATACAGAAACTTTGGAATTGAGCCATTGCAGCATGTTTTTGTTCTTTGACACCGACTTGCCGCTTTTGCTCTAAAAACTCTGATGACACAATGCTAATTTACTATCTAGCTCGCTCAAACACAGGCGAGTAGCGAGTAAAGTAGCCCGGTTTTCTACTTTTCCTCCAGCTTTTTTACTAGAAGCTATCCCTGCTAGTGATTGGATGACACGGAGCTAGTTTACAATCAACTAGTAAATTAGCCGGCTAGTAGCTAGTAAACTAACCCCGCGTAATTGACCCTTCAGTGTCGATTTTAAAACTTATAATAATAAAACAAGCCGTGAGTGTGTTTGTGTGTCTGTGGATCTGTGACTCTGTGGATAGAAAGCTACTCAATTGTATTAAAGCTCTGAAATTTTCAATTCCTTCTCATTTTTTGCCTTCTAATTGTACATATGTCAAACAGAATGTTAAAAATTTAATTATTTTTTTATTAATATTTTTAATTAATTTTTTAACAAAGTGACTTCAGATAGAGATACAGTTCTGAAATTTTCATCATAGATAGTATTAGACTTCTAATTGGAATTTTGAAAAACATAATTTTGTTTAATTAATAAATATTTTACAAAAAAAATTCTAATAGGACTACAGCTCTAAAATTTTCAACATAAATGGTTTTGGCCATCTAAATGGACTTTTGAAAAACAGAATTTAAAATTATTTTTAGTTCTTTTTTAATTAATATTTTTTAATTAAGTAATAAATATTTTCCAAAACGATTTCTAATAGGGCTACAGCTCTGAAATATTCAACGTAAGTAGTTTTGGTTTTCTAATTTCGCTTTCCACAAAACGTGTTAAAATAATCTCAAAGGAGTGTTATGTTATTGTATTAACGGTGAATTTCTGTTTCTCGTCATTGGAGGGGCTTCTAATATTAAAGCTTTAAGTAGCAATTAGATTTTAGTGAGTGAAGCAAGCTTATGCTTACGCAGTAATGAACCTTTCAGAGAGCTAAGCGACCCTATGCTTGCATAGCAATGAACCTTTCAACGAGGTGAAGTC
This sequence comes from Linyphia triangularis, assembly GCA_963978545.1. NCBI lineage: Eukaryota > Metazoa > Arthropoda > Arachnida > Araneae > Linyphiidae > Linyphia > Linyphia triangularis. The sequence goes on along the minus strand of OZ021723.1, from coordinate 94,787,197 downwards.
AGCCTGTGCTTATGTGTAAATGAACTTTTCAGCGAACGATGTCGATTTCCGCCATTGTTGGATTTCCGCAACACGAGACCTCACAGCTAGCTAAAATATTGCACATGTTAAAATTTCTTAGCGAAGCACTGGTATTCAGCTAGATTGATATAAAAAGAGATTTACTCAACAGTGTAGATGATTGTAGAGTCAGAAATTGTAGAGTAGCATCCTTTGTCTAGATCAATAATATAAAATTTGGTTTATTTATCTCAATGATTACGGTATCGGTTAAATGCTACCATCTTCATTTAATAACTGATATCTAAAGTTAACTTTCGGATTCTGATTGTTAATTGACTTGAAGATACTGAAGGCTTAATTATCACCAATGAGTTACAGTTACGCTAACAACTGTATCCCAAATTAGTGTGTGTCTGTTGCTAAGAAAGTGAAACCATATTCTAACTTAAATGGGCTAGAGTATGATTGTAATTCTAATGCTTTTATCTGGTTAAGAAGAGCAGAAACCTCGCTTTCAATCAATTCAAAATGGCGGAAAGTCATTTTTGAACATTTTAGATTCGATATACATTACTTAAATTTAGCCAGACCATTCCAGTGTGACCTAAACTCACCTGACAACTTTCTAGTTAGCGCTCTGGTCTTGCATGCTAAAGGTAAGGTACCGGGTTCGAATCCTGGAGTTAGATATGGATGTTTGTTGTGGTTCGGAATTCACGTTAAGGTATACATATACTTTGGAATTTTTTTTTTTTTAATTCTTATGCCAGCGTATCACAGTTTTATGAGAATTACAAGAGCAAAAAATGTAATGTATTTGCAGTAACAAAAAGTAAAAAAATAAAATATTTATTTAATTAATTGAATTTTAATTCACTAATTAAGGCTTCATTTCAACGATGATAAAATACCTAATTAATTTTGAAACAAATTTTTTTACTGGAAATTAAAGACAAGGTTACATGGGTCCAAGCAAAATATAATGTATAACTTAAATATTTTTTAACATTTAACATGAAAAGTACTAGAAAAAAAAAATTCCAAAAATAAAAATATTCTAAAATACATAAAAAATTCTATTTTTTACCAACATTTTTGTAAACAGCTAGGGACCCTGCTCTCAATTGTTATCTAAATTATAGTTTAAATTTTAAAAATCAGTTAATTAACTCTTTAAGATATCACCGTTGGAGTACATTCACTCAACAATGAAAAGCAGTTCTCCAAAAATTGAGTTCAAAGTTTTCGACAATTTCTTTTTTCCAATATGTCCTTTACGAAATTGCATGCAATTAAAAAAGTATTTTAACTATAAGAAAGTTATTGGTATCATTTTAAAGATAATGAATCGGAGAACATTTTAGAATGAAAAACTAAAAATGCCTGTTTGGGTCAATTTTTACGATTCCCAACGTTTATGTATACCTTAAGCTGAAAGGTAGCGGTCTGATTAACTGGTACTGTGAGCAAAAATTTTTTCGTTGAGCATGCAAACCAACCAGTGTGACCTTGGCAAAACCAGATTCTTCTATTTTTACGTGGAGTGATTTGAGTTACAAAATGGCCTTAAAAGAATTTTTATTGGGCAGTTAAAAGCAGAAAACGGCTAATACATAAGACTCCAATCGAGAATTTTTTTTTTACTACTTTATTTATAATTCTTTTGTAATTAACTATTTGTGTAACGCATTTCGGTTTTTGCTTTCCATTTTCGCCCCAACTGTTAGTAAAAGCATCAAATGACGATTGACAACTTATCTCGTACTAGATTATGAGAAACCTCAATCTAATTATAACTTCTAGACAGTTTCAAATCTGTATCTACAGTACAAGTAGATAAAACCTAAGGAAAGGACCTACGCAAAATATATTTTTTCAACCTTTTGTGAATAATCTTGAAAGTCACCATTACTTCCGACATTCCCAAACATTATCGTGTTGTCGCCAAATGTTACGCAGATGCAATAGTCGCTATAGTAAATTGCATTCATTCATCCCAATGTAAGAGTATTGACCATAGTAAGCCGTACAAAGTAAAAATCGGTAACAATTACTGAACATTAGATAGTCCGTATAAAAATTAAAATGTCTATAGTTACAAAGTAAAGACTATTTTATTATCTGTAAAAAACCTGGACTAAGTGCTTTCAAAACATTTTAATTAGCAATTAAATAAATATTAATTTCAATAAAGGTATATCAAACAGTTTAAAACTATACTAAAATTATTCACAGCAATTCAAACTTATTGACAAAGCAAACGAATATAAATGTCAGAACACAGTTTGTAGATGATTTAAATAAATTTTTTACAAATTACAATACGATTTAAAATACAACCGTTCAAGACACAGTGTGTAACTATCAAAAAATGACACATTTAACGACATACGCATTCTACGATTTCGTAACTTTATATATTAGTATATCCATGTAATCTCTTTACTTATACTATCGCCACTTACACCAGGCAATTTGCTTATAGGAACAATACAACCAGACATAGTTACTTCCATGTATGGTTATACATTTAAGGAACCATATTATCTCAATTAGAACACCTATGCATTGCTGTATTAATTTGAAGATTAATTTTGCTTAATCCTAGTATAAACAACATGGTGGATTTGTTGGCATTGGCAATGATTTATATGGTTTTTTTCATGGTATATAATGTATTTACCATTTTCAGGTTACGATTTTCTATGTTTTTACCTACGCCAATTCTTGGCGACAATCGTAAAAACGTTATTTTGGCGTTGGCCACAGTTTGGTGATATTTTTCAAAATCACGTTAAGCGTGTTACGTTACCATTAATTATTACGTTACCATTAATTAGGTTAATTTTACCATTAATTTAATTATCATTATTCCTCTCAGTACCACCTAACCAGGCATACAGGAAGGCAATGAATAAACCAGCGAAATTCACAGTAATGATTGACACAATTAATACAGCAGCTTGGATGAATATTGGTTGCGGCAAACCCTCATCGACTTCCACCTCCACCACATGCTGGATTACATTGTTGTTGTCCCCTGGTATGTTCTGAAAACGATTGGGTATGTCTCCATTCTCTAGAAAGTGAACGGGCAGTTCTAACAAGTCGATTTGCTCCAACTCTTCCTCTTCCCCTAGCTCCTCTTGATCTTCCGCATCCATCCTTGCAACCTTGAAAAAATTCACAGATTAATTGCACAGCGTATTCATCAGAGACCACCACTCTAAATATATGTAGAAATGTATGCGAATACAATTCCAACACAGCCGGTTAAAGCTTGGCGTCCACTATGGCTGAGCAGAGCAGAGCAGAGCGGATTATAGCCAATTACAAGTCTCTCAACGTCCATTGTAGCACGAGCCTCATGCTACAATGGACGTTGACAGACTTGTAATTGGTTCTAATCCACTCCCCTCTGCTCTGCTTAGCGATAATGGACGCCAAGCTTAACCCTTTAATGGACGCGTGAGTAGTTTCCATCAAGTTCAGCCAACGTGCTCTTTACTTTCAAATTAAGGTTGGTTGTATTCAGATTACCTGGCGTCGTCAGCAACACGAGGGCCGAAACATTCGTCATTAGACAAGCCAACATACATTTACAAACACCCATGCCTAACACGGGACTCGAACCTGCAACCTCGTGGTCTAGAAGCTAGCACGCTAACCACTATACCATTTGGTCAGCCTTTCAAATTAAGGAAGCACCTCTACAGGGTTGTTACAATGCATGCAACATAATTTCTACAGATCTCTTCCAGGTTAATGTGGAAATATTGCCAAGCGAATTTGGAGCCAATTCATTGGCGATAAAGTTTCATAGTTAGCGAAACTATTTCCTGAGGGTCTATTTTTACCATTTCTTAATTTGGTTTTTATTTGCTTAATTTTTATAATTTCAAATTTACCACCTGCATATTCCTTACATTTTCAGTCTTCATTTAGTATTAATGGCCACTTTGAATTAGCTTCTATCTTATAAATCTCGAATCAACAGCCATGTTGAATTGGCAAAGTGTTGACCAACCCATGCACTCAAACTAAGAATGTACCATTTTACCTCCTGATATTTTTTTTCTAGAAAGTTTCTGAAGTTCTGTTGTACATTTCAGCCAAATTTGATATATTTCATTCATCCGGAATGAAAATTGAATTATTCTTGAACAAAAGGATTTAAAATTTATTTATTGTACGTTTTCTAGAAGTGTTTCAATAGGCTTTTTAATGTTAGATTGCCGTAAAAGACGAAGTGTCCACTTTGGATCTCAATTTTCTCCAAACTATTATTTTTTACTACATAAAGAAAATTGTCTCGAAACCCACTTAACCTATCATTTTCAGAATTTTCAAAATACTTTAAATGTAGTCTAATAAACAAATTAACATGAGCTTTTCAAAATCCCTTTGTTTTCAATTTATAGGCTAAAATGCACAAACATTATGGTTGGTTGGTTGATTGTATTCAGATTATCTGGCGCCGTCAGCAACACGAGGGCTATAATGCGCCGAAACTTTCGTCATTAGACAAGCCAACATACATTTACAAACACCCATGCCTAACACGGGACTCGAACCGCAACCTCGTGGTCTAGAAGCCAGCACGCTAACCACTACACCGTTTGGTCGGCACACAAACATTATGATTCAATTTTGAAAAATGCTTATACATCAACAGTTTAAAATTTATAAATAAAAACGCTGAATTCATGATAGTTCATGTTAAAGTATTCAAAACATTCGATTTAAATAGCATAAAAAATGACTTTTTGATAATAAGGAAAATTTTCTAAAAACTATTTAAGTGCTATTTTAACATTACCGAGGTTGGGAAATACAAACGCTTGGTACTCCCCTTAATCAAACGAAAATTATCAAGAATTTTTCCCACAGTCAAGTATTTACAACAAGAATAGCTCCCACCAGCTTGTCTAGCATTGCATGCATTCATGGCAACAAGAAACGGGATATCACAATAGAAAGACACCGACTTTTAATGAGTGAATCCTATTCTAAATCAACGAGTATTGTTTCTAAAATCAACAACATCAAGTGGACTATCTAGCGGGTTGGTTGTATTCAGATTACCTGGCGTCGTCAGCAACACGAGGGCTATAATGCGCCGAAACATTCGTCATTAGACAAGCCAACATACATTTACAAACGCAGATGTCTAACACGGGACTCGAACCAGGAACCTCGCTGTCTAGAGGCTAGCACGCTAACCACTATACCGTTTGGTCGGCGACTATTTAGCGGGAGCTATTTCCATGATAGACAGTACACAGATAGTTATATATATAAAATGCAAATGTTACGATTGTTCTTGTACAAGAGGTAAACTAGAAGGATTCCTCGCCATATTGTTTCAATGTCTAGAATTACACAATGGATTTTGAAATTAGCCAACACCCGAAGTATTATTTTCTTTTCGTGTCCAATCCCCACCATCGAGATCGCATTAAGATCTAAAAGGATAAATTGCGCAGCAGACACCATTATTTTACACAATAGTGTTATGACAGCACGCTATTTCGATCTCAAGACCTTGCCGTGATAAAAAACAAAGCGAAAAACGACACTTCTAACTCATATAAATAGACACGAAACGTACATGACATGTTAAAATATGGAAAACATGATTTATTACACAAATGTTTAACAAAATTAAACTATGTATACTAGTATGTATTGAACATTAAAATTTCAGGGCTTTCTTTTTTTGTGTAGCACAGATACCTATTTAGAGTCGGTGATTTTAGAGCAGGAAAGAATTATACCAATAAGTGTATGTACCTTGTATAATATTTTTGTTGATATTTGCATTGTTGTTGAATTGGATATTTATTGGTGCAAAAGCTATGTGATTTGCAACCTTGGTAACTTTTTGAATCACTGAATAGTTCAAATTTCAACGCAATTTTGAATGCATCATAATATTGAGTTTCTAATTCAGTTTATGCAAAATTAAGCGATTTCAATGATTGAAGATATTTTTATATTTGCTAAATCATAATCATGACTTTGAATTTTTCTTTAACTAATGAAGATTGAGGTGTAAATGTCGAGATTAACTCTTAAAAATATTTTTTATAGAAATAATAGTTGAAATGCCATATGCAGTAAAAACATACTACCTGTTATATAGTCTTTTAAAACGAAGCAGACTGTTTAGCTACAGACGACAGTACCCAACCCTCTATTAGAACTGAAACATATTCTTTGCGGTTTTGTTGTCACTTCAATATTAACCGGTTGATTTAAGTGACGAGTTATATTATGCTGTAATGAGCCTGGCAACACATTCCATAAATGCTCATGGACTAAAGGGTCAATTACACGAGGCGAGTTTACTAGCTACTTGCCGGCTAGTGTACTAGTTGATAATAAACTATTTCCGTGTCATCCAATCACTAACTGGCTACTAGTAAACAAGCTTGGAAAAAAGTTGAAAGCTGGGTTACTTTACTCGCTACTCGCTGGTGTTTGTGTGAGCTAGCAAGTAAATTAGCAGTGTGTCATCAGAATTCGTAGTGCAAAAGCCGCAAATCAATGCCAAAGAACAAAAACACGTGGTTTCTACACACCAGCTAGTGAGCGTGTAGGAATCTTTTAGTGTCATCGTCAAGTAGCGCGCACTCGCCTTTGACTAAACTTGCCAGCTAGTAACTATTAAACTTGCTCCGTGTAATTGACCTTTAATTAAAAGTGGGGTTGTGTTGATGAATGGGCTATGATGCTCACAACCATTGTGTCTAAAGGGTCAATTACACATGGCGAGTTTACTAGCTACTAGTCAGCTAGTTTAGTCACCGGCGATTGAGCTAGTTGACAATGACAATAAAAGCTTTCCACACGCAACTTTGAATTAGCTTCTATCTTATAAATCTCGAATCAACAGCCATGTTGAATTGGCAAAGTTTTGGCATCTGATGACACACTGCTAATTTGCCAGCTAGCTCGCTCAAACACCGGCGAGTGGCGAGTAAAGTAGCCAGGCTTTCAATCTTTTCCCCAGCTTTTTACTAGCAGATAGACCTGCTAATGATTGGATGACATGGAGCTAGTTTACTATCAATTAGTAAACTAGATGGCTAGTAGCTTGTAAACTCGCCCGGTGAACTTGACCCTTAAGTTCGAAGAGGATATACATATTTGACTTGTTGATGTAGTCCATCTTGTATGAAAGTATGAGTAGCCTATAAACTGGCTATACTGATACAATATTCATACATTTAAAAAATATTGAAGATTGGTATATCATACATTATGAAAGAAGGTCCAAAGGAGTCATTTGATAGGTCAAATTAAGGCTTTTCATTGGATGGTAACTTTACTAGCGATGCTCAAATTTATTCAAACTCTAACTACGTTGGTTGGTTGTTTTCAGATTACCTGGCGCCGTCAGCAACACGAGGGCTATAATGCGCCGAAACATTCGTCATTTGACAAGCCAACATACATTTACAAACACCCAGGCCTTACACGGGACTCGAACCCGCAACCTCGAGGTCTAGAAGCTAGTATGCTAACCACTATACCGTTTAGTCTGCTTCAGATCATTCGGAGCAATAGGTTAAGATGGCTTGGCCACGTTTGGAGAAGCCCAGAAAGTAATGTAGTTAAAATCGCCACTTCTAAAAACCCTACTGGATCACGGGCTAGAGGAAGACCACCAACTAGATGGTAAGATGACGTTGTGAAAAACCTAAGCGTCTTAAAAGTAAACAATTGGAGAAGAGTTGCCATGGATAGAAAACGTTGAAGATTGTGTGCGGTTGAGGCAGCCATGACTTGTCATGCTCATAAAGAAAATTTAGACCGCTAGGTTGCGGGTTCGAGTAACGTGTCAGGCATGGGTGTTTGTAAACGTATGTTGGCTTGTCTAATGACGAATGTTTCGGCGCATTATAGCCCTCGTGTTGCTGACGGCACCAGATAATCTGAATACAACCAACCAAACTAAAGAAAATTTAATATAAAAATAGCATTTTGGCTAGCCTCGTACGCATATCTCCTTGGATAATGTCTGGAAAAGCTCCCTCCCCCGGGAAGCATAATCCAGCAAAACCCCACCAAATTCAATCAAAAATAGATTTGGCTGTGCAGTAAAGATTATTGTGGAGTCGGATGTTGTAGAGTTTATCCTTTTGTCTCGATCAAACTTATAAAAGTTGGTTGATTTTCTTAATGAGTACGGCATCTGTTAATTGATTTCATGCTATTTTTAATCACATATCTAACTTTAACATCTGGATACTGCTTGTTAATTGGTCTGAACCTGGTGAAGGCTCGACAATCACCTAGCATTTATGTTAGCATTGGTTCCCCAAACTACTTCGCGTTTTTTGCTAATAAATTGATCCCATCTTCTACCTTAGATGAGTTAAGAGTTTGACTGTGGCATCCTGGTTCGCAACATCACCGCCGTTGCCAGGCAACAGAAAGACAGAATTCAAAATTATAAACTAATTTTTTTCCAGTTAAATTTTTTTTCTCGCACTTAGCTACATTGCATTTTAAAGCGGCACAAATAAAGACGTGATATTTTTATGTATTAAGTGTTCAGATCCCCTGTGTAATCAGTTATTCATCAATATGCACGAATCTGCACAATTGCAATTCTAAAGCCTTTTCCTGGTTAGTAGAGGAAACATCTTTTGATCAATCCAAAAATAAAGAAAAATCATTTTTATACATATTAGATTCGATGTACTTAAAATTTAAATAGACCCAAAACAAAGTAACCTAAATTATATTTCCATTTTCTGTATAGTAATATAGGTTTTTTTATACATATTTTTTCAGTTAAGAATTGTATGTTTGCTACGTCTTATTATTCACCACGTAAGAGGATTTGCGGCAAGGATTAGAAACAGAAAACAGCTCAGGTGTAATGAACTCCAATAAAAAATTGATGTTTCCGCTTCATATTTTATTTGTAATGAGCAATGCGTCTAATGCATTTCAGTTTTGTGACTTCATCTCACACCAAGTATTGTTTAAATTGTCCAATAACAATTGACAAATGCGATTCGAGTCAATAACTTGATCACATAACGATAATTGACTTTTTTTAACCATTAATCATCTGAATACAATTTGTTTGTAATACAAATATAAAGAAAAAATCTTTTCAAGATAACTTGATTCTTTAAACGAACGAATTAAAATAAATTGTGTGTTTAGTGATTAAACGATATCTGATCAATTTCTAACAATATGTTACCATGTATACCAACAGTATTACAATTCATTAGAAAAGTTTTAAAAAATGTAACTTTTTAAAAAAAATTATAAGCTAGTTTATTAAAAGTCCAATAAAAATTAACTAGTTTATTTTACTTTCAAAATTTGCTAATAAGCTTTTGTTAATGTTATACCTAGATTAGAACCAAATGGCTATATTACAATATCTCGGAAGATAGCCATATACATCATAAGATTCAACCTCAACAACTTACCATGAAAATACACATGATAGCCGATTGAAATTCTTTGGTATACTTGTAGAATAAGAAATGTTGTCACATTCTTGATGCATGGAAAATGACATATTTGGTGTTTATTTTCTTAAAATGTAACAACATGATTATTGGAAGTTGCATTTTGACACGTCCATATGATAAAGCTAGCAGCAGAAATGTTTGAGAATAGAGGCAACCTTTTAGAAATAACATTTTATTAAAATACACAAAGAGATACAAGATAATACTAAAATGAATTCGCTTTTCACAAGTCACGTGCTAAAAGTAATATTAATTGAAGAACAATCATAGAAATCTGAAGTAAAATATTTGCATGCTCTGGGGATGACATGAAGTATGATGACAGTCGTATTATTCTTTGCCATACGTACAAATAATACAGTTTCATACTGAGTCTAAGTAAATAACCATTTTGTCCATCTTCTATACGTGTAAGTAAAAATACACAGTAAAATAAGCATGGAAACAAAAAAACATGTTGCTTGGATGTAATTGGGAGTTTCTTGCAGTTTTTGAAGCATTTCTCCTATGGTCATAGTAAAGTTCGCAACCACATCAAGTGTAACCCGTTCTGGATACTCTCCGATCATAGCAACTTCAAACTGCAATAAGAAGACACAATTTATTGTTACTCAATTTTATATATATATACAGATTTTAAACAACTAATATTTTCGTTTAATTAGCTATTTAAAAATTATGCAAGAAATTTGAGAAATTCACTAATTGCAAATTATTAAATTACCAAAGTTGTGACAAGTAAAACTAAATTAATAAATTGCTATACAATTCATTCAAAAATATATTTACATTTTTGAAAAATTCAATATATGAATTAATATTAATGCAAAAATATGCATATTTTTCGCATTAGCTAGGCATATTTCTCGTTCAAATTAGATTGAATGCATTGGACTTAACAATATGAAGAAATACTCGGAGATTTACTAGAGTGAAACATTTATAGATCTAGATATTGTAGATTGGTTGGTTGTATTCAGATCATCTGGCGCCGTCAGCAACACGGGGGCTATAATGCGCCGAAACATTCGTCATTAGACAAGCCAACATACATTTACAAACACCCATGTCTAACACGGGACTCAAACCCGCAACATCGTTGTCTAGAAGCCAGCACGCTAACCACTATACCGTTTGATCGGCCTAGACATTGTAGAATTCTGGTTTGTATGTGCCCTCAACAACCTACAATTGTGCACAATAACGGTTAATCATTCTGGAACTCGCAGCTTAACGTTGATTCCGAACCACAACGAGCATCCATGCATAATCTGGTATTCGAACCTGGCACCTTTAGGATGCGTGGCCTGAGCGCTAACCACACAGCCGTCAGGTGGGCCAAGGCCACACTGGCCTGGATAAATTTAAATGATGGTCTGATGGATTAGCCTGGCTAAATTTAAATGATATTCTGGATTTCAAATGCAAACTCCTTCGAGATGATTATAAAGGAAAATAAATCCTTATTATGTTCGAGTGGCAGAAGGATAATTTTCCCAATGGCAGTTTTTTTTTTTTTTTTTTATAATAACCTTTGAATCATTATTGAAATGAATAGGACATTGGACACTACAGAATGGGTAAAATGAACTACCCGTTCTTGAAACAATTAGCATGCAAGCTGGTTGGTTTGTACGTTCAACGGCCTATTTTTGTGCACAATAACAAGTAATCAGGGCAAAACTTACAGCTTAACGTAGATTCTGAACTACAGCAAACATCCACGCCTAACCCAGGATTCGAACCCAACACCTCTGACATGCGAGTGCGAGGTCAGAATGCTAACCACGCAGCCATCGAGTAGGCCTTTAGATTTAAAGTGATCGAATTGTGTGGTTTTTGTTTTAAATGAAGAATCTTCCATATATTTAAGAAAAAATAATGCAGATATTGACTGACAGGGTTTCTTAAATAATACATACCAATTATATTTTAAACTTTAAATACATTTCACACATACAATGTTATACCAGGTTTATAAATAAAACGGAAAGTAAGCCTTACTAATAAAATGTTATATAAGCTTTATAAAAAAAAAAGATAAATAAGCTTCAATAATAAAATGTTTAATAAAATTTAAAAGTGAAAATGTAAATAAGCTTACTGTTCAATAAGCTTTATAAATAAAAAGGCAGGCGGGCAAGCAATACAGTTTATAGTAATATGGTTAAATAATCTATTCATATACAAGATGTAAAAATTGCTTTTTACTCTTCACTATTTAATAACTTGAACTATTTACTTGATTACAAAATTTAATGTATCAGCGAGTAGAGTTAGAAGAAGATACATTCAAGTATAATATACATTTGTGTGCGAAATTACTTTAGAGCACGACTTTTATTTATTTTAATTGCATTTTCTGAATCGTTTGCAAAGCTGGTTAAAAATTCTCATTCGAAAAATCGCATCAGTAATACATACACTTTTGAAATTAGTAATTTTGTGCTTGATTAGATGAAGAGAAGATTCTATAGGCGTTGATTTTTGAGATAGTAAACCCACGCCAACGTAATTACATCGAAGCCTCGACAGATTCAACATGCAGTAACCACCATTGTTATACGAACAAATATGTATGAATATGCAATAAACACCTTTTTTTTTTTTCGTATCAGCAGTGTGAGCTGCATTATTTCCCAACTTTATTGTCGAATAAAACTGACACCAAATGCTTTTAAAATAAAGATTAATAAGAAAGATTAATGACTTAAATCCAAACTTACTTTTACAAACTCTGCTCAGATTAAACACGACAGAAAGAATTGAAGTGGTCCAGTTAAAATGGTATCAGGATATCAAATATTATATACTGACGCCTAACTGGTTTGTAACCACACTGTTTCCATTTTAGATGTAATGGCTATAAATTTGAAGACATTTTCAGTGACAGATTTGATTTACTAAGCCAACTATAAAAGGAATTTCTGAGGACAATAGTTAGAATGATAACCAAAAAATATTTTGATTTCCTATTATATTTACAAAATATCATTATTTATTTTAAAAGTTTACGTAAAAGCAGTGTTCATTGAAATTTCGATATTGATTTAATTATTTTTATATGTAAATAGAAAACATGTGGCATCAGGTTCTTGAATTCGGAAGGAATACTCTATAGGCACTGGGTCCACTTCCTCACCCGGAGAAAGCATTGAATTGACAATTTCACAAAATTCCTTCCGCACCGAAATGATTTGATATCCTCCCCCCCCCCCCCTTTTTTTTTTTTTTAATTCTTTTTTTTTTACTTCAACCTGTTCCAGAGAGGTGGTTCTCTCACATATGTACGCGGAGGCAGGTGCTAGTTCACAAAGTCTTTCCTTTCCACTCCCATCATGGGGTTCAATCAACCATCTATAGGCACTGATCTGTAATTGTAACTTCTGGATAACTTATTAGTGGTTTTTTTTGGCGCAGTAGTTTCGACTCCTAGACCTGGAGACTGTTGTACGTACGTGTTTGGAAAGCTCTTCTTTACCACTTTCGTCACTTCGTTTTTCTACTTTTAATCGACAGTGTCGTTTTTCACTACTTTAATTTCTGGATTCTTTAAGAATCCCCACCAAGTAAGTTACTTGTTTCTTCTTCACCATGACTGAAGGCCTCAAGAGGTCGTTGGAGACGACGAAGATCTCCTCGAGGGTGTTTCCACCAAAGAGCAACGTCGCGGTGGCAAGGTTTTTTACACCGAGCTATCTGAGCTAGAAAAAATTCAATTCGCTATTCAATATGGTGCAACGTGTCCGAAAGTCATTATCGAATCTACTTTAGGAAAAGGCAGTCTACCTTTATTGAACCCTCAAGTTATCAAGTCTACCTTTAAAAACATTTTATCATCAGACGATACGCTCAAAATTACCAGAAGACAAAAACTTCTTCTGGAATCTAAAAACTGTTCGACTTTCGTTAAACTCGCAGACTTAAAAGTAATTGGCTCTGTCCCCATTACCTGGCGAGCAATAGAAGAAACCATCACGACCAAATATCTAATCAGAGGCGTCGACTCTTCTATCCCTCTTGAAGATATTGCAACAGAGTTCAAAGAGGTGGGAATTAATTTCTCACAAATTGTGAGATTTACAAGAAAGAATTCTGAGGATCCTATTCCTATCGTACTCGTTAAAGAGCTTGGATATAAGGAACGACAGTCAGTACCCCTGTTTCACATGTTACACAGAGTGTCCTCCTACACCGAATCCCCCAAAATCTGTTACAACTGCCTCCGCTTTGGGCATTTCCAGAAGTCCTACGACCGCAAACAACGGTGCGCCGCTTGTGGAGACTTCCATCCTCCCACCACCCAGTGTCTAAAAGAAAGCATCTGCTTTAGATGTCATAAAGCTACCGACTCCTCTTGTGAGTTCATTAAACTCGAAAAATCGGCCATCAACAAGGCTATCAAAGAAAAGATCCCTATCAAATTAGCTAAAGCATCTTAAAGTATCCTACGCGGCAATCACAGCCCAGACCAACAATCCCCATTCAACTTGGGAGGTGATACCTAGTATCCAAAAAGATATCCAAGAACTCAAAAGTGCCATCGCAGCTATTCAAGCCGTATTGTTTCAACCCAGAAACACAGACATTCCTTCTGGTCACCAGGCCAGTTTAATCCTACCAGCCGTAACAAGTCAGCTTTCTTCAGAGTTAACAACAATTGTTGACGCTTCAGAGGGGGAAGCGAAAGAATCCCACACAGCAGAATCATTCATTTTGAAGGAAAAAAAATACCAAGCAGACATCGCAGACCTCAAAAAAGAAAATTCCAAACTGGGAGACGTTGTCTCAGAACTTCATAATACAGTAATCTTTCTAAAGTCAGAGACTGAGCGTTTGACCTCTATCATTGCTCAGAGAGGTAGCCCTTTGTGGCATGGACAGAACTTTAACAGCCCCGATTTCGACGAACAAGTTACTTTAAACCTCAAGGTAGACATAAACTCTCTTTTGTGCCTACCCGTCCTGATCATCCTGCTCGAATAAGAGATGTTGTTCGTCCTGGAATTGTCCAAAATAACAAAACGCTACTGCTTTTATTTGTTATGTGACATTAATATTGGAATCTCTTGTAATCATATACATCTCCTCCTCAATACTTCATGTGATTAGCCTAGTGGCTTGTGTTTCTAAAACCGAAATTAAACCATCACTCTCTGAGATGGAAGGAGGTGAATAGCAGTCCTACTGATCACTAACAGACTGAGTGGTGACTGTAAGTTTAGATACCCCATAGCACTTATTTCTGAATTTTTATAGAATATCGAAAAATATTTGTAGTTCATGAATAATACTGGTCAGCCGAAACAAAAATGACCGACGATTGCTGATCTCTGGCGACGTCTGACTTGCACCCTTTAAAACTGAGCCAAGTTGGCAATACATATCACGTCACTGATGACGTAACTGATGATGTCAATTTGGCTCACTTTTCAAAGATGCAAGTCGGACGTCGCCAATTCCTCTAAATTAAAAAAAAAACTAGGGGGCTTCGCCCCCTGCTCGCTAACGCTCGCCAACCCCCAAACGCCTCGCTGCGCTCGGATTGAGCGGCTTTGCCACTCGAATTTGTGGTTAAAACATCTTGCTGCGCTCGAATAGGTTTTGCCAGCCATAAAAAATGTAATCAAATTTTTATAAATTTAATGTAAGGCCTAATAGAGAAAACACCCAAATTGCAAGTTTCATAATAGAAAGTTAAATATACTATCCGCCAACATTCTGACTTAAAACTTCATTAGCTATGCCCTTACATTGAAGTCCTAATATTTTTTATTTATTCTGATAAGTCGCCCCGTTAGAGAACGAAGTCCAACGCGAAGCATTTTCTGGATAGAAATACTTCAAAATAATAATTACTCTAATACAAAAGTGCTTCAGAAAAACAGAAAAAATCAACTTTGAAACAAAGAGTTTAAAAAGAGCTTTAAAATTAGCAACGGGTTTGTTGTTTACATACGTAAGGGAGAACGACGTCCAACGCGAGGCATTTTCTGGATAGAAATACTTCAAAATAATAATTACTCTAATACAAAAATGATTCAGAAAAACAAAAAAAATCAACTTTAAAACGAAGAGTTTAAAAAGAGCTTTAAAATTAGCAATGGGTTTGTTGTTTACATACGTAAGGATAGCTTTAAAATTAGCAACGGTTGGTTGGCTGGTTGAACCCCCGAGCAGCCGGTTTGTTGTTTACATACATAAGGATGTTGCCAATCATATATTCAAAATCATTGAGGCTTTGTAGTAGCTTAATGATGAAAAATATTGAAATTTAACTAATTAATAAAGCGTTAATAAATTATTTTGGCACGTTTTGGCAAATCTACAGCTTATTTCCTTTAAAATGACACCTTGATCATTGAAATTGGTTGAGCAGTTTAGGCGGACGGACTAACCCCAAAAAACGTATTGCCTATTAAGGTATACGAACACCTTCGGAAGAAATTTTTTCAAATTTATTGTAAATCTTATTTTAAATTAATATTATTATCAACAACAAATAATTCATTTGATTTAACATAAAAATAAAATTAAAAAAATATTTTTTATTTGTTTTTATTGCAATAAACTGGTAAAAATGGTGTAAAAGTGACCATTCCGCATTTTGAAATAAAAAGTAAACTAATCAATATTTTTATATTTTGTGAACTGAATATCAAAAAGATATAACCACTTTTGGATCTGTACTAACATCAGACATTTATTTAAATATTTTGAGAATTTTATCAGAAGTCAAAATTGAAAATTCCAAAAACACTGAAAAAATTACCGAAAATATATTTTTAAAACCTCAAAACTCCTTTTATGTTTAATATATCAATATGATTTTAGTTTAAGTCCTTCATATATACATTTAGAACATGCATGCAAAATATTTTGCAATTTAAACTAGAACTTTTGAAAATATCACATTATGCGGCAAGTAAATTAGCGAAAAAATTGATTATGAGAAAAAGCAAAATAAAAGTTTTTAACAAGTATAAAATCTTGTGCATACAATTTCTGGATGTGATTTTAAGTACCTTTATATATTTATATCTTTAGAATATGAATACAATTTTGTTTTTGTAATTTGAATAAAAACTTTTAAAGATATGACATTTTCTACTTAGCATAATTGTAAAATATTCAGACGAGAAAAAGCACAAAGTGCAAGTTTTGTACTTAAATAATATACACACATAAAATTCAGGCAATAATATATACTTAATTTTTGAATGAAAGTGTAGTTTCCACTATTCATATAAACCTACATTAAGATAATAATAATGTGTGCTATAATTTAAATAGAAATTTAAGAATTCAGGCTTTTCACATGAAGCCAACTAATATATAACACGATATACACCTATTAACATTCACCTATTTCATTCCATATCCATAAGAAGGACCTTCTTTGTCTTCCAGGGAGTTAATTTTTTTCTTTCTAAGTGATCTCAACACTTTTCTTTGTTTTTTGGCTGTAGGAGTGGAATGGCGAACAGATTCTTTTTTCCTATTACTATCCAGACGCAAATACTCATTAGCGGTGAAACTTTCGGTATTATCAATATTCAATTTTGAAAACACTTCCAGGCAACCTTGATATCCATCGTTAAATTGAATCACTGCATCAAGAGCACCCAGACGCAATGTCTTTAGACATACAAACACACTTTTGGGTACTCTTTGCCATATGTTCCCGTTAAAGCTTTCATTTGCATTCTGGGTTTTTCCGTGTAAGCATTTCTTAAGTAGCTCTTTACTGCACAATTGCATATATACTGATTTAACGACATTCAAAACCTCTTTTGGAAGACCTGGATATTTTTCCCTAGGTTTCATCTTATTTGCCGTTGCTCGTTGGAAGAAGCACCAACTGTCTTTTCCTTGGGGACATTGTCCGTGCAGTGGAATTGCATTGGAAGAAGCACAGTGAAACAATACAGCAATTGTATTTTGTTGCATTTTTGCCAAATCTCCCACATTGTCACGGATGGCTATACCATAATAATTTTGCAGGCGATCAATAAACGTATCCATCAGCTTCCCTCGGCCAGAAAGTCCCTTTTTCTTTTTCTTTAGATTTCGGAGCCGTGTGCCAACTCTTTTTTGAATATGACCTATACATTCAAGTTTTTGCACACTGTTCTTGCCATATACATCTTTTACAACTTCATAACCATTCGAATCTCCATAATATTTGGTATATTTCAGTCCCCTGAGAACTTGGGACCTCTTAAATATACGAGATGCTCCAACTCCTTCCATCGCTTTGGCGGATCCCTTATGATTGCACTGGCAATCATGATCAGCTTTCAGAGATACGTAACCATCGTCCTTCTTCATTTTCTTCAGGCGTCTGCAAACAGTGCAATATGAAGACATCACTTCAATATCGATGACTTTTCCTGTGTCAATAGATAATGCTGCAACACAGCCATTCATTGAAGTGTATCCCCGACGCTGCCATGTACCATCAACGGATACACCACAAACACCAGGTTCATTGGATGTGTTTGTATTCTTCACCACTGTTGATGCTTTTGACATAGAGGCTTCAGCAACTTCGGATACAGCAAGCAATAATTTTTGTTCTTGCAAACGATAAGCGCTTTTGCTTGGTGGAGGAGGCAGATTTAAAGTAGCACACAATTTGTTGGCTCCAGCAAAACCTTTTCCAAGTTGTCGCAATCCATATACTAATCGTGAATTTATTTCGGGAGAGGATCCAGACTTTTTAGAAGAAGAAAATCCCGTGCAATATTTACAGTTCTTACATTGAAGGGTAAAATGAGAACATAGTCCATATTTGGAATCCTCGCACAAATTCAATCCTACTTTAGAACAATTGGGGCAAGACAGTTTCGAAAAAATATTAACAAGCGTTATTACATCAAAAATCCGGTTTCCTATAAGTGGAATTGCAGTTTCATTTTCCAGTTCATTCACTTTCGAAGTACTGGTAGTGCTAATATTTTCTGCACATTGTGTATAACGATTGCCATAAAAACGGCGTTTCTTTTTTGTAGCAAGAGATTTCCCCATGTTTCCACAAACAAATACGGAAAGAATGAATTAATTAAACGATAATTGACGATATTAAAAAGTTTTAAAATAAATAAATGTTTAAATTATCCGGAAAAAAAGCGAGATATCAATAAAGCATGGCAATCACAAATGTAAATATTCCACACAAGGCAGAAGTTGTTGCCAGATTATAAATTAAATAAATAGTTGCCAGATAACTAAAATATATGTTACTAAATAAAAATATTTAGAGAATCGATATCAGTTGAAAAATTAACGGAAAAAATATCAAGTTTTAAAATAAAAGGGTTTTAAGTGGAACTTCCGGTTCGAAAAACAGCCATTTCCGGTTTCGGAATCTTGATTCAAGTACTTTTTAAATATCAATAACTTTGGTTTTAAAGGTGCTAAAAACAAAATTCAAGTTACATTGGGAAGCTTAAGAATGAGACTTCAATCTGGAACAAAAATTGAAAAATGCAAAATTTGGTCGAAAATCGCTTTTCAAAGGTGTTCGTATACCTGATAATTAAAAATCAGAATAATGTTTGATGGGTTATCTAAACTTGCAGTCGCCTCTCAGACTATAATTGTAAATTTTTTATCATTAATGATTTTTGCTGTGGAAGCAGATTAAGCTGATTGAATTGTCGTCATGGTTCATCCCACCTGATCTGCAATATGTTTTACTTTTGGTAACCATGGTCACCAAAACACGCTAACGAGTTTGGAGGAGAGTTGCTAAGTTACTATATAGTTTACTATTATGATTGTTAAGCCTTTTCAGGCTTCAAGTCAAGAATCAACTCTCCAGAAATTACTGTTAGAGATAGGTAAGCATCACATCTGTATACTGGTCTGTCAATGTTATCGAAACTCTTGTTGTATCCGTTATGATTTAGATTGGTTGCTTATGTTTTATGACACAAGAACAACACTTGGGCCATACTGCGCCATACATCTGTTACGAAAATTGTTTATTAACTATCACTCAACACTTATACGAAGTTTAATTGAGTATGAATCCAGTCATATATGTCACCACGTCAAATGATACTACTTAATGCATCTGCGTTTAATCTTAAAACCATTCACCTTTAAATTATTAATCTTTAAACCAAAATTATGTTTTAAAGTTAAACAATTTAGGTATAGGTTTTTGAGACCTTAAGTAGTATCATAAGGGGTAACTACTTAAGGTTAAATCTAGATGGTTTACTTCTCATGAACAATGCTCATATTATTGTATTAATTAAGAGATATAATCAACTTTTCATATTGCTCCATTTTAATGGACTCGACATTATCAAGCTGTAAATGAATGATTTTTATACCAAGTATAACAACATTAATTAAAGATCATTAACAAAATTTGCAGGGAAAATAATTAAGTTCTTTTCATACACAATTTAGAAACTTTTAGTCAAGCTTAGAGAAACTTAAAAAAAATAACTATAAAAATTCCACTAAATTGATTCCCCTTTTTGATGATTTTTTGTTATTATTGTTGCTATAACTGGAATAAAAATTCACGTGTTTTACAATGATGTTTCAACTGATATTGTGCACAAACTGCAGATACCTCTTAATGATGCTGGAATTAATACCTCTTAATAATTCTGGTTGGTTGGTTGGTTGTATTCAGATTATCTGGCGCCGTCAGCAACACGAGGGCTATAATGCGCCGAAACATTCGTCATTAGACAAACCAACATACACTTACAAACACCCATGCCAACACGGGACTCGAACCCGCAACCTCGCGGTCTAGAAGCTAGCACGCTAACCACTATACCGTTTGGTCGGCCTTAATAATTCTGGAGTCATGATGCAGGAATTGGTTGACATAAAATCTTATTCTGGAGGCAACCTTTTTGGTGTTTATTAGTAGAAATTCCATGTATGAGATATTTAAGGTTTTTCTACTATTTTGTACTATGCTATACAACTTATTAGCTGACATACCAAGACTCCTTTATGAAAATAAACTATATTTAACACATGAACCCTCCAACTGATATACTAATGCGATGATATGAATTTAAATTCAAATTTCAGACCTCAAAATCTCTCTATCTGACAGTAACGTAACATGAATATTAAATTCAAATGTCCTCTCAGAAATTTTAATATGAAAACCGAATCACATCAAATACCCCCGAAATTCAACTTCCACTGTCTCGTGTTATTATCAGAAAGGTAATTTCCGAAATATTTCAAATCACAAATCCTGTTTAGATACCCAAATCAGAAAATACTATCGCTGTCCCATACACACTTCTGCTGCGGTCTCATGCGGTGAGGGGCTAATACGTTAATTACTGTTGTCGTTTCCGCTAATCGAAAGGGACATTTTGCGAAATGTTATTATCTTTTGTCGAGATAATTCACTCGCGAAATGATATGTATGTAAATCGGTGTGGTAATTCTCTCCCGAAATGATATGCAGATCGATGTAAAGTCAAAGGGGGAGGAGAAAATTGCTGTTAAATCTCTTGGTGATGATCCTTTCAAATATCGCCGCCATGTTTGCCCACTTTTAAACATGGAAAGGGAGTTTCTAATTTTGAAATGACATTGCTACAAAAACGTGAGAGATAAAAAGAACAGACAAGTGGTTTGATAAGACAGGTACGGAATTTTAAATACATATTGTTGCGTGGATGGGTTCGAAAGATTTGAAGCCAAAGCAGATCAAAAATTGCAGAAATTTATTCCAATATAACTCTTCACAGATTCCTTTACAACTCCAGAACTTCTCGTTCTAGTAGACTTAATACACCTTTATACACAACAATAGAGCACAAACAGCAGTTAAACTTGACACACAACTGCTAAATCGCCGCAAAAGACAATGCAATACAGTTCGCTTTAGAACTACTCGGAATGTTCACTGAGACTCAGTAATTCCAGTCAACTAACTGACTAACCTAACTCAATGACTCAACTAACTCCAGTCAACTAACTCGGACGACTTATATAGGAGTCAAACCTTCTTGAGACCTCTAGAGGTAGATATTTGGAGAACTTTCCATATTGTAGTCGAAAAGTCCTATACGTGTACATGGGGACCGAAAATGTCGCCAAATGGTCGACAAGTTTGGCGACGAAAATTAGTCGCCGAAATCATCACCAATTTGGCTCTATCTCGCCAATTTGGTGAGATTGCCAATATCATAATGTTAAATGCCCTGCTCCTTGTAAAACTCGCTTCCCAGCGTTAACTCTGTAAAACTCGTTATCAAGCATTAAGACCCATATTGCAGGGAAGCCAACTTAAGACGAACTATTGCACAACCTTATGCAAAATGTACATAAATTTTCCTATTTACAAAATTAACACTACGAAATATTTACAAATATACAAAAAATCGTAACACTATGTTTGTAATTTATGGGAGTAAATTTGATGATGACTGCTGTATATGGTTGACTGATGAGGGAGTTAAGGGGTCTCAGGACCCTTAACTTTTAAAATTATCGATTTTTTGAAAAAAATATATGTTATGAGCCATTTTATTCTGAATATTTTGGTACCAAAATTATGAAGATACTCAAATTATTTGCGAAGTTATTCGAAAAAGTTTAAACCAACATTTAGAAATCAGTCGATGCCACGCCCACTTATTGTTAGCAGACGATACAATTTCAAGCTTATAGTATGTTTCATTTCACTTTTAATCTACATGCAAAGCCTTTGCTAATATTATTTTAATGTTTGTAAACAAGCAGAAGGTATACAACTAAACTTTAGAATTACTTGCTGGTTATTTAATGTTATTATTTTGTTTTGGAGCGCGTGTTTTGGACTGTTCTTTTGAGGATTCGATTTTGTTTTGATTCCGAAAGCTTTTTAAAGTCATGAAAATGCGAGTAAATTATCATTAAAAGAGATCATGAGGACAGCGGTCGAAAAAGAAGAAGTTTAACGGTAATAAATATGCTTACAAAATGTAAATAGTAGCAGTACAACACTCATCAAAGTGCATGCTTCTAAAAGCTTATCAGCAAAAAAAAAAAAAAAAAATGCCTTCTTCTAACTCTATCATAGAAGAATGATGATATTTCCACTGAATTTTGTGGATATAGAATTGTTGATATTTTTATGTTTGATAATTTAAAAAACTGTTTGTAGTTTTTTGTATCATGGACATATAAAATTCTCTGATAAATCAACAAGTACACAGTCACAGTACTCTACTTACACAGTCACGTGTGTTCATTGTACTTCTGAGGCTTCATTTAAATCTTGTTCAATGATTGGCCCAAATAAAAACATTTCAGAAATAAATTGACTTTAGCCATGAGATATTGTGGAGCTGAAATGACTTCTCTTCAAACATTCTGCAACGTGATAAGTTTATCAACACCCATTTAAAAAAAATCATATGCTATATCAACAAAACTTTGACTGAGGTCATCCAGGTAGTTGCCGAAGACTCTTTGAAACAGGCTGCGTCTGATGAAATTTCCCTTAATGACAACAATAGTTCCGTTGCTATTAGTGGGGATAGTACATGGAAGAGTCGAGGCCACATGTCGCTTGTCGGTGCCTGTGTGTTGATTGACAGTGATTCGGGTAAAGTCATTGATGTCAAGGTAATGTCGGCACATTACAAAGAATGCCAGTTGTACAAAGGTTGTAAATTTGGACCCAGATATGAATCTTGGATTTCAAAGCACAGATCATTTTGTACTAAAAATCATGTTTGGATCTGCAGGAAAGATGGGGGTCGATGGAATCTTTCGGAGATCGGAAACTGAACGAGGGTTGAAGTGTAAAGAGTACAAGACATCTGCGGCTGTTTCAGAAAGCAAACAATGTGGGATAGATTTTAAAATTAAGATAGTAGAATAAGTGAGCCAAATACAGAAAAGAATGGGTACTCGTTTACGAAAAATGAAGTCAGTTCTTGCAAATAAGAAATTTTCAGATGGCAAAACTATAGGCGGCAAAGGTCAACTAACAGAAACCAACGTCAAGAAACTGACTTCATACTACGGGAATGCTATAAGGGACAATTCAATTAGCGTTAATGACGAGGCAATCTGTTTCGGCTGTATGGGCTCATACAGGCAGCTCTGACCAAGAGCTTATACTCTGGGTTTGCCCGAAAGGTGAAAAGACTTGGTGTAAGTATAACATTGCAGAAGCTAACGGTTAACTGAGGGTTTTTAAGCATAAGAACACTTTACCTTTGGCCGTTATTGACACTATTAAACCCGTTTTTAAAGATATATCCCAAGTGGTTCTATTATGGTAATGCCTTGGCGGTCGAACACAGAAAACCAATGAATCCATGAATTCTCTCGTATGGAAGTATAGTTCGAAAGTTATTGGGCCGTGTATAACAGTAACTAAGCTAGCTGCATATTCAGCTTCCTGTATATATAATGGTGAAGAGAAGTCAACATTAGCTAACTTGAAAGTTTTAGACTTAAAATATACAAAAAAATATTTATAACTACTACTTGTATTTCACATAGCAAACGCGTGTCGCTGTGGCTGAAAAAAGAGCCAGCAGTGCTTTGTTAGAGGCTCGGAAAGCCAAAAAACTAAAAAATGCTGTAATAAATGAGTCTCTGTAGGTGAAGGAAGGAATGGCTTATGGTACAGGTGAATTTGATTAGGTAATTAATCTCATTTTATTTACTTTAGGTAAAATTTTAACTTTAACTTGATTTTTCTCAAAATGTAAATTTCTAGTTTGCGCGCATGATTTAAAAAAAAGTATTTATTGTATGAACTTGAAATTTGTTGAAAATGTTCTTTATAACTTACTCTATAACTTATACTTCAATTTGGGAAGATTTTTATTTACAAAAAAAAATTGGAGCATTTTTGTGTGAAAATTTTTCGAAAAAATTAATTTTTTGAATTTTTATTTAAATAAAAAATACTTAAGCCTTATAAAATATACTAAAATGATGTATAACTTCTAGGTAGCTATTGTATGGGTTATTTGAAACCAATTTGAGACACTTTGGATCATAATTTATTTCATAATCATGCGCGCAGCAAATTGCATTTTTTTCTGATTATTAAAAATTTTATGATTTACATTTCCAAATATATATAATAATTATTTGAATGCTGTTTAAGTTTAAGGGTGATGTAAATAACAATAGTGTAAAGTTTCAAATGTAAAAAACCAGAACCTTAAACTTTGCTTGGTTAAAAAGTTATATTGACTCGAAAACTGAGATTTCTCATATGCCTGCAGAATTTTTTAAGGGTACTGAGACCCCTTAAGGATTGTTTCTGATGTGGCTTTTACGTTCGAAAAGGGGGGGGGGGGAGGAGGAGGATTTTGATTTTTTTTCCCTTTTTTTTTTTCTTCTTCTTTTTTTTTTTTTTTTTTCCCGTTAAGAGTGAATATGAGTTAAGGCATTAGTGGTACTAACGGATAGTAAGTCCCCACGAGGAAAGGAAGAAATGTATATTTCGAAATATAATTCACAGAAAAAACAACACGTTTCTAAATGCTTTCAAACTCTTAATATAACTTTCAAGTTATAGTGACTTAAATATTTGTGGCCCGTTGTTCTTTTAGTATTTTGGTTGAACTATGTATGCTAATCACTTACTGGATATTAGGTTAATTTTTATTAGGTATACATATACATTAGGAATTTCAAAATTTGACTCAAGTCTGCATTTATGTTTTTTTGTTTTAAAATATTCCGGAATTCATTACCTTTAAAATAATACCATTTTCTTTCTGAGACTCAATTTACTTTTTAAGTTACATTGGGTTTTGTGAACCTATTTTGTATCACGTTCATTAGTGTAGTTAACTTTAAACGCGTTTTCTGAAGAATGACATTTTGGTGTTATATGACTTTACACCAACGGTCATAACTTCATAATGAATTGTCCGATTTACAAAATTCTAATTTTGTTCTGAAGACACAAGTTGTGAATGTGATTTCAATGGAAAATCTAACATATACTGTTATAAACACATTTTTTATGAATATTTTAATCTTAATTTTTTGTTAAAAACAATGTATTTTTTTAAAACTTTTTATTTAAAAATTTATAATTAAAGAAATATTGCAGCCAAATTCAAAATTCTCGAACATGCGTCAATATAATATATTTTATTTTCAATAAAAATCATACCTCTAAGTTAATTACAAGTTTATTTATGTATGTTCTAATAATGTACTAATTAGTCACTTTAATTGCAATTAGCTGATTAAAAAAATTGACGGAAAAATAAAGTTTATACATATAAATGCATCATTTTTAATACTGATATACTGCCAAAAAGCTTGAAAATATTAACTAAAAATTAAAGAAAATCATCTCAATTGTATATGTATACCTTAAAGTGAAACCGAAAAAGATTTAACAATCACCTTATATATATCTACACAAGCAACTGATAGGATTTAGTTTAACTCATTCATAATAAATTTTGGAAATTTTTCAGCTTTGCTCCGACAGACCAGTATATTCTTTATCTACTAGTTTTTCTCTATGTTCTATAAAACATCCAGAATGATGTTCGATGGAATGCCTAAACTTCCAATTGTTTCACAGTCTATATGGTATTAATATTATTACGAATTTTTGTATATTTGTAAATATTTCGTAGTGTTAATTTTGTAAATAGTAATTTATGTACGTTTCGCATAAGGCAGTACAATAGTTCGTCGTTAAATTGGCTTCCCTGCAGTGAGCAACTCAATACTTGATAACGGGTTTTACAGAGGTAACTCTGGGAAGCGAGTTTCAAGGAGCAGGGTATTTAACATTATGGTAATGGGAATCTCGCCAAATTGGCGAGATAGAGCCAAGTTGGCGATG
This sequence comes from Linyphia triangularis, assembly GCA_963978545.1. NCBI lineage: Eukaryota > Metazoa > Arthropoda > Arachnida > Araneae > Linyphiidae > Linyphia > Linyphia triangularis. The sequence goes on along the minus strand of OZ021723.1, from coordinate 94,760,860 downwards.
GTTTTGGCGACTAATTTTTGTCGCCAAATTTGGCGAGAAATCACCAAATGTCGCTAAACTTGGCGACCATTTGGCGACATTTTCGGTCCCCAGGTACATGTATAGGACTTTTCGACTACGATCTGGAAAGTTCTCCAAATATCGACCTCTAGAGGTTTCAAGAAGGTTCACGTATGTTCGCCTCTCCTATATATAAACCCGGCCATGAGATGGGTTAGTCAGTTCTTGGATTTTGAGTCACTGAATTAGTTGACTGGAGATACTGAGCGAACTGTATTGCATTGTCTTTTGCGGCGATTTAGCAGTTGTTGTCAAGTTTTTACACTGCTGTTTTGTGCTCTATTGAAGTGAAAAGAGCTGTATTGTGTCTACTAGAACGAGAAGTACTGGAGCTGTAAGAGAACTGTGAAGAGTTAGTTATTTTGGAATAAATTTCTGCAAGTTTTGATCTGCTTTGGCTTCAAATCTTTCGAACCCGTCCAACGCAACAATATCATTTATTTTCTATTATCTTGCCTTTCTTTTTCTACAACTTCGTGTAATTTTTTCGAAAAATCTACACAAGTTCGTTCAATCAGTGTACTGCATAGTGCAATCGCAGCATTATCACCAGCATTTTAAACTTTTTTTTTCCACGATTAAGGTTCCTATCTTTTCGTCTCAAGGATCACATATCCTCTTACAACACCTGGCGTGTTTTTTATGCCACTCACCTCGACGAAATCCGGTTTAAACCTGGATCGGCTTTAATGGCGGCCATATTTCTTTCCGGAGCCGTTATCCCGTAAGTTGTGGAACGAATAAAAGCCGGAAAATAAAGCTTCAAAGAATTGTTCGTGTTATTCAAGTTGGATAAGCGGCCAGGAGGCACTTAGTTTTTGATAATATACAGGCATGAGGGCGGTGATTAGAAAGTGATGGTATTTGGACGATAAATTGTTAGATGATGAAAGGGTAATACCTATCGTTTAGAATTTGTAATTTATGATTAGAACGATACATTCATGATAGGGAACTGGAAATTATTTTGCTGTTTTCTGAAAGTATGAGTATTTTCTGTTTGGTTAGACAGCAGAATAGCTCTGTGGAGAAAATAATATCTTGAATAAAAAGACATGGATATTTATTGTGTACGTGTATACATTTACGCACCTTATCAATATTGAAAGCATAGGAAAGTAAAGATATATGGTCGATTATTTTCTTTATTGGATTTTAAAGTATGAAAAGGGTATGAAATTTAATGTAGGAATATCAAATGAATAATATAAATAATCACCGTCTTTGTTAGTTTTTAAACTTTAATTATTAAACTTATCTTTATAGGTTCTTGCAAGTAATCAGTATTGATCACATAATGATTTAAGTAATTTTACTTGTACGGTTATTTGTTTTGTTTCCTAGTAATATTTTAAGCAAGAAAGATAAATATTCTAATTGTGAAAAGAAAAATTCTGATTTTCGACAATTATTTCTTTTAAATGGAAAACAAGAAACATCTTATATTTTTATTACTAATTTAAAAACTCAAAATTTAATTTAAAGTCGAACGTAAAGTAAATATAGCTAAGTAGATAATTTAAGAAGTTTAAAATGGTGATTAAAAGTGCAAATAAGAAGAAAAAAAAAAATCCCACAAATGTTTCGTTTTATCAGTAATTTCTTATTAACTTTCTTATTTCTAATAATTTCTATGTATCGCATAAATACTGATATTGAATAAAAGGGACAAGATTTACTTTCAAGCTTAGTTATAATAAAAAATAAATTATCTTCAGATTAAATATTATTACATATTTTAGGTATAAAATATAGCTTGTTTATAATTATTAGATCAGCAGAAACGTAATCGAAAATATTATTAGTTTTTAAGAATATTTAAATTAAGTCAAATGTCTTTGGGAATAATAAATACTCAACATTAATATTCTCAAAAGAGTTTTCAGAATTATTGATGTCTTTATAAGAGTTATTATTCTCATAAAGAAGCATCTTTCTACTTGAATAATGAATTAATTTCCATTAAATATAAAACCGTTGTTCTTTATCAAAAGAGAATGCGCAAAGCTCCGCAGTAATAGGGAACTGTTATTATTTCATTAGTTGATTAAATCATCATAATTGCATATTATCTTAAGTTAATTAAATATCACTAAAAATGTAGAAAGTGTAACTCTTTCACATTTTCATTCTTCTTCTCGTTTATTAAAACGTGTAGTAGCTGCATTTGCGATGAAATTCTTAGATGCTAAAAGTAGTTTTCTTAGAAGTACCATTTTTTGCAAAGGAAGGTTGTATAAACGATGTTTGCTTGAATGTATATTGACGAATTTGTGTTTCTTCTGGTTGATTACATTAGTTTTAAAAATTGGAAGCAGCTATCCGAGAGATTTCTTAGCACTGAAAAACATATACAACATGATCAACTATTTTATTTCAGTAGTTTATTACGTTGTATTTAATTGAATAAATAGTTGAATGAGTTAAGTGAGTTAAGTAGTTGGTTATTTTGCATTAAGTAGTTGATTATGTTGTATTATCATGACTGCGATTGGCCTTTCGGGAGTTCTTTCAAGAGAAACCCGATAATGAACACGTGAATATTTGTCACAATCACCGTAGTGTGACAAAATCAACGCAGTATGCAACTATATTTTAAAAACCATAGACATTGCTCAGTATGCAGCGATATAGTGCCTTTCTTAGTACTTTTTGAAGTGCAGGAAATTTTAATTTTTAAAGTACTATTGATACTTTCATGTGTAAAAATATTATTAAATATGATAAGTCAAAAACGCATCGTGAACAAATTGCCTACCTTACAATTTCAAATTCAAGGTCTGGGAAACGCTGCTCCTATGTTAGAAATCATACAATACCACTCTCGCAAATAAGGCAAGCATTCTTGCAGAGTTGGTTGGTGGTGATTGTGGTTTGCAAGCCCAACGACCTATTTTTATGCACAATGGCGGCTAAATCAGACCGGAACATACAGCTTAACGTGGATTCCGAACCACAACGAACATTCGTACCTAACCCGGTATCGAACCCGGCATATTTGGCATGCGAGGCCAGAGCGCTAACCCCGCAGCCATCAGATGTGCCATTCTTCCTGAGAACCAAGAGTTAAGTTATGAGGCATACATGCATTAACTGTTTGTTACAAACATTAGTTGTTACAAACATTAGTTGTTACCAACATTAACTGTTACAAACATTAGTTGATACAAACATTAGTTGTTACAAACATTAACTTTTTGTTACCAACATTAACTTTTTGTTACCAACATTTACTGTTTGTTACAAACACTAAATGTTTGTTGCAAACATTAACTTTTTGTTACAAACATTAGCTGTTTGTATTCAAAGTAGAATTATCATACTTAATGTGTGATACTACTTTATCAACTAAATCTTTCTAATGCTTGTCTGCTCTCTTGTCTAAAAAGGAACAACTTTGATAATACAGGGTCTTGTAGAAAGGTATTCCTAACTTTGAAAAGACAAAAAATGCTAAACAATGAGAGAAAGAAAGAAGACAAGTAGTGAGTTGTATAGACAGGTACGGAATTTTAAGCACACAGATTTGCAAAATTAGTCGTAATATTGAAATGTGGCAGCAAATTGCTGTAAAATTTGAATAAAGAGGAATGAGTTTATCGTTTCCCTCCTCATGAAAAATGTCCCCTTGATTTGTTTACTTGATAGTAGTGGAGCACATATGTTCACTTTCGCAGAATGCGATGGTTTTGCAAGACACACAGGCGGGTTTTCGAAACATTTTATTCTCCAGTTAAGTTCATTAGCACATCCGTCCAAATAAAAACGTGCCTCGTTGGTAAAACATGCAGTCATTATTAAATGAACTTCCATTAATTAATTTTGCAAATCCGTATATAAACCCCGTGTATACTCGTCTATTGTACCCAGTACAATAGTTTTGATGTTTCTGCAATAGATTTTTATATCTTTCTCGATTTCAATACCGAAGCTATTACATAACTTCCATGTTAGAAATCATACAACAAGCAACATTGCTAACAATGCAAGTATTCTTCTTACAAGCTACGAGTTAATCAAATCCAGTTTGCATGTTGCAAAGTAGAACAATCAGATTGAATATGTGATGCTACTTTACCAATTAAATTATCCTACAGGCTTGTTTCTTATCTTGTCGAACTAAAAACAGCTTAGATCATATTAAGCAAGAATTTAAGTCTGTCCTCAACAATTCAGAACCAATCCTCCACAAAATGGTCCTCCGCTAACGAGCCCAGTTACGCCTCTCCCTAACACCATTTCTTCGGGCCCACCTACAACGAACCCATAAAAGTAAATGGAATCTCTCCGGAATCACTTTAAAAGAGTCACCGATACCAAAAGAAGAAAGAACACAAGATAAAAGTTAGTTTCCGTTTAAAGGAAATAACGTTAGGCGTGTGTCTCGGATCTCGTTTCCTTCTGCGAGAAGCGTAAAGTCAATTGACGTGGGGCTGTCCCATTTTATTTTCCCGAGCTGCAGAAAATAAACCTCTTCGTGTGAGAAAAGGGATACGTTGCCATGGCATTCTCAGTTTACCTTCACCTCAGGCGTACAATTAAGGGCGACAGGTTGAGAGACTTACTTTCTTGAAAAGTATGGACGGCTTCACACTCAAGTGTTCGCGCCGAGAGAACTTTTTTTTTTATTATTATTATTATTTTGGAGTTGATTTGCACATTAAAGTGGGATTTTTCTTCATCGTTAATTCCTCCACACTTATGATCTTTTTCAAAAAATTGATGCGATACTTACCTATTATGCTTGTTGAAGTGGAGATTTTTTGCCCGTGAGTATTTTTACACTAAACGTAATGACTATTAGCTTCTTAGTTATTACGTAGAATTATTTTTGTGAGTATTTAAACTGGATATAGTGAATCATATTCAATAGGTGTTTTATTATATTAATAAATGTGTTTGGAATAAGTAATTATTAACTCGTTCTAAGATCAATTAAGTTAACTAATTAAGATAATCAGTTCAGTAAGCACTTAAAATATTGTATAATTCGATACGATTTAGTACTTGTTATTAGCTGGTACTCACTAATACCAGATGGTAAACATGTAACATGGTAATGTTTCAAAATGATAGCCCTATATTGAAACGTATATAGCTATTCAAGTAACAATATAATAGACAGATTATTAATGAAGTTCAAATTTGTTTCTTCATCCCTTAATGGTATTCTATAAGTACCATAAATAGAATAGAATAGGTGTTCCTCTTCTTCCCATACATACTAAAGCATTAAAGTAGTCACTTATAACGGCGAATTCGCAGTACACATTTTCAGTTCTTGGATAACTTTTGGCAAAAAAGTCTCAAACACAAGAACTTTAACTTATCCTCATCAAAAGTAAAAACTTGGAGTTATTTTAGTAGGTATAACTGACGAATTGCAGAACACGGTGTCGTAAGATCCCGGGTGATTGCTTCAATTGTATGGAAAATGTAGATTAAAAAATATGCTAACTTCCTTACGCAAAAATATAGCTACTAACAAAATATTGATCTTCCTTCTACAAATTAGTCAACAGATATTTTTATCATTGTTCGTTAAACAGATGAATTGCAATTGGAACAATGAATTTAATTTACCCAGTCGGTAAATGCTCATTGACTAATTTGATTTATTGATTATTTTAGTTGGTATAACTGACGAAATGCAGAACATGATGTCGTAAGGTCCCGGGTGATTGCTTCAATTGTATGGAAAATGTAGATTAAAAAATATGCTAACTTCTTTACTCAAAAATATAGCTGCTTACAAAATTGTGATCCTTCTTCCATAAATTAGCCAACAGATATTTTTATCATTGTTCTTTAAACAGAATATTTGCAATTGGAACAATGAATTTAATTTACCCAGTCGGTAAATGCTCATTGACTAAGTTGATTTATTGATTATTTTAGTTGGTATAACTGACGAAATGCAGAACATGATGTCGTAAGGTCCCTAGTGATTGCTCCAACTGTATGGACAATTTAGATAAAAAAATATGGTAACTTCTTTACTCAAAAATATAGCTGCTAACAAAATTGTGATCCTTCTTCCATAAATTAGCCAACAGATATTTTTATCATTGTTCTTTAAACAGAATATTTGCAATTGGAACAATGAATTTAATTTACCCAGTCGGTAAATGCTCATTGACTAAGTTGATTTATTGATTATTTTAGTTGGTATAACTGACGAAATGCAGAACATGATGTCGTAAGGTCCCTAGTGATTGCTCCAACTGTATGGACAATTTAGATAAAAAAATATGGTAACTTCTTTACTCAAAAATATAGCTGCTAACAAAATTGTGATCCTTCTTCCATAAATTAGCCAACAGATATTTTTATCATTGTTCTTTAAACAGAATATTTGCAATTGGAACAATGAATTTAATTTACCCAGTCGATAAGTGCTTATTGAATAAGTTGATGTAAGATTTTATCGTATATTTGAAAGTACTATCCATAGATACTTCTAAGTAATGCTATGACATGGATTATCATGAATATGATACAATTTCAATTTAATTTGTTGGATATTTTAGGCTACTGCTGAAAAATTCAGAACTGTTGTATGCAAAGTGATATTTCATTGGGAGTTTTTAAATCACAAATTTCAAAAATAAGGTAACTACAATACCATCTTTCAACCAGACATACGGAACTTAATTACTTATTTTAAGATCAAAATAACATTCCGAATTTTGAAAAATTTTAGCTAAAAATTAACGATTTGAGGTAAAATCCTAGTTTACGTTACACGCTTGGTGCGATTTTAAAAAATGTCACCAAAGCCGAAATGACGCGTGGACGCTTGTCGCCAAACTGCTGCCAACGCCGAAGTAAAACTTTTATGATTGTCACCAAGAATTGACGTAGGCAAAAAAATAGGAAATAATAACCTGAAAATTGCAAATATATAAACATACCATTGCCAATGTTTCCAAATCCACCGTGTAATGTATACTAAGATTAAGCCCGATTTGCATGGTTAAAATTGTATCTTCCAAAGCTGAATAACATTCCAAAAGTATAGAATAGTGTTCCTTAGTTAAATGTAATTATTGATTTGGTAAGATGTTTATCGATATAATGTGTGCACAGATGCTCTCAATTTCCAAGCTTTTAGAAAATTAATAAAGTATTTGAAAATTCACTTCAATTCAAATACATATTGAATATTTGAAAATATACTACATATAAGAACATATAATAAATATTCGAAAATATATTAAATATCATAAAATATTTATAAGAAAATATACTAAATATTTGATTATGTATTAAATATAATAAATATTTGATTATATATTAAATATAATAAAATATATTAAATATAATAAAATATATTAAATATAATAAATATATTTATTATAAGAAAATATATAATAATAACCTGAAAATATAATAAATATTAAAAAAATAAAAAATAAATCCATAAAAATATATTAAATAAATAAAAATATATGTATGAAAATATATTAAATAATTAAAAAATATATTAAATAATTAAAAAATATATTAAGTAATTAAAAAATATATATTGAAAAATGAAACAAATATATTAAATAATCAAAAAGTATATTAAATAATTAAAAAGTATATTAAATAATTAAAAAGTATATTAAATAATTAAAAGGATATTAAATATTTGAAAATATAATAAATATTCACAAATACACAAAATATTCAAAAATATCTTAAATACTCGAACATTTATTAAATATTCGAAATTTTAAATAACCGAAGTTATATTAAATACTCGATAACATATTTGAAAATATATTACACTTTTAAAAACACTCAAAAACCTTTTTTAAACCTACATTCAAATACTTACATTTCAAAACATTCCTTGTCTAATTCGATTTAAGTGTTTTGAATTCTACACTAAGCAGGATTTTATAAGTTCAGTAGAGAAAACCTCCTCAATAAATTTGGCAGGTTTCTCCGTCCTCAACCTCAAATGTAGAATCTTTTTTAAAAAAAGGGCAATGGGACCTTATTCACGCTATCCTTGCTCCCAAATCCGTAACGCAAATCTACCTTTTTCCTCGAGTAAGTTCTTTGGAGCAGAACTGCACTAGGGGGAACCTCGGAATTTGAAAAGGAGCAATTCAACAAACCACTCTGAGATACTTTAAAGCGATCCGAAGGATCGCATAATAAAAAAAAATAACTTCTTCGGTATCCAAATACTTCGAGGAGAAAATATCCCTTACGCATATACCTATCAAGTTGGAGAGTTCCTGTTAACATTTCCATTTAAAGATTTCTTTCTTCTTTTTGGGAGTTGGATTTTATTTCAGGGAATAAGAAATTGGGCGAGCGTCGTTTCGAAGAATCTGGCAATAGCTTTTATTGAGTCGCATTTCGAATAGATTCATTCAACGTATATTTGCAATAATTTAGCTCCACAGGATTTTGTGGAGATTCGGTGGGTTTCGGAAATTGTCTTTGTAGAAAAAAAGTTGTGTGTAATATATTTTCGGAGTTTTCATTAGTGTGTAGGGCTGTAATAATTCAAGTGTATATATTTATAAGTAGAAGAAGACAATGGGGAATTGTTATAAAATCATAGCAAAAATATCCAACTAAAACCTTGCTTTAAATCTTTTATATGGATTATCAACTTTTATGCGCAATTGCAACTTATATAAGCAATTTTGAGCTGAGATAGAGTTTTCATAATACTTGAATATTTCAAACAAAACCATCGATTCCGTGTTATTAACTAACTTTAATTTTTTCCCCAATTCTTAATTGTTGCATTGTCATGGACAACGAATCTATATGTCAGATATTTTAACTCCATAGGATGTCGGTAAGTAGGTTAATTATTCATATGAATAGGGATAACATACCTTTTAGTCAGGGCCGGATTTAAGAGTATGCCGCCTATAGGATAAATTCTATTTTCAGCTCCCTCTATAGTTCATATTTGTTTAATACAATTGTTTTATACAGCAAATATATAGAATTCATTGTTGTTTTTATCTTTTTTAATAGATTGCACTACAAGAAAGTTATAATACATGATTGCGTGCTGTGAATTTGTATTAAGTTATAGCTTTAGAAAGTAGGTTATGTAGAATTACTAAAACATATTTTTAAGTTACACGTATTCTTAAATTCGTACAGGAAATATTATTAATGTCTGAAATACTTCATTTTAACTATTGAATAAATTGCCAAATTGCCGTCCCCTGAAAATTTGCCACTCTAGGTTGCCGCCTGCTTAGCCTATTCAGAAATAAGGCCCTGCTTTTAGTGACAGCTCCCAAAACTTGATGGAATATATTTTCATCGACATTAAATCTGAATGCTAAATTTCAGCTCGATTGGATGGAGGCAAGTGGGTCAATTTGTCATCCTCAGATTTACAAACAAAGATAGATTTAAAATATAACTGCATTTTTTCAACACGTGCATTAAGAGAATCAATTATCATAAAAAAAAAAAAAAAAAAAAAAAAAAAAAAAATTGGATGGCTTTATTTTTGGTCTAAAGTTTCATGCACAAAGAGTAGATGCTTTTAAGTTTAATTATGAACAACATGTAATAATTATGTGAATACTTTAATTTAAAAATCTACAAGCATACCTTTTTAATGATGTGACCAGAGTAGATGTCTTTGCAATACTGAATGAAACAAATTTTTATGTTTTCCTGTATTTTTTTGATAGCTATATAATGATTCTATGTTCCAAATTCAAAAATTCTAGCTTCGTGGAAACTGTGATAAATGATGATGAGGAGGTGAGTGTAATGGATAGTCTCAAAGCATTTGTTTTACATAATGCATTTGAAATATATAATTTGTTAAATTATAAGTGCCTTAAAATAGCTTTGGATTGAAAATGCCCAGGATTGTAGAACTTGATAAACATTTCAAACTAGGACTATGCAGTTTTCACTGAAATGCTAAAAATAATCTGGTTAATATGGTATGGTAATTGTACAAAAAGTCACCCTATATTTTTTTACCAAATTTAAATAGACTAAACCACAGGTAAAGTGGGTATATTTTCTTTCTCGCTCTCATCCCCCAAGATATATGCCCCTTGGTATGGCTAATTCTGTCCGGAGGTAGATCAGGGATCCACCTAGGAAGAATTTTAGAGGTTCATAATTTAATTTTTTATTGTTATAATAAATTATTTAAGAAAATCAAAAATAGATAATTATTTAGCCACTTCTTCAAACACAGTTATAATGAAGTTTTTGCGAGCAATACAAAAACTAATGGTAAAAGTGTATCTCTGGTATGAAAGCAACCTCTACTTCTGAAAAAAAAAAATTTTCAAAATCGTGTTGCTTTTGAAAAATAATGAAAATAATTAAATCTTGCATATTAACTTTGATTTTGTAGACTTTGTGGCGTCCTAAACTTTGGAAGGCAAATTAACCTACTTGCCGTCAACCAATCGCGTTTCGATAACAATCAAAATTTAGGAACCAAAAAAGTTACTTAATGGCAAGGAATCAAAGATTTCTTTGAAATAATCAAACTCTATAAAAATCTATCCAAGTTTGAAATCGTTTTATAAGTTGGTATAGCACATAAAAATTGGTTATTTATATTAAATTATTTATACGCAAACCTTTGTTTTTATAGGATTTTTTTACTTTAATATAACGTGCTTTAAAAGAATGTCCAAGATGGTTATTTTTATATTATTATTTTTAAAATTTAATAACCAGGTGACGAGCAAAATAATGTAAATGCGATTTATGAAAAAAATATGTTTTTGTTTCTTGTGTGTAAATTCGCATTAATAAATCCCATGTCAGAATTAGTTTGAAAGCCCTTATAAAGTTCACAAGCTAAGTGTGCTTGACCCTAAACATGAATAAAAATATAAAAGTAAATTATTTTAATTAGCAACTCCAAACTTCATCTAAAAACAAAACGCCGAAAGACTGCGTATTCCTTCTTATGGACCCTCGGGTGATTTTAGTATACACTTACGTAAATATTTGTTTGTTTTTTATTTTTAAGAGAATTTCTGAGGGGTTTGTTTTGTTTAATATTAAAAAGGCACCAATTTAATCAAATTTAGAAGTGGTGCTTTTAATTTAATTATAATAGCATTTAAAGTTGTATTTTGATAGATTAATTTTTTGTGGATGCGATTGTTATTTTGTTGAATCTTAAATTTTCTTAGGATAAGTGGTAGACTCCTGGAATATGTATTATATTTTCCAATAAAGAGTTTTGAAGAAATACTAAGCTAATTAGCTTAAATTTCTTTTCAACTGGTCTTACATAATCCTGTAATGGTACTTAATTTATTGTTTTAGAATTATTAAACTTAATTTATTGTTTTGAATGTTATGCATGTAACTTATTTCTTTATGTGCACTTAATAAAATATTAAAACAATTTTTGAGCCCGTATATGTGCATGTATTGGATAGCAGAAAACTATTACATGGTAAACAAATTTTGTATCATCATCTGTATTCTAATAACGATAATTGTTAATTTTTACCATACTAAACTTTCCATCTACAAAGTCAAAGTGTCCCTCCTTCCTTTGTGTTTTTCTGATGAATTGGGCTCTCGAATACTTATTATCCAAACAAATTAATTACGTTCTATACTGAGAAAACTATTTTATTCTGCACACTTTCCCAGTGTTTCATTAGATCCCTACTATCTAATTCTCTGGCAATTTCTTTTGATATTTAATTCACGTAATGTTCATCAAAACATGATAATTGATGTTTTGTAATTTTCAGCAATTTTTGCAGTTTGAGGAGCCTTGAAGTTAAGGGTGCAGAAACAAATCTTATTTTCATAGGAATGATGGCAATGAATTGCAAAAATAAATCTTATTATTATTAACAAAGAATCATATAATTTTGGACTAGAAATGGAAAACGACCTAAGTTCAAAAAAGAAAAAAACTCAGGATTGCCGAAAAATTATCGCATCTCTGGTACTTTAATCAATGATTATAATACATACTTCAGATTGAATTTGAACTATTATTACTAGAGATCACACTTTTGACATTCTCCACTTTGTTTAGCTTGATCTTTAAGACATTTTTTCGTAAAAAAATATTTTTTCTCTCTCTCCTCTCTCTCTCTCTCTCTCTTTTTTTTTTTTTTTTTTTTTTTTTTTTTGTATTTTGGTCGTTTTTCATTTTTAGTCCTCAATTCTAGAAACAGCAGCAGCAAAAGGCATTTAAGTTCAAACCAGAGTTTTCAAGTAGCCCTACTCAGCCGCAGCAAAAGCACAATAATCCTGTCTTTCGAAAACACTCAGAGATGCATTCACAGCAGCTCAATACCAAAACATCATAAGATGGAACTGGTCTAGACTAGTCCTAATTAATTCTAATGCATTATTTTGATAGGTTGGGGAAATTCTCAAAGTTTCTTGAAACATTCAGATATATCTAATGATTTCCAATAACTTAAAACGTATATTTCCAATACAATTTAGAATCACATTAATGACAAGCTATAATTATGAATAATTGCTGAACTACAATAAAATTAGAATTTATCAAAAATTTTACATAATGGTCAATTATTTACAAATTATCGATCGTAACAGAACTCTATTTTCCGGCAAAGCATTCAATACTAGATGATGAGTGAAATCCATCCGTTCAAATTCATTTTTAAACACTTTTTTTAAAACATTTTGTGAATGCTACAGTTTCATTTACAACTGTTTGAGGACTCCAAGCTTCACAGCCATACAACAAAGGATATCCGAGAAATCCTGTTGTTTGCTCATATTTCTGCCGTTAGTCATTAATACTGATCTTTTTATTATCAGCATCATCTTTTAATGATAAAAGTATATATATATATATATATATATATATATATATATATATATATATATATATATATATATATATATATATATATATATATATATATATATATATATATATATATATATATATATATATATATATATATATATATATATATATATATATATATATATATATATATATATATATATATATATATATATATATATATATATATATCTTTTTTAATTTGCTAAAATTTGTTAATTATACATAATTAATAGTGCACTCAATGTATATTGTTAATTGACAAAATTACAATTGTTAACAGCAATATTGGGGCGTTACCTTTGCCTGTTAAATTAAACTCTTGTGGTACCTCAGACAGTCTATTGAAAGAATTCCTTATTATATGTGGACATAACAAGTTTTGTTTTCATAGAAAGGTAGATATATACCTTCATAGTTAATTCACTTTTCATAGTATTTTAATTTGTAATATTTGCGTAGTTGGTCCTCGCAATTCTCTTCTATGTTCTCGAAAATACTTTATCCATTGCAATTCAATCAATCGTTTAGGAATTAGAGGATAAAACACATTTATACATTGAACTATTACCAAGAAAATTGAAAGTATGTATTAAAAAAGTGTTTTGAATGTAGAGAAGTTTCAAATTGCTTCTTTGTGAATAGAATAATATAATATATTTTAAAATTGGTTTTAAATCCATACAACTACTAGCAAAAAGATTACAATAAGACGGATCTGTTATTTTATTTTTATGTAACTGTGGACTGCTAAATATAGAGATGACTGTAAATAGGATATTTTTTTACACTGATATTACTTGTGAGGCTGTTAATTTCTATTTAAGTGTTTAGGGTTATTAAACTTATTATAAAATGCTACAATTAAAGCTCTGAAATTCAAGAAAATAAACAAAAGTTTGTGCTATGTTAATTACACTAGAAATAAATGGGTAGATTTTTAACAACAAAAAAAATATTAAAATTACAAAGAGGCTTGATTGATATTTTTTTAATCCAATAATTTAATAACGGTTCATGTAATTAAAAAATGTATTGTAATGTAATTAAAAATGTATTAAAAAATGTAAAAAATACCTTAAATGTTTATTACAAATTTTTGTAACTTTGTATTCAAGAAAAAGGGATTAATCTATACAAACATGTAATCAGTGTTTTTGTAAATATTCCGATATAACAGTTGCCCAAATGTTACGCTAATTAATCTGAAAAATGCATTATTCTTAAAATATATCCTTACTTTTGATACGTAAGACCCGTTTTTCTGATTGAAATTTTAATCCTTTTGTTAAATTAAAGAAAATATCTTAGTTTCTTGGTAGGAAATAAGCAAGTTATGTAATTCAAATAATTACTTAAGGGGTCTTTTCGGAATATAAGTTACGCTGCGTGTGATATTAAAGACACTAAATATGCTATTCAGATTAAAACAGATTTTAAATATTTCATTCTTACGGATTCTAATACGGATCTATCTGAAATAGTTTTAGCATTTGCCTAAGTTGCAGCTTTCTGGTGCGATTAAATATATATTCTGTTGTCTAATGTTATTGTTAATTTGATTCAAGTAACCTAAGTTATTCTTTCCCTTAGCATTAAGTTGGCTTGCGCTAATTTTTATAATAAATAATAAAAAGTAATATTGTGTTTATCCAAATTCATTTAATGTTTTGTTTTAAATTTAATTATGAATATTCAATTATTGTTAATTTAAGTGTTAGTCTGAATTATAAGTTTTGGAACCTTATCGAACAACATCCCTAATTTTTCATTGAATGTAGAGAAATGCTTGTAGTTAAAGAAAAAGAATCAAGCCCCTATTGCCCTTATTTTTATTTTAGGATCTTCATAGCTTTATTCTGATCAAATACCCATATTATAGCAGAGCCAAACTTAATAGCTTTTTACTACTTCCATCCTACAAATATAATATTTGATTTAAGGAGACTTGGTACATCTTGTTTTCATAAAAAATAATAAAAATAAAAAAAATTATATTTTTTGCGTGTTTATAATCTTTGAAAGCTTCTCCTTATTCTGGTAAGTTTTTGAGCTGATCCGATGACTGCAATTGCAAAAAAAAAACTAGATTTTTATGGAGAAGTTAGTAATGTTGCAAAATCTCCTTTGATGTTGCGAACGCATTTTTCTCAGTTCGTGATTTTTGAAATTCCCACCTTACTCAAAATGCTAAAATTTCGGCAAATATGAATGAAATGACTTGAAATTTTTTTCTGTATCATTCTTAAAATCTATATGACAAAAATAGGCATGTATTTTTGAATAAAATAAAATCTTTTTTTATACAAATTTAAATGTTGAAAAACACCCGTTTTTTTGCCCTTTTTTTACACATAGGTAGAGTAATTATCGTTTTTCTCGAAAACTATTTTACTTAAATCCGATGCCTAAAAAGTTAGAGTATATTACTTGGAACATTTAAAAAAAAATCAGGAATAAATATTGATAAATGAGAAAGAAGATAGATTTTAAATAGGATGATTTTTTTTTTATTTTTTTTTTATTTTTTTTTTTTTTTTATTTTAAAGTTTAGAGTACTATGTGAATTTTTTTTTAAATAACATTTAGTTTTTACTTAGTAATACTTACAAATATGTAAAAATTATATTTTTAAAGGCTTAAATAAAAAAAAAAATTGTGTAAAGGGTATCAAGTCCCCTTAAAGAAACTATGAATGATCTGAATATAAAAAGAAGTATTACACATTACAGATTTAATACACAATTTCATCCCATATCTAAACATAAAACAAAACCTTTATTCACTAACCACACTTTGAAAGTCCTCAAAGTAAAAAAAAACTTTATCACATTTACTACATCAAATCTGTCAACGGAACCGAACTAAACTCTACCAAGATTCCCCCCTTAGACCAAAAGAACCTATTGATCAAAGTTATTCATTCCGATGTGGCAGAGAAAAGACCCTACGACCCACCATTCAATAAATTTTACATGAACAAAACACACAACATAGTCTCCCCGGAGAAATATCCTGGCTTGAAACATGAACCACGTTTACTTGCGTCAGGAATAGAAAAACGGATGAGACCTTACACGCTCACTCCATCAGAAACATTCGATACTTTTTTTGAAGCCTTATAACTCGGTAAAATAGTAGATGAGATTATTCTGCCAACAGCTTGCCGTTTTTTTTTTTTTTTATTTTTTTATTCCGAAGATGATAGAACACAGTGGTAGAAAACTTAGAAGTTTCCTCTTTGTCGAGTTAGTGTAAATATGAGGTTTTAGGTTTAAGGAGAGTTGGTACTAGAGATCGGAAATATCGATGACAATAAATATCGATACTATATCGTTGTATAGAAAAGAAATATCGATATATGATTCTTTTTTTATTTAATTTTAAATTTTGCCACAAACGAAATTTTTCGGGGCAAATTTCTACTTTTCATGAATTCGTGCCAAAATAGTTTTAATAAATAAATTAGATTATCAATCAGAATAAATAAAATACATTTGGATGTCAATGCATTAATTCACATTCATTTTTAAAGAAGGAATTTTGAAAAGTAGTTTACCCCATATTTTACTGATTGAGATGTTTTTAATATTTCAAATTAGATGCAAATTCCAGGCACACGTTGGCAACAGAAACGACACTACGTTAATGACTAATAAATGATAATTTCTTTCCATAATATTATGTTTTCTTTTTGGTTAGGGTGCCATTTAACTGTCTCTCAGCCAAGTCCAAACTTTAGTTTTGAAGTTTTTGAAAAGGGAATAAAGAAAATCGAACAAACACATGAAACTACAAAACGATCATCAAAAAACTTAAAATGTTTTAAAGTATCGATATATCGGTGAATTGTATCGATATTTTTAAAAAAATATCGTCGTATCGATATATCGCCGACCTCTAGTTGGTACCCTCAATACCGGTAATGTTAATTTGGTATATTTCATGTATGTTCTTCTCAGAAAGTATTTGACATAGAAGACTAATTTTTAACAGTGCATTTATTCAATTGTTATTCTATTGAAGTTAGATTTGATTATAATTCATTTACTTTTTATTTGTAATGAAGTCCCTCAAATTTGTTAATTTTTAAAATAGCGACAATATCTTACTTCAGTATATACAGATACATAAAAAGAATACGTGTAAAAAAAATTTTAGGAAGATAGTTTGTGCAGTTTCTGCGTAAAAGGTACATGAATAATGAAAAATGTAGTTTTGAAAAAAACGCATTTTAAAGGAAATTTTACTTACTCTAATAGTTACCCATTTTGTCTTCGAAAAGTTATTAAAGTACTTTTAGTTGAGGGATTATTATAAATGAGGTATCCTTTTAAAGGGGATAATTTAAATTTTGAAAAAATTTAAAAATTGTAGCAATAATAAACTCAAAATCGATTATGTATAATTTGTAGGGTACCGACTTCTCTTCACAGGGGTTTGTAATAAGAATAACTTTAAAATAAAAGTGTTGGTTTAATCGACTAACCACAGTGTAAAATAAATCAGTATCTTTATTATCATAGAGAGAATGTGATTAAAAAAATCTTAATTATTGTAATTTGATTTTCAAATGAATAATTAACCGGCTTATTTGAAGTTACAAATGGATGTAAATTTTCCTTAATGCATTACTTTGCATTAAATATATATTAGCATAGAGTAATGTAAGTATTGGATAGATCAACATTTTTCCAGTTTTCACGTAAAAGAAAGAAAGGGGTTTAGTAAAAATGTATGTGCGTCTGTCTGTCTGTGGTCAACATAACTCCCGAATGGATTGACCTACGATGTTCAAATTTTGTTTACAGCTTAGAGGTGGGCATGGCACTTATTATGAAGGTTTTTGTCAAAATTGCACATGCGCATAAGGTAACTGCCATTGAAAAATTTATGTTTCTAACCAATTGCCAAAAACGGTCCTAATGATTTTGATAAAAATCTCTATGGTTGCTTGTTAAGGTGCTTTAAATATCCCTTACAAATACGATACCTTGTAGAAATAAGATCAAGGCTTAAAAAAAAGGTGAAACACGATTGTCGATAGCACAAGATTTTCTTCTCTTGAGCATCACCCGCCAACGATTGTTCCTATTCTATTGCACTTATAAGAAAAGGTAATGCGATATTTATAGAAAAACATTTCGCCAATTTCGCTGCTTCGGCAATGTTTTTTTCTTTTTCTTTTGTCAATGTATTAATTATCGCCAAACTAGCCCTTTTTTTTTTAAATAATAAAAATATGAAAACGAAAATGGTAAATAACACCAATCCATGCAAAATTTAAACGTAGTGGTCAGTATTAAACGTATTTGAAAGTTGTGTAATGTTCTACACCCCTCGTTATTTTTTGTTTTTTTTTAATTTTAATTTCGTAATGTTTAGATTCAAAAATAATTGACTGAATGTAGCTGAAGGACAAGCCATTGTAAAACTGGTGTTGAGTATTGAAGTATTTTATTCTTTGATCCTCGCGTAAATGTATTTAAAAAAATCACAGAATAGAAAAAAAGTATATGATGGGAAAACATGGTGCACTGAACACTGATCTAGAACTAGAACTTCCGGATCGCTATGACGAATGTCTAATGACGAATGTTTCGGCGCATTATAGCCCTCGTGTTGCTGACGGCGCCAGATAATCTGAATACAACCAAAATCCGGATCGCTATGAGTGTGTAGCGAATTTCATAACTTTCTAATGAGTTGTTAGTAATTTAAATGAGGTTAAAAAATTGACAAATTTATGTTAAAAGAAAAAAATACTTTTTTGGCCATACATTCTGAAATAATATATATATTTTAGTAATTTTTGTTTCAAACGATAGTTTGTTAAATCCCAAACATTAATATTAATCAACTTTTGCACCAAGCAGTGTTCTAATAATTAATTATTAAATAATAAAACAAGTTTTGAAACTTTTTAAAAAGATACATGCTTTTTTTTTTTTTTTTTTTTTTTCGTTACATTTATCATGGTCGAAAACTCCTCCAGAATATTTTTCATTCCACATGACCTTTGGTTCTATACATATTCTAGCAAAAATGTGAAAAAGCTCACTTTAAGGAACTGTGTAATAGATTACGCCTTGAAGCACGCAAACATTCAATTCTACCCCTCTTTAAAGAAATATGCCCTAAAGATCGGCTAAAAAATGTTTGCTCATAAGTGACGTGTTTCTCCACAAAATTAAATGATTGGTTGGTTGTTTTCAGATTATCTGGCACCGTCATCAAGACAAGGGCTATAATGCGCCCAAGCATTCGTCATTTGATGAGCCAACATACATTTACAAACACCCATGCCTTACATGGGACTCGAACCCGCAACCTCACTGTCTAGAAGCTAGCACGCTAACCACTATATCATTTGGAAGCCATAATGAACTGAAATATGATATTCACGGACTACGCGAAGTACTCTAAAAAGAATGGAAACATAATTAACAAGGATTCATATTGAAATGTTCAAAGATAGATTTAAATTTACTTAGTTAACTGCCACCCAAGAAAGAAAATATAGAAAATCGTAAACAAAACATTTTGGTGCAAACCGCAAGATTCAATGATAATTAGAACCGAGTATAACCATCATTTACACTTTCCTGTAAACTTGGCATATTTTGAGAGAACTTTTAGTACTCATAATAAAAAGAGCAATCGATTTTGAGATTTTTACAACGTGTTGTTTTATTGTGTTTTGTTTTTCCATTAACGTATTATTTTAGTTTCTCCTTAAATTAAAAGTATGTCATATTTTGCTTAAAAAAAAACCTTTCAATTATTAACTATATAAGACCTCTATAAAAAAAAAAAGTTTTTATCAAACAAATTATAAGATTGATAATATTTTAACAAAAAAATGATATTTTTTAATGAAACTCGAAGCTCAGTATCTTGAGTAAGACCTGTTTAACCTATAAAAATTCAAACTCATTGGTTAAGAACTTTCAAAGTAAGGGTACATCAAATATAGACAATTTAACATTGCGGATATGTGGGATACTGAATTTCCTTAAAAAGTGTGTGTACCACAAACAGTTTCGTTTGAGTCGCCTTCGGGATGCATATTTTTTAATTTTTTATATACGATATGTACTGAAAGTGCAGTTCTGAATTGGTTTGGAAAACTTTTATTACTGTTTTCCGCTAACTTTCAATTTACAATATACGGCATTTCTTTTTAGCGGAATATAGATAAAACACTAAGAAAATAGAAAACCACTTACGTTGTTTAAATTAGGTGTTGGTACAGCCTGGTCAGCAGTCTATTGGACGAAATGTTGAGTTTTCAAGATTAATAAAAATTTAAATAATTTGATTTCTATAAGTACTTTTTCATATAATTTAAATAAATAACTATGCGATATGAAAATTCACGGTAAAATAGTACTCCTTGTCTAGATTTCGAACAAGAGCTCCAATTTTTTGTAAGTACAGACGTACTCTAGATATTTAGCAAATATGTTAAATATGCAAGATTAAAATTGTAGGTCTTTATGCAAATTTAAAG
Organism: Linyphia triangularis; assembly: GCA_963978545.1. NCBI lineage: Eukaryota > Metazoa > Arthropoda > Arachnida > Araneae > Linyphiidae > Linyphia > Linyphia triangularis. Next base: position 94,740,473 of record OZ021723.1, on the reverse strand, counting down.
GTTGTATGTATATATATATATATATATATATATATATATATATTATTGCGTGGATGGGTTCGAAAGATTTGAAGCCAAAGCAGATCAAAACTTGCAGAAATTTATTCCGATATAACTTAGCAGATTCTCTTACAACTCCAGAACTTCTCGTTCTAGTAGACTCAATACAGCTCTTTTCACACCAATAGAGCACAAAACAGCAGTTAAAAACTTGACAACACAACTGCTAAACTCGCTGCAAAAGACAATGCAATACAGTTCACTTTCGGAACTCTCTGAATGTTCGCTGAAACCCAGTATCTCAATTCAGTAATTCCAGTCAATTAACGGACTCAACTAACTGAGTCAACTCACGGCCGGCCTTATATAGGAGTCAAACCTTCTTGAAACTTCTAGAGGTAGATATTTGGAGAACTTTCCAGATCGTAGTCGAAAAATCCTATACATGTACATTGGGATCGAAAATGTCGCCAAGTTTGGTGACATTTGGCAATTTCTCGCAAAAATTTGGCGATATAAATTAGTCGTCAAAACAGTCGGCAACTTAGCTCTTTCTCTCCAATTTGGCGAGATTGCCATTACCATAATGTTAAATGCCCTGCTCCTTGTAAAACTCACTTCCCAGCTTTATCTCTGTAAAACTCGTTATCAAGCATTAAGACACGCATTGCAGGAAAGCAAACGCTTGCACTGCCGTAAGCGATATGTACAGAAATTTATCTTTTTACATAATTAATGCTACGAAATATTTACAAATATACAGAAATTCGTAACAATATATACTTATAAAGATATTTTCTAATAAATTTGGATGAAATTCCCCTTTAGATTCAGTGAAAATCTGTTTCTTTTAACTAAACCACATGTCCGTTTGGAAATTTATTCTCAAAGAGCTACCGAAGAAAAAGGTCTAAAAATCACTTTTTTTTCCAATTTTTACTTTACCGGAAATCTTTCACCGCTTTTTATTTCGTCAGACATTATAAAACGAAAATGCGTATCATCTCCTTAACTTGATTCCTATTGTATTTTGCTTGATGCCCCTGTTCATCCGTAAGCTTAAGTCAAAAAGCGGAGGTGAAAAATAAACATAATGGCGAAACAACAAGCCGGACTAAATCTCCATCCGGCAGCGCTGAATTCTTTCGGATTTTTTAAGAGAACCATTTGTCATTCTAGAGAAACCTTCTTCCTTAATCTCGTTTTGAGGAAGGGCGAACACAATCTTTTGAAAAGAATTATTCATGAACGCAAATGGAGAATGCATACCTGAATAACAACAGAGTAAAAAGTCGGCTAAGAAAAGAACACTGTGCAAAGGGGTGCTGAGTTTTTGTGTATTCCTTTTTGGCCCCATCTTGAGGATTCTTTTCCCCTTTTGATCGCGTAGAATCGTCTTGGATTTGTGATGAAAGCCCTTCGCAGTGGTGAGCTTGATGAGGATATGATGCTGCTTTCAAATGCTGTTCAAGGGATGCGAGTGTAAGAGTCTGTTGATCGTATCATGATTGGGGGGGGGGGCATTAGTTTATATGGGAGGTTGAGATTTGTTGTTTGTGTAGTGCTGTAGGTATGGGAAGGGATGGTTCTAGTCTAAATGTAGAGCTATTCCATATCATATACTTTATAAGAAAAGAGTAATTTAACACGAGACGTTAAAAAGCCAGAACTTGTCTTGGATTTTTTTTAAATTCCAAATTAAGAAGTATTAATAATAATAAGAAAGGCAGATGCAAGTCTTACAGTTAATATAAATTAATAAGGACAAAAATAACTTTGACATTTTATTCTATGCTATTTGGTTATTTCTTTGAGTATTTATTTATTATTTATTATATTTCATTAGTTTTTAGAATATTTATTTATTTATTACTTATTATATTCCATTATTTATATTTATGTTTAGATATATTTCATTATTTTTTAGAATATTTATGTATCACTTATTATATTTCATTTATATTTATTTTTAATTATATTTGATTAATTCCTGAGTATTTGTTTGTTTTCTTGTTTATTTATTTATTTATTTATTTATTTATTTATTTATTATTCATTTATACCTGGTTTTTTCTTAGAATTTTAGTATTTTTTTTTTTATGAAATCCTATAATGGTTTATTATAGGTATCTAGTGGACTTAGTCTGAGTATATACTAGTTTTTATCATTAGATTAAAAAAAAAACATATTCTTTAGTATAAGTAGATGTTATTCTAAAATAATCGATGTTATACTTTACCCAACATATACCTAAAAAAAAGTTTCACAATCCTTCTGTTAACATCAGTTTATCAAGTGTGAAAGGGTGTTAACAGGCCTTTTTCAACTATTTTTGCTAACATATTTGTATTTTAGTTATCCCTTTCATGCACATACTTTTCCATTTTTGATATGTCTGCAACGGTGGTTTTGGGATACTTTTATGAATGTTCTTGTAGACGAATGATGATTGCTAGCAATAGTTTAACATCAATCTGAAGTATGTACTTAACCATTGCCTTAAGTGCGAAATGCGATCATTTTTTGTCTCTCCTGAAAAGTTCTCTTTTTTGGACTTAGGTCGTGTTCCATTTCTAGTCTTCAATTTACTATAAACGGCATCATAGCTTCATGTTTCTAACTATTATGTAGTTGATAAGATAACTAAAGTATCCGACGTGTAATCACTTTAAACCATTGCAGTCTTTATTTATAGTATATAAGTTGTTATACAAGATCAAGAAACAGTGCCATGTATGCACATTGAACAGCATCGGCAGGACCACATGATTGCAAAAAGTGACTTATAATCATCTTCTTTAAGAATTTTACTGCTCTTATCATAGCAGCTTTAATTCAAAAACAAGCTCAGACTAGAGCTTAAGCCATACGACTCAACAGCAACAAACACACAACATTAAAAAACAAAAAAACATATCAGTAACAAATTCAAACAGCCAGAGATGCTTTGACAGCAGTTTCATTCCAAAACATCAACAGGTGAAACTGGATCGAATTGTACTGGACTACTTAAATCCCCCGCCGGCTATATGAGGTTGATCTTTCCACAAATTTCTCGAAGAATCTAAATACCCTTTATCGTTGCCATAATATTTAATTTGGTATTAAGGTTTTTGTATTTCTGTGATTTCTGTATTGTGCAATACCCGAAGTAGTCCTAAGTCGTTGCCCGTATACTATTTCAAATATTCATAACAGCAAACGTGATAATCGAAACTCAGCAGAACAGCAGAAAACGATACCATCAGTAGATCTTCTCGTTGACTGTTGGTGATTTTCGTATCGCTGCTTCTTCTTCTTTTGCATCCTTTTTCTACTTTCACGACAACTCAGTCTCACACATAACGTTCTCAATGGGACTGGATTGAACTGGACTTAAGTTAAATCCCTTGACATCATTTTATAAGTTGGCGACATGATGATGATTATGATGATGATAACAGGAGAAAATACCAATGGAAACACATGAAACTTTTTAGTTGTATCCTTTCTAGAAGAGTAAACAAGATCAACCACAGATTAAAATCTGTTGCTTCTCAATAATACTTTTTCAAGCGCTTTAGTGTTGATAGGATTTTAAATAATTTGTAGAAGAAAGGTTTTTAAAATACTTTCTTTTGGAGCTAGAAATTTCATTGATTTGTCGATGATTTTTCTTTCCGGTTGATATTTGTTTGACCTCAAACAAGACATGATCAGTCGAATTAATCATCCCGCAAATGCTTGTTTAAGGGTTGAATCTTTTAAGAGTTGTTTGAAGGGATTTAAAATATTGGATCTTTTAAGTATGACTGAGGCTATAAGCATACGGCTTAGAAAACTAATTATCAGACCTCTTCTTAGCGAAGGAAGGGTTTTAGGAGATCTTAGAAGTAGGCTGCTTTTCACAAATTTCTCGAAAAATCTAAATATCCAAACGTTGAACACCCACCAGATGGTTGCGTGGCTGACACTCTGGCATGCCAAATGTGCCGGGTTCGGTATGGATACTCGTTGTGGTTCGGAACCTAAGCTAAGCTGTAAATCCCTGTGTGATAATCCGTTATTGTGAATAAAAGTGGGTCGTTGAGTGTACAAACAAAACAAAGCTTTGAAATTACATTGAAGCTTGTGTCAGACGAAACGGTCGTTTCGCCGCCAACCTTAAAAAAGGCAGAAACGACAGTAAGTATCAATTCTCTGCACAACTTCCAGCGAAAAAGCCGAAATTGACTATTTTCTAGCGCGCTTACGAAATTTCACATATTTATACAAAAAATACCATAGATTCGTCTCGGTGATATCTTTCAAAGAAAAAAAAATTGAGTACCTAGGACAAAAGACAACGAAGAAAAAAAATATTGAAAATTCCAAAACGAAATAAAAAAAACGAGTTCTAGCCCGATTTTGATGTAAAAATTTAGACAAACGTACAGCCCTAACTAATCTATAGATCTTCAAACGGATTGAATTATAGGATGCGGAATGTTTCAACTTAAAATCCTACGCTGGTTTGAACTTCATTAAATAATTCGCCGACCAAACGGTATAGTGGTTAGCGTGCTATCTTCTAGACCGCGAGGTTGCGGGTTCGAGTCCCGTGTTGGCATGGGTGTTTGTAAATGTATGTTGGCTTGTCTAATGATGAATGTTTCGGCGCATTATAGCCCTCGTGTTGCTGACGGCGCCAGATAATCTGAATACAACAACCAACCATTAAATAATTCTTTCTATTTTTAATTAATTTAAAACCACTTTTTTTCATTTCATAATTTGGTGACAGATAAAGACGATCAGCTTGTAATTGAGGTTCAGATATATATGCCAAAAGTTGCCAAACAGGTTTGCTATCATTTGGAAGTTAGTTTTTCCGACATGTTAGGCTTAAGTGAGTTTTAACGTAATGTTAAAGTAGAGGAGAACGAATTGGACTATAATTATATGGCTTATAACATCTTTAAAATTTAAATAATTTAATTTTTGAAGAGACAGAATTAAGAGAAATATTGTTCTTTAAGTTGCATGTGTTATTTGAACTGTATGACCAATTTAGAGAGAGTTAACTTTCAAAAACATTTTAATTTCGGGAAATCTCCATTGAAAAATGAAAACAATCACATTTTGTTGCAAGATACTATGGGCAAAATATAAATGTGGAGGTTATACGAGCTGACGTCACAGTCAACTCATTACAGAGGACTAAATGAACCACGCATTGCGATTGGCTAATGGAATTTGCAAAAATGTCATTCGTTTTTAAAGATGTGTTGATTTTTACTTTCCGTTGTAAAATGAAATTGTAGAATCATATATCATCAAAATTGTAATTTCATAGTGAATTTTAAAATTGTTGTTAAGAAAATATTTTAAATTTTGTCAAATATCAATGGGTTATTATGTGAACCAAAATAATGCTTGGTATAATAAAAATAATTTATACTGCAATATTTATTAGACTGTAAAAAAACTTGTAATATTTATTTGTAACAATTTATTAGTATAAACTTTCAATGGGATGCACGCTCTGGCCTTGTAAGTTAAAGGTGCCGGATTTGATTCCTGTGTTAGGTGTGGATGTTCGTTGTGATTCGGAATCCACGTTAAGCTGTGGGTCCCGGACTGATTAGTCGTTATTATGCACCAAAATAGGTCGTTGTGCTTACAAACTAACCAATTGAGCTGAAACTTGGCAGACAGGATCTTTGTCAATGGCAACGTATTTCTTTAAGTTTTGGGAGTTGAGTTGCCATACACAAGTTTCTAGTACTCGTTCGTGGTAGATTTTGATGGTTACTGCCGTCCGCATTCAACCAATTTGTCAATTTTCAAGTAGATTTTGGCATGCAAGATATCATTGAACTCAACTTGAAGAATTATGAATATTCATGGTACCAGGTGTATCATAGGTGGTACTACTTCTGGTTTATCAATTTTGAAGATAAATATGGCATTTTGGGTGTCGTTAGGCTTGTCTTGAAAAATTATGAATGTTTAAGGTACCAGGTATAGCATAGGTAGTACCACTTTCGGTTTATCAATTTCCAAGCTAAATATGGCATGTTGGACTTTTGTTTTGATGAATTATGAATGTTTAAAGTACCAGGTATATGCTATTGGTACCACTTTCGGTTTATCAATTTTAAAGATAATTATTGCATGTAAGGTATCGTCGAACTCAGTTTGAAGAATTATGAATATCCCTGGTACCAGGTTTACCATAGGGGATAAATAGAAAAACGATGAAACGGACAAATTCAAATAGAGAAGTCGTCAGTGTTTAAAAAAAATTTATGATATCCCCCAAAAAAACACTTTTGAAAAGTAGAAGAACCACCAACCTCAAAAACGCAAAAAACTTTCTTACAATAAAAAAATCATAAACATGATGAAAATTTTGAGCCACAAACACAGTGATATAAAAAAAATGGCCAACCTCTGATTAGAACTCTCGGTTGTGACTCGCTTACGAATGTATGCTTATTTAATTTATTTTTAACATTTAAGTTCCGCTCCCATAAAAATTTACGCTGCTTGAGGTTGGCGCCCGTCTTAATTACTAACCTTTAACCCCCCCCCCCCCCACACATAAAAACTTTCCAAAATGTATGTATCAACCAAACAAAAGCTTACCAGAAACACTTTAGTTTCCTACTTAAAAAATTCTTAATAACGATTCAAATGCAAGCGTTTGAGCACAGTTTCTCTATACTATTTTGAAAATTACACGAGCATGAATATTTACACCACTTTGTATTTCCTACCCATCCAAATGAAATCATAAACTCGAATATTCGTGCAAACATCCATAAATTAGTTCAAACGCAAGCATTGTTAATATTCCTATGACGGGCGCCAACCTCAAACAGCGTAAATTTTTATGGGAGCGGAACTTAAATGTTAAAAATAAATTAAGTAAGCATACATTCGTAAGCGAGTCACAACCGAGAGTTCTAATCAGAGGTTGGCCATTTTTTATATCACTGTATTTGTGGCTGAAAATTTTCATCATGTTTATGATTTTTTTATTGTAAGAAAGTTTTTTGTGTTTTTGAGGTTGGTGGTTCTTCTACTTTTCAAAAGTGTTTTTTTGGGGGGTTTCAGATACTATGGTGGTTATTCGTTATGACGTCACAGCCAATTCCTTTGAGCTGGAATTGATAAAATAGACAATGTGATAGGTTTATAGAAAGTCAAAATTCCAATATGTTTTTAAACGTTTGTTATGATTGGTCACAATTGTTGCCATTCAATGTGACCCCTCCCCCCCTCTCCTAATTACTCTCTGCATAAAGTCAGTTTACAATTAATGTATTAATAAAAATCTATAGCTAAACATGATTGCAACATTTAAATATAAATTTTCATTTTAAGGGATGATGCTTTAGTGCAGATTTGTTTTGATATGTTGGTCGGATCAGGAGTGAGATGTATGTGTGTTTGATATTTATAACTGAGTAAAGTTACCGATATATAAATGAACGATTCTGTTTAGAGCATCTTGTTTTCATTTTAAGGCATTGGTACTGAAGAACGTTTTTATATAAGAAATGTCGTTTCTTTTCCATTAAGAATCTCATTGAAATTAAGTAATATTCAGGTGTCAACGTGCAGGAAGAATCTAATGAATATGTTAATATTTTCGCATCTGAAATGTATTTGTTAGTTGGAAATTGGAAAGGCAATTTTATATATTTTAATATTACTTGAAGATTTCCTAGGTTGATTATTAACTACTAATTGTTGTGTTATTTCAAGGAAAGAAGTTTTTATTCACCAATAGAAAACCCTATAAACAAAATCGATGAAAGTAAAAAAAGAGAGAGAGAGAGAGAGAGAACGATCATTATATATCCAAATAAACTTCCAAGATTAAAAGAGTACTCTAAGGGTACTTACACAGTGGAGTCGGGATGGGTACTTACTCTCATACTCGCATAGTACGAGGTAAAATTAATCAGTAAACCGACCACTCTCCAATGTGTGAGTCCCCATACAGAAGCATGATTTGAATTTACCTCGCACTATGCGAGTATGTGAGTAAGCACTCATCCCGTCGGGAGCCACTGTGTAAGTACCGTTAGAGTATGAAAAATTTATCATACCGATACTCGCATTTTGTCGTGTTATCTAAAATAATAATTTAATAGCAAGCATCGGAATTATAAATAACCACCACTACGGTTTTTTCTCATTAAGAAGCTTAACTACGTTGCCGACTTTTTTTATTCACGAATATTTAACCTAATATATAAAAGAAATTTTTTGAAATTTAAGATTAATTGAATATAACACATTTTAACTAATGGAATGATTTCAAATAACTTATAGTATATTTTAAATTAGTATAAAGTACTTTTTAAATATGTATAAAGTACTTTTTAAATATGTATAAAGTAATTTTTAAATATGTATAAAGTACTTTATAAATATGTATAAAGTACTTTTTAAATATGTATAAAGTACTTTTTAAATATGTATAAAGTACTTTTTAAATATGTATAAAGTACTTTTTAAATATGTATAAAGTACTTTTTAAATATGTATAAAGTACTTTTTAAATATGTATAAAGTACTTTTTAAATATGTATAGAGTACTTTTTAAATATGTATAAAGTACTTTATAAATATGTATAAAGTACTTTTTAAATATGTATAAAGTACTTTTTAAATATGTATAAAGTACTTTTTAAATATGTATAAAGTACTTTTTAAATATGTATAAAGTACTTTATAAATATGTATAAAGTACTTTATAAATAAAATTTTAGTACTTTTAAAGTAACAATTTTTAAATTATCCTCTGTTAATTTTAGCTTAAAAGTAATAATAATAATAGTAATCAACTTCAGACGTCTGGATAATAAATGCTTTCAATCGAGTAAGAATGATTAGTTATCTAATATTTTCCATTTTGAAGAAAATTAAAATAGCACTCACCGAGCTTCTAATTAAATCTAAAGATCTAAAAACTTCAAATTTGTTGAGTATTTTTTTAAAGAATAAATTGTTTATACGACTTAAATGTTCTTTTCAAAACCTTTCAAAGTTTAAAAAGTTCAATTTAAGGTAAAATACGCCTTAATTACTTATATTGAGTCAATTTAAAACCTTTATTTAGAACGCATTCCTATCTATTTTCAATTTGGTGACTCTAATTATAAAACGGCCGAAAGTTTTCTTCTGGGAATTTTTGGCGTTTTAATCACAAATGAATTTTTTCTTCAATTCCTATTTTCACTTGCACGATTGTTTAAATGAGTTTTCTTGTTTAATATCCAGTTCTTAATTATTCTTTGGTTCCCTTAGAGAAACTTTAATTGCTTGTAATGAATGGTAATTGATGGCAGAAAATTTCACTAATTTAGATAATCCCCGGTGCCTAAAACTCTCTTAAAGAAAACTAAGTTGATTATAACACTCGAAATCGACTTTTGCGTGTTTGTCTGCATAATTTGGTTTTAGAGATCTACAGATATATTCAAAAGATTATATTACAAATCGTATTATCAGAACAATAAATTACTCTTAATGAAATAATCAAACATTTAGGAAAATCTATGATTTACTGGTTTTCTCATCAGTTCTTGTACAATTGAGTAAATTAAATCTGTAAAATAATTCAATTACTATTGCTTATGTCCGCAAGCAAATACAAATTTAGCGAAACTAAATGAAATCTGATGAAAATAATAAACATTTCTAATAATTTCATATTTTAAATTAGTGCTTTTCTATTTCGGATTTTCTGTTTTTCTATTTTTATGAGGAAGTGCTGCTTTTTAAAAGCCGTATATTTCGAACTATTCGACTAAATTTAAAAAAAAAATCTTCTTTAATAAAAAAACAACTGTACTTTATTAATAACGAAACAAGATACTAGGTACTGTCTTATGTAAAAATTTAAAAGAAGTGGATAACTATATCAACTATTATATTGTAATCTTCGTATAGAAAAGTATAAATCTGTGAGGTATATCTTCGTTAATTTAATCAAAATGCAAACGAAATAGCTAGATAAAAAAACAGTACTTGGTATGCCTTTGTGATAGCTGTTGTAAGTTTGGTAGAAATAATTATTTATATGAAGTCTTGGGAGAAATATTGCAGGAAAAACCTAATTAGGTAGGATTTATATATCTTAATTAAAACATATAATGTATAATTGTATAGTAAATTCATATATTTCGGATAAGTTGCTGTAGTAAGAAGTGTAAGAAAAATTGTTTACATGAGATTTAAAAGTTAAATTATCCGGAATACCAATTGCATATTTATTTTGAAATTGTATATTTGGTCGAAAATGTGTACATTTGTTTACTTTTTAAAGAGTAGCTTTAGCATTTATTACATGACAAAGAAAATCACTATATTATTTTAGTTATTAGTGATTTATTTTTTAAACGGACGAACTTTTATCAGACTAATGATTAATTTAAGGAAAATATTTTGTTATCGAAATTGGAAATACATTATTTATAATAAAAAAAACCTAATTGATATTTGTTAAATATATTAAGTAAAGAAAAAAAGTTTATGGAATATCATAAGCTTCAAATGTTTAAATACAATTCAACTATAATTTTCATTAACAAACGCATTTTCTAATCCATTCTTCAAAAAGTAGTTTAACAAATAAGAAAATTATTATACAATAGACTGATTAATTAATTTTCTTTTGTTATGCCCTTAATATGTTCAAAAACGTATTATATACTGCTTATTAAGATTGTTGTATGCCTTATTATTTAGACAGTCTAATTACTTCATGTAATATTTATTGTTTTACTTCTCTTATTTAATAAAACAAGATTACAGAATTCAATGATAGAAAAAGTTATTTTCAATACTAATCTAACAAAATTTCATTAGCAGTACTAATTAAAACAAATTCCTCTTAAAAATGCAAAGAATTGAATCTTAATATGAAGATTAATTCGTGCATTAAAATATAATCTTTTTATATATTTCAATGTCGTGGAAAGCCGATTTGTATTTTCCTTATTAAAAATACTTGAAGTTTATACCAAGTAAAATAAAAAAAATATGAGCAGCACTTTAGCAAAAGGACAGAAGTTTGACTAAAAAACTAATCGAGCTATTTAAAATATTGAGACCTAATTAAATTCATGGTCTCAAGCTTTTAATTGCATTTATATTTTTTAAGTGCATACAATTAAATACGATTATATATGTGTATGCATATAATTATATACAGTTATATATATATGTGCCCAAATTACAGAAAAAAAATACGTTCAACTATTGAGTCATATGTTTTAATTTAGTTTTGCTATTGGCACACATACACTGCGTGAAAAAAGTAGAAGGACACATGATTTTTTTTATAAATAAAAAACACTGATTTTTTTCCATAACAATTTAATGAGTAACACTTTAAAATACTAATTACAAACAGATAACTGTATCTGAAAGTTGAAGCAAAAAAAATACAGGTCAAGTACAGCAATAAATCAGTTTTGACTTCATCATACTCTGTGAAAAAAGTAGAAGGACACTTCTAAATAATGCAAATAAAAGTCTTATTAATAGGGAATTCTTCCACTATTGGCTTTGATTACTTCAAAAATTCAATTTGGCATCGAATCATATAAAGTTTGAATTTCTGTTTGGCAGAAATTGTCCCACACATAATTCAAAGTTCTCCGAATCTCAACTATAGATTCAAACTACTTGCCTTCCGCGTAAACGCAACGAACAATCATTACCCATATGTTCTCTACAATGTTTAGGTCCGAGCTTTTAGCAGGCCATGGCAAAACCCGAACATTATTTGCTGCAAACCAATTTTTAACACCATTAGCTGTGTGAATTGATGCTCCGTCCTGTTGAAAAATCCAGTCGTTTCCGCCTAGCTCAACGCCGTAGGGAAGGAGATCTGAATTCAAGACTTGGATGTGATCTGTGTGTTTCTGCCTGCCACTCAGGAACACTAGGCTTGTTCTTCCTCCGTACCCGACTGCCAACCAAACCATTAAACTCCCTCCTCCCATCTGTCGGGTAGAATAAGTCTTTTCTTCAGAACCGAGACAGTGCCAATAGTATTTGTAGCCATCTGGACAGTCTAAATTAAATCTTTTCTCATCAGAAAATATAACGGAGGGCCATTCTGACGTCCAGGACATGTGGTTTTTAGCCCAGTGCAGTCGGTGTTCAATGTGCCTTTCATTCCATTTGGGATGGTGCTTCCTTTTTCGGAATACGAAATTTTCGGACCTTTTTATGTAATTGTAGACAGTTCTTCTTGAAACGTGTGTGATGCCTGCATTATTTTGAGCTTTGGCAATACTTCCATCCGGTTTTTTTAGTTCCCGAATGATTTTTCTTTGATCGCGTTGCGTCAGTTTTTTAGGTCTGCCAGTCTTCTTTTTGGTTCCCTGACTACTAGGATTTCTTATATAGTTTGAAACAGTATTTGGACTAATACGTAGCTGGCGTGCAATCTCTCTCACACCTTTACCATCGTTTTTGTATGCATAAATTTGGCCTTTTTCAAACTCACTTAAAGGTTTTCCTCTAGGCATTCTAAAAAGATGAAAACGACGGATTTTCAATAAAATAGTATGTTTTTTTTAACAAAAACAGTTAAAAAGAATGAAACACCTACCTTTGAGGTTTACAATATTCCAAAACAAATTATTTTAGCACGTGTCCTTCTACTTTTTTCACACACCAAAAATCGTTAAGTACTGTTTTAATTAATTTTTACTGGTGGTAGATAAAATTTACTCATTTATAAAAAAGAAAAAATAGCCAAACTACATAAAAAAAGAAATTTATATCAGGAGGATCGAAATACAAAGCATAAATTACAAAATATGACTGTCCTTCTACTTTTTTCCCGTAGTGTATATCTAATTGTATGTACACATACAACATAACATTAACATAGAAAATAAATAAAGTTATGTAACAGGTTCAAATCCAAGCACATTAATTTAAAATATAATTTAATTTAATGAAACTATTTTAGCAGTTATGTATATCAATAGTTTAAGCCAAGAATTGTACACATATACAATGCCGTCAAAAATAAAGTTAAATAATACAACTATTGCATGCATAGAAATACCATATGATCACAAAAGTTCGAGAATAAACTCTAAGCACAGATCCTTTCAATATAAAAATGCAACTCCCGAGTTGGGGCTGGAAGAGATTACAGAATACACTGTCGTGTGGATGTTTTGATCATAACTTAGTAGTATCCATCATCACTAAGAATGTTTGACAAGCGATGTCATCAATCTCAACTGATGACAGGACTTCGCTGCAACGGAAGAAATTGAACTATCTTTTGATAAAATTAATATCTAGGGGTTTAAGAACTCAACACCATTTTGAAAGATCCTTGAGTCATCCTTATTCGTTACTGGATGCCTTTTATTATGCCAAGCGTAAGAAGAACTGATCGTTAAGTACTCGCTGTATGGTTTTCGCTGAGCTTGTTCAAGATTTTAGTAATTGCCCTTGTTTTACGTGACGGCCCACTGCGTTTCATTCTTGATAAAACAAAAATATATGCTCGTTAGAATTCATTTTAGTTTGGTGAGTTTGTTAATAGCTCATATTTCAAAATAATATATAAATCTTTTGGTAAAATTAATATCTAAGGGCTTAAGAGCTCAACACCATTTCATAAGATCCTTCGAGTCATCCTTGCTCACTACTGGATGGCTTTTATTCTGCCAAGCGTAAAAAGCACTGATCGTTAGCTTGTTCACGATTTTAGTAATTGCCCTTATTTTCCATGACAACCCACTGAAATTGTATTTCATTCTTGATAAAACAAAAATATATGCTCGTTAGAATTCCTTTCAGTTTGGTGAGTTTGTTAATAGCTCAGGTTTTAAAAGGATTTAGAATTGTATAATTGCTAGTTGGTTAGGCTTCTTGTTATAAAAGGAAAAGTACACGCCCCAACATGTCGAGATGAAATATTCAGATTATAGGTAAAATGAGCTGACTGATAAAAAAAGTAGCAAGATTATTAAAAAATCGGATAATTTCGAAATATTCATGAAAATGAGGTTTTCACTGAAGTATTTCGGAAAAAAAAAAAGTATTTTTCCAACGAAATAAATGGTTATTTTCGTTATTAAGAGTATGCACTGAAAGTAAACTTGCAGAAGTTTATTCCAAAATAACTCTTCACAGTTCTCTTACAGCTCCAGAACTTCTCGTTCTAGTAGACAGAATACAGCTCTTTTCGCAATAATAGAGCACAAAACAGCAGTTAAACTTGACAAACAACTGCTAAATCGCCGCAAAAGACAATGCAATACAGTTCGTTTTAGAACTAATCAGTATCCAGTCAACTAATTCAGTGACTCAAAATCCATCAACAGTCGACTCACCAGTCAACTAATTCAGTCACTCAAAATCCAAGAACTACTCAGAATCACAACTAACTCAGTAATTCAAAATCAACTAACTTCAGTCAACTAACGAACTCAGCTAACAACTAGCTCCGTGACTCAAAATCAGTCGACAACAACTGACTAACCTCCTCGGTAGAATTATATAGGGAAGGGGAACTTTCGTGAATATTCCAGAGATAGACATTTGGAGAACTTTCCAGATTGTAGTCGAAAAGTCCTGTACATGGAATACATGTACCGAAAAGTCGCCAAATGGTCGCCATGTTTGGTCGCCAAATTTGGCGACAAAAATTAGTCTCCAAAACCATCGCCAACTTGGCTCTATCTCGCCAATTTGGCGAGATTCCCATTACCATAATGTTAAATGCCCTTCCCCTTGAAACTCGTTTCCCAGAGTTACCCCTGTAAAACCCGTTATCAAGCATTGAGCGGCTCACTGCAGGGAAGCCAAACTAACAGCGAACTATTGCACTGTCTTATGCGAAATGTACATAAATCTTCTTATTTACAAAATTAACTCTACGAAATATTTACAAATACACAAAAATTCGTAACAATATGTTTGCTACTAAGGAATGGTATTTAAGCGATATGTAGACTTCTAAATAGTTATATTTAGTGTAAAGTGTAACATGTTTATAAAAAAAAAAAAAAAAAAAAAAAAAAAAAAAAACCTAATTTTTCTTTACAAAAAAAGTTTTTTCTGGGTCCTTCTATAAAAAATAACTTCATTTTATTCCCATATATCCATGAATTATCAAGTTTTCAAAAGACACAGTAATTTATCATCACCGTGATCATTACATATTATGTCTTCAAACAACCAGCCACTTCAGCAAGAAGAAATATTTTTTCCAAAGCATTTCCCTTAAAAGCGATATTCCACTGAATATAGTCCCCTAAATATTCATTTTAAATTTTTCTGTTAGTACAGAGACATTTAACATATCATCTCAGTTCCACTGCCTAATTATGAGTGTTCCTCATGCAAATTAATGAATATACTTCCAATTTACAACTTGCATGATATTCCATTCCGATATCATCTGATGAAAAGATATTTTGAAAACGCTTCGTACGTCATATTTAATATTTAATGAGGCAATGGTTGCGAGCTTTAATAATTAGGAATGTTGTTAAGAGTTGAACAGTGAACAAGTGATTTCAAAATTATTTAAACTATGGAAGCGAGAGCTACCTATATATATTCTTCGTATTATATCAGTCTTATTTCGAAACAGATTTTGAAACTCTAACTCATCATTATTTAAATATTAAAGAATTTCGAACTCGGGGTTTTTGAATAAAGTTTAATGTAAGGAAAGTTAAATATATACGCCAAATGGGACGGGTTATAAGGACATATCTGAAATATCCATCTGAATGAATTTTCGAAATAGACGCGTATTGTTATTTTTTTTAACATTATTTTCACGGGTTTAGACGACAGAAATTTAAAAAGCTTGATATAAACTATGAATCTAGGTAATTATATTTATTCAAAACTTGTAGAGGACCCTTTGACACTTCTATATTATACTAAATACGAACACATAATGAACTTTGATAACTCTTAAGATCATTTAAAAATCACGGGAAGTCTGAAATACTAGCCAATGGGTACATTACAATGAATAAAAGGTGGATATTTTAATGATATTCGAGAGATAATTATAATTTAAATTGGAGCTTCAAATAAATTTGTTTAGTTCTAATGTTATAAAATATCATGATATATTTTCCTACTTTATATTAATGGAGTACTATAATGTATGACATAAATAATGGTTTTGAATAATAATAAGTAAGACGTATTGAAATATGTGAATGTGAAAAATAGAAATGTGGGAATGTTAAAATTAGAAATATGAAAATGTGAAAAAGCAAAAATTATAAATGTGGAAATATGAAAAGGTAAAAAATATAAACGTTGAATTGTAAAAAAATTGAAAAAAAAAAAAAAAAAAAATGTTGTAAAAATGTGTGAATGTGAAATGTAGAAATACATATGAATCAAAATAAAGGAGTACTGGAGATGTAAGAAAATAAAAATTGAAAATATAGAAGATCAAGAATGTGAAATTTTGACACATTGGCACGTTTTTTTTTTTGTTTGCTCGATCCGTGATTTTCCTCCGTTTCAGATACTATGTATGAATATGTGACATTAACTATTGTATAATTAACTATCTTTGTATTATATTGCCAATATATCGTCACCAATATTATAATTTATATTAAATAGCAATGATTCTAACTACTGCTTTAGAGTGTTAGTAATAGGGCTACAAAATAGTATTAACAAAAAGTTATTATAACGTTAGATTAAAATATTTGGCAGGCTATTTTAGAGTATATATAATAGATTATACAACATATTCTTGATGATATAAAAATTAATTTAAGTATGTTTTACACTTAATTACAATGTAAATATTTAATATGTATCTAAATATACAAAATAGCTGTTTATAAAATATAATAATTTCCCTTCCAAATAGGTATGGGTAACTAAACTGAATGTAAAAATTGGGGACTCAGTACCATAATAATAATAATAATAATAATAATAATAATAATAATAATAATAATAATAATAATAATAATAATAATAATAATAAAGCCCGTTTTTTGATTTTTAATTCATGCTACTATGTTCTTTTTTGCCTTTCCACAGATGTATTTCTTTAGTTCCTACTCAAATTAGAAGTATGTTATATTGTGTTTAAAAATGCAAACAAGCAGTTGCTAACTATATAAAACTTAACATTTACCTGCAATTTCTCTTAATTTTATTTTTAAATCCTTAATGTACCATTTCTAACGAGTGGAGATATACCATTACTTTTTTATTTAGTTGTAGTACTTAAACTACAAATTAAACTGCGTCTAAAAAATTTCCAGGTTTTTTTTTTTTTTTTTTTTTTTTTTTTTTTTTAATCTTCATACCTTAAACAAAATATAAATATATATTTTTCAAAAAAATTAAAGGATTTATTTTTTTATTTTTTTTTATTTTTAATCCGGTTATATTATTTACCAAATGACAATCTTAGTTTCTTTAAGAAGATCCATTTAACCTAAATAAAAAAAAATTAAGGAAAAAGCTTAAGGAAGGAAACAAATCTAAAAGCAATAAATTCCTACTAGCTCCAAAATATAAAAAAAGCATATTTTTTGCATACCTCCAATATATTTGTGCATATCTCCGAAGTATACAAATCGCAACCATGCTCCCTCATTCATTTTCACCATGGACCCTATTTTATTCTCACCATGATCTAATATACTCGCCACTTTATGCCAGGTAATCCAATCAAGCAACTCTGAAAATACCGAAAGGCTTTCATTCTATGAACCAACTCTTTTGCCACAAAATACCTACATTTTGATACATAAAACACGTCTGTCTTCACCAACACAATGTAATCGATATATTAAGATTATCATACGATATCGTAGATGCAGAAATATAATACTTTAAAAATCTACTGGATTTCAACGGTTTCTCTGAAAAGGAACACTTTTTTTTTATTTTTTTTATTTTCCTAGCGCATTGAAAATTGATTCCTATCAACAAAAGCAACTTGGATTGGGGATTTTCGAAGAAATGGTGCTGCCTTTGGGGAAGTGTCTATTGTTCGGCCTGAATGATTGATTTTATTATTTTCTCTTATTTATAGCTTTCGAGGGGGATGAGAGCTTTTTTTTTTCCTCTTCTTGGTACCGACAAAAGCACCTTTCTTTTATTGGTTGGTGGGAGTAAGTCAATTTTGAAGGGGTAGAGTGAATGGGGAAAAAATATCAGATGGTGTTGTTTGTCAATGAAACTATTGTGCGGTTGGTGGGTGGTTTTGCTTGCACTATGTGTAGAAATTGTTTTTAAAAAATGTCGATGTCTTTGACGTTTTTATGGTATCGACTTTGAAGTTTTTTTTTTTTTTTTTTTTTTTTTTTTTTTTTTTTTTTAAATTTTTGGTTTGATTTAATCGAAATAATTTTGGTTTTCAAACAGTGAAAGGTGTCGTTGATAAAAAAAAAAAAAAAAAAAAAAAAAAATGTGTTTTTGTTCTCAACATAATAATGGTACAAATCAAACCTTACAAATTAGAAAGAGGTTCTTTTAAGCTGTATCTTATAAAATAAAAATGCGGTAATCTAAAAGTAATAATATATAAGTAAAATACATAATAAATGCAGTTTTTACGCAGTTTTAAATAAATTGGGTTATTTCCCGACACAAAAAAAACATACTCAATGTTACATTGATTATGTTTTTTTGAGTCGGGAAATAACCATTAGAAGATGATGATAAATATGTCTATGAGCGACTTTCCACTTTTGTTTTTTAAGTATTCTTAATGGCAGCTAATTCGGAAAGCCTTGAGTGTAAAATACTATTTGTGTTGATAGAAAAAAGAATTCGATTTGTGATTAAAATATCTCAACTTTTATTTTAATTTTCCAAAAAAACCACAATATCCAAATCTGAAATGTTCAAAAATGTCAATTTTTTCAAAGGCACTTTTACTTTTGGATCAACTTGTAACTAATGAGTGTTGTAATGAAGATGTGTATAAATACAAATTTATAAGTATGCAGTAGAATCTTGATTTCATATTTTTTGTTAGGAGCTATTTTTGTGCTAACAATACATCGAACTCTTAACTTTGCTGAGAGAATTTAGTGAATTTTGTTGTGGTAACTTAACTGTCCTGTACTTCAAAGTACCTATACAAAAATACAGATTTTGAATTCATTAAATTGAAAAAGTAACCAAGTATTAATAGTCTAAGAATTCACGTGTGCATATAGAGATAATATCTTGCAAAATGAATGTAAATATAATGTTTTTATGTTTTTTATTTTTCCTGTTCATTTAAAGAAAGTATTGCTGCAGTTATGTACCATATTGCTTAAAATATACTTAGAAGAAAAATATTGCTGTATAATCATAATATTGGTGTAAATCTAATTCTTCATAACCTTTTATTTTAATATCCCTAATTCATCTATGTGAATAAATTTTAGTATTATGATTTTGAAAAGCATTAAAATAAAATTTTCAAAGTATTGCTGCAGTTATGTACCATATTGCTTAAAATATACTTAGAAGAAAAATATTGCTGTATAATCATAATATTGGTGTAAATCTAATTCTTCATAACCTTTTATTTTAATATCCCTAATTCATCCATGTGAATAAATTTTAGTATTATGATTTTGAAAAGCATTAATATACAAATGTTAGACCATTTTATGTTTTACAAATTTATCATTTGTAATTTGAAATCATTGTGTAGGGATGAGAAATGTATTTGCAGTTGAAAAAAATCTAATAATAAAGCTTTTGCTATGCATTTATTATACTATTTTTATATAAGTTCACAGTAATAATGAAATATATGCTTTCTTTTATACATTCAATATAAAAGCAAACTAGTTTTACATTTATAATCTACACAGAAATGTACCTATCCAGTAATAATTTTATTGTTTTTCTTTTTAGGCTAACCAGGTAAAGATATTTTCTTACTACTAACGTTCCTCAACATTTTACGTGAGTGGAAAATTGCATAAAATTTATATTACTATCTGAGAAGTGCTTGTATTGTATTCCAAATATTTCTATTAAATTAAATGAACTTTTTTAATGTTTTCACTGCAAAGTTTATGTAATATACAGAGTATACTAGGTACATAAAGATGAAGAAAGAGTCAAGTGTATTTTTATACCAAGCAGGTAAATACATCAAATAACAAATACTCATTTACTTCTATTTATCAAAATCACAAATCTGATACACAAATAGTGATTTTCCATGAGGGCAGACTTTATTAGTCCACTTTTCACAACTGTTCTACTTAACCTACTTTTCATTTGGTTTCTTTTCAACAAATAGTCGGTTGCTACTTGATACACATTTCGTCCACTTCAGATTTATTGTCGGATTGATGATGCCATAAGTACCTTCTTCTATCATATTACAACGTGACACAACATTTTTGTTGCAACTGAACCCTTTATTATGAAAACGCTTTACCACGAATTTCTTTAACCCTGTTTTTCTTCTAAGGCATTGCATTCCATATTTAAAAGTTATTTTAAAATGCTTGTGCTATTAATTGTAGTCATTTACAAGCAATTTCAAAAGTTCAGGAAAATCAAAAAATTGCTTACCTCATGAGAACACAGCAAAGTTACAAATTTTCAGCTGAGTTCAATATTGTCTCCTATCGTTTTGTTTACTTGTTCAACACTACCTGCATCTCGGATAATATGGATTCTGGCACCATATGGTGATTTTCACAAAAGTTATTTGGTTTGTTACAGCTAAATCTTGTTACTTTTAGATCCAGTCTCTCCTATATAACTTATCAATTTTTGTTGCGTATAAAGATAGAAAAAGGAATCACCTCAAATCATCCCGCATTGGTAAGCGCAGTCATCAATTTAATTTACTTTCAAAGAAAACTAATAAACATCAATCGAAAAAATAAAATAAGTAAACAACTAATCCCCCCCAAACATTTCCTGATCAGTATGTATCAGTCTTCTTTATCTCTCTTCGACTTATACGTGATGATTTGCTCTGTGTCGAAAACACACTAAGTTGGTTAGATACAAGCAATCTAAAAAAAAAAAAACATCGAAGAATAATAATACGATGTGTGTTGCGGGATACAAGCATCTCGATCTCTAACCCACAGAGATAAGAACCCGCAGTAACAACGGGAGGGAGTGTGTTTGTTATTCCCGCAAGATCCACATGACAAACAAATATTACGATGTTAATATTCCAGAGAAAGATTTCCTGAGCTAGATGTCGTATTGTTGCATGGGGGTAAGAAAAGAAGTTTTTCTCTCGTTTTCGTGTTGCAGGTGCTGTTTTCTTGGGAATAGGAAAAGTTAAATAGTATATATAAGTCCACGTGTGGTGTATATATATAGTACGTTTTAGAATCCATGAATGCAAAACGGGCGTATGGTCAGGTTAAGGGGACTTGGTACCCCTTGTTTCCACAAAAAATAATAAAAATATGAATTTTCTATTTTTAGAGTTTTTATAATCTTTGAAGCCTTCTCCTTATTCTGGCAAGTTTTTGAGCTGATCCGATAACTGCAAATGCAGAAAAGCTATGCTTTTATGGAGAATTTAGCATTGCTGCAATGGCTCCTTTGATGTTTCGAATGCCTTTTTCTCAGTTCGTGATTTTTGAAATCCCACCTTACTCAAATGATAAGACTTCATCATATCTGAATGAAATGACTCAAATATGTTTTGTGTCACTCTTAATATCTATCTGACAAAAATCGGCATGTATTTTTTAATAAAATAAGAACTTTTTTTTTTACAAATTTAAATATTGAAAAATTCTCGTTTTTTACGCTTTTTTTACATTTAGGTACAGTAATCATCGTTTTACTCGAAAACTATTTTACTTATTCTAAATCCGATGCCTAAAAAGTTAGAGTATATAACTAGGAATTTTTTTTTTAAATCAGAAAAAAAAATCAAAAAATCAAATCTAAGATAGAATTTCAAATTTGATGATTTTTTTTTTTTTTTTTTTTTTTTTTTTTAATTTAGACCACTATGTAAACTTTTTTTTTTAAATAAAATTTAGGTTTTACTTAGTAATACTTTCAGATATGTAATAATTATAATATTAAAGGCTTAAATAAAGAAAAAAAAGTTTGAAGGGTACCAAGTCACCTTAACCAAAAATGCAGTTTATGTTTAGGTTATACATTCCACCAATATGTGGTGAGAAACTTATGCTAACGCACTTTCCTTCTGTAAGTAGGAGTTCAAAATTCCTAGACATAACTACGATCGATATCATACGTTATGTTAAATCTTATGTCTTATAAAGAGGCGTTTCAATATTAAAATTGAACGGTATTCTTCCGTTAAACGGTCCCTAGATACAAAAAAAAAAAAAAAAAAAAAAAAAAAAAAAAAAAAATGTAGTGATAACTCATCCAAACTAACAACCTTCTAATAATTTATAATTAATATAAAAAATCGTTAACATTTCGGCTTGGCGATACATTTACATATCATTTAAACGTGTGAACATTTAGACATGGTGACAACTGCGCCCATTGGTACCTGTCTAACATTAGAGTACCAATTTAAATATAAGTTGCGATTGAAAGTGTCGGACAAGTAATCGAGAGACAGTTTAAAAGTCTTTAATCTTAAGGTATACGACTACTATCGGAGAAAATTTGAAAAATTGTGTAAATAAAGTTTTTTTTTTTTTTTTTTTTTTTTTTTTTTCCATGATGTTAGTCTTGACAGTATACAAAAGGAAGAAAATAAATAAACATTTTTAAAAATTAATAATTAAAAAAAAAATAATAAATAAAAGATAACTTTTAGTTAAATTTAAAGTTTACGGTTAACACTGCCAACCAAATTATTATGAATAGAATGCAATCTCCAGGAAACAATGGTTAGTTACATATAAGTTAACAAACTTTAAAATAACGTTCAAGCTAAGAGATATCTTTTCTTACATGGGTGCCAGGACATATTGGTATAGAAGGAAACGAAACTGCAGATACGCTTGCTAAACTGGGAACTGCAGACCTACCTTTAAGCCCTGAACCTTTTTGTGGGATCTCTAAGACTACTTCAAAAAGGGTGATAGGAGAAAAAATGCTTAAAGAAACCACAGAAAGGTGGAAACAAACCACCGATCAAATACATGCGAGGCTTATGATCCAAGAACCTTCTATGAAACTATCATCTCAGATCCTGCGTCTTAGCAGGGATAAGATGAGGGTGATAGTTGGATTTCTTTCAGGCCACTATCACCTAAGAAAACACCTTCATAAAATGAGAATCTTTAAAGAAGAACCTTTATGTAGGAAATGCAATAAGGTGGAGGAAACCGCCCACCATATACTTTTTGAATGTGAAGCTCTTCTTCACATTAGGCACTCAAGCTTAGGTCTTGGAACAGAACTTGATACAATCCACGAGGAACCTGTCAAAAGTCTTTTGACCTTTCTTAAGGAATCTGGCATTCTTTGACAGGCGGTCGTAAAATAAAGGGGTTGGTGCAATATTTTCTAGTGGAATCAGCACCTAGGCTCAGTTGACCTCCCCGATTCACTATGACTATGACTATACGAGATATCTTTAGAAGTTTCTGAGATATAGTTGTTTAAAACATATATTTCAAAAAATTAGCATTTCTAAATATCCTTTTTTGTATAAATGCTGCTATAAATTAATAACTATTGCACATGACACTTAGATCAAACGTCATTTTATGGTGAGTTTTACAAAGAACTTCCACAGAAAATTTAACAACAATATCTTTGTTACTTTTTTAAGTTATCATGTTGATGGTGATAACGAAACGGGGAAATTTCCATTTTGCAGAAAATTAAATTGAGTTTTTAAAGTAAAAAGTTGCATTGGAAACCTGTTGATATGAATGCACTAAATTCATCACAACCTTGTTCATAATTGACTTAGAAGAAAGGTAAAGATATTTTAAGAAACATCAGGAAACAAGCTTTCGCAAAATTATTAAAAAAAAAATGCGAAATTTTATGAAAATTCAATTTTTTAAGGTAGTCGGCTAGCTTAATAATTTTGTCATAATTATAGAAAGTCTTCAGAGTAGTAAGATTACAAAAATTTGAATCGGATGATTCGTAAGTGCTTGGAAGTTAGATTCGAAAAGTTATTTCCAAGTAACTTTACGGAAATCACAATTCGGCTTCAAATAGAGGTATCTTAAATATTAGAACTTGGATTTTTGATGACACATTTTTCCCTCCGAGTTTTTTGACAAACTCGCTAATGTGGCGATATTTATTTTTGTAAAATACCTTTTTTATTATTATACGTCTCCCATTTGACAGAGAAAGATTTCAGTTATTAAATGTCACCAACTTTATACTCGCTACTATTGCTGCTTTGGTGGTCGAATTAACCCACTTGCCAAAATCCAATCGAGCTGAAACTTGGTAGATAAGACTCGTTGTCGATGACAATGCATTCAATCTTTGGAGGCGAAAAAGTGTGTCCACGGCATGGGATCTATTCTAGTTAGTGGTCAAATAATTTGATTGCTTGGTTGGTTGTTTTCAGATTATCTGGCGCCGTCAGCAACACGAGAGCTATAATGCGCCGAAACATTCGTCATTAGACAAGCCAACATACATTTACAAACACCCTTGCCTAACACGGGACTCGAACCCCCAACCTCGTGGTCTAGAAGCTAGCACGCTAACCACTATACCGTTTGGTCGGCCAAATAATTTGAAAGGTCGATCAGAGCTCAAAATTGCTTAAATAAGTTGCAATTATATGTAGGATATATGCTAGAAACTTTATTTTTTAAGAGACAATTTTTTACAACCATGAGGATGATAAATAGATTGCAAAAATGTTCAGTAAGCAATTAAAATACAATTTAGTAGAAAAAAAAAGCATCCCCCCCAAAAAAAAAAGCCCCATTTTATTAACCTAGGTTAAGTCATTGTGTTTAAGGTACAGAGAGAGATATATTTAATATCATGAGCTGGATGAAAGTATGCTTTATGCAATTACTTTAATAATGGATATTAATTTGAATATTAATATACTTTCAGTTTTATAGTTTTCTTATACAGTTAATAATAATTCTTTAAATTTTAAAGATTTATTTAAGATTCCCCTTTAATGCTGTAGCAGGAACTAAATTTTCTTAATTAAAAACGTAAATACAGTATTTACCATACGCAAAATTAGATATTTAAGTTAGTGAAAAGATAAAAATATCTATTGCCAAAAGAATTCTTTTTGACCCAGTTTAAATTGCAATCTTCTTTATTATTTTTCATCGGAACATTATTTTTTTTTTTTTTTTTTTTTTTTTTTTGATATCGCAACATTTATTAAAACAATGTTTTTAAACAAAACCTACCGTAAATCAATCATAGCCATAGACATTTCAATATTGAGACAATATCTGATTGCAAAATATAATTCGTATCATTTAAATAATATTCATATTACATTCTTTTATAATTAAACAAACAAACACATAACCCATTGTTTAAATTTACACTAATAAAACTTACTTAAAACTCATTTTTGAAGAACAGAACTTTGAAGTGTATTAAACAATGTATAAAGTAGTGTATCTTGCAATTAAAAAAAGTTGAAGAGGTCTCAGCTATAGATTTTAAGAAATGAATGACACTTGAAAATAAAAAAAGAACTGAATGCAAGTAGTTATTTTTTTTAAAAATTCGATGCTAGTAGTGCAACTTGTTCTTGATAATGTTATCCGAGTACTTGACGAAATAAATATTTTAGAAGCTTTTTTTTTTTTTTTAAGTTTTGATGACAAAGAATGTAACGGAAGTCAATCTAAACCCAAAATAAAACGAAATAAATATTATCTTTCAATATAATAAAATTTGAAAAAAAAAAAACATAAAAGGAAAATTAGGCTCATTCTAGTGGTGACAAAAAGTAGTTATCTTCCCAATCTTTTAAGGAGTTGATATATTTTCAAAAAATATTTTCGGAATAAAACAATTAATAATAAGGAAATTGTATTCCCTTAAGGAGATTGCTAAAGAAATATATTTGAGTAAGTGCAATAAAGCATAAACTGTAAAATACTTTGTTTTCCTGTATGACAATATTTCATTGAAAATACTTAATTACATGTAAAACAATCAATGGGTTACTGGTTCACATATCTGTAAATCACAAGTTAATTATTTCACAAACCATACAATTTTTATTATTATTTTATTCACAATTTCATTTAAATTTACTGTGAAATTACTGTACTTACAACTTAGCTACAAGCTTATTTTAAAGTTACTTGTAAAGAAGCGTTGATTTAGCAGTATTGAGTGACACATTCTTTGCATTGTTTATGTGATGATCCTTGTTCTCTAACACATTTTTTTTTGTCACCTTTTCTTCAGGAATTCTGAATCATAGAATAAGTCATGGCAAATAAACATATTTATTTTCAATATACTCAATAGTAATAGACCTCGAATAACGGCTTAGGCATGCATGTTCATTATGGTTTGGAATAAACATTAAGTTGCAAATAGGTACTAGCTAATTAGACATTATTGTGCACAAACATATCGCCTTCAGCGTTAAAACCCATCAACCAATCAAAAATCTTATTATAGGAATTCGACATAGTGTATCTTTAAATGAAAAGCCTTTTGCCTTCGAAGCAAAAAAAAATAAATGTTGTTGGCGGTACAATACTTTTCATCGCTGAATATCGACACGATTTCATAGCTATTTGACGGATTAGCTGTGCATTGTGTTAACATGATTTTTGGGAGGAAAGTAGTGAAAGAACGTGTTTTGTCTGGTCCTCGTTTCTTCATATATGTATGTGATGACAAGTAAGTAGGAAGTTCGCTAATTTATGGGTTGGACTGGGTGGTCACCTATTTTTCTCATTGTATCTCTTGAAAAAGTTCAACAGGGTGATATCGGAATTTCTAGAAGGTCAGGCATTGTGATATCCCACTTAATCTTTGAATTGAGATACTTCATACGTAAGGCTTGATGGCACTTATGTAGGGCACATAGGAAGAAATGGGCAGAACCAGGCATACGCTTACGTTTTTGCACTACTTTCCACACTAGACTCATATGTACACTTTTAGATGTCAGTTGGCTTGCTATATTAATTTATACCTCATTTCAGATAGCATTAATTAGTATAATATTAATGAAGCTGCTGTGTTCTTTGTTCCATCATCCAGGATGAAAGTTTTAATGACATATTTTCGTATCATAAATGAATATATCTATCCAAACAATTTTAAACTTTGGTATAAAAGTACATTAAATGAACAAGAATAATAACACTGATGCACTGGAGTACATTATAATAACAATAATTGCTACTTTTTAAATAAGAAAGTCAATTATAAGTAAAATGCCTTCACCAGAATTCTTGTATCCTCTTGAATACATATAACATGTTATGCGATCTATTCAACATCGAAAAGTTATTTTTAAAAAAAAAGACGTACTTTAACCTGAGTCAGCTTATTTCAACTCGGAAGTAAGCATTTCTTTAATCGAGACACAACCAAGAAATAATCGTATTCAACTAAGGCTATCTCAGTCTTTACACACCACCTTAACGACAGTCTTTTTCTCCGGTGGGAATTCCTGCAACCCAGCACAATGATATCTAAAGGACAATACTCATTTACCATTCACTCAGTCAGTCTCATTATTCCCGGAAAGGACAGATGGACTCTTTGCCCATGAAACGAACCCATTGTTCTCATGTGGGTACCCGCCCCCTATCTCCCACACATTACATTACCAGTTATTCCCCTTCAATGTAAAGAACCCCTCGTACTCATGCTAGAATTGGTCTTCTTCAGATCTTGTGATTGCTCTTTCAGGCGATATTCTTTTCTCATGATAGGTGGTACTTTTTCTTAGGTTTATATATCTCATCTTCTAGGTAGTATTCCGAGCAATAGTTAGGGAATTTAGGACCCTTTTTTTTATTTATTGGGTTTGAGGAATGGGGGAATAGAGTTAGTTGTTTCTAATGTCTGTCTGGGAAGTAGAAAAAGTAGTTAGTAATCCGTGTCACCAAACTGATTCTATTTTATGTTGTTTTATGTTAATATTCTTGTATACTTGAATTGAGTTGTTTTTAAAACTAGGTGAATGTTTGAGTAAAAACAATCGCTGAGATGGGTGTTCATTGTCTTGTGGTTTATGTGACCAAAAATTTTTTTAAAATCGTATCTCTTGAAATACCGAAATATGAGTGAAATAATTAGGATTGCGAGTTTAGTTTAACTTTAAAGATTCAATTTTATGTAAAAATTTTAGGATTTTTTTTTTAAATTTATTTTTAATTTAAAATTTTAAGCTTTAAAAGATTTAATTAAAAATATACTGATATAATAATCTTGATTTACTTTTATTTCAATTATATCGTTTACTATATTTTAAAAATTTTCTTTTCGAGAAAAAAGATTCATCTGCGTTAATATACTTTATCTTTGAATTCTGTGAGTTGAGGATATAACACACATTTAGTTTTTTTTTCCTGTGTATGAAATGACAGAGCTATTAATGCACATTAAATAAATTTTAAAACCAGAAATAATACCAAGGTTTAATTATTGAATAAATTCGTAGAAACATATTTGAATAAGTAAGTTTAGTTAAATTCCTTTACTTTGACCCCAGTAATTGCAATTTACCATTGCCGTAAAAAAAATCTTATTTTTATTCTCAATATCCTTACCAGTATCTGCGAGTAGTTTTGGTATCTAGGAATGGAACTTTTTATGGTATGGGCTAGTGAAAAAAAACCTGAGTTAATGACTTAAGTTCTGGAAATAGATGTTTGGAAAAGCGTTTGTGCTGGAAAAACGTTTATGCACAAGCTAATATTTCTTGCAATCAGTTTTTTTACTAATTTTTTCACTTATAAATTTTTTCACAAGAAGTAAGAAATGATTTATATAAAATAGGAATATAAATACATTTTTGGATCCCAAATTTGCCTCAAGACAAATATATATACAAAGACAAATATTATACAAAAAAAATATATTATAATATTTAAAAAAATATAAAGTTATTTTGATTTAGTAGTAACCAACATTTGCATGTGAGATAAATTATTCAGTAACGCATAAAGATACTGTCACCATTCAATTTGATCAAAATTTTCAGTTGATAATCTCTTAACATTTTATATCAAATATGTAAAAAATATTATCTTAAAATGAATGTCCTAATTTCTAAACTAAAGTGTGAAATTATGTATGTATATATTTTAAATTGCATGTTAATGTATTAAATTGAAATATACTTTTAAAAAATAATGAAAAATGAAAAAATATTTTTGAAAAATATCAGTTGCGAAAATTAATACAGTATAATTTTCATATCAGATATTAAAATCACTGGTAAGCTTTGAAAAAGTCTACAAATAATTTTATAAGCAAAATAAATAAATGAAAAACAATAAGACTTTTATTAAAAACCGAAACAATGTATAAATCAGAAATCATAAGCTACTGCAATTTACCATCTACATATTGGAGGCACAAACTCAACGACTCCCGTTTAGAAAACTCAACAGCACTCTACAAGAAAATTCACGGATCCAGCAACGTTACACATCTCCAGTTCGAACCAACATCGAAAACAACATCTATTTTCCTTTTACGTTATGCTTTCCAACACAGTTTCCATGTCGGAATCGCTCCGAAAGGCAGTTTGTTAAGATTTATATTGAACTCGGTTGGAAGAGGGGTAAGGGGTAGTTATCGGAAACGGTAAATTTCCTTTAAGACTTCTGGCTCTCGTTAGGGGCTGACAGCATCTCCAATATATAGGAATCTTCTTATTGGTTTATATCGACAGAACTAAGGAGAACCAATTGTTTTGAAAAGGGGGCCATTTTCAGTCGGTTATCCTATTTCGGTCTGCAACAATACGATTTTTTTTTGGTCTACTAAACGTAAACGAATGAAATACTTTTGATAAAGAATGCACGTATCTTTTATCTGTGCACATTTGAGATTAATTTACTCAGCGACTTTTGAGTTGATGTTAGTGGCTTAATGGTCAAATTTGTTTATTGATTGGCCGAGTTTTATCAAGCTATCGTTAAATGCTTACCGTGTTTTATCCTTTTATTTTGCTACATAGTTTTTCGGGTTTTTGTAGAAAATACACAAAAATTCCTATACTAAGTGTTTTTTTTTTCTTGCTTTGAGATATAGCTCTATATGTATCATTGAAATGAATCTATTAATATCAATCAATTTATCACTTTACTTCTTGTTTGAAAAAATGTAAGTTACTTGTACTAATTTATGCTTGATTAATTTGGTTTTAAAAAGCATTTCTTCGTTCGTTGCAAAATATTTGTTGTGCAACATTTCCAACACTTTTTTGAAATTTTACGTTTTCTAGTAATTTACATAATAATATTAATTTCTTCATAACATGCTGGTGTCAATATTCTAATACAAAGATTTAAATTTTATTTTCAATTATAACACAGGTAACACAGAGGTATTGTCCAATGTCGGAAGCAATGGTTCTGAGACGAATGGGCATTCCATGCCAAATCTCGATCATCGTTCCGAAACACACTATTTTTCCAAAAAATAAACATCAAAACCATCACAAAACATATTCTGTACCCCCTACGTCCTATCTTATAACACTATATTTCTTATTTTAAAACTATACATCAACATTTCAAAACTTTCTGTATATTTAACCCAAATTGGCCAAGATATGTAGCAACGGCCAGACTACAGCGGTCCGCATCGAGATTGGTTAATATCGGTACTAATACCAATACATATCTGTATACTAATACCAATACATATTTGTATACTAATACCAATACATATCTGTATACTAATACCAATGCATATCTGTATACTAATACCAATACATATCTGTATACTAATACCAATACATATTTGTATTACTAATACCAATACATATCTGTATTACTAATACCAATACATATCTGTATACTAATACCAATACATATCTGTATACTAATACCAATACATATCTGTATACTAATACCATTACATATCTGTATACTAATACCAATACATATCTGTATAATAATACCAATACATATATGTATACTAATACCAATACATATCTGTATACTAATACCAATACATATCTGTATACTAATACCAATACATATCTGTATACTAATACCAATACATATCTGTATACTAATACCAATACATATCTGTATACTAATACCAATAAATGTTTTAATCATGATCATGCGTACTTCCTTAGAAAATTAAAGTTACATTTAAATTATTTCTGATTTCTTTGACTTAGTCATATTACATTAAATTAACCCCAACGTTTAAATTAAGTAACACATTATCCCTTATCCAATATTCTTTACCACTAAATTGTAGAACAAGCTACCGTCAACATAATTTTATCTTTAGTGTATCAATCACCTATCCAACACATCCCACGATACCAGCTGTGGTGAAATCTCAGGAAATCGTAGACCCGGAAATTAATGTTCACCCCACCCCCCTCTTCTCTTTATTCCCCCTTCAATTAGTTTTGCTTCGATGGACTTATAAAATCGCGAATATTTGGGATTTGGGGTGGGGTGGAGGATGACTGTCCGACGTTGGAGAAGCTATGGCAACTAGAATCGTTAACTAAATTCGGTGTAATATTCCGCCGGTAAACGACCGAAGAAAAAGTCGTTTAGTGCGTGAATTACCCACCAGAGTGCGCTGTAATGTACGTGATGGATAGATAACAAGGTTCCTGATATGATAGTGTGACACGGGCTTAATTTTAATCAAAGTGCGATCGTTCCATCGAAAAGATAATGCTTCTCACCTAAATCAAGCGAGGCGTGCATAGACTGGAGAAAGTTTGAACCTTAATAAATATTAAAAGTAAAAGAGGAAAGGTATTCTCTGGTGGTTTTAGTGCGAATGCCGATACTTAAAATAAATAGATGATGATAAAATGTTCAATTACTGAAATTGGAAGTTTGATACTTAAGTATCGTGCCTAGTTACGCGATATGGTTGTTGGTGCTACCTAAAAAAAAAAAAAAAAAAAAATGCTTATAGTCATCTAGGATAATGAATTTTTATTTATACCTTGCCGAAACTTGGTTTTATTTGGATGAAGTTAAAATAATTGTATAATTTGATACGCTGCGTGCTGCGTTGAAGCTGTTATAAAGGCATTTACTCTGGAGTTTTGGAGATGTTTTATGTTTATTTATCGTTGGCCTGTTATCTGCTGATATCACTGAGTAAAATGAAGTTATTTTTGAGATTGGATGATAGGAACAAGAAATATTGACAAAATCGAGAAATGATAGGTTAAGAGAAATAAAATATGAATTTTTATTAAAATTCGTACCTGTTTCGCACATAGTTAATCCAACGTTGTCATATTGTATCTTCGTTTAAAAATTAAAATGTAGATACTAATTTTCTATTGTGTTTGGCACATTGTACATTATTATTATTTTTATTTTTTGCGTTCTTGGCGTATAAATTCTATATAAATTTAATAAATTAATTACAAATTAAAATAGTGCAAGCATATTTTATCAGAAACATTCCAGTTTTAAAATCCCATTGCATTTTCTTAAAATCTTAATATAATTCAAAATATTCTCAAAAAATCTTTCAAATTGAGTTTAACAATTACAAATTATATTAGTCATTAAAATTTGTAAAAATTGTGAAAAAAAAAAAAAAAACTCTTAACACACATTAAATAACCTGGCTTGATCAAGCATGAGGAAAGTTTAATATGCAAGTCCGTCTTAAAAATTTTAATTTAAGAAATAAAGTTTTATTTCACTATATTTTCTTTTAACCTGTTCAGGACCGGCGAAAGGAGAAAGAAGCGCTTCCCCAGGCCCGCGCGCTCAAAGAGACTACACACGCACGGGACCGGGCATTTTTCCCCGTTAAGCATTTTGCCCCGTTAAATTCAAATAAAACGTTCCAATCTGAAATCACGTCTGTGTGATGATGGGCCGGCTGGCACGGAAACGCTGATCACAAATACGATATCGCGGGTCGTGAGGGAAGAATCGTCTGATCACATATACGCGATCACGGTCCTGAACAGGTTAAAACATGTATTCTTATAAGTATAATAGTAGTGTTATTGGATGTCAAAATCGTATAACCAATAAAAAACCGAACAAAATGCAGTCTACCATTGAAAAAATCTACAAAATACTTTCAACACCGTTTTATTCTATTTCAACACCGTTCGATAAGGCAATGCAAATTTTCGAATATTATCTGTAATTCAATTGACTTCTTTCACAATAGCAAGCAAATCGCCATTTGCCTTCGATAATGTATTTTCGAGAAAAATATGTGACGAAAATGTTTTCCATAAATAATTCATATCCTTAAACGCCCTTCTTCCAAGCACAATAAACAGAACTTCCCTCCCGCCACCCACTGTACATCCTAAACATCTCAAATATAGCACTTTATTTCTGTAACCTTAACGGCCAAAAACCATCGATTAGGTTAACTACTTTTTCCGAACTCTTCTTGCTGTATCGATTGGTTTGCAGTTTCGGCAGCGATCCATTATTCATGCACCATATGGAAGGAAGCCTTAGTTGTTGATGAGACTGGGGAAGTTGGTCATAATGTATTCATAGGAATGTCTTGCGAGGTAAAGCGCGGGAAGTTGAGGTAGTTATTCTGTTCGGAATGGTTTCCTGAGGTAGATACTGATAAGTGCTCTTTTTCCTCGGAGAGTATTATTATATGTGGTTGGTCACTGGAATTTCAGGGCCATTTCCACGTTTTATGGGAGGTGATTGCCATATGAACCAGAAATAGCCCTAATGATGCGTTGGAGGCACAGGTGTTACTAGGGTTTTGCGGTACGGTGTATGTGTGTGCGTGCTTTTTTTTTTTGCTGGTTTGACTTTTTGATTCACAATTGCTCATAAAAGCTGGTTGCTTTTCCGAAAGTATAGCTTTTTTTAGGGAGCTTTTAGAGTTTTTGGGGAAAGTAATGTTGATTTATTGTCTTGTTTCTTTTATCAACTCGCATTGGGATTTAAAAAGAATATCGTAATGGAAAACTAATTTCTTTTTTATTGATTTAGATGTTCTTTTAGTTGTGGAGTGTGTTAAAATAGATGTTTTTTTTTTTGTTTTTTTTAAATACTCCTATCACTTTCAATCAGTGACCAAACAAAACTTATTTTGATCGTATTGTTCCCGTACAGGATGTAGATTTGAAAGGTTTTGAAAACTAGGATGTATTTTATTATTTTTTTTAATGAAAAATAACTTGACTTTATGTACGAATTATTGATAAATTTTTTTTAGGGTTATGTTTTTTGAAAGGGGAGTTTAGTGAAGTTATAAATCTGGATCATTTTATTTCTTACATTAGTAAAAATTATTCAGAAGAATACATAAGTTTTAAAATTATTTTAAACTAAAGGTATTTTGAAATAACATCGCAAAACTAGTTTCCAAACTTAAACAATCCAACAATCAATATCAATCCTTTAACTTGGAAGAAGCTTTGATAAAAAGAGATATTTTACAATAACTTACTCAAACAGAACATTTCTTAACTGATTAACAAAATTTGTTCAATGTATCAGTCATTCTTTTCTTAAAGTCGTTCCTAAATTGATACCTAATTTTTTCCCCGAACACCATAACATCATCTCTTTTAAACTTTAAACTCACGATATTTATTAAATGTATTAACGTACCTGAATAAATCTCCATATTCATTGTATAATGCTTTGGTCTATTTGCAATACCAAGTGTACTGTTTGCAAAAGGCTCTATTTTTAAAAATTATTTTCTATTTGAATTAAGGGGTAAACATGAATAGTACAATACATATTCGGTTTGTAAACCAACCAATAAGAGATCACAGTAACATATGTTGAAAGATAATTAATACCTTTATTCTCTTTTGTGTAAAAACTTTCATATTTATATACTTATTTCCACCACCCAATAATTTCTATTAAAGTTCACTTATATTTTTAAACTATTTTTATAACACATTCATTCAACTGTCAAAACTATTTTCACATTTTTGAGACCTCGTTAATTCTCCTGCCTTCGTTAAAAAACGATAAGAAAGTTTTAATTCTTTGACATGTGTATCCCTTACATAGGAACATATTATATCTTTCACTTTCCCTTTTTAATAATAAAAATCCCTAAACTCGTGAGGTCATTATTTCTTTGGGAGCTAATAATCCCTTTTTCTCTCACATTTTCTCTCACACTCTATATCTGCTTTTCATATAAAGTAAACGCCTTATGTTGTGTCATCCTAAATAAACTGCGTATATGGTTGCCTGAACAAGAGTTGACTCATTACTTTCAAAGATTGCTTCCACCTTGTGATGGGCCTTCCCCAGTCTCATTACATTTTTATTTATAAATATTTAACAATATAAATATAGTTTCTTAAACAACTCTGATTTTTCACTTTATCAAATTAGACATAAAAAATTACCCTAAACACCTTTTTTTTTATAAAATGCGTATTTAATAGTTAAGAACAAACACGGGAATGCTTTACAATAAATGTAAAATTGACTATGACATACAATTTAGTTCGTTAAATTCCGAGTGGTATAAACCAATACATCTTTCTTTTAAGAAACAAAAGATTTTGCACCTAAAATACCACTAGTTTTGGTTACAAACCAATTACTGTACTGCAACCTGGTAGTGTACTATTTAGGTTGTGACAGCTAACTTACTCTTCAAAAGCGTCATCCAGCTACATTGGATTTTCGGACTGAAGACAGAATTTTTGAAAGTGTGACTTACACCAGCTGTAACTTCTCTCAGTTAAGTTGATGCCCTCCGCTCAATTATATACTATTTACTACGCCCACTGTAACGACATCATTAACATCTAACGGTGATTTAATTGCAAAATCATAATCTACATTTTAGAGCAGATAATTATCTACTCAAAACGAGTCTGCATTTTAATTGATAATTAATAGAATACAATATGTAAATTTACGACATGAATTTATCTTATCCCACCCATTAGAGACGATTCCAAGTTAAAACTGATTGAGTCACAATTATAATGTATTTATCTCAACCGCTCACTTGAGTATTCAACACTTTGCATTTGCAAACAAGGCCGGAGACTTAAGAGCGGAGACTTAGTGTATTAACTATAGGCTATAGACTATAGAGTGAGTGGTATGCCTAATTATCTACATGTTTGTGAATGTCTAACTAATTGAGGAGCAACGCCTTGTGTATTTCAAATAGGCTGGTTTGTATATTTAAAGGTATCACTTTACAAAAGTACAAAAGAAGTGTGTCATTGTTTCTAAAGAAGTAGAAAACTTTAGTGCACTGTCAATGGTTTGATTCTTAACTCTATATTATATTCCATGTTGAGATGTTTTTGTAAATCGTTTGTACACTTGACTAACCAGTTTTGCAATATTAAAAGATCTAAAAACGTGGCTTATGGATGAATTAAGATCTTGCAAAGACTTTCATAATCTGAATTAGATTTCGGATATTGGTCGAAAGAACTACTTGAATAAATTATTCATTGTAAGTCTAATTAAGATTAGTTCTGGCTCTGAAAATCAACTAATTTCTAAGTCACTGTTTTTTCAGTAGCTTTTCAACGTCATTTTTTGAATCCAAAACGGTAGCAAGATTCATGTTTCTTTGGAAACAGTTTTTATAATAAACACAACAGCATTCATGAAATTTGCTAAAAATTGCTTACTTAAATGAAGCTAGTTTATTTCGAATTTGTAACAAAACTTTCGAGCAATATTATGTTACATTAATATCTACGCTGTACTTTTAAAAATTAAGTACTCATATATGTATGAGAAAAATGAAAGTGCGTTTTAAGCGGAAATTCTAATTTAGAGATAATTACTGTCGATGTCTAATTTGTTTGGAATTATTTTTAAAACTAACGTTTGTACTTGGAATTTTCACACGTTCCGTATTTTAGGTGGCGTAATACGCTTATATATGAACACAATAATTGCTTTTTATTATAGATTTTATAATAGAAACATGGAATAATATCAGATTTTTCGTAAATTGTATAGATTATTCAGTTAAAAATAGCATAATTTAAAAATACTTGGCGTACATAATTGAAATTAAAGTTTCAAAAAGGGGTAAAAAAAAATCGATGATCAATATGACCTGAAATTAGACTTGTCTATACTTAAAGAAGGAAGAAATGGTATGGTATTGGGGAAAAAATACAATTTCGAACAATTTTTCTTCTTAAGTCATTCTATCAGGTTTTGAAACTCACGATTTCGTATAAGAAAAATGTCATTCTTTTAAAATCACGCATTTTGAAAAATGAACTTTACCTATTATCACCTAAGGATAAATTTAATTAAAGCTCTATTTTCAAAAACCTGTAAAAAAATAAATACTCGTCAGAATGACCTAAAACTTGACCTGAGTTTACGCGAAATGGAGCAAAGTGGTATACCAGAAGAAAAAAAAATTCGAAAAGTTTGTTTTTCTTATGTCATTTCCCTATCTTTGAGTACATAATGGTCGAATTTTAGGTAATTGTGGCTTATTTTTGGAAGTTTTTGAAAGTTGAATTTAAGCTATGGACATGCGTAACTTTTTGCTATTATTCAGGGAACATTTTTTGATAACTTAATAAAGTACAATGTATAATTTCCCCAAAAAAATATTCCACCTTTACTATCACTTGTCTGTATATCTCTAGGTGAATTCCACACCAGTTTTCACGATACGTTTTTTTTTTTTATTTTTGAATGGCAAGAACTATGATAAAAAAAAATATGTTTAGTGCAAAAAAAAAATACGACTGAAGATCCGGGAAAAAAGATCCTTTTAATATCTTTATCGCCTTCTTTTCAGGCAACACATCCACACTTATTAATTCTCTTCAACTGACACTTTTTTTTATTTAAACCGTGTGACTAATTGTGAATGTAATTATTTTTCTTTTTGTTGTTGAACCGACTAAAAAACGAATCATATTCTCTAAGGATTTCAAAATTTAAAAAAGAAAGGAAAATATTCATTTCATCCGAAAGATTTTTTTTTTTTTTTTTTTTTTTTTGTCACTGACCTTTGAGTGTATTCAAAGTAATAGATGCCACATAATCTAAATTATTTAAACTAAAAATTAGTTCTTTTAGCTCCTCTGATAAACTACCACACCCACTTCCAACATAAAGTCAAGAGACAAATGATATCACAGTCCTCCATCGAAGCTAAAATTCTACCTGCGTATATTCACCCAATCCCAAACAAGAAATTATACCATCCTTCAATTATCTCTGCGCAATCATTATTTTTAATTTACTCACCCCCTGCTCCATTCCGAAGACTTAGGCTCCAAAACAAATTCCATTGTTATCAGTAACTCCAAATCCCTCAATTACCCTACACCATATCCTCCCACCCCCCTCTAATTTAACAATGTCTGCTACCATCCAAAAAACAGAAAAGCCAAAACGAAGTAATGGCTGGCTTTGGCGACAAGCGACCCCATCCACCATCTAGCTTCACCATCACCAACAGTTAGTGATCTCTTATTGGCATTGATCGAATACCCCAGGACTTTCTCCTGATTGCTTTTTACCCTTTTTTTTGTCTCTCCTCCTTTAACTGAGTTTTTCCATGACACTTTTCTGTTTTTCCTTTGTTTCTTTCTGTTCGGTTTTCTTCCCGCCGCTCTCGCCTTTCGAGGTTTTTACGCCGGCTTAACTTGTTACGCCCCTCTTGGCAGCTACACCAGGTCGCAGTTTGTCTGAGTTAATCCGAGATAAGGTTCTGGTGTTTTCTGTTTCTGTGGCCCTGGTGTAATCGCGATTCCGGCGGTGGAGGAACGTTTTCTAAAAAGGTTGGGGAAGGGGGATTGAGGACCGCCTCTGAAACCGAGGATTGTTTTGTTTAGGTGATGGAGAGTGATTGGGGATTGGAAATGGAGAGGATTGGGATTTTGGAGAAGAAACAATCAGGAGTTTTTTTTTTTTTTTTTTTTTTTTTTTGTAGAATTAATTTGCAAAACATTTGATTAAATTGAAGGCTTCAATGCTTCGTGAAAGGAATCTATTAGACCAAGAGAAAAATGCATTTTTACTCCCCCACCCCAATTCTCAAAGCACTTTTTGAAGCCATACTCATATATTCAAAATTGATCGATCGTTTTGAGTGTCTATCTATTTCACATATTTTAAGTGAATGTCTCTCTTTTTAACGTTGTCAGAATGTGACATTTTAAAAATAATCATCCCCATTTTCATTGATTTTAAGTTGACCACCTCATCAAAATCTCTTTAAATTTTTGACAAGAAATTGGTTTTTATTGTCTGATTTAAAATTTTAACCATTAGGATTAGCTTAATTGCTTTAATCTCAATATTTTAAAGAAACTTAATTTTTGTAAAACGTACAACTGTTTGGCGCAGCATAGCCCTACTGAAGCCCTTACGCCATACAAATCAATCGTTTTTAGTGGCTAAGATTTTTTACTGTACAATCATAAAAACATGATCTTTTTAAATTAGAAGAACCTAGTGAGGCCCTTACGCCATAAAACAACAACCAACCGTTTTTAGTGCCTAGGATTTTTTACTGGACAATCATAGAAACATAATCCTTTTAAAGTAGAGATAATAATGATAAATTTGTCACAGATTGTGTAATTGTAATCTGTAGTTGTTCTTTAACGCTGATGAACAATATTTTAAAATTGAATATCTTCACCAACCGTAACAACGCGAACATAACATAAAAAAATCAGTACAATAATTTTAAGCTTAAACTATACTAAACTTCAACTTAACTAGACATCACTTAGACGGTAGATCGTCACAGTGCTCACAGGTATTTAATCCATTTTGGTGGAGTGAAGACATAATTCTCGCCAAACCTAATAGCCTTTTGTTCTCTATAGGGTAGTGGTTTGGCGAACATTATGCTTTCACGCCGCCAAAATGGATTAAATACCTATGAGCACTGTGACGATCTACCATCTAAGTGATGTCTAGTTAAGTTGAAGTTTAGTATAGTACAAATCATTACAGTGATTGCACTTTCTAAAGTTTTATACAGGAATTTTACAATTGTACAATATCGAGTCGATAAACATGATTTATATTTTGTGGCCTAAAACTTCAAAAGTTCTATCGGGCAACAGCGGTCGCTTTTTCTTGAAGGAATTACAGTTTTTGGACTAATATGGTGGGTGCTGGTAATTTATATCATGCATATTTTACTGAAGTTGAAAATATACCGTGACGAAAAACCGTAAACAAACATATCGTTCAGGGTCTGTAACTATGTTTTATTGACTTTGGGGATTAGTTTTAATAAATTGATTTTAACGTTTTTATTTCTAACGATAAACATTATTAAGTAAACTTTTTAGATGCATGAGACACATAACAATTATTCAAATATTTATCGAAAGTAACAGTGTTTCGAAACTGTTGCTTTCGGAAGAAAAAAAAAAAAAGGAGGGGGGCGAAGGATAAGAGAAAACGACCTAAAAGATTTAGTGCCTCACCATAACTATAAAAACTTGGAATAGCTTAAAAAGATATGATGACCATCTGTATTACTATACAGGCAAGAAGATGATAAATGTCAATACTGCTATACATTAATAAAATGGCTCAACATAAATTCAATTTCACTGCAGAGTATCATCAGCATTGACAGCCCTGATAAGAATCGGCCATTACATTTTCAGTCAGTGTCAGAACAGTGCTATTACATTTGATGTATGAGTGTACTTTCTCATTAGCATGCCTTTCGAAAATACATCGTATTTCATTTCCGCTGCAAATAAAATGGTTAAAGCAGTATTGACACTAAATTAAAAACACGGCGTTACTTTCAAATAAAATCTATGAAATATAAGTAAAATCTTGCCATAATTCAGCGGGAAATAAATATATAGAACCGTTTTAATATTTAATCTCGTTGTATGGTTTGTCCTGACAATATGCTTGTGTCATTCAAGAAGAATGTAAACGTAAGTCTCAAATGTATGTTCTATAAATAAAATATCATTACAACTTAACGAATCTATATTTTGCCACATTTACATTAATGTCCGAAATGTATTACCTTATGGATTGTTTTGA
The DNA here is from genome assembly GCA_963978545.1 of Linyphia triangularis. NCBI lineage: Eukaryota > Metazoa > Arthropoda > Arachnida > Araneae > Linyphiidae > Linyphia > Linyphia triangularis. Next base: position 94,699,388 of record OZ021723.1, on the reverse strand, counting down.
AAGCTAAGCCAGATTATCACAGCAGTATTGGTCAATATTAAACGAAAGAAGTTCTGGATGACCAGCCAGTTCTGGCCAAAACTCGAGCATTATTCCAAAAAACACGATTTTTAAAAAATAAACATGTCGAACACATCACGGTACTCTTCCGTTATCCGGGCGCAAATGTCACCAACCAAACGCGAGACGTCGCCAAGCGAAGCGAATTGCAAAGCAGTCAACAGAATAATAGTCGAAAGCGTTCAATTATAAACAAATATAAAAATGTTATTTAATAGTAAGCAAACCAAGTTTAACTATACACATATATTAATGAATTGTAAGCAAATTTAAAACAAAAATTAACATGGGAAAAAGAACATCACAAAACATATCGATTTTCCCTCCCTCCTTTCTTATAAATAAAATGTTTCAGTTTTAAAACTGTACATCAATATTTCTAAAATTAAGGTATGTTTTATTCAGTATTTGGTGTTATTGGCCAATTCGGTAACAACGGCCGTTTTACAACGTTCTATATCGGAATTGGCCAGCGTTGCTGTGCTACTGGGAAGTAGTCCCGCCCTTACATGGACAAATTCAACTGGTTAAACCTAAATAAAAATCATTCTATTTATGTTGTGCATGGCCTGGCATATTTTGGTTTGAAGTTGATTTGAAACCCAAATTTGGTTGCAGTAATTATTTTAAAATAGCCGTGACAGTTGCAGGTTAAATACGTCGAGGTCTTGACGACTTCATGTTGGCGTGGCGTTGCGAGACCTAACTGTGATATAATAGCTAAGTGATATTGTAACTGAATTTTTGCTCTAGTCTTATGGCAAGGTTAAAAAATATGAGGCGTATTTCTAATAGACTGAGAGGCGACTGCAATTTTTGGACCCCATCGAACATCATTCTGAATTTTTTATAGAAATTAGAGAAAAGTGAGTAGATTACGAATCCACAGGTCTGCCGTGGCAAAAATGGCCGAAACTGGTCAAAAATCGACTTTTAATAAGTTGAACTTAATCCAATTGCCAAATGCGCCATAACTTGCCAAATAATGAGCTTTTTTTTTTATTTGGTAACCCTCACTCTTTAATTTTCAATTAAGAAGGTTGCAGACGATTCAGATATCTGGCGACGGTCTACTTGCATCTATTAAAAGGGATAATAAAGGGGCAATAAACATTACGTCACTGATGACGCAACTAATGTCGCCAATTCGGCCTACTTTTAAAAGATACTAGTTTTCCGAGCCAGAGATCGGTAATCCTTTGCGCTTTTTCTTATTGAAATTCAAAATGCAGTGGGTTGCCAGACGAAAAAGTGTGTTCTCTTTTTGGCAAGTTATGACATATTTAGCAGTCGGATTTTAGTTCAACTCATTCCAAATCGATTTTTGATCAGTTTCGGCCATTTTTGCTACGGCAGACCAGTGGATTCCTAATCTATTCACTTTTCTCCAATTTCTATAAAAAAATTCAGAATGATGTTCAATGAGGTCCAAAAATTGCAGTCGCCTCTCGGACTATAATTTGAGGAATGAATATAATTTGAAATGGGAGGCAAACTGAAACCGCTTGACAGTTTAGATATTATCATTCAATACTGGATAAAATTATACCAGAAGTTCTGAAATATTGTTGCACACTTTTAAAATTGAAATATTTTACTATACCAAAGACCTTAAGGCTAAATATTATGTAATGTGATGTTTTTGATGTTTTGAAAAAAAAAAAAAAATCATATGTTTTGGAATGAAGCTCGAGTGCCGGCCTTGATTGACTAATCTTCCAAAACCCCTGTTTCCGGTCCAATACTGTTGTGCTAACTGGGTAATTTAGGGTATACAAAATTTAAAACTTTCCCAATTTTTTAAAAAATTATTTAAAAGAAATAGAGATACAGTAATTCGTAAATTAAATTCTGCCTGAATCATAACTTTTAATATTGAGTAATTAGCTCCATGCTTCTCAACCATGTTATTCCAAAACTTTAAGTCCAGTTTCCTTGGTGACGATATTTTCCATTCTTTTGAAGTTTGAATCAAAATAACTGTAGAACTATAGATTATAAATATGTAAACATTTAGCATTTTTTTTTTTTTTTTTTTTAAATATTATTATTATTATTATCATTCGGTTAATTTTAAAAAATTCTAACATTTTTAAAAAAAGGTTAATTTTTTTTTTTTTTTAAATTGTGCAGTTAAATTTTTTAAATTATCTAATGTTGATTAGAAAGATTAAAAGACAATTTATTCTATCATTTTTAATGAGTAATTTAATATTAAAATGTTTTAAATGAACATTAAGTTTTTGACTTGAATCAAAAATTAAAATAGTCCAAATTGAAATTTTCAAATAAAGTAAAATGTGCTATTTTAAGTTAAACTAAAACACATCTACAAAAAATGCGTAGCAATTACTTTAAAATTGGGGATTTTTAATTTTTATATCATGCACCCCAATTTACCCCAGCTGAGGATTTCAAATTATTATTATTTTTTTTTTTTGGGGGGGGGGGGGCGTTATAGCTTATGACACTGAAGAAAAAGAATAAACTATGACGACTATTTTTCATTATCAAAATATTACTTTTGGAAAACGGTTGATTAATCTTATTTTTATATTGATAATCGTAGCTGTCATGCAAAAAAATAATTGTCATCTTTATATAATTAAACACATAAACTCCAATTATTTATTCAACCAGTTCAAATCATTTAGTTTGATTCTGAAAGTATTACTCAACCAAACAAAGTTTTAAAAGTATCAACATTCTTATCACCATGGACCTTTCTATCTTTCCCAAAGTCTCTACATTTCTTTCTTCGTGAAATGTCTGAGGTTATGGCTTATTCTGATCAAAATGTATAAACTGAACCCTCCGTCAAATATCTTATCTTTAGTGAAAAGACGTGATGAGATTGTCACGTTTCCAAAATCTAAAAAAAATCCAGAAAATAAAGAACTGAAAATATCAACATTCAACCCGGGGAAAGGGCGATGCGGTCACACAACAATATGCGTGACATAAAATATCTCGAGGAAAGACCAAAATATGAAGTCATTTCGCCGTGAGTTGAATGCGAGAAAGAGTTCACTACAAAACATTGCGAAAAAGTTTTGAAATTGTATGAAATATAAATAGAATTCATTCTCTGAATTTCTTGAGTATTTCTTTTTTTCATACTTGGAATATGTGGAATGTTCGTCGATGTTGGAAGTGTAGTAGCTTTATATGGAGTGTCGAGTTCAAAATTTCAATTTTAAATCGCTCAAAGTGGAGTTTTTCGGGTTGATGTAGATTGAATATTAAAATTAGAATAAATGATTCATAGGGGACAGCAAAGGAATTTTTAATTTAAAATAATGTCAAAATTTTGACAATTTTAAATTAAATAACACAATTATTACTTATCATATTTTTTATTAATAAATATCAAAGAGCTAAGGATTCTTTTTCATCATTTCTTATCATCATTAAATGCATTTTTTAAATACTTGAAACTAAAATTAATTAAAAAAAATTCCTAGTTAAACAATTATAGATTTTTTTTTTTTTAATTTGTACAAACACAATTCCAAAAGTGAAGTTTAAAAGAAGATGTAATTATGATAGTTATTGAACATTAGAATTTCAAATGTTTGTAGTTGTATGATTAAAAAATGTTGGTTTTAATCGGCTCTGAACTATTAATTTCAATTTTTAATCAATACAAAATTGGGAAATTGTTTTTAAATTTGTTTGTTATGTATCCTCTTATTTTTTTATAATTTTTTCATTCGAAAATACTATGACAATATAATACCTATTATAAAAGAAGTATAAGTACGTAAATTTTAATTAACAAAACAAGTTAAGGGGACTTGGTACCCTTCCATTTCTTTTTTTTATTTAAGCCTTTAAAATTATAATTTTTACATATTTGGAAGTATTACTAAGTAAAAACTATATTTATTTTTAAAAAAACTGTTCACATAGCGCTCTAAATTTTCAATATTTTAAATTTTTAAAAAAATTTCATCAAATTTCAAATTTTATCATCTTTTTTCATAGTTCAATATTTTTTCCTGAATTTTTTTTTTTTTTTTTTTTTTGAAAATTTTCCTAGTAGTGTACTCTAACTTTTTAGGCATCGGTTACGGAATAAGTAAAATAATTTTCAAGAAAAACTATAATTACTGTACCTATATGTAAAAAAAAAAGGTAAAAAACGTATTTTTCAACATTTTAATTTGTAAAAAAAAGTTGTTATTTTATTCAAAAATTCGTGCCTATTTTGTCAAATAGATATTAAGAATACACACACATTAAGATACAGTACAAATGTTAGAATAGTGCCTGTTCCTCAAAGTAAATGATTCATCGTAGTCATGGATAGTCAGCTAAGGGGTAAGCTAAGCTTTCTACTCACTTATTTCCTCACAGCCAACCCTTATATGAGATAAAAACATAGATTAAAATAGTACCTTATAAAATTCCAGTTATAGTAATGGTTAGTTGTAACCTAACTTAAGGTTATCATGTTTAATTACAGTTCCAATAATTTGTTAGTTAAGATCATCGCGGTAGAAATTGTATTAATTTGTAACTGTATATTAACTTACATAACAAAGAATCTTTTAAATAAATTAGGTATAAATAAATATCCTTATATTAACATACATAGCATTGATTCAGTGTGCATTTCTTTATGTGTTTAATTACTAATCGATCACGGCCAGAGAACACTCTAATACACAAAGAGAGCTACTCAACACTCTCCAACTGAGCAAGGGACAAAGAAAAGTTAAAAAAAAAAAAATCTTTATGTTATTACACTACAATTCTCATAACACCACACTTTACCTTCAATAAGAGAATCAAGAAACTAAAAAATGAATGTGTTCTTATCTCGATTCTTATTCTCGATTGCAACTCTATCACGTGAATAGTAATTGTAATAGTCCCAAGTATAAGTACATATAGATTCGATAATATTGACTGTATGGTTCTGAGTGAGTTGAGGAGATGCATAAGATATATAATGTGTGCTAAAATATAGTTGTGATTATACAACTTTAGAATGGATATGTTTCCGGCAAACGGCTTTCTGTAGACAACCTAGGCATATTTTAAAATGCCGGGTGTTTATAGGAATAGCTCGAAATGATTATTTTAAAAATTTCCTAGGAAATCTATAGGATAGAAAATGACAAACTAGAAAAATATGAAAACTATCGATTTCTCCCGAATTTCACTTGGTAACTAGATTATCATGAAGGAGCAAGTATGTTATTTTTTATTTATTTTTTAATAAATACGTCTTTTTTTTTTTTAATAATTAAGTCTTTTTTTTTTCTTTTTTAATTAAAAATGTATACATTTTGTTTGAAATAACCTTTTTTTTTTTTTTTTTTTTTTTTTTTTTTTTAAATTACATTTGTATTTTTGAGTGGAAGAGTACATGTCTTTTTACTATTATCGTTAGTGAAACTATTATCGCCTGAAATTTTTCATGCTTTGCTTAAATAACATTTGTAATTCTATAGAGTTCTTAGGTATTATCTATAATGCCTAGGGAAAGTATTTTGCATAAAAAGTCCAGAACTCTAATAAATAATATTTTATAAAAAGCCGGATTTCATACATACCAGATACTTAAAGATAGTTCTAACGATATAAGAATCACAAATTAGCAATTCTCTTTGATACCACAGATACTTCTATCTTATTAACACTTTAAGATGAAGAAGAAAAATTCGGGGACACTTTAAAATGAAAAGTAATTGTATTTTTTTATTAACACAGCTAATGAAATATAAAAAAAAAATTCTACTAAAAACCCATTTGCCTGCTAGAGCTAATTTAAGTTCCATAGCAAAGACAGCTGAGAGCTCTTTTGCTGAGAGTTGCAATTCAAAATTTATTTCCCGTCTTTAATTTATTTCCTCATCTTAATTGCAAATTGATGCCCTAATCAATTTTTCCCTTATTGGATAAGCAGTTCAAGATTGATTGATTGCTTTTAATCAAGTTTCGTCTTGACATTTTTGACTTTCCCTTCTAACCTTGGGCATCAAATTACGTGTGACGTCATGATGTTGGCGCAGTTTCAAAGATTTTGTCGCCAAGTCCAATTTGAGAATAAACCTTGTCCCTCGAAAATCGCCTGTTAACTTTTAAAATGTTTATATGGTCCCATTATTAGTCTCTGTATACTGCAAAGTAGCGATAAGCTTATTCCTGATGGTGTGAGGGGGGGGGGGAGGGGGGGAGATTATTGGATAAGATTCGAAATTCGACAGACATGTCTGATATGTCCAATGAAAGTTGTCATTTACTTGAGATCTTTTATCGAAATTTAATCTCAAATTGCGACCGTAAGTTCAAATACTATCACAAGTACATTCAAAACTCGTTAATTTTAAACTACAAATACTACAAGCATGTGCCAGTTATCCGTTTGGAAGTATAGCTAGTGTTAATAAGTTGGTATAAACTTCAAATTGTAATTCCAATTGAATAAGCTTTAGTCTTCCAAAGGAAGTTACGAGTAGAACGGAAGTTATGAGTCGAAGTATATTAAGTAATACGATTAAATATTCTGACTGTCAACAATATCACTGACAGACTCGCGAAACATGTATTTAAATCATTCTAAATGAATAAATGGATTCGGATTTATTCTAAAATTTATATGGTTCCTTCTTTGTATTGTGATTCATGATACAAACAAAACCAATAATAAATTGTGTTTCTAATCCATGGGTAATAGAAACTTATACTTTATGTTAAGAACAAAAAATAAAAAAAATAATTACTTAACAAATATATCCCAACAAAAACATCTCTTTAAAAAGGCGCCAAGTTCTTTATGCAATGATAGTCGCCGTGAAAAGTATTGAGGCCTAAAGTAGAGCCAAGTTTAAAGTTGTTGTAAATCACGGGCAATGAAAATTAGCAAAATATTCTTCTCAAAGTCGAAATTCGCCTGCACAGGCCTAAATATCTAGCTGCAAAAATATGTGTGGCACTTGGATCATTACGTATTGTGGTTCACTGACTCGTACAATGGCCAAGTCACACAAGCATTTTTGTAGCTAGATATTTAGGCCTATTCAGAAGAATTTTAACTTTAAGAAGAAAATTTTACTAATTTTCATTTAAAATATCACGCAATAAATGACCACGATAAGTAAACACCAGACAAAAATATTATCTTTACTTACTATTTTATTAACAGTATATATAATAATAACATTGATATAATATACTTATTTATGTAACTAGTTGGGAAAATAATATTTTATCAAAAGATGCACAATGCTAATTTGACGAATGCGATAGTACGAGACTCCAGACAAAAATATTATCTTTACTTACTATTTTATTAACAGTATATATAATAATAACATTGATATAATATACTTATTTATGTAACTAGTTGGGAAAATAATATTTTATCAAAAGATGCACAATGCTAATTTGACGAATGCGATAGTACGAGACTCCAGACAAAAATATTATCTTTACTTACTATTTTATTAACAGTATATATAATAATAACATTGATATAATATACTTATTTATGTAACTAGTTGGGAAAATAATATTTTATCAAAAGATGCACAATGCTAATTTGACGAGTGCGATACTACAAGACAAATAATTTACTGAGTTTAAAAAAGTACTTTTCCCCACGTTGCATGCAGTATTTTTATTATAATCACACGCAAAAAAATATTTATTTTATGTATATATATTAATGTTGGCAACTTCAGGAAATGATTAACTTCTGAAAATATGGGATTTCTATACCAAAATTATATAAAATTAAAGTACGAGGGGTGCGATAAAGTATTTTATCCCACTAGTGCGATAAAGTAACTTTACAGCACTCCTAGTGGTAAAGTGCTACTTTCAAGACGATATCTGATCAAAAAGTTATTTTTATAACAACATGGACAAAAGTAAACTTTATTTAATCATTTTTAGTGAGACATCGGGGCGAAAGTAGCATTTTTCCGCGAAAAGTAGTGCGGAAAAGTAACTTTTTTTTTTTAGTGTGAAAAAGTATTTTCTCGCACCCCTCGTGCTAACATTTATACAGTTTTGGTGTAAAAGTGACATTTTTAGAAGAGAGTCGTTGTCCATATTAAATTTTATATGTATTAAAGAAATTTTGTACACATGGTTATAGAAAAAAAAATTATGCAACATATGGGAAATCACTTTTTAAAACGCGGCAAATTATCTGACTCGTGCTATGTCACTCGTTGAATAAACATTTTGGTCGTTTGAAAAAGTAGTGCGGAAAAGTAACTTTTTTTTTAGGGGGAAAAAGTATTTTCTCGCACTCCTCGTGCTAACATTTATATAGTTTGGGTGTAACAGTGACATTTTTAGAAGAGAGTCGTTGACCATATTAAATTTTATATGTATTAAAGAAATTTTGTGCACATGATTATAGAAAAATATTTATGCAACATATGGGAAATCGCTTTTTAAAACGCGGCAAATTATCTGACTCGTGCTATGTCACTCGTTGAATAAACATTTTGGTCGTTTGAAAAAGTAGTGCGGAAAAGTAACTTTTTTTTTAGGGGGAAAAAGTATTTTCTCGCACCCCTCGTGCTAACATTTATATGGTTTTGGTGTAAAAGTGACATTTTTAGAAGAGAGTCGTTGACCATATTAAATTTTATATGTATTAAAGAAATTTTGTGCACATGGTTATAGAAAAATATTTATGCAACATATGGGAAATCGCTTTTTAAAACGCGGCAAATTATCTGACTCGTGCTATGTCACTCGTCGAATAAACATTTTGGTCGTTTGAAAAAGTAGTGCGGAAAAGTAACTTTTTTTTAGGGGGAAAAAGTATTTTCTCGCACATACAATTTTTGTCCTTTCTCTTTGTATGGAGTAGTGTAAATATGATTCACCTTTTATGAGGAGAACACCAAACAAAAGGCTGAAAATATTGTAATGTTTAAGGAATCTTCATGTCATTTTTATTTTTATTAAAGAACACATAAAAAAAAAATTAAAAAAAAAGATGACTTACTTATCTTTATACTGAAGGTATTCTTCTGTGTCACTGTCTTCCGATTCGCTGGAATAGACAGTGCTCCTCCCATTCCCACCTAGCATGAGACCACGATTGGCCAAAAGGCCAGCAGCATTGCCATAGCCAGTGTACTTAATCAGCCGTGCTAACATTTATATAGTTTTGGTGTAAAAGTGACATTTTTAGAAGAGAGTCGTTGTCCATATTAAATTTTATATGTATTAAAGAAATTTTGAGCACATGGTTATAGAAAAAAATTTATGCAACATATGGGATATCACTTTTTAAAACCTGGCAAATTATTTGACTCGTTCCATGGCACTCTTTGAATAAACATTTTGGCAGTTTCAAAAAGTATTACTTTCCCAACTACCTGCATAAATAACTATTATTTTTGCACGTTGCTATTAAAAAAAAAAAAATAAAAAAAAAAAAAAAAAAAAAAAAACATTATTTTATCACTGTAATTAAACTTGATACACTTAACTATTACGTCTTCCAAGTTATATTTATTTCAAAATGATATAACAACAATTACAATAATAATTTAAAACCACAGTCCCGTAATTGATCCAAAATAAAATAAATGTTACACAATTAAACAGTTTGTTATCAATTATTTCACTCATCCTTATCCCAAATACACCATTTCACGTTACATCCAAGAGTAAACACCATCCGAAACAAGTGACTTTTCTTCACGGCACATCAAACCACGTCAAAGGCCAACAGAAGTAGACGTCGTCTCAGTTTCGTTACTGGAAAACGATTGGGCCGGTATCTCCAACAAAAGAAGGAAAAAGGGTTCCAGTAATTCAGTGGCATGATCCTTTTCTTATCTCAGGAGGAGAAATCGGGAAAAGAAAAAAAAATCCCTTTGACGTATCAGAGTTTCATTATTTCCCTTTCTTTTTTCCCTCTCTTTTATCGATACAAACATTTACAGAGCGTTCCATTTTGTAGGGATCTTGGTTCAGAGCCAAGTTCGGGAACACTTTCTGGTCTTGTGATCGGGATAGGGTAATACCTTTTTTTTTTATTCCACAAGGCGTCCCAGAATAAATGAATTTACTGACTCCCCAGAAAGGATATGCGTTGCTGAAGAAGAATTACGAGACCTGGTCCCTGTTAGGACATAATTGAATTTACCAGTATTTAGCACAAAATAGAAAGTGCCGATTTATTGTTCTCCGATACATTTATTAATGCATTGTTGGTGTAAAAAATAGCATATAATCAGCTTTTTTATAAATAATTTTAATTTTTGAAAGTTTTAATTTTGATATATTAAAAAGAAAATTTAATTTTATGGTATTTGAGAAAAAATTTAATTTTTTATATTTAGGAACAAATTTAATTATGATATAGTTAAGAAGAAATTTCCTTTCGTTAAGAGTTAAATTTTTTTTTTTTATTGTTGTTTTACATGTGACGGCTGAAAAAAACGGTGTTTATACATAATGTGACCTGCTTGAAATTTTTAATCAACAATAATACTTTATTTTAATAAAAATTTATAAATAGCATCGAAGTTTGTTTTACATAAAAAATACAAATATATCTCTAGAAATCTCTAGCTTAAATTTGTATAGTGATAGATACCGTGTTTTATGCTAAAAAGAGGAAATAGAATCCTACATTTATTTTAATGTGTGCAATTAACACGCTGTCTATGGAATATTTCTGTTTAATTTATTTCCGGTTGTTTTGTATTAATGATATATTGTAATTTATGCATGCTTTAATTAATTAGTCGTACAAAAAGAATATGCTTAAATTGCATTGTAGAATTATTTTTGTTTTCAAATTGTGGAACAAATGAGCAATATTTTTTTTGTTTTCTCCAAAATCTAGTTGGGGGGTGAATACAACTTGTATAAAATGGTTTAATGACAAAACTATAGATATATATTTTACTTAAAACCAACACTAGCACATGATATTAACTTTTTAATATTTATATTCCTTATAGGTTTATAATGAGTTAAAATGCTTTTATAATTTCAGATTAGGAGTCTCTTTTTTCAATCACTCTAACCTAAGATCTAATGTAAAGAGCACAGTAATTGGCCAATTATTGGAATAAGGCGAAAAAAAGGAAAGAACCTTAAGAGGTTTATTTATTTTTTTAGAAATATATATTTTTACGAATTTTTTCAGAAAGGTATGAGGACACTAGACTACAAAAATAAGTCATTCTATACTTCACAAGGAATTGTACACTTCTTTAAACAGCAGCATAAAAAAGCATTTAAGCTCAAACCAGCTTTTAGTTGTCCCGACGCAATAGCATCGCACACCCAATCTTCCTTCGCTTCGAAGAAAGCAACCCAGATAAGAACTAATAGATAAGAGAATTATCATTTACCAAACATTTACATTACGCATAAAATTTTTACAAAATTCATGATCGTGACAATATATTTGTTTACACACACGTTCGCTTATTATCACTTCTACATTGAAATCACTTTATCATTCAATTTTAGTAGTTCACAAAACTATTTTAATTGTATAAATCCCGAGTTAAAGAAACAAAAATGTTTTAAAAAGTTTTGTCAATAAATTATATTTATTATTTTATTTTTAATTTCTAGGTCAATGTTTGAGTCTAACATAAAAATAAAAAATTGCTTATACTTATTCCAACTCTTTAGTATTTGTATACCATTAGATGCCATTATCTGATATAGTCGGTCTTCTATACTTATATTGGGTACCGACTGGTATTAAAAACTATATTCTTATCGTGATTAGTATGACTTAATATTATACAATGGAGATGGCAGTAACTAGAATCACAACTGCATGAATAATCTGCAATTTATTGTATTTCAATTATTCAATGCTACATTTGATGGAAGATTTACCAACATATTTACTAACATACAATATTAGACAATGGAGATGGCAATAACTATAATCATAACTCAATGAATCTAGACTTTATTATATTTATATTATTAAATGCTACATTTGATGCAAGATTTATCAACATATTTACCAGCATATAATATTCTACAGTAAAGATGGCAATAACTATAATCATAAATCAATGAATCTAGAATTTTATTATAGTTCAATTATTCAATGCTACATTTGATGGAAGATTTATCAACATATTTACAAATATACAATATTATACAATGGAGATGGCAATAACTATAATCATAACTCAATGAATCTAGACTTTATTATATTTATATTATTAAATGCTACATTTGATGCAAGATTTATCAACATATTTACCAGCATATAATATTCTACAGTAAAGATGGCAATAACTATAATCATAAATCAATGAATCTAGAATTTTATTATAGTTCAATTATTCAATGCTACATTTGATGGAAGATTTATCAACATATTTACAAATATACAATATTATACAATGGAGATGGCAATAACTATAATCATAACTCAATTAATCTAAAATTTATTATATTTCAGTTATTCAATGATACATCTGATGGAAGATTTATCAACATATATACAAATATACAATATTATACAATAGAGATGGCAATAACTGTAATCATAACTCAATGAATCTTGACTTTATTATATTTATATTATTAAATGCTACATTTGATGGAAGATTTATCAACATATTTACCAGCATATAATATTCTACAGTAAAGATGGCAATAACTATAATCATAAATCAATGAATCTAGAATTTTATTATATTTCAATTATTCAATGCTACAGTTGATGGAAGATTTACCAACAATCACATATTGGCAATGTTGAATTTAATTCAGTGTAAAATGTTGTAACTGGTCCTAAATAGAAAGATTAACAGTGACTTCATATGGCGTTGTCCGATAAATTTCGGACGATAAATTGCATGGGGATGTGAAATTATGCATGCTCTCTTTGTTACCCGTACACTGATTCTATATAAATGCAGTTAAATCTACTTATGCATGTATTGATCTATGGTTATAAAGTGAAATATGTGACGAGTTTAATGCAGCTTCCATTCAGTTAATGAGTACCATGGTGTTGCCAGATTAATTTGGGCTTTCACGGATTCATTAGAACCTACGCATATGTAATTAAGATTAATTTAGTGATTATTGGAGTATCGTATATATTCGTAGCGTGTATTGTCTTAATCTGAGTTTTATGTGATTAATGTAATATAAGAGGCAGTATTAGTGTAGTTTTAATTCCATAATCGGGATTTCTTGTTAAAAACATTTTTGGAAAATGCTTTAATTTAGTTTTGAAATTATACCAAAATACTCAAACCAATTTTGCATAAGAGTTATATTCATTTTATAGATACTTTAAAACAGTAATGTCAGATGCTACTAGGGAAATCTGTTGATGCCCCTTGGTGATATTAACCATAAAATATAGGGTTACAAAAACAGTTACTAAATATAAACTTGTGCAATTTTATCTCAGAAATGAAGAGTTAAAAAACTGTGAAATTCTATTTCCACGTAAATATATATTTAAGGAAGTTCTTGTTATTTAGTATTGAGAATAATTTAAAATAACCAAGACAGAACATTTTCCAGAAGTTATATATTAAACAAAAGTACACTAAAATGTCAAAAACCGTTACAGACGAGCTTCTGTGACCATACTATAAGTTTACAGGGATTGCAACAGATGAGAGATGAGGCATAACATTTCAGATGTAAATGGAGAAGAATAGATTTATTTCGGAATTGTATTGAAAGGTATTGGTTTTATAACATCGTAACTACAACAATTGTAGCAAAACCTTTTACTTGTGACAGTAGTACAATAAAAAATAACTATGGGAGTACGTGAAAAGAAATTTGAGTACTTTTAAGAACGACTGATGGAGTACGTTTTTACAAAAAATTTCAGAGAAAATTACGACACAAAATAAAAACTGATTGTTTATTCTTCATCTCAGAGGCATACAAAACTTCTCTAAATAACAGTAAACTTGCTATCAATCTTCAACAAAAACTTCAATACGCCCAACTTCAGACACAATAATAATTTAAGTACCACTATTGCATGCTCTGAAGTTTCAATACAGTACTCAAAATCCAATTGACCATGATTCTATATCTTGGCCCTTTTGATATCCATACAAAACTTCTCTAAATAACAGTAAACTTGCTATCAATCTTCAACAAAAACTTCAATACGCCCAACTTCAGACACAATAATAATTTAAGTACCACTATTGCATGCTCTGAAGTTTCAATACAGTACTCAAAATCCAATTGACCATGATTCTATATCTTGGCCCTTTTGATATCCATACAAAACTTCTCTAAATAACAGTAAACTTGCTACCAATCTTCAACAAAAACTTCAATACGCCCAACTTCAGACACAATAATAATTTAAGTACCACTATTGCATGCTCTGAAGTTTCAATACAGTACTCAAAATCCAATTGACCATGATTCTATATCTTGGCCCTTTTGATATCCATACAAAACTTCTCTAAATAACAGTAAACTTGCTATCAATCTTCAACAAAAACTTCAATACGCCCAACTTCAGACACAATAATAATTTAAGTACCACTATTGCATGCTCTGAAGTTTCAATACAGTACTCAAAATCCAATTGACCATGATTCTATATCTTGGCCCTTTTGATATCCATACAAAACTTCTCTAAATAACAGTAAACTTGCTATCAATCTTCAACAAAAACTTCAATACGCCCAACTTCAGACACAATAATAATTTAAGTACCACTATTGCATGCTCTGAAGTTTCAGTACAGTACTCAAAATCCAATTGACCATGATTCTATATCTTGGCCCTTTTGATATCCATACAAAACTTCTCTAAATAACAGTAAACTTGCTATCAATCTTCAACAAAAACTTCAATACGCCCAACTTCAGACACAATAATAATTTAAGTATTGCATGCTCTGAAGTTTCAGTACAGTACTCAAAATCCAATTGACCATGATTATATATCTTGGCCCTTTTGATATCCATACAAAACTTCTCTAAATAACAGTAAACTTGCTATCAATCTTCAACAAAAACTTCAATACGCCCAACTTCAGACACAATAATAATTTAAGTACCACTATTGCATGCTCTGAAGTTTCAATACAGTACTCAAAATCCAATTGACCATGATTCTATATCTTGGCCCTTTTGATATCCATACAAAACTTCTCTAAATAACAGTAAACTTGCTATCAATCTTCAACAAAAACTTCAATACGCACAACTTCAGACACAATAATAATTTAAGTACCACTATTGCATGCTCTGAAGTTTCAGTACAGTACTCAAAATCCAATTGACCATGATTCTATATCGTGGCCCTTTTGATATAAAAACACGAACCAACTTTCCAGGACAATCGAAAACAAGCAATTTGGCGATCAGTACGCACTTGTAAGCATCTCAAAATTTCTCAATTCCCTCATGCGTTTCCAATTTCTTTTAACTTGTGTTATCGTCGTTAACAAATAAATTTTGTAAAATACAACTTTAAGAAGAAATATGCAAACTATTTACAACTATATAATAAAAAATTGTGTAAACTGCTAAAAATTCTTAACGCAATTAACATTAATCGCTTGATATCTGAATACAATTTTGAATCCTCAACTAGGACAATTTAAACACTAAGGAACGCTTAAACACTAAGCTCCTTCCACAATATGGGCTTTAACATGTACTTACCCCTGATAAGTTGGTTGGTTGGTTGGTTGGTTGGTTGGTTGGTTGGTTGGTTGGTTGGTTGGTTGGTTGGTTGGTTGGTTGGTTGGTTGGTTGGTTGGTTGTATTCAGATTATTTGGCGCCGTCAGCAACACGAGGGCTATAATGCGCCGAAACATTCGTCATTAGACAAGCCAACATACATTTACAAACACCCATGCCTAACACGGGACTCGAACCCTCAACCTCGCGGTCTATTACCCCTGATAAGAATTAAGTCTGAGCTAATGCATCAGTTTTTCTATCACTATAGTGTAGTTGATTATAAAAAAATTTCACCTTTTCAAATGTAGCCAACACATAACTGTTTTCCCCTAACCTAAATGTACCCTCTAAATCAAAAA
This sequence comes from Linyphia triangularis, assembly GCA_963978545.1. NCBI lineage: Eukaryota > Metazoa > Arthropoda > Arachnida > Araneae > Linyphiidae > Linyphia > Linyphia triangularis. The sequence goes on along the minus strand of OZ021723.1, from coordinate 94,683,306 downwards.
TCGTACACAAAAAAGTTACTTCGAACCCAAAATGTATGTAGGTCATAATTTCTAAAAGCCTAAGGATAGATAGAAAGAAAATGCATTATTTCTTGTCAGACGTATCCATCAACAGCAGAATTCATAAAGTAGCATATTGGATTTTACCCGCATGTGTGGCTACGGAAAATCAGCAGAATGTATGTATTGCCGGACTGAAAAAGGAAATTCGTCTGTTTGCATTCAATCCCCAACTGTATTCCAGATGTTTGTCATACAGAGCTGTGGGGATTGCAGGAGGTTATTTGTTGCATGGAAACTTCCAGAAGAAGGGTTTTCCCTAAGTGCGGTAATCCATTTGATTTATCCTGGGTTTCTTTAGTGGTTGTAGTGAGAAAGTGTTCTTTAAGGAAATAATGATATGTAGAGGGAAGGTTTCTGGTCATTGCTATCATTAATTATAATCCAGTAGAGCAGTTATTTAGGTTTGTTTATTGTATAGTTTTATTTAAAAGGATGTAAAGTAGTTTCAGTAAGATTATTAAAGTTAGCAATATGTTGAAGCTATTCGAATTCAACATTTTCATTTATATAAAGTTTAATTTGGAAATAATGCTTTATTGTTCAGTACTTTGTGATAGCTCAAAATGCATTTTTATGGTTTAAGAAAGAAAAAAACACAAACAGTTTTTGAAAAAGTATATTCTTTAAGACCTTAAAAAAGTATTCCAATACAAATTAGAACTTATACTTTTTTTAGATAAGTAAAAAGGAATATTCAATAAGAGACGTCATTTTAAGTAGCATTCAATCGTTTGGCAACACTTGGGACATGCTAATGGCCAATAAAAAAACAACCAAAAGCAAATTCGAATTTGCCCTTCCGTTTGCCAGTCTTATTGGGCATTTTATTTTCGTGCGAATACAACAGTTGACTGTTACGTGGGCAATTTTTGGTAACATAAGCTTATTTTAGATATTAAAAAAGGTATTTCATTACAAATTATACCTTTTTTAGATAAATAAAAATGAATAATGAACAATACGTTATTTTACATGACATTTCATCGTTTCAGTTCCATTCCATTAGTCAGTCCCATTGTACATTACATTTTCATTCAATTACAACAGTTGAATGTTAGGTAGCCATGTCTCAAGAATATAAGTTGTAAATGAAAATGAAATTTAGTTTGTAGTTAAAATATGTACTGTTTAAAAGAAAAGATTAACATTGGCATCACATCTCAATACCATAAATTGTCATTGAGTAAGATTAAAAATTTAGAGATTAATTTATGCCAATATTTCGATTAAAAAAACTCAAAATTTTGTCCAAAGTAAAACAAAAAAAAATATATATAATAATAAAATTGACTGAAAAATACAATAAATATGTTTTCAATCAATATCAGCAGTAAAAGACAATGGATTGGAGTATGTAGTTGTAAATTTAAAAAAAAAAAAACACTTTATTTTTTATGTGAATTCCAATGAAGATATATTAACTTCGTTCTTTACAGGGAAACAAATCATTGTTCATGATTTATTGGCGTATAGAGCCAAATGTCAAAATGAAACAGTGCATTACCATTAATAAATTCTCTAGAGATTTCGAAAAGTGAGTTTTGAAACCACGAAATGATTTTATTTAAATGGTAGAATAATATTACTTTTGACGTGCGCTGGATTTGAAGTTCTCCAGATTCAATTTTGTAGTTAATTAACTTAAGCATTGAGCTTAATATTGTTCTCATACAATTGCTTTCACTTTTAAAATCCGTCTTAAAATGTAAACCATTTGCAAATACCGCACTAATTAGCTCTAAATTACTGCATTCATTAGCACTAAATCAATTATATTCAAAATAAGTTTATGTTTTAGACAGTTTTTAATACAAGCAATTAGCTAAAATACGAACCATTTTAATATGAACTTTATTTATAAAGTAAAAATTAAATACTAACTTAGGCATACTTTAACACCAGGCTATATTATTACAACAATTATATTTTAATAAGAGTAATATTACAACAATTATGTTTTAATAAGAAGAATAGTACTACATTATATTTTAATAAGAATAGTATTGCAACAATTGTTTAACGATTTTGAATTAAAGTAGCATTATTGCGAGTTAAATTTATACCAGTGTTAAACTTTTTCTGAAATACTCAATTGCGTTCTCAAATTAAACATCACAGCATAACAAGATCATTCAGAAAACATGCATAATTTTGAAAGCAGTAACTAAAATAATGTTTTTGTAAACCTAATTTCATTAGGATTGTACCAAATAATCTTAAAAATACAAGGTTATCAAAAAGAATGTATGAATTTCAAAAACATAAAATGGAGAAAAAATATCTACACACATGGTTCTTGAACTAAAATTGTAAAACAAAAAGAAAAATACTAATGCAAATAACAATATAAATACACTCAAATACTAATACTAACAATAATACTCACACTATCAGTAATATTCACACTAACAATAATATTCGCATTAACACTAATGCACTAACATTCACACTCACACTAATTCCAAGACTAATACAGATAATAAAGAAAATGCTAATACTCACACTAATACTAATATTCACACTTATATTAAAATTCGCACTAATAAAATAATATTTACATTGATATTAATACTCACACTAATATTAATCCCCACTTTAATACTAATAATAAAGCTAGAATGGATATTAATTCTAAACTCACACTAATAAAAAAATATTTACATTAATATTAATACTTACAATAATATTAAGATCCACATTAATATTAATAATAACATTCACATTTATACTAATACGAAGCTTACACTATTAATAATTGCACTAATACATTCACTAATATACACATTAATACTATTACTAATACACACCCTAATGCTAACACTAATTAACTAACAATAACACAAATTCCTATAGAAATACTAAAATAAAAAACTAATACAATGTCTAATGTTATAAAAGCACATCCGTAACTTTAGGTGTGTGTACCACTAGTTGTTTGACATATGCTAAAACGATGTAATGTCACGCATTCCAAGGCATGTCTGAAGTTTTGTGACCTTTTTACCTTTCGAACTTTAAAGTGTCTTATATCATTGATATGTTAAGGGAGTCGGAGTTTAAAAACGTAAAAAAATCAATTTTGAGCTTAATAATGTAAAAATATCTACAAACAATTTAGATGTATTTTTTACAAATTTTCAAAAAAAAAAAAAATATTGTTCCTCAATTTTTATTACAGTTTTCAACTTTAAAGGCCTTATCTCCAAACACAATTCGAGAGACGTAAGGAACATTTACTAAAAAACTGTTAAAGATAAATGCCTAAAATTTTTGACATATATAAGAATTTGAGTTTAAGATTTTTAAATATTTTGTTTAGTTTCTCGAAAAAAAAAAAATTAAAAGGTCTGACATTCTATGGAATTTTCAAAAATTGGTAGGGATAAAACTGTATAAAATCTTTAATTTTGAAAATATTAAAAAATGGTACACTCCAATTGTCTAATATTTTAGTAAGAATATATGTCAAAATTGTAGGTATCTTTAATAGTTTTCTAGTATATGTTCCTTATGTGTCCAACATTTCGTTCGGAGATATGGTCCATTAAAGATTTTGCAAGATTACAACCTTTTACACCGTCGTATTCAAAATTGTTTGTCGTTTTTTATAATATTAATCTCAAAATTGATTTTCTGACGTTCTTAAACTCCGACTCCCCTAACTGTTTACCACGTTCTTGATGTATTATTTTAGCATTAAAAAGACGTCACGTTTTAGAGTAGAAGGGTCCAGACTCCTATCCATGTGTTAGGAAACTCCGCACCGCATTTAAGCAGGCTTGAAGCATATACATGGAAAAATAAGGCTCATTACAGTTACAAACTACTTTCTTGTACTACATTTCTTCGCAAAAGTCATTTTAATACATAAAAAAAGAACTCCGCATTTAAGCCAGCTTGAATCATATACATGGAAAAATAAGGCTGATTACAGTTACAAACTACGTTCTTGTACTACATTTCTTCGCAAAAGTCATTTTAATACATAAAAAAGAACTCCGCATTTAAGCCAGCTTGAATCATATACATGGAAAAATAAGGCGGATTACAGTTACAAACTACGTTTTTGTACAAAATTTCTTCGCAGGAGTCATTTTAATATTTTAAAAAGAATCTTCGCTATAGAGTTTTAAAATATCAGCTTTATTTTTCAATTACTTTGTATTTGCACATTTTTTTTTTTTTTTTCAACTGAAAAAGGTAAAAAAGATAAAAAAGTAAACTACACAGTATTGCTACCCTCAACGTCTATAACATTCTGATTTATAGTCATAGTATAGATTATTGAACACATTTCCTTACATACACTCTCGGACATCCGTTCGACAGACATCTGGGAATGAAACTTGTAAATCGAAAAAAATAGTTAAGATTAATTGAATTATCGCGGTAGGGTTGATATAAAAATGAAACATTACATTCTGACATAAAAAAAAATATGAATAAAAACTTGAGAGACAGGAAATGTGCGACCATTAGAGAAAGTGGGAAAGCGCACGATGTAAGAGCCTTAACCTGTTCAGGACCGGCGAAAGGAGAAAGAAGCGCTTCCCCAGGCCCGCGCGCTCAAAGAGACTACACACGCACGGGACCGGGCATTTTTCCCCGTTAAGCATTTTGCCCCGTTAAATTCAAATAAAACGTTCCAATCTGAAATCACGTCTGTGTGATGATGGGCCGGCTGGCACGGAAACGCTGATCACAAATACGATATCGCGGGTCGTGAGGGAAGAATCGTCTGATCACATATACGCGATCACGGTCCTGAACAGGTTAACGTACAATTTGACATAAATGAAATATTTCAAAGATGAAGCATTAAATGGAGGATTAAAACTTATGATTTCTTTGCAGTGAAAATGGGTTAAATAAGTTACAAAATAAAACCATTTTACGGCATTCTGTTAGAATCAAATCTTTTAAATTCTTTTTTAAAGTGTGTTTTTGAAAGTCTTTAAATATTTGTTTTTAAATACATCTGTACTCTGTCAACAACCAAATAATATGTAGCCATATTTTGATTTTTGATTGCTTTTTGACAAATAATGTGTAATCGTAATACCAATTAAGGGTCATTGTTAAAATTGAATATAAAGTATAATAAAATTATGTAGCCTCTATGATATTAGAAAAAAAAGATGCTGAGAAACAATAGGTTAAGTAAGTTACAAAATAAAACTATTTTATGACATTCTGTTGGAATCAAAACTTTTAAATTCTTTTTTTAAATGTGTATTTGAAAGTCTTTAAATATTTGTTTTTAAATACATTTGTACTCTGTCAACAACCAAATAATATGTTACAATATTTTGATTTTTGATTGCTTTTTGACAAATAATATGTAATCGTAATACCAATTAAGGGTCATTGTTAAAATTGAGTATAAAGTATAATAAAATTATGTAGCCTCTAATGATATTAGAAAGAAAAAAAAAAGACATGGAATTCAAATTTTTGAAGTTTTCTTCATATGTGAAGGTTTCAACGCAATTTATGGTTTTTCAATGCTCTGATAAATTTGCGCATGAACAAGGGATGTTGCCCTACAAAAATTTCGATTTTTTTTTTCATTATAACCGTGACCGTGAGAGCTTTAAATCTTCACAATCTCGAGCGTATACCTTCAAATAACATTATGGTAAATTTCCTTGTGATTGGTTGAGAGAATGCCACTAGAGTTTCATATATCAGTGAAGTTTCTTTATGACCAACTTGTATTTTAAAGATGGTGAGAAACAATAGGAAAAACAATTTACTCCTTATGTCATCCATTGCGATAACATATGGCACTGTGAAACAATACATACATCACGGAAAAGCAAATAATGAAAAAAACAACTGTATATGAACATGTCAAGCACACTTTCTGTGTATTTATTAATAATCATATACTGTACATTTTCTACTGGCACATATTGGAACGACAATGTTTATGGTATCCAGTTCATCTGAGGCCCAGATGCCGAATTGCGGGTGTCCCATTTTAATACATTTTCAGTAGAGATAAAATAAAAATTTAAATATAAAATACGTATTTGCTTTATTCCCCCCTTTGACCTTCCGGGAAACCGTCTTTGATATTTATTTCTTGTGAATTATAATTTTGCATACTAATAAGATTAATTTAAAAATTAATACAATTATAGAAAATTTCAGCAAACACAACTTTTTTATTCATCTATAAAATACAGTATAAGTAGTAAATTAATAAATTATTTAACGATTAATAAAGATTATAAATAATGCAGATGTAACTGTAAACATAGTTAGCCATTACAAAGAATCGAAATAATAAATTAATACTTTGCAAAATTATATTTGTAATTGTATTGGATGCATACACAATTACAAATACAACTACGGACACATTTACAAATATAAATACAAAAATAACGACAAACTACAGATATATGTCCATTTATGCTGATCCTGTTTTATAAATGGTTTTTAACACATATATGCAAGTTCTTTTTGTTTACTTTAACTTTTTTTTAGTTAAGAATACGTACTTTCGTTTTATCCCATCAACAACAATTCCTTTGTATCCTTTGAGAAGCCCTGAAAGATTATTTATATGGGTTAGCTTTATTTATGCTGATAGTTTTGCTAGGATCTCTCAAGTATGAAATGTTTCCACATACTGTACTAAATTTAGAGCCGACGATATACGCAATGTCAGAATGCCGTCTTTCTGAAGTAAGCCTCTCTCAGTCCCTACCGGATTGAGATCTCTCAAAAAGAAAGTAAACATGGCTTTTAATCGCAAAATCTGCAAGAAATTTTTCTTATTATAAAAACTTTATCTTTGTTAAGTTTTGACTGTTACTTATACATTGAAAATATCCCTTTGTTTCAGACAATCACGAATTTAAGAATGATTTAACTAGATATCTTAATTGTTCAGTGTTAAATTTTGTTATGGTTTTTAAATATATCTCGTTTATTATATCCTTTTATTGATTTATTTAATTATTTATTTATTTATTTATTTATTTGTTTATTTATATATTTACTAAATTTTATTTTTTAAAATAATTAAAATTTTATACATACATATATATATATATATATTAAAATGAAATTCTAAAAAATTTTAGAACGTTTTGAAATTTGATTCCCTTAATAGGTAGAACATGTTGATAATTACATTTATTGATTATTGATATTCCAACTACTTCAACTCCCAACTACTCAACTCCCAATCTCAGGAGGCTTCTGAACGCCAAAATGAGATCGCGCTTAAGACAAATGTAGAGACAGAGAGAGATGTTTTAGATAGCTGAAATTTTGATTTCATGTAGTCTATAGATGAGCACTGCAACTATTTTGGAAGCCGACATTCTTTAGTAATGCCAAAAGAACGAGCTTTATCGTTAATACTAATTTTAATCCTAGACTATGCACAGTTGCACAAAGCTGACATTTAGACTTACTCTAGTCTACGGGTCATTTGAGTGATAGAATTTTTATTTGGTATTCTAAAAACCAACGAAGCCCTGGTGAATGAGCATTCGGAAAATATAAATGTTGAAGCTCAAAAACGCTATGATTTAAAAGTTTGGATTTCAGGCACTGGGTGAACCACAATAGTTAATGAAATTGCAAGTATAAATTCCATAGAATACCATGAAATGGCATCAGAATATTCGTTTCCAAAAATAATAACTTTGAATTCAAAAAAAAAAAAAAAAAAAAAAAAAAAACTTAAAACAAATCAAGTCCTTTGATGGTCCAGTAAATATATTTCGATCTACGAGATTTCAGAGAAAAGTAAAAGAAGTCGGTTACGAAAATCGTACTCCAAGAGTAGAATTTTTAGAAAATTATTCGTTGAAAGACCATACAATGATGAGCACAAAATGCGTTTTAATTCATACTTCATCGTTCATACTGTGTGTCGTTTATTTTTGCACATGCTATAATATTCTAGTTCTGTAATATTAGATAATACACATTTTATTGTTCACAATATTTTTCCATATTATTTCAAACAATAATTACATTTAAATTGATGCGTTCTTAATAGTATTACATTTAGTTACAGAAAACGAGTGTTGCTTTTTTACACAAATTGTTAATTTTTTTGGAAAAGTATTTGTTTTTGAGACAATAATTTTCTTGTTTACCTACAAAATGGCCATATCCAAGTTGACGTTACTTATATCTTCATAAAACTTGTACAAGTTGAACTGCAACTATAGAAAAATTATTTAACTTTTCGATTCAAGAACATATGGCACATATATTCAAAACTTTCTTTGATAAACAAATATTTAGAAATGTGTTGATTTTTTTTTTTTTTTTTTTTTTTAACAATTTTTCTGATGAAAACCTTCCTTTAAAATATTTTTCCATTTAAGCTTTAGTATTTCATATTTCCACGTATTAGTTAAAATTTGATTTTTTTTTTTTTATTGATTTTTATAGGTATCATTTTCCCCCATAGGTCTTTGAGTGTATACCATATTTTATAAAGAGACGTTGAATTGTACTGGATTTAGACAGTTTTAAAAGTGCTTTTTAGATATATCAACGCTGAGAAATTGTACTAAAACTAGAAAGATTAGTTTATGGAACCATTTGGCAGTAAAACAATGTATTCGAGTATATGAAAATGTAATTTAACCTTTAACTGCTATGGTTGTGTGGTTTGAAGTGGTCCATACTGCCCAAAACAAATTTATGAACATTAATTAAAGAGAAACATAGTATCAGAAAAATTAATATAAAAATCACAAATGAAATATTTTAAGAGTTGGTAGCAATCCACAAAAATAACTCTCGGTCCGTCAAACCGCATACAGCAGTTAAAGGTTAAAGCAATTTTTAAGGCTTATTGATGTATAGGTGAACCACACAAATTTAGTACATATTCATAAATTCAACACTGAAGACCCTAGAATAAAATAAAAAAGCGCCAACTCTTTTTATAGGCTCATATATTTATTTCTTACTTTCTTCAGTGCGTTGGAAACTTTTTATAAAAAATAAATAATAATAATCTCCAGTAAATCACGTCGCCTTATTCTCGTAGATGTCACTTAATGCGACCAAAGGGATTTAGGGCAATCTTGAGTAATAGTAACATCTCTGATCCCATAGGATTACGTCGAATACCGCTTTGGATCCATCTATGAACTTGGATTTAAGTCCTGCTTTACTACATGTTATGGAGAAAGATTGCGGGCCCTTAGAGACTTGTGGTTATAACATTGTTTTTTTGTAGTCACGGAAGTTTTCTATCCCTTCAGAAATTTTCGGTATTTTATGTATTTATTCTTTATTTGTGATTGATTTACAACATACTTTTCGTCTCATCGTTAAATACGCCTCTTTAACGAGTGGCACTTTTAGCACGTGTTTCTTGTTTTTAATAGATTACTATGGTTACAGACTTGTAGAATGAGAGGTGGCGATGAGTTTAGGAATTTTCTCGAAAATCATTATGATTTTTTTTTAGGGAATGAGAGTAGGTTATACGTATATTGTTCTGCTGGTTAAAAAATGGTTGATATTTTTTCAAAAATTGACTTTGAATGACTTGAAATTGATCAGACAGAAAAAATGATGGTTTGTCTTTTTCTCTTTACATTAGTGGGTATTTCCTTTTTCGTCTGCTTGACACAAAATATAATATAATGTATAACTTTACACAAATAATTTTTAATTTTTACACTTTTACAATTACTATTCGGTATGTGTTTAGCTTATATATTACAATGGAAGGAGAATATTGAACACAGACTCTGCCGTCTATTTTTCTGCAGCCAACGCTCCAATTCAAAACTTCAAATACTCCACAATTTTTATTAACATTTGACATTACATTTTTTTAACTTTATTGAAATTCCGCATCGTGACCCCTTGATTAGAACTTGTTTATTTGATCTCAAGAAATAGAAAACGACTTAAGTACCAAAAAAAAAAAAAGAAAAAAAAAAAAAAAAAAGGCCAAGCTAAACAAAGTGAAGAACGAATAACAATAGTTCAAACAATAGTTCGAACAATAACAATAGTTCAAATTCAATCTGGTACTTAACCATAGTATTAAGTACCAAATGCGAGTGTTTTTCATTTTACGGCTCTATCCTGAAAATTTTTCTTTTTTTCCATTTCTAGTCCTCATTTGATGAACATTTTTTTCAGCAAAACGTTTACCAAAGTCACCAATTAGTAAAAGCTGTCATTTATAAACAATAGCAAATTATTAGAAAGTGTGTAACGAATTATACAAAACCTTCATAGGGAAAGGTTTCTGATGCAAAAAAATCTATATTTTACATGCTTGCCCTGAATGAAAGAATTCACAACACTCTGATTAATTAGTATATCAATACAGTGTCTTTTAGAAAGAACTACCTGACTTTCAAATGACATAACTGCAAAACAGTGATAGATAGACAGGTATGGAATTTTAAATAAACTGGTTTTCAAAATTTATTACATTATCAGAGTGTGGATGCAATTTGGTGTTAAATCTTAGTATATAGTTTAAAGAAGACCTTACGATTACCTTACTGGGCAGTTCAACCCAAATTATCACCTTTTCAGAATGCTGCTGTTTTGCAGTACACCTTGACGTGTTTACAGATCTCCATATTCACCAGTTTTGTGTAGTGATAAATCCGTCCACAAATGAAAATGGACCCCGTCGTTAAGCCATATGCAGCCGTCAACAAATATCTTCCATCAATCAATTTTGCAAACCGGTTAATTTAAAATTCCTTACATGTCTCTCCAACATACCACTCTTCTATTCTTTCTATCTGTGACAATTTCACAGTTCTGTCGCTTCAAAGTTAGGGATTCCTTTCTTGTAATCCCTGTACTTTACAGGAAATAGATGCTATAATTAATCTTAAAAAACTGATTTGAAAAAACTAAATGACCCTTTTTATTGGTTGATGGGACAGAGCCATACATCAGCAGGAACAAAACCCAACCTCATCAAAAACTGCAATTGAGATTTCGTGATTATTTTTAGAAAGAGATTAATTATTAATTTTGTTGACTTATTCGTCAAATCTAACGCATTTTAATTATGTCACTTCTCTTTCCTACTCAGTATTGGTAAAGACGTTTAATGGGAATGGTTTAAAGAGATCGTACTATTCTATATAGAACTCTGCGATTTCACATGCAACTAAATCAACGAATAGGTATTTCTAAAATTGTTATCCATAGTATCATAAGAAGCTGTGATCTGTCTGTCAATCAAGAAAATACCTCCTGCCAGATGATTGCCGACCAAACGGTATAGTGGTTAGCGTACTAGCTTCTAGACCACGAGGTTGCGGGTTCGAGTCCCGTGTTAGGCATGGGTGTTTGTAAATGTATGTTGGCTTGTCTAATGACGAATGTTTCGGTGCATTATAGCCCTCGTGTTGCTGACGGCGCCAGATAATCTGAAAACAACCAACCTGCCAGATGATTAAGTTAATGGCGGTCGCTGCAATAACACAGTTTGCCGATTTAGAATAAGAATGATTTATGCCGATAATTGGTGTCCAAAGCCTATAAGGGAATAATCTTTATTCAGGAAAATGGAGCTAGAATTGTTTTCATGGCAATAGAGGATCCTTGAAAAGCTAGCAGGAGCTATTCTTTCAATGGACAGACAGAAATTTGGCACAGCTACGGAATTGTGTATGAAAGAGATTGATGTTTAGTGACATTAGCTGCCAAAATCATAGTTGCTTATCTATTAGCCCAATAATTTATTAGTTGTATATTCCAATACACAACTCTAATTTCAAATCTCTCCTTCCGAACAGATGGTGGACGCCAGGAATCTCCGCTGCCCGGACACATGTGACTGTCCCGACCCTTACCCACGGTGCCAGGATGGCGTGCCAGTAGTTGTGGACGGTTGCGGTTGCTGCCCAGTGTGTGCCAGGCAGCAGGGAGATGTTTGCAATAACATACAAGTGTGTGACGTCACCAGGAAACTGATCTGCACCTACGTAGACTCGTTCTTCACAACTGGTATATGCAGAGGTGGGTTGAATGTTATAGACTTCTTTGTACTGCTACATTATATAGAGCATGGTTCCCATGATCGTTGAAAGTCATTAAAAGTGCTTAATATTTTTAAATTTGTTTTCAAGGCCTTGAAAGTGCTTGAAAATGCTTAGAAGTGCTTAAAAGTCCTTGAAAATACTTAGAGGTCCTTAAAAGTCCTTAATTTTTGCAAATGTTGTGTGCCCAGCTGCAAAAGTTGTAAAAATACAACTCGGACTTGCTATCCCAGAGTGACCACCACTTATCTGCATCATATTATTCTCTGACATATTTGTATTACGCATCCACCAACTTGTAACTTTTTGGTAGAATATACTTTATTAAAAATTTATCTATGGACATGATGTCTGAAAACAAACTTAAAAACATTAGTTAGGTCCTTAAAAGTCATTGATTTTCATTCTGTAATTTGAGTGAGAGCCCTGTAGAAGGAAAGGAATACAAGAAGAACATGTCTAGTTTCTCACTGCTTTTGAGTGAGATGTATTCTAGAATACCAATTGCATCACACATAGGAATTATAAGCTCCTTTCAGAAAAACCACCTAATTTGAAACAAAGCAGCAGCGAAACACTGAGAGACAGAAAGAAAATAATAATCGCATTTAAGTCTACAGGTATGGAATTTTAAATACAACGGTTTGAGAAATTAGTTACAATATTGAAATATGGTCAACGAAATTGTTGTGAAATCTGAATACAGTGGAATGAGTTTACCGTTTCTCTTATGAAAACTATGAAACAGGACCTATGATTCCATTACCAAATAGTGCAGCACAGAGTGCACTTTTGCAGAATGCATAGGTTTTGCAAGACACAAAGACTCCTGTTTTGTTTAATGTGAAATCTTTTCAAATTAAGAGAACTTGGTACATCTTGTTTTCACAAAAAATAATAAAAATACCAACTTTCTATTTTTTGAGTGTTCATAATCTTTGCAAACTTTTCCTTATTCTGGCAAGTTTTTGAGCTGATCCGGTAAATGAAATTGCAGAAAAACTATATTTTTATGGAGAATTTAGCATTGCTGCAATAGCTCCTTCGATGTTTCGAACACATTTTTCTCAGTTCGTGATTTTTGAAATTCCCACCCTACTCAAAATGCTAAAACTTCAGCAAATATTAGTGAAATGACTTGAAATTTGTTTGTGTAATTCTTAATATCTATTTTGCAAAAATAGGCATGTATTTTGAATAAAATAAAAATTTAATTTTACAAATTTAAATGTCGAAAAATACATGTGTTTTTTTTGCATATAGGTAGAGAAGTTATCTGGTTTTTTTTTTTTTTTTTTTTTTTTTTTTTTCTTCTTAAAACAATTTACTTATTCTAAATCCGATGCCGATAAAGTTAGAGTATATCAATAAGAAATTTTTTAAAAAAAAATTCGGGAAAATATATTAAAAAATTAAAAAGAAGACAGAATTTGATACTTGATGAATTTAAGAAAAAAAAAATCATTTAAATTTTGAAAATTTAGAGCATTATGTGAACTTTTTTTAAATAAAATTTAGTTTTTACTTAGTAATACTTTCAAATATATAAAAATTATAATTTTAAAGGTTTCAACAACAACAAAAAAGTGTGTACCAAGTTCCCTTAAATGTATATCATCGATATACCAGATTCAGGTATTATCCAATTTTACTTCCATCAATCATTTTTGAAACCCGGAGTAGATAAAATATCGTAACTGTCTATCAACATACTTCTTGCCTTTCTGTCTCTCAATGTTTGGAAATTGTGTCTTTTCAAAGGTAGGAATCCTATTAAATATGAAAGACTCTGCATAATGAAGGATTTCTCTTACTTACTATAAAATTTAAGAAAAGAAACGATACAGAGACACTGTAACGTTGTGTGAACAAAACAAAGCTATTGAACTGTTTTCTGAAAAACCAAAACTGTGGTGTTCGCTTGAGTCGATTTGTAGGGGATTGGTTTTTTCGTTTCAACCCTTTATGTTGTAAGTATGGGTTATAAAAATAACTTTCTAGTTTTGGCTTTTGCATGACTAATATTTAACTATGAAAAGTTAAGGGTGTTCCTTAAACGATTGACACATTTAAAAAATGAATTACAAAAAAATGGAATATGATAGAAATGTACCATTTTCTGCATTTTACTTGGAAAACTAAAGAATTGTATCCCATTAATTTTTAAAATAATTGCAAAAACTCACTAAAAGATGGTGTTGTTTATTGAAAATATTTTTAAAAATTAGTTTGGACAAGTAACAAAAAGTACAAAACGACATTTCAATTTGCACCAAGTTGTTGTTTGAAATTATAATTATTTTGAATACAATTTTTTTTTTTAAATTTGGAATATTCAACATTTAAACGTTTTACCTTTTTATTAATCTCCCTAATGTGACATCAAAATAATTAAAAAAAATTCGAAAGTTTAAAATTTACAGATCTAACTGCATTGCAAAAAATTTGCCGCAAAATAAGATTTCAAGAACATTTATTTGAAATACTGTCATTTAATATCTGAAACCTTATTCTTGTTCTCCAAAGTATTTTGAAATATAATTGAAGTCAAATACAAAAAACTTTTTTCTTACGCACAAACATATACAACAGAATTACTGTGTTCAATCCAAATAGATAAAAAAAAGATAAATATTTGCTTTTGAGCGAACCTCATTTCACCAAACTTGATACGTTAGTGCCGATACGTAATAGAAGGAAAACACTTCAAAGTTGTGCCAAATTGGCTTTCAACTGCTCAAATATTTTACTTTATTTTAAAAGAAAAGTTCACACCTTTCACAACTTTTAAGCCCTTATTACCCGAAGTAACTCTTTCTATCGAAAAATACGCACGAACTTTATGAAATATCTAATTAATTCCGTCTGCGAAGAAAGCCCCTTTTTAAGTTTTTCCCTTCCTCAACTACTGTTGCCCCAGCGCAATAATTTAATTATCGAGACAAAAGGTATTATCTTTAGGAGCTGTATTAAATAAGATCCAGAATTTGTTTTGACGCGGAAACAGAGAGCTCTCGTGTTGTATTATCTTTTGCATGCACCCGTTTAGGAAATCAATTGTTTTATGTTGACAAGGGAATTTGAGGAGTATTGCTATGTTGCTATGAATTAGCCTAGAGGAAAGTTGTTTTAGAAGGGTTGAATATTTGATTTCTGCTTTAACAACTTCGTTGACATTAGTGCCTTCTGATTTCTCTGCTAAAAGGAAATGCATTTAATGTTATGTAACAGTCATAAGTTATGTATGTGATCAGCTTTTAAATATTAATTGACAATAACCCAATTAACGTAAAGCAGTTAATGTTAATTGAGTTATTATCGGAATTCATTCGTGGTAATTTGTATTAAAGTTTAATTTGGCATCGGATGCGAAGGTTATCTTGCAGAAAGCTGTAATAATTGAATTCTAATTGAGTTCTTTATAAACATAATACTTCAGTTGAGAAAATATATAAAATTTTAGATCCAAAATTAATAAAACTTAAAAAAAAAAAAGATGAAGCTTTTGCAGAAGTATGCTGGACAAAATTGGATTTTTGTACCCAAAGAAAAAACATAGTAAATTTGTTTATCAGAAAAAATCGTATTTCATCAAAATTCATCCAAATAATTTCCAGACGCTTCCTAGTAAAATTGCGCCATCTGTTGAGAAAAAAATTATCTATTTTTTTATTTGCTGGAAAACCAACACCTTATCTAAATATTTCTGTCAAAATCATATCTTCCAACCCTCAAATATGCATGAATTATATATATATATATATATATATATATATATATATCCTAAATATTCTGGATAATTTACATCAACTTTCAAACAGTTGTATAGTAACTTCAGAACCCCTGCATCAACATCGATTTCATAAAAAGGAAATAATCTATTGATTGAAGTGACACAGAACATGATATGTTAATTAGGTTAAGAAATTATATTTTCCACCACAATAAATAAAATTACGTGATTAATGAAATCCAAAACCTGATTCCATAATATTACCGAAATGTCCATAACACTTAAGTTATTAACATATATATTGTTATGAATTTTGCTCCGAAGAAAAGTTGGCGCAATTCTTACTAAATAAAAACTATAATTTATTCTTCCTTCAAGAGCTCACAAAACTTCTCTAAACAACAGTACAATTGCTATCAATCTCCTACACAAGCTTCGGTACATATAACTTCGAACGCAGCGATAATTCAGGCTCAGCGAAAGTAAACAAAACATCTGATACTTTCCGAACCATGTCCGGTACTCTTCTGATTGGCAATTATATTTTTTGCCTCTTTTTATAGTCTCGCGGCAGAAATTTCTAGCAAAATCCAACCAACCAATCACCTGATGGAAACTCCTCGAAATTTTAACATTGATTTAGAAGTTACCACATTTTTCTAACCTGTAATATGGCTGTTAACAAATTAAATAAATTATAACTTTAAAAGAAATACGTCACCATTTACAATTATATACATAACAAAACAGCATCAAATGGAACTTTAAAATAAATTCATCACTATTTACAATTTTATGCAGACGATTTTTGTAACAATATATAACATGCCGTTTATGGTTACTTCCTGATTCACATTATGCTATGTATGTTGCAGTAAGGAGAGGTCAAGGTTGTCACGTTGGTGAATCTGACTACCACGACGGTGATACTTTCAAACTGGACTGTCGCACACAATGCACGTGCCAGAACGGTACGTACGGCTGCGTCTCCCTCTGTCCCCACGAAAACGTGCGGCCCTCAGCAGAGTGTCACAGGCCACAATTGGTCAAGATGCAGCATGACGAGTGCTGTCGGGAATGGATGTGTGAATCGACTTTGTACGAAGGTATGTATTTGAGTGTGTGATGTCGTCAGATGTGCATATGTATTGTGAACGTTGGAGAAGGATTTTCTTCTTGGTTGGTTGTTTTCAGATTATCTGGCGCCATCAGCAACACGAGGGCTATAATGCGCCGAAACATTCGTCATTAGACAAGCCAACATACATTTACAAACACCCATGCCTAACACGGGACTCGAACCCCCAACCTCGCAGTCTAGAAGGTAGCACGCTAACCACTATACCGTTTGGTCGGCGATTTTCTTCTTGATTAATGAAAATGAGTTCTTATAAAATGTTGGTGGGGTTATATTTTTTCGAATACCCTCTATACATTATAGATTAAAAAAATATTACATTAAGCCAAATATATATATATATATATATATATTTTTCATTTCTATACCGTGAATTCGGGCCACTTTGGCTTAGAAAAAAATATAACGTTTTCTGCTAAACTTCAGGAAGCAGTTTTTAAATTAATTCCGACAGTTTCTGCTATGGGGCAGCATCCATAGTCGAAATTAATTTAAAAACTGCTTTCTGAAGGTTAGCATAGAACGTTATATTTTTTTCTCAGTTTGGGCCAAAGAAGGACCCCAGGGCCAAAGTGGCCCGCATTCACGGTACGTATTGGAACATTTTGAATTCAAAAATGAGCCTAGAAGAAATATATGCGCGTCCTTATGTCCGTTAGTAGATCTATATGTGATCAGTTTAATTACTGAACAGATTGACTTACGACACTGAACTTTTGTATACGGATTAGTAGCAACCACGGGACCTGTTGTTATCAAGTTTTCTGTCTAAATTAGGCATGCACATAAAGTAGCTGCAATGGAAAATTGATATTTTTCTGCAATTGCTAAACAATGGTTCAAACGAATTTCATCCAAAACGTTATGATAAGGCCTTTTAATGTGTTATAAACATCCCTACCTTCGAAACTCATTTAGAAGTTCGATAATGAAGTAAAAAATTTAAAAATAACATAGAGTTGTCTGCCTTTTAGCATTACTCATCAACGACTCTTCTTCCTCTGTTTCACTTACCCGTAAAGAATAATATCATAATTATCAACAGTTTCACCATTTTTGAGAGTTTTTTGCTTATGTAATAATTTTCACTACACTGTCTTTTGAATAATAATAATAATAATAAAAATAAAAAAAAATTTAAAAAAAAAAAAAAAAAAAAAAAAAAAAAAACATAATTTACACAAATCCATATGAAATTTTACTTCAGGTGAAAGTGGAGCGATGCTCTTCAACCATAAGACTATTTTTGAAATTCCGGGAAAAGCAGGGCTGTCTTATTTTTTGTGGAACACTATTAATTAATGTTTTAATATCAAGATTAAATATTAAGATAGCTGTGTTCATTAAGTTTCCACTTATTGTATTTGTGTACAGTAGGAGAAACCTGTGTATCTAGGGCCGCCTTTTTTCAATACACAAAAATTACCCACTGAGCCGTTTAAAAATGGGAAATTGTTATGCATACATCGTTTTAATAATTACTTCCCATTGGGATTAATATAAATACTTAAAATAATAGATTCTGTCAAATATAAGGTTTTTAAAGAAATTTCACAAATGGCCCTAGGTACAAGACCTCGGTGTACCTAGGGCCAGTAGCTGATGTACCTAGGGCCATTCTCTCTAAGTGAGGTGTCAGTCCATAATTAATAGAAAACGAACATACACAGAGGAATTTTATAAAAGAAACAATATCAAGTAATTATCAGTCATTGGTTTATCCTATACTAACTATAATAAATTGCAACGTGTAAAATTATTTGTGAATTCCAAGTATTTTCATAACTTGACAAATTGATTCCAAAAAAAATTAGCTGCGTGCGTTATCGCTTTGAAGCACCAACAGATTTTGGTTTTGGCAATTTGAACAAAATAAGCAACTATGTGGCCCTAGGTCGACTTGGTAATTTCATATAAAATGTCTTCTACTAAAAATGCACATGGAGAAAGGACTTATTTAAACATCTGATTTAAAGCTTAATGTTGCAAACAAAATTATTTACTAGAATTCAAAGAAAAGTATTTGACTTAACTTTGTAAAACAATAAAAGACATGAGCTGCAAAATGTTACTGCAGACAATATAAAAACGTTTTCCACTTATAACTTGCTATAGCTTTCTTCTCTAAGATTTCAAAATGGCTGCCAAAAGAGCAATTTGGTGTTGCCGCTTACCCAAGTGAGTAAAAAAACTTAGAACTAAACATTATTCAATAAAAGTGTAGTGACCCTAGGGACACAAGTCTCCCCTATAACTCTCAGAAGGTACATGTGAAGAAATATTCGTTGAATTGTAAATGTAAGTATGTCCGAACGAATTCCAAACTTGGTCTAAACAACTGATTTGATCAGAACGTCCTGTTGTTTTATTTGAGGGATAACATGCATTACTAAAAAAGAAATGCGCTTGAAATTTTGAAGCCTTGAGAGTTGTGATTGGTTAGTCGCCTAATAGGGAAATACAAGATGTGTTGTCCATTTTAGCGTCTGGTCATCTTTTAAAATCTGGATAACTCAAATGGTACTATTATTTACCCTCTAATGTATTTTACCTAAAATTGTTTGTAGAGTTTCATACATTACAGAAGTATAGAATCACATGTAGCACAGCGTTATTGAATAATGTCGGATACAGGGGCTTTGAAAGATAGGCCAATTCTGGATGAACCCAAGCGTCGTACCAAAATACACGATTGTGTTTAAAAATAAAGATGTCATTAACGTCACAAAATATATTTCTGCCTTCCAACAATTCTGATAAATAAAATATTTAAATTTTAAAACTGCGTATCATTATTTCAAAACTTTCAATATATTTTTTATCCAGCTTTAGATCGGCCAATATCGGTATCCAAAGACCAATTTACAAGTTCCCACATCGGGATTGGGTCTTTTGAATAAAAATTATATTTTTTAGCATACAATTTCATTAATCTTGATAAACGTTGTAGAATTTCATGCATCTCAGCCATTTCGTGTTTCCAGACAGACAGTAAAGACACCAATACAACAACTTCAAATTTCTTACACTTGCATTTTCTTTAATGTAGAATGGAGTTAATATTGGAAAGGCACATAAAAGAGAAACATACTTTTTTGTTGGCAGAACATAGATCTTCTGATTATAAATAAGAATTATACAGATGAACTTAAAATTAATTCCAAATTTCATGCTGAATCTTGTTTACTGTCAAACGAGTTCCATGGACAAAAAATAGAGACCACCATGTTAATTCAAAGACATGAGATTCCTACACTGGGTAAAAAAAATCAGATTTGCAGGAGTGAAGTGGTTATATTATATCGATAAAAGTTTTAAAACCCAAGTAATTTAGTTTATTTGTAAAATCATTTCATTCTGACTTGATGTTGATGCACTTCTTTTGAGCTGATTATTTATTTTCATATTCCTCTTCCGGGTAGTCATATTTACAAGAAGGCCATACTTAAACTGTACTTGCTAAGGGCTGCTTCTTTTCAAGATTTGTATTGCACTTTTGCTTTCTTCACCTGCATTATAAAAAAAAAATACTGTTCTTCAAATTAATGTGGTTTTTCAAAGTTATAAGAAAATGTTGACTTCAAAACTACAAAGTTAAAGATACGAATGGACTTTCCTTTTCTTCCAATAGTGTATTAAATATCATACTTCAATTCCTATGGCTAGCTATTGTAAATTGAAGGATGGAACAAACCAACCAAACATAAATTCATTTGGGAACTCTAATTCCCTTTTGGAGTAGCACCCAATAAATTGTTCAGAAAAAGCACCAATACACAACCCCCTCTTCTCTAAAGTTCTTCAAAAGTTCAACAACTAAAAAAAAAACTTTTCCTTTTGTATTATTGAAATACAAATTTTCCTCATGGAGAAGTTTCCTAGGAACAAGTGCTGAAGCAATTCGTCTTCTGTTATTTTACCCCAACAAAGGTCAGTTTTATGTTATTTGTCCAGTTATTGCAAACCCCCGTTGAGTGTTTCATGCTTCCTCCTTTCCACTTCAATCTATGGATGAGCTCTTTCCCCCTTTTTTTTTTTTTTTTTTTTTTTAAGTAAAAAAATATATATTCCTTTTCCGTTTCTTTTTTTCTCGATGAAAAAGTAATACGCTGGGGTTTCGTTGTTTATTGAAGGAAACGAGTTGTGACAGGGTTCGATTGCCACTGGAGTGGACACTCTTGTATTTCGCGGGTTCTTATTATTGCGGGTTATTGATTTTGAGAGCCTTGCATTGTATTCCAGCACAAAGAATAGATGTGCTGCTGGCTCTTTTTGTATAAAAATATCTTATAAAATACAAGAGAGTCTTCGGATGAAAGAATGGTTTTAATCTCTATAAAGGGTGAAAATAAAAACAGTCACAAAAAATATATGCGCTGGTAGATATTTTTGAATAAAAAACCCACGAGCCCAATAACTTTTTTTTAGCATGTATGTAATGTATATCCATTCGTACTTCTCTTTTCAGTATTTCCTAGAGTTTTCCAAAATTAGTGAATTGCGCATTGGTTGTTGTTTTCAGATTATCTGGCGCCGTCAGCAACACGTGGGCTATAATGCACCGAAACATTCGTCATTAGACATTTACAAACACTCATGCCTAACACAGGACTCGACCCCGCAACCTCGCGGTCTTGAAGTTAGCACGCTAACCACTATACCGTTTGGTCGGCAAATTGCGCATTGAATCTGGTCGGATCGTGCTTAGATTGACTCAAACCAGTTCTTTTGCGCATATCTAATATATAAAAGACCAAGATTTCTGCTCGGCTTAACGCTTTGGCACTTTTCTTTTTGATTTTCCTCTTGCCAAGCCACCACTCTGTCCTCCTTGTCTCTGGAAATAAATTTTTGTTTTACTCGGACACGGCTTGCTCCTTAAGACGATCTTCACTATTACACTGTTTTATGTATGTGCTAGACAAATAAAATTAGACAATGATAATGAAAATGTTGTGTGCACTTGTTATTGGTATAGTGTAAAATAATCAAATAAGTTAATCAATGTTATCACAACATTTAATTGAAAATAAATTAGAAGTATAATTCATGTAACTCTCCATTAAAACCCTTTCAGTCCCAATTATTTATTTTTCATTTTAAAAATCTGAAATTCACAAAATATACTCATTTGGTATTCAGAAAAACAGAGTTGAAAGCAATTTTTTTTTTTTTTTTTTTTTTTAATTAAATCTGACAATGATTCCAAATGGCATCATTGGGCATTAGGTATCAGACAAGTCTAAGCTATTTCGCTTCTGCATTTCTAAATAAATCAAATAAAATTTGAAATCATCTATTTAGTCGTAAATATATCTTAACGTAGTGAATACTGCTAGAAAAAGATAGCAACAACGTGGTAATAACAGTACGAATCTAAAATAAATAATATAGCCGGGAAAAGGTGTTGAGTTGTACTCAACTCCCACTGATGCCAAATGGAATCATCACTTTTCAATCATTGCAAATTTTAAAATTTTAAAATATTTATTCGTTAAAAATGGTTAATATACAATTTTTAAATATTAAATAAAATAATACGAACATATTTGAAAGAGTTATTTAATTTAAATTACTTAAAAAATGAAATTAATTTCGGCATCTTTTTCGGAATTCAGAAAACATAAAAAAGCCTCATTTCATTCATCAACAGAGCCCGCGCAGCCATATATTGGTGAAAAAGAAAAATATATTTGGACAGAGAATAGTTTGATGAGTGTAAAAATGTTGATTCGAATTCACTGGAAGTATTAGGTGGGGAGAAAAAAAAAATTGTAAATGTTGTGATCCCAATTGGCATCACTGGGACTGAAAGGGTTAATACACACTAATTGCCTTCCATGAATTCTTCATCGATCCAATCGAGTTGAAACTCTGTAGTCATCTCGTTTTAAAATTAGACATCCTTGTATTTTAAAAAACTTATAAAATGAAACTGCATTAATTATGTAATAAGGAACATAAAAGGAGGAGTTTGACGTATTTCAAGTCGATCAATTATTAATTTTCATTATTTGAGAAACAAATTTGATTATAACTTCAATATCTATCAATTGATTCCCCAGAAGCGCATCAACTATGACCAATATCAACTGAAATCAGATAATCCCGATGTGAAACGTTGTAAACCGACAATCAAAAGTGATTTTGGCCTATTTCTCCCAGTGCTAGATAAACTATAGTGAAAGTTTTGAATTGTATCTGCGCACTTTTAAAATTGGAATATTTTACTTATAAGAAAGAACGGAGAGCAAAAAACATATATTTTGTGTAGTTTTTGATACGTTTATTTTTTGAAAAATCATCTATTTTGTAACGGAACTCGAGTTTCGGCCAGATTTGGCCAATCTTCCAGAGCTCATGTTTCCGACTTTGAATAATACTGCTGTTCTACCTGGGTTTGCTCTCAATATAGATCAATTGTTATCACACTATTTCGGGTGCTAAAATATAACATTTACTCTCACCATAGAAATATGTCGTGTCTTCCAACAATATGAGCCAGTTTTTGAATGTAATTATTTTTGTTAACATCTTATACATGTAAACTTATATACCACTTGCACAAACATAACTTACACAATTATGCACTGCTATATCATCGGCTTAGAGTAAAAAAGTGCTAACTCTAAATTTTAAAACTTTTCAAGGGGGTTTGAGGGGGCATCATATGATATTTTTATCATTCATATACCACAAGTTTATTTTAGTGATCATGTTGTAGCTTTTACCAATCTTCCTATTTCCAACTACACACCAAAAGGACATTCGGGACCAAAAGTGCAGTTAGAATCTTTTCACTCTAACCTGACATCCATAAAAATTGAGGACTAGAAATGGAAATCGACCTAAGTACCAAAAATATTATTTTTTTTTTAACCGAAAAATACCCTAAAGACAGGGATGACAGTTTTTCTCCTTTTGGAGGATTTCTTCCTTTTTGGTTTTTTAAGTAACATTTTCCTTCTCTTTGTCCCTGTTTTGAGAATCCGCAATATTCTGATCTGAACCAGACTTTCCTGCAAAAAATATACTTTTTCTCATGTCTAAATAAAAGATTTTCCCTTTTAGCTCCCTTTTCTTCTCGGATTACTTCACTAACTCCTAATATTTAAAATGTAATCACTATATAGTACGAGAAATTTCATTGTATCTTTAAAATTATTGAATCATCCTTCCTGCATACTTTTTTTGTTAAATTTTTGAGTATTATTTTCGCTAGATTTTTTAGTGAATTTTTGGATTTCCTCCTTTTTGCTCTCTGATCACTCTCATCCCTGTAAAGACCAAGCTAAACAAAATGGAGAAAGCCCAAAGTGCGAACTCCAATAGCATTAGCTCAAATTCAATTTGGTACTTAGTCATCGCCTTAAGTACCAGATGCGAGTGTTTTTCATTTTTCGGCTCTGCTGAAAAAAATTCTTTTTTGAACTTATGTCGTTTTTCATTTCTAGTCCTCAATTAACAAAAGCATTAACCACTAACCTTTTCCACCCGGAATAGATCGCAGGAAGCATTGCCAGCCCTACACCAGTGACTGGACACCTTGCTCTACGTCTTGCGGCATGGGCGTCTCATCTAGGATATCCAACAGCAACCCTGAATGCCAACTCAAGAACGAGACCAGATTGTGTCTGCTGAGACCGTGCCCTACTTCCAGAGACATACCACAGATGGTGGTGCCCCATGGACACCATGTAAGAGTATGTTCAAACTTGTATTTACTTAACAGTCTTGTTCTTTGTATTCTATCAATAGATACGACATGGGTGAAGTTTGTCTTGATAGACTAACTGGACTGTCCCCTATACTTCACTGAAATATTTAGTGCTCTTGGTAGATATATTGTCATATGTTTCGGTGCAGTATACTGTCGTGTTCAGAACAGAGGTTGTATCTGGAATTTTAGTTAAACTGAATGTTGTTGCCAAATGGATCTCTGTAATTTTGTTCTTCAGAATGGTGGAGTTGAATGATCGTATCTGCTATAAGGATATATTTCAAAAGTTATGGGGAGTCGGAGTTTAAGAACTTCAAAAAATCAATTTTGAGATTTGTTATATATATATAAAAAAAAAAAAAAAAAAAAAAAAAAAAAAAACACTAATAGAAACAATTTTCGATTCGACGGTACAAAATGTTTTACTATCGCTAAATTAGAAGTATTTTTTTATATACATTTATAAAAAAAGTGTCGTGCATCAATTTCTATTATTGTTTTCAACGAACTTTAATGACCCATATATCCAAACAAAATTTCTCAATTTTGGACACTTAAGGAACATTTACTCAAAAACTACTAAAGATAAATGCCTAAAATTTTTTTACACAATATTAATGTAGCATTTTTTATTGTTTTAGCAGTTAAAGATTTTATACAATTTTATTGCCAACAAAAATTACAGTTTTTGAAATTTCTATAAAATGTCAGACCTTTTTTTTTTTTTTTTTTTTTTTTTCCCCAAGAAACAAAATATTTAAACGTGCTACTCTCAAATTGTAGAATATGTTGGTAAGAATAAATATTAAAAATTGTAGGCATTAATCTTTAGTATTTTTTTAATCAATTTTACTTACGAGTCCAAAATTGAGTTTGGAGATATAGGCCGTTAAAGTTGAAAACGATAGTACAAATTAATGCACAACCCTTTTTTATTAAATATAAAAAAAAATACTTTTAATTTAGCGAGATAAAACTTTTTATACCGTCGGAGTCAAAATTGTGTGTAGTTTGTTTTACATTATTAATCTCAAAATTGATTTTTTAACATTCTTAAACTCCGCCTCATTTTAACAAGTTAATCAATGTTAACATCAAGTACATTAAGTTATTCCTGCACGGAAAAAATTAAAAAAGTTAAACTCCCCCCCCCCCCCCCAAACGATTGCTTATAAAAACACATTGACATAACTATTGTAGATTATTATATTGACAAAAACTGCACTAGGTGGCACATTTTTCTACGTCGTACAGTAAATATACTTTATATAACTAATATGCCCTTTAAGGGGTTTAATTCTTTAAGATTAAAGATATTTTCAACGACAGTTACAAAATAGCTAAAAAAGGAATCATCAAATAATATTTTTTATTGCATAGGTAATTTATTTTAATATTTAAAGAATTTTAATTTGTATATAGTCCATGTAGGAGAAGAAAATTAATTAATAAAAGTTCCTGATGTCAAATTTATTTGATGAAAAAAAAATAGTTTCCTTAAAATTTAACAAATTTGAACGAGTTTAGAACTAAATGAACCGCATCCGTATTTAAAAAGGTTAATGGGTATTTGTTGATTAATATAAATTTATAAAATACTTTCAAATTCAATCCGATTTAAACGCTAAATTAATCTTTCTTTGTAACTTTCCTACAATGACTCCTTAAAATAAGTATTTTTTTTCGTTAAATTTTCCATGAAAAACCACAATAGATTCTTACAATTCCTTAACATATTTCCAGCATTTTTACAGTTTACACTGATACACTATCTCCAATAGTTAAACAGATAATCTCCTTAACAACTTTTTAACTGCATATTTTCCAACAAAGTTCTAATGCCTGCATTCCCTAGGCGAATGTGAAACAAAACAACACTTTTCATTTTTAGCGTTTCAATAAAAATCCGAATCAGTGTTTAGGCAGCCGTAAAATTTCAAACAACCAGAGAGAAATGTCTTTATACTTATAAAAGAGCTTGCTTCTACCAACCTATAAAAGAGCACTTAAAATGTTGCGGTATTAAAAAAAAAAAGTTTATTTTATCGGCTCAGAGCCTATGATGGAGATAACGTTTCAAATTGAGTTAGGAAAGATTCACATTCTTTAAAGGAACATGCGCTTATAAGGAATTATAAGGAAAAATTAATAAACTTAACGAGGATGCTGAAAAAAATAGAAAGGCAGCGTATTGTGAAGTTATAAATATTGTGTTTGAAGGCAGGCTTAGCCTCCTGTGAATTCAATTAACAGCAGATGGTGCAAATTAAATTTAACGTTGTTTTAATGTTACTCTATTAATATGTTTTATTAGAATTATTTAAAAACGTACCTAATCCAGAAGTAAATATTTTGGATGTACAAAATGTTTGGTATGATTTAATTACCTAGAGACATTGATGTATTTCTGAACATAAACATTTTTTTTTATCAATTTTCCTCAGAAATACTTCGAAATATTCTTTGTACAAATATTTAAAGTTTAACCAGATTATAGGTAATAAATCAAAGTGGACTGTTGAGATAAAATTTTACGTCATTTTCATTTAATACCTCTCCCGTATCATGCGCTTAATGTAATATAAGTTATTCTGAATTTTACCGTGTATTGTATTAATTTGAAAGGTTTTTATAATAGATAACGTTTAATTAATCATATTTATCATTGTTGTGAGAATATGACAATAAATATCACAGCTCGTAAGAAATAATTGAATTAAGATAAATTGCCCAAAGCTGGGGATTTATTTCATCGCTCAAAATTAATTTCGGATATGAAATGATTATCTAATGGGTTTGGTTATAATTAAGGAAATATTTTTCCAAACAAGCATTTCAAAGCTTAGTTTAATATGGAATACTTTGTTATAGTAAAAAAAATATTAAAAAGGCTTAAATGCATGTGAAATTGTGTTTTGTGAACAGTTGTTGATTTTTTGTCATCTGGAATAGGAATTTTTTAATAAAACATAGTAAACTCACTTTAAAGTTCCAATAACATGAAATAATAATATATGGAGGATTAATGGTATTAGGTGGTCATTTGTATAATTTTAACCCTCTCCTTTTTATTTCTTCTTTTTTTTAGTGTGTGTGTGTGTTTAGGTTTTAAAATATCCACCTATAGAATAAGGCATTTAATACAAATATACTAAATCCAATTTTTATTTTAGTTATATCATAGAGTGTAGCTTAAAGAGTTTTTCACAGTATTCATCGACAATAAAGGATACGTTCTCTTACTTATCGAAAGAAGAATTCCTATAAAACTACTTACATATAAACATAAGAACTCGAAACTTCAAGCCATTTAAAAAAAAAAAAAAAAAAAACGGAAGTGATGGTCGTTGATCTGTTTATAGCTTCATCCTTTAAATATATGCATACATTCATACCCCAAAAAAAACTCGTTATAGCGTTTTTCAATTCAAATTTAAAATCACTAATTCTTTCCTCAGTAATAAGAATTACAATTTCTCCCCTTTAGAGAAATCACGTGTGTAGAGCAACCATACGCAGTACCATCCCGGTTCGCCTGACGGACGAGGGTAACTGCACCAGCGTGTCCCTGTACCAGCCCAAGTACTGCGGCTACTGCACCACTCACCACTGCTGCCTCCCGAAAGTCACCACCAACAAAAAGGTTCAGTTCCGCTGCATCGACGACGAAGGAACTATCCTCATACAAAAAGAAGTGATGTGGATCCTCAAGTGCGACTGCTCGACTGTCTGTTAATGACAGGAGGCATAATTGGAAGTCTGGTTATTGACAACAGGTATAACTGTGTCATGCATATCCACTGATGACAAGCGCAGAACAGCACGATTTGCATTCTGATGACGTGAGAAATTTCTGGTTAATGCAGTCATGTAGATTCTATGAGCACCTTTAGGATCGCTTGCTACAAGAACTGTATGGCGTCAGACAAGTGACGGACATAAAATGCGTCATATTTATACGTTGAGGAATTGCACTGTTGTTGATCTTCAAGTGCACCTGGTCTTTTTATGGTAACTGGTGATGGAAATGTACGAATTATGTTGTAGATGGGGAATTGCATTGCAGCAAGTCTGCGTGCCTAGAACGACTGTTGGATGTGAATCATCTCGCGTGACATCATGTTTTTTTTTAATAGTTATCAGAACTTCATAACGATTTGATAAGTATAGTCTGATATATAAGACTGTTTTGAATATTGATTAGGAGATGTACAAGACTGTATGTT
Source organism: Linyphia triangularis (assembly GCA_963978545.1). NCBI lineage: Eukaryota > Metazoa > Arthropoda > Arachnida > Araneae > Linyphiidae > Linyphia > Linyphia triangularis. The sequence goes on along the minus strand of OZ021723.1, from coordinate 94,654,409 downwards.
TAAGACAAAACTGGATAAGAACATCATAATTGTATTACAATGATAGGCAGAAGCTGTTTAATAAGATTAAACTGCAACCATCAACTAACTGTATAAACATGGAGAGAATAACAACGTACTTGACACTATTTTGTAATAAGAATATCTATATCCGATGCTACCGTCCATTAACGTGAAAAATATCGTGTTTTATAGAATATAAAAATAGTCCGTGATTCGTTTATGAGACAAGAAGATTATAGATTTCATTGGACGTAAATCTGATCCGAATAAAATGAGTTTGATTCTGTGTTGTACGTTTAGATAGACTATTTTAAAGTGTCTGAGAATTGTTTTTAAACATATTTGTAAATTAATATCATGTAAATTAAGATGCTAAAAAGGTAGTTTTAAAAAAAGAGCACATTAAATCTATTAAATCAGGACCAATAGCCAATTAAAAGTATGTGGTATAGCATATTCAAATGTGTTTAATTTCTATAACTGCCCACTTCATTTTTTTTTATTATCTATATTATAAAAGAACTTTACGTTCAAATATCACTTAACTATAAATTAACTATTGTCACTAATTGAATTTTGTGACATTTATCAACTTTATATGTGCATTTTTATAATAGTTCTTAATAACAAAAATTTAACAAAAACCACGTATTACGCAAGATGATATTGAATCAACCATTTTGTAATTGTATAATTAATCTTATATAATATGGGAAGAAATAAAATTCTCAAACATATGTAATGTTTAAAAAACATATAACAATGAAAATATGTCTAATAAACGACAAAAAAATGTCTTCAAACGATATCTTCTAGTTATTATCATATTTTATGTGTATTAAGTTATATCACAGTTACATCAGAGATACAGATTAAGAGGTGTTTTTTTTTTTTTTTTTTAAATTTAGTAATACATTTTAATTTTTTGCAGTTTATAATGGTAAATTGTGCAAAGACCAAAGGGGTTTTTATTATAATTAAACCCAGAAGAAGTGATTCATCAAGGAATGAAATTATTTAGCGTTATTGTACTTGCCAACTACGAACCTTGAAAGCAGAATCACTCAGAGAGTAACGTAACTTTGCACCATATTACTGGGTTTATGAAGTTTAACGTTGTTGTAAAAAAATTATTTGTCACTTAAACATTGAACAAATTGTATTTATAAAAATTACAATGAATTATTGGCAGAGTTTTGAGGCCTTTATTAAATGCAATCCAAAATTGCTCTGCTTTTCTTAAATGTTAACATTCATATACTAATTATGCCTCTATATGAAACACTTTTTATCACTGAAAGAATCCTTTACAGAAGAGTATTGGTGCAATCTAAAATTTAAATATTTTAACTGAGCTTCTGATCACCTTTTTTTTTTTTTTCAAAATAATCCTCTTCCATTTAAACCAGTTTGTAAAGTAAAGTACTTAAAATCATCAACAAAAACAAATTGGGTTTCTGTTGTGAATGGAATTTTGTGACGTGCTACTTTTTGAGCTCTAAGATACGGTCTTGACCATGAGTTAATTTGTTTTTAACTTCATTAATTTTGTGGATAAGGAGTAGGAAAAAGAAAATGTATGGATTTCAAAATTTAGTTGGAAATTCTATGAACAAATTCATCAATCACATATCTTAAACTTTGAAGGGATAATTAGTAATAAAATATGGGTTACTGTTAACAATATCTTTCTACTAAAACATTAGTCATATTTTTACTATTCATGTTTTCCATCAATATAGATTTTTAAATAAATTTGTTAAAAATTATTCGTATTTATGTTTTCCGTTCGGCTTTTCTTGCATCAAAGATATTATTAATTGCATATCATACGAAAGTAATGTGTTTTACTTAAAAGTATTTAAGTAGATTCGATGAAATTTGAAGTAACTTTCTGTTTGTAATATGATTAGTTTTACAATAGCTTGCATGTATAAATTTTGATTATTTGCAGCTGATGTCCTGTAATTGATCTTACATTCTATGTGTATAATGCAAATAAATAATAAATGACCAATTAGAAAATGTGTTATCACTTCATAAAATTGTTTAAATTCAACACGCTATGATCTAAACGAAGCTTATCCAAAAATATTGAATTAAAAATTTATTAAATTAATACAAAATACCACATGTACTTAATATTTAATTAGATGATGATATGATATTATGTAATCCCGTATTTGACGATGAAATAATTCGGCTAACACTAATGTAACAATATCCATTATGTTATTACCCTCCTGATGGCTGTTTTGTTGATGGCTGTAGCTACAATTTTAACTTAGAGATTTGCACATTTCAATACGGGTAAGATAGACTATATTTATGTTGTAATCAATTCTCGAGTAAATGCCCCCGCCCCTTAAAGTATTCGATATAAAGAGTAATATTGAAGTGAAGAACACAACTGCATGAATACCTATCTTTGTAAGGTTTGTCTGCAACTTCCAGCTGTGTTTGTTACATTGTAACACACTACACTTTCTACATTCAGAATAATTGGACCTGTTGAACTGTTTTAAATATATTTTTTAAAATCCTTATAAAACTCAAGTGTTGTAGTACTTTTGCAGTACAAACTAATTATGCAAGTAAGTACACGACCAGTCTTCTGCTGGAATCTTCTGATTTGTATTGCCTATAAATTAAGAAGTTCTACATAGGGTCGGTAGTGCTGCCATCTACCGGGTAGCTACTGAAAAGAGGTAGAAATGAATTATTCGGCGGTTATAGGTAGACTAGCGCACTCCCTCTCTCGATAGAGTGTGTGCTAACATCCTGAGCAGTACTACCCACTACCGACCTTCAGAAAATGGAGTTGGTAAAAAATGCTTGAAAAAAGCAGAGGTTCCTTAGACCTCAATGGCCTTGATAAAAAGAAGAACACATAAATTATTTAAGCTGGGCATTTCTCACTAAACATAAGCATTCACCAATTACCAATGACTTTAACAACAGTATTTACCATGGATGGAAATGAAAATTAGTAGGCAAGATTGCATGTTGAATTTTATAAAGTTTTTAATTGGATTCGGGATTCTTGTGTCATCAGGAAACTAAATACTATACAATTTACTAAGAATGGATTTGCTATATTCAGCGTAGGTTGGTTTTCTCATAAGTACAGCGAAATTGAAAGATTTCGAGATCAACTTTTCTATGAAGAGTGTTATTGATGTTATGCCACATATGTTACGATGAACTAATAAAGAAACTGGTACAATGTTCTGATACTCCAATGATTATTGCGGGTAAATGCTTTATAAAGTAAATCTCGAAAACAGATATTAATATAAGACACATAAATTGCGTTCATGTTTTTTTTTAAGGGCTCGCATTGAATTAGGATAGTCACATATATATAGATAGAATGTAAGGCAATGTAAGTAGGTAATGAATATACTTGTCTGCTAGTGTGAATATAGCCGAAACTTTTAAAAGAGAGCTAATTTAGAGTAAATATTAACTAAAATTCGACTTAGTTTTAAAAGATTCTTGCATTTTGCACCAAATAATTGAAATCGTCTGTTTCTTTCCTCATTAGAAATCAAAAATCTGTGGAGTACCAAATACTATTTCGCCAAGTTATGACAAATTTGTCTATCAGATTAAGTTTCACTTATTAAAAGTATAATTTCGTTCAATAGTTACGGCCAATTTTCCCCCGGCAGACCAGTATAGTCAAAATCTACCGGTATTTTTTTACATTCTGTAACAAAAATCAGAATGATGTTCGATGAGTTACCTAGGCATGCAGTTACATATTGTACTATAACTTTAAAAACGTCCACACATATCAATTGTTTATATATGCATTGAAACATACATTGAACAAGCTTGTCAGTTTTTAATGCATTTCAGTGAGTTGTATTTGTTTTAAAATTGTTAAAAAAATTATAATTTAACCAATTATAAAATTAGCAATAGGGTATGAATTATAACAAGATATTAAAGAGGAACCTCAAACTTTTTATACATTTTTTCACGGTGATAGATTTTTTTAATTAAAAATATATTTTACGACATTTTAAAAATATTAACGAGTACAACATACTTGAGTCTAATACTCACCTTTTCTCACCACCAACAAAGAAAATGCATCGGATTCTTTCGATCCGCAGAAGTGCTCGTTCTGAAGTTAAAGATTTATTTTCGAACAATAGAATAAGTTTGGAAACGTAAAAACAACTTATTATCCAAAAATCACTAATTTTGGGTAACGAGGTTTTAAAATGACAGCGATAATTGAGATATGTATTTTTCATTACCTAAATTGAACAATAAATTCAAAGAACTATTTGGTGAAATAAATAAAAATTTAACATATTTAAAAAAATAAAAAAAAAAGAAAATGAATTAATAATTGCATCTAATATTATTTAATTCAATTGTATTGCCACACTATATCAACATAAGAGAACAAAACATTTGTTAATGTATTAAGCCTGTTTGGTTGCTGATCGGAATTCATTAATATCATAAAAATATTCAACAGAAATAACAGAACAAAAAATCAAAAGCTTACGATAATCAGTAGTTGATAACCTTAAGGTGATATTACATAAAATCTGAAATCTAATCTTATAAACGTGCAAATGCTTGCTTTCAATCTAAAGTACCAACTGCTACTGTAAAAGACCATTAATCTTTTCTCCATAAATAATCGTTTTTGTAATTATATATATGTAAGACGTCTCAGTAAACAGAGGTACAATAAAAGAAGTTGCTAATGGCTGTTAAGCGAAATGATTATGGTGTGTGGATCAGGCTACTAGTGGGTTGTTCCAAAGCAGTTTTTTTTTCTTTTTTAAGGTAAACCAAAAACACTGTAGGAAACGATTTACTGGACCAATTTGTATTGTATAATTACTGAACAAATAAAAGGGAAGTTAAGGAGAAAAAAAAGAGCTATTATTTTCGAAATAAAAGTTTCATCTGAGTAATTATTTACCTACTAATGTTTTTTTTTCCAAATCAGCAATTACTGTGGTATTTAGTTTTTATTTGCTATTTTTATTCTGCTCGGTAATTTCTAATCAAAGAGTTTATTTATCCATTTAAAAAGATTTCAGTACACTGATGTCTGAATCTCTTGACATATAATGCTGGAAATATAAGGCTTAGGCATTCAAGTTGTGTGTTACATGATGAATATGTATTTGTAATCATGATTCATCAACTGCCAAATGCTTTTAAAAAAGCAGTATATATTTGTGCGTGTGAAGTTCAAAATGAAATTAAAATTAATAAATGCAACAACTTTTATTAATTAATAATATTTATGACAAAGTTAATTTTATTAATCATATATAACAAAATTACTGTTTTCTTGCATTCTATTTTGAAAGTCTTTGAAGAACATAAAAATCAATTAATTTAGAAATATCAATCACATTGTACATCCACGCCTTGTTCATCGAAACTATTCACAACTCACTCAACTTTATAAAATGTCTTACTCCGGGACATCGGCAAAGTGCCAATCCAAGCATATTCACCAGGAATCGGCGCAACTGTCTATTACGTCTAATTATGGCCACCAAGGCGGAACCTGATTTCGTCGACTAACAAGAAACTAGCGCAAACTTTTACCGTTCGATCTACCAATAGTTGTGTGACGTTAAATTACGGAAGGATCCGCCTAATTAGAAATATCCGGTGAGGGTAAACCTTAAATGAGATTTAAATTACAGCTCCCTAGAGTCATTATGGGCTCCTGGAGTAATTAGAGGCGATAGCCCGAAGTCTTCGCTCAACCTATAGATGCAGTACCTAGAAAACTGATGAATACCACCTTTTATCGGGTTTGGTTTCTGGCCGGCGGCCATTTTGAATTTGATCTAGTGTTCTTTTTAAGCTCCAGCAGATTTTAGTTGCGGGGTTTAATTAGAAACCATGAGAATGAACAATTTCTCTCTGTGGCAACAGAATGCTTGATATTCGAAGTAGGTATAGAAGATGATTTGGGGGATTGAAATGGTTCCTTTAATTTACTGATTAGAAGATATTATTAATTGAGAAATTTAATTCAGTTAAAGGATTGAATATTCGATTCATGTTTCTTTTGATCATGTTTCATAATTTAAATCAACTAGTAATGACTTTCTTTAGATGCAGCATACGTAGTGTCTTTCGGAAAGAGATCTTTAACTTTAAAATGGCAAAATTGAGAAACGGAACAGTGAGAGATGAAACGAAGAGTCTAAAGCGAAGTAGCTTTCCCTTGCCGTCGCTGGGGATTGATCGTGCGACCTTTGCTTATCCAGTCAGATGCTTTACCGCTATGTAAAAGAGTAATCCTGTGATTATAAGCTTTATCTGTTATTTGTACGCGAGACCGTCACATAGCCACTTCCCAGTGAGTCGCGAAGGGACTAACGATTGAGTTGCCTGCGCATGAGTTGAGCTCGTGGGTCAGTGAGCCGCCTGATGTTCGCTATCTGTTTTTTTTTTTTTTTTTTTTTGAGAGTTGAAATTTAAGTAGCCTAACAAAAATGTAGTAACTAAATATTTTTTTTCGTGTGGTTTAATTGTTAACCTAAATGTACGCCAACTATGAAGCTAATTTATTCATGGGTTTCATAATTATAAATTCTCAAACCTTAGGCCGGACTTATTTGGTCACTAACCTATAAAATAATTGATACCAGATTGTGCGAATAAATATTTCCGCAACACGAGATATATCTAAGGCATTCCACCAATATTTAACTCGTTGATGTTTCACAACATATAGAATTTTATAATATTTATAATTAACAGTATTAAAATTCTTATTTATAATTGTAACAATTTTCCTGTTAAGTATTTTAAAGATCGTTTTATGAAAATTTATTTAAAAAAAATTGAAATTGTTGAGATTATTAACAATGACCTTTGTGAATAATAAAAAAAGATTTAAAAAAATGTAAATGGTCAGAATCCCCTATCCGATAGGTACTACTACGTTTAGCGGCCTTCAATGTTTAGTACTTTAATATTAATTCAGATATACATATAGATTTGATACAATTTTTTTTTTTTTTAATTCTTATATTCGAATTTTAAACATTTTGGCAGCATATCAGAATTAAAAATGATGCATTTTTGTGTACAAACTTTTTACCGCTAATTTTTAAATTACATAATTGCAATTAAAATGACTAATTAGGACATTATTGGAATAGACATAAATAAACTTGTATTTAACTTAGAGGTATTATTTTTATTTCAAATAAAAGATATTATATTGATGCATGTTTATATTAAGAGTTGTAAACTATATTTTAATTTTTAGAGGGAACATATTCGCAACTATTGTCAACAAAACATAATTATAATTTTGTAAATCGGACGCTTTATAATGAAGTTATGACCGTTGGAGTAAAATCATATACCACCAAAATATCATTCTTCAGAAAACGCGTTAAAAGTTAATTACACTAATTAATGTAATACAAAACAAGTTCACAAAACCCACTGTAATTTCTAGAATTTTTAAATGTAAGGAATTCGGGAATATTTTGAAACAAAAGCAAATACTTTAGTCAAATTTCGTAATTCCTAATGTACACGTTAAGGCGGTTTTAAATACTTAAGGGATTAAAAATCCCATGATGAAAGTTTCTGCCATCGTCAAACAGGAGATATACTTCCCGTGCCGATGCTTTTAAACCGCTTTTCATCGATGGCCACTCTAACGAAATAATTGAATCGTTAAATAAAATAAAATGTAATGTTAGTTATTCTATAAAACGATAATATTTTTGGATGTGTATATGTTTAGTCATTGAACATTTTAAGATGTTTTATCAATGATCAACATCTATTAGAAAGATAAAAATTATTTATCACTTATGTAGTTTGGAAAATGTTTATCATAACACGAATGTCCTTTATTTGCAAAAACGCGATGGAATAAAATAAACTTTTTAAATGCAAGAGTAATCAACTCTTAAAAAACTCTAAAAAGTAAAAAAATAAATAAAAGTATGTAAATTCGAAATTATGCAGTCGGTGACAAAGAATAAATACATATTGTTGCGTGGATGGGTTCGAAAGATTTGAAGCCAAAGCAGATCAACACTTGCAGAAATTTATTCCAATATAACTCTTCACAGATTCCTTTACAACTCCAAAACTTCTCGTTCTAGTAGACCCAATACAGCTCTTTTCACAACAATAGAGCACAAAACAGCAGTTAAACTTGACACACAACTGCTAAATCACCGCAAAAGACAATGCAATACAGTTCGCTTTGGAAATTTTTGAACGCATGCTGAGACTCAGTATCTCAACTCAGTAATTCCAGTCGCCTAACTGACTAACTAACCAACTCCACTCAGGGCCGGTCTTATATAGGGGAGGTGAACTTTCGTGAATCTTCCAGAGATAGACATTTGGAGAACTTTCCAGATCGTAGTCGAAAAGTCCTATACATGTACATGAGGACCGAATATGTCGCCAAATGGTCGCCAAGTTTGGCGACAAAAATTAGTCGCCAAAACCATCTCCAACTTGGCTCTATCTCGCCAATTTGGCGAGATTGCCATTACCATAATGTTAAATGCCCTGCTCCTTGTAAAACTCGCTTCCCAGCGTTATCTCTGTAAAACTCGTTATCAAGCATTAAGACACACATTGCGGGGAAGCAAACTAAAGACGAACTATTGCAATGCCTTATGCAAGATGTACATAAATTTTCCTATTTGCAAAATTAATGCTAAGAAATATATACAAATATTCAAAAATTCGTAACAATATGATTTTAAATTCTCTACAGAAACATTTAAGGGAACTCGGTAACCCCTTGTTTGATAAATGCAATGAGCCGATCTGGTAAATGCAATTGTATAAAAATTATATTTTATGGAGAATTGAATTTAGCATAACTTCAAAAGCTCCTTTCATGTTTCGAAAGCATTTTCCACAGTTTGTGTTTTTTGGAATTTCCTTCTTAGTCAAAATGCTAAAACTCCAGAAAATATAAATGAAATAAGTAGTATTTTTTTTGTGTCATTATAAAAATCCATTTGACAAAAATAGGTATGGATTTTTTAATAAAATATTAACTTTTCTTTACAAATTTAAATGTTGAAAAATATCTTTTATTTAGGATTTCTTTTTCCTATAAGTATAATTTGTATTGTTTTATCCAGAACTATGTTACCTCTTCAAATTCTGATACCTAAAAGTTTAAATTATATAACTAGGAACATTTTATTTTTTTTAAATTAAGAAAAAATATTGAAAAGTGAAAAAGCAGATAGAATTTGAAATTCTATGATTTTTTTATTTAATTATTTTGAAAATTTAGAGCACAGTGTTAATTTTTTTTAACAAAATTTAGTTATTGCATAATAATACTTCCAAACTTATAAAAATCATAATTTTAAAGGGTTTAATTATAGAAATAGTATTACGAGTACCAAGTCTCCTTGAACTATTTCCTTCATAAATGAACGATCTGTTCCCTACGACTATTATTCAAGTTAATGTCAGTAAAAAAAGATTATAAATCAACCTCCGTCTTTGTTATAGGCTGTGGAAATAACATAAAAATCTTACTAATGTCTGTCTTCTTGTAGTCCGTTAAAAAGAAGTCACAACGAGTCAACTCGATAACCCCTATCGATGTTAAGTTCAGTAGGAAACTCACAAACAAGTCAACTTGATCATCATTGTCTTTGTAAAAGTTGGTAAAAAATCACACATACAACCCAACTTGATAACCAATGTAATATCTTTCTTAAAGCAAGTTTTAAAAAAAATCACTAACGAGTCAGCTTAATCTTGATAGCCTCTATCTTTGTTGAAGTCCTTTAAGGGGGTGCGGTACCGAAAATGAAAAAAACTTTATTTATGTACATTTTTAAGTCAAAAATTTATTTTATGTATGAGATACTATTTATATATCTTTGAGAAAATGTTTTTTTAAATATTGTGTTTTGTTATTTAAAAAAAAATTTAAAAACCAAGAAAAATCCATAATAATTTATGTTTGCGTATTTTGATATAAGTCAAGAAAAAATAAAAAAAAATTTCAAAGTGAAAGCTTTCTGTAATACATAATTATATAAAGAAAATTTTTTCGTCACAGAATTTTGATAGGTGAACTAAAAAAAATTTAAAAAATTCTCAAAGTTAAAATATTGAAATTTTTGCTTTTTTTTTATGTTATCTTTTAGGCTAAAAATTATATTTTAAGACAGAATTAAAAAAATAAAATTCTCTGAAGACAAAATATTTAAAACTATATAAATTAAATGCTCCAAAAATTTGAATAGCCAATTGTTAATGGTTCTGGAGATATATTGATTTGAATATGCAACATCTGTGAAAAACACTAGTGCTCGAAAAACGCACTTTAAGCAGACGCTTCAAGGTGTTACGCCCATTAGTGATGTTTAAATCACAGGTAATTTTGTAGCGTTCTAATCACCGGAGGAATAAGATAAAAACATCATTCTCTTCAGGAATGTATGAACTATTTTTTAAAATCAGAAAAAAATTTGGGATTTTTGAAGAAATTTCGGTACCATACCCCTCTTAAAAGCCCACATAAGAGTCAACTTGATAACTTCCATCAAGTTAAAATCTTTTAAAATGTTACAAAAAAAAAAAAAAAAAAAAAAAAAAAAACCTTTCAAATCAACTTGATAGCCTCCATTTTTGTTAATGTCGGCTAAAACAACACATAAGTCAACATGCTAACCACCTTTGCTTAGGTCGCAAACTGTTTTCTCGATCAAACTAACCTTTGTTTTCAACAAACTTTAAAACTATAATTATGTCATTGGGCTTCATATAAACGTGCATTATTTCAAAACTTTTTAGCGCAAAAATAAAAATAAAAAAAATTACAATCATGAAGAGATTTTCTACAAGATTAAAATTTTTATACGAAAGTTTATTTGATGTCAAATAATAGTTTGTAGGAGTATGATCAATAAATGTTATTTTTTTTTTTTTTTTTTTTAACTTTTATTAGACAATTCGTGAAATGAAATTGTTATCTTCAAAACGAATATCTAATCGTATTTCTGCTTTTCAATGAGAACAACAGTGCTTCTTATTTTTATTAAGTTTTATGGAAATCGTGACATCCTGCTAAGAGCGTCAACGTAAGAGTTTCCATAGTTTTAAAGTAGTCCATCTGTAATTCACTGAAAGCTTCCTACATCACTTAAAAATGAATTTCAATTAGCTATACAAAAATCTTCTGATATAGGATGGAGTTTTACGAAGGGGCTATTATTTTGACTGCAATAGCTAAACTCAATTATACTTTAACAATGACATGGTGGAGAATTTCAAAAATAAACAAAAGTATGCTTTTCCATTATTTCTTTCAATTTAATCTTTAGGGTTCATGGAATTGAAAATTGTTTTCTTTGTATTATATTTTGATATTATTATTTTGGGTGATGTATGAGCTTCAGTGAATCTTATCTTATGTTTAGTTTATTAAAATTTAAAAAGGAAATAGATAATAAGAATTCTCGTTAAGAAAGTAAGTTGGTTATTTTAATCTAAAAATACATTAAGTTGCTAAGTTTATTTTCTGAAATTAAATGTTTTTCAGTTATTCCTGGAATAATTCGGTGATCATAGTAATGGAATTGGCATTTATTTTATTATTGGAGTCGGTAAGGTCATCTACGAATCGTTTAAAAACATGGTAAAAATTTGATACTGTAATTTTGATTTAAACATATATCTAATTTAATTCTTTGATACAATATTTTTAGATCTCCTAAAGCAAGTTTTAGCTAAATTTTCAAATTATAGATAATTATTTACGAACCACTTTTTAAGTTATAAAATACATAAGGGCATATAATTTATAGAGCTGTTAAAATGTGTCGAAAAGGGTTAAAAACCCAAATTATATTCAAAATATTTATCAGAATACTGTTTTTTGCACAAGACCATTTTGAGCGAATATAATTATTCCTCCTCATATTTATGTGTACATTTTAAACTATATATATATATATATATATATATATATATATATATATATATATATATATATATATATATATATATATATATATATATATATATATATATATATATATATATATATGAAAGGAAGCAATTGTGTTAAATACCATTGGCAAAGTATTAAAGTATTTATGAAATTAAATTAAATAACTAGTATTTGAATGAGGAAATTTGTGAGAAAATCCGAAATATAACACAGACCCGTCAGTTTTTTAAATTAAACATCTTTGGTGCACACAGCTTAGACAAGTTTAAAAAAAACTCGAAATAAATAGACATTTGCGCTAATCGTTATCAATGAAGTCATATTTACCTCCATCTTTCACTACTAACCCAAGAAGTATATTTCAGAAAAATAGATAATTTAACATTTTAATCCATTCTCAATTCAATTAGTGCTGTTGATCCATAATTAATTTTCCATAGTGTTGTTGTAGTTATCAAGTATTTTAGGCTTTTTTTTTTTTTTTTTTTTTTTTTTTAAACTTTTTTTTCCTCTAATCTTCAATTTCGATATCATCTGTGCCAGTATTTGGACTTGATAAAGGAAAACGAACTCAATTCGGGATTAACGGAATGGTTTAGTTTGATTTATTTGAGTTTATTGGCGCAAGGGAAATTTCATGGCAATGCTACACCAATCAACGAATTAGAAACACCAATTTTTCTTTTGCCTGAAGAGATCGGGCATTTTAAATTTGGCGCGGGTAGGTTGTCCGAACTAGATTCAGATAACACTGGTTAGTGTTAACACCGCGGGTTAAAATCTCAACCATCGTTATAATACACGAAATGATGTAAAATATATTGAGAACATTTCAGACAAAATTATTCAAATTCCTATATATAAACTCAAATTTAGAAATTTCCAGACCAAAATAGAATACACCACAACAAAACGAAACAATAAAAATATAAATATTTATCGATAATAAACTTAAGAAAGAACTAGTCCTTGTACAAAGGTATACAATTTCTCTCTGCATTTGCCGATATGACAAGCACCGTGAATGAAAGTGAAATAAAGCTCAAGTTAAGATATATATAGAAACACGAATGCGAAAATTGTCATCATCAAGTTTATTGAAACGGAACTCTAAAACGAGAAATTTAAAGATGGATGATTTTTTGAGAAAACGCCAAAAATTCCAGAGGTTTTAGTCTTTATTTTGAATCGAACTTCAGTCGAGCAAACAGCTCGAAAAAAAAAAATGAAAAAAAATCAGAATATAAATCTCCACGGGAATAGACATTTCTACAGATCGTCAACAACTCCGCCATCAGACCAGCAGGGGAAATAATAAAAAAATAGAATCCTGCAATCTGAAGAAAGTTCCGCTTCGACTGCAATCCGGAATTTTCTTGCACGTGAAGCATACAGGACTGAGAATCGAAAAATGTCATCCGTTCCATTTGCATAGACATAGACTGTCAAACGACTTTTCGGGCCAATACTTCTGCCTCCCAATGTCTAGGACGAGTCATAAAAGACCGTGGAATTCCCCAGCACCAACCCCTTCGTTTGTATAGAGCGTGGATTGGTAGGGCACAGATGAGTGAAACCCGGGCATATTCCTTTCTGGTGAAGGCGGCGAAACCAAACAATACCCGTATCCATAGCAGTGCGAGAAGCCAGGATCAAATATTTAATATCGAAGAGCAGTTTTCGCCCTTGTAGCGGGCCCTTCTGTCAATAAATAAAAGAAGAAAGAGATATGGGACTTTTTTTTTTTAGCTTCGTTGCATTTCTTTTTTATTGCTGACATCTGGCCAATCTATTCGACCGCAGCTTATTGTGCATTCCATGAAACGAAATTTGCTACTCTAATGAAATGGTTGCTTTTTTTTTTGCTTTTTTTTTATGATAAATAAATAATAGTTTTTACAAGGAAGGTTATGATAAAGTACTGTTGAGACGCATTTTAATAAAATAACAATACATCATTCATAACAGAAATTTTTTAATAAATAAATCAACTGTAATAGAAGTGAAACAAAGTTTTCTATATTGATTGTGTTAAACATTAATTTGTATGGTGTTCGGAAACTTTGAGAACAGGTCTATTTTCCGATATCATTACAGATATAAACATATTAAATAAAGCTTCTAGCCGTCACACCTGAAAAGAAATTACAATTGATTAAGTTTCATATCAATTAATTAGGCTTCTCGTTATTATCGAAATGAAGTAAACTAAATTAAGGTCTTAGAAAGCACAGAATGTAAAGTAAAAGCCTAACTTCTAACATAGCAACAAGGCGGTGATAAAAGATGGACCTACTTAAAAAAAAAAAAGTACTGAAAAAATTTACAAATTTTTTCTAGCTACAATTTGTATTAGGAATTCACGTGTTTGATCACTAGAGTTTATACAATCAAATGAAATTTTCATTGCAACCAGCAGCTAACAATGCTTCCTAACCGTATTATACAACTGTGACCATTCAAACAGTTCTCTGCAGCATGTTCTTAATTTTCAACGATTCATGTGTTTCAGCAATTGATTAATATTTTTGCATTTGAAAAGAAGTAAGTTCTTCTTACTTTCCTATTACCAAATTTTATTTCTTAATAAAATTATATCATTGTAACAATTTTCCGAATACACACTAAAATATAACGAGGTAGTTTTGGACTTTCCGTGTCAAAAAATCGGTTGCTTAACTTTGGAAAATATTCACTTGAATCGTTAACATTTTAGGAGAATAGATATTTCCATAAAAGCTTGAAGTTCTAATTTTCACAGTGATCAAGATCTTAGCAGAGATTGAAATTTAATCAAAACTAATTATTATTATTATTATTATTTTTTTTTCAACCACTTGCCGATTGTAAAGTAGTTTCTGAACTGAAGACTTATTTAGCAAATTATTAGGAACACCTACTAGGTAGAAAAATCTTGTTAAATATGATCTGGTCCTGATGGCAACTACGGTAGCACAGAAGTATTGGCCAACAAGGGAAACAGGGAATTTGGAAGATTTTCCAAACCTTGCAAAATTCGAGCATATCGTTCCAAAATGCACGAAATCTTAAAAAAATAATAATAATAATAAACAGGTCAAAAATATCACAAAACATATTTTTAGCGCTTTTTGCTTTCTTATAAAAATACATTTCAATTCTGAAACTGCACATCAACATATCGAAACTTTCATGGTAGCAGTACACTCTCGCCGAAACAAGACGAGCCGCTGCGAGTGGGAGAGTGTAACCTTGACTCAGGAAAGAAGAGGCCGTGCGTACCTAGAACACTCTCCCACTTGCAGCGGCACGTCTTGTTTCGGCAAGAGAGTACTGGTACAGTACCCAAAAAAAAAACAAAAAAACAGACCGATGGCTATATCTTCGGTTCTAATTATCGTAGAATCTTACAGTTTGCACCAAAATGTTCTGCATACGATTTTCTATATATCTGATGCAATTTCTTTTTCTTGAGGGACCGTTTACTAAGTAAAAGTAACACTATCTTCAAAAATTTCAATACGAACTCTTATTTTTTATCATTTCATTCGATTCAGAATACATCATTTACTATATATTCCAAATTTCAATGCATTATGTGGAAAAACACGTCACTTATGAACGAAAATGTTTCGACCATTTTTTGACCGATCTTCTGGGAGAATTTCCATAAAACGAAAGGTATTTTTAAGGTTCTACTTCACAGAGGGAGAAATCGAACGGTCAGTGAGGCGTTTCACGACGTTATAAAATACAAATATTCTAAAATTGCATAGAAACTACTTGGATTTATAGTGACATGTTTAAGATTAATACAAAAATAGCAAGTAAACGCAAAAGTAACATAATTTATTTACAACGTTAAAGATGTGCATTCTTCACACGAAATAAATAAAATATCAAAAACTGTAATTGCAGAAGTATAACTGATAATTAGAAAATTAATAAATATAAAATGCAGGCATTAGTAAACAGTATTCAGCAAAGTGTGATTATTTTACAGAAACATTTCACTGTAAACACAAATGTAACATGATCGTTGAAATTATTTATAAAATGAAAAAAATCACCTGATTCAGTAAAATTTTTAAAAGATAACTTATTGAAATTGCTTAAAAAATGTGGTTTTAAATAAATGTAATTTAAGGAAGTAATTTTTTTTTTTTTTTAAAAGGACACTGTTGAAAACCACACAAAACATATGTTCCACGATTCCAAACACGTTAGACAGATTAAAAATATACATACAAAAAATAAAACTGCTTTGTTTGTATAAAATAATATTTTTTTTTTTGTAATCTCAAGAAATTATGTTCCGATTCACCCCGCTGTTCCTATTCACCCTATTTTACGATAATTGAAAGTTGTGCGATTTTCCACACCTCTAGTTTACCTTGAATTAATCTTTGATAGTTTTCAAAAGTCGTCTACTATACGGTCCCTTAAAGTGAACGTTTTTTACATTTTCGCTAAAAAATCGAGAACTAAAAGTCAAAATGAAAAGAAACAAATTGTGGTTTGGTTTCAGACCATGGTGAATCTAATGAAAGCATATATATATATATATATATATGTTTCTATTAAAAAAAAAATTAAAATTGTTTTATTAATTAATAATTAATTATTAAAAAAGAAATTGATGCAAAAGTTGATTGCTATTTATGTTTGCCCATTTACAAACTATCTTTTGAAAAAAAATTACTGAAATATATCAAATATTTAAGTATTTATGGCCAAAAAAACAACTTTTTTATTTAACATTAATTTATCATTTTCGTTTTATCATTTAAATTACAAACCATTCATCAGAAAATCACGAATTTTTGTATTTCGCATTCTTTTTTAATGCTGAATTCAAATATGAAATAATATTATGAGGTTGGTATTGAACTTTTTAAAGTTTGGTTCTGTTTTAATATGTAGATGACCCCTCATGATAAAAAAAACTACATACAATTATTAAAAACCTTCCATGATTTACAACGGTACCTTTTGTTTGTTATTTCAACAATTAGAACAAAAGATATAGCCATCGTTCTGATTTTTTTTTTTTTGGGGGGGGGGGGGGTACTGTACCATCTGTATTTCAGTATTTTAACCAGAATTGAGTGAGATTGGCCTCTCCAGTCTATAACGGTCAACATTGGGATTGGCCAATGTCGAGTGATATTGGCCAACGTATTTGTGCTACTGCGGTAGTATTCTTCTAGACATGAACTCTGTCATTATGATGAGACAGTTGAGGAGGAATTTCTCCAAATAAAAACAAGTAATTTATTCATATTAGAACGTGGTGTTTCGGAACTCTTTGAATATATCTTCTTTTTGTGTACTACAAAGTGTAAATGGTTTCAAATTTGGTGACTGATCTTTCTGCTCTGCAGACCAGACAACTTTTTTCTACTCCTAAAGTGCGTTCTTCGTCTGGCAACATCCGTTCTCTGCGATTTCATAACAAAATCAAAAGATGTCGACACCTAGTATTAAAATTCAAAATTATTGTAAGATAGTGTTACGAATCTTTGTATATTTGTAAATATTTCGTAGTGTTAATTTTGTAAATAAGAAAATTTATTTACATTTCGCATAAGGCAGTGCAATAGTTTGCCTTTAGCTTGGCTTCCCTGCAAGATGAGTATTGATGCTTGATAACGAGTTTTACAGAGGTAACTCTGAGAAGCGAGTTTTAAGGTACAGGGCATTTAACATTATGGTAATAGCAATCTCTCCAAATCGCCAAATGTCGCCAAACTTGGCGACCATTTGGCGACATTTTCGGCCCCATGTACATGTATAGGACTTTTCGACTACGATCTGGAAAGTTCTCCAAATATCTACCTCTAGAAATTTCAAGAAGGTTTGATTCCTATATAAGCCGGCTAAGCGAGCGGGGGAGTTAGTTGATCGTTAGCTGAGTCCAGTAGTTGACTGATTTTGAGTCACTGAGTTAGTTGATTTTGAGTCATTGAGTTAGTTGTTAGCTGAGTCCGTTAGTTGACTGGAATTACTGAGTCTCAGTGAACATTCCGAGTAGTTCTAAAGCGAACTGTATTGCATTGCCTTTTGCGGCGATTTAGCAGTTGTGTTGTGAAGTTTTTAACTGCTGTTTTGTGATCTATTGTTGTGAAAAGAGCTGTATTTTGTCTACTAGAACGAGAAGTTCTGGAGCTGTAAGAAAATCTGTGAAGAATTATATTGGAATAAATTTCTGCAAGTTTTGATCTGCTTTGGCTTCAAATCTTTCGAACCCGTCCACGCAACAATAGGTTTCGATGAGCAAATGTATATGCATTTTAATAACAATATGTTGTATTGCGCTGCTTGTTACATTGTATTTTTACTATTGTTGTATACCATGCGTGTCGTGACACGTGGTTAGTTAACAAGAAAACTCAACCCACTATTCTATATTTCAATCCAAGTTCTTTGGCATGCATTCCATTTATAATAATTCCGTATTATAAAATTTCCGCTTGGTTATAAATTGATCAATCTCCAAAGGAGAACTTCACGAAGTTATTCTTTGTCAATTTTCAATTATTTATGTTTATTTATAGTTACTAGTAAGTTTTTTTTTAAGTAGCCATGCCTAAAGGAGCTACATAAATTTTAAAAACCTAATTTGCTCGTTTACCAGCATTTGTAAATACAATTCAGTCCTTGCAAATATTACTGAGTAGTCTAAATAATTTGTTTTTAATATGCTCATTTTAAATAAATGATTAAACCTTGGTAATTAATGTATTTAAAATGGGGACTAACTTTGATATAACTAGTAATGTTTGTATCAAGTGAAAAAAAAAAAAAATAAAGAAAGAAAAAAGAAAAAAAAAACTTTAGATGGATTATATAAAGTTTGAATTATAAAATAAAAGTATTTTATACTAAATTTATTGTTATAAAATATGCATTGCCTTCAAACATTTAATGTCTATAATAATATATATATATATATATATATATATATATATATATATATATTTAATTTTTTTTTATAAAAGTGTTTCATTTGAAAAAATCTTCATATATCATTAAAAATTTAGACAGTTGAGTCGAACCCTTATCTTTACAGTTAGAAATATTTTTCTTATGTAAACATAAATTGCAGTCTAAGAATAAATTAAATAATTCTGGCGCGATTGAATTGTTAAATTGAGCGAAAGCCGCTAATTACACTGCAGATTCGCCATTCAACAGTATTCTGAAGAACAAACAGAATACAGACCTTTTACTCAAAAAGAATATCGCCACATTTTTTTACTGTCCGATAAGAACTTTACTTTCATGCAATGAAAATCAGATTAATGTACTAATAATAAATTCAATTGAGTCGAAATATACCTCAACCGCCCAATTTATTCTAAAAAATTACCCGCAACACTGAAAACTCTCTTTTGTTTTTATCTCACATCCCGCGTGCAAAAAAAAAAGTCCTCAAGAAAAAGCAGTATAAAATCAATAACAAAACCTTTTATTATACAGCAGCAGTTCCAATGTCGCAGATGAAATATTTGCTTTTGGGTAAAAAGTTTTTTCAGCTGCTTTCTCATCCTTTCTTACTTTCCCCTTTAAATAATGATTGAAAAAAAAAGCACTGAATGGGCACAAAGAATACTGGTATTTTAGAAGATCTTTTATGATTAATTTCGTACATTAAGTTTATATGGCCCGGAAAGAATAAGAACGAGTTAGTATATAGATTTCTAAATCGTTTTTGCAATAACGATATCCAAGTAAACTGAAACTCAAATAAAATTTATGGTTTGTTGATATCAGCGCTTTTTTTTGGTATCCGTTGTCAAAATGGTTGATGAGCTAAAATTCCTTACATGATTTATAAGGATTTTTTTTGTATTCTATTTTTGATCAAAAAAAGTTATGCTCGTAAATTTAATTTTGAATCACATTATTTGAAACAAGTAAGCCCGTGTGCATCTAGCGCCTTTAAAATTGAAGAAATGCATTTTTCAAAGGCTCATCAGAGTAAGATATTGTATTTTATTACTGTAATGAGATTCCTCCTTAGGTTTCCTTTGCGTGATTAAATTGATATTTTCTCTTTTCTATTGCACTGTTATCAATTATATACTATCACAACTTCCCTTTTTTTATGTATTTCAAACAAATAGAATGGTTAGAAATACATTTTTTGGAAGTTCTTCAAATTTCGATATCGCTATTGCTAAGATATAAAGGATTCCTTAGGTTTCCTCAACATGTTTAAAATGCTATTTGCTCTTTTCTACAGTTTAATAGGGAGGATTTCTTTTGTTAAGAACCCAATGCTTTTTAATGAAAAGATTTTAATTCGATTTTCCAGTATCTGGTACCATAACTAATATAATAATGCATTAGAGTCCTGATTATCCGAGTTAATGTGGACCAAGACCAACTCGGATAACCGAAAAACTCGGTTAAAGCGAAAATTAAAAATAAAATAAATCGTATCAGTTTAAATGTATGTTTTGACAAGTACAAATGTTATACTATAGGTAAACCACATGCAATTAATAATATATAGTAATGCTTAAAGAGTTCTCTTACTTAAGCCTTAAGACCTTGAGCGACGCGATAGGAGGATCAGTGTCATACAATGAAAAGGAATGTAAACATTTTGTTTTCTTGAGTGTTTGAGAGATCAAGTACCAATTTTTTTCGGTACTAGGTTTGACAAAGGAAAATATCAGGGGTAAAAAAAAATTAAAGAAATATTATCTGACTCGGTTAAAGCGGAAACTCGGATAACCGAGGTTTTACTGTATAGTTTTTTTTTTTTTTTTTTCTTTCTTAAATAAAATATAACACAACTAGGATATATCAGTCACTAACTTTTTCTTTAAAAAATAATACAAACCTCATAAGGTTTAAAAGTGAACTGCTATCTTCTTTATTTTAAAATCAAAACAGGTTGCTATTCCCCTCAAATTCAAAACTGAGCATGTAAATTTAAACATAATATGACTGACATTCAGCTCAAGATCACAAAAATCTACGCTAAGTTCTAACTATCAGAGTCTACAAAAAAAAAAAAAAAAAAAAAAAAAAAAAAAAAAAAAATTACTCCAATTTTCAAACAAGCAGCACAATGTACAATTTTCAATAAACTATTAGGCTTTAAATTGATTTGGAACTTGTTTAAATTAATTTCGATTAATCAATTTTGGTTTCGCACAAAATAAAAAAAAATGAATCGTATCAAAAAATCTTCCACAAATGAAATAAAACGTAAAATTACGTTGATTAATATAAAACGATTTGAAGCATCACATTATGAATATCTGAAATACTTTGCAATCTTTTTCAACTTTATACCTCGATGGCTCCTTTCATTAAAGTTGTTTCTAGGTATAATAAAGTGTTCATGTTAATATCCTATGGTACTATAATAGTGCTAACTAAAGAGAAAGTCAGGATTTATCATAGCTTCTTCAGAAACAATTAGATGATTGAAAATAGTCCATTACAAAGTTTTTGACAAGTATCGTTCCATTAGGAAAACATAAGTTAGACATATTAAATCTGTGGATAGCATGCATACATGGATCGTGTTTTTTTTCCCTCCACATTTAACAACACTGGTATGCCATGAAACGTCTGAAAAATAAGAAAATAGACACCAATAAATTCCTCGCCAACAAGATATAAAAGAGTATTACCAAGGTGTAGTTGATGTGACTTGTGTATTGGCAATGTAGAAGAGCATTCCCAAGGTGTTGTTGACGTAGTTGCTTAGTGGTGATTTCTAATTTGGAGACGTTTCGTGATTTGCAGACTTTAGCAAAAATGCCTACAACTAAACGCGAGCTTTCCATATTCTATTCTATATATATATATATGTATATATACTCTCTCTTCTATATATAATATATATATATATATATATATATATATATATATATATATATATATATATATATATATATATATATATATATATATATATATATATATATATATATATATATATATATATATATATATATATATATATATATATATATATATATATATATATATATATATATATATATATATATATATATATATATATATATATATATTGTATGAGATGTCTTTTCCTACAAAAGTTATACTGCTCTACAACTTTATAATTGACAATTCGAATTTATCTCACTAAGTTTTTCAGAAAATCTATCTAACTTCTTATTTTAAATTTTGGTTGTATCATAATTAGTCTCATCATATAGTTCTCGTCTAATTTACTATACCATGACATAATTTTTTTTGGAATAGCCGTCAGGATATTTAAAGTTATAAATGATAAATATTGACTTCAGAAGGCTTATAAATTGGTAAAATGATTAGGGATAAAAATCTACTCAAGAAGTTGCCATTAACATTGCAACTCAT
Source organism: Linyphia triangularis (assembly GCA_963978545.1). Classification (NCBI taxonomy): domain Eukaryota; kingdom Metazoa; phylum Arthropoda; class Arachnida; order Araneae; family Linyphiidae; genus Linyphia; species Linyphia triangularis. The sequence continues at coordinate 94,632,079 of OZ021723.1, read as the reverse complement.
TAAAAATTCCCCAAGATGGTTGTATTTTTAAAATGCATCGTATTCTGTACTCTGTTCATTAATCAGAAACAAGTTTTTTAAAAAAAGTATTAGTACGAAGTTGATGTCCAATTAGTACATTTGCTTGAGATCTCACTCTCTTATTCCCACTTACTCATTCACTCATTACTAATTCTCCCACTTACCGTCCAGTCACAAATATTGAAGTCGATACGTGATAAGTGTCAACAATTAATTACGTAGAAAAAGTAAGCTACACTGATGGAATGGGCCAACTTTAACAGGTCGAAATGGACTGTAACCTTCAAAATATAGAGTATCTCACTGACTTCTCGTAAATTCAGGTTTCTGAAAATGTGTGCAAATAAAGACAAAGTTACCTCGATTTTTAAATTACCCTCTTAATGAGATTAAAATAGACAACCTGTTAAATGCGAAATATTCCAATGTTCGACTCTTATAGAGCCTGGAAGTCAAAAGTTGGCACTTATTTCCACCTCCTAAAGTAAAACTAAGATATCCCAAATTCAACAAACCACACACTAAAAAAGCTAATCGATCTAAATCTGTATTATCCATATTTCTACAAGCCATTAAATCAGGACGATGAATATTGGTAACAATTTCATTATTTTTCTACACATTAAAACTAACGCAATTTCTATTTACTATTCGAAAGGAGTCGAAATGTGGTCGAACGTTTTTATAAACGTAGAAAAAATCTGAAATTCCAACTTCCCTCCCTCTGAAGGTCATGGACGTATATATTCGTCCTTTGATCGTCGGTTTTTTCAGCAATACACATCATTTCTTTCACAACAAATCTGTATTATCCATATTTTCTACTAGCCATTAAATCAAGACGATGAATATTGGTAACAATGTCATTATTTTTCTACATATTAAAACTATCGCAATTTCTAATTACTATTCGAAAAGGGTCGAAATGTGGTCAAACGTTTTTATAAGCGTAGAAAAAATCTGAAATTCCAACTTCCCTCCCTCCCTCTGAAGGTCATGGACGTATATGTTCGTCCTTTGATCGTCGGTTTTTCCAGCAATACACAACATTTTTAATTTTATAAATATTTTTTAAATATTTTTATTAGGATGATAGTTTAAAAACCCATTTAAAACAAAATAAATAATAAATAATTCTAAAAATATATATATATTTGAATCAAAAATATAATTTAAAAATTATTGCAGTGAAAACAACTGTGGAATTTCGCCCATTCTTTAGGAGCTCAGTGTGTTAAATCTAAGAGGTCAAAAAGCTAGAGGGCTGTTACGAAGATCATTAACCAACTTTTAACATTTAAAATGCTAAGTATCTCAATTTCTTACATAACTTATAGCCAACCAGAATTTATCACAGGTATTCCTTAAAAACTAATGCAATCGTACTACCCTAATAAACACCCCATGTGCAATCCGTTAAGTTTCTTTAAATAATGTTTTTTAATTCAATCACTTATAACAAAAATTACGTTTTACTTTTGCGTTTGATGCATAGTAGATTTTTCTCGAACAGTACTCTCAGAAATACATGGAGGTAATTCTTAATCAAGATTTGTTGTACTGTTTAATAATTACAAAGCACACTATACCTGCTCCACAACTCCTACTTTCATACCACTCCAAATCACAATCACTTCATAGATTCACAATATATGTATATATGTATGTATATATATTTATATATATATATATATATATATATATATATATATATATATATATATATATATATATATATATATATATATATATATATATATATATATATATATATATATATATATATATATATATATATATATATATATATATATATATATATATATATATATAAAAGCGGTAATACTGTAGCACAGTTGCTCATTTTCTTAAAACTTTCAAGTGGTTATAGTAAAACTGAGTGTAATAAAATAATGACTTAGCATTTTCTAAAATAAAAATTACATCATTTTTTTTAATTACAAAATTTTCTGATTTTATTAGCCTTAAGCTTAAATACCTCTGTTTTTTCCAGTCTCCAATCTTAGTGAGAGTTTCTAAATACCTATTTTCTATTTTCCCGTGAAAGGCCTGTTCTTACTTTTTCTCAGTAAAGCTCCTCTTCTAAAAGGCTTCTCATGTAAGTGGATTTGTCTGGCCATTAGAGTGCTTTATTGTGAGGTCACGAAGTTTGATCAGGACTTGTGAATCCGTTTCACTTACGTCAACTGTCTTATTGAAAGTATAGCTTCGTTTAGTGGTTCATAAAAGATAATATAATGAAGTATAGCCATGGTTATATAAATCCATAATTGTAGTTTATTTTTTAATCTCCATACATGACAGTGTCATAAAAATACTTAAAACATGTTCCGTTTTCTCTTTAAAGGAAGTACACAAGTTGTCTCTGAAGTTCAATGTATTATAAAGTACACTTAATAATTCATTAACTCAGTTATAATACTCATGGAAGTACAAAAGAACATAAAGTTTGTGTAAGAATAGGACATGTTTTTTTTTGTTTTTTTAATAATTTAGTTTTATCAAAAAGAAGAAATTCTGTCTTTTAAAAAAGCAATTCTATCTCTGATTATTTAGTTTACAAAGAAAGCTAAGAAGTTAATATTCTATTAAATTAATATTCTATTTCTGTTATGAACTAATTTATAATACTTTATGGTTTCATTTACAAAATCCTCTGTACTTTGAAACACTATAAATGTAGAGATAGACACTCATCGACGCACAATTGTAGATTAAATGTCTGTGTATAAAGTGAATAACTTCTTTTCTGTACCCCATTATATGCATTTATTATGTTTGATATTAGTTGTTACATATATTATTTATTATTTTTATTTAGTTATTATCATTATTTGTATGCTTTTATTAGGTTTTTTTATTAGTTGATAGATATTTTATTTATTATTTTTTTAAATTATTATTATTATTTATATGCTTTCATTAGGTTTGATTATTAGTGAATGCGTTTTAGACAGTGCATGTTGCAAAGTAGAAAGCAAAAACTTAAAGCTTACTGTCAACCTATAAACTATATTAAATTTTTTAAAAAAGTAAATTTTATTTTTACTATTAATTTCTCCATATTTAATATAAGGTAATGGATTTATTGCATTCAGTCAAATACTTTCTCTATTATTTGTATTTCTTCACGTTTTAAAACATCCTGAGTTCCAAAAGTGGTATAGAAAATGTGTGAGTGTGGGTCTGTCTGTGGTCAGTATAACCTCCGAATGAATTGATCTACAATGTTAAAATTTTATCCACAGGTTAGTTGGGTTCATAGGACTTGCTATTAAGGTATACGTCAAAATTGTGTATGCACATAAGATAGATGCCATTAAAAATTTATGATTTTCATCAATAGCAAAAAAAAAAAAAAAAAATCCAACTGTCTGGATCAAAATTCCCTTTTTAAAGAGTTATTTTATCCCTATTTCCTAAATTCCCGTAGAAAGTAAAAAAAGGTGAAAAATCAACTGTTCTTCTTCTGGTTCAATTACTCTAAAGGAATAATGTAATAATTATCTCTAATCATACAACCTATTTCACCAATTTGGTGGGTTTTTATTTTTTATTATTTTTTTTCTCTCTAGTGTAGTAAATATAGGCAAAACTATCGACAAATTAGCCCTTTTTTAATGGAACTGTGGGAAAAGGTAAATTGAAACAACGCATGCCAAATTTAAATGCAGTGAACAGTATTCTCGAGTATTTTTCGATGTTTCGCATCCTTTGTTCAATGAATAACTGCTAAAAAAAATTTAACTATTTCTAAGCAATCAACAGTTAGTTAAATGTATTCTGACTTTTTTCAAACCGAAATTAAGTTATCATAATTAAACTTACCAAGATGGTTAATCATTGTTCGGCTTTTCAAAAACTCAGTGAAAATTCTTCGAAGTTAAACAATTAGGTAAGCATTATCCCAAAATTGTTCTAAAAGGCAAAGCAGACAAATAGACCAAATTATCTATAGAGGTTCTAGTGAATGAAATATAATTACATTTAGCGATGTTTAGGCAAAATTAACGAAACAAAGTTGTATGCATGTAATTAGCTTCGGGTTGCAATTATATTTCTCCAACACAGTATAAATAGTTTAAACATTCCCAATAAGTCTTTGCTTCAAACAAAAATATAAAGGTTGCTGTCAAAGTCCAATTAAACAAAAAAAAAAATAATAATAATAATAAAACTTCAATCTTAACGGACCTAACGTTGAGTAAAATTAAAAATGAGTTGCGTCGAATGGCGACACTTGATAAATGCTTGTGACTAAGCACAACACACATATAACAACATGTGTTTTTAGTATTTACTTATTTTCGAAACATTACGAATGAGACAATGATTCCATTTGAAGGAAGGATTTTTTTTTTAAATCATGATTTATTGACATTTTAAAATTGTATTAAACATCTAATTAAAACACGACTTGTATTTTATACATTTTAAATATACGCTTACTTAGAATATGAGCAATTGCAGCAATATATTGTAAAGACAAACATAACAAACCAACGTGAACCTCGCGACGTCGAATAGCAATTGCCATGTGACATCATAAACATTATCCTCATTGTAGCAGTAATTATCCACACAATTATTATTCTAAGATACATTTCTAGTATTTTTTAGAAGTTTAAAAAATTTTCTCCATATTTTTTCTTTTTTTTTCTTTTTGTGCACAGCGAACACCACCTGTAAAAAATCCGCAATTCAAATCCACCAAACAATTATTGAATACTATCATGGTTAAGGCACAAGTGTGGAACAGTAAGGAAGGTAAGATATTTCATAAATGATTAAAATAAAGCAACCAAAATTCATTATATACTCTTTAATAATATAGTAAAATATGATAGAATATTACGACCGAGGTTTTGTAAATAATTACATTTAATCTAAATATTTTATTAGATCTTATTAGCTATTTTGCTATTTTCTTATTAGCTGTAATATTTACCTTATTAATGCAGTAAACATCGTCAATGGGATTTTTGCCAGGATTTATTTATAATGAAATTCCGAGTTAATGGACTGGAAAAACGCATGTAACCAATCTCATCAAACCTTTAAAAAAGTTCAAATTTTTGCATTCTATTAGCCTATCATGATGCATATTTCCTTTTTTATTGAATGAAAGTAACGTATAGTATTGCATAAACTTCATAGTAGCAAAAATTCAAGGTGGTCAAAAAAAAAAAAAAAAGCCCTCGATTCATGAACCCCTAGAGGCCTATACACTCCCTCAATCGAAATACATTTTTCATATTGTTATTTGAAGGTATGCAGTTGAGATTGTGAGGATTTCGAAAAAAAGTTCTTACTGTTACAATGAAAAAAAAAATCGAAATTTTAGAATGGCAACACCCATTTTCTTTTCATGAACCAATTGATCAGCTCCTTGAAAAAACATAAATGGCATTGGAAAGATGCACATATAACGAAAATCACCAGTAAAAAAACATTGGCAAAAAAAAAAAAAAAAAAAAAAAAAATTAGTAAAGGGCAACACATATAGGAGGAGTATTGACGCTTTGGTGCTGCACTTTTAAAATGTGTTTTGCGCTGCAGATATCCATCGTAGGTGTATCGTTCCAACATCGCTTATGGCTTCTCAAAGGGCTGATCAATTTGCACGGGAAATATTCTGCCATTAAAAAATTTCGAACATTTTTCTCTGTGAACCTTCACACATACACACTGCACACGTACCTTCGAATAATGACTGAAATTTCCTTTCAATTCCTTAAGCAGATAGACCATTAAATGTTCATATATTGGGAAAATCTTTTTGTGATCAGATACTTGAATTCAGAAGAGCGAAAAAGGTCGTGTTTTCGTTGCCGTAGATTCTGTGCGACTAACTCAGTAAGAGTGAACTTGTATGAAATTCATTACCATGTGTCATCATTATCATTATAATTACTTGTGTATAGAAGCATTTTTTAAAAAATTGGATAATCAGCCTTTTTGCGTGACAGATTGGTGTGATTTTGAAATGTTTACGACAAGATCAAAATGACGAGATTTTCAGTTGCCAACCAGTCAAGAAGAAGGTTGTTTCAAATTCTACAAGATAGCGGCTAATTCAAAATGGCCTTTAATATAAAACGATGACTTAAAACATAACGAATATGCAAATAAATAATAAATACAACATAATATGTTTGTTAAAAAAATTCTGATACAAAAGCTGCATGTATGAAGAGTGATTCTGCAAGAGTAATTCTAATATTAGATTGTGCGAGTCCAATTTGGGTTACCATAAAATCGCCATTCCGCATCTGGTCAAGAAATATAATTTCTACATTGAAAACATTTTCACCTACAAATTTATGCCAAATTCCCTTGGTGATCTTTACACGGATACTAGATATAAATAAAAATCTGTGTCATAATTCGTACTTTAAATTCGTAATTAAACAGTTCATACAACTCAATTACTTTATGTACTTCAAATTCCACCAATAAATTAAACATCAAGCCAACAAACAAAATTACGTGTTATACATCTCAGAATGAAAGCAAAGCATCAAACGCGAAAAGAAGAAAAGGTGGGAAGATAAGTTGGAAGGAAGAAAATCAGGAGATTGATTGAGCAATGAAAAATGCTGCATCTACAAAATTCAGAAGATTGAATCAAAGGCAAAGACTAGTCAGCAAGAAAAGAACAAAAGTCATTTCCAAAAAAAGACTTGGATCTCCATCAATTTCCAAACAAATACAAACAGATGAAAGTTCCCTTCACCGTAGATAACAAGATACAAGACAAGAAAGGGCTGAGCTAAAGCTATCAAGTGATAAAAGGATGAAATAAACGGGTCTAAAAAGGAACTTTGAAAAGCAAAGATAAACTGTCGGCTTTCCACTGTGATAGGCTTGAAAGAGTGAATGTAGAAGTTAATGGATTTTGGGCTAGATTCGCTTCCGTACAAAAGCCATGTTAATGTATTTTGTAAAACTTTTTTTTTTTGGTTCGTAACGATAGTGTCTGTGTATATTATGTTCATTTCTTAAGGAAAATGTGACTTTAAGTAAACATTAAAGGCATAATAATATTTTTTGCGTAGTTTATTAAATGCTAACAAAAGCTTAAATGATTAAAAACTATATTTATTTGCAATATAATGAACGCAAAAGTCAGTCTATTATTTCTCATAGATTATGTAAACGTTTAAAATTTCAAATCTTCTCTGGGAGATAAATGAAGTACAAGTAAAAACTTTTATAATTTCAGATACTATACTAGATTAAATTTTGCATTCTACTTTATAATGATAGTTCATATATCAAAACTTAAATTACGATTTCAAATAAATGTAATTTGAAAAAGAATAGTTCAATCGAAAAAGCCATATACATAATTTCATTGCCTTCAATTTATGAAAAGCCCATTATTTGGACCTAGATTTATAATATGACGTGTGATCCATTCCGCAGATGATTTATAATTTTTATTGTTCATAAAAAGAAATACTTATTCCCATAAAATGATGCTATTTTCGCATACTCCACTCTTTAAGAATAAAAAAATCGCTTCATTTGAAAGGATTAATCTTCAAATAAATCTACCTAACAAGTTAAGCTTTAAACACAACATTACTTCTCCCAAACTAATACTTTCTCAATCGTACTACTAAATATCACTTAACTACTTTTCTTCTTTCAAAAGACAAAGGGTACCATCATCTTAAATCTCAGAGAGAAGTACCAGGGACTTGGATAATTGCCCATAAAGCGATTCTATCCAGGGACACTTATTGTGAGCATCAATCTGAAACTAGCAAACATTCCAATTAAAACCATCCTTATAGACGAAGCACGGGAAAAGTTTCACCTGGATACTGCGAGCAGGGCAAATTTGCATCAAGAAGGTAATAAGCAAAGAACACACCATTAAAGAACATGGGACTTAGGACTTTTAATTAAGTCTTTACAAGCATCACTTTCGTGGGAATTGCTTTGTTCAACACGGAGCTTCAAGTCCTTTCTATGGCCTCTGATATCGTGTCGCAAAAGAAATCATCCCGGGAAAACTAATTCGAAGTCGAAAATAAGGTAATTAACGCAGGGTTGATTTCATTCGGAGGGGACGCAATTAAAGACGCTTTTTCTTTGCGCTTCCTTTTGTCAAGTGTGGCGTATAATTACGGCAAGTTCAGCGGAAGGCAGGTGCGCGTGTTTGACGTCACTTCGCGTGACTTCACTTCAGTTTGTGAGTCGTAATTAGGCAATTTAACTTTCGTGACGAACGGGGACGATAATTCGTTAAATTGACGATGAAATTCGATTGTTATGGAAATGAAACGGTTTATTTCTTTTTTCGTGTGGGACATGCGAGAAGTAGCTTGAAGCAAATTTTGACTTTTAAAAAAAAAAAAATGCGTTGCAAATTTGGAAATAAGTTAGTTTGAATTGCGGAAAACAGTTGCGTTAATGAGCAATGATTTTACTACACTACACATGCAGAAGATTGCGAATCTTCTTAATTTATTCCTAAATGTTGATATCCCTCTCAAACTTGTATTATTTATGGTGCTATAGATGTATTGAATATAAATTATAAAATGTATACAATATTTAAAATTTTACACAGAAAATGCTTAGCGATATAGTACTTGATTCTGTTAAATAAGTGCTTAAGAAAGCTACGGTTAAATAGATTTATTTCTTGATTTGATTTCTAAAAAAGTATAAAAAATTATACAGATAAAATATATTTTTATTTGTCTTAACATAAAGCTTCGACAGTTACTTAATTTTCATCATTGCGACTGATATTTAAAGCTTTCGTATTTCATAGTGAAAATATATTTTTAAACGAAATTGGATTGTAGAGTTAAAGGTGACCAATATTTGTACTATCATTTTACTCATTGAATATATTATTGTATACTCTTTTTAAAAATATGATACGAGTGTATAACACATCGATTTAATTGAAAATTATTTATATTTTAAATGGTTCAAATCTACCAGCTAAAAATCTTCAAACTAGTTTATCCGGACTTTTACAGTTGATGGTTATTATATATAAATTTAATATAACTAGGCATTGCGGTGACTGTACATACCAGTTAGGATTTTAAAGTAAAAAACATAATCCTGCTTGATAAATAAAAGTTCAGTAGATGTCATCAAGAGAGTAGGACAAATATTTCACATACAGATTTTTATATTTTAAAAGAAGAGTAAACGAAAATGACTATTTTTTTATTTTTTTTTAATTCTCGAGTGTTTTTATACAAAAAATACCTTACAATTTATTTCAATAAGATATAATAAAAGCAATCTGTAAGCTAGAAACATTTTCACAAAGAATTAACTGGAATTTGTATTCAGTTTAAATATTTATGAAGAGCAAATCCTAAGAAGAAGAAAAAGAAGAATGGTTTCATTTCACTGAGAGAAATTCGTATATTTCACTGCATAAAAACACATAAACATTATTTAACGCTTCAGAATTGCGTAACTTTTTAAAGAGTATATTTCTAACTTAAGAAATGGCGGTGACTTCATTGAATTGAACCAATCTAAAAATCCTTAAAAGTCCTTTCAAAGCACTCGGATGCTTGAAAGAAATTCACATCTGTGAATCACTATTAAATTCACCAAAAATGACAAAGCACTGAAAAGTAAAAAGATAAAACTTTTTGAAGACCACTTTTAAGCAATAACAGACTTTTACAACATTGTATACAGTATTCAAATCAACCTTTCTTCTACTGTAAATAACAACAACAAAAATTACTTCCCAGACTCATCAGCACTGAGTTTTATTCAAGAAATTTACATGATAAAAGTACGACGGAAAGCTAAAATTCAATTCACGAAGTTGGTCCTAAAGAGTTCCCTGAACTTAACCAGAAAATACGTTTAAAACGTAAGTTGATTTAAAACGAAAAGCGAATCTGCAGGGGATGTAAACGCGGATTTCTTTCTTTCTGAGTTCAAAGAAAAGCTGTAAAGTCGTTTTAAATTACGAAGTTAGGAAGGTAATGAAAGCTCAGCGGAACTTTAATAAAAACTGGATTCTCCTACAATTGCTTTAGAAAGTCGGATTTCTGTGGGAAAAAGGAAAGGGGAAAATGTGATGAAGTAGAAGAATCTTGTTGCTGTGTTAAAGAGTTGTTTTCAATTCTAATACTGAGTTGAGGAGAGTCAATTGAGTTGATTAAAATAAAAGTTAAAGGTGTTTTTTTTTTAAATTTGAGTTTGTATATTTACGTGCTCATATAGTATTAAAGACTTGAATTGCAGTTTATTCAGACAAAATAGTAGAAAAATAGATTCACATATGTGAAAAGACTTTTGAGATACTTTTTTTTCAGTAAAGAGCTTTATGAGAAATTTGAGTTCCTGTCTAGGTTAAAGAAGATTTTTTTATATTTTAACTGAGTTTTAGTTAAAAATGTCCACAGATAGATTTATGAAATTAATACAAATGACAATTAATTTAAAGAAATAAACTTAACAGAAAATTAATCGAACTGAAAATTGATTTAGAAGAATAGATTTAACTTAAAATTAATTTAGAGGAATAAATTTAACAGAAAATTAATTTAGATTTATTTATTTGTCAGAAAGGTTTATTTGCCTATCGGTTCTAACATTTTCACTCAAACATACAAATTAAATTTTATTTCGAAATACATTTGTATTCAATTAAATATATACTGAGAGGATATTGCTGCAACAGTAGAAGGGAGGAGGGCACTAAAGAGGATGGAATTGCTGAAACAGTATATAATTTGATATACAATGGGTATTAAAAGGTGTACAAGACTGTTCATTTGATCAATAGAAACTATTATAATGTGCTCTTGCAGTATCTTGTAGAAATGACTTCCAACTTTGAAATTCCATTACTGCAAAGCAGTGAAAGATAGATAGCAGAGACAAAAGATGTGTTGATTAGACAGGTATGAGATTTTCAAAATTCACCGGTTTGGAAAATTGCTTGGTGGGAGTAAAATTTGATGACGGCTGAATTTGGATTACTGATGAGGCTCATTTTCATTTTGTCAGATTTGTCAATAGACAAAACTTGTCTGTGAGTCTTGAAAAATCACTGCATTTTGCACAAATGACCTTTTAGGATGCATTATCCAGTAAACAGATAATAGGGAAATTTTTTCATGAGGGAAATGATTGACTCATTCTCCTAAATTCAGATTTCACAACAATTTGTTGTCAAATTTCAATATTGGAACAGATTTTACAAATCGGTGATTTAAAATTCCATACCTGTCACTCCAACTTACAACTTGTCTTTTTTTAATGTCTCAAACTGTTTTGAAATTATGCATTATCACAGAAAGAAGTTTTTTCTGAAGGGCCCTGTGCAATATTTTAAGGTATACATATACATTAGGAATTGCAAAGTTTGACTCAAGTTTGCGTTTTTTTTTTTTTATTATTTTTTTTTATTATTATTATGTTTTATTAATATTCCCGTATTCATAACTCTCAAAATGCTACCATTTTCTGTCTGAGACTCAAATTACTATTTGAATTACAGTGTGTTTTGTGAACCTGTTTTGCACCACCTTAATGAGTTTTGTAAACTTTAAATGCGTTTTCTGACGAATGACATTTCGGTGTTATATGACTTTACGCCAATGGCCATAACTTCATTATAAATGGTAAGATTTCCAATTTTTTATTTTGCTTAATAGACAATATTTTTGAACGTGTTTCCTACTAGAATCTAATATATATTGTTATTAACAAATTTTTTATCTACATTTTAATCCTAATTTTTTGATGAAAACTATGTATTTTTCAACCTTATTATTTAAAAACTTATAATTAAATAAATATTGAAGACAAATTCCTAATTCCTTATGCAAACATGCGTCAATATAATATCTTTTATTTGCATTACAATTCATACCTCAAAGTTAATTAAAAGTTTATTTATGTCCGTTCTAATAATACTCTAATTAGTTCTTTTAATTGCAATTAGCTAATTAAAAAATGAATGGAAAGAAAAAGTTTTTATATAAAAATCATACATCTTAATTCTGATATACTGCCAAAAAGTTTGAAATTATAACATACAAATTATAGAAAATCGTCTCAATTGTATCAGCAGTTCACTAATTGTATTTCGAGGAATTTTTTATTTTTGGGATGAAAAAAAGAAAAATGTTTTTTTTTGTTTTTGTTTTTAATTAAATTTCAAGCAACCAGTTTTAATACACTTTTTTTCATGATCAAGTGTGCAAAATTTTCATCAAAATCAGAATAAAACTGTAGCCGTTATAGTATTTTCATACCCCTCTTAAAGGCGGATTAAAAAAAGAAGAGTTTTTCGAAATTTCAAGGTGCCTTAGAGCCTTTCTCTGGTTTTAACAATAAAATTTAAAATAATTTCACCACAATTGAAAAAACTATAGCCACTTTTTAAAATATGGTCACACGTAAGGAAACTTACATACAAACATAGTTAATTATCAATTGAACATTCTAAAGATTATTATAAATCAAGAATTAGAAAATTGATGTTTTCATTATTATTATTATTATTATTATTATTTTCAAAATTAAAAGTAAATTATCTTATAAATTTAAGAAATGAGTTAAATTGAAAACATTATTAAGATTTTCATGCCAATATAAATTCTTTCCTACAAACTTTTCAATCAACACGACCCCTGAGAAAACGCCTCAAAATCCAGATCAATTACTTAAAGCACAACAATGTTTAGAAAAAGATATTCTTCGTCGCTTCATCATCTTCTTTTTTAAAAATTTTAAAAATATCAATAGCTTTATGCCCAGAACATAAAAATTCGATACATATTTATTATCTCAAGGACTTACGAGTGAATGGATTATCGAGATTTCGTGTGAAGCGTAATTTGAAAGTTAACTGAAACCAATACAAAAAGTAAAAACTTCCTTCGCAAAAAAAAACAAAAAAAATTCTTATCGATAAAAGTATAAGTTTTCGACATACTTTATAGTTTTCTAACGATGAGTCCTGTGATATAGATTTGTATGCTGTTGAAGAAGCTTAATTTGAGTTTTAGGTGTTTGAGAATTAATTTTCATCCGAAGTTTGTTTATTATTTTTATGTTTGTTAATTAGTAATACTTACGTTTAATTGATTACTTTTATTATTCTTCAATTCCTCACTTAATAATTGCACTACCTATTCCACCAAAAGAGGATAATTTATTCTTCATGGAAGTTACTAAAAAGTGTGTGAAAAGAAATACATTAAGTACTTTTTGATAGTTTGTCTTAATTAAAAATGTACAAAGTAATTATTATGTTCTTATATACCTAGAAGTTATTACATATCTTGTAAACAAACCGAAGATAGTTTGATATTATAATGATCAAACATTTTGAAAAATGATTCAACGTTGTTATTTATAGTATATTGAATGTAATAATATTATTTCAATACATTTTCTGTTTATCCAAATATAAGAGTAATAATGAATTATCATATTCTTTTTTTAAACATTTCTTCTTTTACTTACTATTTTTGTGTAAGAAATGGTTTAAGTGTATAAGTTGATTTTAAGATTTTCATAAATGTAATATGAAAATATTATAGAATATTCACTTGTACATAAAATCAATAAAACTATTCATGATGAAATAAAATTACTTATATTAATGGTACTAAAATTTAAAATCATTCTGATTTCAGTACATCTTTGTAAAATTCAGCAATACTATAATTAGAATTATATTTATTCTTGAAATAGCTTTTATTCCTTCAAAGTTGTAATTCCATCTGATAAGACAGGTTATTCTATAGAACTGTTATTTGATTCGATGTTCATTAAAAAAATTTGTGATTTCATTAAAACTTGTAAAAGACAATTTAAATAAGTTTCAATTATGGTATATTGCAAAGACGTTTAATGAAAATCGTAATAAAATCATTTATTTTAAATTGAGTTACTTGATTGAGTAAATTTCTTTGAAATTCGATAACATAAATTTACCAATAAAAACAAAACTTTTAATGTAATTCCTTTACATGCATAGTCATCTTTTAAATACATTTGTAAATTTTTAAGCTAATTTGTACTCTGATTGACTTTTCATAATATTTGATAACTTCAAAGAAAACTATCAATTCTGTGCCCTGGACTAACATATATTTGCCATCAAAACTTTATAAAATGCATTGTCATCTTTCAAGAGTCAACTTGTCAAGTTTCAGCTCGATTGAATGGATTGATTGACAAGTGGATTAATGCTCTTCACAGATTTTTCACCAAAACACATATACAAGCATCATCGAAGTTTGATATTGCAATTTTAAAAAGTGATGCCATTGGCACAAAAGAAAAAGAAATAAAAAGCAAAAGTTATGTTTCGTTTGTAGAAGCATATCATGATTTTATGTCGTTTTATTTAACATATTACAAAACCTAGGTTAATGTTCGTTTGATACAAATATACAATTGATACTTAGAAATTACTACTGTTTTAATTTTAATATGATTTTAATTTAATAGTGCTAACAAAGTATATTGTGCAGAAACTTTCACGAACAGTTAAAAAATGTATGCATTAATAAAACTAGAGTTGCATAGATTTTATTTTGGCATTATATTAAATACTATATGCCATATTAATGCTCCTATATTACCGATTCTTATTCAGTAATATAAAATGCGTTAATCTTATTATGATAAATTGTATGACTCTCACGAACAGATTTTGAATAATTAGAAAAATGTAATTCTACGTAACTTCAACTTGAATTAAGAAACTTTAGTGACTAAACTGACATAATTTCATCAGTACGTCTACAAGTAATTGACCTCTTTAGTGAAATAATTTTATCGACACTCCCAAAAACTGAATATATTTCCACTAATATTTTTTACAATATATTGTGCAAATTTTGGAAATTATTTTTTCAAATTTGTTTGAAGCACTACTCGATACAACACGTGTAAAAATTATCATTTTTATAAACCCTTCCGTATGACTACGCTACTGCTATTGATTGCTCATATATGTCTCTAAAAACTGCAACAAACCCAAAGTTCCTATTTGAGTAGACATTTCAATTTCAGATCATGTCAACGGATTCTAATATCCACGCGATATAGCTCATATCCCAAAGCAATATAATGCAACCGTAACGCGGGTGGAAATCCAATTTTTGACACGGTTCCAGATGTGAACTAAGAAAAGAAAATCACACAATCTTATGTCACTGAGATGACTCAAAGATGCTTCAATGTGTTAGAATGTAGAGCACAAAAAGACAAGAACAATGATTTTTTTTATATGCTGACTATCTTATTTTCTCTAAACCTAGTCAATTGTTTGAAGGAGTGATGCAAGAAATGTTTACATTATTTTCGAAATAAAATGTTATGTAAATTGATGCTATGATATTGTTACGAATTTCTGTATATTTGTAAATATTTCGTAGTATTACTTATGTAAAAAGGAAAATTTATGTACATTTCGCATAAGGCAGTGCAAGAGTTTGTCTTCGCTTTCCTGCAATGCGTCTCTTAATGCTTGAAAACGAGTTCGACAGGGATCATGCTGGAAAATGAGTTTTACAAGGAGCAGGCTATTTAACATTATGATTAATGGCAATCTCGCCAAGTTGGCAACGGTTTTGGCTACTAATTTTGGTCACCAAATTTGGCCTAGAAACCGCCAAACTTTGCAACCATTTGGCGACATTTTCGGTCCCCATGTACCTGTATAGGGCTTTTCGACTACGATCTGGAAAGTTCTCCAAATTTCTATCTCTGGAAGATTCGCGAAGGAAATTTTCCTATATAAGGCCGGCCAAGAGTTAGTTAGTTAGTTGTATCTCAGCGAGCATTCAGGGAGTTCCGAAAGTGAACTGTATTGCATTGTCTTTTGCGTCGATCTTAGCAGTTGTGTATCTAGTTTTTAACTGCTGTTTGAGCTCCATTGTTGTGTAAAGAGCTGTATTTAATCTATTAGAAAGGGAAGTTCTGAAGTTGTAAATGAATCTGCGAAGAGTTACATCGGAATAAATTTCTTCAAGTTTTTATCTGCTTTGGCTTCAAGTCTTTCGAACACATCCACACAACAATGTTTACATATTGAGTTAACGAATTTGTATCTGTATGCTAAAAATAGGATTCTTTCTGTAGAATAAAAGTACGAACAAGAATTAGCAGAAATAATGGGGCAATTTTCTGCTGTACACATATGACATTTTAGCAATTTTTTCCACTCGTAAACGAATTAGTTTCATAAAATTTAAATGAATTTAGCACTTACATATTTTTTTTTATAAAATATTTCTTGGTGGCAAAGTTATGTGCAAAATAATTACTTTAACTTGGTCAAATATGCATTTATATTGTCAGACTCACGGGACATGCTTGTCTCCCGTCCGTTAGTGGTTTATAAATGTGTATTTGACTTAGTTAAAATAGTTATTTTCCCACATAACTTTGTAATCAATTAATATTATATAAAACAAAAATATAACTCCTAGATTCTTCTTAATTTTACAATTCTAATTTGTTAGCGAGTAGAAAGAAGAGTCAAAATGTTCAGTGCTTACACCCTAGAATTGATCCATGGACATCCCATGTTATCTCGTCTAATTATGTCCAAGTTTTTATAGGAGATACAATTTTCACCAATTGTTGAATTAACTTTGCTGCGGACAATTTTTTTTGCAAATCTGAGTAAAATATGTATTGAAAATAACTTTTTATCACCACCATCATTCTCGTCGAATGCATAATTAGATCATGGTATATGGTCTGTTAAAGGGAACACTGTTAGAATAATCCTGGTATTTGAACTTTGTTAAAGATGGTACTCTCTATACCGGTAATGTTAATTTGGCATATTTTATGTGCCATTTTCTCAGAAAGTATTTGACATAGAAGTCGTATTTTTTTCAGTTCATATAGCAGACACTTGTTATTCTACTGAAGTTAGCTTTTTATTGTGATTAATTTGCGTTTTTTTTTTTTTTTTTTTTAATGAACTTTCGTGAAAGTCACTGAAATTAATTAATATTCACAAGTTTTGTTTGTCGAAAAAAGCCAAAACAAAGAATATTTTTAAAATAACAACAACATCTCACTTCAGTATATACTTATACATAAAAGGAATACGTGGTACAAATTTCAGGAAGATAGTTTGCGCAGTTTCTGAGAAAAAGGTACATGAATAATGAAAAACGTTGTTTTAAAGAAATTTTACTTACACTAATAGTAACCAATTTTGTCTTCAATTTTTTTTTTTTAAATACCTCTAGTTGAGGTATTATTGCAAATGAGGTAACCTTTTAAAGGGAAAAATTTAAATTTTGATAAATAGAGATGAATTCAAAAGTGATTATTTATAAGTTTGTTAGTACCAAATCCTCTTAAAATCAAATAATAATTTAAACTCAAAGAATAAGCAGTCGGCGTATCCAATTGTTCATGTAGATTTTTGCGGGAACAAAAAGTTCACCACATGAGTTGACTAATCTAGCACTTAGTGTAGTCAATCCATAAAAAAATACGCCAACAGATATCGAGATAATAAAAAGGCACATGACCTTACATACCTTCGAGTAGAAAGACGTCTTGATCAAGCCCTTAATAAATACCAAATATTATTTTGACAACAGGAAAGAAATTCTACAATTGTCAAATTTTTGGTTATAGAAAAAGGGGTTAGCGGGATAATATGTAAACTACGAATAATGTTTATTGCACAAACCTTAAAATATAAAAGTGACAGATTGAATAGTGCAAGATGAAATTATAATTTAAGTTTGAATTTAAAATATGTCTTTTTAAACTATGCACTATTAATAAATAAGTCATTAATGTAGTTTCATGATGATTTGATGCTTACTTACTGATTCTGCAAAATAAAACATTGCAATCAAAATGTTATTTTCATTCTAATTCAATTGAAAAGTACTTAAAAGTGTAACACTGGTAAAGACCCTAAGGCACACCCATGTTCCATTTAATTCAAATTTAGATAATTGTTCTAATTTGTCTTCCTTAAATGTACTAAACTGGGCTAAAACTACTCACACGAATAAAGTAAAACTTAATTGTATTTCCCTCGTATACCTTGTAGCTACCAAATCCTCACTCCCTGAAATTATCCATGTTTAATTACTCCATCCAAAATCTCTAATATCCCAATCCGCTCCTTGAAATAGAAAATACATTAGCCACTCTAAAAATCACTAAAATACTGTCTTTTATTTTTAAAGTCATTAAGCCTTTCTAAGCAACAAATTGACTTTATTTCTTGGCAATCCACCTCCACTCGGTTGATTTAATCGCATGATAATTCAAGGATGTTATCTATCTAGAAGTCATCGATTACTCACAGCCCAGCGGAACAATTAAGTTATACTATCTTAAATTCCTGCATTGAGAAAATGGGCTCATTTAATAAATGATTAAATATAACGAGTAATGGCTAAATGAAGATGAGTATTAATCAGAGACGTGGAAAATCCTGCTTATGCTATATTCTCACGCAAGCTATTTTAAATTCGTGCAGTGAATATGCAAATGTGGAATATGATTGGCTTTTCACGGTCTTAACTTTGCTGCATTTGATATAGAGGTGAGAAAAGGCTACACGACTTTTAATATTTCAATTCAGTTTTAATCATGCTTGTAATTTGTTTCAGTGATTGTTATTTTATAAACTTACTCACTTTATAAATTGAGAGAAATCATGTGTAGTTTGTACTAGTTTTGATTGCCTATTGTGGTGGTGACTGAGTCTCAATTTTTTTAATCTTTAATTTCGTTTGAAATGGGTTATTGTTAAGTGAGTTCAAACAATTGTGCTCCTACTTAGCCTTTAATAGGAAGAATCTAAATTTAGTGGAGTTTGGATAAACACTTCTTGAAATTTAACAATAACACAATTTAAAATACCAAGTGATCGGGCCGACCAAACGGTATAGCGGTTAGCGTGCTAGCTTCTAGACCGCACGGTTGCGGGTTCGAGTCCCGTATTAGGCATGAGTGTTTGTAAATGTATGTTGGCTTGTCAAATGACGAATTTTTCGGCGCATTATAGCCCTCGTGTTGCTGACGGCGCCAGATAATCTGAAAACAACCAACCAAGTGATCGATATATTGCAATTAACTGTAATCAGATGATGGTAAGTGGTACTAAAAAAAAAAAACTATGAAAAATTGATGTCTGCGGGTAAGTTGGAGTTGAGCAACAAACCCAATTATTACTCTTATAAATTACTATTGTTCTTCAATCAAGATTCATGTGGAAATGCAGTTAGTCGACAAAAATATAGAAAAAAGGAGGTAATGTATTTATTATGCAGTTGATATGTGTTGTAGAATAATATTTAGATTATAAGACTGCATATTAGGGTGAATTGAGCGAAAACCCTTTTTTTTTTTCGAAATTGTTTTCGGTACTACGTTTTGTAGTGGCCATTTTTAATATAAACCAAGACCCTAAAATATTAAATTAATGAAAAAATATATTGGTGTTCCTCAAAGCCCCCAAAATTGGAATTTTTCATAGAAAATGCATAGAATTAAAAATTCTATGAAAACTATTTAAAATACAAAAACATGAATGCCACCCTGCGTATTAATTTCTGTAAGGTACTCTAAACAAGTATGTAAAATATGAATTCTAAGAAGCGATTATTTAAGATTTCAAAATGTCCACGTAAATTGTAATATTTCATGAAAAATAGCATGAAGTAGAAGATTTTATAAACATCTTAAAAATATAGAAACCTAGATATCACCATGCTCAATTATTATTTTAAAGTGCTAAAAACAGTACAGTAAACTTTTAATTATTTGAACTATTATTTGAGGGTATTTCTTACATCATAAACAAAATATATGGGAAGACCATTTATTATTAGTAGAAGAGACTAAATCCATTTACTTAGGGCATCTTGAATTAAAATGCAAAAGTGCCAAGAGTATTTCTGAAGGTATACTCAGCTTGATTGAAGAAAAAACATCGATACCTAAAATTTAATCTGTATTGAACGTGATAGAGAAGCAACAAACACTGGAATAAATGATGATGTGATTCGGCTCTTGGAAGGAAATATCTACACACTTATTCACTGAATTATTTGTCAGTTACATTTTAATGAAATATCTTTTCGTCATCTTAAGAAAAACTAGATTGTAAAGCATCGAAGCCTCCCTAAGGAATCCACAGTGTGATTGGAAAAAATCTGCAGAAATGTGAAAAATTACCAGTTGTTAATTTTCAAAGAATTAATTTTACATTTGAATATAACATCAATATTAAAGATCTAGGTACTGATCATAAATATATATGACAAATTTGTCAAGCAATGTCTGAAATCAACTGTTCAGAAGCTTTAGAAAACAAATATCCTGGAAAGATTGCCCATTCCCGGTGGCTAACTTTTGTAAACCGCGTTTTATTACTTTGCATTGCAACTTGCCAGCCATCATCCCAATTGATATCGTTGTTCACGTTTATTATGCTAGCATACGTACCATCATGCTTTAATATAAAAGTTAACCATAGCTTCATACATGTCCCACAAAGTTTGCAGCAATTCATAAGACGATCAGATTATCTGGAAGATGAGCTTAAACAAGTTGTTCATAAAGTAATTCAAGGTAATGCGTTTATCGCTCATCCAAAAAATATGCTGGCTATAATGTTCTTAGATTGCTTGCGATATATCACATTATGAAGACTAGGAAATTTTTTAAAGCAGGAGTAGGAAAATTCAAAATTCCGAAAGTTTAATTTTCTGGCAAATGATTATATTGACCTAATACAATGGAAGCCAGGAATTTATAGCAATGTTAAAAAAAAAAAAATTCCAGGCCATTCTCAAGCAGTTGCACTTTCTAATCACCCCACTGAATCCTTTGGGCCCTGATGTCTTACTATCTAGCTTTTCTGTAAGATGAAGAAGAGATAGTACATTAAAATGTAACTCGCGGGCTTGGTTTGACAAGGTTCCAACTGACATTTTCGTCAAAAATGAGTTTTTTATGCCATTGCATTTCAAATAAAGAGTACTATCACTGGTATAATTTTCATAGCGCTCTCATGGATAATAGTAAATTTACTTGAGTGACAAAGTTCCAACTGCCAAAAAAATTATCGCAATGTTGGTTTGACAATGTTCTAACTGCAGTTAGAACTTTGTCAAACTATAAATAATCTTGTTTTAACTTTCTATTCTTAAAAATATAAGTGATCTTTATTGAGTTGTTGAATTAAGAACTTTGGTATTGTGCACAGAGTATAAACAATTATTGTTTTAATAATGTTGCAGAAGTTTTGTATTTGCTAGTATATTTTTAACATAATCCACTCAAATTATTTTCCAAATATGTCGTTGCAATAAAAACTACGTTAAGTATAGAATTTTAAAGGTTCGATTACATGAATGATTTTTCTTTTAAAAAGTTGTTATTTCAGTTTATCGTTTGACTATAATATTGTTTTAATAAATGAAAAAGTTTTTGGGAAAATAAATGCCAATAATTTGTGTTAAATATATCAATAGAACTTGGAATATTGAGAAGAATATTAGATTACTAGCGAGATGGGTTTACATTTGAACTTGTTGACACAGTTGTTTATAACATGTATATTCTGTTTGTTATGATTGTTAATAATTATTGATAAATCATCGAATCAAGATTCAGATAAAAGTGACTAACTGAAGATGATGAAGGTTCTAAAAGATGATTTTCATTTAGATTTTTTTTTTTTTTTTTTTTGCTTTCTTAAAGGAGAAAAAATGCAAGTTTGAAAAAAATTTTACCTTGCAACTTTATCTATATCCTAGAAACCAGTTTATACTTCGTATTTACAAAAAGATTCGATGACAAGCATACTTTACGAGAATAAACGAGGTAAAAGTAATAACAGTATACGAAAACCTATAGAAGATCCTGATTTTGTTCGTGAACACATTAAAAGTCTTCCAGTTGTTCTTTTCAGTTTTCCTACTTTTAAAACTTACCTTGGCTTAGATTTGAATATTGCAAATCCATATATGATCTTTATTTGGAGAAATGCTTTCAACAAGAAATTGATCCGGTAAAGAAATCAATGTACTATTAAATTTTCGTTAACGAATTATATCTTGATTTTCATGTACCTAAGTCTGATGGCGTGGTATACGTGAAAGATACAAACTGGCTACAAGTTCGAAATCAGTACCTACCGAGTTTGAAAAAGAAAACGAAACTCATTTGATGGGGGGAAAAAAGCAACGAGACCAGAACGTCATCAGGATAAACAGAATGGTACACCAGTTTTAATATTTGATTTGCAAAATGTAATAACTTGTCCTCGTGCAAATATTAGTTAATTTTTTTACACTCGAAAACTTAATGTCTACAACTTAACAGTATATTACAGTGTTTCTAAAACTATATATTGTGCAATATGGTAGAAAGTGATGTAACGAGCTGGAAATGACATAGAGAGTGCATTTAGGAAAATATTCATAGGAAAATATTGCAGAATAGATCGAAGTAATCAATATTGTAAGTTGGTCTAACTCTTGTGTCTTGCAAAATAGGAATTTCATAATTTCATGCGCAGTTATGGATTTTTTTTTTTTTTTTTTAAATAATGAAAAGATTGAATCGTAACCATGAAAAATTAAATTCCTGGACATTCTTGCGTTCAGGAAGTTGACATTGCTCACAGTTCTATTGAGAAAGCAATGTCAGCTACTGAATTTTATTCTCCAATTAGTTTACTCCTGTACTCTTAAAAGTGAACCGACAACGACCTTATACAATCATTCAAATGAAAGAAGAAGATTTTAAAAAATTTGCAAGTACTTCTAAATTGTTTAATTACAAACATATATCATTTACACAAATAAAGACAATTTAATTTACACACATTCTTCATGAAGTTCAATTTACTTTAAGCTATACAAAATCCGAAATGAAGCAATTGGCCAACATAAAAATAATTGAAATCTCAAGACAAGGACAACTTTTAAAAAAAGGTGAACATTTGACCGTTTTTCCGAATGCGGTTAAAATATATAAAATGGATAAAGAAATAAGTGGTGCCGGTAAAAGATCAGTAGTGTTATTCAACTGTATTAAATACAAAAAAATATCCATTTTAAATAATTAAATGGTCAGCTAGGTCCAGAATTCTTAAGTATCAGATGTATAATGTAATATCATATTTATTAATACATGAAAAAAAAAAAATTATTATATGTTAATTGTATTTTGCCATACTGCTAATTCAATATTGGAAATTTTTTTCTTCTGATTTTGTAATTAGTTAATAACTTCATTATTAATTTTTGGTATACAAAATAGCAGTCTTATTTCCTTAATTAAAATGAATACCAGTAACTTTGATAGTGTTACATAACAAGTAGTTGCAAGTAAATAACAGGGGAAAACGTACAAGGTTTCATAAAAAAAATTCACCAGATTTTACCAATATAATTTTTGTAATTAGTAGTCTACACGTAAAAATAATAAATATCGAGATATTTATGACAATTAAATTTTTAATATTCGCTCTACATGCAAATAACCTCTGAGCTTCGATATCCCTAACTAAAGAAAATGTCAGTTAGAACCTTGTCAAACTAAGACAGCTCTGTATTAAATTAAAATTATTTACTTTGACATAGTTGTAACAGCAGTTAGAACTTGGTCACTCTTCCGAAATCGTTTGGCGAAAGTGACAAAGTTCCAACAGCAAAAACCACTATATCATATCTGTAAACTAGGTAAGTTTTAAAAATATATTATTTGTGCGTTTAGTAGTCTATAGACATATGAATAAGTAATGAAAATTTTAAAAAACTTGCTTTTTTATTGTTCGAGTTATAGTTAAATGAAACTTTGAGCCTCGATATCTCAGAATAGTGAAAATGTCAGTTGGAACCTTGTCAAACCAAGCGAGCGAACTGACAAATAATACAGTGCATAGGTGTGTTGAAATTTTCTTCCAAGAGTCGAATCACTCCATCATTTATTCAAGTCTCACTTCCAATACTGATTCAATTTTAGGTATCGACGTTTTTTTCATCAAGAAAGCTGAGTATTCCTTCAGAAATACTCTTGGCACTTTTACTTCTTAATTCAAGATGTCCCAAGTAAATGGAGTGTGTCTCTTCTACTAATGTTGAATGGTATTCCCATATATTTTGTTTGTGACGTTTATTATCATTAGTTTGTGTATTTTTAAGGGTTTCGTTTCGTCTGTCATAAAAAAAAGAGCTATCATTTCGTGTTGCACATTCGTACCATCTTGCAGTTTCTTAGTAGTTTTTATTAGTTCTCTACGCACTTTATTTCGTTCAATAACATCTTCACGTTTATCTATATTTATCTGCCGATTCGTATCATGAAGCGATGATGCAAATTTATTATTTTATTAAAAATTAAACTGGATTTCCTTAACTACTGTTCTTTACTTGAAAAGCCTTTTTAAAAAAACTTCGGGTTTCTCCTATATAACAAATAAAAAAAAATGATAAAATCTACTTTTCCAGGATTTTAAAGTACCTTCAAATATCAACTCAAATAATTTAAAGTTTACTGTATTGTTTTTAGCACTTTAAAGTAATGATTGAGCCTGCTGATATTTATTTTTCAATATTTGTAACGTTTTTAATAAAATCTAATATTTTAAGCATTTTTCATGAAAAGTGAACATTTTCGAAAGGAATTTTGGATCCCTAAATAATTGCTTTACATAATTCTGTACTTTACATAGTTGTATAGAGTACCTTATAGAAATTATTACACAAGGTGACATTTATGTTTTTGAGTTTTAAATATTTTTTCTAAAATTTTCGATTTCATGCATTTTTTACGAAAAATTCTAACTTTGGGGACTTTGAGGAACCCTAGGATATTTTTTCATGAACTTCATATTTTAGGGACTTGGTTTGAACCCCAAATGGCCACTGAAAATATAGTACCAAAACGAATTTCCAAAAAAGTTCTCTTTTTCGAAGCTTTTGCTGCATATACCATTTTTTAACTGGATGCATCTGTTTTGCAAATGAAGTTACTGACGTACCCATAAGACGAGCAAATAATATCTTAGTTTTAAGTCTCTGGAGAAACTGTTCTCCTCTTTTACAAAGTGCAAAGAAGGGTACAACTGAATTTGAAAGATTCTGACAATGGTCTTCCCTCGTAATATATTCTGATATGGAAAACAGTGTGCACGAGTACGAATCGAAAAATGCAACATTGCCATATTGTCATAATTTTATTTCGTAACCATGGTAGCCTAACTTCTGTAATATCTCTAAAATAAGTCAACTGTAGTCAATGTATTATAGAAACACAGATTTATACGTAGTTCCGTTAGGCATACATCATAAATTAATAAATTACATTTATTTTTTGTTCATTTTTCATTTGGATTCAGTTAATCCTTATCAGGGTCATTATTTACATTCGCTACTTCCAGTCTAAATTAAGAATAATCCGTAAATGATTTTTAGTCGTTCAGGGATCATTGATATATTTCAGCAATTATACATCAAAGACGATTTTTATGATATTTTTAGCTGTCATGACTTCAGTCATGTAATTTCTTGATACCTGCAAGTGCTTTTCAAATGCGGTTAGTGACGTAGCTGTAATACTAGCACAAATACCTCAGTTTAGAACCTTTAACAAGTTGCCTTTAAACTAAACGTATAATTCATGTAACTGCTGCTAAAATACATTCTAACTCAATAATAAACTTTTAAAAGAAAAATTATCTTAAAAAGTAGCTTATGGACAAGTTGCCCAAAGTGAAAGCAGAGAAAGAAATCACAGATCTTCTAGATGACTATGACAGTGTTCGGTTTATCTAATGTCAACACAACAAGTGTGTATGAAAACAAATAAACAAGATTCAACTCATCAGTTCAATCCAAGTGCACGGCATCAACATATAATCCTAGAGCAGATAGGAATGTAAATAGTAATGAAAGGGATGTTTACAATAACAGTGCTAATAATGGTAATGAAAGAAATTTTAGAAATGATTATGCACAAAAATCTAAGAGATATGATCGTAAAAATGAGAGTATTAAATGCTATAGCTGAGGAGTGATGGGCCACAAGTCATGTCAGTGCCTAAATAAAGAGTCTAAACCTGTAAATAATAGTGTACCTGTAAATAATGCATCTGTAAATAGTGTAGATAACGTAAATGAAGTACCTAGTATTAATATTAAGTGCATAAAAGTCATGAATAAACAAATAGAAGCCGTTGGGGACACTGCTGCGAGTCTTAATGTGTGTAGTGAAAAGGTGTATAGTATGTTAGGAAAACCCAAACTTAAGACAGAGGCTACGGCACTAGTTTATATTAGTAATGTTATGATAACACCGTTAGGGTATTTTCCTTGTAACATAGCAAATGACTCTTACAAAGTGCATTCTAAAATATATGTTATGACTAAAAACAAACTTTATCCTTTAAGATCAAATGTTTTCATACTACTGTTCGTGCCTGGAAAGTTACACTCCACCCAATCAACCACACAATTGCACAGTTATCTCAAGAAAACAATTCAAGCAAGCACATACCATCTCCAAAAAAGAACCCTCTTTTCCCCAGTAACTTCCCTGATGAGTTTCTGCCACAAGAGACCAAACTCTCTCAAAGGGTAGTCACATCACACAATCGCCGGTTTATTTATCCGCTCCTTGTTGTACCAGAGCAAACCAGATCAGAGAATAAGGTAAGGGAAACCCACCCACTTAACCACAGTCCCCCTTACCAAAAAGGGCAACGAGGTTCTAGAGCTTCACGTAATCGCCACTGTTTTCACCCTTTTTTGTTTTTGTTTTCTGCTCCAAGTGTGTGTGTGTGTATCCTCTTCCTTTGGCCCCTTCCTGAGTCAATACAGGACTGTTCTTTGTTGCTTCAGAGAGAAAGCAGAGGCTGAAAAGAAGAGCTGTTTTTCTTCTTCGTGTGGGCTTTGTGCTATAAGCTCATTCAATTAATGCAGTCTCCGGGATTCTGTTCTTCTAGTTTGGGTCGTGTGGGTGAATGGGGATGCGAGTTTTGTATCCTTTCATTCCGAAGCGAGACTACATGGCAAGAAACATTTGGTTATATTTGTAGGGGGATTGGAGGAAGAGGTCTTTTGATTAGGATACATAAGAAGTTCCTTAACTATTAAATTGCGTTAGCAGTGATCTTCATTGGCTTTCTCTTTTTGGCAAGTTCTATAAAAAGCCAAGTACTGACTACAAATGAATCGGTTGTTTGAGACACCCCGTAAGTCAATTTTTTGTCGAAATTGAGTTTTCGGTAAAAATCAATTCTTTAAAGATTGAAGCATCTTCTGGAAGCGAAACCTAACGAGATACGTCATTTTACACGGAGATATCCTATATGAAATTTTTCGTTTATTCTAGAAAGCCAATAAGTCACTGACTTTTGCGGTTTCTCAAATACACGCCCGAATTGTTGGAGTCGAGGAGGTGTGCATAGTCTCGCTTTCACTCTCAGCACAGGTTTTTCGGTGTAGTGTAATACGTAAATTCATTACGCGTGTTTTTCTATTGTTTGTCTTTCTTGCTTAGTAACTCTTAATATTTATTCATTTTATTGTACAGTTCGACGTTTCATAATGGATTCTAGTTTCGAAATAAGTAATGATAAAATATCAAAGAAACGAAAGTAAGGGCATAATAGACCCTTTGCTTACAAGTGCAATATTATCAGGAAAGGTAGAGTTAAAGACTCAACCTATACAAACTGGAAAGGAAAAATTGCCCATACCCAGAGGAGTTAAGTGTTCCAAGCTACGTACACTAATATTTTTAATTTTTGAAGTATATAAAAAAAATGCTTTCCATTAAGTCAAATAGTCGTAAAGTTCCAAAGAACGAGAAAGTCGCTTTTAAATTCTCCCAGTTCATGTAGTTTTCACACACTTTCAAGCATAAGAATCTTGTAATCACCAAGTTTCTTGGGTTTTGTAATCACACTTTTTGATTAAATAAGAATAAAAAGGTGCTTATATAACTCCCAAATGAACCAGTACATCTAAGTGGGAAAATCCTCATCAATAAAAAAATTAATTGAAGACATAAATTAACTAATGAAATACATCTCAGTTCAAGAAAACATCCAAGCATTCTACAAAATGTGACCAGTGGCCTACATCTGATTCTGCCATAGAACTACACTGAATGAATACATTTTATTTCACTATTTATACCATTCTTATTCATAGAACTAAATAATCTTATTTACGTTTCATATTTAGTTAACATTTCTTCTTGTTTTAGAATACATTTTTTTAGGTGTACTAAGTGTACTTTTTATTTTATACAGTTTAGAATGTAATTACTTTTTACCAAAAGTGTATGTATTAGAGAAATCTCATAAGTCAACTGACATTAAAAATTCCTAATAATTTAATTATTTATCTTTTGATGCCTCCATCAGGCACAAAGATTGTATTTAGCTTCAAACAATACATTTTATTGAAACAAAAAATATAGAGTTTTGTTGTTCAACGCCGAAACAGTTTTTCTCGATTCCCTCAAACTTGCTTATGGGGTTTTTCAAACAACCGATTCAACTATAGTTTGAGATTTATTTGTACGCTGCTCCCTTCTGTAAATTATTGTACCCTTTTCTACAAAAGTGGCACAGATCAAAATTCTTCACTTTAAGTAAAAACTTGTACAAAATCACAGATTGCAAGTATTTGATGCTGGTTGAACGGAACAAAATTGTTTATAAGTTTAATTCAAGTTAAAACTGACTTATGATGCTTTTTTCCAAATTAAAGTCTATATAGTCTAAGATTGTGTATGCACTTTAACAAAAATTGATGGATTTGAGATGTTACTTTTTTGTGGCAAGAGTGTGATATATCTACTGAAAAACAAGATTGTTCTTTTGAAGAGAACGTGTGGGTATGGTTTCTTGATTTTATTGGATATTTACTGATGCAAAACCTACACTACTGTTATACTGGTTAGAAAAGTAGATTGCATAAAGTAAAAAATATTTATAATTGAGAATCTCTCTCTCTCTCTGCATAGATATAGATATATTGATTGAATGAGCATGAAACAAAATCAAACAATAACACAAAGTGTTTATTGATTTATTTACTTATATGATTTATATACTTGATTTAAAATTTAAAAAGCTATTGTGGTGAAAATGATTTGCAATATCACAACCACACAATTTAACGATGAATTATTAGTACAGAGATCTGCAGAAGGCGAACTTGAAAACCACAGAGAAGTTTGTTTTCAGTGAATAACGTTATAGCTATATTTATTTTTCAAATACAGTCATATTTCTCATTTGAAATATTTAGATGGATCAATGTTTGCAAGCAAAATAATATTTTATTTAATAGTTACTTTGTACAGTTAATTAATTATATTATAACGTTTTAAAAACATAAAAAGATTTTTAAAATATAGATCAAAACTTATTTGCAAATAAGATTAAGATTGATTATTCTAATGTATGCATAAAAGTAAGTTGCTACAATTTTAATTTCATATTTTCAAGTTTCTGTATTCCTAAACAATATCGTAATTTTAATTAAATATGTATTATTTGAAAGAAGTTAAATAAATGTCCCCTGTTTATCAATAAATTGTAAAAAAAAAAAAATACACTATACAACCTCAGTAATCTATAGTAAATCACGGAAGCACACACATTTTAATTCAAAAGCACACATTTAGATAAAACATTTCGTATATTTTTTTCCTACACATAGTAATTTAATTAACTGCGCAATTTCTTTCTAGTCATTTTCTATGACAATGGAGTTACATAAAAAAGTAATGTTACGAATTAAAGTACTTCTTTTTTGCACCTGTAAATGCTTTTCACTTTTTGGAAAGCTCCTTTAGGTTTTTTTTTTTTTTTTTTTTCCTCTTTAATACACAATGGTAATTGGTACAATTAACGACGTTAAACAGGTTAAAAAAGAAGTATATAATTACAGTTCAGAGTAAAGAGTTTACAGTTCTTTGAAAATTCAAATGTAAGTATTGGAAGTCTTTTCTTATGTGAAGCAGATGAAAGTAAACATCCAGTAGAAAAGAAATTAAACTTAAATTACGCTGTCAAGAAACAAATAATTGAGTTAGGAGCTTGGGTGGTCATCAAATGACTGAAAAACAACCAAAACAAAAATAAAATTATTTCTGCATTTCTGTAGAAAAACAACTACTTATGGAAATTTGGAAATAAAGGTTTTTTTTTTTTTTTTTTTTTTTTTTTTTTTTTTTTTTTTTAAGAATACTGATTTATGGCATTAACACTACTTTCGTAATAAATTAGTACCCCAATATGCATAGGGACATAATCAAATTATAAGACTCAACTAACGTGAAATACATATATTTCCATTATTGGGATAATACATATTGTTAAACATTGAGGCATGTCTTAAAGTAGATTGTCATCAACAGGGTGACGTTATACCAAAGGCGTTTTTTGACACATGGTCGGATAGCATGAAAGATTACGAAAACCTTGTCATTTACATGTCATTAGACTTTCATTAACTAAGTTATATAATAAAAATCATATTTGAACATAAGAGCCAGAATTGAATATTTTTAATGAGATTAAAATGATAGTGTTTCCATAAGGAAATAAATTCTGAGGCTTAGCCATTAATAAATGAAGAGAGCGGCACTTTTAACATAAGAATTAGTTCTGTTTTTTAAACAATATACCATGAAAGTTTAGATGCTGTACTTTCGCAATTGTGTTTGGGGTGTTTATTTAAGTAGATTTTGTGGCAAATGAAATATTTAATAATTAGAAAAAGTCGCCACATTTCAAAATGCATCTACATTAAATATCAGCAACAATAGTAATTGCCATGTCTAGTGTTTAACACGATATTGCTTCGGTTTATAATAATATGTATGTTATAGTTAATATGACTAATTTATATATATTATGCATAATAAATGGTTATTATGCAAAATAATGAACATTTATTATGTTAAATATTCAATGTAAGCATATTAGAAGTATAGATAATAATAATAATACTAACAAAATGAAAAGAAAAGAACTCGGCAGAAATTTTGAATTTCATCCCAAATAGTTTGTTGTATTTCTTTTGTTTACATGTTTTTGATTTTACATTTGTAACTTCATTTTTTTTCCTTGGTTATTTATGTATGTTTGTATTTATATATATGTCTAAATAATGGCTAATACTATGGCTATACTATGGCTAAATAATGGCTAAGTAAAGTTAATACTTGGCTTTAATACTTTGACATACTTGATTTTAAAGAAAAAAAAAGTTGCTGTAATCCAAATGTACACATTTCACAATAACAAAATATTTTTATTTTATTTTAGATAAAAATTACATAAAAGGTATTTTCAAAATGTGTTTCTAATTATTTTGATAACTTTAAAATACCATTTTTAGGATCATCGTGTTATAAATATTAATAGAAAACAACATTTATCTCTCTTATGTAACAGAAACCATTTTTAATTTATATAGGAGTTTACTATAACGTACATTACCATAAAAATTACTTTTTCTTTCAATCTTGTTCCATATGTAAAATCGTTTTGCTCATCGCAAGACCTATGTTACAATATTCAGGGGAACTTTTTGCTGAAAACTCCTAAGTTCAAAAGGAATGTTAACGATCAATTTCTAAAAAGGTTGAAATTTTAATTGTGTTTGTTTTCTCATTCTATTTAGATTTAAATTTCATGTTTACACATAATCTGAATGGTTATGTTTTAAATTTAAACTATTCTGCTTTAAATGAATATTTGGAGAAAAAAAATAATTTAAATTAAATATTTGCAGAGTGAAGAATGTGTAACTTGTCCTTATTTCAAATTATTTTTAAATGTATTTCCTTTCTTATTTCGTTTTAACGGTATATCTATTTTAAAGGTATTGAATAATTTAAACTCATAAGCTTGATTAATACATCAAAATGAAGGTAATACACACAAAAAAGAAGATGTGAATAGTTATCAAAAGCAATTAAAAAACTAATTTAAAAAGATTTTAAAATATTTGAAACCACACTAAAAAATTAAGTTGAAGCAAATAAAACCATTGAAGTCAAAAGTAAAGTACATAAATATGAAAAATATGCTCTTTAACTTATTAATAAAGAAAATCAATGTATGATTCTTAAAAATTGGAGTAGTTATGGTATTTTGAAAATAAAATGGGGCTGACTTTAAAATAAAAGTGATTCTGACTTAGAATTCTTGAAAATGTATTTCATTTGGAAAATACTCCTTGCTGCAAAAGTAACTGCCATTTAAAATAAGATTTATATTAGACTTAACAGTTCGTAATTTTCCAGTTTATGATACAAAGATAGAAACTGATAAGTGGTTCTAATGTGGAAAGAAATAAAACTATAAGGAATAACTTTTTGTTGAAAATTAAAAATTTGAACTGGCTATCATTATTTTCTGTTAATTAAAAATTTGGAAATATCATTTAAAAATTATTTTTATCGAAGAAATAAAATAGTTTCCTATATATTAGTATTTTGTACACCTAGGTAAAACCCAGAGTACTTACAGATGTACTTCGAAGTATATCCATCTGAAGTACTATAGCTAGGTAAATAGTTAAGTGATTTAAATAAAATTTAGTATTCCTCTAATTCACACAGTCACAAGTAAATAGCAATAAAAATGTTTTTCAAAATTTAATAATTGCCTTGTAAGTTTTTTTTGTTTTTGTTTTTGTTTTATATATATATATATATTATGAATTTGGTGTTGTATACAAAATCTAAACTATACATAAGAGGCATTTAAAAATATGAGTGGTTTTGTTATAAATTTGTAAATAAAACCAAAAAAAAATTCCCCTATCGTCTCCCACTTTCTCTACCTCAATTCCGAAACTTACATGGAAATAATATTACCCATAGAATCAAAGTTATTAATATAAACCCTTTACTTGCCAATTTTTATATTCATTAACACAGCATCGATTCTGTAAACAACGATTGCTTGATGTTTGCATCTAATTTTAAATATCAAAATCATTTCTACCTGCAAAATGCGCAGCAAACTACGTTTCCAATTTTTTTTTTTTTTTTTTTTTTTATTAAAAATTAACGTTAATTTATTCAGTCACGTTCTAAAATATTTTTTTATTATTTTGATTAAAACAATTTTATTATTTATTTATCAAAAGAATTTTGACAACAGGAAAAAGTTTCTTCAATGGTCGGTTAAATACTATTTTAGCACTATTGGATGACGGCAAGTTGGTTTATTAATATTCCGTAAAAGCGACATTTTAGTTACAGTCACAGCCTCAGAATTTGACAGAACGCCTTGTCATTGACATCGAATCTATCTGCCAAGTTTCAGCCGATTGGATGATGTCAACGGGGTTATATAGGCCTCTGCATATTTTCCTGCCATCAAGATACACAGCCACCCACCCACGAAATCCAAGTTAGTATAAAGAATTTAAGGGAGTCCAGTGCCCAAAATTTTAATTTTTTTAATATTTGTTGGATCAAAGTAATTTTTTTATGTAATTGTAGAACAGTGTATTGGTCTATAAAATCTATTCAAATTTTTTTCAATTAAAATTTTATAATAAATATAACACAACGTCTAATATTTTGATATAACATAATAAAAATACCTTAGTAAACTTAAAAATTATATGTATGTGTTCACAACTATATAACAAGAAAATTTACCAAACACAATTTTGATATTTATAGCGGACATCAAAATTAAAAATTTTAAGTATAAAAGCTCATATTTTTATCTATCATAATTAAAAAAAAATAACATATCTGGAGTGTAAAAAACAAAATTTTAAAATTTTGTTTGGTAAATATCTTCTAAGGATTTAATACAATATGTATGGGAAATTTGGTGTATGTTACTTAATCACAAATGGAGTTATTTCCAATTATGTAAAAAAAAGAGCTAAAAAAAAATCATCAATGAGAAAAAAGCTGTTAAGTTCATATAGAAACTAAGTCAGTGGCAGCTGTCATATATTAATTTGACAACTGCAAGCCTACGGAATGGGTTAACATTAAAAATGAGGTATAAAAATGATCATAATTGAACATATTATTTTTTAAAGCAAAAAAACAATATTTTTTTTTGACAATTTTGAAAATATTTGGGCCCTGGACCCTCTTAATAAATCAGGATTGTACATGATTAAGAAAGGATCATTGTATTGATCCTCTAAAATATCTTATATTAACAAAAAAAA
This sequence comes from Linyphia triangularis, assembly GCA_963978545.1. Lineage (NCBI taxonomy): Eukaryota > Metazoa > Arthropoda > Arachnida > Araneae > Linyphiidae > Linyphia > Linyphia triangularis. Next base: position 94,597,817 of record OZ021723.1, on the reverse strand, counting down.
TTAACTATATAATGTTTCAACTAATTGTAAATAGTAACAGTCTAAAAATAAGCAGACATTACCTTTCTTGACGTTAAGTGTAGTTAGTATTAATTTGAAATGTTCTTAAAGCGAATCAATTTCGAATTATAAACTCTTTTAATCTGCATGCTTTCGTACTACAAATACATTTTATAAAAATATATTGTAAAACAAGTAACTCGTTCTGATCACTAAAGAAGTCATTTGAATATTTCTTTGTAGAGCAATCAGTGATAAATGAACATGCATTCGCATAGCTTCGAGGCTGAAACTTTTTAACTCAGAAATGACTTATTCATGAAATGCCTGTGAATCAGTCGTGAGGCAGTTACTTGTTAAAAGCCGTTATGTGTGAGTGTTCACACTTACAGAGCTTGAATACACAACTTTCAGAGTATTATTCAGACTTGACCGTTTTTAAAATGATCTAGCCTCTTGAAACACGTTTTCGCTTTTGCGGACTGTAGCATTATTTTTAAGTGGAATTCAATTTCAACTTTTTTCAACTCATTTCTTAAGAAGCTACAAAAAAATGGACTTTATTATATAGTTATATAAATGTTTTAATTAGGATTGTGTTACATTTCCAACTCATATATGTTAGTTTTTTCAAGTGTATTATATCACTCAATGGTACGTTTTGTATATCTTCAGATTTTTGTGTTTTCCTAATGATAAACCATGATTATTCTTTAGATATTTCATCAATATTGTTAACATAAAAAAATCTCTTCCTTAAAAAATACTAATAACTATTCAGTTTTTTATTTTAATTGGATTTGAGTGTACTGAATTCTTGAATATGATATAGGATAGTCCATTTAAAGTCAACAATACAATTTACAGAATTTTCACTGTATTTAATCGCTGTTGGATATATTGTCAATAAAGTGACTATTAAATGTTTAAAACATAAGTACAAATATTAGAACAGTATTTTGAATTCGAAAATAAATTTTTTAGCACTTACTATTTTTAAAATGAGTTAAACAATATTGTGCAAAATTCAAATAAACACAATTTCGTCATACATTTTAAGAATATTAAATTAATATAATTCGTAAACTTTATTACGTGAAATTAAATTTTGTAAATGTGTTAAAAATTAGCACAAATTATTAGTTTTACAAAATTATCACTTAAATAAAAAATAAGAATCGGAAATTGAGATTTTTATATTCCAGTTTTTTTCACTTTGAAAATTAGAAATATGTTAGCGCACAGTTTGGTGTCCTAATACTGAACTAGGGATGTGGAGCATTGCACTGCTTTCAATTGCACTATAAGCTGCACACTGCATTTAAATTTGACCTGGATTGGTCTCATTTGCAGTTATCATTTTCTATTTTCATTAGTTTATAAAAGCTGACCAAACGGTATAGTGGTTAGCGTGCTGGCTTCTAGACCGCGAGGTTGCGGGTTCGAGTCCCGAGTTAGGCATGGGTGTTTGTAAATGTATGTTGGCTTGTCTAATGACGAATGTTTCGGCGCATTATAGCCCTCGTGTTGCTGACGGTGCCAGATAATCTGAATACAAACAAACATTAGTTCATAAAACAAAACAAAAAGTCAAGTTTTGCGATCTTTGGCAATAGTTACATTAGTAAAAAAACTCACATTTGAAATATCGAAATTTGTGAATTTTTTTTATATAAATATTACCGTAACCTTTCGAGTAAAAAACCCAAAACAGTAGTTAATAGAATCGTTTGTGACGTGTTATTTTTTTTTTCGGGGGGGTTGGGGGAGTTTTGAAGAACATAACTTTGTTAATGACAGTTACCTATTGCCCACACGTTACTTTGACGTAAACCTTAATAACTGGTACCATGGCCACCACTAAATCTATATGTAATGATTGAATAGCGTAGGTCAATTCGTTCGGGAACTATCCTGACCACAAACAGATTAACGGACAAACATACATTTTTTATAGGCCCCCTTTTTTAACTCAGTACGTTGCAAAACGTGTAGAAATGCAAAATAAACAAATACATAAAATCAAAACTTTGTAGCCTAAATGCTAAACTTCTATTACCCTGCATTACATATGTTGTTATTGAGAGTTATAAAATACTATATTTGTTATTTTTTTCATTTACCCTAAGTGTAATATAGGAAAATAAAATTATTGCATTCAGATAAAAAAAAAAAATCCCCTTCATTTCTACGCTTTTAGGAGCGTACCGAGTTCAAAAAAGTGGTCTAGGAGACATATATTTGTGTCCGTTTGTGTAGGTCTGTGGTCATTATAACTCCTAAACGTATTGGTTGCTATGTTAAAATTTTGTATACGGATTAGCAATGGCCATGAGACAGGTTTTCGTCAAAATTTAGCATGCGCATAGGGTAGCTGCTTTTGAAAAATGTATGTGTTTCTTCAATTGCCAAAAAACGGTTCTAATGATTCTGATTAAAATTGATGTGGAAATGCATTTCATGGTGTTCTAAACATACTACCTCCGAAATTTCCTTAGAAATCCGATAAAAGCGGAAAAAGTAGAAACACGAATGTATTTCACACAGAATTCTCTTCCTTTGACTATTTCCCATCAACAATTGTTTCTCCTCCGTTTCACTTACTCGAAATGAATAAATGAATAATGTTTTAGGTACTGAAACACATATTGCCAATTTCAATATTTTGGCGTGTTAATTTATTTATTTGTTGCCAATGTAATTATTATCGTGAGACTGACTGTTTTTATTATTATTATTATTATTATTATTATTAATGAAAATATAAAAAGGAAAACGATTAATTACTCTTTTTCATGCGGAATTTAAATGCAATGACCAGTATTTTATTTTTAATTGAAAGTTGAGTGATTTTCGGGAACCCTATTTTTGGATTTTTGCATGTTGTATTCAGCAAGTGGTATCCATCATAGGTTTTCTGAAATGGAATATCTTTAAAGAGGATATTTAAAAATGATTTAATTTTTTCACACTGCATTCTGGAACCCTTTTCCAAAATAACCTTTAAATAATAAAACCCTGTGTATTTAACAGGGTTTTTTATTCAAGTTTTTTTTTTCCGATGGTAATGCCCTACACTCAACACAAATACTAAAATGTGTCTTTTCCAAAAAGAAGTTTTCGTTATCGAGAAAATACATAATAGCATTATATAAAACAAACCCTTCTTTTAATTTACTCTACACAAATTCATCTCTGAGAACTTAGTCCAAACGTAACAATCCGCCACAAATGGCATTTCCTTTCCAAATCAAATTCAGACTATACCCACATTTCCATCACAGGTTTCATTTTTAACATTAAATTTTCTCCAAAAGCAACATGGCTGTAATCAATTTTAAAAAAAGAAACTGGACGAATCATTCATTAGATGCTTTCTTGTAAAAATTGGTCTCATCAGTCACGCTGAAAGTTGTGATGGCTCCTGTTGATTGACAGTAATTGTGATGATCCATCATTCCATCGGATAACTTCTGATTCGCCTTTTTCCGTCGATGGAAGTGGCCTTCTTTTATTCGAAAGAAAGCAGCTTTATAGAAATCCACGTTGAGTCTATCCCGATGAAAAGTATGATATTTGAAACAACTTTTTTTTCTATTTCGATATCATATATTAATCAGTTACCTGGTAGGAGGAATACTATTTAAATTTTTTTTAAACTCCGAACCTTCGAAGTGGTTTTTATAAATTTAGGAAAATGAGATCTTTAAAGAAAAACTGAACTTGCATCCCAAGTAGTGCCATCGACATAGATAAACAACTGGATAGACCGCTTAACGCTGCGAAAACGAAGCCGTTGCCAGATCCATTGGTTGGACAGAAGAAAAAAAATGGATTCTCGAAGATTGAAAATAAAATATTGGGTTGTACACAGCAGAAATGTCAATAGTAGACCTTAATTAGTTATAATGTGCAAAAAAATATCTACTCTACTCTTTAAAAAAAAAATCGTATTCTCACCCAACTGTAAAAGTGAACTGTGATTGGTCAGTCGTTGACCCATCATCAGCGCGTTATCCCCTTGCATTGACCTTGAAGCAGTCTATACAGTTGTTTATCTATGTCGATGATTAGCACATCAGTATTCCCATACAAATCAATACCTCTGTGAGTGGCGTAGCTAAGTCTTCTGCTTGGTATTGCCTCTAAATTAAGAAATTCCAGGTAGGGTCGGTAGTGCTGCCATCTACCGGGTAGCTACCGAAAAGAGGTAGAAATTAACTCTTCGGGGATTATAGGTAGACTAGCGCACTTCCTCTCACGGACGAGTGTGTGTTAACATCTTGTGCAGTACTACCCACTAAAGACCTTCAGGTAATGGGGTTGGTACAAAATGCTTTAAAAGCAGAGGTGCCTTTGTCCCCCATAGGCCTTGATGAAAAGAAGAAGAACATCAGTATTGGCTAATGTCGGAATCAGGGATTGTGGAAGGTTGACAAATACTGGCCAAAACTCAAGCATGGTTTCAAAATACGAGTTTTTCTTATAAATAAGCATTTCCAAAACATTACACAGCCTAATTTTCTTTCCGTCTTTTCTCATCAATGAAATATTTCAATTTCAATGCTGTGCCATCAATATTTAAAAACTTCCAGTATATTATAGTCAGAATTTTACGAGATTGGCCAATATCTATAGAAACGACCGGTTTACAACGTTCCGAATAGGTAATTAGCATTAACCAATGCCCATCGATATTGTCCAGCATTGTTATGCTACTAAGGATAGTGAATGCAGTCAAGAGGTGATCTAGAGCACAGGAAATAACTATGTTTAGATTATGTCATCATAATTTATTTTCGAACTTTGGAGCATCAATATCCTTTTACTTGAGGTTAGTAAAGTTATTAGTCATAGAATTGCTACTTTAATTAAATGCAAGGTTAAAACAAAGAACAAATCAGGATCTAAGAATAAATATCTATGCTATACGAAAACCAAATAATTTTAATTCTTCAATTATAATTTAATCAGAACCTAATACTAATTAAAATTATGGAAAATTTTATTCTCTTTAAACAATAGTGAAAGGAATAATAAGTTATTTGATTTGTGTTTGGTGCTTCTATTTTTCAAATTTCATCAAATTTTTGTTCATTAAAATAACTACCTGTTCATTAGAAGAATTAATAGAATATTTTATTGTCAATTAACCTGACGATACATCTAAGATTTTGGCAAAATTCGAGTAAATGAATTGTATATTCCAAAGAGCTAACGAAGTACAGAATGTTTATAATCAGAACAATTCCTGTCACTGTGTCCATCGTTGTCTGAATCCAGACAGCCCCATTTTATACAGCATATTTCTGAGGGGAAAGGCTACATGCCAAGTTATAACCTTTTTGAACGCCAATTTCCTGCATGCATCTTACTATCTATATCCCTACTATCAATAGCGACCGTAAAGATATAGACTAAAATGAGAGTTATTCAGCTGATAGACAAAAAGCAGTACTCTTCTAGGGAATAAATACCCAAATAAAAAGTAAACCTAAAAAAAAAAAAAAAATTAAATACTGAAGTACTTGAAAGAAAGAATAAGGAAGGAAGGTATTTTATTTTATTTGTTTAGTAAACAAAATTGCGTTGTTTTGTATTGAAAAAAGTTGAACTGAGAAATTGTGGTACAAAAAAAGCTTAATTAAAGTTTATTAAAAACACTTACAGTCCCCCATAAACCCAAAGAAAAGAAAGCTTAAAAAAAAATGTATAGAAGATTGCTATTAATAAAAGCAAAAATTGTTGTTGACATACCTCTCGCCTGCAAAGAGATTATTAAATGCATTTTATTTCCTAACCTTAAGTGTAATGCAAGTATTGTTTATGTCTACGTTATAAATTATTTATAAACGGTTGGCTTTCAAGAAGGCTAAATATCTCAAATCCGGTCAAGTGTAAATGCTCACACACCATTAGATTTCAATAAAGAAACACTCAATGTCGGATACTTCACTTGGCTTGTTCTTAGGGTTTTTTTATTATCAAAAACCTTTCCAACGTATTTATAAAAGAAATTTAATTAGATGAATGGCATATTAATAAAAAATGTTTTTTTTTTAAGATATAACGATTTTATGTAGGTAAAAAAATTACTTTACGTGCCTTCTATTAAAATTCTTAGAATAAATGTCTTTTATTAATTTGCCTTTTATTAAAATATCTTTTATTGAAATGCCTTATATTAAAATAATTAGAACATCGAGTGTGCTTTTGACTAACATTCATGCTTTGAATACAATGTTGACTGTGATTTTGACGAACGCTCATGCTTTGAATAGAATGCTGACTGTCCTTTTGACGAACGTTCAAGCTTTGAATATAATACGGACTGTGCTTTTGACGAACACTCATGCTTTGAATAGAATGAGGATTGTGCGTTTGACGAACGGTTCATGCTTTGAATAGAATGAGGACTGTGATTTTGACGAACACTCATCCTTTGAATAGAATGCTGACTGTTCTTTTGATGAACGTTCAAGCTTTGAATATAATACGAACTGTGCGTTTGACGAATATTCATGCTTTGAATAGAATGAGGACTGTACGTTTAACGAACGTTCATGTTTTGAATAGAATACCGAGTGTGACGAACAGAAATGTCTCAGAGATGAACAAATTAAAACCAATAAACAGGTACATTGCCAACACTTCATGACATTTTATCTAAATTATTGATGGGATATATTCATCTAATAACGACACATTTTTCATGTCTAAGACACTCCGTAACACTGTTGGTAAAAACGATAAACAAATGAAGGTTGTACGCAAAGAATTCAAATAGTTTATTTGTTTAAGGTTCCTTTTCCAACTAAGACGATACTTCTATACAACTTATATTCGATTAGTTTCATGTATCTTAAATGCTTTTCCAAATTGGAAAGCTAACTTCTGAATCTTACACCAGAAATCTCATTTTACCATTCACAGGTCCTACTTTTATGATAATTGATGTAGAATAGACGTAAATGAATTATACAGTTTTGTGTAACTCTTAATCTATTAAAACTAAAAAGAAAAACATTTTTTTTTATGCCCTTTGCAGAAATTACTAAATATTTGCTACTAGGGATATAAGAAATATCTAAAACTGTATAGTATATATATGTTTACCGGTATGTCACAGTCAATCTACAACAAGTGAAGGGAATTTGCCGTTCGAAGTGCTTACATCATTCAACTCTCTTAAGTGTTCACTGACTTAAGTATACTTTCACAAATTGCTCCTCTATTTCCCTTTTGAAAGTCGTCACAAAATTTGTCAAGAAGAGTCAAAACTCATTTTTATCAATATTTCGTTCGTTGTATTGGACAGCCATTGACAAGACGTTTATAAAAATAAAAGTTCAGCATCGGAGCCCTCGAGGCAGAACCAAAGTAAAAACGTTGATTCTTCTTCTATTTATGTCGTTTGTTATCGCTCCAAAAGTTTGGATTTTTATTTCTAGGCAAAGCCATAAAACTTGGTATCCTCTATCCAAAGTTTGTGGTGTTTTTTTACAAAATGTCGTGTTGGACGAACGGTTTATTTCTCGATGTTTTAAAGCCGAGGAAATAAATCTTATTTATTTCGAACTGAGCATCAGTCTGATACATCTCAAGTGTTTATGATGGGGGAAAACCCATAAAATATGTTGCACTGTTACTGATAGGCCAATTTTTATCTTAGCTACCAGCATAATCTTTAAAAAACATTCCGTTGTAAAAAACCATTTCAATAAAACAAGATTGGTTTTTATGACATATATTGCACTTTAGAATGAAGTCATTAAGTATAAGAAAATTATATTAAAGTTTGATTTTGTTCTATTAAAAATGATTTCCTTCCGATATGAAAATTAAACTTATTATAATAATTATTGTTGTTTTAGATTAATTTTAAATGATTTTTATTACATTAATCGCTGTTTAAATTTGATTTTAAACTAAACTTATTTCAATGATCACTATTTGTAGATAAAAATACATGTTTAAAAAAGTGCAAATGCTTCCTTATTCCTTCTTTGGACAATTCCCGTATTTTTTAATTAATTTTGTATTCAATTCTAAAAATTCGAAAAGGTCATAAACACAAAAATTTCTGCTCATTGCGCTTTTTTTTTTCTTTTTTTTTTTAATTTTAATTCGCTACCTAATTTCGCTTGTTATGTGATGGTAAGAAAACGACACATTCGGCTCGAATTGAATGTGACGTCATTTCATCTTAAACAACTTGGCTTGAAACGCAGAAGCCAGTTTTGCTAGTTTCTCACAAATCGCGCCAACCGGTATGGGATATGGCAATTGTCTAAAAAACACACACCAACTATTTGGCAGTAACCTCACGGTAACCATACAGAATGGAAGGATGTCGTGACGTTGCAGTTATAACGTAGCGTTTTGATCGAATTGCTATCGGACGAGGTTTTCGGGGATTTTCTTTTTTTAATATTTAAATAACTAATTTTTGTAAAGAACTTTTGTTTGAATACTTGGAATTAGAAAGAAATTCTTCATAAATATAAATTAATTGTATTCGTTTTTTAAAAAAAATTATGAATTGTTCATTGTCAACATAAAACTATAATAAAAATGTTGTTTGACATTTCTGAATATCAACAACTATATTTTATAGAAGTTACGTCTTGTTTCTTAAAATAAACTTCCCAGGTAGCGCATCAGTATTGGCCAATGTTGGGAACAGGAATTCTGGATGACTGACTAATTCTGGCCGAAACTCGAGCATCGTACCAAATCACATGAATTTTTTTCAATAAGCAAGTCAAAAATTTCACAAAACACGTATTTTGCCTTCAGTCCATTCTATAATTTGTTAAAATATTTCAACCTTTAAACTGTGTGAATACTTTGAAATGAAATTTTATTACATTTATCGTTATTTTAAATTAATTTCAAATAAAATTTATTACATATCAAAAATTCCAGTATATTTAATCCCTCAGTGAGCGAGATTGGCCAATAAATGTAACAACGGCTGGTTTACAACGTTCCACATCGGGTTGATCAATGTCGGGTGATATTGGCCAGTATTGTTGTACTATTGCAAATCTTCTATTTAAAGGTTTAACTAAAATATTGATACGAAATAAATATATTAAATATATTTTCATATGAATAGATATAGAATTCCCTATCAAATAATAAAAATCCCTCTTTATAAGAAATAACACTCCAACCTAAAATGAGTGCAATGGATATTTTTAAACTAATATGATATTTAATCTAAGAACATTGTTTAATAACTCAAACCAAATTTCTCCCTAAAAATCTACGTTGTACTGATAAGTAGTGTTCATTCTTAAGGTTTTAAAACGTAAGAACAGCTTGGAGTATTTTTTTATAAAATTTTGCATATTACTAATCCACAAAAAATGCTGACAAATTATTCTTTTTATTTCTTTTAGTTTTCAAGTTAAAAAAAGTACTTTCTTATTTTGTGATAAGAAATTTTGCTTAAGAAATTCAATTTCAAATCAACGACCAATTTAAATTAAGTTTAAAATCTTATTTTGTGATCAGTTCTAAAGGATTTGAAAATACGTCGCATATGTATTTAGTTGCAAATATTACCACCGAAGTATGTATGTATATGTGTATGGTGAAAATAACTAGATGCCACTGATTCTGGTACTTACAAATCGAAAAGTAAAATAAAGTTTATTTTAAAGTATATTCGTTTATTTTCAAATATCTTCGCTCGCTTCGAAATACCTTTACCAAAAGTTCTTTACTACGTTGCAAATACTTTAGATTCAAGGAAAGAAATTGCATTTGTTCAATGCTTTAGTTGATCGCAAATGGTATATTTACTTTCTATTTGTAATCAACATAGCTGAATTTTAAAAGTTAAGGATTATTATGGGGTGGAGGGATTTCAAGTTCCTGCCTTAAATATACTAATATAAGTACTACTCTATTTCCGATTTTTAGTTATGAAGAAGGTCGGTCTCGCGTATTGTTCTGCCTCACACGCCGATTGTTTCTGCCTCATAGTTGAAAAATCCTCAAGTGACAGCTTTTAACATAAGAAGACATTTTTTATTTTCCAAACATAAAATTATCTGAAAGCATACATAAAAATGTTGAGATTAACAAATACAAATATGTTATTTTCCTCAGTAAGAAAAATAATAGTAAATTATTTTTTTTTTTGATAATATACTTGGTATACAATTTAGCTAAATACTTAAGAAATTCAATTTCAAATCAACGACCAATTTAAATTAAGATTAAAATCTTTTTTCTACGCCTTTCTAACAGCGTAACAGAGTTCAAAAGTGTACACAACTTACTTTTAAACCTTATTTTAAATTCTCATTACTATTCAAAGTTGACATTTACCTCCAATGGAAGGCCTAAAAAAATTACAAATTAGATTGATTCGCTCTTTAAATCGTTACTCTTTCATTAGAAGGAGAGAGCCCAATGTACAAGGATGCGATAAAAAAAAAAATAAACAATGATATCCTGGGAACAATCAATACTTAAAGTGGAAAAATAATTACAAATACGACAAGTTAAGGAGTCCCTCTTGAACAATAAGAACGAGACTTTTGTACGATTGTGTTGCAAGCTGTGACAATGACTTGCATTAATTATCAAACACATTATTTTGCCGTTAACATTTATTTCCAAAGATAAAAATGAGTCAGTTTAATTGATGTATATTAATTAGGAAACCGCTTACATCATCAATGATATTTGCTCCTAGTTTTCATATTCAATTCAATTCTTCCAAATGAATTCAATTATGTAATACTAAGATTGAATTTTAATTTCTCAAAATGAAAATTACCATCTTAGCGACAATTATCTAGTTACCAGGAAAATATGTCGAAATAATTTTGGAGCGTATACTTTTATGGATAATTCCTTAAACTGTCTCTGTAAATAACTCGTGGAATAATTTATCTATTGAAATTACATTACTTCTGGCATTTGATGTTGACAGATTGAATCCATAAATGTTGGAAACTAAATGCTGAATATATCTTCGCTTCATTGCTATTTGAATAAATATCTGCACATAGTCAATTTAAAATCATATTACTTATCAGTATATATCATACTTATTAATTGAAGTATACTAATAATTAGAAAACCACATTTTACATTATTCAAAATTTGTGTTTGTGTTCTGTAGGTATCAATTTGCATGTATTCTTGGTATAAAATTTAATCTTTACAATCATTAAAAATTAATAGCGTTAATTTTTTTATGCTGTTTATTTCGTTAGAATAAGTTATATCCATATATATGTAAAGGGTGTCAATAATTAAAGTGAAACTAATTAAAAGAGAGAATTATTAAGAAATCAACAAATCATCCAAAATATTTATATTCGTAATATTAAGATTATAAAGAAATTATCTATGCAAACAAAAAAATTAGTTTCTCACAATTATTGGAATCACAAATAAAAACAGAAAAAAAAAAATTACGAATGACTAATCAAGAGCAACAATTGGTGGAGAACATTTAACAATACAGCAATAAGAAAATAATAGCTTAACACTAAATTAATATGAAAATATAAATATATATATTGTTACATAGATGAATATATAAATATATATATATATTCATCTATGTAACAATTATATTCACTATTAACATTATTATTAAAAAAACTATTTATATTCATATAATAATTATAATTATATTTACTACTTCATTTGATTGCTTTATTTTTGGTCTAAACCTATATTTGGTCTTTTGAATGTCTTTAAAGATCCAAATAGTATTTATAAGAAATATTTTATAATAATATCTTTATTTAAACAGGAACTAGACAAATCGGCATGAAAAGATTAAGTAAAATTATAATCACGCCGTTCAACAAATTTCTAACCACATTTTACAAACATCAATCTGTATAAGCTCAATGGTATCATAGTTTCCAAATGACCTTGAAACCTTCCATATTATATTAATTCTCTTATAATTACAAATTAATAGTAATTAAATTATGTTTCCAATTAATAAAGTGAGATGCTCATAATACTCATCACTGCGTGCCATCTCCATTTAGCTTATGAGATCCCACCCACGATAAAATCCATTTTTTACGTCCTTATTTTCTTTGGCACGCTGATGGCAATAAAGCCACTTCTGCCTTGATGATGAGATTTCCCTAACAGTGACACCGCATCTTTCCTCTGATGATGTCGTAAATTCGGGTAATGTCTCCTCTTTAGCTTGATTGTGCCGTAAATCCAAATGATGGCGTTGTCACTTCGTTATTTTCACCAACAACCCAGAGAATGCTTAATTCTTGAAAAGAGGTGTTATTTTTTATTTTTTCCCCCCTTCTTTATTTTATGGATTGGCATTTTGTCGAGTGAGAAAACAATTTAAAAAAATATGCGTTACGTAAATTGTTTTCTTTCTCGTTAAATTTTCTTTCACATTATGGGCTGCGTTACTTTCTTGAAGAGAAAATACTATGTTAGTACTAGTAATTAAGCAATGAAATTAAGATAGATGTAATCTTGAATGTAATTAACTTTCATTCAAAGTTTTTAATTATTTTCTTAAGACTATGTGCCTTGTATTTTTGCAGTTACAAATAGTTCACGAGTCTTTTTAAAAGTTGTAACAGGACATTAATGCTCTGATGCAAATGAAAATCATTCGGCAAATTTTGTTTCTACCAATAGTAAAATATATGTTAGAAAGGAGAAATCTACTATCCATTTTTTAATATTATTATCAATATTAAATAATAAATGAAACTAATATTCAGCAGTAAATAATACACAGCTACATAACGATAAATAATATTAAAAAACTTTATAAATACATATAAATAACCGCGTCATGGTGTTGGTAGGTATACTATGGTTCAAAGTTCAGTTAAAAGAATACCCCTTTAACTTCCTTTCCTCAATTTCAATCCCCTTAACTAAGAAATATCGGATTGGAATTCCATTCTTGATAATCTGGATTAGTCATAATATCGATGGGGAAAAAATCGGTTTAAATTACTTACTTAGATCACAAGTTATGACTATGGCACTTTTTATGTTGGAAAAGTGGATAAGGGTCGTTTTCAGAAATCTCATATCGACACAATACTTCATGTCATCAGTAATCAGTCCCATTTCGAAGGTAAAGTTCTTAAAATGTTTTCATGATCGGAATAAAATTGTAAGTTGAACTCAAACCAAATAACCACATATATTCTTCTTTACATATATATTCTTTATTTATATACATTTGTATTTAAGTTCCATGATATAAGACAATTCAAACTTCTTTATTTCATCTCTGTCAAAGTAGAACAAAAAAAATCGAAGAAAAGAATTACGGAAAAGAATGGACTCAGACATTTTTTTCACTCTCCGAGTCCGGGAAAAAATCGGGTCGACCGTCGGATAAGGCGTTAGTCCAGTAAACCGGAGAAGACGTCGGTTAATCAGGCGCGAAAAACCGCTGAAACTGCGTCAAAGTTCTTTCTTCAGACCTCTGACGTATGCCCAGCTCATTCCCTGGGTAAGGAAGAGAAGAAAAGAAAAAAAAGAAGAGAAATTGGGAGATGGAAGCTCGTCCAAGACAAAAGGCAACCAGTGGAACGCATTGCAAACCGATATTCTTCTTTGTGCTTATCGGCCACTGCCCAAAGAAGAATACGGCGGTTTCTTTCTTTCTGCCTCGTGAGTTTTTGTTAAGTTTTCTATATAGTGTTCTACTTTTTGGATTGTCTATTCTTCCTTATTCAGTTTTGATTTTCCCGTAGGCTGTTGCAATGTTTTGGATGAAGTACGAAAAAGTTCATTGACATTATATGACATTATATGGAATCATCGAAAGTGCAAGGAAAATTTAATTTATAGCGATTTAAAAGAATTGACCCATAAAAACAAATTAGCTAGTGTAAATTCTTTATAAGATTTACCAATTTTTATGCGCTATTGGAACTTATTTGTACGATTTTGTTTTCAGATAGTAGTAGTAGTCATAGTGTTTGACCACTACGAAGGAAATTACCAATTCCGTGCTATTTACTAAAAAAAATTTATCATAAAACTTGATAGAATGCATTTTTAATGAGAACGAGTCTATAGGTCATGTTTCAGATTGATTGGATGTAAGTTAAAGTTATGAAACTGAGTTAATTAGTCTACCAAAGTATGAATAGAAACGTGAGTAACCTTTTGCTGATAGTTCCCAAAATTTAATCGACTGCATTATTTCAAAGAATCTATTTGCAAAGTGTATGCTTGATTGGACAACTTTAAGTGTGTTAGTTAACCTTTCTAAGTTTTACAAGCTATAAACAATAATACAAGTGACATCACAACACTATACATTTATGGTGATGTATTTAGTTTGATGCAAAAGTTTTGCGAAAGATAATTAATTAATCAAAATTAATCAAAACATTTTATCTGGTGTAATGACAATAAAACTATAAAAAATACTTACTTGTCTTAATCTTACGAAGTGAGAGATACTTACAACAATAATACTTAAGATAAGGTTTAGTTCAGTTTACATTACACCTAAGCAATAAATAATGCATTAAAGCTAAAAAATGGATGGTAGGACACAAAAAAATGCCGTTTTTTGTATCCATTCAGAACGTAAAAAATGAAAAGGTAAAACGCTTAAATTCCACCACAAAAAGTAAACAAATAGTCAGAAGTTAGTTTAATTAAAAGACAAAAAATATTTATTCAAAAAAAATATGTTGACGTAGTCACAAATTTCCATCCCTACTATGTTTTATACACACAAAAAATTAGCTTATTAAAAATAAAAATAAAACATGACGATTAAAGAACACAGAATAATTTGTTCTATTTTTTTATAACTCTATTAATCTTACTAGAATATACACGAAGTTTGAAAAAATTATTTTAATAAGTTGTTAGATAATTCGTTTTGATACAAAACTTAACTTTGATAAGTTTCAATATAAAAAATGCATATTTCGTTATAATAATTTTTAAATTGAAGTAGAATTTTGGTTTTCGGGAAATAAAGAGTATATCAAAAAGAATTATCTGATTCTAAATCTCTATATTTATATAACGACGAAGATCTCATGAATGAAAGTTAGGTCGCTGGACAAAGCGTTCATAGTGATTTCACATGTAGAAACCCATCTAGCGTAGATTCCTTAAAACTAAAACCTCGTCTCCCCGGTCTATTTATTTATTTATTTATTTATTTATTCATTCATTCATTCATTCATTCATTCATTCATTTATTTATTTATTTATTTATTTATTTATTTATTTATTTATTTATTTATTTATTTATTTATTTATTTATTTATTTATTTATTTATTTATTTATTTATTTATTTATTTATTTATTCAATCATACATTTATTTATTTATTCATTCAATCATACATTTATTTATTTATTTATTTATTCATTCATTTATTTATTTATTTATTTATTTATTTATTTATTTATTTATTTATTTATTTATTTATTTATTTATTTATTTATTTATTTATTTATTTATTTATTTATTTATTTATTTATCTATTTATTTATTTATTTATTTATTGAATGTTATTTTTTTAAGCGTTTTGGTGAGTAATACTTTTGAATGTTAATTGATTTAAAAATTAATTTAAAACTAGAAAGAGGTTGATGACTGATACAGTTATTTAAAAACAAAAATTGGAAAGGATGAATAATAAGCATCTGTAATCGTAAGATTACCTTAAACTGAAACAAAAGTAAATGTCTTTTAATCATATTTAATTCAAACATATGCCTAATTGTCTTCTATATATTAATTCGCAGAATTGTACTAGGCTTTTAAAAATTCAAAACAAAAAAAAGTTGAACAATCAGTATCCCCCTTTTTTAATGCAATACTCGTTTTTATACCTTTACTTGATCAGGGGAGATATAAGTTCTCTGATTTTTTTTTACTTACTTTGTCCTTACTAAATCCAGAAGCAGCGTAATCTTTCTGCTACTTTTCTGATATTTTTCAATTTCAAATCGCATCGAAAGAATTCCTGAAATTCAATAACGGTTATTGTCTTTACCCGCACGCCGGATAATTACATACCGTCTTTCTATCAATACACTGTTATTCCCAGGTAAAGAAAAAGAACTAATTTTAAATCTTCCAAATCCCAACCTGGGATGAATACCCACATTTTTTCCCTCATTCCCAAACTTTCAAAAGAAGTCCATTAGTACTAACCCATCACCCGTATAAGAACAATTAATCATAGGGAGGGCCTCAAATTCCGATTTACAAAAGGAAACCATAAAACCTCAATTACTTTCCATTCACTCGACTAAATAAAAGAATAGGGTGCAATTCCAATAATCCAAATACAACTTCCAGTATGAATACTTGGGGAGGAAGTTTTTATCCAGGAATTGCCTCCCTTCGTAATGTCCTTCTTATAACGAGCGAGGAGGGTTATTTTCGGTAAGTCCGGCATTCCTGTTTTCCGGCCCAAACTAGTTGAAGGCGGTCGTTTTATGTTTCCTTTATGAATATTTTGGCGGGATCCTTGCGAAAGGAAAGTCATCCAAAACTCATTATGGCGATAGATTGCAGAGTAGAGGATATCTAAATTGTAATAAGAAAAGGGCGATGTGTGTGTGTTTTTTATATCTAGAAATCGGCTTTGATGTGAGAAGCAACATTTTCTTTCTCTTTTTTTTTCAATCTATTACTCAGACAGGTTTTTGAGAGTGTTGCATTAGTAATACTTTTCAAAAAATATAAATTTAAAATTGGGTCGTTAATGGATTGTGGAAGAGACTTATTGATATTGAAAATAAATGTTATTAAGCAATTTAATAAAAGTATGATTTTTGTCAGGGCATTTATAATATTTTAAGAAATTTGAATCATTTGAAATAAAATAATTTATTTTGATTTTAATTTAGAAATTTATATTTTATTAAAACTCAAAGCATTCGAAACATTTTACTTCAGAAATTTTTGGCTTAAGGGTATCAGAACCAACTTTCATGTTAAATTGACGATTTTTGATGATCTATTTCTTGGGAAGTTCTTGTCAAATATATATTTTTTAAAAAATATACAGGTTTTAAATAGATCTTATGCATGATCCTGGCGTTAAAGTTTGGTAAAAATCACATTAATTTTTTTTCTATAAAATATTAATCAATCTTATAATTTTTGTGAGGATTTTTTTTTTTTCACAAATAAGATATTGTATTTTAAAAAATAACTGTGAAAATAACAAGTGATTTCATAACCTCAGTTTAATCTATGGGTTATGTACTGCGATTTCATAAAACAAAATAATTGTATAATTGTACTAATTAAATAAAAAATAACAATTGAAAGTGTGAAAGTTTAAAATATCACGTTTGAAGAAAATCTAAGTTAAAGGTGTCTTATTTATCAAATATAATTGATGATATGCTTTTTTGAAATAAAATGCAACATATTTTTTAATTTGAGTATAAACTAAATTAATACATTAATGCAAAGGCAGAAAGAAAACATAAAACAACATAAAATAAAAATCCCGAAATTAATTATTTTTATTTCAAGGGTAACGACTCCCCTTTTTTTATTTTATGCATAAACAACAACAAAATATTTGACAAAATTTCACAATTCATTTGTTTAATAAACAAGTGTTTAAAAAAAAACATTAGCTCTTCTAATTTCTACCTACGAACACAACAAAAACATTTTGATATGTATAAGAATAAAGAAACAAATAGTGATAAATGTTTAATGTTTAATGTGCAATCATGTAGTTCATACCTCCAGTTAATAATGAAAAATTCATAAAAACAAATATTCACATAACTAAATGTAATTTCATTTTAGTAAAATACACGCTGGTTTCAACGACAACAGCTTAAGAAATAAAAAAAAATTTGTAATAATATATAGTGTGAGTGTGCAAACTTTAGTTTGGAAACATTTATATAACTTTTAAAGGAGTTGCGAAATAAGCATCTACATTGTAGATCATCTCCGAGAGTTACTACAGTGAGCTTAAGAATTATTTACGGATGTTATCATATTGTTGCAAATATTCTACAGAGGCAATGATGGCACGTTTTTTATTAAATAAAAACTATTAATCAATCACTTCAAAAACACACAGAATTTATTCAAAAACAACAGTATAATCACTCTCAAGCTTCAACACAAGCTTCAGTAAGAACAACTTCGAATACAGCGATTAAACAAGTTCACTCTAGTAGGTAAACAAAGCGATCAGCTTTCATCGAAGTCCGAAGTCAATCTTTCTTATTTATACCAGGAGCGTGAGAACATTCTCGAAATATCCAGCCAATTCGTCGAAAAAGAAACAACTCGAAATTTCTCGAGTGATTTAGTTGTTGCTACCTTTTTCTAACCTGTATTATCGTTGTTTAATAAATAAAATAAGATAAAATAAATTACAATAGAATTTTAAAATAATACGTCACTATTTACACTATATACAGACAATTTGTGTACAATATATATCTCTATAACTATGTGATACAAAAATATGTCATAGGGAGAAAATACCAAAAATAACACTATTGAACGTCCTCTATTTAGTATATGACTTACATGAGAAAATAAAATAATTATACCATTTAAAAAAAAGTACTAATATGAAAAAATGGAAATGAAAAATCATGTCTAACAAGATGTTATAGTTAAGATTCAGAGTGTATTTAGTACCTATATTGAACACATCAAATACATTTAATTGGATTTTCTTAATAAAGTGAATTGTGCCTTGCTCACACGTATTATTTCTGTTATTAAGTGTGTATTATAATTATTCATCCGCATATTAATGTTGATGAATAATACGATATGCGAAAAGTAACGTATTTGAGCTAGAGAACAGATATCCATACTCCCTTTCAGAACCCTCTCCCATATAATTCAGTATTTTTTTTTTTAATTAACCCTCTGAGCGTCAAGGGAATGGGCGAAATTATACAGTTGTTTTCCCTGCAATAATTTTTAAATTTTATTTCTGATCCAAATATATAATTTTTTTAAATTATTTTTTATTTCTTTTGTTTTAAATAGGTTTTAAACTATCATCCTAATAAAAAGATTAAAAAAATATTTTATTTTACATTTTATTTATAAATTTAAAAAGGTTGTGTATTGCTGGAAAAACTGGCGATCAAATGACGGATATATACGCCCGTGACCCTCAGAAGGTTAAGAGCAGTTCCAACTGGATCTATGACGTACTGCACTTCTGTAGTTAAATTCAGTCTCTCAATTCTATAATCAATATTCTCCCTTAAAAAGTAAAACTTGTATTCCTATAAATCAGCACTTATTTCGCAACATTAGATTTATCCGTTTCAAATTTATTTGAGTATTGTTTAACTTTAGATGTCACTTTATATTTTTTTATCATTTGTGTATATTTGTTATCATTGAACAACGTATTTCACTAAATAGTGATAAACATTATTCATTACAATTATCCTTCCCCTAGCATTACTTTAGTTAACTCAATTTTAAAGCAGTTTTCTCTCTCTCACAATATCTCCCAAACCAGTCAACCAATTGTTTCCCTTACTGTATGGACACAGTCAATATCTTTCTATATTTAATTAACCTTGTTTGCTTTGATTTTTGCCCAGAGGGAAACTTGTGTTCGGAAATTATCTGACACGGAAATCATTGCCCCACCGTGTGGAAATTACCCGGCGTTATTCCCATTGTGATTTCTGTTCTTATCAATAAGTGGATACAGAACGATAAGCGTGTATTGAATAAATGACTGAGGTGGGATCAAATCATTATATCCACGTATAACAGAGATACCGTTTCACAAAATTGTTCGCATCATATATATTTAGTGGCCGGATTCGTTAATTATTGGTCAGTGGATGTATATAAATTCTGCAAAGACATGATTAACCAGCCGTTAAGGGACGTTTTGAAAATATTAATCTGTAAAATAATGCATGTCAACAACGAGTCAATCTGTAAAGTTATAGCCTGATTGGATAATTGGATATAGGTTAGAAGATTAATAAGTCCTTCAAAAGTTTGCCCTCCACAAGCAAAATCGAAGGTAATACAATAGATAATAAAAATGATATCGCTTACGATGTTAATAATGTTGGAATATGACGTTTTTATAGAAATTCTCAAACTTACTGGGAGTGGGGAAGGGGGGCTAAATAAAGGGGAATTTTTTATTTTTATTTTTATTTTTTATTAACAGATGTCACTTGTTATCAAAACCATAATAATTATCAGATTAAATTTTTAATAAATGATTTATCATTGTATTAACTTTAATGATAAAATTGAACTAGTTACACAGTTACCTTCTGTAGATAGCAAAAGACTAAATATGTTCTGCTGTTTTTAAGAAAACAACAATAAAATGCTAATGAATTGAGAAACTAAAACTAAAGCTATGTCAGTGTGTAAAGTGGCAATAATGAAAGAACGTTTCCACTTTTGAGAAGAGTCTTTAAATTATATTTGAAAACTGATTTGTAAACAATTTTTTTATATAACTATTGCTTTGTACTCCCCTATCAATAAAGAGCAAAACAGAATAATCAGGATTAACTTTATTATATTTCCTATCAACATTTTAAACATGAAATATAGAAGATCCAGGAATAACATGTTGTATTTCCATTCAATAGTTTAAATAAGTAATAGATAATAGATAGTCAGATATGTATTTCCTGACAATGGTTTAGACAAATAATACAGATGAATCAAGAATAACTTTGCCTGTGTATTGCAACTGTAGTTTGTTAGTTACAAAAAATATATTGTAAAAGCTATTTTTAACAAATACAAGTGAGCAACCTTTAACTAAAATTAAACAAGAAAATACACAAGACATACATTACACTCAAAACGCATCACTGTAAAACATATATAAAAATAATTTAATTTATATATTTTTGGTGTAAAACAGACATATATGAAATAATTTCATATTTTGTAATTCACAATTTGAAACAAACGCATTAATAACCATATTACGACAACCCAAATCTTTCTATTTCAATAAAAATATTGCAGCTTTATATTTTTTTTTTAAAAAGGAATATTTAAGACAAAAAGTGAATTCTTAACTACGCTTTCTTTAAAAAAATTAAAAGGTTTACGTAATTAATTAGACTCACAATTCTTTTTAGTCAAATAGTTTTTTTAGAAAGAAAGTCAGAAATCCATTCTAAATGAAATGGTTTTTTTTATTACGAATCATGGTAAATATTTGAAGAAGTTGCATAATCACAAGAGCTCTTTTTACATATTTACATTATTTATTCAGAAATACATTAATCTTTTTCACTCTACTTGTTACGAATTCCAAACCATGTTCCGAATTAGTAAATTCACTGTTCAATAATTTATTGCAATCTGCAAGCAAATAATTAAAGAAGGGTGTAAAAATACTGAAATAACTTCTATAAGCAGTTTTAATTTGTATAATCTAAAAATTAAGAAATAATAAATACAGTTGTAACAACACAAGTTACTCTTAGAAATATATAGCGTTGAACTGAAGCTTGCAAAATGCCCTGTAAAGTGTTTATAAGCAATAGTAAGTAAATTTAAACAATTTTCATTCCCAATTACTCTATTAATATTGAAATTATTGTATTGAGTTTTTTTTCCCCCTAGGATTTTACACTTTATAGGTTAAAGGATAACGATGATTTTTTTTAGTCAGTATTTTTATTATTATTATTATTATTACTATTAATGGGAGAGTGGGTATGGTTGTAACAATGTCAAAGCGTAATCTTGTTACACTACCATTTCTATCTACTATGGAATATTTACAAATATACAGAAATTCGTAACATTGTGTGTGTGTGTGTGTGTGCGTGTGTGTGTGCGTGTGTGCGTGTGCGTGCGTGTGCTTGTGTGTGTCATAATCATTTCTTAAGCATCTCATAAGCCATACTGCTCTGAGCAAACCGATTTTTATCAAACTTCTAACCTAAAAGAAGACATTTAATCTTCTCTGCTTATTTATATTAGTATTATGAACATAATCCAGAAACATGAATTTTTTTTTTTACTGAAATCTTGAAATATTCGAATTTTTATAACAATGTACTCCTCAGAGTTACCTAACTGTACAAAAATTTAAACAAATCGTTACTCTTGATCATGTTTAAATACAAATTCATTCTAAATTAAAAATTTTAATTTCTATTTTAAAGCGTACAATTTTAGCAAGTGTCAAAATTTTGGGGGGGAGAGGGAGGGGTGATAATATGCTAATTTATTCTTAAATTGAAAAAAAAAGTAAGAGTTGAGTATTTTTAATGCACTTTTCAATACTGTTTCAATAAAAAATACATAAAAGTTTTGCACATAAAACAATAACTAAATAATTATATGCGAATGTGTCAACATACTGTAAGTTATTTTGTTTGCAGATTATAAAATAAAAAAATCAATTATCATGTTTCATACTGGCAAAAAAAAGAAATACTTTCATGTTATTAAGCAACAATAAACTTTTTGAATTGTTTGAACTGCACCTCAATTTTGCACAAATGAAAACCACTTTTAAGGGATGTTGTCGAACCAGAAGGTATTGCTTTTTATATATAGAAATATTATTCAACAAAGGGCTGAACGAGGACTACAGAACAAAAGCTTTATTTATTCCTAAAGCTCTAGTGCAAATTTGACGATAAATAAACACAAATTTATTTTCAGTATTTGATCCCTGGCTCATTTGCACAAAGGTAAAATCAAAATTTGTTCAATCCAAATAACGATAAAACCACACAAAAAGTTACAACAATATTACAATTTTCATTCTAAATAAGTCTTTTGTGTGAGTTTTTTAATTATTTTATTCAATTGTACTCCAGAAAATCGTAATATTCTATTCAATACGAATAGTATATTAAAAAGACAAACAGGCGAAAACTTTATACTTTCTATAGTAAAAATAAATTAGACTTAAAATCATATCTCATTGAAGCAAAATTAAATAGAATTATTTACACTCTAAATTTAAAATCAAACTCGAATATATATTTGGTATAATAATTGAATATTAAAATTTAAATAAAACCAAGACAAACACTCGATTAAAACAAATAAAAGTAATATAATAGAACTAAAAGAATAGAATATCATTAAATTTAAGTTTGAATTTTTATTATTTACAATTACCCGTAGGATAACAAAAGTGTTGCATTCGGTAAAACATTTCAATTTTTTTTTCTTTTTTTTTTTCTTCTTTTTTTTTCCAGTACGTTTTAGAAGTCTTGAATTCAGAAGCGTCGTGGGCCAGGAAAATGCGTGACTGCAGTCACCACATCTGCAACACGGATAGACCTATGATGTCCGGTTATTGGTTGGTTGTTTTCAGATTATCTGGCGCCATCAGCAACACGAGGTCTATAATGCGCCGAAACATTCGTCATTAGACAAGCCAACATACATTTACAAACACGCATGCCTAACACGGGACTCGAACCCGAAACCTCGCGGTCTAGAAGCTAGCAGGCTAACCACTATACCGTTTGGTCGGCTGTTCGGTTATTGTATACCGGTCAGTGGTAGTCATTGGGCCTGTCATTAATTTTTTTGTGAAAATAGAGCATACGCATAATTTACATATTATTAAAAATTTATGTTTTTCAGATCTTTTGAAAAAACGTCTCAAGATATTTTTATCAGAATCGATGCGGTAATGCTTTTTAAGGTATTTTAAAGGTTACCACCCATGAAATCCCTATAAAAAGCTTCCGCGAGGTTGCGGGTTCGAGTCTCGTGTTAGGCATGGGTGTTTATAAATGTATGTTGGCTTGTCTAATGACGAAAAGTTTCGGCGCATTAAAGCCCTCCTGTTGCTGACGGCGCCAGATAATCTGAATACAACCAACCTATAAAAAGCTTAAAAGTTTGAAAAACAAACGTCTTTTAACCCAGAGTTATCTTCTCTTTAACATTACTCCTAGTGACTCCTTAGCATCTTCCTTCGTTTCACCTATACGAAAGGAATAAGTAATAATTATCGTCAAAAATCTGGCCAAAGTGGCTATGCCTTCGTTAAAAAATGTTGTCACAATTTTCAAGTAGGAGTACAACTTGAATTTATTAAGTGTAATTGGAAAGTTATGTGATATTCGACATCCCTGGTTAAGTCTGTTAAGTATTGATTTAATGATAAGGTTATAGAATATTTTGATGCATCAGCTTCAAATAGAATTCATTTAAAATATGGCTCTGAGATTAAAATTTTCTGGTGTAGACTAAAAACAAAATACTTAACCAATTTGATGATTCTTTTAAACAACTAGAAAGTTATAAGGTGACTAAGGCACTCGTTGGAAAATGACAAATATAATATACACGAAATATTTATTAAAAATTAAATTTTTCTTTTAATATTGCGGAACTAAAAATTACTGATTTATAGTATATGAAATGGTAAGGAAGTATTTTTGGTATTCCCAATTTCTCAGAATCTTAGAAAGAATTTTTTTTCCCTCCAGACAATTCCATTTTCCACGGTTGGGGTAACCGTGGAAAATGGAATTGTCTGGAGGGAAAAAAAATTTAATTTCATTATAACTATGAAATTTTTATTCATAATAAATCATAATAATCCTAATAATCATATTTATCACATAATAATCCCTATTCATAATAAATCCCTTTCATTATAACTATGAAAAACAATTATGTTGAAATCGAAATTGTCTTTTCGTAATTCCTGCATGTGAGTATAGCTCTTATAGTTAATTCCATCAGAATCTTATATTAAAAAAATAAAATAAATAAAAATTAAAAAAATATTTCCTCAAGACCATTCCATCCTCTTGCTGTCAGTTTCTTGTGAAAAAAATGTATGTTGAAATTGATGCATTCCTCTGAGAAAATAATCCTTACAAACTAATGTCCATAACAGAAATAAATGAAAAGATGCACGCGCATCTAATTAATTTTATACAACAATCTAATTTCCATTAATAATTGCCTTTCTAACCAAGTTGGTGAAATTTTTGTATAAGCTAGATTATTGTCAAGTTCCAGTACCTTATAATAGTAAAATGAATATTTTAAAAAAAAAATTCAATTCTATAAATGATATAAATGTGACCATTAACAATACAATTTTGATTGATATTTATAATGTGAAACATACACTCAAAAGTCAACTAATTATATCATATTATTTAAATTACTTCTCATATTTAAAATAAGAGAACGATACTAATATTTTTGTATGTTGTAAAATTAAGACATAATTATACATAATCTCAGCAGAATATGTTTCAAATGAAAGTGCCTTGCTCTTCGACTAAAAGTTATAAGTTTACCAAGCATAAAATTAGAATTTCTCCAAGGTATCTTCTTAGTGTAAAAAAAAAATGCAAAACGACTTGAGTTGAACTTTAATTAACGCATCGCAAAGTGTATGATAATATTGTGTTCATGTATATAAATTACCTTATTATCCAACACCAGGATGAATAACAGGATTAAGTAAAATATATATTTTTAAGTTTTGTTATATTTAGTACTGAAAAGTAACAGATTACTTAACATAAGTCAGGCCAAAAAATCATATAATTTCGTTTTAGGTGTAGTTTTCTGTTTTATACAAGCGAATTTATGCTAGAGAATGGGTTAGTCTTCATCTAAAATTTGCAACAGTATAGCAAAAAATTAAGTTAATAAACCACTTATTAATGTTATACAAGTATAGTAAAATTTAACATTTGCTAAAACTTTTAAAAGAACCTAATTAGTAACTAAAAATATAAACACATTTTATGGATTAAAACAACATATAAATATTGATAAAAAGAAATATGCAACTCATTATAATATGAAAGTCAATCAACTTCTAACCACACTTTTTCACTAATATTGTAAACACATTTTATGGATTAAAACAACATATAAATATAAATACTGATAAAAAGAAATATGCAACTCATTATAATATGACAGTCAATCAACTTCTAACCACACTTTTTCTCTAATATTGTAAACACATTTTATGGATTAAAACAACATATAAATATAAATATTGATAAAAAGAAATATGCAACTCATTATAATATGACAGTCAATCAACTTATAACCACACTTTTTCACTAATATTGTATTTGTATTCAAAACATATTTTTATTATAAAAATATAATATTATTATTTATGCAGTAAAAATCAACCGGATATTTCTTTGTAATCGATATTAATAATTTTATAATTTTCCTATTAATAATACATAACACACACAACGCGATTTTAAATTGCATACCTTACACTTCCTCTGCTGCAGTAAGTAGAGATTATCAAAATGATTTACCCATGTAACTTTGAAATTAGATTTTTCCGATTGTAAGAGAAAAAGAAGATAATGTCGTTAAATTTAATACCTAGGAGTAATAAACATAATTCAAAACCACAGTTTCATCCTTGTAGATGACATAAAGTAAGAGATCTTAATATTGCACAAGTAAATGAATTTTTAAAAAAAAGTATTGAAAGTACTCTGAAATGGCGGTTTTATGGATTAAATTGACATTTTTCACATTCGCTTTAAAGACCATAGAATTAAAAAAGATACCAAAGTGCCTTCAAAAAGCAATTATTGTTAATGAAAAGGGTCATACTCTGAATAATTATAGGTAATAAAATTAAAGGGCATTTTTGTATCATCGCGTTTTAACTCACTTAACAATAATAAGTTTTGATGTTAAAATTGGGGGAAATTAATTTAATTAGACGACTTGATACTTAAAGGTATATCTTTAGAAAAGTTGTAAAATGTTACGTTATAGATAATTAAATGTAGAAGATTTTCTTCAACTTATTAGATTGTTACACTTCGTTATTATTTTATATGCATGGGTTTTGAATAAATTTTATTTCGTAGTCCAATTTTTCATTTAAAAAAGTTGACAAAATATTTTAGTCATGACATTGTAATTTGAATGAAAATCGCAATACGAATACATTGAAACAACTTCAATTTTTTTTTTTTTTTTAATGAAAACGCTAGTGTTTCTGCATTACTGAGTGGTTATAGATTATTCAAAGTAATGGTAAAAGAAATATGTTTGAGATAAAATATTTAAAAAAAAAACACACACACAAGTCTGAGAATTCATGTAGGTAAGCCCAAGTACAGTTTGCAACATTTTCATTTACTTTGCGTGTAAAAAAGAATTTGTAAAACAATAACTCAATTTAATAGAGTATAAAAAAGTTTAATATTTTACTAAAAACTACTTCGAAAATTCATTAACAATTTAATCACTAAATGCAAAAAAGAGGTTATATCTAATTGAAAACCTATTGCCATGCTGCCTTTTTACAATTAATGATTTAGACAGAAAGGTACTGCAAGTTTAATTACCCCATTGAGCATCATTCCGAATTTCTTATAGAATGTAGTAGATGTTAGTAAAATCAAGAATCCACAGGTCTGTCTGGGCAAAAATGGCCGAAAGTATTCAAAAACAGACTTTGGATGAGTTGAACTAAATTCGATTGCCGCATGTGTCATAACTCGCCAAATAATGAGCATTCTTTTTTATGCAGTAAGTCATGCTCTTTAATTTTCAATGAGGAAAAAAGCAGTTGATATTAATTCTATGACGAAAAATACTTCCAACTTTTCAATGTGAACCACATTGGTCATAAATATTGCGTCACTGATGACGTAACATTTATTGCCAACTTGGCTGCCTTTTAAAAGATGAAAGATCGTAACACCAGGAAAGACAAATCGTCTACAACCTTCTTAATTGAAAATTAAAGATTGGTGCAGTGGCCGCTGGTGCACTACAGACAATTGCATTTAAATTTATTAGTTCAAACCTAAAATGATATATTTTACAATTTTCTAAAATGAAGATCCAATTTCTACGATAAGTGTAAGAAAAATCGATAAGTAGCAAAATTCTTGCCTCAATACTCAATTCACGGAGGAAAAAAAATGTTTCCAATCTGGTGATCTCCCTTCGAATCTCAGGCATGTGTTCCTGAAACACGTTTCGGCTGCGACGTTGCCATGGTTACCAGTTGAATTCAATAGAGCCTTCCCTCCACGTATTGTGTTGAGTAACAGCCAGATCAACGATTTTCCGACTTCGGCTGTCCTTGAGAATTTCTGCTTTAAAATAATCTCTAGAGGAAATTTTTGAAAGATATGAGTACCATCTGAAAGCTACAGAATTATTTTTATTAGTTTGAAGTACACTTTTGTTCTGAAAATAAATTTTAATATTTTAAACTCATTATCGCAAAAATCGTGTTTTTGCCACGTGAAACTTTATTTAAACAGCGATAACTGAAGTTTAATATATTCTTTTTGAAAAATGATTTGAGAATTGAAATTTGCAAAAAGTATTAAATGTTTTGAACCTCAGTCAAATTGATTGGAAAAGAAAATGAATTTTGCTAGATTTTTAAATGCAAACGTTTTTAGAAAAACTACGATTTTTTTCTGCTTTCAAAGTTAACATTTAAAAAAGAAAAAAAAACAAAAAAAAAAACCTATATATTCTAGAAACTAGATGGAGGTTCATAACATTAAAAATCCTATTACGAACAATTCACAAACACTTTTTTTTTTCTTGGCCCCATAAAACTTGATAAGTCCCTGTTCAAAAATATGCTAGTTTTAACGAGTTAATTGTTAATTAGTTAATTAATTTTTGAATAAAACTGAAATTTTTTCATTCAAACATCATTACTAATTATGTACTTTTAAGTGCAAGAAAATCCAATTTTTAAAAGGATAATTTAAAAAAAAAGTTCAAGAGTGATTTTGAAAAGTGTGTGTGGGGTTGGGAGAAAGGTGGGATTGTAGGGAAGTCGCATGTTTCCGGCTGCGCTAACATTTTCGATCATGAGCCGCCACTGAAGTGGAGGGTTGTTAAACAAAAATAGATGATAATTTTTTTTTTACAATTAATGACACATCAGATTTATTTCAGCTTATTCAAAAAGTTTCGGCTGTTTTTGCTCCAGCAGATAGGATTCATGATCTGAGATATGGATTCATGATCTACTAACATTTATCTACATTCTAAAAAAAGAAAAAATAATAATATCTTCAATGAGGAACCTACTCCTTTTGTCCCTGAACATATGCAAGTGTGCGAGTATGTCCGGTGATGAGTCTGGTGATGGTGGTTTGTAATTTCATGTCGCCCTTCAGCTCCAGGGCAGCCCCAGGACGTTTTTTTTCATACCAGTCATGAGCTGGGGGAATCCTCCATGTCTTGCTGTTGTCGGCTCTGACCTTCGAGAAAATTTCCCTAAACGTAAGATGACCACAATTTGAGGAACACCCTGTGTGCTCAAGTGTGTTTCCCATCAAGCTTCACCGGACCATCTGCTTTCCTGTTTGGATTTGGAGAAGAGCGATCTCTTTAAAAACCCTGCGCTGGTTCGAGACTTTCTTTGGGCGTACGGTCTCTTGGACTTGATCTAGACTTGTTCTAGATCAAGTGGAATAAGAAACAACAACATGAGGAACATAAACTTTCAGTCTAATAAATTCAAGTCATCTAGTTTTGTAAAAAATAAAAAAACAGGAAATCCCAGGGAATCAGAAGAGTGCAAACTGGCAAATGCAAAAATATTGCAAGGAACACGTTTTCGGAAGTCTTTTGAAGAAATACCAGTTTTTGTTGTTTTTTTTTTGTTTTTTTTTCCTATATGTCCATTAGTTTTAAATTGGACTTGGAACACTTTAATAGTGTGGAAGAAAAAATTAAACCTCTGCTAATGACTAAATGATGAGTTATAGATGGGTCAAAAATCCGTTTTAGTACACGGCGGGAATAGGAAGTGACTCTATGCTTGAATTATTTTTAATGTCGAAATGGATTTTTGGTGTGAAGTAATTCACTTAATTTAAATGAAACCTTGACGATCGGATTGCGAAACTCACAGTCCCACACATTATGTCAGAGATATACAGTCGATCTAACTTCGATCATATTTTCTGCAATATAAAAGGACATGAAAATATTGATATTTTTCTTGAGTGTTAGGAGATTTAATAGCTAAACTATAAACACTTTTTACAACGTTTTTCTATATTTAATAAAAATTTGAAATAGCTAAACCCTCTAGCACAAGATAAAAGTTTTTTCAAATGTCAATATTTATGCTGAACTTGTATTCCAAAACCCAATTAGGTTTTTTTTGGTTACACATTCCAATTTTAAAAATGTTTCTTGTTTCCTGTATACGCACATAGTGTTGCTGTAATTCTAATACTTCGTAACGTTAAAATTATTAATTTTTGTTCTTAGAATTAGAGTATCTTATTATCATACAATCCTTAAATTTTGGGTTAGGTAATCGTTCAAACAATTTCTTGTATCCCAACCCAACAGCGTCAATTTATACCGAGATTTTACCCTCTTGAAAAGGTTTTTTTTTTTTTTTTTGCATTACTAATATATATTTGAGTGATTGTTATTAAGTCAATTTTGTTTAAAATCAGTGTTTTTTTAAATAATCGAATCTATTATAATTATTTACTTGATAGTTGAAAAATATTTGAAATATACATTTTAAAAAAATTACTCAAAAATCATTTTGTAAATAATTAATCAGATATTTTATTCTAAAAAATAAACACAATTATTCATGCGGAAAAAAATTATAGTGATTGAATTTTTAACTTTTTTAATTAAAGCAGTCTCTTCAATATAAACAACAAAGTTATTTTAAGATTCCAATTCTAAGACATATAAATAGATGGGTAAATAAAGTGTTCTCTTGAGTAACAGAAATGTGTGCTATATTTATTAAATAAACGCAAGAACACTGTTTCGATTTATTTGGAATATAAAATTGCTCACGGTTCTTGAAATGTAATGACCTAAATATAAAAATGCCACACTACATGCATACAAAACTTATTAGCAAAGTACAAAAATATTCCACTATTTTAGAAAAGAAAAACATCTGGAACATTTATGTAAATAAACAAAATTGTTCGATTGCGTACATAAGAAAAGTATTCTCTGACAAGGAATTTTTAAGTGTTTTAAAAAGTTACTAACAATCCCATCATTTGTCAAGAGGCAAAATTACTGAAAAAAATAGCAGCTAAGTTCTTTATTGAGCAATTAGTTTGAAAAAACGATCAAAGAACCGAAACGCATATGTAACATTTTCAAATAAGTAATTAAAATATTAATTTTTTTGTTTATTAATATGGGCTGTATTTCACATGCTGCTAACTATACAATACCTTGTTAAAAAGTTGGTATTTGTTCATCATCTATTGTAACGTTTTTGGATTATAAGAATATTGATGAGATTTACTTCACACTTCTAATTAAAAGCTTAACTAAATCCTTAAATAATCTCCGTGATAAAAAAACGGTTGTTGTGTGAAAAATATAACAAAAATAATGGGTGACGAAAGATAATCCTTTAAAAGGGAGTTTTTTTGTGTTTTTTTTTGTATATCCGTTGCTCATTACAATGTCAATAAGATGCAAATTGTGTAAAGAAATTATATTAAATCAATTTTTACTTTACTTTGATATTTTTAAGATAGCTTGACATAAATTTATAAACTTATTTTTTTAACCATGTTTGGCCCAATCACGCCAAATGTCGTGACTGAAATCCCTAATTTTACAATAGTTTTTTTTTCTAAGCGTTCTTTAACTATATATATGGTTTGAAAACTATAACGGATACCAAGTATAGTATCTGATGTTGTGTAAGCAGAAATTGTGAGCGAATCAATTCGCTCAATTTGAAGGAGTTATTAATGTGATATAAATTATTGTGAGCGAATATTTCTTTGTGAAAGAATCAATGATAAAAACTTCCATACATTTCTTTGTGAAAGAATCAATGATAAACTTCTTTGTGAAAGAATCAATGATAAACTTCCATACATTTTAATAAAAAAGGAAAGGGCTAAACAAATACTGGTACTGTACTAAAAAATGCGTTTTTTTATTTCACTGCTTTTAATAAATATATTCATAATATACACTATTATGAATGGCAAATCTATCTATCAGTTTTTAGCAAACTTACATTGAGGCTATATATAAAATGTAAAATCTATCTGGAGAGTAAAAATTTGTGGAAAAACGAATGTTGTTGATTTCAAAATTTAAAAAAAAAATTAATATTTCTATTCTTGAAGGCAATGAGGTTATAAAGACATTCAGTTCAAATACCCTTACAAAAAAACACTTTAATATCCATAAAATAGAAAACATCGATTTTTTAACAGTATGTTTTCCAAAATTAAAAAAAAAAAAAAAATAGAAAAAATTATAGTTTGATTCACAAACCCAAATTAAGTAGGCGATAAAAATAACGATTTCTTTGAAGGAGTTATTAATGTGATATAAATTATTGTGAGCGAATATTTCTTTGTGAAAGAATCAATGATAAACTTCCATACATTTTAATAAAAAAGGAAAGGGCTAAACAAATACTGGTACTGTACTAAAAAATGCGTTTTTTTATTTCACTGCTTTTAATAAATATATTCATAATATACACTATTATGAATGGCAAATCTATCTATCAGTTTTAGGCAAACTTACATTGAGGCTATATATAAAATGTAAAATCTATCTGGAGAGTAAAAATTTGTGGAAAAACGAATGCTGTTGATTTCAAAATTTAAAAAAAAATTAATATTTCTATTCTTGAAGGCAATGAGGTTATAAAGAAATTCAGTTCAAATACCCTTACAAAAAAACACTTTAATATCCATAAAATAGAAAACATCGATTTTTTAACAGTATGTTTTCCAAAATTAAAAAAAAAAAAAAAATAGAAAAAATTATAGTTTGATTCACAAACCCAAATTAAGTAGGCGATAAAAATAACGATTTCTTTGAAGGAGTTATTAATGTGATATAAATTAAAATGGCTGATTTTAATTTTACCTTATAATTGCTTCCTCCAAATCCGCATTGAGAACTTTGAAGGAAGACGCATTGAGAAAAAGGAAACTTCTTTTATAAAGATTTTATATTGATGAAGTTAATTGCGGAAATTCTCTTTTTCTTTTTTTTTTAAATCAATCTACTTAGTTGTGCACAGTTGGACTTTCATTTTTCTTTCAATTATCTTCTTTAAAAAGTAGTTTTATTTCAATAATAAGTAGGAATTGAATTCTTTGTCTAGTAGTATTATTTCGCTTATTCTGTAGAAATTCTTTTCGAATATAGCATTATAAAGAAAGATTAAAATAGATAAAAGAACCTAACCTCATTAAAAGAACAAATTAAATTCAAAAAATTTCAAACAGTATTATATATCATGCGAGATACTTTTGCTTGTAAAAAATAGTTTGGATATGTTTTGAAGGAAATTTTTATTTTATAAATTGAATAAGTGATATTACCAGTAAACTTTCTTGATAAAGCAAATCAGAGAAAAAACGTTATTTTTTTAATAAATGAAATCATCGATAGGATAGTAAACAACGTCAAAATTTTGGACTTTTTGAATTTATCATCAATGGTGAACAACATGTTCTTTGATATAAGTGTGGATGTTAATTTTTTATCATTATCATTGTTGTCCATGTTAATTTAGAGAAAACTAACATATTTGTATGTTTGTTTTTAATACTTTGGCTCAACCTTGTCTCCGAGAGATGTTTCGAAAGCTTAAATAATTGTTTTATACCGAAATAATTTGATGCGTGGGAGTGGTAAACAATTTTTATTGGACACTTAGTTGATTGGAAAGTTGTAATTGGGTAATTGGAAGACTAAAAAATGGTTTCCTCAATTTTCATTTTTTTTTTAATTAAAAACATTTGAAAAATAAACCTTACATTAAGTATATGACTATATTTTCCTTTAAAGTAACACATGAAATATCCGATGATTGTATTTAAAAATTAACAGCAATTTTAAAAGTGCCCTAACCTAAATTTAAGCATGTGTTTGATCACTGAATAATTGTTTTTTCGGAAAAAATAAAGAACCATTTACGATGGATAGCTTGTACTCGTAAAATAAGAACCTAAGTTATACTTACTGCAAAAAGTATACAAATGTCAAATGAAGCTAAGAACATGAAATATATTTAAAGTAGTTATGATAGAAGTTAAGTGGCACTTTTCTACTTTAAAAGTTTTATCATGAAAAGTCATATAGAAAAATTCCTTAAAAATTCATTTCACATGCATTTTTTGCTACATTATAGACTTCTTTATATTTTTAAGGAAAATAGTATAGATTAATGAATTATGGCTTTTTTTAATATTCCGAAAGATAAAACTCACTATGTGCATGTTAATGTTCTTAAACGACACTCAGAATTTGATGTAGTATACGTTTCTTCTTTGCTACAATATAAATAATTACTTATTAAATACAGAATGACCCTATTCATAGCTGATGAGAGCAGGATTTAGTAAACATACTTTTAAAAAGTTGGTATAAGTCGGATCGCATACCTTTTCAAACGAGTGCATAGTTACAGAAGTTTCACCTGAATATTTTAATAACATAACGATTTATAAGTTTTATATTAAATATTTCAGCAAATACTGCAGTCAATAAAATAATGCATTAAACAAATGGGGTTGGGACTTGCTTAAGGAAGCTATTAGGTTGGTTGGTTGTTTTCAGATTATCTGGCGCCGTCAGCAACACAAGGGCTATAATGTGCCGAAACATTCGTCATTTGACAAGCCAACATACATTTACAAACACCCATGCCTAACACGGGACTGGAACCCGCAACCTCGCGATCTAGAAGCTAGCACGCTAACCACTATACCGTTTTGTCGGCAGGAAGCTATTAGGAATTTTAAAAAATATCTAAAAATTAAATTTAAATGTTTTGTTTGACACATTTTTTTTTTTTTTGGAGGGGGGAGGGAGGGGAGTCGATGTACGAAGCGTATTTGATTGATCTGAATTTAGAACGAAGGATTTGCTTTCAATTATTTCTTGAGAATACTTAACTTTTCCACTTTAAATATTCCAATAAACGAAAACTTTTGCGAGACGACCACCTACTCAAAAATATTGACACTTAACATATCAGATATCACGCACGAATGAGCTCAGAAACAACACAAAGAAGAATATTTAAACACACGAATATATTAATATATTGGTCGGCAAAATTATACGCGAGCTCTTCCCCAAATTCCAGTTTCCCATTAGTCGATCACTCATGTTATATAATCGCTGTCTTGTCAAACACGCTCGGTGTATGATGCATGAAGACAAAAGGCAAGAGGAGGGTGTATGTCCTTCGGAAAAGGGGGAAGAGCAAAATGCCAGAAGGTGACAAATTGGATTACGATTAGGGCAAACAGATGGTCATTGGGTCCGCTCACTTGTTTGGCCTCGTTTTTGATCTTGGAAGACAGCTTGGGATGTATTCAGGTTAAGAATTACCTTATTGGGTTAGTTTGTAGCTTAATTGTTGTACAAGAAGTTCCTATAATTGATAGTTGCATTTTCTGAACAGTAGGTGTTGCAAGCTTTATTTACGGGGAAAAAGTTATCTGTTACTGAATTCTCAAATGTATTGTTATAAATTATCACAGAGGAAATTTTGACGCATTTTTTAACACATGTAAAGTATAATTTATTCTTCTTTCGAAGGCGTACAAAACTTTTCTGAACCACAACAAACTCACTATCCAGCTTCACAACATGCTTCGGAGCCTACAACTTGAAATACAACGATAATGCAGGCACAGCAAAAGTAAACAAAAGCTCCAATTTATTCATGCCGGGGTCATATTTTAAGGTGCACGTGGGAACTTTCCCGAAAAATCCAGTCAACCGGCCACGTGATGGAAACGTCTAAAATTTCCCGATTGAATTAAATGTTGCCACCTTTTTATCTAATCTATATTATCAAAGCTAACAAATAAAATAAAACAGAGTTTTAAAAGAAATACATCACTATTTATAATGATATGCAGAAAATTTATATAACGTTATATTATTTGCGTCCCAATCATTTTTCTTATAGTTCAGCCATGTATTCATATTCGCAAATTATTGAAAGGGTTAATGTTATTTGGACTAGGATATACAATTGGGTACTGACTAAACTGGAGCTACTCTTTGATATATTTAAAATTGGCGCATTGATCTTTAAACTTCCTATTACCAAGCTTGTGTATAAAAAAACAAACGTTTAGTGACAGTAAAATTATAATGTTGTATTCTGAGATCAGTGTGATAGCTTTCTTTGATGATGATTGAGGGGGGGAAAAGGTCAACTTCATGTTCATTGTGGTCAACAAGCAATATAATGGAATAATAGATGTTCATTATGATCATAATGTTACTTAGTAGATGATAAATGTTCATTATGGTCAATATGAAATTTAGTAAATGATTGGTGTTCATTATTTTCAAAACTCAATTTATTAAGTGGAAGATACTCATTATGCTCAGTATATAATTTAGTAAGTGATATATACTCATCGTAATCATTATGAAATTAAGTAATTGCTAAATGTGTTAACTTATAAAAAATAGCTTAAATTTCTTCATATCTATTACTTTACAGAAACATGAGATAACTATCTCACACAAATATTAATTTTACTTCACATTTAAAAAGCAAATATTTAAGTGGAGTATTGTGTTCGTAAAAATATCCTTAATAATGTATTAAAAATAATTCAGTTATATTTGTTCATTTACTTATTCATTTATAAACCAAATACTAATGCTATGTATTTTCTATATTCTAGTATTGAACTTTCAGTGTTCAAAAGTAATGATAAGAAATATTCATACTTAATAACGACTAACAACTTTTATTCCAACAAGTACCAGCAGTTTCTTCCTTTCTACAATAAATATCCCATTTATCCACTGGCGGCCATGCACGTATATATGCATCATTTGATCTTCGGTTTCGCCAGCAATACACAACATTTTTAAATTTATAAATAAAATTTAAAATAAAATATTTTTTTAAATATATTTATTAGGATGATAGTTCATAACCTATCTAAAACAAATGAATAAAAAATAATTTAAAAAAATTATATATTTGAATTAGAAATATAATTTCAAAATTATTAAAGGCAAAACAACTGTAGAATTTCGCCCATTCCCTGGACCGTCAGTGAATTAAAGAGTAAAAACACTTGATGTGAAGTGAATAATGGTCATTGAGTCTATCAAGTTCTTTCCACATCTGAAAAAGCATTAATCAACTATCCAAAACATTCAAGAAGCACTTTGAAAACTTCAATCCAAATGCACTTTTTTTAAATTATAGGTCCTTCAAAGTTCTTTTTTAAAAAAAAACGAATTGACGTAAATGCATCGAGGAATAAAACATAAGCGAAGTTTAAAACATTTGTTTCACTTCAAAGTATTGAACAGAACTCGAAAGGAGTAAAAAAAAAAAAATTCCATTCGAAATGCACACTAAGATGATCGCTGACAAGTTACTTGGTTTCTGTTATTCTTTCTAAAAAGTTCAGAAACTTTGTTACCTGAAACAAGTGAATCCTTTCACTTTTACCATCTGTCATCATTTTATTTTTCATTTTTGCCCCTAAGAAATTTCTTATTGGGGGCGGCGCATGGAAATCAATCAAAAAGATGTAAGGGCTCAATTTTTAAGAATACATTTTTGCCTCGTGTTCTGCTTTCTTAAATAAAACTGACGCATTCATCAATGACTCTAAAGAGAAAGAAATAGATATAGAATAGTTCTTATTAAATGTAGCTTATTATATAAATACCGTAACATTAACATGAAATTAATTTAAATATCTTTAGGTTATGTTAAAGATGTAAGGGCTCAATTTTTAAGAATACATTTTGGCCTCGTGTTCTGCTTTCTTAAATAAAACTGACGCATTCATCAATGACTCTAAAAAGAAAGAAATAGATCCAGAATAGTTCTTATTAAATATAGCTTGTTATATAAATACGGTAATATTAACATGAAATTAATTTAAATATCTTTAGATTATGTTAAAGATGTAAGGGCTCAATTTTTAAGAATACATTTTGGCCTCGTGTTCTGCTTTCTTAAATAAAACTGACGCATTCATCAATGACTCTAAAAAGAAAGAAATAGATCTAGAATAGTTCTTATTAAATGTAGCTTATTATATAAATACCGTAACATTAACATGAAATTAATTTAAATGTCTTTAGATTATGTTAAAGATGTAAGGGCTCAATTTTTAAGAATACATTTTGGCCTCGTGTTCTGCTTTCTTAAATAAAACTGACGCATTCATCAATGACTCTAAAAAGAAAGAAATAGATCTAGAATAGTTCTTATTAAATGTAGCTTGTTATTGAAAAACCGTAACATTAACATGAAATTAATTTAAATATCTTTAGGTTATGTTAAAGATGTAAGGGCTCAATTTTTAAAAATACATTTGGCCTCGTGTTCTGCTTTCTTAAATAAAACTGACGCATTCATCAATGACTCTAAAAAGAAAGAAATAGATCCAGAATAGTTCTTATTAAATATAGCTTGTTATATAAATACGGTAATATTAACATGAAATTAATTTAAATATCTTTAGATTATGTTAAAGATGTAAGGGCTCAATTTTTAAGAATACATTTTGGCCTCGTGTTCTGCTTTCTTAAATAAAACTGACACATTCATCAATGACTCTAAAAAGAAAGAAACAGGTCTAGAATAGTTCTTATTAAATGTAGCTTGTTATTGAAATACTGTAACATTGTCATGAAATTAATTTAAATATCTTTAGATTCTGTTAAAAATGTGAGGGCTCAATTTTTAAGTATATAAGTTTGCTCATGTCCTGCTTTTTAACAAAATTGGCGGGATAGAATGAAAACAAAACTATGTGAAATAGTCCTTATTAAAAGAGCTTCCAAATTCTATCATCTTGCTCATTAAAATCAGTAGATTATCAAAAGTGTTTTAATAATTTCAGGAAATTCATCGGTATACAAGAAATTTGCTATTCTGGCATACATCACGTAAGAGCATTCTCAATGAAAAAAATAGGAAATATACATATTTCATTTCGTGTTTTTAGCAGGTGGAAATTCATTTAAACAGTGATATATAAAGTTTTTATTCAGTTTTTTTACTTATTTTAAAATTAAAATCTGCATCATCTATTTGATATTTTGACAAACAATTAAAAATGATTGAGAAAGAAAAAAAAAATTTTTTTTAAAGACAAGTTTTTAAAATTAATAGCTTTTAGAAAAATTGTGTAATAGTTAAAGGAAAAAACTATTGTTAATTAGCTAATTATTTTTTTAATAAAATTGAACTTTTTTAATGTAAACATCATTACCAATTATGTACTTTAAAGTACAAAAAATCATATTTTTAAAATGACTATTACAAAAAAAAAAGTTCAAGAGTGTATGTGCAATGGGTGGTCCTTATATTTTACTCATTATCAAAATGAGATGCTTTATTTTTCTAAATGGGTTGCACAAATTTGTTCTTGTTAAGATTTCGATGGAATGCAAATAAAATACTACTTAAATTAGTTAACGTTTATTTGTTTAAAAATTGTTTAAAACTTTAAGAAAAATGACAATTATCTAAAATAAACTACAATGATTTTTATTTGATGAAAACTTCTTTTGTAAGGATCTTTGCCTATTCCTTTTATCAAGTAATACGAAGCTTTATTCCCATAGCTTAGAGTGTATAAATAAGTGCAAAAAAAACTTATATCTTTCAAACGGTGTTTACTGAGTTTTTCTCTTGGGTGATTATTAAGTTAGCCTTTTTTTATATCCACAGATTTTAAAATGTTCTCTTTGAAAAAAATACCTAAAAGACAAAAAAATAACTTTTATATTTTTAGATATGTTTGATTCCTATGAAAAAAATAAAAGCAGTTTATGTAAATGAAATTGAATTGTGCTTTAAAAAATTCGTGAAAACATTTTTATTTCTAAATATAAACCTTCAAACATATGTATTTTACCAACTGGAGCACGATTTAAGACACAAATTAAATAAGCCATCACCCAAGTATATTTAACAACTTTTTTTAAAAGTTTACTTTCACCTCATAACTTGATTAATAAGGTGTGCTCTCACACGCTCCTGCTGTTTGCTTTGAACTCAAATTTATAAAAGTTATTTTAGCTCTGTTCCTCTCTATCTCTCTTCAAACTAATGCGCATTGAACCTCGTTTGAAGTCAGAATTAATTGTGTTTACTTTAAAAGATCAGCAATGGAGTAAATAATGTTGAAACGTGATCTGTTTATTCTTTTGAAACTATAGGTGTTTGATCATCGGAAATTGACTTGAAAGGAAATTCAATCAGCATTGAGTTGGGAAAAGGGGAACGTAATCCTATTAGAGTACTTCCCGAAACTTCCACTAATAACCTTTACTATTACACGCATTGTAAGAACTGTGCAAAATAAGAAAACAGTAGGTCTAAAAAGATAATGTTGTGTTATACTATGTCAGTATGCGAATATTTAATTCCCATTTATGACGATAACTCACAGAAATCGTTAAAATTATTTAGATATTTTGGTGTATTTAGACAACCCTATCCAAGCAGTTGCGCGAATCTTATTGCAACTTCGCAAATACATCGCATCGCAATGGCACAAAATTCTAAATTCCAAGAACATCTTAGAAATTCATGTCACGTATGTGATGTGAAACTGTACCACAATGTGACATCATTGCAATACTGTAACGTGAAACTCTGAAATATAGAAATATCTGCATATTGCGATGCATTATTACTTATAACAATCAATTGGCATATTTAATTTACCAGATTGGAAGTAATATGATTTGCCATAAGTTTACGATTGATGTGCAACCAATTATAGTTCTCTCTCATTGATTGAAAATAATTCAATGCAAATAACTTAACTCCTTTCCACTTCTTGGTATCATTTTTTACCGAGGTGCAATTTATATTCGCCTCTCATAACATAAAAGAAACATAACTTAAGTTCTGGGGAAATGTTTCAGAGTTTCCGCTGATGACTTCTTGTGAAGCCGTGCACGTAGAAGAATGACGTACGCTGGATATATGGTATATAAGTAATGCATGAACAGATTGAAATGTTAGCTTCACCCTAAATAGGGTTTCGGGTAATGCAAATAATGCTTGGAAATAAAAACATGTCACATACGGTACACATGCTTTAGTTCCTGTTTTATGAATTAGAGTTAGCGGAAAATCATGGAAACGCATTAAAATTAGAAAAGGTTATGTCAATTACTATTAAAATGGAAACTAGTTTTAGATGGAAGGATTAAGAAGTAGTATAATAGTTCCCCTCCGAGTATTTGATATAACAGTTCCCCTCCGATTATTCTGATAAAAATAGTTGTTGCTTATATAAGTGCAATGGAATATATACTTTAATATTGAATACTCAGCTATAAATTCACCTATGTCAAGAACAACAAAAGAACATTTGGACGTATGTAAATAACAGATTAGCGACTATCATCGGGTTTTCGTAAAATTACGCACGGATCACTTTACTTTAAAGAATTGAATGATACTTAATAAAAGAAAATTTTGACAGATCAATAGATGTAGAGGATATGAATACGATGAAACCTAACTCACAATTTTAAAAAAAAATTCTATTTCATATGGATATCCGTTGATGATTAACTTAATTAAATAAACTCATGAATTCTTTGTTATTGATGTACCTTAAAGATTCAGAGGATATTTAAGGATTTAGTTGAGAATTTTTTTCCATTTATATTTTTAAATTATCAAAGAGTCTACTACAAAAGTGTTTTTGAGATAATATAAGGGGGAGTCTACATAATGCCTGTGAAACATGTTTTTTTACTCAAATTAGAAAATATTAAAACGTAAAAGAGAATTAAAAAAAAAAAAAATATTCATAAAGTATTGTGGGTTTTCGAAAATTCATTGGTGCATTTTCAGTACCTTGAATATACTCCAATATGTGTTAACTACAGTTTAAGTTCCTCTATTACGCACAAACGAGATAATAGGAATACATCAAAGCAAATGCATTGTTTGTTTCGGTATACTTAGATAGTACATAAACTTATAAGTCAAATTTTTTTGGATTCAGAATATTTTACGTATCTGCTTGAAAAACCCCAATAATGTCTTTAGTTAAATTCTATGAAGAGAATGTAGGAAATATCCTTAAACTGATATTTACCTTAAACTTCACTTATTCCTTTCAACTATTCGTTTGTATTGTTCTTTATGTGGAGGTCAAAGTTGCGCAAATACCAACTTATGATAGTTCGCCTTAGGATATAAATATATAAACTAGGGGTGTGGAACATCGCACAACTTTCAATTACACTATGATACTGACGTGGATTTCTATCATTTACCGTTTGTATATTTTCATCCTTCATTTAGAATAAATGGCCAGTTTGGCTATTTTTTTTTTTTTGCGATAATTTTTGTTTACGTCTAAAAAAAAAAATATCTCCAAAATGGTAATTTTGGCTATATACTTTTCGATAATCCTTATACTATCCTTTATTATAAGTGAAACTGAGAGGAAAAGAAAAACCTATCGTTGATGATATATGTTCAAGGAAAGAGAACTCTATGTTGAAGGTATTCATTTTTCAACTCTTTACGCCATTAAAACATTTTTACTGGAATTTCGGAGGTGGGGATGTTTAGAACACATTAAGAGGCATTACCACAGCGATTTTTATCAAAATCATTAAAGCCGTTATGAGCGATTTTGACGAAAACCTTTATGGTAGGTCCCATGGCCGCCACCAACCTTCATACCAAATTTGAACATTGTAGGTCAATTTGGTCGGGAGATATGCTGACCACAGACACACATACACACACACACATTTTTTCTAGATCACTTTTTTGAAATACTTTCATTACCCTATGTATATATACATACGGGTAATTGAAAGTAAAAATAAACTGTGCACTTACAACACCAAATCTTCTTTTATTCTCATAATCTCCAACAACCAACGACATCTAAAAGTCCTCTGAAAACCTTCTTTTGGTGACCGATAAGAGCAACCGCATATCAGAATCCCTTCGCTTGAATTAAGCTCACCTACTATCTCTTCTGGTTGGGCTTCCCGCGATCATACTTAATAGACATTATTTCGCATTAAAAGGAATCGAGGATCCCTTAATGGAACCGCAAAAGATAATTCCAATTGTCTTCCGGCCCATTACTACGAATCCTGGGATCGAGAAGAGAATGTCCTTCTATTAAATCGACCATTTTCTGATATAAGCAGCCTCAGCCTACTTATAGGTCATCCCTTTTTTTTTTGTGTGTTAGTTCCGATTTGCGCTATGTTTAAATCAGCGTTAGCCTCTACGCAGCCTGGGCCGCACTCTTCCTACCTAGCCTACCTAGCCGGACCTTTTTAATAATTTTGAATTTTTGAAAAGCATGAGGTGAAAAAAGTTCATACACATCTTAATAAGAAAAACTGTAGAAAAAAATGT
The DNA here is from genome assembly GCA_963978545.1 of Linyphia triangularis. Lineage (NCBI taxonomy): Eukaryota > Metazoa > Arthropoda > Arachnida > Araneae > Linyphiidae > Linyphia > Linyphia triangularis. The sequence continues at coordinate 94,554,430 of OZ021723.1, read as the reverse complement.
TAAAAAAAAATAATAATAATATCTTCCGATCACGCATTCACCTCAAAGTTTGAAGAAAATACAAAAAAAATAACTATTTTTAATAAATTTTTTTAAATTTCTAAACGTTATATATTTGAAAGCCAATAGTATGCAATGTGTAGTGAAAGGGTGGTATAACACAGGAAAACACTATTTTATACATTTTTTAAGCATATAATAATAATTAAAAATACTCAAAAGTAAAAATTTGTGTAAGAAATAATGATTTTTCTGTAAAATGGGTACTAATGCTTTTTTTTTTAAAGCATGCTATTGTTTATTTGGTTCACTTTTTTCTCGAGCTTTCTATCCTAGTGATACACTGCCGACCAAACGGTGTAGTGGTTAGCGTGCTAGCTTCTAGACTGCGAGGTTGCGGGTTCGAGTCCCGTGTTGGCATGGGTGTTTGTAAATGTATGTTGGCTTGTCTAATGACGAATTTTTCGGTGCATTATAGCCCTCGTGTTGCTGACGGTGCCAGATAATCTAAATACAACCACAACCTAGTGATGCACTTTGAAGGAAACTTTTGTATAAAAGTCGGACATTATGGATCTTTAAAAAAAGTGTTGTTTTAACGTCTTTTGTGTCAGCGCCACATACTTTTTGTCTTGTCTCTATACATAAGCGTTCCACAGCTTGTAAGTGACAGGGAAACGAGTTGAAGTATGATTTCAATGGTCCCTAGTAGCACAGATACGCTGGCCAATTTTCCTAGACATAGGCCTATTCCAATGTGGAACGTTGTAAATCGGTCGTTGGAAACAATATTAGCTAATCTCGCTCAATTCTAGATAAAATATAGAAGAGGTTCTGATACGTCGATGCACAGTTTTAAACTTGGGATATTGTATTTATGAGAAACAAAACTATGAGGTGGTTTTGACTTGTTTGTTTCTTAAAAAATCGTGTATTTTGAAACTATACTCGGCCAGACTAGCCAATCTTCCAGTCTTCCCCTATATCCACCAATACAGCTGTGCTTCCTCGGATGCGCCAGTCTTTACTAACTAATGTTCATTTGTTACTCTTAACAAAAGAGGGGTCCTATTACGAGCATTCCAATTAGTTATGCCCACGTAATGCAGACAGGATACCTACAATAAAGTTAAGTTTAGTTGTCTTGAAATGTCTGATAGTCTTTCTCTAGGAAAGTTCTCGAGATTTCAGAACCCGACGCCTCAGTTCTCTTACATCTCTCCTTGCGTACAAAATCAATGCCAAAATCAAATTTTTTTGGTAAGGGAAGGAAGCATTTCGTCCAATAACTGAGTTTAAAACTTCAGTAAATATTCGAGGAGGTATAGAGACAGTCGAATTGCCACATATATGTTCTTAGGTCCTTCAGAAAATTAACTTTTTTAATGTAATAATATCAAGTAATAATATCATGTAATATATCAATATTTGTGTTCTATACTTTCATCTCAACTTGAGGAATTAAACATTCAACACTTAAAAAATCAGTCAGGGGAAATTTTTCAAGGTTCTTAAATTTTTTTATCTCACTTAAAAATGTTGTCCAGTTGTAGTACTATCTACTTGTTTAAATATGTGTCTGAATAGTAGTTCATTGAAGTATAAAAGGCATATATCCCAATGTAGTGGTTGGTCCCCCAGCGTGAAATTTGGTCTGTCAGATTATTTCCAGCCAGTATTCATGGCAGACCTAATCAGAGCCAAATGAATTATGATCCAATGAATAAGTTAGGATGCGTTTTGTTCCAAGTAAGTTTATGAGCTTTAAAGGAAGAGAAGGTACCACCAGAAAGGCCACTCAGATTAAAACCCGCAAAACACAATTTTTATCAATGTTTCAAAGGTTATGCGTGGAACGATTATTATTGAATAATGACTAATTTGATCTTTTTTTTCCAAGTTCTATCTACTTCATTCCACACAATACAAACTAATGTACCTCGATAATTTAGTGATTGATGTATTCTACAAATTGATGGGAAAATTGTATTTTTTATATTTATTCAAAACTTTGAGGTGAATGCTTGAAGTAAATAAAACAATTTTAACAAAAATGTGTAAAAAATAACGTTAGCATCCATTTTATAGAAAAATCATTTTTTTAACAAAAAAAATGTATTTTTGAATATTTTTAATAATTAATATATGTTTTAAAAATGCATAAAACAGTGTTTTCCTGTGTTATGCCGGGACCGCCGCGAAACTAAGAGACTCTCTACTCTGTATAGGGCCCGGTAATAAATTTGATGATATCACGCTAAGCGATAGATGAGAACACGAAGGCCGTCTACCATAGTCCGTAATCCACAAATGTAATGAAACATTTCTGGTAATTTCTATAAAATATTATGCAGTGAGTTATTAAATGTTTTAATACGTTAAGTTGTTTAATTGTAGAATATTCAGATACAACATTTAATTTCATGAAGTAAAAGCACCGAGAGTGGGATTTAAATTAAAACACTGCGGCAAATTCTTGATATTATAACTAGATTTTTTCAATATTACTAATATTCCTTTTATAGTAGATTATTCGGGTTGAAAATTCTCTGAAATATATTCATATACTAATATATCTTCAATAATTTCAATACCATAACAAGCAATACATTAAAACAGTATGTATTTAAAAGAATAAACATTACAAAAATACAAACACTAAATTATTTTACAAAAATTGTATTTCAAATTTGAATATAATAGGAATTTAAAAATTGTAAAGTGCTAGTACCTAATATCCTGATTAAAATTTCATTTTTAAGCAATGTATTTCCTCAAGAAAAACATGATAAATTATTTCAAATAGGTATTTTCATTTTTAAACAAATAAGTTGGTTGGTTTATGAGCTCAACGACCTATTCTTATACACAATGACGGCTAAGGAGGATAGGACATACAGCTTAAAGTTGATTTCGAACCACAATGAACATCCGTGATTCGAACATGGCACCTTTGGCATGCATGGCCAGAGAGCTAACCACAGTCATCACATGGGAAAACAAATAAGACTTCGTTGGTTTGAAAATAAGTGTCAAAATGAAATCATAAAAATTATTCCCTAGGAATATGTTTTTTATATATTTACAAATAAATATCAGTAAAAAAATTATAAAAATATCTTTTTAGCATTCATAAAATTAATAATTAAAAAATATCCAGCATTAATTAATGCAACTAGCTACTGAAATAAAAAGTAGTGAAGTACATCTTTTATTTTTCAGAAGAGCGCGACTTGAGAACATTATTATATTCTTTTTTAAACTATGAACCATCATTATTAGCATTACATTTCAAGAGCCATTTTAATTCGTGATTATTTTTTTCTTCTCCAAAAAAAAAGAAAAAAGAAGAAGAAAAAGAAGAAATACAGACAGTCTATGGGAAATATTCTGTTGAATACTTAATGGCACTTTTTGAATGATCAGGCAATAAAAAATCATGCGGTATTCTTGAACGCACAACAACCAGTCTTTTTTTTGCAATGTTTACATTTTCTTTTAGATTTTATCGTTTATTCTTCTAACTGGTCTATTCTTCCATCGGTATCATATATTCTTGTTACATTCCTTGGTACTAAGAAAAGAAACATCATCAGATTTTTTTTACGAGTATAGCCATTAAAATATAATTTCAACTTAAATCAAGTGATAAATAGAAAGATTACTTTATAACTATTTTTAGTGATATTAAAAAATCAGCAAATGTTTGCATGATAGTTGTTTCAGTAGGAAACAAACATCCTCATCATCATCAGTTTTACAAAATTATATTTTCAAAAGAATATTTAAAATAGAATTATGAAATAAAACTTTTTTTAATTTCTATGAGAGATTGTTTGAGTTACGATAGGATTAAGCCTTTTTTAGAATACTAAAAGTTTGAAATCAATACATTAATAACATGATACAACTTACCTCTAAAGTTTTCAAACATGAAAGTCACTCCTTTATAGAATTATCCTTTCCACATTTCAGATGGTTAATTAAATAAAAAAAGGATAAAAAGAAACATTTTAGCTATCGATATATTTCAATACCATATGTACTATAAAGTTCGTAGAATAGTTTGTTTACATTTTCATACAACGCTTAGCGACGCATAAGATAAGAGCGCCATCTGGTTGTACCAGGCCCGATATAAATATGTTTCTACATTTCGCCTTCGGTCCCGGTAATGCCACCCTTTCATTACACATTGCAAACTATTGCCATTCAAATATATAACGTTTAGAAATTTTAAAAAATTTAGGAAAAATAGTTATTTTTTGTATTTTTTTCAAACTTTGAGGTGAATGCGCGATCGGAAGATATATACATATTTTATTATTTTTTTTTTTTTTTTTCAAAATGTTCTTTACATATATATATATATATATATATATATATATATATATATATATATTTGAGCACGAGACGCGCGGGTAAGTACTTTTCAAACTAGTGGGAAGAAAACGCACTCCTCGTGATAAAGTGCTAGTTTCGACACGATTTCTGATTAAAAATGATCAAATAAAATTTCATTTTTTGCACTTTGTATAAAAAAGTTATTTTCTTTTAATTAATAATTACGGTAACAATCTCCACTTCTGCATTGATTTAATGTCTTCAAATAGTTACATAATATGTGTCGATACCAGTAGCAAATCTAATCCGATACTTAGATATTATCCCATTGGAGACTATTGGATAGCTTTTTATTAACGACTCATTTTGAACTTCTTGGCCACTTTGGAGCCCCGGTTCGGCTCGGCTCGGATCAGAGTCGAAGCTTTCCTAAGGAATACCTAAGCTGCGTGACGTACCAGCCATCTGTTCGGATTTACCGTTTCAATGGACTATGGGAATCCACTTCGCGAACTTTCTATCTAGTTCACAACTGACGGGATAATACGTAACTACCTTACATTATAGAGATACTGAAAAAAAACTTTTTAATGGATAAATCTAGAGTTTTGCAGCAAAAATGACATCCTATTAGTAAAGCGGTAAAACGAATGTGTGTAATTATATGAGTAGACTGTAGCTCAGCGGTGGCGATGTATGTAAGTGAAAGATTATATCTCGAAAACTTTAAAAGATAGTAACACAAAGTGAAATATGAAATTGTGAGTTGCCCTAGTTTTAATACATGATATTTTGCACGTACAAAAATCCCTTTATTGGCAGCTTTGAAATATAAATGTATATCTGATTTCCATCTCAAATACACCTATCATAATCAAGTGACAGAAGTGTAAAATTTTAATGCGCATTTATATACTAACACAATTGAGTTAGAAACTACAATTAATTTGAATAAGAAAATCTATTTAAATAACTCATAAACATATCCACAGTCACCATAAATCCGTATCTGAACACAAACTAAAACATTTTGCCATAAAATATTTTTCCTTTTGCATTGATTTGTTCATAAATTTACACGGGGATTTCAAACTTCCTTACTAAGTTAATTTTATGTGTAAGACGTAAATCATACTAAAGAAAGGGGGCTCTAAGTTTGTGCATTTGACTTTTTATCTATCATTTTAGGTATGATCGATATCTTAAGTAAATTTCTTCTAGGAGTGTTGCATCACTCGTAAATGATAGAGCATACTAGTTTTAGTATAGGTATACACTTATTTGACATCACTATCTTTATCTGTTTCTATGTTATTTGAGGGTCTCAATTTTTTAGTCTCCCTCAGTTAATTTCATGATATATACAACTGTAAGTTAAAAGTAAAAAAATTTCAGTCAGTGGTTAGAAGATAAAAGTATTTTTAAGCAGTTATATAAAGCATTCAATTCTTATATTAACTTTCCTTAAACCTGTATTTTTATATTTCATGCAATTTTTTTTTTATATTCTTACAATTTTCATTGATATGGTTCTAAATTTTCCTTTCTAGAAACAATGGCACGCAAAAAAAAAAAAAAAAAAAAAAAAAACTTAATGCATTACAAATAATTCTTCAATTCTTTAAACTAATCTCACAAAACAGCTGTACAGTCGTCACCGAATCAACAGCAATGAAAACACAGGATCAATGATGTTCTAAAAATTTAAACCTTACAGCCCAATGGCAAAACATTCACAGACTGAGCCTAATAGGTTAATGACTTGCAACACCCTTCTAAAAAAAATTAATTAGAGCTAATCCTTTGCCACTACTTTAAACCCTGTGTTTCCCCTACTGATAGTAAATTTTGCACAGATAAAAGCAATATCCGTCATTGATTGTAAATAAAATAAAATTTGAATTCGTTAATTAATTAAAGTATTTATATTTACAGATCATAGTTCAATGACCATAATATACAACCATCGAATTATACACGTCATCTGTATAGTTAAAATTGGCAATGGTTAGATAAATTCAAATGTAACTTTTAATTAGTATACAAAATGGTTTCAAGTATTCGTCTGAAAAGAATTTCATTAGGGTTTTTTTAACAAGTTTTCAGCTTATTGTAGAAAATTATGATTATTAAATGCTAAGACATACTTAATTTATTTGCTTTCCATTAACTTTGAATAAATTCACTTTAAGGTAACGCACAGAAAAAAATATATTAATAATTCATTTTCTGATAGGCAATATCTGTCTAGTATCAAAGTGCATTAATAAAGTAATTTTTATTTCCTACATATCTAGAAAGAAACAGTATACAGCAATACATTCAAAGTAAATATGCTTTTCTTCGAAGCAATTGAATATTTAACTTAAATTACACGTAATACGAAACATTACCTTATCACACTTGGCAGTGTTAACACTTCTGATATATTCTTAAAATAACATGAATATTGATACATATTAAAGTGAATTGTAACAATTACCATTAAGTGAAAAGCTCAGTTTTTTTTAAAATATGCAATATTAAAACATTCTTCACATTCAATATTCAAAATTACCATGCATTTTATTCGTACGTTTAGGACCTAGTAATTGGATTAATATTATTATTATAATATACTTATAAATGCAGTAAAGTACATCCAAAGGCCATTTACTTTCAATTTGAAGCAAAATTCATTTAGCAGGAACTCGTACAAAGCTCGTTTAAATACTGGATGCGAAAAGATAAATGACGGATTAATGGTTTCGCAAGATATTAAATTTATTTATCATAGATTGTTAGAAGAATGAAGAGTGTGTACTTCAGACAGAATTTAATCAAAAATGAAAGATTGGGATATTTTCTCATGCGTGATTTAATTTGAAAATCACAGCTAAAACTTCTTAATGGAGGTAAAATTCATTTTGTAGATCCCTCAACTTCTTATATTAACTGTCATAATATTGAATTTTATCCAAATATTTTTAATTTAAATATTTTAAATAAATAAGTGACGGATATTCTTAAGGAACGATTTATTATGTTATTATTTTTTCGTAAAATTCACAGGAATGTATAATATAGTTACTTAGTAGTGTCAAAAAATTTTCCAGGAAAAATTTACTTTTGTAATGATTCAATGATTACAGTAAAAATAAGTTAAAATGTATACATCAAAAGCTAAATAAAAGTCAATAGGATCATATTTTATTACATTGGAATGTGTATTAAGCGTTAATACAACTGTGTACAATGTGTTAACACAACTGTGTGATCTAAAAAAAAATATGTGTATGTGTGTCTGTGGTCAGCATAACTCTCGAACAAATTGACCTACGATGTTCAAATTTAGTATGAGGGTTAGTGACGGTCATGGGACCTACCATTAAGGTTTTTGTCAAAATCGAGCATGCGCATAAGGTAGCTGCCATTGAAAAACAAGATTTTTTCAATGGCAGTTACCTTAAAAGCGGTTCGAACGATTTTGATAAAAATCGCTGTGGTAATGCCTCTTAAAGTGTTCTAAACATCCCCATCTACGAAAAAATATTTTAAGGGAGTAAAAAGTTGAAAAATAAATGCCTTCAACACAGAGTTCTCTTTCCTTGAGCATACCTCATCAACGATCGTTTTTTCTTCCCCTCTCAGTTACGCTTGTAATAAAGGATGATATAAGGATTGCCGAAAAGTATATAGGCAAAATCCTTTTTTTTTTCTTTCTTTTTTTTTCTTCTTTTTTTTTTCTTAGACCCATGCAAGAATTGTCTCCAAACAAATCCACGTCAGTTTTATAGGGTAATTGAAAGTTGTGCGATGTTCCACACCCCTAGTTTTAACAAGTTTTCAGCTTATTGAAGAAAATCATGATTATTAAATGCTAAGACATACTTAAATTATTTAGAATATTAAATTAATAAAAAAAATTCTTAAATATTCATATGTATAATCTTTTCTTTATTAACTTACTATATGTTCATTGTACTTAGCCGTAAATATCGAAATATCGATGATATATTGCTTTGGTATTCTGTAACATTGAGGGGAAATTAACGCAATACAATCTGAACATACTAAGCGTTAATGAATTTTTCAACTCTTTTGTATAGTCTTAGTTAAAAAATAGTATAGACAATTACAATCATAACAACCATTTTACCATTGAATGCCAGATGGTTTTAATCAAGTGTTATCGGTTTTCTCCTATTTAATACTTCAATGCAAAACAGTTGTTCCATGGATGACCTAATAACCATTTCCAGAAAATATTAATCCTTTTAGATACTTCAATTTTACCTCCTATCTAGCTGTTTTACATCGTGAAATCTTTTTCTAACAATATTGGATAAATCTTCTTTCATAATAACATGACATATTTATAAGCACATATAGTTCTTTAAACAATTTCCTCTGTTGCCAAACATGTGTAATACTATGGCCATTCTATATAGTCGTAAATATTATTAATAAATATTTATGGTAAACAAATATTTCTCCATTATGCATAGCATGGAGAGAAATTAATTCGTTTTAGACCGAAGACATGTAGGTATATAGGTTCTATCATTTAGATTCAAATTCTGGGAAATTATTCCATATAAGATTATTAAAAATCCTTTGAAATTCAAATCTTTTGTAAATCCTTTGCATTAACTTCGATTTTCTGTGTATGTCGATGACTGGCAAACCTGCGGAAGCCAAACTGACCCCCTTGCTGTCATCTAATCTTTTTCAAACTTGGCAGATAGATTTGATATCGATAACAATGCATTCTATCAAATTTTGACGGCTGTAACGGTCACTAAAAGGTCGCTTTTAATTGAATACTAATAAAGCAACTTGCAGTCATCCAATCGGGCTGAAATAGCATTTAACCGATCATTGAAGAAACTCTTTCATGTTGCCAAAATTGTTTTAATAAATAAATAATAAAATTGGTTTAATCAGAATAAATAAAAGATATTTGGATGTGAGTGCATAAATTCACATTCATTTTTAATGAGCTAATTTTGGAAAAGTAGAGTACTGCATATTTTGCTGATAGAGATGGTGTTTGTCTCTAATTTAAAATATTAAAAACAAGCACACGCTGGCAATAGAAACGGCGCTGTGTTAATGAATATAAAAATTGTCAATGCATGTACAGGATTTATATTAAAAACTTTGTTTATATGGGTTGTATTACTTTGTGATGAACCACAATGTACCTCCTATTCAGTTCTTACACAATGAGAAATAAATTTCAACTCGCATTAGATAAATCTTTCTCAATTAAATGAGAAATATATATTCATATATTTTCATAAAAAAAAATCTGTTCTCTATTGCCAAACTAGTTAGCAGTCTTTATCGTTTTTGTTTGAATTATGCTTTGGCAAAAATCCAAACTTTATAAACTGACTCCTGTAAGCTAACAATCCATAGTCCCCCCCCCCCCCCTCCGTCGAAGTTTAAATTCTAAGTGGAAACCCCAGATCTTCATACGCTTAATGAGGTTGTTCATTTTGTATACTTGTCACGAGTTAACTTCTTTAATGATGTCTTTTCGCTGATGAGATACTGGAAATGAACTTTTTTAGTTGAAACTTGCGCTTTTCCATGTGAAAACTTTTTGGTGCGTATTATTTGTGCTTTGTAATAATTTCCTCAAGGAGTATTTATGATAACTTTTATTTGGTTGCTTTTCTTAATTTGCAAAAAAAATTCTGTAGATAAGACTATAGTGGATTTTTCAAAATGTAACTTGTTAAGTTTAACGTTTGTGTAGTTAAATATGCGTGTTGCAATATAGGATAATACAAAATATGTGTGCGTAAAATAATATTACATTGTAAATTGATATTACATTAGTTAATAATATTGCTTTGTGTATTCCTTTCATAATACTTATATAAAGTATAACATTTCAAGCATAACACAATCTATTTGTATATAATTAGAATTTATGTATAGATGTGTAAACATTTAATTGCCAGAAGGATTTCGAATATGTATTAACTAACAAGTCGATTATATCCCCCATATACTAGTTTGAAAATAATGATTAAAAACATATCACTAATAGATTTTGATGCATAATCAGACATTAAAGATAAATGGTTAATAAAATTTATAATTTAACACTTATGTTAAAAATATACTATACAACAAATGAATTCTTTAATTCGAATATTTAATGACCAACACGTCACTAATGCCGCTTGGTAGCAATTTCATGTGAATTATTGAATAGATATCTCTAACATATAATAATGCATAATCGGAAATTTTTTATAAAAAGTTAATATATTTAAACTTTAATACCTTTCTACAAAATGCTATGCAAAATGTAAGTTATAGATTTATAAAATAATCTATATAGACGACATCAAGTGCGTTTAAACATAATGTAATTGTTTTGTATTGTAGAAGCAAAATAATACATCTAGATCTGGATATAAACACTATGTAATTAAAAATGTTTAAATAAGGCCTTAATCAACTTTTATAAATTTAATATAATTTTAGAAATCAAGCTCAGCTCTGAAATTGTGGATAGAAAGCGAAAGCATAGTTTTGCGTTCAGTTTCCTGAAAAGAAAAATGTTAAAAAAAAAATATAATAATAATAATAATTTATGTGTGGGAACGCCGTTCCTCCTACTAAAAAGGTAAATGATCGCTGTTCCCACTCGTTTCCACGAGTTCCCGCTCCACTACACTCCTGCTCCTAATAGCGTTGTGCATTACAACCATTGCTCCATTGCCTTAACACATATAATGATACTAGTTTTAATTTCAACTGAAATTGATTCTCTTTAAAAGTCTAGTTTCCAAAAAGGTTATACAGGTTATGACAATTTAAAAAAAAACAAGGATTTTTCGTTGGAATGCGAAATAAAAAATTCATATTGTATTCTATTTTTGCTTTATTCTGTAGAAATTCAAAGAAATTGTTCAATAAAAAGTTCATATGTAATTCTTTTCACCAGCCTGCTGTCATTGTTGGAATTCCTAGCATAAAAGGGATCAAATTTTAAAAGAATCTTAATCCTTGAATTCTGAAGCATATGCTTCTATTTCCTGAACATCCAGGAGCATTATAAAAGAACATTTTCTTACTATAAACCTATCACTGCTCAAATTTTAGTGTCTCACAACTGTATTAATGATAGTCTGACAAATGCACAAGAGACCCCAAAGAAATTGTTATGGGATTTAATAAATTTTTTTTTATCATATATAGGCCATCAATAAATGTTTCAAAGTGATTAGAATAAGGTAAGAAATAATGTGCACAATATTAATGCAATTTTCATGTGTTTTAATAGTAACACAATAATAGTTTAATACAGCTTCTGTAGGATCTACAGAAGCTCGCTAATAATTAACACTAGATTTTTAAAATATAAAGAAATACAACGCAATCAAAAACGTGAATTACACTACGTTATATGATTAGGGAAATTATGAAAAAATAGCAAATTTTTTTACTTGATTTACGCATTATTACTGTCTCTCGAATGTCGGAGACTTTTTTTTTTTTTTTTTTTTGTTTGTTATTGACAAAAAGTTCTCGGAGGTCCATTTCGACTTATTTCAGAATCAGGTCCTTGGTGTGGAACATCTCACCTAGGTGGTGGACTAGATCTCCGGCCATACCGACCATTTCGATGAACTAAGGAAATCTGTTCGGGGAAAGTGCTATATAGCCAACGTGACTGGAAAATACGTATTTTATTTTCAAATTTAAGGTACAAAATGTTTGCATCTAAGAGTGTATGTTTGGAAAAAAAGCACTAAAACTAAACGATTTTACATTCCATTCATTTTCATTTATGTATTTTGTATTTTCAATTACGTCCATAGATGCATAGTGTTTTCAAATAAGACCCTAGTTTTTTCAATTATATCCATAATGTTTCATTTAAAGCTTTACAGTTTTCATATCTGTTTTAAAAGGGTCCGGAACCCCAATAGGAGCCCATGTTTAATTCAACAACATAGGGGGCATCTCATTTAATAACCGATTCTTCAATCCTTATGAAACTTTCGCAGTATGATGTTTGGATACTTTTCCACACTTTAACCAGAGATTTTTGTTATTTTTTGAAAATTAAAATAATTATGGTTTTCTAAAAATAAGTTTAAGAAAAATCTAAAACATTTTAGACTAATTATTCTTTTTTTTTCTTTCTTTTTTTTCTAAAAAAAAAAAAAAAAAAAAAAAAAAAAAAAAAAAAAAAAAAAACTTTGCTACTTACCAATAATTCCTCGTGTTAAAGTACTTAAATACATTAGAGAAACATGTATAAAAAAGTTAAAGCATTTATATCAAATAGATTTTAAGTTATATGCCCCCAAACATAGAAAAACGGCATTTTGAGAAATTCAGCTTTGAAGTTAAAAAAAAAACAAAAAAAAAAAAAAAAACATGCATTAAATACCTACATTTTGTTTAATTCAAAAAATAATTTAAAAAATACTTTTAAATAAGATATAATTACAAACGAGGCATCATTTTAAAGAGAAGAATTCAAATTTCAATAAACATTAATAAACACGAAATTAATAATCTGATTTTTTTTCATGTGTCGGACCCTCTCAAGGATTTGCAGGTTACTGCTTTGCTATATTCAATTCCTTCGCTTGTATGTTCAGCTACATCCCTAGTGAACTAATTTAGATGGCATATACAGATAAGACAACAACGATTCTTCCCGTTCTCTAAGGCATACACAAACTAATAACTACTGACCGGAATGGGCATTGATATAAAAATAAAGAATATACAATTTTCACCTCCGACATAATTAATGCAAGCAATCACTGCACCTAGCATTGAACGCTAACAAGAGTCTACTTAGTATCACCCAATGGGGACTCTCTCTACACTTACGCAATTTCTAATTAACATTCCTGCATAGGTCGTTGTGTTGTTACAGGTAGGATATTTTTATCTCTTCATCTCGCAAATTGGGTTCTCCAAATGTAACGAAAGAATAATAATACGGCCGAGATCGAATCAATCTAATTAAATGTCCCTCTTCTTCGACAAATTCTCCAGATGGACTTAGATTAGAGTGATGGTGCTTGGAGGGAGTATTTAAATTAGTCTGAGCTCTTGAAAAGCATCCGCATCCTACAGATTCTTGTGATAGCAATCATGCGCAGCTGAAACGCGGACCGTGAAATAAATTTTAGTTAAATTTCGTCCTGGTTTTTTTTTTTTTTTTTTAGATTGATGCTTCAGCTTAAAACCCGCTGAGCGTAAAAATATTAGTTTAAAAAACTAGCAACTTGATTATTTTCCGCTCATCAAACTTCAATTGATTTTTTTTAAGGGAGTGTTTTAACAAAGAACTTTTTATTTACAACCTGTTGTTTAAGCGCAATTGATTTTTTTTTCCCTACCTTGACTTAAAATTAAAGTGGTATAATCAAACACTTTTAAATCGACAAAGAAGTAGCTAAATATTTAAGAATTAGAATTAAACATTTCAATTCAAATTTATCTGTGTAAATAAATTTTTAATATAAGACAAATAACAATGCTACAAATATTCGAATATAATAATACTACATAAGAACTATTAAGAAAGACAATTTATGAATTTAGAAAACAGAATATAACCCAAAACCAGGTAGTGAACGTTGATTTATCACAAAAAACGAAGAATTCTAATTAAGAGCATTGATTTAATAATCAATTGATTATAATAATAAGAACATAATCAAGATAAAAGTAACTTAAAAAAAAAATACTTTTATTTATTAAATAATTTTCGTAAGATTTCTATTGCTACTAACAAATATGTCAGTACTTTTATTTCCAAGTAAGGAATAGTTATTTAAATATATTAATTTAATAGAAAAAACACAAAAATAACAAAATTATCATAAATATTCATTTGTAACATTTCTTTTAAGAAGAAAGAGTATAAACCATTAGCAAAAAAAAAAAATCAACTCATTCGAAGTATTTGTTCTATCACAAGTGTTTATAATACCCTGTTCTTATCATTTTGAGGATATTTTATCCAGCGGGACCTTTCATTTAACATAACGCAATTGTATCTATAGTAGGTAGTTTTATCTGGAAATATATACCTCAGCTACGTATGGGTAGTCAGATTGAAAATTCAATCAATTGTATAGGATTATAACTACATATCAGTTAAAGAAGCTAAGAATTAGACTCATCATTTTCTCCCAATATAATGACTATTATACATTGCCTTATTTTTACCTTTCGGCAAAGCTTATACTTCACTTCTACAAGATTTACATTCATCTCAAAGTATACAAATCGAAACACAATAGCGAGATTTTAGTTACTTAGATAATTGAATTTTGGTGATCAAACGATGAAACGATGCATAAAGAAATTATATATTTATTGAGCACCTGTAACATTTACTTTACGCTTGACCCGAAATTGAGTTAGCATTCAAACTCTTTTCACCAGAAATATCTTCAATATGCGGGAATAAATGCAGCTCGCATATCTCCATGTTATGTTGACGAAGGAAACATATCATTGAAATGAAAGAAAGGTGAGCGAGTAAAAGATAGTACTGTTTATCTTGAAGAAAATAGCAAATGCTATTGCGATTTTAAGTATAAATATTAAAATACATTAGTGCTTCAAAGAAAAGAAACAACAGACATTAACTAGGATGATGTACTCAAGATCAAGCGTTTAAATAAATATTAGAGGAATAATGAATACTAAATTTCGTTCGAGAAAATAGCACTATTCACCACTTTCGGATAACAAATCAAAGTTATTTTAGTGAGTTAGAAAACCACATCGTAGGTTGAGTGTGGTTATATGTTCGTTTGAACAAAAAGAAACCGAAGAGAAAATTCAACATAAGTTTTGTGCAATTGCGTATTAAATATTTACCACAAATTTATATCGGTGATCAAATTTCAGCTTATATTAATCGATAGGTCTTCGTTTTCTGTTTTCGAACATTCTAAAAAGTGATTTGTGACAAAGTGGAGTTATCACATTTCACTCAAATTCAACAATTATTTGTGTTAATCAACCAAATGTAAAGCACTTAAAATTTTATCAATGTTCCATTTTTTAACGAAGTGTATTGAAAGATTTATCAGGTGGTTAGTGGGTCAAAAATTAATAATCATGAAACTTAGGTAAAACGGAATCGAAAATCTTGAAAAATTTTGATTTTGATATTTAAATTGTTTCAAATAGTGGCTTGCATGATGCACTTTGATGTGATACATAACACTTCGCAATACTTACAGTGGAATTATCAGCATTAAACAGACACATTGTGTACATATACAATAAATTAAGAGAGATGGTTTACTATAAATAGTTTTTATCAGTACTATGTGTTTTGATGTTTAATGTGCCTTTTCTAGAAGACTATTACAGACAGAAACAGAATTTAAACACGTTCTTCATAAAAGTTAAGACTAAAGACATAAACTAAAGATATGGGCTTTTAGAAATATTTATCCTCAAAAAAAATTATTCAACTATAAACAACAACAAAATGTGTTTTTTATAAAAAAAAAAAAAAAAATGGGGGGTAACGTTTTGCAAAAAAATTATTTTTTAAGTAACTAGACTTTATTGAAAAATATCATGTTAAATTAATACACAATTCAATCAATGTCGAAGCAATATACAATTAAAGTATCACTACAAAAAAATTTCAATTCCATATCTCTTATAATTTCTTAGAAAATATACATTAAAAATCCATAAATTATAGAGGTCGGAAATATCGATCAAACTAAATATCGATACTACATCGTTGCATAAAAAAAATATCGATATATCGATAGAGTATTTTTTTATTTGATTTTCAATTTCGCCAGAAACGAAGTCTTTCGGAGCAAATTTCTACTTTTCATGATTGCTTTCTTGTAAGGTGACTACTTTTTCAACTGGAATGGATCTATTATATATATATATATATATATATATATATATATATATATATATATATATATATATATATATATATATATATATATATATATATATATATATATATATATATATATATCAAATCTAAAAATGTTTGAAAATATCGATATATCGGTGGCTTTTATCAATATTTTAAATATCGATATTTTTTTAGAACGTTTTCTGTAATGGAAGTACCCAGACTTATATCTCGCAAGAGTAATAAAAATAATTTTTTAGTGTATTTAACTCACAAATGTAACTTTCTAACATATTAATTTTGTGAAAGTTATAATTTAAAAACTAAACACCTTATTCGAAAATCGCTTTTAAATCGTATTTCAAAGGCCACTAAAACATTCGACGGCAATTGTGAAAAATGAGAAAGGATTTCTATTTTAAATTGGCCATTAGAGAATCTTTCTACCGGAGTGATCATTACCCAGCTACATGATCACTGAAGATTAACATGAGAATGGACTTCTGAAAGGGAATGACTACAAAGTAATCTTCCGGTCTGGGAACATTATTGCCCTTGCTGTTATGAGACGATTAGATGATGAAAACTCATCATCATTGCTAAAAAATATAACATTTAAATTTCATAAAGTTCGACATTAAGGTTTCGGAAAAGATGTCTAGTAAGTTTTTTGTTTCATTCACAACATTGAGATTTATCATCTAAATTGGCATTCAGTTGGGACCGGGACTAGGAGAAGTTGAATAGCTTTACTAATGTTTAATTGCAGTTTAAGTTTGCATAAAGGGTTTTCAGTTTAATAATAAGGTTTTTAATGATTTCACTTTTAATGATTTCACTTCTAATGATCTAGTAAGTATTTATTTAATGAATAATATTATTCATAGGCATTTTCATTTCAAATTCGTCTTCATTACACTACAATTTTGTACCTATTAATAAGTGATCTTAATACAGATGTTTTATTTAATTAATTATCCGACATAGTTAAATTTTAAGGAGAATTAAATGGCAGCCAGAAACTCTAAGTACGTTTTGAGCAGGGCGCGATTTGTGGAAGAGCATTTAGATAGGAAGAGCGTCTTGCGAGGAAGAGCGGCAAAATAAAAAGAGCGTCAAGAGAGGAAGATCATCAAGAGTGAAAGAGTATCAAGAGAGAAAGAGCGTCAAGAGAGGAAGAGTATCAAGAGAGAAAGAGCGTCAGGAGAGGAAGAGCATCAAGAGAGAAATAGTATCAAGAGAGAAAGAGCGTCAAAAAAGGAAAAGTGCAAGGGAGAAAGAACGTCAAGCGAGAAAGAGTACAAAGAGAGGAAGAGCGTCAAGAGAGAAAGAATATCAAGAGAGGAAGAGCGTCAAGCGTTGAAGGGCGTCAAGACAGGATGAACATCAAGAGTGGAAGATCATCAAGAGAGGAACAGCGTAAAGAGAGGAAGAACATCAAGAGAGGAAGAGGGTCAAGAGAGCAAAAGCGGCAAGTGATAAAGAGTATCAGGAGAGGAAGAGCGTCAAAAGGGAAGAGCATTAAGAGAAGATGAGCGATAAGTAAGAGCCAAATTGTTAAATACTTGTATACCTAAAGTTCTGAACCATTTAAATTAGACAAATGGTTTGAATGAAATACAACCATACAGCTAGCTCATTCATATTAAAACACATACAAATAAGAATATATATATATTTTTAAAGTTGAATTAAAAAACATTTCCTTGTGAATATACAGATTTAGATAGCAGCATATAGGAATAAAATTGAATTCGTCGTCTCAGGGGAAAGTTTTTTTGAATATTTGATTCTAAAACTAATAAACAAACTTGGATCTAAACACCCTCTGGGTTGAAAGAAGTTAACCATATGTATGTATTTTTGCTTGAATTGAAAATAAATCATGTACTAAAACTTACGCTCCAATAATACTACTTTACGATTATAAAAAGATTAATCCTCTTCAAAGATAGTATTTAAAGTCTGTTAAAGTCAAATACTCGATATTTAATGGGGGGAAAAAAAAAAAAAAAAAAAAAAACTTTGATTTTTTTTTCCCGGAAAAGTTCAAAGTTTTAAATTTCCTTAAAAACTCTCTCAAATTTCACACACCTAGTAATAAGTTATTATCTGTTGCTGTATTTATTATCTTTCTAGTAAAAAAGTCGGAAGACGTGGGCCAATAGGTAAAACGAAAACAAAGACTTATTGCGAGTTACCAAAGAACCGCACATGTTTTTTCTTTGGATTAAGTTTTGTTAACATGAGGATAATAAGAAAAGATAAAACATTTAACTTGCTAATACTTTTTGAAAATTGGCATCGGTTAAATGACAGCACTTGCTTAAAGTTGTCCACTATTGTTGCTCACCATACATAAACAGTTCAAAAGTGGTAAAAAACTATGATTTACGCCAACAACAGCGCATTTTCATGGCCATTTTGAACATTGGGGATAGGCGTCACTTAACTGAAAGAAAACTCAGCGACACTCATAGAACAACCAAATAAAAAATATTGTACCTGAAAAATTGTACAAAGCACACTAACAATATTTTCAAATGTAATTATAACTAAATAACTAAAATATATTTTTTTAAAATCTAGATAGCATCAAACTATCTGAATGAGTGGTTCAAAATAAGTTTTCTGTACGGCGACAGTCACCCAAGTGACATTTCACTACTTCTGCATTTGAAATAAAAATGAAAGTAAGCGAATATTATTATTTGAAAAAAAAAAAAAAAATATGAAAGATATCGTGGCATTTTAGGTGATTATGGAAAAATATATTCTCAAAATACGATTTTAATATATTTAAAGTACTTGCGACAGCTTTTGCTCCATTTAAAATAATCCACCATTTTATGTCACCGATGCACTAGACACGGATATATAAATGTGCAAATTATACTTAGTTAAAACAATTATTTTTCCATATAACTTTACAGTCATCTAATATTATGTAGAACAATAATATAACTATATTATATTTTTCCTTGAGTAGAGAATATGGTTTAATACGAGTCTATATACAATGCAATTTTTTTGATGTTGTATTTAAAATGGTGTGTCATATTTAAGGAAGAAAAAATAGGTTTTTTTGTATCAACAAAATATGTAGATTTTCGAAAATTAGAATAATGCATCTGTAAATAACCCAGATCTAATGGAATTAATCTTGATGGTAATAAATGGTATCCTGATTAACTTCATTTATACCCAGAATCTATAACTTTGAAATGTATTTCTACAGGTTATCAATAACACAAGTATAAAATCCTAGTGCTGAGTTTTCTCAAAGCAATTTTAACAAATCAATGTAATATATTACAATATGCTATAAATTATGCTCAGGCTGTAAGTTATTATCTACTTTTGACTAATTGGTTGGCATTTCGTGTTTATCAGTTTTGCCGTTTCTTAATTTTTAATTGTAATCTTTATAACAACTTCAGGTTTCATAAACAAACGGAACTCATTTTTTTCCCCCAAGACTTTAAAAAAAAAAAAATATTACTTGAAATACAGCAATAATTAACAGTCATTTAAAACTGCGATTAAAAAGTGTATCATAAAACCTTCAATTTTATATTTTAGAACTCATTTATTTTCGTAACGTTTTAAGTATTAGTATAATTAAAAGGCAATCGCTTATGTTTCATTGAAAATTATTCGTATCAATAAAAATTTATAAAATTCTTGATAGGGATGAAAAGGGTACGTTTTAAAATGAACCACCTTTAGGTACTTTGAATTTGTAGCCACATACACTGTTATTTGAATGACTTATGGGTGAGAAATCAGGTTATATGAAAATAGATATTTATACTTTTCTCTGCGATTTTGTTCTACGCTATACAATAATTGTGGTTTTATGTCCTCTAAACTAGAAACAAATGAATTTTGATTTCACACTTTTCATGCACTAATAGAAATATGTAATTTATAGATAATGTGTATTAATTGATTCGGCTCATAAATATACATTAAAATTATACTTATAATGCGATTATTGGTAATTTATTCACATGGGTTGGTTGGTTGTTTTCAGATTATCTGGCGCCGTCAGAAACACGAGGGCTATAATGCGTCGAAACATTCGTCATTAGACAAGCCAACATACATTTACAAACACCCATGCCTATGTCATGCTGTATATCCACAGACATTTTACAAATTTTATTAAGGGATCTGTTTAAACTGCAACAAGTGCATAGCCCCTTAAGTTTCTGTCCGAAGCTTTTGGGGGAATATTTAAACAGGGGTTTGGCCAATTGGTCAAATAAGAGTTGGCGATTCCATAAAGGATGAGAGCCGCTCCAATGGCGTAGAGAGAGAAGTTTTGATGTAATTATGAGGGGGATCGTAAGAGACAGAAGGAAATTGGGGAGATAGCAAGTCGGTCAAGCGGTGGTTATTAAGGGAGAGATGCATTTTTATCGGACGCAATGACGCGCACATGAGATCGCCATTTTCCTAACCCTGATATGCCAGTAAGTGAAATTTCTTGATTCAAATGCTCAGCCAGTTTTTATACTGTATAGTAATCAAAAGTGTCAATATGAAAAAGTGTCAATATGATTTATTAGTTGTCCTATGATATCTTTATGATATATTATATTTTGCTTTTAATCTATGGATGTTCAGCACTGACTTAACTAAGCGTGCTTTGAGGAAATGTGTTGTCTAAATACCTATTGTTCATGAATAAATATCATTTCAAGTTACGAATTTGAGTTATTGCAACGCTTTAACTTATGCACGAAATTAGGTTCATTTAGATTAATTCTGACGTTTGTTAACTAACCACTATACTCACGGCATATAAATGGTGCCTTGGACTCAGTTTGAAATGCATATTGTTCAGTGAATAAGTGGTATTTGAAGGAAAGTAAAATTAGAATGATAGTGATTTGCGAAATTGTTTTTGTAATTGAATATGGTTCGTGGAAATAGGAAGCTTTCAAATTTCAAAACGCGGTCAACTACAGCTAATATAGTCAGAGCCGAGACAATTAAACAGCGTGCGAGCGGAAGTCAAAATAATAAAAAAATGGCACAGGAAAACATTGAAATGGAGAGCGCTAGCAGAATAAATGGTTTAGCTTTATTAACCGCAAATTATGAGGGTAATAAAGATGAGACGAAATTTTTTTTTCGACAATTTGACGAAGTGGCTTTACTGGCAAAGTGGAAAGACTCTGAGAAACTCACGATTTTGAAATCGAAATTACGGGGGAACGCGCTTCGCTACCTTATGTCAGACAGAGAATTGATGAATTCCCAAAATTATGATCTGGGTAGGGATAAAATCATGGACTTTTTCCGGGACGAATTAGATGTGGGACAGTGCCAATTAGATTTCTCCAACTGTCACATGAGAGAAAATGAATCGGTCAAAATGTTTGCACATAGACTTGTCGTGGCTTCGAATAAATATTTGGGCACCTCGCAAACGGAAATCTCGCAAGATACGAAAGCGGTAATTGACAAGCTTAGACTCTCAAAATTCGTAGGGGCGCTTCTACCAGAAATTCAACGAGACGTACTAAAATTGAACCCGAAATCATTCGAACAAGCTATTGAAATAGCAAAAAATTCTCAAATGGCGCTTGACACGGTTGCGAGATGTAAAATTAATGCATTAAAGGTGGAAAACTCCTTCTCACAATCAGAAGAGCAGCAGTTACAACAAATCAATCGCATGGAAACAACTACTCAAAACCCTCCTGGGCAAGTACAAGCGATGCAGTGTTATTTATGTGGAGTGTCGGGGGATCATTTTTCAACGGAATGTGAGGCATTTAAGAGTATGATTAACATACCACAACAAAATTGACATAACCAGCAATATCCGAACACCCAAAATGCGAGAGGCGGTTATTCCGGTCAACGGGGTGGTATTAGAGGTAACATATCACAAAACAGGTACTTCAGAAATCCGAATCAGCACGTCAGGGGACAGAACAGACAAAATCGTGGTAATTATTACTACAATAATCAAGGCAGAGGTAGATATAATTCACATGGTAACAATAATTCACAAGCTTCAAATCATTTTTTAGACATAGCACAGGGGGACATGGAGAACACTTAAACAGTTGCTCAGATCAAACGAGAAGTGCAGGTATACCCAGACAATTACAGGTGGGAAATTTGAAAATCGAGAATTTAAACAATTTTAACAGTTACAATGTTTCAAATTTACCTATTATTCAAACGGAAATCGCAGGAGTACAATTTAAAGCACTTCTTGATACAGGAGCAAATATCTGCTTATGCTCAAAGGAAGTTTACATGTTAATAAAACAGAAAATCAAAACTAAATGTGTCGCTTCAAATGTGGTAATTACGACCATAACAGGGTCAGTATTAAAATACACAAATTGCATTGAAAAGATTTTAAAAGTGGGAAATAAAAGGCTAAAGGTTACGTTTTTCGTCTCAAGCGAAAGGTTTCAAGAGCAATTTCAGATTATTTTAGGCATGCAGTTTCTGAGTGAAAATAGGGTAATTGTAAACTTACGTGAGGGTAAACTGGAGTTTCTAGACAAGACAACAGTCCAATTCTGTGACTCTACCCTTTGCATAAAAGGGGAGTCAAATTCTGTTTTCTTGACACATGCAGTCATCTTAGAGCCTGGTGAAGCGAGTTTCATAAAATTGAGAAGCAAGGATTACACAAATAAAAATTTTGAGGGGGACATTTGTTTCACACCTATGCAACTTAATAATCGACTAGAGTGTAGCATGTCCATTAACTACATGAAGAATAATAAATTTTGTACATTGGTTCAAAACACATCACCAGACACTCTTCACTTAAATAAATCGATGAAAGTTGGGTATTTTGAAAAAGATTTTCAAATTGATGATTCGCAAAAATCAAACACACAAATGATTAACTTGATTACGGGTACTGAGGAAATTAAGCATTTGCGAGAACGGGAATTTAGCATCATCGATTTTGATTTGAGTCACCCTCAACGATAACAACAGCAAAATTCTGAGTCAATTATTACAGGAAAACTACATGGTGTTTTCAAAATCCATGAAAACTTTAGGCCATTGTGATGCTATAAAACCTAGTATAATCTTAAAACATGATGCTGCAATTGGGTGTAAGCCTTATCCCATCCCCCATCTTCTAAGAGAAGAGGCAAAAATTCAAATTGACACTCTTTTGGAAGCCAACATCATTCGAAAGTCAAACACGAATTTTTTGGCACCTGTGCTTATGGTCAAAAAAAAGGCAGAAAATAATGACGATAAGAAACGCTTTCGCTTATGTTTGGATATGCGTCTTTTGAATTCTTTAATTGTTAAAGCACCACAGATCTTACCAAAAATCAAAGATTTGGTCACAGATTTAAGTGGGTACCGATTTTACAGCATTATTGATTTTAATAGTGCATTCTTACAGTTAAGCATGGAGGAACATTCTGAAAAGTTTGGATTTGCCTCAATGTGGGGTACATATAAATTTGTCCGTCTACCTTATGGTTTTGTCACAGCGTCATCTATATTCCAAAATTTGATACATGAGATATTGGGAGATTTGATAAGTTATGGAATATGTTTCTTTATTGATGACGTAATAATTCCTTCAAACTGCTTTGAAGAAATGATACATAAGCTGCAGTTAGTATTCGAGAGATTAAGGGCTAACAACTTAACTTTAAGTGCAGAGAAATGCAATTTCTTTAGGGAGAAAATCACATATTTGGGATACGAAATTTCACAAACAGGAATCACTCCAACAGAATATAACACTCAAAAAATCACCTGCTTCCAAACTCCTAAAAACATCAAGGAATTACGTCGATTCAATGGTTTGACTAATTTTTATCGTGATAGTATTAAGAACTATGCTAACTACACAAGTGTTTTGGAGGAATTAACAAAAAAAAAAAAAAACACCGTTTGTTTGGACAGAAAGGCATAATGTAGCTTTTCAAAATCTACAAAGGCAATTTTTTACTAAACCCTTTTTAAAACAGGTCAATATTAAAGAGAAATTTTATCTCGCATGTGACGCTTCGAAAATGTCAGTTGGAGCCAGTCTTTTTCAGTATCATGGTGACAAACTTTGTCCTGTTGCGTATTTCTCTAAAAAGAACTCACAATTTGAGGAAAAGCAGCCAGCGATTTATCTTGAGCTTATTGCCTTACATAAATCAATCTTACACTTCTGTGAGTATTTGTATGGGGGCACATTTACTGTTTTTTCTGACCACAGACCACTACAGTATTTCTCCAAACTTCAAAACAAGTCAAATAAAATTACAAGGATTTTAAATGAATTGGCTTATTACTCTTTCGACATACAGTACATCAGAGGTATTGACAACGTTTTACCGGACTATTTGTCACGTATGGTCAATATACCAAATATTGAGGTCACATTGGACACAGATACTACGAGAATTAAAGAAAAATTTTCAGAGGGTTCTAAAAATGTAGATGATACTATACCTAAAACAAACCTTACTTCCGTAAATACCATACTCAGTACACCACAGGCTCAGTATAACCAAAACATTGGAACAGCTTCACAATCCGAAGGTTCCGTTCACATCAACAAAAAAGATCAGGCTTGGGAGGGTTGTGTAGTCAATCAGCTGAAAAGCTCAAACATCATACATCATTTGTCTGATAACAAGGGTCATAAATTAGATGATACTAATATTCTTATGGAACAAAATAGGGATCTTAACATTCTGGAAATTAAGGAAGCTTTACACAAAGATAATGGCAAATTGAAGGCAAAATTTAAAAATTATTTTGTGGATGAAGATTCTGGATTACTTATGTTCAAGAGAAAAATTACAGAAAACGATGTAGATAGCTACATGTTTAATGTGGTTCTACCGGACACATTACAAATTCACGCAATTCAAAACGCACATTTTACACATTTTGGCATAGCTAAAACGTTTCAATTTTTAATGCAAAAATTTCACTGGAAAGGGTTATATTCGGATGTCACAAATTACATTAAGAGTTGTGAAACTTGCAATAGAGTGAAGCGAAGCTATCAAAAATTCAAACCGCAAGGATTTGCACATACTCCAAATACAATTGGAGCACAGTTATCTATGGATATTTTGGGACCGCTAAAGTGTGGCGCTTACGTATTAAGTATCATAGAAAATTTTAGTAGATACTTAGATCTATATAAATTAGAATCAATTGGATCACAACAAATAGCTAAGTGTCTCATGCAGTACATTTCTAGATACGGCGTACCAGAAACCATTTTATCAGACAATTGTAGTAACTTCATTGCTAAGGGCTTTACCGAATTAAACAGATTATTAGGGGTACACCTTATACACACACCTGTTTACGCTCCTTGGTGCAACGGTAAAGTCGAGTCCACGAATTTAGAGATTAAGAACACCATCTTAGCTTTAAAAGAGCAAAAAATTGATCTACAATCAGCATTAGATATTCATAAGGCAATGTATAACAGTTCAATTCACTCTACGACAAGCTTTTCCCCTTCACAGCTATTTTTTGGTCGTAAAATAGAACCTATATTCAGCACAATGAAAGTTTGTAAAAAATCAAATTTAGATTGGTTGGGATATCCTAATTACGTTGAGAAAACAATGCTACAAATAGAAGAATGTAGGAAACAGGCTTTTAAACACATTGAAAATGCACAGTTGACACAGCAAAATTATGCTATCAGTAAATCACACAAGAGACATTTCACAGTTGACAGTATTGTGTACTACAAAACCCCAGGCAAGTTTAAAAAGTATTTCACAGGACCCTACAAGATTACAAAGATACACACAAAAAACCTCTTTGACATTCAATTGTTAACATCCCCCCAAATCGTTAAGACACGCATCCACATCTGTAGTTTAAAACTAGCAGAAAAGAGATACGATAAATTTATCTTGGAAAAGGGAATAGATCACAAAAATAATTCCGACCTTCAGGCATCTTTTGCTCACCGGTACGACCTTAGAAGTAAAGATCGCGTTCAGCCGATAACTTCTCACGATTCCTAGGACAAGACTTGGATTGACAAACAATAAAAAAAGCGCTGTCATTCTCTAGCTAGACGAGGGAACTCGTAAATTTAAAAGTCTTAGCTTTTGTCAATCTTTGCTACGGGAGTATTCAGCACGCATGAATTGGTCATAAATAGTGTCGCGTAGAGTCTTGTTGACACTAATGGCGAGGGACGCGTCGGCAAATGACTGTCTGCATTTTGGCGGGAAAAAGGGCGAATGTTGGTCACTTTCAGAACAGGTTTTTATTTTTTTTGTGGGGAACATGTAGTTCTCCGGTCTCAGAAAGGGTGTGTGACGTCATCAGACGGGGAGAAGTTCTGACCGCTTCTGTCACGTGACTTGCCAAGGAGAACGAAGTTTGTGTTTTTGTGTTGTTTTTCTTTTTGGAGAGTTCAGAGGGGCGATTTTTCGTTTTTTTTTTCTCCCCACTTTAACAGAGGTAGCGGAAGTCAGTTTTTTTTTTTTTTTAAGGCCAACGAGGGGGTCGTCGAAATTTTTTTTTGGTAGCGATTTGTTGCACTGGAATTAATGAGACATTTGGTCTCTTTTCGATTAATGTATGGCATTGTTTTTTTAATGGGTTAGATTACGGCGTTTTTGAACACTGAAACTGGTAGGAATCTGCTGTTAGGCAGGCAAAATGAGTGGATTTTATGTTCTCTGGATTAATTTGATCAACAGAACGCGTTCACGCTGTGGATTTTGGATCGTAGCTCTGATTATACGAGTGTGTTGTCTACGATATTAGTAATTAATTCATGATTGGAATTGGTGATTAAGGATGTTAATTACGTTGGCAATTGGTGGTGTAAATTAATTTTTGGATGGAAACTTAATGCTTTGTTCTGGTTATGTAATAAATAATCAAGGGAAGTTTAAGAAAAAAATGATATAAAAGGGAGATAAGACTAAGTATATTTGTATTTTTCTACTTTGGTTAATGAAAGTTAAATGGTAATTTTTTTTTCTATTTTGATTTTGAGCAGTCTTTCATGTGAGGATTACTAATAATAGTTGATTAGGTTAAAAGTTTAGGACTGGCTGAGTATTTATGAGTCTTGGAATTGTCATTTTTCTGTATCAAAAAATCTAAACAGATCTGCATTTACAATGAAGTAGAAGGGCGTGCTGCCTTGCGCAAAGTAGCATTCCTAAATTTTTGCTACAGCTGAATATCACCGCTGGCCAGAGATTTACAGTGAAGCAGAAATAGTTCTTCAGAATGGTCAGATTTCGTCAGAGATACAGTACTCGCTTTCCAGACTACTCAGCGATTTCAATCAGACCACGACAACGCAGCAACAGGTCCAACAGATGTTTCCATATCACACCACCAGATGGCAGTCCTCAACAAGCTACACCGAACGACTGCGAAATTCCAAGCAGCGGAGTCCGAGAGACGTGGACCGTGGACATACAAATTGATAGGAGGACCCAACATGCCCCATTCGACACCTGTGGGACAGGGCGGAGCTACCTTCCGGCATCATCACAGCAGACGACACACAGAGAATGTTCCGATGTTCCGGTTACAGAGATCAGCAAGCTTGACCTGGCCATACAGTAGGAGGCCGTCACTCACCCAAGTCCGCGAAGTTGGAGAAAGGAACAGGTAGCAAAGCAGGCCACACCCCTCGCAGCTTTCCTTTGACTCCTCATCACCAATGCAATGGCAACTGAACACATTTTCCTCTGGCCATCCACTTTGATTGAGGACCACACGACATCCAGGTAAAACTATTCTTTTTTTGCTCCTGGGTAACTCGATCTTCAGGGAACGAGAGAAGACAGACATTCTAGTGACATTGCAAGTGTGAACAATAAACTGTTTTCTTTCCGATACACAAACTTTTTGCTAGGAATGTTCAACACCTTTAGAATAACACAGAACAACAATACTGTGTTAGATGGTCACAATAAACTGAACTCTTTGACTATGGAGATTTACAAACTATGAAACTGAAAAAACTTACACAATGACGATTGAGAACGTTGTTCATGAACCAACTTCTTTTTCTTTTCCTTCTAAATTATACCTTGTGTTTTCCTGGTTACATCTTCATGTTGTTTTTTATTTATATATTTTTGCTCTTTAACAATGTTACCAAAAATTGTGATTGGTCATATTTCAGTGTACAACTATCTGCTTGTAATTTCATACTTTTACACATCATCTTTCATTCTTGTGTATTTTTTTTGCAGTTACTTTATGGAATGCTGTGAGAGTTTTATTTTTTAATTTTTAGCTGGCTGAGTGGAATTTCTTTAAAATTTTTGTTGGTGAAAAGGGTGATAAATGTCATGCTGTATATCCACAGACATTTTACAAATTTTATTAAGGGATCTGTTTAAACTGCAACAAGTGCATAGCCCCTTAAGTTTCTGTCCGAAGCTTTTGGGGGAATATTTAAACAGGGGTTTGGCCAATTGGTCAAATAAGAGTTGGCGATTCCATAAAGGATGAGAGCCGCTCCAATGGCGTAGAGAGAGAAGTTTTGATGTAATTATGAGGGGGATCGTAAGAGACAGAAGGAAATTGGGGAGATAGCAAGTCGGTCAAGAGGTGGTTCCTAAGGGAGAGATGCATTTTTATCGGACGCAATGACGCGCACATGAGATCGCCATTTTCCTGACCCTGATATGCCAGTAAGTGAAATTTCTTGATTCAAATGCTCAGCCAGTTTTTATACTGTATAGTAATCAAAAGTGTCAATATGAAAAAGTGTCAATATGATTTATTAGTTGTCCTATGATATCTTTATGATATATTATATTTTGCTTTTAATCTATGGATGTTCAGCACTGACTTAACTAAGCGTGCTTTGAGGAAATGTGTTATCTAAATACCTATTGTTCATGAATAAATATCATTTCAAGTTACGAATTTGAGTTATTGCAACGCTTTAACTTATGCACGAAATTAGGTTCATTTAGATTAATTCTGACGTTTGTTAACTAACCACTATACTCACGGCAGCCTAACACGGGACTCGAACCCGCAACCTCACGGTCTAGAAGCTAGCACGCTAACCACTACATCGTTTGGTCGGCTAATCACAAGGGAAACAAGCTTAATAAGAATACATGACAGATTTGAACAGAAGATGGATTTTCCCACTTGGAAAGACAATTTTTATAATTGAACATACTTATCTGAACATATGGAACATATGGAACTGAACTTATTTAATGTGGACTTCAGTACAAATCTAGCATTTAAGCATGAAAGTCGCATGTCCTTTCTTTTACTAAATAAATGTTAACTTAAAGTTCAAATCAAATTTTTCACTTGTGCATTTTGTAATTCACATTCTAAACCAATTGAATCATTACCAGTATTTTTCATAAAAAATCAAGGAATTTAATTTCAAACAAATAATAAAATTAACCCCTGAAAATAAAATTTTTGTTCTAAATCTTTTATATTCATTTTCAACTTTTATGGTGCAATCGAAACTTATTTAAACAATTTTGAGTTCGACATCATAATGCCCTGACCCCTAGAAATAAAACCACCAATTCAGTATCATTAACTAACTTTATATTAAGTTTATCTACACAACTTGATAGAATGCATTAGTGTCCGCCAGTAAAATATTTCCACAGGGTATTTTCACCCCCTCTCTAAATTTTAAGGGATATATATATATATATATATATATATATATATATATATATATATATATATATATATATATATATATATATATATATATATATATATATATATATATTTTTTAAACTAAAGCAAAATCAGTTTTTTGACAAAATCAATAACTTACAACAATAACACGCTGTACGTATGATCGTACAGCAATGTTGCACGATCATGATTTCGCGTATCAGAGCGGAAATATACTTTTTAAATGCTTACTAAAAACACTTGATTGTTATAAACCTCAAACTAACTCTTAACACTATGCCGTTCGGGGACACCACGTTGGTGCCCCCTCGAAATTATCGGGCAAATACCGGCGACAAGACGAAAACTAATAGACTGAGAGGCGACTGCAATTTTTGGACCCCATTGAACATCATTCTGAATTTTTTATAGAAATTAGAGAAAAGTGAGTAGATTACGAATCCACTGGTTTGCAGTGGCAAAAATGGCCGAAACTGGTCAAAAATCGACTTTTAATAAGTTGAACTAAATCCAATTGCCAAATGCGCCATAACTTGCCAAATAATGAGCATTTTTTTTATTTGGTAACCCTCACTCTTTAATTTTCAATTAAGAAGGTTGGAGACGATTCAGATATCTGGCGACAGTCTACTTGCATCTATTAAAAGGGAGCCAAGTTGGCAAAAAATATTACGTCACTTATGAAGTAACTGATGTCACCAATTTGGCTTACCTTACTTTTAGAAGATATAAGTTTTCCGAGCCAAAGATCAGAAATCGTTTGCGCTTTTTCTCATTGAAAATCAAAATGAAGTGGGTTGCCATACGAATAAGTTTGTTCTATTTTTGGCAAGTTACGACATATTTGGCAATCGTATTTTAGTTCAACTCATTCCAAGTCTATTATTGATCAGTTTCGGCCATTTTTGCCACGGCAGACCAGTGGATTCCTAATCTACTCACTTTTCTCCAATTTCTATAAAAAATTCAGAATGATGTTCGATAGGATCCAAAAATTGCCTTCGCCTCTCGGACTATAACGGCAAAATGCCGGCAACACTATTGAAACTATTGCGCAAATGACTGAGAAATAAAACTTGACGATCTACGATATCCTGAAAAAACGCCTGCGATTGTTGTAAGTGAAATGATCTGAACTTTTGAACCAGTCTTTGCATTTCCTTTAGTCCAACATTTCTTCAAAAAAGGACGCTATTTTCAAAGATAAAGAGCAGGAAAGTAGCGCCGCCCTTCTGAAAACAGCTAGGATGATCACTTATTTGATAAAATGGCGGATTATTTTTCAAATTTTAACCATGATGTTAATTATAATGGGTGAAATTGATTTTCAATCCGTGTTCACGCAGATTTCCCTCATTTTGCCGAACTCTGGAATGCACTGTCAACGACAACAAGTTTATTTATTAAGTTTCAAATAGATTGAATGGTGGCAAGTAGGTTAGTTACTCCTCTGAAATGATAATAGAATCATCTGTAAAAGCTGCCTTTTAGTGACAGCGCTCAAATCTTGATATAATGCATTATCATCGACAACGAATCGCTCTGTCAAGTTTCAGATAGCTTGTATGACGACAGGTGGGTTGATGAGTTCTCTCAAGATTTGAACGCCACGAATGCACAAACAAAATCAAAGTAAATTAACCCGGCAGGACGCGCCCGGGGTCCAAATGGACCCCACGTGATTTTAAAAAGGAATTTCTATTATATGTTTGACCTTGACCAGCCCTGCTTTTCAGTAGTCTACTTTTCCACGACCTTTAACCTCTACCAGGTGTCAAAAATTCCTTAGGGTCATTATTTCTTCTTTAACAAAAGGGTTGTCACGTTTGGGGTATGTCTGGACCCCGCGCGACTTCCCGCGTTAGCCGAATTAGCTGCATTCATCCGCTGCTACTTTCAGTGTACGGACGTTATTTGTTGGCTTCGCCATGTCGACTCCATACGAAAAAGAGATGGAAAGACTGAGAATACTTTTGAATGAGGTTGAAAGTCCCTATTTCTGATGAAGAAGATTGTTCTGATCATGAGAATTTGAGTAATCATGATTCAGAATCAGAACTGGATTTGGATACCGACGTAGAAGAGGATATTTCCAACAAAAAGGATTTTCTGGGAAAAGATAAGTGTACATTGTGGAAGAAAGAAAAATTTAAAACTGACGTTCGAACGTGTGCACACATCATTTCGCAACTACCAGGACCAAGATTGGCTGCAAAAAATGTGACAACGCCGAATGAAGCTTGGGGAATTTTTATAGACCGTGAAATTATGGATGAAATAATTATTTGTACAAATATTTACATTAAAAGAATATCATCGAAATTTTCCAGAACGAGAGATGCCAAAGAAACTGACGAATTTGAAATACGAGCGTTGTTTGGACTGTTATATTTGTGTGGTTTGCACAAATCGTCGCACCTGAACGTCCGTGACCTATGGGATACAGATGTTACAGGAATCGAAATTTTTCCTGCCACTATGTCGTACAAGCGATTTTTATTTATTTTAAGATGCCTGAGGTTTGACAACATCATCACAAGGGAAGAAAGACAAAAAGAAGACAAACTTGCTGCTATCAGAAACATTTTTCAAATTTTTATAAAGAAATGTAAAGACTCTTACTGTGTTGAGGAATATGTCACCATTGACGAAAAACTTTTAGCTTTTCGGGGACGTTGCGGATTTCGTCAATATATACTCAACAAGTGTATATATTCAAATAATTAGTAGTATTAAAAATTTTGAAAATTCATAAATATTAGTTTTATAATCATGCTGACGTTAAATATTATGCAAAAATTAGCATTAACTGATTTACGTAGGTGGGGTCCATTTGGACCCCGCGCGCGCGTCCGTGTTCGTATCTTAGGCGCGCGTTCTCCCGGGTTAAGTATTTAAAAATAAGCTTCATGTGAAATGCAATATTTGACATTCTGGTTTTAATAAATATATCAATGAAGGAATGGAAAACTGTCTAACATGCTATAGTAGCAAATAGGGCTAGGGATTGAATTACATATAAATATTTAGTCAACAATTTTAAACATTTATTGAAATGTATCACCAGTTGGTATCACCAATGTATCACCTTTTCTTCTCTATTTAATAAAAAATAAAAATAACTGAAGATTATTTGACAGAGAAAACTAGTGTTAAGAAACACAAATATTCCCAATTAAACAAATACTTTAATGTTCTGTGAGGAATCTAATTCATAAGCAAATAAAAGTGATTTTGTGATACACCCTGAATGCACTAATTTTGTAAAGTCATGTTTGTCTATCGCCAACACTTTCGCATAAGATTAATTAAGGCATATACGTTAGGGGCAAAACTTAAAGATGTTGGCTGTACAAATTCTGAACAAATTTCACTTTTGAATTGAAAGCGATGTAACTAACGAAACGAATCTAAGTTCCAACTAGTGAATTCTTCTGAAATGGGCTTATTCAATATGTATAAGTTCAGTTTTGTTTACATTATTCATGAGATAATTCCTTAAGTAATAACAGGAGGTGTTTACCTTAATTTAAGGAAATCGTAATAATGTTCTTATGAATAATTTACGTTTCCCACCTTTTTGGCGTAAACAATCGGTTAATTAACTTGAGCAAAGAGACATTTTTTATTCATATTTAATACTTTTGTTGTTGTATGTATTCAGATATTTACTTAAAGTTCTTAACAAGTTCAATGAACCATATTTTTAAATCCTTCATATTAACTTCAATTGTGTGTGTGACTGGGTATGTTGATGGTGGGTGAATATAAGGAAGCCTAATTAACCGTTTTGCCGTCATCCAATCGCGCTGAAATAACATTTAACCGATCATTGAAGAAACTCTTTCCTGTTGCCAAAATCGTTTTAATAAATAATAAAATTGTTTCAATCAGAATAAATAAAAGATATTTTTATGTGAGTGCATGAATTCACATTCTTTTTTAATCAATAAATTTTGAAAAGTAGTTTACTGAATATTTTGCCAATAGAGATTTGTTAATATATTAAGTTAGATACCAACAACAAGTATACTCTGCCAACTGAAACGGCGCTTTGTTGATGAATATTAAAATTGGTAATGCATGTAATGGATTTATATTAAAAACTTTTTTATGTGGTTTATATTAGTATTTTTTTCAATAGAATTTGACGCAAGTCTAAGTTTGTTACAAAAAATTAATAAAATAATAAAAAATAAAAAAATAAATGAGAAATAATAGCTGTTTAAGAATGGACTGAAAGTGTTCAAAATATTTCCTAACTTGCCTTAACTTGAAAATAATAATACTATTTTGTATGGCAAACTGGTTTCTTTAATTTTTAATTATAAATCGTATTGTTTTGTATTTCCTTGATTACTAAAACTCCTCTTTTTTTAAAAAACTGTGTCAATTTGGAAAGATTATTCTGTCATAAATGACGATAGCTAATTACCTCGTTAGCGACGAAAAAGTCTGCTAAGTCATGTCATCTTATTTTTCAAACTATTCATGTAATTAAACTACATCGCTAATAATAGAATCGATTGTTTTTAGCATTTATATTTGTAGATTGGAAAAGGAGTTGTCAAAAAAAAAAAAAAAAAAAAAAACTGAACTACAAATCAACAGTCAAAGTTTTCGTAAAATAGACCTTCGATTGCTATCCTAATTAAGTCATGCATTTTCCCGGGCAATCTCGCTTCATACACTCTCAACGAGATTGGGTTTTCCAATAGTTGCCAAACAACATATTAATGATTAATGTAAAATGGTTACATATTCTGTAGTATTATTAGGCATCAATTCGTATCATAGGCAGTGCAAAATAGTATCAACATCAATTGCTTGAATTAAAGCGTAAAAAAGCTGATATATTCGGTACTAGCTCACAACGATACAGATAAATCAGGAGATATATGATAGTCCTGTATAAAATAGATACGAAGAATCAAAAATTTATCCAATAAAAAAAGATGATTAATATTTATCCTTTATATGCATTTCCAACTTTTATTTACAGTTAGAAATTTTGAGCTTAATGCCATTAACTAACTTGTTTAGCCTCCAAATCTCAACAGAATACAGTGTCTTCGATAATGAGTTGAAATGCCAAGTTTCAACTAGATTGGATGGTGACAAATGAATTAATTAATCCTCCGAAGCGTCAAAAGAAGAGTGCGTAAGAGAGACCTTTTAGTGATAGTCTCCAAAACTTGGAAGAATGCAGCGTTGTCGACAACGAATGCATCTACCAAGTTTCAGATCGATTACATGACTGCAAGAGTGTTAATTTATGTGTTAAATTAAATCAATAATTAATAATTAATATTAAATTAGTGTTAATTTAAGTGTTAATTAAGTGTGTTAATAATTTGAGCGTCAATAGTAGCATGTGCAAAAGTGGCCTTTTGGTGACAGTGAAAGCCCACAAAACTTGATATAATGCATCATCGACAACGAGTCGTATCTTCCAAGTTTCATTACCATTGATGATAGCAAGTGGGTTAATTAGTCCACAGGAGTAGTAATAGTAGCGTGTGCAAAAGCACCCTTTTTAATAACAAAGAATCTATCTGTCAAGTTCCAACTCGATGACGACTATGGAGTTAATTAGCCTACCAAACATTTAAGCCTACAAACAAACACACAAAGTCAAAATTACAAAAAAAATAAATGATTTAAAACTTATATTCTGCTAAACAAAATAGGCTACCAATACAGTCATCTATATCGACGATTTTATTATTATATCCCATCAGATATCCAAATGGGTTACACAAGAAAGCAAACACCATTATGAGAAACAACATTAACTCTTCAAATGGACTAATACCCATTTATAAAAGACAAACACTTCATCACCGACAAATTCTGATGCGACTAATGCCGAAACAAACATCATCGCATTTTCTACCAATAGGCATAAATGGGAAATATCACTGGCTCCTTTTCGGGTTAAATTAATATTTGTCTTAGAATAGTAAACTTTCGCCAAGACTTTAATCACGGCATTTTCAATGCTTGAATAAACATGCAATCGCTGAATCTATTTTAGAGTTCGAAACTGAACTCTAATCGTCACAATTCATCGATTGGTAGTGAAGGAATATATGTTGTGTAGTTTGTAATGGGAAATGTTTCCAATTTTTAAATGGAACTCTATTTGGGATTTTTTACTAAATGTAAGTATTATAATGCTTAAGTGGGCTTTGTTTGTGTTTATAATATTTGTGAAGCAGATGTTGCATCGATTTAAGATAATGTTTCAATATATTCAGTTAGGAAACGAGATAGTATAGTAAATGTTTGTTCAATTATTTTGATAACTAATGTCTATTGAAATGTATAAATAAATAATTTTATTCCCAAAATAGTATTTAATTTCAATTTATATCTTACTCTTTTTTTTTCTTTTTTTTTAATTTAAAGGGAAATTTACTATTGTCAACAAAGTTTTCTTTATGCAATTATCAATAATGTTTTAAACATATTTCCGAGAAAATAGATGAACATATGCTTTACAGTGTTGAATTTTCATTGAGGTACCAGAGAAAAGGGTTAATTAGCATAATACAACGTACGGTAACCATTAACCCCTTGTCAGATTACTGTCGGCCCCTTTCAGAACACGAAAAATTTCGAAACATTTTAAACTTGAAAATAATACAAAAAAAAATATTATTTTTAAAATAAATTTTTTCCATAAAGTTCGACCATCAAATCCACCTGTTTCTTCTCAAATACTAAACTTTTATCACTTTACAATTTACATCCAATCATCAAAGGAAACTTCCTTTTTAGTACATGTAAAATAGGACCTTTAAAAAAAAAATGATCCGTTCATGAAACATGTTAAAAACATTTTAATTGTCAAGAAAATGAATAATCAAAAGAGTCTATAAACATATCTAGCATAGAAGGGTGTTTTTTGAGGGGATGGGGGGGAGGAAATTTTTTTTTAACTGAAAATTAATTTTGACATAAACTAGGAATGGAATACATATGTGTGGAGTACTTTTGGACTCTGAATCTAATAAAGGAAAAAGGAAGACAACATAATAACCATATAAAAAAATATAGTAATTTTTCTATACGGAACTATTTATAAAAGTTGCTCTATTTCATTACTTCTTCTTTATCCCTTATGCTTTTGTTTACTTACTATTTAAATAATTCACTGCTACTAACTTATTTTATTACTAACTGGTACTTTTTCTTTATAAATTTTGGGTCTTTATTAAATTTGTTCCACTCAGTTTTGGTTCATTACGTGTACTTTTATATTACATGAATTTTCGTCTATAAAATGGACAAATCGACTATAACTTTTTATAGAGTAGTTATATCGTCTTGCTATTTTTTTTTTCATTTGATTAAGCGTCAAAAAATACTTCTCGCACATGTGTCATAAGCCTATGTTATGCTAAAATTAATTTTCAGTTTAAAAAAAAAACTCCCACCCCCCAAAAAAAACATCTCTTCTATGTTACATATCTTTATAGACTCTTTTGCTTCTTTATTATCATGTCAAATAAAACGTTTTTGCCAGGTTTCATGAACAAACTTTTTATATATTTTTATCGTATTTTACCTCTCCTTATACACTGGTCCGCCAAATAACTGAAATCGTCGACATCCTGCATCAATAAAAATCAAAAAAGTGGGTGGTTAGCAAATATTTAAAAAAAATTACCATTATTTTACAAGTTATGGCATTATTTTTGGCAATCAGATTTTGTTCAAAACAAACAATGTCAAATTTTTAACGAATCATGAATCTACGCTCTATAAAAAAATTCAGAATGATGTTGAATGCAGTACCTAAACTTGTTGTCACTTCCCGCACTACATACATAATATGAAATTATTTGATCATTATTTTTATAAGCTCATCTACATAAAATTTTGTGTCGTTTTAGTGGGATTTCTGCTTAATTTTACGCATCAGCCGTAAAAAATATTTACATTTGTAACATTATACATTTAAAGTGGAGCAACCAGACATTTTTGTGGGAGAGGTACTCAAAATCAAGCATTAAAATTACTTTTGTATTTTTCTTCATATAAACAATGTCTGTACAGAACTTTGTTATCCCATATTTGTCACATCATTGATATTTTGTAAGATTCTGAGTCTTTCACCTACATAAGCCGAAATACTAACCCACTGACGGTTCAAGGAGTGAGCGAAATTCTACAGTTGTTTTACCTGCATTAATTTTTAAATTATATTTCTAATTCAAATATGTAATGTTTTAAAATTAATTTTTATTCATTTGTTTTAGATAAGTTATAAACTATTAACCCAATAAAAATATTTAAAAAATATGCTATTTATAAATTTAAAAATGTTGTGTATTGCTGGAAAAGCTGAGGATAAAATAACGCATATATACGTGCATGACCACCAGTTGGTTAAAGTGGTTTTTGTCCAGTATTCTACAAAACACCAAATACATGGGAATACATTTTATCTAGAACAATTTTTATAATATATATATTTTTTATATTAATCTGAAATTGTTGTTAGTATAAATTGAATTAAAGAAGGAGTAACATTTGTAAATGAACGGACGCATTTGGGAAACGGAGACATCTGTATTTTTACAATTTTCAAATGACAGTTTATATTGTGCCTTTGTAAATCAAAAATAATATATAACGATTTTTTGATGCAATGAAATTTACAAATCCGTTATTAACTTCAAAGTGTTTGGTCCTAATAGCTACTTTGGTGCAATTCGGTAGAATTACTCTGTCTGAATAAAATAAATTAAAAAATTAAAAATGTTTTGTATTACTAAGTGTTTTTTTTATTCATTCATAAGAAAACAATGGAATGTTGGGGTCCTTGAGGGGGGAGGGGGGTCTGACCCCCCTAAAACCCCTCCCCGTGTGCGCGCCTGAATACTTATATTGTAAACAATTTCAAAGATCAGTGCATAAAATTAACTAAGAGTCAACGTTTTCATCAAACCACGACATCCAATTGATCCATAAATAATGCACCAACATTGGCGGCCCACAAAGAACGCACGCCAAGTGCTTTCTCGTAGGAATAATCACACTCCCAAATAAAACGATAGAACTATTTTCACCCTTCGCACGAAATTCGATCGGTCGTAGCATAGACCACCTCCTTTTCTTCCCTTGATGGAGACGTATGGCCCAGGTGAGGCATAAATCAGTCGACCAGAGGATGCATTTAGAAATGACGTATGGTCCTTGGCGCGGAGGAGCGTTTATCAGTGAATTATTACTCGGGAGCTTTTGCCCTCCTTTTCCCCCGAAGAAAAAGGGCAAGATGATCATGGGAGAAGGAGGATAACAACTCCGAAAATGAAATGCGATGAAATGAGCGATTATGCAAGTGGTATCGGATGGTTTTTCCAAGGAGGGGAAACTTGTTTGGCTAATGCTGTGGAGGTTTGGTTCTGTGGTCTCCAGGGGCGTGTGTTGCTTTTGGAGGAGGCTTTTAAGATAATTAACTGCATTCAATAAAAGGATTTCAATTCATTTTTCTGTTTTTGGCGACGATGGGAAAAGTTTAATGTGGGAATGGGTTTTTAGTATAAATTAAATCTTTGTTGTTGCTATTTTGAACGTACTGTCGGTTGGTTGTATTCAGATTATCTGGTGCCGTGAGCAACACGAGGGCTATAATGTGCCGAAATCATTAGACAAGCCAACATACATTTACAAACACCCATGCCTAACACGGGACTCGAACCCGCAACCTCGCGGTCAAGAAGCTAGCACGCTAACCACTATACGAACGTATTGTCGGAAACCACGTACAAGTAAAATGTTTAAAGAGTTGTATATCATTTTTAAAAATTATATTTTAACTTTGTTTTCTTGTATCAGATCCTGCTCACAAATCATTTCTCTTTTACGAAGGTAAAGCATAAGAAAACGCGTCTATTGAACGAGTATAATATACATGTAAAATTACGATTGCCGAACATTACACAGCTTTAAATTAAACTACATATAAATTCAAAATATACATTGTCATTTATTGATGTGTTTGGCCATATTTTTGGTGCTAACTATTACATTGGTCAAACTAACATTGCCAATTTTAAGAAATTGGCAGTATTCTTATGAATATTATTACATTATCCCATGCAGGTAGGTAATTGAAACGGAAAAGAAGCAGTCGTTGATGAGCATTATTCAAGGGAAGAGAGTTCCATGTCAAAATCTTAAATTTTTCAACTTTTTATACTTTTATTGAATTTTCGGAATTAAGTTTCAATTGAATTTTTATAGAATTTCTAGGAGAATGGAGGAGAAGGGGGAGATTGATCAAAATCCTTAAAAACGTATTTTAACAATTGCTTAGACACATATTTTTTTCAATGAAATATCTTAACGACAAGTCCCACGACTACAACTGACCAGTATACTTTATAGATCAAACTACACAAGAGTTATGCTGATCACATACACACAGATATTGCTTCTGTGCCACCTTTTTAAACTCGGCACGTTTCGAAACCTGTAGCAGTGTAATGTCCAAATTCAATACTTTACGATGGTAACATTTGTGTGATTTAAAGTAATATGTATTTACATATATATCTGAGTATCCAAAAATATGTATCACTTTAGGGTGATCCATTAAAATAACAAAAATTCTTCAACGTCTATTGTTAAATAAATCTTTCACAAAAGGCAGTCTTTTTAGTCATAGTAATGATCGTGTGTAGTTCTTCTTGAAACATAGTTTGACATTCAACTCAAAATTACTGAAATATATAAAACAATATTTGATTTTTGATACATATCTGTTTTTATATACCCATGTAATAGCCACTGTGTTTCATTATGAAATATCTCATGATTAAGGTATCAAAATAAGAATAGTAATATTATATAAAATTCAATCGAACAACCATACCGGAGGCGCTTTAACCATTAAATGGATGAATTTTATTTTTAATAAATAAAATCTGAAATCAACCTAGAAAAAGAGGGGGGGGGGGTGTAGCTAATGAGAAAAAAAGAAAAAAATAACATAAGAATTTTGAATATTGATGTATTTTTACACATAAAAAAAGCCCCATTTTTTCATTTTTCTTGTATAAATTTAACAGTATATGCAAAAATATAAATATTATTCGCTACTCTTAATTTGTTTCTATCCACACAAAAAAATTCGGTACGTTTTTATTACTTTTTATATAAATAATCGTAATTCGTAACACCCGTCTAAATGGAAGAAATTATACTCAGCCAACAGCGCCCCCAACAATAAAAATTGTCTCAGATAAGGAAATAAACCGTCAAAGATTCTAGTTGCATTCGGAAACAATAAAATAGTTCTGGTAAAATTAAAATTTAAAAAAAAAAAAAAAAAAATCACTATGCAAAGGTTGCTATATAAAGAGATATGAGGTTTTTATGAATGTAGACAATTGGCAACAATATGCATTTGAAGGTTAAAATATAATCGGATGTGTGTATCTATAGTAACTCCTGTTCACTTCTTGGCTTCAAATAAAATCATTAGATTTGAACTTGGGTACTCATTTTCTCATCAATTTTTGTCACGAAACTTAACAATTTATAAATTTTTGTAATAAAATTCAAGTTTTGATATCATCAGTTATTATCCGTCATCAACATGATAAGTAGGAGGTTTCAGTTGATAAATTTCGCCAAATTTCACATGCTTAATATCCTGCGGGTGTGTGTGTGTGTTTTTTTAAAAAACGAGTAAATTACAGTAGAATATTAAGTGGGTGAATGGTGAATAAAATATTACGAACCTAAGATGGTAGGTACAATATTTTTCATCAACGATAACGATTATGTAGAACCCATGATAACAGATACAAATAATTTGAGGACAAAGAATCTGAGATTAATAAAGTATGATAATAAAGACAAAATTCCAACTCAGCGAATCAGCTGTATTAATAAAGTTTCGAAAAAGAAATTAAGAAATTTAAGAAACCATTCATTCGACTGTTTTTTCTTTGATCATATTTTATCCATCAGCTGTCATTTTTCCAAAAAAAAAAAAAAAAAAAATCCAGAAATTCTCCCAGCATTTATAATCATTTCTACTCTGCAAACGAATTTTTATACCACGCATTTTCTTTCCACAACTGCATTAATAACGCCAATCTTATTCAGAAAGAAATCGCGAAACTTCTTCGGAAAATGCAAATCCTTCCTTTAAAAATACGCTCTTCATTCAGCCAATATCATTCAAAATAAAATGAACCAAACAAATCGGGCCATTTGCATGCCCAATAATAATCCGTCTTCCCCCAAACCCAATCGCTGTAGGAGAAAATAACTATTACTAGTGAACCATCTGTGTATCCCTAAATCTCGGAAACCCAGTCTTGATTGTAAGTTACTTTCCTTCCTCACTAACGACGCTGTGTTCGCGATGCAAACAGCTGTTGCCATTTAAATTCTCAGTAATATTTCCCCACGGGTTGTTTGAAAATATACACGAAGAAGGCTAAATAATAAGTTTTCTGCCATCTTTTCTCTTATTTAGAAGATTATTGGCTTCATCAGACTCCAACCACTTCAACTAAGAATTCAACAATCAAGAATTTCCATATTTATAAGGTATCTCGTTGCGGTCGGTAATATTTCTTTCCTGTTCCAAACAAATTCGTATGTTCTAAAAGTTAAAAAAGTGGAACAAAGCTGAAGAGTTCTAAGAACCCTTCTTTTAGTCATATTTATTTTGAGAGTAAACATTGAGTTTAATATTTTGCTTTCCTTTCTTTTTAAGTTTTTGTTTTATAAGATAGACTTTGCTTGAGTTAAATAAAATGTAAAATATCCATTGTGGAGACAAAACTTGTTAAGAAAGAATTATACTTGTGTATTAGGAAGAAAGCGGTTCGCTTAAGTACAAAGGAACTCTTCAAGTATCATGGTTGTGCTTGTTAACATCATCGTTGAAGTAAGTAAAATTTTTGGTTGGCATTTACTTTAGGATAATAAAATGTACGACACTGTTAATGTTGAGAATTCAAACTCCATATAATCAAAATACTTGCATAATGACTCATCCCGAGATTTTATCACGTACCCAAAATACATTTTCAAAACAGCTAAACTGTAAACTTATAAAGTTATAATTACTAATAACGTTTAAGCGCACTTTTAATGTTTAATAACGTGTTTTTAACAAGTGTTAATGAACGCGCTTCTATCAATTAGGTGGCCGCAACACATTTGTCATTGACTGTGGCATCACTACAAAACTTTTCCGATTTTTAACATCCGGAATTATAGGAAATAGGGAATTCTATAAATTTAAATCATTTTATCCCCTTTCCGATCCATTGTAACATCCAAATTATTTTAAGAGAAAAGCATTTCTTTATTGTTCCACATAGAAGAAAGCACACATTCATATTCTCCATACCACAAAGAGACACTTCTTCCATTCATATGACAGCGCTATTCACAAAAGGAAACCTAATAAGTTAATATTAGTTCAGAGAAACTTAATATAGAAGTTCGGACATCTATGAGCTTTCTTCAGACAAAATTCCCAATGTCTCTCTCTTATAATCTTCTCTCCTTCCAATCTCTCATCCAGACATGTCCCTTCTCAAATCTATTATTGTTTGTGGCACCCACTAGTGTCAATTGAGGTAAAAAAAAGTTATTGACCATTAAAACTGGTTAGTTGAAATCGCTATGGCCCAAATGCAATGTACAACTGTGGGAGCATGTGCTCTAGGGTGATTCATTTTTTCAAACTTTTGATTTTTTTAACGACGCACCTCCATCAAAAGTTTATATGTAATAAAATATTATGCCATGCAAAATTTTATTAAAATTTATTAACATTCAGAAGTGGCGCATCGCGATCAAATATAACAAATTTTGCAAATATCCATACCAAAACGCTTTTTACGTTATTAAACGATAAAGAAATTGATCTAAAATCCTTAATTTAAAAGCTACAACATGTTTTGCATATTACAGCATCATATAAAGAAAAAAATCTGTGTTTTCATGCAGTAAAACGACACGGCGACGCCAGAGAGACATTGAGATTTGTAGTTGCAAGCTCACTTCTATAGAACTTGGATCTACACTCGCATTGTTCTACAGTACGTGGTCAGTTGCTCTGCGTCATTTCAAAGATCGTATGTTTTTTTATGCTGTATGTAAATTTGATAGGATTGTGAGGACAAATGTTAAGATACGAAATCAGACTGGTTACTGGTGTTGTTTTTTGGACAGTTAGCTGAGACAATTCTTGTATGTAAACTTTCCTCAAAACGCAAAGTTGCTGCAAATTTCTTTCATCATCTGATTTGAAGTATAATGCTACTAATAAGTGCTATAGAAGTTACTGAAGGTATTCTGTCAATCTGATCCAGTTAAATTTAACATAAGTTTTAGCTCTATACGATGGGGTAGAAGCAATCAGCGTAAAAATTCAACTTGAGGCATCACCTAAAA
The DNA here is from genome assembly GCA_963978545.1 of Linyphia triangularis. Classification (NCBI taxonomy): domain Eukaryota; kingdom Metazoa; phylum Arthropoda; class Arachnida; order Araneae; family Linyphiidae; genus Linyphia; species Linyphia triangularis. Next base: position 94,510,098 of record OZ021723.1, on the reverse strand, counting down.
TTTTGTTAAACAGTGGCACTGGGACGACCAGCCTTTATAAGATATAACTCGATAAGACATAGTTGACAGAGTAATAGTTATGATCATGGGAAAAGACCTAGAGCAGTTGCTTCCGAAGTTTACTAGATCAGGTGCCAAAAAAAAAATCTGGTCATGCATTAACTATAGTCTATGAAACTCTGTAACATTAGGAATTAGCCGAAAATATAATAGCTGAGTGTTTTGACACGATTGCATGCATTCTGATTGAGGGGAAAAACTTTGTCAAGAGCTTTCTGTATCAAGCATGCGGGTGGCATAAGTATGAAATTGTTTTAGATGCAGTGTTCACAACATGAAGTTTCTTCTGACCCCGATACTTTTCTTTAAAAGCGCTTGAAATCGATTTGGAAATCCATTGGCAAGAACAAATGCAATGCATTCATCATCGATGTCCAATCTGTAGCAGGCCGAAAGGATGGCTTTATTGCGTTTGCTAGAGAAATGTTCCTCTCTCTCTCAATGATTACTGCGAGCCCTTGGAATTTTGTATTAATTTTTTTTAGGTAGTTATTCTGATGTACCGATACATTTTTTGGATACAGGTGGACTTCACTGGGCAAGATGGATGGCAAAAGCCAACAGGCCATCAATATATGGACATTTAAGGAACAATCCAGACTTACTAAGAGGAAAGAAAAAGTACCAAGAGCCCTTGCTATATTTGTTTCCTGCATCTACTTGAAGTTGTGTTTTCTTACCACTATTGCTCTTCCAAATAACAAGATGGTTACCTTGAAGAAGCTTTATGACTATGAGAACATCATTGAAGGTCTTTCAAGTGTTTCAATCAAAAAGGTTCTTTCAGTCCGAATTTTTGGAACATATTACAAAAAAAAAAAATGAATTCTCACTGTAAACGCTATCCCCGAGATTCTGTGATGTAATCGGCATTTAAAAAAGGGGTTTTTTCTCACTGACCCAAAGAAATGGCAAGAAAATAAAGAGTACCTAACTGAAAAAAACATTGTTAAGGTCATTAGGGTGTTCAACTATGTGGAAACAGATCTCAGAAAAAATACTTTATTAGGAAAGTGATATGAGCAATTACTGATAAACTTCCAGTGAAAACAGGTAAGCTAACAATACCATTAATCCTTACCATTAAAATATATATCATCAAGTATTGTATTCTACAACATCAAAGATTGTTTTCCATGCAAAATATAAAAACGTTTATATTGAATAGTGCACGTTATGTTACATTGAGCGCCGTAAGGCTATAGCATGAAATTCTTAAAATTCAAGTTGGTTGCGCCACCTCTAAATATTGTCCAATTTTCATCAAATTCAGCATTACTTAATTTCTTTGGTGGAAGAACAAAATTTGCCAATGCCCTTGTGAAATATCAGAGTTTGAAATTGTGCCCCTATTTTTGAATCACCCTAATGTGTTCTCCTTTTCAAGGTCCTGGCTTTATAAAACACATTGAAATCTTCCATATTTTGAAAGTTTCATATCCCTTCTTTCTTTCAAACCTTTTAAGCGTGATTAATCAAGATCAGAATAGAACTATTTCGATGATAGCCCTTGATGACATTGGTGCCAAATTTAACCGTTATGGTTTTTATCAAATGTTAAAGAATTAGTGATGAGCCAATCAGTTCCATAATCAATTCTATAGATTCTCTTTTGTAAGAAGACTTGACACAAAAGAAAAATCCCCAAATTTTTGAATGCAGGATTAAACATTGCAATATAGCATTTGATCACATTAGGCTTGCTTTACAGACTTTGAGTCTAGCATTAGAATTATGATTCTGACACTTGTGTCGAACAAAAATATTCACGTTTACAAAAATATACATTTATCCAAACAATCAGAAATTTCGTATTAAACCAGTTTTTCACCGAAAGAAAAAATAGACATACAAATGTTTTGCGCAAAAGAAGTAACTTGCAATGAAAGTACAAATTCCAAAATAACTTTTGCATTTCTTATATCCTGAGGGGGGGGGGGGGATTCCGAGCATGATCATTTTGGTATTTTATCATTAGAAATCGAACTGAACAGGAGCATTTGTAAAAAATCTTTTCCAGTTTAATACAAATTCAATAAACCAATAGGTTTAAACTGCTTTCTTTATACTCATTCGATTACATATTTACCATGATCTTCCTTACCAAATCCATCTTTCCAAGTACTTAATTTAACTTGTAGTACTTCAAAATAAATTGAAACCATTCAAAATTTCAATTTGAAGTAAAACTAAGATGGAGAAAAAAAAAATAGAAACAATATCGAAACGAATCTCATAAAAACCAAACCATGAGAGATTCATATATAAGCACTTGACTAGGAACAGTTCTGTTCAAATCGGATCCATCCATACGAAATGAAATAACCGCATTTGTTATTCCCCAATAGGATTTCCTAAGAAAAAAAATTGAGATGAATATATATTTAAAAGTTCAACTGTGTTCGAGTACTCCTAACCACAAGAGAATATATCAATTAGATTATGGTAAGAGCAATATTATTTTTAAGCGAAAACAAAAATGTAAATCTTTTCAATGGCGATCCATTTTCTAAGCAATCGTTTTAAGAGGGTAAAGACGTATTTATGAAAATTTTTATTATTTTTTTGTTTCTATCTTTTTGAATGAATTGAGCTCAAATGAAAATGTTTTTATCGAAAGGAATCGAATTGAGCTTTGAATTTATCTCTATGGAAATGTATTTATTTAGGTTTTTTTAGAAACATATTGCCATAGCGAGTATTTCATGGAAGGTACTTTATGTACGTAGTAAAAGAGGTTACTCTGGTTTTCTTGAATCTAAGCAGGAGGTAATCGAACTTGAAGAAATGGATCAATGGTTAGCTCTTATAATTTTTAATAGATGAAAGAAATCAATGATATCACGTTTTTAAATTTTAAATTTTATCTTGTATGTCTTTTTTTTTTTTTTTTTTTAATTTTTGTGTTGAGGTATAATATTAAAATTTTAACCACTATTTTGACTTTTAATTACCCAACGTAGCAACAGATAACAAAGTATTGCTTTTAGATACTAAATAGTTTTGTGTGTGTGTGTGTGTGGTGTTGTGTGTGTGTGTGTGTGTGTGTGTGTGATTTTACGCTTTTGGAAGGTTATAAGAAAAGGGGGTTGTTTATAATGATCAGGCTGTGTGTCGTCAGAATAGTTATGGAGCAGAACAGGCTACTTAGTTCAAATTTAATATAAAAGTCCTCATTGCCCAAGATATATGATAATAATATTTTCTTCAAAATCACACATGGGCAGAATCTACTCTCTATTAAAAAGTTAGGGTTGAGATTCTTTCCCTAGATGTTAAAAGCGTGGATAGAGGGAAATAGTGGATATGATCAAATTAAGGATCTACTGGAACAGCTTAAGAAATACTTATATTCTATAGGCATTTTGATAGGGAAATTTTATGTATTTATTTTGTTACTAAGATGGGGAAATCGAAGACGGAGGTTAAGGGTAGCATGCTTATAATTTGCAATTGGCTGAACCAATTTAAAACGAGTTGTACCGGACAATGGCGGACATTTCACCTAGTCTGTAATAAATAGGAGCTGCAATTTATTTTCTTCAGTTTATTTTAAGAATTTTAATTAAATTTAGTTAACCTTTCACTGCAGTGGTTGGGTAGTTTAATATTTTTGGCAGCACGTGGTCCATTCAAATTGATAAACATCAGTAAAATTTATGAAACACAATATCATAAAATTTAATATAAAAGTCGAACATGAAATATTTTTGGGGGTTGAATTCTACAAAAAAAAAAAAAAGACTCGCAGTCTGTCATACCGCATTCAGCAGTTAAAGGTTAATCAAAATATGTTTTTTCATTACACGTTACATATAAGGGTTTCTAAACATGTTTTATTTTTATCGGGAGCTATGTATATAGAGGAGGGGGCCAACATTACTGGCTTTGGAGGTCTGTGACATCCCCATAAATAATGTACATGCAGCTGCGATAATTTTGCAGAGACGTAGACTAATAACGTTTCTACGCCAGTTTTTTAATTATGAGGAAAAATTTTAATCAATAAAAAACCAGTAAGGCTTTTACAATCACTGTTAAAATACATCCACATATTCCCATTTCTCCATTGTCTCACATTACGTCATTTCACTAATTCTGTTCAAAGCTCTAGATTGAACTTTGTATTGGAAACTAATCTTGACTATTCACCCGGACCAATTTGTGGTGAAGAGATGTTCACCACAATTCGAGTTTTTTAAGGGATGAAGCCAGAGTATATTATTAAATGTCACTGTTTTGACAGCACAAGTTAAAAGCTTACTCGGTGTCTGCATTCTAAAAGGAACTGTAAGAGGCAATAAATGTATATTTTGGAGTTTTCCAGGAGTCACAAAGCAACGCGGTACAGCGGGACTGAAATTTATAGATACTTAAAAATTTACCCCTCGGCATTTTATCTACGAACTTGAATGGTTGTTGAGCTCTCACCTACACTTACTGACAATATTACCTTCTTTCTCTACAAATATACTAAGCATACAATCTCTGACACCTTCAACCAAAGCAAGTCTCGAAAATTCTGTTAACTCCAACCATAATGGGTTGTGTAATTGCCAATAATTTTCCGGTGTGGGGGCGAGTCAACAGTATATTAAGTGCTGAAAATACCATTTAATAGACAGTAGCAAGTTTCTCAGCCTGCTACTATCTATTAAATAATATTTTCATTTTATAGTAATCAGAAGCCATTAAGAGAAATCAAATCGGATGCTTTAAAATAAAATCCTCAATACGACTTCTTAAAAGATTTTGTATCTCAGAAACGTCATTTATGTGAAGGTGATGTTTATTTAACTGGGGTTCAAATGACACTATTTAAAGCTTACCAAAGAAAGTCCCCCTCAGACAACTAGAATCTTTAAATAATATTTTTACAGCGTTACAGTAAAAAGATTAAAAAAAAAAAAAAGTTCGTGACTTTGTGCGACATACCTAAAAATAAAAAAATAACGAATTTAAACTAAATATGAGTTCGCATCCTTAAAATGTCCAACATAGATCCATTAATAGCGAGACGTTTCTTTTTCTATTTAATATCCTAAATACATGCTCTGAACAAGCTTTCACAAGTAAGTCTTGAAAGCATTAAGACGTCTTAGAAAATTAATTACCATCCCATTTCACCTCAATACCCATTACGTAAAAGACTTATAAGTCGATAACCCAAAAATTAAATTTAATTACCTATCATTACGCAATCCAAATGAATGGCTCTTTTCATTAAAGATAATTACTTTCCAATGGTTCTTGGCTTTTAAAAAAAAATCAATGGCTTTTCAGATAAATACGTAAATTGCTTATTATCCTTAAAATAACCTTTTAAATGTGTTTTCATGAACTATTTATGCATTTTTAAAGCTCTTGTAAGAAATAAAAATTAAGTTACATCTGAAGAATATACAACCAATATTTTTAAGTTATGTTTTGTTTGAGAGCACAAGTTATTTTCATCTGAGTACTTTAATTTCTCTGAGCATTGGGAAATCCAAGATGACAGTAATAATAATAATAATAATAATTTAATGGCAATGTGTTATTTTACTAAACTAATGAACATGTTAGTCATAATTACTGATATTATAATAATTGCGTCATTCAAAATCTCATGAATCTTTATTGATGAGATAAGTTGCACTTTTAGCGTTTTAACATGTTTGATTGTCCATGAACTGAAAGAGAAACAACGCATCAGATAATAATCCTCATTTGTGTTTAACTACCTATTCCTTGTTTATACAATTGAATTGCTTGAACGATACTAATTTAGTTTCTCCCTCTAAAGTTTTGCAAGTAAGGGACATAACGTAATAATTCTTAAGGCAATTGAATGGAAAAATGGGTTAGGCAAGTGGTATTCAAATTTATAAATGGTGCTTTTTAGATTTTTGGCTCATAAAGTTCTTACTTTTGTATTATTTTTGCTTTCAATTACCCATACGTATTATACATAGGATAATGAAAGTATAGAATTCGATTCAAAAAAAAAATTATGATTTTTTTGCATTTCTCCACGTCTTGAAACACCCTGATTTCAAAAAAGTGATCTAGAAAAAATGTAACTCTGTATGTGTATCTGTGATCAGCATAACTCAAAAACAAATTGACTTACGACGTTCAAATTTGGTATGAGGGTTGCTGGTGGCCATGGGACCTACCATTAAGGTTTTCGTCCATATCGCGCATGCGCCTAAGGTAGCTGCATTGAAAAAATCATGTTTTTCAATTATTACTAAAAAACGGCTCCAACGATTTTGATAAAAATCGCTGTGTTAATGCCACTTAAGGTATTCTAAACATCCCCATCTCCAAAATTCACTTAAAAATTCTTTTATAGCGTAAAAAGATGAAAAGACAACACAGAGTTCTCTTTCCTTGAGCATACCACATCAACGATCGTTTTTTCTTTTCCCCTCAATTTCACTTATAATAAAGGATAACATAAGGATTATCGAAAAGGACATCACCAAAATCACAATTTTAGCACTGTTTTTTTTTTTTTTTTTTTTTTTTTTTTTTTTTTTTTTTTTTTAAAGACCCATACAAGAATTATCGTAAAAAATAATATACTGGCCTGCAATTGAAAGCTGTGCAATGTTCCACACCCCTAGTTTCTACAGCGTTGATCCTCTTCTCTATTTAAAATATGTGTCGCAAAACATATTAAAATACCTGTCAGAAGTTATCCTGACATATAAAACTTTCATAAATATTCAGGTTTAAAAAAAAAAAAAATTAAAACTATGTACACTCAAGGCTACAATTCTGCATTTTGCTAAACACGAAAACAATTTGCTTAAACAATACAGATTCTATTCGTGAACCACTAGTGCACCATACAAAAAAAAATATAAGATTTTATAGAATAGAACAATTATTCTTAATAATTTTGTATGCTAATTTATTTCTAGTTTAGACATTCATGTTGGCAAAGAAATGTGATTGTTTTCCTTGTTAAAGAACCCCACGAAGTTCATTTTATAATAATATATTTTTCTCAACACGTCCAAAACCAAATCTCCACAGGAATCCAATTTTCTAAGAGAAATGTAAATCGCTTCCCTTTAGCAATATTTACCGACAAGAGACGATACTTTTTCACAATAAAGGCAACAAATTACCCAACATTGGGTATACCTGGGCTAATCTCGATAGATTTATAGAGCCCCAAAACTATTGTATTTGTTAGAGCAAACACTTAACAAGAGAAACGCTAATAAGAGAGAGAGAAACGCTGGTTATTTTCCCCGAAACTTGATATGGTAACGGTATTGTATTTTCTCGCGGTTTATAACTTGAACTACGATGCTTAGAATGAAGTTTGTTGCACTGTTTCTTTTTCCAACTAAAACCAGCCATTTGTCGTCATATACTAAAATATGATTTTGTTAGATTATGTTTACTTGTTGGTGGAAGTATCTATATTTTGTTTAGTTTATTATTTTGTTTATTGAAGCAAAACTAGCTGGGAAAAGGTTTAGGATGTTTTGAAATGTGAGATTTACATAGCTTTCCTTACATAGAATATATATATAAAAAAAAATCTTTTTAAAAGATGCTGTACAGTTTTAAATAAATGAAGGTTCATCTCCATACGGCGCTTAAGGAGTGGCTATGACATCAGCGGAAGTGACATACAAGAAGACGTCCTTGTAAGGGGGAGTGGTCATAAAGATTCAAGATGAAAGTTAGACGAGTAGTTATATATATATATAGAGAGAGAGAGAGTATTTATATGTATATATGCGGACATCAGTGGAAGTGACATCCAAGAAGACGTCCTTGTAAGGTTGCGTGGTCATGAATATTCAAGATGAGGAGTTAGACGAGGAGTTATATATATATATATATATATATATATATATATATATATATATATATATATATATATATATATATATATATATATATATATATATATATATATATATATATATATATATATATATATATATATATATATATATATATATATATATATATATATATATATATATATATATATATATATATATATATATATATATATATATATATATATATATATATATATATATATATATATATATATATATATACATATATATATAGAGAGAGAGAGAGAAAGAGAGAGAGAGACATCAGCGGAAATGACATCCAAGAAGACGTCCTTGTAAGGGGGCGTGGTCATGAAGATTCAAGATGAGGAGTTGGACGAGGTGTTATATATATAGATGTATATCTCTCTCTATATATATAGATTCTATATATATATATATAGAGAGAGAGAGAGAGAGAGTGAGAGAGAGTATATATATACACTCTTATCCTCTCTGTCTCGTTTTTGGCAATAAACTTTTGCTTTTACTTGTCCACGATTAGCTCACTTATAACGGTCAGCACCCAATGTACCGTTATAAAAGTCGACAGAATTTTATCTTTGAGGAAGTTAATTTTTAAAAAATGCAATAAAAATGTGATTAGAATTTTTAAATTAAAAACTTCGGATTTCTCCTTCAGAGATGGGGAGGGGCCTTGTCAAGCACGAGCGAAAGGTTGCCGTCGAACTAAGCATAGCACGGCACTTCACCGTTGGACAAATCTTCTCTGATAGTCAAATGGAGTTTCACAGGATTTTCTACAGATGAGTATGACTTTCAAATCTGTGTGTAACTATACTGAACTTCAAGACTTTGCTCTGACGAGGAATTACTTTTGGATTTGTTAATAGAACTTAACAGGAAGGTCAAGGGGTATGTTAAAATGACAAACCTTTATTTTAATTGCTATTTTTTTTTTTTTTTTAATTATAATAGTTAAGTATTTTATATTGAATGCCATTGTTGTTGTTGTTTTCCGTTGGATTATTTTTTTAGTATTAGTGGCATTGTGTAAAAATTTAAAGCAGATTGACATTTGTTTTACTTTCGTAAAATATTAGTCTTTTGTTTAGATATTTGATTGGTATGTTAAGAAAACAATGCCATTCTATCTTTTTGAAGTTAGTTATGAATTTTAAAAGATTTTGATGAAGGTGTCTAGATCTTCCAGAAAAATATTTTTGTAGAAATTAAATAATTAGGGTCCACAATATTTGTGTTAATCTGTAATATTATTATTAATGTGAATTTGTGTTATTCTTAATTTGAATTATTGAATATAATGTGTTCAATACGAGCATGCTATAAAGTATTTTTTTTTAGAAAATAACATTCAGTATTATTGTATTACTTTAGTAATATTTCAGCATTTTGTAGAAGTAAAGTGAAAGGTTTTATTATTAAAAAACTATCAGTCAGAGTGAAAGGAGGTATTATTTTTATTAAATGTTCTTTGTCTTTATTTAATTTACTGAAGATAGTATTTCAAGAAATAAGATAAGAAGAAATAAGAAGACAAAAATTGAGTTATGAAAAAGACAAACATTTATTATTATATGAATGGTTAAGAAGAAGAAATAATTATTAATTGTAGTATATTTAGAAGAATCTAAACTGTAATATAAAAGGTTTAATCTGGATTAGTAAGGAAAGTTTTCACAAGTTGCCACAGAAGTCCATGAACTTTTGTCGTTTAACAAAAGAACCTTGTCCTTATATAACTGAATTAGTACAAATTTTATGATATGCAGTGAAAGTATATTCATTAACAAATAGTGGATTATATATATATATATATATAAAAATGGATTAGGGTTGTACAGATACTAATTACGTCTTGTCTATACATAGCTAGAAAAAGTCAGAAAGGCCACATGAGTTTAAAGAAAAATTTGTATCTTTCAAAGTATGACAGAAAATCTTGCTATTTTATAAATTAAAGAGTATCAGATTATTCCAGACGTAGAAATTTCGCTAATTATCAATAACACTTAGATTACATTAAAGTATTGAAAATATATTAAGATAGGATATAAGTTTAAAATTTGAAAACTCCTCGCTCTGACTATGCAATTTATTTGACATATTTTGAAAAATTCAAAGTGTATTATAACCTTTATTTTGAGTGTACTGTTGCATTTTAAATGATTAAAATATATTTCTTTAATTAACTTATTTGGTTTTATAGTAAAAAATATTAGAAAATAAGTAAAAACTATGTAAAATTTATTTTAAAAAACATTAAAAATTGCCTGCCCTATAAATATAGACATCGTCTGACTTTCCTTTTAAATATCATATGTTAAATATCATTTTTTTAGCAGAAGATTATTTATTTACATTTCTTGAACGTATTATTGTCTACTTTTATGACTTTTATTGGTTTGGATTAATTTTTTGCTTGTTTTTGACTTACAAATCGATGTTTTCACAAATTCGCCAAAATTCCTTGAGGTAAAGAGATTTAGAAAGAAGAGATCGTCAAAGTTGTGGTTTTAAAACTGAAAAGTAATCATCGGAAATATATATCCAAGATTTTAAAGAGATCTTAAGAAGTGTTTACATAACTTTTTATAATTGAGACAAGTTGTCTATTAAGAAAAGAGCTGGTTGACAAAGAATAACATCTATAAGCAGTGACAGAGAATTATTCTAAGCATGGCATCTAGAAAAAATATGTCATTGAGTCAAATTGCATCCAATTTGGAGTATCCAAAAATACTATTCACAGAAGAATACTGGTATCTAAACGAATGACTTTCAAGAAAATGTTGAAGACACCATGCTTAAAAGTGCACCACAAAACTTAACGTTTAAACTGGGGAAAGAAAGTGATGTCTTATGGTGATAAATGACTGTCAACAATATTTAGGGACGAGAAAAGGTGGAACTTGGATAGACCAGATAGGTACAAATTCTACTGGAATGATGCAAAAAGAGAACCAAATAGGGTTTTTTTAAATAGGTAGCAAGAGGAAGGATCGGTAATGACCTGGGGTGGTTTTGGATTTAATGGACAAACATTTTTAGCAATTTGCAGCAAGAAAATGAACTACCAGGAAATATTAGAGGCCTATTTTATTCCACTACAGGATTTGCTGGGAGGAAAAACTATGTATTTCAAATAGGACAGGGTGCCTATTCATAAGTCTAACTCGACAAATATGTTGTTCAACATGAAGGATATCAATGTCATGGACTGGCCATCTCTTAATCTGGACTTAAATCCAATGGAGAAAGTGTGGGGACATCTAGCACGAAAATTATATGAAAATGGACGCCAATATTTTTCGACCAAGGACCTTAAAGCAGCAATAGAGCAAACATGGTATGAACTGCCCCTAGAGGTAATGCAAAACTTAGTACTTTCGATGGAAAACTGTGTATTTGAAGTAATTAGAAGTAAAGGAAACACGATTAAACACTAACATTTGTAACTGTGTTTCTCAACCTTAATTTCCCATAAAACAAATATTATCCATAATTATGGGACACCCTATTTTCTTAATAAATTCAGCATTTGTTGTTTTTTCTAATAAATTAACCCTAACTTGTGTGTGTGTGTGTGTGTGTGTGTGTGTGTGTGTGTGTGTGTGTGTGTGTGTGTGTGTGTGTGTGTGTGTGTGTGTGTGTGTGTGTGTGTGTGTGTGTGTGTGTATGACATAAAAGTCATTGTTATAAAGTAATATAGTATCTATACGTACTGGAAAAGTAGTAAAATTGGTTAGAGTATATTTTAAAAATTTAATTGTGGGTGTTTAAACCAAATATTTTATCAACCAAAGTGTTTTGGAAATACAATTTCTTAGCAAAAGTTAACACATTTTCCTAATATATTACACCCAATCTGCTTACTTATTAAGCATAGTTTATACCCCCTATTAAGTATACGTAATAGATTCACCTAACTTTCTTGTTACATTCTTTTTCTAAAAAGACACACCGAGTAAAAAAATATATTTATTAAAATTAATATTGACAGTATCATAGAATAATAAATTCTTGCTTTTTATAAAAAATTACTTCTGAAATTGGCAAACAGTATTTATCACACAACTTATGTTATTGAAGTGTGTTTATCTTGCATATCCCTGAAAATTAAAACTTTGAAATAAAATATTTAGAAAATCCCAAATCCTTACAATATTAAATTTTTAAACGAAGATGTTAAAATTATTTCATTTTAAAATAAACTGTACAACGCTTTCTATTTATTATTTAATAAAACATAATATTATGTTAGAAAGTAATCCTTCATTTTAGCTTTATTCCAATTTCAGAAAAGCAAAGTAAGAAAAATTCTTTTGTGAATCTACTTATCATTATAATAGAACTCCAAGCAAGATTACTGATATTACACTTTTGGATTTTAAAAGTACATATTTTTGATCATCAACTTTTACTATCAAGATTGATTATTTAAACCTCAAACTAATTTTTTCTATATCTTTTTCAAAAAATATATTTTTAAGTAAATCTATGCAACTCTTAAAAGATTTAATAAAAATAATTTGAATTTTGTTCAACGGAAATGCGATAAAATTCTTCTCAACAAATAAATATAATGTATAACAAGCTTTTCGAATAATATGAATAAAGTAAACATGCTTTATATTTTGTTTCAAATTTAATTTAACTCGCATTTAATCTTCTTTAGTAAAAAGTGGGTCAATATGATATGCAATCGAAAACGCAAATTAAAGAAGAAAACATTCGGTTTCAAACAGTTATTTTAAATAAAATTCTTGTTGAAAATGTAATTAGTTGAAAAGAGTATAAAAAATCAAATTCTTTCTTAGTAAAAAAAAATAAGCGAATAATAATCGGATTTTCTTTAAGTAATGGGAACGGAGGAATTTATTGAAGTTCATGCTTATAAATTCTTTCCTCTTCTTGAAACGCGTTATATAGAAGAAAATTCATGATTTGGCGAGGGATAAAATAACAATCAATACCTACAATTAAAAATAATATAACCTATAAAAAAAAAGTTATTAATATAAATCTTTTATATGCATTGTCAATTTTTAGCTGAAATTGCAACTTCTTGATCTCAGATCAAGTTTTCATAGTATTTGACCATTGCAAATAAACTATTCATTCTATACTATATGCTAACTTCTTGTTTGCCCCCAAAACTTGATTGAATACATTGTTATCCATAGTCATGCTTTGTCACGATGAGTCTATTTGCCAAGATTCAGATCGATTGTATGACTGGAAGAGATCGATTGTATGACTGGAAGAGGTTAATTATTCATCCGAAGATTTTGCGTTATGAACTTTGAGAAAGGGAAGGTTTCAGTCATTAAATATCGCCAAATTGAACTTATTTGAATGAAGCCTGATATATGGCGAATAGAACGTAAGTAAAAACTGTTAAATATAACGTAAGGTAATAGAAACGTGTGTAAAAGCAGCCTTTGTGTAACAGAACTAAAACTCGATGCAAAACATTGTCATCAACAACCAGAGTACATTACCAAGTTTCAATGTTTCAGTTCGATTGGATGTGGGGAAGTAGGTGTACTAGCTATTTAAAACGTCAATTGAAGCATTCGTAAAAGCGGCAATGACAGCCCCCAAAACTTGATAAATGGCAATCTTATGGACAACAAATATCTCTGTCAAATTTCAGAGGGATTACATGACGGACAAATTTTTTATTAGTATTGCAAAGTGATAATAGAAGCATGTGTAAAAGCAGTCTTTTAGTGACAGTCCCCAAAACTTGATGTAATACATTCTGATTAACAAGGAATCTATCGGTTAAATTTTAGCTCTATTGGATGACGGCAAGTTGGTTTATTAGTATTCGGAAGCATTATTAGAATCGTGTGTAAAAGCCTTATAGTGATGTAGCAACCCCCAAAACTTGATAGAATGCATAGTCATCGGCATCTAATCTATCTCCCAAGTTTCAGCCCCATCGAATGACGGCTAGTGGGTTAATTAGACTTCCGTAGATTTATCCTGCGAGGACACACACACAAAAGGATAACATAAAGGACTTAATAAAGGGTTTAAAATCATTTGTAATTTAAATGTTTACACTAATGTATTGGGAAGCTTATGCAAAGAGTCTGTCAGTATGTTTGTATGTCTGATATTAACATTACTGGATTAAAGCAAAAATACCACAAACATTTGCAGTCGAACGAAATCGTTGATATAAGTGCACATAGCAAAATTCAACGAAAGAAACGAAATGGTGATCAAAAATAAATTTACAATTATTGAGCTTAAACTGTAACTAGTGCAGACATGCGTCATATATCAGTTCGAAATTTATATTAATATGTAAATAACTAAAAAGTTTTCTTCTGAACAACTGTTCTTTAAATTAAAATTGTAGGTCATGTCAAAATGTAATTATTATAACTTTATTTTTTTCAAATTTAAAAATAAACTTCTCAATCCAGAGATCATGGATAATGAGGACAGAGTTCCATAGCAAAAAAAAAATTACTGGCAGTCTACTTTTCCCAGCATTTTGAATTTTTCTCATTGGCGTCTTTAACTTCCGCTGAAAACGCATTTTTTGTGGAATCTTACAATAAGAAGAATTAGAACAGTTACGGGTCAAACTGTCAACCATATTACAAGAAATATATTCCAAACATGACCTGATAGTAAAAATATCGTACGAGCAAAAGCCCTATGAAACAACTCAAATCCAAGTTGAAAAATGGTTTGCGACAATCCTTAAGACAGAAGATGGCGTTCGTCCAAATTGTCTGCTCTTGTTCCCGTCAAACTTAAGACCATATAGAAGGTAACGACACCAAAAAATCTACCTCAATGCAATTGCTTTGTAATTACATTCCACTTTTCAGACATTCATTACTCCTCCGTTGCTCACCAGGAAGAATTTCTATTCCGTTATCAAGGCTGTTATCGGAGTATAAAATAAATTCAGTAGTGGTAATTACATATTCTCACGAATTTCTGTATATTTGTAAATATTTCGTAGTACTCATTATGTAAAAAGGAAAATTTATGTACATTTCGCATAAGGCAGTGCAAGAGTTTTTCTTTACTTCGCTTTCCTGCAATGCGTCTCTTAATGCTTGAAAACAAGTTTTACAGGGATAATGCTGGAAAATGAGTTTTACAAAGAGAAGGCCATTTAACATTATGGTTAATGGCAATCTGATCAAGTTGGCGTTGGTTTTGGCGACTAATTTTGGTCGCCAAATTTGGCGAGAAATCGCCAAGTCGATTAAGTGTTTGTCGATTTTAAGTGTTTAAATTATCGATAAGATATACTCGATAGCTTAATATAAAAAAGAAATGATACTGGAAATTTTAGAAGTCAAAAAAGTATTCCCAATGCCAGAGGAAGGTACACAGCAAATGTTTTACTACCCTGTCTGCATTATGTTTAATTTATTACCAACATATTGACATTATGTGCAACTTTAAGCAAAAAAAGTTACAGTCAAAAAAGTTGTCAAGGTGGTTAAAAAGCGCCATTGGCCAAAAAGAGCAAAGTTATAGAAAATGCAACAAAAATTACACCCTTATTTAAAGCATATTATATAAAATCTACTTTTTGTTTAAAATAAATAATTTATTTTTCCAAACCTAGTCTGAAATTTAAATTATGAATAAGATATACTTGATAGCTTAATATAAAAAAGAAAAGATACTGGAAATTTTAGACGTCAAAAAAGCATTCCCAATGCCACAGGAAGGTACACAGCTTCATACCTTCCTTTATAATATAGTAAAAAATTCAACATTATAATTGAGTCTATTGAAAATATACTGTATAGAAAACGAGTTGAATACAATATTACTAAGCTCTGGGGCGCCATATTAGAACATAATATAGTATTGAGCACACTATTCATAAACAATATTTCCTGGAAATATAGACTCTTGCAAATTATCTGGTAGTAAACTTTGCTTGTCCTGTTACCGGAAGCAGAATACACTTTCATTTTTTTCTTGTTAAAGTAATGATATAACCCATAAAAACAGAGTTTTTAAAAAATCCTTTATATGCATTGTCAGTTTTTATATTCAATAACACAGGGCCGATGTCAAAAACATTTCTATCAGCAAAATGAGGGGCAAAATGTATTTATTAAAAATGAACGTGAATTTATGCTCTCACATCTAAATATCATTTATTTATTCTGATTAAAGTAATGTATTTATTTATTTATTTACTTTAAAAAATTTGACAACAGGAAAGAGTTTCAACAATGATCTGTTCAAGGCTATTTTAACGCGATTAGATGTCGGCAAGTTGGTGTACTAGTATTCTTTAAAAGAAACTTTTTAGTGAGTGCCAAACAGTGCCAAAATTTGATAGAATGCATCGTCATCTACATTGAACCTATCTGCCAAGTTTCAGCCCGATTGGATGACGGCAAGAGGGTTAATTAGGCCTCCTCAAATTCTCCCTCCCCTCCCCATCGACAAAAGTACACACTAAATAGAAGTTAATATAAAGTATTTAAAAAAAATTATTCTCCTATTTATAAGTCTATTCCCTAAAATAAATAACACAGAAATACATAACAAGAAAAGACATCGAACAACAGAATGAAAACGGATGCCTGTATTTCTATCTTTAGCCATTTTGCACAAAACCTATCTTCCTCGCATCACATATCCAAACGTTAGAAAATTTTCGAACCTAATACCAGCAGTTTGTGTCACGGATATGCCATGGAGAAATGGTAACGTAGTGTGTTTTCTTTTCTTTTTTTTGTAACGTATATATATATCTGACAGTCAACGATTCCAATTCCCAAAACAAGCTTTGTTTTTCTTTCGTATCCCGAGCTTTGTGTTTGGTGCGAAACACACCTATGACGTGGGATAACTTTAAAAGTGTTCGCAGCGTTGTCTGTTTTCTTTCTCTTCCTCTATCCCCCAATTCCTGCTTTGTCAGCGGTTCATGTCACATTGGGAGGACCTCTTTTTTATTTTCTTGTCGAAAAATATAAAATTCGAAAAGGATCCGCCGACAAAGACTTGATTTTTAGACGCTATCCTGTCTTTATTTGTAAGAATACCGTTGTACGATGCAATTCTCGCGAGATAAAGTTTTTTGAAATGGAATGGATTACAGTCTGTCTGTAAATTCTAAAGAAAAGTAGGAAATTATTTGAATCCCATAACGGCAACTTTATTTTTATTGTTGAATTTTCTTGATTTGTAGAAAAATAAATATCTTTACCGTAAATTTTTGTAATAATTAAACTTTCTAGTAATTATGTACGGCATATTTATGTAGTAGATTCCTATTTTCGTAATTTTAGTGCTGGTTGTATTATATTTACTTTCGTATGTCAAAAATAAAATGGTTAATTTCAAAATAATTAACATTCGACCACTATATTACGTTAGTGTGGGTTTAAAATAAATCTGTTTAGATCCTTTTGGAATGAGAAAAAAAAATCGCCAAAAACTTTGTTTAATACATACCTCAAAGATTATGGATAAAAGTATATCTGAAGAAAAAAGGCAAACCAACAGAACCAAGTGAGGTACTTTAACTCTTAAAGTATCAACTATATAATTGTTGCCTTTAAATCAACGTTATTGAAAGTTTGAACTATTTTTATTATTGTTTTTAAGTTAGTTTAATTTTAGAGATTTATTTTGATGAGCATACCAATGATCTGAGTAGTGTTGTTACGTAATTTTCTCGCAAATACATATTCCTATTTAAAGTTCTATTTTTATTAAACTTAATTATCGACATTACAGGCTAGAGGAAAAAGTTGGCAACAGGTAAGCTCATCATCAAGACCTTTCGCGATTTTTCTTCCGATTGCAAAATCGTTTGTACTTGATATTTCGGGAAAGCTCGCCGGCGAGGATATACAAAACACTGTGCAACACTGCGCCGACGCGGAAATTCAGAGGGTCATTGGGATTTTGAACGTTGCTCTGAAATAAGCTCCGCGTTTGTTTAATTTTTGCGGTGCCAGAATAAAAGCTATTGTTAAAGCTTCATTACGAGTTCATTCTTGTTAAAAGAAGTTTTGTGAGCCATTGAAAACGAAAAAAGAATTATAATTTTGATTTTGTAAAAAATGCGTCATAATTTTCTGTTGGAAAATTCACGAGTACATACAATTTTCTATGAAGATCTTTTGATTATTCTATGAGACTACACAAGATAGGAAACATGTATTATTGATATATTTTATGCAGTAATACCTGTCAATAAAAATATTATAGAATCGTTGAAAAATATGTTTATATGCAGGTTACCTTTATACGCAAAATATCGTCTATACAATGAATATGTAATTAGGAAAATATTGTTATGACAGTTTTACTCAAACAATTTGACTATATTTACCATCCTATTTTTTACTACACATAGTAATTTAGGATACTAAACTTTAATGTACTTAAACAATTTAAAGGGTAAATATATTTATAAACTAATACAATCTCTTATTAATCAACAATAATTAGCAAACTATTCGCCTGATGATTTTAGGTTTTGCCTAAGACTAAAGATAAAATATCTTTATCGCCCTGGGAAACACATCTGCCACCACTCATTACTTGGCATGTCTTTCACGCTGATTTAATTGGGTGAAGCGTAACTGTGTGTGATCAATTTATTTTGCCTAGGCTAAGCATAACGGATATACCATTAATTGTCTTTTTGGGAATTGGTTTTAATATGACATTTTTTGTTGTAATTCAACACAAATGAAAATATATAAACGGAGATGCTGGGATAAATTTGTTTTATTAAAAAAATGCAATAATTATCCAAAAAAATATATATAATTTTATTTGTTTACTTGTGGATGTAAATAACACTTGCGTAGACATTTTTGAATCCATCTAATAAGTTCAAATGCATGTATTAAACATTTACTAATGTTGAAACAAAAGCACATTAAGTAGCAATGGACCATTGGGTTTCGTTTTACAGAATAATAAAAAAAAATCTCAATATACATATATACTACCTGTTTACTAAAGAAGTCAAATTATCGCAATAACCAGGTTAATATACTTTAGAGTATTTAACTTGAAAAATGTTTTATCTTTTGGTAAAAATAGTTTTCTCTAATAATTTATAAAGTTGATCTTCGTTAACGCGTTTTCTTATTTAAAAAACATTCTAATTTTTATTAAAGCCAAAGTTGATTCTTAACAGAACAGTATAAAGGTGAGGAGATAATCTTCTGATACACACAAAAGAAATGCTGAAAGTTTAGAGGTTGCATAATTATATTAAATGCATGGCAAGTATGAACGTCCATCACCGACAAGACTCATTTATACATTTTCGTTCGGTGTGCCACTTGTACAGTACACACACATAAAATCCGAACGATGGCTATATCTTCGGTTCTAAATATCGTAGAATCTTACGGTTTTGCACCAAAATGCTTTGTTAACGATTTTCTATATGTATGATACAATATGTTTTCCTTAGGGGGCTATATACTAAGTAAATTTAACTCTATCTTTAATGTTTTCAATACGAGCCCCGATTTCTTATGTTTTCATTCGGCTTAGAATACCTCGTTTACCCTAAATACCAAATTTCTGTTCATTATCTTCAAAAACACGTCACTTATAATCGAAAATATATTGGCCGATCTTAAGGGCAAATTTCTTAATAGCGGGCTGAATCGAACTTTTTGCATGCTTCAAGACGTAATCTATGATGCGATCTCTTAAAATAAGTTTTTTACATTTTTGCTAAAATATCGAGAACCAAAAGTCAAAATGGAATAAAAAAATTCTGGGGGGGATTTCGACCATGATAGAAGCAAAAAAGGTACATATTTCTATTTAATATAATTTTAAACTTGTTTTATTAATTAATAATTAATTATTAAAAAATGTCTAATGCAAAAGTTGCATGTTATTTATGTTTGGCTAAACAAACTATCCTTTGAAATATTTTTTTTTATGACATTATTTAAATTACTAACCACTCATTGGAAAATTATGAAATTGGTATTTAGAAGGGTTTTTTTTTTTAATTCTAAATTTAAATATGGTATAATATTATGGGGTTGCCATTGAACTTTTTAAAGTTTTGTTTAGTTTTAATATGTAGATGAGCCTTCATGATAAAAAAAAAATTATATGCAAATAATAAAGACCTGCTACAAATTACAACGGTACTTGACTTTTGTTATTTCATCAATTAGAATACAAGATAAACGCATCGTTCGGATTCTTTTTTTTTTTTCCTAATTATTTTGCGTACTGTAAAGATCCCCAGTTCTCATATGCAAGCCACATGCATCGTATAAACGCATCGTATCTGTCACTGGAGAAGCCAGTTTATCATTAACGTGTGAGTGACTGGTAGCTCCAGTAGGTAAAGTATTTTTTATTTGCTGACTCGTCACTCTTATGGTTGGTTGGTTGGTTGTTTTCAGATTATCTGGCGCCGTCAGCAACACGAGGGCTATAATGCGCCGAAACATTCGTCATTTGACAAGCAAACATACATTTATAAACACCCATGCCTAACACGGGACTCGAACCCGCAACCTCGCGGTCTAGAAGCTAGCACACTAACCACTATACCGTTTGGTCGGCTCACTCTTATGGGTACGATAGAGGTCTAAAGAATGTCGGTTGGTAGAAGTGATTTTCTGATGCGTCTCTGAGGGCTTCAAAATGCAAAGAAAGGTCCTAAGCCACTCCCACCCACACGCTGACAATAATTCCCAATGACAGACTTTACAAACATCTCTTGTCGAACAAAATTCTAATTTTGAAGGGCACTTTAAAGTGGTTTCCGACGCAAAACGCCTTCGACGTTTAAATAAACCAGCGACATAGGCAATTCACTCCTCTTTTACATTATGCTCCCGCTTTTCGAAGTATGCTCAAATTCACTCGCTGGTTTAGTAATCCGTTTTAGATGCGCGAAGCTGTAGTGAATAATAAAAGGCATCTCTGGTAAAATCCTATTACCACAAGTCGACGATGCCAACGCGGGAGGAAAACCGATTGGGAATGCGGAAAGGTGCCCAGTGTTGTTGAAAATAATCTGAGACATGTTAGAATAAAAGTTTTGCTGCCAACTGTGCTGCATTTTTAACAAATTTTAGTTGGCAAAGAATATGATCACGAAGCTGAGGACGATGTCATTTTATCTCTAGTACGTTCTTTTAAATTTTGAATAATTTTTCATTGGGAACATACGCATAAAATATAAAGAAGGTATTAAATTGCATATACTAAGTATTAACATTTCATGCAAAGTTAAGCTTTTATGCAATGTAAAACCTTACTATTACAGGGTTGTTATTTTCTTTTTAATTTGAGAAGAATGTAAGAAATATTTATTTTCTATAAAAGGTTCGTGAATGAGGAACTTTCACGTTTTTTTGGTTTTATTTTTAAATAAAAGTAGAGTAAAAATCATGAAAAACAATACCATTCTTTCAAAAATTTGAGCTCGGATAGATAGTTTTAAAAATATTTAATTTTTCACTTTGCGATTTGGCGGGAAAAAGCCACTTTTACGTGAAACATCAACGCGCAGATAATGAACCAGTCTAAAACATATTTTAGACGAGGAATAAGTATGGTTTCGCCTTCATTTTGCGACTTCATCTCTGCGTAACCACTTCACGGTTTTTTCATGCGATTTCGTCACGTGACTTTTTCTTTGATTTCGGCTAATTTCAAACTCGATTTTTAATTAATTGAAAGCATAAAGATAAAAAATAATTGCACTGCTCAAATATATTCTTTGGATAACACTAGAAAATACAAAAAATATTTATTTTCCTCACTTGTGCAAGTTCCTCATTCAAATTCTAAAAGAGAACGTCAATACAAATACAAAAATTATTACCAACTACAGGCGCATGGCTCATCTAGGTTGGTCCAGTTTAACTTTTCTGCACAATCCCTCAATGTAGATCTAGCGGGGTCCATAATAATTTTATGATCGATTATGAGTTCATTATTGTCTATTAAAATTAAAATTTTCTCTTTCAAATGTTATCTCATTTGTAACTATACCTCATTTAGAAATGTTTTTCATATTTTTTTTTTTTTTTTTTTTTTTTTTTTTTAAATAAACACAACATAGGTATGCAAATAATGTTTGTTAACTTCCAAGTCGAATTCCTAAAAATGCTGGGTTTTTTTAGTCTGGAAGCGCATGACATGTCATATATTTAATATAAATGCTTGATATATTTAATAAATGTTTCTCTAATGTATTTTTAAGTACTTTAACACAAGGAATAAATGATAAGTAGCATACTTTAAAAAAAAAAATTAAAAAATTTAAAAAATATGATAATTTGTCTAAAATCTTAACAGTTTTCTTAAACATATTTTTAGAAAGTCTTAATTTTTATAAATAATACAAGCTTCGTGTAAAAGTATATAAAAGTACCCCAATAGTATATTGCGAAAATTTCAGAATGCTAGAAGTATTGATTAATAAATGAGATGCTCCAAGGTTGTTGAATTTTACATGGGCTCCTATGCATCTACCAGACCCCATTAAAAACTCTTTACTCGAGTATATTTCAAGATGTGGTCCATCATATTGTGCCACTTATCAATCACTCTATGTATAAAGTAATCAGTACTTAAAAGTACATATTTATTTACTTGCATTTACCAAAATGAAAGTGAGTTATTTGTACTTCAGAAGAAAAGTAGTTTAGATTTCATAACTAAACTTGGCCGACCAAACGGTATAGTGGTTAGCGTACTAGCTTCTAGACCGCGAGGTTGCGGGTTCGAGTCCCGTGTTAGGCATAGGTGTTTGTAAATGTATGTTGGCTTGTCTAATGACGAATGTTTCGGCGCATTATAGCCCTCGTGTTGTTGACGGTGCCAGATAATCTGAAAACAACCAACCAGCCATAACTAAACTTGAAGAGGTAAATTAGCTAATTCAATTATTTTTCCTTACATTTACACTTGAAATAATTATAAACTGGGGTAATTATAGATTTAATATCCGTTCAATTTAAAACAAAAAAAATTACTGTGTTTCCAAACAATTTCAAAACAAATATCCGGACCTTACAAGGAGCCAATATTCTAAAAACTGTTCCCTGAGATCTTAGTTAAATAACTCAATACTAGACCATTACATTTCATATTCTAAAGAAAAGTTCGCGAAACTTATTTAAATAAAGTCTTTTCGTCGGTAAATCTTTTAGTGGGATCTTTTCCCTTTCAAAGAGTGGTAGTGCTGTAGAGGCAATTCCTTTTGAAATGGTCCGGTTTGAATTCATTTAAGTAAGCCCTATGCAAAGTCGATTTGAAAAGCAGCACAGAATAGTTTTGAACTAGTTGAAAAGCCATGTTCGATAGCTCCTTTACATCGAGGTAAACCTTTTCCACTTGGAGAATTCAAGAACTTCATAGTTCGTAGGATAAAGATGAATGTGCATTAAAATAGAAGTAGAGCGCTTTATGCACCCAAATGTGAAATGGTCCCACAATGGTAAAAGTAGCGGCTAGAATCAATTCCAAAGAGAATCAATTCTTGGTACTAAGATAATGCATTTTATTGTTTCTTCGGTTGAAAGAGAAATTAGAATTTGCATTTACTGCTGTGCTGAATATACTTTGGAAAATAATAAACTCTACTTTTCCCAAAACATTTTTTTTTTCTTTTTTCGTGTTTGGAAAACCAAAAGTCTAAACGGGAACACTTATAGAATCACTTAAATAATCACTTAATAAAAGTTTGAACAAAGCAGGTACTGGTTATATAATTTAAATGACATTTAGGAGATACGTAAACTATAAGTACATAAATATCTAAACATTTTAAATAAGTAACTTGATAAAAATTTATATAGGAGAAAATCTTTTTGTATATATATATTGTTACGAATTTTTGTATATTTGTAAATAGTTCGTAGTGTTAATTTTGTAAATAGGAAAATTTATGTACATTTCGCATAAGGCAGTGCAATAGTTCGTCGTAAATTCGCTTTCCTGCACTATGTCTATTAATGCTTGAAAACGAGTTTTACAGAGAAGAAGCTGAGAAGCGAGTTTTACAAGGAGCAGGGCATTTAACATTATGGTAATGGCAATCTCGCCAAATTGGCGAGATAGAGCCAAGTTGGCGACGGTTTTGGCGACTAATTTATGTCGCCAAACTTGGCGACCATTTGGCGACATTTTCGGTCCCCATGTACATGTATAGGACTTTTCAACTACGATCTGGAAAGTTCTCCAAATTTTTATCTCTGGAAGTTTAGAGAAGATTTGCCTTTCCTATATAAGTTGTTGACTAGAGTTAGTTTAGTCAGTTAGTTGAGTCCGTTAGTTGACTGGAATTACTGAGTTGAGATACTGAGTCTCAGTGAGAATTCAGAGTAGTTGTAAAGCGAATTGTATTGCATTGTCTTTTGCGACGATTTGTAGCAGTTGTGAAGTTTCTTTTAACTGCTGTTTGAGCTCTATTGATGTGTAAAGAGCTGTATTGAGTCTTCTAGAACGAGAATTGAGTTGTAAAGGAATCTGTGAAGAGTTTTATTGGAATAAATTTCTGCAAGTTTTTATCTGCTTTGGCTTCAAATCTTTCAAACCCATCCACGCAACGATATATATAAACAATGAATTTAGCATTCATTAGACAAAAATTAAAACTTGCTTTGACATTCTTCTTTTCAAAAAAATTTTAAATTTTTAGTTCTACATTTCCCTTTAATTTAATTCTAATATGCTCCAGTTCTGGGTTTGCAAATACCCCACATCGTAAAATATATTTTAACAAAACCAACCAAAACACTAAATGCATCGCAAAATAAAACCTTGGTGAAATTTATTTCGTTTTTCCAAATAAATCCCATTCTTTCTTCCAACTCCTGTGTTCCCATTCTTTTTTTTTTTTTTTTTTTTTTTTTAATCTTAATTGCAAACTTATCGCTTGTCTATTTGTTTTTCTTTATGCTTTTAAAGAAAGAAAAAAATAAGATGCAATCTGGCTAATGAGGAACTTCCTTCGTAAAAGTCAAGCGGGTGGCTTATTACTGCATAAAAGCGAGATTCTTCTTGTACCTGCGAGGTTTAGAACTAATTTTATGAAAAAGAAGGACCCCAATTAAAAAAAGGTCTTTAAAACATAAACTGAAGTGAAAAAAGCATTCTGCAGGATAAATTCTGAGAGCCCCAAGAGCTTTAGTACCCTAAGTACGGAGCTTTTAATCCGTAGAGCTAAGAAAATTCTAAAAAATAGAATTAATAAAAAAAAAATAGTTTGCAACTAATTCTTCAAGATTCTGACTCAGATAAGAAATCTAGGATAAATTAGTTTTCTTAGTTTATGTCTATTCATTGAGTTCATGGTAATCCTTTGCTATTGTTTTGCCTACATAAGTCAAATCAGCCCAAATAAATACTTTAAATTGATACTGTAAATCTAAATTGCTTTGTTACTTACATTTTTCTAACGTAAAACTAGGGTTCATTTTTCCCCCCCAACTTTTTTTTTTTTTTTTTTTTTTTTTTTAAATCGGTTTAGACAAAATTTTAATTCAAATTATGCATCATATGCTTTATTTTTTTATGTTGCTTAATTAATGGAAGACATACTTCCCTGCATTGACTGATGTGCTCTTGCGTTTATTTTACCATATAAGCTGGGATTTCAAATCTTTGATAAATATGGAATTCAAAATCTATTAAAGAGTTTTATTCAATTCTTTGGCTTAGAAAATATTCTTTTAAGACAGTAAAATATATATATAAAAAAAAAACATAACAACAACAACAAAATGATAGCAACATTTTCCATTTGAGAATCATTCTCTTGCGTGCCAGTCTGATATTGTTTATGTTCTCGGACGAGATTCATTGTAAATATAAAGTCGTTGCTTACAATTTGCTCGTCTAATTAAGTTTGCATCCCGACTGAATTTTTTATACTTCGTTTTTAAACGTATATTCACTGCTTCACTTCCCATGGGATAACCATAATCCTTTGATGGTTGGCATATGGAATGGGTAATATGTCGGTCTTTGACACTCATATTTGATCACAGCCAAAAGTATCTAAATTATAAAACTCGCCACTACTTTGAATGGGAAGTTACTTCTGTAGAACTATACAATTACTTAACTATACTATAGTGTTTCATGATTATTTCTACAGAAATACTATAAATGTCTACGTTGCTTTTTGGTAAATGTTACAGGTTAATGAAATGTATATCTCAGTTCGAAAACGCAACGCATCCATCTAGAATGTCAGGAAAGCCCACCCTAACTACCGAAAACACATTCCGGAATGAACCCAATCCCGATCGTTTGTAGCAATGAAAAATATATACGAATGTAGATTAATATTCGCCAAAAGTGATCTGGACACCACCAACGCACTATTGGGATAGAATTTAGTTCCTGAAAAACAAAAGCAAAACTTTCATTATTTCTACACTTATACGTGTAGCGACGTGCGTTAACGGGGGATCGAACCTAGAAATCCTAGATAAGAAGGCAGACGATGTTCAAATTTGGTGTGCTGGTTAATTGTGACCAAGGGACCTACCATTAAGGTTTTCGTCAAAATCACGCATGTGCATAAAGTTGAAATCATGAAAGAATCGAACTTTTCAGCAATTGGTAAAAAATGGTTCAAACGATTTTAATTAAAATCTATATGCTGATGCCTCTTAAAGTATTCTATTCTTCCCCATTTCCGAAATCTCAGTAGAAATACGATAAAAACGTAAAAGGTTGATAAACGAGTACCTTTAGCACAGAGCTCTCTGCCCTTGAGCATCTCCCATCAATGACTTATTTTTTTCTGTTTCACGCACAAGAAGGGACAATGTAATAGTTATCGAATAACACCGTCAACTTTGCCATTTTTTTTTTCCGTGTAAAATTTATTGCCAAAAATATTTCACCAAACTGGCCATTTTTATTGAAATGAGTGAAAATATAAAAATGATAAATAACTCACCATATCAAATTTTATTGCAATGTCCAATATTATTGTGTAATTGAAATCTGTGCGACTATAAATTTCACCCCTAATAAATAACCCCTTTTCTTCTAAAACTTAGTTTTTTTTTTCTCCAAATTTTACTGCAACAGTTATTTTCAAAGCTTTTTCCGATAATTAGACTTCGCAGAATTTCCATTAATAATTTCTAAGAACACCCATTACGTCACACACAAGCTATAGTCTCAAAACTAAATTTTTGGTTCGACTTGTCACACAAAAATCAGGAAAGTATCCTAATTTGACGTTTAAGTAAACTTAAAAATCGATTTCGACTAGATACTTCCAGTGTTTATTTAATTTAAAATACATACCCTTTTCACATTATTCCCACATCACAATTCCCCTATGCATCAACAAAGAGCGAAAGTACCTGTCGTTTTACAGCTGACAAGTTTCGGAAAGTTCGTGTACTTTCCATTCACTGAGTAATTTCCTTCGCTCGTAAAACCCGGGAAATATGCTTCCAGTATCGCATTGCGGATCCACTTTTGTGGAAGTATCTACAAATTCAATAGAAATGACAGCTCATAAAAATATTTCATGGACTTGAATTGTGTATTTCGTTCCTAGGGAGACGCTATAAAATGTTGCTCTTTTGGGAAAGATGTGTTGGGGTAACAGGAGAACTGAATATTATAAATCAGGAAACCATCAACTGTTATTGAATTTTTGATTGAATAAATATAGTTTATTTTAGCTTTAGATTAACTTCATATCTCTTAAATGTAAATTTTATGAGATATATAATAATTTTGTCTCTAAGATCGGCTTTTTAATAAGTAAAATTTTTATGGCTAATAAAATAATTACCTTTAGAGGTAAAAAAAAAGTTATTGTTCTTCAGTACATTTCATTTTTATTAACATATTCATCTCTAACGTAATTTTCAATAAACGTTTAATTGATTCATAAACAATTAGTTCATATCAATTTATTTCATAACAATTAGTTCATAACATTCATAAACAATTCAGTACATTTCATTTTTATTAACGTATTCATCTCTAACGTAATTTTCAATAAACGTTTAATTGATTCATAAACAATTAATAAATATTTTAATTGAATCAATAAATATAGCTAACTGTATCAACGGGCGTAGCCAGAGATTTTTTTCGGAAGGGGACATGAAGTTACTCAACAAGGCATAACAATAAATTTTATTATTAATGCCGAATATATTTAAATATAGGTATTTTTTTCTATGTATGTTTAAACATTTAAAATTTTTAAATGAATTTACCGTTTTAGGAGGAAGTTCTAGTAAGAATCATTTCCTGTATTAGCTGCCCGGTGCATTTAGAAACTACTTTCTATAAAACCTTGAAATTTGGTGAGTAGGTACGAAAGTGATCACTTAATGAAAGGACAAATAATTAAAAACTCGGAATTAGCGTCTAATATAATTTTATTTTATATCCGAAATCCTCTTCTCAATGCCTATGCAGTGGCTCCACCTGGTTTTGTGTTTTACTATTTTAATTTTCATTTATAATAGATAGGCATTAAATGAAAACAATTTATGTCATTTCATTAAGTGATCTCTTTTCGTACCTACTCATCAAATTTTAAGGTTTCATAGCTATTAGTTTTTAAATGCTCTGAGCTAGAAAAATGTAATATAGTCATATCCCCATATCCCTCCCCCTGGCTACACGCCTGACCATATCAATGGGTTAGTATAGTTCTCGAAGCGTCCTCTACATAATGACGGGTCTCCGCAATGCGAGTCCTTGCAAATAGTTTAACATATTTCATTAAAATTCATAGACAAACACTTTAAACCTACTAATATGTATAAATTACAGTAAAAAATTTAAAATCTATTCACAGTATTACTTTAATATTAAGATATGTTTATGATAAATCAAACCCTTTGCCAATACAAAAAATCTAAAAAAAATAAATTATTTTTTAATGAAAAGATAAGAAGTATTACTTTAATATTAAGATATGTTCATGATAAATCACACCCTTTACCAATACAAAAAATATTTAAAAAAAAAAAAAATTATTTTTTAATGAAAAGATAAAAAGTTTGAAGAAAAAAAATATCAGAATTAACCATTCCTATTCTTAAAAATATAAGAAACCATACATAAAAATTAAAAAATAGTTTAAACCCTCTTAATATTTCTAAGAATTCAGTCTGACTTCTAAGTTTCTATAGAAACTCGCTAAATTACAAAGCAACACAATTAAGACAAAAAATATTTCAGAACTTTTAGAAAAAGTTAATTTGAAGAAAAATTCCGACTCTTTTATTTCTGAAAAGCGCAAGTATTCCAAAAGGTATTTCCATTCATCCTGACATCGAAAATAAACTATCTAAAATAAAATAGCAAAGTAATTCCAGCCAACTTGATAGCGAAAGTATTTGTATGAGGTGTTTTCTTTTCCTGAAAATTAAAGAAAAAATGTATACGATTTTTAAGGAACTATCTCGAAAGCTTTAAGAACAACTTTTGAAATACTTTCCTTGATACCCTTTTCTCTGAAGATAATCAAGAACAAATTTAATCCTGTGAGAGCTAAATTGATATTTTTCATAATCTTTTGTATTTCTCTGAAAAGAAAAAAAAAAGCTTCGCTTGGTGTAAATTACGTAAAAAGAAATTATTTTAACAACTCTCATAAACAATACATGTAGAATAAACGATAAATGCAATATGCGCTTTATATATTGAATTCAACATTTTATTTTTTTAGAATAATAGAAGTTAAATTGCTTTTATGATCATTGCTGTGTAACACAAATTCCACTTTTGGGCTCAAGGGTAAATAATTTTTTTTTCTTACTAAGTTGAATTAATTTTATCCTAATTTATGTATTATCATAAGAGATTTAACTATTGTTTTGTTTTACAATACAGTATACTATTGACGCTTACAATAGTGTGCATTAAACGTACTTCAAGTATTCTAGAATCAAGGACTTGCTATTGCTATTGATGCAATTTTTAAATACGATTTTCTACTTAAACATTTAACAAAATATTTATGAAATGGCAAATTGATGACTAGATTTATATAAAACCTCAGTCTATACTGACTCAATGTAAGTAAATATATATATATATAAAAAAAAAACTTAAAGAAAATTGTTGTTTTTAAAAAAAAAAAAAATGACACATTTTATTATTGAGGACTAGAAATGGAAAACGACCTAAAACAAAAACAAAAACAAAAAACAAAAACAAAAAAATTCAAGGGAGCCGGAAAGTGAAAAACACTGGCATTGGTACTTATGGGATATGACTAAGTATCAGATTGAATTTGCACTATTGCTACTAGAGTTCGAACTTTGGGCGTTCTCCACTTTGTTTAGTTTGGTCTTAAGGACATTTTTCCGTAAAGAAAAAGATTTCGATTTGTTTGTTACTTTTAGGTCATTTTCTATTTCTAGTCTTCAATTGTCCGTATTAGTAATGTGCAATGAAACGAATATCAGAACTTTTTATTACTGGTTTTGCAAATCTAAAAAAAAAATGACAATTTTTATTATTATTTTTTTTTTTTTTTCAATATTTTTTTATGCCACATATTTTTAAAGCCAAAAATTAAAAATTATAAAATGAGGGGAAACAAAACATGTTTCTTTGTGAAAAACTTGAAAATGAAATATATCGTCAAATACTTGAATTGGTCAATACAAATATAAATTTGAAGACAAAAGGCTTGAGGCCCAACATGTATGAATCATACCAAAAAATACCTAATTTGCTTACATAACATCATAAAAAATGCAGAATTTGCAAATTACATACTATATCCATACTTTGACATATTTTAATGAGGAAATACCTAATATTAACTATGATGCATAGTAAATATTGTAAGCGATAAACTAAATTAAAATACAATTTTTGTTACATAATGAAAAAAATATATATTTCTATGAGAAAGTAATACAACTTGTATTATCATACACAGAATGTGTTTACATTACTCTAAGGAAATTCCAGAAGACGTATAATATCAATGTATATTATGCAAAGAATAAGAATTTTTTAGTAAAAATGAGTCTAATGGCAAACATAGCAATAAATCTAACTATAAAAATAGTAATCCTGTGAGCTTTACATTTATGTTGCATAAAGAATACATTGTGATTGAACTCTCTTAAATTGCTTCTACATTCGAGCTTTATACATTTCCATCTACCGAAATCATAAGATTACAAGAAGTCTAAAAGGTTTCAAAGTTAGAGCTTGGTATTAAGAGAAAATAGAAACGGGAAATTTAATGGGAAAATGTAAACAGATCGATTGAGAAGAGGGGAGGAACACCTTTTTCAACCCCCCTGCCACCCCTAGTTTAAGAGGATGAAGAACCCTCTACAATTCGAGATTCAGAAAAAGAGGAATCTATTTTGACTGCAAAGCGAGTTAAAAAGTGAGAGCTTATCTATGTAATTACAATGCAGGGGCAGATAGGAATGTGGAAAAGGTCTCTTTAAAACTCACAGAGTAGATACCTTTTGTTAGTTGCTCTTTTTTTCTTCTTTTTTTAAAGGAAAATTCCTGCAGATTAGAGTTTTATCTGACTTCATTCATCGTATTGAAGAGGATTGTTTTATATGCATTGTTTCATTAGTTTTTCCATTTAAATAAATGGAAATGATGATAACCTAACACTTTTGACCTATTTGTTGAAACCCGTGACAATTAAAAAATTAGCTATCGGAAATTATTTAATAAATTTTCCACATAACATCTAATATAAGAGGGCACCACATCAAATGCAAAGTATTTCTTGGAGGGATTTTTATTTATTATGGCTCAAGGCTACCTTATGGGTTTTTCACCTCTTGAATTAGAAAACCATGTTATTATAACTATTAGGCTCATTTACCTAATTACAATTCGAACAACGTTGAGATGCCCAGAACTTGGTTTAATGATGCTGAAGGAGCCTCTTGCAGCTTATGTAGACAAATATATTCAATGCAATCAACCTAAGCAAGGAACTTAATATAAAATTCTATACTGCTATCAAAATATTACTAGCTGAAACAAAATTGTCCAGATCTATACTAAACTTCAACTTAATTAGACATCACTTAGACGGTAGATCGTGACAGTGCTCATAGGTATTTAATCCATTTTGGCGGAGTGAAGACATAATTCTCGCCAAACCTTATAGCCTTTTGTTCTCTATAGGGTTGTGGTTTGGCGAGAATTATGTCTTCACTCCGCCAAAATGGATTAAATACCTTTGATCACTGTCACGATCTACCGTCTAAGTGATGTCTAGTTAAGTTGAAGTTTAGTATAAACGAATTTATAATTTTGCACTCAGAATATCTTTCTTTCCACACCTGTAGAATTGGAAAAGTTAGTCACGGAAATCAGAATTCCTAATTGTCTCTACAAATTATACATATACGAAACAAAAATTTTGAATCTCTGATAAGAAAGTATACAAAAAATTTATAACGTTCCAATAACGAAAAATAATGACAATTCTCCTAAATTACCTATCAAATGCTTTAATTAAATGTTAATAATATATTAATTAACTATTAATCCAAATCTCAATGATGATAAATAATTTCATTCCAAGTTTTCACTAAACGTTCAGAAAAACATTTTTAAAAAAATAACAAGATTGTTATTTTCCAACGTCATCCAAGAAGTCTGAAAATTCACATTGCTGTTTCCAATGACCTGGCACATTACCAGCCAGAAGGAGTTGTTATTGAGTTAGTTTATGTGAAGGAACTCAACCAAGCCAATGCAACGACACTACTTTTAAACAAACACCAAAGAGCAAATATAGAGAATGACATTTATATTAAAATTCCGTGATTGTTTAAGAGAGTTAACTGTCAAATTAGCCACTGGACCACCTCCAATCTAATCGAAAAGAATAATATTCTAAAGAGCAATCTCAAGATACAAATTTTCTTGATAACAAACTTCTTTTAGGAAACAAAACTTCAGATTTTGATATGTTTTTTTAAATCATACTATACTTAAAATACATTGTAAATTTTAATATTTCGTTGTGTGTGTAAACAAAAGCACATAATTTTTTGTTCTAAATACAACAATAATCTAATGCATTCCTTTATTTAAAAATGTAGAGCGTTAAAACTTAGTAATACTCCTTTATTGTCAGTACTTCATTAGCAAATCACACTTTCGCAATGTACCTTAATTTTTATTACATTTATATTAATTTTTATGGTATCACTTATGCCTAACAAATCACACTGTCTTTCATTTACCTAAACTTTTATAACATTTGTACTAATTTGTATTGTATCAAGTACATTTACTTAATTTTTGTTACATATATATTTTTCTAGGTGGTCACTAGACGACCTCGGTTCTAATCAACAAAAATAATATACCATAGAAAAATCTCAAAATACAATCTCTCCTGACGATTATCTTATTTTGGACAGTAAAACTTAAAGCTTAAATATTGAAACGTAACATTTCATGCAAATTTGCATTTTTCTACTTATAAGTAGAGAAACGTATGCAATTTTGCAAGTGAGATTATTAAAGCTCAAAAACTGCTTTTCTCATAACATTATTGCCACTACTAAAAATTCATAAATCTGTTATGGTTGGTTGTATTCCGATTATCTGGCGCCGTCAGCAACACGAGGGCTATAATGCGCCGAAAACATTCGTCATTAGACAAGCCAACATACTTTTACACACACCCATGCCTAATACGAGACTCGAACCCGCAACCTCGCAGTCTAGAAGCTAGCACGCTAAGCACTATACCGTTGGTTCGGCTATAAATCCGTTATGAAACATTGTTTGTAACGTTATAAAACCATTTCTACACACGTTATAAAACCTTGTATATGCACGTCATAAAACAGTGTATGCAAAGAGATAGAAAACAATGTATATACACATTATGAAACATAGTATACATCAGTGAAAGAATACCCGCAATAGCTCAAATCAGCTAACCAATATTGGCCAATTTTGCCCAGTGCTGGTTAAAATATACTGGAAGTATTAAAATGTTGATGAAGAGTTTTAAAATTGAAATATATATTTTTATAAAAGAAGAACGAAAGGGTAAAAATTATGGTTTATGGTGGTTTTGACATGTTTTTTTTTTTTTTTTTTTTTTTTTTTTTTTAAACATTAGACCATCTTCCCACAACCTCTGTTTTCTATATCTGCCAATACTGCTGTGCTACCTGGGGTAAAACACGTATACTATCGCAGTTCAAACATGAAATTAACAAATGAATAGCATCCATTACTTATGGGATATAGTTGTAGAATAGAAAAACCGGATATAGAGGATCAACATTCGTACATTTTTATTAAAGCATAAAGTAAATAAAAAGATACCACGAAATGGAATAATTTAATATCAAAAATACATGGTGCAGATTAATCAAGACCATGCATTATTACGTCAATCATTACATCAACGAACCATATTAGAATCCATCCTATTTTAAAGCAAATCAAATTTAACAAAACGTCATGTGAACATAATATAAACACATATTCTTTATGTATGTATGTATGTATGTATGTATGTATGTATGTATGTATGTATGTATGTATGTATGTAATATAACATCATAATGTTATTAATATAGTCTTGGTAAAAGGAGAAAGATTATCACTATAATTCATGAAATATTAAATGCAACAGTAAAAGTTGCTTTAACTTCTCTGGGTCTTCTATTCTAGCAAAATTATTTTCTTAGCGACTTTTTTAAACTTAATTGCCATGACCAAAATTTAGCCTTTCAGTACTAACTTTTTTAATGAGTTATCAGTCATTAAATGATAAAATGTATCTATACACTAGTGTCAAATAAAATATTCATTTTGCTTATTGCTAACAGGCGGATATTTCTTACTTTTCTTAAAACTTTTATACTCTCACACTCACGCTCATCTAATTGCACAAACTTAAATGAAACGTGAATGAGAACTTGGTTTTAACTTAAAGTTTTCTGGAATAAAAAGAGTTAATGACGACATGATGCGTTAAGTACTGTATGAAGCAATTATTTTTACAAAACAATGAATATTTCTTGAAAAATATAAATTGCCCAGCCTCCATTTTAAAATTTATATATTATGTCTTATATTCGAAGATATGATAAGTAGTGTTAATATAGTAGATATGTCCTCGTTTCTAAATAAGGGTGATTCTGAAATTAAAGAGAATTTTAGGAGGTAACAAAACATAAAAATAAAAAATAAATCACAAAATTGAAATTTTACTTTTAGAAGTATATTAACAAAGTAATACATTTACTGCTGCAAAAAAAAGGTCAAAGGAAAGGTCTTGGAGGTTACAAGTGACACTTTAAATGATAATATAGTAAGTTCAGCTCACATAATTTTGTATTTTGCATAATTTTCAGAAAACTTATAATGACTTCTTTTGCTCAGTATTGGTTACTGCAATTTTTAAATAATATATTTTTTATCAACAGTAAAAAACATCATCTTTTGTGGGAACACAAATATATCTCGTCCAGATGTCCTTAAAAACTTTATGGTGTACTCTTGTTTAACAGAAGATTGAATAACGCCAATATAATGCTTAATGCTATTTTTTTTTACCAAATTTCTCAAGAACAAAAGTACTTTCTGTGTAAGTGTATTTTGTAGACGTTTCTTCTAAATTGCTGTCTGATGAGCATATGGGTTTGGGATTATGTTCTTAATATAACGAAAGATCTTCTTTAATTTTATCCCTACTTTTTTATTCAGGCTCTCTTTTCATACTTTGTATTTTTTCTTTTTGAGCATCTTTGATATTTAAATAGGTTTTCTCTTATTTTTATTTGTACTTTTCGTAGCAGCTGAAGCTGAACTAAGATCTTTCTTCTTGTCTTTTTTACTTGGAACCATTTCAATCTGTAATGAATAAATTAGATCATTAATTTTAGGTAAGCCTAGGCCTAACTATAGTAAACAGTCATGGGTTCGGGGTTGGGGAGCAAGGTGCCCTGGCTTACTCTAAAATGGGAAGCTGAACATTGAGATTTACATATTGTAGCAGGTAAATTGATCTTTGCTTTTTACAACGTTAAATATTTCAACGTTACATTTTTCCTCTTTGAGTGCCCTCCTCCCTTCCCCACTATTTTCTAATTTCCATTACTTGCCTAATCTGAGTGCCCGTATTAAAAAATGTAAACCTTTCCTATCGAACGACATATTTCTTCAAAACCAACAAAGACTACATTATAATTTACATGGATGGTGCATATTTCATACAGGGTTATTACGTACAAAGTATTGAATGAAGGGTACTAATTTCTGTTTTGGTTCGAACCATGATTTTTTATTTTTTTTTTTATTTTTTTTATTTTTTTTATTTTGAGATTTGGAAATTCTACTGCGATGTTAATTTATAATTACAAATCAATTTTCCGTTCACATGAATAATTGACACTCATATCATACTTCTTTTTCTCATAGAATTCTAACTCTTTTCAGCACTTTATTTTTATTTTCAAACGTCAAGGTAATACAAATGCATCTCCTTGAACCTCCCTCCTGACGCCCATTGGCAAATTTCGAGTATGAGTACTTCCGAAGTAAGTAAAAGTGTATATTCACTAGTTTTCGAACACAAAAAACTCCATTTGCAGTGTACTCGTATAAGGGAAGTCGGAGCTTCAGACGTAAAAAAATCAATTTTGAGATTAATATCGTAAAAAAAGTGCAAACAAATCTGAATCGGATGATGCCAAAAGTTTTAATCTCGCTGAATTAGAACTATGTTTTATATATATATATATATATATATATATATATATATATATATATATATATATATATATATATATATATATATATATATATATATATATATATATATATATATATATATATATATATATATATATATATATATATATATATATATATATATATATATATATATATATATATATTTTAAAAAAGCGTTGTGCATTAATTTGTATTTTCGTTTTCAATTTTAACGGCCTTAAATAATGTCCAAAATATTTTTAAATGCTACTCTCCAAACTGCAGTTTTGAAGACATAAGGAACATTTACTCAAAAACTATAAGATAAATGCCTAAAATTTTTAGCATACGTTCTTACCAATACATTACTCAATTTGAGTATAGCATGTTTTAATATGTTTGAAGTCAAAGATTTTTTCCAGTTTTATTGTCAACAAATATTATATTTTTTATTATTCTATAGAACATCAGAACTTTTTCTTTCCAAGAAACAAAATATTTAAAAATACTACACTCAAAATATGTGAAAATGTCTAATAAACCTGTGTGATTTTTATTATTATTATTATTATTATTATTATTATTATTATTATTATTATTATTATTATTATTTATTATTATTATTATTATTATTATTATTATTATTATTATTATTATTATTATTATTATTATTATTTATTATTATTATTATTATTATTATTATTATATGTATTATTATTATTATTATTATTATTATTATTATTATTATTATTATTATTATTATTATTATTATTATTATTATTATTATTATTATTATTATTATTATTATTATTATTATTATTGTTATTATTATTATTATTATTATTATTATTATTATTATTATTATTATTATTATTATTATTATTATTATTATTATTATTATTATTATTATTATTATTATTATTATTATTATTATTATTATTATTATTATTATTATTATTATTATATTTATTATTATTATTATTATTATTATTATTTCAAATTTGTTAGTACGTAAAAGACTGAGAAAATATTCCTTAAATAAGGTATTTTTTAACATGGAAAAGATAGGCAGATGTCTTAAACTCCGAGTTCCCTTAGCATCAATACAGGCGCACGCATCAAAAAGTCCAAACCTTCCTCATTTCTAACACTATCTTTCAAAGCCAGCAAAGACTACTTCCGAACTGAAATTAGTGAGAGTACCTTACTGAGAGACAGGTCTCTTCAAGGCAACGTCGTTTCTATTTTTGAAACAAGCCGACTCCTCCTCAAATTAGCTTAAGTGCTTGGGCTATTCCTTCAGAGGTCCATCAATGTAAGTGGACTAAGGGGCGACACGTGATTAGGTGCTCGAGCAGGTGTGTCGCCCTCATTTGTGGAGATGTTCCGACAATGAAACTGAAATTTCAAATCGTGCATTAAGACGATTTACGGAGCTGAACAGATTTTAGGATTAAATTGCTCGAATGGGGTACTCATAAAAGCCGTCGTCGTTAGTTTGATGCTTATTTTAATTTTTATTTACATTTATTTAACGTTATAATTAACTTTCAGCTAAACTTTAGATATTCTTTTTATTTGAGGTTAAACTCCACTATCCTGGTGGTCACAGTATCAAGCTCATGATCAGAGGGTTGTGGGTTCGATCCTCGAAGGCCGCCGAAGATCAGGTGTGTACCTAATGGGGGCTGGTGCACATTAAATCTGTCGTGGCCTCAATATCCTCTCGTTGGTGTGGTGGGGTTTGAGAGATGGTTTTACAGTAGAAGATTATGATCTGGTATTCTTCTAGATGCTCAAAATTACGAGGTGTATTTGGTTGTGTTAAGCACTTAAATGTGGCAGAAACAGATAGTCAGTCGTTAAAAGCTTGTTTTAAATTTTAAATACTTAGAAACGTTGTCTACTAGATCTACTGATTGCTTGCATAAAATTCTTCTGGATTTAAAGACTGGACCATTTGTTATGAAAACTTCCTCTATATTTCATAAATCTTATAAATTTACTAGTTCCTTAATTGGTATTATAAGAATTGTCAACTTACGCACAACGTTGTCTACATGTCAGTATGTGTTGGAAAGCTTGCAAATTTGTCTAAACTACAACGACTACCAGATATCTCTTATATCGTCGCTGTAATTCCAGTAACTCGCAACCCAGAAAATCATCTGACCAGGAGATTTAAACAACTGTATAAATTGGCACTGTTAGGTTGGTACAAAATAAATAGTTTAAACGGCCATACCAATGCATTTTCTTGTTTTGAGGCTTACATGGCGTTTTTATACAATACGTGGATTGGTTTATTTACGTATTTGGAAACGCACAGGAATTTATAATTATTAAGCAACTATGAATGTGGGACACTGCACAACTTTTAATTACACTATTAATGGCCACTACAGTTAAACTTTAAACGGATCGATTCAATTTACCGTTTCCGTTTTTATATTGTTTTCATATTTTCATTAACTTAAAAAAAAATTGCCAGTTTGGGTATATTTTTACAATAATTCTTGCATTGATCCCCCCACCCCACCCCTCTCCCACACACACACACTCGAAAAAACCACACGACAAAATTACTAAATTGGCGATATACTTTTCGAAAATTATTACATTTCCGTTTCTTGTAAGTGAAACTGAAGAGAAAAGTCGTTGATGGACGATGCACAAGGGAAAAACTTTCGATTAAAGTCGTTCGTTTTTCGACTTTTACGCCTTTATCGCATTTATACGGAATTTCGGAGGAGGGGATATTCAGAGAACAATATTGGTTACAATCGTTAGAGACGTATTTTTTTTAGGGGGGGGGTTAAGGCAATTGCTAAAAAATATAAATTTTTCAATGGCAGCTACCTTATGCGCATGCGCAATTTTAAAGAAAACCTAAATGTCAGATCCCATGACAAACAATGACTCCGGAATGGAAAGTTGAATATCTTAAGTTAATTGATTCAGAAGTCATGATGACCACAGACAGGCACACACATACATTTTTAGACCACTTCTTTAGACTCAAAAACGTTAAAAACCAACCCATGTAGAAATGCGAAAAAAAAAATATTAAATGTTGACCGAAAGCAATGCGTTCATTACCTTATGTTAGCATATAGTAATTGAAAGTTTTGGCTTATGAGATACAAGAACTGCAGTGATGATATATCTAAAAAACGATGTCTACGAAACAATTTCATATTCGAAAAAAAGCAACAATAACAACAAACAAAAAAACTGTATTAACTATTTATAATTACAAAAAATCGCTTCAAAATTCCGAACTGTTTGGCTTTAAGAAAAGCGTGTTTGTAGACCGTATTTTTGAGGCTATACAGAGTGTACTAAATTAGACTGACTTTTTTTAAAAATTAATTACAGGAAAACGTTTAAGAATAAGAAAACAATTCTTGCAGCAAATTCATGTGAAAGGGCATAACAAAATTTCCCCAGAATTCCAGGTTTTAGTTCAAAAAGTTGCCAACAGATGGAGCTGAATAATAAACCTGTATATTAAAAAAAAAAAAAATTGAAATATACATTCTTTTTTTTTTTTTTTTTTTTTTTTTTTAAATCCTTCAATAAAGGAAAATCATATTACAATATTTTCGAAAGGTCCCCATTAGTCGCGATCGCATGTCGTAATCGGAGGGAAAAGTTAGCAGACATTTTCTATAAAGTGGCCACCGAAATGGCCGCACCGCATTCATTCCTGATTTTTTCTTCGAGTTCTTCCAGAGTTCGGGGATTTTTCCGGTACACAGCATTCTTCAGCTGACCCCAAAGGAAGAAATCGTATGGATTCAAATCTGGTGAATATGGTTGCCAATCTAATCCTCACATTTGTCTCAAAGCAATTACGCGGTCATCAAAATATT
Organism: Linyphia triangularis; assembly: GCA_963978545.1. Lineage (NCBI taxonomy): Eukaryota > Metazoa > Arthropoda > Arachnida > Araneae > Linyphiidae > Linyphia > Linyphia triangularis. The sequence continues at coordinate 94,469,606 of OZ021723.1, read as the reverse complement.
CCTCTAAGAAACGGAAAATGTCAGCAGAACGGTTAGGCCTGGCAGCATCTTGCATGAAGCAGGATGTCGCTAATGATTCGATCAATGCATTTTCAATGCCTACAAAATCGTTGAAAATTTCAACATATTGTTTGGAAGTAGATCACGTAAAAAACAAAAAGGAACCGATGATACCTCTACTGGAAACAACTGCCCATACAGTCACTTTTTGAGAGTAGAGTGATTGTGGAACACGCGCATAAGGGTTCTCAGTTCCCCATATTCGCCAAATTTGTTTATTGACTCCATCGAGATGAAAACGCGCTTCGCCTGAAAACCATATAGAGTTCACATCAAAAATGCCATCATCAATCATTTCCAGCATTTCATTCGCAAACATGTTTCTTTTTTCTACGGATACGGTCTGAAGTGGTTGCTGCTTTTTAATTTTGTACGGGAACAGGGTTAGGCACTGACGCACGTTTTGCTCACTTGACATACGGCTGCAGTTTTTCGGACTGATTTTGTAGGGGAGCGTGAAATTGTTTCCGCAATGACCTGTATATGTGCTTCTGTAACAACCGTCCGCTGTCTTCCAACAGTTCCGACTTTCTCATCCGCAGCACTAACTGTACGTTTGAATTTCTCGTAAAATTTCTTCATTGTACATGGCTTCAGACACTTAGTGACTTGAAATTTGCGCTGAAAGCTTCTTCTTGTTGCAGTAGTACTCTCCCCCAATCGGTGAAATTCCAATAGAAGGAAAATCCTTTCCTCCAACGAATACATGTCATTTGCAATACTTTCCAACAGATTGCTTCCACTCCTGGTCAGCTCTCTTTGTTTGCCCAGTCACAGAACACACCTTTTAAGTCAAAACATCAACTCTTCTAAGGCAGCGTATTTTGATTATTTGCATACATCATAACACTACGGGAAGCACAATAGGAGTGACGTGCAGCACCATCTATTGGCAACTTTTTGAACTAAAACCAGGAACTCTAGGGGAGAAATTGTATGCCTTGTCACATGAAGCAATAATTGTTGCAAGAATTGTTCTCTTAACGTTAATGGTTTTCCTGTAATTAATTTTTGAAAAAAAAAAAATCTGTTTCAGGACACCCTGTATATATTCGATACAATGATGGCACTTTTAACAGTTTTATTAACGCTAAGTAATGCTGTTAACTCCAGCAGTTGGCAGGAACATAGTATTTTTTTATTTTATTTTTTTTACATTTTATTCATACTGATTAGAAAAAAGTATTTTAAGAGAAATTTCCAATTTTCTTTTAAACAATTTGAGGAATCGTAATATTTATTTCAAGTATCCTAACTTAATTTTCTAAACATTTTTAGCCACATTTATAATATATACTTTAATAGTGTAGTTATAATTTTGCAGAGTTAATCAAAAATAAGTTTTTTAAATTGTATGGTCATTGTAATTAAGTTTTCAAGGGAATTGGATTTAGAAAACTAGGTTAATATTGACTTAAGCAAATTCGATATTAACACAACAAAATTAATACATTCTCAATAATACTAAAAAGCATGTCAATAATGTATAATAAAAAACAGACTGCGGCTTATTATTCAACTACTTCCAGTACTTCAATAAATACTTAAAAAAAAAGGTTTTTTTTTTTTTTTTTTTTTTTTTTTCATTTGCAATTATCTAGATATAAACAATAAATATTTTGTAAAAATAAAAAATACTTACGTTGGTTGAAATTATAAATATTTGTAAGAGGATTAAAACTTGATGCAAAGAAACAATATTCAATATAAAAACCTTTTTCTGCTTTTTTTTATCTAATTAATATAGAAAATGGTTTAGATTAAGAAAAATACTTATCATTAAGAATTAATGAGAGAAATGGACCATAAAGTGATAATCACCTCTAAGCCATTTTTTGTGAAATATTAAGCAAGTAATTTCAGTGAATTATCGAACGAGCAATGTGGCATTATAAGTGCGTATAATTAGAAACTGGAGGGAAAAAATATCAGAATTGTAGTAAGTTTTATAAGAGGCAGAGTTGCATTAATGAAAGAATATTTTCCGGAAAAAAAACACATTTCAAATTTTGTTTAATATTGAAGCAACTTAATCGATTCGAAAAACTTGTATATATTTTATGCAAATCATTCGCTGATAATATATGCGTGGAAATACTTTTTTCAGAAGTAAGTTGTGGCATCACTTTCACCGTTTGATTTAATTTGCTTTCAAAAGAATTGATATCAAAAACATAAAAAAAATCCCAATCTAAATAATTACTTAAATTAATTTCATTTTCAAAAGGATAAAGTGTTATTGATTTTTAGTACTTGGTGTACGAACGACAAGATAAAAAGACACCAAATGATCCTATAGTTGCTACTAAAGTAACGTAAAGTCTGTTAACGTCGATGTTTTTTAAATATGATCATGATGCTCCATATTGTATTATAAGATTTAATATTTTATTCCACTGTTATCTACTTAGAAAACTGTGTATATATAAATATTTGAGACATTTGTTTTTACAGGGTGTTTAGAAACGACCGCATTTTCTTATTATCCGATTTCGACCGCGTAGGAGCAGAAATAAAGCATATTTGCACTTTATTGTCAAAGTCACAAATAAAAATTTATTTATCGAAAAATCTTTTTAGTTGGTACTCATTTTATTCAAGGTAAGGTACAAAAAACAAACTGTCGACCCTAAATGCACCAATGATAGTGAATACCCCATTCCAATGAAATTGCCAACATCCTCCTACCACAACAATGGCGAATGATTTGATGAAAATTGCAAGACTCCATTTTCATTTTAGTCACATTTTATTTTTTAATTCGCATTTTCGATTTAATTTGTTCTAAAAATAGCTTGCTATCTCATTTTATTTGATCATTATTTTCAGGCTCAACCAAATGTGTTCAATAATGATATGATAAGTGTTTTTTGGAATTTATTATTTTGGCCTCCGCAGATTTGCCCGCTATCGACAGACATACATTACACACAAAATCGAAGTTAATATAATGGGTTTAAAAGTTAGTTTATTCATTAGAAAGTTGTAATTATAAACCACAATCTCCTTGAAGAACTGAAAATCTTGCATAAAACGACCCACTTAGTCAATCGATATCTTTACACGCCGTGAATCTCTCGTGCTATTCCGGGATGACAACCTACGAAGTTAACAACGATGAATCCGATTTCCGCAGGGAAACAAAAATGTCCAGTTTGTTAATTATCAGCTATTATCCTTTGGCTCGGCCGTAATTGTCCCCTGCTTCTTTGACCCAGCGAAACGCCCTTGTTTAATGACACCAATTAGAGAAGGGAAGAAAACTTTGACGTTTGTGTTTTTGGTCTTTTTCTTGCGGAAAAAAAAAAGAAGAAAGAACTCTCTATTCCTGGTGGGAATAGTGAAATTTCATTAGGTTGTTTTGGAAGGATTCAAGACGAAAGGTGGAATTAGTGCTTTCTTGATGTTATAAGGAATATCTTTTTTGCTTTTTTAACGCCTTCTTTGGAATTAAAAATTACGGTCTTTAATTAGATCCTCGGAGGAAATTCTTTCCAAATGATACGTTCATTAGTGGTCTAAAAATAGTTTACTGTGTTTAAAACACAACTATTAAAGCTAAAGTAGTTACTTTCAACTATTTTACATCCATGTCCCAAGATTTAAAAGTAAATGATTCAATGTGCTGTTTAATAAATTTGTTTTGCAATGAATGGAATTTGGTTTCAAAATTAAATGCATTAACCCTTAATTATTTTCAAATGGAAAGCAGTTTTTTATGCCTCAACAGCTGAATCATTAAAATGTGTCCCATATTTAGGTGAAATTAATTAGGCTAGAACGTTATCTAAATTAATTAGCTTTATAAATAGGCTATTAATTTGGAGTTAAGATTCTAAAGATATTTTTAGTATTTATTTTTTTATGAAAACTTCTAATTTTTAAAAACAATATGTTTCAAAATAAATACACAAAGCAAAAGCAAATTTGAAGTTAATTTGTTCGATAGTTAATTAAGGTTGTTTTGAGATAAATAGGATAAGGGTGAGCTAAATGTTTCCTAATCTATATGGCTATATATCCTAAAAACTGTTATGGTGTGATATTCTATGGAATAGAGAATAACGAATAGTGTTCTACTTTATCAGTTTGATGGTCACGTTGGACTGAACAAGAAGCGTTATGAAATATGTTGTGTTTCTCTATAACCTTCCAAGTGTTAATCTGATTGTGAACGTTTTTTGTAATGCAGCATTTAATCAATCCCAAACCATAAAATCACAATACTTTAGATTACTAAAGGAATCAATTCCTAATTATTTTCTTGCTAAATTAGACATGAAAGTTCTTTGCAGAATTTTTTCAAAACATATGAGTCAAACATATGGGGAAGGGATTATAATTACAAAACCCAAAGACCTAAACATCTTAAATATTGTAATTTAAAAAAAAATCGAGTAATGAGAAATTGAAAAAAAAAAAAAAACTTTTAAAATTATTGAAATGATATTTATAAAACTTAAAGTCTTTCAAAAGTATCCAATCGTACATTTTCTGCAATACTTGATTGAAGGCTTAAATACGTAAAGACTCAAAAGAAACGTTAAGGGGACATGGGACACTTTTGAGGACAGTTTTGCTTAGAATTAAATAAAATTTGGCATAAACATACAATATGTGATTTATATCACAACAACAAAATTTGAGGAGATAATATAAAATAAATAGTAAATTATTAAGAAGAATGCATTAAAATAATAAGAAATTTGAACTTTTTTCAAAATGCTCCTCGCGACACAACATTTTAACGAACATAAAAGACAAATTTGAAGTTGTTTATCAATATATTATAAACATCTTCACTCATGCTTTTATCTTTAGGTACTATAGTTGAACAGGAATAAATTTTCAAACTTGGCGCTAGTGAGTTTTTGTTAAAAAATTCACATATTTCAAATTATCAAACATAAAAAAAAAATAGAAAAATTATGTGACATAATAAAGCATGCGTGAATTTCCATATAGTACATTAAAAATTATTTATACAAAAAATTAGGTTGATTTATCAAAAAAGGAATCGCAAGGTGCTTTTCGAACATACGTAAAATGTTAAAAAGCGAAGATGAAAAAATGCATTTTTAACTTTTGCCAACTAGTGCAAGATACGTTAAAATAGTTAGTTTGATAATAAAGATTTTACCACTTAAAATTATCGGATTTCGAATTGAAACTAAAGCTAGTGACATCAGCAATTTTTATAGAACGAAAACAAAAAACATAATTTTTGGTCATTTCAGTATCCCATGTCCACTTAAACATTAGAAAGTAAAATGGTCATTTTGTAAAACGTATAATAATTTGAAAGGAATTTCATAGGAATTATACAGGATGCATAGTTACAAATGATATTTGTAGATTATTTTGGGTGTATTTTAAAAATAAATCATAGATGATTAAAATGAAACAGCTATTAAATTTAGAGAATTTTTTGCCATCATACTATCAATCTCCGACTTTGCATTTTAAATAACTCAATATACAAAATAAATTGAATTTTTAAAAGACAGTTTTTGTTATAAAAGTGTTTAATATCTTTCTATAAAATGTTAGAAGAGTGGTGAAATTTCAATTGGTTTTAAAATTATGTGATACTGCTAGTGAATCACCTAGTGAACTAAGTGTCCTTACTAAGTGCATGATGGATGCTAAATGATAAGGATTATTAGAAATGAAGCAGTTCTTTTACTTGTTGTAAATATTTATGGCAACAACTATATCAAAAAAGAATTGACATTTTAAACGACTTATTTTTATGCCCCTCCGTCGGGCGCAACGGCCTGACAGGCACAGCACTGACGCTTTCGTTTCCCCCTTCCTCTCATAGAGAGGTAGGAATCTGCCTCTCATATAGTCCGAGAGGCGAATGCAATTTTTGGACCCCATCGAACATCATTCTGAATTTTTTTTATAGAAATTGAAGAAAAGTGAGTAGATTACGAATCCACTGGTCTGCAAAAATGGCCGAAACTGATCAAAAATCAACTTGGAATGAGTTGAATTAAAATCCGATTGCCAGATATGTCATAACTTGTCAAAAAGAGAACAAACTTTTTCTTCTATCAATCAACTGCATTTTGATTTTCAGAATGAATATCGGCTTCTGAACTATGCACTACAATGTATAAATTTAAAAAAAAAAAAAAAATTGTCTTTGTTACCCTGATAATAAGACACTTTAATTTAAAGCTGAAAATTTCTTGTAATGTTTTCTAAACATAAAATGTGTTCTTTTTTTAAACAAATTTCATATTTTTTCTTTAAATATTCCTATAGTAATCATTCATTACTTTTAGAATACTAAAATTAAAAATAATGATTATAAATTTGCGATTCTTTTTTATGCACCTGTCAAGCATATTGCGCCCGAACTCGTCGGGTTCAATTTTGCTCCCGGTTTAGAGTTAAATTACCAAGGGAATTAAATAGTCAACAAAGAGTAGTATAATCATAGTACATATAACACTGGTAAATATTTCAAACCTAACTGTTTAAAAATCTTTACCAGTGTGGGTAAGGATGCCCATACCCAACCCTTTCAGACATTTCTATTGTCTGAAAATGCCACAAATATTAAACATCACAAATGCCTTACAAATTAAGACTTAATTTGGCGCCTGAATCCAGTCCCACTGCTGTGTCTTATTTTCAGACAGTTCAATTTACAGAGTATAAATAAATTGTTATGTACCTTTGATAACAAAAAGCATGTACTGAAACGAATAATAATTTTATGTCATATTGTTTTGCTGTCAAAAAATTAGTATTTCTATAAATATTTTTTATGTTCGAATTGTTCAAAAAATTAAATTGATCCTTTTTTTTATGAATATTCAATAAATTAATCAATATTAAGAAAATAGCGCATATGCATATAGCGTATCGTTCCTTGTATAAGAATATCTCGATGTACAGAAAAAACATTTTATGGCCAAGTCAAACAGCAACAATATTTATTTTCAACTTTCCAGGAAGAACAGCGATTAAGCGAATGGACAAACAAAAAGCATCGCAATAACATTAAAACTGATTTTCTGAAATTCACTAATTCAACTTTTAAATGAATTCATTTCCGCCCACTTGATGGTTGTGGGGATCATTTGACATGTTTATCAAATAGGCTCTTCGGTTGTACTTTAATACTCTTTCTAATCACTTACTTCGAGTAATATATTTTCTTTTCAGGTGAAGATCAAGAAGTGACTTCTAAAAGTCACAGAGCAATGCAATTTCTCTTTGGAAAATGGCGCCAATGAGAAATGTCAGTTCTTCCCTTCAATGGAATAATACGCTCTTCTGTTTTACTTTAAAGCTCTTTCCAATCGCTTATTTCGAATAATATTTTTTCTTTACAGGTGAAGATCAAGAAGTGACTCTTAGAAGCCACAGATCAATGCAATTTCTCTTTGAAAAATGGTGCAAATGAGAATGTCACTTCTTCACTTCAATGGAATAATAGGCTCTTCGGTTTTACTTTCAAGCCCTTTCCAATCGCTTATTTCAAATAATATTTTTTCTTTACAGATGAAGATCAAGAAGTGACTTCAAGAGCCAAAGAGCAATGCAATTTATCTTTGTAAAATGTTGCTAATGTGAAATTTCACTTATTCACTCTTCGATTTTACTTAAAAGCCCTTTCCAATCGCTTATTTGGAAGAATATTTTTCCTTTACCGGTGAAGATCAAGAAGTGACTTCTAGAAGCCACAGAGCAATGCAATTTCACTTTGGAAAATGGCGCCAATGAAAAATTTCACTTCTTCCCTTCAATGGAATAATAGGCTATTCGGTTTTAATTTAAAGCCCTTTCCAATCTCTTATTTCAAATAATATTTTTTCTTTTCAGGAGAAGATCAAGAAGTGACTTCAAGAGCCAAAGAGCAATGCAATTTATCTTTGGAAAATGGCGCCAATGAGAATGTTACTTCTTCACTTCAATGGAATAATAGGCTCTTCGATTTTACTTTAAAGTCCTTTCCAATCGCTTATTTCAAATAATATTTTTTTTTTTTTTTACAGGTGAAGATCAAGAAGTGGCTTCAAGAGCCAAAGAGTAATGCAATTTCACTTTGGAAAATGGTGCTAATGTGAAATTTCACTTATTCACTGCAATGGAAACGCAGGATAGGTATTGCAGTACATTACATCAAAGTAAAACTTAGAATGAATCATAATTGTAAGAAAGCAATACAAACTTTAAAACATTTAAGAAGCAGGCATTGTATTTGCATATTGTTTGTTAATAAGACAAGACGGATGTAAAAAAAAAAGGTATGATATCATCAATTACAAGGATTTCATGAAGTAAAATATTACATCAAAAAGCGGGATACAAAATAAAACCAAATCTGAATTCATACCGAATTCAATAGGAAGTCAATTTGAAATTCCTTAAGCCCGAACTATGCAGGCTAAGGATGTGTATCTGATATCAAAAAGTTTAGAAATATTGCATAGTCTTTACCTGTTGAGCTTTAAAATTCAACCTAAGAAGTTCGTCCAAATGAACTTAGGTGAAAGTAAGCAAATTGGCCGTAAATAAAGACATCGTATTATAATTTAGATATTCGCGTCAAATTTGTTCGTAATATTTTTCGCCGAAATTGTCAACTTGGCGACATAATTTTTAATACATAACACTTAATATTGGCAGAGGTTTTAGTAATCGTATTTCTTTATCCCTATCAGGGGAAAATTTCTGTGAATAAATACGTCCACAATTTACATGCTTGTTATACCACAAGAGAAACGGAAGTCAGTTACAATTTAAATCAAACCTTCTTAAGTTTTTGGAGCAAACAATTTATCAGAATTAACTAACAATATATCATATACATGTTTAGTTGATTATCTAGAATTTTTATTTTTACATCACTACCTAAAATCCATTTATTTGGGCTCTGTGAGTGAAAATTTAATTTGTTGTTCTTTTTGTATTTTTTTGTTATTAAAAAAAATACTGACTGATCTGTTCAAACCCTTTTATGACAAAATATAAGAAAAAAACAAACAATAGTCAGACAATAGGGGTTTTTTTTTTCTGAAATGTGTAGCAATTTGCTTTATTTTCTAAAATACATATTTTTTTTACATACATCGTTACTAAAGAATTGTTCTTTGTATCTAGACCACAAAGTCACAACTTTACGTCAAAATTTCACGTCATAGAAACTGATTTAAAATTGGTGTTGCCAATACTCTCCCAGAAACTAACACATAACATCTTCGATCAGGCAAAACCTAGAACTTGTACCTACAACAAGCCTTATTCCGAATATCAGACGCGTGTTCCAATCTAAGCAGAACCTTCTAGAATATCTCTTTCATCTCTTCGATTCCAATGCTAATGAAACCGGAAAGAACTCAAGGCCCGAGACAGAGTTAAAAAGAACAAAGAATTCGAATATTCCCTTTCAGTGTTCGACGGAGACGACCAAAGGAGGAATTTCGGCATCGATAAACATAACCCTGATTTATGGAACTGGAAATGGAACCGCCATATTTTTTCATTCTTTTTTGTGTGAAAAAAAAAAAAAATTGATGAAATGAAAAATCCCGAAAATACTCCAACCTTTCAAACCGTCATCAGCATATATTTAAACAAAATGGCGGCATCTCACAAAACTTTCGCCACGCACACGAATCGAATATTTATTTAGTTCGGAATAAAATACTAATTTCATGCTGGTGTGGATCTGAATGCATTTCGATAGGAATGTTTCGTTCTTAGAATGTATTATGATGATTTAAAATTTATTTCTATAATAAATATTTATGTTTACGTATTTCTTGTAAATATGAAATGGTATGATTCAAGACAGAAATATCCAAAATTAGAAAGTTAAGGAAGTTAAAAATATATCTGTTAATAATATAATTCATAAAAACAAAGTTTTTTGTGTGAATCCTTTATATGCATTGCCAATTTTTATATTCGGTAAACAGCGTTATGTTTGGTGTTTTCATATAATTTTAAATATCAAAAACATTTCTATCAGCAAAATGTGCTGCAAACTAAGTTTCAAAATTTAGTTATTAAAAATGAACGTGAATTTATGCACTCACATCAAGATATATTATTTTAGTTCTGATTAAAACAATTTTATTTATTTATTTATTTATTTATTTATTTATTTATTTATTTATTTATTTATTTATTTATTTATTTATTTATTTATTTATTTATTTATTTATTTATTTTTTATTTATTTATTTATTTATTTATTTATTTATTTATCTTTATATTATATTATATTATTTATTTATTTATTTATTTTTATATTATATTTATTTATTTTTATATTATATTTATTTATTTATTTTTATATTATATTTATTTATTTATTTATTTATTTATTTATTTATTTATTTATTTATTTATTCATTTATTCATTCATTCATTTATTTATTTATTTATTTATTTATTTATTTATTTATTTATTTATTTATTTATTTATTTATTTATTTATTTATTTATTTATTTATTTATTTATTTATTTATTTATTTATTTATTCATTCATTCATTCATTTATTTTTTAATTTATTTTTATTTAAAAAAAATTTGGCATTTGGCAGAGTTTCTTCAATTGTCGTTAAAATACTATTTTAGCGCGATTGGATAACGGCAAGTTGGTTTATTAGTATTCCGTAAAAGCGATGACAGTTATAACCCTAAAATTTGATAGAATGTATTGTCATTGACATCGAATCTATCTACCAAGTTTCAACCCGATTGGATGACGACAAGGGTGTTAATTAGACCTCCACAGATTTGTCCGCCATTGACATACACAGCCAACCCCCCCCCCCTTCTCCCCACACACACACAAAATTGAAATTAATATAAAGAATTTTAAAATGTCCCCTTATTTCTAGAATATTTCTTATGGAATTTCAAGATTCCGATTTATTTAATGTAAAACAATGAATATGATTATACTGCATTGTTAATGGTACACAAATTTTCTGTATATGAAAGTAAATAGCTTTATGTGTATAGATGTAAATAAAATTTTCCAAATATGGATATTTTAAAGGACCTAAATATCTCATTTTAAAGACAAAAGACTCGCTATTTTTGATGTTCGGTATAAATCAATATTCATCTTTAATTAATTAAATATTTGCGAACAAATACATTTTCCATTGTAGTATACAGTAAATATCAGTTCTGGGATAATTTTAATAGCAAATAAACCAAATTTTTGCAAAAATAAAGATATTTAATACAATTTAAGTTATTTGTAAGTTAAATGCATTTAAATAATAAACATGATGGTGCTCATATATTTTCAAATTGTTAAGTTCCTTTTATATAAATTAATAAATTAACCTTTTATATGATTTAATTTCTTTTATATATCATTAAGAAGATAAAACATTCTCTTAAAAGTAGTTTTGAATTTGAAATACATTTAATTAATCAAGAACTAAGCAGGATTGGGTGCGCATTAAACTATTCGTAGGTAATTTGAATTATTTGGTTTAAATGAAGCTTTCAAAAATATAAGCCATCAATAGGTTAAACATTTTTCTTAACAAACAAATATAATGAAATTAATCTCTACATCAAAAGCTATTCCATACATTTAGTCATTTAGCTGTACAAAAAATGTACAGGAAACAAAGAACTTAAAAAAAAATTTGAACTTAAATTCTTTAGTTTTGCTTAGAATTAAATAAAAAAAAGCGCAAACATAGAAGATATGACTTATAAGACAATAACAAAATTTGATCAGAAAATATAAAATAGATAGCAAATTATCGAGAAAAATGCATTAAAATAAGAAAAAATTTTAACTTTTTTCAAAATGCTCCTCGCGACGCAATATTTTAACGAACATGAAAGAAAAATTTGAAATTGTTTATCAATATAATATAAACATTTTCACACATGCTTTTATCTTTAGGTGCTATAGTTGAACATAAATAAAATTTGGAACATGGCGCTAGTGATTTGTCATTAAAAAATGCACATATTTAAAATTCCAAGAATGGAAAAAAAAAAAAAAATAGAAAAAAATTATGAGACATAAAAAGCATGTGTGTATATCTTTATAGTGCATTAAAATTATTTCTTTAAAAAGGTTAAGTGGATTTATCAAAAAATTAATCGCAAAGAGCTTTTCGAAAATGCATAAAATGTGAAAAAAGCACACTTTTGCCAACAAGTGTGCAATAAGTTAAAATAGTTAATTAAAATAAAGATTTTACCACTAAAAATCATCGGATTTCAAAAAATCAAACGCGAAATTAAAGCTTGTGACATCAGCAGTTTTTATAGAACTAAAACAAAAATGGTATTTTTGGTAATATTTGTGTAGTTTCAGTGTCCCACGTCCCCTTAAAGAACTCGAAATCTTTCTTTACTGTACTTCTAGTAACATGCAGTCTTCTACTAAATGTAGTTTGTCTTCCTTGTAAAAGACAATTACCAATAATTTATAAGTATCTAGTGATTTAGATAAAAAGTATAATGTATTTTATATAATGTATATTTTAATTTATATAACTTTTTTTGGACATTTGATTAGTTTCCACTAATCCTGGTGAATATTTCAACACATCTATCTAGGAGCGTTACGATAACTTTAGAGCATGCTAATTGTCACAAAACATTCTTATTTCTTTTCGTCAAGGTAGTTCCGCTAAAAAGTGCCTAACTGTACATGGCTTGGATTTAGTAGACAAGCACATAAATATAACCAATTAATGGGTAGCCTTTTTGTGTGGGGAAAAATAAAATGTTTCTCTGTCGACTTATTCGTAATTTGATTTTACTCTATCGATGAATCAGAATCATTGTAGAGCGTATCAAATAAACACTAAGATAAACCCAGAATAATGGACATAGGTAAATATAAGGCGGAGTGTTTGACAGTTCATCTTCTACCATGGGTCCCTTGTCTGTCAAATATTTATTCCATTTGTGTGTGAATAATATCAGAGCTGAAGGAATACCACCTCAGTCCAATTATTGGAAGAAGGAATTCAGTAACCAAGAAAATGGAAGTGTTTCGCAAATCACGAAGCACAGTATCCAAGATTAGAACTTCATGTGCAGATTTATTTTTCACTCCAACCCAAAACTGCAAATTGAAATGTTTTCAAATAAGGCACAAAAGTGCAGCTGGTTTTTGACGCCAAATGGAGTCTTAATTTCTTAAGCATTTCCGATGTTTGATATTGGAGGCATTTTAAGAACTAACAGGCTTGAAATCTGTACCAGTGTGATATAAACCGTGCTAATATTACTCTTTGTTTACTATGTTTCGCATCCCTCGGTAATTTACACAAGCACTAAAAATACTCGTATCTTAAGACTCCATTAGGTGTCTGAATCCAGTGCCACTTCTGTGTCTTATTTTAAGACATTTCAATTTCCAGTGTATGTAATGTTTGTTTGTCTCCAGAACTCTTAGCACATTTCTCTAATTTTGTATTTGTTTGATGCGTCCGGCACTATGCAGTACATATCCATCTCGTTGATAACTTCTGATGACTGAGCTGATTGCCGTGATCACAGAGCCTATCAGAAGCATGTGTTTGATTGTATTGATCAGCAATCAAAATGTCGCTAAGTAAAGACAGTCTTGTAAAACATATCAAAACTCAACTATTTAGCTCGACAAATAGGGGTCATTTGGTAAGATAAGAGCCTGATTTTCAATGTTTCCAACTTTTGTTTATCGGCGCAGTATGGCCTACGTGAAGCCCTTGTGCCAGAAATCCAACCAACCAACTTTCGTTTGAATTTACGCCTATCTCGTTTAAAGTAAGTCTAGACCGACTGGACGTTCAAATTGATTGTGACAAAGACAAAACTGATGAGTTGGGTTTCAATAATTGTATACAGTTATATAGAAGCATTATCAGACTCATCAATAGCCAGAAAGAACTTGCGATTGAATGAAAATTTTCCATATACGTTATCATAGGCATATGTTTCCAACTTTCGTTTAAACTTACGTCTAGACCGACTGGAGGTCCGAATTAATTGTGACGAAGAAAAAAAAAACTCATAGTTGGATTTCAATTATTCTAAACTATCACATAGTAGCATTATGTGATTCATTAATGTTCAGTAAAAACTCGCGGTTGTGTGAAAATTTTCAGTATACTTTATCATTGGTATCTCTTTACATAATTAAAAATTGCGCTTAAACCATTAAAAAGAATTCCTATCAAGTTTAATTATATTTCTGACAAGTTTATTAACTACACTTTTAAAATAAGTTAGAAGGATAGTCTGTAAATATAACTACGACAGTTGAAAGTAAAACTGTACGAAAGTAGCACAAATGAAACCTAAACACTCAGAACAGAATTCAACATTCTAATACATTTGTCCAAAGACCACTAAAAATATTCAACTGTCAGAAAAACGGCTTTAAAAAGAAGCTATAAATTTCTTACTGGCGCATTTTAATATCCCTTGCTGTTTACGAAGCAAACGTGCTTGAAAGTCAACAATGTAAAACACTGGAATGAATGTCTCTACTTCCTAACTGTTGGCGAGCACGTGGTCGACATTTCTCATTTTCCTTCGCCTTAAAATGAGAATGCAGGCGAAATTCCACAGCGAAGTGAAATGTCCATTGTTTTGCGCCTTCCCAAAAGTGATAAATTACAGGTTTTACTGCTGTTCCCACGAGGGGAAGGGGTGGGGCTTCAAAATGGAGTGGAGCTCTGTACCAGTGAGCGATCTCAAAATATTCTTCAGATAGTGAAATACTCTTAGGAAATAAATGTGCTTTGCATGAAAGAAAAGGCTGTTGAGAATCTATGAGGATTTATTAAAGAATGGAAGATAAACGCAAATGCGAAAGCAATGGGGGTATAATTTATTGCCGGGGTGGGGGTAAATTTACAATATGTTGGCTACAAGTTGGATTGTTTTGATTAGTAATCAATACACGGCTAATTTCTCAGTTGCAAATCATCAAATATGATAAATTTTCACATTTTAACAATGCTTTTGTATGATTTTCACATTGTCTTCCATTTCTTTACAGTAAATACCGAAAAAATGCCGAAGGCCTTCTTCTTCAAAATTGCTGAGATAGTAGGGTAGACTTGGGCTTGGTTGAAACAACCACATTTAAACATCTATGATTTTATTCATAGGGGATTTATTTCAAAGAGGGCATAAAAGAAACGTTAAACCTGCGTTATGTGTACGAGAGAAAAGATTTTGTCAACAGCTGTGTATTTTGATTTTAAGAAGGCTGAGTACATTTTCGAAGCTTCTTACGATATTGCATTTTGTGAAGTATAGACTATAGTAAAAGTTTTTGATTTGTAAAGTTTTTATAATGCATAGCTACGGCTTCATACTCAAATGTTTTGAAAAGCACATTTGCATGACTACTGGTTCTTAGAATCTTGTTTAGTTAAAATTGCGAATTGGGGCAGGTTGAAACAAAAGGAGCGAAACTGGTTTTATGTTACAAAAATAATTAATGAATGCGTATTAGTTAAAGCAAATTCTTTTAATGGGCGTACAAAGACAAAAAGTAGTTTTGATGCTATTAAGTTTTTTCCACCCCAAATTTTCAATGTAATCATTAATGTAATAGTTTTTGATAATGAAATTTCGGTAGTTAATTGTATAATTATTTTGAATATTTTAAGTATTAATAATTCATATATTTTTATATATTATTGAAATATTTATATAAATAATTTCCATAATTAACTGGTGGTAGGTAGCTATTGGAATTTAAATGTTTTGGGCCCTTTAAAAAGAAAATTTAGAAAGGTAAATATTAATTTTAGAAAAAAGAAATGAAAAAAATATATATACTTACCCATTTTTATAAACACTGACAGGCCCGGTGATTGCACCGGACAACCCTATGGTCAGTAAGCTCCTGCGTAAAAGTTTTTATGCAAATTATATAAGCAGTAATAAAAAGTCAATAACTAAATTCAAAAGAAAACTAAATAATGACTTTTTATAATTTATTTTTTTAAGTTTTTAAAAGCTATCCATTCAAATTTTATTATTTAATTTTATTTCTGGCATAAAAATTCATAAAATTTGAGCCTATCAAGATTTGAGGAATATCAAAAAAAGGCCGCTTTCGGGGAAGGGGGGGTAATTAACTCACTTGCGTTAATCCAATTGAGATGAAACTTGGCAGATAGAATTCATTGCCATCGGCAGTGAATACATAAAAAAAAATCTGAAAAAAAGAATTAGTCAATGGCAGGGAATCGATAATTTTCTTGGCCGTGATCAAACATTACGATAAGTCAGTCTAAATTCAAAATCAATGAAATAATTGCAATTGAATATAAAAGCATATAAAAGATTTCTATTAAAACTTGATTTATCTAGGATCTAATACACAAATAATAAAGATTTGTGCAATACGTATATCAAATTAAAGGTCCCTATGCGATCAGAAATTGGGAAGAGCAGGCATGATTTCCCAAATTTCTATTTCAAATTTATCGGGAAATTACAATATTAGGGTACAAATATGTGTTGTCATGTTTTCATTGTCAATGTTGATGACGCAACTTTTTGCTGGACCTTTTACCAATAGTAAATGATATGTGCAACTGTGTACTTGATGAAATGAATGTACAATTGTTTGATCTAAGCATTCACAAAGAACCTGGTAAAATAATAAGCATAATTGACCTAATGAATACCGTACAGGTATACGTGTGTTAAATTTATAATCATACATTTGTTTTTCCATGTTTATTTAAGAAGTGGTCCAGTATTCCTCCCCTTCGAAACATGTTAGTTTATATGATAATTTTATCAACTGTTGCTTTAATTTTTGCCTAATAGCCCGAAGAAATTATTGTATATGAAGTAAAATGTGCCCTGAATGAAATGAAAACCTATTGCAATGTACCTATACGGCAGATTTTTGCAAAAATAGTATATTTAATTGATGAAGTATTATAGGTGGGGAATAACAATTCTTTCTAGAAGTCTCTATATGTCTTTTCAATAATACATTTCCAAACAAAGCCGTAATAATGAGAAATATGATAGTTAATTTTAACAGAACATTGATTCAGATCAAACAAATAAAAACTGATAATTTGACAATTATTGAAATAACTGCTATTTTTAGTATAAAACGCTGTGGTTTTGAATTGATTTACAAAATGGAATTTCCACTTGAAGGAGTGACAAAACGCAAATACCATCCATTACTCGCAACAGTTCAAGAGGAGATAGAACTTGAGGTTATTTGCGGAGCGGACTGCAGTCAGATAGATCACATAAGCCGGGATGCTGGAAGGAAGACCAGATGAAGTGGCTTTATTCATCGCCTGGTGCATCGCCACCAACCAGCCTAAATCTGCTGCCACCCCAGTCATCAATGACCGAAAACACATCGGGAAGTGAAAACGCATCAAACTTTTATTTCCAAACGCATTCTTTGCTGTTTCATCGGCTAGAAAGGAAAAATAACAAACGATTTGTGACTTTACCGACCTAAGACTTCCTGAATATGATTTCTCTACATTGGCTTCTCACTACGACTTTTCTGACTATGACTTTCCGATAATGACATCCCGATTATAACTCCTTGATTAATATTTCGTGTGTATCATTCATAATTTAGAGACGATGATCTCTTTGTATAGTCATATGATTTCTTGACTTGTGGCTTTTTGAATGAAACATAAAAGTAATGAAGGAAATATGCCTACTGGGGAACCCGCCTTAAAGGGGTAATGCGTTCATGAACTATACCTTCTGGGTGAACGTAGAAATGAGATTAATAAATATATATTTTTTAATGAAATAATTAATACGCACTGTTACTTACAAATTTATAAAAACGTAACTTACGAGTTTTGTACCCGCGTAACGAAGGTTTTCTTGTGTTCCATGGAAGTGTTATTTAGAAGAAAAAAAAGAAGAAGAAAAGCCTGATTTACAAAATTAAGCAATATACAAGGTGAGACCGAAAAGTAAGGTGACTGATGTTATAATAATCACTGTATTATATATTTGCAAATAAATACATCCCTGTCCTTCAAAGTAGTTCCCGCAGTCTACAATCACTTCTGACAACGTTCATACAAGTTCTTGAAACTTCTGAAAAAGTCCTCTTTTGAGACTGTCTTAAGTTCCTTGGTAACATCAGCTTGAATGTCTGAGATGCTTGAAAATCGGTTTCCCTTCAGTGCCAATTTCAGTTGTGGAAAGAGCAGTATTACACTCTCCTTATTCCCCTGACCTAGCTCCAGCAGATTTTTTCCTCTTTCCACAACTGAAATTGGCACTAAAGGGAAACCGATTTTCAAGCATCTCAGACATTCAAGCTGCTGTTAACAAGGAACTTAAGACAGTCTCAAAGGAGGACTTTTTCAGAAGTTTCAAGAACTCGTATGAACATTGTCAGAAGTGTATTGTAGAATGCAGGAACTGCTTTGAAGGACAGTGATGTATTTCTCTGAAAATATATAATACAGTGATTATTATGACATCAGTCACCTTACTTTTCGGTCTCACCTTGTATTTGAAACAATGTTTCCCAGATTGTGAATCGCGACCTATTGATGGATCATGAACCAACTTACACAAAAAAATCTGAACACTTCACTACTGGATGTCCACCGAAGGAAATAACGATTTTAAATTTAAATAACTCAGTATACAGTGATCGATAGAATATTGAAACAAAAAGTATACTCATTTAAGAGAGAAAAAAATTAAATTTGAAAAGTGTTTCAACTTTGCATTTACATACCAACAACTGTTTCCATGCCTAATACTTAATTAGTTTAAAAAATGTCAGGCTTTATTTTCTCAATATAAAGGACAAGTGCAAATAATATCAGCTTATGGATCCACTTTAGCATTTTTCTCTAAAAATCGCCAAATCAGATTTGAACTGCACCTATTCTGCTACCCCAAAACTCTTCCCGCTATGCAAATGCCACTGTTCGTTCTCAAAAGAAGTTTCAAAAGTTTTCGTATGTCTGCCACAGTGCCACCATGCCCATAACCATCGATTCTGAGAAATGATGTGTTCCTATCTTTACTCAAGGTTAGAGTTGTCCTCCAAATATCCACCATCTCCAATAACTTCTAAAAGGATTCCGTTCCTTACTTCAGCAAGGATCCACTTACCCAATAAAAAAAAAATTTAAAAAAAAGGAACAATGTGAATTTTTTTTTAAAAAATACCTCCGGAAACTTTCTTTCCATGAAAGATGAGATCACCCTTACGCAGTCACGTGGTTAGCCCATTAATCTTTTACGTGACAGGTTTTCTCCAAGAAGAAATTCTGCGCCGTGTTTTTAAATGGAGGAAAAGTAAGTGCAGTTTACAAGGCAAACCTTTCAATTTATACTCCTATTCCCATTCTCTTTTGAATTGTCCCAGAAAATTACTTTAGCAGGAGAGTTTTCTTCGTCTGGCGCATCACAAACTGGAAGAAGAGTCATGCAAGTAAAGTCTAGGATGTCACCTTTCAAGTGACTCTTTAATGATAGCAGAAGGTTTTAAGAATCACGTTTTTATTATAGAAGAGCGTAAATCGTTACCAGTTTGAATAAAAAAAGAAATAAGAAACTTATTACTATAGGATGCATAGAACTTATCTGGATATTTCGCCGAATTCCAGTTGTAAAACGGGCATATTGCAATTGTTGACTACCTTTAAACTGCAAAAAGATATATGTAATTTAGGTTTTGCAAAGATTGTTTAGTGATCACTGAATATTAAGTAGAATCTTCTAGATTAATTAAGCCGAGGAGTTGACAAAATTAGGCCAAGGAGTTTTTTAAAAGTCGGAAACACTGTAGATTGATGTAGTTAAAGAAATGTATTTTTCTACTGTATTTTTTATGGACATCTATAGGGAATGGATCATACAATTTTCGCGAAAATACCATTTCAAATACAAATAAAAATTTAGTCAATCCTACATTTTCTAAACCAACTATGTGAAATAAACTTTTAATACAAAGCATGTAATTATGTTTCATTGAAAATGGAGAAAGTGACAGCTCAAAAATAATATCCTTTCAGTTAAACTACACTGTCGTAAAGTTAAATACAAAAAGTACCGTTGGGAATTTTTCAAAGAAAATTATGACACAGCTTTACGAAATAAAATTGGTTATTTATTCTTAGTTTCAGAGACTATCAAAACCACTTTAAACAAACAATGAAGTGCCTACTGAGCTTTAACTAAAATCTCATACAATTGTCACCAATGTAAACAATGCACCTTTATCAATTGTTCTTCACTATCCGACTCCCACTGAATGCCACCTTTCTTCGCTTATAAATTTCAGAATTCATTTTTTCCGAAATGATCTGGAACAATGTGGCATATGCGAAAAATAAAAGGAAAATAATTGATTTCTAGTTGTTGCCGTTATTCTCAAAAACTTGTGTTGGTGCTTATAATACACATTAAAGTTATTCTCAACCAAAGTTATTCTCGTAGTACTATACACTGCTGTTATGATTATATATAAAACAAAAGAAATACGTATAGTGTACCTATAGCAAGTGCCTTGTTTCAAATCAACAATTCAATGAATTGATCTAAAATAGGCTAAATTAATTACTGCATTTCACTGCTTTCTTACTCTTAATATGCGATTGTTAATAAATACTTGCAGTCAAGTCCATTTCATTTTTATGTTGTTGCTGTTGTTGTTTTTTAAATGCTAGTCTCAGGGATGAGAATAATCAGAGAGCAAAAAGGAGGCAATCCAAAAATTCGTTAAAAAAGCTGGCGGAAGGAATACACAAAAATTCAACAAAAAAAGTGAGCAGGAAGGATGATTCAATAAATTTAAAGATACAATGAAACTTCTCATACTATTTAATAATTACATTTCAAATGTTAGGAATTAGTGTAGTAATCTGTGAGGAAAGGGGAGCTCAGAGAGAAAATCTTTTGTTTAGACATGAGGAAAAGTATACTTTTTGCAGGAAAAACTGGTTCAGATCAGAAAAATGCGAATCCTCAAAACAGGGACAAAGAGAAGGAAAATGTTACAAAAAAAAAAACTAAAAAGGAAGAAATCCTCCAAAAGCAGGAAAACTGTCATCCCTGTAGTCTACAACAGTTAGTTACCATTCAATTAAATATTTGTTGAGTTCCCTATTTCCTAAACTTCAAATTTTTTCGATTACTTCTACGAATATGAATGCGCATCATTTGCATATATCAAGGAAACACACACACATCATGGAACACCTTACGAACAACTAACTATATGTGTTCTTCAAAATTACATTACACTTCAAATACACACATCAACGTCCACAGTAATAACAACTTATACCAAAATTGGTTAATAAATATCGATAA
This sequence comes from Linyphia triangularis, assembly GCA_963978545.1. Lineage (NCBI taxonomy): Eukaryota > Metazoa > Arthropoda > Arachnida > Araneae > Linyphiidae > Linyphia > Linyphia triangularis. Next base: position 94,448,230 of record OZ021723.1, on the reverse strand, counting down.
AAAAAAGAAACTCAATAGTGAACTTTCATCATTAACAACTTCCCTGTCTAAAATAAAGAAGCAAACACGTTCTCGTGCTAATCTTAATGTAAAAATCCAGTCAGTTCGATATTGTCCATTAGTGCGAAGGTGTCGAACAAGAGGTGATAATAAAAAATAAAAAAAGAGGCGGGAACCCCCCCCCCCCCTCCCTTCGCCTCTACGTGAAACATCTCACTTTTGAATAATTCATTTCCGAAAGACGGAACGAAAGGAACGAATAGAAAACGCAATTTTCCCTTCCGAAAAGTTCTTAAGTTACTTGAAACATGCAATTCATCAAGAGCTATTAATTACGGATCACAACACCGAAGAAATAAAAATGGCGGAGATCCTTTTACAGGGACTCCATTTTGAAACACGTCGTCACGCGTTTCAAAATATTCCTTTCCTCCCTTTTTTTTCTTATCTACTTTTCTTTCCCCTTTTTCTGCCATTTTTATTATTATCATTTCGCCGTTTTCTCGCACGGAAGAAAGGATAAGGTTGTGTAATGAAGATAGGTAATGCGTTGATGATGAATAGCGCATTAGAGAAATTAGAATTTACCCGCGTCCCCAAGATAAATTTGCATCGGTTGGCAAGGCGAGCGTATAAATATATACATTCCTCCCAAGATATAAGGTGCCTAAATGTCAAGAAGGTATCATCACTGAAGAATTTTTCTTGTTTTCGTTCCCTTTTCTCCTTTAAATAATGAGATCCTTGTTGGTTTTTAATCGATGTGGAAAAGTTGGGAAGTCAGCTATAATGAGGTTTTTCGGGAGGAATGGTTGGTTGTTAAGACTGTTAGACTATTGTTCTATGTACTTAGGGCCTAAAAAAAAAGTCCCAGTAGGGCGATAAGTTATGTTGGAGCTCATCACTCTTTTGTTGGAGTGAGTTATTAAAAATAACCAACGAAAGAAGTGTATTACATTGTGGAACTGTTTTTGTCGTTAGTGAATGCGGGATGGGATGATAACTAAAGAGATTATTATTTAAAGCGAACGCGAGCGAGTTTTGAATGATTTAAGAATAAGTCCCAGTAAGGAACATTCAATATATTCGCTATATTACAATCTTCTAGCCCAGTGGATTTAGAAACTACTTAGTAGAAAACCTTGACGTTTGGTGAGTAGGTACGAAAAAAAGCACTTAATGAAAATGCATAAATTGTTTTCATATAATGTCTATCTGCAATAAAAAAAAATCCGAATAGCAAAAGACAAAACCAGATGGAGCTACTGCAAATACAGTGACGTAAGGTTTTCAAATACAAAATAAAATATAATATACTGTTACGAATTGTTGTGTATTTGTAAATATTTCGTAGCGTTAATTTTGTAAATAGGAAAATTTGTGTACATCTCGCATAACGCAGTGCAATAGTTCTTCTTAGCTTGGCTTCCCTGTAGTGCGTCTATTAATGCTTGATAACGAATTTTACAGAGAAAAGCTGGAAAGCTAGTTTTACAAGGAGCAGGGCATTTAACATTATGGTAATGGCAATCTCGCCAAATTGGCGAGATAGAGCCAAGTTGGCGACTGTTTTGGCGACTAATTTTTGTCGCCAAACTTAGCGACCATTTGGCGACATTTTCGGTCCCCATGTACATGTATAGGACTTTTTTACTACGATCTGGAAAGTTCTCCAAATATCTACCTCTAGAAATTTCAAGAAGGTTTGACTCTTATATAAGGCTGGCCGTGAGTTGAGTCCGTGATTTTGAGTCACTGAATTAGTTGACTGGAATTACTGAGTTGAGATACTGAGTCTCAGTGAGCATTCAGAGTAGTTCTAAAGCGAACTGTATTGCATTGTCTTTTGTAGCGATTTGAGCAGTTGTGTTGTCAAGTTTAACTGCTGTTTGTGCTCTATTGTTGTGTATAGAGCTGTATTGAGTCTACAAGAACGAGAAGTTCTGGAGTTGTAAAGAAATCTGTGAAGAGTTATATTGGAATAAATTTCTGCAAGTTTTGATCTGCTTTGCCTTCAAGTCTTTCGAACCCACCAACGCAATAATACGATGTTTTCGAGTTTTCAATTTATGTCTTTTCATTAAATGATAAGTTTTTGCACCTTCCCACCAAAATTCCAGGTTTTGTACAAAATAGTTTCTAAATGCAGTGGGCTAGAAAAGAGTGACACGGCGAATATAGGGAATAATCCTTACTAGGAATTGCTCTTAACTTTCAAATGAAACAAAACCAAAATGCAAACACACCAAAATAAACAAAATATTTAACTCGTTCAATTTTCAAATAAAATAAGCCTTAAAAAGTTTACAAATGGTCTTAAAAATATTTCAACACTGCTTAGAATCGACTGAAAATTTTACTTCAATAACATAATCAATTTATTGGTCACAACACATCTTCAATTAACAATTAGAGAATTTTCAATATTGAAAGAATTTCGTATTTTTTTCAATATGGACATCACTTGCATTGTCAAACACTGCACTCCATTTCCTTTCCATGTAAAGCATTAGATAACATTTGAAGATTCCGAATAATCCAAATTATATTTCCGACACCTTCTAATTAATAATTCGATTATTTTAAAATATTTTAGTTGTCATGGTAACCCCAGGAACTTGAAGTTTACTCAATATATCCCCATTAAAGCTCAAGATATCGCAAAATTCAATCGATTTTAATAACCTGGGAATATTGATCAGCTAAGAACAGGAATTTATCTTGTCTAAACCTTAAATAAGCATCTGAAATTAGAGATATTTGAGAATCATAAATGTCATAAATCATTTCGAATCTTCAATACAAAATATGCAACAATATTTAACTAGAAAGCGACGTTGATTTTAAATTTAAATACTACAAATCCCAATATTTTTCTTCATTTATTTATTTCTTCAATGACAATACGTAGGAAGGTTTAATTTTAATGAACATATTAATATATAAATATGAAAGTATGTTGGTTTCTGAGTTTGTTGGTTATTAAAACATGCTACCACTTATAAACCGACTGTTTTATAGAGAATGTATGTCATTCTCGCGAAATGTCTGTTCTAGGTTACAATATTCATAAATTTATAAAATTTCACTTAATATACATTTGTGTAATTAATAAAAAGCTGAAAACTGTATCTTTATAAATTTATTAATTATATTTTATAATTATGAAGGTTTATTAAACATATTAGTTTACTTGGAAGATAATATAAATATAAATTAGGCACATATAAATTAGGCACAAAAATATCGTTACCACTTCAATTCATGCTGAAATCATCTTCATTGTCATTTTTTTAGATAAATAATTATGAACAAGTCATAACTTAAGATAAATATCCCACACAGGTAATTTTCAACTTAATTTTTTAATAAAATAAATGTTTTTGGATATATACTATTTTTTAGAATGAAAAACATATTTTTTTTTATATACTCAAGGTATACTTATACTCAAAATAAGATTAATTTCTCCAGATATTGATAGAACGAGTATTTAAATTTCTCCCAATAATCTATTCTAAAACAAATTAATTATTTGAATGACATGAAATGAAAATTCATGTAGTTTATGGATGTTAATAACATTAATAGTAATAAAATTTCTCCATATTTTAGCCACTTTCTTCCATATTTCTCCATTCATAATGTACAGAATGGTAACTTTTTTTTAATTACATATTTAAAACATAATTTCATCTAACAAAAGAATATATAACATAATAAGACTAAACAGAATTTAGTATAATTAAATAAAATTAAGGATGGCAATGACTCAATAAAAATATTTTTACTAACTTTCAGCTTTAGTAATCCTAACTATGACATATATTTGTTAGTAAGTTTGTTGACATAGTTTGTAACTAAGCAGTATTTGTTATTCCAATCACAACCTTAAAATAGTTTACACTACCATAGTATCGTAGTATATTTGAATCAGTAATGTTATTTAGTGGTCAAGAAAGGATATAAAAATCAAAATGAATGATAATGACCAAATCAGAAAGTGACAAGTCAGATTTACGGCACTATTTTTTAATACTTTTTAAAGGGAAGTCTCTATATTTTAGTATTGAAATGTTCAAATTTCAATAAAAAAAATTATAATTCAAAATGTGCATAAAATTTTATACATACCCATGACAATTCAAATTTGTGAATATGGACAGTTGACAGTAATGGCATTTAAGAATTGATTGTGTGGTTTTCAAAAAAAATTACAAGTAAAAATAAAACAAAATGCGCTTTTTTTTTTGTTTGTTGTTGTTGTTGTTTTTGATTGAAAGATACCAAGAGACATATTTAAAAAAAAATTATTCTCCAGAATTATAAGTTGAGAAAGCCAAGACCGACGCTTTGCACTCTTCCTTCAAAGGGAATATGGAGATGGTGACTAACAGAACTCCTATTTTCTTCCATTCCAGACGGAAATATGGAGCAGTTTTTTCTTGAAGGACTTTTCGAAAGGCATATTTGCACCAGGATACCAATTTTAAATCCTCTTTTCGCGATTTCCTTTTGACAACGATATTGATTCCTGTGTGTGTAAAAAAAATGTGAAGGGTCATTTTATAGTGAACGATTACAGTTAGTACTGCAAACTAGAATTTAAAAAATATATATAATTATTTATTACAATGCTATTTTTCTTTCAAGTTAATTTCGTTTCAGTTAAAGAGACGAAATCTAATGGAACAACGACGCTGTCCAATGAAACAGGAAGTAGCTGGAGATAGTATTGTCGTCAAATTGTTAGATTGAAGGCCCATTTGTAAAGGAACGGTATCCAGAATCCTCATGATAACAGAATGAGTATTTCATGTTGGCAATTTAGACGGTAATTTGACAATATCCAGGGTGTAAGTTCTCACTAAAACTTTAAGAGTAACCTTTTTAAAAAATGGTAAGTGTATACGTAGAAGGTTAAACAGAAGAAGGTTAACAGAAACGCAATAATTTTAATTTCGTTACTTAAGTCCCGATAGTGAAATTCCTCCTCCCTATGAAGATTTTGAGATTACGCCAGAGTGACCACAGCATGGAAAAACCATTACTTTTTTCCCCCCTCAAATAAACATAACGAAAAGAGAAACACGCCTCTTTCGTTGACAAAGCCCAGCGTCATTCATCGTCATACTGGATGAGTAATCCATAAACAAATTCCATCTCCAGTTGCACCTCGACCGATTACAACTTTTAGACATGTTGCTAAATGCACGAAGACATGAAGTTACTTATCGCAAAACGGCCTTCCTTTAACGTCTCACCCACTTCAATTCAACAGCGACTTCGTTAGAGGAATGGATGATCTTGAGTGATCAATTGTGAACAAACTTGGACTTGATGAGCAAATTTGAAGAAACAGTTTACAAATGCGATCATTCTCGATTTAACAATCTCGAACGATCGCATCTGTTTGCTTTATCTTTAAAATTGTGTATTACTTTCTTACTTTCTTACAATTTGCTCAAAACACGGGCAATTCTGCGATCGATGGATACAACGGTTGCAATGCAACAACTCGCAATACTTCTGTGACGTTTAACCTATCCCAGAGTGCAGGTGATTCCTGGAAGCCTACAAAGCTGTCAAATTAGCCGCAAGTGCTGTGATCTCAGGAAGTTAGCCTAATATGGTTTGTTTTGAAGGTTCAAGAACTTTGGAGGCAGTCAAGAACTTTTGATATTATGCAAATTACTATGCTGCAAATTACTATGCAAATTACTATACTTCTGCTATATAAGCAGAGTAGGAAATGTAATCAGTGCCTGCACTACAGAATTTATTCAATGCAGAATTTATTTATGATCTAAGATCTAACCAGGGACTTCACATCTAATTCAACGCCTTAAGTGTTGCTTCAATTTCAAGTTCTTGTTCGACACCCTAAGTGTCGCTTCAATTTTGATTCTTAGTTCAGCATCCTAAGAGTCGCTTCAATTTTGATTCTTAGTTCAGCATCCGAAGTGTCGCTTCAATTTTGATTCTTAGCTCAGCATCCGAAGTGTCGCTTCAATTTTGATTCTTAGTTCAGCCATCCTAAGTGTCGCTTCAATTTTGATTCTCAGTTCAGCCATCCTAAGTGTCGCTTCAATTTTGATTCTTAGTTCAGCATCCGAAGTGTCGCTTCAATTTTGATTCTTAGCTCGGCATCCGAAGTGTCGCTTCAATTTTGATTCTCAGTTCAGCCATCCTAAGTGTAGCTTGTTGTAACCGTTATTATAAAGTTTTGTTAATTAAAAGTTGCTAAGCTTTTAAGCCCGCTCTCTCAGATTTATTTCATCGAAGTTAATCGTTAGGATTCCGTCACATTACGAAGCATAGTCTAAAATCCGGGCGTCCTTCTGCGAAACAGTTTATATATATTTGCTAGAGACTGTCAAATTTAGGATAGTACTGACCCGACAACCAGCACTATACTTCTACACCAATTTTCGCTTTCGAGAAATTCTGTAACATTTCAGTGTAAGCGTCAAGATATTCAAGTCAAAGTGCGAACAACAAATGCACTAAAGACATTACTCGCATCACTAATTCATAGAAACTATTAGAAATCAATTAACTTGCTGTTTGTCATGTGACTTTCTAAGAGGTAAGTAAATGATCCACTCCTATGTTTTTATTAGCTGTCTTCGCGTTTTTCTTTTACTTTAACCTTTTTCTTATAAAGGTACTGTTCCAACGTAAATCATGGTTTTTTCACTAATCTTGGTCATTTGGCAATACATAAAACTTGAGGTTCGAAAACAAATTGATGTGACAGAGAAAACTTGATTTTTGGTTTCGTTTTTACTTTATGTTACGGAAATTTAGAATTTCCTTCACATTCTTTGATAGTTGCAGTTCACTAACGGCACATACAACAGCAAAGTTAACTTATAAACAGCATCAAATATGATTTGAATGATTTCTTAAACAAATTTTTACTAAAAGAATTTTTTAAGAATAACGCAAATGAACTTTATGTGAAATGTAATTGCTGTAATTTGTGTTTTATTTATAAAATTGAACCAAAGTTATTTCCAATTGTGTTTGCAGAAAATAGTAAAAGTTTCCCACTGTTAAATATGGGGCCGAATATTAAATTATAATAGTTTTTCAGACTCAAATGTTGTAACCTGTAGGCAAAACTTTGATAATATTTTTTCACTTGCCTTATTTTGCAAATTTTTTCAATTCCTTAATAGAACATGTCCTCCGTTTTGTATAATTTTTCGAATTAGAGAATTATTAGTATGTGCATGCAAATATTATCTCTATTTTAAAATACAATGTTTCCTCCCTTTAATATTTTATTTAAAAAGATATTGAACGCTTGTATAAAAATCTTTTACATCATAACAATCCTTAACATAATTAAATATTAAAACATAGTTTCATTTGTAAATGGAAGAAATATCAAATGTAAAAATTTTTATCAATTTTTGCAGCTGTTTGTGTATGGAATATGATTATTCATATCCAATATTAATTTTTTTCCCATCTACAAACTCAATATGTTATCCAAATTTTGTTAGTACTCGATAGGGTCAGAAAAATTTGCGATTATTAATAAGTAAGATTGACTTAACTTGGGATGGTTTGATAAGGCCAAATACCATTGGTGCTGCCATCTATTGAGTAATAATAGTAGAACATATTCTAATGCCATTTTCTTTGTATAGATGGCGACATGAGAAAACATATTCCTGCATGAGGACATGTTATACAGGAAAACATTTTACTGTAAAGCATTTCCTAGAAGTCCTCTGCTACAATTAGCCTGAAGTTGTTGAAAAGATTCCACAAATTTAATTTGTTTGAAAAAGAGTGGAATTCCTCCTGATTTCATTTTACACCTCCTAATTTTTTTTTTCTTTCGACTACTTTTGAAAGTAATAAGTTTTATTCTAATAAATTAATATTAACTTTTATCGCATAGATATTGATGAAGTGGTAATGATATTGATGAAAGTGGTAAAAATCGAAGCAGAATCGACAAAAATGACCGAAAATAGGCAACAGTTTTATTCGAAAGTTGCCAAAATATATTGATACAATTTAACAAATAAAGAAAATCTAACGTTCATACAACAAAAATTTGTTATTTTTAGCAATATTTTCTTTTCAATATATCTTATTATTAATAAATCCTTTACACTAACTTAAATTTTGTGCATGCCGGGAAAATCTGTCGAAGATTAATTTACCAACTTGCCGTCATCCAATAAGGCTGAAACTTGGCAGATAGTTTTGGACCTGTCATTGTCACTAAAAGGTCACTTTTACACATGCGTCTTTCTTGGGAATACTAATAAACCAAATTTTGCCACCATCCAATCACGCTGAAGTTTGACAAATAGATTCATTGTCGATAAGAATACAATATACCAATTCTGGGGGACTGTCACTAAAAGGCAGCGTTTCCTCTTTCACACATGATTCCATCTTTGGAATATAAATAAACCAACTTGCCATCATCAAAAAAATTGATAGATTGCGAACAATTTTCTATGAAAAGACTTTATAGTGACTTTAAAACGCAACTCCATGCGCCTACCTTATATACTTCCTTTCGTCAAACACCATTGTACGAGCAGGCTTTCAGGATGAGCAAATAAATCATTACGTTATTTATCTTTGGATCTAGTACTTGTAGAAGATTTTCATGCCTTGGGATGATTGTATTGAAAACCTGTTTTGGTCCATTTGTAAAAGAACTTTCCTTTTTAATACCAAACTGGGATATAGAACTTCAAAAAGAATGTAACAATCCGCTTCAGTTCATGCGAGGGTTTTTTAGAGGATATGCATAATTTTAGAATTTTATTGGCATCCGTCAACCACCTAGAATTTGATAGACTCCAGGTCAGAGACATTAACGTCTGGGGGACAGAATCCTATATTATAAGTACAGTGTCGTACAGGAAGTATTACCTATACATACTTCCTCTATGTACGGGCACATACTTCCTCTATGTACAGGTACATCTTCCTCTATGTACAGATACATACTTCCTCTATGTACAGATACATACTTCCTCTATGTACAGATACATACTTCCTCTATGTACAGATACATACTTCCTCTATGTACAGATACATACTTCCTCTATGTACAGATGCATACTTCCTCTATGTACAGATACATACTTCCTCTATGTGCAGATACATACTTCCTCTATGTACAGATGCATACTTCCTGTATATACAGATACATACTTTCTGTATGTACAGATGCATACTTCCTGTATATACAGATACATACTTTCTGTATACAGTACAGATGCATACTTCCTGTATGTACAGGTACATACTTCCTGCATGTACAGGTGCATACAGTAAAAGAAAGTATATAAGGGGAATTAGTTTGAGGCGTATTTTAAAAGCACGACAAAATCTTTCCATTTAGAAAATGATGAGCACTTTCTTGTCTCCTCCTCCTCCTCCTACCAGTTTTTCTGCCACAGATTATTCTTAGTTAACTCAAAACTCACTAGAACTCTTGCAAGACCTCTTCTATGTAATATCAGCACAGATTTTAACAGTGAACTCATAAAATCGGATACTGCACCAGACTGGAGAGTGTGCCGATTCCCTTGTCAACACAAGAAGGTTTGCGACCTAGTAAACAGAGAGGGTTTGATTCTATTTCTACTTCTCTCATCAGAAATATTACGCCTAAATTTACCCCTAAGAAAAAATTTCATCTAGAATAAAGAAGCGTAAATAAATATAACTGTGTAAAGGGAAATAAAAACTTGCCGTTGGTTGAAAAGGGCGAGGGTAGAATTCAACGAGCAGCCACCTTCACATAATAAGTTCCTAGTCCTTTTAATGAGATAAGAACTGCTCACTTCATAATATACGTGGTATGTGGGCACTCACGGTGTCCCACGTGATGGTCAATACGACCTCATGGCTGTAATGGTCTTAGTGTAATTTTAGGTGAAATACCCCCATTTCCTCTCCTGCCCGTTCGACTTAGAATATCCTAATTATAGCTAATAATAATAATTAGAGATTATACATCATATAGAGACTTCAATAAAACATAAGGCGTCTTCTCACTTTAGGCACCTCGAAAATAGGCTATTTTCGCGATTTTTTTTTCGAGGATTTTTGCAAACAATTATGGGATAAAATGGATCCTATATAATAAACACAATTTTCAAGTACAAGAAAAAAAAAATATTTTTTTGAACAATTATTATATTAAAACAGTAGCATCGAAAAACCCGTGTAGAAATGTAATGTTCGTGGCTTGTTGATGAAATTTCGGAAACTATCCGGCCGATTGTCATGAAATTTGAATGACATATTCTTCATAGTTATGGCTATAGAGCATATCATCAGATTTTTGAAATTTTGATTTGAAGTATTTTTTTTTTTTACAAAAAACTGCAAAAAAAACGCGTTTTTTTTTTTTTACTTTTTCGAAAAACGTGCGCCATTTTGTTATTTTTGCGAATATCAAAAATCTGATGATATGCGCTATAGCCATAACTATGAAGAATATGTCATTCAAATTTCATGACAATCGGCCGGATAGTTTCCGAAATTTCATCAACAAGCCCCGAACATTACATTTCTACACGGGTTTTTCGATGCTACTGTTTTATTATAATAATTGTTCAAAAAAATAAAAAAATAAAATTTTCTTGTACTTGAAAGATGTGTTTATTATATAGAATCCATTTTATCCCATAATTGTTTGCAAAAATCCTCGAAAAAAAATCGCGAAAATAGCCTATTTTCGAGGTGCCTAAAGTGAGAAGACGCCATAAATACCAAGGACTATATTTTAGAAAAACGGGTAAAAATGCTAACATTTTCGAAACTTTGACCTCGATGAGCAGAGGTCAAATATTTTTCGATTTCAATTTTTTTTCTTTTTTTCTTTTTTCTTCTATTTACCTAAGGCAACTTTTCCTCACTATTAGATTAAGATCCAAAGAAACTTTATTTTTTACTGCCCACTTTCATGATCAAAGCGAACAATAAAATGTCTTCTCTTCCTATTTGGAGCTCCCCTTTCTCAAAATTTAATAATTAGATCCATTTTTCTTTGAAAAGTCCTATCCGAGAATGCATGATTCAATAACTTCACCAACGTAAACGGTATGAGTATAGGAGTTTAAAGAAAACAAATAAATTACTTTGAAACATCATTCATCATAGAAATTTGAGGGATGATCGTTCCCGAAGCACTAGCAGGAAAGATAATATACTTAACACGAGACTTTCCACCTACAACTAGTGTGTACGAAAAAATGATTGCCGAATAACTATTTATTGTCAAAATTATATAAGCTTCTAATGCTGTGATTTTTTATAGTATTTTTTTTTTTTATTCATTTTGTATCAAAATACGTTTTTTCATTGTTCTATATGTGAAAAAGAATACCAACCAAATGAAGCAAGTTACTTGTAACCAAGAACCAACAGACAAAATATCTAGTTTTATATCCAATAGTCTACTCATATAGTTTTAAAACCATCAGTATTTATTAAAATACAAGGCATCAATAATCTGCTATCCTGTAATTATCTGTTGTTCGTTTTTCATGTAATTCAAAATTTGCAAAATGTTTATGATTTTATTACAACGTCAGGAAGTGGAAAATCGTGGTATGAGGGAAAATAATTTCATATTAAAATATACCTTTTTCCCATACATTGAGATGTATTTAAAAAAATGTCTGCTGAAATACATTTAAATCTTAAAATAAGTAATTTCTAATCAGATTTTTAGTTCCAGAAACATCATTAATAGATCAAGATTATTTGTTTATGTACACTGCATGGGGGCTATTAACATATTCTGTTGATAAACTTTCTTATATTTTCCGTTATAAATCTCACAGACAGAATCCTCATATTTTGTCTCTTAAGCTTGTAAGCCCAAAACCAAACCAAACCAAACTAAAACCAAACCTTATATTTTGTTACAAATTATCAGAAAAGTTTTAGGAAAACAGAAATATATTGAAAAAGTTTTTAAAAAATATAATTTTTATTTTTTATGAATTTTTATAAGTGGTGGGGTAAAATGAAAGTATGGTCGGCCACCGGTGTAAAGTTATCACATTTTGGGAGTATTTTGTTACGAATGTCTGTATATTTGTAAATACTTCGTAGCATTAATTATGTAAAAAGATAAATGTATGTACATTTCGCCTAAGGCAGTGCAATAGTTTGTCTTTCTTTGCTTTCCTGCAATGTGACCCTTAATGCTTGAAAACGAGTTTTACAGAGATAATGCTGGGAAGCGAGTTTTATAAAGAGCAGGGCATTTAACATTATGGTAATGGCAATCTCGCCAAATTGGTGAGATAGAGCCAAGTTGGCGACGGTTTTGGCTACTAATTTTTGTCGCCAAATGTCGCCAAACTTGGAGACATTTTCGGTCCCCATGTACATGTATAGGACTTTTCGACTACGATCTGGAAAGTCCTCCAAATTTCTATCTCTAGAAGATTCACGAAGTATTGACTCCTATATAAGGCCGGCAGTGAGGGGAGTTAGTTTGTTAGTTGACTGGAATTACTGAGTTGAGTTACTGAGTTAGCTGTCTCTCAGTGAGAATTCAGTGTAGTTCTAAAGCGAACTGTATTGCATTGTCTTTTGCGGCGATTTGTAGCAGTTGTGTTGTCAAGTTTTTAACTGCTGTTTTGTGCTCTATTGTTGTGAAAAGAGCTGTATTGAGTCTACTAGAACGAGAAGTTCTGGTGTTGTAAGAGAATCTGCGAAGAGTTATATTGGAATAAATTTCTGCAAGTTTTGATCTGCTTTGGCTTCAAATCTTTCGAACCCATCCACTCAACAATATATAAAAAAAAAAAATTATAATTTTTTTTTTTTTTTTTAAAAAAGCAGCATGCTCACTAATCTTGGACTGCTGCAAGACCACTAGGGACATATTGTGGTTGCAGCTACTCTGAATGAATAATGTTAGTAATGTTTAGTGGTCTTTTGTTTAGCGACTTTGGATGAAAGCACAATACATTAAGAGCAGATTAGAAAATGTTTATAAAAGTACCAATTCCACAGATAATCCAAATGAGATTTATCATTTAAAGTATAACGATGTCCATTTTGGAGAACTATCATATTTTTCTTGACATTGATGATGAAGACCTATATGGTGCCCAGTTGTATTTGCTACATACTGAATGAACCTAAATTCGATAGTCAGGTGGAAATTACTATTTTTTTTTATTTATTTTTTTATTTAAGTATTCTAGAAATAAATTTCTATACATTTTTTATTAATTTTTTTTTTTTTTTTTTTAAATACACTAAAATGAATTTATTTTGTTTTACATTTGTTGTAATTTATTTTACAATAAATTGTAAAACGACCCAAAGACATTTTGTCAAAAATTAAAAACAATACTATATTTCAAACATATATTAAGGAAATGTACATAATATGCATCAAATGTAGTATTTAAATAAATTTAATAGTTTGATTTCAAGAGATAAATGCTGGATTTTTTCACCATTTTCGTCGCTTGACCTTATGTTTACACTGCGAAAAATTTAGTCATCTTTTTCAATGATGAATATATTCAACCATACAGAACTGTTTTAATTTTCTATGAAAATAACTCGCATTTATTGTATCCATCGTTTGTGTTGTCATAAATCCCTAATTGTCGTTATTGTTCTTAATTTATCTTTAGTTCTTCCGCGATGGTCAAATTTGGAATAATTCACGTTTTAGAATGTGTTCTATTTAGGTCAACTTTAAAGGTTGTGTCCATTGTTTTTTATTTGAAATGCAATTTGCTTCTAGTAAAAGCTCCGTAACAACTCACAATAAAAAATTAATATTCTGTATCTTTAAAAATAAATAATTAAAAAAAAAAAAAAAAACGACATCATTTTACGACTCTTTACTATATTTTAATAATTTCATGTGTAATTTCCCCCGATAAGTTTCAGCTTGTAAAGTAAACTTCAACATGTAAGTCGTTGAAATGCCGCATCTTCGTCTGATAGGAAAAATTTTAGAGCATGTTTATTTTTATTATCAATCAGCAAAACCACAAGTTTTACTGTTATAAAATATCCAGTCACTAAATGCACCTTCACAATTTCAAACAAAGGATTGGAAAACTCATATTTATCCCAGTGCAATCATCTTAAAACAAATAAGAAATATTTCTTAATGTAATTTAATCGGTACCACTACTTTACTTCTATCTATTTCATTTCGAATTAGAATGATTTCATTGATATAAGCTATAACTAAAATTAATAGCAATTTATGAGATATATATAAGTTTATAAAATTGCGATTGTAACTCTAAAAAATCGACTGAAATTTTCGTTTTAACATTTATATTTGATTTTTTTTTTTTATGAGCAACTTATTTTTTAACATTTAAACCTTAAAAAGCAAACTTTAAATGATAAATGAGAAATACATTTGAAATAGATATCCAAAAAAAAAAGCACCATCTCTTCTGTATGAACATATTTAGAATTTAAGTTGCGCTTTAGAAAGTTAACCTATAAAATACCGGTTTAAATAGCAAAATTTCCATCAAACGTAATCTGTAGAGTGTATAAAATGTTCAAGAATCATATTTATCCCATATTGTTCTTCACTCCTGAACTAATTTCGCGAATCTGCCTTATCTGCTATTTAGCAATTCTTGGGTAAAAAAATGCTTTCTGACGTTGATGTTCCAAAGAAGAACCTTTGCAACAAACGTTACGTTTCTTGAATAGTGTAACAAGATCTAGTAGTATTATTAAATTGAGTAACACATTTTTAATGAAGTAATAAATGCAAACAGATTCCGTTTAGTTGAAGTCCATTTTTGAACGTCTTCATGCTCACCATATAATAACATCTGAAATAATCTACACAAATTTTAATGTGGCTTTAATTATAGATTTTGTTCAGCAAATTGAAGTGATATTAATTCAAAATGTTCTACAACAATATTTCTTTGATATTTATTAAACTTTTTTTCTTTCTTCCTTTAGTCATGATAAACACCTATTAAGGTAATAGAAGAAACGATGGGAAAAAATTTAATGCATGGTTTTGAACACATAACTCTGTATGAAGTTTGTGATTAAATTGGGTAACAAAAATATGTTGTAAGCCATTATGAAATTTAATTTTTCTTCCAACTCTTTTTCAAATGCTTAAAGAAACCACAAAAAGGTGGAAACAAATCACCGATCAAAAAAATGCGAGGCTTATGATCCAAGAACCTTCCATGAAACTATCATCTCGGATCCTGCGTCTTAGCAGGGATAAGATGAGGGTGAGAGTAGGATTTCTTACAGGGGGGGCCACTATCACCTAAGAAAACACCTTCATAGAATGGGAATCTTTAAAGAAGAACCTTTATGTAGGAAATGCAATATGGTGGAGGAAACCGCCCACCATATACTTTTTGAATGTGAAGCTCTTCTTCACATTAGGCACTCAAGCTTAGGTCTTGGAACAGAACTTGATACAAGCCACGAGGAACCTGCCAAAAGCCTTTTGACCTTTCTTAAGGAATCTAGCTTTCTTTGACAGGGGTGTCATAAAATAAAGGGGTTGGTGTAATATTCCCTAGTAGAATCAGCACCTAGGCTCAGTTGACCTCCCCCATTCACTATGACTATGACTAACTCTTTTTCAAAAAGTCATTGGATAAGGTTCTCCAACAGATATTTTTTATCGTAAAGCCCGGCATTACACTGGCTCTGTAGGCTGGTTTAATTGTAAAATAAGTAAATTGTAAGAAATAATAACGCCCAGTGAACTTAGAAGCAGACTCTTTTTGAAATAGTACATCTTACAGGCACTGAACACCAATACGTCTTTCGAGCGAATAAAATGCGCAAGAAGCATTCCACATTCTTCGGTGGTTCTTGACAATCGTAAGCGAAAAGAGTAATTTTTACATTTCTTTAAAAGAGCTTCGTCTCTTTGGTGTACTTTAGAGGCGAAATACGTTACGGCGAAAAAAGAAATGGCATGCAGTAGCGGAAACACAGTTTTCTCGATGAAAATCGACGGCCAAAACCTTCGAAAATTTAGAACTCTCGCCAAATGTATGAATATCACTAAAAAGTGACCAGAGTTGAGAAAAAATACTTGCAGACACATTGCAGACTCAAAACGGCGAGCCAAATTGCGTACATCCCCATAGTTGTTGATGAAAGACACTACAATCAGTTTCTTGTTTGCAGCGTCTAGCAAATGAGTTAGCTGTTGTTCACAATTGTAAATGAGACTACTTATCATGAAACACCAAGTTATGTAATGAAGTGTGAGGAGCAATGGAACTATAACACAGTACAGCTCCGTACACAAATAATACACAGTGAAGGCCGATACTTTTAAAAAACGTCCGGTGCTGTTGTCAGCTCCGAAGAGAATGCGAGTGAATAATCTGTTGGTTGTAGCAACATCTGTCCATAAAATGAAGCCAATTGTAGCAGACTGAAAAATATGAAATGAAACAAGTCCCATAGCGATAACGCTCACGAAACACCTGTACTTCGAAATCTCACTGTACGCGTTTTCGTAATATTTCATCGAAGCCACCATCTTGTGAACGTGATTTCTTTTCAAGAAAAACGAGAGCCAGTTAAAAACAAGGAAACATCTCAAACACAGGTAGAAGTAGACCACTTTTTGGCATTGCATTTCTTGGCAGCCGTCTAAATCCCTGAGAAACAGCAAGAAAATATGAACATTACTCGTGATTAACAGGACACCTGAGACTACATGCAGAAGTGTTGTTAATCGGCGCCTGCTTTTCATCAATCCTGGAATTCCTAAATAAAACAAAAGCATTGAAAGAAACTTTAACTTTCCAATTGCACAGATTATCGAGTTGAACACTCGTGCCAAATTTTTTCGTTTACTCACTGGCATCTTTAACTCACTCTTCATAGGAGATAATGATTGTTATCCCATAAGTTTAATTTCTTGGACCCAGCTCTTTGATAACTAAATGTATATCTTTCCCTTGTTTAACACTTTCAGTTGATTAAAGAGTTACTCATTGAAACAATTATCCGTCCTATTAATCAATACTACAAATCCTGTTTTTCAGAAAGTTAATATTAAGTTACAACTTCTATTGCTTTTAAGGGAGCGAAATATACGCTCAACAACTTGGTACCTCTCTAAAATGTTGTTTCAAAAGAAAATCTACCAATCACTCTTAAATCCAGATATTCAATATCTTTAAATTTATTTATAACAATGGTATTCATAAAAGTAGATCAATAGTTACTATTTTTTTACAAGTTCTATGCAACTTACCTTCCACTAAAAGTCTAGCTAAGTAATAATAACAATGGCATAAAAATCAATCGACGTATTGATTAGTTTTGTAGTTAAAAGATAACACACTAAAATGACAGCACTAAATAATTTATATCTTTTAAAACATTTTATGCGATATTTCTCAAATTGTTTGTGTTAAACAAATCTAATAAGCAATTCAAAAACAATCTCTGATGTTCAAGAGTTTTATGTCCGAAAACATTTTAACGTTATCATCGAAAGTAAAAGGTGCGTTTTAATTCTTCAACAATCAATCTTATGATATCGACAGAAAAAAATTTTCCCTGTCGTAAATTATGTTGTTGTTGAATTTCTTACAGCGCATAAGGAAGTATTTGGAAACATTTTGTTCTATATACAGTTGCATATCACATTACTACTTTTGCATAGTGCATTTATTATTGGCACTTTAGATTCATATATTTTGATGGCATTTTGAATATTTAAACAGAACTTATTGTATTTTACAGGCTTATCTTCATGGGTATGAGGGCAATTGTTTGCTGTACGAATTTGGTTTGTCACAAAACTACAATATAGCACGGAAACATCTTTATATCTGGTCTACTGAAAATAGCGTGTTCAGTCGAGTCTTTCAAAGGGAATTTATCCAGCATTTACATCTCAAAGGAGAAGAAATCTGGAAAACTCTCATCAAGTCACCTGACAACCGACATGATACTATGTGTCTGCCGCAATCAACATCTTATCTACTTACAATGAAAACATAGTACAAAGCACCAAGCAAATCTCGATACCGACATCTGTAGGACAGGCGAGTATTCTAGCACTTGGCTATGACATCGACATGAGAATTATATTCGATACAGAATTTGTCTTCAGAGGAGTCCGTTGGACTACGCCTCTCGGATGTTTCGAGGGTGGTTTAGGCTTTGCTTAACGACCACTACAATACTTTTATCATTTACATTGCTCTCTTCTTGTTGTTTAGCTTTGACATTAATATTATTATAACTTGCATCACTTACTTAGTCCTCTTCAAGCCCTGTAACACATAGGGCCTTCAGCCTCTTACACCAAGTCTGATAACTTCCTGAAGAAGTCCTTGCTTCTACCATCTCGCCTAACCAGGCTGGTTCATTTCATGTTCCACCGTCTTTCAACAATTCAATTTGGGCTTTCTCATCTTTCCATACGAGACCCATGTCAATACTATTACTGGAAAGCTTTCTGTTGGCATTCTCATAACATGAATTGTATATTTCCACTTTTTTTTATTGTACATGCTACATATTCTTGCTTTGTTTTATTTTAAAAGAGGAATATTAGAAATTGTTTTTGTCGTCACCATTCAACTCAAAATCGTCACCATTGTAAACATCTGTTTTGCGAACTAACTGCCACAAGTTAAGTACGAAAGAAAAAATGCTGGGTGAAAAATACAGCTTTGAATTACATGAAATGCTGCAGAAAAGTAACAAATATGTTTATTCATGGTTAGTTGGTTGTTTTCAGATTATCTGGCGCCGTCAGCAACACGAGGGCTATAAAGCGCCGAAACATTCGTCATTTGACAAGCCAACATACATTTACAAACACCCATGCCTCACACGCGACTCGAACCAGCAACCTCGCTGTCTAGAAGCTAGCACGCTAACCACTATACCGTTTGATCGGCGGTTTATTCATGAAACAAAACAGAGGATTAAATTCAAAAATGAAAACAATATTGAATTTTCCACAAATTATAAGGTGAAGTCAAGTTGAACCCATTAACCGACATCTGAACGACAGGCGAGTATTCTAGCACTTGACCATGACATCGACAGGAGAATTATATTCGATGCAGAATAGGCTTTGCTTAGCGTCCATTACAATACTTTCGCCATTTTATCTTTAAACCCAAAACAACATTAA
Source organism: Linyphia triangularis (assembly GCA_963978545.1). Lineage (NCBI taxonomy): Eukaryota > Metazoa > Arthropoda > Arachnida > Araneae > Linyphiidae > Linyphia > Linyphia triangularis. The sequence goes on along the minus strand of OZ021723.1, from coordinate 94,429,059 downwards.
CAAAACCAACATTAATAGGATATGTAACCATCTGTCAACCTTATACAAAGTTTACAGCGTGTTACCATGCTTTCCTTGAGATCATAAACACTTGAATTCCCACCACCCAGAGTCAAGTAGTCACCATTTCTCCTGTAGAGCAGTTTGTAACTCTGTGATAGTAACTGAGCAGGTGAGACACAGAACATGTAGACTCAGCACGTCCGAGGGCATCTCAAAGAGTTTCAATGGGATTAAGAACAGGTGAGTACACCGATCAAACCATACGCACAATCCCCTCACTCTCCATGTAGTCGTTGACAATGCCAGCTCTATGAGAAAGTGCATAATCATCCATTAAAATGAACAAACGGCCAACTGCTACAGCTTGCAATCTCACAATGAGTTCTAGGACTTCATCCCGATCCTGGAGTTGTCACAGAACCCATCTATAGATGTGCAAGTCAGTGCGAAATCCCTACGAAATCCCGACCCACACCATAATGTTTCCACGTCGGAATGCGTGATGTTCGGACGGGTTGATTGTGTGTGCTTTGTTTGTCATCTGGCACCTGTGCAAATCTCTTTTGCTTATTACGATAACCAAAACTTATTTATTATATTGCTGTGGTACCCAAGGAAAAAATTACTGCAAATTACTCTGAAATAAAATACGCGATTTTTAAACAAAGCAAATAAAGTCGATTATTTGTGTTCTGTCCACTATGCATTTCTGAGCAAATGTACCTGTGACACCACCATATTCAGGAACATCTACAGATCATGCCAATAATTTCATCACCAATAATGGTATAAATATGACTTCGCATTCCCCCATGCAATTGCGTAGCAACAAGACATGAAAATTTAGGGGTATTTTTTACAATTGCTTTCCTTGCAGGCATTTTTACCAGGCATTAATTTTATCACTATTTCCTATTATCTGCTTAATTCATATCATTGTTTTTTAGCATTGTTTGTGTGTAAGATGAACGTAATTATGAAAATATAATCGTTATAATTTATTTGAAAGAACTTTAATGGTTCTAAATTATCACACTTTACAATGTTACATACGCTTGAACAAGTGATTTTCTTGTAGAAGATTATTTTCTTTTTGATTAATTCTGTGCTGCTCGAGCTAATTCGCAAACTTCACTTCGATAACAATATACAAAATAGTCATGTATCGCTTTGAAATTACTTTAAAATACATTCAGTACATTTAAATGTTAATGTCATTTCTTGAGTTAGCTAATTAAATTATGTGTCCCTGCTTACATTTCCTTTTGTAGTGTTATTGGAATGGACAATTCCCGCATTTTTTAAAAACGAGTGAAATCAGTACATATTTATGAAGAATTTCTCTCTGATTCCAAATATTTAAACAAAAGTTCTTTAAAAAAATTAGTTTTTTAAATATTAAGAAAAGAAAATGCCCCAAAACCGAGCCAAGACCAGTCCGATCAAAACAGTCAACAAAATTCGTGACGTAAAGAGATCCCTGCGTTTCTATGGTTATCGTGAGGTTTCTGCCAAATAGTTATCGTTACAAAAGTTGGCGTTGGTAGACCATTGCCACATTCCTTACAGGTTGGCCTGATTTGCGAAAAACTTGCAATCTGGTTTCTACTGCTGCATTTCAAGCTAAGATGTTTGAGATCTCTTTATGTCATGTTCAATGCCAACGAAATGAGTCGTTTCCTCGCCAACCTCTAACAAGGTAATTTTGATCGCAAATTTAAAAAAAAGAAAAAGCGCATTAAGCAGATTTTTTATGTTCATTGCCTTTTTTAAATACTTAGAACTGAATAAAAAAATAAAATGCAGGAATTGTCCATTGTGTAACTTATTTAAAAATAGAAATAGGCGATGCCATCAACTATTTATAAGCAACGTGTACCTCAACTGAATCCTGAAAATGTGCTAACTGTACAATTTTGAGAGGATGACGTATTTGTAAAGGAATAGATCTTCCACATTTCAGAAAGTGCTGTTCCTGAGCCTAAAAACAGTCCAAACAATCCAAACAGGCAGATGAAGAAATTGATAGTTATCATTAACTTCTTATGACCTGAAATTAAAATTATATCACTGTTAATACAGGAAAAACATTGTTGCATAGCACTTAAAATAAACTATGTGGTTGTGCTCAGTCTGCGTATTTAAAGATGTTTAGGTGAATTATTTTTTTAAGGTCATTAGATTTAGATATTGTATTCTATTGCTAAGAGATTCCTTAAGTTTCGTCAACGTGCTTGAAATACGGTTTCTCGTTTTCATAGTGCTAACCTCCACTGTACACCATCCCAACTCCCAAAAATGTTTGCACTATTTCTGATTTTTTTTTTTTTTTTATATATATTTCGATTTTGAAACAAATAACATATTGTGAAATTGCAAATAAACCCTTGATCGGAAGCGGTAATCATTTAGCCTTAAGATTGGTTTATCATTTATCAATTTGATTTTGTATGAAGGGGTAAAAAGGGAAACACACCCAGATAAAATACGTAAAGTTAATGCATCGATGTATAAAAATAAGTTATTGCTTTGATGCATTATTCAAATAATTAATTTTTGATGCATTAGTCAAATAATTAATTATTTGATGCATTATTAAAATAAATTAATTCATTTACGTATTATAACAAATTGATGTATTTAGTAATATGCTTATACAGCTAATGATATAACCTCGTTACAAAGGAATGGAATATATTAATGAAAATAATTCGGTGATAAGCTTCGTTATTCTTAATAATTATAATAATTGCATCATTAGACCCATTTTAAACTATGAAAGCTTCCCCACATTTTTCTTATTTCAGTTCTTTTTACTTCAATTTTCAAACAAATAACACAGTGTGAAATTGTAAATAAGCAATTGAGCAGGAGCTGTAGCCTTTGCCTTTAAATCGGTAAATCATTTATCAGTTTCGGTATTGTATAAAGGCGCGAAATGGGGAACACCCTCCAGAAAAAATAAACAAAATTAATGCATTGGTGTATTAAAATAAATTGATACATTGATGCATTAAAATAATTAATGATTTGATGCATTATTAAACTAAAATTTTGCATTAACTTAATAATACATATTAATGCATTGGTTTAAATAGTAATATGTTTATACAGTTAATAAAATTTTTTCGTTGTAATAGAATGTAATATGTTAATGATAATTAGATGTTACAGCTGTTTTTAATTATAATTACAGTAGACGCTTTAAAATATAGAATAGCTTACCTATCATACCCTTAAAAAATCAAGCCTTTATTACTAATTATAATTTTTTATGTAAAAATACTAACACAACATTAATACTTCTTTTTAACTGAAAAGGAAATAAATCTGATTGCTACAAGTAGACCTATGAAAGGTGGCAAAGTCTCGAAACCAGTTTGCTTGCTTACTCGCTATTGTATTATTTATTAACTACATGTTTAAGTAAAAACGAGTTAAATACAGAATACTTGCATTCTAAGAAATGGAAAAGTAAAAAAAAAAACATGTTTATACTTACGGATGTCTGATTCCCAAATGGTGAGAACTTGTATGACTGGTGGTAGAATGAGGGATAGACTTGAACTGGCAAATGCACCAACAAAGGATATGATCAAATCCAACATCGGAACAGAACTGGCTATGACAACTAATGGGTCATAAAATCGGGGATAAATTCCAGTAATAATTTTTATTTTTTTTACATAGGTATGGAATAGTATTCAAAAGTCTGAAATTCTAAAAAATATAAATATGGTAGAAAACCGCGAAAGTGCAGATTTCCGCTTTTTTTTTTTTTTTTTTTTAAACCAAAAGTCTATATAAAGTATTTTAGGGCTAATTTAGATTAAAACTTCTAGGAGGGAGAAGGATTGTGTACTTTTAGGATTGTCAACCAAGAAATCTACATGCGTTCTGACTTCCACATACTTTTCCTCAGCTTTTGTTAATTATTTAATTTTAGATTATTTAATTTATTTTTGCGCTGTGTAATGATCATTTTGACAAGCCTTCCACTGATGTGATGCCAATATTGGCGAGACTTGTACCGATGCTGTGGACACCATTAGCGAGATTTGTACCGATGCTATGAACACCATCAGCGAGATTTGTACCGATGCTGTGGACACCATCAGCGAGATTTGTACCGATGCTGTGGACACCATCAGCGAGATTTGTACCGATGCTGTGGACACCATCAGCGAGATTTGTACCGATGCTGTGGACACCATCAGCGAGATTTAAGTTTGTGTCATGGCCATTATCGCCGATGGTTACTCTGATATATTAGCAAATATTTCTCAGAATATTATCTATTTGTATAGTGTATGACGTCTGGTTGGAAATACAACCATCTCTGGTTTGTAATCTGTATGTGCCTTTCAATCTCTGCTTTCACGAATCGTTGACAAGCTGTTTATTGAAGGCAAACATAGTCTGCACTAAATTTAAAAGACAGTTTGTTGAGAGCTTTATGCCTTATAAAAACTGTAAACTTAAGCTGAAAAAGTCTTGAATGCGGAGAGAGTATACGCACGTAAGCTACATCGATATTTTGTTAGATAGTCAACAAATGATTAATTATTCATCGCATTCATTGGCTTTATTGGCATTGTCATCGACAATGAGTATATCTAACAAGTTTCAGCTACTTTCTCACCATAAAAAATCAGAATTAAGGGTTCAAAGACTGCTAAATGGCTGAGTGTTTTTTATAATCATAATTATTATTGTTATCATTATTATTATCATTATTATTATCAGTATTATTATCATTATTATTATCTTCATCGTTATCATTATTATTATTATTATCTTCATCGTAATTATTATTATTATTATTATTATTATCATTATCATTATCATTATTATCATCATTATTTTTATTATTATTATTATTATTATCATCATCATTATCATCATCATCATCATCATTATTATTATTATTATTATTATCATTATTGAATCTGATGTATGGTATGAGAAACGTGTGTAAAAGCGGCATTTAAATGACAGCCCCAAAACTTAATAGATTGCAATGTCATTCACAAAGAGTCTATCTGGCATGTTTTGTTTGATTGGATCACGACAAGTTAAAATTAGTCCTCCAAAAATTTTTTTTCCTCCACAAACACACCCAAAAATTCAATTTAATATAAAGAATATTAAGAGAGGTGAACCTAATAAAGTTCATTTTAAACTTTAAAATAAGAACGATGAATGACGATACCATTCAAAATCACTGGTCCCAAAAGGGTTAACATTCTGTGTGCAATAAAGAGACTTAAGAGAGCACTCACAAGTGAATGTCACGAAGCTGGCTCTGATACCACATTCAATGGCCTGCTTGATCCACTTCTTGTATGAATCGCGAATGAACTTTTTCTTGAGGTAAGGCAGTGTGAAGGAAAAAGGAACGTACATCTGAAGGGGATATGTCAGAAGGATAGCCAGCGCGAACATCAGTCGGATAAGCTCGCTGTACCTGGGAAAGACATCTTGTTTGACATCATCGTAAACTCTACGGGAGTACTGTCTGTCTGTCTATCAGAAGAATATCTCCCTTTAGATAGTCTATTTGTTGTATGTCGCTTTAGTAACAATACTCGTTAATTTAGAATAGGTGTGTGCATGCATGATATTGTCGTCCAAATAAGATACAATAAGGCAAATTTAGATGCCTCACTACTGGAATCCCTCATGGAAAATAGAGTTAGTCTTGTTTCCATGGCAACAAGCAACGCTAGACTTTGTAGCAGGAGCTATTCTTGTGACAAACAGACAGTAAATTGCATTTAAACACGGCTGGATCTGCAATGGGGAATCGTATAGAGGAAGTAAACGATCAACCAAAATGGGCTTTTCTGTAATTATGCAATCACTAAAAGAGGAACATTTACATTTTTTGCAACTTAATACTATTGTTTGCTGCTTACCATCCCGAGGGTAGATTGAATGTGATGCTGGTTTCTACATCTGCCCCGTACTTGATGTATCCACACACTCCAACTGAAGTGAAGATGACTGCTACAATGCACATGCCCACGTTCAACACTCCTGTCCACCCTCCGAACAACTCCTTCTTCTGCATTTCATTTTCCAAGGGAAGCACCTGAAGTTATGATACGTCACATAAAAACGAAGTTTTTAATATAAATCCTTTATGGGCATTGCCAATTTTTCTATTCATTAATATAGAGTCGTTGTTGTTGTAAGCGGGTGCTTGCTGTTTGCATCTAATTTTAAATATTAAAAATTGCCAAGTTCACTGCCAGGCATCTTATACCGGAAGCCACTCAGCAGTATTTTGACCTCTCATATCTGCGTGTTACAGTATGCCTGAGAGCTGATTTTTTTTTTCTACGTGTAGCAGTTAGCCACTTTAATATGAGCCTTAAGTTTCAAGTCCCCAACTATATTGGTTGTCGAGATAATCAAATTCAAAAACGGCAGAAAACGACGTATTTTGAAATCCATCCAAAACTCACTCACTGATCATCAAATTACTAAGGTTAGAGATAGCAGAGCGGGTTAAGGTAGCAGAGCTAGAAGGCTGAAAGTTGGTATGCTTGTAAGATTTAACATGTATACAAAGGAAAAATTCGAGATTTTAACCTCCGAATCCCCTTAAAAGGGCAATATTCGAAAAATGTGAATCTCGATTTTAATACATTTCTATTGGAGCTAGAATTATAAAACTTAGAACATTAGCATCGATATAGATAAACAACTGGATAGACTGCTCCATTGTCAATGCAAAGAGAAAAACGCGCCGGGGATTGCGAAGCTCTGCGAAGCTGGTGAGAAGATTAACCAATCACAGTTCACTTTTATAGTTGGATGGAAATGCGAAAAACCTTGTAAAATACTATAGTATATATTTTTTTTGCACATTATTACTAATTAAGGTCTACTATTGACATTTCTGCTGTGTACATCTTCTTTCTTTTATTTATTCCGAATAAAACAATTTTATTATTTACTTATTTAAAAAAAATAGAAACAGAACAGAGTTTATTCAGTGACCGGTTAAAAGCTATTTCAGCCCTATTGGATGACAGCAAGGAGGTTAATGCACACAAAATAGAAGTTATTATCAAGAATTTAAAATACACCAAAATGTTTTTATTTCGAATTTCTATATGCCTGGTGCAATTTTCTTTTCATGGGGGGGGGGGGGCTGGTAACTTCGTTTACCCTGAATACCAAATTTCTGTTCATTATGTTGAAAAATACACCAGTTATGAGCGAAAACGTTTTGAGCAATCTTCAGGTTGGTTTTTTGTTTTCAGATTATCTGGCGCCGTCAGCAACACGAGGGCTATAATGCGCCGAAACATTCGTTATTAGACAAGCCAACATACATTTACAAACACCCACGCCTATCACGGGACTCGAACCCGCAACCTCGCGGTCTAGAAGCCAGCACGCTAGCCACTATACCGTTTGGTCGGCAGCGATCTTCAGGACAAATCTGAATTTTTAAAAGCTTTATTTTTAAGCTCATATTTTAAAGCGGGGATGGGGGGAGGAATCGAAAGTATGCGTTTTTCAGGATGTCATAAAAATAAATGTATTTGTTTAAAATTACTTATAAACTACTTGGATTTATAGTGTCATGTTTAACAGCAAATTAATACAAATTCAGCAAAATAATTAAAAACTAATATAATTTATTTAAAAGGTTAAAGATGCGCCAACTAAGAACGAAGCAAATTAGATATCAGGAACTACAGAGTGCCCAGTATAAAAGATATCCCAGATTAATTTCAAAACATAAGTTCGAAATTATGTTTAACAATCTGAAATCCTAAGGCGCTTATACGCTGACTATCCTATATAACTACAGAAATATTAAGTATACAACTCTTAAATACAAAATTTAATAATACAAAATTTACGCATTTGTTCAACAGTATTCATATATATATATATATATATATATATATATATATATATATATATATATATATATATATATATATATATATATATATATATATATATATATATATATATATATATTAGAAACGTTACACTGTAAACACAAATGTAATATGAATATTGAAATTATTGAATCCAATTTAATTTATAAATGTTTATAAAAATGTAAATTAATAATTAGGATGCAGAGAAATTTGCATTAACAGTATCGCATTATCCTTATAACCTTTGTTAATAACCGTTTCGATAAAAAATCATTTTCAACCATTATTATCACCACTTCAATTGTGACGCCACATGTATTTCGGAAACAGTGTTGTGATCTATTCATCCACTTTGCGATAGTTCACAAAGTACGCTGCGCCTATTTTTTTAAGGTGCCATTAAAGTGATTATTTTGATTAAGATGAATATTTTGGTATGTTACATGATGCCTGATATTATGCAATTATGGTCTGATAACGCAATATAAAACAATTAGAACATGACGTAATATAGTGATGGCACCCTATCATGTAATATGCAGTATATCAGACTTCAGAGGAGAAAATATCTAAGAAAGAGTTCACTAAGTACGTTGCGCTTATATTTTTAAGGTGCCATTAAAGTGATTATTTTGATTAAGATGAATATTTTGGTATGTTACATGATGTCTGATATCATGCAATTACTGTCTGATAACGCAATATTAAACTATTAGAATATGACGTAATATAATGATGGCGACCTATCATGTAATATATGCAGTGTATCAGACTTCAGAGGAGAAAGTATATAAGAAAGAGTTCACTAAGTACATTGCGTCTATTTTTTTAAGATGCCATTAAAGTGATTATTTTGATTAAGATGAATATTTTGGTATGTTACATGATGTCTGATATCATGCAATTATTGTCTGATAATGCAATATTAAACTATTAGAATATGACGTAATATAGTGATGGCGGCCTATCATGTAATATGCAGTGTATCAGACTTCAGAGGAGAAAGTATATCAGAAAGAGTTCACTAAGTACGTTGCACCTATTTTTTTTAAATTCCATTAAAGTGATTATTTTGATTAAGATGAATATTTTGGCATGTTACATGATGCCTGATATCAGGCAATTATGGTCTGATTACGCAATATTAAACTATTAGAATATGACGCAATATAGTGATGGCGACCTATCATGTAATATGCAGTGTATCAGACTTCAGAGGAGAAAATATCTAAGAAAGAGTTCACTAAGTATGTTGCGCCTATTTTTTTTAAGGTGCCATTAAAGTGATTATTTTGATTAAGATGAATATTTTGGTATGTTACATGATGTCTGATATCAGGCAATTATGGTCTGATAACGCAATATTAAACTCCTTACCAAGCGGTATAGTGGTTAGCGTGCTAGCTTCTGGACCGCGAGGTTGCGGGTTCGAATCCCGTATTAGGCATGGGTGTTTGTAAATGTATGTTGGCTTGTCTAATGACGAATGTTTCGGCGTATTATAGCCCTCGTGTTGATGAAAGCGCCAGATAATCTGAATACAACCAACCAACCAATATTAAACTATTAGAATATGACGTAATATAGTGATGACGACCTATCATGTAATATGCTGTGTATCAGACTTCAGAGGAGAAAGTATCTAAGAAAGAGTTCACTAAGTACGTTGCGTCTATTATTTTAAGATGCCATTAAAGGGATTATTTTGATTAAGATGAATATTTTAGTATGTTACATGATGTCTGATATCATGCAATTATGGTCTGATAATGCAATATTAAACTATTAGAATATGACGTAATATAGTGATGGCGACCTATCATGTAATATGCAGTGTATCTTCAGTGGAGAAAATATCTAAGAGTCCATGTATTATGATCACAAAACGAGGAAACCCACCACACCAATACTTTCGAATGCAAACATGGCTGTGCCGAAGTAGAGAGGCCATCTCCACACGGGCGCCATGTAGGGTATGACTGTGTCGCTTTTCTCCCCTGTCAGAAAGTAGAAGAACATCATGGCCAATCCTGCAGATTGTAGCACGATGGCAGTGGTCGTTACCATGGTCAGGCTGCTCAGGTGAGGAATGAGGTTGAGGAGAATCATGAAGGGCAACTCGATGAGCATGATGTCGGATGGGCTGAGAGATTGGAGGATGTGGAGGTTGGCGAATACCTGGGAAGTCAGAAGGCATTCTTTGAAAGTGGTTGTGTCGTTCCTCTTTTCTATGGTCATATAATCAGTATCCCAAAGGAGTTCTTTTCATTTATTAGGACAAAAAATAACAATTCTGTAAATCTTAGAGAGAGGAATTATCTGTATAATACAAGGGTTCTACACTTAAAACTAAAACTTTGTTATTATTTATTTGTTTATTTATTTATTTATTTATTTATTTATTTTTCAAAGTACTGGATGTCCCAAAAGTAACACCCAAATGTTTAAATCTATGTTTACGCTAATTGGATAGTCAATAAAACGGTGCCTAATTTACTAGTTTCTTGAATTTTACTGACTATTAAACAGCATGAGAATTTCATTTTTAGATTGGTAGTTGCTTTTGATACATTTTGTATAGAAGAGTGGCTGTCTTGCAAATTGAAAGGTCAGGCTAGACTTCCAACCCCGGTGAGGATTCGAAGCCAAGGAGATTTTTGTCAACAAGGGTTTATGCAAACAATTCTAGATGCAGAATCCGCATAGGAGTTGGAAGTCCTAATTAAGTTCCTTGCAAAAAGTTATTCTCTCCTTATACATTATAACATTTTGAAACTCCAACTTACTTGAAGTATGTTCATTACAATTAACTGATTAGCTAAAACGCTTAAACTGGTTATAAGCTCCATACATTACAATATATGTACATTACGATTAATTCATTAGTTAAAACGCTTAAACTGATTAATTTTTAAGCTCTCTAATAGCAAGCCAAGTATTGATGGACACTTTTTAATTTGATTGTGGCTGAGTGGTGATTATATTACTATCATAGACATTACTCTTGTTTCTATAGTGTAGTGATTTCATGCGTTCACTAATTCACGTTAACTTTAGATAAAACAAAGTTCATTGGATTGTTGTCGCATAATATTATATACTAATAAACAAAAAAAAGTTTGTTTTTTGCCATGCTTAAAAAATTGCTTTCAGAAAAGAAAACTATATGCTCACATATCATATTCTGATAATTAAGTTATTAGGTATGGAAATGTTAAACAGTAATATCAAAAAAATAACTTTTGTAACTTTTATGATGCAAAATTTGTAAAGTTTGTGAACATTTGATGTGTCAAATTATTTTAAAAAGATGTTCACAGATGTTAGCAAATTACAACCAGCAAATAACATTTGTGTGCAATTGAGGGTATAAATTAAACTCAAAATTTATGTGTGCAGATATGTCGAATTATTTTTTTACCTCATGAAAGCTCTCTGCAATAAATAAATAATAGACACAACAAAATCCAAACTGCATTAATACCAGCATGGTGTTGACGGTGAATCTGTATGATAAATAAAATGATATTTAAGAAAATTAGAGTTAGAAATATAATGTTTATAAAGTTACTAAAATTTTATCTCATTCTTTTAGATCGATACCATTTTAGTGTAGATATTTGAGGTAGTCACACAATTTTTCATACTAGTACTTTACCATCAATTGAACAACAAATCTATGAATTTGCTCATATAAGAATCGGTTATGTAATCTCACAGGTTGAGCAAATTGGATCAAAAAGGTTAAATTGCAAACAATTAGCCAAATCTGTCATAACTCGACGTATCTTTTTATAACTCTCCAATTTGCCAAAAGCATATATATATATATATTTTTACTTTTTTTAGCCATTAAAACTCAGCAGAAGGAGTCAATGTTTTTCTTATATATTATGAATTTTGACCAGATTCGGGAAATGGTTTGCATTTTTTGGTCATAAAATCTCAGTAAACTTTTAAGTTAAAGTATTTGCATGCAACAAAACAAATTATGTTATCAACCACTTATGATTTTAATTTGAAATTAAATTAAGTAAAATAGGTTTTTTAAATTTCAACTCAATTTTTTAATATCTATTCATAGAGCAACAGATTGCATGTAATTGAAGAAAGACGAACGGCATAAGTTTCTTTTCAAGTTGTATTTAAGTTGAATCTGACTTATGACGTTATTTCATCTTCAAGTCCATGCAGTCTATTATTCTGTTAACATATTAACTTAAAAATAAAGAATTGTAAGTTGTGTCACTTATTTAATTCTTTCTTTTTTAAGTTAAAGACTACATGGACTTGAAGATGAAAGAATGACACAAGTCAGTTACAACTTGAAAACAACATTATGCCTCTAAAAATACTCGTCGTGAGATTATATACGACATATAGTAATAAAGATTCGTTGACATTAATGTACTGATGAATTTTCAAACTAAAAATGAGACAATACTTTTGAAAGACAAGGTGACAGATAAAAGAATGATATCAAAAGTGCGTCACCTTAGTTTAAAATACATTTATTTAAATAAAAATATAACTGTTAAGTAAAAAAAGCAAAATTAACTGTTTATAACCTTATAAAGGGTGCTAATTTTTGGCATCGAATTGGACCCCAGCGAAATGCTTGCTCTGCTGTAGTTGCATAATCCAATGACCTAAGAAGTAAATATAAGGTTATTAAAAAAATATTTGAGTTATTATTAAGAGGGTTCGAAAGGCTCTATCTTAATCCATGTTAATTTTTGTTTTTTTCAGAAACTATTCATAGCACTAATTAAATATCTTGCATAGATTGGTATAGGCTTTAGAAAAAAAAAAAAAAAAAAAAAAAAAATGATTTTATAAGTTGAGTTATAATTTTTTAATAAAAATTTTCACAAAAAAACTTAAATTTTTTTTTAAAAATTATGATAATAAGTTGTACTTCTATAAAAGCAGAAAAAAAAACAGAAATTCAACACAAAATATTGGGTAGATTCTGAGGAAAAGGTAAATTTGTATGAAAAAAAGGAATTTTGATTAAACAAAGTTTAAAGTATAAAAAAGTGTAAGTTTTTAATATATTTTTTTTATTTAAATACTTCAGATGAAAGCATTATCCACCAAATTATAACGTGATAAAATAGATTTACAGAAGTCCCCAAATAGATTTTAAGGAATTTTTTTGCTTTCCTATCCCCTTGAATGAACTATATATATACCTAATTTCATAGGGTAAGGATACATTAGGGTAAGGATACATTAGGGTAAGGATACATTAGGGTAAGGATACATTAGGGTAAGGATACATTAGGGTAAGGATACATTAGGGTAAGGATACATTAGGGTAAGGATATATTAGGGTAAGGATACATTAGGGTAAGGATACATTAGGGTAAGGATACATTAGGGTAAGGATATATTAGGGTAAGGATACATTAGGGTAATGATACATTAGGGTAAGAACACATTAGGGTAAGGACACATTAGGGTAAGGATACATTAGGGTAAGGATATATTAGGGTAAGGATACATTAGGGTAATGATACATTAGGGTAAGGACACATTAGGGTAAGGATACATTAGGGTAAGGATACATTAGGGTAAGGACACATTAGTGTAAGAACACATTAGGGTAAGGATATATTAGGGTAAGGATACATTAGGGTAAGGATACATTAGGGTAAGGATACATTAGGGTAAGGACACATTAGTGTAAGAACACATTAGGGTAAGGATACTGTTGCGTGGACGGGTTCGAAAGATTTGACGCCAAAGCAGATCAAAACTTGCAGAAATTTATTCCAAAATAACTCTTCGCAGTTCTCTTACAGCTCCAGAACTTCTCGTTCTAGTAGACACAATACAGCTCTTTTTCACCTCAATAGAGCACAAAACAGCAGTTAAAAATCTTGACAAACAACTGCTAAATCGCCGCAAAAGACAATGCAAAACAGTTCGCTTTAGAATGCTCAGTATCTCCAGTCAACTAACTCAGTGACTCAAAATTCAAGAACTAACTCAAGTCAGGAACACAGCTCTCACAATGAACGTTAAGAGACAACTAACTGACTGACTGACTCACGACCGGGTTTATATAGGGGAGGCTGCTAATCTTCACGAATCTTCCAGAGAGAGAAATTTGGAGAACTTTCCAGATTGTAGTCGAAAAGTCCTATTACATGTACATGGGATACATGTACCTATACATGTACCGAAAATGTCGCCAAATGGTCGCCAAGTTTGACGACAAAAATTAGTCGCCAAAACCATCGCCAACTTGGCTCTATCTCGCCAATTTGGCGAGATTACCATTACCATATTGGTAAATGACCTGCCCCTTGAAACTCGCTTCCCAGAGTTACCTCTGTAAAACCCGTTATCAAGCTATAACACCCCTATTGCCGGGAAACCAACTAACGACGAACAATTGCACTGCCTTAAGCGAAATGTACATAAACGTTCCTATTTATAAAATTAGCACTACTAAATATTTACAAATATACAAAAATTCGTAACAATACATTAGGGCAAGGATACATTAGGGTAAGGATATATTAAAATAAACTAGCAGCGAAGAAATGAAACACACAGAGAATAAAACTATACAGAATAGAACTACACACAGAATAAAACTATAGAATTTGGAGAAAAAAAATATTGTCAATGAAAGATAGTTGTCTTTTTATTCTTAATAAAATTATATATTTCTAGAAGTTGTTAAAAATAATTCATGTCAATCTCTTAGCTTGCCACGGTATTAATTGTTTGATTACCTTGGTATTCACTTATTGGATTATCTTGATATTTATCTACTTTAATTTGATACTTTTATAAGTCAATACTCATGAGGTCTGGATAAAACGTCCCTGATTTGAAACACTTATTAAACAAACTGGATTGTGACAGTCACTGTCACTAAAAGAAGCTTATGTACACGTTTTATTATACTGGTACCAAACTACCCAGGTACCAAATATCTACAATTTTTCTATAATTTATGACTAAAACCTCCAGTGTTAAGATTTATATTACTTAACGAAAACACTCCCAATTAAGATATTTTTAAGGAATAAAAGTTAGTGTGTTTGGGAGAGGAAACCGGTCATTGAATTCCCAAGTTCCAATCCGATATATCCTTTTGCTGCCAAGATTTGAGCTTTCCAAAGAATTGAGGACTAGAAATGGAAAACGACCTATGTCCTAAAAAGAATTTTTTTTCAGGATAACCAAAAAATGACCTCATCTGGTACTTAAAGCAATGGTTAAGTACATAGTTCAGATTGAATCTGAACTATTGCTACTGGAGTTCGCACTTTGGGTTGGTTGGTTGGTTGGTTGGTTGGTTATATGGCACCGAAACATTCGTCATTATACAAGCCAACATACATTTACAAACACCCATGCCTAACACGGGACTCGGAACCCTCTCGCACTTTGGGCGTTCTCAACTTTGTTTAGCTTAGTCTTTAAGACATTTTTCCGTAAAAAAAAAATCGATTTGCTTAGTACTTAGGTCGTTTTCCATTTTTAGTCCTCAATTAGTGAGAGGATATTAAATTTTACAGAACTTTCAAATGAATTTTATGTAATCCAGATAATCTTATTGAGACCTTCAAACTGATATGTGACATATACCCATAGATACCATAGTTCAGGTTTTGGAATTGCATATTGACTTTCGAACTGCTGGAAATTCTAGTTGAATTGTTAATTTAATTATTTTTACCATTTCCGGCCTTAACTTTAGGATGAATTTTGATGATGTAAATTGTCATGGGGAGACTTTTCATCTGAGATATCACAAACTTTATGAACAATGTTTAATTTAATTTAAAATATCTGTTGAACACACGAGGATATTTAGACCAACCTGGATATTTGGGCAAACTAACCTGTCTTTCAAATACGCTTTTTACACTTGTATTTCCACAGTAAATTTTAGAAGGGAACCAAATATGCTTTGATGAATGTTTCGTTTTGTTTATCAGAATGAAAAATATTGTTTCAAAAAGACAAAACATAACGGCCCTACATTGTATAAAATGTTTACGTAATAGCTATTGCATTTTACAGGGAGGTTTTTATTTAC
Organism: Linyphia triangularis; assembly: GCA_963978545.1. NCBI lineage: Eukaryota > Metazoa > Arthropoda > Arachnida > Araneae > Linyphiidae > Linyphia > Linyphia triangularis. The sequence goes on along the minus strand of OZ021723.1, from coordinate 94,413,081 downwards.
GCTTACTGCAAAGTGTTTTGCAAAATCTAATTACAATTAATAGTTCGTTTTAAAGTCAAACAGTAAAATAAAAGCTATGATGTGTTTCATTGTATTAAAATAATAGCAACAACTAACGCATACAATTTAAAATTAATGCCTTTAAAATACTTACTTATCTTCATTTAATATAATAGATTCACCTTCTTCGATATTTTGGATAATCTTCTTTGTGACATTTTCAGTGATTCTAAAACAAAATAATGTTATCGATACGAAATATATTAAGAGAGTTATAACCATGTTGTTGGCTATAATTGATTAAGCGTATGGAATATCGTTCAGTTTTTATATTTATTTGGTTCAATAGTTTTATCATATTTTTTAATTTTGTAAAAAATTATTGCTTTAGATATTGCATTTCTGATATTACAGTTTTTAAATACAGATAAAGACTTTTTTTTTATCCACTGTAAAAGTATTTTGAAAAACAAATTGCGTACATAAACTGATTATTTTTTCCATTTGTTTCCTTTTCTTGCTTTTGAGCTTTCTTCTCATTTTCTTCTTTGCTCATTCTGCAATAGAAATACAATTCATTTACTTAAATGGATTTACCAAAACAAATTTGTTTTGACATTATAAATACGTTTGAATTGAAAAGTTGTTTTATTTTTCCTTTTTTAGTCTAATAGATAATAATTACTATACTTTCTTAAAAGAGTTTTCTTTTTGATTTTTCAAAGATAGGCATATTTTAACAATATTTAAATTGTTGTTGGTTTGTAATTAGCCAAGGCAATTACTGGTATTTACTGTTCTTTTAGAAAAGAATGTTTGATTAGAATCTGCATATAAAAGAAAAGAAAGGATACAAAAGAAAAAATGCATAAGCAAATAATTAATTTCATACTGTTAAAATCGTTGTATAAAATCCGATATTTGTAACTTTTTATCATTTTTCCATAAAGAATGTGGCGCAGTTTGGCCCTTGTGTTGCCCTTACGTCAAATAAATTCCAAACCCAACCAACCAACCATAAAGAAGGGTATCCTAACCTGTTTCCCTCTATCACAAATAACATGCCAGCTTATGAAATCCCCGTCATTTACTTGTCATCAAACTTGCAGTTACAAGGTTGAAGAGTAACTCATGTCTAAGGTTTTGGTGAAAAGGCTTGACAAACTTCAGAAAAGGTTAATTCTGGATAGACGCATATACAGTTTAAATCTTGTGGCAAGTTTATTATGAAAAGGTTTACACACCCTTTACAGTTTAACCTTGTAGAAAGGTAGGTCGTGGAAACGTTTCAAAAAGCTTGTCAACTGCAAACTAAAACCTTTTTCTCACGCTTTTAAAAAGATCGCATCCTTGTCATCTGAAACTTGCACCCTTTTTTTTGTTTATGAATTTTTCTAAATGTGTTTAAAAGGTCAAAATGCTATCTGAAATTCATGTTTTGTGTGGATTTCATTCACCATAGAAGCATTTTCGCTGTCAATGTCTTAAAACACTTACTGTTATAACTTTCGGGTGAATTTGATATAAATTTACTAATCAAATGGACGCCACCAAATTAATATAAATTAGATTACATACTTTCTGATGCAAGAGATACACGATGACATAATGGGATAGCACATCATTAAAACAAAATCATAGTTGTTGAGGAAACTCGTGTATGGCATGTCAACGACGTTTCGTCTCCAAGTTAATAATGATAAATTGCAAGTAAATTTTATTTGTTTCTATTACATTAAATACTTCATTCATAATTTAAGATCTTATCTTTCATGGTATAAGATTGGTTAAATGTTAATTTGTATTAAGCAAAAAAAAAAAAAAAAAAACTTACTTTGCAGCAAGCATTTGGCTGCAATTCACAATCAAATGCATGCAGTATGTACAAACTATTGCTAGCATAATGAGTCCAACTGTTCCAGCCTGAAATTTATTTTAAAAAATAAAACATTTTCACTAATTTTTGAAGTTTGGCGCGTTAGAGAGATTTCTTCTCCCAGCTAATAATAGAGTAGCTAAAATCGTTATTTATTGTGTAAGTATTCCTACTGGATTCTTTTTTACCATAGTTTCTTAGAATCGGAAAAAATACAAAACACGCTTACATTTGTGAATTTCAATCTTATACATTAAAAAAAAATAAGGTTTATAAGGAACTATTTAGTATTAGAAAAACTACTTATTCGATGTTTTAATTAAATGTTTCCAAAAAGTTTTGGAATTATAAGAGGAAATAGACATTTTGTTTGTTTGTTTGTTTTGCCAATTGTTTAACATGGTGATCTTTTTTTTCTTTTTCTTTTTTAAATTCTCATTTGTAGTTTTAATTCGAAAACAAACACAATTTTACTGATGAAAATCTTTTCTTAAATTTATAATAATTGAAAAATATAATTTTTACATTTTTCTCTTGGCAATATTTATGCACTCAACATTTAATGTTTTGTTCAGACCGGCAGACATGGAGATATCGAATGTTTCTTTTTTAAATCTAATGGTACATTCTAAAAAGAGAACATGATGTATAACTTTTCATAACTTTAAACGAAGTTGATAAACTAGCTTCCTTATAATATATGGTATGTTACAATTTTTAGACAACTTTTACCCATGGTCCACCGAGAAAAACTATAGCATACAATTTGAAAACCACAATGATACAAGAAATGCAGGAGGAAATGTATGGATATCTAGTGTATAATTTTTGCTTACTAGTAGTCCGACGTTCGAAATCGCATGAGGTAATGCCAATATTCCAACCCCAGCATTCGCCTTAATAAGATGTAGAAGAGTTTCATATTTTCTGTACGGAGAAAGAAATTAATAGAATGCTAAAAGTTAGTATAATATATTATAAGAATATTTTTATATCATTATATTAAGATTCAAACAAATTACTAAGGAAATTTTTACAGTTTCATCAATAGTTTCATAGGGTATATATATTGCATGTGAAGAATGTTAATTAGTATAATAAGCGTTTAATTTAGTATATTAAATAATTAATTTTGTATATTAAATAATTATTTTGTATATTAAACAATTAATTTAGTATAATAAATTATTAATTTAGTATAATAAATTATTAATTTAGTGTATAATTCTTTATTTAGTACATTGTATAGGCGTTAAATTTAGTATATTAAGCATTAATTTAGTATTATAAAGTGTTTAATTTAGTATTTAAAGTGTTTAATTTAGTATTTAAAGTGTTTTATTTAGTATATTAAGGGTTTAAAGCGTAAAGCGTTTTATTTAGTATATAAAACGTTTAACTTTATGTATTTAAAGTCTATTATTTGCTAACTTAGTTGGGGAAAAAATACGTTTCTGTAAATTCTGAAATAAAAGGAAAATGGATATATTACCAAAAGTTGATTTCAGTGTTTTGTTAAATTTATAACAAGCACAACTTGAGCTATGGTTATAACATCCTGTAATTAATAGATTTCATTTTTTATCCAATACAAGTTGCATGAGTGCAAGTTTGGAAAGAAGAATACAAGGTCAATTCTACGAGGTCAATAATTCAGTCAATTATATACGTTGTTTCTTTCTTTTTTTTTTTTTTTTTTCTTTTTTTTTTTAAAGAAAAATCTATATTTTTTATTAGTTAAATTAATTTTATAAACATAAATTGTATACTTTTAAATCGTAAAAATAGTCTTTCTAACAATCAATATAAAGCATTTGAGTATACGAGGAACAATTATTTAAAACTAAAATATCAGAACAATTATCTTGGATAATTTCCAGATGGTCCACCACTTGAAGGAAGAACACTCCCTTGGTTGGAAGAGGCAGAGATTACTTCGGATCTGAGCAGGAAACCCGCAATCCGTGAGTTAAGAATGTATAAGACTTAATGACATACAATATTTGGGCTCAGGTCCGACATTTTGCAACACGGATTATAAATAAAAGTTGTTTTGTTAGATCAACGTTGCTTCTTTTAGAATGTTAAGATAGTTTAAGAGAATTACATTGCACAAGGTAAAACTCATCACTAAAATACTTTTACGTTAAATTGTTAACTGGAATAAAAATTGCAACTTTTATTGTACATTATTTACAATAAAAGGAGTAATAAATATTACAATAACATTATTAATCATGACACAGTGGTTACTAGTTTTTAGGTATTTATAAACATTATCAACCATCCTAGCTCCACAGTAGAAACCATGCATACAAAGTAAAAATGAATGACAAAAAATTGCTTACGATGTTTTCTTTGTTATGTTTTCCTTTTTTTCAAATATTTTGTTATCTGAGCCACCGGAAACATCAATTTGACTTCCTGCCACTGAGTCATCTTTAAATTCAATCATCTGCAAAACATTTATTTGAAAATGTTTTTCTCAAATTAAATGTTAGTATTTTTTTTTATTCTTAAAATATTTTTGTAACGTGAAGGAACACCACTAAGTATACATTTGTATGAGTTTTTCTCATAATGCATATTAAAACAATTTTTCTTTATAAATAAATGTCTGTAAATATTGATTACCAACAACTCAATTGGCCCAGCTACATCGCTTGCAAAAGAACTGAAAAACTTTAACGGACATTTTAAAGTTTGGATACTCATAAATTTCACTTCCAATACAGTCATAACTCTGATGTTTGGTGCAAATGTCAACAAAGGAAAGCATAAAAAAAAGTCAATTCCGATTTCGATAAAACAATTTTAAAGGCTTGAAAATGGGTCGTATAGTTTCAAACGAGGAATATCCCAGTGTCCCACTTCCTATGTAGTCATAGTCACATCTCTGGAATTTGGTACCAATAGCAAGCACAGATCAAGCTATGCTGGTATCGATTATTAAACTTTAAGAGATCGAAGAGTTCCTGTCCAAGAATAATGTTCCACTACCTGTATAGTCACAACTCTGGAAATTGGTATCAATAGCAAGCACAGATAAAGCTATGCTGGTATCGATTATTAAACTTTAAGAGATCGAAGAGTTCCTGTCCAAGAATAATGTTCCACTACCTGTATAGTCACAACTCTGGAAATTGGTATCAATAGCAAGCACAGATCAAGCTATGCTGGTATCGATTATTGAACTTTAAGAGATCGAAACGTTCCTGTCTAAGAATAATGTTCCACTTCCTGTATAGTCACAACTCTGGAATTTGGTATCAATAGCAAACACAGATCAAGCTATGCTGGTATCGATTATTGAACTTTAAGATATCGAAGCGTTTCTGTCCAAGAATAATGTTCCACTTCTTGTATAGTCACAACTCTGTAATTCGGTACCAATAGCAAGCACAGATAAAGCTATGCTGGTATAGATTATTGAACTTTAAGAGATTGACACGTTCCTGTCGCGAAATAATGTGCCACTTCCAATTGAGTCACAACTCTGAAATTTGGTACAAAGAGCAAGTATAGATAAAGTAAGCTATTTCACTCTCGATTAACTCATTTTAAAAAGTCAAAAAGAGATCAAAACGTTTAGTACGAGGAATATCGTAATATCCCACTTTCAGTGAAGGCACAGCTCTGCAATTTGATGCATGTGTCAATAATGTAAACTATTCCAATCTCGATTAACTGTTTAAAGGGTCAAAAGGGGTCTAAATGTTCCAAACGAGGGATATTCAAATATTCCACTTCCAATGCAGTCACATCTCTGGAAATTAAAAAACCAAACGAACGCACAGATAAATTAGCTATTAACTTTATTATTAGTGATTATTAGCTTAATTAACTAATTTTCAAGAGTCGAAAATGGTCGAAACCTTTCATACGAAAAACATTCCAATGCTTCACTTTCAATACGGTGACAATTATAACATTTTGAGCAAATGTCAACAAGGGCAATCATACATAAAGTAAGGTAATCCGATTTTGATAAACCAATTTTCAGGATCGAAACGGGATCAAACATCCTAAATGTAAAAATGCATGAATGTCATTTGATTCCTAAAATACACTTGGTGAAATTTCGTGACGAAGCACAGACATTCAGCTAGTATTACACAAAACAAAAACGTAACTACTAGAATCATATTAATTTTATCATTCTAATGTGTTTACAAGTAGAAAAAGTAATCAAAATTTCGCATGGGGACACCCGAGAATTTCCTTGATATATTTATTGGCAAACACATTTCCTTAATTCTTTTTTCATTAAAATAAAACAAATGTTTGAAGCAGTTAATGATTAAGAGTTAAATTCATGACTCAAGTAAGTTTATTACTAGGATATACAATGTCCAAGTGTTATTATGAGGATACAGCGAACAATCATTAATATTCTACGCTGCACTTAAAAACATATTTAGTAGAATATTTAACTCAATGATAATTTGTTTTCCATGTACTTACCAATTGAGTTATCAATAGTTTTTCTCAATAAGTAGTATCACGTCTTTTCTCACGAGAAAAGCAAATATATATGATTCTGTTTTCAGTAGTTAACATACGGGAAAATGTATATTTGTCAAATCATTACCCTTTTATCTCCACTAGAAGTGCACTTGTAAGTATAAAAATATGTAATAAAATGTGATCTCGGGATCGTAAATTGAATGTATGTGTCGTGATGTGATAAGAAAAGAAAAGTTTTGAACCGTAGAACTTTAGAAAAGTTACAAATTCAGCTTATCTCGATAAGAAATGAAAGTGCGACTCTGATTACGAAGGGAGAAGGCTAAAGGACAAAACATGTATATAATTCTACGCATTTAACACAATATGAAAATATTATAAACAAGTATTCCCTTGAGCGACCTGTACATTAAAGATTGCTTAATGGAATTACATGTTTGGAAGTTCATCAGAGTTATATATTGTATTCTAGTGGTAAGAAATATAATATTCCTTAGGTTTCCTCAACGTGGTGGAATTTCAATTTTTTCTTTATATAGAGCTGCAGCCCACTGTATACCATTACAACTTCCTAAAATGTTTAGATAATTTAAGGGGGTTTTTTTTCGTTTTTTTTTTTTTTTTTTTTTTATTTTTTTATTTTGAAACCAATCTACTGTGTATCAAAGTTTTCGTTGAGACAGTTTGACTCATTTAGAGCCTTGTGTGAAATGAATTTAATATAATTATTATCATACAGTTTTATCTTTTTATAATATGTCATAAATTCACATTTCTCTTTTGATGTATGATCCCTATCCACAGAATTCAAATTTCAATTAAGTATAACTCACTGAATTTTAAAGATACAGGTATGCAGTTTTTTTTTTTTTTTTTTTTTTTTAAATAAAGTAGCTATATTACAAGTATTATATTACAAGTATTACAAGTAATTCGACCGAACGTGTCTAGATGGTCGCATATAAATTTAAAAAGTGCAAATTTTAAAAACATTATCGAGAAGAAATTTTAATAACTTGATCCTATTGTATTGTCCACCTATCTCTAATAGGTAAAGAATTAAACCACGTTTCAATCTTTATGGACCTCTCCGTATAAGATCTCTGTGAGTAATATGTCGGCGTCACCTATCTTGTCATACGAGCACATACAGAGTGGTCTTAAAGAATCTTTGCCGATATATGGACCTCCAGCGACCGTTCCGTTCTGACATAAGACCAAGATGAGATTTCATGTATAGTTAGTTATTCAGAGGTATGAGCTCAAGATTCTGTGAATGGTAACAAAATGATGCTCTCAATTACGGTTATATAGAAACTCAACAACTACGAATGGCAACAGTTACTTTTTCCGATTGCAAAATATTCATATCATGCGAAAACCCTAAAGAGCGTTGGAACGGTACGTGTATCACAAAAAACAAACTCGCTATGCACGCACAAAAAACAATTCTGTGAACTGCCAACAGAAACACGATCTGGGCACACGAAGGCCGCTCGTCAGATATTCAGCGAAGGAACTTTGGCCTATGTCATATACAAATTTCCACTCTGCGCCACAATCGTGTTTTTGTTGGCCGTTCGCGGAGCTTTTTTTTGTGATACGCGTACCGTTCCAACGCTTTTTAGGATTTTCGCATGTGTGTTGAGCATTTTGCGACAGGAAAAAAATTACGTGTTGCCATTCGAAAATTTCGAGTTTCTGTAACTATAACCGTAACCGTGAGAGCCATTTTGTTGCCATTCACAGAATCTCGAGGTCATACCTCTGTTTAACTATACCTGGAATCTCATCTTGATCTGCTGAACGGAACGGCCGCTGGAGGTCCATATATTGGCAAAGTTTCTTTATAACCACCCCTGTATTTACGGGCGTTACGCCTGAATATTTTAACAGTCTGATTAGTACTTTCACCAGTGAACGATATACGTGGATAGCGTTGTTAAAAGTATTTAGTTATTGTTTGCGATTTTATTTTATAATATACGTATAAAACGTTAAAAGTATGGGCAAAAGAATGTTACGGTTTTTATATCTCTTTTAACTAAAAAAAGAAGTGAAAAGATAGGTTAATTAGAAACGGACACCTTCATATGGTACTTTTAAATGAATTCTAATTTGTTGTAACGGCTATCTTAGAAAGGACAGTAAAAAGTTCTTGTACTTTTTCGCATGCCAGTTGATACTTTTGACTCATTGTTAAAAAGTTTCAAAAGACTCCAGAATATATGAAAAATAGCTTACAATCAAAGAAAAGATTAGCTGTTTCGCCTTAATGAATAGGAAATTGAAAAGTATTCTATTTTTTCAATTTGCTGTACAAGTGCGAAAATTATTTGTATGTAGAAGTTGCAAGTAGGGATGGAACGGATATCCGGCAAATATCCGATATCCGGCATATCCGGCTGATTTTTCAATATCCGAAACCCCGTCGGATATCCGATTTGAAATACCGGACATCCGATAATTTCATTCGGATATCCGGCTATATATCCGGCCACCAGGTATCCACAAGAAATAATTTTTTGCAAAAAATAATGATCTTTTTCGGACAAAGGGGACACCGCATCCTACACTTTTTTTTCAATTTTTTTTTTCTTGGACATAAATTGCAACATAATTGCGTATTATTGGCGCCGAGTTGATAAGCATAAACGATTCCTCCAATCTTTTTCCATACACATCCTTCATACGTGTTTTGCAATATGTTCTTTTCATTCCAAGTTTATGATCTGATTAATTCCAGATGTTATATTTGAATGCTTCTCCGTAAAACACGAACCGAAATACTAATAAATAGTACTTTTTTTCCATAACATAAGTCTTCCCACTTCCTCCTTTTTTTCTGACATTTGCTAGCAAGTAAAAAGCAATAAATAGCCAATGCGCACTTCTCAATGTTTTTTTTTTTTTTTTGTTTGTTCTATCGACGATAATACCCTACCCCTTTATGCTGTGAATGGTATGGTCTAATTTCTGATTTTTCATTGGCAGAAGTTGAAAGCTGGTATATTTTTTCTGACGTAAAATGAAATATTGAACGCAGCGCCACAATGTGGAATTATATTTAGCTCTCTAGAATGTCTTGAATCATAGTTTCCTCCAATTACAATCCAATTTATAATTTTTAATAATGGTTCATTTAAAATCACCTATTTGGAAGTATTTTAAAATTAATGGAAATGACGAAAGCAAAGCCCTCTATGTGTTACTTGCTCCACAGAATCGTTTAAAAAATATATTGTGCGCGGCAAAAGCCCAAAATCCTTTTCCAGCCTTATGGAACTATTTAATGAGTGTGCATAAGGAAATTCACCGAAGCTTAAAAGACTCACTAAATGCATCAAATATTGATGAACAAGAAAAAACAATTCATCAAAACAAGAAATGCACGCAGACAACATTGGAATCGACATTATATGTACCAGAATTGTGGAGTTTAGATGATCCTAAAGCAAAAGCCTTAACCACAAATATATGTAAGTACTAATTTTGTTTGTTATCACCTTGCTGTGTGTTTTTCGGGTAAAAGTAATATGGAATATTTATGCAGACTTGAGGAAGATTATCTTATGTTTACATTACATGATACAAGGTAAGAAGTTGAGTAACAATTTGCAAACGTATTTCTGAAATATTTTCATCACATTTTAGATTGTTTGGTACAATTTTAAGTAACACACAAACAAAATGGTGATGAAGTTTCAAAATTGTTCAGAAAGTGTAGGTATTGGCATCACTAAAACATCGTTTCATCAACTAAAGTTTAAATAAAAAAATTAATTCAGTGGCGTGACAGCCCGTGTGGACCAAGGCCTGCTGGGCCCAGCTCAGCTTTCTTAGACCGAATATCCGGCCGGATATCCGGTGAAATCCGTTTCGGATATCCGTATCCGGTAGACATGGTACCCCGGATATCCGAAATCCGGTATCCGGCAAAAGTCACATCCGTTCCATCCCTAGTTGCAAGCACAAAATATTCGACCCTGGAAATGCAATAAACAAATCTCTTCATTGTTAACAATAATAATGAGTGAATAGTAGTGGTGGAACAAACAGCTAAGAGAATGCCAATACCGATAAGCAGTATTAGTATATCATCGACTTTTAGTGAAAATGTACTAACTCTGTCAAAGTTTTCAAGAGAGCAATAAAACCTTCTAAAATTGTATTTCAACATAAACTTCGCGATTTTGCGTTTCATTCATGTACCACAAATTCACTTCAGTAATCAAGTTGCAGCTTTTACTTACCGATGGGATTCTTTTCCTATTTCCAAAATCCCCAAAAGGGGAATTTGAACCTTTTTACTCTAGGCCAACGAAAAAAATTGATTCATCAAAATTTAACTACCCAATTAGAGTCTAATTGTATCAATTATTACTAAATTTGTACTTTATTTGAAATTCTAAATATAATTTCAAATGATACACAATGATTTGGTATAGGGAAATTAATAGAATTGTAAATATTATTTAATTTTTTATATAATTTTGTTTTGAAAGTATTTTAAGTTAATAACTTTTTATAAAAATGCTAAGGTTCAAAATTAAGTTATAATTTAATAATTGCATGGATGAGTTAGAGCCCAGTAGGTTTACTGTCCTGCATTACACAATGTAAATTAATATAAACAAAAAAAAATTATTCAAACTGAAATTATCTCTAGAAACTGCGGGGCGCTACCGTCCGTACCCACGTCATATGGTTACCCTATTTAAAAAACCTGTAGGCAAAGAACTTAAAACTATAAGAAGGCAAGCTTCGCCGATACGTAAGGGCTGCCATCTCGCGGATTTTCCAAGTTGAGAGCACATAACTTTCGCCAAATTGCTCCGATTTCCAGACATGCGCAGAGCTTTATTCTTACTTTGGCGATCGTGCTTCTTAAACAAACAAATAAGATTATCAGATTTATTTTGTCGAATTCGTGGGAGATTTAAATAGCAGAACAAAAATGGAGGATTCTACTATAGCAGTAACATATTATTTAGCATATTATTAGCTATATAGCAAAGTAACATATTATTTATTCCAGTTGGTTCAAATTGTTCGCTTTTGTGCACAATAAATTTCGGTAATGTTCTGATATAAAATTTTCGTAAGAGAATTTTAACAGGACATTTTTTGCAGTGTAATAAAACTTGATGGTTAGTGTTCTTAATCGTTTGTTTTTGTTTTTTCGTCTCATTCAGCGGGCTAGTTTTTATGTTAAATATAGTTGTTTTTTTCATTAACTTTTCTTTTTTTTTTATTACTTTGACATCGCTTAAAAGAATGTTTATCACTTGTTAGTTGTATAAATGCACGCAATTATTATTTGTTTATTAAGATTTTTTGAAATTTGACGCCAATCTCAATTACCATTGCGGTTTTTTATTTGATGAATTAATAAAGATAAATGATTATTGTCAACTGTTAGTAAATTCTTCTAAACTAGTACATGCTAAATGATATTGGTTTTTGTAGTTGCAAGTCATTTTTAGTCAATAACTAGATATTTTTTAGTTTCCTAATGTACTGCTTCGAAGAATGCATGGAAACTTTATCGAAATCATTTTCTTCTAAAATGTGCTTCAATAATTTTGTAATTAGTAATTTTGTTAATTCTTGATATTCAGATTTCTTACGAAAACTTACTAAAAGTTCACCAATATTGGAATATGCTGTAAAAAACACAAATCTAATTTTAGGATTCGTATTTCATTACAGGAATGAACTTTTGCTATAGTGGTTCAATATAATATTAATATTGTTTAAAAAAAAGTATTCAATTATTTTAGTTCAAAATATAAATTAACATAAATTCAGTTGGGTGTGTAAATTTTTTAAGTGAAAGTTTAATGATCTAGGCAGATTTGTTCTTTTTTTGGATAAAAGATTTCTGGGAAACCATAAAATGTAATCACCAAGTGAAACCAAAAAGAGCGATAAGCTTGTCAATGTAGAAACCCTGCAATGACGTCATGTGCTCTCAACTATTTTACATTATCTCTATGGAAGCTTGCCATCTTTAACCCGAAGGGTTATTATAGTATCTTTGCTGTAGGTACGGTAGCAGAACCAGCATTAAATATTGATATATGCGGTTGTCTTCAGGGTCCACACAAAGATTTTAAATTTGCGGAACTCTCTCGGCATCGCCTGAAATTTTGCATTCAATATACTACATAGGTGAAACTTCTTACGGACACGCACCCGCTCCGTGTTAAAGAGCCGTCACTTACAAACAAAAATAAACATCATTTTTAATTAATGTAAAGTTATTCTTTTATTTTTATTCCCCTGCTATTCTATTTCATGCAATATATATGTTTAAATAATACAACCCATAAAAACAAAGTTTTTAATATAAATCCTTTATATGCATTGTAAATTTTTTATATTCATTAACAAAGCGCCGTTTCTACTGCCAGCGTGTTCTTGGGTTGTTGGCATCTAATTTTAATTATTAAAGACTGCTCAATCGGAAAAATGTGCAGTAAACTTCTTTTCAAAGTTTATTCATTAAAAATAAATGTGAATTTATGCACCCACATCCAAATATCGTTTATTTATTCTGATTAAAACAATTTTACTATTAATTTACTAAAACAATTTTGGAAACAGAAAAAAGTTTCTTCAATGATCGGTTAAATGCTATTTCAGCGTGATTGGATGCCGGCAAGTTGATTTACTAGTATTCCGTAAAAGCGACCTTCTTAGTGATAATGACAGGCGCCAAAATTTGATAGAATGCATTGTCATCGACATCGAATCTATCTTCCAAGTTTCAGCCCGATTGGATGAGGGCGAAGGGGTTGATTGGGCCTCCGCAGATTTGCCTGCCATCGACATACACAGAAACACAGACACACCCACACACAGAGTTCGCCAAAATGCGTGAAATCTGCGTGAGCAAGCGTTGAAAATCAATTTTCCCCATAGAATTAACCTCATGCGTGAATTCACGCATTAGCACATCATAATTTTAAAAAATGATTCTTCATTTTAATCATCCCAGCCATTTTTCGAAAGGCAACGCTACAACCCTGCCCTTTTTCTTTGAAAATAGCGTCCTTTTCTGAACAAATGCAAAATTTTCGTTTATTTTCCAACGAAAAGCAATATGCGAAACTCCATCTGCGAAATCCCCTGTCACACATGCGCATTCATGTTCAAACATGGCTAGCACAGACCAGTGCCTGACTGAAGTCATTGAATGGCTGCTTATACTACATGTGACATTAGTAGATGGATTGTAGGGGGCCGTCCCACAATTTCCAAATGATAGTTATGGCCATTTCGTACGTTTCTTGATTAACAAGGAGACCTTACGGTCTCGGAAATTCAGATCGGGATGAAATTTGGCAGATTGATAGTATACCTTAAGGGTATCCATACTGTAAAGTAATAAAGCGCACTAGCCAGAAGATTCCGAGAAAATAAGCTTTAAAGTGTTATGCGTAGCTTAGATACTAGTAGAAATTTTTGAGAAGCAACTCCCCGGTGGCTAAGTGGTCAGCGTGATGAGTTCCAGTACGGGCGATCCAGGTTCGATACCTCGTGAGGTATTTTTTTTATTTATTTATTTATTTTTTTTCAATTTATAAAGTGACTGTTACAGCTAATTGAAATTTGAATGAAAGATAATATTTTATTTTTAAATACGTATTGTATTTTTAATGAGGTAATTTTTAATTTTTATTTTTTCAATTTATAAAGTGACTGTTCCAGGTAATTGAAATTTGAATGAAAGATAATACTTTATTTTTAAATACGTAATGTATTTTTAATGAAAGTACATTAAAACTCTATTTACTATTTTCACAAACAAGTGATTATAAATTTTGAGATATTATAAGATGTAGAGAAGTAAATGATTTTCCCAAAAAATATGAAGAACCAGTTTCTATATGGAAGAGTAAGAATGTTGTCCTATTGTACTCAAGCAGGTAGTCAGAAATTTTCAAAACCCTAACGGCACTTTGCGACGTCTATTTTTATAGACAGGTAAAGAATCTACTAAAGCGTATGCAAAATTGCGCGTATCTGGTTGAAAATAATAGAGAAATAAATACCCGTGAAGACTGAATAAAAATACAATCAATAGTCCATCATCAATTTTTAATGAAATGATCCGGTATGCCTGATATGCTTCCAAGTTTTCTGACGAAAGATATATTTTCATGAATGTTAATGAAGTATGTTTTCCAACGAATCTTTTACAAAAAGGTTGTTCCTGTAAACAATCTTCCTTTATAAATTGTGCAAGATGTTAAAACAGTTTTTGTTTTCCATGTTTTTATGGTAAGTGTCATTCTGGTGTATGTATATAAATAAATAATTGACAAATAAAAACTATATGTCAAATTCCATAGATAAATTAAGTCCTACCCTAATTTTGTTGCCGTGGTAATTAGAATTTTAATTTATATCTATTTAATTTATCTCTATTTTCTCTATTAAAAATACATTACGTATTTAAAAATAAAGTATTATCTTTAATTCAAATTTCAATTAGATGTAACAGTCACTTTATAAATTGAAAAAAAAAAAAAAAAAAACTACCTCACGAGGTATCGAACACGGATCGCCCGTACGGGAAACCATCACTCTGACCACTTAGCCACCGGGGAATTGCTGATCAAAAATCTCTACTAGTATGTAAGCTACGCATAACACTTTAAAGCCTATTTTCTCGGAATCTTCTGGCTAGTGCGCTTTAATACTTTACAGTGTGGATACCCTTAAGGTATACTATCAATCTGCCAAATTTCATCCCGATCTGAATTTCCGAGACCGTAAGGTCTCCTTGTAAGTGTATTTTGCCAGCTTTTTATTTTACCATGCCTTCTCGCACAAAATAAAGAAACAAGGTAATGGATCGCATAGATTAACACTATGCCGTCAGCCTGTATAATCAGGATTTTTTTTTTTTTTTTTTTTGGCATCGGTTGAACTGGTTGAGAAGTTCAGATCAATTCGTCTATTTTCAGCGATTTTTCGAGATATCGTAAATCTTGAAAGTTTTACTATTTTACTTCGTCGTCATTTGCCCGATAGTTTTAGTGGTGTTGCTGGCATTTTCCCAATAGTTTTCATGGCATGTCACCGGATGGCATAGTGCTAACAGTTAGTGCAAAGTTTATAACCATCAAGTGTTTTTAGTAAGCATTTAAAAAGCATATTTCCGTTCTATACGAGAAATCACAATCGCTCATCACTGTAATCAATGTAGTTAATTTAGTCAAAAAAACTTATTTTGCTTTACTTTTTAAAAAAATCGTTGTTCCAAAAAATAACTCTTTGGACTTTAAAAATACCCCTTAAAATTTAGAGGGGGATTGAAAATACCTTTTGTAAATATTTGATTAGCAAACACTGACCACACACAAACAAAATAGAAATTAATATAAAGGATTTAAAAATAGGAGAACACGCTCAAATAACTGAATTTTATATCAATAGTATCTTGCAAGTTATGAGCATGGATCTATTATTCCTTTATTGTATGTGTTATTAATTTTTTTTCTAATTAAAATTCACGATAGGATAAGGAAACCTTGACAACAAGTTTTAAGCACCCTTATATGTACCCGTATGTTTCCATGGGAATGAAAGTGTAGCATTTGGTTAAAAAAAAAATTGCATTTCTGCACATTCGGAACATACTGATTTCAAACTAGAAGTGTGGGACATTGCACAACTTTCAATTGCACTATAATATTGGTCATGGCGTAAAAATTTGATATGGTGTTATTTACCATTTTCATATTTTCACACATTTAAATAAAAATGGCTTCCTTGGCGATATTTTTGGCAATAATGGTTACACGGGAAAAAAGCGCAAAACGGCAAAATAGAGGACGTAATTCTTTATGTACTAAAAAGCCCTTTCTTGTGCGTGAAACAGAAGAAAATCAATCATCGATCAGGGCTGAGAATCCTGTGTTCAAGGCAATCGTTATTTCTACGGGAATTTGGGTGATGGGGTCATTTAGAATACCTTAAGAGGCATTGTCACATAGATTTTAAACAAAATCACTAGAGCTGTTTCTTAGCATTTGCTGAAAAACATGTTTTTTCATGGTTTCAACCTTAAACGCATGAGCAATTTTGACGAAAACCTTAATGGTACGTTCCATGGCCACCACTAATCTGCACACCAAATGTGAACGTCGTAGGTAAATTTGTTAGGGAGTTATGCTGACAACATACACACAGACACAAATGCAGATCTATTAGAATGATTACCAACTTTCTTGAACTTCAACCTTATTAATTCATAGAAATGGAAAGATAAAAAGCTAACCATTGTAATCAATTTAACACACCATCTCAGAGCTTTACCAAGAACACTATATTTCTCCAATCACATTATAAGCCAAAAGCCAAGCACACTATATATCTCCTTCCTCCCCCCCCCCCCCCTCTAAGTCTTCCTTTTTTAAATTCTTTATATTAATTTCGATTTTGTGTATGTGACTGGCTGAGAAATCTGCAGAAGGCTAATAAACCCTCTTGGAGTCATCCAATCGGGCTGAATCTTGGCAGATAGATAGATGTCAATGACAATGGATTCTATCAAGTTTTGGGGGCTATCACTAAAAGTTCACTTTTACGGAATACTAATAAACCAACTTGCAATCATCCAGTCGCGCTGAAATAGCATTTAACAGATCATTGAAGAAACTCTTTCCTGTTGCCAAAATATTTTTAATAAATAAATAATAAAATTGTTTCAACCAGTAAAGGATATTTGGATGTGAGTGCATAAATTTACGTTCATTTTTAATAAATAAATTTTGAAGCGTAGTTTACCGCACATTTTGCTGTTAGAAATGTTTTTTGATATTTAAAATTAGATGCAAGTACCAGGCACGCTCTGTTTACGGATTCGGCGCTGTGTTAATGAATATAAAAATTGGCAATACATATAAAGGATTTAGATTAAAAACTTTGTTTGTATGGGTTATGTTATTTCTCTCTCATCCAGTTGATATGTGCTAATGCACAAATGTGGCAATATCTTATATGTCTACTTTATTTGTTTGTGTTTGAAACTGATGTTTATAATGGGAAAGGGAATTCAGACACTTTCCCACCTTCTTCTCACATGGGGAAACCTTGAGCTGAGATTGTACAATTTTTTTCACGTACCTTTAGGTGAGAGGCTCCAAATTCATTACCATCCGAATGATTTGAAAATAAATTGCTTATTGCCTTATTGAGACTGAGTCAATTTCTTCGCTGTTTACCGACCACACGATGTCCTGGCTAATTCCAAAATTAAACATTCCATACCGTTTCAAACCTAGCAACCTAACATTCAAAACCTAGGAACACAGATTGCTTTCCGTTTACTCGACCTGATCAAAATAAGTAAACTCTCATGCAAGCCAATCGATTCAACTTCTGATTATATTTTATAAGCTGTTTGTTATGAAATTCATTCTATCTGGAAATAAAAATCAGTAAAAGCTTTATTTGTTCCCAAATTAAATGTTCAGTGCAATTTCGATTCAGCACGGAAATGCAGTTAAATCTTTCTAGCTTGTTATAAAAGGGTCAGTTTGAACCAGCACATCATTTTGTGACTTTTTTAAACAAGTGGCATACTCTTAAAAAAAATGTAAAGCCTCTTTGGGATGCACTAATTTTTATCAATGAATTTCCATAGTTCACTGAGAATTGTGACATTACCAGGTAAATTAGAGAAGAACATATCTGCAGAGGCTATGATCCCCTTCGATTCTAACTTTCTGCAATTTCTAGCCGAAAAGTTGCACTTTCAGTTCAAAGTTTATGAAGTATCTAGTTCTACATTTTTCAATGCATGGAAAGAGGGTAAAGCAGATATCGGTACAGCAATGCAAGCTACGAGCCATGAAAAATTTCAATACGCTGACTTCACAGCGCCTTACCATTTGTGCGATTATCGTTTTATGGCAAAGAGACCAAGAGAATACGGAGCCTTCTGGTATCCATTCAGCAGTGGGGTTTGGATCGCATACGACGTCGACGCACTTTCAGCAAGCGCGTTGACCAAGTGGATCGCAGAATCGAAGTCATCCCTGGCGAACATCTTCATACCAATCATGAGCAGCATGTTCAGACAGTCGCTGAACGTGGACACAGATTCTCTAGAGAAAACTACCTGGTGGACCACTTGGCTTGTATGGGCCAGTGTGATGCCCGCAGAGTACAGTGCTCTTTTTCTGAGTTTCTTGGCCACTCTCCTCGGAAGAGAACGTGGGGTGAAGACCTTCAAGGAACTGTCTGCAGCAGTACAGAAGAAGAAATTCACTTGCCTAAAGAGTGAGCTCGTCAATAGCAATTTCTTGTTAAATAGTTCTCAAGAACATATGCGGACCTTAGGGCAAACGATAGCTGAGAACGTCTGGTATTATACTCTTTACGATAAGCCTGAAATGAGCAGTCCTCAGACAGTAATTGAGAACCGAGATTATCTTGAAAGCTTAGAATATCACCCACCAAATAGAGTCAAAGTCTTCATTGAAGATTCCCTGATAGTAAATTATGGTGTTATCCATGTAAAAAAGAACTTTTGCTACGTGGAACAAGTAAATTTGGCTGTACTGGAGGCTATAGAAGAGAGTCTGTACAACTATTTCATAAGTAAGGGGCTTTCCCATAATAGATGGGAGAGGGTTTGTTTGTTTGTTTGTTTGTTTGTTTGTGGTTTTATTGCGCAAAGGCAACACTAGGGCCATGCTAGGTGGAGGAGGGAACTTCGGAGTTGGGAATGGCTTGATTCCGAAGATGTGGCATGAGCCCTCACTATGGAAGACATGAAATATGATTTTTACTTGTTGTTAATGTTTTTTTTTTCTTGTTTTTTTTTCTTTCTTTTGTGAAATTCTTATCCCAAAGCATATTGTTGATCAAATCTGAATGCGTTGTTCGAATCCTGGAGTTAGGCATGTATGTTTGTAATGGTTCAGAATCAACATTAAGCTGTAGGTCCCGGCCTGATTAGCTGTTATTGTGCACAGAAATAGGTCGTTGAGCGTACAAACCAACCAATTAACTGGATGCGTTGTTACAGATTCCCAAAGAGAAGGAAGTATGGCTCACACTTGTTGCCCTTGCGCCTTTAAACTTAAACCAACCCAAAAGAGACGACGGGGACTTAAGAAGGGAAAATGAAGAGTTCAAGCTGGCAGAGAAGGATACCTAGTTTTCCAAGAGTATTCTGATTGAACAATAGTACAACCATCAAGGATTTCAACGATAAATGTCTCTGAATTTATAGTCCGTCTTTAAACAGAAAATTAATACATCCAAAGTTTAGAAAATTAATACTAAATAGATTTTTTTAAAGACTAATAATCTTAAAAATTTCCATAGAATTTTGAAATACTTACCTGACGTTTTTAAACAGAAAAATGTCATACTTTTGTTATTTTTTAAGTTATTTCCTACCCCTCTTTCATGAAGGAATGAGTAGCAAAACGGCTCTAATGACGTAAAATCACGGTTAAGTGAGCAGAACAAATCCAATTCTCTGATTGGTTGTCGTATAGTTGTATGAAATTTAATTTTGCTAAAAACAAAAAAAATTGGGAAATTTTAGTTAGGTTTTAATTTATATTGTAACATACATGATGTTATTATTTTAAAAGTATACATTTTAACAAGAAGTATATTAGCAAAATACAAAATTAGTAGGCTTGCATAAAAAAGTAGAAACACAAGTAAAGCAAGGTAGTTCAGTTGGATTTTTACATTTATGTCACACTCAATGAAAATAAATGTCGTTTTGTTCATCCTCTTCATGATCTTATTATGCACTTGACTATTTATATTTAAAAAGCTGTTATGTGTATACAAACCACAAACGCAAAACACTCGACAGGACTTGAGTTCATGAAACATTTTTTTTTTCCCCTTGACTTAGTGTTTCACTACTGAGTATTTAACCCTTTGCACTCGATGCCTTTTTCGCGCGTAGGTGCTAGCAACTCGCGACGTTTCGCAGCCTTTTTGGTTCGGTCCGCGATTACGGATCCGCTTCATAGAAACTAAACACAGTTATTGGCCTTGTATCGAATTTCCGCATCAAACCTAGTGGTCCTCTAGAGTTGCGGCATCCAATCATGTGAAGCCTGAGAGGCACCGCTCGAGCGCAAAGGGTAAATAAAAGTGCAAGACCTCACTCGGAGCTTGTACAATATTATCTGGTAAATGAATGTGCACAAGTACTTTGCAAACAATGTCTTTGCATTAGCCATCCTAGTAATGTCCCTTCATATTACTACACATTACATCGACATCACAGTAACAGCGTGAATTTCAAAATTATCTTACTTACAAAAAATGATTTTTTTTATTTGTGTCATTATATATTTTTGTTAACTATGATTCGATTTAAAAGAAAAACTAGGGGTGTGGAATATCGCACATTTTTCAATTACACTATAATATTGGTCATTGATTTAAAACTCATGGTGTTATTTACCCTTTTCAGGTTTTCACTCATTAAAACCAAGGGGTGTGGAGCATCGCACAACTTTCAATTACACTATGATATAGGTCACTCTATTAAAATTTGATTTGGGGTGTTATTTTCCATTTTCATATTTTCACTTATTTAAATAAAAATGGTCTATTTGGCGTTATTTTGGCGATAACTTTTACAAGGACAAAAAAAAAAAAAAAAAAAAAAAAAAAAAAAAAGATGGTAGAATTGACGATGTTATTCAATAGATATTACATTGTCCTTTCTTGTGCGTGAAACAGAGAAAAAATCAATCGTTGATGGGCGATGCTCAAAGACAGAGACATATGTGTTATAGGCACTCGTTTTTCAACTTTTCAGCTTTTGTTGCATTTCTACGGAAATTTTGGAGGTGGGGATGTTTAGAATATTTTAAGAGACATTAGCACAGAAATGTCGTTCAAAGACTGCATGCAGAAGAACAAAGCTTTTATAAAATATTTTAGTGTTGTTTAGAAGCAGAAAATGACAATTTAAGTAATAGCTTTAAGAGTACTATCCAAAATTTAAAAGCAATAAAAGCGTTATTTCTTAGTAGTTCTTGTACGTTCATATTTTAAAATACGCCTTCACATAATCTTTCAGTCTGATACCAAACCTAAGTAATTTTGCTCAAATAAAGAATAAATGAAGCCTCTAGATTTCATGTAATATTTTTCAAAGGATTCTATTGGTTTTTATGATATTTTTTTCATATAGATGACGAATAAAAAACGAATTCGAAGAATTTGATAAAAGACACAATTATATCACGTTGCAATCGTAGGTGAAAATTTAATGCTGTTTGCGTTTCCCCAACTAGATACTTCTAGAATGCCTTATTTTAATCTTAAAGGTCTCGATTAAATACCAGTACACTTTTAAAGTTCTTTCTTTAATTTTTTAACTAAACTTACAATTTTTCAGCATTTAATCAGTATTAAAAAGTTAACTTATCTGCATTAAAAAAAATTCCATTTGATGACATTTAATGAAGGTATTATAATTTTATTACTTAATTAGGATCTAATTGCACCAGTCATAATTTGTTATATATTTAGAATTTTAATTGCAAATGAAATACAATGATTCGCAACAGGAAACCTACTAAAATTGTAAATGCAACTTAAATAGGATTATTTTCAAAGCATTTTGTTTTGAAAGTATTTAAAATTACTCATTATTTATAAAAGAATCAAGATTCAGTATTAATTATGGCAACGATAGATTAGATTCTTGTAAGTTCCTTGCAATGTATTTTCCCTTTTAGATAATAATAAAATAATTTAATTGCTTGATTACTGAAATTATCTCTTGTGAAAAAAGTCTTACCCTCTCAAAGACTAGTTGCTTACATATAGAGTTTAAAGTTAGCGATAGTTTAACCCATGATACACCTTCATAAAAATATACCTGCTTTAGCAAATATTTTTAATATCATAAATTCATAGCCGAACAAGCGGTATAGTGGTTAGCGTGCTGGCTTCTAGACCGCAAGGTTGCGGGTTCGAGTCCCGTGTTAGGCATTGGTGTTTGTAAATGTATGTTGGTTTGTTAAATGACGAAATGTTTCGGCGCATTATAGCCCTTGTGTTGCTGACGGCGCCAGGTAATCTGAATACAACCAACCATAAAAATCATAGTACCATATTAAAAAAAAAAAACTCGCTCAAGAATATTTTAGAGAAAAAAAACAAAATTTAATATTTTCATTGAATTTACTAATTTCCAATGTGCACTGGTACTTTAATACGTTTCTAAAATGGTACATCATTAAATGTATTACACGTTTCACACTGAATTTTTATCAAAGCAATGCAGGAATTTTTTCATTGCGCCAGTGTTAATCAACACGTGACACTATTCTTGGGGAAGAAATATTTTCAGTAAATGAACAAATGAAATCTCAGATGTTGGCTTTGCAAAAAATGTGCTTTTGTCTTTAGTAAATATTTATAACTTGCTATCGACTGAACCAGTTTTAATCAGGTAATGCTGGGCCATAGCTGTTTGAGCCCGCGCAACGCCATGCCCTTCAGTTAGAATAATAGGCTAGTATTATGTTTACAAAAATGTGTACATGTAATTTTTTGTTGAATTAGTTTTTCATGTTTTTCCATCTTCATATTTACTACGCAACTAAAATCTTTCTCTTATGCATTTTTCGACGATTAATCCTTTTTCAAAAACTTCTCTATTCCTATAAAAAAGCTTCGAGTTGTGTTACCTTCCGGTTAAGAGTACTTGTAGTAATAGGTTCTGTATCGATATATTTTTTTTTTTTTTTTTTCCAAGTCATCCAGGAATAGAGTTACCATTGATTTGCAAATTACATTAATGTTATGCAATTATGATTGCTTGTATTATAATTTTTTTCCCGATGAATGATCACAATATTACAAAAATTAATTTATTCTTCTCAAAGAAATCGACAATTTGTTACGCATCAGCAGAAATTCACACCAGAATGGAATCCTACAAAAGTGCTTCAGGGCCGTTCATGATCCAATATGTGACGTATGTACACGTTTTGCGCATCGAATAATTTTTTATTTGTCAATAAAGCCGAAACTTTTCATGGACTTAATTTTTATCATAAACAGTCTATGCCCTTGTTCTCCTTTACATATTTTTCACATACATTTGAGCAAATATAAAAGTATTAGTAATTAAAACTGAAGCTATCATGTATTCGACCGTTAGTAGAAGTGTTTCCTATATGCAACACTCGGCAAATTTATTTCAGTCAATGTACAATGGTTTCAAGGCTGCATTTTTTGTTATAGGTGAAATAGAAGCTAAAATTATTTTTAAAAAAACTTATTTTACAACTTTGAATTATTATATTAAAAAATTAATATGATTAAGGACATTTTTTTTAATTAACCTTTTTAGCAAATACACTACAAATACATTTGTGGACATTCATTTGGAAGGACATACATGGATGGAATTGAATATATTAGTGTAAAATAAATTTATTTCACGATTCTGATTCAGAAGAACAAGAAAAAAAAAATTTTAATAATCAGTTTCCTACCATACTGAGAAACACATTGAGAAGCGAATAAAGTATTTTTAAACTGTGTTCCGGATTATTTATTAGTGCAGGCAACTACTGTATTTACCATCTACGAAAACCGCTTAACTCGAGAAGAAACTAACATGAAGAGTAATAAAAAGAAGTAAGGTATTGTCATACGACTTAATTTCATAGCAATAATTCAAGTTTATAATTGTATTTAAGAATTGTTAATTGTTTCTTAACATTATTAAACAGTTCTGGGCAATTTTATTTATTGTTTCTGAAACATACAGCAAACGACCACAGCTGTAGCGGGAGCTTTACTTAAGTTTTTATACTGTGATGTGAGGGTTTTTTTATACATAGAGAAACTAATTACATATTGTTACGAATTTTTGTATATTTGTAAATATTTCGTAGTGTTAATTTTGTAAATAGGAAAATTTATGTACATTTCGCATAAGGCAGTGCAATAGTTCGTCTTAACTTGGCTTCCCTGCAATATGGGTCTTAATGCTTGATAACGAGTTTTACAGAGATAACGCTGGGAAGCGAGTTTTACAAGGAGCAGGGCATTTAACGTTATGGTAATGGCAGTCTCACCAAATTGGCGAGATAGAGCCAAGTTGGTGACGGTTTTGGCGATTAGTTTTTGTCGCCAAATTTGGCAAAAAATCTCCAAACTGGGAGACCATTTGGCGACATTTTCGGTTCCCATGTACAAGTATAGGACTTTTCGACTACGATCTGGAAAATTCTCCAAATATCTACCTCTAGAAGTTTCAAGAAGGTTTGACTCCTATATAAGGCCAGCCGTGAGTGCCAGGAGTTAGTTGAGTCCGTTAGTTGACTGGAATTAGTGAGTTGAGTCTGTTAGTCAGTTGACTGGAGTTACTGACTGAGTTGAGCTGTCTTTCAGCGAGCATTCAGAGAGTTCCGAAAGTGAACTGTATTGCATTGTCTTTTGCAGCGATTTTAGAAGTTATGTTGTCAAGTTTTTAACTGCTGTTTTGTGCTCTATTGGTGTGAAAAGAGTTGTATTGAGTATACTAGAACGAGAAGTTCTGGAGTTGTAAGAGAATCTGCGAAGAGTTCTATCGGAATAAATTTCTGCAAGTTTTGATCTGCTTTGGCTTCAAATCTTTCGAACCCATCCATGCAACAATATAAGTAAGAAACAAACATCATAAATGAAATTCATCACTTTTGTTGTCGTAATCATGTGTTTTCTATTAAAATAGTAATTGTGTCCACTGAAAAGAACGTAAAAATAAAAACTTTCATTCAGTAGAACATCGCTATTTGAAACAATTATAGGCGGCGACAATTCGGATAGCTGATTTTTCGTGTAAACCAGCGTTAGACACTACGCGGCCCGCAAGCCGGATTTGTTCCGCGACATTTTTTTCTGCGGCCCACCGACACCACAGAAGATTAAAAAAAATCAAATTTTATGATATGGAGTTTTTCTTACATATTTGTAATTTATCCGGAATAATATGTGTTAATTATGAAGAACAGAGTTCTCTACTAAGTGCCCGAAGAAACTATATGAAGAAGCTTTCAGTAAGGTGGATTTCATCAAGAATATAAATACAGGAATAACTTAACTGAATCTCATTTGGACAATTTATTAAAATCGTTTGCAACAAATACTCCAAAAGACATGACTCTATCATAAAAATAAATAGAATAATTTAGATAGTCATCGTCTCACAATTTATATAGGCTAAAACGGATTAATTTGGAAGTATATTTTAAATACTTTTATTGCAAGTTAGGTCAACTCCCATTGTCACGTTGAAACAAAAGATTCACTTCTTTCTTAGACTTTCATTTACTAATGATAAAAATTATTATTTTTCTAATTATTTGAAGGAAAAAAAATCAAATATCAATTACATTTTTATTAAGATAAAAAAATAATATTTTTTTACCAGTTTTTAGAAATGCTATATATTGTTAAATCGATAATAATTAAAGATACATATTTTAGTGTATCTGGCCCGCGAAAAGCTCCAACATAAGTCCTACGGCCCGCCTCTAAAAATTAGTGGGGAACGCTGGTGTAAACGATCATGTACGCAATCTAAATGTCCCAGTGTCATAGGGCAAAGATGAAGCAAAAGAGATAATGTACGCTGTACATAGTTCATATCACACGTTTTACAAATAACCTTACATAAAGTTATATCATATTAAAGCCTTAAGAAATTACAATAATTGCATTAAGCCTTAGAAAAAGAAGGATATTGAATTTGCCGTCTGGAATACTTTCGGTAAATCGTCGCTTCGTTTGATCGGTATTTGAATAATCGATGATATTCTGCATTTACAAAAAAAAATCTCAAAAAAAAAATTTCAAATTCTATTTAAATTATATGCAAAACTATCAATCTTGATCAAAGCAGCATCTCAATTGACATTTGTACTGTGTCACTTATGTCAATTCTAAGCACTTTTCTGCGTATAATAATAATAAGAAGAAAAAATACATTTGAATGTATTGTTCTTTTTTCTGTTTAAGTCTAGCAATTGTCTTGTCTTGTTTTTAGTGTACAACGTTATGAAAAGTTAGGTAACTAATACTTTTCGCAACCTCATTCTAAATGCGGCAATTTCGCAAGTCGCTTTATTCTCAGAATGAGAAGAAAACTTTTTGATCCAGTAATACAAGCCGCATATCTATTGTAAGGACACCAAACAAAAGGTAAGACTGTTTATTTATTTATGGGCAACAATTTTTTTATTGATGTATCAATAAATTGTAGTTTTTTAGCATTGAGCATTAATTCAAAATTCTTATCTAACAAAAACTTCATGAATCTTAGACGAGAGATGATCAAAATTATGAATTCTCATCCGCAGAAACTAAGCATCAAGAGAGTTCGATAAGAAATTGAATTTTATTCTGAAATCTTAAGAACTTGTAGCGATGGCAACGTTTCTATTATAAAAACAATATAAAAATATCATACAAAATTTTTAAATGAAACTTGATTGATATATTTTCCTCTACCATTATTGTTTCGCATTGATTTTACTGTGGGAACTTATTACTTTTAATGGTCCTTGTTACAACTTAAGAATAGAATTTTTCATATTCTTCTTCCAAATTAAAGGTATCTATGGGTACGGCAGAGTAACGGGCAAGTGCAGGTAGCCAAGACAAACGGCATGGACAAATCCCTATTCATTCGAAAATAATTCAGCTTCCAACCAACCAATGAAATAAAAAATTCTTTGTTCCATCGTAAAACTTACATTTCTTTCCACTATGCAAAATATGAAGTTTCGCTATTAAATGGTTCAACAAATATAATAGTCAAAAAATGCTTAAAACGATATTTTATTAAAAAAAAAAAATCTTTGGACATCTCTTAAAAAAAAAGTATACTTTGAGGTAAGAAAAAGAAAGGGACATTTTGTAAATATGTTGAGTTTAACCTCGAATTCAAAAAAAAAAAAAAATACCATTAAATTTTAGGTATGTGGAGTTTTGCCTCAATTTCTCTATATATAAGGCAATGCCCTCACTCACTCACTCATCACTAATTCTACCACTTCCCACATAGTCACAACTCTGAAAAGCGGCACAAATGTCAACAATGGTAAAAATAGAAAAAGTAAGCTATTCCGATCTCGATTAACCCACTTTAAGGGGTCGAAAAGGGGTTAAACGTTCCAAACGAGGGACATTCGAATGTCCTACTTCTCATTTCGTCACAACTCTAAAAATTGGTGCGAATATCAATAAATATAAACATAGAAATAGCATGCTAATCCGATCTCGATCAACCCATTTTAAGGGGTCGAAAAGGGGTTAAACGTTCCAAACGAGGGATATTCGAATGTACCACTTCCACATGTCCACAACTCTGAAAATTGGTGCAAATGTCGGCATAGGCAAACATAGAAAAATTAAGCTATTCCGATCTCGATTAACCCCCTTTAAGAGATCGAAAAGGGGTTAAACGTTCCAAACGAGCGATATATTCGAATGTCCTACTTCTCATATTGTCACAACTCTGAAAACTGGTGTGAATATCAATAAAGACAAAAGTAGAAAAAGTAAGCTATTTCGATCTCGGGTGGATTAAGTGGTGGAAAAGGGGTTAAACGTTATAAACGAGGAATATTCGAATGTACCACTTCCCATATGGTCACAACTCTAAAAATTGGTAAAAATATCAACAAAGACAAACATAGAAAAGTTAAGCTATTCCGAGCTTGATTAACCCACTTTAAGAGGTGGAAAAGGGGTTAAACATTCCAAACTCGAATATCCCACTTCCCATACAGTCACAACTCTGAAAATTGGTAGGAATGTCAAAAAAGATAAACGTAGAAAAATTAAGCCATTCAGATCTCGATTAACCCATTTAAGGTTTGCAAAAGGCGTTAAACGTTCCAAACTAGGGATATTCGAATGTCCCACTTCCCATTTGGTCACAACTCGGAAAATTGGTACAAATGTCAAAAAAGATTAAACATAGAAAAAGTAAGCTATTCCGTTCTCGATTAACCAACTTTAAGGGGTCGAAAAGGGTTAAATGTTCCAAACGAGGGATATCCGAATGTTCCTCTTCCAATGTAGTCATATTTCTGATATTTGGTGCAAATGTTAAAAGGGCAAATGTTAAAAAAGTAAGTCATTCCAATATCGATTAAAGAATTTTTAAGGGATGAAAAGTCGACTCAACATTGAAACTATACGAGGATTAACTTAATATCTCAATTCCAATACAGCTACTACTTTGAAATTTAGAACTAAGAGCAAACATAAACACAATAAACTATTCCAATTTATTATTCATTATTATAAATTTCGTTTAAAATGTCAACAAAGGTAAGTTCCTATTTTGATAAATCAATTTGTAGGGATCGAAATGGGAGCAAACGTCTGAAGTATAGAATACATGAATGTCTTTTGATCGCTAAAAAGCTAATGGTAAAATTTCGTAGCGCAGCACGGGTATTCAGCTAGTGTAACATAAGAGACACTTCTTTTGATGAAGATCTTCTTTATAAATTTTTAAACTACTTTTAATTTTCGTTATTTTAATTATGCAAAGTTATATTATCCGGAACACATTTGCATTTCATCTTATAATGATTTATGTAATTTAACACCTCGCAACCCACTTAAAAAGTTAAAGATTTAGTTATTTAAAATATATTTTACTTCTTAATGAACACATACTTCGACAAAATATGGAGACTTTTCATTAAATTAAATGAATCCTATCAACTAGTAATGAAATACTCATCAAGAAATAAAACATAAACAAATACAATTATTTCATCTTGTTTATTGAAAGACCAAAAAATATATAACTGTTAATGAAGTTGAGGCAAAATATAAGCAACACATAAAATATTCAAACAAACTATATACAATATTTACATTTTATATACATTATTTACATTGCTCCGCATGATCAGTACTTCTGTGAGCTTCTACAGATAGGGCGTAAGATGCTCACACAACTTGTTTGTTGTTCAGAGTCTTCCTTGAAAAGGTTAACTTTAAATCATGAAAAGAGAAATTCCATTAATCGAAGTGACGAATGTCATCTTCATTCTCGTTGCTCTCAGAAGTAACGTAGCTCCCATCATCCAGTCGAAGTCTGGAGTAAGAACGTCTGAATGCGTCCTAGCTGTGAACAATTTTCATCATCGTAATCTACAGTCAAACCCTCTTTTGTATTAAGATTTTGCAGTAATGAATGTCGAAGCTTCTAACTGCAGTTGTTCATCAATTGATTCATTTCACTCTTTTATTTCACTTTCTTAAGGAAACACAGCTTTCAAATAGCTGTTCTTGAGCAATAAGGATTTACTTCTGTCTGTTTCAGAGTTGACAAGCGTATATCATCTTCATTCTCGTCATTATTAGAAATATCGTACATCACATCATCCCTTAAGTAAGAATGTCTCCATACATTCTGTCCAGAAACAGTTTTCATCATCATATTGCACAGTCAAACCTTCTTCTATTTTCGGAGTACGTGACAATGAAGAATTCGAAGCTTCTGGGTGCAGTTGTTGTTCATCGACTGATCCAGTTGGGCCACTTGGGTCGTGGTCTTATTTAGGTATCGCTTTCTAAACTTTATTCTTCTTCAATACGGATGAGCAAGTGAAAATGCCACGACGATTTCAAAAGACATTTTTCCGGCCACATTTCAGTCTATTCTCTGTCTCATTGTATTTGAAGACTTATTTCTTCTGGTCATATGCTTTTGTCGTATATCCATATGCTATTAATTGAGACCTGTTAAAGGATTGTATTGAGGAGTTGGAGTGTTATACTCTAACCTAAGCACTTTGGAGATCGAATTGAACAATCCTTTTTACGCCGCCCAACCCACCCACATGATGTTGTTTTTTTTCACTTTCACCGCCTACTCTACTTGTGACCCCTCACCAGAGGAACCCAGGAGTTTAAGGTGACAGTGCAAGAGGAGGCGAAAAAAGTCCAAATGATGGTTATCCTCTTCCACCTCCTCTTCCACCACCTCCTTCTCCTCCTCCACCACCTCCTCCACTTCTAGCGAACTAGACAACCACTCCATGGGCTCCTCTGGCTCCAGGATCACATCTACCTCCCAAAAGGGACAACTGTGTTCCCACTCCATCTCCTCGCAATCCATATCTCACTTTCAACAAGTAACAGTAACGTCAGTAACTTTCAATAGCTTCGTCAGTAACTTTCAACAGTTTCGTCAGTAACTCAACAGTAACTTTCAATATATCAACAACGATTTTCTCACAAGCGCAAACAAAATCTCACTGATTCAAATGACAGATAACTTTAGTCTACAACTGAGTTTGTCTTTTTTACTACAAAGAAAAAATTAGTGCTCATTGTTAGATCATAAGTCTTTGTTGAGTGTAACAATACCATTAATACTTGGCATTATTTTAATTAAAGGTTATAACAATTGAAGTCTAATTAAGTGGTGTATATTGTTTGAAAAAGAAAATATAAAACAAATCAATTCAACCATCCCCATAAAGTAACATAAAATACTAAAATTAAATTTAAAAAAAAAAAAAAAAATACATTAAGGAAATAGTGTTCAAACTGAAAAGGCAGTAAATCTCTATATATATAAGGCAAAGCCCTCACTCATTCACTGACTCACTCACTCATCACTAATTCTCCCACTTCCCACATGTCCACAATTTTGAAAATTGGTACAAATATCTACAATGGTAAACATAGAAAAATTAAGCTATTCCGATCTCAAATAACCCACTTTAAGGGGTCGAAAAGGGGTTAAACGTTCCAAACGAAGGATATTCCAATATCCTACTTCCCATTTCGTCACAACTCTAAAAATTGGTGCGAATATCAATAAAGACAAATGTAGAAAAAGTAAGCTATTCCGATCTCTATTAACCCACTTTAAGGGGTGGAAAAGGGATTAAACGTTCCAAACGAGGAATATTCGAATGTACCACTTCCCATATGGTCACAACTCTGAAAATTGGTACAAATATCTACAATGGTAAACATAGAAAAAGTAAGCTATTCCGATCTCAAATAACCCACTTTAAGGGGTCGAAAAGTGGTTAAAAGTTACAAACGAGGGATATTCGAATGTCTTACTTCCCATATTGTCACAACTCTGAAAACTGGTGCGAATATCAATGAAGACCAACGTAGAAAAAGTAAGCTATTCTGATCTCGATTAACCAACTTAAGGGTTGGAAAAGGTGTTAAACGTTCCAAACGAGGGACATTCGAATTTCCCACTTCAAATTTGGTCACAACTCTGAAAGTTGGTACATATGGTCAAAAAAGATAATCATAGAAAAACTAAGCTATTCCGTTCTAGATTAACTAACTTTAAGGGGTCGAAAAGGGGTTAAATGTTCCAAACGAGGGATATCCGAATGTTCCAGTTCCAATGTAGTCATAATTCTGATATTTGGTGCAAATGTTAAAAGGGCAAATGTAAAAAAAAAAAATTAGTTATTCCAATATCGATTAACGAATTTTTAAGGGATGAAAAGTCGACGCAACATAGAAACTATACGAGGATTATCTTAATGTATCACTTCCAATACAGCTACTGCTTTGAAATTTAGAACTAAGAGCAAACATAAACACAATAAACTATTGCAATTTCGATTACGTAATTAAAAAGGGTCCGAAGGGAGTTATACGCTCTAAACGAGGGATATTCAAATGTCTTTAATAATTCAATTATTAATTTTGTTAAAAATGTCAACAAAGGAAAGTTCCTATTTTGATAAATCAATTTGTCGGGATCGAAATGGGAGCAAAAATCTGAAGTGTAGAATACATGAATGTCTTTTGATCGCTAAAATGCTAATGGTAAAATTTCGTAGCGCAGCACGAGTATTCAGCTAGTTAAGAATAAATTAAACCAATCATTAAATACTTATGATTCTGCTTCCTAATTGGTTAAAAACTATAATTGGAAGTTTGCTGTAAAGACTGTTACACTAATGTACCTAATTTGAAAATGTTGTTTTAATTTATTCTTATTATTAAATTATTAACTGAATTTTAATTTATTTGGATGAACATGGACAACAGCAATGGTTAATTAAATTCACAAGTTTTTATTGAAACATGTTAATTTTTATGCCAAGATTCAAAGCAGCAATCAATTCTCACTAACAGAATTTGGGGAGAAGTAAGTGGCTGTTTTTTTTTTTTTTTTTTTTTTTTTTTTTTTTTTTTTTTACTAGATTTTTAAAAACTTTTGATTTTTTCATCATCAATTAGCACGACAGCCCAGTGTGGACTAATGCCTTCCTTTGAAGATATTTCCATGCGTCCCTCTAGGTGACAATGATTCTCGAGTTCTTAGCCTTTAGATCACGGAAATCTCTTTCAACTGCGTCTATCCGTCACAATTTAAGTCGACCTCTTCTTCTTTGTCCTTTAAAGGGCTTGAATCATGCATTCTAAACACATGAGCAGCCCAGTTTAGTCATTTGATCTTGATAAACTTTATAATATCAGGGTCCTTATATAATTTGTAAATTTCATTATTGTGCCGTCTACGCCAACAATAATTTTCCCTTTCACTCCCAAGAATAGTCCTTAAAATCTTTCACTCAAATGTACTCAAAGGTGCCTCGTCAAGTCTTGTCTATGTCTACTTTTCAGAACATTAGATCAAAATAGGTCTAATCAGCAATTTATATGCTTTCTAATAAAAAGTTTTTAAAAATTAATAAATAATGTAACCCATAAAATCAAAGTTTTTAATATAAATCATTTATATGCACTGCCAATTTTTATATTCATTAACACAGCGCCGATTCTGTAAGCAGAGCGTGCTTGGTGTTTGCATCTAATTTTAAATACCAAAAACATTTCTATCAGTAAAATGTGCGGTAAACTACGTTTCAAAATTTATTTATTAAAAATGAACGTGACTTACGCACTGACATACAAATATCTCATATTTATTCTGATTAAAACATTTTTATTATTTATTTATTCAAAAAAATGTGGCAACAGGAAAGAGTTTCTATAATGGTTGGTTAAATGCTATTTTAGGGCAATTGGGTAATGGCAAGTTGGTTTATTAGTATTTCATAAAAGAGACCTTTTAGTGACAGTAACAGCTAATTTGATACAATGAATTGTCATCGACATCGAATCTATTTGCCAAGTTTCAACAGGAATTGGATAATGGCAAGAGGGTTAAATAGACCTCCGCAGATCTACCCGCCAACAACCATACTCACAAAATCGAATTATATAAAGGATAAAAAGAATACTCCTTACTTTTATTACAAATTGAATTAATGGTCGTGAATTACTGTTTTTAATACCAGCATATATGTGTTTTTAACACTAAGTTAAAGCTCAGGGGTTTTAAAGCAATACCTTAAGCTATTTTCAAAGTGGTACAATGGAAATAGAACAAAGCATTTAAAAATCAGAAGATGATGGATTGTTTCGATACCCTGTTATTAAAAGCAAATATCACTTTTAGACGAATGCTATCATAACCTTCAATAGGTGACATCAGTGACACCTTTAATAAACTTTGGAAGATGATAATTGTATAATGGCAATGAAAATATCAAGTGATAGCACGCGACCGAGAAATGACATCAGAATTCATTCTTATTGGTAAGATCTCTATGAACATTAATGTGAGGACAGTATAACGAACAAACTAGCGGTTTAGAGTACGAAGACCAGACATTATAACAAAAGCAAACTTCAAACAAGTAAGCATCGAAGAATGATGAAACGTTATATAAATTAGGGGTTTTGAACTTCGCACAACTTTCAATTACACTGTAATACTGGTCACTGCATTGAAACTAGATCTAGAATGGTGTTTTTAGCAATTTTCCTATTTTTATTCATTTAAAAAAAATGGCCAGTTTTGGCGATTTTTTTTTTCAGTGACTCTAACAAAAACGCCATTAAGGCGAATTTTGTTATATACTTTTCGATAATGCCTACATTATCCATTGATGGACGATGCTCAAAGGAAGAAAAAAACTATGTGTTAAAGATATAATTTTTTTTCAACTTCTTACGCCTTTATCGCATTTCTACGAGAATTTCGTAGGAGAGGATGTTTAAAACACTTAATAAGATAACACGGCTATTTTGATCAAAATCGTTAGAGCCTTTTTTTAGCAATTACTGAAAAACATATAATTGTTTCAATAACTACTACCTTACATGCATACGCAATTTCGACTAGAACTTCAATGACAGGTCCCATGACCAACTTTTTCTTATATTAAGGCTTATAGGGACAAAAGACACTTCTGCTTTTTTAAACATTTTGTACCAACCCCATTTTCTGAAGTTCGGTAGTTGGTAGTATTTCACAGGATGTTAACACACACTCGCTCGTGAGAGAGAGTGCGCTAGACTTCCTATAATCACCGAAGAGTTCATTTATACCTCTTTTCGGTAGCTACTCGGTAGATGGTAGCACTGCCGATCGTATGTGGAACTTCTTAATTTAGAGGCAACATCAAGCAGAAGATTCCAGCAGAAGACTTGGCTATGCCACCCCCATGTATGGGAACTGGGAGGACTTGG
Organism: Linyphia triangularis; assembly: GCA_963978545.1. Classification (NCBI taxonomy): domain Eukaryota; kingdom Metazoa; phylum Arthropoda; class Arachnida; order Araneae; family Linyphiidae; genus Linyphia; species Linyphia triangularis. Next base: position 94,378,163 of record OZ021723.1, on the reverse strand, counting down.
TGATCACGCAACAAGTTGGAGTCACAAAAATTGTCATTAAACCATCGCTTCTTCTACATGAGTTTTATTATGATACAGCATGCACGAAAAAATAATGTACTGTTTGGTAACTTTCAATGACTTGAAATCATTCTTTGTTAAGGTTGACGACATACAAGAGACACTCTCCCAATAAAATAAAAATTATAAATGAAATATCAGCAAGTTGGCGAAAAAACTTGTTACCAAATATCCAAGTTCTAAACAGATATCTCTATTTTCAGTCATGATGTGAGCTTCCGATGAAGTTTTAATGTAGGCACAATTCCGATCAATTTTCAAAGCTTCTCTGCTTGTATTTTTTTTTTTTTTTTTTTTATTAATATTTATATAAAATTAATCTTTTGGGGACATTGAAACTGATGTAAAACAGATGAGTGTAACATCTAAACGATACTTTTCATTTAATATATAACCAGCTATTCCATTGCAATTTAATTTTGTCTATGATTCTGTTACTTTTATGATTTTAGGCAGAAGGACAAGGCTTTCATAAACTCTTTTAAATACTTAAGTGTATTTTAGAAGCAGAAAATTACAATTTAAGTAATAGCTTTAAAAGTAATATCCAAAGTTTAATTTGAATATTTTATACTAATATTTCAATTTAAAAGCAATAAAAGAGTTATTTTTTAGTAGTTCTTGCACGTTCCATTATAAAATACGCCTTCAAAAATATTTCAATCTGATACCCAAACCTAAGTAATTTTGCTCAAATAAAAAATAAACGAAACGTCTAGATTTCATGTAATATTTTTCAAAGGATTCTGTTGTTTTTAAGGTTTTATTTTTATATATAAATGACGAATAAAAAACGAATTCGAAGAATTTGATAAAAGACGCAATTATATCACGTTGCAATTGTAGGTGAAAATTTAATGCTGTTTGTGTTTCCCCAACTAGATATTTTTAGAATGCTTTATTTCAATCTTAAAGGTATCGATTAAATACCAGTACACTTTTAAAGTTCTTTCTTTAATTTTTTAACTAAACTTACAATTTTTCAGCATTTAATCAGTATTAAAAAGTTAACTTATCTGCATTAAAAAATGTTCCATTTGATGACATTTAATGAAGGTATTATAATTTTATTACTTAATTAGGATATAATTGCACCAGTCATAATTTGTTATATATTTAGAATTTTAATTGCAAATGAAATACAATGATTCGCTACAGGAAACCTACTAAAATTGTAAAGGCAACTTAAATAGGTTTACTTTCAAAGAATTTTGTTTTGAAAGTATTTAAAATTACTCATTATTTATAAAAGAATCAAGATTAATTATTGCAACGATAGATTAGATTCTTGTAAGTTCCTTGCACTGTATTTTCTCCTTTAGATTATAATAAAAACATTTAATTGCTTGATTCCTGAAATTATCTCTGTTAAAAAAATGTCTTACCCTGAAAAAGACTAGTCCCTTACATATAAAGTTTAAAGTTAGCGATAGTTTAACATGATACACCTTCATAAAAATGTACCTGCTGTAGCAAATATTTTTCATATCATAAAAATCATAGTACGATATTGAAAGAAAAAAAAAACTCGCTCAAGAATATTTTAGAGTAAAAAAACAAAATTTAATATTTTCACTGAATTTACCAATTTCCAATGTGCACTGGTACTTTAATACTTTTCTAAAATATACATCATTAAATGTATTACACATTTCACACTGAATTTTTATCAAAACAATGGAGGAATTTTTTCATTGCGCCAGTGTTAATCAACTCGTGACACTATCCTTGGAGCAGAAATATTTTCAGCAAATGAACAAGTGAAACCTCAGATGTTGACTAAAGTAGACGGCTTTGCAAAAAAATGTGTTTTTGTCTATAGTAAATGTCCATAACTTGTTAACCAATTTTAATCAGGTTATGCTGGGCCGCAGCTGTCTAAGTCGGAAAACACAGTGCCCTTCAGTTAGAATAATAGACTAGTTTTTGTTTATAAAAATTTTTACTTGTAAGTTTTTGTTGAATTAGTTTTTTCATGTGTTTCCATCTTCATTCTTGCTACGCAACTAAAATATTTCCCTTATGCATTTTTGCCTTAGTTCGACGAGTAATCCTTTTTTCGAAAACTTCTCTATTCCTAGAAAAAAGCTTCGCGTTGTGTTACCTTCCAGTAAAGAGTACTTGTGTCAATTGGTTCTGCCATCGATATCTTTTTTCTTTTTTTCTTTTTTTTTTCAAGTCATCCAGGAACAGAGTTACAAATGATTTGCAAATTCCATTAATGTTATGCAATTATGATTGCTTGTATTATAATTACTTTTTCCGATGAATGATCACAGTATTACAAAATTAATTTATTCTTCCCAAAGAAATCGACAATTTGTTACACATCAGTAGAAATTAACACCATAATACAATCGTACAAAAGTCGTTCAGGGCCGTCCATGATCCAGTATGTGACGTATGTACGTACACGTTTTCGACACCGAATAATTTTTTATTTGTCAATAAAGCCGAAACTTTTCATGGACTTAATTTTTATCATAAAAAGTCTATGCCCTTGTTCTCCATTACATATTTTTACTTTCAATTACCCATATGTATATATACATAGGGTAATAAAAGTATAGCATTCGGTCAAAAAAAACAACTTTTTTTTTAATTTTTCCACCTTTTGGAACATCCCGATTTCAAAAAAGTGATCTAGAAAATGTGTGTGTGTGTGTGTGTGTGTGTGTGTGTGTGTGTGTGTGTGTGTGTGTGTGTGTGTGTGTGTGTGTGTGTGTGTGTGTGTGTGTGTGTGTGTGTGTGTGTGTGTGTGTGTGTGTGTGTGTGTGTGTGTGTGTGTGTGTGATCAGCATAACTCCCTAACAAATTGACCTACGATGCGATGTTCAAATTTGGTATGAGGGTTAGTGGCAGCCATGGGACCTACCATTAAGGTTTTCGTCAAAAAGATAGCGGCCATTAAAAAGATCATGTTTTTCAATGATTGCAATAAAACGACTCTAACGATGTTGATAAAAATCGCTGTGGTAATGCCTCTTAAGGTGTTCTAAACATCCCCACCTCCGAAATTCCCATAAAAATGTTTTAATGGCGTAAAAAGTTGAAAAATGAATGCCTTCAACACAGAGTTCTCTTTCCTTGAGCATACCTCATCAACGATCGTTTTTTCTTCTTCTCTCAGTTTTGCTTATAATAAAGGATAATATAAGGATTATCGAAAAGTATATCGCCAAAATCACCATTTTGGAGATTTTTTTTTTTTTTTTTTTTAAACCCGTACAAGAATTATTGCCAAACTGTCCATTTATTCTAAATGAAGGATGGAAATATACAAACGGTAAATGACACAATTCCACATCAGTATTATAGTGTAATTAAAAGTTGTGCGATGTTCCACACCCCTAGTTCACATACATTTGAGCATATATAAAAATTTAGTAATTAAAACTGTAGCTATCATGTATTCGACAGTTTGTAGAATTGTTTTCTACATGAAACACTCGGCAAATTTATTTCAGTCAATGTACAATGGTTTCAAGGTTGCATTTTTTGTTATAGTTGAAATAGAAGCTAAAATTATTTTTAAAAAATAATATATGCATACATTTGAAATCCTGTTTTTTTAATTTAATTTTTAATGACCGTTCAGGGTTGTGATAGGGCAATCTCATATGGAACAGAGTACAAAATGATTTTTTATGTCCTATTATTGCATTTCTTTGCATAAATCATTAATCCAGACACACTTAAAGTTAGTAGTTATGATGGGAACAAATATATCTTGACAAAATACACATAAATGAGATTTAAGTTAAACAATTATAGCAACACAAGTTAATAAAAAAAATACCGAAAATTCTATGTACTATTCATGCGCATTAACATATTCATTTAATATGACAAGTCGAACTGATGTTAAAGGTGTTGACAGTATTTGAACAGCATTCCTGTCCAGTTCATATTGCTTAGAATTTTCAACATATGGAAATTTTTTGTTCAATACTTTTTTCAAATGAGGATTTCGTAAGTCCTTTTTCTCAATGTTTCTTAAAACTTGACAAACTAAATTATTTTTATCATTTTTCCTTGTAACTTTTGTAAAATAAATTTTCCCACAATAATTTCAATTTCTAGCAGATCATTCACATCAGGCTGAGAATATTTCTGAACTATGGTTGATTTCAGGGTTCCAGAATTATTATAAAAAAGACAATACAGAATTACAAATATATAATTGAATGTACCCTTCGAATTCCTTTGATTTCAATTGCGCTTGACGAATCGATCATGTCAGACTGAATTTGTTTAGTTTGAACGTGTTCTTGAAAAATCTAGTACAGCAGTTTTTAATCTTATCGAACAGTTCTGCCACACAACCTTTCCAAGATCTGATTTCAAGCATCTTGATGCCACGGTGATGTTTTTCCTACCGATTCAAATACAAGGGAATTTCGGGTTTATACTTCGTGCTTACACTTTTCATTGAAAGAAGTTTTTCATCTCGACAATTTTCACACATATTTTCCTAGGAAACTGCCAAGCTTAATTATTTTCTGCAGTCTCTTAACGTAAGAGTTGTTTCCTGAATTGTCAAATGTACTGCAGCTTTATTCTAAACAGCCTTATATGCAATTTTTTTGTGTATGGAGTGCTTACAACTGGTTTGAAAGAGTATCTTTAATTAGAAGAACATTTTGTAAACTACAAAATTTGGAGTAACCAGTTTAATAATCAGGATATTGTGCTTTAAAGGTTTAGAACCTTTAAGATTTATTTCGCGTAAATTGACACCAGCTGAGTGCAAATATAGCACTTGCGATCGAGAATTGTTGGCGATATATTCTGCGATTCGTCATTTTAGACATACTGTAGAAGGACGCGAATTTAATGTTCTAACTCATCATAAACCTGTAATATATGCATTTCAGCAAGAAACAGGTAGATATTCTTCGAGATACAGAAACATCTCGAATTTATCAATCAATTTACCACGGATTTCGGTCTCATTTCTGGCGGCAAGAATCCAGTTGCTGACGCGTTTTCCCGTATTTCTGCAATTCAGATCGCAGGACCTTTAAACTACGACAAAATGGCCGTCGAGCAGGATTCTGATGAGAAGATACGAGCTACCTTTGATCGGCGCCGATTCTTGTCTTGAGTTGAAGCCTTTGACATTCCATTCATCAAGCCGAAGTATTTTTTGTGATGTATCCAATGGTACTATGAGGCCCTAAGTGCCAGTTTCATTTCGTCGCAGGGCGTTTGATATTTGGCATGGACTTTCTCACCCTGGCATTAAGTCTACGACTGATGTAGTTCGTAAGTGTTTTGTCTTGGTGTAGGATTAATTTGGTGTAGGTTAATTGGTGTAGGATTTGCATACCTTGCCAAAAGTCAAAAGTGCAAAGCCACAATAAACCAGTACTCCAGTTATTTCCTTTACCTAACGCCAGATGTTCACATGTCTACATTGACATTGTGGGACCCTTGCCTCCATCGCGAGACTGTCGATACATTTTGACTTTGTAGATAGGTACAGAAGATAGCCTGAAGCCATTCCAATAAAGGATCAGATAGCTGAGACGGTAGCACAGGTTTTTACGCTAATTAGATTACTCGTTTTGGTGTACCCAATATTGTAACTAGTGACCGGTGAACTATATTTGAAAGCAACCTTTTTGCTTCTCTTACTAAGTTCTTAGGAGTACATTGGATCAGAACCACTGCCTATCATCCAATGAGTAATGAAGTCGCAAAGCATATGCACAGCCAGGCTTAAGGCAACCATCAAGTGCCACAGCCCAGAAAGGTGGTGTGACATCCTCACGACTGTCCTCTTGGGGAGTCGTTGCAGTTTCAGAGACGATATCCAGACAACTACTGCAGAAAAGGTGTATGGGACGACTTTGCGACTTCCTAGTGATTATTTTAGCAATTCCTCAGGGTCAGAAGATATCTCGCTGGCTGAGTTTATGAGAAGGCTACGTGCAGAGATAAGAGAGGTACTTCCTGTCTCCTTCTCAAATCACTCTAAGCAAGGTGCCTTCATTCACGGAGATTTTCACCGAACGTCCCATGTGTTTGTTAGAACTTACGTAGTAAGACGACCCCTCGAGCAGCCCTAGAAAGGACCATAGAGAGTCGTATCTCGAGCTGACAAGTTCTTCGTGTTATAGGTTAACGGGTAATGTAACATAGTATCGATCAATCGCCTGGAACCTGCTTTTATGGAGAACGACGAGCTCCAGAAAGATCCAGTTGCCACAACGACTCCAGTTCCCTCAGCGACTCCAATTTCTTCAACGAATCCAGTTCCCTCAGCAACTCTAGCTTCCTCAACGAGTGCTCCGACGGAAGTAACAGTTACCAAGTCCGGTAGATGGGTGCAGTTCGTCGATCGCTACGGATATTAACTTGGACTGGTGGGGGACCTTTGTGGCGGCGCGAGCTATTGGTATAACATTTCAACTCAATCGGCATTAGATGATCTGACGACGTCTCGTGCGTTGCGTAGCAACAGCAGAATAACTTTTGCTTGCGAGCAGTTTTATTAATAGTTTCATTCCATGAATATGTTCTTAGCATGTTGTATCGTTTGGAGTTTATTTAGTTAATTAAAGTCAAATAAATTTATGTTAAACTCAAATGTGGAGTCAGATTACTAAAACAAGGTTCACAACATTGCTAAAAGACAAAGCATTTTTAATATTTAATCGCAACTGTATAGGAGTACATCGTATAATGAACATTGACATCGTGCAATGATCATTGAAACTTTGTACACATATATTACTGAATAAATTTGTATCTAGTAACTAATAATAATGTGTGTACTCTACTTCTTATTCCTAATAATATCTATTTTTTCAATTTTGGTCTGAAAATATTGAAATCATGACGTTTGGTATAAATCAGCTGTAAATGTTTTCAAGTAATTTCGAATTCCTTTCTGCTAAACAATTCTTCTTCACGTTGCTGTACTGTACATTATACATACAAAAGTTGTTTCAAATAAATTGAAACGTGCATTTCTTCTTTATCCGTTTGAGATTAGTGGAAAATGCAAATTGAAAAAACTTTCAGTATAAGGTAAGATAGAAGACCACATTTAAAAAAATCCATTGGTAAATTTTGAAAAAGATACACTTTTAATTTTTATACGAACCTCCTATGCAAATTTGATTAGTTAAAAAGTTCTTATTTTCCGTCCAATAAGACTATTATCAAAAATCTCACAAAGTTATCTTTAAAATTGCCTGAATTTTGATATTAGAAAAAAATGACATGACTTAGGGCATTTTTCGCATAATTTTAAAAAAGCACTATGTGGCGCCCCCTGCTCGCTAACGGCCGCCAACCCCCGAACGCCGCGCAATCGTTGCCAATTCAAAAATACAAAAGAATCCAAGAAAGTTAATAATAAAAGAACACAAGCAGATTTTGCAAAATCTTAAAATGTGTAATTAAAAAAAACTAATTAAAAATTAAACCAAATAAAAGCAGAAAGTCAATTGTTAGTCGAGAGTCAATTAAAATGTTTAAATCAGACTTTATAATGTTAATGAAATAGGTAAGAAAATAAGAAAATCATTGGGGAACTTACTTTGGAGAGAACATTGGGGAGAATCAGGGAACTTACCAGATATCCTAAACACTCTATGTAAAATCCAACGTGTGTCTGTATGTAGGTTCAAACTGAAATCATTAATACACTATCTGGCCAAAAGTATCCCGACACCCAGAGCGTCCTGAGGCACATATTAATATGATGTTGGTCTCACTTTTGCATCGATGACAGCGTGCACACGTTTGGGAAGACTTTCCACCAATTTTTGATAGGTGACCATAGGAATTGCCTTCCAGGCGTCCATCACAGCTGAAGTGAGTGCTTGCAGTGAAGATGGTCGATTTGGTTGGCTACGTAATATGCTCTCTAATTCGTCCCAAAGGAGTTCTGTGGGATTTAGATCGGGGCTCTGAGAAGGCCAGTCCAGTTTTTGAACACCCATTTTGTAAAACCACGTCTGTGCAAGCCTCGATGTGTAAATGGAGCAGTTGTCCTGCTGGAAGAGAAATGGGCCTTCCCCGAAATATTGCCATAGAATTGGGAGTGCAGCATTGTCCAGAATGTCCACATACATCTCAGAGTTCATGTTTCCAACCACAGGAACTAGCGGACCCAGGCCAAACCACGAGAAACACCCCTACACCATTATGATTATGCTTCCACCACCAAACTTAACAGTCGGCACAATGCAGTAGTCACTAAAGAAACATTCCCCGGGCATCCGCCAAACCCAGACTCGTCCATCCGACTGCCAGACTGTAAATCGAGATTCATCACTCCAAAGAACATTTTTCCACATGTCCACAGTCCAATGACGGTGAGCTCTACACCATTGCAATCGATGCTTCGCATTCTGTGGAGTGATGTTCGGCTTGTGAGCGGCTGCACGACCATGGAATCCCAAGTCTTTTAACTTCCGACGGATAGTCCTGCAGCTAACACTAACGCCTGATGAACTTTGGAACTCCTGAGAAATTTCCACCAACGAGGACTTGCGATTTTGTTTCACTACCCTTTTCAGAGTTCTGCGGCTGCTTTCACTAAGTGTTTTCGGCCTACCGGTTCGTTTTTCTGCCGTTTCACTGCCTCGACGTTTCCACTTCACAATTACATCACTCACAGTGGATTTAGGCTTCTGTAGAATGTCCGCAATCTCACGAACTGATTTCCCACAAAGGTGGCATCCCACTATTATGCCACGATCAAACTCACTAAGCTCCTTTAACTTACTCATTGCCTCACAAACGCATAAATACAATCTGACAAACCACTACCAACACTTTTATAGCTTTCAATTACGTATCAAATTGCGTCACTCGCCAGAACCACTTTTTTAAGGGGTGTCCGGATACTTTTGGCCAGATAGTGTAGTAGTGGGTGGGACGATGTAAATGAAATATTAATGACAATTTCAATTACCCTTCATATGCTTTTAACCGTTAGCAGATAATTATTTTGCATGCCCTTCACCCCCAATACTGAAATCATTTACAAAACAATAACGAGTATTTCTTTTATTTTTATGGTCTTTATTTTGAAATAATTTTTCAGGGTGACCAACGTGAAGGAGAATTCACAATCAATCGCAAGAAAAACAGATATCGTGAACACAAAAAAACAAACTAATAGTTGATATTATTAAAATATCAATGACACATAAACTTAAAATTTGACATGAAAAGCATTATACACTCAATATAAGAAAATATTGTTGCCAGTATATTTTTACATATTAACGCTCAGAAAATAAGAAAATCATTGTCGCTGCGGGGTACCAACAAAAATTAAAACACTTTTGTATGCACACCAAAAATATATACCGATCGTTTATTTAAAATTCATGGTACGCCCAATTTAGAAAACCATTTACTAATTGACAATTTCGACAATTATCGTTACAACAAAACCAAACTCATAGTCGGCAATCTGAAATTATTAACGAATAATAAAAATTAACTAAAATACAGGAATGACAGAGTTTGAATACAAACATTTCACAACGAACTTTTACAATAGATAGAATAAAAAACAATTATTAACCGTTGCCAATTCAAAAATACACAAGAACCCAAGGAAGTTAATAATAAAAGAACACACGTTATTTCACGTTATGTTACAAAATTTTAAATTGTGTAATTGAAAAAAACTAATTAAAAATTCAACCAAGTAAAACCCAAAAGTCAATTGTTAACCGAGAGTCAATTAAAAATATTAATCAGACTTTATATTCTTAATGACGTCCCACATGGAATTTATGCATATATGCTGTCGAAATGACGTAATTCTTTTCTCCCCCTTTCTACACTATATATTTGGCGGGGGGGAAATTGGCTTGCGGAGGAGACGCGAAGCAAAAAAAATTAGTTTTCGTGTTCACTAAAACATGATGCATATCCTATGATGAATATATTTATCACCCAACGGTATTTTTAATTACATCAGCAAGAGAATATTTCAAAGATTCTAACCATATTTTTTCAATGGAAAAAAGTAAATATTTCAAGTATTTATTCAGATAGAAGATTAGGGGGAAATCTTTTTCCCATTGGATTACCATTACGGCCAAATTTTAAAATTTTATTTAAAAAAAAAAACTAATTAAAAATTCGCCATTTTCTGATAATACATAGCGAAATAAAGAGACAATATGCTTGTGTTAAAAAAATTTCAGTTTTCCTTGCACAAGAGAAACGTTAGTGACAAAGCACCGGTTGCTTACTTTTTTTCTTTTTTTTTTTTTTAATATAAAGAGATTTCTTCGGGAAAAGTAAGGCTCGTATTCAAATGACTATAGAATTTTATAGATAAGAAATACGATAACATATGTGTCCAAAAATTTCATGTGCATTTCAATAACAAAGCCTTCTTCTCCAGTAATACCTGTTGCAAGCACCAATTATCTTTTGTTTATAGTCAGTTTGGTTTAGGAGGCGAGTAATATGAATAAGTGCTCAAAGCCAACCTCAAAAATAAAATTCAAGCGGCGTTTAATCAGAAAAGGAGAACTGAGATGGGCATTCTGTTCTCCTTTCAAACCAATCTAGTGATTTTATTATAGTTTTCAATGGGCCAGTTTGAGCATTTATAGGTTTGTGTGCAGGCAGATCCACTCTAAACAAGCAACAAGAGTTAATCTTAATATTATCATACATTTTTTTTATCTTTTTCAATATGAAACAAATTTGCAATCCTATTTTTGGTATAAGGTCCCTATGCACAGCATTCAATTTTTTGATAAAGTATAACTCCCTCAATTTTTAAAATACAGGCATGGGATTTTTTGTAAGGATGTTGTAGAATTAAAAATAAGAAATTTCCAGTGTATCAAATTTATATAGAAGGATTGTATAAAAATTAAAAAGAGTATGTATATATTTTTTTAAATTTACGGGAAATATTTTTTATTAACAAGGTCTTATTCCTTACTTGTTTTTAAAACACTTTTGAAATTCACATTGTCCCCTTATCTCTAATAGGTTAAGAATTAAGCCGCGTTCCAATCTATTTGGAACACCATGTATATTAAGAATGACTCTAGATTTGTTCTTAACGTGGTGGCGCCAATTTCAAACGGTCAACAATATCTATATATATAATTCTCTTGCGTAACGTCCAAATTTGGCTGTATTTCTGTGAGCAGAATGGCAACGACTTCAATCACCAATCTTCTAAATGCACTTTATGCACGAATTTCCAGCCAATCACAATATATCTTTTGAAATTCGACTAATACATCTGGCAACAGAAACAACTTGGATTCGCTATATTTTTCTTTTCTTATTACAATCTACAGATAGAAATTATTGCCTATTTAAAACGTATTAATTTAATAGTTACGATGATGCAAGAATAAATAGATCCAAGATGTGTACATTTCTTTTGGATTAGAATTCCGGATAAATCAGACTTTTCGGAAAAGTTATCTGCTGGAACATGTTCCAGAGGTCGCCAGGTTGCATTCAGGGCTAAATCGCCAATTTAAAAAAAAATCGCTAAGAGGCGTTGTGCAGTAAATCTGAACCTATTGTTATGAATTTTTCCGCTGAGGCAATGATGGCACAGTTTTCACGGTTTAAAAGTATTTATTCTCTCTTCAGAAAACTCACAAAAATCTATTCACAGGCAACAGTTTAACTACTCTCAAGCTTCAACACAAGCTTCAACAAAAATAACTTCGAATTCAGCGATTATACAAGCGCACTCCAATAGGTCAACAAAGCGATCAGCTTTCAACGAAATCCGAAGTACATCTGAAAACTTCCCCGTTCTCCAGTCTCTTATATACAAGCGCGTGAGACATTCTCGAAATTTCCAGCCAATTTATCGGAAACGAAATATCTCGAAACTTCTCGATTACTTTAGGTGTTGCCACCTTTTTCTAACTTGTATAATCGCTATTAATTACTAAATAAAATTGGATAAAAATAAATTACAATAGAATTTTGAAATAATACGTCACTATTTACAATATATACAGACAATTTGTGCAACATTTCCCCCTTCTTAAAGACTGCACGTCCCGGGCAGTGAAGTCCTTAAGAGGAAAGGCAATTCAATCACTTCTACTATAATATGGGGCTAGTCTATTGTTATGTACAACTCTAGGTTTACAGGAGGGTGTCCGTTGAATCCTTACCACGACGTCGTTGATCTTCTTAAGGACCACATACGGCCCTTCCCAGTTCGTCTGGAGCTTAGGGGAGAGTCCTTTCCGACGTTTAGGATTCCATAACCACACCTTGTCACCTTCCTGGAATGAACGTTCCGTGGCCTTGGCATCGTAGCGGACCTTCATGCGCTCTGTAATGATGTTGATTCTTTCTCTGGCGAACCGATGTACGGCTTCCAAACGTGCCTGGAGATCATCTAGATACTGGACAGGCGAGGAAGGAGTGTCCGGTGGTCGTCCAAAGAGGAGGTCGCAGGGTAGTCTAAGGTCTCTTCCAAAAATCATTTGAGATGGTGTATAGCCGGTGGTCTCGTGAGTAGCACTTCTGTAGGCCAAAAGGAACAGTGGAAGTTTCTGATCCCCATCTTGCTGGTTCTTGGAAACAAACAAGGAGAGATGATTCAGAATAGTTCTATTAAAGCGTTCGACCATTCCATCGGATTGTGGGTGCAGGGGAGTTGTACGAGTCTTTTCCATGTCGAGCAAGTCACACAGCCCAGTGAAGACAGCAGAGTTAAAGTTCGTCCCCTGGTCAGAATGTATCAGCAGGGGTACGCCAAATCGGGAGATCCAGTTCTGTACGAGAACTTCTGCTACGGTTGTGGCTTCCTGGTCCGGAATCGCGTATGCTTCTGGCCACTTGCTAAAGTAGTCCATGACAGCTAGGATGTATTTGTTGCCATTAGTTGTGTGAGGTAGGGGGCCTAAGACGTCCAAGGCAATTCTTTCGAATGGTGCTCCTACGGTGTAACGTTGCAACTTTCCACGAGTTCGGGTCTTCGGTCCTTTCCGTGAATTGCATGCATCACAGGACTTGCACCACTTCTCCACGTCGGATTTTGCTTTGTCCCAGAAGAATCTCTCCCTGACTTTCTGAAGAGTTTTCGTGACACCAAAATGTCCTCCAGTAGAACTGCTGTGAAGTTCTTCTAGAACGTTGGTAACTCTAGAACTTGGAAGGATTAATTGCCACCGGAAGCTTTTGCCATCATCGGACTCCCATCGACGGTAGAGTACTCCCTTCTTCAAGTGCAAAGAGTCCCACATAGCCCAATATCTCTTCATTGTTGGGCTATAGCGTGCAATTTCCTGCCAACTGGGTTTTCCTGTAGCTGCTTCCATGAATTCAATTAGAGGTTTCAAGTCTTGATCTTCGACCTGACTTTTTCGGACATTCTGGTCACTCCAAGGGTCCAAGTCTGAAGTAGTTGAGTTGGTAGTTATTTTCCGAACGGCCGATGTGTTAACCCCAAACTTAGACTCGGCATTGAAACAAAATCGACAGTTCTCCGGACATGGTCTTCTAGAAAGAGCGTCTGCATTCCCATGGAACGTTCCTTTTCTGTGATGGATATCCATGTCGTATTCCTGCAGGCGCTGAATCCACCTTGCTATTTGTCCCTCTGTATTCTTGAAATTCAGCAACCAAGTCAGAGACGCATGATCAGTTCTTAAAAGGAATTTTCGGCCGTACAAGTAATGATGAAAGTGCTCAACGGCTTTTACTATTGCCAGTAACTCCTTTCTTGTGACGCAGTAGTTCCGCTCGGATCTTGACAGGCTCTTACTAAAATAAGCGATGACTTTCTCCTGTCCTTCAATTTCCTGGGAAAGAACGGCGCCCACTCCCTCATTGCTGGCATCTGTATCCAAAATAAAGTCCTTGTTAACATCGGGAAAAGCCAAAACAGGCGCGGATGTTAAAGCGTTCTTCAGTTGATTGAAGGAGTCGTCACAGTCGGCAGTCCATAGGAACTTCTGCTTGCTCTCTGTTAGTCGATGCAAGGGTCTGGCGATCTTGGAGAAACCTTTCACGAATTTACGGTAATACGTGCACAGGCCTAGGAAGCTTCGCAATTGATGAACGTCTTGCGGTCGAGACCAAATTTGCACAGCATGGATCTTGGCTGGATCTGTGCTTACTCCATCGGATGAGATGATGTGTCCGAGATAACTGACTTTCCGCCTAAAGAGCTTACATTTTGATGGGCTAAGTTTCAAGTGGGCTTCCCTAAGCTTCAAGAACACGTTCTTCACATTTTGCAAGTGTTGATCAAAACTCCGCCCGGTGATAATGATATCGTCCAAATATACCAGACAGGTCTCGTAGGAAAGTCCTCTAAGCACAGTCTCCATTAGTCGCTCGAACGTAGCCGGTGCATTACACAAGCCAAACGGCATAACTTGAAACTGCCATAATCCTTGGCCGGTAGTGAAGGCAGTCTTCTCACGATCGTCGGGATGTATCTCCACTTGCCAGTATCCACTCTTCAAATCCAAAGTCGAGAACCACTGGTTCCCTGATAGATTGTCCAAAGTGTCATCAATTCTTGGCAGAGGGTAGCTGTCCTTTTTCGTAATTTCGTTCAGTTTCCTGTAATCCACACAAAACCTGGTGGAACCATCCTTCTTTCGAACGAGTACGATTGGAGAGGCCCATGGACTTGAGGAGGGTTCGATAACTCCATTATCTTCCATTTCATGTAACAGTTTCCCGACCTCCTCTTGTTTTGCGAAAGGAAGTCTTCGAGGATGTTGTTTAATAGGTAAATGGGTCCCAGTATCGATTCGATGTTGAGTAAGCTCTGCTCTTCCTACATCTTTCGATGACATGGAGAAAATGTCTTGAAATTCTTTTATAAGGTTTCCGACAATCTTCTCTTGCCTTCTTTCCAACCGAGAGTCCTCGAGAAGCTGGTCCACTAAATCCGCGGGTGGTGCGGTCGGAAGCTCCTTCGATCCTCGTTCGATGCTTGTAACAGGTGTGCAAGTGGCAATTTCTTCTCCTTTCTTGATAACTCTCTTAGAATCACCGATGTTGGCCATTCTCACATGCACCACCTCTTGAGAGAGATCCACAAGCGTCGCTCCTACTAGCACTCCTCTCGGGACGCTATTCGCTGATGGGAAGTCCGTTACTCCAAATCGGAAGGCCTTCGGGAGCTCTGTTGAACCTTTTACAACCAAATCTGTCATGGAGGGGATGGTGATGTCTTCAAGAGCTACTATTCGATATGCACACGGCTCTTCCGAGTCCAAACCGAACAATGGAACTTCTTCTTTCCCTGTTTGAAGCTCGCCTTTCTCGAAATTCAAAGTAATTCCATTTTTCTTTAAAAAGTCCAATCCCAGAATACATGAGTCAATAATTTCAGCGACGTAAACGGTGTGAGTGTAGGTGTGAAATCCAAAAGAGATGTTGACATTTAATTTCCCATGCACAGAAATTTTGTCACCAGTCACAGTTTGTAGTGAAACTGAAGGCGCCGTGTAAAGAGGTTGGCTGTCCAGGCGCCGGGCTACATCCGTCCGTAAGATGGTTACATTTGCCCCTGAGTCAACTATTAGACGACAGGGAGTTCCATTGATCTTGCCCTCCACGAATAAACCATGGTTTCCTCCTTGAAGGGATGAGATGTGATAGAGGCTGAGTGGGGCACCACCTGCTCTACACGGCGACCTCCGCCTCGCGAGATAGCCGCTCTTTAGTTTAAATGCTGAGGTTCGGACGAGGGTCTGTCCCCTCTCCTGTCCAATTCAGGGCAATCACGTCTGAAATGTCCTTCCTGGTTGCAGAGCCAACAAACCACTCTAGTTTTTCGATTACTTGAGCCAGGAATATTTCTCATAATTCGCTCCATCTTGTTTTCCAGTTCTTGAAACTTCTTCGTGAAAAGTTCAGAGGAATCGTCTGCCAATGTTCCACGTACGAAACGCCGATCTTTTCTAGAAGCTTGCTGTGCGGCTTCTACTCTCATGGCATAGACGAGGGTGGACTTCAGATCTTTGCTGTCTGACATCCTGGTAGCTTGCTGTATGTCGGGATCTTTGATGGCATCCACGAAATACTGAAGAGACAGGTTATCTCGTACGTCCGAGGGACAGTCTGGGAAAGCGAGGAGCGACAGTCTTTCTATATCCGATGCCAATTCTTGAAGAGTTTCATTGGCCTTCTGCTGTCTCACTTTCAATTGCAGTCTGTTGTAATCCTTTAGATGCTGCTCCCCAAACCTTAACTCCAACGCACTTGTCAGCGCCACGAATTCTCCCCGCTTCTCTTCAGGTAGCGTCTGTAAAATGTCAGCAGCTTCACCTCGAAGAGATGCCGCGAGATGGAATGCTTTCGAAGTATCGTCCCATCCATTTGCAGAAGCAATCATTTCAAACTGCGTTTGATAAACGCGGCAAGACGACCTCCCATCAAAAGTTGCCACTTTGATGTTGGAACGTGGCGCAATGAATGGAGTGGAAACATTATCCCAATTAGGCGTTGCAAAGGTTACAGCTTCGCGAGCTTCCATTTTCCGTAGTCTTTCTTCTACAGCGTCATGAAACTTTGTCTGCTCCTCCTTCAAGGTGGAAACTTTGTCTCCTAAGTTGTTCACTTTGCCGTTAAACTCCTCAAACTTTTCATCAACTTCCTTCCTTACTGCATTGAACACTTCTTCTTTCACGGATTGCAGAACATTTGAGGTAGTTTCGATTATGGTTGATTCCACCATTGAGGCTAGCTCTATCTTCATTTCTTCTTTGATTTCATTCACTGCTGCAGATGTTGTTTCACACTTGGCGGCTAAAGATTTAATGTCCGACGATGTTGCTTCTTGGCTGGCGGCGATTGCGGCGGCAAGTTCGGCGTTAGTCGTTTCTTGGCGGGTTTGACCAGCGGCGATTGTAGCGGCGGTAGATTCTTGTCCGGCTTTTATTCCAGCAATCATTTCCATCAACTGCTTCATTTGGTCTTCCATCATTCCTCTAGTCGTCGGCATTCAAAATTACAATACCCCACTTCTGACACCACTGTTATGAATTTTTCCGCTGAGGCAATGATGGCACAGTTTTCACGGTTTAAAAGTATTTATTCTCTCTTCAGAAAACTCACAAAAATCTATTCACAGGCAACAGTTTAACTACTCTCAAGCTTCAACACAAGCTTCAACAAAAATAACTTCGAATTCAGCGATTATACAAGCGCACTCCAATAGGTCAACAAAGCGATCAGCTTTCAACGAAATCCGAAGTACATCTGAAAACTTCCCCGTTCTCCAGTCTCTTATATACAAGCGCGTGAGACATTCTCGAAATTTCCAGCCAATTTATCGGAAACGAAATATCTCGAAACTTCTCGATTACTTTAGGTGTTGCCACCTTTTTCTAACTTGTATAATCGCTATTAATTACTAAATAAAATTGGATAAAAATAAATTACAATAGAATTTTGAAATAATACGTCACTATTTACAATATATACAGACAATTTGTGCAACACTATACTCATCTTTAATCAGTGCAAATTCAGTAATTACGAATTAAAAACTATCAAAATAACGAATAAAACCACCCACTCAACTTCAAAATCTCATATGAAAATTAAAAAAAAAAACTATTGGCGAAATATGGCTAATTTTCTCGCCAAATTTGATTTTCAAAAAATTCCGGTTGATTGAATGCTGGATAATTGGCCTTTCACTGTTTTATTTTATTTTCTAGGTATCGCAAAAAAGATTAAGTGAGCATATGATTGCTTCGTTAAGAAATTTCGATAAGCAACTTTAATTATTTTGGCGCTTCATACAAAACCAGCCCGTAAATTTTAATTGTTCAATGAAATAACCGATCTTTTTTAAATATATGTACAAACTGTTTATTTTTGTTGTTTTCCAAGATCTTTCTACTACGTTGCCACACTGTCCCTGCTTAACGTGTCTCTACAGCAACAGAATAATGACGTGGCAAGTATTCTGACTCTTCATAAATAATAAAAGGTGCAGTTTCATGGCATTATGCAGCTGAAATATCTTTTTGCTAGGGCATATTTTAAATGCTTCTCTTTAAGGCGAGCAAAGCGAGCCAAGGGGATTGCATAGCAATCCAGGGGGTTGGCGTGCGTCAGCGAGCAGGGGGCGGAGCCCCCTAGTTGCTTGAAATGCTTGTACAGTACCCCCCCCCCAAAAAAAAAAAATCAGAACGATGGCTATATCTTGTGCTCTAATTCTTGAAATAACAAAGAAAAGGAACCGTTTTAAATCGTGGAAGGTTTTTAATAATTGCATGTAATTTTTTTTTGTCATGAGGGGTCATCTATATATTAAAACAGAACCAAACTTTAAAAAGTTCAATAGCAACCTCCTAATATTATCTCATATTTGGATTCAGAATCCAAAAAAATGTCGAAATACAAAAATTCGTAATTTTCTAATGAATAGTTTGTAATTTAAATGATAAAAAGAAAACGATAAATTAATGTTAAATAAAAAAATTGGTTTTTTGGTCATAAATACTTAAATAATTAATATATTTCAGGTTTTTTTTTGTTTTTTTTTGTTTTTTTTTTCAAAAGATAGTTTGTAAATAACGAAACATAAATAGCAAGCAACTTTTGCATCAATTTCTTTCTTAATAATTAATTATTAATTAATAAAACAATTTAATTTTTTTTTTTTTTTTAATAGAAACATATATTTTTTTATTATTTTTTTTGCTTTCATTAGATTCACCATGGTCTGAAACTCCACCACAATTTTTTTCTTTTCATTTTGACTTTTAGTTCTTTGAAAACTATTAAAGATTAATTCAAGGTAAATTAGAGGTGTGGAAAATCGCACAACGTTCAATTATCGTAAAATGGGGTGAATCGGAACAGAATTTTTTGAGATTACAAAAAAAAAAAAAAAAAAAAAAAAAAAAAAAAAAAAATTATATTATTTTTTACAAACAAAGCAGTTTTATTTTTTGTATATATATATATTTAATCTGTCTAACATGTTTGGAACATATGTTTTGTGTGGTTTTCAACAGTGTCCTTTTTTAAAAAAAAAATTACTTCCTTAAATTACATTTATTTAAAGCAACATTTTTTAAGCAATTTCAATAAGTTATCCTTTAAAAATTTTACTGAATCATGTAATTTTTTCATTTTATAAATAATTTCAACGATCAAGTTACATTTGTGTTTACAGTGAAATGTTTCTGTAAAATAATCACGCTTTGCTGAATGCTGTTTACTAATGCCTACATTTCATATTTATTAATTTTCTAATTATCAGTAGTATACGTTATACTTCTGCTATTACAGTTTTCGATATTTTATTTATTTCGTTTGAAGAATGCACATCTTTAACGTTGTAAATAAATTATGTTACTTTTGCGTTTACTTGCTATTTTTGTATTAATCTTAAACATGACACTATAAATCCAAGTAGTTTCTATGCAATTTTAGAATATTTGTATTTTATAACGTCGTGAAACGTCTCACTGACCGTTCGATTTCTCCCTCTGTGAAGTAGAACCTTAAAAATACCTTTCGTTTTATGGAAATTCTCCCTGAAGATCGGTCAAAAAATGGTCGAAACAATTTCGCTCATAAGTGACGTGTTTTTCAACATAATGCATTGAAATTTGGTATATAGAGTAAATGATGTATTCTGAATCGAATGAAATGATAAAAAATAAGGGTTCGTATTGAAATTTTCGAAGATAGCGTTACTTTTACTTAGTAAACGGTCCCTCAAGAAAAAAAATTTGCTTCAGATATATAGAAAATCGTAAGCAAAACATTTTGGTGCAAAAATTAAGATTCTGCGATAATTAGAACCGAAAGATATAGCCATCGTACTGATTTTTTTTTTTTTGGGGGGGGGGGGGCTCTATCAGCTGCTAAAATGAAAATACAATACATTAGAGACTCGAATTTTTTTTCAAATAACAAATTTTGAAATTTATTTAATAAATGTAAACCACATACAAATATAAATTTATAGGAAAATATGTACTCTGAAACAGAGGGAAAACATACTATTATTCCATAGTCTACGTATTAGTAACATATAACTATAAGAAATATAAAATCGCAATAATATCAATTAAAGTATTATAATTAAAAAGGAAAGGGAATCTCAAATAATAGACAAGGAGATTCCGATCTGCTTTTCAGCACCCGGTTAGACAGGCCCAGGACACCAAAGGAGGGGATTCTGACTGAAAAAGAATTTCAATTACTAGAAATTTAAAAATCTATAATAATAAAACAAGCAGTCTGTCTGTCTGTGGATCTATAGAAAGCTACTTAAAATTGGAGTAGATCTCTGAAATTTTCAACATACGTAGTTTTGGCCTTCTGATTGTATACATGTTAAACAGAATGTTAAAATTTCAATTGATTCTTTTTTAATTAATTTTTTTTTCACAAAGGGACTTCAAATAGAGATACAGCTCTGAAATGTTCAACATAAGTAGTTTTAGCTTTCTAATTGGACTTTTGAAAAACAGAATTTTAAATTTTTATTTCGTTCATTTTTAATTAAATTTTTTAATTAATTAATTAACAAATATTTTACAAAACGATTTCTAATTGGGCTACAGTTCTGAAATTTTCAATTCAAGTAGTTAATGGTCTTCTAATTGGACTTTTGACAAAAAGAATTTTAAAATTTTAATTTGTTTTTTAATTTATTTTTTTAATTAATGTTTTCACAAATGTGACTTCTAATAGGCCTAGAGCTCCGAAAGTTTCAACATAAGTAGTTTTGGCCATCTAATTTTGCTTTCCACAAACACGTGTTAAAATAATCTTAAAGGGGTGTTGTATTACTGCATTAAAGGAAAAAAAATTCTTCCCCTCTTCAGGGGAGAGGCTTCTAATATCAAGGCTTTACGGAACAATTAGATTTTAGTGAGTGAAGCGAGCTTATGCTTACGCAGCAATGAATCTTTCAGAGAGCCTATGATTGCATAGCAATGAACCTTTCAACGAGTGAAGTAAGCCTGTACTCTTATATGGCGATTCTGTTTTCAGCGAACGAAGCTAACTCGATGTTGCGTAGCAATGAACCTTCCTGCGAAAGAAAGCGCCAAAAACTGGGGCCTATACACCAATGACAGATTTCCACAACGCGAGGTCTCACAGCTAGCTAAAATATTGCACGTGTTAAAATTTCGTAGCGAAGCTCGGGTATTCAGCTAGTATAAAATATACAAATATATAATATCCTTTCCTAATATGTTTTACAAGAGTCAAAACATTCCGAACGTGAAATAAATAGAATAAAGTGAAATTTTTCAGTTATAGCAATAATTCAATTGCGAAACTTTAGTCTAAATGAATGTTTGAATCAATTAAAGCAAGGGAACACAACCAAAACGAAACACTTAAGATTATTCTCAAGAAAATATTGGCATTATTTATTATTGATTGTATTGAGGACATAATGCAGTATTTGAAAGTATTACGTAAAAAGTTATATTTTTAATAACTCATATTTCAGTTGCGGTTCATAACTCTTTGAAAAAGAGTAACTTACCATCTCTATCCATATTACTTGGCCCTTACCCTCTGGGTGATCTGGGTCCTGTTTAACCCATTCCGTATCCTCTGCGTCTTGTTGGTGCCTTCCTCGACTGTGGTTTATCCATAGCTAAAAAAATTCATTGAAGCTAAGAAATTGTTGATCAAATAATTGAAAATTGCTTTTCTTAGGTTTGAATCATACTAATTTCTAAATTTAAAAACAGCTGTCACTACCGAATTTAATTTTTAACTCCTAAATTTTGTGGTGTTTTAGTTGTAGTTCTTCAACTTGCATTTGGGCATTATCACTAAAAGCGACCGAAGATAATTCGCAAAAGGCAACCCGCGCAAGCGTAGTATTATACGAACAGACTAAAAAAAAAAAAAAAAAAAAAAAAAAAAAAAAAAAAAAATTATGTTTCAGTTATCAGTGAGGTTCGTATTCATTCTATGGCCATGTCATGAAAACTTCAGCAAGCGAAGCCGCTTCCCGTTCGTCTGGTTCTTGTGTCGCAATTATGCAGCAGGCAGATGCGCTGTTTCTTCCCTTTAGACCAGCGTTCGCCACTAACTTTTAGAGGCGGGCCGTATGACTTATGATGGAGCTTTTGGCGGGCCGGATACACCAATATATGTATCGTTTATTATTATAAAACTGAAAACAAATATAGATTTTTTTTTTCAAACTACAATTAATATTTGCTCTCTCTCTCTCTCTCTCTCTTTTTTCAAATAATTAAAAAATTAAAATTTTCATTATTAGTAAATCAAAGTATAAAAATTAAGTGAATCTTTTGTTTCAACATAGCAATGCGACTTGGCCTAACTTTTAATAAAATAACTTTTAAAAAATTATTTAAACTGTACTTCCAGATTACTAAGTTTCAGTTGATATCAAAATTGTGCGACAATATTGGTCGAAATCGTTCAGTTTATTTTATGATAGATCTTCTTTCGCAGTATTTATTATAGTAAATTTTAATAAATTGTCCAAACGATATTCAGTTAAGTTATTCCTGTGTTTATTCTTGATGAAAACCACCTTACTGAAAGCTTCTTCATATAGTTTCTTTGGGCACGTAGTGGAGAACTCAGTTCTACGTAGTTAACACGTACTATTTCGGATAAATTACAATTATGTGAAAAAAACTACGTACCGTAAAATTTGATTTTTTTTTTTTTTTAATTTTTTTTTTAACCTTCTGTGGTGCCGGCGGGCCGCAGAAAAATCTGTCGCGGGCCAAATCTGGCCCGCGGGCCGCGTAGTAGTAGCGAACGTTGCATTAGACTAAGAGGTAACAGAAAGTTTAGTTCCCTGATTGTGAACATCACTTTGAACTGTTTATAGAATGTAATGTGACAATATCTTTCAGCTTTTAAAAGTCAGCCAAGTTGGCAATAAATATTACGTCATCAGTAACGTAATATTTATCGTTAACATTTTTCTACAACGTCGAGTTGTTTTTTAGGATTGATTTTATTTTCTACCATGCTTACGGAACATCGTATAACAATACAAAGTTAGTCCATGGCATGGAATCGATATTTTGGTTGGTTGTATTCAGATTATCTGGCGCCGTCAGCAACACGAGGGCTATAATGCGCCGAAACATTTCGTCTTTAGACAAGCCAACATACATTTACAAACACCCATGCCAACACGGGACTCGAACCCGCAACCTCGCGGTCTAGAAGCTAGCACGCTAACCACTATACCGTTTGGTCGGCAATCGATATTTTTCTTCGTAGTGGTCAAATATTTTAAGAAGTCAACATAAGCTCAAAATGGTTTGAATAAGTAAAAATTGCGCAAAAAAGTTGGTTATGAATATCAAGGTTGTATATTAAAAACTGTTTTATGGATTAGTTTTTAAGGTTAAGAATTATTTCATTATAAATAACGATGATATTTGTTTCATTAGTAATGAAACAAATATCGTTTAAAAATGGAATAGAAAAATGGATTTATATGTTTTATACGTTTAAAAAATTAAATTCTAATTTTAATTTATTGTAATAATATTTTTGTTTTTGTAACTCTGCGTTTTTCCCTGCAACTGTACAATATGTATTAATTAATACGGAATCACCCATGGAAAAAATTCACGAAACTTTTTGAAAAAGTATTAGCTGTTATACTCATAACTAATTAATGTTGCACAAGAAGAGTTTTAAAAAAATATTCTGATACATCTTTCCTCGTCCCTTTCCCCGAAAAAAAAAAAGAAAAAAACTTTTGAAAAGAAAGAAAAAAGAAACGATAACCTCAAAAGTACGACGATCTTTTTTGCGATACAAAAAATGATAAACATGAATAAAAGTTGTAGCTACATGGGTATAGCGTTCTCAAAAAATACCATCCTCTAATTACAGCTCTCGCCTGTGTCTCGTTTAAGATTGCATCCTAATTTGTTTATTTTTGAATTTTAAGTTTCGCTTTCATGAAAATTTACGCTGCTTGAGGTTAGCGTTCGTCTTAATCCTTAACCTTCAAAATTCCCCACACATGAAAAACCCGCCAAATTTAAGTTTTGCTTAAATTTGTTATGAATTGTTATGAAATTGTTGCTATGAAACATATTGTTATGAAATTTTCTCAGAGGAAATGAAGACGCAGTTTTTACTAAATAAACCTATAGTTTATTCTTTCTTCGAAGGCTCACAAAATTTCTCCAAACAACAGAACAATTATTATCAAGCTTCAATACAAGCTTCGGTACTTACAGCTTCAATCACACTGACAATTCAGCTCAGCGCGAAAGTAAACAAAGCATCCGATGCTTTCCAAACAGCAAACGATTCTCAGTTTTTTTTTTTTTTTTTTTTTTTTTTTTTTTTTTTTTATAATTAGAAACCTTTACTAAAAATTAAAACACTTGACACAGTTTCTTTATAATAAAAATATATAGAAAATTAAGTTATGTGAACATGAAACTTTACGCTACTTTGGATTTTCTACCCTCCTAATGAAATCGGAAAATCCTTCATAATTCATGAAAACTGTCTTAAATTAGTTTAAACGCAAATATTGTTCAAATTGCTATGATGGGTGCTGACCTCAAACAAAGTAAATTTCATTGGGAGTGGAACCTAAATTTTAAAATAAACTAAATTAACAAACATTCTGAAGTGAGACACAGCAGAGAGCTGTAATCAGAGGTTGGACAAATATTGATGTCACTATCTTTGTAGAGACAACTTTTCTTCATGCTAATGATTTTTTTTACAAGTTTTTTTTTTTTTTTTCTTAAGTTGGTGTACTTTTCTACTTTTTAAACGTGTTTTTTTTTGTTTTTTTGGGGGGGGGTTATAGTTTAGACTTCTCTGCCAATAGTTAAGGCTAGTAAAGGAATTTCTTAAACGTTGTGGATTTTTTAATTCCAAGTAAACGATAACGATAGTTTTTAAAACAAAACAAACTACTAAGAATGAAAGTCATTCTATATTGAATTCTATTCTGAATGTTCATTAACAATTTTTTTTTTTTTATATCGTGATTCTGGGCAGTAAAATCATGCACGTGATGCAAAAGCATGTATATTTGTAGTAAATGCAGAAAAAGTAGTTTGCATACGATAGTTTAAAATTAAAAATGTGTAAATACGGGAAAGTTAGAAAAAAAATGCAGGTTAACACCAGGCCAAACTGCGAGCTAGACCATAACAGCGTAACATATTTTATGTTCACTTGTTAAGTTTTAAACAATTGAAACGAGATTAAGTTGGTTTTGTATAATTTTCTAAATTTTTTAACGGTTAAGTAATTTTTTGCAAATATAACTTAGATCATACGAGGTTAACTATAATTGACTTAAATTCATTATAATATGTCTTGTTACAAAGAGAAGATAAAAGTTTTCTTATTAAACATAATTTGTCATATTTGTTCATTGTCACTTAAATATTATATTTATTTAAATTTTCACATTAGATTTTAATTTTATAGGTTCGTAATAAACTTTAAAGTTTTATAAATATTTCCACTAAGATACTTACCAGGGCTGCCATGGATACCACCTAAAATAAAATTTACTTAAGTTAATATAAGCGAAATACTTCATTGGTAAATATTTTTCTTTAAATTTTATAACATAAATTTTGAAATCCTATGTTTCTATAATTTTAATTATTTGGCCTAAGAGCATTGTTTTTTCCGATCTAGAAATTTGTAACGTTGCTGAGTGTTACACATTAGAAAAGTATCCTAACGAAGAGATTCATTTCTCAAATACATATAATTATTTCCTCTTGGTGGTTTTGATTAAGACGTGGCAAATATGCAGATAAAATAGAATGCTGATTTACACTTTGGACCAAAATTTAAAGTAGTACGTAATGCAATTTTGTTACTGTTTACTGCCTATCTATCAAGAGAATTGTTTTCAACCGATTGTCTTGCTGTAGAAACAAGAATCGCCTATTTAAATTAATTGTGATGCATCAATGAAATTGGCGTCCAAAATCTATAAAGCCTCTTTCTCCTAGAATCCTCGAGGAAAATAGGGCTAGTATGTGGGCGCAAAGTGGTGGGACAATTTCTTGTTGATACATAGACAAAAAAGTGATCCTAATTCAGAGTGTCCAACTACATTTTCCATTAAATTTTTCAATCTTTTCCTTGCAAAAAAGGATTAGTTCTTTTAGTTGGAATTTTTGGTTAAAAATGCTAAAAAATCATAGATATATGAAAACTTATTATTACTCCATAAAAAAATTATTATTGAAGAGTTAATAACAAAGACTATACGAAAATTGCGAATTCATGATGCTATCACTTCACTGCTTATCAATTGGAGTTTCTCTAAACTCGTCAACAAACCTAAGACATTTCATACGATTTAGTACATTGACAAGGCAGGGCCTGATTTAAAAAACCGATTACTATATTCATAACTTAGCAGATGCCCTCTCCCTCTTTCCCCATTGATGATTTTTGGTGTAATTTATATATTAATAACAATTTTGATTACCAACTTGATTAAAATAATGTTAAGAAATTAATATTTGTAACAACTAATGAATTGTTGAAATATACTATCATAACATTGATCTAGTGCGCTGAACAGATTATTAAAGGTTTCACAATAATTCCATTTTAATTACATGCAATTTTAATTGCAAAGAAGAGCTTTTTATAAGAACTTTTCATTCAATTTGGGACCTCCTAAAACTTCGGAATCCAGACTTTACAGGCCTTTTGGGAAACAATGCCCTGTAGCAGGGTATCGATTGACACAAAAGTTGTCCAATTCCAGCTTGCTTGCCACAAAATGCCACTTCCTATGTTTCAAAGGGGGATTTACACTTTACCATTCAGCGTACCATTTGATATCACTAGTCAATTGGTGATCCTAAACTTGATTAATAGTCATTAGACACTAGCATGTAAGCGCTTCATTCTAGTCGCAGGAGAAGCCAGTTTGTCACATGATAACTTCTGGCAAGTGGCTCCAATTCATCAAAAATAAAATTTACTATTTTCTGGGGCGTCAACTCCCTTCATTCAATCATATGTGCCTTTTCTTCAGCACAGACGAGCTCGATGCTTTCTCAATAGCTTGATTATTCACCACCGTTTCAGACACTACTAACTTCACTGTTAAAAAATTCAGTTCAACGTTGAACCAAATTTTGGTGCAATTTCAAGTTTGGTAGCCATTTGTACCACTTTTTGGTGCAACTTCCCCCAACAAAAAATACTAATGAGGAGGTTTCACGAAAATATGGTGCAACCTCAGATCACCGCAACGAAACTTCGATTAAGCTCCTTGGAAATCGACAACAACCGCATCAAGACCGAAAGCCAATGTCTAGAAATCATTAATCGAATATCAAGGTAAGTAAAGTGCTTTATTTTACACATATGGTAAATGTTGTTTGCTTACTGTAAATTAATTATAGATGTAGAAACTGATTTGTCCTGTCTCCAATTAGGCTTAAGTGATGTTGACAAATTCGCAGCAATGCATTACCAGTGAAATTACCTTAAAATTTCTGATTTCGCGATGTTCTATCGCACCCTTGCTACAAAAGGGACACAACCCAAAATTTTTTATTTTTAAGTTAAAGTGTATACATAATCACAGATTTTATGGGCTGGAAGAACGCTTAAGTCTGTTTCAACTTGAATTTAATATGAAAACAATCTTGTGCCATTCAACTAGCTTCAATTACATGCAGTCTCGGATTTTTTACTTAAAATGATAAATTATGAATTATATCATTTTTGTAGAAAGGGTGCAATATATGTATGAATAAAAAATTATTTTATTCAATAATTATCGGCATTATCCTAAAGTTTATAAGCTTTAACTGTTGTATGCAGTTTCAGACCCGAGTCATTTTTCATGAAATGTTTCCACCCTTGAAAGTAAACAATGGTCCCTCCTCTTTTCAAATAAATAATAGTACTTAAATAATATTTTATTAATTTTCCGTCACCTTTTAAGCACGCTTATGGAAGAATGGTTTGAGAGGCCGCTCATATGAATTATGTAACAGTTTATGCCACCACAGCTGAAAGTTTAATTATACAAAATATTCAAAAGTTCAATTTCTCGAACAATTCAATGCATTTTCATCCAAACATGTTTTCTGAAAAAGAATGTTAAGGCCCCTTTCGTTCAAATTATACGTTTTCAATTAATGCTATTTTAAATGTATTTTTTCCCCGCGTAGTTTATTGTCTTTTTATATATTCTTTATTTCAATTTTACCTGTATCACTAATAGACTGATAGGCGACTGCATGTTGAGGTACATCTTTCTGTATTTTTTATAGAATGCAGAGAAAAGTAAGAAGAATACAAATCCCCTCGTCTGTTGTGGCAAAAATGACCAAAACTGGTCGAAAATTGACATTTAATGACTTGAACTAAATCCGACTGCCAAATATGTCATAACTTGCTAGTAAATAAACCCACTTTTTCGTCTGGTCACCGAACGCATTTTGATTTTCAATGAAGAAGAGCGCAAATGATTTCTGAGTCAGAAAACTAGCATATTTCAAAAGTGAGCTTAATGTGCAACATCAGTTACGTCATTAGGGACATAATATATATTGTGTACTTGGCTCATTTTTAAAAGATACGAGTAAGCAGTCGCCTGATATCTGAACCGTCTGCAGCCTTTAATTGAAAATTAAAGAACTAAGGGTTATCAAATAAAAAAAAGAATGCTCATTATTTGGTAATCAGACTTAATTCAACTCATTCCAAGTCGATTTTTGACCAGTTTCGGCAATTTTTGCCTCTGCAGACCAGCGGACTCATAACCTAACTTTTCTCCACATTCTGTAAAAAATTTGGACTGATGTTCGATGGAGTACTTTAACATGCAGCCCTCCCTCTGATTATAAGTGTTTAATTGAGAAATAAATTGCATGAATAATAAATCGTCTCGGATAGTTATCGTTTAAATAACTCCCAAAAATTATTCTGTGTAGAGCGACCAGTGATATTTCAATGACATTGCAGTAAAACAAACACAATTTTGTACGTAATAAAAATAATAATAAACTCGGGGCTTAATCATGCTCTTTTGTATATTTCAGTTTCCCGATGATGATGCTCAGCTCAGCTCACAAATCCATAGGAGTGCGAGGTGGTGGAGATCTCTTCTGATCATCACGTTGCAAGACATCTCAGATATGCTCAATGTCTAGGGATTTAGGTGGTCAACGAAGATGTCCAAAGTTAAAAGAGTGTCTCTGGAGCCAGTTTGTAGCAACTTGTGGCAGGTGGAGTGTCCCATTGTCCTGCTAGAATTGCCCAAGTCCAACCGAATGCACCATGGACATGAATGAGTGCAGGTGATGGGAGAAGATGCTTACATACCTGTCAGAGTCGTCTCTAAACTAATCGGGGGTCACATATCGCTCCAAGTGCACATGCCACAGATCATCGCAGAGGCTCCACTAAGTTGAACAGTTCCTTGTAGACGTGTAGGATCCATGGATTCATAAGGTTGTCTCCAAATCCGCACTTGTCCATCTGCCCATACAATTGTAAACAAGACTCATCAGACCAGGCTACGTTTTCTAGTCATCAACAGTTCAATAGCGATATTGGTGGGCCCAAGCGAGTCGTAAATCCTTGTGTCATGTAGTCAACAACGTCGTGTGGGATTCCGCCTCACATCATTGATGGTTCTTTGAACTGTTTGCACATTGACACTTGCCGTAACACAAGTTTCGATTAATTGGAGTTTAGAAAGTGGGATGCTAATTTTACCAACCGTATTGTTATTCATAAAATGTTTTGAAATTACATCTGTTCAGTTTGATTTTGTAATGAGCAATTAATAAAATATTTTGATTTTGTATTTTCATTTATAATGTGAAGCGGCTTTTAAATTTGAATATATATATATGAAATTGGAGGGTGTCATGTGACTCATTTTGATTGCATTGGAGATCTGATTGAATAAGTAAACAATGTTTTCCTGCTCCAGTATTCTGTGTGAAATAATGAAATATACAGGGCTATAAAAATAGTTTGCTAAAATATGAGAATTGTTGATCTGATCATAATTTTAATTATTTAAGAGGGTTATTGTTGGTAACAACAAATAAAGATATTCAGTTTTTAAATAAATAGTAATGCTTATTAGAAATAGATTTTTTTTTTTTTTTTTTTTTTTTTTTTTTTAATATTTCTACTTATAAGTGGATATTTTATTTGTTGGAAAAAAAAAACTTTAATATTGGTTGTTTCCAAATGGATATACTTTTTAATTAATGCATGATTATACTTCATTGTCCTAGCTGAAGAACCCCTGCAGTTATATCCTCATTGAATGTTTAAATGATAACTATTTTTTATTTATAATACAATATACATTAAAATAATTTAACAATATTTAATTTAAAAATATATATTCTATCCACAGCTATAACAAGCAGGGGGAAAAACGCATTATTCAACATTTTATGCACCTTTAAGTTGAGGACAGAAATCATAAATATTGATTCATCCTTAACTTTAAAATGCGGTACAAAAAATATAAATGGGGATTTAAACTATCACTATAAAATGGTATAACAAAAACGCAAATATTGGTACAACGTTTCACCATAAAATGGAGTTGCGAAAACACTAATTTTGGTGCAACCATGCACCATAAAATGGGGTAGCGAAAACGCGAATATTGGTGCAACCTTTCACTCAAAAATGGTGCGGCGAAAACGCGAATTTTGGTACAACCTATCACCATAATATGGTGTCCGAGGTAGCACCATTATTTCGTGAAACTAAGCACCAAATGTTGGTGGCAGCTAAATGGGCACCAAACTTTGGTGCAGGGTGGAACCAAATTTTTAACAGTGTTGGGAATCAGTCTTAAGATAAGGAATAATAGAACTTTCGAAGAAGGTTGGTTCGCTGAGCCACATTACAAAATCTGTACATATCTATCAGATGCCACTCATACATGCATTAAAATTGTAATGTATGTGATTATTTGCATAATTAATGAGTGATATGAGCAAAGCACTTTATTCGAAATAGAGGTAAATTTGTTCGGTAATTGATCATAACAGCTTTTTTTTGCAGCTTTTTTTACTAATATAAGATGTTTTCAATACAAAGAATACTTTACTTACCGACAGCGGCCACCACCAAAAGTGCGATCAAGAGGAGGAATTTGAGGAGAGAATTCATGGTGAGGAGACGTGGAATGTCTCAATACTGATTTCTTTATTAAACGGATTGATTACTTTATTCAACTGATGTTCACTTTTATAGAATAAGTAAAACGTCAAAATTAGGTTATGTTGATACACCTTAACCATGTTTATACATAATGATTAGGTTATGTTTATACAACTTAACGGTGTGGAATGCATCTTTAGACGTATTCGAAACGGGTACCGACCAGGTATGGTATTCGACACGACTCCAGTTTTAGCTGGTCATAATCTACATATATTGTTGTACAAATACAACAAGGAGGAGGCCTTTACATCATGTATATAGACTTAAAAAATATTTTCTTAGATGTTTACTTTCCCACTTCACCCAAATGGTAATTCCCTCTTTTTGTCCTGAAGCTGTGTAAATAATATCAGATAGTAAAAAAAGTTATCTAAATTTTTTAGGTAGTTGTTTGAAACAATTATTGCTAGAAAAATCCTTGTCATGAACTTTATAAAGTAACAATTAATTTCTCCTCTACTAAATTGCCAGATTAAAAAAAAAAAACTTTTGCGTTGCTAGATAAGGATATTACTTATTACTATAATATCAATTTGGTTTTTGTAAATACCAATGAGGCGAAAAAAACATTTCTGTTATAGTCACCTACGTGATGTCACGTGCATGATTGGATTTGTCACAAACATGATTGCCTACAACTCCCAAACTAAAGATGTAAAAAGTATTTTTATTTCAGGTGATACTGCAGCTGATATAGTTAAACTAACTTTTCGTTGATTCTAAAAAAATATTTGCTTTTCTAATGAGTTTCCTTTAACAAAGAATGCAAATTTCTATCATGCATATAATAGCAAGATGTTATGTATTCTTTGGAAGTTGAGTAGTAAGTGGCAATACATAAGTAGGATTTATAAAGGAATATATAATAGTATTTATACATAACAACTGGGTTGCTATATAATACAAAAAATTTTAATAATAGTTAAGAGTTAAACAAAAAATCTAAAAATAAATGTTAAGCGCTTCAAAATTTACGATTTTTTAACACATTGCACTTCAACTACTAAATTTAGATCATGGATATTTTTGGACTACACAAATAACATACAATAACATTGAATACAAATAACATTAAAAAGAATAACTTCTTCGCATTAAATAGTGATGATTACCCATCAAAATAAAAAATCTATAAATATAAGATATAGTCTCATAATCCCTGGAAAGCCCTTTCACTTATCCCCGACTAAACAGCATCGAGAACGCTAACATTATTGTTCTAGAAATCCAAAAATGCGTCCACAAACATTGCACATCAATTACAAGATATCAAACAACTAAATCGATCACTCTCTAAGCGAGTGGTTAGCGTGCTGGCTTCTAGAGCGCGAGGTTGCGGGTTCGAGTCCCGTGTTAGGCATGGGTGTTTGTAAATGTATGTTGGCTTGTCTAATGACAAAAGTTTCGGCGCATTATAGCCCTCGTGTTGCTAACGGCACCAGATAATCTGAATACAAATCCAACCAACTCTAAGCGAGCTTTTGTAATCAGATAACTTTCTACGACTTTCTAGAAAAATCTAAATGAAACATAACCGTATAGTCACTACTGTAGAGCTTGTATTCTGAATACTAGTTATAACTTAACGTTACCCTATATTACAACAAAATTTGAATTCAATTACAAGTGCCCAAAAATTATAAAATATGGACTGTGTAAAAAAAAAAAATAATAATAATAATAAATTTGAAACACAAAGAAATACAAGAAATACAAAAAAGAAATCACAATTTTTAAAAACTATTAACAAAATGTCAAAAGAAGCAATTTAGAAAATTATTCTTGAACGTAATAATTTATAAAAATTTAATCAAAGTGTGCTATAGTGTAGATATAAAATTCAGTTACGCTAGCGTGCTCTGCTAATTTTTAGAACAAATTTTCAATTCAATTTTAACGGTATTCTTCGGACGGTGAAATATATGGGTGCATATCTATGTGTGGGTACGTGAGGGCGAGCTTGAGTGTGTATTCTCAGTACTACATTTACAAAATTTTATGGAGACATGTTTATGGGTTATAGGTATCAGGTGGATAAAAGTAGGGTAGTTTTAAAAATGCCACTCAGTAATAAGTGCTTATGTGTAAATACTGTAGTGCTGTAATGTTGTATCAATATTCTATAAGTAATAAACTAAAAATTGCTGTTTTAATGCTTCTTTTTACTTTAACAATTGCTACCGTGTATGATTGTATTGCCAAATAAGAAACAAAAATAATACAATTAAGTAGTAACAAAAAGTACAGTACGCAACAATAAAAAATCCGAACGATGGCTATATCTTGTATTCTAATTGATGAAATAACAAAAGTCAAGTACCGTTGTAAATCATGGAAGGTCTTTATTAATTGTATATAAATTTTTTTTATCATGAGGGGTCCTCTACATATTAAAACTAAACCAAACTTTGAAAAGTTCAACGGAAACCTATCAATATTCTACCATACTTAGATTTAGAATCCAAGAAAACGTCTAAATACTAAATTTCATAATTTCCCAATGAGTGGTTAGTAATTTAAATGATGTCAAGTAAATGGCAAATTAATTTTAAAAAGAAAATTTGTAATTTTATCCATAAATTCTTAAATAGTTGATATATTTTTGAAATTTTTGTCAAATCGATAGGCTAAACATAAATAACATGCAACTTTTCTTTTAAACAGTTTTTTAATAATTAATTATTAATTAATAAAACAAGCTTTAAATTTGTTTAAATCGAGACATGTATTTATTATTATTATTATTATTATTATTATTATTATTATTATTATTATTATTATTATTATTATTATTATTATTATTATTATTATTATTATTATTGTTGTTGTTGTTGTTGTTCTTCTTCTTCTTCTTATTATTATTATTATTATTATTATTATTATCATTGTTATTGTTGTTGTTCTTCTTCTTCTTCTTCTTATTATTATTATTATTATTATTATTATTGTTGTTGTTGTTGTTGTTGTTATTGTTACTACTACTACTACTACTACTACTATTATTATTATTATTATTATTATTGCTATTATTATTATTATTATTATTATTATTACTATTATTATTATTATTACTATTATTACTATTATTATTATTATTATTATTATTATTATTATTATTATTATTATTATTATTATTATTATTATTATTATTATTATTATTATTATTATTATTATTATTATTATTATTATTATTATTATAATTATTATTTGCTGTTTTGATTTCATTAGAATTATCATGGTCGAAAAACACTCCATAATTTTTTTTCATTCTATTTTGACTTTTGATTCTCAATATTTTAGTAAAAATGTTAAACAGCTCACATTAAGGGACCGTGTAATAGATTACGTCTTGAAGCACGCAAAACGTTTGCTTCTTCCTCACTTTAGAGATTCGCCCTCAAGATCGGCCACGATATTTTTGTTCATAAGTGAAGTGTTTCTCAACATAATGAACTGAAATTTGTTATCTAGGATGAACGCGAAGTATTGTAAATCGAATGAAAACATAAAAAAATAGGGGTTTGTATTGAAATTTTTAAAGATAGAGTTAAATTTACTTAGTATACAGCCCCCTAAAAAAAAATTGCATCAGATATATAGGAAATCGTAAACAAAACATTTTAGTGCAAACCGCAAGAATCTACAAGAATTAGAACCGAGCCATCGTTTGTATTTTTTTTTTTCCCCCTTACACACTGCACATAATTTAGTGAGGCAAATCCACAATGACGAATTTAAAGCGCTATAAGTTTTACGGGTTTGTAAGACATAACTTTTGAAGTTGGCAGAAAAAAAAACTGTGATGATATATCTGTTCACCAGAAAGGCCCCTCTATCTCAAAACTTTTGAGAATAACGTAAAGCTGAGGAGAGACGCTAACATATGACGCAACGTTGATCATGTCCACAATACACATCTTAAGACTTGTCGGCTGAACTAATTGTTAAAATGCGTTTCGAGACGACAAGTCCCTTCACTTAGTAATGAAACACACCAACCAAAACATTATTCAGACTTGTTATGCAGGGTGGTCCAAAAAGATTGAAACGCGGTTTAATTTTTTAGCTATTAAAAATAAGTGAACAATATAAATGGCTAATTTTTTTTAATTAAATTACGAAATAGGAATAAATTAATAAAATTTCTTCCCGTCAGTTTCTTAAAAAGTCACACTAATCCAATTAGGAAGTTTTATTTTTTCTTTCATTAACCCATTTACCCTACGTTTTATATTTTACGTGTTCCAAATTTACATTTCTATTTTGGTATATGCATTGCCTAAGCGCAGCATTCAATTTTCAATTAAGTATAACTCACTCAATTTTTAAGATACAGGGACGAGGATTTTTGTAATGACATGGTTATATTAACTAAGAGGTGTGAAACCTCACACAACTTTGAATCACACTTAATACTGGTCACTGCATTTAAATTTGAGGTGATTTTAGGTTTTTTCATTCATTTAAAAAAAAAATAGACAGTTTTTCCATAATTTTTACACTGGCAAAAATAATTGCCAAAATGTCGAATTTGGAATTGGCGGTATTTGTTTCTATAATTCTTACATTACCCCCCCCCCCCCCACTCTTTTTTTTTTTTTTTTTTTTTTTTTTTTTTTTTGTAATAAACGAGAAACAACCGTTGATTGGCGATGATCAAGGGAAGAGAATTCGGTGTTAAGTATATATTCGTTTTTCAACATTTTACTTTGTCGTATTTCTACCGAAATACCAACCTTAGCCACTACTAACCCTCATGCAAAAGTTGAACATCGTAGGTCAATCTGCTCGAGAGTGATGCTGACCACAGGCAAACACACAGGCATTTTTTCTAGACCACTTTTTTTAACACGTCACATCCCAGAACGTGTATAGAAATGAAAAAAAAAAGAAATTGAAAGTTTTTTTTGACCGAATCCAATACTTTTATTACCATATGTTAACATATAATAATTGCATTAAATGCATTTTTTTTTCTTTTTTTTAGTATAATTTCCCCTTTACACAAGGCTCTAAAGGTGGCATACAGGCTCAACGAAAACTGATAAACAGGGGATTGTTTTGAAAACTGAAATTAAATTGATCATAGATTAACCAAATATTTTGGGAAGTTGTAATAGTGTACTATGGTTTTCATTCCTGTATAGAAGTGAAAATTCGAATTTTTACAAGTTGAGGAAGCCTAAGGAATATTATATCTCTTAGCAATAGAATAGAATATTTAAATCGGATGAATTTTCAAAAAAAGAAATTGTTCTAAGCAATCACAGATGCTCTGACCGCATACGGGAACTCTAGTCTATAATGTTTTCGTATCGTGTTAAGGGGATTTGCTACCTTTCAAACTTTTTTTTTTTAATCAAGCCTTTAAAATTATAATTTTTACATATTTGGAAGTATTACTAAGTAAAAACTAAATGTTATTAAAAAAAAAGTTCACATAATGCTCTATATTTTCAAAAATTTTAAATTTAAAAAATAAAAAATCGTAAAATTTCAAATTCTATCTTCTTTTTAATTTTTCAATATTTTTTCTTGATTTTTTAAAAATAAATGCTCCTAGTAATATACTGCAACTTTTTAAGGGGTTGGAAATGGAATAAGTAAAATAATTTTCGAGAAAAACGATGATTACAGTACTTATAGGTGAAAAAAAGAGTGAAAAACAAGTATTTTTCAGCATTTAAATTTGTAAAAAAAAAAAAATTGATTTTATTCAAAAATGTATGCCTATTTTTGTCAAATAAATATTAAGACTGACCCAGAAAAAGTTTCAAGTCAAGTTTCAATATTTGCATAAATTTTAGCATTTTGAGTAAGGTGGGAATTTCAAAAATCACGAACTGAGAAAAATGCGTTCGAAACAGCCAAGGAGCTGTTGCAGCAATGCTGAATTCTCCATAAAAATATAGTTTTTCTGCAATTTCAGTTATAGGATCAGCTCAAAAACTTGCCAGAATAAGGAGAAGTATTCAAAGATTATAAACACGCAAAAAATAGAAATTTTATATTTTTATTATTTTTTGTGAAAACAAGAGGTACCAAGTCCCCTTAATTGCATAGAATTATGTATATGTTTTGTCCTTTAGCCTTCTTTCTTCCTAATCAGTCGCACCTTCATTTCTTATCGAGATAAGTTTAATTTCTTGCTTTTTTTTTAAGTTCTACCGTTCAAGACTTCCCTTTTCTTATCGCATCACATGTACATTCAATTTACGATCCGAGATTTTATTTTATTACACATTTTATACTTACAAGTGTACAAAGATTCCCTCAATAAAACTTCGTAAAGTCTATTGTTGATAAAAGGCAATGACTTGACAAATGAAAAGTACACCTGCCCGTACGTTAGCTTCTAAAAACAGAATCACATGTGTTCTCGTTTCTCGTGAGAAATGACGTGACATTACTTATTGAGGAAAACTATTGATAGCTCAATTGGTAAGTAGACAGAAAACAAATTACCAGCTAGGTAAATATTCTGCTAGATATTTTCTTAGGTGGAGGGAAGTTAATTTCATATTAATTACTGTTCTCTGTATCCTCAAAATGACGCTTGAACATTGCATATCCTTGTGAATGAACTTACTTGAGTCATGACTTTAACTCTCAAGCATTTACTGCTACAAAAAAAAAATTAAACTTAAAGCAAAAAGAATTACAGATTTCTTATTTTACCAACCAGTATATATGTTACGGTAAATGTGATTAATCCGGTGATTATATATAATAACCGGTAATTATGTATATTCACCACTAAATTTGGTAAATATGATAAAAAAAATTCAAATATATCAAATTAACCGGTTTGTTTGCATAATTCCCAACTCGTAATGGTAAATATGATAAAAGTCAGTTGTATACCAGAAATCCATTCACAATTTGTGAAGAAAAATTTATTTTCCTTGACGATGTTCAAGATCTAGCAATATCACTTCGAGAATGCGTTAGAAAGACATTTCTTTCTGGAGGTCAGAGATGTGTTTGTAATAGAGAACTGTTTGTAAGGGACAATGCAAGTCTGATCAGTGGAAATGCAAAAAATCTGGCAAACTTTGTGATTCTATAAGTCATAACAGTCTAATATGCTTAAATAAGTAAACTTAAAATATTTAGTAATTTGTAGTAATAGCATTTAACGTTATTTGAAGAAAAAAAAATTCTCTAGAATATGAGCTTAGTTTGTTTTTTATATGTAACTGCAGTTTATTTTTTTATGTGCAACTGTTTTGTACAAGTTCATGTAAATTGTACTTTTTTCATTTCACAACACCTGTCAGTCCCTTATTCAAATTTCGTTCAGGCTAAATAAATATATGTGACTTAAAATAACCATTTATTCACTTTTTAATTGTAAAATACAAAATATTATAATTCGTGGTCTCTTACGTCATAGTGTCCAACGAAAAAATATCTTTCTGAATAGTAACTATACAAACAAAACCAAAAAAACTGCACTCTATTCTACTGGCCTAATCAGTCATGATATTTATCACATTTACCATTACGAGTTGGGAATTATGCAAACAAAACGGTTAATTTGAAAAAATTTCAAAATTTATCATATTTACCACATGTAGTGGTGATTATGTAGAATTGCTGGTTATTATATATAATCACCACTTTATTACTTTTACCGTAGCATATATATTATTTATTTTATTCGCCATCGTATCCGCCGGA
This sequence comes from Linyphia triangularis, assembly GCA_963978545.1. Classification (NCBI taxonomy): domain Eukaryota; kingdom Metazoa; phylum Arthropoda; class Arachnida; order Araneae; family Linyphiidae; genus Linyphia; species Linyphia triangularis. The sequence goes on along the minus strand of OZ021723.1, from coordinate 94,339,238 downwards.
AGCAATTAAATGTAGCGGCCTTCTTTTAAAAATAATGTATTAATATTGTGAGGTACAAATTGTTTATTAGACGTTAAAAATAAAGGTCGTGAAGGTGTTTCCAAGTGAATTAGTGAAATATTTTCTTCATTTAATAGAAACTTACTACACACATAATGGAGACTTTTCCATTTAGCTCATAAATTATGTAAAAGTAGTGGTGACTATCAAAAGATCTCATATTTATTTATCAGACGTAGAGACTATTAGTAGGGCAGTTTGTAAGTAAATGTCTTCCTAAAATGCTGCACATTTTTAGTCAGTTACTCAAATATGCAAATTTTTTGTCAGAAACCTTTATTTTCTAATAACTTTTCAGTGATACAGCTCAGACACATGAAATTCATATCAAACGTATCATAAAAGGTACAGCACACAATCTCAAAAATTAATATAAAGTGTACAGCAGACGCATATGTTAAAAGATTTAATAGAATTTTCTTTTGAATTGAAAATCATATCGGTAATAAAAATCCAACAATTCAAAGAATCGCCTTTAACATCCCAACATAATTGTTTACCTTATTCTATGTAACCAGACTTAACATTGGTTATGAGCTATGTTGGCTTAACTTCCCTATCCAACAGGTTAGGCAAGTGCATTTAACTGTGAATTTAAAATCCCCATCTCATCGGAATAGATTTGCATTGAAATAGGATATATATTTGTGGTAAAAATTTATATTTTTCAAGTGGTCTCTTCATAGGATCTGGCTTGGTGTGGAAACTGATTCCTCCATCATGTTACGCCGATGCTCTAACTTTCAGATAAGTTATCGTTATCACCAGAGGGAAATTTTTAATTGGTTTTAAACTATCAACAGAACTCTACTCTGTGTGAATAGGATAGTACGATGACGGAAACAATACATTTTATATGAATTACTTAGGTATAACAAAATGTATAGTACGATTCGAATAAGAGCGGGTTGTGTCTCGATATTAAGTCTGCTCCACTTTAGGAAATGGCGCGTAAGATCCAAATTCAAATCTCAAACGTACATCGAAATTATAACTATCAGGCAAAAGCTATCGTTCGTGCCTGAGACTTTGGCTTTTGTGCCAGAAAATCTGTAATATAAACTCTCGATTATTCAAGTTCTTGATATGAAAACTGTTTTCAGATGCATCACCTATTGGACTCACAACTGGGATTATAAGTTTAGTGGCAGTCAAACCCCGTTAACGCTAAGTCGATGTGGCCGCCGAAATTGTTCGTGTTAACTGAATTCCATGTTAAACGAATAAATTAACTCTAAGTTTTAAGTATGGAAAACTGCTTTTACTTCGTGTTAAACGGAATTTCATGTTAAGCGATTTCGCATTAACGGGGTTTGACTGTAAAAAGATTATTTTTAAAAATGGATTCATTTGGGCAAACTTTGGCTTTTGTGCCAGGAGATCTGTAATATAACAAATCAAGTACGATAGGGATTTTATGAGAAAAGTCCGAATTTTGGTGTGTGGAAAAAAAAACTGTGCCAGAACATCCTTTGATTATACTCCATTAAAAGGGAATTACCATTCGGAAGAAGGTACTATTGTGAAAAGGCGAAGTTAAAATACTAATCTAATAGGTGTGATTGAAAGGATCATACTAAGCTTAAACTCACGAAAAGAGGAGACATTTTTATCATCTGCATTAATTTATACCTTGATTACTAATTAATTTATATTTTGTTTTCATCAAAAGATATACTGAACTTTTGTGACACAACCAAATAAACAAATAACAAATCGATAGTTTTTTTCCGTTTTTGGGCAGCTTTTTTGAAATTCTGCCCCATTGCGGAACTACTTGTTTGTTTGAAGTAACATACTCACTTTTTTTTTTTTTTTTTTTTTTTTTTTACTTTTCAAATTTACCTTCTAAGTTTAAAATTGAGCAAACACACAGTTTATCAGTTAGGCGTTATTTTTATTGAACTTTTTTTATCTGCGGAGGTTAAACACTGTGTTTCCTTTTACATATTAGATTCTCCTTACTGTGTGTTTGAAGATTAAATTCTCCTTACTGTGTGTTTGAAGATTAAATTCTCCTTAAAGCGTGTATAAAGAGAAGTTAATGATCAGGGATTTTTTGGTGTTATGTTGCTCATGTGTAGGTACCACTGCGTTTTTCTATAAATATTAAGATTTATTTCCAGATTGACAAATAAAAAAATACGTGATAGAAAGATCATGTTTACTCAATAAGACCAAAAAGTACTCTGTTCAGTCTGTCATTATTTTTACTATCTGCTCAAACGTTTCTGTTGAATACATAGTTGACAATATTCCAATAAGTTGCGTTTGTAATTATGCCTCATCTTTCTCGAGTATAACCGTGTTTCAAATCTGATTTTGGAAATGCTGATGTACTTTTAAGTTGGAAAACTGTTTTCCAAAGTTAAATTAGTTGACTTTTGAAATTGAACATAGAACAGCTAACATTTGAAAAAATACCTGAAACTAAATTTGTTTCCAAATTCTCTATTTATAGTCAGTGTTTCTGGATGTTAAGTACTATGCAATTATGTCCAACAACTTTTTAATAATAAATAGATATCATGGAATATTAATTGTGATTCTGAAATATGCATTTTTATAGAAAACAGTGATGCCTTATATATAGGATCAAGAAGAAATTATTTTAAAGACCAAGAACTAATTAAACTGGATAATTTTGAAGAAATTTTAGTGTTAAAGCCATAATCAAGACTAAATCTCACAATACCTAGAATAAGATGGTACAGTGTATTTCTATATGAAAAAAGTGTCTTCTTCTGTGTCTATATCATCAATGAAGAATGCACTTACACCTGGAGACATTATTGTGTACTCTGAAAGTACATAATAAGAAGTAATAACCTCCTACACTATAAGGATATCAAGGTAATTTTTCTAATGGTATTAAATGGATGAAACTCAACAAAATTACTTCGAATATTCTAAGGTTATACAATACGTATTTGTACTCATTTTAAATATAACTTTTTTGGTTGATTTTAAAATACATTTTAGTCGTTTGTTTCTTATTTTCAGTGTAATACATAAATTATCCATTCTTTTCTAATGATTAAAATTTTTATTTTGGTATTTAAAAAAAAACCTGTTTAATGATGCTGATCACCAAATGTGTCTGAAGGGAAAAGTTTTGGTTTTTGGATCATACGGCTAAATTCCAAATCATTTATATACAATTTTCATTATATAAACTGTAAAATGTCCGTTAGTTTTTCAGTTCGTTTACAAATGATGAAGATTTGCCAATTCAGTTAACAATAATCAAAATTTATAGAAACGTATATATAGTAAAGACTTGTTGTTGTAAGTAAAAGGAGAAAAATTCATACAAGTGTATATTTTGTGGTGTTCATTCATGTTTCAAAAATATTTTGTGAATAAAAAAATACTTAAACAATCCATTTGAGACAAACATCTTACAACACAGTATTTTGCAGATGACTGAATTTAAAGATTTTGCAGTGACAGGAAGTCCAAAGAATCCTTCCGATTGCTCAACCAATAAAACACTCGTAAAAAAGGAAAACATAACAAAGAAAACATCGTAAGTAATTTTATGTCACTTCTTTTACATGGATTGTATGCGAGATTTTTACAGTAGAACTGGGATGGTTAATTTTGTTTATAAGTACCTAAGAACTAGTAACCACTGTGTTATGATTAATAGTTTTATTGCAATCTTTATTAATCCTATTATTGTAACTTTTAAAAAATAAAAGTTTTAAGACAATTTTTGTCCTAGTTTGTAATTTTACGTGCAAAAGTTTTAGCAAAGAGCTTAAACTTGCTCTGATATTTTGATTTTTTAAATACATTTTTCTTTGTATACTCACATACTTTACACTGATCGTTTGTATACTTTTTTTACGATGCAAAAACAGTACAAATGATCAAATGTATAATACGATGTAAAGTAGAAACTTAATGTTAGTAAAATTCACACCATTTTTGACAAAATATAAAAAAAAAATATCAAGTAATTAAAAGAAATAAACTAGATACTGATTGAGAAATTTTGATAAAATATATTATTCAAAATTGACTTTATTAGTCCCAAAACTTGAAATTTCGAAAATTTAACGATTTAAAACTGTAAGCAAATATATTGAATTGATTTTTGAATCGATATCATTAGTGATAAAAATAAATTTATAGAAAATAATAACTACTTTGCCTTTTTCCATGAGTTTCATAATGATTAGAATTTCAGTTCATATTAATAACGTATATAGTACATATGATATTAATATAAACTGAAGTTTATATTAATAACATATATAAACTATATATATTAATAACATGTATAGTTTATATTAATAACAAATATAAACTATATATATTAATAACATGTATAGTTTATATTAATAACATATATAAACTATATATATTAATAACATGTATAGTTTATATTAATAACATATGTTTAGGATTAAAATTAAGCGAATGTGTGGTGCAACTCTTCTCATGTTAATTTATTATTTCTTTTATATAAGTTTTATTTAAAATAAAAAGCACTTCTCTTTTTAAATTAGAGTATTATAAAAAAATTCCTTTTGAAAGTAGTTAATATATTGAATTAATGAATTATTTATTCAAATAGTAAGAAAAAGTCAACTAAAGCAAAAGTTAATTATAATTAATTGGGAAGAAAAGTCAATCAACTGTACAAATTGCTTTGCTATTTTATGTTTTCAATGTCACTGTATAATTAGAGTGATATGAAGAACATAAAAATAGCCAAGTAATTATATCCGAATATGCAAGTCATTAGGTAATACATGTTTGTAAACAAAACATCATTCTGTTTCGATCCTATATGGCTATGATACGATCTTTTTATCACCTGCATACTTTATTACTGTCAGATAACACAAGTCTAACTAAGCAGAAGTATTCAATAGCATTTTTTCGGATATTCAAGTCTAACGGTTGTCTATCAAGTTTTGGTTGAGAATTACAAAATACTCATTAAAAAACACGATTTTAATTAATGCACTTTAAAAAATTTGCTTGATAAGTGCATTATAATGAAAAGAATAATTTTTCTCTTTAAGGGGACATAGAACCCTTCAAACTTTTTTTATTATTATTTAAGCCTATAAAATTATCATGTTTTCCTATTTGGAAGTACTACTAAGTAAAAACTAAATTTTATTTAAAAAAAAAAAATCACATAGTCCTCTAAGTTTTTAAAATTTAAAAAAAAAATTTAAAATTCATAAAATTTTAAATTTTATCTACTTTTTCATTTTTCAATGTTTTTTCTGATTTTTTTTTTTTTTTTTTAAATGTTCTTAGAAATATACTCTAACTTTTTAAACATAGGATTTAAAATAAGTAAAATAGTTTTCGTGAAAAACTATAATTACTGTACCTATAGGTAAAAAAGAGAGTAAAAAACGGGTATTTTTAAACATTTAAATTTGTAAAAAAAAAGTTTATATTTTTTTCAAAAATCTATGTCTATTTATGTCAAACAGATCTTTAGAATGACACAAAAAAAATTCAAGTCATTTCATTCATATTTGCTGAAGTTTTAGCATTTTGAGTAAGGTGGGAGTTTCAAAAATCACGAACTGGGAAAAATGCGTTCGAAATATCGAAGGAGCTAGTGCAGCAATGCTAAATTCTCCCTAAAAATATAGTTTTCTTGCAATTGCAGTTATCGGATCAGTTCATAAACTTGTCAGATTAAGGAGAAGGTTTCAAAGATTTTAAACACGCAATAAATAGAAAATGTATCTTTTTATTATTTTTTTGTGAAAACAAGGGGTACCAAGTTCTCTTAACTATTTAGTTTATGTTGAATATATTCTTGTAACCGATTAAAAAATAAATTAGTACTCTTGCGCTTTGGAAACCCTTATAGTGAGTGATCCACGCTTTTTTTTTTTTTTTTTTTTTTCAGTAAACAGAGTGTATTCAACATACGTTTAAAAGTTGTTGAAGGAAAAAAACATATTTTATAAGCGATTATTAAACGCGTAATTTTTCTTTATAGTACCGTTTTTAAAGCAAATTTCTATAAACACATTTTTTTAATATTTTTTTTTTAATATTTATATTTTTTAAATGTTTTAAAAATAAAAAATTTTAGTGTCAATTATTGCAGTTGCAACTCAGTTTTTATCATTAGTCAACGAAAAAATTACTAGTGTGCCGAGAATTTTATTTAAAGGAAATATAACAAACACGCATAAAAGTATACGGAAATTTCAGAATCAAAATTTCATTATACATCTAAAGATTTCGTAAGCTCTCTATTTTTCAAGTTCTTGATGTAAAAGCTGATTTCAGAAGCACCAAATATCGGACTCACAACTGGGATTATAAGTTTTAATTATTAAGATTATTGTGAGGAATGGATTCATCGGAGCATTTCTTCAAAACATTCCTTAAATATGAGGAAAGGATAGATTTACAATTGTATTGTTTAAATCCCGAAGTATAAATTTTTTAAATTCTTAAAAAATTGTAACATTTAAAAAAAAAAAAAAAAAAAAAAAAAAAAAAAAAAAAAAACTTTATGATGTGAAAATTAAGAATTTTGGGGAAAAAATTCTGGAATTAGCATGTTTCTGCAAACAACTTTTAATGTTACCGTAAGAGATATTTAACTTCAAATGAAACATATTATAGTTTCAAAATAAAATGTCTGTGTAAGATAGAAAGCAGAATATACCTTTTAATGAATACGTTTTCTTAGAACAATTTATTCAAACTTTAAAATTATTTTCATTAAATAATCCTACAAAACAATGTTCATCGTAAGAAAACAAAATCGTATTATATATATATATATAAAATTCTTACTAAAATAAACATGTCCATTCTCAAAGCTTTCACAAAACATAAGTAATTAAAGTACAAAAGAATGGCTAAAATAAAAAAAAATTATAAAATGTTCATTACATTTTTTAATATTATGTCTGTATAAATTGAATTGGATATCAAGAGAAAGTGAATAATTACAAGATTTCATAAACATTGTACAAGATGTGCTTGTTAAAAGTTTAACAATCACATCTTATTAAAAGTTATAACTTTTTACTGAAGCCAAATAAATAATTAAATAAACTTTATGTAAAAGCTCCTTCTTTTCTTATTTCCTATATTTAAAACTTACGTTTTTAATACTAAAACGTATATTATATGAAATTAAACGCTTAATATACTAAATTAAACACTTAAGATAAACGTTTAATGTGCAACGAATACAATATGAGACTATTTATAAAACTTTAATGTTTCCAGTTGTAAAACGTTTGAATCAATAACTTACTAACTGTTTACCGTCCAATAATTTGTTTATCCACTCAGAAAATATGGAACTCTTCTGCATCTTATAAAGGCGAATATTGGGCCTGGAATATTGGCATTACCCCATGCGATTTCGAACGCTGGTCTAGTGGTAAGTTAAAGTTATTTTTTAGTGTAATCACACATTTATTCCGTGGTTGGTTGTTTTCAGATTATGTGGCGCCGTCAGCAACACGAGGGCTATAATGCGCCGAAACTTTCGTCATTAGTTAATTGATAACTTATATATCCCTTAGGAGGGTTGTATTCAATCTCATATGATAGGGTATACTCATTTTACAATTATAGGTCGACTCTGTTTTCTTAACACTCTAGCTTTATCCATTTAAAAGTTATTTAAGATTTTTTCATACTTTCCAATAAACTCTGATTTTGCTACGCTTTTGCTTATAAAATCATCCAATTTACGGAATTGTTCTTATCAAATGTTGTCAACATATCGCTAGTATATTTATCACACACGTTACACTTAATAAATAATTATGTCTTAAATATTTAAACTTCTTAAATGCATTATTAAAAAAAAAAAAAAAATTTTACTTGATTTTTAGGTTGGAACAGTGGGACTTATTTTGCTAGGAATAATTTGTATATACTGCATGCATTTGGTAGTGAATTGCAGCAAAATTCTTGCTGCAAAGTAAGTATTTTTCCTATTTAATAAAAATTAACATTTTAACCGACCCTATATTGTGAAAGATAAGATCTTAAACTATATGTGCGGTATTAAATATAATAGAAGTAACATAAAATAACAAAAAATCTTTTATTGTCTTGGAGAAAAAACAGCTTTTACATGCCATGCATGAGTTTCTTCAGCAACTATGATTTTATTTTAACGATGTGCCAGCTCATTTTAGCCTCGTGAATCTCTTACATCAGGAAGTATGCAATCTAATTTATATCAGTTTGAGGATGTCGGTTTCATCATTAGTAAGTTTACATGAAATTTATCGGAAAGTTATAACAATAAGTGTTTTAAACTCTTAAGTGTAAAAAATTCTTCCATAGGGAAGGAAATCGCTTAGGAATAAAATTGCACAAAAACCTGAATCTCAGATAGCATTTTAATCTTTGCAACACCTTGTGTACACTACACATTCTAAACGAAAGAAATAAAGGTTAAGATACCAAGGATGTAACTTTTTAAAAAGCTTGAAAATGTGGCCCTAGTTCGCAGTTGATAACCTTTTTGTAAAGTCTTCTCTACCAAACAAGACTTAACACTGTCAAGAGTGATCACTGTAAAGGGGCACTATAAATGGTATTCACCAAGTTTTACACTGTAAAGGGTGTGTAAACTTTTTCATGATAAGATTTACACTGTATTTGCGTCAATCTAGAATCAACGTTTTTTTTTTTTGCCATTATAATCCTTTTCCCCCAAACCATTTGCAAACCCTTGTCATGGGAGCTACCCTGAAACCTTGTCGCTTTTTTTTTTTTTTTTTTTTTTTTTTTTTGCTTTTTTATCTGGGATAGTAGTAAAGATGTTAGGATACCATTCTTTTATGAAAAGTGATAAAGATTTAAAAAAAAACAACCTAAATATCAATTTTTCATATAAATTTTGTTAAAATAATTTTAATTGTTTGTTAATTTTGTTTGATGATTTGTGTTGGTTTGTTTTTGTTGTGTTTGTGTTGTTTGTTTGTTTTGTTTGTTAAGTTTTGTTGTTTTGTTTGTGTGTTGTTTTTTTGTTAAATTATTTGCGCAGGTAATTTTTCCTTGATATCGATCGGTTTGTTAAACATAACCTAATCATTGTTATGTCACAACGGTTGACTTTCTGAGAATGCAATTGTCATTGTGATATGACGTTAGTTTTTACATCTTTTTGCACTTCATCATATTTTTGAAGGAATTTCATTGATGACAATGTTGAGAACATCTGAAAAGGCCTTTCCAGAACGATTTTTATTAAAATCGGTAAAGCCATTTTTCAGAAATTTCTAAAAAACCTAACTTATTCAAAGGCAATTACCATCTGGCCATGCACATTTTATTATGCAATATAATTGGCGAGTCTTATGAGTATTACTACTTACTTGTACATCAAATTCCAACATCATAGCATGTTCTGTTTTGAAAGAATACTGTTTACATACAAATATACAATTCCAGTAAACATTTTTTTGGACTCTGAACTTTTCAAAACGTGAATATCAAAAAACATCGATTTCTTACTCACTAATGCCTAACTTTTATACTATCCAATATTCTAAAACTAATAATTAAAAGCAATAAATTTTACAGAGCCAATGAAAAACCTTAAATGTTTCATTCATTTTCTTAAGGTATACATATATACAATTGAGATGGTTTTCTTTAATTTTTAGGTTATAATTTCAAACTTCTTGGCAGTATATCAGAATTAAAAATGATGCATTTTTATACAAAAACTTTTTTTTTCCGTCAATTTTTTTATCAGCTAATTGTAATTAAAGTGACTAATTAGGACATTATTAGAACATACATAAATAAACTTGTAATTAACTTAGAGGTAATATTTTTATTGCAAATAAGAGATATTATTGACGCATGTTCCTATGGAGAATTTTTAATTTGGCTACAATGTTTATTTAATTATAAGTTTTTAAATAAAAAGTTTAAAAAAATACGTAGTTTTTGACAAAAAATTAAGATTAAAATGTGCATAAAAAATGTTTTTTAACAATATAAATTAAATTCTCCATAGAAAACACATTCACAACTATTGTCTACAAAATAAAATTAGAATTTTGTAAATTGGACCATTTATTATGAAGTTATGACCGTTGGCGTAAAGTCATATATAACACCAAAATGTCATTCTTCAGAAAACGCGTTTAAAGTTTACTTCACTAATGAACGTGATACAAAACAGGTTCGCAAAACCTACTGTAATTTAAAAAGTAATTTGAGTCTCAGAAAGAAAATGGTATCATTTTAATGGTAATGAATTCGGGAATATTTCAAAAACAAAAAAGCAGATTTGAGTTAAATTTCGCGATTCCTAATGTATATGTATATATTAGGTTAGTTTAGATTAGTTTGGTTAGTTTATGTTCAGCGCCTTCTATATCATAGCACATAAAAATGTTTTTAAAATGTCTTGCCGACAAAACCTATTTCCACTCAAGCGACAGCAGAATAAGTCATTAAAATCAACTAATGCTATTACGTTAGCTTAGATTACGTCATAGTCTAGAGCAGTGTCCAATGCTTGTTCAGAAAAGTTTCATAGAATTGAATAACATTTTTAAATGAGCACTCTTAAATGTTTTATGAAACTAAATTTGTAAGAAAAGTTACACTTTTAAACACTCGTAAAAAATTTTTGTTTTTTTTTCCAACTGTCAGGTACCAGATAAAAACCGCTAAATTGCAGCAATAACTTTTCCAACCTTCAAATTTTTATGATTCCTATAACAAATCGTCAACATTTAGACATGGCGATACATTTAAACGTTAACGGAAGAGTACCAAACTTTTTCATATTGTTACGAATTTTTGTATATTTGTAAATATTTCGTAGTGTTAATTTTGTAAATAGGAAAATGTTTGTACATTTCGCATAAGGCAGTGCAATAGTTCGTCTTTAGTTTCCTCCCCCTATACTAAACTTCAACTTAACTAGACATCACTTAGACGGTAGATCGTGACAGTGCTCATAGGTATTTAATCCATTCTGGCTGCGTGAAAGCATAATGTTCGCCAACCCACAACCCTGTAGAGAACAAAAGACTATAAGGTTTGGCGAGAATTATGTCTTCACTCCGCCAAAATGGATTAAATACCTATGAGCACTGTCACGATCTACCGTCTAAGTGATGTCTAGTTAAGTTGAAGTTTAGTATAATGTATGTCTTAATGCTTGATAACGAGTTTTACAGAGTTAACGCTGAGAAGCGAGTTTTACAAGGAGCAGGGCATTTACATTATGGTAATGGCAATCTCGCCAAATTGGCGATAAATCGCCAAATGTCGCCAAAATTAACGACTATTTGGCGACATTTTCGGTCCCCATGTACATGTATAGGACTTTTCAGCTACGATCTGGAAAATTCTCCAAATATCTATCTCTAGAAGATTCAAGAAGTATTGACTCCTATATAAGACCGGCCAAGTGAGCGGGGAGTTTAGTTGTTGACTGGAGTGAGTTGAGTCACTGATTTAGTTGAGTCCGTGAGTTGACTTCAGTTAGTTAGTTGAGATACTGACTGAGTGGAGTTACTGACAGTTCCGAAAGTGAAATGTATTGCATTGTCTTTTGCGGCGATTTAGCAGTTGTGTGTCAAGTTTAACTGCTGTTTGTGCTCTATTGTTGTATATAGAGTTGTATTGTGTCTACTGAACGAGAAGTTCTGGAGTTGTAAAGGAATCTGTGAAGAGTTATATTGGAATAAATTTCTTCAAGTTTTGATCTGCTTTGGCTTCAAATCTTTCGAACCAATCCAACGCAACAATATGTTGTTGTTGTTTTTTTTAAAAAAGAGTCGTACAGGGCGATTAACTTTCTAAAATGACCGGCTGAGCATTGTATATATCCAAACTGGAAAAATAGTGAAGATTCTAATTAAAAGATACCTTCACTCGCAACTTCTTTCTTAAATAGCGGGAAATTCCAGAATAACCTGAGTCAATTGCCTTCTTTGAAAAATCAACAATTCCATACTTTTTCGTAAATTTAATTAAGCATTTCTTATGAGAATTAAGAGCAAATAAATCCACATTTCAATTCAAACTTATTTTTACTGTCAAATTGTGTTTTTTATGTTGATGTGAAAAATATTCTGAATTGTATTTGCATTTCAGGATGCGCGAAACAGAAAAAGAGAAGAAAGTGCAAAAGCAAGAAAAGGAAACACCCGGAAAAAATAATCAGTATATGTATGTAATTTTTTTTGCATTCTCGTAGATGTTTTCATAATGTATATAGTGGGTAAAAATGAGTCTCCATACACAAGTAAAAAGTGCTAATTAAGAAACGCAATTTCTAACCTAAATAGTGCTTTAGAAACGGAGCAAAAAAAATTAATTGCACTCACTTGAGAAAGTACTCACAGCGCAAATTTGAAATTTTTTACATATCTAAATTAATGAATCAAGCTCTTGAATAAAACCAACGAGTTAAAGACAAAAAAAAAAGTTCCGTAAATACAATTAATTAACTGCAGCATATAGTCTTATAAGAACCTCATAATAGTATAATTAATCAGTTCAATAAATGTCCATGACAGTATCGTACAACTCCATAACCCTAATTAAACTAATATAAATATTGGTTTAAGAAGTTAAGAATAAAATTGATGAATTTAGAAGCATAATTAATCAAAGAAAAAATCGTGACATTTTTCTCAAAGGCAATACATACTAAAAATACTTATTGACATGAAAATTGTAAAATAAGTTCCTATCTACTTACCTACATATCTCCATCTATTATTGTAGATTGTTGCATTTGTTCTATTACAGGGAAAAGATTTTTCAAATGTTTCTCCGGAGAGAAATGGGGGGGGGGTAAGGGTTTGAATAAAAATCTCGAAGGATGAGGGGGATGTATTATTGTATTAACAGGGAAAACATTTTTGTTTCTCAGCGAAGGAGGTGAGTGGTTATAATAATAAGATTTTATGTAGCAATTATCATTTTAGCAAGCAAAGCTAGCCTTTGTTTACCCAACAATGGACCTTTCAGCGAACGAAAAAGCTTCTGCTTACGTAGCAATGAGCTTTTAAGTGAAAGAAGAAACTTCTGCTTACGTAACAATGAACCTTTGGGAAAGAGAAGAAACTTATGCTTACGTAGCAATGAACTTTTCAGTGAACGAAGAAACTTCTGCTTACGTAACAATGAACCTTTCAGAAAGCGAAGAAACTTCTGCTTGCGTAGCAATGAACTTTTCAGCGAGCTTGGTTCGCGAAAGAGTCAAAATCTGGGATTTATACGCAATGCCAGATCTCCGTAACGCTAAGCCAGGTAGCTGGTTATCAATATATAGTGAATTATCGAGTGTTATGAAGCTATCACTAAATATTTATACCAAACATCAATTAAATTACTATGTGGCAGACTCCCTGTCGTAATCCTCGTCAAACTCATTTCGAATTGAGTGCAGTGGTGGAAGTATGACAATCTTGAAACTTCACACGTGAATGAGTGGTGCAAAGTCGTTTTCACCAAATAGTAAGAATTCAGGCCGGACATGGTCAATGCCTCAGAATAGGTTCGAACCTTAGTTGACTTGTACGATGTTATTCTTTTTACCATACAAGTGTTTTTACAGAAATTTTAACTTTGTAAATACGTTAGAAACGAGTATCACTGATTTCACTGTTCATATTATTAAATCCAGTGCTAGAAGTGTGGGTAGACGCGGGGTGACGCGTCTTCCCACCTTTCAAGAAAATACCTATGCTTCCCGCCACATCTAAAATCCCTGAAATCAAAACCCCTACTTTTAAAAACACTCAATCAGTCTAAAAACTACTAAAGAAAAATAAAATGAACCTTTAAATATAGTGACATTGATAAAAAGTTATTTAAAGTTACAAAAAAAAATCTATTTATGGTATATATATGTATACATATCAAACTATTATAAAAATGTATTATACTACATTGTATAAAGATATATGTATTTTTTTTTTAGCAAATGCTGTTACTCTTGGTCAACTTTTAGCTTTGAAGGAACTTTTAAGATAAATTTATATTTTTCTTCCATATAAAGGCAAACTATTTAAAAAAAAAAAAAAAAAAAAAAAATTTAGAGTTCTCTATTAATTTTATTTCATGAAAGAATGCATATTTAGAATTACCATTTCAATTCAAATAAACAGTTATGTTTGTAATTTTGAATTATAACTTCACTTAATCTCTAACTTCCAAGTAAAAAAAACTAAGTCACAGAATATTCATTAAAATAACAATACATTTTGGACCTTTGATCAATGTTAGTGTAAGGAAATATAAATTTGCTTTCTCACTAGCTAATATTTTTACTATAAGACACAAAATTATAAATTATAAAATTTATCGTTGGGGAGTGGGGGAGGGGGGGATTGCACTTGTCGCCAACTTTTGGGCGTTCCCCCGCTTTTTTTTTTAACCCACCTCTACCACTGATTAAATCATCTTAGATACTTAACTTGTTTACTTTTTTTTTTATTGGGTACTTTTCTTTATTATTCAAATATACAACAAAAATCTTGTATACTTTGACTCTCCTAATCAACGAATGAAAAACGTCGTTATATTTTAGAACTACTGAAAACGTTATAAAGAAGGATGTCCAAAATATCGAAGAAGGTCGATCTACTAAATTAAATGAAGATACGTAAGTATTTAACAAATACTAACTTTTAACTATGAATTTAGATCAGAAACACAGCCATGTTATTTATTAATATTGATTTTAATCCAATAAAAATACATCATAACTTTACAATTCGTTTTATTGGAGGGATCCACTTATTGGAGTGAGCCTGAATTGTTGCTGTATTCGAAGTTATTTATAAATGAGAATGATTGCACTGTTATTCGGAGAAATGTTGTAAGCCTTTAAAAAAGCGAAAAAATAATAGTTTTTATCTAGTAAAAAGTGTGCCATCATTGCCTCTGGGGCCTCTGATGAACAAAACAAAATATTCATCCAAACAAATGTGGTTTCATTTTTAGATGTACTGTGAAAAATACATGTATAAAAAATGTATTTGAAATTACTGTGCTAAATGTTCTCCTGGTTCAACAGATAAGAGGGTCTGGGAATCAAAATTCTAAAATCTTTATATTTAGAATTATTTTTCTGATATTTTTTTTTTTTTTTTTTTTTTGCCGTAATGTATGATGCTTTTGAAATTTAAAAAACTATCTTAAATTTTCAAATTTAAAAAATATTTTTTTTTTTTTAATTTTTTTTTTCAAATTAAAAAACTTTAAAATTCTGATATTTCCTAAATTTGATACATCTAAAAAACTTTTTTAAAAAATCACTTCATTTTTGCATAAAATTACTTTCTTATAATTCATATAAAAATATCTTTATGATTGTTCAAAAAAGTAATAAAAATAAAAATTAAATATTGTGTGCAAAAACAATAAAATCAACAGTATGCTAAGCTTCAGAAACTTTTTTAATAAAAAAGTTAAATAAAAAAACATAATTCATGAAGCTGAATTAAAGAAATATATATGAAAAATAATTGTGGAAAGTTTCACAGATTTATAACAAGTAGTTTTCAAATTATATCAATTTGAACTTAAAAAAGGGCCAAAAAGCCATCACCGAGAAAAACAGTTTCAAAGTTTCAAGATAGCATGTCTGAGATACAGTTGCCATGTAACAAAAACTTAAATATTTCACGTTCTACTAAAGATAGAAACAAAATTTGTATGCCATTTTGTTTAAAAATATTTGCATTATTTTTTACAATAATAAAAAAAAATGAGAATTTTACAAATTTTGAGTACCAGACCCCTTTAACACACTTTACATTAAAGAAAAAAATTCATAAATTGTGTGATACGTCAAATGAAAGGTCTCACCAAGGTGATTTCTAATATCAAAATTCAACCTGAAGTTACGACGGTAAATATTAAAAATAGCAACCAAATTATTCAATTTTGAATTCACCAGAAACTCCAGCAATTTGGAAGTCAGTTTATAATTCCGTAACCTCAACTTTAAATTCCACAGAATTGTGTAACATATCAGTTTGAAGCCCTCAATAATGTAATCTCGATTGCATAAAATTCATTTAAAAGTGTTTGAAATTGCGCTTTAAGAGTGCAGTAATTCTTCGGAAATTTCAAATCTTGGCTGCAAATAGAGATATCAAATCGGATTTTGAGTACTCTTGCCTAAACTCATAAACTTGGCTATATTTAAGTTTTTAAAAACTCCCAAAATTATGAAGATCTTTTTAAAGTGTTATCCTCCTAAACAGTGGAAGGATTCAGTCATTAAATATAGCTAAATTATAGATGCTTGGTATCTGGAGATGTTCCACCATAATGTGGTGAAAGTGACTAGTTGAGAGATAATAAAGGTAAACAAAAAAATTGTCTTAGAAATGTTTAAAAAATTTCGAAAAAAGAAATAAATTCACAGTGAGGAAAAATGAAAATCATCTTTGTTTGCCGATAGAAAACTTTTTAATGTCTTTTACTTTATCTCTTATATAGAAAAAAAAAATTCCATCTGTTAATTCATATTAATATATTCATGTCTTACAGTTGGTTCTTATATTGATATATTATATTAGTTTGTGTAATTCATTGAATATTAACTAAAATTATAATATTGATAACTTTATATTCACCCATTAGTTCATTGGATTATGCAACTACAGCAGAGCAAGCCTTCCGCTTAGGTCCAATTCGATGGCAAAAATGTGCACCCTTCATAAGGTTATATGCATTTGATTTTACTTTTTTTGGTTAAATACATTTCAAATTAACCAAACGTACTTTTGGTTTATCTATTAATTATCTACCTAATCAAGTCTTTCAATAACATTATCTCATTTTTTATAACTTATCACTACATAGTTTTCGACGTATTTCTATGTACCTTACATCTGAGAGAAAATGATATACTTAAGCTCATATTTTATTTGAAAGTATTCAGTATGGTAAAAATTTCAAAAGTATCAATTTCAAAAATTTTGGATATATTTAAACTTCAAATTATTCTGCTTCTTTTAATGGCCAGTACTCTCAGTTCTGTTAGAAATTAATTTAAAAAAAAAAAAATTAAACACAGGTTGGCCATTCAAAATGCATTATTCTCAAAACATAATTTTTCGTATTTCCATGAACTTTTTTTGAAAAAAATAGCTTTACCATATATTTTCCATGTATCATAGATTATTGTGAGGTAAACATTTTAGAAAATCTTTGATTCTTTCTTTTTTAAATAAATTGTGTATTCTATAAGAAATATGATTTTCAGGGATTTCTGGTGTTTTTACATTTAAAATTTAAAAATAAATATTTTAAGCCGACATTAGTGCTCAAATGTTAGAAAAGGTACATAGAAAATTGCCTTTTTAACGTTAGCAGTTTTGTCCCCATTTGCTACACTTAAAGTGTGTACAGAAATACAGACATAAAACTGGAAGAACAGCGTAAGTCAGCTTCAACATGAAGCCACTTAAAAAAAAAATCGATGGATTTTAAGATAAGTAATCGCTTAGAGCAGATATACAGTATAGCCAGGGCCTTAAATCCAAGCCGTTTGCAAAGTTTTTATTATTATTATTATTATTATTATTATTATTTGAGTTTTATAAAACATCGATACATCAATACAACTGAACAATATCAGCATACATCTATTTTTATACAAGCCGACGCATGCGCACACAGTGACTTTTCTGCGCATTTCCAATGCGCAATAAGTGGGGACCGACACCGGACCACACTTTTAACCAATTGAAAGCAATACCCTTGAGCTTAAGGCCGGGTAACAATTTTGTTCCGTTCCTCCAGCAGCAAATCTTTGCAGTCAGTAGTTCTGTACCCACTCTAACTCAAACTAAAGAATTTTTGGCTGCATCACTTTTCCGGCTGGTATGTAATTTGTTGTATGTTATTATTATACATTCGTTACCATTCGTTTGTAAAAAACTGAAGAACTGAATTTTAGTTTGTACCTCCCGTGTAAACTATCGTATAACCTAAATCCCTGTCACATTTCGGGTCTCAAACTAATGTGCAATGGGATAAAATTTTAGTAGCTTTTCAGATATTTTATTTTTCTGATGAATAGCCATCATTAATTTGTAATTTAGTTAATTCAATATGTTTAATTATTATTTTATTTATCATATAGATTCACCGTCAACACCATGCTGGTTTTAACACAATTTGGATTCTGCTGTGTATATTTTCTTTTTATTGCAGAAAGCCTTCATGAGGTATATATTGTTACGAATTTTTGTATATTTGTAAATATTTCGTAGTGTTAATTTTGTAAATAGGAAAATTTATGTACATTTCACATAAGGCAGTGCAATAGTTCGTCTTTAGTTTGCTTCCCCGCAATGGGTGTCTTAATACTTGATAACGAGTTTTACAGAGATAATGATGGGAAGCGAGTTTTTCAAGGAGCAGGGTATTTAACATTATGGTAATGGCAATCTCGCCAAATTGGCGAGATAGAGCCAAGTTGGCGACGGTTTTGGCGACTAATTTTTGTCACCAAATTTGGCGATAAATCGCCAAATGTCGCCAAATTTGGCGACATTTTCGGTCCCTATGTACATGTATAGGACTTTTCGACTACGATCTGGAAAGTTCTCCAAATGTCTATCTCTGGAAGATTCACGAAAGTATTGACTCCTACATAAGACCGGCCGTGACTGGAGTTGGTTGGTTAGTCAGTTAGTTGACTGGAATTACTGAGTCTCAGTGAACATTCCGAGTAGTTCTAAAGCGAACTGTATTGCATTGTCTTTTGCGGCGATTTAGCAGTTGTGTGTCAAGTTTAACTGCTGTTTGTGCTCTATTGTTGCGTATAGAGCTGTATTAAGTCTACTAGAACGAGAAGTTCTGTAGTTGTAAAGGAATCTGTGAAGAGTTGTATTGAAATAAATTTCTGCTAGTTTTGATCTGCTTTGGCTTCAAATCTTTCGAACCCATCCACGCAACAATATAATAAAAAGATATACACATAACTTCTTACTCCAGTTGCAAATTCAATTTATGTCCATAATTTCAAGAACTGTATAAAATATTGTTCAGTTCAGGAGTTTAAAATATAAAGAAAGTAGATTTAATCTTAACTATGAAATAAAGTATATGTCCGTCTATCTGAAAGTCTCAGTACACATTTGCTCAATTCAAGTTCAGGTATCAACGAAATTTATGCAGTTTATTCTGTAAGGGAATTCTTATTTAAGTTCCCTTATTTTCAGAACAATGTGTTTTTTCGTTTCATAGTTATTACTTAATTTACACCCCAATTAACTATATGAGACTTTGAGTAGGACTTTCGTGCCAAGAGTTTTTACATTAAATAGCCCCAAAGTTAAGGCTTCCTACAGAGTTCACTTGCTAGCAAAGAAAGGCGACGGCTATTATTTTTGTTGGCGAAAATCACCTTGGCGCAGAATCCGCCCCGGAGTTGGAAGTCCAACCGATCATTGCAGTTTAAAAGACAGCTACTCTAAATTCAGGGTGTCTAAATGTGAATCCTAATATATAAATAGGAACGTCTCGAGATCTGCTACTCACTGCGGATGGAAACAATTCGTATGCTTTTTGGATAGTCAACACAATTCAAGAAATTTGTCCAAATTTTATTGACCATCCAATTAGCTTACAAATCGATTCAACTCCAAAGAAAAACGGTATTTGATTCTTAATTTTTATCGATTAATAGTCACTTTTGGGACTCAAGACGCGTTCGAGAGCTTATTGGAAGTATAGAATCTTCTTTGCATTTGACCGGAAGTCCCTTTCTCTAAGATTTACACAATGATCTATTTTTTGCTTTCTAATCTGTAGTTTATTCAATGTAAAAACCCTTTAAACACATGAAAATAAACGATTTTTAATCATGAGGACAAGGTCACTTACAAAAGAACCGGCGCAACCCCTTGTGCCTCAAAGAATATCTCTTGTCTCCCCAGGTATTCGCCAACCTCCACATCCTCCAATCTCTCAGCCCATCCGACATCATGCTCATCGAGTTGCCCTTCATGATTCTTCTCAACCTCATTCCTCGCCTCAGCAGCCTGACCATGGTAACGACCACCGCCATCGTGCTACAATCTGCAGGACTGGCCATGATGTTCTTCTACTTTCTGACAGGGGAGAAGAGCGACACAGTCATACCCTACATGGCGCCCGTGTGGAGATGGCCTCTCTACTTCGGTACCACCATGTATGCCTTCGAAGGCATTGGAGTGGTGGGTCCTCTAGTTTTGTGGTCATGTGTAGATCATTACATATGTTCTCCTCTGTAGCCTGTTGTGCGACTATTTTATTATTGGTTTGGTTAAAGTTTGTCAAGGCTACAATCTTTACACGTTATAAATGATAAGTCGCCATCGCTATACTTGCATCATACTCTAACGCCTTAAAATGGCGTAATCAGACCATAATTGTGTAATATCAGACACCATGTAATTTATTAAAACACTCCTCTGGATCAAAAGAATATCTTCAAAGGAATATGTAAAAAAAAATAGACACAACTTACTTGATGAACATACGATGTTTACGGAATAAAAGTGACATCATAACTGAAGCGATGATATTAACGGTCTAAAATAATTTCTCATCAAATAAACTTGCCAATTTTAACCTTTGTCAAATAGCTGCAAAACATTATTTGTTCTAATATCCTCTATCACACAATCAAGCTCGGCATACTAAGTCTTAGTACTAAGTAAACAAGAATTAATTTTAATAAAGTGATGGTTTGGGCCAATTAACGATCTCTGCGAACAGTATCTGATATTCAATCTGGTGACTGTTGTTGTATTCCATGATTGGGTAAAATATTCAAGTACGGAGAAATTGTTGATTGTTCGTCTTTATTACGTTAAGAATGTTAAATATGTTAAGTTCCGAAATTTAACTTTCCTTAAACTTTCGTTTAGTAGAATAAGCTTAGATACTGTCGAATACACTCCCAATAAAACCCGCCTTCTGAAGCAATCTAGAGTATCTAATTGATATGAAAAATTTCTTTAAGTAGACTTCCAGAACGTTCATTTGCTTACCTATGATTCTTCTTTCACAAAGTATAGTTTTAAAATGTACCAATAAAAATATTATTGGCAGATAGTTTTTAAAATTATTATTATAATTTTGTATTTCTATTTCATCTTCTTTAGCCTCAATGGAGGTTTTAAAATTCCCACACTTCTTCACAATTCACTTCTCGGTGGGAGCTATTCACAAACTTCCAGCTTTATTGGAATGTGCTAGGGACATTATAAATTTCACGGTGTTCTTGAAAACTGTTAAACGTGAATTACGTACAGCATTAGTGTTTCTTGGAAAACGACAAGTACATATTAAGCCTCTATGAAAAAACTCAAAACACTCCTTTTTACTGTGAATAAAAAGCGGAACAATGGATGTATTTTTATTTCTGTCTAAAAAATCTTTTAAAAAAAAGCTTCATGTGTTCATTTGTCTTTTTCTTTACTCTAGTGACTCAGAGCTAAAAAAGGAAGAATTTATTTATTTGAATTCAGTTCAACACCATGGATTAATGTCGTTTCCATTTTTCTTGGACCAAATTAGAATTAAAAAAAAAAAACACTATTCGGATTATTTTTTCGTACTGTACTTTCATAGCGCATAGCCGGATGAACACGTTACCAGTCGGGGTTTCAGTTTAAATCGCCAGTCTGTACGTCATGTGACGTCACCTGGATACTGCTTCCAGTCAACCAAACATTTTCTATTTACTTGTTGCCGGCGATTCCCATCAACCAATCACGTGCTCTCTCGAGTGATCATCCACATACGGCACAGCGGCCGCTTAGCTGTCGTCACGAGAACTGGCGATCTAAACTGTAATCCCGACTGGTAGTTAGTACATCCGACTTGTGTTAGATGTTCAAAGCTCATTTTTATCTTCAGGTGCTGCCCCTGGAGAATGAAATGCAGAAGAGGGAGTTGTTCGGAGGGTGGACAGGAGTTCTGAACGTGGGCATGGGCATCGTAGCAGTCATCTTCACCGCAGTCGGAGTGTGTGGATACATCAAGTACGGGTCGGATGTAGAGCCCAGCGTCACATTCAATCTACCCTCGGGATGGTAAGGCTCCAAATAGTCTTAAGGGAGTATTCTACTGTAGAGGCATGAATTTCCCCCGGTTTTTGAAGAGCTGTACAAAGGAAACAAAAAATATTTTTTACCATCAATTTTTTTATCATTTGTTTATTGATGTTTTATTATTACATAAAAAAATTATTAAAAAAAAAAATTAAAATTTACAAAGTTATGAGCAGTCAAAGTGGGGGGGGGGGGGGGTCAAAAAAAAAAGAGGGTGTTCTGGCGTGCATTATTCCAACCCTCCTGGTGATCTGAAACATAAAAAACAGACGGATTCTTAATTATTATAGATGCCGCTATCGTATAACTCTTGGATAAGTTTTAAAAAAAAAAAATTAAAATGGCGGCAGTTTGAAAAAAAAATGCTTGAAATTTTTTTTTCAAACTGCCGCCATTTTAAATTTTTTTTTTTTTTTTTTTTTTTTTTTAAACTTATCCAAGGGTTATACGATAGCGGCATCTATAATAATTAAGAATCCGTCTGTTTTTTATGTTTCAGATCACCAGGAGGGTTAGAATAATGCACGCCAGGACACCCTCTTTTTTTTTGACCCCCCACTTTGACTGCTCATAACTTTGTCAATTTTAATTTTTTTTTTTTTTTTAATAATTTTTTTATGTAATAATAAAACATCAATAAACAAATGATAAAAAATTGATAGTAAAAATATTTTTTGTTTCCTTTGTACAGCTCTTCAAAAACCGGGCGAAATTCATGCCTCTACAGTAGAATACTCCCTTAAGTTGCGCAAAAAAAAAAGTCAATTTGATTTATAATGACAAGGGATAATTTTGTGATCTCCTTACTAGTTTTTAACAACCAAGTTTCTGTGACTGTTATGACGCCACAAATTAATAAATTTTGCACTTTCAATCATCCATTTGTTGAAATCTATAATAATAAAACAAGCTGTCTGTCTGTCTGTGGATCTATAGAAACCTACTTAAAATTGAAGTATAGCTCTGAAATTTTCAGCATTAGTAGTTTCGGGCTTCTAATTGTATACATGTCAAAGAGAATGTTAAAATTTTAATTAGTTATTTTTTAATTAATTTTTTTAATTAACTTACTTTTTACAAAGGGACTTCAAATAGAGATACAGCTCTGAAATTTTCAACATAAGTAGTTTTAGCCTTCTAATTGGACTTTTGAAAAACAGAATGTAAAAATTTTGATTAGTTTTCTTAATTAATTAAAAAAAAAATTACAAAACGATTTTTAATAGGGCTACAACTCTGAAATGTTTAACATAAGTAGTTTTGGCCTTCTAATTGGACTTTTGAAAAACAGAATTTTAAACTTTTATTTAGTTATTTTTTAATTAATTTTTTTAATTAATTAATAAATATTTTACAAAACGATTTCTAATAGGTCTACAGCTCTGAAATTTTCAACATAAGTAGTTTTGGACTTTTAAAATTGATTTCAAAATTGAACTTTTAAAAAACATGATTTTAAATTTTTATTTATTTCTTTTTTAATTAATTAATATATATTTAACAAAACGATATCTAATAGGGTTACAGCTCTGAAATTTTCAACACAAGTAGTTGTGGCCTCTTAATTGAACTTTTTAAAAACAGAATGTTAAATTTTTATTTAATTATTTTTTAATTACTTTTTTTAATTAATTAATAAATATTTTACAGAACGATTTCTAATAGGGCTTTAGCTCAGAAATTTTCAACATTAGTAGTTTTGCCCTTCTAATTGGACTTTTGAAAAACAGAATTTTAAATTTTTATTTAGTTCTTTTTTTTATTGATTTTTTTAATTAATTGCTAGACAATGTAAGAAAATTCCTCAAACTGTGGATTTTTTTTTAAATTAATGAAATTATGAAGTGATTAAAAGTTGTTCAATGTTCCGCACCCCTAATTTATGACGATTTTTCTCACATTTATACTTGTATTTAATTATAAAAGGTGTGTTTCTAATGAGCGTCAGTCGATACTTCTTTTTGTATAACTCTCCCCCTCTCACAAATAGCTCCACATAATTTTTATATTCTAATATTACTATAAGAAAAATGTACTTTCTCCTTATGCTTTGTTAATTAACTCCTTTTATTTTTTAATTAAACTATCTTAGTTATGTTATAGTTATGTATTAGTACAAAATGCCACACGAATTCTTACGACATATCCACGGATGTTGTGGATCGTTCAAGAGTGTAGAAGTTGCAGTTTCATTCAGCCCTCATAACTTAAAACACCTCAAATCCACATTTTTCAAAATACGTATTTTGGCAAAATATTGATCACAACTAAAAAGTAATATTTCCATTAAAAAATGATCATAAAAAGTTTCATTATTAAAAATGATCATAAAAAGTTTCATATTTAAGAACTAATTAAACAGTGCGAAATATGTATGTACATGATTTTAGGCCCCCTTTACTCTCGTATTGCCATTTCACAAAGAAAATACAATTAAATAGCACAGTTAACATATCTAGTAATCTCAATACATATAAGGGCGGAATACCAGAATGGAAACACTGAATATCCCTCTTAATAACGTTTAAATACAAAATAGACTACCACGTGCAAGCTCAATGTGGTTGATAGTTTACTGTCTCTATACGTTTCCCCATTGCAGATCCAGCTATATGTAATACTATGTAATAGTTTTCAATCAAATGAATAGCTCCCGTTGCAATGTCTAGCGCTGCCTGTTGCCATGGAAACAAGACTAACTCCATTTTCCATGGGGGACTCCAGAAGTGAGTCATCCAAATTTGCCTTATTGTATCTTGTTTGGGCGACAATATCATGCATGCACAAACCTATTCTAAATTAACGAGTATTGTTTCTAAAGCGACTGACACCAAAACAGACTATCTAACGGGAGATATTCTCCCGGTAGACAGACAGACAGTACTCCAGCAGAGTTTACGATGATGACAAACAAGATGTCTTTCCCAGGTTCAGCGAGCTCATCCGACTGATGTTCGCGCTGGCTGTCCTTCTGACTTATCCCCTTCAGATGTACGTTCCTTTCTCCTTCACTCTGCCCTACCTCAAGAAAAAGTTCATTCGCAATTCATACAAGAAGTGGATCAAGCAAGCAATTGAATGCGGTATCAGAGCCAGCTTCGTCGCATTCACTTGTGAGTGTTCTTTTAAGTTTTTTTTTTATACCCACAGAACATTAACACTTTCGGGACCAGACATTTCAAATGGCATCATTTATCATACATATTTATAAGTTTAAAATTAACCTTTACGTCTTTTTAAAGCCTTTATGTTAACTTCGATTTTGTTGTGTGTTTGTGACGGGAAAAAAAATCTTCGGACGACTTATATTACTTCGTCATCATCCAATCGAACTGAAACTTGGCAAATGGACTCGTTGGCAATGACAATGTTGTTGAATATCTTGTGAGCTATCTGCTTCAGAACAACTCTGCATTTAATAGACTTGATTTTTAAAGGCTAAAAACTTAACCTAATATTAATTTCACTCGACTGTGGTTTACAATTCTAATATCCCGATTCTGAAAGTAGTATAAGTTTTATTGTATCTTTAAAATGATACCAGTAAATAAGTTTTAGCTTACGTGTGTATTTTATCTCAAAATTCAGGGCGTTTTTTCCTTTAATTTACAGTTTGTATAAGAGAAAATAAAAACTCCCACCAAACTGCCAAGCAAAGCTAGTAGTGCAAATTACACAGGTCTCAATAAAAAAAAAATTTGATTGCATGAGATGTTTTTGTTGAATATTATGTTTTTCAATCCTCTGAATCCGAAAATGATCTCCATTTCCATCCATCATGAACGTATTTTTCACAAAATGCATGGTGTTTGCATAAGAAAAGCACAACACTAAGGAAAAGAACACCATTTTATTACATTGAACTAAATAATATTTCTTAAAATTCTTTATGGCAATGGAATCTTTACTTTTTCTCTTTAGTTTTTCTTCACTTTCTTCCCCTTCCCATTTTTTGTGTCCCGCTTAAGCATCCAACAATAGTCAGTTAGCATATTGACGTCCCATCTTCCTTGGTAGCATCTCTCGAAATTAAGTTCCGGGTGATACTAGGTTTTTAATTTTTAGTCTTGACACCAGCAATTCCACATCATTTTTCGAAAGGCTTAGTTCTCTAACACCAAGTCATTGAACTCGCTTTGAATTCACTCTAAATTAGTTTTTTAAGAAAAACTTACGTTATGGATTTTTTTTAGTATTTTTCAAGGTTTCAGAGAGTAGAAATCTATAAGAAACAGTAAAAAAAAAAATCCTACGCAGTTTTTTGGTTGCCGACTTGTGTGTTATTTTTGCTTTCAATAAGCCTCTTGTCAACGATTCTTGAAAGCGGCGATTGAAAGACACATACAGGTTACAAACCGGAGAAAGTTATATCTCCAACCAGACATCTTACTCTTTACAGGCATGTAATATTCTAGAAAATAGTTGCTAATATGTCAGAGTAACCCTCACACCAACTCAAATCTCGACAATAACATCCACCCCACTGACACAAATCTCGCCAATAACTGCATCACACCAGCAGAAGCCTTGGCAAAATCCCCATTACACAGCACAAATATAAAAAAAAATAGCCAAATAAAATAACTATAGGAAACCGCAGCAAAACATCTTCTTTGGTTATCAAACCAATAAGAGCATAACGTACCCCCTCCCCTGAAATGTTTAACCAAACTTGCACCAATCTCTCAGAAATAATCGCATCTTTGTGTCAAAAAAGCGAAATCCGCAAATTTGCGATGTTCTACTATGCTTATAGTTAGCCAAATGTTTTTCATTTTGCACACGATTCAATATACTTATGTAAAAAAAATATTACCTAAATTTACATGTAATTACGATCTGATTTTATGCCCCTTTAGTTGCTATCGCCAGTGCTGTTCCGATGTTGGATTTAATCATTTCTTTTATTGGTGCATTTGCCAGCACAGGGCTGGCACTCATTCTACCACCAATCCTCCAAGTCCTCACCATTTGGGAATCAGACATCCGTAAGAATAAACATGTTTTATCCTTTTTATATGTTAAAGTTTTTTTTACTTTTCCTCTTTAAGAACGCAAGTATTCTGTATTCAACTCATTTTTACTTAAACATAAAGTTAATAAATTATGCAACAGTGTGTAAATAAAATAATTCTGAGAAAAATTTTAACCTAACTACAGGTACACGCTTATGAAATGGCAATAAAATTTATTTTCTTTTCACTTAAAAAGAAGCATTATTGTTGTGTTACTACTTAAGTTATTTTAAGTAATAAAACCTAAATTTTGTTAAGATTATGATAGGTAAGCTAGTATGTTTTAATGTGTGTATTGTATTCATATTAATTAAGAATAACCAGACGTAACATCTAATTAATTACATTAAAGTATTGTATTGCATTATAACGAGGTTATTTCATTATAGATGTTTATAATCAAATACATCAATTTTTGGCTAAATACATCAATTTGTTACAATTTATCAACGCATTAATTTATCTTAATAATGCATCAAAGCATTAATTCATTATAATAATACACCAAGTATATATTTTAATACATCAATACATTAATCTTGTATATTTTTACTATGTGTGTTTCCGTTTTTGACCTTTTATAGAAAACCAAAGTGATAAATGTTATACCAATTTTAAGGTTGAAAGAATACAGCTTTCTTCCGACCAATATATTTTTTGAAATTTCGCATTTTGTTATTTGTCTGAAAATCGAAAAAAAAATAAATCAGAAATACTTTGTGACGTTGTGATAGTGTACACTAGATGGCAGCACAATGGAAAAGAAAATCACAATTTAAGCTCGCTAATGAAACTTAAGGAATCGCATATCTCTCAGCAATAGAATACAATATCTAACTTGGATGATCTTAAAAGAAGTAATTCCCTAACCATTAGAGGTCGGCGATATATCGATACGATATTTTTATCGATATTTCTAAAAAATATCGATGTTAAAAATATCGATAAAAGTCACCGATCTATCGATATTTTCAAACATTTTTAGAAGTAATTCCCTAACCATTAGAGGTCGGCGATATATCGATACGACGATATTTTTATCGATATTTCTAAAAAATATCGATGTTAAAAATATCGATAAAAGTCACCGATCTATCGATATTTTCAAATATTTTTATTTTTTTGATGATCGTTTTGTACTTCTATGTGTTTTTTCGATTTTATTTATTCCCTTTTCAAAAACTTCAAAACTAATGTTTGAACTTGGCTGAGAGACAGTAAAACGGCACCAATATTCAATATTTTCCATACACTTAAAAACTATTGAAAATTATATAAATTTTTCTTAAAATCAGTGCACCAATTAAGCAAAAATATAATTTTTTTTTTTTTTTTTTTTTATTGTAATAGATCCATTTCAGTTGAAAAAGTAGTCACCTTACGAAAAAGCAATCATGAAAAGTACAAATTTGCCCCAAAAAACTTTGTTTCTGGCAAAATTGAAAATCAAATAAAAAAAAATCATGTATCGATATATCGATATTTTTTCTTTCAACGATATAGTATCGATATTTATTTTGATCGATATTTCCGACCTCTACTAACCATCCTTAAATGCGCAGACTGAGCACGACCACACTAGCTATTTTAAGTGCTATATTTGCAATGATGTTATTCAAGCAATAAGAGTGCTATATTTTTCATTTCAGGTCATAAGAAGTTAATGATAACGATCGATTTTTTCATCTGCCTCTTTGGATTGTTTGGACTGTTTTTAGGCTCAGGCACAGCCCTTTCTGAAATGTGGAAGATCTATACCTTCACCAATACGTCATTGCCTTCCCAAAATTTTACTCTCAGCCCATTTTCAGGAATCAGTTGAGATACACAGTGCTTATAAATAGATGTATAGAAAACCGATTTCTTAAATACGTTACCCGATTCCACTAGCTCTTCAAACGGAAATGCAAGCAGGTACACATAGTAATAAATTAACTAACAAGAAATAACTTTTAAAAAGAGTAATAAGAAATTTTACCAGAAATCTACAAGAAATTTTAATGTACTGGAAGCGCTCTTCAATGCAATACATGACTATTTTGTATTATGTTCCCAATGAGCATTTTGTGAATTAGCTCACTCAGCACAGTATGAACTAGAGAGAAAATTATCTTCCAGTAGAAATCCATCGGCTCAAGTTTTAAAATGTCGTAATTTAGAACCATGAAATTTCTACTGATAAAATTATATTTTTATAATTAGGTCCAAACTGCAGAAAAACAATGCAAAGAAACTGTGATATAAATTAAGCGGCTAATAGAAAATAGTGATAAAATGAATGCCAGGTAAAGATGCCTGTAAGTAAAGCAATTGCAAAAAATAGCACTAAATCTCCAGGTTTTGTTGCTATGCAATTGCATGGGGTGATGTGAAGTCAAATTCAATATTATTGGTGACGAAATAATATATGTGCTTGAAGTCGTTCCGAAGATGCTGCGTCAGAGCTGAATACGAAGCGGAGAGAATCTAATTAATTGACCTTATTTGCTATTTGCTTGAAAATCACGTACAATAATATTATTGTATAAAGTATATGTACTAATTGATGAGTATTTTGTGTTCTGAATAAAACAATGTATAATATTTTCTTGCCAAAAATTGTTTATTAAAACATTTTTACACGTTTTTCTCAATCATGGGCAACTTTTGTAGTATTTTTTTTTTCCCCTTGGACGCCACAGTATTAAAACAAAATAAGTTTTGGCAAGTTTGTATTTATCAGCTATTCCAAATTCATGCAACAAATTTCCATGGGTGATATAGTTAAGGGCCTCTCATCTATAGAATGAATTTCTAAGAAAACATAACACATATAAAAGAAAATTAACAAATTACTTCAAACAGACTTTGGCATGATGTGTGTGGGGGATTTCGAACCACAACGAACATCCATGCCTAACCCAGAATTCGAACCCGGCACCTGTGGCATGGGAGACCAAAAGCTTTAACTACACAGTCTCCCGGAGGGCAAAGGGAAGGGGATTAGATATTCTAATTTATCACTTACTTCATTACAAAATCAATAATGTGCACAATTTCATCAACCTTGTTTTGTTTTTTATTATCGAATATTGTTTAGAATTCATAGCCACTTAAGCTGTAGACTTATTAGATTCCAAAGCTGCGGCTGCTTTCTGAGCTAATATAAATTAAAAACCAGTTTTTAATGCAAACTTTTATAAAAAAAAATTAAATGTTGAATTAAAGTTCGCAATACTTTAAAATGTTTATTTTGTTTACTTATAAGAAAAGAACACACCCAAAATGCTATTTAGTTCAGTTTCGAAATCGGCTATTTGTAAAATTGAGTTTCAAACTCAGCAATCTGCAAATTTTATTATTATTACAGAGATTTATGGTTGGAAAAAAAAATTAAGAAATTTTGTTGGATTACTAAAATAACTTGGGCGTACAAAATAGAAATGTTAAACTTTGGGTTTTACATATTAATATGGCGACATTTTCCAGTTGTTCGTACATTGCCAGTTTTTATGCTATATACAAGCACTACAAGGTGGGTTCCCCATAAAGCACAAACTGCATACATAGGATATACATCGTGTTCGTCAACAACAACATTCTCATTGAAACGTAGAATGCATTGGACCCAGCATTTCGACTTTGAAAACTTTACACTTTCATCTGCAAGTGGAGCATGTTGCGGCCCCCCCCCCCCTTTTTTTTTTTAATGCTAGTAACCATTGTATCTGAAACTTTATAAACAGCATGTAATGTCGATCTTTCTATACAAAGACCTTGTTCTTTTAGGCATGTGTAAGAGAATCGGATTACAAATATGCCTAAATATGAAATCCTAAAAAACTATTTCATATAAAAGGTCAATAAAAAAGTGCCACATGGATCAAATGAGATTAATGTAAAAAGCTATAAGATTTTAAGTTTAAAATTGATCAAAATAGAACATATTAAAAAAAAAAAATAATAAGGACTTACACAACTTGAGAAGAACTATGTGATAAGGGAAACTGGGAATTATAACTAAATTATTTTAATTTATAATATATTGTTTTCGAAAGATTATGAATTGTTTGCATGTACGGAAGCAAAAACTTATATTTAACGAAAATGTTAATTAAATGTTTAAGGCATATTGTAATAGAAAGTATTTCACATGAAAATATTATTATGAAACTAATTTATATATTAAACTATTAATTTTCTATCATTTTCAAACTAGTAATTTTTCTGTAATTAGGATATAGCAAATTAAATGTTTAAATTGGGATACAACATATTTAACTTAATCACATTTTTAATATACTCTCAAATGCCAAATTTAAAGTTTTATGTGATTAGTTACAGAAATTAAAGCAGTAAAGATATAACTAAAGATACCTGTAAATAAACAATTAAATAATGATTCATAAAGGAAGAAAACCAAAACTCAAGTTATCAACAAAAAAAAATATATTGTAAAACAAAAACAAAAATATTTAAACAAACTTGTTGAATAAATATAGTACACTTTCTAAATTTTTTTAACGTAGTATAATAGACCTATTGTACTACTACAATCGGATCATTCAATTTTTTAAACTTGGATAGATCACTAGGCTGAAAATAATGCACAGACAAATCATTGAATATATCTGTGAACTGGAAATTATTTTCCACCCTAACTTCAGAAACAATATCATTAGCAAAATAAACGTATTTGGCATTTTCTTTAAGTTTCGTCTCTGGGGTGTTAAGAAAATAGTTTTGGAAGCTGTTCCCAATGATAATCAGTTTGAGAAGGTTTTCTTTCTTCCAGTTAGCCCATAACAAGTTGTTGTACAAAGGTAAATCACAATGCGGCATAAAGAAGATGGTCCTACGAGTTATAGTTCTTTTCGCTTCTTCATTAACATCCATAACATCTAACTCTAAGTCTTTAAGAAAACACTTCTCTTCTGTTGTAAATACAGGATCAAAGAGGCTGACAGTAATCGGCTGCAGTACTTCTTTTAGTACCATAAGAAATGCTAACTGGTAGCGTGCAATCATACATGAAACAAAATGTCCAAGCCCATAGCAAATAATGTCCATTTCACCATAATTGCTTAGAGATAGATTCTCAATTGTATCACTAATATAACTTAAGGTATTTTCTTGTTGGTGCCCACTATGATTGCCAAGTGCACAATTCAAAATTTTTTTAAAGCTTGAGAAAAATTCAGAGCATTGTAAATCTATCTGAAGTGTTTCGATTTTACTTTTTTTAAACAAACCCACTTCTAAATTAGTGGGGATATTTAAATGCTGTGTACTCTTTCTATTATTGCGTTTTCTTTTCTGTTTATGAGACACAAAGGTGAATCCATCAGCATCTGGTGTGTTACCACACTTCATGATGGTGGCAAGTAAATTTCAAATTTTCATCAAAAAAAAGGTAACCTGAAAAAAAGTTAGTGAGATTAAAAACAAACTAATACAAAAACCACAAAAGGGATAATACTATATAACTTTGTGTTTGGTTTGTTTAGAACATATGGGTCATTCCTCTGAAACAGACAACTTTTCAATACTAAAACGTTTTTTAAAAAAGGGTGCCGTAATTGTATGTTACATATTTTGTGTCATTATTTAGGCTTTATACAACAAGAAAAAAAAACACAGCAGCGCAAAAAAATTTTAATTGTAAGTAGGAAAAAATATTTTTTAAAAAATCCCTAAGCTAAGACAATGGTGCTTATAATACAATTTTAAATTAGGCGATTTAAAAAAAAAAATTAAAATAACAAAAAAAATTCAAATTTAATTAGAATAGAAGTGGGACACTGTTAAACTTATATAAAATTTATATTATATTTTGAATAAATAACAAGCACCATTATCCTGGTTTGCTGTAATTGTGTTCTTTTTATGCCAGGACAATGATAAAATTGATGTAATTAAAAGCTGGCCCTTTCTACTTAAAAAAATTTAAGTTAATGTATATATATTTTCTAGAAGGGTGACTTTATTATGTATTATATACAGCAATATAATTTTCAATAAGCACAGTTAGTTACTCTTTTGTCTAAGGTTTGTTGCATATTACATTTATTTCACCTAACATATTTTGAGAAATTTGATAAAAAAAAAAATTGTGTGTGTTTATGACTAGTTCTACTGACCATTTTTCATGAATGCAACTTAGCAATAATGTCTTCTTGGTCAATGATGGAACAATTAGTTTCTTGAGGGAAGATGAAGATTAAGTTTTTCTCATAAAGAGTATTTTAAAGCTAGCCACAACTCTGAATCATCTTCTTTAGAGCATCCCAATTAACACAGTGTACAACAAATTTCTCATTTGAAAAATTAACAAAATCATTTAAACGTATATCATATCTTGGATTACCTTTCTCCCAGTTTATCTCTAGTATATTTTTAGGCACATTTGTTTACATTAATATCAATATTATTATTGGTAGTGTCATGGAGGGATATAAATGATTCCTCATGTGTTCACATCAATCTCTATTGCTTCCTTTTTTCTGCATTCTTTCCCTACTTGTCTTGAATACTTTATTTGATATGCTACACAATTCAATTCTAAAAAAGTTCTTAGAAAAATAAAATACAACAAAATTTGTATAGTCAGCATAATTATTTGGCTGGAGGTATCATTGAGAAACTTGGAATAAGTCCCATCCCTCAATTAGTCATGGCGTCCCATCCCACCCTATACATAACATTTCAGTAAAATAACTTATTGATGCATGTTGATTTTAGACTTAAATTAACTGCTAATCATAAAAGTTATGTTATGGAGCCTACAAAACATTAAAAACCATTATATTAGCAACAATGAACGAAATTTAAAACTTATTGAAAATTCAAGTATTTATTTACTTTTGGTGCTGAAAAATAGTATTTTAGTCACAAAAATTCAAATAAACCTGAAAGTAAAATGATTTTTAGCAATAAATATGAGGTACTAAGGCATTAACGCCATCGCAGCTACAGATTTGGCGGTTTTTAAGTTGTTGTTCGCACACAGTTATCTTTTGGTTTTATTTTATGATTTTTCGCAAAAATTTTAGGTGTAGATTGGTGGCACTTAAAAACCGCCAAATCTGTAGCTGCGGTGGCATTAATACGCAAGTACCAAATATGTTGACATGTTTTCTCTACATTTTACATGTGCCAGAAATTAAAAGCAATATTTCTATTAGGCATAATTGCTATGTCTCATTTCTTCCTACTCCCCCTTACAATTTAAAACAATAGATCTAGAGTTTCATAGATGTTTGCTGTTTCTTTCCGGAATAAAAATATATGAAAAAATTGATGTAGCAATGAAATTATAGAGGAGTAATGAAATTAAGTCCTCTTTGCTCTCAAGAAAGTTAAAACTAAAACTATATAAATCAATAATTAGACCTATAGTCACTTATGCAGCAGAAACTTGGACTACCACTCAGAATAAGGAAATAATACTTATTACTTTTGAGAGAAAAATTTTAAGAAAAATTCATGAACCAATCAAAGATGTAAATGTTTGGATGATTAGGAGTAATTTAGAGTTAAGTAAGCTATATAAAGAAAAAGATATAGTAAATATAATAAAAAACAAAAAGAATACAACGGCTCGGACATCTGGAACGAATGAACGAATGAGGAACAACACAGAAAATTTACAGGGAAAGACTAGAGGGAATGAGAAAGGTCGGACGCCCTAGAAAAAGATGGCTAGATGAGGTGGAAGGAAATTTAAAAAAAAGATGAAAATCAAAAATTGAAAGATAAAAGCCAAGGATAGGAAAAAGTGGAGATGTGTGATAAATGAGGCCAAGGACCTGCACGGGCTGTAGAGCCGAGGAGTAAGTAAGTAATGAATTTATGTGTGACAAAAAATAATAATAAAAAATTATTTTGATCACTTGGTCAAACTCAATAAATATCTATATAGTCGTAAAATACTACCTCAATTTTAATTCGTCATTTCTTGGACTTATAACACATGTTGAAAAATAACAAAGCTTAAACAAAACCAAAACATGTTTTTAAATATCGTCAAACATTGAAAATCATAATTCCATTATAGTAAAAATTCGCGATGGTACAAAATATAAAAAGTTCCAATTTCAGAAAAAAATAAAGCAAAGCACAGTTCAGTTCTTTAAAATTATTCGTCCTACTGGTTTAGAATCAATTTATGCTGGGAAAGCAACAAACGATTGCTTATTGCAATGACTGACGGGAAAAAATCAAATTCTTCTTTGTGATTGGTTTAAGTTTGTTCCTTTATTTTTTTAAGTGTATTATGATTGGTCAAAATATATAAACAAAATGGTGGCAAAATGCAAGATTTCCTTCAAATGTCCTCATAATTAAACTCTTTTTAAACTAAAATTTGATCCTAAAAACATCATAGTCATCCAAAAATTATATTTAAAAGTATGATAAATTATCTTTGTATTACATTAAAAACTTTATTTTATATATAAGTAAATTTCTAAATACAAAATGGCATTTAGTTGAACGTGAAACGAAAACAAGGAAGAAAAACATATGTTCACGACAATCACGACGTGTAACTTGAAACAAAGTGCTCACTCTTCAAAAAAAAAAAAAAAAAAGTAAAAATATATTAAATAATACCTCTATGAATAGCTAATTGAAGTTTATGTTGTATTGGTTTACTTCAAATAATTTCTGTTGACGATTCATTTTTGGTAGCACTACACATCACCAAGAAACCATGGTTAGTTTGAAATGTTTTCACAATCTTACTTTCAATTGCGTTGTTTTATGAAACAAAGCAATTATTTTTTTAAAAATTAGTTTTTTATGTCTTTTTGAATATATTTTACCCTTATTATTACCCTTTTTGAATATATGTTATTGTATTTTTTTCTCAGAATGAACAGGATATTCCTATTGACATACATTTGAATAAGCTGCTTGGTAAGTTTACTAACATTTTAATTATTATTACTAATTAGATTAATAATAGAGTTTATAGCTAAGTTTTTTTTTTTTTTTCATACATAAAATCTCGGTTAACTTTCTGCTTGATGGGAGCATATTTGGTTGGTATAGTGCTGGATGATCATTTCAATGGAATAGATATAAACCTAAAAATAACTAATTCATAGATTTCTTGCCAATCTGATTGTTATGTCATTAAAAATATTGTATAAAATTGCTCACACGGACTATGTATGTGAAGGATGACTTGGAATTATTCAAATTACAATTTAAATAGGAAAAGACAAAAACACTATATTCATAATAGGGTTAGATACTCTTCCTTTAGAGGGGTACCAGATAAAAACTGCCAAATTACTTTAAAATATTACTGGAAAAATATAACACGTATAAATATAACATATAGCAGTACACTAAATAACACAAATTAAATATCATACCATTTTTTAGCACAAAATGCTAGTTGATTTTCTAGCCATGTAGCCTAGTCAATATCCCTTGAGGATCTCTCAATGCATATCAAATTATTTTTTAAAAATTTTAACATTCACAAAATTTACAACATTTGCAGGTAAGTCATTCCAATCTTAGACAACAATCTCTGATAACTCATACAAACTAACAACTAACCAATCATTTATAATTCAAACCATGATAGAGTTGCTTTAGTAACCCTATTAGTAAACCATAAAAACATTGAGGCTTGGTACTAACTGGTACCCATCTAACAGAAGAGTACCTAGGGTCATCAAATATTGCAATGATTTGCCTGCATTTGTTGTAAAATTTATGATTGTAAAAAACTTTAAAAAAGAATTAGATATGCACTGGGGGATCATCAATCAATATTGATTAGATTAAACTGGTCTGAGAAGTAACTTGCATTTTGCACTGAAAAAGTTTAATCATATTTAATTTGGTTATTTAGTGTACTTTGTAAGCTTGGATTATCCCAAGCAACGCAACCATATTGTTTCAATGTGGTGTCAACGTTAAATACCAACATGCACAATGTTGTTTCAACGTGGAACTGCAACGTTGTTTTCAAGCGGAAGTGTTCACTTAAAGGAGCGTGGATACAATGTTGATTGCCAACGTTGTTTCAACGTAGATATATCACACTGCTTCCACATGCTAGCTATTGCCCACGTGGTTTCAATGTTGAATGTCAATATTGGTTCAACGTGGATTTGTCACATTGTTTCCACGTGAGAGTGTTCATTTTTGCTCATGTGGTTTCCACGTTGAATGTCAATGTTGTTTCAACATGGATGCATCCCATTGTTACCACATGATAGTGTTCACTTTTACCAATGTTGTTTAAACATGAATCTTCCACAGGAGTGTTCAATATTGAATCTTGCCAATGTTGTTTCAAGACACACATCCCATAATGCTGTTTTTACAGCACTATAGTTCTTGAGCCCAAGAACTAGTGCTGTAGAAACAGTTTTTCTGGAAAGTATGTCTTGAAACAACATTGGCAAGAATCAGATTGAACACTCATGTGGAAGATTCATATTTAAACAACATTGGTAAAAGTGAACACTATCATGTGGTAACAATGTGGAACACCCATGTTAAAACAGTATTGCTCATATTCACATTGCTCATATTTTTTGGAAGGGGTTATGAAATTAAAATTCAAAATACCATTTAAAGTTGCAATTTTAAGCAAAACAAATTATTGATTTTTGTATTTTAATAGATAACAGAAAAAAATTGGAAGCGAATGTATCCTGCCTACTTTCCTAAGCGCTTGTTTTGACACATTTTTTTCACATGAATGTGTTTAGTTTTATTAGCACTGTAAAGTTTAAGAGTATATCCCAAGCAACGCAACCATGTTGTTTCAATGTGGTGTCAACGTTAAATACCAACATGCACAATGTTGTTTCAACGTGGAACTGCAACGTTGTTTTCAAGTGGAAGTGTTCACTTAAAGGAGCGTGGATGCAATGTTGTGTGCCAACGTTGTTTCAACGTAGATATATCACGTGGTTTCAATGTTGAATGTCAATATTGTTTCAACGTGGATTTGTCACATTGTTTCCACGCGAGAGTGTTCATTTTTGCCCATGTGGTTTCCACGTTGAATGTCAATGTTGTTTCAACATGGATGCATCCCATTGTTACCACCATGATAGTGTTCACTTTTACCAATGTTGTTTAAACATGAATCTTCCACATGAGTATTCAATATTGAATCTTACCAATGTTGTTTCAAGACACACATCCCATAATGCTGTTTTTACAGCACTATAGTTCTTGAGCCCAAGAACTAGTGCTGTAGAAACAGTTTTTCTGGAAAGTATGTCTTGAAACAACATTGGCAAGAATCAAGATTGAACACTCGTGTGGAAGATTCATATTTAAACAACATTGGTAAAAGTGAACACTATCATGTGGTAACAATGTGGAACACCCATGTTAAAACAGTATTGCTCATATTTTTCATATTCACATTGCTTTTTCATATTGCTCATATTTTTCGGAAGGGGTTATGAAATTCAAATTACCATTTAAAGTTGCAATTTTAAGCAAAACAAATTATTGATTTTTGTATTTTAATAGATAACAGAAAAAATTTGGAAGCGAATGTATCCTGCCTACTTTTCTAAGCGCTTGTTTTGACACATATTTTTTTTTTCACATGAATGTGTTTAGTTTTATTAACACTGTAAAGTTTAAGAGTATATGCATTATAGAAACTCATTTAATGAAAAGAAAAAGTTAAAACTAGAATATTTTCCAAGTATTGGCTTTACGAGTTTCCAACTACTGTTACACTATGTATCATCTTTTAGTAGGTAGAATATCATTTTGTGAAAAATTAAACTTTCCTTTTATATGCAGAGGATTATTCTGTACAAAAATTTAATTTTGCTCCAATGAACCACAATTAAAATTACTTATAATATCTGCTACTTAATTATCTCTGAACTAATCGAATTTGAATAAAAATTATATATATATATATATTTTAACTGTAAAAATAAATCATTACATAATGTTCAAAATAATTTTATTTCAAAAATAGCACGCATAACATTAAAACAAATGTTAATAAAACAAATATTAATAATTACATGTAACAGTAACACACATGGTCCTAACACAATTACATAGGTACAAATACCTTTCAAATTGTTTTTAAGTTCACACTTTAAACCAGCAAATGAAAAATTATAAGATGATTAAATATATATGTGCTAATTTTTAATGACATATCCCATTCAGAGCAACCGTAGGATCTTAACTTCAAGACCCCATTTAATAACAGTAAAATAAGAAAGGAGATACAAAATAATTATTTAAGTTTATGAACCATATGTTATAAACCATGTTTATAATCCTCAATATCATTCCCAAAAATATTCCACATCTCTGTCACCATCAGCAGCCTTAATGTCACTCCACGAGCTTCTTTCGCCTCCTCATTGGTTGTTTTCATAATCTCTAAAATAAAATTACCTTTATTTAATACAAAAACCATTCAAACATATATTTATATAGATATAACTGTTTTCCAATTTTTAAAAGTAGACACCATGCCAAAAATAATAATAAAGAAATACGACGTGTAAAAATGCTCAAATCCAACTCTGCTACTTAAATCGCCAACCAAATTCGAAGATTGAATATATTAATCAAAATAATATCCCTTTTTTATGACTTAAAAAAATCCCTCTCTCGTGTTGAAAGCGATCCCCTTGTTTTGGATGGTTTTAAGTCAATGCCAGTATGCGGAAGCACCCTTCATATTATGGTGTGCACATTGGACTGACCAAAGATCACATGACCATTTAAGGCAATAACAGACTTATTTCAGAATATCATGCAATGACGATACACAATATAGTTTAATCAAAAGTAGATTATGTAAAAAAAATTCGAAGGCAGATGCAGAATACCAATGTTGCCTACTCCCACCCCAGTATTTGAAAACTAAAATGAAGAGTAGAAAAATTTACAGGAAAAACGTATAATATAGGTTTTTATTAATGTTATATTTCAATAGGAAACCAATTATAATTTTTGAAAATTCTAGATTCAAACAACTTAGTTGCCTTTTACTCTTCGGTATACTTTTAGAAAAATTTACTGTATCATACAAATTTTGCTTTAAATTTAAAAACACTCTTTACTACTTTGAGGATAAATTAAATGAGCTGCTGCAACCAAGTTGAAGCCATGCTCTCTATTGGTTTCCAGTTCAAAGTCAGGAACTCATTTTTCATTACATAGTCGCCTGGAGGTTAAAATAGTCAATTAGGAAATTTTGGTACCTACGTATTAACGCCACCACAGCTACAGATTTGGCGGTTTTTAATTACTTACAAGGAATTATAGTTTTATACTTACAAGGAATCCAAAAGATAACTGCGTGCGAACAACAAGATTGCTCTTTATTGGTGGCACTGAAAAACCGTCAAATCTGTAGCTGCAGTGGCGTTAATACGTAAGTACCGATATTTTTCTTACCAAAAAAAGTTTTCTGGAGGCTAAAATAGTCACTTTAGTAAACGCCACTAGCAGCCTTGTTATAATACTGCCATAATTCAGACATGTTCACAACAGCAAAACTAATTTAAAAATAAAAAAATTATACTTAATATATAAATTATAGAGGATTATCAAAAGAACTATCAGTGTCATTTAACATGATGGCCACAAAATTTAGGTAAAAAGTTCCCTGACAGATTTAAAAAAAATTCCCTTCTTGCAAACTTTTTCCAAATTCCCCCAATTTTTTCAGATATGTTGACACATTTATCGAATAGAACTTGTATGCTAAAGAGATAATATGCCAATTTTTTAAAAATAGGTTTGGTGGTAGTTAAAAGTTAAAATTATTCCATAACATTAAAACTTCTAATGATTATCACAGCAAATCATCAGGAAAATGGTACCAAAATAGGGATAATGGAAAAACATACCCTAAACAGTAACAGTAAATTTTCCTGAATATTAAAAAAATTCCCTGATTTTTTCCACAATCGAAAAGTTTCTTGATTTCCAGGTTCTGTAGCCACACTGTTTAAGTACAACAGCTGTATAAGCAAGTCCACTGAACACTGAAAAAAAAAAAGAAGAATGTTCAATTCTAATACAATAAGTAAATTTATTCTAAAAAGTATTCCCAAATCTAATTACAGTCAAACCCTGTTAATGCGAAATCCGTTAACCTGAACTCCAGTTTAACGCAAAGTAAAAGCAGTTCTCCGTACTTAAAACTTAGCGTTAATTTATTCAGTTAGCACAAACAATTTCAGCGGCCCCATCGACTTCTTGTTAATGAAGTTTAGCCGCAGAGTTGGACCCCCCCCCCCCCCCAAAAAATGGGGTTTTTTTTTGTTTAAAAGTTGTTGTTTTTTTTAAATCCTTTTCTAATTTAAATGTATGCATATTTATAAATAAAATTTTACATTAACTAGAATAATAAATGTTTAAATAACAAATAATATTTCTTCTGAAAATCATTTACACTAAGTAAATAAACAATTGCTACTTATGTGAACAATTAAATCATTAAATTTTAATATTATATTTAGAGATATGTTTTTTTAAATCCAATGGAAACTATATAATACAATAGTAATTGTTTACTACTTCTACATGGAATGTTGCTCTTAGATTCATCAGTAATGGTGATAAGTTATACATAATTATATTTTTAAGGTTTAGAAATAAGTTATTTAAGCACAAAATCTCTATTTCACAAACAAGTTTAAAATGCAGCATATAATTTAATTTTAATTAATAATTTTGAATATTATTATAAAACAGTAATAAAACACTTAGATTAATATAAAAAGTTATTTTTGATACTTATAAAAAAAAAGTTCTATAGACTTTCACTATAAGATTTATTTAAAAAAGTTATTTACAACACTAATTATAAATAAACACACAAAAAAAGTGCAATTTTAAATTAATCTTTAAAAAGAGAAAAAACTATTTGGTTTAAGCCATGCCAACCCTGTTCGACTGTATAACATAAAAGGGAGATTTAAAAAAATATATATATATATTTTTTGCAAAAGAACAGAATTCCACTTTCTAATTTTAGTTTTTTAGAAAGTTCTTTTTGTAAATTTTTAAATAGCAAAATATCCTATACTGTACTGCATCTTTTCAATTTACCACAGTACCTGAAAAGGATAGGTTTCAGTTGTTAGGAGCCAGCGATCAGATTCCAGGCACTATACCTGTTCCGCATTCCAC
Source organism: Linyphia triangularis (assembly GCA_963978545.1). Lineage (NCBI taxonomy): Eukaryota > Metazoa > Arthropoda > Arachnida > Araneae > Linyphiidae > Linyphia > Linyphia triangularis. The sequence continues at coordinate 94,296,928 of OZ021723.1, read as the reverse complement.
AGTGTTGTACATGGTGGCAGTAAACTGAAAATATGATAACTATTATAAAATGTATCATCCTTATGCACATGTATATATTTACACTGATGACGTCTTTTTTAAACCTTACTTTGAAATATCGATATGATTACCAAGTGGGATAGGGAGAAATTTTCAATTTGTTATCCATCACTGCTTGAAAAAGAAAATTAACGAAAGAAATTCATTTTTTGCACACAAAACATCAGTTCATTTTGCAGCTATGTTTTTAAATAAACACTTAATTTTACATTAATTAAAACAACACATTACACAGAGTGGCCACAAAATTCAGGAAATAAAGTTTTCTGATAATACCCTGATAGATTTTTAAAAATTCTCTGATTTTACAGCAAGTTTTCTTCAAATTTCCTGAACTTTTCCAGATGTGTGATCGAATTAAACATGTTAAAGAGACTACGGGTGTGGAAAATCACATAACTTTCAATTATATTATATAACATTAAGAAATATTCTATACTACATCTGTATTTCACCTGAAATAAATTCCCGGCCCTGTTGACAATTTATAATATTACGGTGGAGGTTTTTTTTAACTGAATTAGTTCATTTAATTACCGCAAAAATTCTTTCAACAAGTATAGAAATAATATTTATACAGCATGTTTAATTCTCAGTGATCAATCGTTTTAGAAAAACATACTTCTACAAGATAGCCCATTCAGTTTTATAGTTCATAAAAATACGTGAAATATACAATAGGTTTTTTTATTTATGTCACACGTGGGTCCCAAAAATCAACAAACCTCACTGATAAGAACATCATTATCTAATTTCATTTATTAATAGAAATACATCTAATTTAGAAAACCGGCAAATAATAGAGTATAATTTAATAATGTAATGAAGAAAACTTACCAGAAAAGGCATAAATCCAATCGTCAACAGACATCGTCAAGTTTCAAATCAACTTCAAAAGTGATGCCAACTACGTCATCACTGAAGGTAAAAGCGTATTGCGCATGCGTAGGATGATACAAATCGTGGATCAGTGGTGTAATGTTGAATTATCACATTGAAGCCATATTAAAAAACCACATTGAGTAAACGGATTTTTATTTTTTGCTTTTATAAATTGCTTTTACCAAAGTTTTCAATTAATATGATTCTTGGACAGGATTGGGGCTTTCCAAAAACCAAAGAAGACACTTGTTTCATGTCTGGTTGAAATATCACATTGAAACAACATTGTGATATCACATTAGAAAAGTAAAGAAAACGAAATTCTGACTTTATTCGTACTACATAATTAAAACCCCTAAAAATTATACGAAATAAATTGATTTCTTCTAATATCTGTTATAAAATATCAGCTTCCTTAAAAATGCATTGGAATTGCACATTGATACAATGTGGTTACAATGTGCCTTTCTCACTTTCAACGTATCCACCAAAAAACCACATAGAAACAACATGAGTGTGTTGCTTGGGATGCATTATAGAAACTCTCATTTAATGAAAAGAAAAAGTTAAAACTAGAATATTTTCCAAGTATTGGCTTTATGAGTTTCCAACTACTGTTACACAATGTATCATCTTTTAGTAGGTAGAATATCATTTTGTGAAAAATTAAACTTTCCTTTTATATGCAGAGGATTATTCTGTACAAAAATTTAATTTTGCTCCAATGAACCACAATTAAAATTAATTATAATATTTGCTTCTTAATTATCTCTGAACTAATCAAATTTGAATAAAAATTATACATATATATTTTTAAACTGTAAAAATAAATCATAATGTTCAAAATAATTTTATTTCAAAAATAGCATGCATAACATTAAAACAAATGTTAATAAAACAAATATTAATAATTACATGTAACAGTAACAGACATAGTCCTAACACAATTACATAGGTACAAATAACTTTCAAATTGTTTCTAAGTTCACACTTTAAACCAGCAAATAGAAAATTATAAGATGATTAAATATATATGTGCTAATTTTTAATGACATATCCCATTCAGAGCAACAGTAGGATCTTAACTTCAAGACCCCATTTAATGACAGTAAAATAAGAAAGGAGATACAAAACAATTATTTAAGTTTGTGAACCATATGTTATAATCCATGTTTACAATCCACAATATCATTCCCAAAAATATTCCACATCTCTGTCACAATCAGCAGCCTTAATGTCACTCCACGAGCTTCTTTCGCCTCCTCATTGGTTGTTTTTATAATCTCTAATATAAAATTACCTTTATTTAATACAATAAAGCATTCAAACATATATTTATATAGATATAACTGTTTTCCAATTTTTAAAAGTAGACAACATGCCAAAAATAATAATAAAGAAATACGACGTGTAAAAATGCTCAAATCCAACTCTGCTACTTAAATCGCCAACCAAATTCAAAGATTGAATATATTAATCAAAATAATATCCCTTTTTTATGACTTAAAAAAATCCCTCTCTCGCGTTGAAAGCGATCCCCTTGTTTTGGATGGTTTTAAGTCAATGCCAGTATGCAGAAGCACCCTTCATATTATGGTTTGCACATTGGACTGACCAAAGATCACATGACCATTTAAGGCAATAACAGACTTATTTCAGAATATCATGCAATGACGATACACAATATAGTTTAATCAAAAGTAGATTATGTAAAAAAAATTCGAAGGCAGATGCAGAATACCAATGTTGCCTACTCCCACCCAGTATTTGAAAACTAAAATGAAGAGTAGAAAAATTTAAAGGAAAAACATATAATATAGGTTTTTAATTAATGTTATATTTCAATAGGAAACCAATTATAATTTTTGAAAATTCTAGATTGAAACAACTTAGTTGCCTTTTACTCTTAGGTATACTTTTAGAAAAATTTACTGTATCATACAAATTTAGCTTTAAATTCAAAAACCCTTTTTACTACTTTGAGGATAAATTAAATGAGCTGCTGCAACCAAATTGAAGCCATGCTTTCTATTGGTTTCCAGTTCAAAGTTAGGAGCCCTTTTTTCATTACATAGTTGCCTGGAGGTTAAAATAGTCAATTAGGATATTTTGGTACTTGCGTATTAACGCCACCGCAGCTACAGATTTGGCGGTTTTTAATTACTTACAAGGAATTAGAGTTTTATACTTACAAAGAATCCAAAAGATAACTGCATGCGAACAACAAGATTGCTCTTTATTGGCGGCACTGAAAAACCGTCAAATCTGTAGCTACAGTGGCGTTAACACGTAAGTACCGATATTTTTCTTACCAAAAAAAGTTTTCTGGAGGCTAAAATAGTCACTTTAGTAAACGCCACTAGCAGCCTTGTTATAATACTGCCATAATTCAGACATGTTCACAACAGCAAAACTAATTTAAAAAGAATAAAAAAATTATACTTAATATATAAATTATAGAGGATTATCAAAAGAACTATCAGTGTCATTTAACATGATGGCCACAAAATTCAGGTAAAAAGTTCCCTGACAGATTTCTAAAAAATTCCTTTCTTGCAAACTTTTTCCGAATTCCCCCAATTTTTCCAGATATGTTGACACACTTATCGAATAGAACATGTATGCTAAAGAGATAATATGCCAATTTTTTAAAAATAGGTTTGGTGGTAGTTAAAAGTTAAAATTATTCCATAACATTAAAACTTCTAATGATTATCACAGCAAATCTTCAGGAAAATGGTACCAAATTAGGGATAATGGATAAACATACCCTAAACAGTAACAGTAAATTTTCCTGAATATTAAAAAAATTCCCTGATTTTTTCCACAATCGAAAAGTTTCTTGATTTCCAGGTTCTGTAGCCACACTGTTTAAGTACAACAGCTCTAACAAAGGTGAAATAAGCAAGTCCACAGAACACTGAAAAAAAAAAGAATGTTCAATTCTAATACAATAAGTAAATTTATTCTAAAAAGTATTCCCAAATATAACTTTGGTACAGTCAAACCCTGTTAATGTGAAATCCGTTAACCTGAACTCCCGTTTAACGCAAAGAAAAAAGCAGTTCCCCGTATTTAAAACTTGACGTTAATTTATTCAGTTAGCACAAACAATTTCAACGGCCCCAGCGACTTCGTGTTAATGAGATTTGGCCGCAGAGTTAGACCCCTCCCTCCCCCAAAAAATGTTTTTTTTTTGTTGTTTAAAAAAAAAACAGGGTTTTTTTTTGTTGTTTAAAAAAAAAACAGGTTTTTTTCCCCCCGTTTTTTTTTTTTTTTTAAATCCTTTTTTAATTAAAATGTATACATATTTATAAATAAAATTTTACATTAACTAGAATAATAAATTTTCAAATAACAAATAATATATCTTCTGAAAATAATTTACACTAAGTAAATAAACATTTGCTACTTATGTGAACAATTAAATCATTAAATTTTAATATTATATTTAGAGATATATAGTTTCCATTGGATTTAAAAAAACATAATACAATAGTAATTGTTTTCTACTTCTACATGGAATATTGCTCTTAGATTCATCAGTAATGGTGATAAGTTATACATAATTATATTTTTAAGGTTTAGAAATAAGTTATTTAAGCACAAAACCTCTATTTCACAAACAAATTTAAAATGCAGCATATAATTTAATTTTAATTAATAATTTTGAATATTATTATAAAACAGTAATAAAACACTTAGATTAATATAAAAAGTTATTTTTGATACTTATAAAAAGTTCTATAGACTTTCATTATAAGATTTATTTAAAAAAGTTATTTACAACAAATAATTTAAAAAATCTAATTATAAATAAACAAAAAAAAAATGCAATTTTAAATTAGTCTTTAAAAAGAGAAAAAAAACTATTTGGTTTAAACCATGCCAACCCTGTTCGACTGTATAACAAAAAGGGAGATTTTAAAAAAAAAATTAACAATTTTTTTTTTGCAAAAGAACAGAATTCCACTTTCTAATTTTAGTTTTTTAGAAAGTTCTTTTTGTAAATTTTTAAATAGCGAAATATGCTATACTGTAGTGTATCTTTTCAATTTACCACAGTACCTGAAAAGGATAGGATTCAGTTGTTAGGGGCCAGCGATCAGATTCCAGGCACTACCTGTTCCACAGTGTTGTACATGGAGGCAGTAAGCTGAAAATATGTTAACTATTATAAAATGTACATCTAAAATGTAATCTCACATATCAAGAGTTATACTCAAAGAAAATTGCTCAAAATAAAGCGAAATGGCATATACCTCCATCTCACGAATGGTATAAAGCCAAAAAGCCAGGACACTCCCTATCTCTTCCTTGTGATAGGCACACCAATACCCGTCTGTCCCGACTTGCTAGTGGTCACCTTAAAGGCCTAACATATTCCGGGGGAAGCAAAAATTTTCCCCTTTGCCCTAAATGCCAAAAAGAACAGGCATCACCTCAGCACATTTTGGACTGCCTTGGACTGGACTGGGAGGACATTTATAACTGTCCACAACTAGTGTCAGACTTCATTGATGTCAATGGCTTCACTGATATTGTCTGACTTCGTCAGACAAAAGGGAGATTAGAAACAACAACAACAACAAATGTATCATCCTTATGTACATGTATATATTTACACTGATGACGTCTTTTATAAACCTTACTTTGAAATATCGATTTGATTACCAGGTGGGATAGAGAGAAATTCTCAATTTGTTATCCATCACTGCTTGAAAAAGAAAATTAACGAAAGAAATTCATTTTTTGCACAAAAAACATCAGTTCATTTTGCAGCTATATTTTTAAATAAACATTTAATTTTACATTAATTAAAACAACACATTACACAGTGGCCACAAAATTCAGGAAAAAAAGTTTTCTGATAATACCCTGATAGATTTTTAAAAAATTTCCTGATAGATTTTTAAAAATTCCCTGATTTTACAGCAAATTTTCTTCAAATTTCCAGATGTGTGATCGAATTGAACATGTTAAAGAGACTACGGGTGTGGAAAATCACATAACTTTCAATTATATTATATAACATTAAGAAATGTTCTATACTACATCTGTATTTCCCCACCTGAAATAAATTACTGGCTCTGTTGTCCCGATCCCTATTACGGTGGAGATTTTTTTTAACTGAATCAGTTCATTTAATTACCGCAAAAATTCTTTCAACAAGTATAGAAATAATATTTATACAGCATGTTTAATTCTCAGTGATCAATCGTTTTAGAAAAACATACTTCTACAAGACAGCCCATTCAGTTTTATAGCTCATAAAAATACGTGAAATATACAATAGGTTTATTTATTTATGTCACACGTGTGTCCCAAAAATCAACAAACCTCACTGATAAGAACATCATTATCTAATTTCATTTATAAATTGAAATACATCTAATTTAGAAAACCGGCAAATAATAGAATATAATTTAATAATGTAATGAAGAAAACTTACCAGAAAAGGCATAAATCCAATTGTCAACACAACGACATCGTAAAGTTTCAAATCAACTTCAAAAGTGATGCCAGCTACGTCATCACTGAAGGTAAAAGCGTATTGCGCATGCGTCGGATGATACAAATCGTGGATCAGTGGTGTAAGGTTGAAGTATAGTTGAATTATCACATTGAAGCCATATTAAAAAACCACATTGAGTAAACGGATTTTTATTTTTTGCTTTTATAAATTGCTTGTACCAAAGTTTTCAATTAATATGATTCTTGGACAAGATTGGGGCTTTCCAAAAACCAAAGAAGACACTTGTTTCATGTCTGGTTGAAATATCACATTGAAACAATACATTGTGATATCACATTAGAAAAGTGAAGAAAACGAAATTCTGACTTTATTCGTACTACATAATTAAAACCCCTAAAAACTATACGAGATAAATTGATTTATGCTAATATCTGTTATAAAATATCAGCTTCCTTAAAAATGCATTGGAATTGCACATTGATACAATGTGGTTACAATGTGCCTTTCTCACTTTCAACGTATTCACCAAAAAACCACATAGAAACAACATGAGTGTGTTGCTTGGGATATGTTATATTTTTCCAGTTAGATTCTCTGAACTTTATTAGTTCTGTAACTTTGTATTATTTTTGAGTAGGATCTGTGTCAACTAAGTAATGTATTATTACAGTATGTTTCTGTAAACTAATATTTTTATATTTTGAATTGTATGTTCATATTAATCTGTCAACTTTGTAAACTGAATTATGCCTATTTTTCCCATTATATGTTCTACAGTTTCAGTATTTTGTGTTCTGCAAATTCAGCATTTTCTATCATGTGGTCTTTAAATTCGCAATTTTATATTCTGAAAATTCAGTATTTTATTTTTGTCTGGACCTACCTCGTTAGACATTTAGCCTGTTGTTGGCCTTCAAATTTTTACTATACTTATAAAAAAAATTATTATTACAAATAAACCTATATGCATGTATATATATATATATATATATATATATATATATATATATATATATATATTTTTTTTAATTCTCCGATTGACCATTTTTATTTGATTCCACATGCAGCTAAGTGATAAAAAATAGAAGTGAAATGACAATTATAGCTAAATTGAATTCTTTTGGGGAAAAGTATTAAAAGAAAAAATTGAAACCATACACATCCTCTATTTAGGCCAAATGATAATGTTACATTACATAGGTAGAAATGCTCAATCTGAATGCAAAAAAAAAAATATATAATAGTGAATATGATCATGAAACTTGCAAGCAGTCGATATATGGTACATATTCCATCGCAAGAGCCAAGTAAAATATTTAATGTGAACTTTAAAAGGTATAATTTAAATCAAATAAATCATGTATTTGCATAATTTCTTATATTGACAGGGTTAGAAAATTATAACATTAATGTATAACATAAAACTATGTGTTTATTGGCAGTGCATTATCCAAAATTGGGAAATATCTAAAATCTGGACCTTTTCCCACTCCTCTATCTTAAAAATCAGAAGTTTGTCTGTATCCGAAAGTGATGACATCGAAAACGAAGTGGTTAAGAATAAAATTCCCAAGGACCAGTTATTTGAAGTATTATGCACTACAATTAAAGGGCTAGAACAAGGATATTATTTCAGAATCAGAAGATTCACATAGTAGGAGAAAAGTGTAGTCAAAACTATTAAAATAGCTAGCCTCAAAACAAATGTTTTTCAAAACCAGATAAAATTATATAAGGTTTTATCTTAGTTTATTCCATTTATATATTTTTTTCGTTGATTTTGTGTATGAAATGTTCTAAATCCAGTGTGCGAGTGTTCTAAAATCCAGAATTTTCCAAAATTCGGAATCGGCGATTCCGGATTTGAGATACTCTACGGTATTATAATGTAGATGTGCATTGCTATTCTTTCAGATTGGTTAATCAGTCGTAGAATATGCCCTCGCGACTGGCAGAAAAATATTTTGAGTGTGCGTCAAAATATAAATATTGCCATCCAGGACATGCCTGCTGTAGATGAAATAGCAAATTTATTAGCTGGAACATGTAAGTAAAATTCAAATAAAATTCCACTGATAACTTTCAAAATAGTTTTTATGTTATAATTTAAAATGTGATGTTAGAAATGAAAGTTTTATTGATTTTTTTTTTATATATATTAGATTCAGTTTAGTTTCTTTTTGTTCATACTATACCGCTTGGAGTTGAGGAGATGTTTGTAAAAATGTGATAGCAATAGCATATTGATTACTAATATTGATGTACACAAATACCTACGCTCATTAAAAATCTCTTCTTTTTTTTTAGCTTGAATAATTAAGATGTAGTGCAAATACTTTTCTGATTTGTTCAAACGTTGTAATCAATAGTTTAAGTTGTGGCTATTAACTTTAAAGATCATTTGTAAAAAGTTCACTGTTCTTCTTTCTATTTTATACTCCAAAGCATTCTTTACTTTGTTTTATTCAATTTTTTATGCAGATCTAAAATTTATTACTTTCTTCACATTATGCAAATAGAAGTAATAGTTGCATATTAATCTACTCATATCAGCCTACCATAAGTATTCTGATTTTAAAATTCCTTTGCCTTGTGTGAAGTGCCATTACTATACCATGTGTCAAGGGACAATTTTAAAATTGTTTTATAATTCTTTACTTTTATGAAGATATATAAGGTCTATGTACTATATATATATAATTAACTTGTCGTACCACAACCACTAGTTATTGCTTAAAATATAAAGCATCTTCTATGATTGCTGTGAACTGGTTTTATCAAACTAAACACTTTGAATTAAAATCACTAAATCATTTTCACTGAGTATTAGGACTGTTACTTAAACGTACTATAATTTAGTATTATCATATGTTTTTGTTTATAAATTGTCTTATACATTATACTAATTTATTTCTGATTACAGATATCAATTATTTTCATTGCCAGCGTATTGTGGAATTATTAAGAGAAACAGAATCTTCATCAAAAAATATTTTTGGTCAATACTCATCTAAACGAATGAAAGATTGGTTAGAAATAGTGAAATCATATGAAAAAGAAAATATATATTTAGGTAAGATAGATTTATAGGTGAATCTATTGACATCATTTAACCACCTGAGGAATTGAAAAAATATTAACATTTTGAAAGCATTGGCTTGTTAAATTTTTAATCTATTTGTTATAGTTACTGCTTTTTTAAAATCTTTTATATTAACTTCGATTTTGTTTATGGATATGTTTGTCAATGGGGGGAAAATCTGTGGAGGCCTAATTAACCCCCTTGCCATCATCCAATCGGTCTGAAACTTGGCAGATAGATTTGATGTTGATGACAATGCATTCTATCAAATTTCTGGGCTGTAACTGTCACTAAAAAGCCACTTTTGCAGAGTGCTAATAAATCAACTTGCTATCATCGTTGCGGTAAAATAGCATTAAATCAACCATTGAAAAAACTCTTTACTGTTGCCAAAATTGTTTTAATCAGAATAAATTAACGATATGTGGATTTGGAGTGCAACATTCGTTTTTAATGGATAAATTTTAAAATGTAGTTTGGTGCACATTTTGCTGATAGAAATGTTTTTAAGATTTAAAATTAGATGCAAACACCAAGTACACACTGTTTACAGAATCGCCGCTGTGTTAATGAATATAAAAATTGGCAATGCATATAAAGGATTTATATTAAAAACCTTGTTTATGGGTTACATTATTTCAAACATTTTTAGATAGTAATCATTAATGTTGAATGAAACTATTCCACCTTAAAAGGGAATTAAAGCATAATTATTAATGACATTCTGTAGTTAATATTTCTTAAAGTGAATATTTTATCCTAGTGTTGACATTCCTGAGATTACATTAAAAAAAAGCCTATGCCTAATTTGAATATGTGGGAGTCAATGGGGATAAGTGACATCTTATACACATAGTATTTATCTCCTTTTAATTCTCGTGTATTAACTTAACTCAATTCGTATAAAGAGTATGCATTTTTACCTTACTCGACTATTGTGTTACAGTTTGACAGAATATAGGCATTTTCAAAACATCTACTAGTTTCTTGGGTTACTTAGATTATTTGTATCTTACCTTTTTATTTTTTTACTACTCTTATGATAATTTAACCACCAAACATACTGTTTTCCACAAGTCGATTATAATAAAAAAGTCAAAATCAAAATACTAGCACTTTCAATATTAACTTTTCTAATAATTATAAAGATTTTCCTTTTGTTCTGCAACATTTTTCTGAAATAATTCCATTCTGACTTTTTTCCTATTTCTAATATCTAGCTGAAGCTGCCCAGTTATTGGTTCGTAATATCATATATGAACTACCTTCAATGAAAAAACAGTTAGTTAAACTCAAGCACATTCAAGAAGTATGTCCATTTATGTGTAACTATATTTTAACTGTTAATTTAGTCCTAATACCATAATAGTATGAGATTGTATTAGTTCATTACATATCCTATATTTCCACCATAAAACAAGTGCAACAAGTATCAATATTTTCAGTTTGTAGAAACAGGCATAGGAAATATCTGGAGATTATTTTTGTTAGTGCTAAAGTAATAATACATGTTTATTTTTGTTTGTTCTACCTTTTAAAGTTTAAAAACAACCCATTTTGACTTTTGTTATTTTTGTTACAAGTTATGTATATAATGATAATATTTTATTAGATTTTTTTTAATATATTTTATGGCAGGGTAACAGTAGTATATTGTTTTGTAGATGAGTACATTTTATTTCAATTGGCTTCTGGTTGTAATAAAAAAAAATTCATTTCACAGTTGTGACTAGAGTTAGCACAAGTATTTCATATATCTTCCTTGAGATTAGATAAATATATCTATATCACAATGTGGCTTAGAATCGAATTTAGGAAACAGTGCAATAAGAAAAGTGAGCTTCACCTTATTTCAAACAATTTTTGTAAAACCATTGTAATTATATTAGTATGAAAATAATAACTATACTGTCCTAAGACAAGTATTTACTTTCCAGGAAAGTGCAAAAAAGGAATCAGACTACTTAAAAAATGAAAATGCGATGAGAGAAAATTATGTTTTGTCATGTCAGCAAATGGATATTGAGGTAAATAATTTTCATTCAAGTTTCATTGACATAACTTTAGTCCTATTAAATTTAGTTATTTTTGTCCTAATAGTTATGTGTTGCTTTTTATGATTCGATTATGCATGCCCCCTTAAAATTTTGCTTCAAGTATGTTGGTTGTTCTTAAAAATTGAAAGAAAAATATAAAATAATTTATTAAAATGTTAATTGTATTTAAATTGTGTTTTTTTACTTATTTTCCTTTTTTCCTCTCTTCACATTGATTTTTTAATTATATTGGTTTATTAATTGTTTGTGATACTTTTGATGTATATTCAATTTTTAATCTCATCAGTTTAACTCAACATGAGGGAATCTGAGTAAACTATATAACTATCATTTAAATAACTCAATTTAGATTTCTTTTATTCCAATTACATCAAAATTATTTGATTTCACAATCAGGATCTGTCCATAGTTTGCTATGACATGCATTACATAGTTTTTTTAAGCTTTTGCTTATAATTATATTTAAGTATTAATTAGTTGGACACTGTTATATAATAGAATTGTTTAGTTTATAAAACATATTACATTTCTGGAAAAATATCCTCTGATATTAACACAATTTGTGTATTCCATTCGGTGATTAGAAACTTTGTGCTAAAGGTTATATGCAATATGCTAAATGCAATTACATATAAGCTTTTAAAAGCTCAGATACATGTCACAGGTGAATTTTAAAACACTAAAACAGGTTAGTTACATGCTCAGAGATGGCACGCCTGCGCCAATTGCCTAAAACTGCGCCAATTTAAAATTTTTATACAAAACGGCCTTTTTTATGATTTTTGCACCAAATGCTGCACCATTTTTTATTATTATTTTGAAATTTGGTGGTTTTTTGGCTGAAAACCGTCAGCATTTCTGTGAGGATTCAACGGCAATTGTTTCATCTTTGTCTCCGTACCATAGTGTATTAGCTATTTCCAGGATTGTGATCCGATCAGCATTTTTTTTTCCGCTTTTTTCACAAATTTCAAAGAAAATCACAGTTGGTCTGCAATTTTTCTCATGGATAGAGTAGTTTTCTCTTTCCCAGTAATGTGTTCTCTCTTATTTCAGATACGGAACAATTCCGCGAATTTCAAGTTTATTTACCGAAATTTCGATCTTGAATGAATCGATTACGCCGGTTCATGCTTCCTCTAATGTTTTAGCCTCATTATTAATGTTGGTATGATGGACTTGGACATTTTACTGAGAGTTACGCTTATGTAATGGCTCCTATTGGCTAGATTTGCGTCTTTATGGCGATTGCTTATCTCCAAGATTTACATTGATGTGTGATGATAAATTTCTTTGATATAATAAAAGATTTGCATCGTGAGCAGATTACATTCAGTGCTATTTACATTGGTGTGATGATCACTTACGGCAGGTGTTACGCTGTTGTTAATATCCGATTTCACCTTGCGGAACCTGCATACGTTCAGGTTTCTTTACCTCCGACACTATTCCCACTTTTTTTTTTCATTGTTTTCTCTAATGTTACTGCTTCTATAACCGTTATTTGCATTGGTGTGTGATATCCATTTAGTCGAACGTTACGCTGATGTTATGGCAGTTATTTTCGAGATTTGTGCCAATATGGCAAGATTTATGTTGCATGATAATTTGTGTCGGTTGTTATGCCAATGTAGTAGCCACTATTATCGAAATTTGCACCTGTATATCAAACATTTACACTGATTTTTGCATTAGTGTGAAGATATTTTGGTTGAGTGCTGTGTAATATCCGATATTACCATGATTTGCTTCGATGTTATCCGATGATATTACTGAAATTTGCACCGGTATGGTAGGCACTATCGCTGGTATTTACGTTGCTATAATTGTCATTTTTGCCGAGATTTATACTGAATCAACTATTGCTGAGATAAGCGATGCCGTTTTGGGGGCATTCGCCTTGGCTTTCGCTGATGTGATAACCGCTGTATCCGTAATTAGTGCTTATGTATGATGTCTCTATTTAGTTTATGTCGATTCAGAATTACTAAAATTTTAATATAATATTGTGCAAGAAAATTCTTCCCAATTGTAAAATTTTTATGTATAGTCTATGTTTACAATTTTAATTTTTACTACAATTATATGTAACATTGTTTTCTATTTTTGCTTGACAAACAATTTTAAATATTAGCTATAACTACAAATAATAGTTTAAAAGTTGAAGCAATTTTATATAATTTTTTAATTTGTGTGCCAATGAACTGTCCATTAACTATTTATACTCACAAATGTATAATATTATTTTTTTTAATTCATGTATTTCGTAATTTTTTTATGGACATTCTTTTCATTTGTTTACTGTTTAAGTCGTAGTCATTGACATTACAGTAACATAACTTAAAAAAATTAAATGTTCTTATAAAAAAGATCCATATATTAGTTGTGCAGTGGTAAATAAATGTAATATCCTTCCAAACAGGACCGTAGTCTGGGGGGGCGATGGGACACCCTCTCCCCTTCCCCTCCCGAAATTGTGCGAAATCGGTTTCACTACTTTTTTGTGTAACTTGTTATTTGTATTTAATCAAATCTTCGACCATAACCCCCCTTCTCCCTCTCCCCCTCATAAAGAATCCTGGCTACGGATATGATACAAATCTTGTTTTAAACTTATTATAAAAATCTATTTCAATCGATTCAAATTTTGATTTTAACGTATGCAAGGCAAATACAAAATGTGATTTTTCCTGACACCAAAAATCCGATTTCAAGTGATACAAAATTGGATTTTGGCTGATACGAAGTTGATACCAAATTCGATTTCGGGTTATACCTGATACAAAATCGGATTTTAACTGATATGAGTGGGACGTGAAGCTGTGCCATCCCTGCAAGCTATACTTTTGTCCAGATGTACCTAGGTCTTATATGAGTTACTGTTTATCTCTGTACTGTTTAATTGTTGTTTTTTTTAATTATAACCGTAATTAGTAAATGGGCTGTTCAATCAAAGATTTTCACCCCAATCATCACTGTCATAACTTCAAAAAAAAGTAAAATAGCAAGTTTTTTAAACTATATAGAAACAAGGTACATCTATCCCAAGTTAAAACAGGTTATCCTTTATATAATATTTAGATGATAAATATATTATGTTACTACTTTTTCCCACCCTTTGGCTCTATTTAACCACTAATGCATCTTGTTCTGTGTTCATCTTCTAAACATTGTATTAAGTTTCTTTTGAAGACGATTTTTGCTTAACAAATTAGTTGATACATTGAGATTTTTAGTATTTTCTATTTCATCATTTTTGTTATGAAATGTGTGTAAGAGCATTGCTTGATTGTTTAAAATAAGTATAATATTCTTTTCGGGCTACTAACTTTAGAATTCATTTAGCAGTGATACATATTCTAATTACCATATTCTCTAGGTGCTAACAAACAATGGCAAGCTCATTATTGAAATGTGTTTACTCTTTATTTTAGGGAAAGAATGTGAAAAAAGAAATTTTATCTTTGTTAGATGAGTTGCCTGGTGCTCTTAATGCTATTGCCGTTTCTTCTAAGGACTTATCGTTCATTCGAAATTATTACTTGGATTTCCTAAATTTCACTTTAAAGAAGTAATAAAATTTGTATTATTTTATTGTATTAATAATGCAATAGTATTTTTTTTTTTTTGTAATAGATACCAATAGATCAAATAATGCTTGCAATTAGGTTTAAAATTGTGAAATTTTCTCTCGTGATTTATCCAATTGTAATACTTATATTTTCAGAAATATGGACTCTGATTGCCTTCCATTGTTAAAACATATTATAGACAAAGGCAATACAACTACTTTTGAATGGAGAACTGGTGAACCACCTGAGGTTGTTGAAGTTACTACTCCTGTGCTGCCTCTGGATGTTGATTGTGCAAGTACTGAGGCTGCTGATGACCAGGTATGATTAGTGTAATAAGATTAACCCCCAAAAAACACTTTTGAAAAGTAGAAGAACCACCAACCTCAAAAACACAAAAAACTTTCTTACAATAAAAAAATCATAAACATGATGAAAATTTTCAGCCACAAACACAGTGATATAAAAAAATGGCCAACCTCTGATTAGAACTCTCGGTTGTGACTCGCTTACGAATGTATGCTTACTTAATTTATTTTTAACATTTAAGTTCCGCTTCCATAAAAATTTACGCTGCTTGAGGTTGGCGCCCGTCATAGGAATATTAACAATGCTTGCGTTTAAACTAATTTATGGATGTTTGCACAAATATTTGAGTTTATGATTTCATTTGGATGGGTAGGAAATACAAAGTGGTGTAAATATTCATGCTCGTGTAATTTTCAAAATAGTATAGAGAAACTGTGCTCAAACGCTTGCATTTGAATCGTTATTAAGAATTTTTTAAGTAGGAAACTAAAGTGTTTCTGGTAAGCTTTTGTTTGGTTGATACATACATTTTGGAAAGTTTTTATGTGTGGGGGGTTTTAAAGGTTAGTAATTAAGACGGGCGCCAACCTCAAGCAGCGTAAATTTTTATGGGAGCGGAACTTAAATGTTAAAAATAAATTAAGTAAGCATACATTCGTAAGCGAGTCACAACCGAGAGTTCTAATCAGAGGTTGGCCATTTTTTTATATCACTGTGTTTGTGGCTGAAAATTTTCATCATGTTTATGATTTTTTTATTGTAAGAAAGTTTTTTGTGTTTTTGAGGTTGGTGGTTCTTCTACTTTTCAAAAGTGTTTTTTTGGGGGATATCATAAATTTTTTTTAAACACTGACGACTTCTCTTTTTTGAATTTGTCCGTTTCATCGTTTTTCTATTTATCCCCTATGGTAAACCTGGTACCAGGGATATTCATAATTCTTCAAACTGAGTTCGACGATACCTTACATGCAATAATTATCTTTAAAATTGATAAACCGAAAGTGGTACCAATAGCATACCTGGTACTTTAAACATTCATAATTCATCAAAACAAAAGTCCAACATGCCATATTTATCTTGGAAAATGATAAACTGAAAGTGGTACTACCTATGCTATACCTGGTACCTTAAACATTCATAATTTTTCAAGACAAGTCTAACGACACCCAACATGCCATATTTATCTTCAAAATTGATAAACCAGAAGTAGTACCACCTATGGTACACCTGGTACCATGAATATTCATAATTCTTCAAGTTGAGTTCAATGATATCTTGCATGCCAAAATCTACTTGAAAATTGACAAATAGGTTGAATGCGGACGGCAGTAACCATCAAAATCTACCACAAACGAGTACTAGAAACTTGTGTATGGCAACTCAACTCCCAAAACTTAAAGAAATACGTTGCCATTGACAAAGATCCTGTCTGCCAAGTTTCAGCTCGATTGGTTAGTTTGTAAGCACAACGACCTATTTTGGTGCATAATAACGACTAATCAGTCCGGGACCCACAGCTTAACATGGATTCCGAATCACAACGAACATCCACACCTAACACAGGAATCAAATCCGGCACCTTTAACTTACAAGGCCAGAGCGTGCATCCCATTGAAAGTTTATACTAATAAATTGTTACAAATAAATATTACAAGTTTTTTACAGTCTAATAAATATTGCAGTATAAATTATTTTTACTATACCAAGCATTATTTTGGTTCACATAATAACCCATTGATATTTGACAAAATTTAAAATATTTTCTTAACAACAATTTTAAAATTCACTATGAAATTACAATTTTGATGATATATGATTCTACAATTTCATTTTACAACGGAAAGTAAAAATCAACACATCTTTAAAAAAGAATGACATTTTTGCAAATTCCATTAGCCAATCGCAATGCGTGGTTCATTTAGTCCTCTGTAATGAGTTGACTGTGACGTCAGCTCGTATAACCTCCACATTTATACTTTGCCCATAGTATCTTGCAACAAAATGTGATTGTTTTCATTTTTCAATGGAGATTTCCCGAAATTAAAATGTTTTTGAAAGTTAACTCTCTCTAAATTGTCATACAGTTCAAATAACACATGCAACTTAAAGAACAAATATTTCTCTTTAATTCTGTCTCTTCAAAAATTAAATTATTTAAATTTTAAAGATGTTATAAGCCATATAATTATAGTCCAATTCGTTCTCCTATACTTTAACATTACGTTAAAACTCACTTAAGCCTAACATGTCGGAAAAACTAACTTCCAAATGATAGCAAACCTGTTTGGCAACTTTTGGCATATATATCTGAACCTCAATTACAAGCTGATCGCCTTTATCTGTCGCCAAATTATGAAATGAAAAAAAGTGGTTTTAAATTAATTAAAAATAGAAAGAATTATTTAATGAAGTTCAAACCAGCGTAGGATTTTAAGTTGAAACATTCCGCATCCTATAATTCAATCCGTTTGAAGATCTATAGATTAGTTAGGGCTGTACGTTTGTCTAAATTTTTACATCAAAATCGGGCTAGAACTCGTTTTTTTATTTCGTTTTGGAATTTTCAATATTTTTTTTCTTCGTTGTCTTTTGTCCTAGGTACTCAATTTTTTTTTCTTTGAAAGATATCACCGAGACGAATCTATGGTATTTTTTGTATAATTATGTGAAGTTTCGTAAGAGCGTTAGAAAATAGTCAATTTCGGCTTTTTCGCTGGAAGTTATGCAGAGAATAGATACTTACTGTCGTTTCTACCTTTTTTAAGGTTGGCGGCGAAACGACCGTTTCGTCTGATAAAATAATACTGGATTACTTTTTATTGTATGCTAAGTAATTGCTAAATACAAAATTCTATAGTTTATAGTATTCTAAACAATAAATGCCTAAAAGTATTACTATCAAGCAAGACACTTTATGATTTAGACTTTTTATGATTTGTTTTTAAGCAATTATTTATTATTCTTTATTACACCAGCTTAGGTAAACTATTAGTAAAATGTACAAAATATTCTCCCAAGTAAATTGGTTGATCTTGGGTAAATAGCTTCTTTTTTGCAATAATGGTACTATTCGTTTCTTAACACGAAAAAAAGATGCTTGCTTTTAATTTGTTGATTATTACAGGACAACTTGATTAATGGATATGGGCAATTCTTATACACATAAGACATTTTGGCTAAATCCTTAACTTCGATTTTGTGTGTGAGTATGGATAGGTGTGTATGTTTGTGCCTGCGAGGCAAATCTGTGAAGGCCTAATTACCCCCACTTGTCGTAATCCAATCGAGCTGTAACTTGGCACATAGATTCGATGACAATGCATTCTATCAAATTTTGGGGGTTGTCACTCTCTCTAAAAGGTTGCTTTTACACACGCTTCTGTAATTGCTTCGAAATACAAATGAATTCCATTTAACCGATCATTGTGTTTCCTGTTGCCAAAATCATTTTAATCAAAAATAATAAAAGATAATTAAACCTAAATGCATACATTCGTTATGGAGTAAAGCCCAGTCAATTCAGCTTTTCTTTTTTAGCAACTCTATAAGTGAAACAATTTTAACCGATTATTGTTGAAACTCTTTCATGTTGCCAAAATTTTTTAATCAAAATAAATAAATTATAAGTCAGACTTATCAGCTTTCGTAGATTGTTGATTCATTATAGTCTTTCACCCTATAAAAATATTCCATGTTGGTTCTGATTCTGAGTGTATCTAAGATTGTATGGTTTTTATTTTACTTACAAAACTTTTTCCCTCTAATTAATGATTTCAAAATTTTGCCTGGACAATTTTTAAATAATGTTTTGAAAATTTTTTAATTGTGCTTTATTCAGTGTTTCATTTTGTTTTTAGATTGATTTTGGTGACTTTGTGGCCAATTCGGAATCTGGAGATGACAGAAGTTCTAGCTCACCCAATGGAGACTTTGTGCATGTTGACAGGGTAAGGTTACAGTTAGGATAAAATTTTTACTTATTATTTTACCATTTTTTTTTATTTTATTTTTTTTACTTTAATTTTAGTGCATTTATTTTGCTTATCTGATTCTCTACTGTGGAAAATATATAATTATATATATCTACAATTGAACCTCAATGAGAACATAACAAAAATATCTACAATTGAAATTTTTTTATTTCCAATTAACCAAAGTTTACATTATCCAAATGACTTTGTTCCTATAGAAGTGAAAAATAATTGAAAAAATTAGCATTTGATCATTCTTAGTTTTAAAAAACTATTTTTACCTTCCTAATACATAAAATTATTAATGTTATTTTATAAATTTGTATATTATGTTAATTAATCCCTGCATACTTATAGAAAATATTTATTACATGATAGGAAAATTATCATCAGTTAACTGCAATTAGTAATCACAGAGTAATATTTCAATACTATAATAAAATGTATGTAGATAATGTTGTAGTCAAAGGATGTAAATAAAATAGAAATTAATAATGACCATTGACTGACCCAATTTTGTTCTATAACGTTTTCCATATTAATTTTTATTTTATTATTGAAATACTACCCTGTGTTTAACAATTACAGTAAACTGAAAATACTTTTCTTTCTGAAAGTTTTAAGTAAATTATTGGGATAGTAATTATTAGTTTATTTAGTAATTGATGGTGAACATATTCATTTTAAAAAATTAAAATTAATTTAATTCCTAATCAATTGGGGTATGTTAAACCAAAAAATCTCTGAAAAAATTTCATGTTAAGTGAAGGGCTATGGCAAAGAATGATCATAGTCCGTTTTTCCCAGTTCTTCAGAAAAGCTGATTTAAAGTTTCAAGTCTCAGGGCTTGTATCAGGGTTGAGGTAAAAGGTTGCTAAAAATCTCGCATACCATGATATTTATTTGCTAGAGGATTCTGCATGGTTAAACTTTCTGGTATAACTTTGCAGATGGCGAGAAAACCTCGAAAAAATTTGACTCTGATCAGTCTTTGCTGTGGCCCTTCAAATGTGTTTGTTCATAACAACGTTCTACTATTTTATTATTCTCTAAGCAATTTTGACTGCATATGTTAATTAGATAGGGTTAATAAATATATATATATATATTTATATTCTTTAATGGCATCGTTAAAAGATTAAGAGGAAAAAAAATTTCCCAAGTTTTTTAAAATACTTTACACAGGTTTCTATGTCACTATATTTATATGGCAGGTTTAATTGTATGTGTACATTCTAATAAATATGCTGCCTGATAATTTTCCTAGAATTTTCTCTTTGTTTTTTTAGATTTGAATCTTTTTTTCACACATTGTATTGCTTTCTTAATTGACTTCCACTCACACAATTATGAGCCTTTCAATCATTGGTCCCAGCGCATTAGCTGTGAGGAGGTTTGATGGTGGTCAGTGGAGCTTCTGAGGTTTCAGTTTAAAATATTTATAGATGCAATAGTTCAAAGAACAATGTCTAAATCATTATCTAAGCATTTTTTTCTCTCTTTGCGTTTCTACAGTTTGTAGCCTAAAAAACATTAATCACTTCTTTTTAGTTAAAATTAAATTGATGGAACGTATTGTAATATCCGATTAAAATTTTTTTACTTTTGGAAAACTTTCAAATTTTGCAATGGGAGTGAATTACTTATTTGCT
Organism: Linyphia triangularis; assembly: GCA_963978545.1. Taxonomy (NCBI): domain Eukaryota; kingdom Metazoa; phylum Arthropoda; class Arachnida; order Araneae; family Linyphiidae; genus Linyphia; species Linyphia triangularis. The sequence continues at coordinate 94,275,867 of OZ021723.1, read as the reverse complement.
ATCTTCAATCTTATCGCCTGATAGACAATCTGAGATGCAGAAGTATGCTTGATGTAAGTGTTTATGAAAGGATTTTTATTTTGGGACATTGTGCATTAAGAAAGCAACTTGAATTATCCTTCATCAATGTGCCCCAAAATCCCACTGGTTTTTTATACCAAGGAGAAAGCAAAAAAATCCAGTTTTTCTTTTGTTATTTTATCTTTTATATTTCATTTCTTATAAGATGAATTCACTTCATCTAATCCATGCAAACAAAACATATTTACAAATATTACGTATATTTAGGGAAGGATTGTAGTCTGCGACTTGATAACCTTTTTAACATGTGCTAGTGATCTGTTGATTTTTAACATTTGAATTAGTTAGTGCTTTGCAGTCTACATAAGGTGATTTTATGGTTGCATTCAATTATGATTCTCGTATATTTTTTCTGCTTTTTTTTATTTATTTTTTTATTATTTATTTAGGAAGAATGTAAGCCTGAAAATGGGGATCAGATTGACTTTGGGGATTCTGACATCAACTGGGACATCTCGGTTGAAACAACTGGAGTGATTGAGCTTCAGACTCCAGAAGAAGTTGAAGGCAAGATAAATTGTGTATTCGATAAATTCTGTTTAACGTTTTTCTTATTAATTCAGTAATTTTACTACATTTTAAATTAGATAAAATGTAACATTTTGTAAAAATTTAACATTTAACACTTTGTTTTAAATTTCACTTGAAATTTTGTTCCACCATAACATTTAAAAATTTCATTTTTATTGAAATATATATCGTTAAAATTAATAAATTGCTTTGCATTTTCTTCAGAGGAATGGTTTCTATGTAAGACACAAAGAGGTCATAGATCTTTGTGTCTTACATACTATTTAAAGTTCAAGTCTTAACAATTGACCCTTATTTATCTCCTTGAAATTTCTATCACTTTCTATTAAAAATTTTACCAACAAGATCACAGAATTTCATAATAAAATACAATGTCCCCAGTGATATTATTCAGAACATATGAATAATTTAATGTACTCTACTTTGTGATTGACATTTCTAAAATCTGTGTTAAAAATTTCTTTAGAGTAGCATTCAAAACTTTTATATATTATATTCTATACTTTACTAGTTTTTACTTTCAAATGTGAAGATTACATGGGAGTTTTTTTTGCCAGAAATAACAAATTTTACAAGGGATGCTTAGATGTTAAGAAACCTTTTTAAATTTACTTATTATTTTCATTCGATATCTAGGTGACTTTTCCGATATTAAGGATTGTCAAAAACTTATAAATATTTGGAAATCCTTGTAATGGCACTCTTTTAAATACATCCCTTGTATCATAAATTTATTCTCCAAGTTTAAAAGAATTAATATGTTTATCATAAATTTTATTACTTTTGAAGTACAATATCTTGTCCTCAAAAATTGTTTGCTTTTAACAAAAAGTCTTTAAGAAACTCCTCTATTAATTTGATTGCTGTTTTATTTCTTCCGAGTTAACTAATTCTCAATATCTTCTACATTGCAGGTGGTAAAGTGGCAAGAGGTGTAGATGCAATGCCAGTTTTGGAGAATGAAGCCACACGCAATTCATTTTACAATGACTTATTAGAGGTGTGTAACATTGCAAACAATCGCAATTTCCCTAACATGTGAATTTTTTGTTTCTTAATATTTCCTACATATTTTTCTTTATATCTTTTGGCTATTTTTCAGTTTACTATACTACTAAATTGTAATTGCGATACTTTATATTGTACTTACTTCTTACTCTTCTGTCTGTGCAAGGCCTTGGCCTCCTTTATCACACAGCTCCATTTTTTCCTATCCTTGGCCTTTATCTTCCAATTTTTGATTTTCATCTTTTTTAAATCTCCTTCCACTTCATCTGGGGCATCCAATCTTTCTCATTCCCTCTAGTCTTCCCCTGTAAATTTTCTTTTTTGCTCATTCTTAACTCTTTCACTCCAAATGTCCGAGCCAATGTATTCTTTTTGTTTTTATTATATTTACTTTATCTTTTTCTTCATATAGCTTACTTAACTCTAAATTACTCCTAATTCTCCATCTTTGATTGGTCCATAAATTTTTCTTGAAATCTTTCTCTTAGAGTATTTTTTCCTCATTCTAAGTGGTAGTCCAAGTTATTATACTATATTAGTAAAATAATTTTCCCTCCTAAGAAGAAATTCTTTGAGAGTATTTTAGAGTGTCACAATTTATTTCGATACTTTAAAAATAGTTTAAACTAGTTAAAATATTTTATTGTTAAAAAATTGCATAAAATACCATCAGAGGAATTCTGTGTTTTCATTTCTATCCTAGTTTTAGCTTGTAACTTATGTTATTGAAGAAAGGAACTGGTACAAAAAGGTTTTATTGATCTGCCTGTGTTCAGTGTCTGCATTCCCTGACCAGGCAAACTAGTGCAATCTATCTCATATTAAGTTCCATACCATAAGTTCCCTTAACAAAATTTAATCAGATGTTATGATTGGAACAACTGAAAATGGAGACCACAAGTTGAATTTCAATTCTTTAAGCCTCAACTATAAATTCTACAGATATGGGTCTTATTACAATTTGAAGTTTCTAAAAGATTAATAGGATGACATAAAATTTCTCATAGGAACAGCTTTAACATTAGACTGTGAGTGTTTCCATGGTAACTAAATGAAAAGTTCACTCACATATTAGCTACAAATAGTGATATTGAAATGAAACTTAGATATTTAGTAAGAAAAATTGTCTGCTGTTTTATAACAAAACTTGCAATCATTTTGTTTATAAAAGCACTCCAAATTGGCATGAGTTTTCTTATCATTTGTTGTCAACTTTATCAATGGGAAGTTTCAGCTAATAATTGTTGCGAAATCGTAGAGTCTTGCTCTGTGGACCTGGTGTACCCATTACTAGCATGTGTAGAGGCAGTTTTTTAATTGCAGTCACTGTCCATCTTGTTTTACATCAATCTGTGCCATAATATCTGATATTTGAATTATATTAACTACATCAACTTTTAATAAATTTTCGACTATCAAACTTTTAACAAAACTTTACATGCTTATTACTTTCTATATCTAGCCATTTATTTTGGTCATTTTACTATTTTAGTGTTCATTTCTCTTACATATATATATATATATTTTTTTTTAGTTGGAAGCTTTCTTGGAACAGAGACTCTTGGAGACTGAATCTGCAGGAAATGATGTTCTGTCCTCAAGCTTATTCCATAACGCTCCTCCAGCATTACAAATGCAGTCGGTTGAGAGTTTGCGAGAAATGCTGAATGCAGTGAAAACTATTTCGTCTCAGCTTATGACAACAAAACTGAAACATTTATACCTTATTAAAAGTTCCCCTAGGTACATTCTTTGGCTATAGTGAATGTACTCTACAAATACCTCTTTGGTGTTATTTTTCATAAATTAAGGATTTTTACTTTTTTTCTGTTGATTTGTTTATTTAATATTTTGTTTAACATAATATTTCTATTATTAATGTATTAAAATTACCAGATTTTCAGTGTCTATATTTATTTATGCATGACCTTTTATCCCGATATTCAGTAATGTGTTAAAATTTTGTTATTTCTATTAACAACTTTAAATATAATAACAGTTATCAGTTTTTTTATAGGATGGTTATTTGAGTCGGGGAAATATATGCAAGAAATAACGGTTTAAAAATGGAAATTAATAAATGGAGAATTTAAGCTACTTCTAGATGTGTGGGGTGTACTAAAATCAATGTTATTCATATTTTGAATTTCAATAATTTCTTGTAGAGGTATAGATTGTAAAATAATATTAATTTTATTACTGGTTTGCTATGCTTGAACTTGGGTTCCACTATAATTAAAACGTTAAGTGATTCAATCTATTGTAACAATTATTATCAATACTTTTTTGTCATAAGCTAGCTTTATTACAATTATGATCACAATTGTGTTATAAACAGGTTTTTATCAAATTAAAACTTTGTGTCCTTGTCTTTCTAACTAAATTTAATGAAAAATTTTATATAATTATTGCATATATATTAATCATTCTTATAACGATATAATAACGTTAATTTTATAGTAAACTTTTGACTGGTTCAACATTGAGTGTTTCAATATTTATTTTTAAAATACTACATAAAATTGCATTTCACTACAAATACACTATTAGTGTTCTTAACAGAGTTTTTAAAAAAATCCTTCATACATGTGACATTTTACAAGATTAAAATACAGTCAGTGTTAAAAATGAAATCAACTTTTTCATACAGTTGTTGCTTCCATAATTTGTACCCATCAACAAACATGTATTCAGATCAACTTGTGCTTTGACTTTTTAGGTATGTGGATCGCTTGGTTGAATCTCTAAAAAGCAAGTTAGAAACTGCAGAAAGGATGGTGGATTGCCAGAAGGCAGTGAAAGTGAAATATCATGAAGCGATGGACGAGCAGAGGTCTCTGGAACCCAAGATTGAGTTGATTGTGGGAAAAACTAAAGTGCTTCTTTCACAGGTAAAGTGCTTCTATTGCACAGAGAGGTGCAGCTGTTCAGACGTTACCTTGTTCTAATGAATGTATCTCCATTAACTTTTTTTGTATGAGTGACGCCAAATAGCATCATCGAAATTTCTAATGTCCACGAATTTATCAAATTCAAATAATGCATATGTAAGGAAGGCTGGCACGTAGGCTTGTCCTATGTGGAGCCTAAAATTGTAGGGACATATTAGCTTAACATCATAAAGATTTCGTAGAATAAAACATAGTCCGTGTGACTAGTATAGAGCTTTTATTTTAGAGGTTCGTATCGTTGCGACTCTCAGCGTAGAATGAGAGATTATAGTGGCTTACGTATTAAAGAGGACGACAGAGGGCGCTCGCAGGCGTGCCTCACATCTCCCCACTAAAAAGATTTGATTGCGTCTTTTTAAAGACCTGTCAAATTAATTTAAGTTCTAAATTGAAAAAAGTAAAATTTTAAACATTTGAATCACTAGTTTACAGTTACCATGTAATTAAACCAAGAAAGTAAATTTAACTCTTAAAAATATAAACAAGTAGGAAATGAAAAATATGTAAATAAACACAATATCATAAATTTGCACTCAATATTCTAACCATAGGTAACACTTCATGAGAAAGAAAAAAAAGAGTTCAAGTGTCATTTAGTTTGGCATCATTTTTCCAGTGGGTTGCAGTTAAACGAGACAGAGAATCGGCATTCAGATAATCTTTTCCTCGATGATAAGTTAGTAAGGCATGGAAGTGTTGTAAAGCTAAGGCCCATCGTTGTAGCCTAGGACTTTGTGAAGCACATTCCGTAAGAAACTTCAGAGGGTTGTGGTCACTAACTATAATTATTTCAGATCCAAAGATGTACGTCTCGAATTTCTTAATGGCAAAAATGATGGCAAAGGCTTCTTTCTTTATAACTGCATATTTCTCTTGAGTGTTTGATAATTTTTTACTAGCGAAGGCTATTGGATGTTCAACATCTTGCTCGTCACGCTGGGCGAGACAAACACCGAAGGCAAATGAAGAGGCATCAGCGTATATGATGAAAGGTCGTTGGAAATTTGGTGAATAACATCTGGGAGCATTGCATATAGCAAGCTTAAGTTTTGCAAAAGCTCCGTCTTCTTCCTTAAACTCTTTATGTCGTGCTTTCCTATTATGGTAGTATGCGTAAGCTTTCTGTTTTTCTGTGGCTGGGATCCCTGCATATTCCACTGCGTTTTCTAGCTTCATCTTCAAATCATTGAGGTACTCAGTCACTGACTTGAGCTGGCCTAGGGGAATTGGAGTTTCATTGGTCCACGTTGTCTTCAATATGGAAAGAGGTCCCGTTGGGCGTCTACCATATAACATCTGAAAGGGGCTAACTCCGGTTGGGGCATTGGGAACTTCACGATATGCCCACAGAAGGTAAGGAAGGTACTTGTCCCAATCCTTAGAGTGTTCTCGCATCGTGTGGTGAATCATTCCTTTCAAGACTGCATTAAATCTCTCAACGAACCCATTGGACGCTGGGTGGTAAGGAGTGGATAATCTTGGGGAGGACCCAATCCTTTCCAGAAAATCTTTAGTCAGGGAGGCAGTGAAATTGGTCCCCTGGTCCGTGGCTACTACCTTAGGGATGCCAGTGCGAGTGAAAATCTGTAGCAACACTTCACAAGTAACTTTAGCAGATAAATTCTTCAAAGGGACGGCTTCTGGCCACCTAGTACATTGATCAACAGTGCAAAGTACATACTTGTTCGACGTTCGGTTCTACTGGGCCAATTAAATCTACGTTTATAATTTGGAACGGTTCATCTGGGCGAGTAACAGGTGTGATGGGAACTTCGTCGAAGGGACGCTTCTTAGCTTGGAGTTGACACAATACACATTTATCACAGAAGTCATCTATCTCCTTCTTTATACCTGGCCAATAAAATGAGTACTTAAGTCGTTCTGCTGTTTTCTTTTTACGGAGATGACCATCCCATAAACTAGCATGAGCGAGCTCCAAAAGCTGTTTTCTTCTTTGCACCGGAACCACGAGTTGGCTGACTGACTCTCCTAAAATCTTATCTTTACGATACAAGAAATTATCCAAAACAAAAAAGTTGTTTACCCCTCGCTTGGCATCTTGCCAACGCGCTTCAAGGGTCAAGTCATTTGCTTGTTGATATCGGAACATTTCAGCGTCAGATTTTAACTCGTTAGGTATAATAGAATTAACCTGGTTTACCATATTATCAATTACATTGACCTCATTAACACTAATATCATCATTATTATTTATATAAAACACTTCAATATTATTAAAAGGCATTTCAGAATTTTCAATAATACTAATTTCACTATTACTACTCATAGACTCAAAATATTGCACAGTTTTCTCAAAGGTTAAGTTATACAAATTATCACTCTTAATAATATTATCATCAATATTGTGGGAGCTTTCAATTACATTATTTGAGGTATCAACAACATGAATATTTGCATTACAACAATCAACACTTAACTCACCTGAATCATTTGAAATTATTCTATTATATGTATTTAAAGATAACAACATGTCATTAGATAACTCATCAACCATCGCACAAGTAAAATATACTGGTTCACAAAATTTACCATCTTCTGTACACTTTGATAATGGTATATTTATTAAAGGGGCTTTGAGCTTATGACCAAATGCTGAAGTTAACACCACTTGGCCATGTGGGTCTTTTTAGTGCTGAGGTACTAAATTACTTCTAATTATTGTTACCTGTGTTCCAGAATCTGCGACTGCATTTATTTTAACATTATCACATAACACTTCAATAGTTGGCAAAGTATTAAAAATTTTATCACTCTCGTACTTCATGCCGTTTAATTTTAACAAGTGGTCGGACGATATTTTGGCTGTCAAACAATTAGAGACGATTGCATTTGTACTCTTCCTATTTGGGTCATGAAGTAGTGTACCATGAAATTTAGAGTTGCATACATCGTACTTCAACATTTACTTACACCGCTTTGCACCACCACAATTCACACCATAGCATAAGAAACACTGATTGCTTAATTTCAATTCTTGCTTCCGCTACTCCGGGGTCAGAGGGCAACTTTCGTCGTTTCCATGGTTACCGCAAAAAACACAAAAATCTTCTTTCGGCGCGTTGACGTAATTTACACTAGTAAACTTCCCGTTGGCGCGATTTGGTGTACTCCTCCAGTCTTGGTGGCTTCTAGATGCTGACGTAACATCACTGCGCTGCTCCTGGAGGGGGAAGCGAGAGGGGGCAGCAATATATTTCGCCAATTCCCTTTGCGAAATCTGTCGCTGGATATGGGCCATGAGCTTTCCTAAATCAAAACAGTCAGTTTCTTCTTTAGTAAAATCGAGCATTATTTCTGAGGGTAGCTTTTTAAAAATCACTGTTGATAACATGCTTCCATAAGATTCTGCTGATACGTTCAGGGTAGCAAGAGATCTCATATGAACACTACATGTATCATACAGTTTCCTTAAATTATATAAATCATTACTGTGTGCTACTTGAGGCAAGTTCATGAGTTGGGACATATGAAAGTTAATTAAGTTTTCCGTTTTGCCGAAACGTTCGATTAAGATGTCCATAGCATTTTTATAATTATCTTCACTTATCGACAGTTCTTGAATAGCATAGAGCGCCGGGCCATCAAGTAAGCTTAATAAGTAACAATGTTTTTCAATTGCAGAAAGCGAAGTGTTGTTGTGAATAGCTATGTCATAACTATTTTTCCATGAAATCCAGTTTTTAATGTTACCATTTTTCATCCAAAATGAGCACTTCGATTTGTTCATTTATGTTTTTCAACGCTCTTTCCTTTTCGACCAGTTGAGGAACCAGTTCTGGAGTGAGATTACTTTCTATTCTTGCTTTGTCGATCTTATCCATAAGTTTGGTGGTAGAGGCTCTCAGTATCGACCGTTTCTTTTTAAGCTTTTCCAAACCGTCTTCCATCGTCGTGCTTCTGTTTTGTAAGGCGAGCGAGTTGTAGTTAGGCTTAGGGCGTTCGTTGTCAGGCGTACTTCGTCGAGCGAGTTACATCGCACTTCTGATAACCACTGTAAGGAAGGCTGGCACGTAGGCTTGTCCTATGTGCAGCCTAAAATTGTAGGGACATATTAGCTTAACATCATAAAGATTTCATAGAATAAAACATAGTCCGTGTGACTAGTATAGAGCTTTTATTTTAGAGGTTCATATCGTTGCGACTCTCAGCGTAGAATGTGAGATTATAGTGGCTTACGTATTAAAGAGGACGACAGAGGGCGCTCGCAGGCGTGCCTCACAGCATACATACTACACTGAGAAACGAGTAGGGTATCAGTCTTTATCGCTTGTTGCGTTTCTAGTAACATTCCATGTAAAATTGTTACTAATAAAATAACCTGCATCCAAATAAAATTGGGACTGAAATGGTTTTATTACATAAATACAAATTTCAAAACCAACAGGATTGGACCAGACAAAAATACAGTAATTGCAAATTACATAATAATCAATTCAGAGTACAAATGATAAAGTTTACAGAATCATACCAAAATAATACAGTACGAAGTACAAAGTTGGCACAGCGTTTGAGAAAGAATCATACTGGAAAAAATACAATATATACCTCAGACTTTACATAATTGATAAAGTTCACAGATTCCTACTGGAATAATCTAAGCTAACAAAGTTTACAGAACCAAGTAGTGTAAGTAAATTGTGATGTAAGTAAGGCATTCCACTCTGAGACACTTTTATAATGTCTATTACAACTTCTAAAAAGTCCCAATTTCAATTGGTGAAAACTCGGAGGACTTTCCAAATGAAGCCTGACTTTATTATGCATGGTCTTCAAATAGAAAACTAATGGTGCTGTGGACCTTAAGACTTTTGAAATATTTCTTTATCATACTGTTTGGCTTTTTACAAAACTTTTGAACTATTTGGCATGTCATAGGCTACATTTAGTATTTGTATGAGAGTGGGTTGACCCATTGTGACCCTCTCTTTCTAATCCAATTTTGTCTTTTGTATCTCAAACAGAAAAACAATCAAAACACTGTTATTTGTTACCTATCTTTGCTGCTATTCATTTTTGAAAGCTAAACTGATCCCAACTGAGAACTAAGCCCCAAGTATTTGTATATGCTAATTAGTTATAATTGCCTCGGAGTTTAAACTTGAGTGATATCCTAATCTAATTTTAAAGTATCATTTACTAAACTAATTGATCTTTTCTACATCTTTTAATGCCTTTACCATGTTTGGCAGGAAAAACCTAGACTTTACAAATTAATGTTTAATCCTAATGGATTTTGCTAGCATAAAATTATTAGTATTTACAATTTTGTATTTCATAAGATCATTACTTATTTTCAACATGACAGTTTATATTTTTTGGTAAAGATTTCTAGCTCATTTTCCAGGGTTCCCATGATCATTGAAGGTCAGTAAAAGTGCTTAATATTTTGAAACTTGTTTTCAAGGCCTTGAAAATGCTTAGAGTTGCTTGAAAGTCGTTGAAAATGCTTAGAGGTCCTTAATTTTTGTGGATGTTGTGTGCCGAACTGCAAAATTTATGAAAATACAACTCAGCCTTGCTATCTCTGCGTGAATGCCACTTATCTACACCCGTATCAGAATACTCTGACACATTTATATTACGCATCCACCAACATGTAACTTTTTTGGTAGAATATACTGTATTCAAAAATTTTATATAAACATGATACTTGAAAACAAATTTTCAACGGTCCTTACCAACATTATTTAGGTCCTTAAAAGTCATTGATTTTGATTCTGTGATTTGAGTGGGAACCCTGTTTTCAACTCATTTTCATTGAATTCTATAGAAAAATGGTAAAGTTTACTGACCAAGAGCTAATAGAAGATTTCCTCTGCCTTTTTCCAATATTTGTATCCTACTATTCAGAATTAAATTGCTAGAATTTAATTTACATACTGGGATCTTTGTGTATAAATACTTTTAAAAAATGAAATTACTTTTAAGAGAAAAACTTTGTCTAATATAACAGGGAAATGTTATTTACATTTATCTAATGTAATAAGAAATGTTTATTTATCCATTTTGCTTTCTGTAATATTTCTAAAGTCATGAATTGATTTTTTAGATATTGCCTTTTTATCCACTAAGGTACAGATACCAATAAATTTTGCTTATTGGATTTTTTTTAAATGTTTCTTCTTTAATTAATATATGCTATGGCCTCCCATAGTTTGGCCAACTCTATTAACCATTTCACGAAGTCAAAGTTAATTCAAATTTAATTTTGTATATTTGGGTTTTATTTATCCATTTACAAAGTGACCAGCTTGTTTTTGGTATTGTATAATATACATTTTATTATTATATAAGTTGGGTGTACTTTGCTTTCTTTAGGGTAACTTTGCACAAATCTTTAAAAAAAGTTTCAATACAGTTTAGAGGCTATTTAAGTAAATATATGTAAATAGCCTTGATTCAGCGCAATAGGTAGAACCTTCTGTTGACTCCCAGTGCCAAATTTGGCTGATGGTGAAAATTATGTGTTAATAGTTTCTTGCTATAACATTTTCACAAACTTTGATATCAATAATCCATTTTTAGATTTTTGTTTAAATGCAAAATGTTACCTAATACCATTCATGTTGATTACTATTAAATACAATTAGTTGCATTGATGTGACTTTTTTTTCCTCTTAATATAAGTTTCACTTCCAGTTAATTTCACATGATGTTATAAGGTAACACAATAAATTTTGCTTTGGGATATGTTGTTTCAAGATATTTTCAAACTGTAAAATAATTGATATTTGTATGTACAATATGTTTTTTTTTGTTATATACTCACCTTTAAAATTAATAAAAATTAAAACAGATATTTCTAATTCGTAAACAAATATTGATTTTTTTATCCTAATAGAACTACTGTCACATTGCCCCAGACTATACCAAAATTTTTAAAAGTCAATTTATAAATTTAGTATGTCTTACACAATTTTTTTTAATAAATTCTTTAAACTAGTTCATATTATAACTCACCTACAGATATTATTCAGTATTATTATTTCCATCAAAATTGAAGCCTATTTCTGTACTTAAACCTAAATGACTCCGTCAAGTTTAAAGTGAATTAGAAGGCCGGCCTATTTGCAAAGTATCTATTTTTTATAACTTAAGCCTTATAACTTAAGCTTATAACTTAAGCCTTAACATGAATGTGTTGATGATTATAACTGACTTTTATTATCTTGTATTTCTTAGGTTGAAAAAGACATTTCCAAGAGATATAAAAACAGACCTGTGAATATTATGGGAGGTTTGAGTGCACTGCAACAAATTATTGTACATTAAATTGTGTAGCTTTTTTAAAAACTAGTTCAAAAGTATGAAAAAAAAAATCAAACAGTATCAACAGTTGTAAATATGGATTCAAGCAAGATTATATTTTACCTATAGCTACTGAACATTGAAATAAATTCTAATTTGTTAACCTGTTCTATTCCACATTTTAAGGAAACCAAAGTTTTTATACCATGTTTTAAATCCTGACATTTATGTAAGAAATATGTATCTGTTGTATTTATGTAGGGAATAAAAAGGAAATGTGCAAATTTGAATGTAGATAATTCCTACAGGTTTGAGACTTGAAAAACTTATACAATATTGGCATGACCTATAATTATTGTTTTATTAAAATAAAAAGCACTTCTTTGAAGAATAGTATTTTTTTTATATCCACTTGTCTAAGACACCATTAATATTGCTAAAATTGTTTTCTATTCTATTAGTATTTAAGCTTGTTGAAAGGCAAATAAACTAAATAAAAACCTATTTGTGATTAAAATTATAGAATTTATTTGTAGATTATTGGTTATTTATAATCAAGTTTATCTGCTTATCTTCAAAACTTAACAAAAGTATTTAAAAACAATATTCTAAGCCTCCCTCACAACTGATCAGAAAATTGTATGGCTAACATGCAAGAGGTCTTGGGATAAAGCCTTATTAACATAGAGTAGATCAAAATCAATAAAAAGCTACACAGACAATTATTTTTTACTTGTTTATTTTAACTTCTTGGGTGTATATAAAGCTTCCACTTACAAGCATCTGGAGGTTCTTGTTTCACACCTCCCGATTGTCTATTTTGGCTCAACCGTATGGTTGTAATGTTGAAGTTTACTGACTAGAGATTAGTAAAGTTAAGGTAGTAGTCTGGTAGGTTTTTTAAGTCTTTATCAGGATTTTTTTTTTTTTTTTTTTTATTATGGGAAAATAAAATTCAATGGTTTTAATATTATTATTGGTCAAAGTAGACTCCTAAAAAAATAAGATACGTGGCTGGCCCCCGTGATTTCGGCTCTTAAAGACGTCTTAAATAAATAAAAAATGAATTCATTATTAATCTATAGAATTGTCGTTAACGGTTAGAACTACAATTATTACTAGGCTGTAAAAAAGGAGTTAGGAATGGGAAAAAAAATAAAGATCCTAGTCCTTAAGTGAACTACTGATGTGTAGAATAACGTGTAAAAATCTTGGGGCAATCGGTCGTATAAATTTTTTTAAATCTATGCCTGGAGCGTATACTAACAAGGAGACCTTACGGTCTCGGAAATTCAGATCGGGATGAAATTTGGCAGATTGCTAGTATACCTTAAGGGTATCCACACTGTAAAGTAATAAAGTGCACTAGCCAGGAGATTCCGAGAAAATAGGCTTTAAAGTGTTACGCATAGCTTAGGTACTAGTAGAGATTTTTGATTTGCAACTCCCCTGTTTTTAAGTGGTCAGGGTGATGGATTCCCGTACTGGCGATCCGGGTTCGATACCTCGAAATGTAGTTTTTTTTTTTTTTTTTTTCATTTTATAAAGTGACTGTTACAGCTAATTGAAATTTGAATTAAAGATAATACTTTATTTTTAAATACGTAATGTATTTTTAATAGAAAAAATAGAGATAAATGAAATAGATATAAATTAAAATTCTAATTACCACGGCAACAAAATTAGGGTAGGACTTAATTTATCTATGGATTTTGACATATAGTTTTTATTTGTCAATTATTTATTTATATACATACACCAGAATGACACTTATCATAAAAACATGGAAAACAAAAACTGTTTTAACATCTTGCACAATTTATAAAGGAAGATTGCTTACAGGAACAACCTTTTTGTAAAAGATTCGTTGGAAAATATACTTCATTACCATTCATGAAAATATATCTTTTGTCAGAAAACTTGGAAGCATACCAGGCATACCGGATCATTTTATTAAAAATTGATGATGGACTATTGATTGTATTTTTATGCAGTCTTCACGGGTATTTATTTCTCTATTATTTTCAACCAAATACGCGCAATTTTGCATACGCTTTAGTAGATTCTTTACCTGTCTATAAAAATAGACGTCGCAAAGTACCGTTAGGGTTTTGAAAATTTCTGACTACCTGCTTGAGTACAATAGGAAAACATTCTTACTCTTCCATATAGAAACTGGTTCTTCATGTTTTTTGGGGAAATCATTTACTTCTCTTATAATATCTCAATATTTATAATCACTTGTTTGTGAAAATAGTAAATAGTGTTTTAATGTACCTTCCTTAAAAATACCTTACGTATTTAAAAATAAAGTATTATCTTTAATTCAAATTTCAATTAGCTGGAACAGTCACTTTATAAATTGAAAAATTAAAAATTACCTTATTAAAAATACATTACCGTATTTAAAAATAAAATATTATCTTTAATTCAAATTTCAATTAGCTGTAACAGTCACTTTATAAATTGAAAAAAAAAAAAAAAACTACCTCACGAGGTATCGAACCCGGATCGCCCGTACGGGAATCCATCACCCTGACCACTTAGCCACCGGGGATTTGCATATCAAAAATCTCTACTAGTATCTAACCTTTGCGTAACACTTTAAAGCCTATTTTCTCGGAATCTTCTGGCTAGTGCGCTTTATTACTTTACAGTGTGGATACCCTTAAGGTATACTATCAATCTGCCAAATTTCATCCCGATCTGAATTTCCGAGACCGTAAGGTCTCCTTGTAAGGGAAAATCTCAAGATTGAGAAGCTTAATTTATAGGTCCCCAGCATTAAAGCAAGTGAACGGACCTTACGAATACATACTTGTGTTCAAGTACTACAACCCAAATTCAAAATAAGAGAATTACATTATCGGACCCCTCAATAGATTTTAATTAAATGACGGCACTTGATAGTATTGCCTTGTACAAAACAATCGATACTATCGCCCATCATAAAACAATCGATAGTATCGAGACAGTCGATAGTATCGAAACAATCGATAGTATCGATTGTTTTATATTGGGCGATAGTATCGATGGTTTTGTGCAAGGCAATACCATTGATTGTCGATATTTAATTAAATCTATTGAGGAGGTCGTTTATTTTTAAAACCTTTTTGAGTATTATATGTACTAGCTGTGTGGCCCCGCGTTTCTGTGACACGTTTTTGTAAAAACTCCTAACTTTTCATGTATAGTGAACAATGCTCGCTTCGCTCGTTATAAGGTCCATTGCGATATAAAAAATAGCTTATATAAAGTACATATAAGTTGCATGTATTCCTTGCGTGCATGTATTGCACGTGTGTATTTAAAATATAGGCATAGCACGTAGGAATTACAAATAGGAATAGTGCGCAGGTGTTGCAGGTGTTTTACAGGTAATCAACGCACACCAATCAGCATGTATATGTATTTTATGAATATCTAGCGAATATAAATGTATTGCAAATATATATTGAAGATGCGTATTGTAGTTAGGTATTGCATTTGAGTATTGCAAATAGACATTTCCAATGTGGCAAATACGTATTGCAGATATATGTATTGCAATTAGATTCGATATTCCATACGATACGATACGATACGATATTTTATATGATACGATATGATACGATATTTCATACGATACGATATTTTATACGATATGATATTTCATACGATACGAAACGATATGATACGATATTTTATACGATACGAAACGATATTTTATACGATACGAAACGATACGATACGATACGATATGTTATACGATACGAAACGATACGATACGATATTTTATACGTACAGTAAGAATCATTTGGTCTGCCGAACCGCATTTGGCCCGGACCTGTCCGGATGACCAATCCGAAAGGGCACTTTTTAGTTTTCTAAACACGTAATCGAACATGACTCAGAAATTCACAGAGAATGAAGTGGATAACCTATCGAGTAAGACAGGTCCGGCCAAATGAAGTTCTGCAGACCAAATAATTCTAAAGGTAATCCACTTCATTCAATGTGAGTTTCTGAGTCATGTTCGAGGACGTATTTCCCTAAAAACTGCACTTTCGGAATTGTCTACCGGACATTTCCGGCCAAATGCGGTTCGGCAGACAAATTAATTCTTATTCGATTGATAATCCTCTTAAACCTCTGTGAATATCAGAGTGATGTTCGATGGTATATTTAGGTACCTAATAATTGCACTTCCCCGTAGGGCTTTTCTTACAATTCCGGTCAAATGCATTTCGGCAGACCAAGTGTTTGGTGGTCAGCTAGCATATTTCTACATTCCACATGAGCTTCAGAGCGATGTTGTATGCGGTACTAGCAGTGACCTCTCGGACTAGTATATGTGCATTGCACACTTTGCATGTAATAGCTTTATGTAGTACAAGCAATATTATATACATAAAAAAAGGCATAGCCTCTGTAAAAGCTTCTTACTGTAATGTAGAGCATAATAAAAAAAAAAAAATTACCTGAATAAATCGGGTATTGTCCGATAATAGTGTTCCGAGAAAAAAAAATAGACACACAAGTTTGTTATCATATTTCAACTTTCCTTAAAACAATCGATAGTATTGCTTTGCTTAAAACAATCGATTGTATCGATAGTATCTAGTGTCTTCGATACTATCGATTTTTCACTCGATTGTTCCCCTGAACAATCGATTGTTCACTCGATAGTAAAACAATCGATGTTTAAGGAACACTAGCGTAGACTAGCAAGGATGTAGTTTCCGGAAGCGGTGAGCTAAACTTCACATCGATTGCCAGATTCCCATTTCTAGTAACGCTAGCGTGAGAAGACGAACTCGCCATATCAGGTGTTAAATCCACAACAAACAACGTGAAACCATGTTTAAATTCTCTATAATTGATATTGATGTTCTGTCCGTCGTGGTATCTGTTCAAGTCTGTAAATAAATTGAGATAGGATCGAGAATATAGGCTGTTTGTAAAATTTGGTTGAAATGGTCGAGACGGATACATTCTCGCTCCTTCTAGAACCGTAAGGTAGTTCACATTGAAATGATGAAATTTAAATCCCTTTTTAGAACTGCTTCCATTGAAAGCTTCATTGGACACAAATCCTAAAATGATTCGACTCGGGAGTTGTCCTATGAAGGCATTCGCGATGGTGGAAGACTGTAAACCATTAGACAGAGCGAATGATTTAACTTCCACTCTCCTGATAGGTAGTTTAATTAGACCTTTTTCTAATGCTTTCTCTTGTGCCAAAAGAACGGATGGTGCAACGTTCACTTTTCGAATGAATAGGCTGGCCGATTTAATGTTTATTTTAAACTGATCGGCTGCTGCCATAAGACAAAATGTTTTTTTTTGTCTCTCCAATTTTAATCGAACACCGACTCCATTGATTAACAGTTTCGGCTGAGAGGCTAGATCAAAATGTAGTGGTCCGCACAAATCCACTATTTTACTCTCCTTGAATAAGGCTCTTCTGGCCACAAACCCCTCGTTGCTTGAATTAGCCCCCACGTCATCGTGATAGGAGGCTGTATCTTTGTAGAACAACGACGAAGTCAACATGCTCTGTTGAGTGGATTTTGAAGAAAAGAGCAAACTTTCTAAATATGATCTATAGCAATAATTATTTTGCGAAGTGACTTGTTTGTCATTGAGAAACAAACTCAACTCTGAAAACAGAGTGTTGAGAATATAATTGCATGAAGCCACGGAATCTGCGTCTGCAATAGTAGTCCCGTTATCTTTCAATATTTGAACTTGCAAATGTAATATTGTATGACTGACATCTAGATAATGTTCGCCATTTCCAGCGATGAAAAATTCAATAGGAGATTTGTCACTCAAAGAGGTGACAGGGAAAATCTCAATGAAATTAGAAGAGTCAATACTCAGTTGCAATGGAGTTTGGGTGAATAAATCCAACTCGCTGCTCATGCAAACAGGTGCTTTCGAATCCATCATGTAAATATATCGTCTATCCCTGTTTTACGACGCTTCTTTTGAGTCTGAACAGATTGTCGCTTGCGTTTTCTTTTTATACCTTTTCCATGCTGCAAGCGATGTATAATATCGTCTTTTATTCGTTTAGAGGTTTCACCAACGCGTGAGCGAGCCGACTCTTTAAACGATCTTCCACCTGCGACATCAGTTAACACTCCTTGTCCAGTTCGCAGTAATTGTTTCCCCAAATATTTCCCAGCACGCACGGCTAGTGGAGTAATATATCTTTTTATGTCGCCAAAGAATCCTCCACCTCTTTGATATGCAGTTTGTCCTTGAAAGTAACTTCCACCGACTTGTCGACAGTAATACTCTTCGCAATCTTTAGAGCTGAGATGCATGGCGTGGCCGCGGAGTTCAAACTACAATGGTTCAAAATTGTGAGAGGCCTGCTATTTTATAGTTCTGCGTCTGAATGAAAGAACGACATAAGTTTTACAGCTGGAAAAAGTTATTTTTTTCCCTATGCTGGAACGTAACTCAATTTCAATTGTCTCGATAAATTTTTTTCTCATCGGTATATACTGAGGTCTTTCATAATACTTCACTATCTGATGCTTATTTTCATTCATGCATGGAATAATTCTTAGTAGCGGGCTAAACGTATCTCCTACGTATACCGATTGAATTACGTCTGAATACACAAATATTTCGGTGATTCCAGCATGTAATTGCAGTGAATATTCTCCGAAATAGGAACCCGGTTGAAAGGTGATTTCCTTAAACCCTAGCATGTCGGCTAAATTTCGATCGAAAGATAGCACGAAATCTGGTGGAACGTTCAGTCTCACATGTTGATTTGGCCAGTGTACTAGTTTAATGCGATCGAAAGTACGAAATAACTCTTCGGGTGTTTTATACATCCCAGCTGGAACGTTCAAGTTTTCCGTAAACTTTATTTTTTGCATTACGGTGGGATATTCTCTGACCACCAACTTAAATGTGTCTGTCTTTGTAATGTCTCCCGTGAATTTGACTTTTAGTACGTGCTTATCCGTAATATTGTGTTGAAAATTCTGAATTTAAAATCGGGGTTTCATCAAGCTGGGACAAGAAGTCTGGGAAAACTGGACTTCTGCATGTTCCGCAATATTAATGCCGACCATATTTTTTCGTCCGTCATATGAAAATTGCACATAGTCTTGTAAATCCAATAAATTGATATTATAGTTGAGAGAATCGAAAAAATCTGTGGTATTATTGAAGCTCTAAATTTAAAAACCGCACCCTCTTTCTGATGTAAATCTTCATCCGGCTGATGTAGCATAAAAAGTAATTTATTCGCTCCACTCTTTGTGAAATGGATTTCAAATCCTTCATCCATTTGGAGATCGACAGTAGAATTTTTTTCGTTCCACAAGAAACGAACGCTATTCGCCCGACCGACGCGATTTTCAATTTCCTCATTCACACTCGTCCAGAAAGATTGCGTGTTGCTGGGACCTCGATAAACGACCTTGATGTCGTGCACTGTGCGATCTTGCGTAACTCGTTCTTCTTTTTCATAGGTGAGTGAATACGAATTATTATGATCATCTATGTTGAACCAATTGCGCGGTAGGCAAATTTCAGACAAGGCAACTTCCCACTCGCCATTCAACGCGATCGGAATGTTTAATTTAGTGCGATAGGAAGATTGCGTGTTATGGGGAAAATAATCCAGGCTTGCCGTACTAGGTAGAGTCGCGTAGAAATCCGAAACCGTGTCATCCATTGTTCTTTCACCCAAGAATTAAATTTGGATGGAAAGCCTTTCCACTTTACAAAATGCTCTTTATTCGTTCCGATGCCTCTCGTTTTCAAAACGCGCTCCACTCTCCAATAACTGGTGGCGTCTTTTATGACTTTTTGTAATTCGTAAGCTTAAAATCGACCCTTTACAACTCACCCGACAAGTCTTTTAAGAATGAATGTTGGAGGGTTGGAGGGATAGCGCTTAAATATCACAAACACCTCGTTACTCCAGTTTGGCAAATAACCTCGGCGAAATGTCTTTTTTGCTTTGGTGATCCTAACTTGGTCATTGAGCTCCAATGTATATTTTGTCACCGGCTGGAACGAATAAAGTTTTTTAAAAATCGTGGACTCTAATTCGGGTGTGACGTCGTTAGGTGCATAGCCTGTACTTCTATGAATGCTTTCATTGTAAGATTTCACAACTTTATCCAATACGTCGATATATTTGTAGGATCCTCTATGTGTGAATATGCGATGCAGTTTATTTCGAAGTGTCAAATTAAAACGCTCGATGACACTTGCTTTATGCTCCGAGTGATAACTGTAATGATGAATCCCATGCTGTTTAAAAAGAGATTTTACTTTACGGTTATAAAATTCCTTGCCCTCGTCCGTTTGCAAATTGATGATTGTTTTTGTCTGTCGAAAGAGCTTCTTAAACGCTTCTACGAGAGAATCTGCATTATTTTTCTTTATAGCTATAATATATGCTTTTTTACTCAGTACATCAATATAAGTCAATAAAAAACGATTGTTTTTATTCTGCTTCGCAAACTTTGACATGTCGACTAAATCACATTGCATCAGTTCGCCGATGCCATAGGACAAAACTTTTCGACGTGGGAAATTCAATCGGATGGGCTTATGGAGTGAATAGGTGTCTTACTTCATAAGCCATTCTTTTGTTTTCTTTTGAGATACACCACTGGCTTTGGAAAGTTTCGCTATTCCACCAAACGAAGCTGGATTTCCCACGTCATAGTAAATGTCGTTCAGTATTTCACCCACTTCTTGCTCTGTCGCCATGGCGTGGAGCCTTCGGAAGCTGAAAGCCGTTTCCCAGAATATCGAGGAATCAAAGATTGTCTTTTGCGAGGAGTCGACGCGGTGCGTTTGGCAGCAGACTCTCCAACCTCGCTATTTATCGACTCGTTCCATTCATTTTTTTTCTGTAAAAGTTTTACCACCTTGGGATTTACAATCCATGAGATCGGCATGTTAATTTCTTTTATAATGGGTAAAAACTTGCTAAAATGCATCGGAGCCTCCTATATTTTAATATTTCTCATCATGTACGAAAAGAAATCTACTATTTTTGAATTCTTTATGGGAGAGTCGTATTTTACGAATTCCCCGTCAGAATTCCAGGAATACAACCGCGTTTTGAGTTTTTCCAATATCATTTGAATATATTTTGCGTGGGATCGTGGCACTGATTGTAAGATATCACCCACGACGGGATCTACTGCTGTCGCTTCTTCTTTAGCATAATAATCATTTCCATTTGAGCTTTTCACGGTCTCCTCAGCACTTTTTACTATATTAACAGGTATTGGCTCCGGCGGTTCATGAGCCACTTTTTGAAAGCGAGTAATCAAATGACCGAGAAGTTTTGGCTTTACATCGTCGGGTACTTTTTCACGTTCCAACAAATTCACAATATCGTCTTCCAGTCTCACTTCGGGATCTTGCTGTCGCCTTTGATATCCACTATATAATTCTGGTGGAATGAGCATCATCCGCTTGGCCATTTTCTTACAAAAAATGACGTACACTTATCCACGCGTGAAAGTTAAATAATGTTGGAAATAAGCAGAAAGGACAACTTATATACTTTCAAATCCTGTTCCCAATAGCACGACCCACTATTCCAGCTAAAGCTGAAACGGCGGCAGGCAATAGTAGAGGAAGGAAACCGCCGCTTTGATTGACTAATAGCCTCTTCTTGCTTTTCAATCTAGTCGAACGACATGCCACTTTCCGAATCGACGATTTATACTTTTTTAGTTTTTTCATATTGATAGATGGAATATGACCCTTCAAAAGATTTAGACACACTTCGCATATTGCTTTTATCTCGGATGTGGTGGCATTTTTCAACAATAACTTTTTTTGCTTTGAAGAAGCTAGCGAGAGAGCTTGTAGAAAATTAAAATGCTTTTTCATTTCGGAGCTCATTGTGGACGATAAAACCAATATACTCCGTTGTTATCTGGTCACGCAGTCGGAAATCTTCCGTCGTCGGATGAATGTCCACAACTAAATAACCGTACGGAATCGCGGTGGCTTTTATGTAGGCATCCATTAAAAATCGAGAATTCCGTGGATACAGCTGTCGAGCGAAACAGTTTATTTGACTCATGTCTCTCGAGTTTTTAAACAGAATTATATATTGAGCATTGAGGGAAATGTCGCGCATTACCTTACATCGAGGATACAAATTTTGCAGTAACAGTATCACGTTGACGTTGCGATGATGCGAAATGACTGTAAAAACTTCTGCCACTTTTTCATTCAGCTGGTTCATCAAATCGTCTAAAACTATTAGCTCCGTGTCGTCATAGTTTTCAGGCAAGCCTTGCACAAATTTAATGTCGGGCTCTTCCCAAAACCATGGCTGACTATGGGAATAACACCATTTTATTTTTTTCAGTTTCGTGCCATAAATATCGCTTTTGATCATTTTGCGAACCAAGGTGGTTTTTCCACTCTGACTGCTTCCCACAATAATAGTCCCGGACGGAGACTTTAAACGTAGCATTGCTGACAAATTTTTAAAAACTCTTTCATTCAGTTGCACTCCAATTATCTGTGGTTTTAAATCTTCTTTGAAAAAATATCGTATATCGAATATTTTAGATGTCTCTTTAAAACACACATGAAAAAATAGTCGTCTTCCAATGTTTTCAGAATCGATACAGGTCGTGTTTGAAATATCCACCGCGTCGTCATTCTCGATGTAATACATATGCCAAAACGTAAAAGACGAGAGTCCACACAAAAAAGTCAACACACATAATGAGGTAACGATTTTGAAACATGTCGTTTGAAAAATGTTATCGCATTTCATCTCGTCGGTCAAAAATATTTCATCCTTTGCGATAGCACTTCAAATACTTTACGTTGTATAAATGTTTTTTTACGGGGATGATTTTTTATCAGCTTCGCGCAATAGGCTAAAAATACTCCAATTTTCGTTAAAGAAGTTTCCCCTTCAAACAAACAGTTTGACACCACATCAAACAGACTGTCGTCCACCCAATACACTTTCGATAATGTCTCCAAGCGATCACCAAAATTAGTCATTATCGAGTCCATAGCTACAAATGAGACTGCACGCATATGAATAAGCATTAAATAGCTTTCAAGTTGGCGGTGTGGGGAGGAAAATGAACTGAAAGCAGTTTGTCAAAACTTTCTATCGATCGGTTACAGGTGCCAAGTCCGTGGCGTTGCATGTGAGTCAGCCATGCGGAAAAACCCGAACTCAAACTATGTGAGTCAACGATGCACGCAAAAGTGTAAAATCTCTTTTCACCAGCCTTATACTCCACGCTTGAAGCAAACATTGAAAGTGGACTGGAGCCGACACATTGAAAATATTCAACCTCATATTGAATCGAACTTCAACATTTTCTTGAAGCAAACATTGAAAGATGAAAAGTGGCCTAGAGCCGAAACATTGAAAGATTGAAAACATTCAACCTCATATTGAATCGAACTTTTTAGAATTTTTTTTTTTTAGAACATTCAACACAGACTTGAAGCCACGCTTGAAGCAAACAAAACATGTTTCAAAAGCATGCATCGAAAGTCACGCACAAAATATATTTTATAGAATCAACAATGCTCGCAAAAACATTCAACCTCATATTGAACCGAACTTTTTAGAAAATTTTTTTAGAACACTCAACACAGACTTGAAGCCACGCTTGAAGCAAACATTGAAGGTTGGCTAGAGTCGACATTTTATATACTACTCTCCTCATGCGAAATTTTGGGCAAGTAAATTTTTTTGTTCTTTTCGTCTACACAGAGATGGGAGTAGTTGAAGTTTAGTACTTCCTAATCTTGAGAGGACAATTCAATATTATTCACTTCCTAGAACCGTTTAAACTTAAATTCAAACATGACCATAAAAAAAATAAGTTATAAACTACGTGTAGGTTATTAAATGCAACAAATTGTATATTTTAAACATAAAACAAGGCATAAAAAAGTAATAATTTTTATTTAAACTCATATGTACAACATTAATACAAGCTTGAAATATGAATTAGTCTTAGGAAGTTAGTCAATGAATGTTTCATCAAAATGTACAAGGCAATGGTATAAAACACATATGATGAACACAAGAACAAATATGCACTTATTTCCTCTTGGAAACTCAAAATTAAAAAGTACAATTAATGTAACCAATACGAAATGAAAAAATGTAAGCTAAATAAGACGCTTAGTTTATCAAACCGCTTACGTTCAGTTGGTAAGCATTCAATTTAATTTCGTAGTATTTTGTTTAAGTAGTCTAGTAATCGATGCTTTCCACATAATAAACAATTGCCCAACGATCACATGAGAAATACCCACTTTTATTATTTCCTTAACATAGAAAGCTTTCAATTGAAGTGATACACCTACAGCATGGATAACCAAGGTTTTCTCATGATAATATGCTATTAGTGTTGGGACAATGATTTTCGATAGTTTTTAATAAGGCACTTATTAAGATGAAGACAAACTAGTTTTTCATGAGAGCTCTGATTATGATTAGTTTCTCATAGGAGAAATTTGACTTGATAATTTCTTTATTTTGTGTAATTATATTACTTTAGAACATTCATGGATGGAACATTTTGTCCCAATAAACTCGAGGTCAATTCAAGTATTCCTTCTGCATTTTGATTTTTTCCGCTATATTTTTTTTCCCCTTATGAAAAAATATATTAGAGGGTGTTGCTGTTGGTAATTTCATAGGCTCTATTAGGATGGGGCAATCAAGTGTCCTTAAATCTATCGACTTTAAAAAATAAATGATCAAGTAGATAATTTACAATTTATTTGAATTAGAAAATGTAACATGGATTTCCATTATTCAATATCAGAAAAATGTTTTGTATGATTATCAATATATATTTAATTTGATTCGAAATTAACATTTTTAAACCATAATGGTTTTAACAAGAACTTTTGCTGCAAAGCAAATCTTTGAAACCGGTTTATACCTCTTTTAAATAATCTTGCTTGTACTCGTACACTTTTTCCGGTGCTACTTTTATTCTAACGAGTTTATATTTATTTGTATTGAAACGCCTACTTGAAAACTTATGGGAATAGCTTCTTCAAACTTAACTTGTGAAGAAGTGCGTAATAATTATATTTACAATTTTTCAAGAAGCTACACTGCCAAAGCTGTGCATGAACTAAAGATAAGTAGTACAGCTTTTACGATTTTCGAGATTATTTCTAATTTTTAGAAATCCTTCATCAAACTTTGTATCGCTTAACCAAAGTTTGGGTCAGGACTAAGATTCAAATGAAGGTATGGCCTGTACAAAGATATTTTTAAGTTACTTTTTACACAATCTCAACGATAACAGAAATTGCAAATAATTTTTTTTAAACTAATTTCTTTCGACTAGATTCAGATGAAATGCGTTAATATATTTGAAAATATTTATTTAAGTATATTAACAGTGATACCTTAAAAATAATCTTACATTTTAAAAAGAATTTCACTTTCCAGTTATTTATATCTAAAAGTGTACACAACTAATGAAGAAACGAACATTCACTCTTTTTACGAAAAGTACGGAATTTCAGTAACGAAAGGTAATTAATGTACTTTGAATATCCAAATTGCATTTTCCGCCCGTAGTTATGTTTGAGAATTATTTATATCTAATACTGTACACAACTAATAAAGAAACGAACATTCACTCTCTTATACCGAAAATTACGGAATTTCAGCAACGAGTAATTAATTGTGCGTTCCAATAATTGATTACTTGTTCGATATTCTGTAGTTGGAAATGACTGCGGCAGTACGCTGTTTAAGAAGCAAGGCAACATGCAGATCGAGCAGGGAAGAATGAGAAAATAGATTCAATTAAAAACTTACTCCTGTCTTGTTAGCATATTAGATTGATAAGATTGTCCTTGCTTCAAATTCCTTTCTTTCAGCACTAAAATTAACATTCTTGAAAACCCGACGTTTAAGGAGATTTGAAGATACCATATTCCGCCTTCGACAATTCACAATCACACCTCTTTCTAAACTGCGTAAAATTACTGTCAAATGCTGTATTTATTAGTGACAAACGTTAACTAGCATCCTATTGTAAAATGCAAAAAAGTCGCTGTTATCGGAGGAATAATGTACTATAAAGAAGTAATTAAAGCACATGTGTGCAGTAATTTTAGTGTTTCTTTGTACAGAATAGCTTTTATAAGAATAAGCATGCAAGTTCCTTGATTCCTAAAATCTTCCAAAAATTGTGATTATGTAAGACACTTAATATCCTTGTTATTTCGGAGTTTTCATGTTGCTTGGCACCTTAGTAACTTGAAGTGAAATTGTAGTAAAACACTTCAAAAGCAATAACTATTGGAAAATGATAATAGAAGACCTATCACAATCCGAAGCTGTCAAAATGAGAGCATTGCTTTCGGCATCTCCTTATCGAGAATTTTCTCACCATAAAATATCAGACACTAAAAGAGAAGCGCATACAGTAAAGCGAGAGGTAAATCAGTGTACAGTCCTGTAGACAGATATGGAAAATGAAATTATTGAAAGCACCATTGACCAATACCTACATATCATGAATTGATAAAGTAACTGCAATCTTTGGATTCCCAGTGCACGGGATAATACCGATTTCTTTTGATGAAAGCTTACACAACTTTACCATCACTAACATATACAATACATAGCATAACAATTGCGAAGAATCTGAGTGCACTATTGTGTCATATCTTTTGTCCAAAAAAATTCTTATTCTGCACGTTCCCGAATAGATAGCACATATGAGCACATTTTTTTTTAAACCATAAAAGAATTGCTTTGAGCATTCTGCAACAAAAAAAAATCGCGAAATTCATAGATTACAATTGCGAGGGAATTCATAGTTCAAAAAATTGAGTTTAAACACGATTTGTTCCATAACCTCAACAATAATTTCGCTTAAGAGATCTTTACATAGATTTCCTTCATAACGCACATGGCAATCATAGCATATACATTAACTGTAGTACATTTTGTTATGGTTAAATAACCAATATCATTCCGCCCGCATAAACATTGCCTAGTTGCCAAGTTTCATTGATGATTGGTCAGAGCTCAATTTCTTCGAGATACGTAATAGCTGGACGTTTTAGAATTTTCACCAATTCCTGCCACTCAATAAAAAAAAAATTTAATTAAAACTTGCAAATAAATGGGAGGCACGTGACGACATGAAAACATGTAATAGAATAAAATTATTGTGAAAAGGTCATTGATCAAGCTTTACTTTAAAAGAACCTTTACAAAAAGATTTTGTAAGGATTCTTTTAAATTATGTTATTTTGATTAGATCAGCTAAAGTAGCCAAATATCTTTCAAATGGAAATTTCCGAATCCTATGCTACAGTTATTACCCAAAAAGAGACTAAAATATTGGACATTTAAAGCTCTCAAAGTATTTATTCAATTCTTTAATCGAAAATTGGACCTTTACGAATAAATTTGGGTTTGTTTCTCAATTGAATTTCGCAAAATCTTGTACAATAAGGGAGTGGAAAAATAAAATTCTGCACCTTTAATGGAATCAGAAAATCAAGGGACCTAACAGAGCTTAGTTTGGGCAAGTATTATATCTTCTCGGGGCTTTTTTTCGGAACCGATTTTAAGTTACTATTTCCAAACAATTATTTATGGCATAACTATACTTAGTGTAAACATAGTTTGTGCATAAAAAACAGAATATCTTACAGTCTTCAAAGACGGAGTTAGAAATGGATTTTACAAATTGCAAAATATATTTTATTTTGCCACGACATATTATAAATTAGGCAGGAGAAAATTACTCAATTTGATTCCTCTTTAAACCTAGATTACGAAACATTAATTTAATAGATTATCCATCACTGCCGGTTTTGTTAATTCAAGATGTTCCCGTTGCAGAGTTAATACTGTCAAGAGTAGAACACTGCTTAACACATTTCTATTTTTGAATTGAAACATACTTCTATATAAAGGTACACTACGGTGTTTAAAATTAAAGGAAGTACAATATATACTTTTTTTTTTTTAATTGCTAGTCTACAAGTCGAATTATTAGTTAGAATAAGACTTATTTAAGTTTAGATATCTATGGTTGAATTAGAGTTGGAAACTTGTCATTTGCTGAAGAGTGGTTTATTTTACAAAAATTCGCCTTACGGTAGATGGAAAATAGTGAAATGAAGACATTTTACATTAGATATTTTTCAAAAAATTCAATATTACAGAGTAAGCCTTTCTATATTTGGGGTGAATGATTAATCGCATAATAAAAACTTCCGACATGTTTATAGCAAGAAACTTTACAAACACTTCTATAAAATTGAATTTTTATCTCATTTGTTAATAACTTAAGGTCCAGACAGAATAAAATTGCTCTACATCAAACTTTAATCGTTGGTCTAAATAGAGTACTAAGTAAAACATAATGCCAAGTCACTAAACACACTCAATTTAAACAAGTACCTAAACATACACATTACGCAACGAATACCTAAACAGACACGCTTTACTCAGCAAGTACCTACACACACACGAGCAATACAGAGCAAGTACCTACACACATTACGCAACGAGTATCTAAACATTCACACATTACGCAACAAGTACCTAAACATTCACACTTTACGCAACAAGTACCTAAACATTCACACATTACGCAACAAGTACCTAAACATTCACACACTACCCAACAAGTACCTAAACAGTCACACACTACCCAACAAGTACCTAAACATTCACACACTACCCAACAAGTACCTAAACATTCACACACTACCCAACAAGTACCTAAACAGTCACACTACCCAACAAGTACCTAATCAGTCACATTTTTCAGACGAATACCTAAAAACAGACAAATTCACTGCCCAACAAGTGCTTAAGCACACACATTGCGCAACAAGTACATAAAAACACATATTACGAACGAATACCTAAACAGTCACGCACACAGCAAGTACCTAAACAGTCACACATTACGCAACAAATACTTACACATTAAGCAACAAGTACCTAAACATTCACTCATTACGGAACAAATACCTAAACATTCACTCATTACGCAACAAATACCTAAACATTCACTCATTACGCAACAAATACCTAAACATTCACTCATTACGCAACAAATACCTAAACATTCACTCATTACGCAACAAATACCTAAACATTCACTCATTACGCAACAAATACCTAAACATTCACTCATTACGCAACAAATACCAAAACATTCACTCATTACGCAACAAATACCTAAACATTCACACTTTTTTCACCGAATACCTAAAAACAGACGCATTCATTACCCAACGAGTACCTAATAACAAACTTTACGCAACGAGTACCTAAACACACACCCACTTTACGCAACGAGTACCTAAACATACACACTGTCTGCAAAAGGTCCCTGAGCACACGCACTTTCTGCAACAAGTCCTTAAACACACATAATAACAACATGCCCCAAACACATTAATTATATTAATTTGTAATATACCTTACACCCATAAACACACAACCCGTTCGTCCAAACTGAATACAAATTTTAACTGTCTGGGGACTTTTACAAGCCAAGTTAGTAAAATATTCCAAAATTTAACAAATACAATTATACTAAAATTATTGTGTAATGTAGTTGAATTAAAATGGAAGAATACTTTTGCTATAATCAATTTGAGAAGTAATTTTGAATTTTCCAAAATATCGATTTAAAAGCGCAAATAAATCGCCTGCAACCTAAAAAGAATAGAATCTGGCGCAGAGCGTTCCTGACAACACGTTGCAACAGATTGGGTGTCCAAATCGAGCACAGACTTTGTAAGTAAAACACTCTCCAGGCAAAAGGTAGCAAAGTTGCCATAGTGGCCAACACTTAAATTAAAAACTTTCAGCCGTTAAATAAACTTTTGACTGGTCTTACGATAACTTCCTACTGGCAAAAACGCGTTATTCCTCCCATTAACTTTCTATTGTTTTGAATCGGATCAAGTGGATTTTAATACATAGGTTACTGGTAACTTGATTATTTTAGTCTTGGTGATATATTCCTACTCACGCTTTATCATCGTGAATTTCGCAAGCCATGTAAATAAAAGGGTTGGTGAGCAGTTTAAACGATGGAAGAAATTGCAGGGAAAATTTATAATTCTAGCAGCATATTTCTTGATTTTAAAGTACAATGGTTTTCTCTATGTCTATGCGTATTATTATGTTGGAAAAGACAATCGTCTAACTTAAGGGAAAGCTAACACAGATACTAATAAAAGATTACACCGAAGATCTGGGTTTGTCATTAACATAGGATTCTGTTTTATGCGATGATATACTGAAAGAACTTTGAAGTTTATAAAACTATCATCCCATGATTTTGATATTAAGGTTCTTTTTACATTAGAATATCTGCAAGTGAAGTTATAAAATATGAATAAATTTGAAATAATAATCCAAATGCCCTTCTTCAAACAATTAAACTATTTCAAACGCTTTACACAAGTCGGGTTTTTTTTTTTTTTTTTTTTCATTATGGATGCAAATTAAATATATATTTTCACTAATTCCAACTCACTAGTATGATTCAGCACTAGTAAAGTCTGATTTTTTCCAACAATGATAAAAAATATCACCTACTCATAGTCTGATCAGTTCAAACAATATAATAGAGTGGAAGGGATTTCAATAAATCTAGAAATGTCCGATAACGCCCTTTCTTTCCATTTGTCTCCCTATTTACTAAACAATTTTGGCACTCAAATGGGTAACAAAAAGCAGTTTCAACTAGTCTATGATATTGAATTAGGGAACGTGCAAATAAGGTTTTAGAAAAAAAAATTATCCAGTCAACTTAAACTGACCAACTATGTCTCTAATACAATTTAAAAGTTGACATTTATTTGGTAATCCCAAAATTAAGTTATCAAATAAAATACCTTCATTGGAAAATTATAAATTAACTGAAAAAGATAATATTTACTCACTATGTTTTTATTATGTATTATCTTCGAGTCAAGTTTATGTATTCTATCTTTTTACAGCATTTCTAAATTTTCCTGATTATTCCACAATTAAAAAGTCTGCAAAAAATTAAATTGAATTTAATTTGTCGAATAAAAGCTGCAGTTGACACGAGAAGCTGAGAAACTTTGTTGCTATCAAAGTTTTTATCGATAGAAAGAAAATATGATCAGTTATTAAATTGTTTATAGAGGACGGTGAAAAAATTTTATAGATTGAATCAATTGAATTTAAGATACACAGTGCCATGCAAAAGGATTAAAACACATGCTTCATAGAAAATACAGCATCAAATTGAAACATAAACGAGTCAGGGTTTTCAAAGATACGTAACATGCATAGTTTATGAAAAAAACTGAAAACACGAAGTGAATATCCCCTTAATCCCTACGTTAATTCCAAAACTCAAAATTTAGAAAAAGCTAATCTAATAGCCAAGAAAAATTATTTTGATTCACCGGAAGGCATCGGATTTTTATAAATATCTTTTGGCCCTAACCATTAATAGCTAAACTTCCAGCTACAATACACAACTTCAAATTTTATTTTATTTTTAAAGCTTTTCAAATGAAAAATAAAATGTTGGTTCCAATAACTACCATCTGCCGTTTCATTATAAGAGAAGGCTCTTGGCTTTTTCATATAAATACTAATCTGGTACAGATCATTCGACGTGTGCTTTTTTTTATTATTTTCACGACAAGAATTTAAAGGCCTCTGCTAGAGGTATTTAATCTTTAGGCGCAAGTACTACTCTAATTTAATAACATGTTATCTCAAGATACTGATTTTAAAAAGGATTTTCATTAGTTGTGAACACTGCTTTTTAGTACATATTTGTCATATGTCTATAAAGGTAAGCTTTAGTACATGAGATTATTTCAGGAAAATGATTTCTTAGAGAATTTTTATTGCAATGGTCACTTAAATAATATTGAAAAAAGTGATTTTTCTTTTTACCCCATAGATATAAAATCTTTTTATAATAATATATTATAAGCTTTAAATTTTAAATTTAGTTTTAGGAGCGTACAAGAATGATTTTTATGCTAAACACTATTCATTAAGACTGATAATACATTGCACACTATTTGAAAGACGAACAAGAAGTCTATTTTCAAGCACTAGACGTTTGGTTCTAAAGTTGCAATATTTGTATAGCATATGCAGAACCCAGTTGCGTTTTCCTTGATACATTTTCATTTAAATGTTTGTCATGCGGTATATTTATCCACAGACATTTTGCAATTTCATTAGGGGATATGTTTAAACTGCAACAAGTGCATAGCCCCTAAGTTTCAGTCCGAAGCTTTTAGTGGGAATATTTAAACAGATGCCATACTTGCTAGGGCTTCCCACTAAATTAACGTTAAGCATGAAGCCTTTCGTCTTCTCTTTCTCATTTACTTAATTACATAAGTGATATGTAGCCATTTTTCTTTTGATTTCCCACCGCGCGTGTTTAACCTTTTATTTTATTTATTTATTTGCTTATCCCGGATTTTGTTTATGTCCGTTTTATCCCGTTCGTCCTAGTTTTAAGCTTCACTGTTTTTTATGTGGCCTTTCAGATATTTTCCATTTAATGCTGCCTTCTGGCTTCATTCATACAAGAAGCAAGGTGCCTCAGGTCTGGTGCTTCTATTACAACACTATTTAAGTCTAAGTAAGTCTAAGTTTGTCAAATAAGAGTAGTCGATTTCAAAAGGGATTAGAGCTTCTCCAATGGTAGCGAGGGCGTAGAGGAGATGTAGTCTTGGGGGGGGGGGGGTAGTAATACGAGGGAGAAGAGACTTCTGGATATAGCTAGGTTGTTGATCGGTTGTGTCCTAAAAAAGATGGATTTATCGGAAGCGGCACGTAAGATCGGTTACTTCCATGACTCCGTAGACACATCGCTAAGCAGTAAGTGAAATTTCTTGATTCCAATCCTCAGCCAGTTTTTATACTGTATTAGTTATCCAAAAATTTCAATATGATTTATTATATTTTGCTCTTGATAATGGATGTCAGCACTGACTTTAACAAAGCGTGTTTTGAGGAAATGTGTTTGTTTAATACCCATTGTTCATTGAATAATTATCTTTTCAAGCTATGAATTTGAGTTATTGCGGACGCTTTGTCACGTGCACGAAATTAGGTTTATTCAGATTATTTCTGGCATTTATTTACTAACCAATTTGCTCACAGCAATGTTCCACCCAAAAATGTTTTCAGAATATTAGATACAATATCCATTAAATAAAAAATAAATCGTAAGAACTCTTCTAAACGTTCACATTTAACACTTTTAAGAAAAGCTCATTGGCAGTTAAAAAGTTATAAATTTACAATATTATTTTAAATTGGAGTTTAAGTTACATTTGAAACAAATTTTGTATAAAGGATAATTGTTTCTCTATAATAAATTTATACTAACGTACTAAAATGATTCTAACTCTAATATATCAATAAATACTTGGTAAAGATGTTCTACACAAGAATATTCAAACAAAACGAGGACGATGAAAGTTAATTTACATGTAAAAACGTTTTGGAAACAAAGCACCAACCCTCGTTACGTTGCTTGATCTCTACATCAGCAGCAAACTGACAGCT
This sequence comes from Linyphia triangularis, assembly GCA_963978545.1. Lineage (NCBI taxonomy): Eukaryota > Metazoa > Arthropoda > Arachnida > Araneae > Linyphiidae > Linyphia > Linyphia triangularis. The sequence goes on along the minus strand of OZ021723.1, from coordinate 94,242,444 downwards.
TCTCAATCGTATGGCAATTAGCAGGAATTGAAGATAACTTTCCAGACGATTCTACCTATAACACGGAAAATAACACAATTTTAGATTTTTCATCGTACGAAATTTATTTAGGAATTAAGTCTTATTAAATGTTTGTATATTTTAATGTAAAGTATACAGTAATGTTACCTTGCAATAAGAACAGTAGAATTCAATCATTTAACTAGAAATTATGTTACTCTATAATTTTAAATTAAATAATCCATACTTGAAATAACGCAAGTTTGGAGCAAAAGTTGGCGAAACATTCCGTTTTATTAAAATTCGATTAAATACATCACTCGTAAGTTACAATTTATCATTGAAATATGCGATGGATAAAAATTGAGAAAATAGATTAAATGCGTATTTCAAGATGTAAAATTTTTATTGGTGTCATTTTACATAATTTTCGCTATAGTATTAAAAGCGTTTTACTTTGAACACAAGCACTGCAATGTATTTCCACTTACAAATGCATAAAAAGTAAAAATTAATTCTAAAATTATCTGTTTACAAATAGCAATACGTATTACAAAAATAGATGCATTACTGAAGTAAAGAGAACATAACTGTACTGTGAAAAACTTACTATTTTTTGCGAAGCCAACAGGTAAGGAATTTGATGCAAACTTTGGGAACATCTTATTTGATCAGGTGATCAGGTGTGTGGAATATTTTTCCGTTCCGGGATCAACGGATCGCATTGCATTCTAATCGGAAAAAGGGCGTTGCCCCGACAAACCCTCTCAACACTATTCAAAATTTCAAGAGAAACATGCTGTCAGTCTGACAAAAATATTGTTGCGTGGACGGGTTCGGAAGATTTGAAGCCAAAGCAGATCAACACTTGCAGAAATTTATTCCAATATAACTCTTCGCAGATTCCTTTACAACTCCAGAACTTCTCGTTCTAGTAGACTCAACACAGCTCTTTTCACAGCAATAGAGCACAAAACAGCAGTTAAAAACTTGACAACTCAACTGCTAAATCGACACAAAAGACAATGCAATACAGTTCGCTTTAGAACTACTCGGAATGTTCACTGAGACTCGTAAACTCACCAGTCAACTAATTCAGTGACTCAAAATCACGGACTCGACTCACGGCCGGCCTTATATAGGAGTCGAACCTTCTTGAAATTTCTAGAGGTAGATATTTGGGGAACTTTCCATATCGTAGTCGAAAAGTCCTATACATGTACATGGGGACCGAAAATGTCGCCAACTTGGCTCTATCTCGCCAAATTGGCGAGATTGCCATTACCATAATGTTAAATGCCCTGATCCTTGTAAAACTCGCTTCCCAGCGTTATCTCTGTAAAACTCGTTATCAAGCATTAAGACACATTGCGGGGAAGCAAACTAAAGACGAACTATTGCACTGCCTTATGCGAAATGTACAAGTTTTCCTATTTACAAAATTAGCACTACGAAATATTTACAAATATACAAAAATTCGTAACAATATTTTAAGTTGATGACTATTGTTTCACTCATCTGGGAGAACTCACGAGTGTATCTTTTATGAGTGAACGCATGAGAGTAATTTATATTGCTTATGTGAAATTGTTGGTTTATTTCTTTACTTAAAGTTCTATTATTATACACAATGACTTTTCAGCCCGGGACCTACAGCTTAAAGTGGATTCCGAACCACAACGAACATCCGTGACTAACCCGCGATTCGAACTCGGCACCCATAACATGCGCTGTCAGAGCACTAATCACACAGCCATCAGGTGGGCCTATATGAAGTGAAATTGAAAAATAATTTTGTCTTTTTTTCATACCTCTCAGTCAATTATCAAATATTTAAATTTTTGCACGAGTAGGTCTAAAGAAAAGTACAATTCTATTTATCTTGCTTAAGACTTTAAAGCTGAAATTCAATTATGAAGAAAGTAACAATGGCGAATTATACACAATTTCACATAAAATATTTTAGTAATACAAGTCGGGTTATTAGTTCTAAATACGAATAAAACTAGTACCCAAGAAAAAAACTAGTGGAACCAAAAGTTTGCTCTCGGAATATTTCAGATCTTCAATCTCTTTCATGCGTATCGCAAGTTCTCCAAGGTTAAATCACAATAAGAATAGAAACATCCTCGTGTTAATGTAAAGCAAATAGCAGATATTAATTGACAAAACAAAAAAAGATTTAAAACGGGTTTAAATACATTTCGATTGCATAATACATGGAACCCATTTAACAATGCTTAAACATTTTTCGCAATATATTCATTGATATTCAGTTCGTTTGAAAACGGTTTTCTGCTTGCAGCTCGGTTGGTTGGTTGGTTGATTGAGGTTTAATGGCCCAAGGGCTTCACTAGGGCCATGCTGCGCCAAACAGTAGTGCGTTATCTAAAAATTAAAATTTCTGAAAATATTGAGATTAAAAAACAGTTGAGGCTAAAATTTAAATCAGACAATAAAAACCTATTTCTTGTAAAAATGAGAATAGATTTTGGTGAGGTGGTGAACTTAAAATCATTGATAATGGGGGATGATTCATTTTAAAAAGTCGCATTCTGATACTGTTAAAACAAGGACATTCACTTAAAATGTGAAGAACAGAGAAAATGACACCACAGGCATTGCATGTGGGGGCATCTTCTGCCAGCAGAAGATGCACATGGGTATAACGAGTGTGACCAATTCTAAGGCGTGTCAGGAGCACTTCCCTTTTCCGGGATTGCTGTACAGGGGTGAATCCGGAAATTGAGGGCTGAAGCGAACGCAGCTTGTTAACTGTCTGTGCATCCCACATGGCCTGCCAAGTGAGAGACAGAGCAGTGTCACAAGCTTTATTTGCGTCGTCAGGGCAGAGCCAAGTGCTCCTAGGTCCACTTGCAGTTCGAGCTATTGTGTCTGCGCGCTCGTTACCCATGATCCCCACATGACCTGGGATCCAACAAAAAAGAATGTTAAAACCTCTCTCTAAAAGTGTTGTATGAATCTTTAAAATATTTAAAATGAACGGATGGGCTTGGCTCAGTGGATTTTTCAAAGCATCCAGACAGCTCTTAGAATCTGTATAAACAATCCACTGGCCGTGACCTTGCTGTAAAATATATTGCAAGGCCAAGAGAATAGCCAGGGACTCAGCTGTAAAAATGGAGCTGCTAATGTGCAGTTCTCTAGACATGATGGTATTATCATGGACTGCGGCAGCTCCGACATGCCCCTGGCTTTTCGACCCATCCGTATATACCGCTTTAAAATTAGAAAAGTTATGTCTGTGATAATAAAATAGCTGCGTAAAAACTATATCTGGAGTTCCCAACTTTTTAAAATTACTAAAAATATTTACAACTTTTATGTGATGAGAATGCCAAGGAGGATGAGTGTATGTGATAGGATGAATCCTGAAGTTATCAAGTTGATGGGATGTAAGAATTGATTGAATTCGCAATGAAAATGATGGAATAAAAGAAGGGCGTGCATTAAAAAGTCTTGTATGATATGGATTATAAATATTATGTGAAAGAGGATGACGTGAGTGACTTTTAATTTTGAAATAAAATTTTAAAGACAGCTTGTCTCGTCTTAGTTTCAGAGGTCGTTCCACACATACATTAAGCACACTTGGGATTGGTGATGTACGGAAAGCTCCTGATGCGATTCTGACACCATTATGGTGAACAGGGTCGAGGAGTATTAACACCGATTTTCGGGTGGATCCGTACACCACGGAACCATAATCAAGTTTGGAACGAACAAGGCATCTGTATATCCGTAGCATGGAGGTAGTATCAGCACCCCAGGAAGTCTTAGAAAGCACCTTCAGAAGATTCAGAGCTTTAGTGCACTTTAATCTCAGATGTTTTATATGAGGCAGGAAAGTGAGCTTCGGGTCGAATATGACCCCAAGGAACTTAGTTTCTGATACAATAGGTATCTGAGCCCCATTTATAAAAAGCTCAGGGTCGTTATGAAGCTCACGTTTCCTGCAGAAGTGCATGGCCACGGTCTTTTGCGTATTGAATGCAAAGCCATTCTGAATGGCCCAGTCTGAAATCCTTCTGATTGCAATTTGCATCTGTCTTTCGATAAGAGACATGTTAATAGAGGCGCACGATATTTGAAAGTCATCGACAAATAACGATCCAGACACTGCAGGTGGTAGGCAGGTCATAATGTCGTTGACTTTGATGATAAACAGTGCGCAACTCAATACACTTCAATGGGGAACGCCTTGCTCCTGAATATACTCATCTGATAAGATGGAGTTGACGCGTACTTGGAAGACTCTCCGAGAAAGGAAATTCTCAATAAAGAGTGGTAAATTTCCTCTGAGACCTAAATTATGTAGGTCTCTGAGGATACCATATCTCCAAGTACGGTCATAGGCTTTCTCCATGTCGAAAAATACAGACACCAAATGGTTCCGATTGACAAAAGCCTCCCGAATGGATGTTTCAAGGAGGAGCAGGTTGTCAAGTGTACTTCTTCCACGGCGGAAACCACTCTGGAACCGAGAGAGACAATTGTTATCTTCTAAATAAAACAGAAGACGAGCATTGACCATTTTTTCCAGTAGCTTGCATAAGCAGCTGGTCAAAGCTATTGGTCTGTAGCTGAAAGGACTCTTAGGATCTTTACCTGGCTTGACAATTGGAATTACAAGAGCACGTTGCCATGCTGACGGAAATTTATTTTCCCGCCAGATCTTATTATACAGCTTGAGAATGAACTTGAGTTGGAAAGGCTGGAGATGTTTCAGCATACTATAATGGATTTCATCATGACCAACAGCCGAGCCGCGAGTGTTTGAAAGAGCTCGCATTAACTCGGCCATGGTGAAATCAGCATTATAGTCTTCCAACTCGGTGGGTGTAAAGTTTAATTTAGTTTTCTCAGCATTACGTTTAATAGTAGCAAATGGCTCTTGGTAATTCGAGTTGCTAGATACGTTAGCAAAAGAGTCAGCCAGTTGTTGTTGTTGTTGTTGTGTTTTGGTTTTATGGCGCAAAGGCAACACAAGGGCCATGCTGCGCCAAAACAAAAGATAAAAGAAAAACTAGGATGGAAGATGAATTATAAATATGATGAGAGGTGACATAATATAATTAAAGAATGCTAAAAATACATTTCTAAAATGAAGAAGTTAATAAAATTTTAAAAATTGATATGTTTAAAACACTAGATGTGATTTAAAAACCCGATTGATCTTAAAAATGCAAAAAGATTTGGATGGGGAGTTTCCCCAATCAAATCTTGAAGACTTAAACTGGTACATTTAAAAAACCTAAGACGATGTGACTGGAACTTTGGACAAGAAATTAAAATATGAGCCACAGAAAGATAGCAACGACAAGTATCGCAAACAGGTGGATCTTCTCCCAGCAATAGGTGTCGATGCGTCAATCGGGTATGACCAATGCGCAGACGAGTCAGTTTGACATCTGTCCGACGCATAGGATTAACTGGCCATTTACGAAGATGATTTTTGATGAAATGAAGTTTGTTATTAACCTGCAAATCCCATGTTTCTTGACGTAAGGATAATATGAACTTGTGAATTGATGTCTTAATATCTTGGTAGGGAACTGGCTGCTGCAGCGGGATTGAAGCCGCTTTAGCAGCAGAATCAGCCAATTCATTGCCTGAAATTCCCATGTGACTAGGTACCCAGCAGAATAATATAGTATATCCTTTCCTCTCAAGTGTGTGTAACTTTGACAAAATGTCAAAAGCAAGTGGATGGCTATTGGTTTTAACCTGCTCCAGACTTGACAAAGAACTTAAACTGTCAGTATACACACAAAATTTGCGATTGTGGCAGAGTGAGATATGCAGCAGTGCACAAGAAATTGCTGTCATCTCAGAAGTGAAAACCGAGCAGGATTTATGAAGTGTAAAAGCGACTGTGGATGTGTCGGACACAGTGCCACAGCCAACACGTTCACCTGCTTTGGATCCATCAGTAAAAACTGCTTCATAGTCAGCATACTGAGAGCGGTGATCACAAAAGATTTGTTGCAAAATTTCTGGGGCAGTGTCTGCCTTGCAATACATCGCAAATGGATTGAGAAAGTGGATAGATGGAATATCCCACGGTGGAAAGGATTGAGTGATAAATGTTTGGGTAACTACGTCACTTAGAGCTGCATCCATCAAGATGGATTTCGCTCTTTCAGAAAGTGGTCGGATGTTAGATGGACGAGCATCATATAACCTACCAAGATAAGCATCAAGTCTCAACTTACGTAAAGGGTGAAAAGGATCAGACATAATTCTACAGTAGTAGTTGGCGCTTAATTTTTTCCGTCTCAAGTCAAGTGGAAGTAGACTACACTCTGTCAACAGACTTTCAATGGGTGAAGTGCGAAATGCACCTGAACAAATACGGGCAGCAGTGTGATGGACAGTATCCAATCTTCGTAGAAGGGATACTCCTGCAGACCCATACGCAACACATCCATAATCAATGCGAGATAAAATTACAGATTGGTAAATACGCAGCAAAGAAGTGCGGTCAGCACCCCAAGAAGTATTTGAGAGTACTTTGAGGATATTAAGCGACCTATCGCACTTCTTGCGCAAGTATAAAATATGTGGGAGAAAATTCAACTTGCTGTCAAAAATGACTCCCAAGTATCTTATCTGATTCACAACTAAGATTGGAGAATTGCGTATGTGTATTTCAGGGTCAGGGTGAAGACCCCTCCTCCTACAGAAGTGGATGCAACTGCTTTTAGATGGTGACAGTTTATGGCCGTTTTTGTCACACCATTCTACAAGTCTGTTAACAGCAGTTTGTAATTGACGTTCAATTAAGCGCATGTTTGATCCTTGGCATGAGATTTGCAAATCATCAACATACAAAGTTCCATGAACAAAGGGTGAAAGCACATGAAGGATGTTACTGATGTGAAGGTTAAAAAGGGTGACACTTAAAACGCAACCTTGAGGAACTCCTTCAGATTGATTAAAATAATTAGAAAATGAAGTTCCAATGCGAACTCTAAAAACACGAGATGATAAAAAGTTTTGAATAAAAAGGGGAAGATTACCCCTAAAACCAAATTTAAATAGGGTTTGCAGGATACCATATCGCCACGTATGATCATACGCCTTCTCAATGTCGAAAAAGATTGAAACTAGATGATTCCTCTGCACAAAGGCATTACGGACATCTGTTTCTAGTTTCACGATGTTATCAAGAGTGGACCGTCCTCGTCGGAATCCACTCTGAAAAGGTGAAATACATCCATCTTTTTCCAACATGTAAGAGAGTCGGGCGTTTACAATACGTTCAAAGGTCTTACAGAGGCAGCTCGTTAAGGCTATCGGTCGATAGTTCAGAGGATCCTTGGGATCTTTTCCAGGTTTCAGAATGGGGATTACTGTAGCTTCCCGCCACAAGGTAGGAAAGATGTTCTCCTTCCAGATTCTATTAAAGAGAAAAAGAATGTTAAAAAGAGAATCTGGACTTAAATGGCGAAGCATTTGGTAACTGATCCCATCTGGACCTGGACTGGTGCTATGGGCTTTAGATAAAGCGCTCTTCAATTCGTACATCTTAAGATCACAGTTGTAGGAGTAATCAATATTGCTTTTGAAATTAATTCCAGTCCGTTCAACACGATTCTTAGTCAATAGAAAAGTAGAACTATAAGAATCGGAACTGGATACTCTTTCAAAAGTTTCACCGATAAGGTTAGCAATATCTTCAGGGGAAGAGAACACAGCAGCTCCGGTTTGAAGTATCGGACAAGAATATTCCGGATACAAACCATTGGCTGCTCTAACCTTCTTCCACAACTGCTTGCTTGATGTTTTAGATGTAATTGAAGATACATAACTTATCCAAGAATCCTTCTGACTCTGACGTCTGACTCTACGAGCAAATGCCTTAGCCTTTTTAAAGGCGATAAGGTTTCCTGTAGTTGGGTATCTGCGGAAGATACCCCATAGCTTCTTTTGTTTCTTGTATGCAGATTGACAGTCTGCATTCCAGTATGGTTTACAGTGTCGCAGTGTTCTAGGTGATGTCTTAGGAATAGAGGAGTCTGCAGCATTTAAAATTGCTTCAGTGACATTTTGGACAGCAGTATCAACATCCTCACTGTTCACCATTGTTCCCGTTATAACAGCCAATTCAGAAAATTTGTCCCAATTTGCCCTATTGTATATGTAAGTAGGTAGGCGGTTGGTCACGCTACTACCTGCATGGGAAATGAGGACAGGGTAGTGATCACTGTTGTGTAGATCACTTCCAACAGCAAAATTCAAATATGGAAAAAGAATAGGGGAACAAATGGCTAAGTCAAGTGAATGGAATGTTCTAGTGGGTTCATGAAAATAGGTTTTCTCCTCGTTATTCAGGAGACAGAGACAGTGATCAGATAGCAACTTTTCAATCTGTCTCCCACGAGGGTTCGTATTATCATTACCCCACATAGTACTGTGTCCATTAAAGTCACCAAGCAATAGAAATGGAGCTGGAAGCTGGTCTATCAGATCATTTAGCTCCTCTTGACGGATGATAGCATGTGGCGGTAGGTATAGGCAACAGACTGTGAGAAGGGACTGTAAATGAAGTCTCGCAGCCACAGCCTGTAGAGATGTGCGCAGTGTGAGTACAGTGCTGGGGTAATCATGAGAGATAAAAAGGCAAAATCCTCCAGACACTGTATTACTACGGGTAACATCTTTTCTAATGCAACTATACCCACGGATCTTAGATATACAAGAATCCTTCAAGAAAGCTTCTTGAAGGGCCAAACATGCTGGATGGTGAAGTGAAATAATGTTCTTCACATCATCCTTCCTAGACCTAAAACCGCGACAGTTCCAAGAAACAAAAGAAGCCATTAATTATTAAAAGAAAATTTTAAAGGAGGGTCGGGATCTTCTTCAAGGATCTCATCGTCATCAGATGGGTATAATTTCACCTCATCTGAATCTCTAAGAGAGCCAAGGATGTTAAAAGGGTTGGTAGATTTATCTCTTAGAGTAACACCCTTTGCTGATTTTAGCTTTATTGCTTGCAAAGCTTTGGACTTTGCAAGAGATTTTTTTACTATTGTTGGTTTTTTTACTATTTGTGAAGAAGATTCCCTTTGGGGTAATCTAGTAACTGGCAGTGAAAGGCTCTCTGTCTGTGTGCTTTTCTGAGACACTGACTTTTTACAAGCGTCAGCATATGCAACGCCAACACGAGGAGTCCGGGCCTCTACCTGTTTTCTTGCCTCAAAGTACGTCAATTTTTGGTTGGCACGAACGGTTTGTATCTCTTTCTCCTCAATCCACTTGGGACATTTCCGGGAGAAAGATGGATGAGCTCCTTTACAATTGACGCACTTTTCAGGTAGGGTGCATGTACTACTACCATGGCCACTTCCTGCACAGCGTGCACAGATTTCAATTTCCCCGCGGCAAGCCGTTTGGGAATGTCCAAATCTTTGGCACTTAAAGCAGCGAAGTGGGTTCGGTATGTACGGTCGGGTTTTACAGTTTAGATAGCCGGCCTTAACGTGTGTTGGCAAAGTGGGAAGATCAAAGGTCAAGATCAGATGTTTTGTAGGCAAGATATTCCCATCTTTGCGTATAGTTATGCGATGCACTGCTGAGACTTGTTGGTCACGTAGATGGTCTAAGATCTCCTCCTCCGTTGTATGGAAGAGATCACTCTCAGAAATTACACCACGAGATTTATTGAGAGAGCCGTGTTTAGTAACAGTCACGGGAAAGGTTCCAAAAGATACTAGCTTTAAAATATTCTTAGCCTGAGTTTCGTTTTTTATTTCTACTAAAAGGTCACCAGACCTTAGTTTTTTCACTGAAGCAGTGTCTCCAATCTGGGATTTCAGAACTTTTTCAATTAAGAAGGGAGAGACCTTTTCAAAGGAACCCTCCTCTCTCCGAACAATAAAGAATTTTGCAGCAAGGTGATTAGAAATGTCTAGTCTATGTTGCTCCCCTCGAGGGGGAGAAGAGAAAGAAGTTTTGTTTGCCATAAGAGATATGAAATAATAATTCGGGCACTAGAGTCCCACCCACCATGGAGTCCTCATTATCGGGGATAGAGCCAGCCGGCAAGCAACAAAAATCATAAAATAAAACAAAATATCAACAAAACTGTTACGCACAGCATGACTCTACCGGGTTAACCAGTGCCTATACGCAAGCAGTCCATCCCTGAAGAAGTCTCCACCCTTTACGAGATTCCCAGCAAATGGACTGATCACTTGATCCCTAGCCGCCGACGAAGTCGGACGACCAGCCGATTGATACACACGGGACCGATGTGCACCTCCCGTTTATCTGAAGCAAGGGCCAAAGTAGTGTATTGGGACAGTATGTCGTCCCTCAACTACCAGGATCCCCCTTTCCAGAGACACGGGTCTCCACGCACGGCAAACACGTGGGTGATATAATCCCCTAGAGAAGCTGATGGCAACAGAGCGGCGCAAAGCTTCTCAAGGGGAGCCCTCACCTCAGAAGAGGTAACCACAATGAGGGAAGGAAGGGAAGCCAAACGATACATACAAAACCAAAACGAGAAGGTAAAACAGAAGGAGGGATAGATCACTGGGGTGCCCCGGGGTTGTGAAGCCCGTATTTACTTATAGAAAGTAAACCCCCTGAGGGGAAGAGTCAGCCAGGGTGTCAGCAATACCTTTAGGGTCCGAGACAATTCCTAGATTAGTCTCCAAGATAGAAATGGAGTGTCTAGGATACTGGCCCTTGATTTTATTTACTTTGCTCCAAACACTTTTTGAAGAGGTATTCGATGTTATAGTGCTGACATAGCGCATCCAAGATTCCTTCTGGCTACGCCGGCGGATTCTACGAGCTGCAGCTCGAGCACATTTAAAAGCGATGAGGTTGGCTTCAGTGGGGTATCGACGAAACTTACCCCAGGCCTTCCTCTGCTTTTTGTGAGCAATTTTACATTCGTGGTTCCACCACGGTTTTGGTATTTTCGGTAGATTGGTAGATGTCATAGGTATGGAAAAGCGAGCAGCTTCCAAGATGGCGTGGGTGACAAAATGAACTGTATCATCGATGTCATCTTGGTTCACCATCTCGTCAGAGAACTGGACGAGGGAGGAAAACTGTTCCCAATCTGCTGATTCTATTTTGAAACGAGGGACACGAGTACGGGGAACAGCACCAACTCCTAACATCTCCAGTCGGACGGGGAAATGATCACTATGGTAAGGATCCCGTCCGACATGAAACGACCATAGATGTAGGAGAGATGGTGAACATAAGACAAGATCGATTGCGTGAAACGTCCTCGATGGGGTGTGGAAGTATGTATGTTGCCCATCATTGAGGAGACAGAGATTCTGATCCTCTACAAATTTTTTAATCTGTCTTCCACGGTTGTTAATATCTGGGCTACCCCAAAGAGGATTGTGACCATTGAAATCCCCCATTAACATAATAGGGGGTGGAAGCTGGTCACAAAGTCTGTCTAAATCTGCTTGTCGGATGTTACGATTAGGGGGGAGGTAAACTGTGGAGCATACTGTGACTAGTTGATTTTTTATAGCTACTCTAACGGCAACAGCTTGTAAGGTGGTCGTGAGCGATAGCGGGGTGGATGGACTGCTATTGGATGTAAATATAGCAACACCACCGATAGCTCTGTCGCCACTGATATAGTCCTTCCGGAGAGGAGTATACCCCCTAATAAGAGAGCTCTGAAAAGGCTTCAAGAGAGTCTCTTGCAAACAGAAACAGACAGGTTTGTGCAAATCTACAAGATGTTTTATATCTACCGAATTGTGGTGGAAACCACGACAGTTCCAAGAAAATATATTGAATTTTATTTAGAAAGATTGCCGATCCGCCGGTCTTTTGACTTGCTCCTCGGTTGGAGAAGAGCAGGGGTCTCGAGGCCTGGATCGACCTCCATGTCACCTGGATCAAGACCCGAGATGACATCTGCTTCATCATCGGTTGATGTTTCAGATGATTCCGACTTCCCTTTCTTTGTGTCAATTTTTTGTTGAGTATTTAATTGGATTTTCGTTTGTATTTTATTTTTTAGAAGTCCTCCAGGTTTATTTGATTGCTTTGTTTCCAATTTTTTTTTGTTTTTTACAGAGGTTTTGATGGCATTTCCTGTTACTTTTGAAGTGCCGGGAATTGGGTTTGTTTGAGAGGAAGAGTTATTGGTTTTAGCCGGTGAGGAAAAGCATTTAAGGAGTTCTTCGGGTGACATTCTGGTATTTGGGATGTGGATATCAGTTTGTGTGGTTATAGATTTTACTTGAGCTGGTTTGGGAACTATTGTTGTTTTAGCTATTGTTCTGGCCATAGAATTTTCTATTGTAGTTTCGTAGATAGCTCTGGCTTCGGGATATGGGATGTTATTGTTGGTTTTTATTATTTGGATTTGCTTTTCTTTATCGTAAGTTGGGCACTTCCTGGAAAAGGATGGATGTTTTCCATTGCAGTTAACGCAGGTGGGCTCGGCTTGGCAGCCTTCAGATTGGTGTTCATTGCTGCCACACACTGCGCAAGTCTCGGTTTGACTTCTGCAAGCATTTTTGGAGTGCCCGAACTTTTGGCACTTAAAGCATCTTAGCGGATTAGGAATAAAAGGACGTACTGGGCAACTTAAATAACCAGCAGTTATTCTATTGGGGAGTTTAGGGGTGCTGAAAGTTAAAATAATATGCTTAGTTTTTATGATGTTACCGTCTCTCTTGATATTAATTCGGTGAACATCTATGACACCTTGGGGTGATAGTTCTTTAAGAATCTCCGACTCTTCAACATGCTGAAGGTCGGATTCTGATATCACCCCTCGGCATGAATTAAGACCTCTGTGCGGTGTAACAGTTATGGGTAAATTTCCTATTGTTGTGGCTGCAAGTAGGTATTGAGATTGTCTTGAGTCTTTGGTTTCGACTAGAAAGTCGCCTGATTTAAGTTTTTTTATCATCTTTGGTTCGTTGCCGCAGATTCCCTTTATTCCTTTCTGTATAAAAAATGGGGACATTTGGCTTAACTTGCCGTCTTCAGATTGAACTATTAGAAATGATGGAGATGTAGTGGGTATAAGAATATTAGAGGAAGATGGTTCAACTGTGATGGAATTACTAATAGTTTGAGCTTGTTTTTTTGCTGTGATAGTGTTTTCGTTGTTTAGTTGTCTTTTGTTACCATTCAATGTTTGGGGATTTAGGCCTCCCGTGGGGCTGGAGAAAGAAGAAGCCATCATAAGAAAAATTTAACAGAAATTCGGACACTAGAATCCCACCCACCATGGAGTCCTCGATATCAGGGATGGTGCACACCGGCAAGCAACAAAGCCAAGGAAACAAAAAAATAGTAACTAAACTGTTACGCACGGTGTAACACGATCAGGTTATCTAGTGTCTATACGCGACCGGCTCGTCCCTGTAGATGTCTCCACCCTTAACGAGATTCCCAGCAGACGAGCCGGACGCTTGATCCCAAGCCGCCGACGAAGTCGGACGACCAGCCGATTGATGCACATGGGACCAATGTACACCTCCCGTTTATCTGAAGCAAGGGCCAAAGTAGTGTATTGGGACAGTATGTCGTCCCTCAACTACCAGGATCCCCCTTTCCAGGGACACGGGTCTCCACGCACGGCAAACACGTGGGTGATTTAATCCCCAAGAGGAGCTGATGGCAACAGAGCGGCACAAAGCTTCTCAAGGGGAGCCCTCACCTCAGATGAGGTAATCACAATGAGGGAAAGAAGAGAAAACAAACGATAAATATAAAACCCAAAATGAGAAGGTACAAACAGACGAAGGGTTAGATCACTGGGGCACCTCGGGTTTGTGAAGCCAGTGTCTACTTATAGAAAGTAAACCCCCTGAGGGGAATAAAAAGAAATGAACCTAGGCATGCAGTTTAATAGTTTACTTTAAACACGACTGCTTGTCACAAACATTTCTGTTAAGAATTAAGGGAGGGAGGTTCTGCATGTAACTCACATGGCCAAAGCTAAAAAACTTCAAATTTTCACACAGTTGCACAAGGTAATTAATTTTAAACTATTATATAAAAAAAATGCTTTAACTTTTAAACAACTATCCATTATAGCTCAAATGTAAAATTGTTTTTCAAGCTAAAATAAACAATTTAACATACAATAACAGTTAAAATTACAATTTAAAAAAATTATAAACAGTAAAATTGTGACTACTTTCTTACACTAAATTAAATCGACATTCTAGAAATTCTGCATCGATTCAAACCAAACCGATCTTCATACAGTCACGGAAAATAGCGGCTATTACATCAGGGGAAGCAAATAACATCGAAACGGCATCCCAAATGTCGGCAATAGCTACTATTGAAACGGCTTAAACCAAGTTGAAAATTATCATTACTCTAATGTAAATATCGGCGATAGCGGAAAACATACACAAATCTTGGTCAATACATTAAAGCAAAATATTGTTGATATGGCGCCCCGAGGATTGCAACCAAATAAATTTCCCCAACGCGATTTATGGCCAAAAGGCCCCAAGTTTCTGAACAATGCAGATGAATTTTCCGACCAAAAGTAATTTTTTAGACAATCAATCCCTCGAGGTTCTAAATGAGAAAAGATAGAATCCCCTCTAACTTCCACACGAGTTTGGAAAACGGCATGTTTTAAAATATACTATTTTAAAAGTTTTTGTCATTACCAATATAATACGAATCGTGACATATTGCAAGCGGTTTATAAATAAGTGCAAACTCGCAAAGGTTGACCTAAAGATTGAAAGTTTTTCAAGACCCAGAAAAGATTAAAGAACTTCAACGTCTACTTCCGTTTGAAATAAAGAGCTCGAAAATCTCTGTCCTTAGTTGTCTTCAAAACTCACATTTCAAGAAAGAGATCGATTGTGTAAAAAAAGGTGCAGACTTACAGAACAGAAGTAAATTAGTTCCATTGACTCCTTTTTTGGATGCTATAATTATTCTTTCTGAGCATTCTACAGGCATTTTTTGTAAACCACTTTTTGCTTTTAATTAGCCATATATTTACATAGGGTAATGAAAGTATAGTATTCGGTCAAAAAAAATTCGATTTCTTTGCATTTCTCCTCGTTTTGGAACATCCCGATTCCAAAAGAAATGGTATCGAAAAAATGAGCCTGTGTTGTGTGCGTAGTCAGCATAACTCCCTAACAAATTTAGTGTACGGGACCTACCATAAAGCTCTTTTTTTCTTTCAACCGATTTTTTTTTTGTTTTGTTTATGTACAAATTATTGCAGTGAAAATACGAAAAAGGTAAATAACACCATTCCACATCAAATTTGAATGCAATGACCAATATTATAGTGCAATTGAAAGTTGTGCGATGTTCCACTAGTTGAGAATAAGATTTTTTCAAGATTTCTTTCAACATTATTATAATTTCTTTATTTTAATAATTATTTCCATTTTCCCAGGAGGTACGACTGCCCCACCCTTGGCCCCTGTCTTGCGGCACCCATGTTTTACGGAATAAACCAACTTGCCGTCATTCAATCACATTAAAATGGTTCCTATAGTTAAATTTTTACTTCAACCAGAATAAAATTATTTATATAATTTTTACAATATATTTTACTTTCGAAATAAGAAGGGGAAAAAAAAAGATTTTTTTTTCAACCTAAGTTACCAGACTACTACTTTAAGGCTACCCGGTTCATGTGTTTACGTCTATAAAAAAGGATTGCAATCTTATCTATGATTGTTATATCATCTATCTTGCTTTTTTTTTATTCGATGCAGCGTTCAAAAGTTCTTAAAAATATATTGTAAATAGTGACGTATTATTTCAAAATTCTATTGTAATTTATTTTTATCTTATTTTATTTATTAATTAATAGCGATTATACAAGTTAGAAAAAGGTGGCAACACCTAAAGCAATCGAGAAGTTTCGAGATATTTCTTTTCCGATGAATTGGCTGGAAATTTCGAGAATGTCTCACGCGCTTGTATATAAAAGACTGGAGAACGGGAAAGTTTTGAGATTGACTTTGGACTTCGATGAAAGCTTATCGCTTTGTTTACTTATTGGA
Organism: Linyphia triangularis; assembly: GCA_963978545.1. Taxonomy (NCBI): domain Eukaryota; kingdom Metazoa; phylum Arthropoda; class Arachnida; order Araneae; family Linyphiidae; genus Linyphia; species Linyphia triangularis. The sequence goes on along the minus strand of OZ021723.1, from coordinate 94,226,410 downwards.
GTGAGCTTGTATAATCGCTGTATTCGAAGTTGTTTTTTTTTTTTGCTAAAGCTTGTGTTGAAGCTTGTGAGCGATTACACTGTTGCCTGTGGATAAATTTTGTGAGTTTTCTGAAGAGAGAATAAATATTTTTATACTGTAAAAACTGTGCCATCATTGCCTCAGCGGAAAAATTCATAACAATATGAAGCACAGTCATGCTGCATTGACACGTATTACAAATGGGCGGATCTTCTCCCAGTAACAAATGGCGGTGAGTAAATCAGGTATGACCAATGCGCAGACGAGTCAGCTTGACATCTGTCCGACGCATTGGATTTACTGGCCACATATGAAGATGATTTTTAATGCTGTGAAGTTTGTTGTTGATTTGCAAATCCCATGCTTCTTGACGTAAAGAAAATATAAACTTATGAATATGTGATTTTATGTCTTGGTAAGGGACTGGCTGCTGAAAGGGGATTGAAGCCGCTTTAGCAGCAGAGTCCGCCAATTCATTTCCTGAAATCCCTACGTGACTAGGTACCCAGCAAAATAAACTAACAAAACCTTTCCTATCAAGTTTGTGTAACAGAGATAATATGTCAGGAGCTATTGGATGACACATGTTGTTAAAGTGCTCCAGACTTGTTAAAGCATTTAAACTATCGCTGTATACACAAAACTTGCGATGGGAGCAGAAAGAAATGTGCAGCAGAGCACAAAAAATTGCCACCATCTCAGAAGTAAAAACCGAGCAAGATTTATGAAGCGTGAAGCTGACTGTGGATGTGTCAGACACAACACCACAGCCAACACGTTCACCTGTTTTGGATCCATCAGTATAGACTGCATGAAAATCACTATACTGAGATCGGTGTAAACCAGCGTCAGCCACTACGCGGCCCGCGGGCCGGATATGGCCCGCGATGGATATTTCTGCGGCCCGCCAACAGCACAGAAGATTTTTTTTTTTTTTTTTTAAATCACATTTTCCTGTATGAACTTTTTTTTTTTTACATAATTATAATTTTCCAAAATATCGTAGTATGTGTTAATTATGTCGAACAGAGTTTTCCACTACGTGTCCGATGGTTTTTATAAAGAATAAGTACAGTACACTGTTAAAAATTTTGTTCCACCTTGCACCAAAAATTGGTTCCCATTTAGCTGCCACCAACATGTGGTGCTTAGTTTCACGATTTAATGGTGCAACCTCGGACCGTAAGCACAATTAAATCGCGAAACTAAGCACCACATGTTGGTGGCAGCTAAATGGGAACCAAATTTTGGTGCATGTTGGACAAATTTTTTTAACACTGTAGTAACTTAACTGAATCTCATTTGAAAAATTTATTAAGATTGACTGCAAAAAATACTGCGACAGACATCGACTCTATCTCAAAATAAACTGAATAATTTCGATCACTATCGTGTTACAATTCATATCGACTAAAACCAACTAAAACAGAGTAATCGGGAAGTACAGTTTAAATAGTTTTATTAAAAGGTAAGTTAAGCTCCATTGTCACGTTGGAACAGAAGACTTACTTCTCTTTTAGAATTCAATTTACTAATAATGAAAATTATAATTTTTTAATTATTAAAAAAAAATCAAATATCAATTGTAATGTGATTAAAATTAAAAAAAAAAATCTCTCTTTTTTTTCAGTTTTCAGAAAAGCTACGTGTTATTAAATCAATAATAAAAATACATATATTGGTGTATCCGGCCCGCCGAAAAGCTCCAACATAAGACATACGGCCCGCCTTTAAGAGTTTGTGGCGAACGCTGGTGTAAATAAAAGATCTTCTGCAAAATTTCTGGGGCAGTGTCTGCTTTGTAATGCATCTCAAATGGATTTAAAAACTGAAATGATGGAATATCACATGGAGGAAAGATTTGAGAATTAGCCAGCTGGATATCTAGGTCATTAGAGCTGCATCCGACAGAACAGATTGAGCTCTTTCAGAAAATGGGCGAATGCTAGATGGACGTGCATTATATAGCCTACCAAGATATGCGTCAAGACTTATTGTTGGTTGTATTTTTGTTTCCTGGCGCAAGGGCAACACTAGGGCCAAACTGCGCCGAAAATTTTATTGGAGTCTACCAGTTAAAAGATTTAAAATTAATTTCAAAATCAATTTTAAAAAGTAAAAATCTTTAGATAAGATGATAAAACCCAATATCCAATAAAAACTTAAAAAGGTTATGATGAGGTGGTGAATTTAAAAGTGTAGATAAAGATGGGTGAGCTGAGTTAAAAAGACGAAGTCGTATGGAGTTAAAAGTTGGACAGTCTGACAAAATATGGACAACAGTAAAAGAAACACCGCAGGAATTGCATGTGGGAGCATCTTCTGCCAGCAGAAGATGCAAATGGGTAAAACGAGTGTGGCCTATTCTAAGACGTGTAAGAAGCACTTCCCTTTTCCGGGATTGCTGGATGGGTGCGAATCCGGAAACTGAGGGCTGAAACGAACGCAGCTTGTTAGCTGTCTGTGCATCCCACATGGCCTGCCAGGTGAGAGACAGAGCAGTGTCACAGGCTTTTATTGCGTCGTCAGGGCAGAGCCAAGTGCTCCTAGGTCCACTTGCTGATTGTGCAATTGAGTCAGCGTGCTCGTTACCCATGATCCCCACATGACCTGGGATCCAACAAAAAAGAATATTAAAATTTTTTTCGACAAGTATCTTGTGGATCTTTAAAATATCTAAAATAAAAGGATGGGTCTGGCTCAGTGGATTATTTAATGCATCTAAACAGCTCTTCGAATCTGTATAAATAATCCACTGGCTATGACCTTGCCTTAAAATATATTGCAAGACCAACAAGATAGCAAGGGACTCAGCTGTAAAGACGGAGCAGCTTTGATGCAGCTCACGTGAGAAGATGTTATCGTCATGAACTGCAGCTGCTCCGACATGTCCCTGGCTTTTCGATCCATCCGTATACATTGCTTTAAAATTTGGAAAGTTATGCCTATGATAATAAAACATATGAGTAAACACTATATCTGGTGTTTCACACTTTTTAAAATTATTAAATATATTTAAAACTTTGATGTTATGAGGATGCCAGGGTGATTGTGTGAATGTGATAGGACGAATCCTGAAATTATCAAGATGATGAGATGTAAGAATAGAATGAATTCGTAATGAAAATGATGGAATATAAGATGGACGTGCGTTAAATAGTCTTGTATGTAATGGATTATAAATAGTATGAGAGAGAGGATGACATGCATGACTTTTAATTTTAAAATAAAATTTTAAAGACAGTTTGTCTCGTCTCAGTTTCAAAGGGCGCTCCAGACATATGTTTAATACACTTGGAATTGGTGATGTACGGAAGGCTCCTGACGCGATTCTGACACCGTGATGATGAACAGGGTCAAGAAGCATCAACGCCGATTTTCTGGCGGATCCGTACACCACAGAACCATAATCAAGTTTGGAACGAATAAGGCATCTGTATATTCTCAACATGGAGGTGGTATCAGCACCCCAGGAAGTGTTAGAAAGAACCTTCAGAAGATTCAGATCTTTAGTGCACTTTAATCTCAGATGTTTTATATGAGGCAGGAAAGTGAGCTTCGAGTCAAAAATGACCCCGAGGAATTTAGTTTCCGGAACAATATGTACCTGCTCCCCATTTAAGAAAAGCTCGGGGTCGTTATGAAGCTCGCGCCTCCTGCAAAAGTGCATGGCCACGGTCTTTTGTGCATTGAATACAAATCCATTTTGATTGGCCCAGCCTGTAATCCTTCTGAAGGTAAGTTTAATTTGTCTTTCGATATGAGACATGTTAATTGAGGTGTACGTTATTTGGAAGTCGTCGACAAAAAGCGAACCAGACACTGCAGGTGAAAGGCAGGTCATAATGCCGTTGACTTTTATAATAAACAGTGCACAACTCAATACACTTCCCTGGTGAACGCCTTGCTCCTGAATAAACTCATCTGATAAGATGGAGCTGACGCGTACTTGGAAGACTCTCCGAGAAAGGAAATTCTCAATAAAGAGTGGTAAATTTCCTCTGAGACCTAAATTATGTAGGTCTCTGGGGATACCATATCGCCAAGTACGGTCGTAGGCTTTCTCCATGTCGAAAAATACAGACACCAAATGGTTCCGCTTGACAAATGCCTCCCGAATGGATGTTTCAAGGAGGAGCAGGTTGTCAAGTGTACTTCTTCCACGGCGGAAACCACTCTGGAACCGAGAGACAATTGTTATCTTCTAAATAAAACAGAAGACGAGCATTGACCATTTTTTCCAGTAGCTTGCATAAGCAGCTGGTCAAAGCTATTGGTCTGTAGCTGGAAGGACTCTTAGGATCTTTACCTGGCTTGACTATTGGAATTACAAGAGCACGTTGCCATGCTGACGGAAATTTGTTTTCTCGCCAGATCCTATTATACAGCTGAAGAATGTATTTGAGTTGGAGAGGCTGGAGATGTTTCAGCATACTATAATGGATTTCATCATGACCAACAGCCGAGCCGCGAGTATTTGACAGAGCTCGCATTAACTCGGCCATGGTGAAATCAGCATTATAGTCTTCCAACTCGTTGGATGTAAAGTTTAATTTGGTTTTCTCAACATTACGTTTTATAGTCGCAAACGGCTCTTTGTAATTCGCGTTGCTAGATATGTTGGCAAAAGAGTCAGCCAGGGTGTCAGCAATACCTTTAGGGTCTGAAACAATTCCCAGCTCTGTCTCTAGGATAGAAATAGAGTGTCTTGGATATTGGCCCTTGATTTTATTAATTTTGTTCCAGACCCTTTTAGACGAGGTATCTGATGTTATAGTGCTGACATAATGCATCCAAGAGTCCTTCTGGCTACGTCGGCGGATCCTACGAGCTTCAGCTCGGGCACATTTTAAGGCGATGAGGTTGGTTTCAGTAGGACTTCGGCGAAAAATGCCCCAAGCCTTCCTGCGCTTTTTATGTGCATTTTTACAGTCGTGATTCCACCATGGTTTCGGAATTTTCGGTAGATTTGTAGATGTTGAAGGTATGGAAAAACGAGCAGCTTCCAAAATGGCATGGGTGATAGAATTTACAGCTTCATCGATATCGTCTTAGTTCACCATCTCGTCAGAGAAATCGACGATGGAAGAAAACTGTTCCCAATCTGCAGATTCTATTTTAAAGCGAGGGATACGAAAAGAGGGAACAGCACCGCCTCCTAACATCTCCAGACGAACGGGGAAATGATCACTATGGTAAGGATCCCGTCCGACATGAAAAGACCATAGATGTAGGAGAGATGGCGAACACAAGACAAGATCGATGGCGTGAAACGTCCTCGATGGGGTGTGAAAGTATGTATTTTGCCCATCATTGAGAAGACAGAGATTCTGGTCATTCATATATTTTTCAATCTGTCTTCCACAGTTGTTAATGTCTGGGATACCCCAAAGAGGATTGTGGCCATTGAAATCCCCCATTAAAATAATAGGGGGTGGAAGCTGGTCACAAAGCCTGTCTAGTTCTGTTTGTCGGATATTACGATTAGGGGGGAGATAGATAGAGCAAACTGTTATCAATACATTTTTCACAGCTACTCTAACGGCAACAGCTTGCAAGGTGGTCGTGAGCGATAGCGGGGTGGATGGACTGCTGTTAGATGTAAATACAGCAACACCACCGCTAGCTCTGCCGCCGAAGACAAAGTCCTTGCGTAGAGGACTATATCCCCTAACAAAAGAGCTCTGGAAAGGCTTCAAGAGCGTCTCTTGTAAACAGAAACAGACAGGTTTGTGTAAATCTACAAGATGTTTTATATCTACCGAATTGTGGTGGAACCCGCGACAATTCCAAGATAACATATTGAATGTTATTTGGGAGGATTAGCGATCCGCCGGTCTAGTGACTTACTTCTTCGTTGTAGAAGAGGAGGCGTCTCGAGGCCTGGGTCGACCTCCATGTCACCCGGATCAAGACCCGAGATAACATCTGTTTCATCTACGGTGGATGGTCCCGATGATTCAGACTTATCTTTATTTGGTAGTACAGTTTTTTGTTTTGTATTCATTTGTAATTTTGATTGTATTTTATTTTTTAAGACATCTCCAGGTTTATTTGATTGTTTTTGTTCCGGTTGTTTCTTGTTTTTGTTAGGTTTTGCTGTAGTTTTGGGTGGATTTGCTGTTGGTTTTGAAGTGCTAGGAATTGGGTTTGTCTGAGAAGAAGAGTTACTGTTTTTAGCCGGTGAGGAAAAGCATTTAAGGAGTTCTTCGGGTGACATTCTGATATTCGGGATGTGGATATCAGTTTGTGTGGTTATGGATTTTACTTGAGCTGGTTTGGGAACTACTAAAGTTTTAGCTATTGTTTTGGCCATTGTATTTTCTATTGTTGTTTCGTAGATGGCTCTGGCTTCGGGATATGGGATATTATTGTTGGTTTTTATTAGTTGGATTTGCTTCTCTTTGTCGTAAGTTGGGCACTTCCTGGAAAAAGATGGATGTTTTCCATTGCAGTTTACGCAGGTGGGCTCAGCTTGGCAGCATTCAGATTGGTGTTCATTGCTGCCACACACTGCGCAAGTTTCGATTTCACTTCTGCAAGCATTTTTGGAGTGCCCAATCTTTTGACATTTGAAGCATCTCAGCGGATTAGGAATAAAAGGACGTACTGGGCAACTTAAATAACCGGCAGTAATTCGATTTGGAAGTTTAGGAGTATTGAAAGTTAATATGATGTGTTTAGTTTTAATGACGTTATTGTCTCTCTTGATATTTATTCGGCGGACTTCTATGACACCTTGGGGGGTGAGTTCTTTAAGTATTTCCGATTCTTCAACGTTTTGAAGATCGGATTCAGATATCACCCCTCGGCATGAATTTAAACCTTTATGTGGTGTTACAGTTATTGCTATGTTTCCTATTGTTGTTGCTGAAAGTAAGTATTGCGATTGCCTGGAGTCTTTTGTTTCTACTAAAAAGTCGCCTGATCGTAGTTTTTTTTATTGTTTTTGGCTCGTTGCCGCAGATTCCTTTTATTCCTTTTTGTATGAAGAATGGAGACATTTGACCTAATTTACCATCTTCGGATTGAACTATGAGAAACGTGGGAGATGTAGATGCTATGGGTGTATTGGAGGTAGAGGGTTCAAGTGTGGTAGAAATATTAGGGATTGGAGCTTGTTTTTTAGATATTGTATTGACTTCATTTTGTATTGTACACTTATTTGTTTTCAAAGTTTGGGGATTTAGGCCTCCCGTGGGGCAAGAGATAGAAGAAGCCATCATTAAATAAAGAAATAGAAATTCGGACACTAGAATCCCACCCACCATGGAGTCCTCGATATCAGGGATGGTGCACACCGGCAAGCAACAAAACCAAGAAAAGAAAAAAATAGTAACTAAACTGTTACGTACGGCATAACACCATCAGGTTATCTAGTGTCTATACGCGAGCGGCTCTTCCCTGTAGATGTCTCCACCCTTAACGAGATTCCCAGTAGACGAGCCGGTCGCTTGATCCCAAGCCGCCGACGAAGTCGGACGACCAGCCGATTGATGTACATGGGACCAAAGTACACCCCCCAATTTATCTGAAGCAAGGGCCAAAGTAGTGTATTGGGACAGTATGTCGTCCCTCAACTACCAGGATCCCCCTTTCCAGGGACACGGGTCTCCACTCACGGCAAACACGTGGGTGATATAATCTCCAAGAGAAGCTGGTAGCAACAGAGCGGCGCAAAGCTTCTCAAGGGGAGCCCTCACCTCAGATGAGGTAATCACAATGAGGGAAGGAAGAGAAAACAAACGATAAATATAAACCCAAAATGAGAAGGTATAAACAGACGAAGGGTTAGATCACTGGGGCACCTCGGGGTTGTGAAGCCCGTGTTTACTTAAAGAAAGTAAACCCCCTGAGGGGTGCGTAAAGACTTAATTTCAGTAAAGGATGAGAAGGATCAGATTTTAATCTACAGTAGTAGTTAGCTCTTAACTTTTTGCGCCTAAGGTCAAGCGGGAGTTGACAACACTCTGTCACCAGACTTTCAATGGGTGAGGTGCGATTGTTGTTGTTGTTGTTGTTTTATGGCGCAAAGGCAACACAAGGGCCATGCTGCGCCAAACAAACGATAAAAGAAACTAGAATGGATGATGAGTTATAAATAGATGAAAGTAAGGTATGATTTAATAAAAGAAATAAAATGTTAAAAACTCATTTTTAAAAAAGCTTAAAACTAGTTATGATTATAAACACTAAATGTGATTTAAAAACCCGATTACTCTTAGAAATGCAAAAAGATTTGGATGGGGTTTTTCCACAACCAAATCCTGTAGGTTTAAAACTGTGCTTTTAAAAAATTGAAGACGATGAGAATAAAATTTTGGACATGAAATTAAAATATGGTGCACAGTAATATCGCAACGACAAACATCACAAATGGGCGGATCTTCTCCCAGCAACAGATGTCGATGCGTGAATCGGGTGTGACCAATGCGCAGACGAGTCAGTTTGACATCTGTCCGACGCATTGGATTTACTGGCCACATATGAAGATGGTTTTTAATGGTTTGAAGTTTGTTACTAGTTTGCAAATCCCATGCTTCTTGACGCACAGAAAAAATAAACTTATGAATATGTGATTTTATGTCTTGGTAGGGGACTGGCTGCTGAAAGGGGATTGACGCCGCTTTAGCAGCAGAGTCCGCCAATTCATTTCCTGAAATCCCCACATGACTAGGTACCCAGCAAAACAAAATAACAAAACCTTTCCTCTCAAGTTTGTGTAACAGAGATAATATGTCAGGAGCTATTGGATGACATATGTTATTAAAGTGCTCCAGGCTTGTTAAGGCACTTAAACTATCGCTGTATACACAAAACTTGCGATGGGAGCACAAAGAAATGTGCAGCAGAGCACAAAAAATTGCCACCATCTCAGAAGTAAAAACCGAGCAGGATTTATGAAGCGTGAAACTGACTGTGAATGTGTCAGACACAACACCACAGCCAACACGTTCACCTGCTTTGGATCCATCAGTATAGACTGCATGATAATCACTATACTGAGATCGGTGTAAACAAAAGATCTGTAAAATTTCTGGGGCAGTGTCTGCTTTGTAATGCATCGCAAATGGATTCAAAAACTGAAATGATGGAATATCCCATGGAGGAAAGATCTGAGAATTAGCCAGCTGGATATCTAGGTCACTTAGAGCTGCATCCGACAGAACAGATTGAGCTCTTTCAGAAAATGGGCGAATGCTAGATGGACGTGCATTATATAGCCTACCAAGATATGCGTCAAGACTCGAATTCCGTAAAGGATGAGAAGGATCAGATTTTATTCTACAGTAGTAGTTAGCGCTTAATTTTTTACGTCTAAGGTCAAGTGGGAGTTGACAACACTCTGTTAACAGACTCTCAATGGGTGATGTGTGAAATGCACCTAAACAAATACGGGCAGCAGTATGGTGGACGGTATCCAATCTGCGCAGAAGAGATGCTCCTGCAGAACCATACGCAACGCATCCGTAGTCAATACGAGACAGGATAACTGAATTGTATATACGCAGCAAAGAAGTGCGGTCCGCTCCCCAAGAAGTATTAGAAAGCACCTTGAGGATGTTAAGTGACCTATTGCACTTCTTGCGTAAGGACAATATATGAGGGAGAAAATTCATCTTATTGTCGAAAATGACTCCCAGATACCTTATCTGATTGACAACAGGGATGGGCGTGTTGCGTATGTGGATTTCAGGGTCAGGGTGAAGACCCCTCCTCCTACAGAAATGGACACAACTGCTTTTAGATGGTGATAGTTTATGACCGTTTTGTTCACACCATTCTACAAGTCTGTTAACAGCAGTTTGTAATTGACGTTCAATTAAGCGCATGTTTGATCCTTGGCATGAGATTTGTAAATCATCAACATACAAAGTTCCATGAACAAAGGGTGAAAGGACATGAAGGATGTTGCTGATATGAAGATTAAAAAGGGTGACACTTAAAACACATCCTTGAGGAACTCCCTCAGATTGGTTAAAATAATTTGAAAATGAAGCTCCAATACGAACTCTAAAAACACGAGATGATAAAAAATTTTGAATAAAAAGGGGCAGATTACCCCTAAAACCAAAATTAAATAAGGTTTGCAGGATACCATATCGCCACGTATGATCATACGCCTTCTCAATGTCGAAAAAGATTGAAACTAGATGATTCCTCTGCACAAAGGCATTACGAACAACTGTTTCTAGTTTCACGATGTTATCAAGAGTGGACCGTCCTCGTCGGAATCCACTCTGAAAAGGTGAAATACATCCATCTTGTTCCAACATGTAAGAGAGTCGGGCGTTTACAATACGTTCAAAGGTCTTACAGAGGCAGCTCGTTAAGGCTATCGGTCGATAGTTCAGAGGATCCTTGGGATCCTTTCCAGGTTTCAGGATGGGGATTACAGTAGCTTCCCGCCACAAGGTAGGAAAGATGTTCTCCTTCCAGATTCTATTAAAAAGGAAAAGGATGTTCAAAAGAGAATCTGGACTTAAATGGTGAAGCATTTGGTAACTGATCCCATCTGGACCTGGACTGGTGTTATGTGCTTTAGATAAAGCACTCTTCAATTCGTACATCTTAAGGTCACAGTTGTAGGAGTAATCAATATTGCTTTTGAAGTTAATTCCAGTCCGTTCAGCACGATTCTTAGTCACTAGAAAAGTAGAACTATAAGAATCAGGACTGGACACTTTTTCAAAAGTTTCACCGATAAGGTTAGCAATATCTTCAGGGGAAGAGAACACAGCAGCTCCGGTTTGAAGTATCGGGCAAGAAAATTCCGGATACAAACCGTTGGCTGCTCTAACCTTCTTCCACAACTGTTTACTTGATGTTTTAGATGTAATCGAAGAGGCATAACTTATCCAAGAATCTTTCTGACTTTGACGTCGAACCCTACGAGCAACTGCCTTAGCCTTTTTAAAGGCGATAAGGTTTCCTGTAGTTGGGTATCTGCGGAAGATACCCCATAGCTTCTTTTGCTTCTTGTATGCAGATTGACAGTCTGCATTCCAGTATGGTTTACAGTGTCGCAGTATTTTAGGTGAAGTCTTGGGAATAGAGGAGTCAGCAGCATTTAAAATTGCTTCAGTGACATTTTGGACAGCAGTATCAACATCCTCACTATTCACCATTGTTTCTGTTATAATAGCCAACACAGAAAAATTTTCCCAATTTGCCCTAAGGTATTTATATGTAGGTAGACAGTTGGTCACGCTACCATTACCAGTATGGGAAATGAGAATAGGGAAGTGATCACTGTTATGTAGATCACTCCCAACAGCAAAATTCAAGTATGGCAGAAGCACAGGGGAACAAATGGCTAAATCAAGTGAGTGGAATGTTCTTGTGGGTTCATGAAAATAAGTTTTCTCCTCGTTATTCAGGAGACAGAGACAGTGATCTGATAACAACTTTTCGATCTGTCTCCCACGAGGATTATCATTGCCCCACAGAGTACTGTGACCATTAAAGTCACCGAGCAATAAAAATGGTGCTGGAAGCTGGTCTATCAAATCATTCAGCTCCTCTTGACGGATGATAGCATGTGGCGGTAAGTATAGGCAACAGACTGTGAGAAGGGACTGAATATGAAGTCTCGCAGCCACAGCCTGTAGAGATGTGCGTAGTGTGAGTACAGTGCTGGGGTAATCATGAGAAATAAAAAGACATACTCCTCCAGACACTGTATTACCACGGGTAACATCTTTCCTAATGCAACTATACCTACGGATCTTAGATGTATAAGTATCCTTCAAGAAAGTTTCTTGAAGTGCCAAACATGCTGGATGATAAAGTGAAATTATGTTTTTCACATCATCCTTCCTAAACCTAAAACCGCGACAATTCCAAGAAACAAAAGAAGCCATTAACTATCAAGTGAAAATTTTAAAGGAGTGTCGGATTCTTCAGTGATGTCTTCGTCCTCATCAGATGGGTGAAGTTTCACCACATCCGAATCCTTAAAAGAACGAAGAATGTTGAAAGGGTTAGAGGGCCTCTCTCGAGAAAGTCCTCCTTTGGCAGATTTTAATTTTATTGTTTGTAAAGCTTTTGATTTAGCTAAGGATTTTTTAACAATCGTCGGTCGTTTTGTTACCTCTACAGATGACTTTTGAGGCAACTTAACAAGAGGTGATACAGGGGTTTCCGTTTGGGTGCTTTTACTGCTGAAAGTTTTTTTACAAACATCAGCGTAAGCAACACCAGCTTTAGGGGTCCTAGCATCAACTAGTCTCCTAGCATCAAAGTAGGATAAATTCTGGTTCACTCGCACGGTCTGGATTTCTTTTTCCTTTACCCACTGTGGACATGATCGAGAGTATGACGGATGCGTGCCATTACAATTGACACACTTCTCGGGTGCTTTGCAATTAGCACTATCATGTCCAGTACCTACACAACGCGCGCATGTTTCCGTTTCCCCACGACACGCTGTTTGAGAGTGGCCAAATTTCTGGCACTTGAAACAGCGAAGTGGGTTCGGAATATACGGACGGACATGGCAATTCAGGTACCCCGCCTTCACATGAGACGGCAAAGTGGGTAAATCAAAAGTGACAATTAGATGTTTAGTAGGTATTATGTTCCCATCTCGGCGTATTGTAATGCGGTGGACGGCTGAAACATGCTGATCACGAAGATGATCAAGTATCTCGTCCTCCGCTGTATGGTATAAGTCTGATTCAGACACAACACCACGAGATTTGTTAAGGGAACCATGTTCTTTCACAGTAACCGGGAGTGAACCGAAATTTTCAATTTTTAGAATGTTCTTCGCTTGCTGATGGTTGCGAACTTCAACAAGTAAATCCCCGGACCTCAGTTTTTTAACTGAAGCCGTATCACCAACCAACGATTTTAGTGTCTTCTCAATAAGAAATGGAGAGACCTTCTCAAAGGAGCCCTCCTGGCGATGTACAATGAAGAATTTTGCACGAATTTGTATCATAGAGTCAGAACAATGTTGCTCCTCACTAGGAGGAGAAGAAAAAGAAGATATAGTTTCCATAAGAATAGGTAAAAAGATTCGGGTACTAGAATCCCACCCACCATGGAGTCCACGCTATTGGGGATAGTGTATACCGGCAAGCAACAAAAATAATGAAAAAAAAGGAAAACGGGAAATTCAACTATTGCGCACGGCATGCCACTACCGGGTTATCCAGTACCTATACGCGACCGACTCGTCCCTGAAGAAGTCTCCACCCTTAACGAGATTCCCAGCAGACGAGCCGGCCACTTGATCCCTAGCCGCCGACGAAGTCGAACGACCAGCCGATTGATACACACGGGACGAATGTGTACCTCCCGTTTATCTGATGTTGTTGTTGTTTATTGAGGTTTTATGGCGCAAAGGCAACACAAGGGCCATGCTGCACCAAAACAAAAGTTAAAAGAAAAACTATGATGAAAGATGAATTATAAATATGATGAGAGGTGACATAATATAATTTAAGAATGTTAAAAACACATTTCTAAAATGATGAAGATGTTAATAAAATTTTTAAAAATGGAAATGTTTAAAAAACTAGATGTGATTTAAAAACCCGATTGATCTTAAAAAAGCAAAAAGATTTGGATGGGGAGTTTCCCCTATCAAATCCTGAAGACTTAAAGTGATACTATTAAAAAACCTAAGACGATGCGTCTGAAACTTAGGACAAGAAATTAAAATATGAGCTACAGTAAGATCGCAACGACAAATATCGCAAACAGGTGGATTTTCTCCCAGCAATAGATGTCGATGCGTCAATCGGGTGTGACCAATGCGCAGACGAGTCAGTTTGACATCTGTCCGACGCATTGGATTAACTGGCCATTTAAGAAGATGATTTTTGATAAAATGAAGTTTGTTATTAACCTGCAAATCCCATGTTTCTTGACGTAAGGATAATATGAACTTGTGAATTGAAGTCTTAATATCTTGGTAGGGAACTGGCTGCTGCAGCGGAATTGAAGCCGCTTTAGCAGCAGAATCGGCCAATTCATTTCCTGAAATTCCCATGTGACTAGGTACCCAGCAGAACAAAATAGTAAACCCTTTCCTCTCAAGTGTGTGTAACTTTGACAAAATGTCAAAGGCAAGTGGATGGCTATTGTTCTTAAATTGCTCAAGACTTGACAAGGAGCTTAAACTGTCAGTATACACACAAAATTTGCGATTGTTCCAGAGTGAGATATGCAGCAGTGCACAAGAAATTGCTGTCATCTCAGAAGTGAAAACCGAGCAGGATTTATGAAGTGAAAAAGCGACTGTGGATGTGTCGGACACAGTACCACAGCCAACACGTTCACCTGCTTTGGATCCATCAGTAAATACTGCTTGATAGTCAGCATACTGAGAGCGGTGATCATAAAAGATTTGTTGCATAATTTCTGGGGCAGTGTCTGCCTTGCAATACATCGCAAATGGATTGAGAAAGTGGAAAGATGGAATATTAAACGGTGGAAAGGATTGAGTGGTAAATGTTTGGGTAACTACGTCACTTAGAGCTGCATCCAACAAGATGGATTTCGCTCTTTCAGAAAATGGTCGAATGTTAGATGGACGAGCATCATATAACCTACCAAGATAGGCATCAAGTCTCAACTTACGTAAAGGGTGAAAAGGGTCAGACATAATTCTACAGTAGTAGTTGGCGCTTAATTTTTTCCGTCTCAAGTCAAGTGGAAGTAGACTACACTCTGTTAACAGACTTTCAATGGGTGAAGTGCGAAATGCACCTGAACAAATACGGGCAGCAGTGTGATGGACAGTATCCAATCTTCGTAGAAGGGATACTCCTGCAGACCCATACGCAACGCATCCGTAGTCAATACGGGATAAGATAACCGAATTGTAAATACGCAGCAAAGAAGTGCGATCAGCACCCCAAGATGTATTTGAGAGTACTTTGAGGATATTAAGCGATTTATCGCACTTCTTGCGCAAGTATACAATATGTGGGAGAAAATTTAACTTGTTGTCGAAGATGACTCCCAAGTATCTTATCTGATTCACAACTGGGATGGGAGAATTGCGTATGTGGATTTCAGGGTCAGGGTGAAGACCCCTCCTCCTACAGAAGTGGATGCAACTGCTTTTAGATGGTGACAGTTTATGGCCGTTTTGTTCACACCATTCTACAAGTCTGTTAACAGCAGTTTGTAACTGACGTTCAATTAAGCGCATGTTTGATCCTTGGCACGAGATTTGCAAGTCATCAACATACAAAGTTCCATGAACAAAGGGTGAAAGGACATGAAGGATGTTGCTGATATGAAGATTAAAAAGGGTGACACTTAAAACACACCCTTGAGGAACTCCCTCAGATTGGTTAAAATAATTTGAAAATGAAGCTCCAATGCGAACTCTAAAAACACGAGATGATAAAAAATTTTGAATAAAAAGGGGCAGATTACCCCTAAAACCAAAATTAAATAGAGTTTGCAGGATACCATATCGCCACGTATGATCATACGCCTTCTCAATGTCGAAAAAGATTGAAACTAGATGATTCCTCTGCACAAAGGCATTACGAACATCTGTTTCTAGTTTCACGATGTTATCAAGAGTGGACCGCCCTCGTCGGAATCCACTCTGGAAAGGTGAAATACATCCATCTTTTTCCAACATGTAAGAGAGTCGGGCGTTTACAATACGTTCAAAGGTCTTACAGAGGCAGCTCGTTAATGCTATCGGTCGATAGTTCAGAGGATCCTTGGGATCCTTTCCAGGTTTCAGAATGGGGATTACAGTAGCTTCCCGCCACAAAGTAGGAAAGATGTTCTCCTACCAGATTCTATTAAAGAGAAAAAGGATGTTAAAAAGAGAATCTGGATTTAAATGGCGGAGCATTTGGTAACTGATCCCATCTGGACCTGGACTGGTGTTATGTGCTTTAGATAAAGCACTCTTCAATTCGTACATCTTAAAGTCACAGTTGTAGGAATATTCAATATTGCTTTTGAAATTAATTCCAGTCCGTTCAGCTCGATTCTTAGTCACAAGAAAAGCAGGACTATAAGAATCGGAACTGGATATACTTTCAAAAGTTTCACCTATAAGGTTAGCAATATCTTCAGGGGAAGAGAACACAGCAGCTCCGGTTTGAAGTATCGGACAAGAATATTCCGGATACAAACCATTGGCTGCTCTAACCTTCTTCCACAACTGCTTGCTTGATGTTTTAGATGTAATTGAAGATACATAACTTATCCAAGAATCCTTCTGACTCTGACGTCTGACTCTACGAGCAAATGCCTTAGCCTTTTTAAAGGCGATAAGGTTTCCTGTAGTTGGGTATCTGCGGAAGATACCCCATAGCTTCTTTTGTTTCTTGTATGCAGATTGACAGTCTGCATTCCAGTATGGTTTACAGTGTCGCAGTGTTCTAGGTGATGTCTTAGGAATAGAGGAGTCTGCAACATTTAAAATTGCTTCAGTGACATTTTGGACAGCAGTATCAACATCCTCACTGTTCACCATTGTTCCCGTTATAACAGCCAATTCAGAAAATTTGTCCCAATTTGCCCTATTGTATATGTAAGTAGGTAGGCGGTTGGTCACGCTACTACCTGCATGGGAAATGAGGACAGGGAAGTGATCACTGTTGTGTAGATCACTTCCAACAGCAAAATTCAAATATGGAAAAAGAATAGGGGAACAAATGGCTAAGTCAAGTGAATGGAATGTTCTAGTGGGTTCATGAAAATAGGTTTTCTCCTCGTTATTCAGGAGACAGAGACAGTGATCAGATAGCAACTTTTCAATCTGTCTCCCACGAGGGTTCGTATTATCATTACCCCACATAGTACTGTGTCCATTAAAGTCACCAAGCAATAGAAATGGAGCTGGAAGCTGGTCTATCAGATCATTTAGCTCCTCTTGACGGATGATAGCATGTGGCGGTAGGTATAGGCAACAGACTGTGAGAAGGGACTGTAAATGAAGTCTCGCAGCCACAGCCTGTAGAGATGTGCGCAGTGTGAGTACAGTGCTGGGGTAATCATGAGAGATAAAAAGGCAAACTCCTCCAGACACTGTATTACTACGGGTAACATCTTTTCTAATGCAACTATACCCACGGATCTTAGATATACAAGAATCCTTCAAGAAAGTTTCTTGAAGGGCCAAACATGCTGGATGGTGAAGTGAAATAATGTTCTTCACATCATCCTTCCTAGACCTAAAACCGCGACAGTTCCAAGAAACAAAAGAAGCCATTAATTACTTGATGCAAATTTAAAAGGGGGGTCAGGATCTTCACTAATATCCTCGTCATCATCAGATGGGTGAAGTTTCACCACATCTGCCTACCTAAAGGAACGAAGGATAGTAAAAGGGTTTGAGGGTTTCTCTCGAGAAGGTCCCCCTTTGGCAGATTTCAGCTTCAGTGTCTGCAAAGCTTTTGATTTTGCTAAAGATTTCTTTAAAATCGTTGGTCGTTTAACAACCTCTGTAGATGACCGTTGAGGTAATTTAATGAGAGATGATACAGGAGAGTCTGTTTGTGTGCTTCTGCTGCTGAATGTTTTTTTCAAAACATCAGCATAAGCAACACCAACGCGTGGAGTCCTCAATTCAACAATTTTTTTAGCATCGAAATACGACTTATTTTGGTTTACTCGTACTGTTTGTATTTCTTTTTCTTTTACCCACTGTGGACATGATCGAGAGTATGACGGATGTGTGCCATCACAATTGACACACTTCTCGGGTGCTTTGCAGTTAGCACTACCATGTCCAATACCTGCACAACGTGCGCATATTTCCGTTTTCCCATGGCAAGCTGTTTGCGAGTGACCAAATTTCTGGCACTTGAAACAGCGTAGTGGGTTCGGAATATACGGACGTACTTGGCAATTCAGATAGCCTGCTTTTACGTGCGACGGTAAAGTGGGTAAGTCAAAAGTTAGGATCAAATGCTTAGTGGGGATGATATTCCCATCTCGTCGTATTGTTATGCGGTGGACGGCCGAAACGTGTTGATCACGTAGGTGATCAAGAATCTCGTCCTCCGCTGTATGGTAAAGGTCCGACTCGGACACAACACCACGAGATTTATTAAGAGATCCATGAGCTGTTACAGTTACAGGGAATGTTCCAAAATTGTCGATTTTTAATATGCTCTTGGCTTGTTGATCATTGCGGACCTCCACTAACAGATCTCCAGACTTCAGTTTTTTTACTGAAGCTGTATCTCCAACGAACGATTTTAAAGCTTTCTCAATTAAAAAAGGAGAAACCTTTTCGAAAGAACCCTCCACTCGATGTACAATAAAGAATTTCAGAGAAGTTGGATGTGATGAAGAGACTTGTCTTTGTTGCTCCCCACTAGGGGGAGAAAAAATAGTAGATTTACTTTCCATGAAAGTAGGGATAAAAAATTCGGGCACTAGAGTCCCACCCACCATGGAGTCCTCATTATCGGGGATAGAGCCTGCCGGCAAGCAACAAAAATCATAAAATAAAGCAAAATATCAACAGAACTGTTACGCACAGCATGACTCTATCGGGTTAACCAGTGCCTATACGCGAACGACTCGTCCCTGTAGAAGCCTCCACCCTTAACGAGGTTCCCAGCAGACGAGCCGGACGCTTGATCCCTAGCCGCCGACGAAGTCGGACGACCAGCCGATTGATACACACGGGACCAATGTGTACCTCCCGTTTATCTGAAGCAAGGGCCAAAGTAGTGTATTGGGACAGTATGTCACCCCTCAACTACCAGGATCCCCCTTTCCAGAGACACGTGTCTCCACGCACGGCAAACACGTGGGTGATATAATCCCCGAGAGAAGCTGATAGCAACAGAGCGGCACAAAGCTTCTCAAGGGGAGCCCTCACCTCTGAAGAGGTAACCACAACGAGGGAAGGAAGTGAAGCCAAACAATAAATACAGAACCCAAAAAAGAAGGTAAAACAGAAGGAGGGATAGATCACTGGGGAGCCCCGGGGTTGTGAAGCCCGTATTTACTTATAGAAAGTAAACCCCCTGAAATTCCTTAAAATAGCCAAGTGTCTTTATTGTAGCTGTACTCAAATAAAATGAAATGAAACTATTCAGCGGTGAATTGCAAGTGCGGTACAGATGTAATACCTGGCATTTCTTAAACGTGATTTTATCTGGCGTTTCCCCCCCCCCCCCCGATATTGAGAAATGCCGTCTCTGGCAACACTGAGAATATCGAAAAGTTACAATAAGAAATTATCAGCTGAAATTCTTGATAAATAACTTAGTGTCTTTATTGCGGCTGTAGTCAAATAAAATGAAATTAAACTATTCAGTTGTGAATTGCAAATACGGTACAGATGAAAATTTATAAAGAATGTAATATAGAACATTTCTTAAGCTTGAATTTATTTGGTGTTTTTTTTTGTTGTTGATAAATGTGGTTTCTAGAAATGCTGGGAATATCTAAGGGTTACAATAAGAAATTAGCCGCTGAAATTCCTTAAAATAGCCAAGTGTCTTTACTGTGGATGTACTCAAATAAAATGAAATGAAACTACTCAGCTGTGAATTGCAAGCACGGGCATTTCTTATAAATGACCAAGTGTCTTTATTGCGGCTGTAGTAAAATAAAATGAAATGAATCTATTCAGCTGTGAATTGCAAATACGGTACAGATGCAATACAGGAAATTTCTTGGGTGTGATTTTATTTGGTGTTTTTTTTTATTGTTAATAAATGCTTTTTCTGGCAACAGATTTTATTTTAACTTAATTTTATTATTATTTATATTTGAATGTTTTTTTTATTTTGACGATTTTTCTGATTGCTAAATGTCCTATACTGCATTCGTACCAGTAATACTAATTATTTAGAAATTTTGTTTTTCTTAAATTTCACTGAGTATTTTTGGTATTAAAATAATTAAATTTTTCAAATTCAGAGAAAATTTTGTTTATTACAATTAATAAATTGTATGCAAAGCCTACAAATAAAGTACTTTTGTAAATGGTTTAGCCTTCTCTCAACCATATAGGAAGTTAGAAATGCTATTATTACGACTGTTATCCCTGCTTTACACATATTCATCTTGTGAGGTCAACTGCTTCACACATTAGCACTGACATAAATTTTTAAGCTCTTCATAATTTAATCATACTGTCAGTTCTGCTAAGTAACCTTTTTTATTATGGAAGTATCTCTTATTGGCTGCTCTTTTAAGTGCAGTATGAACCTTTTGTTGCACGTGTGTCAGAAAAATCTAAAGCAACTAATATTTGCATTATATTTACCTTATGGTGGAACAAAGGCGCAGCCTAAGAAAATTTCAAATTGGTTTCCCTTTAAACTTAGCAACACCTATCAATTTCGAACTAGCATAGTATTGTGATGATAAACTTCAGTCTTTGTTCTCCCTGATATGCTACATATTCCTTGATATGATGTACACATCTTAACTTGTTTTTTACTAATTTGCAGTTATCTTGTTTAGGGATGCAACAAATAGTGATTTTGGCCGAATAACGAATATTCGGCCTATAGACAAGCCAAGTACTGAATATTCAGCCGACCGAATATCTGATGTATTGTTTCCTATAAAACTTGTCTTAATTACTACTTATTATAAAAAATAGGATTATTTTATATTATAAAAACATAGATGACTGGACCTTCATAAATGACTATTTTTTTGTCACAGAAAGTTTACACAACACAAATAGCTGTTCTCATATCTTTACAACTATTCCAAAGGACACATCTAATGTTGTAGATAAATTTTAAGATCTATGCATTCCCTGCAATTCATAAAAAAGATGGGGGGGGGGGGGTGAAACATTGTAAAATTGCTGTGGATGTGCCTTATAAGTTTTGACATTTTTTAAAATATTGTATAATTAAAATAAAATCATATTTCTATAGAGTGGTAGTCTGCAATAATAATAAATTGGCAATAAATAGAAGAACAAAAATTATTTGGCTGCCTAAAATCCAGATATTCGGCCAATCTGAATATTCGATTCAGTGGCCAAATACCGAATATTCAGTGTATCCTTAATTTTATTGTTCTACCATAACTGCATTATAATTTCAATTTTTGTGATTAATATCAAATTTATTCAATTTTCTTTCTATAGACCAAGGAGCTCAGAAAATAAAAATCCCTTTCTCTCGCAACTATGCTTCACCTAGGACATAACATTGTGTTCAACGGAAAAGGATTTAATCAGATACATCAACCTCATCTCTCCCACCATGGGTGAACACCACCAACACTGGAGTAACACCAACGCATCTTCCAGCATGCGTTCTAAATTACTAGGCTGTCGAGTTTGCACTATCGTCGACTCAACAAGTTACTTTAGTGTCCCTGCTTCTGACATCCTGTTTGTAATGTACTCGCCCACCCCAGCAACGACTTCTCAAACAACCGACTCGCACTTTATGGTGCACGCTCTCGCCGGGATTACAGATCCCTCCCTAGACCCTGCTCTATCGGATATGTCATTCGTATTACATGAATTGACCAACGTGGGAAGAACTTAATTTCTGATGCTAAAGAAACACTTCAAATTCAGATTCATGGACATTGCTTGCGAGGATTTGCATTGATATCTGGTACTCTTCCGTTAGATGAGTGTCAGTTGTCGCCAGGCCTAAATGTTTACACAAGCCTAAATGTATCACCAACACTATATATTTACGGTTTGTTATAGGTTTACTAGAGGAACGCTAATTTTTTAATGTAGGAATTATAAATAATTTGAAGAGGTTGTTAGGTATGATGAATGATCACTGCAATTTGGTGGTTTTATCTGGTACCTGTCTAATGGAAGAAAACATAGTTTTTGACGTATTTAAATACTTCATGTGTTAACAGTTTACAGTCGCTTAATACTTGTGGCCGTCCTAATATGTGACATTTTAATTCGAATCTTTTTTTTTAATTTTACTCATGGAAGATTTTATTGTTTTCTTTTGTAGTTTTTAAATGATAAATGTAATCACAAAAAAAGTACATATGTAAACAAGCAATTTATTTTGCCTTTTTAATTTGTTTCTTTCATTCTCAACTTGCCCAATTAAAATCTCTTGTGACTACATTATATACTTTTTATTCCTTTATGTATAGTTTATTAGTTCAATTTAAAATTTGAAGTATGTTTTAAGTAAACTAAAATTGAAAGCATTCTATACCAAATTTGGCCAAGTTTTATTCATAGTCTGTTATTAGTGTTTATAAGTTGATTAGGGACCTTGAAAATCATAAATTCTGTTTCGATTTGAGTAATTTGTTTACTACTCTTGGATATCTAATTTAAATAACATAAAAAATTACTCGGAACCCTAATAAGCACCCAACTTTTTACTGAAGTTAGTATGGATATTTTTCTACCATAGTTGTGTCTAGAATTATTTCATTTTTAGATTGTCTTTTTGTATTGATTTAAAATTTCTCTAATTTATTAGTCCTTGATCTTGCTTCCTCTTTTAATATTCTTGTTTTAGTTATAAAGACATTTCCACTATGAAACTCCAAGCGAGTTGATAAAATATTTTCAGATGTAGCTCTGTCCCTGATGAGAAATTTTTATTGTACAACGTAAACCTATTTTTATTTAAAAATTTTGCTATGGTTTAATTTGTTTACAGAACATTTTTTGCAGGTAAAACTATGTATTGAATAAATTTTCACACTTCTATTAAAATATTGGAATGGATGTGATTTTCATTAAATAACTTTATTTTTAAATCATTCATTGAATTGGGTTTTAATGTTAAATAGTTCTTTGTAAATGAAAACTATTTCCATAAGGGATTTTCATTTATTTAGGTGGTGAAATTGTTTACCAAGTTTCTTCATGAGTATTTTACAAATTTTGTGTTTCAATTCTTGCAAATAAAATCTTTTTCAGGTGAAACCATTTAAGATAAAGCGAATTGAGGTGCATTTTTCAGACTCTTATTACAATGCAATAGTTGATCCAATTTTAAATAAAATCAACTTTAATTTACTGTAGTATCATTGATCATGAAATTCACATAACAAAAAAAGTTCAAGGATATAATATTGAAGTAGATTTTACTTATTGAAAACTTTTCCACAAAAGTGAATTTTAAAGTAAAGTTGTAGTTGTTTCATTGGTATTTAGCCTACAAATTTTAGATTTGAATTCTTTCAAAGGAAATTTGTTTTCTGGGTAGAACCATGTAATCAAGATGAAATTAATTTACGTGCATTTCTTCAAGCTTAAAATACTGTAATAGATGTGATTTTAAATGCTAACAACTTTGGTTCAATTTAGTATGATTTATTCTTGGATTTAATGTTATAAGTTTTAGTAATTGTTGAATAATAATTTAAGTAATTAAATTCCTTTTTATGAAAATATTTTCATAAAAAGGAATTTTAATTATTTAGGTGCCAAAAATATTTATTTTTTTAGGTTATTTTAAGGGGGTATTTAGCAATTGGCTCAAAAGCCATCTATGTGCAGAAAAGCTTTCAGGAAGTGACATTTCTTAGTGTAATTTTGATATTTAAAGATGTCATAGGAAGCAAAAATAACCAATACAATCATCCCAGATATTAAATTAGTTTTCTTCACTGAAAATAAATAAAAATCCATGCACGATTAGCTTATACGCTACGACAGGTTGGTTGACCTTGAAACCTCCCTACTGCTTCCCATATCGTTCCCTAATAGTTCCCCGTGGTGACCTCCTAGGGAAGAATGAGGGAGCCTTAAAAGCGGACATTTTACGCTCCTGGGGTCCTCCCTAGGCGGGCGGCGGGAAGAATTTGGGCGCTCCTGGGGAGGAAGGCCTTTAGCATGAGGGAGGGCCATGGGACTTCCGTGGGATGTCCGTGTGCTATATGGGATCATACTATCATAAAAATACATCTTTATACAAAGTATTATACGAGTATTTTTATTAACAAATACTGTTATGCCCGATAAACTTTTAACACTTTGGAGTAAATTTCTTTTAAATTAAATATCTTTTTATTTTAGTAAAGACAATCTACTTTCAAATGCTTTTCTAAGCTCTATTAATTAAATTTCCGGCTTGAGATTTAAACGCACTATTTAAATCTTATAATAAACAGTTATGCATATAATGTTGAATTATTACTTCATTTTATCTCTTGTTCCAAGTAAAAAAATAAATCGCAAAATATTACTTAAAATAACAATATGTTTTGGACCCGTGTTGAATGTTTAATGTTATGAAGTATATATTATTTCCTTCCTAGTTACGATTTCCTATTTTATAAAAAAAATATCAAAATTTATCAATGGGGGTGAGGAGAAACTTGTCACTAACTTCTAGGCATCGCCCCACTTTTTTACCCAAAATTCTACCACTGCTCTCACCCATTCAATATTTGAGACTTATGTATACCATGAGTGCTTCCAGGAAGAGGCCGTGGAATGGACATGCCCCTCTCTCCAACAACTTACGATTTATTTATTTTTCAAAAAAAAAGTGAAGAAAAGTGTAAAACCACAGTAAAAAGAACACGTTTCGTGCAATATATATTTCTAAATTTAAAGCAAAAACTAAAGCTTCGCTAATTATTAAAATTTTTTTAGGAAACAGAATTTACGTTTTCTTAAAGCCAGCATTTTACATTTTTAAAAAATCTGCGTTTGAAGAACAATTTCCCCGAATATATTTATTTTAACGATACTCATATTTGAGTTTAAAGAAAACCTTAAAACCAGACAAATTATTTTTTCCTCTTTAGCCATTTAGATTGGTCAAAAACGCCTCATGTGTAGGTAAATTATAAATCGTACTAAACAACTCCATCACTGCTGTGAAATTCGGTACGTCAAACTTTTTCCGTGGCAACCATGAGTTTGTTACGGTTGACCATAAAGTCGCCGAATTTCTTTCTTTAAATCTTTGAATTTCGATTTTGTTTGTGTGCATATATGGAGGGAAAAAAATCTTCGGAACGATACCGAACAAAAATGCCATCATCCAATCGAACTGAAACTTGATAAAATGCATTGTTATCGACAACTATAACCTACCACTATTTGGAGACATAGTCAGAGGCATGGAATCGATTGTTTTCTTCATAGGGATTAAACACTGATAACCTGATCACATGTCAAAATCGTTTACATAAGAGTTGAAGTATAAATGATTTGTATTTAAAATTCAGTTTTTTTATGGTTTTTTTTTTTTTAATTTCTATTCTCCAAGGCAGTTTTTCAGAAAGGATCTCAAATGTGAAATAGCTGGAAAACTCTTGTGCGACTTTCTTGCAAAACATGGCCATGGGCAGATATGGGCATTTACTGAATCAATGAGCTGGATGGATTGCTACAAACTATCATATTGTTCACGACTTCCCCCTTTCCCCTTCTCGACATGAGAACCCCTAACTTTAATGAACCTCTCTTTAAAGCCCTAGCTTGCTTCAAATCTGTCTCGACTGACTACTTTGACAGCGTTAACGCATCACCAGCTTGGTGGTTAACAATGAAATAAAGACCTCATGAAAACATTGTCTTTGATCACAATTTATCATTTTGTGAGGAGTCGAAATAAAATATTTATAAAGGGAGCCACGATGAGGAAACTCAACTTACGATGATTTGTACAAAACCCATCTCTTGTCCGCATCAACTCACTATGAAATTCATATGGTAATTAAAGAAGCCCAATATATCTTCTCGCAGGCAAGATGGTTATATACAAGATAATTCATTTGAGCTTTAGCAGACAATGCAGGAAGTCAAAGAAATATTTAACCATATATTTTTTTATCTTCCAGAAAAATTCCGCACAGATGAAAATGATCCCGAATCCATAATAATTCCAATAAAATAAAGCAAGAGGATATATTTCCATCGTATCGACTGATTAGTTAAATGTGGAAATTTTGAAAGAATGTTTAAAGATTTCTTAATATCCTTGTCAATAACAATTTCCTGAAGCATAGGATTTCTTGCATTCTGAGAGTGCCATGTGGATTCTGCAATTCAAATAGATAATATAAAATCAGCTAATTTAAATATGTCAAACAAGGTACATTTAACGTTATTTTATTTTATATACTATTGAGTCGATGGAGATGGAATTTCGACCACTACTTTGCATTAAAAAAAAATTGGAGAAATAGAAGAAAAGAATTTAAAACAAATATAAATGTTAGTGACTATGGAAGAATGGACGGCTGAAAATATATTTTGCTATTGTCATCCTTACCCAATGGAGAAAAATTAAAATTATGCATGCATCTACAAGAAAATCCATCCCAGAACGACCATCCATCTACTCTACCATTCATGGCCGTTGTACATTATAAATAAGTTGATAGAAAACATATTAACTTAGAAAAATTAGTTAGCAGAACAGCGACTATTTAAAATTAAATTCATTTGAAGTATTTTTAAGCTGAAAAAACATTTCTAACATTAAACATTCTTCCATTTCTAAAGGAATAAAATTGATAGTTAAATGTTTGAAATTAATACCTCATTTAATTAGTTTTTCGGCAGTTACGAATACTCCTCGTGCGAAATTTTGGGCAAGTAAATTTTTTTGTTCTTTTCGTCTACAAAGAGATGGGAGTAGTTGAAGTTTAGTACTTCCTAATCTTGAAAGGACAATTCAATATTATTCACTTCCTAGAACTGTTTAAACTTAAATTAAAACATGACCATAAAAAAAATAAGTTATAAACTACGTGTAGATTATTAAATGCAACAAATTGTATATTTTAAATATAAAACAAGGCATAAAAAAGTAATAATTTTTATTTAAACTCATATGTACAACATTAATACAAGTTTGAAATATGAATTAGTCTTAGGAAGTTAGTCAATGAATGTTCCATCAAAATGTACAAGGCAATGGTATAAAACACATATGATGAACACAAGAACAAATATGCACTTATTTCCTCTTGGAAACTCAAAATTAAAAAGTACAATTAATGTAACCAATACGAAATGAAAAAAATGTCAGCTAAATAAGACACTTTAATTTATCAAACCGCTTACTTTCAGTTGGTAAGCATTCAATTTAATTTCGTAGTGTTTTGTTTAAGTAGTCTAGTAACCGATGCTCTCCACATTATAATAAACAATTACCCTACGATCACACGAGAAAAATCCACTTTTATTATTTCCTTAACATAGAAAGCTTTCAATTAAAGGGACACAACTGCAGCATGGATAATCAAGGTTCTCATGATACTATGCTATTAATGTTGGGACAATGATTTTCGATAGTTTTTAATAAGGCACTTATTAAGATGAAGACAAACTAGTTTTTCATGAGAGCTCTGATTATGATTAGTTTCTCATAGGAGAAATTTGACTTGATAATTTCTTTATTTTGTGTAATTATATTACTTTAGAACATTCATGGATGGAACATTTTGTCCCAATAAACTCGAGGTCAATTCAAGTATTCCTTCTGCATTTTGATTTTTTCCGCTATATTTTTTTTCCCCTTATGAAAAAATATATTAGAGGGTGTTGCTGTTGGGAATTTCATAGGCTCTATTAGGATGGGGCAATCAAGTGTCCTTAAATCTATCGACTTTAAAAAATAAATGATCAAGTAGATAATTTACAATTTATTTGAATTAGAAAATGTAACATGGATTTCCATTATTCAATATCAGAAAAATGTTTTGTATGATTATCAATATATATTTAATTTGATTCAAAATTAACATTTTTAAACCATAATGGTTTTAACAAGAACTTTTGCTGCAATGCAACTCTTCGTAACCGGTTTGTACCCCTTTTAAATAATCTTGCTAGTACTCGTACTCTTTTTTCGGTGCTAATTTTATTCTAACGAATTTATATTTATTTGTATTGACTTAAAAACTTATGGGAATAGTTTCTTCAAACTTAACTTGTGAAGAAGTGCGTAATAATTATATTTACAATTTTTCAAGAAGCTACACTGTCAATGCTGTGCATGAACTAAAGATAAATAGTACAGTTTTTGCGATTTTCGAAGTCTTATTTCTAATTTTTAGAAATCCTTTGTCAATATTTGTATATCTCCTAAGCAAAGTTTGGGCCAGGACTAAGATTCAATCGAAGGTTTGGCCTGTACCAAGATATTTTTAAGTTACTTTTTACACAATCTCAACAATAACAGAAATTGTGAGTAATTTTTTTAAACTAATTTCTTTTGTCAAAATTATTAAGATGAAAAATTGTTAATATATTTAAAAATATTTAAGTATATTAACAGCGATACCTAAAAAACAATCCTACATTTTAAAAAGAATTTCACTTTCCGCCCTTAGTTAAGTTTGACAGTTATTTATATCTTAAAGTGTACACAACTAATGACGAAACGAACATTCACTCTTTTTATTAGAAAATTACGGAATTTCAATAACGAAAGATAATTAGTGTACTTCGAATATCCAAATTGCATTTTCCGCTCGTAGTTCGGTTCGAAAGTTATTTATATCTAAAAGTGTACGCAACTAATAAAGAAACGGACATTTACTCGTTTACGCGAAAATTACGGAATTTCAGTAACGAAAGGTAATTAGTGTATTTCGAATATCCGAATTGCGTTCAAGTAATTGATTACTTGTTCGATATTCTGTAGTTTAAAATGACTGCGGCAGTACGCTGTTTAGTGAAGCAAGGCAACATGCAGATCGAGCAGGGAAGAAGGAGAAAATAGATTCAATTAAGAACTTACTCCAGTCTTGTTAGCATATTAGATTGTCCTTGCTTCAAATTCCTTTCTTTCAGTACTAAAATTAATATTCTTGGAAACCCGAAATTTAAGGAGATTTGAAGATACCATATTCCGCCTTCGACAATTCACAATCGCACCTCTTAACTGTGTAAAATTACTGTAAAAGGCCGTATTTATTCGTGACAAACGTTAACTAACATCCTATTGTAAAATGCAAAAAAGTCGCTGTTATCGGAGGTATAATGTACTATAAAGAAGTAATTGAATCACATGTGTGCAGTAATTTTAGTGTTTCTTTATACAGATTAGCTTTCATAAGAATAAGCATGCAAGTTCCTTGATTTCTAAAACCTTCATCAAATTCTGATTTTGTTAGACGCTTATATCCTTGTGATTTCGGGTTTTTCATGTTGCTAGGCACCTTAGTAATTTGAAGTGAAATCGGAAACCACTTCAAAAGCAATACCTACTGGAAAATGATAATAGAAGACCGATTGCAATCTGAAGTTGTCAAAATGCGATCATTGCCTTCGGCATCTCCTTATCGAGAATTTTCTTACCAGAAAATCTCAGACACCTAAAAGAAACGCATTTAAAAGAGAGAGGTAAATCTGTGTAGTCCTCTAGACGGATATGGAAAATGAAATTATTGAAAGCACCATTGACCAATACCTACATATCATGAATTGATAAAGTAACTGCAATTTTTGGATTCCCAGTGCACGGGATAAATTAGATTTCTTTTGATGAAAGCTAACACAACTTTACGATCACTAACATATACCGCAATTTTGGATGAACATTTTCAGAAAATGTTCCTATGTTCATGAATACAGGTCGTAAAGAATTTCAAACCATTTTGCTTGAACGTAAATATAGTATAAATTGAATAAACCAGGTATCTAGATATTAGACAGTTCAATGCAACAAAAGAGCTTCAGATTAACAAATTAAACTTGGAAGAGATTAAATTAATTTTTTTTCTGTGCAGAATTTCTTAAGAGGAGAGCAATGTTACAACATCAAAAAAATGTAAAACCTCAGCTAAAGACCTTTGTATAATACTTCCTTTAGAAATGAGTTAATCCTTTTAAAATATTAAAACAATGTCTTAAAAATATAGGATATCTATACGGAGCGAGCAAATTACTTCATTAGGTGCACGATATCCACAAATCAGTCAAAAGTTTTAGAAATTTGTTTATGGAACACGTTCAAGATATTAGGAAGCAAATACATTTTACTTGTTACTTTAACAAAACATTATGAGAATAATTTTAAAACTGGAACACACAGGATATTATTTCAGTAAACTTTGAACGTCCATAAAAAAAAATTTCACAAAAAATATGAATGGTTGTGAATATTCATATACTAACTTTCTTTTGTATCTCTAACTATCCCACAACTATCAGTACCAATAATCGACACAATGTAAAGGGAAATTTTATTCATTACACATTTTTAACCGTTAAACCATTCTACATTGATGGTAAGATTGCGCAGAATCTGAGTGCACTATTGTGTCATAACTTTTGTCTAAAAAAAACCTTATCCTGCACGTTCCCTAATAGATAGCATATAAGAGTACAATTTAAAAAAAAAAAAGTAGAAGAATTGCTTTGAGCGTTCTGCAACAGTAAAATCGCGAAATTCATAGATTATATTTGCGAGTGAATTTGTAGTTCAAACAATTGAGTTAAAATATGATTTATTCCCTCACCTCAACAATAATTTCGGCGAAGAGACATAGTTTTCATTCATAACACACCTGACAACCATAGCATATGAATTATCCGTAATACATTTTTGTATGGTTAAAAAACCAATTTCATTCCGCAAGCTTTAACATTGTCTAGTTGCCAAGTTTCATTGATGGTTGGTCAAACCTCAATTTCTTTGATATACGTTATAACTGGGCGTTTTGGAATTTTCGCCAATTCCTGATTTACAATAAAAAAAGAAATAAAAATTAAAACTTGCAAATAAATGGGAGGCACATGCGACATGAAATAGAATAAAATTATTGTAAAAGGGTCATTGCTCAAGCTTTACTTTAAAAAAAGCTTTACAAAAAGATTTTGTGAAGGTTTATTTAAATTAAAATATTTCGATTGGATCAGCTAAAGTAGCCAAACTTCCTTCAAAAGGAAAATTTCCGAATCCTGTACTACAGTCATTACCCAAACAGAGACGAAAATATTGGACATTTAAAGCTCTCAAAGTATTCATTCATTTCTTTGATCGAAAATTTGGCTTTTGCTAAAAAATTTGGGTTTGTTTCTCAATTGAATTTCGCAAAATCTTGTACAATATGGGAGTGGAAAAATAAAATGCTGCATCTTTAATGGAATCGTAAAATCAGTAGACCTAACAGAGCTTAGTTTAGGCATGGACAAGGAATACATCTTCTCAGGGCTTTCTTTCGGAAACGCTTTTGAGTTACTATTTCCAAACAATTATTTATGGCATAAGAATTCAGTGTAATATAGTTTGTGCATAAAAAACAGAACATCTTACAATCTTCATAGACGGAGTTAAAAATGGATTCTATAAATTGCAAAATATATTTTATTTCGCCACGACATATTTTAAATTAGACAGGAGAAAGTTACTCAATTTGATTCCTCTTTAAACCTAGATTACGAAACATTCATTTAATAGATGACCCTTCACTGCCAGTTTTGTTAATTCAAGATGTTCCCGTTGCAGAGTTAATATCTGTCAAGAGTAGAACACGGCTTTATACATTTCTATTTTTGAATTGAAACATACTTCTTTGTATAGTTGCACTATGTTGTTTAAAATTAAAGAAAGTAAAATATACACTTTTTTTAATTGCTAGTCTACAAGTCGAACTATCAGTTAAAATAAGACCAATTTAAGTTTAGATATCTACGGTTAAATGAGAGTTAGAATCTTGTCATCAGCTGGAGAGTGGTTTATTTTACAAAAATTCGCCTTACGGTAGATGGAAAATATTGACATTTACCCATTTTTCATTAGATATTTTTCAAAAAATCAATATTACAGAGTGAGCCGTTCTATATTTGGGATGAATGATTAATTAAATAATAAAAATTTCCGACTTGTTTATAGCAAGAAGTTTTACAAACACCAATTCTATAAAATAGAATTTTTATCACATTTGATAATAACTTAAGGTCCAGACATATTAAAATTGCTCTATATCGAACTTTAATCGTCGGTGAAAATATAGTATTAAGTAAAAAATAGTGCCAAGTCAATAAACACATGCAATTTAAGCAAATACCTAAACATTCCCACATTACGCAACAAGTAACTAAAAATTCACAAATTACGCAACAAGTACCTAAACAGTCACATTTCGCAACAAGTACCTAAGCATTCCCAAATTACGCAACAAGTAACTAAGCATTCCCACGTTTTTCACCGAATACCTAAAAACAGACGCATTCATTACCCAACGAGTACCTAAACATTCACGCATTACGCAACAAGTACCTAAACAGTCACACATTTCGCAACAAGTACCTAAACAGTCACACATTTCGCAACAAGTACCTAAACAGTCACACATTTCGCAACAAGTACCTAAGCATTCCCAAATTACGCAACAAGTAACTAAGCATTCCCACGTTTTTCACCGAATACCTAAAAACAGACGGATTTATTACACAACGAGTACCTAATCTCACACTTCCCGCAACGAATAACTAAACACGCACACATTACGCAACGAGTACCTAAACATTCACTCATTATGCAGCGAGTACCTAATCACACACACACTTTACGCAACGAGTACCTAAACATTCACGCATTTCGCAACAAGTGCCTAAACAGTCACACATTTCGCAACAAGTGCCTAAACAGTCACACATTTCGCAACAAGTACCTAAACAGTCACACATTTCGCAACAAGTACCTAAACAGTCACACATTTCGCAACAAGTACCTAAGCATTCCCAAATTACGCAACAAGTAACTAAAAATTCACAAATTACGCAACAAGTACCTAAACAGTCACATTTCGCAACAAGTACCTAAGCATTCCCAAATTACGCAACAAGTAACTAAGCATTCCCACGTTTTTCACCGAATACCTAAAAACAGACGCATTCATTACCCAACGAGTACCTAAACATTCACGCATTACGCAACAAGTACCTAAACAGTCACACATTTCGCAACAAGTACCTAAACAGTCACACATTTCGCAACAAGTACCTAAACAGTCACACATTACGCAACGAGTACCTAAACACGCACACATTACGCAACGAGTACCTAAACACGCACACATTACGCAACGAGTACCTAAACATTCACTCATTACGCAACAAGTACCTAAACATTCACTCATTACACAACAAGTACCTAAACATTCACACATTTTTCACCGAATACATAAAAACAGACGGATTCTTTACACAACGAGTACCTAAACACACACACTTTACTCAACAAGTACCTAGACATTCACTCATTACGCAACAAGTACCTAAACAGTCACACATTAAGCAACGAGTACCTAACCAGTCACACATTAAGCAACGAGTACCTAACCAGTCACCCATTAAGCAACGAGTACCTAAACAGTCACCCATTAAGCAACAAGTACCTTAACATTCACTCATTACACAACAAGTACCTAAACAGTCACTCATTACGCAACAAATGCCTAAACATTTACACATTTTTCACCGAATACCTAAAAACAGACGGATTCATTACACAACGAGTACCTAATCTCACACTTCACGCAACGAATAACTAAACACGCACACATTACGCAACGAGTACCTAAACACGCACACATTACGCAACGAGTACCTAAACATTCACTCATTACGCAACGAGTACCTAAACATTCACTCATTACGCAACCAATGCCTAAACATTCACTCATTACGCAACAAATACCTAAGCATTCACTCATTACGCAACAAATACCTAAGCATTCACTCATTACGCAACAAATACCTAAGCATTCACTCATTACGCAACAAATAATTAAACATTCACTCATTATGCAACGAGTACCTAAACACACACACACTTTACGCAACGAGTACCTAAACACACACACTTTGTGCAAGAGGTCCCTAAGCACACGCAAGCATTACGCAACGAGAACCTAAACAGTCACACATTAGGCAACGAGTACCTAAACAGTCACCCATTAAGCAACAAGTACCTTAACATTCACTCATTACACAACAAGTACCTAAACAGTCACTCATTACGCAACAAATGCCTAAACATTTACACATTTTTCACCGAATACCTAAAAACAGACGGATTCATTACACAACGAGTACCTAATCTCACACTTCACGCAACGAATAACTAAACACGCACACATTACGCAACGAGAACCTAAACACACACACATTACGCAACAAGTACCTAAACATTCACTCATTACTCAACGAGTACCTAATCAGTCACACATTAAGCAACAAGTACCTTAACATTCACTCATTAAGCAACAAGTACCTTAACATTCACTCATTACGCAACAAATGCCTAAACATTCACTCATTACGCAACAAATACCTAAGCATTCACTCATTACGCAACAAATACCTAAGCATTCACTCATTACGCAACAAATACCTAAGCATTCACTCATTACGCAACAAATAATTAAACATTCACTCATTATGCAACGAGTACCTAAACACACACACACTTTACGCAACGAGTACCTAAACACACACACTTTGTGCAAGAGGTCCCTAAGCACACGCAAGCATTACGCAACGAGAACCTAAACAGTCACACATTAGGCAACGAGTACCTAAACAGTCACCCATTAAGCAACAAGTACCTTAACATTCACTCATTACACAACAAGTACCTAAACAGTCACTCATTACGCAACAAATGCCTAAACATTTACACATTTTTCACCGAATACCTAAAAACAGACGGATTCATTACACAACGAGTACCTAATCTCACACTTCACGCAACGAATAACTAAACACGCACACATTACGCAACGAGTACCTAAACACGCACACATTACGCAACGAGTACCTAAACATTCACTCATTACGCAACAAGTACCTAAACATTCACTCATTACGCAACAAGTACCTAAACAGTCACACATTTCGCAACATTCCCACATTACGCAACGAGTACCTAAACATTCACTCATTACGCAACAAATGCCTAAACATTCACTCATTACGCAACCAATGCCTAAGCATTCACTCATTACGCAACAAATACCTAAGCATTCCCTCATTACGCAACAAATACCTAAGCATTCCCTCATTACGCAACAAATACCTAAGCATTCCCTCATTACGCAACAAATAATTAAACATTCACTCATTATGCAACGAGTACCTAAACACACACACACTTTACGCAACGAGTACCTAAACACACACACTTTGTGCAAGAGGTCCCTAAGCACACGCAAGCATTACGCAACGAGAACCTAAACACACACACATTACGCAACAAGTACCTAAACATTCACTCATTACTCAACGAGTACCTAAACATTCACTCATTACGCAACGAGTACCTAAACAGTCACACATTACGCAACAAGTACCTAAACATTCACTCATTACGCAACAAGTACCTAAACAGTCACACATTTCGCAACATTCCCACATTACGCAACGAGTACCTAAACATTCACTCATTACGCAACAAATGCCTAAACATTCACTCATTACGCAACCAATGCCTAAACATTCACTCATTACGCAACAAATACCTAAGCATTCACTCATTACGCAACAAATACCTAAGCATTCACTCATTACGCAACAAATACCTAAGCATTCACTCATTACGCAACAAATACCTAAGCATTCACTCATTACGCAACAAATACCTAAGCATTCACTCATTACGCAACAAATAATTAAACATTCACTCATTATGCAACGAGTACCTAAACACACACACTTTGTGCAAGAGGTCCCTAAGCACACGCAAGCATTACGCAACGAGAACCTAAACACACACACATTACGCAACAAGTACCTAAACATTCACTCATTACTCAACGAGTACCTAAACATTCACTCATTACGCAACGAGTACCTAAACAGTCACACATTAAGCAACGAGTACCTAAACAGTCACACATTAAGCAACAAGTACCTAAGCATTCCCAAATTACGCAACAAGTAACTAAACATTCACTCATTACGCAACAAGTACCTAATCTCACACTTCACGCAACGAATAACTAAACACGCACACATTACGCAACGAGTACCTAAACACGCACACATTACGCAACGAGTACCTAAACACGCACACATTACGCAACGAGTACCTAAACATTCACTCATTACGCAACAAGTACCTAAACATTCACGCATTTCGCAACAAGTGCCTAAACAGTCACACATTTCGCAACAAGTGCCTAAACAGTCACACATTTCGCAACAAGTACCTAAGCATTCCCAAATTACGCAACAAGTAACTAAAAATTCACAAATTACGCAACAAATGCCTAAACATTCACTCATTACGCAACAAGTACCTAGACATTCACTCATTACGCAACGAGTACCTAAACAGTCACACATTAAGCAACAATTACCTTAACATTCACTCATTACACAACAAGTACCTAAACATACCCACATTACGCAACAAGTAACTAAACATTCACTCATTACGCAACAAGTACCTAAACAGTCACACATTAAGCAACGAGAACCTAAACAGTCACACATTAAGCAACAAATGCCTAATCATTCACTCATTACGCAACAAATGCCTAATCATTTACACATTTTTCACCGAATACCTAAAAACAGACGGATTCTTTACACAACGAGTACCTAAACACACACACTTTACTCAACAAGTACCTAGACATTCACTCATTACGCAACAAGTACCTAAACAGTCACACATTAAGCAACGAGTACCTAAACAGTCACACATTAAGCAACAAGTACCTTAACATTCACTCATTACACAACAAGTACCTAAACAGTCACTCATTACGCAACAAATGCCTAAACATTTACACATTTTTCACCGAATACCTAAAAACAGACGGATTTATTACACAACGAGTACCTAATCTCACACTTCACGCAACGAATAACTAAACACGCACACATTACGCAACGAGTACCTAAACATTCACTCATTATGCAACGAGTACCTAAACACACACACATTACGCAACGAGTACCTAAACATTCACTCATTACGCAACAAGTACCTAAACAGTCACACATTAAGCAACAAGTACCTAAACATTCCCACATTTCGCAACAAGTACCTAAACATTCACTCATTACGCAACAAGTACCTAAACATTCACTCATTACGCAACGAGAACCTAAACAGTCGCACATTAAGCAACGAGAACCTAAACAGTCACACATTAAGCAACGAGAACCTAAACAGTCACACATTAAGCAACAATTACCTTAACATTCACTCATTACACAACAAGTACCTAAACAGTCACTCATTACACAACAAGTACCTAAACAGTCACTCATTACGCAACAAATACCTATATATTCACTCATTACGCAACAAATGCCTAATCATTTACACATTTTTCACCGAATACCTAAAAACAGACGGATTCATTACCCAACGAGTACCTAAACTCCCACTTCACGCAACGAGTAACTAAACAGTCACACATTAAGCAACGAGTACCTAAACACACATTACGCAGTGAGTACCTAAACAGTCACTCATTACGCAACAAATGCCTAAACATTTACACATTTTTCACCGAATACCTAAAAACAGACGGATTCATTACACAACGAGTACCTAATCTCACACTTCACGCAACGAATAACTAAACACGCACACATTACGCAACGAGTACCTAAACATTCACTCATTACGCAACGAGTACCTAAACATTCACTCATTACGCAACAAGTACCTAAACATTCACTCATTACGCAACAAGTACCTAAACATTCACTCATTACGCAACAAGTACCTAAACATTCACTCATTACGCAACAAGTACCTAAACATTCACTCATTACGCAACAAGTACCTAAACATTCACTCATTACGCAACAAGTACCTAAACATTCCCACATTACGCAACAAGTAACTAAAAATTCACAAATTACGCAACAAATGCCTAAGCATTCACTCATTACGCAACAAATGCCTAAACATTCACTCATTACGCAACAAATAATTAAACATTCACTCATTATGCAACGAGTACCTAAACACACATACACTTTACGCAACGAGTACCTAAACACACATACACTTTACGCAACGAGTACCTAAACACACACACATTACGCAACAAGTACCTAAACATTCACTCATTAAGCAACGAGTACCTAAACAGTCACACATTAAGCAAGAAGTACCTTAACTTTCACTCATTACACAACAAGTACCTAAACATTCACTCATTACGCAACAAATAATTAAACATTCACTCATTACGCAACAAATAATTAAACATTCACTCATTACGCAACAAATAATTAAACATTCACTCATTATGCAACAAATAATTAAACATTCACTCATTATGCAACGAGTACCTAAACACACACACTTTGCGCAACGAGTACCTAAACACACACACATTACGCAACAAGTACCTAAACATTCACTCATTACGCAACGAGTACCTAAACATTCACACATTAAGCAAAAAGTACCTTAACTTTCACTCATTACACAACAAGTACCTAAACTTTCACTCATTACACAACAAGTACCTAAACAGTCACTCATTACGCAACGAGTACCTAAACATTCACTCATTACGCAACAAGTACCTAAACAGTCACATTTCGCAACAAATGCCTAAGCATTCCCTCATTACACAACCAATGCCTATGCATTCACTCATTACGCAACAAATAATTAAACATTCACTCATTACGCAACAAATAATTAAACATTCACTCATTATGCAACAAATAATTAAACATTCACTCATTATGCAACGAGTACCTAAACACACACACTTTGCGCAACGAGTACCTAAACACACACACATTACGCAACAAGTACCTAAACATTCACTCATTACGCAACGAGTACCTAAACATTCACACATTAAGCAAAAAGTACCTTAACTTTCACTCATTACACAACAAGTACCTTAACTTTCACTCATTACACAACAAGTACCTAAACAGTCACTCATTACGCAACAAATGCCTAATCATTTACACATTTTTCACCGAATACCTAAAAACAGACGGATTCTTTACACAACGAGTACCTAAACACACACACTTTACTCAACAAGTACCTAGACATTCACTCATTACGCAACAAGTACCTAAACAGTCACACATTAAGCAACGAGTACCTAAACAGTCACACATTAAGCAACAAGTACCTTAACATTCACTCATTACACAACAAGTACCTAAACAGTCACTCATTACGCAACAAATGCCTAAACATTTACACATTTTTCACCGAATACCTAAAAACAGACGGATTTATTACACAACGAGTACCTAATCTCACACTTCACGCAACGAATAACTAAACACGCACACATTACGCAACGAGTACCTAAACATTCACTCATTACGCAACAAGTACCTAAACAGTCACACATTAAGCAACAAGTACCTAAACATTCCCACATTACGCAACAAGTACCTAAACATTCACTCATTACGCAACAAGTACCTAAACATTCACTCATTACGCAACGAGAACCTAAACAGTCGCACATTAAGCAACGAGAACCTAAACAGTCACACATTAAGCAACGAGAACCTAAACAGTCACACATTAAGCAACAATTACCTTAACATTCACTCATTACACAACAAGTACCTAAACAGTCACTCATTACACAACAAGTACCTAAACAGTCACTCATTACGCAACAAATACCTATATATTCACTCATTACGCAACAAATGCCTAAACATTTACACATTTTTCACCGAATACCTAAAAACAGACGGATTCATTACACAACGAGTACCTAATCTCACACTTCACGCAACGAATAACTAAACACGCACACATTACGCAACGAGTACCTAAACATTCACTCATTACGCAACGAGTACCTAAACATTCACTCATTACGCAACAAGTACCTAAACATTCACTCATTACGCAACAAGTACCTAAACATTCACTCATTACGCAACAAGTACCTAAACATTCACTCATTACGCAACAAGTACCTAAACATTCACTCATTACGAAACAAGTACCTAAACAGTCACACATTTCGCAACATTCCCACATTACGCAACAAGTAACTAAAAATTCACAAATTACGCAACAAATGCCTAAGCATTCACTCATTACGCAACAAATGCCTAAACATTCACTCATTACGCAACAAATAATTAAACATTCACTCATTATGCAACGAGTACCTAAACACACATACACTTTACGCAACGAGTACCTAAACACACACACTTTGCGCAACGAGTACCTAAACACACACACATTACGCAACAAGTACCTAAACATACAATCATTACGCAACGAGTACCTAAACATTCACTCATTACGCAACGAGTACCTAAACAGTCACACATTAAGCAAGAAGTACCTTAACTTTCACTCATTACACAACAAGTACCTAAACATTCACTCATTACGCAACAAGTACCTAAACAGTCACATTTCGCAACAAATGCCTAAGCATTCCCTCATTACACAACCAATGCCTAAGCATTCACTCATTACGCAACAAATAATTAAACATTCACTCATTACGCAACAAATAATTAAACATTCACTCATTATGCAACAAATAATTAAACATTCACTCATTATGCAACGAGTACCTAAACACACACACTTTGCGCAACGAGTACCTAAACACACACACATTACGCAACAAGTACCTAAACATTCACTCATTACGCAACGAGTACCTAAACATTCACACATTAAGCAAAAAGTACCTTAACTTTCACTCATTACACAACAAGTACCTTAACTTTCACTCATTACACAACAAGTACCTAAACAGTCACTCATTACGCAACGAGTACCTAAAGAGTCACTCATTACGCAACGAGTACCTAAACATTCACTCATTACGCAACAAATGCCTAAACATTCACTCATTACGCAACAAATGCCTAAACATTCACTCATTACGCAACAAATGCCTAAACATTCACTCATTACGCAACAAATGCCTAAACATTCACTCATTACGCAACAAATGCCTAAACATTCACTCATTACGCAACGAGTACCTAAACACACACACACTTTACGCAACGAGTACCTAAACACACACACTTTGTGCAACAAGTCCTTAAACCCACAAAAGACCAATATACCTATAAACACACA
Organism: Linyphia triangularis; assembly: GCA_963978545.1. NCBI lineage: Eukaryota > Metazoa > Arthropoda > Arachnida > Araneae > Linyphiidae > Linyphia > Linyphia triangularis. Next base: position 94,185,458 of record OZ021723.1, on the reverse strand, counting down.
TAATACCAACATGTCCCCAAACACACACAATACCAACAATTATTTATTAATACAATTATTAATTATATTAATTTGTAATATACCATACACCCATAAACACACAATTCGTTCGTCCAAACTGAATGCAAATTTTAACTGTCTGGGGACTTTTACAAGCTAGGTTAGCAAAATATTCCAAAATGACACATGCAATTATACTAAAATTATTGTGTAATGTAGTTGAATTAAAATGGAAAAATATACTTTTGCTATAATCAATTTGAGAAGTAATTTCGGATTTTCTAAAATATCGATTTTTAAGTAACTAATAATAGATTTTAAGATCCTCCTTCCACCGTTTTACTTGCTTTTGGAACAATAAACTATTTTGTAATTCACAAAAACACACTTTAAATAAGGTGGAAATATTTCTGAATTCTAAATTTTTTTTTTTTTGAAGAACTACCTTACTTGAATTAAAAACGCAAATAAATCGCCTGCAACCTAAAAAGAATAGAATCTGGTGCATAGCGTTCGTGACAACACGTTACAACAGATTGGGTATCGAAATCGAGCACAGATTTTGTAAGTAAAACACTCTCCTGACGAAAGGTAGCAAAGCTGCCATAGTGGCCAACACTTAAATTAAAAACTTTCAGCCGTTAAATAAACTTTTGACTGGTCTTACGATAACTTCCTACTGGCAAAAACGCGTTATTCCTCCCATTAACTTTCTATTGTTTTGAATCGGATCAAGTGGATTTTAATACATAGGTTACTGGTAACTTGATTATTTTAGTCTTGGTGATATATTCCTACTCACGCTTTATCATCGTGAATTTCGCAAGCCATGTAAATAAAAGGGTTGGTGAGCAGTTTAAACGATGGAAGAAATTGCAGGGAAAATTTATAATTCTAGCAGCATATTTCTTGATTTTAAAGTACAATGGTTTTCTCTATGTCTATGCGTGTTATTATGTTGGAAAAGACAATCGTCTAACTTAAGGGAAAACTAACACAAATACCAATAAAAGAATACACTGAATATCTGGGTTTGTCGTTAACATAGGAATCTGTTTTATGCGAGGATATACTGAAACTTTGAAGTTTATAAAACTATCATCCCATGATTTTGATGTTAAGGTGCTTTTTACAACAGCATATCTGCAAGTGAAGTTATAAAATATGAATAAATTTGAAATAATAATCCAAATGCCCTTCTTCAAACAATTAAACTATTTCAAACGCTTTACACAAGTCGTTTTTTTTTTTGTTTTTTTCATTATAGATGCAAATTAAACATATATTTTCACTAATTCCAACTCACTAGTATGATACAGCACTAATAAAGTCTGATTTTTTTCAACAATGATAAAAAATCTCCTACTCATAGTCTGATCAGCTCAAAAAATGGAATAGAGTGGAAGGAATTTCAATAAATCCAGAAGTGTCCGATAAGGCCCTTTCTTTCCATTTGTCTCCCTATTTACTAAACAATTTTGGCCCTCAAATGGGTAACAAAAAGCAGTTTCAACTAGTCTATGATATTGAATTAGGGAACGTGCAAATAAGGTTTTAGAAAAAAAAATTATCCAGTCAACTTAAACTGGCCAACTATGATTCTAATAAAATTTAAAAGTTGACATTTATTTGGTCATCCCAAAATTAAGTTATCAAATAAAATACCTTCATTGGAAAATTATAAATTAACTGAAAAAATTCAATACATAGAAACATAATATTTACTCACTATATATTATCTTTGAGTCAAGTTTATGTTTTCTATCTTTTTACAGCATTTCTAAATTTTCCCGATTATTCCACAATTAAAAAGTCTACAAAAAATTAAATTGAATTCAATTTGTCGAATAAAAGCTACAATAGACAAGAGAATCTGAAAAACTTTGATAGCAACAAAGCTTTTATTGACAGAAAGAAAATATGATTAGTTATAAATCATTTATAGAGGATGGTGAAAAAATTTAAAATATTGAATCACAATTGAATTGAAGATACACTGTGCCATGCAAAAGGATTAAAACACATGCTTCATAGAAAATACAGCATCAAATTGAAACAAAAACGAGTTAGGGTTTTTGAAGATACGTAACATGCATAGTTTATGAAAAACTGAAAACTCGAAGTGAAAATCCCCATAATCCCTACATTAATTCCAAAACTCAAAATAAAAAAAATTGGGAAAAGCTAATCTACTAGTCAAGAAAAATTATTTTGATTCAATTGAAGGTATCAGATTTTTATAAATATCTTTTGGCCCTAACCATTAATAGATAAGCTTCAACTACAATACACAACTTCAAATAATTTTTTAAAGCTATTCAAATGCCAAATAAAATGTTGGTTCCAATAACTACCACCTGCTGTTTCATTGCAAGAGAAGGCTACTGGCTTTTTCATATACATATTAATCTGGTACAGATCATTCGAAATGTGCTCTTTTTTTTTATTATTTTCATGACAAGAATTTAAAGGCGTCGGTTAGAGGTATTTAATCTCCAGGTGCAAGTACTACTCTAATATAATAACATGTTATCTCAAGATATTGATTTTAAAAAGGATTTTCATTAGTTGTGAACACTGCTTTTTAGTACATATTTGTCATATGTCTATAAAGGTAAGCTTTAGTAAATGAAATTATTTCAGGAAAATGATTTCTTAGAGAATTTTTATTGCAATGGCCACTTATATAATATTGAAAAAAAGTGATTTTTCTTTTTACGCCATAGATATAATATATTATTATTAAAATATTTTATAAGCTTTAAATTTTAAATTTAGTTTTAGGAGCGTACAAGAATGATTTTTATGCTAAACACTATTCATTAAGACTGATAATACATTGCACACTATTTGAAAGACGAACAAGAAGTCTATTTTCAAGCACTAGACGTTTGGTTTTAAAGTGGCAATATTTGTATAGCATATGCAGAACCCAGTTGCGTTTTCCTTGATACCTTTTCATTTAAATATTTGTCATGCGGTATATTTATCCACAGACATTCTGCAATTTCATTAGGGGATATGTTTAAACTGCAACAAGTGCATAGCCCCAAAGTTTCAGTCCGAAGCTTTCAGTGGGAATATTTAAACAAATGCCATATTTTCTAGGGCCTCTCACTAAATTAACGTTAAGCATTAAGCCTTTCATCTTCTCTTTCTCATTTACTTGATTACATAAGTGATATGTAACAATTTCTCTTTCGATTTTAAACAACGCGCGTGTTTAATCTTTTATTGATTTATTTCTCTTCTTATCCTAGATTTTGTTTATGTCCGTTTTGTTCCGTCCGTCTTAGTTTTATGCTTCACTGTCTTTTTATGTGCCCTTTCAGATATTTTCCATTTAATGCTGCCTTCTGGCTTCACTCATACAAGAAGCAATGTGCCCCAGGTCTGGTCCTTCTGTTACAACACTATCTAAGTCTAAGTTTGTCAAATAAGAGTAGTCGATTTCAAAAAGGATTAGAGCAGCTCCAATGGTAGCGAGGGCGAAAAGGAGATTTAGTTCTGGGGGAGGATGGAGTCGTAATACCAGGGAGAAGAGGATTCTGGATATAGCGAGGTTGTCGAACGGTTGTGTCCTAAAAAGATGGATTTATCGGACGCAATGATGCAGCACGTAAGATCGGCTACTTCCTTGACCTCGTAGACCTATCGCTAAGCAGTAAGTGAAATTTCTTGATTCCAATCCTCCGCCAGTTTTCATACTGTATTAGTTATCCAAAAATGTCAATATGATTTATTATATTTTGATCTTGATTATGGATGTCACCACTGAATTTACAAAGTGTGTTTTGAGGAAATGTGTTTGTTTAATACCCATTGTTCATTGAATAATTATCTTTTCAAGTTATGAATTCGAGTTATTGCGGACGCTTTGTCACAAATTCTGGTATTTATTTACTAACCAATTTGCTCACAGCAATGTTCCACCCAAAAATGTTTTCAGAATATTAGATACAATATCCATTAAATAAAAAATAAATCGTAAGAACTCTTCTAAACGTTCACATTTAACACTTTTAAGAAAAGCTCATTGGCAGTTAAAAAGTTATAAATTTACAATTTTATTTTAAATTGGAGTTTAAGTTACATTTGAAACAAATTTTTTATAAAGGATAATCGTTTCTCTATAATAAATTTATACTAACGTACTAAAATGATTCTAACTCTAATATATCAATAAATACTTGGTAAAGATGTTCTACACAAGAATATTCAAACAAAACGAGGACGATGAAAGTTAATTTACATGTAAAAACGTTTTGGAAACAAAGCACCAACCCTCATTACGTTGCTTGATCTCTACATCAGCAGTAAACTGACAGCTACTCAATCGTATGGCAATTAGCAGGAATCTAAGATGACTTTCCAGACGATTCTACCTATAACACGGAAAATAACACAATTTTAGATTTTTCATCGTACGAAATTTATTTAGGAATTAAGTCTTATTAAATGTTTGTATATTTTAATGTTAAGTATACAGTAGAATTCAATCATTTAACTAGAAATTATGTTACTCTATAATTTTAAATTAAATAATAATCCATACTTGAAATAACGCAAGTTTGCAGCAAAAGTTGGCGAAACATTCCGTTTTATTAAAATTCGATTAAATACATCACTCGTAAGTTACAATTTATCATTGAAATCTGGGATGGATAAAAATTGAGAAAATAGATTAAATGCGTATTTCAAGATGTAAAATTTCTATTGGTGTCATTTTACATAATTATTTTCGCTATAGTATTAAAAGCGGTTTACTTTGAACACAAGCACTGCAATGTATTTCCACTTACAAATGCATAAAAAGTAAAAAATAATTCTAAAATTATCTGTTTACAAATAGCAATACGTATTACAAAAATAGATGCATTACTAAAGTAAAGAGAACATAACTGTACTGTGAAAAACTTACTATTTTTTGCGAAGCCAACAGGTAAGGAATTTGATGCAAACTTTGGTAACATCTTATTTATCAGGTGAATTGAAATAAATTTCTCAGAAAATAGACTGCAGAAATTTTCTATTTATAAACACACGAAACTGCTTTCTAAAACTATAAAAAAAGTTTGTTTTTTTCTTCAAAAGAAATATTTTAACCCTCGTAAAACTAGAAATTAACTGAATTCGAAGAATATGCAAGAGGTTTGAGCCAACAGGTGACACGTGAACGGTAAAATTTAAAAAAAAAGTTCTCTTTTTTAATTATTTGATTAAAGGGCGATAAAACTTTATTTTATTACTAAGGCCTGGCCGAAATTAAAAATTCTGCTTTCAACCCATCTTCGAGAAGAGCACAGTGGTCAAGCATTGTAATGAACAACGTACCTACAATCAGAGGCTAGCACTCTGATTGTACTCGAATCAGGTTTGAGAAGGAGATGGTTTTAATGACGGACATAGAACAAAGTAAAAATCAAGTTTTATTGCGAAATTTTAAAAAAAATTTCAAATCTTTCTCTAATACAAATATCACAGATAAAGTAACAACTCGATTTTACAAAAGTCTTATTTTTATCTTCTGTTATTACTAATCAATTCATATTTATGAAGATACTCATTTTTACAACAATAAGCATGTTGTTCATTCAGTATTGTGGGTAGAGCATAAGACTACCACACTGGTGGGTCTCCTTTCGAATCCGGGGTATGACATGGATGCAAGAAGGATGTTCCAGGTTAAGGGAAGCGATGGTTCTCGGCCCGCCATCAGGAAAAAAGCATTACTCATTAAGGGCAAAGTAAATTTTTCTATTTTAATCATGTTTAATTCCTTTGTCAGATGGACTCCCGTTTTAAAGGTTCGGTGACAAAAGCTTTTTTTTTTGTCTTAAATTCTAAACCAGATCAAACAAGATGAAACCAACGTATACTTTATGCTCAAATAAATTGTACTCTTTTTTCCTAAATGATTGAACCTAGAAGAAAATCAGCGCATCAGAAAGTTAATCATACTACCACAGTAACATACGAGAAAAAAAATGAGTACATTTTGCTCCCAAAGTACGTACTTAAAAAGTTTACACTTGCATCGTTCTTTGAAAAAAAGTAGAGTTGGTGAGTTTTTCTGTACCTGTTAAAGAAGAAATAAATTTCAAACCATGCATATACATTAAAGAAAAGAATTGGTACACTTCATAATATAAATGAATGTTAAATTCTGTTTCATTAGCAAATCACAAATATTTTATTAACAAAATTAAGATGAACCAAAATCAATTTTTTAATTTAATAAAATAGTTACTTGAAAAAGGGTGCTTGAGTCAACTCGGAATAACAACAGAGTGCTTTGGTTCTACCTCTCCAAAGTCCACACTGTGCTTCGCACTCTCGCAGCAGACATCAGAGATTGATTCTTCCAAGTCGGCACCCTCCAGAGATTGATTCTTCCAAGTCGGCACCCTCCAGAGATTGATTCTATCCAACGCAGCACAAACAGCAGACTCTTTGGCTACCAACGCAACAGCAGACTCTTTGGCTACCAACGCAACAGCAGACTCTTTGGCTACCAACGCAACAGCAGACTCTTTGGCTACCAACGCAACAGCAGACTCTTTGGCTACCAACGCAACAGCAGACTCTTTGGCTACCAACGCAACAGCAGACTCTTTGGCTACCAACGCAACAGCAGACTCTTTGGCTACCAACGCAACAGCAGACTCTTTGGCTACCAACGCAACAGCAGACTCTTTGGCTACCAACGCAACAGCAGACTCTTTGGCTACCAACGCAACAGCAGACTCTTTGGCTACCAACGCAACAGCAGACTCTTTGGCTACCAACGCAACAGCAGACTCTTTGGCTACCAACGCAACAGCAGACTCTTTGGCTACCAACGCAACAGCAGACTCTTTGGCTACCAACGCAACAGCAGACTCTTTGGCTACCAACGCAACAGCAGACTCTTTGGCTACCAACGCAACAGCAGACTCTTTGGCTACCAACGCAACAGCAGACTCTTTGGCTACCAACGCAACAGCAGACTCTTTGGCTACCAACGCAACAGCAGACTCTTTGGCTACCAACGCAACAGCAGACTCTTTGGCTACCAACGCAACAGCAGACTCTTTGGCTACCAACGCAACAGCAGACTCTTTGGCTACCAACGCAACAGCAGACTCTTTGGCTACCAACGCAACAGCAGACTCTTTGGCTACCAACGCAACAGCAGACTCTTTGGCTACCAACGCAACAGCAGACTCTTTGGCTACCAACGCAACAGCAGACTCTTTGGCTACCAACGCAACAGCAGACTCTTTGGCTACCAACACAACAGCAGACTCTTTGGCTACCAACACAACAGCAGACTCTTTGGCTACCAACACAACAGCAGACTCTTTGGCTACCAACACAACAGCAGACTCTTTGGCTACCAACACAACAGCAGACTCTTTGGCTACCAACACAACAGCAGACTCTTTGGCTACCAACACAACAGCAGACTCTTTGGCTACCAACACAACAGCAGACTCTTTGGCTACCAACACAACAGCAGACTCTTTGGCTACCAACACAACAGCAGACTCTTTGGCTACCAACACAACAGCAGACTCTTTGGCTACCAACACAACAGCAGACTCTTTGGCTACCAACACAACAGCAGACTCTTTGGCTACCAACACAACAGCAGACTCTTTGGCTACCAACACAACAGCAGACTCTTTGGCTACCAACACAACAGCAGACTCTTTGGCTACCAACACAACAGCAGACTCTTTGGCTACCAACACAACAGCAGACTCTTTGGCTACCAACACAACAGCAGACTCTTTGGCTACCAACACAACAGCAGACTCTTTGGCTACCAACACAACAGCAGACTCTTTGGCTACCAACACAACAGCAGACTCTTTGGCTACCAACACAACAGCAGACTCTTTGGCTACCAACACAACAGCAGACTCTTTGGCTACCAACACAACAGCAGACTCTTTGGCTACCAACACAACAGCAGACTCTTTGGCTACCAACACAACAGCAGACTCTTTGGCTACCAACACAACAGCAGACTCTTTGGCTACCAACACAACAGCAGACTCTTTGGCTACCAACACAACAGCAGACTCTTTGGCTACCAACACAACAGCAGACTCTTTGGCTACCAACACAACAGCAGACTCTTTGGCTACCAACACAACAGCAGACTCTTTGGCTACCAACACAACAGCAGACTCTTTGGCTACCAACACAACAGCAGACTCTTTGGCTACCAACACAACAGCAGACTCTTTGGCTACCAACACAACAGCAGACTCTTTGGCTACCAACACAACAGCAGACTCTTTGGCTACCAACACAACAGCAGACTCTTTGGCTACCAACACAACAGCAGACTCTTTGGCTACCAACACAACAGCAGACTCTTTGGCTACCAACACAACAGCAGACTCTTTGGCTACCAACACAACAGCAGACTCTTTGGCTACCAACACAACAGCAGACTCTTTGGCTACCAACACAACAGCAGACTCTTTGGCTACCAACACAACAGCAGACTCTTTGGCTACCAACACAACAGCAGACTCTTTCGCTACCAACACAACAGCAGACTCTTTCGCTCCAACACAACAGCAGACTCTTTCGCTCCAACACAACAGCAGACTCTTTCGCTCCAACACAACAGCAGACTCTTTCGCTCCAACACAACAGCAGACTCTTTCGCTCCAACACAACAGCAGACTCTTTCGCTCCAACACAACAGCAGACTCTTTCGCTCCAACACAACAGCAAACTCTTTCGCTACAACACAGCACACAAAAAAATAAGTGCTTCGCTTTAACGCAATATACACCAGAAAGTGCTTCGGCCCACATTGCCAAAGACAACAGATTTGAACCAACTCGGTCCCCCACAACAGACGCCAGAGAGTATTTTGCTCCAACAAAGCAGACACCAAATTTTGCCTCGTTCCAACACAGCATACAACAGAGAATGCTTCGCTCCGCCAAAGACTACGAAGAATTTAATTCCACCTCGCCAAAAACAAGAGCTTCTCTATCCACCACAGAAGATACTATGTTGTCACGTAGAAATAAATACAGGCAAAATGCTGATTCGATGAGATTAAAGTATTTACTACTGAGAACACGTATTAGTAAAAACAACGATAGATATTTAGATTGAACTATGAAAACACGATAACATCTCCTGCACACCCCGTTGTACCACCGAGCCATGCTTCACGTCAGCAACGCCCTCTCTTCGGTATTCACTCATTTGCACATCCGGCTGCGTGAAGGCCCAAAAGAGTAGATGTAGGTTCGGGCCTTGCCGTTAACAGTGACTAACGTTACATTGCTCCCCTTTCTAGGACACAGCGTCTCGCTGAACTCTTGTTCTACTTCTTGGCACAGGGCCACTAGTCGCATCATTTTTGGCTTCAATAGGGATCGGCCTATTCACTTTAATACAGTTCCCTTCAGGCTGCTCTAAAGCAGTCCTTTTCTTGACTTAAGAATTGGTACTGTGGGTCATGGTATGGCTTCATCCTCAGAACGTGTACCACATCTCTGGTTTTCCGTCTTCGGGAAAGGGCTTCACAAATATATACTTCATAAGTTATTTCTGATAATGACCTTACAACTCGATACGGTCCGAAATAGCTTCTCAGCAGTTCCTCTGACTTTCCCACTTTGCGAATGAGAATATACACCCAAACCAAATCCCCTTGTCTATAATGCACAGATTGATGGTGCTCGTAGTAAAGTTTCTTATCTTTGACTTGCGACTTAAGTATGTTCATCCTTGCCACCTGCCTTGCTTCTTCCGCCCTTGTTACCATTTTCCCAACATAGTCGTCCGCTGTGGGTTCTTCCTGGTGTGGAAGGATCACATCAAGAGGGGTATCCAGATCTCGCCCATGAACTAAAAAGAAGACTGAAATCGGTCGTATCCTGTTTCGCTTACTTATACGCAAACGTAACACATTGGCAAGATTGTGTCGCAATTTTTCTGTTCAACATCTACAAACATTGACATCATATCAAGCAACGTCTTATTAAATCTTTCCGTTAACCCGTTTTTTTTTAGGATGAGTGGTGGTATTACACAGATGTTGAGTTTGGTATAAGGAATTGACCTCACCCATCGAATGTGACAAGGATCGTCCACGATCGCTGATCAAATATCTAGGAGACCCGTGCTTCAGAATAACGTCTTCTACAAGGAACTTGGCGATTTCCCATGCTTCGGCATTTGGAAGAGCTCTAGTTATTGCAAATCTCGTCAAATAATCTGTGCACACCACTATCTACTTGTTACCATTTCTAGAAAGAGGAAATCGACCGAGCAAATCAATGTCCATTTTGGAAAAGGGGACTGTTGGGGGTTCGATTGGTTGAAGCTGTCCGGCTAATAGCTTGGGGGTGACTTCCTTCTTTGACACTTTCGGTAATGGGAGACATATTGACGAACACTCCTATACAGTCCACGCCAGTAAAATCTTTTCTTCACTCTGTCGTATGACTTCGCGAAACCCAGATGTCCGGCTGTAGGATCATCGTGTAAACTTCTTAGCATTTCCTTCTTGCAGTTTTTCGGAACGGCCAGGAGCCACGTTTTTCCAAATGAATCATAATTTTTACGGTAGAGGATTCCATCCTTATGATCCTTGGAGATTCTTTATCTAGAGCCTCGGTCTGGTAGTCCATTTGCTGTTGCTCCTTAAACGACGTCAACGGTATTAAGCAAGGAATATCGTCCAAGCAAGCTTCTTCAGAGTAAGACAAAGGGTTTCGAGAGGGACAATCGGCATCCCGGTGTGTCTTTCCACTTTTATATTCGATGGCGAAATCACATTCTTGAAGACGCAGAGCCCACCTGGCCAGACTTCCTGACGGATCCTTGAGGTTAGTCAACCATCAGAGAGAATGATGGTCGGTCACCACTACAAACTATTGTCTAAAGAGATACGGTCAAAATTTATTGATGGCCCAAACCACAGCAAGGCATTCCCTCTCGGTGGTCGAGTAATTCTTCACAGCTGGCGTCAATGAACGAGATGCATGTGCGATTGGTCGCTCGACTCCGTTCTCAACCTGGACGATAACTGCACCGATTCCATGACCACTGGCGTCAGTATGGATTCTTGTGTTCATTTCCGCACTAAAATGACCACGAACGGTGGGTTTTGCGAGAGCCGACTTTAAATTCGAAATGGACAATTCTTGTTCCTTCGTCCAAGTGAACTTCATATCTTTTTTTAGCAGATCATTCAATGGCTTAGAGATTTCAGAAAAATTCCTTATGAACCTGCTATAATAGGAACATAGTCCCAAGAAACTCCTGACGAAAACTGTATATTTTGGAACAGGGAAATTCACCATAGCTTCGACCTTCTCAGGGTCCGGGTGGAGTCCATCTTCAACTAAGTTCCCCAATATTTTTTTTTTTGTTTTCCCAAATCGACTTTTATCAAGATTTAGGTAAAGTCCCGCTTTTCGAAAGCACACCAAGACTGGTCGTAATCACCGAATATATTCTTGGAATGTAGATGCATATAAGACAACATCATCCAAATAACATACAGATGTTCATTTCAAGCCTTTCAACAAATTACCCATCATACGTTCAAAAGTTGCTGTAGTATTGCTCAGCCCAAAAGGCGTTACGCTAAATTGGTATATTCCATCAGACGTCACGAAGGCAGTTTTCTCGCGATCTTTTTCATCCACCTCTATATGCCAGTATCCAGACTTCATGTCCATGGATGATTAAAATTTCGACCCTGCTAGACTGTCTAGTGCGTCATATATACGGGGAAGGGGATATACATCCTTTTTTGTGACTTTATTCAATTTGAAATAGTCCACACAAAAACGCCAGGTTCCATTTTTCTTTTTAACGAGGATGACCTACAAAGACAAAGGACTCTCGGAGGGGCTCACAATCTCAAGATTGACCATTCTATCGACTTCGTCTTGTATGATACGTCGCTGTGAGTGACACACAATAAGGCCTTTGTTTTAGGGGTGGGTTACTGCCCGTATCAATTCTATGTTGTACAACTTTTGTGGTCTTTTGTGATTTGCATCCGAAGTCAAAAACGCCACCAAATTCCTGTAGGAGTTTCAGCAGTTCTGCCCTTTGTTCAACATTATGGTCAGAGTCGATTAGACGATTAAAACATTCCGTATCATCTTCTGTACAAACATCGACTTCATCTCCCGTTTGAACTAGCTGTATAGCACATAAACTCTCGAAAGGAGTTTCTTCAATTCCAGCTACGCACATACCCAAAAGAATCAGCTTTGGTATCAGAACAATTGGTGTGTACAACACAGCAGACACCAAAGAGTGCTTCACTCAAACGCAGCAGACACCTGAGAGTCCTTCGGTCCACCTAGCCAAAGACAAACTGTCTCTGTCCTCCCCCGGAAAATACAGACAGCTTCGATCCACCTAGCCAAAGACAAGAGTCTCTGTGCACCACTGAAAAGAATACAGAGTGCTTCCTCAAGCCACTTCGCAAAGTGCTTCTGACCACCTTGCAACAGACTGCAGGTTGGTTGTTTTCAGATTATCTGGCGCCGTCAGCAACACGAGGGCTATAATGAGCCAAAACATTCGTCATTAGACAAGACAACATACATTTACAAACACCCATGCCTAACACGGGACTCGAACCCGCAACCTCGCGGTCCAGCAACAGACTGCAGAGTGCTTCATTCTCATGCTTACAAAGAAAAGATGGTGCTTCGCCCCATAACGAAAGATTTTCATGGAGCCGGTTGTTTCTTCTTTTTCGGGACACCTTTTAATGCGTAGATAGGTTCGAATCCCCGCTTCCTTCTACTCTTACGGCCGCCTGGTACTGGAAGGAAATCATCCGGTTCTGCTTCTTTATCTCGCTCCATATTTAACTTTTTCATTTGACGTAGTACTGCGGGTGGATCTACCGGGGCTGCAGGTGGAGCGCTTCCTGACGTTGACGCCGTGGGTGGAGCACCTCTCGAAGCAGACGTCGTGGGTGGAGCACCTCTCGAAGCAGACGTCGTGGGTGGAGCACCTCTCGAAGCAGACGTCGTGGGTGGAGCACCTCTCGAAGCAGACGTCGTGGCTGGAGCACCTCTCGAAGCAGACGTCGTGGCTGGAGCACCTCTCGAAGCAGACGTCGTGGCTGGAGCACCTCTCGAAGCAGACGTCGTGGCTGGAGCACCTCTCGAAGCAGACGTCGTGGCTGGAGCACCTCTCGAAGCAGACGTCGTGGCTGGAGCGTCTCTTAACCAAGAAGCGGTGGGTGAAGTGCCTCTTGACGCAGGCGTGGTGGGTGGCGGGGAGCCCATTGACGCAGAAGCGAATGATGGAGACCCAATTGGAGCAGAGGTGGACGGTGGTGAGCCCACTGAAGCAGAGGTGGAAGGTGGTGAGCCTACTGGTGCCTGGCTGGAATGTGGTGATACTATTGACGCCGGAAAAGATGGAAGATCAGGGTGGACCCCTCGTATTGATTGTGGAGCTTGATCTTTTGTCGGAGATTCTCCACCTACCACACTTGGTCTCCACTTCAACTTCTTATTCGTTTTTGTGTTTTTCTTTCCTCTTTTTTTCAGGATCGATTTAGGGGAAGCGCGTTGGAGGGACGGTGAAGCTGGAATCGGAACTGCTGATTCTTCCCCATCCGATATATCCATTTGAGCCTCATTCAGCTCCTGCCTCTTTTGCTTGAGGCTGAGGCATATTCTGCAAGAAAATTCTAATTTGAAACCAATGAGCAATGTAATATATAAAGTCATTCCAAGCTAATGAGCTTGATACAGATATACGAGTTGAATAATAATGTAAATTAATTTGAAAGCGATATGCAAAAACATGAACTGAAATGATCAGTTGTTGGACATTTAAAAAATGATCCCTCTATATAGCATTAGTCGTCAAATTTGAGTGAATAAAATGGCATAAAACCTAAATGAAATAAATGGTTTCACACTTGAATAACAGCATCACCATACAAACAATTTCATTTATTAAGATATCATTTAACAATATACTTAAAAATACTTTCTTTGAGATGTATTCATCTGTTACAACAGATGAATAAATCTCATTTTTGCCTAACGGGAAAAATACTAGCATGATTCGAAGAATAACTTCTGATGTTTATTAAAATATAGAACTTTTGCTCTTCGGAAATAGACGAGCATGCTCGTAGTCATGTTAGATTATACAAAGGTTCATTTTTCCCTCCAAGGTTAACCTTCCTCTACAAAACCATATATACAACAGACATGCAATATGACAAATGAAGTAACATTAAGGAATTGAATTAAATTAATAAGACGTTTATCAAGATCCTTCCCATAAATAATGTCTAGCATGTCATTTTCCAAAAGTTGTCATGTCAAATTTAAGTTAAAAGTTTTAGAAAGTGTAACTGGAAATCCATTTTCTAACAGTATGCCCTGAACTAATAGTACCTCAAGACCTGCTTTTTTTTATGGCTGCGTCGTTAGCGCTCGCATGTCAAAGATGCTGGTTTGGCAGCAAGATCTACTGACTGACCAACCAAAAAACCAACCAACTCAAGATCTGCTGTATTTCAGTTTGACGGTATTCAAGAGCAAAGATTTTTATAAACTACAACTCGAAGTAGACCGAATTTTGTCTCGAAATGCCACTAACCTTCACAGGAAACATCAGTTTTAAAGGCACTTAAATTGCACATATTTTGAAACTGTATGCCTGATTAGCCCCTTCACTTTCAGCTTAATTGAAATACGTTTGAAAAATTATAAATTCATGTTGATCCTTTAGGCGAATCCCTAAATTAATGCTTCGAATCGTTAATGTACATTAAGCTCAAAAATCCGAACAATAGCTATACCTTGTCTTTTTTTTTACTTCATCACAATTAGAATGCAAATACCGTTATAAATTGTGGGAAGTCTAACAATATATATATATATATCATGAGGGTTCATCTGTATATTAAAACTAAACAAACATTTAATGAAGTCGCCATAATATTATGCCATATTTAGGTTCAGTAGCAAAAAAAACTTGCGAATTAAGAAATTTCACAATTTTCCAAGGTTGGTTGGTTGTTTTCAGATTATCTGGCGCCATCAGCAACACGAGGGCTATAATGCGCCGAAACTTTCGTCATTAGACAAGCCAACATACATTTACAAACACCCATGCCTAACACGGGACTTGAACCCGCAACCTCGCGGTCTAGAAGCTAGCACGCTAACCACTCACAATTTTCCAAGGAGTGATGATAAATGATAATGATAAGATAATAACACACAAATGTTCGAAGAAAAGATGTATTTATTTCCATGAATTGTTAAATAAATAAATATTAGTAATATTTGTTTCAAACGATAGTTTTTTTAAGGGCGCACATAAATAACATGCAACTTTATTGAACAATTTAATTATTATTAATTAAAAAAAAATTAAATTTTTTTTAAACAGAATTTTTTTTATCATTTATTGGATTCATCACGGTCGATTATCAGTTACCGTGTAGTTTTAAACTACTACCTGTAACGTCCTGAAACACGCGTCTGCTGCTGTTTGCTTTTTCACTCTTCAAAACCCACTGACGGTCCAGGGAATGTGCGAAATTCATCAGTTGTTTTCCGTGTGTGTGTGTGTGTGTGTGTGTGTGTGTGTGTGTTTCAAATAGCTTTTTAAATAACATCCTAAATAAAAATATTTAATTTTAAATTTTATTTATGAATTTAAAAATGTTGTGTATCGCTGGAAAAACAGGGAATCAAATGACTCATATATACGTGCATGACTGTCAGTGGATTAATTCCCCCGATGACTTTAAAATTACAGTTCTCAATATTGAGAATCGCCCTTAGCTTATAAGTGGCACTTTTTTCAACATAATGAACTGAAATTTTATTTTTAGGGTAATCAAAGTATTCCAGATGGAATGAAATGATAAAATGTGGTTTCGTGTTGAAATTTCAGAGTTAGAGTTAAATTTACTTAGTAAATAGCCCTCTAAGAAAAATGTTGTACCAGGCATATAGAAAATCGTAAGACTTTTAGAAGCAAAAATATAGCTCTCGTTCGGATACGAGTTCGTAAAACAAGCTTTTTGTTAAAAATAACAATCAACTGTTGTTTCAGAAAAGTGCGATTGCCCTCGCCCCAAAAACTGCGATTTCCATTTTTTAAACTTTTATTTACAACTATTTTTATAAAAATGACAGAAATGTCTTTAAACATGGGTTCTAGCTCACTAGACTTGATGAAAATTGTTATTTACTTTTTAATTCTTGCAAAAACTTTGCGATAAATAAGGAGACCTTCCATTTAACGGGCTTTATGAAAAGAAAGTTAGATAGAATATTGCACAGAAATGGATATTTATTGAAATAAAACTAATTGAATTCTTCCATCGCAATTTTATGGCATTGATAGATTGCATGACTTGAATACAGTGCAATCAATAAAAGAGAATGCAAGATTCGTTTGAAAGGGAGGTTTAGATCATTATTTCAGCACATGCACCAACTGAAGAAAAGGATGAGACTAAAAAATGAGGATTTTTATGAAATATTAGAAGAGGCATTGAATAAATCCCATTGAATTATATGAAAATAATTCAATGATATGAAAATAATTACGAGAGATTTTCAATGTAAAAACAAGAAAAACATGTCATTAGAGTTTACTTCTCATGAAGAGAAACGAAAACGGAAATATGCTTTGTCAATTTGCAAGTAGAAATAAATTACACATAAAAAGCGCTTTGTTTCCGCATAAGAATATACATATAGGTACGTGGAGAATACCAAGAACTGAAAAAACAAACCAAATTTGTTTTATATTAAAAAAAAGACGATAAATGCGACTAAAAACTGTCGAGGAATCACGCTGCTAAATGCGACATATAAACTTTCATCAAGTTTATTGACAAACAAAGTCTTCAACAATTTATTACAAGACTATCAATGTAGGTTTAGATCTAATAAACGAACAGTTGATAAGCTTTTCGTTGTTCGGCAAATTACGAAAAAAATGTACAAGTTAAAAAAGCATTTGATAAAATTGAAAGAGGAAAATTACTCGAGGCAATACACAAATTTTACTATACCGAGGAAATTAATAAGACTTACAAAAATGATCATGAAATGCACTAAAGCCAGTATAAATATTGGGGGAAAACTGGAGAAAACATTTGAACTTAGTAAAGCAAGGCGATTCGTTATCAGCTGTGCTGTTTAATATTGCCTTACACCAAGAAGTTGCATCTGTTGTTCAGAGAGGATCTGTCTTTACAAAATTTACACATATATGTGCATAAGCAGACGATATTGTAATAATTTCTAAAACAAAAAATAGTTTAATACAAATTGCAACAGATTTAAATTAGGATTAATTGTTAAGATAGACGAAACTAAATTTATGGTAATGCCAAAATCTGAATACAAAAGAAAAGTGCAAGACATAAGCACTGATATTAATGTATTTCAGAGCACCTCTACATTTACTTATTTAGGTAACATTCTCAATAATAAAAATTAAATACATGACTGTATAAATAGACAAATACCAAAATGAAAATAGGGCATTCTTTGCCAACCATAAAATCTTAAAGAGTAAATTACAAGAAAACGTAAATAACAAATCTATAAGACCAATAGTTTCTTATGGTGCAGAAACATGGGAGGGATGCAACTAATCTAAGAGATTTTGAAAACAGAATTCAAAGAAAAATAATTGAACCGATAAGAGAGAATGACAGATGGGGAATAAGATATAATCATGAAATTGAAAGACTACTTAAAGGAAAGAACATTGCAAAATTTATGAAGGAGAAAATAAAACAGTTCATGGGGTACATTGAGAGACACAGATATGCCTAAAAGAATTATGAAAGGTAAACTTTATAAAGCAACAAAAAGAAGTTGACCAAAATTGAGATGGTCCAACCAAGTCGAAAAAGGTTCAGAAATTTTAAAGATGAAAAAATATTAACAAAAAAATCTTGTGAGAGGTATTTTAAAATCAATTGTAGAGAAAGTCAGAGCTCACATTGGACTGTAGCACTGGATAAGAAGATTGCATGACTTGGAAATTAATTTCTATTTGCAATAGAATTGTCATTAACAACGATAATATGAAATATGACAATTGCCAGTTACACAATTTGTAATATTATGAAATAAGCCAATACAAATTATGAAAAATTTCTAATTGCACAAATTATGAAACATCCACGGTCTTGCACGACAAAATATTGTTTCTGGTTTGGAGCAAGTGCTATAAATTTAACCCCCCTTCTCCACAATTTAAGTTTCCAGATTCGCAATCCCTGGTAGCAAACCAACAAATCGCAACCCGTTATTACATGGTTTTTAGTAGTTGTGCTAAGAAAAGTGGTACTTTTTAGCAACCATTTTTCAATTGTTTGTAAACTCCTTTATATTCAACATATTTCAGGTAAATCGTAGAATTCTAAAAATAAATACTGAAAAAAATTGAGCCTTTTTTAATTTTTAAATAGTTCAGTAAAATAAACTTACCCAAGAATCGCCTGCTGATCATTTGTTATCTGCTCCAGGGACGATTTTATTCCCTCCACAAGATTCATGATTTCTTCTGAATCCTGAAAACAAATGATAGATTTAGTATCCTAAAAAGATCTCCTGTAAATTTATCAGAAATAATATATTCGCAACATTAAGAATTCACATGTTAGATGGTTGAAAACATATTTTCAACACCATCACCGAGCAATCGGTTCTACTACAAAACTCCGATTTAATTTCGTTTTAGCGAGTCGTCTCTAAACCATATACCAAGTAACTTTTCTATCGAATCTTTGCCCCACCACGAAATTAGTAAATAAACAATGTATGTAAGCATTGTGTTGTAACATTGCGTTAGTAAATAAAGATTGTGTTGTATCAAATGAATTGGTATCAAAAGCCGATAAAAAAATGTATGATAATCAGTTATTCAACAGCCAACTGCTTTCTGACAATCCGGAACAAACATAATACAACTTGTGTTTCAAATTTACTTTTTTCGTTTAAAAATCGTGTTACTTAATTCGAGTAAGATTAAGACACGTAACTAGATACATTGTATTTCTTCAAAATAAACTCTGTTATCTCTGTTTTAAAAGCTTAAGTATTCAAGTTCCTGTCATTAAATTAACCGATTACATCCAAGTTAGCAAACAACTTTTATTTGCAAAGATTGAGGATATAGAAGCCCAGGCTTTTTAATTACTTACTTAAAACAAGTGGAATGCATAGGTTGGTTGTGTTTAGAACTTATTTGGCGCAAGGGCAACACAAGGGCCAAACTGCGCCATCAGCTTTGGTGCTTTCCATTTTTCCACTAACCAATTTTAAAAACAATAATTAAAATACAAATAAAGGGATACCCGTTGATGAACACACATCATTGGCAAATTGCTAAAAGAACATTTAATGTAAATATTAAAAGTCTTAAATAAGGTGATAAAATGAGATTTGATTTAAAAAGCTAAAAAGATTCGCATGAGGGTGTGAATTTAAAAGTGATGAGAGCGATGGCTGATTTGAATTAAAAAAATGCATTCGTATAGAGTTAAAAACTGGACAATCTGATAAAATATGGAGGATAGTAAAAACATCACCACAGGAACTGCATGTGGGGGCATCTTCTGCCAGCAGAAGATGTACATGGGTGAAACGAGTGTGGCCGATTCTTAGACGCGACAGGAGCACTTCCCTTTTTCGAGATAACTGGGTTGGAGCAAACCCAGAAATTGAGGGCTGAAATGAGCGCATCTTATTAGTGAGCTCTGCATCCCACATGGCCTGCCATGAGAGAGACAGAGCATTTATACAAACTTTGATGGCATCATCAGGGCAAAGCCAAGTGCTCCTTGGCCCCATTGCAGATCGAGCAACTTCATCTGCACGCTCGTTTCCCATGATCCCCACATGACCTGGGATCCAGCAAAAGATAATTTTAAAACTTCTAATTAAAAGTGAGGCATGAAGATGTAAAATCTTTAAAATGAGAGGGTGAGTTTGATTCAGTGGATTATTTAATGCATCAAGGCAACTTTTTGAATCAGTATAAATAATCCACTGAAAATGATTTTGATGATAAATATATTGCAAAGCCAGGAGAATGGCTTGGGATTCAGCCGTAAAAACCGAACTGCCTGGGTGCAGTTCGTTTGATAGTATGGTATTATCGTGAATAGCGGCTGAACCCACATGCTCCTGGCTCTTTGACCCGTCTGTATATATTGGGCTAAAATATGAGAAGGTATTGCGATGATAATGGAATAAAGATAAAAACACAGCATCCGGTGTTTCGGATTTTTTAAAATTACTAAAAATATTTAAAACGGTGATTTGATGAATATGCCATGGGGGTAGATTGAAGGTTGTAGGATGAATTTTCATATTTCCAAGATTATAAATAGAGAGGAGAGATTTAATCCTCAATGCGAATGTTGGAATACATGATGGGCGGGCGTCAAAAAGACGTATGAATGAAGGATTAAAAATATGATCTACAAGCGGATGACGAGGGTTGCATTTGATTTTTAAAAACATTTTTAAAACGAGTTTATCTCTTCTCAGTTTCAAAGAGGGTTCGAGACACAGCACATATAAACTTGGTATCGGGGATGTAGAAAATACTCCTGACGCAATCCTGAGACCAGAATGGTGAACAGGGTCAAGGAATTTTAAGGCCGATGGTCTGGCTGATCCATACACCACCGATCCGTAGTCAAGTTTGGAACGGACAAGGCATCTGTATATTCTCAACATGGAGGCGGTGTCCGCTCCCCAGGAAGTGTTAGACAATACTTTCAGGAGAGTCAAGATTTTTTGGCATTTGGTCTTTAGGTGCTTTATATGAGGCAGGAAAGTGAGCTTGGAATCAAAAATAACGCCCAGAAACTTAGTTTCCGGGACGATGGGGATCAGAACCCCATTCAAATAGATTTCCGGATCGTGATGCAGCTCACGTTTCCTGCAAAAGTGCATGGCCACGGTTTTTTCTGCAGAGAAAGTAAACCCGTTATTGTTGGCCCAATCTGTAACTCTCCTGATTGCAAGTTGGAGCTGCCTCTCAATGAGAGGCATGCTTGTTGAGGCGCACGACATCTGAAAGTCGTCGACAAATAAAGTACCAGACACTGCAGGTGGTAGGCAGGTCATGATGTCGTTGACTTTAATGATGAATAAGGCGCAACTCAACACACTTCCCTGAGGAACACCTTGTTCTTGATCAAACTCATCGGAAAGGATCGAGTTGATGCGTACTTGAAAGACTCTTCGTGAAAGGAAATTTTCAATGAAGAGTGGTAAATTTCCCCGGAGACCTAGATTATGCAGATCTCTGAGGATACCATACCTCCAAGTACGATCATAGGCTTTCTCCATGTCGAAAAAAACAGATACCAGATGGTTCCTCTTGACAAATGCCTCCCTAACAGATGTTTCTAAGAGGAGAAGGTTATCTACAGTGCTGCGTCCACGACGAAATCCACTTTGAAACCGAGAGAGATGGTTATTTTTCTCTAAAAAGAAAAGCAGACGGAAATTGACCAACTTCTCCATAAGTTTACAGAAGCAACTCGTTAATGCAATTGGACGGTAACTAGAGGGGTTCTTGGGATCTTTCCCAGGTTTTACGATTGGTATAACAAGAGCCCTTTGCCATGCAGATGGAAACTTATTTTCGCACCAAATGCGATTGAACAATTTAAGTATAAGCTTGAGCTGGAGTGCATGTAGATGTTTAAACATGCTGTAATGTAATTTATCTGGCCCAGTTGCGGAGTTATGAGTGCTCGATAAGGCTTTCATCAACTCGGCCAGTGTGAAAGGAGAATTATAATCTTCCATAGCGTTGGAGGTAAATGCCAATCTCTTCCTCTCAGCTCGAAGCTTATACGTGGCAAAGGGTTCTTTATAATTACTATTACTAGACACCTTGGCAAAAGCATCGCCAAGAGTGTTAGCTATGTCTTTGGGGTCTGAAACAATTCCCTGATCATTCTCCAAGATGGAGATGGAGTAATTGGGATAACGGCCTTTGATCTTATTGACCTTGTTCCAGACCCTTTTAGAAGATGTTGAAGCGGTAATAGTAGAGACATAACTTTGCCAAGAATCCCTCTGGCTCCGTCGGCGGATAATACGTGCTTCTGCTCTAGCACGTTTGAAACAGATGAGGTTGGATTCGCAAGGGTACCTACGAAAGGTATTCCAAGCATTTCTCTGTTTCTTATAAGCCATCTTACAAGCATGGTTCCACCACGGTTTTGGTATTTTCGGTAGATGAACTGATGAGACGGGTATTGATATGTAAGCAGCTTCCAGAAGAGCGTCTGTCACAGATGTTGTGGCTTCATCGATATCATTTTGACTCACCATCTCGTCCGTTAAATTTATAACTGATGCAAAAAGGTCCCAGTTGGCTGCCTCGAAAATGAAACGAGGAGGACGGCCTTGAGGAGCAACACCAGTGCATAAGCCCTCAAGGCGAAGAGGAAAGTGATCACTATTATAAGGATTGCGTCCTACATGGAATGACCATTTAGGAAAAAGAGATGGCGAGCACAAGACAAGATCGATGGCATGGAATGTCCTCGATGGGGCGTGGAAGTAAGTAGGCTTCCCATTGTTTAGTAGACAGAGGTTATGATCCTCTGCTAGTTTCTCTACTTGACGTCCACGATTGTTTGTGTCTGGGCTACCCCAAAGAGGATTATGGCCATTAAAATCCCCCATTACAATGAATGGGGGTGGAAGCTGATTACAAAGCCTGTTTAGTTCTGTTTGTCTGATGTTAAGATTAGGGGGGAGGTATATCGAGCAGACAGTGATCAATTCATTTTGCAGGGCGACTCGGACAGCAACCGCTTGAAGGTTGGTCGAGAGTGATAGCGGGGTAGATGGACTGCTATTCGATGTGAAAATAGCGACACCGCCTCTAGCTCTGTCGCCGCTGACATAGTCCTTTCGAAGAGGACTATATCCCCTAATAAGAGAGCTCTGAAAAGGCTTCAGGAGCGTCTCTTGCAAACAGAAGCAGACAGGTTTAAATTCATCCATTAGATGTTTGATGTCTACCGAATTATGGTGGAAACCACGACAATTCCAAGAAAGGAGATTGAATTTTAAGATGGCTTATTGTTGGTCCGCCTTTCATTCGAGTTGCTCCTAGGTTTAAGATTATTAGGAGTCTCGAGACCGGGTTCCACATCCATTTCACCGGAATCAGAGAGGCCAGAAATAACCTCTTCATCCGATGATAAATTGGATGTAATGGAAACAGCCGGTTTAGTTGTAGATTGGTGCAAGGGCAATGGTGAGGATTTATTGGGTTCATGATTTTTTGTTTTTGAGAAGACCTTTTGCTTAAGGGCTTCTCCAGGTTTGGTTGTAGATTTTACTTGTTGTTTTATAGCTGGCGATTTAGAAGGTAGTGAGGATGAGTTTTTATTAGTTAAATTCATGGTGGTTAATTTAGTTTGAATTGCAGTTGTAGTGGTATTAGGTTTAGGTACAGTTAAATTATTGGATTTAGATACACTGGGAGTTTGGAGTTGGCAGGGATATGAAACATTAGTCTGTATACTAATGTTGTTTAAGGTTTTGGATTGAGTTGCAATGGCATAAGTTTTTTTTCCTGTTTTAGATGCAAGCGGTGGTACTATGGCTTTTGCCTCGGCGTAGGACACATTGCGCGTGGCTTTTACAGTTTGGATTTCTTTTTCGTAAATCCAAATCTCGCACGACCGGGAAAACGCAGGGTGGTCCCCATTGCAGTTAATGCAATGGACAGCTGCGGTGCAATCCCGATCGGCATGTTCTGTACTTCCACATTTCGCGCATGCATCCGGCCTATTGCATGAATTTTTTGAGTGTCCGAACCGTTGGCACTTAAAACAGCGCAACGGATTCGGAATATATGGGCGGACAGGACAGTTTAAGTAACCAGCTTTAATGTTAGGTGGCAAGACAGGGCTATTGAAGGTAAGAATTATATGTTTTGTTTTTAGTATGTCATTGTTTCGTTTAATGGTAATGCGATGAGCACGAGTCACGCCCTGACTGGAGAATTCAGAGACGAGCTCGTCCTCATCTACATGTTGTAAGTCTGGTTCTGAGATCACGCCTTGGCTACTATTGAGTGTTTTATGCGGCATTGTAGTGATGGGTATGGTTGCAAGCATTGTCAATTTGTTCAGAGATTGGGATTGAAGGGGAGTAGCTGCTTCGATTAGCAGATCTCCCGATCGTAGTCTTTTGATGGATTTTGGCTCACCTATTGCTCCTTGCACAGACTTTTGTATAAAAAACGGAGACTTTGATTTGAAGGATGGATCAGTCAATTGCACAATGAAAAAAGTCGGTAGAGAAGTGGAGAGTTTTTTAAACGATTGTGAAGTTTCAGGTTCTGAAGGACGCTTAGCTGCTTGTTGGCTATTGTTTTGGGGATTAAAGGCTCCACCAGGGCCGAGAGGTTGTTTATTTTCCATATTTAATTTTATTGTGTTCATCCCGATGCGTCCCCACCCATCACAGAGCCCAACAAGGGGAGACCCTTGGGGCCTCAGGGATAGCATCGAGATATAGCATTACGGCTTCGGGTTGTAGATCCGCTGGGCAACCCTAACCGCAATGC
The DNA here is from genome assembly GCA_963978545.1 of Linyphia triangularis. Lineage (NCBI taxonomy): Eukaryota > Metazoa > Arthropoda > Arachnida > Araneae > Linyphiidae > Linyphia > Linyphia triangularis. The sequence goes on along the minus strand of OZ021723.1, from coordinate 94,160,831 downwards.
TAACCCTAGGCAGTGAAGATGAAAGTTCTACTACCAGCCGATTGACAGGAGGGGGCTACCTCCTGCCACCCGTCTACAGTGAATCCTGGGCCAAAGGGCACGCATGCGAGGACCCAACCATGTGAATCCTACGCAAGGTAACCCCAGGATCCCATTCTCCCCCTTACGGGACGCCACGCACGGCAAACACGTGGGTTGGTATAATCCAACAAAAAACATAAATAAATACAAAACAAGTCATATAAACTAAACCCCAAAATATATATAAAATAAACGAATCTCAGAACAAAGAGTAAGATAAATCAACCCATAAAATAAGCAAAGAACTACAAACGAAAAGCATATGACAAAATATAGAACCAAATGAATGAACAGAACCAAAAGTAACGAAACAGTACATACGGTAGGGCCTAACCGAAAAAAAGAAAAGAAAAATGCTAGGCCCAGCTAGGGTACCTCGGGTTCGCCAAGCCCGTACTCACAAGATGTGAGCCCCCGAGGGGGTGGAATGCATAGGAGTTCTTTTGATAGTGCAATTTAAGGGATTAAGAGATCAATAAAGACAAAACTAAACAATACTTTTTTTTTGCTAGAATGATTTTCTGTAGTAACTAAAAATTCAATATTGGAGTATTAATGAATAAAATTGAAAAGGAGCTTCTTACATGAATCTCGAGATCATTTGCAAGCCCTTCCAGAAGTTCTTGCTGGATGTTCCTGAAATTAAATAGAAACTATTAGGGGGAAATATCAAGAAAAGTGTTCAAACTGCTACAGTTTTAAATAAGAAAGGTTTAATTAAAAAATAGATTTACAAAAGATGAGAAGTATATATTAGGGAGAAGATTCTTGAACTAATCATCAATCAATATTAAGAACACACGAGAACTGGCAAAAGCAGAGCTCTTGTTTGATGGGGATATATTCAGTTATTTTCATACATTACCCTCCCCCCTCACTAACGTTGGCATCCGATGCCCATCTACCTCGTACAATACCGTTGGTTGGCTGTCTGTATTTTTTGGTGCAACTGTCAAGATTGCGCCAAACATACTTGGTCATTAAGAAATGAGAACAAATTTGAATGTGCTTCATTGAAAGGCAAGTTCCCTTGATATATTAAAATTAGAGCATGCAAGTAAAATATGGTTAACAGATAAAAGGCCTCTACACCACGGAAAAAGTCGGTAGTAGCTCGCATAAAAAAAAAAAATGAGTGAAGCTACAACACCATTGGAAATAAGGAGAGTGTTTAGTAAGAATAACCAGGGGGAACATTGCACAACTTTCAATTACACTATAATATTGATCATTGCGTTGCAATTCATGGTGTTATTTACCGATTTCATGTATTCATTTATATAAATAAAAATAGCCAGTTTGGCGATATCTTTTGCAATAATTTCACTTTAAAAGTAAACCTCAAAATACGCCAAGTTGACGATATTGGCGATGTTATTCGATCGACATTATATTGCCCTTTCTTGTGCGTGAAGAAGAAAAGATCAATCGTTGATGGACGATGCTCAAGGAAAAAAAAAACTTAAAGGCCCGCGTTTTCAGCTTTTTACGCTTTTATCGCATTTCTATTGGAATTTTGAAGGTGGGGAAAATTAGAACACCTTAAGGGCCAATGTACGTAAAAATCGAACAAAACAAAATTGCGGTCATCCTCAACTCAAAATTTCATGTTATTCTTATGTTATGTTTTCTTACCCTAGGGAAGAATAAATCTGAAATATTTTGGTTAGATCTTTTTTATATTTGAAGTAATGGGGGGGGGGGGGGGAATCAAAATGGAAAATAGGCGTGTCATAGAAAAACATTGCTGCCATTTTTGCTGTTTTGTAATTGAATTTTAGACTAGGTTTGAAAAGCTTCAGAATTTTTTTTTATTGCCAAACTGCTTATATTACTTGTACAATAACATCTCAAAGTGACAATTTACTTAAAGATAGTAGGAATCACAGATGAGGACACCCGCCAAAAACGACACTTTTTCGTACAAAATCCAATTTTAAAAATGGAAAATCTTGACTTAGATATGATTCAATGGAATTTGTGTGGAGTCACTAAACACCTCCTTATAAAGAGAATGTAAGGTTAATATTTATTGATGGAACTAGGAAGGAACTCTGCATTATTTCTGTTGGCTCTGACCTCTAACACATATACTGCTTTACTGGTATTGTTGTCTCAACACAGTACTTTCACAATATGGAAGAACTATATTTGAAGGTTCAAAAATTTAAGTAAATCCAAATTAATTTGTAGATACTTTCGACATGAGCGCGATTCTTTCAAAGGATTGTTCCAGCTGGATCCAAGCTCCTAAATGAATACTTTTTGCTCCGGATTGTCTCAAAATAGTAGTTTCACAATATATATATCATTTTATTGCAGAGTAAAATAATAGCTACGGTACTTTAATTTTTGGGGGAATTCTTCGTTTTGGAATTTCTCATGATGGCAACTAGCCAATTTTGAAAGAGAAATTCACCCTCAACAGTGATATTATTGAAAAAGATCCATATGTTATGGATTGGAAGCTGGAAGCATTAAAAATACCAACAAAAAGTAATCTCAATAGTATTCAATATTATCAAAATAATATGATTTGTTTGGAGAAACTATGGGCTTGATAAAAAAGGGAATGTGAAGTATGAGTCCCCGGCATTCCAATCAGGTCTTGTGATACTTTCCGACTTTTAAAAAGAAACTCAAAACCGAAAAAAAATAAAATTGCTCTGCTCTGAAGACAACTGTATAGATGAACAGGATTTACAAGATCATCTTGTTAGTGGGAGCAATCATACATCTTTCTTGAAGGTCCAATTGAATTTGAATTAGTTACTTGAATTACTATTAACAAAGTAAAATACATATAAAAAGTTACCCGTAAACTAAACAATTGTCTGTACAATAAAGCTGCATAAATAACATTACTAAATAATCTTTTTTTCTCCTGGTTAATTATTTTGTTTTTGTTTTGGTTATTTCTACCTTTTGCTTAATATTTTTCAAAATGTTTCCTTATTTATTTTATTCAATGTCAAAAAAATTCCAACCATAAAAAGAAACTATGTTGTCGATTTAAAGGATGTAAATATATTTTGCATGGAAACGATGCAGCTTTGTGTAAACTGTGTAGTTGAAAATGCTATACGTAAAGTGACATTTTTACAACAAAGAACAATGGAATGAGAAACAGAAATTGATTATTGGCGGTTACTAAAATTATATTGTTCTTAAATGGTGGTTTCTTCAAAAAGAGTTTTTATATTTTGAAATTATTATGCTAAGACAAAAACTCTGGGCAAGAACTATTCTTTTGGGTCCCTTAGGAGCTTAGATCCACCTAAAAGTATCACGTTCACGTCGAAAGTATTTACAAACTAAATTGGATTTTCTTGATAGTTTTTGAACCTTCCAAATATGCTCGTTCATAACAGGAAACTACTATGTTGAGACAACATTTCCGTGCAAGAAATATTAGTTTAGGAACTTGGAGGCAGCTGTAAAACACCTTTGAAAACCCATAAAAACTCGTTCGTTTCGAAAGTAGATGCATATTAAGTGGGATTTTCTTGAAAACTTTTGAACCTTCAAAAAATGTTCTCTATTTTGAAAGTACTATGTTGAGAAAACAATTCCATGTAAGCAGTATATATGTTGGAGCAGTATATATGATGGTACAGCAGAAATAATTATCTGAAATAACACAAAAACGCACCAGGATTCATGTTTAGGTCCTCTTACCTTGATACTCCGAGCTCCTTTAATGAGAAATAACCTTAGATAACCCCCACAAAAAACTCATTTGAATCGTATTAAAGTAAAAATGTATTGCATTTTTAACATTAGATTTTTTACAAAAAAGTGCCGATTTAGGGGGGTCCTCATCTGTGGCTCTGACTATCCAAAAGTCAATTTTCACTTTTAAATGCTAATATACAAGTTATATAAGCTGTTAGGCAAAAAAAAAAATTAACTGAAGCCTTTCAAACACAGCAAAATTTCAATTTCAAAACAGCAAGGCCGATCAAACGGTATAGTGGTTAGCGTGCTAGCTTCTAGACCGCGAGGTAGCGGGTTCGAGTCCCGTGTAAGGCATGGATGTTTGTAAATGTATGTTGGCTTGTCTAATGACGAATGTTTCGACGCATTATAGCCCTCGTGTTGCTGACGGCGTCAGATAATCTGAAAGCAACCAACCAATCAAAACAGCAAGAAAGTCAACAAATTTTTTCTCATACACTCGTATTTCGCACTTTGACATCCATAACTCCAAAAGTAAAATATATATAGCCAAAATATTTTAGATTTATCATTTCCTAGGGTAAGGTAACATAAGAAAAAAAAATCAAGAAATTCCGAGTCGGTGATGGCCAGCCGTTGACCGATTTTTACGCGCAGTGCCTCTTGTGAGGCATTAGCAAAGAGATTTTAATCAAAATCGTTGGAGCCATTTAGCAATTGCAAAAAAACATGATTTTTCATGTTTTCGTGATTGCGGAAACTCTAATTTTAGGTTCCTTGGCAACCAATTATCCATGCACAAAAGTTTCACATCCTAGGTCAGTTTGTTCGGGAGTTGTGCTGACCAGGTACACAGATTTTTTTTTTCTAGATCACTTTTTAAAGCAGTGTGTTCCAAAACGAGGAGAAATACAAAAAAAGAAATATTATTTGACTGAATTCTATGCTTTCATTAGCCTATGTAAACAATGGTTGATTGAAAATAAAAACCATACTTACAAAGAGTTGTCAATGGTCGTCTGCGCCAAACGCTTGACGTCCAAAATAACTCTGTACGGTCCCTACATATTAGATACAAGAGACATTTGTAAAGTCATTTGAATGCATTATAAAACATTATACTGCATTTACACTATCCAATAAAACCAGTTACAAAAAAACACAATTATTTAAAAAGTCAATTTAAAACAACAAAAAAAAGGAATGTGTCAAAATCTTTGTTTTTCGATTACGTCATAAATCATTTCTATAGAAATCTTCCATTATGTTCTAGTACATAAACCGAAATTACCGCCAGATACCAGTTTAAAATATTATTAATTAAAGACACACAAATTGAAAAAGTATGTTCCATAAAAGTAATGGAAAACCTATAAAAATATATTCGACCTAGTTTATACAAACGTTATTACCACGCAGTAGTTACATGCTTAATCAACTACCCTGAACATACATAAATCACAGCCATGTTTTGAAAGGTATATAATGGAACAAATAAACATGGGCAATAAATTGCGCAGTGTCATCTTGTATAATCGTGTTGCAGAATAAAGCCTTTTCAGTTGACAAACACTGGACACTTTTCAGTTAAAGATTGGTTTACTCGATACAATTGGTTACAGTAAAGGTCGGCATTCACAGTTTGTCCAGGTTCCCAGCACTTCAAAATAAACAATTTCTCCGATACTTTTAACACACAAAAGTGCTTCTGAGATTTACACCCCGATTCGTTGAAATTTATTTGGAGAGAGCCACTGCCTTTTACATTTTGGATTATAATAGGGGACCCATTTTTCCTCTCCAGAGATCACGTGATCAAAAAAAAGCTTCCATATTATTCCGTTGAATTAATACATTGCAAGTGGTGGATCTGTTACCTTTGTTTTCTTCAAATAGATTATCAGGTACCCAAACACCTGTTCTGCTTACTTTAGGAATCTGCTACAAATGTTCTTAGATGGTCGACCAAAATTGGTTGAGTGTTATACAGCTCCACGGTTGTCTGACACGGATTTGCTTCCACCTCCGCCTTTAACATGTCATTGTTTAAATTTGTTGGCCTGCCAGGTCGGTACGAGTCGGAAAGATCGAACGTACAGGATTTAAACTTACAAAACCACCTTTGTAACTTACGAACGTCTGATGCGTTTGGATAAACATCGCAAATGTTTTTGATAACAACCGTTGCGTTACTACCCTTGTGAAATTCAAAAAGCATACAATGACGGATATGTACCTCTTCTGCTATTTGCCTGCCATTTCACCATAAATTGCCAACAAAAAATTAAGATTTTATTGCTTACGAGCAAACAAGTCATTCGAACCATAAAATGACAAACGAATAACCAGAAACGAGATCACTTTTCGGTCCCCCTAATATTTCGGAATAATCTCATTTCATATGCTTGAGCTACTTTATACCCATTGCACTGACTAAAACCTAATTTTATAAAATCTATCCTGCCAAGTACTGATTGAATCTAGCCACGAAATAAGTAGTGAAATATTATATATATCAATGGAAAATGAAGTGTGATAAATATTTCAGCAATTTTTGTTTTTCTAATCACCACAAATAGATCATAAACAATATCTCAAGTTTAAGATCACATTAAAGAACTAAATTAACCCTTTACGGACAAGGTTCTTGCTCACCACGACGAGTGAGACTCGACGGTCTGTTTTTGTTAGATTTCGTTACCTCCAACCTATAGAAACGCACTATATTGAGTTTCAGCAGAGTTCGTGTGTAATGAATCTAATAAGTTGGTTGGTTTTTCAAGCTCCATGATCTACTTTCATGCACAATAACGGCTAATCGGGCCGGAACCTAAAGCTTAACGTGCGATTCTGAACCACAACATACGTCCATGCCTATCCCGTGATTTTGACTCGGCACTTTTGGCATGTGAGGCCAGAGCGCTAACCTCACAGCCATCAGGTGGGCATGGATCTAATACGAAACATGCGAGTAGAAAAATATAACATTCATTGAAAACTACTCAACTACCAAGCTACAACATTAACAGAAGTACAAACGCAAATGTAAATTTTATGTTACATATAAAATATATAAATCCTTTTACAAAATGGCTCCGTTTCCTTAAAGCATTAAAATAAAATTAGCCTCACCAAACCCTTTTTCTATCTAACCTTGCCGTTTCCCTACGTATATTCATTTATTTCCATGCAAGTACTCAGGCGACACGGAAACTATTTTGTTGACGTATGTCCCCCACGCGACAAACCATGGATTCTAATTTTTGTAGGTAATCTAAAAGTTTTTAATTTTTTATTTTTTTATTATATTTTTGTGAGGGGATCATGTAATTTTTTATTATATGATTTGACTGACATTATTTCCCAGTAATAAAAAAATTATGCACATTTTTTTTACAGGAATTCACTTTCTTATTTTTCATTGTTTGAGATTTTAAGAAATACTGAAAATGGAAAACTGACAAATGGGTCCTCAAGGACTATTTCATTCAAATCGAAATATGTATTTGTGCTGATGAGAAAAATGAATGGCTTTTTATGATAAAATCTATTTCTCTGCCTTATATAATTGTTTTTATGCTAGTTTTGAAAGAAATTTATGTTTTCACAATAATTTTATCAACAATATTTAATATGATTATGCTCATTGTATTTTAACAATATTTTAAAAATAAATTTGAATCTTTAAAAAGTTCATTTCAATATTTTTTTTTTTTTAATTAAAATACCCACTTTGACATTAGGTCACAAATTTAATGGTATGCATATAAATTTGAATATAGGGGACACTTTACCCCCACGCGACTAACCAAGGGTTAATATAAATAAGAAACTTTTAAAGTGTATTTTTTCAAAAGTTAAGAAAAGTTATTTAGACCCCTTTGCTTCTCGATCCCTCAATTTATGCTCTCACACCCAAATACTTTGTTTATTCTAATTATAACAATTTAATTATATATTTATTTATTAAACAATTTTGGCAACATGAAAGAGTTTCTTCAAGTATAGTTTAAATGCTATTTAATCGTTATTTGATGACGGAAAGTTGGTTTATTAGTATTCCATAAAAGCGACCTTTTCGCGACAGTTACAGCCCCTAAATTTTATAGAATGCATTATCACTGACATAGAATCTACCAAGTTTCATTCCGATTGGATGAAGGCAAGGGGTTAAATAGACATCCACAGATTTTCCCGCCAATGACATGCGCAGCCAACTACCCACAACACACAAAATCAAAATTAATATAAAGGATTTATCACCAACAACAACAAAAATTCGACCGGAAACAATACTTTCATTAACCCTGTGTAAACATATGGGTTAATTGAAAGTAAGAAGCCATAGAAAACCCTAATGGTACAAAACTGACTAATACTAGCAATATCTTGATTATGTTTTTCAACTGTGTGGAATATTTTCCCATTCCAGGATCAACGGATCGCATTGCATTCTAATCGGAAAAAGGGCGTTGCCCCGACAAACCCTCTCAACACTATTCAAAATTTCAAGAGAAACATGCTGTCAGTCTGACACAAATATTGTTGCGTGGACGGGTTCGGAAGATTTGAAGCCAAAGCAGATCAACACTTGCAGAAATTTATTCCAATATAACTCTTCGCAGATTCCTTTACAACTCCAGAACTTCTCGTTCTAGTAGACTCAACACAGCTCTTTTAACAGCAACAGAGCACAAAACAGCAGTTAAAAACTTGACAACTCAACTGCTAAATCGACACAAAAGACAATGCAATACAGTTCGCTTTAGAACTACTCGGAATGTTCACTGAGACTCGTAAACTCACCAGTCAACTAATTCAGTGACTCAAAATCACGGACTCGACTCACGGCCGGCCTTATATAGGAGTCGAACCTTCTTGAAATTTCTAGAGGTAGATATTTGGGGAACTTTCCATATCGTAGTCGAAAAGTCCTATACATGTACATGGGGACCGAAAATGTCGCCAACTTGGCTCTATCTCGCCAAATTGGCGAGATTGCCATTACCATAATGTTAAATGCCCTGATCCTTGTAAAACTCGCTTCCCAGCGTTATCTCTGTAAAACTCGTTATCAAGCATTAAGACACATTGCGGGGAAGCAAACTAAAGACGAACTATTGCACTGCCTTATGCGAAATGTACAAGTTTTCCTATTTACAAAATTAGCACTACGAAATATTTACAAATATACAAAAATTCGTAACAATATTTTAAGTTGATGACTATTGTTTCACTCATCTGGGAGAACTCACGAGTGTATCTTTTATGAGTGAACGCATGAGAGTAATTTATATTGCTTATGTGAAATTGTTGGTTTATTTCTTTACTTAAAGTTCTATTATTATACACAATGACTTTTCAGCCCGGGACCTACAGCTTAAAGTGGATTCCGAACCACAACGAACATCCGTGACTAACCCGCGATTCGAACTCGGCACCCATAACATGCGCTGTCAGAGCACTAATCACACAGCCATCAGGTGGGCCTATATGAAGTGAAATTGAAAAATAATTTTGTCTTTTTTTCATACCTCTCAGTCAATTATCAAATATTTAAATTTTTGCACGAGTAGGTCTAAAGAAAAGTACAATTCTATTTATCTTGCTTAAGACTTTAAAGCTGAAATTCAATTATGAAGAAAGTAACAATGGCGAATTATACACAATTTCACATAAAATATTTTAGTAATACAAGTCGGGTAATTAGTTCCAAATACGAACAACACTAGTACCCAAGAAAAAAACTAGTGGAACCAAAAGTTTGCTCTCGGAATATTTCAGATCTTCAATCTCTTTCATGCGTATCGCAAGTTCTCCAAGGTTAAATCACAATAAGAATAGAAACATCCTCGTGTTAATGTAAAGCAAATAGCAGATATTAAATTGACAAAACAAAATAAAAAGAGTTAAAACGGGTTTAAATACATTTCGATTGCATAATACATGGAACCCATTTAACAATGCTTAAACATTTTTCGCAATATATTCATTGATATTCAGTTCGTTTGAAAACGGTTTTCTGCTTGCAGCTCGGAATTACCATTTACTTAACTTCAGCATTACATAAACACTAAAACATTGTTATCAAAAAAAATATTACTTTTATCATCTTCCCTAACATTTGAAAGTACATTTTTGTCAATTTCTTAATTGTACGTGCGAACCTAAACAATCGCCAGGTGATGAATTATATTGCAGCCGTGGTAACTTTCCATTTAATAAAAGATACCTCATACAGAAACAAATATAAAATGCATAGAAGTAAAATTTGACTCACGATTATAATCTCTGCCATCTTTAAGGTGTTTCGAAATCACAATCCAATTTAAAGCTGCTAAACAAATCTTAATCAAACCTGGTAACAAAGCTGGTAAACAAATCTTAGTGAAACTTCACGCTAATATATTATCAGTAAAGCACTGAGACACTCTGGAGCTAAATTGATAGCAAAGGAAATTCTGAACTATTTCGACTTATATAAATTTCCCCTACAAACGAGGATCTGGCACCTTCACGAAAACAATTTCATTGGACGAAACGGTTTGTTCCAGATTTCCAACTTCAATATCTAATAACCACTCCGATATTCAATAAGCAATTTGTCACTAATACGAAATTGCGCTAAACTCTTACAAACCACGTTTTTAGGTATTCTTTCATAATTTTGAAGAACCATTGAATAGATTTAACGCGTTAAAGGCCAATCAAGAGATATCGCGTGATTTACATTCGCTGCCGATCACGTGCCTTGTTACTTCCCAGTAGTCCTGTCCTGATCAGACTGTACCTGATCGGGGTTGCTGCTCTTTGTCGGAATTACCTGAAACTGTGTTTTAAAAATACAAGCTTCCCATTAACCTATGGAGGAAGACAAGATGTATCTTAATTTAAGTCAAATGATAAATAACATTTTGTTCCTTTAGTTAATTCCAGCATGAATGGAAACTACAATCGGGAGCGGTCTGATCAGGACAGGCTACTGGGGAACAACCCGACATTCCACGCTGGCGCTTGATCGGCAACGAACGTGGTAAATGCAAGTGAGAGATGAACGATATGCTGACCGTGTTTTACTCACAAGGTGCAACCAGCGTAAGCTCAGGGGATCCTGGTCCCCAGAGCCTATAAGATAAGGGGTCTTTTTTTGGTTCTTTGTATGTTTTCTTCCACGATTGGTATTTACAGCATTCGGTCGAAAGTCGATCTGACTTTTAGGAGATTTTCAGGTTTTCACTCATTCAAGAAGCAATTTCCCTTTGAAAGATCTCCCAGAAGGCGTCGCTTCCTCTGAAATAGAATACGTCTGCGGATTGATGACGTAACATCTTAGCGACTAGGATCAACTAAGATGGGGACGTCAATTGGAATTTACATTGTGCTCTTTTTATTCCATGAATTATCGATAAATTAGTTTTGCAAAAACAAATCAAAACCAGCACACGTCCTCACCCGGAGAAAGCACTGAAACGGCTACATCACAAAATTTCTTCTGCACCGAAATGATTTGACAATCCCCTTTTATTTTTTTTAGTACTTTTTTTTTTTTTACCTCAACCTGTTCCAGAGAGGTGGTTCTCTCACATATGTACGCGGAGCCAGGTGTTAGTTCACAAAGTCATTCCTTTCCACTCCCAGCCGGGAGTTCAACCAACCAACCATTGATAAATTACTAAGTTTTTTTGTTTTTTATCAACAATTGAAAACTGTTGAGTACACTTTTCGATAACTGGTCCAATTGGTGAGTTACCCGAGTACACACTAGTTTATTTTGTATTTTGAGTCAAAATAGGTGTGCTCTTGTCAGTCATAAATCCATCAATCGCTTTCCTACGATCTGTACAATGAGACAAATAATGGGGCTGATGTACATTCAAATTTTCATTCCATTAATCTGACCTTAATGGGAAGTGTAAGGTTCTCGTTTAGGTTGTAACCTCATTATCTGGACACATTATAATCCTAAATTGCAAGGCTAGTTCATAGAGATTTTTTGTGTAGCATGACTTTAATGTCACAGAAGTCCAATGCAACTACCCAACCTAAAGTAAATAGTGTAGCTTTTTCAATATTTATAGTTAGGAACACATGTTTGAAATTTCGGGGATGTATAAAGATATTTTAGCTACATTAAAAATGAATTTCATATTCCAATTTAATCTTCATTCTAATTAGCTTTATAGCCATAAATTGTGTATGCATTTATTCCTTAGGACAACATTTGCTAAAATTCGCCAGGAATTATGCATGAATTTAAATTAATATCTTATCTATGACCATAAACTTTTTTTTTTTTTTAAATAATTAGATCCTGACCTATATAGTTGCAAATTAAAGGACCTTTCTTGTGTGCACTGCTGCAAACATTAAATGATCTTGACTAACTTTTTTGAGGTAATGAAGTTTTTTGGTACCAATGATCAATTGGGTAAAAGGGATGAAAATGCCTTGAAATCCAAACAGGGTCCAAAGTTTCTAGTATGATCCTGAAAACAAAATGTTTCGTGGAAGAATATCTGCGTCAACGTAGAAGACTCAGTATCTAGTAGAGGTATATTAAGGTTATAAAAGTACTTATTATATTGTTGACTTACAAGTAAAACACAGTTGGTTAATTACTTATTAAGACTAGAATCCCCCCCCCCCCTTCTCCCCACAGAAAAGTTAGATATTCGCTGAAAGATAAAATGAAGTTTTTTGGTACCAATGATCAATTGGTTAAAAGGGGTGAAAATGCCGTGAAATCAAACAGCGTCCCAAGTTTCTGATATGGTCCTGTTTCTAGTCATGCAGCATTGAAGAAAAGTTTTTGTAAATTATAAAATTTGAATTTGTTCTCTGCATTTTTGAAAAGTTAGGTTTTTTTGACTTAGTGTGTTTCGCTTGTAAGCCGACGATATAATTATAAAATAACAAACTGTTTTTTATTTTTTCAATATACTGGCTTAACCTAATTTAACAAATTTTAATATTTTTTTAGTTACTTTGTTAATAATTGTAATACATATATCTTGTTGGGCACATCTTCGAATTCCCAATTAGAAAACATATCCTAAATGAGTCAAGTATTGGGTGACGAATTTTGTTCGGTGATAAAAAGATATTGCCACTGGCTATGCCATGACACATATAACGCATTTAAAGACAAAGTTAAGTCACTCTATGCAATCAAATCCAGCATATACGACGACATTTCAATAACTAGATTCTTCGTGGGATTTAACAGCCAGTTTTATTTCAAGTCTCGAAGCATTTGTTTGTGAACTATAAGAAGATACCGATTTAATGAATGTCAATGATCTTCAATTTTCTTATTTCGAAAATTTTATATAAGAGTTCATGTAGCATTACCACCAAATTCTGATTTCATATCAAGCGGTGCAACTATCCATCATCACAGTGGCGGATCTAGGATTTTCCTGAGGGGGGGGGGGCGCAACACCTGTGCCTTAGCCAGGATGATATCGAATATTTAAAAAAAAAGTTTAAAAAAAGAAAAATCTATACAGTGTTCTAGAAATATACTTCAAGATAATCCGTATCCATTGATTTATCATCCCCCCCCCCTTTTTTTTTGTCACATTTCTAACTCGCTATCTTAGCGTAAGGTGAAATGCCCAGGTTATACTAAAATTACTTTTCAGTTTAAAAAAAAAAACTCCCCCCCCCCCCCTCCCTCAAAAAACACCTTTCCATGCTAGATATTTTTTATGAACTCCTTTGTTTCTTTATACTCATGACAAATAAAACGTTTTTGCAAAGTTTCATGAATGGACCAATCTTTTATTTTTTAATGCCGTATTTTACCTTTCCTTTGATTCACATGTGTTTTCGTTTATAAAAAAGAACTGCAACTTTTTTTAGATTAGTTATATCGTTTTGCTTTTTTTTCATTCGATTCAGCATAAAAAAATGTACTCTAAAAACATGTGTCACATGCCTAGATTGCTCCAAAATTAATTTTTCAGCCACAAAACCCCCTCCCCCCTTCTTTACTAGATTTTTTTATACTCATTTGAATATTCATTTTCATGACAAATATAGAACATTTTTGTCAAGTATGATCAACAAACCAATTTTTTTGTTTTTCTTATGGTCTTAGGTACTATTTTACCAGCACTAATATATATTTGGTGCGATTTTATACTTCCATATTTTTTTTTACTTTCAGTTACCCGTATGGTATAAAAGTATTGAATTCGGTAAAAAAAAAATCGATTTTATTGCATTTCTACACGTTTTGGAACGTGATGAGTTCAAAATAATGTTTGTGCCTGTTAGTAATCAACATAACTTCCAAAATTACCTGCGATGTTCAATTTTTATGCACAGGTTATTGATAGCCATGGGACATGGCATTACGGTTTTCGTCAAAATTGCACACGTGCATTAAGTAGCTGATATTGAAAAAATTACGTTTTTCAGCGATTACCAAAAAATGGTTTTAACGATTTTAAATAAAATAGCTATAAAAATGCCTTTAAAGGTGTTCTAATCATTCCCACCTCCGTAGAAATGAGATAATGCGAACGCCCATCAACAACTGTTTCTGCTCTGTTGCACTTAAACGAAATTATAATGCAGTGTTTATTGAAAAATATATCACAATTTTCACCGTTTCAGTGGCGTTTTTTTTTTTTAAATAATTGCCAAATTGGGCATTTTTTTTTAAATAATGAAAACAAAATAAGTAAATTATATCAATCCGTGACAAATTAAAAAAAATATCGCATACTGAAATATTTTGTTCCAATTCTTTAATTATAACTGGAAAAGAGAGATTGTAGGAGTGTTAAATGGCCTGCTCCTTGTAAAACTTGTTTTTCAGCATGATCCCTGTAGAACTCGTTTTCAAGCAATAAGAGACGCATTGCAGGAAAGCGAAGTAAAGACAAACTGTTGCACTGCCTTATGCAAAATGCATTTAAATTTTCTTTTAACATAACTAATACTAGAAAATATTTACAAATATTCAGAAATTCGTAACAGTATACATTATTTCAATTGTATATGTGTACCTTGCATTTTTAAATTGAAAGTTGGTTTTTAAAAATTCATACTCGTTTGGTTTCTGGCTTCTTGACTACTCTTAACTGCAAAAAATTGTTATAAATAAATATGTATTTGTAAGCCCTAGTTATTGTTAATATAGTTGTTGATATTTAAAAGTAGTTTCTTTTCAAACCACAAAACGAATGTAAAGTTTATAAAACAATAAATTTTGTAATATTTTACGACGAGTGGAACAGTTTGTTTCATAAAATAATCCCTTGATCCCCAGAAATGGCCAACGAAACTATTTTTTTTTTTTTAAATAAATTTGGATACTTTGTCCTATAGTTTATGTGGGTTGGAATCCACATTAAACAGAAAGTTTCCGGTCAGATTAGCTGTTATTTTACACAAAAATAGCATATAAACCAGCAATGTGCATGGCCAATAAATTTTACCTCAATTTCGCAGCTTTGTAATTGCAATTTTAGAAACGAAATACTATCGTTCAGATTAATTTTAGTTACAATAATAGTTACAAGATGTTGCCACATGACTGGAAAACAATAAATCGGGTAATCTTCTCTCTTCTAAATGTGTTGTTACCGACATAATAACTGCGACGTTTCTAGCGTTATTCAATGGTGTATCTTAAATTATACATTTACTTACCCTCACCATATCCAGGCTCAGCCTGGCTAACCGGGACATATCCCAGTGTGCCTTAGATGACAGAAAGAGAAAAAAAAACGCCAAATGGAAATTAAAAATTTCAAATATAGAATCGTTACTTAAATGAAGAATTAAACGTTTTCCACAATACAACTGGAGTATAAAAATGTGTTGCATATATCAAAATAAGATTCTCTGGATTTTAACAAACATCAATATCATTTTTACAAAGGTCTTTAGTGGGCAAATACAAAAAAAAAATCATATTTTAACGTATATTAAATTACTCGAACATATACTTCTAACTTCTTAATAAAAACAATGGGAATTGATTGGTTGGTTTTTAACATTTTCTCCCAACTTTTCTGCAGATAGGTAAAAGTACTTGTGACATGAAAGTCTAGGTACGGCCTTGCGATGAATATTCGTTTTTTAACCCACCGACGGTATGTTGAAATTCTAGTTTATTTCCCTGTAATAATTTTAAAATTATATTTCTAATTCAAATACATATAGGATTTTGGAATTATTATTTATTTTAGATAGGTTATAAACTATCATCCTAATAAAAATATTTTAAATGTTACTTATAAATTTAAAAATGTTGTGTAATGCTGGAAAACTGGGGATCATATAACGCATGTATACATACGTACATGACTGTCAGTAGGTTAATACTCCCATTTCCTATCATCACGGAAGAGGCAAAACATATGTTCCATTTTAGTTGCTTCGTTATTGCATATGTTCTTCCAGTTTTTGCTTTAGGGATGACATTTGAATAGTAACCATTATAACTCCACTAAACAGTATATGATTTAAACTCGAAACCAGATTCTTGAAATAATAATAATTTAACCCGTAAAAACAAAATAAAAAATTTCACTAAAACACATATATTCCTTACCAAATTTATATGCAATTTTAATCATTCTCGTATCTGACCACTACAGAGAAAACATCGACTCTGTGATGTAGTTCATTTAAAACTACCCAATGATGTACACTTACATTTTATTTTTAGCATTATTCAAAATTTCAAATTCTGAAGACTTTTAATTTCGAAGACCGAATGAAGCACCACTCATTTTAAACAACTTTTTTTAATTTGAAACAATTTTGGTTTGCACGATATTTCTCCAGATCTTTAATTCCTCTATCAGAATACTTATCGACAAAAAACCTTGACAATGTTCAAGCTTGGAAGCTAATAAAATACTTATTAAAGTTGAAATGCTTTCGCTCTATACAATAGTACTTTGAATGCTGGAATTATAATTGTTAAAATACGTCCAAGTGTTCTAGAACGAATAGCCTAATTTAATTGCTGTCTTGAAAGATCACAACTGAAACTGACCTAGAGTAGAAACGAGAACAAGCTTATTTAAAAAAAATTCAAGACACAAGACATGAAAACGTTGCTCCAACTTCTGAAGATACCTCTTGCATTTCATCATTGTTCTTTTACGTATTTTAGACAAGTTAATTCCAACAATTGACAATTTATCCACTTATACTTGGATACTCCAGAGTTCAATTCCTAACGGTTTTACGTGTCTGAATCTATATCACTGAACGTCTTAGTCAGAATCCGAAATTATTCGTTTGGTGAATAAACTAACATAATTACATTTACAGATTGAGCGCCAAAGATTATATTATTTGCAAACGTTTAGACCAAACTTACCTAGAGTAGTCTTATACTCTCAAGGTCTTATTTTTTTTTTTTTCCAAAATGACGGCTAATCAGACTTTGGCATAGTTTAACGCGGATTTCCGAACCGCTACAATCATCTTAATCCGGTATTCGAAAGAGGCAACTTTGGCATACAAAACCAGAGCGCTAAACTTCACAGCCTTAGAATATGCCAAGACTACTTCCAAGTACTGCTAGATGAAAAAAACATTTAGAGTAAAATTATTGATGGCGAAAAAGAGGACATATTAGTGAAATGTACCGATGGGAAAGGAGTGCAATTCTAATAAGTTTTTTTTCTCAAAATTTATAGAATAAAATACGTATTCCGTTTCATTCCGACCTTTTTAAAGCTTACAAACTTTCTCCTACTCAAGTCTCTTGCGAGATATTGTTTTCGAAACTGAACATGATTGCAAAACTTGTTTTTGGGCGCTATTAATTAACATTTAGAAGTTTGGTAATGCCCTTGATAATGATGTTATCGTTAATAGGACATCTGTAAGCAAATTTGAAATGTAGAAGTTTCTTGCTTTTAAAATTATGGTCATATTTTATCGAAAGAATTTAGTTTTGCTGTCTTTTTTATAGTTGTCTATAGAAATTAAGCGATTTAAGCTTTAACAACCTGTTTAATTCATTAATCCTGTCCTTTGATGGCACGTGCCCCTAGAATTTATATTGAAAAGCTTATTTTCACGTAGCAAGTGTGAAGCTGCACCCTCCATACTATGACATCTATATATGTTATATGGAACTACCTGTCGTGAGCAGCATCCTGATATATGTCCCTTTAGACCTAACTATTTGAAGGCCTAACAACTTGTGCTACAATTTTTTCCTTCGTATATATTCACATTTTTCTTCTCCTTCCTTGACAAATTTAGTATTATTAATATAGACAAAATAATTAAAAATATGTATACTCAAGGGAATTAGAATTTTAGTTCTTGCAGAACTGATGTAATTACAATATTTTAGCAACATATTAATTCATTTATACAATTTTCCTAGCATACTCGGATATTTATACTATTTAAAGTGGAAGCGATAAAAAGTTAGACGTTCCAGTATTACCCTCACGATATAGTTTTGTTTAATATCTGTTTAGGAATATATTTTAGACTTCAGGGTGCAGAAGCATTTACATTTTCGGCCAGATTCAGAGCTAAAATATTTTAATTTCTTTTATTCACAAGTTAATGTTAATGAAATTAAACTATAAAATTTTTCAAATCACTTTTTTACTACTAACAATTTTAGAAAATATTTATAGAGTTAATCCTTGGTTAGTCGTGCAGGTAACATATTTTCACCATAATCTCAATAGATGGAAAAAACCGAAAGGCTTTAATCCTGTACTGCCAAGTTTTTTTTTTTACTAGAACTAGATTTAATTTTGAACTATACAGGCGCTATGAGCAACCACAGATAGTACACGTCATCCGAAGCAATAGGTTAAGATGGCTTGACCACGTTTAGAGAAGCCAAGAGAGTAATGTAAGTTATAATCGCAATTTTTAAAAACCCTATGGTATCACGGGCCAGATGAAAAACCCCAACTAGATGGATAGATGAAGTTGTGAAAGAAATGAGCGTCTTAAGAGTTAACAATTGGAGAACTGTGGCCATGGATAGGAAACGCCAGGGTTGAGGTAGGTGCGTCATGCTCATAAAGAAGAATGTTTACTTTATTGAACAGTATATCGTTGCGCTTTCAATTAAAATACTTAATTTGATATTTGGTCACGAATTTAATGATATGCACGAAAATTTGAATTTGACTGCGAAGCAAGAGGTTGTAAGACTAATCAAGGGTCAAGTGGTAATACTCACATACATTACAAATTTCTAATTAGCTGATCTCATGTGTGCCGGCGGTTGCGCTTGTTCCATTTAAAATGTTACCCTATTGATATTTTTTTGGTAGTTGAAAAGCGTTTGTGCAAAAAGGTTTTTTTTTTAAAAACTACACACCTCCTAGCTTGCCCCTATATAGCTTCCACTGACACCACATTTTTCAAAATCGTGTTGCTTTGAAAATTGTGAATAATGACAAACACCACGGCAATATTTATTTCTTAGACAAACTCAAAACTGAATGTTAAAGTGTCAACGACTCATTAAATAAACATGGCTGGCAAAAGAACCATTTCATCACAGGAGGAAGACTCCTGCTCCTTCACTTCATGACGCATAGCTCCCGATATTCACAATGTACTACAATAAATACTTATTCTAGATAGGAATAGGTTGCAGTTGAGATGCCTAGAAGAAAAAAATTCAACAAGTGAGAATTAGACGCTAGACAGTAAAAATAAAAAAAAAGTTATTTTCACGTTTAACAATTTGAATGTGACAAAGAAAAATTAAAGGGTAGTCGACTTACTTTCTTTGAAGATTTTTTTTTATTGTTATACCAGTATTGGTGTGATTATTTTTCTTATGGTTTTAAAGTAATGTATTATTTTATAGCAATTGCGTAAAATCACATGTGTTTGACTAATTCTTGAATTTCTCAAAACAAGAGGATTATGTCTAAGAAATAATGGGTTATTGAAAGAGAAAAAATTTGCATCTTTATTAAGTTAAAATGGTCTATTTTCCACAAAACATTCCTGAATATTGAATAGTTATCACTACAACATAATGAAATTAAACTAAAAAAAATTCAAATTGCAAAACTCATTTTATTTTAAAATATGCATTTGGTAAATAAAAGTCGCATGTATGCAATTTAATTTTTTTAATATACTTGAAAAATATTATCTTCTAAATAATAAAAATATGGGACGCTCGATTCTTTTTAAATCTAAAGTTTCACTTATTTAAATATCGTTGTTATAAAACTTAATACTCAGCATCTTAAACATGATCTTAAGTATTACACGAGACTGAGTTTTTTTTTTTTTTTTTAATTTCTTAGGAATTTTAGGGATAATTTAAAAAATTTCAGGGAGACTTCAGGGACAACCCCAAACTGTTTGAGGACAACCCTAAACACACACTTAGGGGCTATCCCCAAACACTTTAAAAATTAATTTTTAAAATTATATAGGGATATTTCTTTGAAGTTGGCATAGGCTCCAAACAGACATTCTTTCCAAAGCTTGTTTCAATAACGGCAAAAAATTGAACGCCAAACAATTTTTAGCAAAATAACAGTTATATATATATAAACAATTATACTATTTCGACAATCATGGTAAATTAATTAACCTTCATCAGGAATATAGCGGTTTTTGATATAAATCGTGCAATTTTCGAGGTTTCATTTATCATTTTCTTTTTGATGAATTATTGAAAAATCCAAGTACAATTTTAGGGAGTAACAAAAATGTATGGGGTATTAGGAATTTTAGGGCGAATCCGACCATCCGACCTCTAGCATTAAGGAAGAAGAAGGGGGGGGGGGGAATCATGTATTCTATAAGTATAAAAAAAAGTATTAATTTTCTATAACTAAAATCAGCCAAGGAAACGGATTTAAATCAGATGCACACAGATTCATTTACTACTTCTTCACAGTTTGAAAAACCTACAACAAAACTGATAGATTGTAATATGTATTTTCAAGTGCGTACCCTTTCCGGCACGTTAACTGACGAAAAACGCCCTTCATGTGCAAAATACTCTTTATCGCTTTGTTGGCGACGTTTCATGATAATTTTGAAAAATTTCGAGTCAAAATTCCCGCCAAGTAGTTTTAGAAGTCAAAAAAAAAAAAATTTTGCGCAGTTCGGAGCAATCTTAACCGAAAAGAGGTTTTTGGCGCAGTTTGGAGCAGGGTAGTCAGTTTGGCGCAATTGGAGCAGCTCTTACATCGCTGAGTGATACATAAATATGAAGGTCTAAACCTTAACAAATAAAAAGAAATGAACCTAGGCATGCAGTTTAATAGTTTACTTTAAACACGACTGCTTGTCACAAACATTTCTGTTAAGAATTAAGGGAGGGAGGTTCTGCATGTAACTCACATGGCCAAAGCTAAAAAACTTCAAATTTTCACACAGTTGCACAAGGTAATTAATTTTAAACTATTATATAAAAAAAATGCTTTAACTTTTAAACAACTATCCATTATAACTCAAATGTAAAATTGTTTTTCAAGCTAAAATAAACAATTTAACATACAATAACAGTTAAAATTACAATTTAAAAAAATTATAAACAGTAAAATTGTGACTACTTTCTTACACTAAATTAAATCGACATTCTAGAAATTCTGCATCGATTCAAACCAAACCGATCTTCATACAGTCACGGAAAATAGCGGCTATTACATCAGGGGAAGCAAATAACATCGAAACGGCATCCCAAATGTCAGCAATAGCTACTATTGAAACGGCTTAAACCAAGTTGAAAATTATCATTACTCCAATGTAAATATCGGCGATAGCGGAAAACATACACAAATCTTGGTCAATACATTAAAGCAAAATATTGTTGATATGGCGCCCCGAGGATTGCAACCAAATAAATTTCCCCAACGCGATTTATGGCCAAAAGGCCCCAAGTTTCTGAACAATGCAGATGAATTTTCCGACCAAAAGTAATTTTTTAGACAATCAATCCCTCGAGGTTCTAAATGAGAAAAGATAGAATCCCCTCTAACTTCCACACGAGTTTGGAAAACGGCATGTTTTAAAATATACTATTTTAAAAGTTTTTGTCATTACCAATATAATACGAATCGTGACATATTGCAAGCGGTTTATAAATAAGTGCAAACTCGCAAAGGTTGACCTAAAGATTGAAAGTTTTTCAAGACCCAGAAAAGATTAAAGAACTTCAACGTCTACTTCCGTTTGAAATAAAGAGCTCGAAAATCTCTGTCCTTAGTTGTCTTCAAAACTCACATTTCAAGAAAGAGATCGATTGTGTAAAAAAAGGTGCAGACTTACAGAACAGAAGTAAATTAGTTCCATTGACTCCTTTTTTGGATGCTATAATTATTCTTTCTGAGCATTCTACAGGCATTTTTTGTAAACCACTTTTTGCTTTTAATTAGCCATATATTTACATAGGGTAATGAAAGTATAGTATTCGGTCAAAAAAAATTCGATTTCTTTGCATTTCTCCTCGTTTTGGAACATCCCGATTCCAAAAGAAATGGTATCGAAAAAATGAGCCTGTGTTGTGTGCGTAGTCAGCATAACTCCCTAACAAATTTAGTGTACGGGACCTACCATAAAGCTCTTTTTTTCTTTCAACCGATTTTTTTTTTGTTTTGTTTATGTACAAATTATTGCAGTGAAAATACGAAAAAGGTAAATAACACCATTCCACATCAAATTTGAATGCAATGACCAATATTATAGTGCAATTGAAAGTTGTGCGATGTTCCACTAGTTGAGAATAAGATTTTTTCAAGATTTCTTTCAACATTATTATAATTTCTTTATTTTAATAATTATTTCCATTTTCCCAGGAGGTACGACTGCCCCACCCTTGGCCCCTGTCTGGCGGCACCCATGTTTTACGGAATAAACCAACTTGCCGTCATTCAATCACATTAAAATGGTTCCTATAGTTAAATTTTTACTTCAACCAGAATAAAATTATTTATATAATTTTTACAATATATTTTACTTTCGAAATAAGAAGGGGAAAAAAAAAGATTTTTTTTTCAACCTAAGTTACCAGACTACTACTTTAAGGCTACCCGGTTCATGTGTTTACGTCTATAAAAAAGGATTGCAATCTTATCTATGATTGTTATATCATCTATCTTGCTTTTTTTTTATTCGATGCAGCGTTCAAAAGTTCTTAAAAATATATTGTAAATAGTGACGTATTATTTCAAAATTCTATTGTAATTTATTTTTATCTTATTTTATTTATTAATCAATAGCGATTATACAAGTTAGAAAAAGGTGGCAACACCTAAAGCAATCGAGAAGTTTCGAGATATTTCTTTTCCGATGAATTGGCTGGAAATTTCGAGAATGTCTCACGCGCTTGTATATAAAAGACTGGAGAACGGGAAAGTTTTGAGATTGACTTTGGACTTCGATGAAAGCTTATCGCTTTGTTTACTTATTGGAGTGAGCTTGTATAATCGCTGTATTCGAAGTTGTTGTTTTTTTTTGCTAAAGCTTGTGTTGAAGCTTGTGAGCGATTACACTGTTGCCTGTGGATAAATTTTGTGAGTTTTCTGAAGAGAGAATAAATATTTTTATACCGTAAAAACTGTGCCATCATTGCCTCAGCGGAAAAATTCATAACAATATGAAGCACAGTCATGCTGCATTGACACGTATTACAAATGGGCGGATCTTCTCCCAGTAACAAATGGCGGTGAGTAAATCAGGTATGACCAATGCGCAGACGAGTCAGCTTGACATCTGTCCGACGCATTGGATTTACTGGCCACATATGAAGATGATTTTTAATGCTGTGAAGTTTGTTGTTGATTTGCAAATCCCATGCTTCTTGACGTAAAGAAAATATAAACTTATGAATATGTGATTTTATGTCTTGGTAAGGGACTGGCTGCTGAAAGGGGATTGAAGCCGCTTTAGCAGCAGAGTCCGCCAATTCATTTCCTGAAATCCCTACGTGACTAGGTACCCAGCAAAATAAACTAACAAAACCTTTCCTATCAAGTTTGTGTAACAGAGATAATATGTCAGGAGCTATTGGATGACACATGTTGTTAAAGTGCTCCAGACTTGTTAAAGCACTTAAACTATCGCTGTATACACAAAACTTGCGATGGGAGCAGAAAGAAATGTGCAGCAGAGCACAAAAAATTGCCACCATCTCAGAAGTAAAAACCGAGCAAGATTTATGAAGCGTGAAGCTGACTGTGGATGTGTCAGACACAACACCACAGCCAACACGTTCACCTGTTTTGGATCCATCAGTATAGACTGCATGAAAATCACTATACTGAGATCGGTGTAAACCAGCGTCAGCCACTACGCGGCCCGCGGGCCGGATATGGCCCGCGATGGATATTTCTGCTGCACGCCAACAGCACAGAAGATTTTTTTTTTTTTTTTTTTAAATCACATTTTCCTGTATGAACTTTTTTTTTTTTACATAATTATAATTTTCCAAAATATTGTAGTATGTGTTAATTATGTCGAACAGAGTTTTCCACTACGTGTCCGAAGAGACTATTTAAAGATACTTTTTTCAGCAAGATGGTTTTTATAAAGAATAAGTACAGTACACTGTTAAAAATTTTGTTCCACCTAGCACCAAAAATTGGTTCCCATTTAGCTGCCACCAACATGTGGTGCTTAGTTTCACGATTTAATGGTGCAACCTCGGACCGTAAGCACCATTAAATCGCGAAACTAAACACCACATGTTGGTGGCAGCTAAATGGGAACCAAATTTTGGTGCATGTTGGACAAATTTTTTTAACACTGTAGTAACTTAACTGAATCTCATTTGAAAAATTTATTAAGATTGACTGCAAAAAATACTGCGACAGACATCGACTCTATCTCAAAATAAACTGAATAATTTCGATCACTATCGTGTTACAATTCATATCGACTAAAACCAACTAAAACAGAGTAATCGGGAAGTACAGTTTAAATAGTTTTATTAAAAGGTAAGTTAAGCTCCATTGTCACGTTGGAACAGAAGACTTACTTCTCTTTTAGAATTCAATTTACTAATAATGAAAATTATAATTTTTTAATTATTAAAAAAAAAATCAAATATCAATTGTAATGTGATTAAAATTAAAAAAAAATCTCTCTTTTTTTTCAGTTTTCAGAAAAGCTACGTGTTATTAAATCAATAATAAAAATACATATATTGGTGTATCCGGCCCGCCGAAAAGCTCCAACATAAGACATACGGCCCGCCTTTAAGAGTTAGTGGCGAACGCTGGTGTAAATAAAAGATCTTCTGCAAAATTTCTGGGGCAGTGTCTGCTTTGTAATGCATCTCAAATGGATTTAAAAACTGAAATGATGGAATATCCCATGGAGGAAAGATTTGAGAATTAGCCAGCTGGATATCTAGGTCATTAGAGCTGCATCCGACAGAACAGATTGAGCTCTTTCAGAAAATGGGCGAATGCTAGATGGACGTGCATTATATAGCCTACCAAGATATGCGTCAAGACTTATTGTTGGTTGTATTTTTGTTTCCTGGCGCAAGGGCAACACTAGGGCCAAACTGCGCCGAAAATTTTATTGGAGTCAACCAGTTAAAAGATTTAAAATTAATTTCAAAATCAATTTTAAAAAGTAAAAATCTTTAGATAAGATGATAAAACCCAATATCCAATAAAAACTTAAAAAGGTTATGATGAGGTGGTGAATTTAAAAGTGTAGATAAAGATGGGTGAGCTGAGTTAAAAAGACGAAGTCGTATGGAGTTAAAAGTTGGACAATCTGACAAAATATGGACAACAGTAAAAGAAACACCGCAGGAATTGCATGTGGGAGCATCTTCTGCCAGCAGAAGATGCAAATGGGTAAAACGAGTGTGGCCTATTCTAAGACGTGTAAGAAGCACTTCCCTTTTCCGGGATTGCTGGATGGGTGCGAATCCGGAAACTAAGGGCTGAAACGAACGCAGCTTGTTAGCTGTCTGTGCATCCCACATGGCCTGCCAGGTGAGAGACAGAGCAGTGTCACAGGCTTTTATTGCGTCGTCAGGGCAGAGCCAAGTGCTCCTAGGTCAACTTGCTGATTGTGCAATTGAGTCAGCGCGCTCGTTACCCATGATCCCCACATGACCTGGGATCCAACAAAAAAGAATATTAAAATTTTTTTCGACAAGTATCTTGTGGATCTTTAAAATATCTAAAATAAAAGGATGGGTCTGGCTCAGTGGATTATTTAATGCATCTAAACAGCTCTTCGAATCTGTATAAATAATCCACTGGCTATGACCTTGCCTTAAAATATATTGCAAGGCCAACAAGATAGCAAGGGACTCAGCTGTAAAGACGGAGCAGCTTTGATGCAGCTCACGTGAGAAGATGTTATCGTCATGAACTGCAGCTGCTCCGACATGTCCCTGGCTTTTCGATCCATCCGTATACATTGCTTTAAAATTTGGAAAGTTATGCCTATGATAATAAAACATATGAGTAAACACTATATCTGGTGTTTCACACTTTTTAAAATTATTAAATATATTTAAAACTTTGATGTTATGAGGATGCCAGGGTGATTGTGTGAATGTGATAGGACGAATCCTGAATTATCAAGATGATGAGATGTAAGAATAGAATGAATTCGTAATGAAAATGATGGAATATAAGATGGACGTGCGTTAAATAGTCTTGTATGTAATGGATTATAAATAGTATGAGAGAGAGGATGACGTGCATGACTTTTAATTTTAAAATAAAATTTTAAAGACAGTTTGTCTCGTCTCAGTTTCAAAGGGCGCTCCACATATGTTTAATACACTTGGAATTGGTGATGTACGGAAGGCTCCTGACGCGATTCTGACACCGTGATGATGAACAGGGTCAAGAAGCATCAACGCCGATTTTCTGGCGGATCCGTACACCACAGAACCATAATCAAGTTTGGAACGAATAAGGCATCTGTATATTCTCAACATGGAGGTGGTATCAGCACCCCAGGAAGTGTTAGAAAGAACCTTCAGAAGATTCAGATCTTTAGAGCACTTTAATCTCAGATGTTTTATATGAGGCAGGAAAGTGAGCTTCGAGTCAAAAATGACCCCGAGGAATTTAGTTTCCGGAACAATATGTACCTGCTCCCCATTTAAGAAAAGCTCGGGGTCGTTATGAAGCTCGCGCCTCCTGCAAAAGTGCATGGCCACGGTCTTTTGTGCATTGAATACAAATCCATTTTGATTGGCCCAGCCTGTAATCCTTCTGAAGGTAAGTTCAATTTGTCTTTCGATATGAGACATGTTAATTGAGGTGCACGTTATTTGGAAGTCGTCGACAAAAAGCGAACCAGACACTGCAGGTGAAAGGCAGGTCATAATGCCGTTGCCTTTTATAATAAACAGTGCACAACTCAATACACTTCCCTGGTGAACGCCTTGCTCCTGAATAAACTCATCTGATAAGATGGAGCTGACGCGTATTTGGAAGACTCTCCGAGAAAGGAAATTCTCAATAAAGACTGGTAAATTTCCTCTGAGACCTAAATTATGTAGGTCTCTGAGGATACCATATCGCCAAGTACGGTCGTAGGCTTTCTCCATGTCGAAAAATACAGACACCAAATGGTTCCGCTTGACAAATGCCTCCCGAATGGATGTTTCAAGGAGGATCAGGTTGTCAATTGTATTTCGTCCACGACGGAAACCACTTTGAAACTGAGAGAGACAATTGTTTTCTTCCAAATAAAAAAGGAGGCGAGCGTTGACTAATTTTTCTAGTAGCTTGCACATGCAACTAGTCAATGCTATGGGTCTGTAGCTCAAAGGACTCTTAGCGTCTGTACTTGGCTTGACTATTGGAATTACAAGAGCACGTTGCCATGCTGACGGAAATTTGTTTTCTCGCCAGATCCTATTATACAGCTGAAGAATGTATTTGAGTTGGAGAGGCTGGAGATGTTTCAGCATACTATAATGGATTTCATCATGACCAACAGCCGAGCCGCGAGTATTTGACAGAGCTCGCATTAACTCGGCCATGGGGAAATCAGCATTATAGTCTTCCAACTCGTTGGATGTAAAGTTTAATTTGGTTTTCTCAGCATTACGTTTTATAGTCGCAAACGGCTCTTTGTAATTCGCGTTGCTAGATATGTTGGCAAAAGAGTCAGCCAGGGTGTCAGCAATACCTTTAGGGTCTGAAACAATTCCCAGCTCTGTCTCTAGGATAGAAATAGAGTGTCTTGGATATTGGCCCTTGATTTTATTAATTTTGTTCCAGACCCAATTAGACGAGGTATCTGATGTTATAGTGCTGACATAATGCATCCAAGAGTCCTTCTGGCTACGTCGGCGGATCCTACGAGCTTCAGCTCGGGCACATTTTAAGGCGATGAGGTTGGTTTCAGTAGGACTTCGGCGAAAAATGCCCCAAGCCTTCCTGCGCTTTTTATGTGCATTTTTACAGTCGTGATTCCACCATGGTTTCGGAATTTTCGGTAGATTTGTAGATGTTGAAGGTATGGAAAAACGAGCAGCTTCCAAGATGGCATGGGTGATAGAATTTACAGCTTCATCGATATCGTCTTGGTTCACCATCTCGTCAGAGAAATCGATGATGGAAGAAAACTGTTCCCAATCTGCAGATTCTATTTTAAAGCGAGGGATACGAAAAGAGGGAACAGCACCGCCTACTAACATCTCCAGACGAACGGGGAAATGATCACTATGGTAAGGATCCCGTCCGACATGAAAAGACCATAGATGTAGGAGAGATGGCGAACACAAGACAAGATCGATGGCGTGAAACGTCCTCGATGGGGTGTGAAAGTATGTATTTTGCCCATCATTGAGAAGACAGAGATTCTGGTCATTCATACATTTTTCAATCTGTCTTCCACAGTTGTTAATGTCTGGGATACCCCAAAGAGGATTGTGGCCATTGAAATCCCCCATTAAAATAATAGGGGGTGGAAGCTGGTCACAAAGCCTGTCTAGTTCTGTTTGTCGGATATTACGATTAGGGGGGAGATAGATAGAGCAAACTGTTATCAATACATTTTTCACAGCTACTCTAACGGCAACAGCTTGCAAGGTGGTCGTGAGCGATAGCGGGGTGGATGGACTGCTGTTAGATGTAAATACAGCAACACCACCGCTAGCTCTGCCGCCGAAGACAAAGTCCTTGCGTAGAGGACTATATCCCCTAACAAGAGAGCTCTGGAAAGGCTTCAAGAGCGTCTCTTGTAAACAGAAACAGACAGGTTTGTGTAAATCTACAAGATGTTTTATATCTACCGAATTGTGGTGGAACCCGCGACAATTCCAAGATAACATATTGAATGTTATTTGGGAGGATTAGCGATCCGCCGGTCTAGTGACTTACTTCTTCGTTGTAGAAGAGGAGGCGTCTCGAGGCCTGGGTCGACCTCCATGTCACCCGGATCAAGACCCGAGATAACATCTGTTTCATCTACGGTGGATGGTCCCGATGATTCAGACTTATCTTTTTTGGTAGTACAGTTTTTTTGTTTTGTATTCATTTGTAATTTTGATTGTATTTTATTTTTTAAGACATCTCCAGGTTTATTTGATTGTTTTTGTTCCGGTTGTTTCTTGTTTTTGTTAGGTTTTGCTGTAGTTTTGGGTGGATTTGCTGTTGGTTTTGAAGTGCTAGGAATTGGGTTTGTCTGAGAAGAAGAGTTACTGTTTTTAGCCGGTGAGGAAAAGCATTTAAGGAGTTCTTCGGGTGACATTCTGATATTCGGGATGTGGATATCAGTTTGTGTGGTTATGGATTTTACTTGAGCTGGTTTGGGAACTACTAAAGTTTTAGCTATTGTTTTGGCCATTGTATTTTCTATTGTTGTTTCGTAGATGGCTCTGGCTTCGGGATATGGGATATTATTGTTGGTTTTTATTACTTGGATTTGCTTCTCTTTGTCGTAAGTTGGGCACTTCCTGGAAAAAGATGGATGTTTTCCATTGCAGTTTACGCAGGTGGGCTCAGCTTGGCAGCCTTCAGATTGGTGTTCGTTGCTGCCACACACTGCGCAAGTTTCGATTTCACTTCTGCAAGCATTTTTGGAGTGCCCAATATTTTGACATTTGAAGCATCTCAGCGGATTAGGAATAAAAGGACGTACTGGGCAACTTAAATAACCGGCAGTAATTCGATTTGGAAGTTTAGGAGTATTGAAAGTTAATATGATGTGTTTAGTTTTAATGACATTATTGTCTCTCTTGATATTTATTCGGCGGACTTCTATGACACCTTGGGGGGTGAGTTCTTTAAGTATTTCCGATTCTTCAACGTGTTGAAGATCGGATTCAGATATCACCCCTCGGCATGAATTTAAACCTTTATGTGGTGTTACAGTTATTGCTATGTTTCCTATTGTTGTTGCTGAAAGTAAGTATTGGGATTGCCTGGAGTCTTTTGTTTCTACTAAAAAGTCGCCTGATCGTAGTTTTTTTTATTGTTTTTGGCTCGTTGCCGCAGATTCCTTTTATTCCTTTTTGTATGAAGAATGGAGACATTTGACCTAATTTACCATCTTCGGATTGAACTATGAGAAACGTGGGAGATGTAGATGCTATGGGTGTATTGGAGGTAGAGGGTTCAAGTGTGGTAGAAATATTAGGGATTGGAGCTTGTTTTTTAGATATTGTAGTGACTTCATTTTGTATTGTACACTTATTTGTTTTCAAAGTTTGGGGATTTAGGCCTCCCGTGGGGCTAGAGATAGAAGAAGCCATCATTAAATAAAGAAATAGAAATTCGGACACTAGAATCCCACCCACCATGGAGTCCTCGATATCAGGGATGGTGCACACCGGCAAGCAACAAAACCAAGAAAAGAAAAAAATAGTAACTAAACTGTTCCGCACGGCATAACACCATCAGGTTATCTAGTGTCTATACGCGAGCGGCTCTTCCCTGTAGATGTCTCCACCCTTAACGAGATTCCCATTAGACGAGCCGGTCGCTTGATCCCAAGCTGCCGACGAAGTCGGACGACCAGCCGATTGATGTACATGGGACCAAAGTACACCTCCCGTTTATCTGAAGCAAGGGCCAAAGTAGTGTATTGGGACAGTATGTCGTCCCTCAACTACCAGGATCCCCCTTTCCAGGGACACGGGTCTCCACTCACGGCAAACACGTGGGTGATATAATCTCCAAGAGAAGCTGGTAGCAACAGAGCGACGCAAAGCTTCTCAAGGGGAGCCCTCACCTCAGATGAGGTAATCACAATGAGGGAAGGAAGAGAAAACAAACGATAAATATAAAACCCAAAATGAGAAGGTATAAACAGACGAAGGGTTAGATCACTGGGGCACCCCGGGGTTGTGAAGCCCGTGTTTACTTAAAGAAAGTAAACCCCCTGAGGGGTGCGTAAAGACTTAATTTCAGTAAAGGATGAGAAGGATCAGATTTTAATCTACAGTAGTAGTTAGCTCTTAACTTTTTGCGCCTAAGGTCAAGCGGGAGTTGACAACACTCTGTCAACAGACTTTCAATGGGTGAGGTGCGATTGTTGTTGTTGTTGTTGTTTTATGGCGCAAAGGCAACACAAGGGCCATGCTGCGCCAAACAAACGATAAAAGAAACTAGAATGGATGATGAGTTATAAATGGATGAAAGTAAGGTATGATTTAATAAAAGAAATAAAATGTTAAAAACTCATTTTTAAAAAAGCTTAAAACTAGTTATGATTATAAACACTAAATGTGATTTAAAAACCCGATTACTCTTAGAAATGCAAAAAGATTTGGATGGGGTTTTTCCACAACCAAATCCTGTAGGTTTAAAACTGTGCTTTTAAAAAATTGAAGACAATGAGAATAAAATTTTGGACATGAAATTAAAATATGGTGCACAATAATATCGCAACGACAAACATCACAAATGGGCGGATCTTCTCCCAGTAACAGATGTCGATGCGTGAATCGGGTGTGACCAATGCGCAGACGAGTCAGTTTGACATCTGTCCGACGCATTGGATTTACTGGCCACATATGAAGATGGTTTTTAATGGTTTGAAGTTTGTTACTAGTTTGAAAATCCCATGCTTCTTGACGCACAGAAAAAATAAACTTATGAATATTTGATTTTATGTCTTGGTAGGGGACTGGCTGCTGAAAGGGGATTGACGCCGCTTTAGCAGCAGAGTCCGCCAATTCATTTCCTGAAATCCCCACATGACTAGGTACCCAGCAAAACAAAATAACAAAACCTTTCCTCTCAAGTTTGTGTAACAGAGATAATATGTCAGGAGCTATTGGATGACATATGTTATTAAAGTGCTCCAGGCTTGTTAAGGCACTTAAACTATCGCTGTATACACAAAACTTGCGATGGGAGCACAAAGAAATGTGCAGCAGAGCACAAAAAATTGCCACCATCTCAGAAGTAAAAACCGAGCAGGATTTATGAAGCGTGAAACTGACTGTGGATGTGTCAGACACAACACCACAGCCAACACGTTCACCTGCTTTGGATCCATCAGTATAGACTGCATGATAATCACTATACTGAGATCGGTGTAAACAAAAGATCTTCTGTAAAATTTCTGGGGCAGTGTCTGCTTTGTAATGCATCGCAAATGGATTCAAAAACTGAAATGATGGAATATCCCATGGAGGAAAGATCTGAGAATTAGCCAGCTGGATATCTAGGTCACTTAGAGCTGCATCCGACAGAACAGATTGAGCTCTTTCAGAAAATGGGCGAATGCTAGATGGACGTGCATTATATAGCCTACCAAGATATGCGTCAAGACTCGAATTCCGTAAAGGATGAGAAGGATCAGATTTTAATCTACAGTAGTAGTTAGCGCTTAATTTTTTACGTCTAAGGTCAAGTGGGAGTTGACAACACTCTGTTAACAGACTCTCAATGGGTGATGTGCGAAATGCACCTAAACAAATACGGGCAGCAGTATGGTGGACGGTATCCAATCTGCGCAGAAGAGATGCTCCTGCAGAACCATACGCAACGCATCCGTAGTCAATACGAGACAGGATAACTGAATTGTATATACGCAGCAAAGAAGTGCGGTCCGCTCCCCAAGAAGTATTAGAAAGCACCTTGAGGATGTTAAGTGACCTATTGCACTTCTTGCGTAAGGACAATATATGAGGGAGAAAATTCATCTTATTGTCGAAAATGACTCCCAGATACCTTATCTGATTGACAACAGGGATGGGCGTGTTGCGTATGTGGATTTCAGGGTCAGGGTGAAGACCCCTCCTCCTACAGAAATGGACACAACTGCTTTTAGATGGTGATAGTTTATGACCGTTTTGTTCACACCATTCTACAAGTCTGTTAACAGCAGTTTGTAATTGACGTTCAATTAAGCGCATGTTTGATCCTTGGCATGAGATTTGTAAATCATCAACATACAAAGTTCCATGAACAAAGGGTGAAAGGACATGAAGGATGTTGCTGATATGAAGATTAAAAAGGGTGACACTTAAAACACAACCTTGAGGAACTCCCTCAGATTGGTTAAAATAATTTGAAAATGAAGCTCCAATACGAACTCTAAAAACACGAGATGATAAAAAATTTTGAATAAAAAGGGGCAGATTACCCCTAAAACCAAAATTAAATAAGGTTTGCAGGATACCATATCGCCACGTATGATCATACGCCTTCTCAATGTCGAAAAAGATTGAAACTAGATGATTCCTCTGCACAAAGGCATTACGAACATCTGTTTCTAGTTTCACGATGTTATCAAGAGTGGACCGTCCTCGTCGGAATCCACTCTGAAAAGGTGAAATACATCCATCTTGTTCCAACATGTAAGAGAGTCGGGCGTTTACAATACGTTCAAAGGTCTTACAGAGGCAGCTCGTTAAGGCTATCGGTCGATAGTTCAGAGGATCCTTGGGATCCTTTCCAGGTTTCAGGATGGGGATTACAGTAGCTTCCCGCCACAAGGTAGGAAAGATGTTCTCCTTCCAGATTCTATTAAAAAGGAAAAGGATGTTCAAAAGAGAATCTGGACTTAAATGGTGAAGCATTTGGTAACTGATCCCATCTGGACCTGGACTGGTGTTATGTGCTTTAGATAAAGCACTCTTCAATTCGTACATCTTAAGGTCACAGTTGTAGGAGTAATCAATATTGCTTTTGAAGTTAATTCCAGTCCGTTCAGCACGATTCTTAGTCACTAGAAAAGTAGAACTATAAGAATCAGGACTGGACACTTTTTCAAAAGTTTCACCGATAAGGTTAGCAATATCTTCAGGGGAAGAGAACACAGCAGCTCCGGTTTGAAGTATCGGGCAAGAAAATTCCGGATACAAACCGTTGGCTGCTCTAACCTTCTTCCACAACTGTTTACTTGATGTTTTAGATGTAATCGAAGAGGCATAACTTATCCTAGAATCTTTCTGACTTTGACGTCGAACCCTACGAGCAACTGCCTTAGCCTTTTTAAAGGCGATAAGGTTTCCTGTAGTTGGGTATCTGCGGAAGATACCCCATAGCTTCTTTTGCTTCTTGTATGCAGATTGACAGTCTGCATTCCACCATGGTTTACAGTGTCGCAGTATTTTAGGTGAAGTCTTGGGAATAGAGGAGTCAGCAGCATTTAAAATTGCTTCAGTGACATTTTGGACAGCAGTATCAACATCCTCACTATTCACCATTGTTTCTGTTATAATAGCCAACACAGAAAAATTTTCCCAATTTGCCCTAAGGTATTTATATGTAGGTAGACAGTTGGTCACGCTACCATTACCAGTATGGGAAATGAGAATAGGGAAGTGATCACTGTTATGTAGATCACTCCCAACAGCAAAATTCAAGTATGGCAGAAGCACAGGGGAACAAATGGCTAAATCAAGTGAGTGGAATGTTCTTGTGGGTTCATGAAAATAAGTTTTCTCCTCGTTATTCAGGAGACAGAGACAGTGATCTGATAACAACTTTTCGATCTGTCTCCCACGAGGATTATCATTGCCCCACAGAGTACTGTGACCATTAAAGTCACCGAGCAATAAAAATGGTGCTGGAAGCTGGTCTATCAAATCATTCAGCTCCTCTTGACGGATGATAGCATGTGGCGGTAAGTATAGGCAACAGACTGTGAGAAGGGACTGAATATGAAGTCTCGCAGCCACAGCCTGTAGAGATGTGCGTAGTGTGAGTACAGTGCTGGGGTAATCATGAGAAATAAAAAGACATACTCCTCCAGACACTGTATTACCACGGGTAACATCTTTCCTAATGCAACTATACCTACGGATCTTAGATGTATAAGTATCCTTCAAGAAAGTTTCTTGAAGTGCCAAACATGCTGGATGATAAAGTGAAATTATGTTTTTCACATCATCCTTCCTAAACCTAAAACCGCGACAATTCCAAGAAACAAAAGAAGCCATTAACTATCAAGTGAAAATTTTAAAGGAGTGTCGGATTCTTCAGTGATGTCTTCGTCCTCATCAGATGGGTGAAGTTTCACCACATCCGAATCCTTAAAAGAACGAAGAATGTTGAAAGGGTTAGAGGGCCTCTCTCGAGAAAGTCCTCCTTTGGCAGATTTTAATTTTATTGTTTGTAAAGCTTTTGATTTAGCTAAGGATTTTTTAACAATCGTCGGTCGTTTTGTTACCTCTACAGATGACTTTTGAGGCAACTTAACAAGAGGTGATACAGGGGTTTCCGTTTGGGTGCTTTTACTGCTGAAAGTTTTTTTACAAACATCAGCGTAAGCAACACCAGCTTTAGGGGTCCTAGCATCAACTAGTCTCCTAGCATCAAAGTAGGATAAATTCTGGTTCACTCGCACGGTCTGGATTTCTTTTTCCTTTACCCACTGTGGACATGATCGAGAGTATGACGGATGCGTGCCATTACAATTGACACACTTCTCGGGTGCTTTGCAATTAGCACTATCATGTCCAGTACCTACACAACGCGCGCATGTTTCCGTTTCCCCACGACACGCTGTTTGAGAGTGGCCAAATTTCTGGCACTTGAAACAGCGAAGTGGGTTCGGAATATACGGACGGACATGGCAATTCAGGTACCCCGCCTTCACATGAGACGGCAAAGTGGGTAAATCAAAAGTGACAATTAGATGTTTAGTAGGTATTATGTTCCCATCTCGGCGTATTGTAATGCGGTGGACGGCTGAAACATGCTGATCACGAAGATGATCAAGTATCTCGTCCTCCGCTGTATGGTATAAGTCTGATTCAGACACAACACCACGAGATTTGTTAAGGGAACCATGTTCCTTCACAGTAACCGGGAGTGAACCGAAATTTTCAATTTTTAGAATGTTCTTCGCTTGCTGATGGTTGCGAACTTCAACAAGTAAATCCCCGGACCTCAGTTTTTTAACTGAAGCCGTATCACCAACCAACGATTTTAGTGTCTTCTCAATAAGAAATGGAGAGACCTTCTCAAAGGAGCCCTCCTGGCGATGTACAATGAAGAATTTTGCACGAATTTGTATCATAGAGTCAGAACAATGTTGCTCCTCACTAGGAGGAGAAGAAAAAGAAGATATAGTTTCCATAAGAATAGGTAAAAAGATTCGGGTACTAGAATCCCACCCACCATGGAGTCCACGCTATTGGGGATAGTGTATACCGGCAAGCAACAAACATAATGAAAAAAAAGGAAAACGAGAAACTCAACTATTGCGCACGGCATGCCACTACCGGGTTATCCAGTACCTATACGCGACCGACTCGTCCCTGAAGAAGTCTCCACCCTTAACGAGATTTCCAGCAGACGAGCCGGCCACTTGATCCCTAGCCGCCGACGAAGTCGAACGACCAGCCGATTGATACACACGGGACCAATGTGTACCTCCCGTTTATCTGAAGCAAGGGCCAAAGTAGTGTATTGGGACAGTATGTCACCCCTCAACTACCAGGATCCCCCTTTCCAGAGACACGGGTCTCCACGCACGGCAAACACGTGGGTGATTAAATGCCCGAGAGAAGCTGATAGCAACAGAGCGGCATAAAGCTTCTCAAGGGGAGCCCTCACCTCTGAAGAGGTAACCACAACGAGGGAAGAAAGAAGTCAAACGATAAATACAAAACCAAAACGAGAAGATAAAACAGAAGGAGGGATAGATCACTGGGGAGCCCCGGGGCTGTGAAGCCCGTATTTACTTATAGAAAGTAAACCCCCTGAGGGGGGGGTGAGGTGCGATATATTCTTTTCTTACATCATAGTGTTTATGTTCTTATCTTAGATTTTTCCACATGGAATAACAATGATCACTTTAAGGCAGTATTAAGAATTATTACTTTTATAAATTGCTACTGCCTATTTTAGTGATTTGTGAAAAAGTCAGAATTTAAAGTTCTCATTTTGACCCAAGTAAACATTTATTTATAGAGAATATCCAAAAAATTAAGATATTTTGAATGTTTAATTTTATCACTAATTATGCACATGAGTGCTAAAATAATACTTTAGACGAACATTTTTCAAATAGTGGTCGATATGATTCAAGGGAATGAAAATAACCACTTTTATTTGAACTTTTAACACAGGATTGAAAAAAAAAATAGATTCTTTGTATTTTAATATATAGAAGAATTTTCCAATGTAAATTGGAAAAATAACAATACAGAAAAAATAGTCATATTTCATATGATTGTCACTTAGGTAATATGGAGAGAAAAGTTTTTTAATTGAGATAATTGTTTTATAAGGGCCACAAAGAATATGTGTATGATAAAATGAAAATTGGTAAAACGTTTTCGGGAGCTACATATAGAAACTGGAAAAAAAAAAGTCTAAACAAAATTAAAATCCACACATCCAATTCCATAAAAATGAACCTTTTTTTTTATCTTCTTACTTTTGTAAATAGTTTCAAGAAAGGAATTTTAATCTCACCAGAACACTTAAAAATTATTTTTAAAAACTGGCAAAATTATATTAAAAAAAAAAAATACATGACCTGCATAATTTCCACAGGTCATCATAAAAAGGGCCTATTATACAAAATAAAGATTAATAATATACAGTATCTTTTCTTAGCTCAGCCAATGCATATCACCAACACCGCTATCTGAAGTGTAACCGTCTGAAGTGTAAACGACAAAAACCCCATCGAACTTATTATAACCCATAGAAATCTAGATTTAAAAATGAAATATCCGAGATTAAAGCCTGAAAACTACTTGTCGCAAAGTATAGTAAAAATAAATATGGTTTCCAACAAAAATCCAATAGCGGCTATGTGCTCTTTACCCCCAAATACTACCTCGAAATCTGTAAAAAATACCCCATACTCGCAGTTTGACAAAAGTAGTTGAGAACCACTAATTCTTATTCGATAAAACATTGGAAATCATAGTTTCAGCCGTTACAATGAAATTCGAAATTGAAAAATTGAAGTGAAATCAGTCAATGAAGGATTCAACGAATGTCGGAAGAAAAAAAACCTCTTATCAACGACACAAATATCAGATGTTACAGTTTTGTGTGCGAATCCTGTCCATCTCCTCGCAGTGATCCAGAAAATGAGCGGACCCATCAAACTAATCAATAAGTGGACATTTCGTGCTGGCCACAACTAGCGGACGGCAAATGAACGATCACTGCTTATTTTAGCTTTCAGTTCCATGTATTTCCCATCATCTCAACCAGTGCTAGAAGTGTGGGTTGACGCGTCCCCTCACTTTTCAAGAAAACACCCATGCGTCCTCCCACATCTAAAACCACTGAAATCCATCCCTCCAATTTTAAAAACACTCAATCCGTCTAAAACTACTAAACAAAAATAACATTAACCTTTAAATGTAGTGACACTGAGAAAAGTGATTTAAAGTTTTCAAATGTGAAAGAAACTATAGTATACATCCCATATAGCACACATCCTCCCAAGGAAGTCCCTAGGAAGTCCCCATTCCTCCCCGGGACTCCGAATGACACTGTGGGGCAGTCCTAGGGAGGGAGCCAAAAGGAGGTCCTAGGGAGGGAGCCAAAAGGAGATCCTAGGGAGGGACATCCCAGGGAACTCCTTTTTAGGCATGTCCCGGGGATCACCATCCCGAGGTTCTCCCTCGGTAGTCCCTTGTTTGTGGAAATGATTGTGTTTATTAAGCTCAATTAAAACGAATATTTTAGGATATTTTTATGATTTAAAATAATCTAAGACTATATGATATAAATTGACTCCCCGCATTGGTCAACAACTACCCCGTTTATATGAAAATATTACAAAACTTGGCGAATCTGTGATAAAATTAAATAATTTAGCAAATCTGTGACAAAATTAAATAATTTGTCAATTCTATAGTGTAATTAATGCTTACATTTCTTTGAACATTTCATAAGTATACTTGTTTGAACATTTTCATTTTGAAAACGGTTTATATTCATTTTAAAAGTGTTTGCAATAAAGCATTTTATTTCAAATTTCAGAATGAAAAAAAAAAAAAAAAAAAAAAAAAATTGAATATAAAAGATTGTCTAAACGCCAAAAGTGCGTAAGAATGCCAAATGTGACTAGCAATTTGGCGAAATCGGCAACGCTCTTTTCTGTGTTTGTTGTAAATATAGCAACCTAATTTGGTAGTTGGTTTTCAAGAACTTCGCCAAATCGCCATTTCGGCAGTTGTAATTCTAAAAACGTGGTTTGATTTTGCGTGCAGTTTATTTTTAGGTGAGTAAATGTTAATTTTCCTTTCTTTAATCTATCTTAATTGCTACTAGGGTAAGTCATTACTATAATTCAAAAACATAGGCAGTGAAGGCGAGAAAAAACATATGATTATCAATCATATTTTTCCCCATGTAGCAAGTAGTGTTTATATTAAAAACTATGAATTATTTTGTTTGTTACAAATTAGATTATTGCTTTGCTTATCTTTATCAGCATTAATTTATTTACCTGTTGTATATGGAACTTATTGGCCATTGAGTGAGAAAGAACACAAAAGGCTTATTCGTTAATTATTTTGTTGCATTTTTTTAAGTAGGTAAATATTCCAGTTTTAATTTTTATCGACAGTATTATGAATGTTACTTCATGTGTTATGAATATTTCTTCATGTATTATGAATGTTCATTCATCAAATAAATGAAGCTCATTCTAGGAAAATTCCTAACAATAATTTTGGTTTGTGAGGGTTATTTACTTCCATTTAATTATGTACCGTAAAATGGGGTGAATCGGAACACTTTTCAAATTTCAAAGTAATAATCGGTTGTAATAAGATCGTCAAGGAACATATTTTTGACCTAGAAACTTGGGTCTTACCTTCTTCTTTGTGAACAAACCCAAATTTTTTTGTAAAAACTAGGACTTTAATTTATTTTGAATTTTTTTTATGGTGTTCCGATTCAATGTCTAATCTTATTTAGTAAATGTTTACAGGGTTGCAAAAAACAATTAATAATGCATTGTGGTGAATAGAAACACAAAATTTTCATAAAAAAATCATTTAATATGCCGGATAAAATTTGTGTTTGTCAATTATTGTCAAAACAAATCATATGTTTGAAAGCGTATCAACTCTTATATAACTCATCCAAGTTGTCGTTAAAATTAAAAATACTTTTTAATCTACTTTATGTTTGCGTGTCGTATGACTGCAAATTCTTTAAAATATCTTGAGAAAGGAGAAAAGTTCTGAACTTAATAACTGGAAATAATATGCTCATTTTTGTTGCTATGAAAGTGAGAGTATCAAAAGGTTACAATAAAAAATTAGCCACCGATAATCCTTATAAATAGCCAAGTCTCTTTATTGCGGCTGTTGTCAAATAAAATGAAATTAAACTATTCTGTTGTGAATTGCAAATATGGTACAGATGTAATATAGGACATTTCTTAAAGGTGATTTTATTTGGTGTTGTTGATAAATGCGGTTTCTAGAAACTCTGAGAATATCTAAGGGTTGAAATAAGAAATTACCCCCTGAAATTCCTTAAAATAGCCAAGTGTCTTTATTGTAGCTGTACTCAAATAAAATGAAATGAAACTATTCAGCGGTGAATTGCAAGTGCGGTACAGATGTAATACCTGGCATTTCTTAAACGTGATTTTATCTGGCGTTTCCCCCCCCCCCCCCGATATTGAGAAATGCGGTCTCTGGCAACACTGAGAATATCGAAAAGTTACAATAAGAAATTATCAGCTGAAATTCTTGATAAATAACTTAGTGTCTTTATTGCGGCTGTAGTCAAATAAAATGAAATTAAACAATTCAGTTGTGAATTGCAAATACGGTACAGATGAAAATTTATAAAGAATGTAATATAGAACATTTCTTAAGCTTGAATTTATTTGGTGTTTTTTTTGTTGTTGATAAATGTGGTTTCTAGAAATGCTGGGAATATCTAAGGGTTACAATAAGAAATTAGCCGCTGAAATTCCTTAAAATAGCCAAGTGTCTTTACTGTGGATGTACTCAAATAAAATGAAATGAAACTACTCAGCTGTGAATTGCAAGCACGGACATTTCTTATAAATGACCAAGTGTCTTTATTGCGGCTGTAGTCAAATAAAATGAAATTAAACTATTCAGCTGTGAATTGCAAATACGGTACAGATGCAATACAGGAAATTTCTTGGGTGTGATTTTATTTGGTGTTTTTTTTATTGTTAATAAATGCTTTTTCTGGCAACAGATTTTATTTTAACTTAATTTTATTATTATTTATATTTGAATGTTTTTTTTTTATTTGACGATTTTTCTGATTGCTAAATGTCCTATACTGCATTCGTAGCAGTAATACTAATTATTTAGATATTTTGTTTTTCTTAAATTTCACTGAGTATTTTTGGTATTAAAATAATTAAATTTTTCAAATTCAGAGAAAATTTTGTTTATTACAATTAATAAATTGTATGCAAAGCCTACAAATAAAGTACTTTTGTAAATGGTTTAGCCTTCTCTCAACCATATAGGAAGTTAGAAATGCTATTATTACGACTGTTATCCCTGCTTTACACATATTCATCTTGTGAGGTCAACTGCTTCACACATTAGCACTGACATAAATTTTTAAGCTCTTCATAATTTAATCATACTGTCAGTTCTGCTAAGTAACCTTTTTTATTATGGAAGTATCTCTTATTGGCTGCTCTTTTAAGTGCAGTATGAACCTTTTGTTGCACGTGTGTCAGAAAAATCTAAAGCAACTAATATTTTCATTATATTTACCTTATGGTGGAACAAAGGCGCAGCCTAAGAAAATTTCAAATTGGTTTCCCTTTAAACTTAGCAACACCTATCAATTTCGAACTAGCATAGTATTGTGATGATACACTTCAGTCTTTGTTCTCCCTGATATGCTACATATTCCTTGATATGATGTACACATCTTAACTTGTTTTTTACTAATTTGCAGTTATCTTGTTTAGGGATGCAACAAATAGTGATTTTGGCCGAATAACGAATATTCGGCCTATAGACAAGCCAAGTACTGAATATTCAGCCGACCGAATATGTGATGTATTGTTTCCTATAAAACTTGTCTTAATTACTACTTATTATAAAAAATAGGATTATTTTATATTATAAAAACATAGATGACTGGACCTTCATAAATGACTATTTTTTTGTCACAGAAAGTTTACACAACACAAATAGCTGTTCTCATATCTTTACAACTATTCCAAAGGACACATCTAATGTTGTAGATAAATTTTAAGATCTATGCATTCCCTGCAATTCATAAAAAAGATGGGGGGGGGGGTGAAACATTGTAAAATTGCTGTGGATGTGCCTTATAAGTTTTGACATTTTTTAAAATATTGTATAATTAAAATAAAATCATATTTCTATAGAGTGGTAGTCTGCAATAATAATAAATTGGCAATAAATAGAAGAACAAAAATTATTTGGCTGCCTAAAATCCAGATATTCGGCCAATCTGAATATTCGATTCAGTGGCCAAATACCGAATATTCAGTGTATCCTTAATTTTATTGTTCTACCATAACTGCATTATAATTTCAATTTTTGTGATTAATATCAAATTTATTCAATTTTCTTTCTATAGACCAAGGAGCTCAGAAAATAAAAATCCCTTTCTCTCGCAACTATGCTTCACCTAGGACATAACATTGTGTTCAACGGAAAAGGATTTAATCAGATACATCAACCTCATCTCTCCCACCATGGGTGAACACCACCAACACTGGAGTAACACCAACGCATCTTCCAGCATGCGTTCTAAATTACTAGGCTGTCGAGTTTGCACTATCGTCGACTCAACAAGTTACTTTGGTGTCCCTGCTTCTGACATCCTGTTTGTAATGTACTCGCCCACCCCAGCAACGACTTCTCAAACAACCGACTCGCACTTTATGGTGCACGCTCTCGCCGGGATTACAGATCCCTCCCTAGACCCTGCTCTATCGGATATGTCATTCGTATTACATGAATTGACCAACGTGGGAAGAACTTAATTTCTGATGCTAAAGAAACACTTCAAATTCAGATTCATGGACATTGCTTGCGAGGATTTGCATTGATATCTGGTACTCTTCCGTTAGATGAGTGTCAGTTGTCGCCAGGCCTAAATGTTTACACAAGCCTAAATGTATCACCAACACTATATATTTACGGTTTGTTATAGGTTTACTAGAGGAACGCTAATTTTTTAATGTAGGAATTATAAATAATTTGAAGAGGTTGTTAGGTATGATGAATGATCACTGCAATTTGGTGGTTTTATCTGGTACCTGTCTAATGGAAGAAAACATAGTTTTTGACGTATTTAAATACTTCATGTGTTAACAGTTTACAGTCGCTTAATACTTGTGGCCGTCCTAATATGTGACATTTTAATTCGAATCTTTTTTTTAATTTTACTCATGGAAGATTTTATTGTTTTCTTTTGTAGTTTTTAAATGATAAATGTAATCACAAAAAAAGTACATATGTAAACAAGCAATTTATTTTGCCTTTTTAATTTGTTTCTTTCATTCTCAACTTGCCCAATTAAAATCTCTTGTGACTACATTATATACTTTTTATTCCTTTATGTATAGTTTATTAGTTCAATTTAAAATTTGAAGTATGTTTTAAGTAAACTAAAATTGAAAGCATTCTATACCAAATTTGGCCAAGTTTTATTCATAGTCTGTTATTAGTGTTTATAAGTTGATTAGGGACCTTGAAAATCATATAAATTCTGTTTCGATTTGAGTAATTTGTTTACTACTCTTGGATATCTAATTTAAATAACATAAGAAATTACTCGGAACCCTAATATGCACCCAACTTTTTACTGAAGTTAGTATGGATATTTTTCTACCATAGTTGTGTCTAGAATTATTTCATTTTTAGATTGTCTTTTTGTATTGATTTAAAATTTCTCTAATTTATTAGTCCTTGATCTTGCTTCCTCTTTTAATATTCTTGTTTTAGTTATAAAGACATTTCCACTATGAAACTCCAAGCGAGTTGATAAAATATTTTCAGATGTAGCTCTGTCCCTGATGAGAAATTTTTATTGTACAACATAAACCTATTTTTATTTAAAAATTTTGCTATGGTTTAATTTGTTTACAGAACATTTTTTGCAGGTAAAACTATGTATTGAATAAATTTTCACACTTCTATTAAAATATTGGAATGGATGTGATTTTCATTAAATAACTTTATTTTTAAATCATTCATTGAATTGGGTTTTAATGTTAAATAGTTCTTTGTAAATGAAAACTATTTCCATAAGGGATTTTCATTTATTTAGGTGGTGAAATTGTTTACCAAGTTTCTTCATGAGTATTTTACAAATTTTGTGTTTCAATTCTTGCAAATAAAATCTTTTTCAGGTGAAACCATTTAAGATAAAGCGAATTGAAGTGCATTTTTCAGACTCTTATTACAATGCAATAGTTGATCCAATTTTAAATAAAATCAACTTTAATTTACTGTAGTATCATTGATCATGAAATTCACATAACAAAAAAAGTTCAAGGATATAATATTGAAGTAGATTTTACTTATTGAAAACTTTTCCACAAAAGTGAATTTTAAAG
Organism: Linyphia triangularis; assembly: GCA_963978545.1. NCBI lineage: Eukaryota > Metazoa > Arthropoda > Arachnida > Araneae > Linyphiidae > Linyphia > Linyphia triangularis. Next base: position 94,116,152 of record OZ021723.1, on the reverse strand, counting down.
TAAAGTTGTAGTTGTTTCATTGGTATTTAGCCTACAAATTTTAGATTTGAATTCTTTCAAAGGAAATTTGTTTTCTGGGTAGAACCATGTAATCAAGATGAAATTAATTTACGTGCATTTCTTCAAGCTTAAAATACTGTAATAGATGTGATTTTAAATGCTAACAACTTTGGTTCAATTTAGTATGATTTATTCTTGGATTTAATGTTATAAGTTTTAGTAATTGTTGAATAATAATTTAAGTAATTAAATTCCTTTTTATGAAAATATTTTCATAAAAAGGAATTTTAATTATTTAGGTGCCAAAAATATTTATTTTTTTAGGTTATTTTAAGGGGGTATTTAGCAATTGGCTCAAAAGCCATCTATGTGCAGAAAAGCTTTCAGGAAGTGACATTTCTTAGTGTAATTTTGATATTTAAAGATGTCATAGGAAGCAAAAATAACCAATACAATCATCCCAGATATTAAATTAGTTTTCTTCACTGAAAATAAATAAAAATCCATGCACGATTAGCTTATACGCTACGACAGGTTGGTTGACCTTGAAACCTCCCTACTGCTTCCCATATCGTTCCCTAATAGTTCCCCGTGGTGACCTCCTAGGGAAGAATGAGGGAGCCTTAAAAGCGGACATTTTACGCTCCTGGGGTCCTCCCTAGGCGGGCGGCGGGAAGAATTTGGGCGCTCCTGGGGAGGAAGGCCTTTAGCATGAGGGAGGGCCATGGGACTTCCGTGGGATGTCCGTGTGCTATATGGGATCATACTATCATAAAAATACATCTTTATACAAAGTATTATACGAGTATTTTTATTAACAAATACTGTTATGCCCGATAAACTTTTAACACTTTGGAGTAAATTTCTTTTAAATTAAATATCTTTTTATTTTAGTAAAGACAATCTACTTTCAAATGCTTTTCTAAGCTCTATTAATTAAATTTCCGGCTTGAGATTTAAACGCACTATTTAAATCTTATAATAAACAGTTATGCATATAATGTTGAATTATTACTTCATTTTATCTCTTGTTCCAAGTAAAAAAAATAAATCGCAAAATATTACTTAAAATAACAATATGTTTTGGACCCGTGTTGAATGTTTAATGTTATGAAGTATATATTATTTCCTTCCTAGTTACGATTTCCTATTTTATAAAAAAAATATCAAAATTTATCAATGGGGGTGAGGAGAAACTTGTCACTAACTTCTAGGCATCGCCCCACTTTTTTACCCAAAATTCTACCACTGCTCTCACCCATTCAATATTTGAGACTTATGTATACCATGAGTGCTTCCAGGAAGAGGCCGTGGAATGGACATGCCCCTCTCTCCAACAACTTACGATTTATTTATTTTTCAAAAAAAAGTGAAGAAAAGTGTAAAACCACAGTAAAAAGAACACGTTTCGTGCAATATATATTTCTAAATTTAAAGCAAAAACTAAAGCTTCGCTAATTATTAAAATTTTTTTAGGAAACAGAATTTACGTTTTCTTAAAGCCAGCATTTTACATTTTTAAAAAATCTGCGTTTGAAGAACAATTTCCCCGAATATATTTATTTTAACGATACTCATATTTGAGTTTAAAGAAAACCTTAAAACCAGACAAATTATTTTTTCCTCTTTAGCCATTTAGATTGGTCAAAAACGCCTCATGTGTAGGTAAATTATAAATCGTACTAAACAACTCCATCACTGCTGTGAAATTCGGTACGTCAAACTTTTTCCGTGGCAACCATGAGTTTGTTACGGTTGACCATAAAGTCGCCGAATTTCTTTCTTTAAATCTTTGAATTTCGATTTTGTTTGTGTGCATATATGGAGGGAAAAAAATCTTCGGAACGATACCGAACAAAAATGCCCTCATCCAATCGAACTGAAACTTGATAAAATGCATTGTTATCGACAACTATAACCTACCACTATTTGGAGACATAGTCAGAGGCATGGAATCGATTGTTTTCTTCATAGGGATTAAACACTGATAACCTGATCACATGTCAAAATCGTTTACATAAGAGTTGAAGTATAAATGATTTGTATTTAAAATTCAGTTTTTTTATGGTTTTTTTTTTTTAATTTCTATTCTCCAAGGCAGTTTTTCAGAAAGGATCTCAAATGTGAAATAGCTGGAAAACTCTTGTGCGACTTTCTTGCAAAACATGGCCATGGGCAGATATGGGCATTTACTGAATCAATGAGCTAGATGGATTGCTACAAACTATCATATTGTTCACGACTTCCCCCTTTCCCCTTCTCGGCATGAGAACCCCTAACTTTAATGGACCTCTCTTTAAAGCCCTAGCTTGCTTCAAATCTGTCTCGACTGACTACTTTGACAGCGTTAACGCATCACCAGCTTGGTGGTTAACAATGAAATAAAGACCTCATGAAAACATTGTCTTTGATCACAATTTATCATTTTGTGAGGAGTCGAAATAAAATATTTATAAAGGGAGCCACGATGAGGAAACTCAACTTACGATGATTTGTACAAAACCCATCTCTTGTCCGCATCAACTCACTATGAAATTCATATGGTAATTAAAGAAGCTCAATATATCTTCTCGCAGGCAAGATGGTTATATACAAGATAATTCATTTGAGCTTTAGCAGACAATGCAGGAAGTCAAAGAAATATTTAACCATATATTTTTTTATCTTCCAGAAAAATTCCGCACAGATGAAAATGATCCCGAATCCATAATAATTCCAATAAAATAAAGCAAGAGGATATATTTCCATCGTATCGACTGATTAGTTAAATGTGGAAATTTTGAAAGAATGTTTAAAGATTTCTTAATATCCTTGTCAATAACAATTTCCTGAAGCATAGGATTTCTTGCATTCTGAGAGTGCCATGTGGATTCTGCAATTCAAATAGATAATATAAAATCAGCTAATTTAAATATGTCAAACAAGGTACATTTAACGTTATTTTATTTTATATACTATTGAGTCGATGGAGATGGAATTTCGACCACTACTTTGCATTAAAAAAAAATTGGAGAAATAGAAGAAAAGAATTTAAAACAAATATAAATGTTAGTGACTATGGAAGAATGGACGGCTGAAAATATATTTTGCTATTGTCATCCTTACCCAATGGAGAAAAATTAAAATTATGCATGCATCTACAAGAAAATCCATCCCAGAACGACCATCCATCTACTCTACCATTCATGGCCGTTGTACATTATAAATAAGTTGATAGAAAACATATTAACTTAGAAAAATTAGTTAGCAGAACAGCGACTATTTAAAATTAAATTCATTTGAAGTATTTTTAAGCTGAAAAAACATTTCTAACATTAAACATTCTTCCATTTCTAAAGGAATAAAATTGATAGTTAAATGTTTGAAATTAATACCTCATTTAATTAGTTTTTCGGCAGTTACGAATACTCCTCGTGCGAAATTTTGGGCAAGTAAATTTTTTTGTTCTTTTCGTCTACACAGAGATGGGAGTAGTTGAAGTTTAGTACTTCCTAATCTTGAAAGGACAATTCAATATTATTCACTTCCTAGAACTGTTTAAACTTAAATTAAAACATGACCATAAAAAAAATAAGTTATAAACTACGTGTAGATTATTAAATGCAACAAATTGTATATTTTAAATATAAAACAAGGCATAAAAAAGTAATAATTTTTATTTAAACTCATATGTACAACATTAATACAAGTTTGAAATATGAATTAGTCTTAGGAAGTTAGTCAATGAATGTTCCATCAAAATGTACAAGGCAATGGTATAAAACACATATGATGAACACAACAAATATGCACTTATTTCCTCTTGGAAACTCAAAATTAAAAAGTACAATTAATGTAACCAATACGAAATGAAAAAAATGTCAGCTAAATAAGACACTTTAATTTATCAAACCGCTTACTTTCAGTTGGTAAGCATTCAATTTAATTTCGTAGTGTTTTGTTTAAGTAGTCTAGTAACCGATGCTCTCCACATTATAATAAACAATTACCCTACGATCACATGAGAAAAATCCACTTTTATTATTTCCTTAACATAGAAAGCTTTCAATTAAAGGGACACAACTGCAGCATGGATAATCAAGGTTCTCATGATACTATGCTATTAATGTTGGGACAATGATTTTCGATAGTTTTTAATAAGGCACTTATTAAGATGAAGACAAACTAGTTTTTCATGAGAGCTCTGATTATGATTAGTTTCTCATAGGAGAAATTTGACTTGATAATTTCTTTATTTTGTGTAATTATATTACTTTAGAACATTCATGGATGGAACATTTTGTCCCAATAAACTCGAGGTCAATTCAAGTATTCCTTCTGCATTTTGATTTTTTCCGCTATATTTTTTTTCCCCTTATGAAAAAATATATTAGAGGGTGTTGCTGTTGGGAATTTCATAGGCTCTATTAGGATGGGGCAATCAAGTGTCCTTAAATCTATCGACTTTAAAAAATAAATGATCAAGTAGATAATTTACAATTTATTTGAATTAGAAAATGTAACATGGATTTCCATTATTCAATATCAGAAAAATGTTTTGTATGATTATCAATATATATTTAATTTGATTCAAAATTAACATTTTTAAACCATAATGGTTTTAACAAGAACTTTTGCTGCAATGCAACTCTTCGTAACCGGTTTGTACCCCTTTTAAATAATCTTGCTAGTACTCGTACTCTTTTTTCGGTGCTAATTTTATTCTAACGAATTTATATTTATTTGTATTGACTTAAAAACTTATGGGAATAGTTTCTTCAAACTTAACTTGTGAAGAAGTGCGTAATAATTATATTTACAATTTTTCAAGAAGCTACACTGTCAATGCTGTGCATGAACTAAAGATAAATAGTACAGTTTTTGCGATTTTCGAAGTCTTATTTCTAATTTTTAGAAATCCTTTGTCAATATTTGTATATCTCCTAAGCAAAGTTTGGGCCAGGACTAAGATTCAATCGAAGGTTTGGCCTGTACCAAGATATTTTTAAGTTACTTTTTACACAATCTCAACAATAACAGAAATTGTGAGTAATTTTTTTAAACTAATTTCTTTTGTCAAAATTATTAAGATGAAAAATTGTTAATATATTTAAAAATATTTAAGTATATTAACAGCGATACCTAAAAAACAATCCTACATTTTAAAAAGAATTTCACTTTCCGCCCTTAGTTAAGTTTGACAGTTATTTATATCTTAAAGTGTACACAACTAATGACGAAACGAACATTCACTCTTTTTATTAGAAAATTACGGAATTTCAATAACGAAAGATAATTAGTGTACTTCGAATATCCAAATTGCATTTTCCGCTCGTAGTTCGGTTCGAAAGTTATTTATATCTAAAAGTGTACGCAACTAATAAAGAAACGGACATTTACTCGTTTACGCGAAAATTACGGAATTTCAGTAACGAAAGGTAATTAGTGTATTTCGAATATCCGAATTGCGTTCAAGTAATTGATTACTTGTTCGATATTCTGTAGTTTAAAATGACTGCGGCAGTACGCTGTTTAGTGAAGCAAGGCAACATGCAGATCGAGCAGGGAAGAAGGAGAAAATAGATTCAATTAAGAACTTACTCCAGTCTTGTTAGCATATTAGATTGTCCTTGCTTCAAATTCCTTTCTTTCAGTACTAAAATTAATATTCTTGGAAACCCGAAATTTAAGGAGATTTGAAGATACCATATTCCGCCTTCGACAATTCACAATCGCACCTCTTAACTGTGTAAAATTACTGTAAAAGGCCGTATTTATTCGTGACAAACGTTAACTAACATCCTATTGTAAAATGCAAAAAAGTCGCTGTTATCGGAGGTATAATGTACTATAAAGAAGTAATTGAATCACATGTGTGCAGTAATTTTAGTGTTTCTTTATACAGATTAGCTTTCATAAGAATAAGCATGCAAGTTCCTTGATTTCTAAAACCTTCATCAAATTCTGATTTTGTTAGACGCTTATATCCTTGTGATTTCGGGTTTTTCATGTTGCTAGGCACCTTAGTAATTTGAAGTGAAATCGGAAACCACTTCAAAAGCAATACCTACTGGAAAATGATAATAGAAGACCGATTGCAATCTGAAGTTGTCAAAATGAGATCATTGCCTTCGGCATCTCCTTATCGAGAATTTTCTTACCAGAAAATCTCAGACACCTAAAAGAAACGCATTTAAAAGAGAGGTAAATCTGTGTAGTCCTCTAGACGGATATGGAAAATGAAATTATTGAAAGCACCATTGACCAATACCTACATATCATGAATTGATAAAGTAACTGCAATTTTTGGATTCCCAGTGCACGGGATAAATTAGATTTCTTTTGATGAAAGCTAACACAACTTTACGATCACTAACATATACCGCAATTTTGGATGAACATTTTCAGAAAATGTACCTATGTTCATGAATACAGGTCGTAAAGAATTTCAAACAATTTTGCTTGAACGTAAATATAGTATAAATTGAATAAACCAGGTATCTAGATATTAGACAGTTCAATGCAACAAAAGAGCTTCAGATTAACAAATTAAACTTGGAAGAAGATTAAATTAATTTTTTTTCTGTGCAGAATTTCTTAAGAGGAGAGCAATGTTACAACATCAAAAAAATGTAAAACCTCAGCTAAAGACCTTTGTATAATACTTCCTTTAGAAATGAGTTAATCCTTTTAAAATATTAAAACAATGTCTTAAAAATATAGGATATCTATACGGAGCGAGCAAATTACTTCATTAGGTGCACGATATCCACAAATCAGTCAAAAGTTTTAGAAATTTGTTTATGGAACACGTTCAAGATATTAGGAAGCAAATACATTTTACTTGTTACTTTAACAAAACATTATGAGAATAATTTTAAAACTGGAACACACAGGATATTATTTCAGTAAACTTTGAACGTCCATAAAAAAAATTGTCACAAAAAATATGAATGGTTGTGAATATTCATATACTAACTTTCTTTTGTATCTCTAACTATCCCACAACTATCAGTACCAATAATCGACACAATGTAAAGGGAAATTTTATTCATTACACATTTTTAACCGTTAAACCATTCTACATTGATGGTAAGATTGCGCAGAATCTGAGTGCACTATTGTGTCATAACTTTTGTCTAAAAAAAACCTTATCCTGCACGTTTCCTAATAGATAGCATATAAGAGTACAATTTTAAAAAAAAAAGTAGAAGAATTGCTTTGAGCGTTCTGCAACAGTAAAATCGCGAAATTCATAGATTATATTTGCGAGTGAATTTGTAGTTCAAACAATTGAGTTAAAATATGATTTATTCCCTCACCTCAACAATAATTTCGGCGAAGAGACATAGTTTTCATTCATAACACACCTGACAACCATAGCATATGAATTATCCGTAATACATTTTTGTATGGTTAAAAAACCAATTTCATTCCGCAAGCTTTAACATTGTCTAGTTGCCAAGTTTCATTGATGGTTGGTCAAACCTCAATTTCTTTGATATACGTTATAACTGGGCGTTTTGGAATTTTCGCCAATTCCTGATTTACAATAAAAAAAGAAATAAAAATTAAAACTTGCAAATAAATGGGAGGCACATGCGACATGAAATAGAATAAAATTATTGTAAAAGGGTCATTGCTCAAGCTTTACTTTAAAAAAAGCTTTACAAAAAGATTTTGTGAAGGTTTATTTAAATTAAAATATTTCGATTGGATCAGCTAAAGTAGCCAAACTTCCTTCAAAAGGAAAATTTCCGAATCCTGTACTACAGTCATTACCCAAACAGAGACGAAAATATTGGACATTTAAAGCTCTCAAAGTATTCATTCATTTCTTTGATCGAAAATTTGGCTTTTGCTAAAAAATTTGGGTTTGTTTCTCAATTGAATTTCGCAAAATCTTGTACAATATGGGAGTGGAAAAATAAAATGCTGCATCTTTAATGGAATCGTAAAATCAGTAGACCTAACAGAGCTTAGTTTAGGCATGGACAAGGAATACATCTTCTCAGGGCTTTCTTTCGGAAACGCTTTTGAGTTACTATTTCCAAACAATTATTTATGGCATAAGAATTCAGTGTAATATAGTTTGTGCATAAAAAACAGAACATCTTACAATCTTCATAGACGGAGTTAAAAATGGATTCTATAAATTGCAAAATATATTTTATTTCGCCACGACATATTTTAAATTAGACAGGAGAAAGTTACTCAATTTGATTCCTCTTTAAACCTAGATTACGAAACATTCATTTAATAGATGACCCTTCACTGCCAGTTTTGTTAATTCAAGATGTTCCCGTTGCAGAGTTAATATCTGTCAAGAGTAGAACACGGCTTACCACATTTCTATTTTTGAATTGAAACATACTTCTTTGTATAGTTGCACTATGTTGTTTAAAATTAAAGAAAGTAAAATATACACTTTTTTTAATTGCTAGTCTACAAGTCGAACTATCAGTTAAAATAAGACTAATTTAAGTTTAGATATCTACGGTTAAATGAGAGTTAGAATCTTGTCATCAGCTGGAGAGTGGTTTATTTTACAAAAATTCGCCTTACGGTAGATGGAAAATATTGACATGGACCCATTTTTCATTAGATATTTTTCAAAAAATCAATATTACAGAGTGAGCCGTTCTATATTTGGAATGAATGATTAATTAAATAATAAAAATTTCCGACTTGTTTATAGCAAGAAGTTTTACAAACACCAATTCTATAAAATAGAATTTTTATCACATTTGATAATAACTTAAGGTCCAGACATATTAAAATTGCTCTATATCGAACTTTAATCGTCGGTGAAAATATAGTATTAAGTAAAAAATAGTGCCAAGTCAATAAACACATGCAATTTAAGCAAATACCTAAAAATTCCCACATTACGCAACAAGTACCTAAACATTCACTCATTACGCAACAAGTACCTAAACATTCACTCATTACGCAACGAGTACCTAAACAGTCACACATTTCGCAACGAGTACCTAAACAGTCACACATTTCGCAACAAGTACCTAAACAGTCACACATTTCGCAACAAGTACCTAAACAGTCACACATTTCGCAACAAGTACCTAAACAGTCACACATTTCGCAACAAGTACCTAAACAGTCACACATTTCGCAACAAGTACCTAAACAGTCACACATTTCGCAACAAGTACCTAAACAGTCACACATTTCGCAACAAGTACCTAAACAGTCACACATTTCGCAACAAGTACCTAAACAGTCACACATTTCGCAACAAGTACCTAAACAGTCACACATTTCGCAACAAGTACCTAAACAGTCACACATTTCGCAACAAGTACCTAAACAGTCACTCATTACGCAACAAGTACCTAAACAGTCACATATTAAGCAACGAGTATCTAAACAGTCACACATTAAGCAACAAGTACCTTAACATTCACTCATTACACAACAAGTACCTAAACAGTCACTCATTACGCAACAAATACCTAAACATTCACTCATTACGCAACAAATGCCTAATCATTCACTCATTACGCAACAAATGCCTAATCATTTACACATTTTTCACCGAATACCTAAAAACAGACGGATTCATTACCCAACGAGTACCTAAACTCCCACTTCACGCAACGAGTAACTAAACAGTCACACATTTCACAACAAGTACCTAAACAGTCACACATTTCGCAACAAGTACCTAAACAGTCACACATTTCGCAACAAGTAACTAAAAATTCACAAATTACGCCACAAGTACCTAGACATTCACTCATTACGCAACATATAATTAAACATTCACTCATTATGCAACGAGTACCTAAACACACACACTTTACGCAACGAGTACCTAAACACATTACGCAATGAGTACCTAAACACGCACACATTACGCAACGAGTACCTAAACACGCACACATTACGCAACGAGTACCTAAACACGCACACATTACGCAACGAGTACCTAAACATTCACTCATTACGCAACAAGTACCTAAACAGTCAAACATTACGCAACAAGTACCTAAACATTCCCACATTACGCAACAAGTAACTAAACATTCACTCATTACGCAACAAGTACCTAAACAGTCACACATTAAGCAACAAGTACCTTAACATTCACTCATTACACAACAAGTACCTAAACAGTCACTCATTACACAACAAGTACCTAAACTTTCACTCATTACGCAACAAATGCCTAATCATTCACTCATTACGCAACAAATGCCTAATCATTCACTCATTACGCAACAAATGCCTAATCATTTACACATTTTTCACCGAATACCTAAAAACAGACGGATTCATTACCCAACGAGTACCTAAACTCCCACTTCACGCAACGAGTAACTAAACAGTCACACATTAAGCAACGAGTACCTAAACACACATTACGCAGCGAGTACCTAAACAATCACTCATTACGCAACAAATGCCAAAACATTCACTCATTACACAACAAGTACCTAAACATTCACACATTTTTCACCGAATACCTAAAAACAGACGGATTCTTTACACAACGAGTACCTAAACACACACACTTTACTCAACAAGTACCTAGACATTCACTCATTACGCAACAAGTACCTAAACAGTCACACATTAGGCAACGAGTACCTAAACAGTCACACATTAAGCAACAAGTACCTTAACATTCACTCATTACACAACAAGTACCTAAACAGTCACTCATTACACAACAAATGCCTAAACATTTACACATTTTTCACTGAATACCTAAAAACAGACGGATTCATTACACAACGAGTACCTAATCTCACTTCACGCAACGAATAACTAAACACGCACACATTACGCAACGAGTACCTAAACATTCACTCATTACGCAACGAGTACCTAAACATTCACTCATTACGCAACAAGTACCTAAACATTCACTCATTACGCAACAAGTACCTAAACACACACACTTTGTGCAAGAGGTCCCTAAGCACACGCAAGCATTACGCAACGAGAACCTAAACACACACACATTACGCAACAAGTACCTAAACATTCACTCATTACGCAACGAGTACCTAAACATTCACTCATTACGCAACGAGTACCTAAACAGTCACACATTTCGCAACATTCCCACATTACGCAACAAGTAACTAAAAATTCACAAATTACGCAACAAATGCCTAAGCATTCACTCATTACGCAACAAATGCCTAAGCATTCACTCATTACGCAACAAATGCCTAAGCATTCACTCATCACGCAACAAATAATTAAACATTCACTCATTATGCAACGAGTACCTAAACACACACACACTTTACGCAACGAGTACCTAAACACACACACTTTGTGCAAGAGGTCCCTAAGCACACGCAAGCATTACGCAACGAGAACCTAAACACACACACATTACGCAACAAGTACCTAAACATTCACTCATTACTCAACGAGTACCTAAACATTCACTCATTACGCAACGAGTACCTAAACATTCACTCATTACGCAACGAGTACCTAAACATTCACTCATTACGCAACAAGTACCTAAACAGTCACACATTTCGCAACATTCCCACATTACGCAACAAGTAACAAAAAATTCACAAATTACGCAACAAATGCCTAAGCATTCACTCATTACGCAACCAATGCCTAAGCATTCACTCATTACGCAACAAATAATTAAACATTCACTCATTACGCAACAAATGCCTAAACATTCACTCATTACGCAACAAATGCCTAAACATTCACTCCATTACGCAACAAATAATTAAACATTCACTCATTACGCAACAAATGCCTAAACATTCACTCATTACGCAACAAATGCCTAAACATTCACTCATTACGCAACAAATGCCTAAACATTCACTCATTACGCAACGAGTACCTAAACACACACACACTTTACGCAACGAGTACCTAAACACACACACTTTGTGCAAGAGGTCCCTAAGCACACGCAAGCATTACGCAACGAGAACCTAAACACACACACTTTCTGCAACAAGTCCTTAAACCCACAAAAGACCAATATACCTATAAACACACATAATTCCAACATGTCCCCAAACACACACAATACCAACAATTATTTATTAATACAATTATTAATTATATTAATTTGTAATATACCATACACCCATAAACACACAATTCGTTCGTCCAAACTGAATGCAAATTTTAACTGTCTGGGGACTTTTACAAGCTAGGTTAGCAAAATATTCCAAAATGACACATGCAATTATACTAAAATTATTGTGTAATGTAGTTGAATTAAAATGGAAAAATATACTTTTGCTATAATCAATTTGAGAAGTAATTTCGGATTTTCTAAAATATCGATTTTTAAGTAACTAATAATAGATTTTAAGATCCTCCTTCCACCGTTTTACGTGCTTTTGGAACAATAAACTATTTTGTAATTCACAAAAACACACTTTAAATAAGGTGGAAATATTTCTGAATTCTAAATTATTTTTTTTTGAAGAACTACCTTACTTGAATTAAAAACGCAAATAAATCGCCTGCAACCTAAAAAGAATAGAATCTGGTGCATAGCGTTCGTGACAACACGTTACAACAGATTGGGTATCCAAATCGAGCACAGATTTTGTAAGTAAAACACTCTCCTGACGAAAGGTAGCAAAGCTGCCATAGTGGCCAACACTTAAATTAAAAACTTTCAGCCGTTAAATAAACTTTTGACTGGTCTTACGATAACTTCCTACTGGCAAAAACGCGTTATTCCTCCCATTAACTTTCTATTGTTTTGAATCGGATCAAGTGGATTTTAATACATAGGTTACTGGTAACTTGATTATTTTAGTCTTGGTGATATATTCCTACTCACGCTTTATCATCGTGAATTTCGCAAGCCATGTAAATAAAAGGGTTGGTGAGCAGTTTAAACGATGGAAGAAATTGCAGGGAAAATTTATAATTCTAGCAGCATATTTCTTGATTTTAAAGTACAATGGTTTTCTCTATGTCTATGCGTGTTATTATGTTGGAAAAGACAATCGTCTAACTTAAGGGAAAACTAACACAAATACCAATAAAAGAATACACTGAATATCTGGGTTTGTCGTTAACATAGGAATCTGTTTTATGCGAGGATATACTGAAACTTTGAAGTTTATAAAACTATCATCCCATGATTTTGATGTTAAGGTGCTTTTTACAACAGCATATCTGCAAGTGAAGTTATAAAATATGAATAAATTTGAAATAATAATCCAAATGCCCTTCTTCAAACAATTAAACTATTTCAAACGCTTTACACAAGTCGTTTTTTTTTTGTTTTTTTCATTATAGATGCAAATTAAACATATATTTTCACTAATTCCAACTCACTAGTATGATACAGCACTAATAAAGTCTGATTTTTTTCAACAATGATAAAAAATCTCCTACTCATAGTCTGATCAGCTCAAAAAATGGAATAGAGTGGAAGGAATTTCAATAAATCCAGAAGTGTCCGATATGGCCCTTTCTTTCCATTTGTCTCCCTATTTACTAAACAATTTTGGCCCTCAAATGGGTAACAAAATGCAGTTTCAACTAGTCTATGATATTGAATTAGGGAACGTGCAAATAAGGTTTTAGAAAAAAAATTTATCCAGTCAACTTAAACTGGCCAACTATGATTCTAATACAATTTAAAAGTTGACATTTATTTGGTCATCCCAAAATTAAGTTATCAAATAAAATACCTTCATTGGAAAATTATAAATTAACTGAAAAAATTCAATACATAGAAACATAATATTTACTCACTATATATTATCTTTGAGTCAAGTTTATGTATTCTATCTTTTTACAGCATTTCTAAATTTTCCCGATTATTCCACAATTAAAAAGTCTACAAAAAATTAAATTGAATTCAATTTGTCGAATAAAAGCTACAATAGACAAGAGAATCTGAAAAACTTTGATAGCAACAAAGCTTTTATTGACAGAAAGAAAATATGATTAGTTATAAATCATTTATAGAGGATGGTGAAAAAATTTAAAATATTGAATCACAATTGAATTGAAGATACACTGTGCCATGCAAAAGGATTAAAACACATGCTTCATAGAAAATACAGCATCAAATTGAAACAAAAACGAGTTAGGGTTTTTGAAGATACGTAACATGCATAGTTTATGAAAAACTGAAAACTCGAAGTGAAAATCCCCATAATCCCTACATTAATTCCAAAACTCAAAATAAAAAAAATTGGGAAAAGCTAATCTACTAGTCAAGAAAAATTATTTTGATTCAATTGAAGGTATCAGATTTTTATAAATATCTTTTGGCCCTAACCATTAATAGATAAGCTTCAACTACAATACACAACTTCAAATAATTTTTTAAAGCTATTCAAATGCCAAATAAAATGTTGGTTCCAATAACTACCACCTGCTGTTTCATTGCAAGAGAAGGCTACTGGCTTTTTCATATACATATTAATCTGGTACAGATCATTCGAAATGTGCTCTTTTTTTTTATTATTTTCATGACAAGAATTTAAAGGCGTTGGTTAGAGGTATTTAATCTCGGGGGGAAGTACTACTCTAATATAATAACATGTTATCTCAAGATATTGATTTTAAAAAGGATTTTCATTAGTGGTGAACACTGCTTTTTAGTACATATTTGTCATATGTCTATAAAGGTAAGCTTTAGTAAATGAAATTATTTCAGGAAAATGATTTCGTAGAGAATTTTTATTGCAATGGCCACTTATATAATATTGAAAAAAAGTGATTTTTCTTTTTACGCCATAGATATAATATATTATTATTAAAAGATTTTATAAGCTTTAAATTTTAAATTTAGTTTTAGGAGCGTACAAGAATGATTTTTATGCTAAACACTATTCATTAAGACTGATAATACATTGCACACTATTTGAAAGACGAACAAGAAGTCTATTTTCAAGCACTAGACGTTTGGTTTTAAAGTGGCAATATTTGTATAGCATATGCAGAACCCAGTTGCGTTTTCCTTGATACCTTTTCATTTAAATATTTGTCATGCGGTATATTTATCCACAGACATTCTGCAATTTCATTAGGTTATATGTTTAAACTGCAACAAGTGCATAGCCCCAAAGTTTCAGTGGGAATATTTAAACAAATGCCATATTTTCTAGGGCCTCCCACTAAATTAACGTTAAGCATTAAGCCTTTCATCTTCTCTTTCTCATTTACTTGATTACATAAGTGATATGTAACAATTTCTCTTTCGATTTTAAACAACGCGCGTGTTTAATCTTTTATTGATTTATTTCTCTTCTTATCCCAGATTTTGTTTATGTCCGTTTTGTTCCGTCCGTCTTAGTTTTATGCTTCACTGTCTTTTTATGTGCCCTTTCAGATATTTTCCATTTAATGCTGCCTTCTGGCTTCACTCATACAAGAAGCATGTGCCCCAGGTCTGGTCCTTCTATTACAACACTATCTAAGTCTAAGTTTGTCAAATAAGAGTAGTCGATTTCAAAAAGGATTAGAGCAGCTCCAATGGTAGCGAGGGCGAAAAGGAGATTTAGTTCTGGGGGAGGATGGAGTCGTAATACCAGGGAGAAGAGGATTCTGGATATAGCGAGGTTGTCGAACGGTTGTGTCCTAAAAAGATGGATTTATCGGACGCAATGATGCAGCACGTAAGATCGGCTACTTCCTTGACCT
The DNA here is from genome assembly GCA_963978545.1 of Linyphia triangularis. NCBI lineage: Eukaryota > Metazoa > Arthropoda > Arachnida > Araneae > Linyphiidae > Linyphia > Linyphia triangularis. The sequence goes on along the minus strand of OZ021723.1, from coordinate 94,100,531 downwards.
CGTAGACCCATCGCTAAGCAGTAAGTGAAATTTCTTGATTCCAATCCTCCGCCAGTTTTCATACTGTATTAGTTATCCAAAAATGTCAATATGATTTATTATATTTTGATCTTGATTATGGATGTCACCACTGAATTTACAAAGTGTGTTTTGAGGAAATGTGTTTGTTTAATACCCATTGTTCATTGAATAATTATCTTTTCAAGTTATGAATTCGAGTTATTGCGGACGCTTTGTCACATGCACGAAATTAGGTTTATTAAGATTAATTCTGGTATTTATTTACTAACCAATTTGCTCACAGCAATGTTCCACCCAAAAATGTTTTCAGAATATTAGATACAATATCCATTAAATAAAAAATAAATCGTAAGAACTCTTCTAAACGTTCACATTTAACACTTTTAAGAAAAGCTCATTGGCAGTTAAAAAGTTATAAATTTACAATTTTATTTTAAATTGGAGTTTAAGTTACATTTGAAACAAATTTTTTATAAAGGATAATCGTTTCTCTATAATAAATTTATACTAACGTACTAAAATGATTCTAACTCTAATATATCAATAAATACTTGGTAAAGATGTTCTACACAAGAATATTCAAACAAAACGAGGACGATGAAAGTTAATTGTAAAAACGTTTTGGAAACAAAGCACCAACCCTCATTACGTTGCTTGATCTCTACATCAGCAGTAAACTGACAGCTACTCAATCGTATGGCAATTAGCAGGAATCTAAGATGACTTTCCAGACGATTCTACCTATAACACGGAAAATAACACAATTTTAGATTTTTCATCGTACGAAATTTATTTAGGAATTAAGTCTTATTAAATGTTTGTATATTTTAATGTAAAGTATACAGTAGAATTCAATCATTTAACTAGAAATTATGTTACTCTATAATTTTAAATTAAATAATCCATACTTGAAATAACGCAAGTTTGGAGCAAAAGTTGGCGAAACATTCCGTTTTATTAAAATTCGATTAAATACATCACTCTTAAGTTACAATTTATCATTGAAATCTGAGATGGATAAAAATTGAGAAAATAGATTAAATGCGTATTTCAAGATGTAAAATTTTTATTGGTGTCATTTTACATAATTTTCGCTATAGTATTAAAAGCGTTTTACTTTGAACACAAGCACTGCAATGTATTTCCACTTACAAATGCATAAAAAGTAAAAAATAATTCTAAAATTATCTGTTTACAAATAGCAATACGTATTACAAAAATAGATGCATTACTGAAGTAAAGAGAACATAACTGTACTGTGAAAAACTTACTATTTTTTGCGAAGCCAACAGGTAAGGAATTTGATGCAAACTTTGGTAACATCTTATGTGATCAGGTGAATTGAAATAAATTTCTCAGAAAATAGACTGCAGAAATTTTCTATTTATAAACACACGAAACTGCTTTCTAAAACTATAAAAAAAGTTTGTTTTTTTCTTCAAAAGAAATATTTTAACCCTCGTAAAACTAGAAATTAACTGAATTCGAAGAATATGCAAGAGGTTTGAGCCAACAGGTGACACGTGAACGGTAAAATTTAAAAAAAAGTTCTCTTTTTAATTATTTGATTAAAGGGCGATAAAACTTTATTTTATTACTAAGGCCTGGCCGAAATTAAAAATTCTGCTTTCAACCAATCTTCGAGAAGAGCACAGTGGTCAAGCATTGTAATGAACAACGTACCTACAATCAGAGGCTAGCACTCTGATTGTACTCGAATCAGGTTTGAGAAGGAGATGGTTTTAATGACGGACATAGAACAAAGTAAAAATCAAGTTTTATTGCGAAATTTTAAAAAAAATTTCAAATCTTTCTCTAATACAAATATCACAGATAAAGTAACAACTCGATTTTACAAAAGTCTTATTTTTATCTTCTGTTATTACTAATCAATTCATATTTATGAAGATACTCATTTTTACAACAATAAGCATGTTGTTCATTCAGTATTGTGGGTAGAGCATAAGACTACCACACTGGTGGGTCTCCTTTCGAATCCGGGGTATGACATGGATGCAAGAAGGATGTTCCAGGTTAAGGGAAGCGATGGTTCTCGGCCCGCCATCAGGAAAAAAGCATTACTCATTAAGGGCAAAGTAAAATTTTTCTATTTTAATCATGTTTAATTCCTTTGTCAGATGGACTCCCGTTTTAAAGGTTCGGTGACAAAAGCTTTTTTTTTTGTCTTAAATTCTAAACCAGATCAAACAAGATGAAACCAACGTATACTTTATGCTCAAATAAATTGTACTCTTTTTTCCTAAATGATTGAACCTAGAAGAAAATCAGCGCATCAGAAAGTTAATCATACTACCACAGTAACATACGAGAAAAAAAATGAGTACATTTTGCTCCCAAAGTACGTACTTAAAAAGTTTACACTTGCATCGTTCTTTGAATAAAAGTAGAGTTGGTGAGTTTTTCTGTACCTGTTAAAGAAGAAATAAATTTCAAACCATGCATATACATTAAAGAAAAGAATTGGTACACTTCATAATATAGATGAATGTTAAATTATGTTTCATTAGCAAATCACAAATATTTTATTAACAAAATTAAGATAAACCAAAATCAATTTTTTAATTTAATAAAATAGTTACTTGAAAAAGGGTGCTTGAGTCAACTCGGAATAACAACAGAGTGCTTTGGTTCTACCTCTCCAAAGTCCACACTGTGCTTCGCACTCTCGCAGTAGACATCAGAGAATGATTGATTCTTCCAACTCGGCACCCTCCAGAGATTGATTCTTCCAACTCGGCACCCTCCAGAGATTGATTCTTCCAACTCGGCACCCTCCAGAGATTGATTCTTCCAACTCGGCACCCTCCAGAGATTGATTCTTCCAACTCGGCACCCTCCAGAGATTGATTCTTCCAACTCGGCACACTCCAGAGATTGATTCTTCCAACTCGGCACACTCCAGAGATTGATTCTTCCAACTCGGCACACTCCAGAGATTGATTCTTCCAACTCGGCACACTCCAGAGATTGATTCTTCCAACTCGGCACACTCCAGAGATTGATTCTTCCAACTCGGCACACTCCAGAGATTGATTCTTCCAACTCGGCACACTCCAGAGATTGATTCTTCCAACTCGGCACACAACAGCAGACTCTTTCGCTACCAACACAACAGCAGACTCTTTCGCTACCAACACAACAGCAGACTCTTTCGCTACCAACACAACAGCAGACTCTTTCGCTACCAACACAACAGCAGACTCTTTCGCTACCAACACAACAGCAGACTCTTTCGCTACCAACACAACAGCAGACTCTTTCGCTACCAACACAACAGCAGACTCTTTCGCTACCAACACAACAGCAGACTCTTTCGCTACCAACACAACAGCAGACTCTTTCGCTACCAACACAACAGCAGACTCTTTCGCTACCAACACAACAGCAGACTCTTTCGCTACCAACACAACAGCAGACTCTTTCGCTACCAACACAACAGCAGACTCTTTCGCTACCAACACAACAGCAGACTCTTTCGCTACCAACACAACAGCAGACTCTTTCGCTACCAACACAACAGCAGACTCTTTCGCTACCAACACAACAGCAGACTCTTTCGCTACCAACACAACAGCAGACTCTTTCGCTACCAACACAACAGCAGACTCTTTCGCTACCAACACAACAGCAGACTCTTTCGCTACCAACACAACAGCAGACTCTTTCGCTACCAACACAACAGCAGACTCTTTCGCTACCAACACAACAGCAGACTCTTTCGCTACCAACACAACAGCAGACTCTTTCGCTACCAACACAACAGCAGACTCTTTCGCTACCAACACAACAGCAGACTCTTTCGCTACCAACACAACAGCAGACTCTTTCGCTACCAACACAACAGCAGACTCTTTCGCTACCAACACAACAGCAGACTCTTTCGCTACCAACACAACAGCAGACTCTTTCGCTACCAACACAACAGCAGACTCTTTCGCTACCAACACAACAGCAGACTCTTTCGCTACCAACACAACAGCAGACTCTTTCGCTACCAACACAACAGCAGACTCTTTCGCTACCAACACAACAGCAGACTCTTTCGCTACCAACACAACAGCAGACTCTTTCGCTACCAACACAACAGCAGACTCTTTCGCTACCAACACAACAGCAGACTCTTTCGCTACCAACACAACAGCAGACTCTTTCGCTACCAACACAACAGCAGACTCTTTCGCTACCAACACAACAGCAGACTCTTTCGCTACCAACACAACAGCAGACTCTTTCGCTACCAACACAACAGCAGACTCTTTCGCTACCAACACAACAGCAGACTCTTTCGCTACCAACACAACAGCAGACTCTTTCGCTACCAACACAACAGCAGACTCTTTCGCTACCAACACAACAGCAGACTCTTTCGCTACCAACACAACAGCAGACTCTTTGGATACCAACACAACAGCAGACTCTTTGGATACCAACACAACAGCAGACTCTTTGGATACCAACACAACAGCAGACTCTTTGGATACCAACACAACAGCAGACTCTTTGGATACCAACACAACAGCAGACTCTTTGGATACCAACACAACAGCAGACTCTTTGGATACCAACACAACAGCAGACTCTTTGGATACCAACACAACAGCAGACTCTTTGGATACCAACACAACAGCAGACTCTTTGGATACCAACACAACAGCAGACTCTTTGGATACCAACACAACAGCAGACTCTTTGGATACCAACACAACAGCAGACTCTTTGGATACCAACACAACAGCAGACTCTTTGGATACCAACACAACAGCAGACTCTTTGGATACCAACACAACAGCAGACTCTTTGGATACCAACACAACAGCAGACTCTTTGGATACCAACACAACAGCAGACTCTTTGGATACCAACACAACAGCAGACTCTTTGGATACCAACACAACAGCAGACTCTTTGGATACCAACACAACAGCAGACTCTTTGGATACCAACACAACAGCAGACTCTTTGGATACCAACACAACAGCAGACTCTTTCGCTACCAACACAACAGCAGACTCTTTCGCTACCAACACAACAGCAGACTCTTTCGCTACCAACACAACAGCAGACTCTTTCGCTACCAACACAACAGCAGACTCTTTCGCTACCAACACAACAGCAGACTCTTTCGCTACCAACACAACAGCAGACTCTTTCGCTACCAACACAACAGCAGACTCTTTCGCTACCAACACAACAGCAGACTCTTTCGCTACCAACACAACAGCAGACTCTTTCGCTACCAACACAACAGCAGACTCTTTCGCTACCAACACAACAGCAGACTCTTTCGCTACCAACACAACAGCAGACTCTTTCGCTACCAACACAACAGCAGACTCTTTCGCTACCAACACAACAGCAGACTCTTTCGCTACCAACACAACAGCAGACTCTTTCGCTACCAACACAACAGCAGACTCTTTCGCTACCAACACAACAGCAGACTCTTTCGCTACCAACACAACAGCAGACTCTTTCGCTACCAACACAACAGCAGACTCTTTCGCTACCAACACAACAGCAGACTCTTTCGCTACCAACACAACAGCAGACTCTTTCGCTACCAACACAACAGCAGACTCTTTCGCTACCAACACAACAGCAGACTCTTTCGCTACCAACACAACAGCAGACTCTTTCGCTACCACACAACAGCAGACTCTTTCGCTACCACACAACAGCAGACTCTTTCGCTACAACACAACAGCAGACTCTTTGGCTACAACACAACAGCAGACTCTTTGGCTACAACACAACAGCAGACTCTTTGGCTACAACACAACAGCAGACTCTTTGGCTACAACACAACAGCAGACTCTTTGGCTACAACACAACAGCAGACTCTTTGGCTACAACACAACAGCAGACTCTTTGGCTACAACACAACAGCAGACTCTTTGGCTACAACACAACAGCAGACTCTTTGGCTACAACACAACAGCAGACTCTTTGGCTACAACACAACAGCAGACTCTTTGGCTACAACACAACAGCAGACTCTTTGGCTACAACACAACAGCAGACTCTTTGGCTACAACACAACAGCAGACTCTTTGGCTACAACACAACAGCAGACTCTTTGGCTACAACACAACAGCAGACTCTTTGGCTACAACACAACAGCAGACTCTTTGGCTACAACACAACAGCAGACTCTTTGGCTACAACACAACAGCAGACTCTTTGGCTACAACACAACAGCAGACTCTTTGGCTACAACACAACAGCAGACTCTTTGGCTACAACACAACAGCAGACTCTTTGGCTACAACACAACAGCAGACTCTTTGGCTACAACACAACAGCAGACTCTTTGGCTACAACACAACAGCAGACTCTTTGGCTACAACACAACAGCAGACTCTTTGGCTACAACACAACAGCAGACTCTTTGGCTACAACACAACAGCAGACTCTTTGGCTACAACACAACAGCAGACTCTTTGGCTACAACACAACAGCAGACTCTTTGGCTACAACACAACAGCAGACTCTTTGGCTACAACACAACAGCAGACTCTTTGGCTACAACACAACAGCAGACTCTTTGGCTACAACACAACAGCAGACTCTTTGGCTACAACACAACAGCAGACTCTTTGGCTACAACACAACAGCAGACTCTTTCGCTACAACACAACAGCAGACTCTTTCGCTACAACACAACAGCAGACTCTTTCGCTACAACACAACAGCAGACTCTTTCGCTACAACACAACAGCAGACTCTTTCGCTACAACACAACAGCAGACTCTTTGGCTACAACACAACAGCAGACTCTTTGGCTACAACACAACAGCAGACTCTTTGGCTACAACACAACAGCAGACTCTTTGGCTACAACACAACAGCAGACTCTTTGGCTACAACACAACAGCAGACTCTTTGGCTACAACACAACAGCAGACTCTTTGGCTACAACACAACAGCAGACTCTTTGGCTACAACACAACAGCAGACTCTTTCGCTACAACACAACAGCAGACTCTTTCGCTACAACACAACAGCAGACTCTTTCGCTACAACACAACAGCAGACTCTTTCGCTACAACACAACAGCAGACTCTTTCGCTACAACACAACAGCAGACTCTTTCGCTACAACACAGCAGACAAAAAAATAAGTGCTTCGCTTTAACGCAATATACACCAGAAAGTGCTTCGGCCCACATCCCCAAAGACAACAGATTTGAACCAACTCGGTCCCCCACAACAGACGCCAGAGAGTATTTTGCTCCAACAAAGCAGACACCAAATTTTGCCTCGTTCCAACACAGCATACAACAGAGAATGCTTCGCTCCGCCAAAGACTACGAAGAATTTAATTCCACCTCGCCAAAAACAAGAGCTTCTCTATCCACCACAGAAGATACTATATTGTCAAGTAGAAATAAATACAGGCAAAATGCTGATTCGATGAGATTAAAGTATTTACTACTGAGAACACGTATTAGTCAAAACAACGATAGATATTTAGATTGAACTATGAAAACACGATAACATCTCCTGCACACCCCGTTGTACCACCGAGCCATGCTTCACGTCAGCAACGCCCTCTCTTCGGTATTCACTCATTTGCACATCCGGCTGCGTGAAGGCCCGAAAGAGTAGATGTAGGTTCGGGCCTTGCCGTTAACAGTGACTAACGTTACATTGCTCCCCTTTCTAGGACACAGCGTCTCGCTGAACTCTTGTTCTACTTCTTGGCACAGGGCCACTAGTCGCATCATTTTTGGCTTCAATAGGGATCGGCCTATTCACTTTAATACAGTTCCCTTCAGGCTGCTCTAAAGCAGTCCTTTTCTTGACTTAAGAATTGGTACTGTGGGTCATGGTATGGCTTCATCCTCAGAACGTGTACCACATCTCTGGTTTTCCGTCTTCGGGAAAGGGCTTCACAAATTTATACTTCATAAGTTATTTCTGATAATGACCTTACAACTCGATACGGTCCGAAATAGCTTCTCAGCAGTTTCTCTGACTTTCCCACTTTGCGAATGAGAATATACACCCAAACCAAATCCCCTCGTCTATAATGCACAGATTGATGGTGCTGGTCGTAAAGTTTCTTATCTTTGACTTGCGACTTAAGTATGTTCATCCTTGCCACCTGCCTTGCTTCTTCCACCCTTGTTACCATTTTCCCAACATAGTCGTCCGCTGTGACTTCTTCCTGGTGTGGAAGGATCACATCAAGAGGGGTATCCAGATCTCGCCCATGAACTAAAAAGAAGACTGAAATCGGTCGTATCCTGTTTCGCTTACTTATACGCAAACGTAACACATTGGCAAGATTGTGTCGCAATTTTTCTGTTCAACATCTACAAACATTGACATCATATCAAGCAACGTCTTATTAAATCTTTCCGTTAACCCGTTTTTTTTAGGATGAGTGGTGGTATTACACAGATGTTGAGTTTGGTATAAGGAATTGACCTCACCCATCAAATGTGACAAGGATCGTCCACGATCACTGATCAAATATCTAGGAGACCCGTGCTTCAGAATAACGTCTTCTACAAGGAACTTGGCAATTTCCCATGCTTCGGCATTTGGAAGAGCTCTAGTTATTGCAAATCTCGTCAAATAATCTGTGCACACCACTATCTACTTGTTACCATTTCTAGAAAGAGGAAATCGACCGAGCAAATCAATGTCCATTTTGGAAAAGGGGACTGTTGGGGGTTCGATTGGTTGAAGCTGTCCGGCTAATAGCTTGGGGGTGACTTCCTTCTTTGACACTTTCGGTAATGGGAGACATATTGACGAACACTCCTATACAGTCCACGCCAGTAAAATCTTTTCTTCACTCTGTCGTATGACTTCGCGAAACCCAGATGTCCGGCTGTAGGATCATCGTGTAAACTTCTTAGCATTTCCTTCTTGCAGTTTTTCGGAACGACCAGGAGCCACGTTTTTCCAAATGAATCATAATTTCTACGGTAGAGGATTCCATCCTCAATTCGAAAGTTGTCTTCCTTATGATCCTTGGAGATTCTTTATCTAGAGCCTCAGTCTGGTAGTCTATTTGCTGTTGCTCCTTAAACGACGTCAACGGTATTAAGCAAGGAATATCGTCCAAGCAAGCTTCTTCAGAGTAAGACAAAGGGTTTCGAGAGGGACAATCGGCATCCCGGTGTGTCTTTCCACTTTTATATTCGATGGCGAAATCACATTCTTGAAGACGCAGAGCCCATCTGGCCAGACTTCCTGACGGATCCTTGAGGTTAGTCAACCATCAGAGAGAATGATGGTCGGTCACCACTACAAACTATTGTCTAAAGAGATACGGTCAAAATTTATTGATGGCCCAAACCACAGCAAGGCATTCCCTCTCGGTGGTCGAGTAATTCTTCACAGCTGGCGTCAATGAACGAGATGCATGTGCGATTGGTCGCTCGACTCCGTTCTCTACCTGGACGATAACTGCACCGATTCCATGACCACTGGCGTCAGTATGGATTCTTGTGTTCCTTTCCGCACTAAAATGACCACGAACGGTGGGTTTTGCGAGAGCCGACTTTAAATTCGAAATGGACAATTCTTGTTCCTTCGTCCAAGTGAACTTCATATCTTTTTTTAGCAGATCATTCAATGGCTTAGAGATTTCAGAAAAATTCCTTATGAACCTGCTATAATAGGAACATAGTCCCAAGAAACTCCTGACGAAAACTGTATATTTTGGAACAGGGAAATTCACCATAGCTTCGACCTTCTCAGGGTCCGGGTGGAGTCCATCTTCAACTAAGTTCCCCAATATTTTTTTTTTTTTGTTTTCCCAAATCGACTTTTATCAAGATTTAGGTAAAGTCCCGCTTTTCGAAAGCACACCAAGACTGGTCGTAATCACCGAATATATTCTTGGAATGTAGATGCATATACGACAACATCATCCAAATAACATACAGATGTTCATTTCAAGCCTTTCAACAAATTACCCATCATACGTTCAAAAGTTGCTGTAGTATTGCTCAGCCCAAAAGGCGTTACGCTAAATTGGTATATTCCATCAGACGTCACGAAGGCAGTTTTCTCGCGATCTTTTTCATCCACCTCTATATGCCAGTATCCAGACTTCATGTCCATGGATGAGTAAAATTTCGACCCTGCTAGACTGTCTAGTGCGTCATATATACGGGGAAGGGGATATACATCCTTTTTTGTGACTTTATTCAATTTGAAATAGTCCACACAAAAACGCCAGGTTCCATTTTTCTTTTTAACGAGGATGACCTACAAAGACAAAGGACTCTCGGAGGGGCTCACAATCTCAAGATTGACCATTCTATCGACTTCGTCTTGTATGATACGTCGCTGTGAGTGACACACAATAAGGCCTTTGTTTTAGGGGCGGGTTACTGCCCGTATCAATTCTATGTTGTACAACTCTTGTGGTCTTGTGTGATTTGCATCCGAAGTCAAAAACGCCACCAAATTCCTGTAGGAGTTTCAGCAGTTCTGCCCTTTGTTCAACATTATGGTCAGAGTCGATTAGACGATTAAAACATTCCGTATCATCTTCTGTACAAACATCGACTTCATCTCCCGTTTGAACTAGCTGTATAGCACATAAACTCTCGAAAGGAGTTTCTTCAATCTCAGCTACGCACATACCCAAAAGAATCAGCTTTGGTATCAGAACAATTGGTGTGTACAACACAGCAGACACCAAAGAGTGCTTCACTCAAACGCAGCAGACACCTGAGAGTCCTTCGGTCCACCTAGCCAAAGACAAACTGTCTCTGTCCTCCCCCGGAAAATACAGACAGCTTCGATCCACCTAGCCAAAGACAAGAGTCTCTGTGCACCACTGAAAAGAATACAGAGTGCTTCATCAAGCCACTTCGCAAAGTGCTTCTGACCACCTTGCAACAGACTGCAGGTTGGTTGTTTTCAGATTATCTGGCGCCGTCAGCAACACGAGGGCTATAATGAGCCGAAACATTCGTCATTAGACAAGACAACATACATTTACAAACACACATGCCTAACACGGGACTCGAACCCGCAACCTCGCGGTCCAGCAACAGACTGCAGAGTGCTTCATTCTCATGCTTACAAAGAAAAGATGGTGCTTCGCCCCATAACGAAAGATTTTCATGGAGCAGGTTGTTTCTTCTTTTTCGGGACACCTCTTAATGCGTAGATAGGTTCGAATCCCCGCTTCCTTCTACTCTTACGGCCGCCTGGTACTGGAAGGAAATCATCCGGTTCTGCTTCTTTGTCTCGCTCCATATTTAACTTTTTCATTTGACGTTGACGCCGTGGGTGGAGCACCTCTCGAAGCAGACGTCGTGGGTGGAGCACCTCTCGAAGCAGACGTCGTGGGTGGAGCACCTCTCGAAGCAGACGTCGTGGGTGGAGCACCTCTCGAAGCAGACGTCGTGGGTGGAGCACCTCTTGACGCAGGCGTGGTGGGTGGCGGGGAGCCCATTGACGCAGAAGCGAATGATGGAGACCCAATTGGAGCAGAGGTGGACGGTGGCGAGCCCACTGAAGCAGAGGTGGAAGGTGGTGAGCCTACTGGTGCCTGGCTGGAATGTGGTGATACTATTGACGCCGGAAAAGATGGAAGATCAGGGTGGACCCCTCGTATTGATTGTGGAGCTTGATCTTTTGTCGGAGATTCTCCACCTACCACACTTGGTCTCCACTTCAACTTCTTATTCGTTTTTGTGTTTTTCTTTCCTCTTTTTTTCAGGATCGATTTAGGGGAAGCGCGTTGGAGGGAGGGTGAAGCTGGAATCGGAACTGCTGATTCTTCCCCATCCGATATATCCATTTGAGCCTCATTCAGCTCCTGCCTCTTTTGCTTGAGGCTGAGGCATATTCTGCAAGAAAATTCTAATTTGAAACCAATGAGCAATGTAATATATAAAGTCATTCCAAGCTAATGAGCTTGATACAGATATACGAGTTGAATAATAATGTAAATTAATTTGAAAGCGATATGCAAAAACATGAACTGAAATGATCAGTTGTTGGACATTTAAAAAATGATCCCTCTATATAGCATTAGTCGTCAAATTTGAGTGAATAAAATGGCATAAAACCTAAATGAAATAAATGGTTTCACACTTGAATAACAGCATCACCATACAAACAATTTCATTTATTAAGATATCATTTAACAATATACTTAAAAATACTTTCTTTGAGATGTATTCATCTGTTACAACAGATGAATAAATCTCATTTTTGCCTAACGGGAAAAATACTAGCATGATTCGAAGAATAACTTCTGATGTTTATTAAAATATAGAACTTTTGCTCTTCGGAAATAGACGAGCATGCTCGTAGTCATGTTAGATTATACAAAGGTTCATTTTTCCCTCCAAGGTTAACCTTCCTCTACAAAACCATATATACAACAGACATGCAATATGACAAATGAAGTAACATTAAGGAATTGAATTAAATTAATAAGACGTTTATCAAGATCCTTCCCATAAATAATGTCTAGCATGTCATTTTCCAAAAGTTGTCATGTCAAATTTAAGTTAAAAGTTTTAGAAAGTGTAACTGGAAATCCATTTTCTAACAGTATGCCCTGAACTAATAGTACCTCAAGACCTGCTTTTTTTTATGGCTGTGTCGTTAGCGCTCGCATGTCAAAGATGCTGGTTTGGCAGCAAGATCTACTGACTGACCAACCAAAAAACCAACCAACTCAAGATCTGCTGTATTTCAGTTTGACGGTATTCAAGAGCAAAGATTTTTATAAACTACAACTCGAAGTAGACCGAATTTTGTCTCGAAATGCCACTAACCTTCACAGGAAACATCAGTTTTAAAGGCACTTAAATTGCACATATTTTGAAACTGTATGCCTGATTAGCCCCTTCACTTTCAGCTTAATTGAAATACGTTTGAAAAATTATAAATTCATGTTGATCCTGGAGGCGAATCCCTAAATTAATGCGTCGAATCGTTAATGTACATTAAGCTCAAAAATCCGAACAATAGCTATACCTTGTCTTTTTTTTACTTCATCACAATTAGAATGCAAATACCGTTATAAATTGTGGGAAGTCTAACAATATATATATATATCATGAGGGTTCATCTGTATATTAAAACTAAACAAACATTTAATGAAGTCGCCATAATATTATGCCATATTTAGGTTCAGTAGCAAAAAAAACTTGCGAATTAAGAAATTTCACAATTTTCCAAGGTTGGTTGGTTGTTTTCAGATTATCTGGCGCCATCAGCAACACGAGGGCTATAATGCGCCGAAACTTTCGTCATTAGACAAGCCAACATACATTTACGAACACCCATGCCTAACACGGGACTTGAACCCGCAACCTCGCGGTCTAGAAGCTAGCACGCTAACCACTCACAATTTTCCAAGGAGTGATGATAAATGATAATGATAAGATAATAACACACAAATGTTCGAAGAAAAGATGTATTTATTTCCATGAATTGTTAAATAAATAAATATTAGTAATATTTGTTTCAAACGATAGTTTTTTTAAGGGCGCACATAAATAACATGCAACTTTATTGAACAATTTAATTATTATTAATTAAAAAAAAATTAAATTTTTTTTAAACAGAATTTTTTTTATCATTTATTGGATTCATCACGGTCGATTATCAGTTACCGTGTAGTTTTAAACTACTACCTGTAACGTCCTGAAACACGCGTCTGCTGCTGTTTGCTTTTTCACTCTTCAAAACCCACTGACGATCCAGGTAATGTGCGAAATTCATCAGTTGTTTTCCGTGTGTGTGTGTTTCAAATAGCTTATTAAATAACATCCTAAATAAAAATATTTAATTTTAAATTTTATTTATGAATTTAAAAATGTTGTGTATCGCTGGAAAAACAGGGAATCAAATGACTCATATATACGTGCATGACTGTCAGTGGATTAATTCCCCCGATGACTTTAAAATTACAGTTCTCAATGTCTCAAATGACTCATATATACGTGCATGACTGTCAGTGGATTAATTCCCCCGATGACTTTAAAATTACAGTTCTCAATATTGAGAATCGCCCTTAGCTTATAAGTGGCACTTTTTTCAACATAATGAACTGACATTTTATTTTTAGGGTAATCAAAGTATTCCAGATGGAATGAAATGATAAAATGTGGTTTCGTGTTGAAATTTCAGAGTTAGAGTTAAATTTACTTAGTAAATAGCCCTCTAAGAAAAATGTTGTACCAGGCATATAGAAAATCGTAAGACTTTTAGAAGCAAAAATATAGCTCTCGTTCGGATACGAGTTCGTAAAACAAGCTTTTTGTTAAAAATAACAATCAACTGTTGTTTCAGAAAAGTGCGATTGCCCTCGCCCCAAAAACTGCGATTTTCATTTTTTAAACTTTTATTTACAACTATTTTTATAAAAATGACAGAAATGTCTTTAAACATGGATTCTAGCTCACTAGACTTGATGAAAATTGTTATTTACTTTTTAATTCTTGCAAAAACTTTGCGATAAATAAGGAGACCTTCCATTTAACGGGCTTTATGAAAAGAAAGTTATAGAATATTGCACAGAAATAGATATTTATTGAAATAAAACTAATTGAATTCTTCCATCGCAATTTTATGGCATTGATAGATTGCATGACTTGAATACAGTGCAATCAATAAAAGAGAATGCAAGATTCGTTTGAAAGGGAGGTTTAGATCATTATTTCAGCACATGCACCAACTGAAGAAAAGGATGAGACTAAAAAAAGAGGATTTTTATGAAATATTAGAAGAGGCATTGAATAAATCCCATTGAATTATATGAAAATAATTCAATGATATGAAAATAATTACGAGAGATTTTCAATGTAAAAACAAGAAAAACATGTCATTAGAGTTTACTTCTCATGAAGAGAAACGAAAACGGAAATATGCTTTGTCAATTTGCAAGTAGAAATAAATTACACATAAAAAGCGCTTTGTTTCCGCATAAGAATATACATATAGGTACGTGGAGAATACCAAGAACTGAAAAAACAAACCAAATTTGTTTTATATTAAAAAAAAGACGATAAATGCGACTAAAAACTGTCGAGGAATCACGCTGCTAAATGCGACATATAAACTTTCATCAAGTTTATTGACAAACAAAGTCTTCAACAATTTATTACAAGACTATCAATGTAGGTTTAGATCTAATAAACGAACAGTTGATAAGCTTTTCGTTGTTCGGCAAATTACGAAAAAAATGTACAAGTTAAAAAAGCATTTGATAAAATTGAAAGAGGAAAATTACTCGAGGCAATACACAAATTTTACTATACCGAGGAAATTAATAAGACTTACAAAAATGATCATGAAATGCACTAAAGCCAGTATAAATATTGGGGGGAAAACTGGAGAAAACATTTGAACTTAGTAAAGCAAGGCGATTCGTTATCAGCTGTGCTGTTTAATATTGCCTTACACCAAGAAGTTGCATCTGTTGTTCAGAGAGGATCTGTCTTTACAAAATTTACACATATATGTGCATAAGCAGACGATATTGTAATAATTTCTAAAACAAAAAATAGTTTAATACAAATTGCAACAGATTTAAATTAGGATTAATTGTTAAGATAGACGAAACAAAATTTATGGTAATGCCAAAATCTGAATACAAAAGAAAAGTGCAAGACATAAGCACTGATATTAATGTATTTCAGAGCACCTCTACATTTACTTATTTAGGTAACATTCTCAATAATAAAAATTAAATACATGACTGTATAAATAGACAAATACCAAAATGAAAATATGGCATTCTTTGCCAACCATAAAATCTTAAAGAGTAAATTACAAGAAAACGTAAATAACAAATCTATAAGACCAATAGTTTCTTATGGTGCAGAAACATGGGAGGGATGCAACTAATCTAAGATTTTGAAAACAGAATTCAAAGAAAAATAATTGAACCGATAAGAGAGAATGACAGATGGGGAATAAGATATAATCATGAAATTGAAAGACTACTTAACACTTTAAATCCCAACTAACCGCCTTTCGGGCGGGTGAAAAGGTAAACGTATATTTCCAAGTGAGGGGAACTGCCCTGCCTTAGTTGTTTAAAGCGTGACGGTCCTCAACAATAGGCTATTGTGGGGCATGTAGAGGGGAGACATGGATTTAAAGTACTCAATGTCAAACTGCCCCACCCTTTGGACATGGAGTAAGATAGTCAGGCACTTTTCTTTTATGCGAATCTTGTCATGTACTTAGCGGTGGCGTTTGTTTCATTGATAAGACGCCAACTAAATTCTCTGACATATCAAGCAGATGACCCAACGCACACCCCTATTGCAGGCTGTATAAATATAGTAATGATCTTTTAATGGTCGACAGTGACCCCCCACAGCAATCCCAGGAGTGGCAGACACGAGAACGAGTCGGGCGAGTTCATTTCCAGTTTTTATGAATGGAAAGTCATCGGGGTTTTGTGAAACCCACAACGCTGACTCCATGGGATTTAAAGGGTTAAAGGAAAGAACATTGCAAAATTTATTAAGGAGAAAATAAAACAGTTCATGGGGTACATTGAGAGACACAGATATGCCTAAAAGAATTATGAAAGGTAAACTTTATAAAGCAACAAAAAGAAGTTGACCAAAATTGAGATGGTCCAACCAAGTCGAAAAAGGTCCAGAAATTTTAAAGATGAAAAAATATTAACAAAAAAATCTTGTGAGAGAGGTATTTTAAAATCAATTGTAGAGAAAGTCAGAGCTCACCTTGGACTGTAGCACTGGATAAGAAGATTGCATGACTTGGAAATTAATTTCTATTTGCAATAGAATTGTCATTAACAACGATAATATGAAATATGACAATTGCCAGTTACACAATTTGTAATATTATGAAATAAGCCAATACAAATTATGAAAAATTTCTAATTGCACAAATTATGAAACATCCACGGTCTTGCACGACAAAATATTGTTTCTGGTTTGGAGCAAGTGCTATAAATTTAACCCCCCTTCTCCACAATTTAAGTTTCCAGATTCGCAATCCCTGGTAGCAAACCAACAAATCGCAACCCGTTATTACATGGTTTTTAGTAGTTGTGCTAAGAAAAGTGGTACTTTTTAGCAACCATTTTTCAATTGTTTGTAAACTCCTTTATATTCAACAT
Source organism: Linyphia triangularis (assembly GCA_963978545.1). Lineage (NCBI taxonomy): Eukaryota > Metazoa > Arthropoda > Arachnida > Araneae > Linyphiidae > Linyphia > Linyphia triangularis. Next base: position 94,083,389 of record OZ021723.1, on the reverse strand, counting down.
ATTTCAGGTAAATCGTAGAATTCTAAAAATAAATACTGAAAAAAATTGAGCCTTTTTTAATTTTTAAATAGTTCAGTAAAATAAACTTACCCAAGAATCGCCTGCTGATCATTTGTTATCTGCTCCAGGGACGATTTTATTCCCTCCACAAGATTCATGATTTCTTCTGAATCCTGAAAACAAATGATAGATTTAGTATCCTAAAAAGATCTCCTGTAAATTTATCAGAAATAATATATTCGCAACATTAAGAATTCACATGTTAGATGGTTGAAAACATATTTTCAACACCATCACCGAGCAATCGGTTCTACTACAAAACTCCGATTTAATTTCGTTTTAGCGAGTCGTCTCTAAACCATATACCAAGTAACTTTTCTATCGAATCTTTGCCCCACCACGAAATTAGTAAATAAACAATGTATGTAAGCATTGTGTTGTAACATTGCGTTAGTAAATAAAGATTGTGTTGTATCAAATGAATTGGTATCAAAAGCCGATAAAAAAATGTATGATAATCAGTTATTCAACAGCCAACTGCTTTCTGACAATCCGGAACAAACATAATACAACTTGTGTTTCAAATTTACTTTTTTCGTTTAAAAATCGTGTTACTTAATTCGAGTAAGATTAAGACACGTAACTAGATACATGGTATTTCTTCAAAATAAACTCTGTTATCTCTGTTTTAAAAGCTTAAGTATTCAAGTTCCTGTCATTAAATTAACCGATTACATCCAAGTTAGCAAACAACTTTTATTTGCAAAGATTGAGGATATAGAAGCCCAGGCTTTTTAATTGCTTACTTAAAACAAGTGGAATGCATAGGAGTTCTTTTGATAGTGTAATTTAAGGGATTAAGAGATCAATAAAGACAAAACTAAACAATACTTTTTTTTGCTAGAATGATTTTCTGTAGTAACTAAAAATTCAATATTGGAGTATTAATGAATAAAATTGAAAAGGAGCTTCTTACATGAATCTCGAGATCATTTGCAAGCCCTTCCAGAAGTTCTTGCTGGATGTTCCTGAAATTGAATAGAAACTATTAGGGGGAAATATCAAGAAAAGTGTTCAAACTGCTACAGTTTTAAATAAGAAAGGTTTAATTAAAAAATAGATTTACAAAAGATGAGAAGTATATATTAGGGAGAAGATTCTTGAACTAATCATCAATCAATATTAAGAACACACGAGAACTGGCAAAAGCAGAGCTCTTGTTTGATGGGGATATATTCAGTTATTTTCAAACATTACCCTCCCCCCTCACTAACGTTGGCATCCGATGCCCATCTACCTCGTACAATACCGTTGGTTGGCTGTCTGTATTTTTTGGCGCAACTGTCAAGATTGCGCCAAACATACTTGGTCATTAAGAAATGAGAACAAATTTGAATGTGCTTCATTGAAAGGCAAGTTCCCTTGATATATTAAAATTAGAGCATGCAAGTAAAATATGGTTAACAGATAAAAGGCCTCTACACCAGTTAAAAAGTCGGTAGTAGCTCGCATAAAAAAAAAAAAAATGAGTGAAGCTACAACACCATTGGAAATAAGGAGAGTGTTTAGTAAGAATAACCAGGGGGAACATTGCACAACTTTCAATTACACTATAATATTGATCATGGTGTTATTTACCGATTTCATGTATTCATTTATATAAATAAAAATAGCCAGTTTGGCGATATCTTTTGCAATAATTTCACTTTAAAAGTAAACCTCAAAATACGCCAAGTTGACGATATTGGCGATGTTATTCGATCGACATTATATTGCCCTTTCTTGTGCGTGAAGAAGAAAAGATCAATCGTTGATGGACGATGCTCAAGGGAAAAAAAACTTAAAGCTTTTCAGCTTTTTACGCTTTTATCGCATTTCTATTGGAATTTTGAAGGTGGGGAAAATTAGAACACCTTAAGGGCCAATGTACGTAAAAATCGAACAAAACAAAATTGCGGTCATCCTCAACTCAAAATTTCATGTTATTCTTATGTTATGTTTTCTTACCCTAGGGAAGAATAAATCTGAAATATTTTGGTTAGATCTTTTTTATATTTGAAGTAATGGGGGGGGGGGGGGAATCAAAATGGAAAATAGGCGTGTCATAGAAAAAAATTGCTGTCATTTTTGCTGTTTTGTAATTGAATTTTAGACTAGGTTTGAAAAGCTTCAGAATTTTTTTTTTTATTGCCAAACTGCTTATATTACTTGTACAATAACATTTCAAAGTGACAATTTACTTAAAGATAGTAGGAATCACAGATGAGGACACCCGCCAAAAACGACACTTTTTCGTACAAAATCCAATTTTAAAAATGCAAAATCTTGACTTAGATATGATTCAATGGAATTTGTGTGGAGTCACTAAACACCTCCTTATAAAGAGAATGTAAGGTTAATATTTATTGATGGAACTAGGAAGGAACTCTGCATTATTTCTGTTGGCTCTGACCTCTAACACATATACTGCTTTACTGGTATTGTTGTCTCAACACAGTACTTTCACAATATGGAAGAACTATATTTGAAGGTTCAAAAATTTAAGTAAATCCAAATTAATTTGTAGATACTTTCGACATGAGCGCGATTCTTTCAAAGGATTGTTCCAGCTGGATCCAAGCTCCTAAATGAATACTTTTTGCTCCGGATTGTCTCAAAATAGTAGTTTCACAATATATATATCATTTTATTGCAGAGTAAAATAATAGCTACGGTACTTTAATTTTTGGGGGAATTCTTCGTTTTGGAATTTCTCATGATGGCAACTAGCCAATTTTGAAAGAGAAATTCACCCTCAACAGTGATATTATTGAAAAAGATCCATATGTTATGGATTGGAAGCTGGAAGCATTAAAAATACCAACAAAAAGTAATCTCAATAGTATTCAATATTATCAAAATAATATGATTTGTTTGGAGAAACTATGGGCTTGATAAAAAAGGGAATGTGAAGTATGAGTCCCCGGCATTCCAATCAGGTCTTGTGATACTTTCCGACTTTTAAAAAGAAACTCAAAACCGAAAAAAAATAAAATTGCTCTGCTCTGAAGACAACTGTATAGATGAACAGGATTTACAAGATCATCTTGTTAGTGGGAGCAATCATACATCTTTCTTGAAGGTCCAATTGAATTTGAATTAGTTACTTGAATTACTATTAACAAAGTAAAATACATATAAAAAGTTACCCGTAAACTAAACAATTGTCTGTACAATAAAGCTGCATAAATAACATTACTAAATAATCTTTTTTTCTCCTGGTTAATTATTTTGTTTTTGTTTTGGTTATTTCTACCTTTTGCTTAATATTTTTCAAAATGTTTCCTTATTTATTTTATTCAATGTCAAAAAAATTCCAACCATAAAAAGAAACTATGTTGTCGATTTAAAGGATGTAAATATATTTTGCATGGAAACGATGCAGCTTTGTGTAAACTGTGTAGTTGAAAATGCTATACGTAAAGTGACATTTTTACATTCAAAGAACAATGGAATGAGAAACAGAAATTGATTATTGGCGGTTACTAAAATTATATTGTTCTTAAATGGTTTCTTCAAAAAGCGTTTTTATATTTTGAAATTATTATGCTAAGACAAAAACTCCGGGCAAGAACTATTCTTTTGGGTCCCTTAGGAGCTTAGATCCACCTAAAAGTATCACGTTCACGTCGAAAGTATTTACAAACTAAATTGGATTTTCTTGATAGTTTTTGAACCTTCCAAATATGCTCGTTCATAACAGGAAACTACTATGTTGAGACAACATTTCCGTGCAAGAAATATTAGTTTAGGAACTTGGAGGCAGCTGTAAAACACCTTTGAAAACCCATAAAAACTCGTTCGTTTCGAAAGTAGATGCATATTAAGTGGGATTTTCTTGAAAACTTTTGAACCTTCAAAAAATGTTCTCTATTTTGAAAGTACTATGTTGAGAAAACAATTCCATGTAAGCAGTATATATGTTGGAGCAGTATATATGATGGTACAGCAGAAATAATTATCTGAAATAACACAAAAACGCACCAGGATTCATGTTTAGGTCCTTACCTTGATACTCCGAGCTCCTTTAATGAGAAATAACCTTAGATTTTCTTTATATGAAGGTGTTTAGTGACTAGGCACAAAAAACTCCTTTGAATCGTATTAAAGTAAAAATGTATTGCATTTTTAACATTAGATTTTTTACAAAAAAGTGCCGATTTAGGGGGGTCCTCATCTGTGGCTCTGACTATCCAAAAGTCAATTTTCACTTTTAAATGCTAATATACAAGTTATATAAGCTGTTAGGCAAAAAAAAAAAAATAACTGAAGCCTTTCAAACACAGCAAAATTTCAATTTCAAAACAGCAAGGCCGATCAAACGGTATAGTGGTTAGCGTGCTAGCTTCTAGACCGCGAGGTAGCGGGTTCGAGTCCCGTGTAAGGCATGGATGTTTGTAAATGTATGTTGGCTTGTCTAATGACGAATGTTTCGACGCATTATAGCCCTCGTGTTGCTGACGGCGTCAGATAATCTGAAAGCAACCAACCAATCAAAACAGCAAGAAAGTCAACAAATTTTTTCTCATACACTCGTATTTCGCACTTTGACATCCATAACTCCAAAAGTAAAATATATATAGCCAAAATATTTTAGATTTATCATTTCCTAGGGTAAGGTAACATAAGAAAAAAAATCAAGAAATTCCGAGTCGGTGATGGCCAGCCGTTGACCGATTTTTACGCGCAGTGCCTCTTGTGAGGCATTAGCAAAGAGATTTTAATCAAAATCGTTGGAGCCATTTAGCAATTGCAAATAAACATGATTTTTCATGTTTTCGTGATTGCGGAAACTCTAATTTTAGGTTCCTTGGCAACCAATTATCCATGCACAAAAGTTTCACATCCTAGGTCAGTTTGTTCGGGAGTTGTGCTGACCAGGTACACAGATTTTTTTTTTCTAGATCACTTTTTAAAGCAGTGTGTTCCAAAACGAGGAGAAATACAAAAAAAGAAATATTATTTGACTGAAAATAAAAACCATACTTACAAAGAGTTGTCAATGGTCGTCTGCGCCAAACGCTTGACGTCCAAAATAACTCTGTACGGTCCCTACATATTAGATACAAGAGACATTTGTAAAGTCATTTGAATGCATTATAAAACATTATACTGCATTTACACTATCCAATAAAACCAGTTACAAAAAAACACAATTATTTAAAAAGTCAATTTAAAACAACAAAAAAAAGGAATGTGTCAAAATCTTTGTTTTTCGATTACGTCATAAATCATTTCTATAGAAATCTTCCATTATGTTCTAGTACATAAACCGAAATTACCGCCAGATACCAGTTTAAAATATTATTAATTAAAGACACACAAATTGAAAAAGTATGTTCCATAAAAGTAATGGAAAACCTATAAAAATATATTCGACCTAGTTTATACGCAGTAGTTACATGCTTAATCAACTACCCTGGACATGCATAAATCACAGCCATGTTTTGAAAGGTATATAATGGAACAAATAAACATGGGCAATAAATTGCGCAGTGTCATCTTGTATAATCGTGTTGCAGAATAAAGCCTTTTCAGTTGACAAACACTGGACACTTTTCAGTTAAAGATTGGTTTACTCGATACAATTGGTTACAGTAAAGGTCTGCATCCACAGTTTGTCCAGGTTCCCAGCACTTCAAAATAAACAATTTCTCCGATACTTTTAACACACAAAAGTGCTTCTGAGATTTACACCCCGATTCGTTGAAATTTATTTGGAGAGAGCCACTGCCTTTTACATTTTGGATTATAATAGGGGACCCATTTTTCCTCTCCAGAGATCACGTGATCAAAAAAAAGCTTCCATATTATTCCGTTGAATTAATACATTGCAAGTGGTGGATCTGTTACCTTTGTTTTCTTCAAATAGATTTGTTTACCCAAACACCTGTTCTGCTTACTTTAGGAATCTGCTACAAATGTTCTTAGATGGTCGACCAAAATTGGTTGAGTGTTATACAGTTCCACGGTTGTCTGACACGGATTTGCTTCCACCTCCGCCTTTAACATGTCATTGTTTAAATTTGTTGGCCTGCCAGGTCGGTACGAGTCGGAAAGATCGAACGTACAAGATTTAAACTTACAAAACCACCTTTGTAACTTACGAACGTCTGATGCGTTTGGATAAACATCGCAAATGTTTTTGATAACAACCGTTGCGTTACTACCCTTGTGAAATTCAAAAAGCATACAATGACGGATATGTACCTCTTCTGCTATTTGCCTGCCATTTCACCATAAATTGCCAACAAAAAATTAAGATTTTATTGCTTACGAGCAAACAAGTCATTCGAACCATAAAATGACAAACGAATAACCAGAAACGAGATCACTTTTCGGTCCCCCTAATATTTCGGAATAATCTCATTTCATATGCTTGAGCTACTTTATACCCATTGCACTGACTAAAAACTAATTTTATAAAATCTATCCTGCCAAGTACTGATTGAATCTAGCCGCGAAATAAGTAGTGAAATATTATATATATCAATGGAAAATGAAGTGTGATAAATATTTCAGCAATTTTTGTTTTTCTAATCACCACAAATAGATCATAAACAATATCTCAAGTTTAAGATCACATTAAAGAACTAAATTAACCCTTTACGGACAAGGTTCTTGCTCACCACGACGAGTGAGACTCGACGGTCTGTTTTTGTTAGATTTCGTTACCTCCAACCTATAGAAACGCACTATATTGAGTTTCAGCAGAGTTCGTGTGTAATGAATCTAATAAGTTGGTTGGTTTTTCAAGCTCCATGATCTACTTTCATGCACAATAACGGCTAATCGGGCCGGAACCTAAAGCTTAACGTGCGATTCTGAACCACAACATACGTCCATGCCTATCCCGTGATTTTGACTCGGCACTTTTGGCATGTGAGGCCAGAGCGCTAACCTCACAGCCATCAGGTGGGCATGGATCTAATACGAAACATGCGAGTAGAAAAATATAACATTCATTGAAAACTACTCAACTACCAAGCTACAACATTAACAGAAGTACAAACGCAAATGTAAATTTTATGTTACATATAAAATATATAAATCCTTTTACAAAATGGCTCCGTTTCCTTAAAGCATTAAAATAAAATTAGCCTCACCAAACCCTTTTTCTATCTAACCTTGCCGTTTCCCTACGTATATTCATTTATTTCCATGCAAGTACTCAGGCGACACGGAAACTATTTTGTTGACGTATGTCCCCCACGCGACAAACCATGGATTCTAATTTTTGTAGGTAATCTAAAAGTTTTTAATTTTTTATTTTTTTATTATATTTTTGTGAGGGGATCATGTAATTTTTTATTATATGATTTGACTGACATTATTTCCCAGTAATAAAAAAATTATGCACATTTTTTTTACAGGAATTCACTTTCTTATTTTTCATTGTTTGAGATTTTAAGAAATACTGAAAATGGAAAACTGACAAATGGGTCCTCAAGGACTATTTCATTCAAATCGAAATATGTATTTGTGCTGATGAGAAAAATGAATGGCTTTTTATGATAAAATCTATTTCTCTGCCTTATATAATTGTTTTTATGCTAGTTTTGAAAGAAATTTATGTTTTCACAATAATTTTATCAACAATATTTAATATGATTATGCTCATTGTATTTTAACAATATTTTAAAAATAAATTTGAATCTTTAAAAAGTTCATTTCAATATTATTTTTTTTTAAATTAAAATACCCACTTTGACATTAGGTCACAAATTTAATGGTATGCATATAAATTTGAATATAGGGGACACTTTACCCCCACGCGACTAACCAAGGGTTAATATAAATAAGAAACTTTTAAAGTGTATTTTTTCAAAAGTTAAGAAAAGTTATTTAGACCCCTTTGCTTCTCGATCCCTCAATTTATGCTCTCACACCCAAATACTTTGTTTATTCTAATTATAACAATTTAATTATATATTTATTTATTAAACAATTTTGGCAACATGAAAGAGTTTCTTCAAGTATAGTTTAAATGCTATTTAATCGTTATTTGATGACGGAAAGTTGGTTTATTAGTATTCCATAAAAGCGACCTTTTCGCGACAGTTACAGCCCCTAAATTTTATAGAATGCATTATCACTGACATAGAATCTACCAAGTTTCATTCCGATTGGATGAAGGCAAGGGGTTAAATAGACATCCACAGATTTTCCCGCCAATGACATGCGCAGCCAACTACCCACAACACACAAAATCAAAATTAATATAAAGGATTTATCACCACCAACAACAAAAATTCGACCGGAAACAATACTTTCATTAACCCTGTGTAAACATATGGGTTAATTGAAAGTAAGAAGCCATAGAAAACCCTAATGGTACAAAACTGACTAATACTAGCAATATCTTGATTATGTTTTTCAACTGTGTGGAATATTTTCCCATTCCAGGATCAACGGATCGCATTGCATTCTAATCGGAAAAAGGGCGTTGCCCCGACAAACCCTCTCAACACTATTCAAAATTTCAAGAGAAACATGCTGTCAGTCTGACACAAATATTGTTGCGTGGACGGGTTCGGAAGATTTGAAGCCAAAGCAGATCAACACTTGCAGAAATTTATTCCAATATAACTCTTCGCAGATTCCTTTACAACTCCAGAACTTCTCGTTCTAGTAGACTCAACACAGCTCTTTTAACAGCAACAGAGCACAAAACAGCAGTTAAAAACTTGACAACTCAACTGCTAAATCGACACAAAAGACAATGCAATACAGTTCGCTTTAGAACTACTCGGAATGTTCACTGAGACTCGTAAACTCACCAGTCAACTAATTCAGTGACTCAAAATCACGGACTCGACTCACGGCCGGCCTTATATAGGAGTCGAACCTTCTTGAAATTTCTAGAGGTAGATATTTGGGGAACTTTCCATATCGTAGTCGAAAAGTCCTATACATGTACATGGGGACCGAAAATGTCGCCAACTTGGCTCTATCTCGCCAAATTGGCGAGATTGCCATTACCATAATGTTAAATGCCCTGATCCTTGTAAAACTCGCTTCCCAGCGTTATCTCTGTAAAACTCGTTATCAAGCATTAAGACACATTGCGGGGAAGCAAACTAAAGACGAACTATTGCACTGCCTTATGCGAAATGTACAAGTTTTCCTATTTACAAAATTAGCACTACGAAATATTTACAAATATACAAAAATTCGTAACAATATTTTAAGTTGATGACTATTGTTTCACTCATCTGGGAGAACTCACGAGTGTATCTTTTATGAGTGAACGCATGAGAGTAATTTATATTGCTTATGTGAAATTGTTGGTTCATTTCTTTACTTAAAGTTCTATTATTATACACAATGACTTTTCAGCCCGGGACCTACAGCTTAAAGTGGATTCCGAACCACAACGAACATCCGTGACTAACCCGCGATTCGAACTATGCACCCATAACATGCGCTGTCAGAGGACTAATCACACAGCCATCAGGTGGGCCTATATGAAGTGAAATTGAAAAATAATTTTGTCTTTTTTTCATACCTCTCAGTCAATTATCAAATATTTAAATTTTTGCACGAGTAGGTCTAAAGAAAAGTACAATTCTATTTATCTTGCTTAAGACTTTAAAGCTGAAATTCAATTATGAAGAAAGTAACAATGGCGAATTATACACAATTTCACATAAAATATTTTAGTAATACAAGTCGGGTTATTAGTTCTAAATACGAATAAAACTAGTACCCAAGAAAAAAAAACTAGTGGAACCAAAAGTTTGCTCTCGGAATATTTCAGATCTTCAATCTCTTTCATGCGTATCGCAAGTTCTCCAAGGTTAAATCACAATAAGAATAGAAACATCCTCGTGTTAATGTAAAGCAAATAGCAGATATTAATTGACAAAACAAAAAAAGATTTAAAACGGGTTTAAATACATTTCGATTGCATAATACATGGAACCCATTTAACAATGCTTAAACATTTTTCGCAATATATTCATTGATATTCAGTTCGTTTGAAAACGGTTTTCTGCTTGCAGCTCGGAATTACCATTTACTTAACTTCAGCATTACATAAACACTAAAACATTGTTATCAAAAAAATATTACTTTTATCATCTTCCCTAACATTTGAAAGTACATTTTTGTCAATTTCTTAATTGTACGTGCGAACCTAAACAATCGCCAGGTGATGAATTATATTGCAGCCGTGGTAACTTTCCATTTAATAAAAGATACGTCATACAGAAACAAATACAAAATGCATAGAAGTGAAATTTGACTCACGATTATAATCTCTGCCATCTTTAAGGTGTTTCGAAATCACAATCCAATTTAAAGCTGCTAAACAAATCTTAATCAAACCTGGTAAACAAATCTTAGTGAAACTTCACGCTAATATATTATCAGTAAAGCACTGAGACACTCTGGAGCTAAATTGATAGCAAAGGAAATTCTGAACTATTTCTACTTATATAAACTTCCCCTACAAACGAGGATCTGGCACCTTCACGAAAACAATTTCATTGGACGAAACGGTTTGTTCCAGATTTCCAACTTCAATATCTAATAACCACTCCGATATTCAATAAGCAATTTGTCACTAATACGAAATTGCGCTAAACTCTTACAAACCACGTTTTTAGGTATTCTTTCATAATTTTGAAGAACCATTGAATAGATTTAACGCGTTAAAGGCCAATCAAGAGATATCGCGTGATTTACATTCGCTGCCGATCACGTGCCTTGTTACTTCCCAGTAGTCCTGTCCTGATCAGACTGTACCTGATCGGGGTTGCTGCTCTTTGTCGGAATTACCTGAAACTGTGTTTTAAAAATACAAGCTTCCCATTAACCTATGGAGGAAGACAAGATGTATCTTAATTTAAGTCAAATGATAAATAACATTTTGTTCCTTTAGTTAATTCCAGCATGAATGGAAACTACAATCGGGAGCGGTCTGATCAGGACAGGCTACTGGGGAACAACCCGACATTCCACGCTGGCGCGTGATCGGCAACGAACGTGGTAAATGCAAGTGAGAGATGAACGATATGCTGATCGTGTTTTACTCACAAGGAGCAACCAGCGTAAGCTCAGGGGATCCTGGTCCCCAGAGCCTATAAGATAAGGGGTCTTTTTTTGGTTCTTTGTATGTTTTCTTCCACGATTGGTATTTTCAGCATTTGATCGAAAGTCGATCTGACTTTTAGGAGATTTTCAGGTTTTCTCTCATTCAAGAAGCAATTTCCCTTTGAAAGATCTCCCAGAAGGCGTCGCTTCCTCTGAAATAGAATACGTCTACGGAGTGATGACGTAACATCAACTAAGATGTTGACGTCAATTGGAATTTACATTGTGCTCTTTTTATTCCATGAATTATTATTAAATTAGTTTTGCAAAAACAAATCAAAACCAGCACACGTCCTCACCCGGAGAAAGCACTGAAACGGCTACATCACAAAATTTCTTCTGCACCGAAATGATTTGACAATCCCCTTTTATTTTTTTTTAGTTCTTTTTTTTTTTTTTACCTCAACCTGTTCCAGAGAGGTGGTTCTCTTACATATGTACGCGGAGGCAGGTGCTAGTTCACAAAGTCATTCCTTTCCACTCCCAGCCGGGAGTTCAACCAACCAACCATTGATAAATTACTGGGCATTTTTTTTTTTTTTTTTTTTTTTTTTTTTTTTTAACTATTGAAAATTGTTGAGTACACTTTCCGATAACTGGTCCAATAGGTGAGTTACCCGTGTACGCACTAGTTTATTTTGTATTTTGAGTCAAAATAGGTGTGGTCTTGTCAGTCATAAATTCATCAATCGCTTTCCTACGATCTGTACAATGAGACAAATAATGGGGCTGATGTACATTCAAATTTTCATTCCATTAATCTGACCTTAATGGGAAGTGTAAGGTTCTCGTTTAGGTTGTAACCTCATTATCTGGACACATTATAATCCTAAATTGCAAGGCTAGTTCATAGAGATTTTTTGTGCAGCATGACTTTAATGTCACAGAAGTCCAATGCAACTACCCAACCTAAAGTAAATAGTGTAGCTTTTTCAATATTTATAGTTAGGAACACATGTTTGAAATTTCGGGGATGTATAAAGATATTTTAGCTACATTAAAAATGAATTTCATATTCCAATTTAATCTTCATTCTAATTAGCTTTATAGCCATAAATTGTGTATGCATTTATTCCTTAGGACAAAATTTGCTAAAATTCGCCAGGAATTATGCATGAATTTAAATTAATATCTTATCTATGACCATAAACTTTTTTCTTTTTTTTTTTCAAATAATTAGATCCTGACCTATATAGTTGCAAATTGAAGGACCTTTCTTGTGTGCACTGCTGCATACATTAAATTATCTTGACTACCTTTTTTGAGATAATGAAGTTTTTTGGTACCAATGATCGATTGGTTAAAAGGGATGAAAGTGCCTTGAAATCAAACAGGGTCCAAAGTTTCTAGTATGATCCTGAAAACAAAATGTTTCGTGGAAGAATATCTGCGTCAACGTAGAAGACTCAGTATCTAGTAGAGGTATATTAAGGTTATAAAAGTACTTATTATATTGTTAACTTACAAGTAAAACACAGTTGGTTAATTACTTATCAAGACTAGAATCCCCCCCCCCCCCCTTCACAGAAAAGTTAGATATTCGCTGAAAGATAAAATGAAGTTTTTTGGTACCAATGATCAATTGGTTAAAAGGGGTGAAAATGCCGTGAAATCAAACAGCGTCCCAAGTTTCTGATATGGTCCTGTTTCTAGTCATGCAGCATAGAAGAAAAGTTTTTGTAAATTATAAAATTTGAATTTGTTCTCTGCATTTTTGAAAAGTTAGGTTTTTTGACTTAGTGTGTTTTGCTTGTAAGCCGACGATATAATTATAAAATAACAAACTGTTTTTTATTTTTTCAATATACTGGCTTAACCTAATTGAACAACTTTTACAAAATTTTCAATTTATTTTGTTGATAATTTTAATACATATATCTTGTTGGGCACATCTTCGAATACCCAATTAGAAAACATATCCGAAATGAGTCAAGTATTGGGTGACGAATTTTGTTCTTTGACAAAAGAATATTGCCACTGGCTATGATATGACACATATAACGCATTTAAAGACAAAGTTAAGCCACTCTATGCAATCAAATCCAGCATATACGAGGACATTTCAATAACTAGATTTTTTGTGGGATTTAACAACCAGTTTGATTCTAAGTCTCAAAGCATTTGCATTTGAACTAAGATGATACCGATTTAATGAATGTCAATGGTCTTCAATTTTCAATTCGAAAATTTTATATAAAAGTTTATGCAGCATTGCCACCAAATTTTGATTTCATATCAAGCGGGGCTACTATCCATCATCATGCATGCCCCTTCTCCTGATAATGGATAGCTTCTTGATGAGAAACAAATTAAAATAACTTGGAACACCGTGTCCAGTGTTTCAAAATATTTAATTAAGCAAGTTTCATGTTCACGCATGAAAACAGCTTGTACAATAAAACAATGCTCATGTAAAGCGAGCAATGTAACATGCACCGATGCTTGCTCCTGCATTAATTGCCCCATGACGATAAAATAGATGTTACGGTTGCAGACAGTGATGATGCTATAGTCAACCAGTGATGAGGAAACAAGTCATTGATGATTAACTTTGCCTAATGCCTAGCCTTCCTTATGTTCATATATATGTGTGGCGACGTCAAATAACAAATAAAACTTCTGTACAAAAGAGTACTCCAATGCACAGAAGTTTTATCTGTTATTTGACGTCGCCACACGCTTTATATGTATTCATAGAAGATACTATTTTTTTAAATAGATATTCGCAGAAGAAATTAATATTTTAACTTTTTTCAAGGAGCATTTTTCTCTATAGAAAAAGTTTCTTCAATTCCCATGTATTGAGTCTCATGTAACATATTTTGAGTGTCCAGTTTATCTTCTTATGGTCCCATAGTATAAACAGCTTATAATTGTAATAATAAGCAAATAGAATTTTAAAAATTATTAAAATATAACTATTTTGTATTTCTTGCTATGTATATATAATTTTAATTGTATATATGTATACCATGCATTTTTAAATTGGAAGCTGGTTTTTAAAAAAAAAAATCAAACTCCTTTGGTTTCTGGAATCTTGGACTACTCTTAATTGCAAAAAAAATTTATAAATATATATTTGTACACCCTAGTTATTGTTAATAGAAAAAAGTTTGCTTAAAACAGATATTAATGATGTTTGCATTCGTTTTGCGGTTTAAAAAGAAACTACTTTTAAAGTTTATAAAACAATAATGTTTGTAATATTTTACGAGTGGAACAGTAAGGGACTATTTTATGTTTCATAAAATAGTCCCTTAACCCCCAGAAATGGCAAACGAAAATATATACATATTTTTTATTTATTTTTTTCAACTCATTTTGATACTTTTCCTATAGGTTCGGAATCCACATTAAACTGAAAGTTTCCGGTCTGATTAGCTGTTATTTTACACAAAAATAGCGTACAAACCAACAAAGTGCATGGTCAATAAATTTAAAAGTTGAGGTTTTGAGTGGTACCTCAATTTCGCAGCTTTGTATCTGCGATTTTAGAACCGAAATACAGCTATTTTTCAGATTAGTTTTAGTTCCAATAATAGTTACCACACGTCGTCACCTGACTTGCAAATAATAAATCGGGCAATCTAATCACTTCTAAATGTGCTGTATAGGCGTAATAATTGCAACGTTTCTAGCATTATTCAATGGTGTATCTTCATAACCGAACACTTTAAAATTATCTTTTTAATCTCTCTATTTATAAGGCTAAACCCTCACTCATTCACTGACTCACTCACTCATCACTAATTCTCCCACTTCCCACAACTATGAAAATTGGTACAAATATCAACAAAGACAAACAGAAAAGTTAAGCTATTCCGAGCTTGATTAACACACTTTAAGGGGTGGAAAAGGGTTAAAAATTCCAAACTCGAATATCGCACTTACGATATAGTTACAACTCTGAAAATTAGTAGGAATGTCAATAAAGATAAACGTAGAAAAAGTAAGCCATTCCGATCTCGATTAACCCACTTAAGAATTGCAAAAGGCGTTAAACGTTCCAAACGAGGAATATTCGAATGTCCCACTTCCCATTTGGTCACAACTCGGAAAATTGGTACAAATGTCAAAAAAGATTAAACATAGAAAAAGTAAGCAATTCCGTTCTCGATTAACCAACTTTAAGGGGTCGAAAAGGGTTAAATGTTCCAAACGAGGGATATCCGAATGTTCCTCTTCCAATGTAGTCATATTTCTGATATTTGGTGCAAATGTTAAAAGGGCAAATGTTAAAAAATAAGTCACTCCAATATCGATTAACGAATTTTTAAGGGATGAAAAGTCGACGCAACATTGAAACTATACGAGGATTATTTTAATGTCTCAATTCCAATACAGCTACTACTTCGAAATGTAGAACTAAGAGCAAACATAAACACAATAAACTATTACAATCTCGATTACGTAATTAAAAAGGGTCCGAAGGGAGTTAAGCGTTCTAAACGAGGGATATTCAAATGTCTCTTTTCAATATACTATTCACAATTATAAATTTTGTTAAAATTGTCAACAAAGGGAAGTTCCTATTTGATAAATCAATTTGTCGGGATCGAAATGGGTGCAAACGTCTGAAGTGTAGAATACATGAATGACTTTTGATCGTTAAAATTTCGTAGCGCAGCACGGGCATTCAGCTAGTCAATTATATACAGTCAATACCCGCAAACGCGAAATCGCTTAACGTGAAATCTCATTTAACGCGAAGTAAAAAGCAGTTCTCCGTATTAAACGAATCAAAGAGCATTAAGTTTCAACACTGCATTCGGTTAACGTTAAGAAACGGCGTATACACTTTTACTTTACCCACACAATATCCAGGCTCAGCCTGACCAACCGGGATATATCCCAGTGCGTCCTCATATGACAAAAAATTAAAAACACCGCCAAATGGAAATTAAAATTTTCAAATCGTTACTTAAGTGAAGAATTAAACGTTTTCCTCAATACAACTGAAGTAATAAAAACTGCGGCTAAAATATATCAAAATAAGATCGTCTCTGGATTTTAACAAAGGTCTTTAATGAGCACACTCACAAAATTTGCATATTGTAACGCTCCCATTATATACATTAATAAAAAAATACATTAAATTACTCGAATATATATTTCACCCTTCTTAATAAAAAAAATGGGAATCGACTGGTTGGTTTTTAAAAAAATTTCTGCAGAAAGGTAAAAATATTTTTAATCTCCCTTCCCCTACGAAATGAAAGTCTAGGTATGGTTTTGGGATGATTATCCGTTTAATAATCCACTGACGGTCCAAGGAATGGGCGAAATTTTAGTGTTTTTACCCTGTAATAATTTCTAAATTAAATATCAAATTCATATATAGTTTTTTGAAATTTTTTTTTTTTTTAAATGTAACGCTGGAAAACTGGGGATCAAATGAGGCATATATCAATACATGACAGTCAGTGGGTTAATACTCTCCTTTTCTATTATCACAGAATAGGCAAAACATATGTGCCATCTTAATTGCTTCGTTATGGAAAATGTTCTTCCAGTTTTTGCCTGAGGGGTGACATTTGAGCAGTAACCATTATAACTCCACTAAACAGAATATGACATAAACTCAAAACCATATTCTAAAAAAAAAAAAAAAAAAAAAAAAATTTACTGAAACATTTTTATATTCCTTACTAAATTTATATGCAATTGTAATCATTGAAGCGATTTTGCTTTCTGATCCAATATTTAGAATGTGACCACTACGAAAATAACATCAACTGAGATGTAGTTCATTTATAAAACTATCTAATGATGTACATTTTTATTTTATTTTAGCGTTATTCATAATTTTAAATTCTGAAGACTTTGATTTCGAAGGCTGATTGAAGCGCCACCCATTTGAGACAACTTTTTTTAATTTGAAACAATTTTGGTTAGCACGATAATTCTCCAGATCTTCTTAGTAATATAAGAATACTTATCGACAAAGAACCTTGACAAGGTTCAAGCTTGGAAGCTAATACAATACTTATTAAAATTGAAATGTTTTCGCTTTATACACTAGTACTTTGAATGCTGGAAATATATTTGTTAAAATACGTCAAGTGTTCTAGAACGAATAGAGTAATTCGATAGTCGTCTTGAAAGATCACAAGTGAAACTGAACTAAGCAGAAAAAAGTGCTTACTTTTTAAAAACTTTTCAGAAGACGCAAAACATGAAATGTTCTCCAACTTCTGAAGATTTCGAACTGCAACGATCATCTTAACCCGGTATTCGAACGAGGCACCTTCGGCATGCAAGACTACAGCGCTAAACTACACAGCCATGGGAAGGTGTGCAATACTTACATTTGAGGGATTTTTTTTACAATAGTTATAGAATAACATACGTATACTCATATATCTGAACTATTAAAAGTTCTTACTATTTCTCTTATTAGTCTCTTATTAGATATTGTTTTCGAAGCAGAACATATTTAAAAACTTATCTTCGGACCCGATTAATTAATTAACGTTCAAGAGTTTTGAAATGCCCTCCGAGAAATGTTTTTAAACTCATTATCAATCTCAATATCATTAATAGAACATGTGAAAGCAGATCCGAAATGTGGAGGTTTCTTGCTTTTCAAATTATGATCACAATATTCTATCGGAATAATTCCATTTTTGTGTTTTTTAATCATTGTTGTCTAAAACTTACTTTTGGTACCTTCAAATTATATACATAGGTTTCAGTAAATTTTGTTCATTTGTATCCGTCTAAGAGAACTGTAACCAACTGCCTGAAGGTAACACAGTGTGGTTTATTCCAATAGAAAAAGTTTGATGGGTGCAAGAAAGGCCTGGCGTCCTCTAGAAGGTTGACCCAGGCCATGTCATACCTTTCAACTTTAGGTAATAATTGAGGACTAGAAATGGAAAACGACCCAAGTACCAAAACAATTAAAAATCTTTTTTTTTTAAGGAAATATGAGCATTGCCTTAAGTACAAGATGCGATCCTATTTCGCCTCTCCTGAAAAATATTCTTTTTTGGATTTCGGTCGTTTCTAGTAATCGAAAACGACCCAGGTATATAAAAAAATATATATATTTTTTTTTTTTTTTGTACAGAATAGTTTCCTCAAGGCCAAGCTAAACGAAGTGCAGAAGTAGCAATATTTCCAATTGAAACTAGCAATTTTCATTTTTCGGCTCTTCTGATAAATGTTTATATATATATACTAGGGGGCTCCGCCCCCTGCTCGCTAACGCTCGCCAACCCCCTGGATTGCTATGCAATCCCCTTGGTTCGCGACGCGAACCAGGCTCGCTCCAAAGTGAGGCATTTAAAATATGCCCTAGATAAAGCTATTTCAGCTGAAAAATCAATGACATCCTTGCAAAGTTATATTGTCCCATGAAACTGAAAACGTTGGATTATTTATGAAGAGCTACGATACTTTGGATGTCATTTTCTTACTGCTTATGGAAAGCAGGAACAGTTTGGCAACGTAGCAGAACGTTTTTGGAACAATAAAAATAAAGTCTGGTATATATATTTAAAAAAGATAAGTTATTTAAGAAACAAATTCTTGTCATCGACTTTTTGAGGGTCAACAATTTGTTGGAGACGGGAGGAGGATAAGAAACAACAACAGAAAGCAATTTAAATTTATATACTGGTTTTGTATGAAGTGGAAAATAATTAAAGTTGCACATCGAAAAATCTTAGCGAAGCAATATTAGCAATCATACGATTTGCATAATCCTTTCAGAGATACTTAAAAAATAAGTCAAATTGTTTATCCGCAATGATGAAGTATTTATTCAATCGGTGTGAATGTGAGCATGGAAACCTAAATATTTTTAAAGGAAATTCCGGGCTCAGTTTTTATAGCCATGTATCCGGAAAACGTTCACAATAAAAATGTGGGTTTTTTCCGAATCCAAACAAATGTGGCTTATTTTAATTATATAAGAAAGAGAGTTCCCGGAATTCTAATCCAAAAGAAATGTACACGTCTTGCATCATTGTAAATATTAAATCAATACGTTTTAAATAAGCAATAATTTGTTTCTTGTTTTTGGAACTACCGACTGTCTTCCTTAATTATTTTTGCTAGATTTGACGAATTTAGTACTATTGATATAGTCAATACAGTTTTTAAAAATTATACTCCCGAGTAAATTAGATTTATAGCTCTTGCATAACTAGAAAGATTGGCAAAATTTTAGTAAAAACTTTTTAATCCTTATACACAATTTTTTTTTTTCCAAAATACTCAAATATTAATACTATTAAATGTGGAATCAATAAAAGTTTGACAATTGTTTTTACCATTAAACTTTCCTATTGGAATAATTATTTACTCCGACCCATTCTTTTGTCCTCTAAATAGTTATTCATGCTGAATATTTATGGAAAAAATTTCTAACAAGTTTCGTATCCAATCATTAAAATATTAAGTCACGAGTATTGGTACTACGGGGATGGCGAACAAGCATTCTCTCTTCCATTCTTTTTTCAGGATTTATATATTACAATACAATTTTAAAAAGGAAAGAAAAAATTTCAGGAATATATTTTGGCCTCAACCAGAGTGCAGAAGCATTTTAATTTTTTGCCGCAACACCAGGATTTAAATCAGAGTTAAAATATTTAAATTTCTTACAATTTTATGTTCCACGTTCAGTTTCATAAAAAAAAATTCTTGCCAAATTACAATCGGGTAATTCTTGGTTAGTTGTGTCACTAGCTAATTTCCTCCACTATCTCAATAGATGGCAGCACATGATTAAAGCCCGACATATTTCCCCATATTACCTTTAAAATTTAACTAATATTTAACCAATAATTTTTAACTTTAATCAAGAACAAGACTTAACTTTGAACTATATAGGCTCTTTGATCAACAACAGATAGTGCAAGTCATCCGGAGCTATAGCAAAGCCACGTTTTAAAGAAGCCCAGAAAAAAATGTAGTTAAAATCGTTATATTAAAAAACCCCATGGAATCACGGGCCAGATGACGCTGTGACCTAAGCGTTATAAAAATTAACAATTTGAGAACTGTTCCCATGGGAACGACAGATTTGAGGCAACCAGGGCCTGTCATGCTCATAAGTCATTCATTAAAGTAAGCTATGTTTTTTAATTAAAATACTCACACTAATTTGGTCACGAATTTAATGATATGCACGGACATTTGAATTTGGGGAACATTTGTCCCCAACGCGACTAACCAAGGGTTAAGTGGAGAAGTCTCAGTAACCTTTTTTTTTTTTTTTTTTTTTCCACTTGAGAAGAGTTTAGAAGGTCAATCCTGGAAATATTATCATACATTAAAAATTCCTAGAGAAATACTCTCATGCGAGTTGTTCCATTTTAAATGTTTACCTATTTTTTTTTATTTTTTTTTTTTGTAGTTGAAAAGCGTTAGTGCAAAAAGGTTTTTGTAGAAATTGCACACCTCCTAGCATCCCCCTATATGGCATCCACTGACACGACATTTTTCAAAAATCATGTAGCTTTGAAAATTGTGAATAATGACAAACACCCCCGCCATGTTTATTTCTTATACAAAATCAAAAACTGAATGTTCAAGTGTCAATGATTCATTAACAAAACATGGCTGGCAGAAGTACCATTTCATCACAGGAGGGACTCCAGCACCTTCACTTCATGTCGCATAAGTCCCGATACCGATATTCTCCAATAAATACTCATTCCAGAGAGGAATGGCTTGCAGTTAGCTAACTAGAAAAATAAAACAAAACATCAAGTTAGAATTTGACCCTAGACAGTAAAAATAAAAAAAGTTATTTTCACTTTTTATTTTTCTTTGTCACATTCAAATTGTTAAAAGGTCGTCATCTTATAACAATACAAAATTCTTCAAAGGAAATTTCAGTATTGGTGTGATTATTTTTCTTAAGGTTTTAAACTAATGTATTATTTGATAGTCAAACCTAAGTGATTTTAGACAATTGGTAATTATTTAATTTTTCAAAAGAGGATCATGTAAAAGAAATAATGGGTAATTAATAAAAAATGCCATTTTTTTCTTTTTCAAGTTAAAATGGCCAATTTTCCACAAAATATTCCTGATGATTAAACAATTGTAGAGATAACATCATGAAATTAAACTAAAAAAAATACAAATTGCAAAACTTGACATTTTCTTTTAAAATATGCATTTGGTAAATTAAAGTCGCATGTGCAGGGAGGCTACAGAATTTAAGAAATAAAATTCCAACATTTCCCCGATTTCCAGGAAATTTGTTCAAAAATTCCCTGATGCGAGCTATAATTCAAAAAACAAAATAATGGAGAATTAAAAAAAAAAATAATAATAATAATTAAATAAATAAATTTAATCTATAAAAATAAAACAAGCTGTGTGTGTGTCTGTCTGTGGATCTACAGAAACCAACTTAAAATTGGAGTAGAGCTTAGAAATTTTCACCATAGGAAGTTTTAGCTTTCTAATTTTATGTATGTCAAACAGAATGTTCAAATTTGAATTAGTTCTTTTTTAATTAATTTTTTTAATTAATTTATTACTTTTTTTACTTTAATATTACATTTAACGGAGTGCTGATCCGTAGATGCTATACTCTCTGATATGAAGGGTGGGATAAATTGAAGGACGAAATATCGGAACTGGCATACAATAGAAGCAAAAAATGACACCACACTTGGTACAGGATCGGCTTGGATCACCTTCCAATAGAAAGCGAGGAAAAGGCACGTGGGAGGAGCTGAACTAAGCACAGGGCAATTCAGTCCACTCTGGTGAAAAATCCCTGATAAATTGAATAACTGGTAAAAAAAAGGATGCATTATCCTCGATCCAGTCGTAACAATCTTGAAGGTCGGAAAACTCATCCATAATGAAACTTTGAGTGAATATAAATGCAGCGTTGCGTTTATCATTGAGTTGGCAAGTTTCAAGACCAGAGCCTGCTTGAGAATCTTTAGAGGAAGTCTGAATGGGGGTCAGAACAACTGATTCAGTCGCCTTGTTGACTGTGGTTTCAATTGTTTGACAGACAGCATTTGCATAGGTCTTAGTTATCCTTTTGATAATCAGGGGACGAGGAACAAATCTGGTACAGTCAGAATTTAGAAGGGGAGGTTTGGTAGCCTTGGTGACCGTCTGAGGGTTGGTAAATAAAGCTCTACGAGTCGGACAGGAGAGAGAAGAGCTTGCATGATTTTGGCCACAGTTGCAGCAAAGCTTTGGGCCATTTTTGACTGGGCATGCACGACTACTGTGATCAAGAGAGCAGTGTCGGCATCTGATGGGAGAGGTACATTCAGCAGCAAGGTGGGCACCCCAATGCTGACACTTGTAGCATTGTTGGGGTCCGCTCGCCTTCCTGCCTATGAGGGGTTCAATTCTGACTTTGGTGTATAACATGGTACGCCAGGATAAAATGTCAGCTTGATTTTCAGTGAAAGGGAACTCCAAAATAAAAAAGGGCATCTTATGCCCATTACGGCGTTTCATCTGGGTGATCTGAATGGGGGAATACTCTGGTTTCTTCCAGACCAGCCAGTCGGCTATGTCCAAAATAGAGGATTTGATATTTAAACCTCGAACAACAACTTTGAAGGAGCGAGGTGGGATGATAGGGGAAGGGATCTCAGTAGATTTGGCTCCAGAAATGTTGGCCAGATTTGCCTCATCATACTGGATAGCATTGGGGAGATTAAGAATGAATCTGGGCGATTCAGTTTCACCTGAATCAGCAGCAGTGTTAACTATAACAGGGGAGTTAAGCACTGGAATCTCAGTGATAGAAATGTCATCAAGCCGCTCCTCCAAATTAATGGGTACCTCATTGGTACCCGGCACTGGAACAACAGCTATCCGCTCATCCATATTAATGGGTACTACAGGGGTACTAGCAAAGGAAACATCAATCGGCTCATCCACCTTAGTGGGAACTACAACAGGAACATGGCAAACTGCCTTAGCAGATGCAGGCTTAGGTTTGGTAGCTTTAGGTTTGATGGCTTTGCGTCTCACCATTTCAGAAACGTCAGTAAAAACCAACAAATGGGAACGATGAAGAACGATCGGTAACAGGTCCGACTAGCTCAGAGCTCTAAGTCTGAGGATGTGATGATTGAAGGATGAGAAATGATATTCTGATGAATTAATTTATTTTTTACAAAGTTACTTTAAATAGAGATACAGCTACGAAATTTTCAACACAAGTAGTTTCGGCCTTCTAATTGGACTTTTGAAAAACACAATTTTAAATTTATATTTAGTTCTTTTTTAATTTTATTAATCAATTAATAAATATTTTATAAAGCGATTTCTAATAGGGCCACAGCTCTAAAACTTTCAGCATAAGTAGTTTTAGCCTTCTAATTGGACTTCTGGAAAACAGAATTTTGGAATTTTATTTGTTTTTTAATTAATTCATTAACAAATATTTTACAAAACGATTTCTAATTAGGATACATGTTTGAAATTTTCAACACAAATAGTTTTAACCTTCTAATTGGACTTTTGACAAAAGGAACCTTAAAATTTTAATTTGTTTTTTAATGAATTTTTATATTTCCACAACAAGCGACTTCTAATAGGCTTAGAGCGCTGAAAGTTTCAACATAAGTAGTTTTGACCTTCTAATTTTGCTTTTTACAAACATCACGTGTTGAAATATTTTAAAGTGGTGTTGTATTCTAGTTATTAACGGGAAATTTTTTTTATTGTTTCTCGACAAGGGAGGGGATTTTAATATCAAGGCTTTACGTAGTAATTATTTTTTAGTATGTGAGGCGGGCGACCTTACGCTTTCGCAGCAATGAACCTTTCATCGAGCAAAGCGAGCTCATGTTTGCATAGCAATGAACCTTTCAACGAGTTAAGTAAGCCTGTGCTTATGTGTCAATGACTTTTTCAGCGCACGAAGCGAGCTCGATTTGGCGTTGCGATGGACCTTCCTGCGAGCGAAGCACCAAAAATTAGGGTCTATACACCAATGACAGATTTCTGCAACACGGGGCCTCACAGCTGGCTAAAATAATGCACATGGAAAAATTTCGTGGCGAAGCACGGGTATTTAACTAGTTCTAAATAGTCAAAGTATAATTGCGCCATAATAAATTTATGGTAAAAAGGAAAGAAAAAAAACATCTTTAGATGAAAAATACAAAAATCTCCAACTTCAGCCATACTTGCTAACTTCAAGGTAAAGCAAAACCAGTACAATACTTTTCTTTTTAATTTCAAAAATAACACAAATTTTCATATATAAAATATTTTCTGTAATATATGTCACATGCTGTTTTCTGTTCATAGCATAATAGATAGCCGAGTTGCTAAGTTATAGGATCATCAGAAATCTAACAGAAATAATTGTTCCAGGCATAATAATGATCCCAGATAATAATAATAATAAAAAAAATAAAAAAGCGGAACATCAACAGGCGGTTGTGGGCGGGATAGCGATAGTTTGAATTAGTTGCCGAGAGTAGAAAAAGTTCGGAATCGTTATTCTCTCAAATCGGCCAAGTAGGCAGATATTGAGGGCTTTTTAGACGGACTTATAGAAGTACATGAAGGGGAAAAGAAGAAAAAAAAGAAGGGAAAAAAAACTGTATTCAATGCGGTGACATCACAGCATCCACTTCACGTGACGCGAGTCGAGGTATATATCCGCACGGGGCAAGCGAGAAGGGAAACTCAAAAATTTCAAAATTCCCTAATTAAAGGGTAATTTTACGAAATTCCCTGATTTTTCCAGAAGAGTGAAATTCCCCGACATTTCCCTGATTTCCACGAATTCCAGGTTCTGTAGCCACCCTGTAATACACTTGAAAATTACTATCTTTCTAAAGAATAATTAATTAAATAACAATAATAATAATTAAACTAAAAAACACGCATTTTCATTTGTAGATAATTATTAAAATATATATTTAGTTTTTTTCTTCAGAATAGTCTCCGAATAGTTTAAAAAGTAACAGCATACACTGAAAAAGTCGCTTTTAGGGCAATTTTGACGAAAATAGTCGCAATAGTAGCTTTGTCTCGAAAATAGTAGATTTAGTCGCCATTTTAGTTGCTTGGGACAACCCTGACAAAATGATAGGATGCCGCAACTCGAGAGGACCACTAGGATTGATGCAGAAATTTGATGCAAGGCCAATGACTGTGTTTAGTTTCTTTGAAGCGGATCTGTAACCGCGAAGCAATCCAAAAATGGCGAGATATGTCTCGAGTTTCTGAATCCTCTGCGCGAAAAAAACCTGGAGTGCAAAGGGTTAAAATGTAAAAGCATCTTTATAATGTCAAATAGCATGTACTCTCAGTCCTTCATTGCATCCAGGAAATGCATAATTTATTGAAAGTTTCTAACTTGGACTCGTCAACATTCATGCCGACCACACTTTCAGATGACTCACCTGACATACTTGAACAAACGATTGAAAATCAGAATACTTCTGCACTGTTACTAGACTAATGCCCTCATTTCTTTCAACAACCCCACCCTTTATACAGAACAAGCTGAATACCCGTGCTGCGCTACGAAATTTTACCATTAGCATTAGCATTTGGCGGCTTTCAAGCAACAGGCACATATTAAATAAAAGAATGGCGCAAAAATCGTAAAAAAGATCGTTTTGTGTCAGGCTATATCGGAATTTTAAATTGGTGCGGTTCGGCGCAGGCGTTCCATCCCTGCAATGGCAATGCATTCTAACAAATTTTGGAGCTGTTACTGTCTAAAACGTCGCTATTGTGGCACGGGTCGCCAGAAAATTGTCGCCGGGGAGAGGGGAGTACCATCGGAGGTTCTGAAGTGGGGAATGACATTAAAAAAAAATTAGAGCCAGAAAACGGGTTTGCAACACACTTATATAGTAAAAGAATTATATACCAGTAACCAGGATAGAATGATGGAATAAGTAAGAAAAAAATTCAGTGCCATGGATTTGAAATTTTTATTGAATGAACTCAACATAGACACATTCCTTTAACTAAAACAAAGACTTGAGCTCTTTTACTATCAATTTCCCATTTGTTAAAAATGCCGACCAAACGGTATAGTGGTTAGCGTGCTGGCTTCTAGACCGCGAGGTTGCGGGTTCCAGTCCCATGTTAGGCATGGGTGTTTGTAAATGTATGTTGGCTTGTCTAATGACGAATGTTTCGGCGCATTATAGCCCTCGTGTTGCTGACGGCGCCAGATAATCTGAATACAACCAACCAACATTGGATAATGAAAGTATTGCATTCGGTCAAAAAAAAAAAAATTGTTCTTTTGTAGTTCTTTACGTTTTTGAACTGTTCTGTTTAAAAAAGAAAAGAAAAAATATTTATCTGTGGTTAGCATAACTACCGAAAAGATTAAACAATGATGTTTAACTTTTGCATACGGATTAGTGGTGGCCATGGGATCTGCCATAAAGGTTTTCGTTCAAATTGAGCATGCGCATAAGGTAGCTTCCATTGAAAAAAAATCCAGTTTTTCAGGACTAACAATTTTGATCAAAATCGCTGTAGTTATACCTATTAAGATGTTCTAAATGTTCCCATCTCCAAATATATAGCGATTCACGCGTAAAAAGTTGGAAAACGAATGTATTTAACAGAGTTCTCTTCCCTTGAACATCGCTTATTAACGACCGGTTTCTTCTCTGTTTCACTTAAAGAAAGGTTAACGTGAGAATTATCGAAATGTATATCGCCAAACCTGACATTTAGGCGCGGGTTTTTTTTTAGAGGGGGGGGGGGGTAGAAGTATATAAGAATTAATGCCAAAAATATCCCCAGACAGGCTATTTTTTCTAAATTAATGAAACTATAAAAAAAAGTATATAACATCATTCCACGTAAAATTTAAATGCAATGATTATTATAGCGTAATTGAAAGTTGTGCGATGTTCTACACCCCTAGTTTTTCGCAAACAAATCAATGGATTTTTGTATAAGTTCTTTTGTTTTCTTAATCAAATCCTTATAAACTGACAGCAAAATGAGCGTGTTAAATCTGTAATTTGCCACTGAACTTCGTAGCCAAGTCTTTACTCGTCTCAAAGTGTTGAAAACTGTAACAGTTGTCAATAAGAATAGTCTTAAACTTGATTGTAACAAAATGTAAGGAACGCAGAATTTTATAATAATAAATATTCTTAATATATCACGTATATCCTTACAGAAAATAAAATGAAATAGTTTGTGTTGATGATCTCATTTTGCATCGCACGAGATTTGTACATTGCATTTCTTGGAAGGAAATCTGGAGGTAATTTGCTCGCCAATGCTAAATGTTTTTTATTTTCAATTACCCATTTGTTAACATAGTGTAATTGCAAGTATTGTTTTCCGTCAGAAAAAGTTGGATTTTTTTTTTTCCATTTGTAATCCTGTTTTACGGAATACTAATAAACCAACTTGCCATCATTCAATAGCATTAAAATGGGACTCTTTCTTGAAGCTAATTTTTTTTTAATAAATACAGGGGTGGGAAGTGCTAAAGCCCAGTTTGGAGCAATTTTGGAGCAGCAAAATTTAACGTTTGGAGCAGATTCGCTAAAAATTGGAGCAGCAAAATTTAACTTTTGGAGCAGAATAAGAGAAAATGTAGCAGCAAAATTCGAAGATTAATAGCAGAAATATAATAAATTGTAGCTGATTTAAAAACAATTACAAGAATTAAAATTTAAACTTGTATAATTTTATTTTTCTACAAAAAACATGTATTATTAAATTTAAAATTATAAGATATACATACAATTACAACATAAATATAATTTGTAAATTAGCAACATTAGAAGGCCAAAACTACTTATATTGAAAATTTCATAGCTCTAGATCTATTAGAAGTCACTTTGTAAAAATATTAATTAAAAAACAAATTAAAATTTTTAAATTCTGTGTTACAAAAGTCTAATTACAAGTCCAAACATATTTAGGTTGAAAATTTCAGAGGTGAACCTCTATTTGAAGTCACTTTGTAAAAAAAAATTTTAATTTAAAAATGTATTTAAAAAAAAAAAATAACATTTTGACATTCTGTTTGTCAAATGTACAATTTGAAGGTCAAAACTACTTATGTTGAAAATTTCAGAGCCGTACCTCTATTTGAAGTCGGTTTTTTATAAAAAAAAATTAACTTAAACAAAAAGGAAGTTTTAATTAATTTTTATCACAAATGTACAATTTGAATATCAAAACTACTTATGTTGAAAATTTCTGAGCTGTAGCCTTATTAGTAATAGTTTTGTAATTGATTTTTTTTTATTAAAACAAACTATTTAAATTTTAACATTCTGTTTTTAAAAAGTCTAATAAAAAAAAAAAGGCCAAAACTACTTATGTTGAAAATTTCAGAACTGTACCTCTATTTAAAGTCAGTTTGTAAAAAAAAAATTAAATTAAAAATGAACTAATTGAAATTTTAACATCCCGTTTGTCAAAGGTACAGAAAAGGTCAGAAGGCCAAAACTACTTAGGTAAAAAATTGTAAGTAAAGTTATACACCTATTTTAAGTAGTTTTCTATAAATCCACTGACTCTGTTTTATTATTATATAAGACTCATTTGTATAAAAATAGCAATTCTTATAGCAAAAATAGCAAAACAGTAAAATTAAAATAAGATGTTTCTAACATTTTTGTGAATGTTCTAAAATTTTGTGATTTTTTTTTCTCCCAAATCGGGTCAAATTCAGCGTAAAAACGGCGATTTTCCCTTACATGCCGTTCTATAAACTTATAAAAAAGTTTTTTTGTTTTTTTTTCAAATCGGAAACATTCCAGGATTTTGATTGGGGAGAGTTCCCCAAAACGGGATAGGCGGGCAAAACGGGATATTGAGCCTCGGATCTTGACTGGTAGTGATATTTCGCGGGAGAAAGGCTAAACTGATTCCCGACTGCGATGACAACATTATCAGTTGATCTCTCAACTCTAGCCACTTGTTTCGCAAAGAAATATTTTTTCAAAGTTTTCAAGTGAGATTTTTACTTACTTTGTACTTTTTTCGACTGCAGAACAACTATCCTTGTGCTTCTCCGTCCTTCGGAACAATTCCGGTAAGTACTGTGTTTTGTTCATAGCTCATTTAACAACAATTTCATGTATTTAAATATTGCTAGTTAGTGACGGTTCAGGGGTCAGCCATTTATGTTGTCAAAAGCATCACGGTCGGGCAAAACGGGACACTTTTGGGGTGCCCAAAACGGGATACAATTTTGATGTGTCCCGTTTTACCCGACCATTTCCATTAATGTTTTGGCAATGTGTTTAAGTTATTTAAATTGAAATAAGTAATGAATTAAAATATGTATAATCAATTACAACAATTTATTTTAATTTTAAATAATTATATTTTCGAAATAAAATAATTTACTTTACTTTTGGGGTACAAATAATTGGCCTGATTTATGTACAAAATTTAGTTATAGGTTAAAACTGTAAGTCAGAAAAATATTTTGACCAAAAATTTAAGTTTTAAATTCAAAAAAGTTGAGTTTTTTTTTAATCTTTTTTATGGGGGCAAAAGATAAAGAAGATAAACCAGAAAACCACACGTTGTGCGCACTATAATATTATAAAAACATAAGCTAATCACAACTAAACAGCAATTATAACAGGAAGCCCATATAAACTTGAGTTGGAAGAAGAGCGTGAAAAAAGAGAATGAGAAAGAACTCAAAAGCTGAAAAAAAGGGCTGCCAAAACCAGTCTCTTGAATGTTCCGAAGAGAAAACAAAAGAGGTGTTAAAGAAAACCAAGTGGAAATGCAAAACAGGCAGATAAAGTTAAAAAATTTTACTCTGAATCTGAAATTTTTTTCAAAAATCAAAGAAAATGGACTTAACATAAGAAAACCTAAAAAAAAAAAAAAAAAAAAAAAAAAAATCATCAGTTAGCCAAGGTTGGACGTCGTCGTCTTCAGAAGATGAAGCTGAAAAAGATGAAGCATGTATTTTCTGCAACGCTCTGTATCTTGAATCGAAATCTGGAGAAGGCTGGATACAATGCTCGAGCTGCCAGGGATGGGCCCACGAAGCTTGTTGCAGAGCAGAAGAAGAAGACAACACATTTTTATGCGATTTCTGTGTTATGTAATTTTTCAAATTTACAATTAAAAAGTTTCTTCCTATAAAAACGTAGCCTATTTTTATAGGAAGAAACAATTTGATCAATGTTATCATTAATCAAATTTTGATAATTGTTAATAAAATAATAATGTCAATTAATCAAAATAATTTCGTTTTAATAATTAATACAAATTACTAATTGAATATTTAAAATTAATATTTATTAATCGCAGAATAATAAAATGTGGCCAATATTTCATAAAACACATTAATAATAACATTTTTGTTAAATTACTTAATTCACACATAAAGTTATGTTAATTTATTTAAAAAAAATCAGTAGATAAATCCTATTAGGTATTTGAATGCATTGGGCTTTAAAAAAACATTTTTTAGGAAAAATTAAATTAAAAAAAAAATAATAACAAAATAAGACACTTCCGTACAGAACAGGCCCATTTTTACAAGGCACTGATCGGTCAGGTGATTGTAATGGACAACCCTATGACCATTGACCAGTACGCCCTTGCAGCTAAAAATTTATGGCTTTCATCATGGCTCCGTGGTTTTAAAGAAGAAAAAAATTATCCAACTGATTTTGGCAAATGAGGTAGAAGAACAACGTATAGAGCAAAATAATAAGAAAACTTAAATTTGGATTGTTTTGAGCTACATGCGATAGTGAACGCTTTCTGTAATACACTACTACATACAGAATATATATTGTTTGGGTATCTTGGCACAGCCCACCTCTTGGCATCTTTTGGAATTCTCGCCAAACGAGTGGCGATAACGTTGCCAATGTGGCAACCTACACGGATTATGGAGGAGAACAGAGCGCCTGTTTGAACATCCGATCGCCGAGTCTCAAATTAAAAATATTGAAATCTTTCTTATCTTGTTCGCTATATATTACATTTTAAAACAGATTTTAAAAAATTAATTCCGTTAAGAGAAAATGTTAAAATTATATAATTAAATGCTCAATAAACTTGAAAAGGCAATTAATTGTTCAAGGTTCTGGAAGTACATCGATTTGAATTTGCAACCAGTTAATCTCCAAGCAGTATTGCCAAAATAAACTAGCCACCAAATGAATAATACAAGGGCCTACTAATCGTACATTCGTCAATAACTCAGATATATATCAAATTATGACATCGTTAAGATAAAAAAACAATAAGTTCAAGAGATCAGGCCAAAAAAAAAAAATGACTTAAACAATCCTTCTCCTAGACCAAATGAAATAGAGATAGAATGTTAAATGCAAAACAAAAAGCAAAAACTTAAGTCTTGTCCAATCACAAACATTACTATCTACTACTTAAGTAAAAAAAGACCTATAGACAAAATAAACCTCATAAACAAACAAACACTGAACAAGTAGTAGGAAGAAATTTTTCGAAAACTACCAAATTAAAGACAATATATTTAAAGAAATATTGTGACTTACCGCACTGAGCCTGTATACGAATCCCACTGCTGGTCGAACCAAGTCCTGCTGTAACTCTTGCATTCCGTCTCAGTTAACAGTCCTTCAGCATTCATAAACCTGAA
The DNA here is from genome assembly GCA_963978545.1 of Linyphia triangularis. NCBI lineage: Eukaryota > Metazoa > Arthropoda > Arachnida > Araneae > Linyphiidae > Linyphia > Linyphia triangularis. The sequence continues at coordinate 94,051,681 of OZ021723.1, read as the reverse complement.
ATAGAAATTTTAATAAGTAATGGTATCCAAGAAAACATCCGATTTTATAAGTCAAAGCAGTAGAAGAAATATTATATAATATATTAAGATCCGAGAACCAGCAAAAATTATCACTTGGTAATTTTGAGGTATGCAATGCAACATAAAGACAGCTAAGATTTTTGTACACTCTTGCAAGAAAATCGACGAACAATTTTTCCAAGACATATAACGAACACTCAACATGAAGAAATCGATATTTACTTTTTATGCTTAACTTTTCAATGATATTTAATCGAAAACAAGACATTTTCCCATTGGTGGCCACGTTCTTTGTTCGAAAACCGCGGTTCATATTCGGGGATTAGGGATAACCCATATAGAGAGTTAACAATTGAATTAAAAAGCAGGTTATTAACTTAAATGCTCAGTAAAACGTATTAATACTCACTTCAAAGCAAAGCATTTCAAATGGCACTTAAAATCCACTCTGTTGTGGCACTAATAGATTTAAAAAGATGCAAAGAATCGCGAACCATTGCAGCATCATGATGAACCAGGATCACAACTACAGACCTGCTAGCCTAAAGGTTGTGACTAGTATAGAGCTTGTGGAGCTCGAAAAATCGTATGTTAGTCTTTTGTTGAAAATGGGTCTACAATGTGATATTTCTGAAACAATGAAATCGCGTATTTTATCATTGTTTAAAGCTGGAAAGAAACAACAATTTATCTCGGATCAAATGAATGTTTCACAATTTACGGTTTCGAAGCTTTTAAAAAATATATAGAAGAACCCGCCAATTAAAATATAACTGAAGTAAATGTGGTAGAAAGCTTTTAACAACTAATAGAGATGAACGCAAATTAAAACGAATCGTCCCAAATAATCGCTTTAAAACTGTTTTTTACATCAACAAGCGTTGGAAAGAATCTGGAGTTGTCGTGCTAAAGTCAGCTACACTTGGGCAATTGTATACATTTGAGTTTAAATCGAGGGTCCCCAAAGTAAAACGAAAGATGAACATGAAACAGAGACATGCATGACTCTCCTGATGCAAAGAGAAACTCATCTGGGGGCAACAAAACTGGGAAAGTGTTTCATTCAGAGATGAATCTTTATTTCAAATATCTGTATACGAAGGAAGTGTTCGGGATTGGCTTTTAAAACGTGATGCCTTTGATAAATCTTGTTTAAGACTCCAGATGAGCTTCTCTTTGCACCAGAAGAGTCGTGCTCGTCTCTGCTTCATATGCTCATCTTTGGTTTTACTTTGGTGACCCACAATTGAAACCCAAATGTGTGCAATCGCCTAAGTATAGTTGACTTACTTTCCAACACTTCTTGATGTAAAATAAGTTTTAAAGCGATTATTTTGGACGATTCGTTATAACTCTTTAGTCCCCGTTCCAGCCCAACCGCCCCAGCCGCCTGAGTCTCATTCCGGCCGTGTCTCTTCACTCATAATTCTTACCCCGCCTTTCTTGACTGGACCTTGGAGGTCTGATACCATTAACGGCACACTACAAAAGTGACAGAGGACTCTCTTCACAGCGGGGGGTGATTTTTACGACTCTCGTCACAGTCTGAAACACAAATACTTTGTACTGTTAACGAAAAGAAAAACGCCTTGAGGATTTAGAGTTGTCAACCTCTGCCTGGAAACCAGACAGTGAAGAGAGATAAATCACCCTTAGTTTAGCAGGGGTCTATTCTCTGTCTCTCTAAATACCCCACTTGGAGGGGTGAAAATAGTTTTTCTTCTCGGTTCTGTAAAGTATATTCCAGAAAATTGCAATGGGAACTAAAGAGTTAATTGGCGTTCACCTCTGACAGCTGTTACAAGCTTTCTACCCAGGGGCGGCCTGGATCACCCAAGAGGGCGGTGGATCAGCTATCTAGAAGGCGCCAGTCCCCTCTGACATCCATCAAACTATCCCATATTGGGATAAGCCACACTGTGGACCTACGTAGTGGGTTACACTTCTCTTCTTAGAAGAATACAAATTAACAGAATTTATTCAAATCCATTGCATATAATTTGAAGGTACATTGTAAACAAATGTACAAGTACATGACCAAAAATAAATTTTACACAATGATCATTAAAAAAGACACCAAGACTTTATACTACTGATAGAATATTATGACCATCATTTTAAAAGCAAGAAACCATATTTCAGATCTTCTTTCACATGTCCTATTAATGATAACTTTGCTATCGATTGAGTTTAAAAACATTTCTTCTCAGTGGTCAATACAAAACTTCTATATGTTCATTAATTAATCGGGCCCAAAGACAAGTTTAACTATGTTCAGCTTAGAAAACGATAACTCGCAAAATACTTTAATGAGATGTATTGTAAACAGGCGATTGTAAACTTTAAATAGTTCCGAATACCTGAGAGTAGATGTTTTATTCTATCAATATTGCACAAAAAAAAATACCCTCAAAATATAAGAATTACACTCCTTCCCATCAGTACATTTAACAAATTCGTCCCCCTTCTCTTCTTCGTCTTTAACATTCTAACTCAAAATTTTATCTCTTATAGCATTACTTGGCATTAGAATAGTCTTGGCACACCTGATGGCTGTGGTGTTAAAGTGCTCTGGTCTCGCATGCCAAAGGTGCCGCTTTCGAATACCGCGTTAAACATGAATGATCTTTGTGGTTCGGAATCCACGTTAAGCTTAAGGTTACGGCCTGATTAGCCATCATTGTGCATAAAAATAGGTCATTGAACGTAGAAACCAACCAACCTGAATAGTGTTGCAAATCTTTGGCTCTCAATTTGTAAATGTGAGCAATTCTTCTTTTAGTTTATCCACTAAAGGAATAATTTCGGATACTGGATTCTGTCAAAGTCATTCATTGATAATGATTCTTGCACTGAAAAACAGTTTGGATATTTCATGGTTTGTTTCCTATTAAAAGTTGTGAATAAATTAATTGCCCATAGTTTGAATTATCTAGTCTAAAATACGTAATAGAGCACTGAAATTCGAGAGGTATCTTCAGAAGTTGAAGCAACGTTTTCATGTCTTACGTGCAATTTTTAAACAGTTCGTATTCTTTTCTACTCTAGTTCAGTTTCAACTGTGATCTTTCAAGAGAGCAATCAAATTCGTCTCTTCTTTCAATGACCCTTGCCGTATTTAAACAATGATATTTTCAGTATTCAAAGTAGTGTACAGAGCGAATACATTTTAACTTTAATGAAAAGTGTTCTATTAACCTCCAAGCTTGAACATTGTCATGGTTGGAGGTTAATAGAATACTTTTAACCTCCAACTAAAAGTATTTTGATAGAGCAATAAAATATTTTTAAGCATCTGCACGAAAAATGGGGGGAAATGTGTATAAATCAATCAGTCAATTCCCATTATTTTTATTAAGAAGAGTGAAATATATGTGCGAGTAATTTAATGTATAATTGTTTAATGTATTGTTGCGTTGATGGGCTCGAAAGATTTGAAGCCAAAGCAGTTCAAACTTGCAGAAATTTATTCCAATATAACTCTTCGGAGATTCCTTTACAACTCCAGAACTTCTCGTTCTAGTAGACTCAGTACAGCTCTATTTACAACAATAGAGCACAAACAGCAGTTAAACTTGACACACAACGGCTAATTCACCGCAAAAGACAATGCAATACAGTTCGCTTTCGGAACTCCACTCAGTCAGTATCTCAACTAACTCAGTAATTTCAGTCAACTAACTCAGTGACTCAACTAACTCCATGACTAACTGACTCGATCACACTCTCTCTCGGTCTTATATAGGGGGGGGGGGGGCGAACTTTCGTGAATCTCCCAGAGATAGATATTTGGAGAACTTTCCAGATCGTAGTCGAAAAGTCCTATACATGTACATGGGGACCGAAAATGTCTCCAAAATCGTCGCCAACTTGGCTCTATCTCGCCAATTTGGCGAGATTGCCATTACCATGTTAAATCCCCTGCTCCTTGTAAAACTCGCTTCCCAGCGTTATCTCTGTAAAACTCGTTATCAAGCATTAATAGACATACTGCAGGGAAGCCAAGTTAAGACGAACTATTACACTGCCTTATGCGAAATGTACATAAATTTTCCTATTTACAAAATTAACATTACGAAATATTTACAAATATACAAAAATTCGTAACAGTATAGTATATAATGGGGAAGGGGGCTAGACTTTATAAATCTTCACCCTGGATATGGCAGATTCATCAGTTTCATGACGCAACTTCTAACAATTTAACAATATGAACGATTTTTTGTGTGTGTGTGCTCATAATAGAAAATGCAAGGGGGGTGGGGGGGGCGTAGTGAGTTTTCTATAAAAATTTAAGTAGGAAATTCCGGGGATAATTACATAAATTTCCAAGAACATTTAAGAGGCAAATATTTGAGGCTTTGATACCGACGTAGGCTCCTAATATCGACATTCTTCCCAAAACTTGTTTCAATACCAGCAAAAAAACTGCAAATTTTCACAAAATTTAATGATTAAACAATTATGCTATTGTGACAAACATGCGAATTTTATTAAATCCGTCTGTCACCTGGAGGAATAAGACACGAGGGGATGGGGGGGGGGGGCAGGGCATTTCAAGATTTTCAATTTTTTTTTTTTTTTTTTTGTAGGAATTATCAAAAAAAATTTAAGTACAATTTTAGGAAGAAAGAAAAATTTTAAGGAATAATTGAGATTTATTAGGGCTAAAATGTGACTACAGCAAACATGGGCGACGCCAGAGGGAGGCCAGGAGGGGCAATCGCTCCTTCTGGGAAAAGTACCATCGGAAAAACTCATGAATAAATATCAAATATTTAATGTATAGAACATGCATTATTTTCCACAATTCAATTTAATATATGCAATGCCCTCCTCTAGGAATACTCTCCCAAAGCCAATTAGAGCTAGCTCTCTCTATACTCTCTCAATGTTGTATGAATCTCATCATACGTTCATTAATTTCTTTTGCAAAAACCAATTGAACCATTGAAATTTTGATGCATTAAATCAAATATTAAAGCATTTATCGATTAAAGGAGGGGCAATCGCTTAAATTAATAAAAATAAGTACTATTTAAACATTAATTTCAATAATAAAGCATAAATATTTAAATAATAAAGCATACGATACATCGATATAGATAAACAACTGGATAGACTGCTCCATTGTCAATGCAAAGAGAAAAACGCGCCGGCGATTGCGAAGCTGGTGGGAAGATTTACCAATCACAGTTCACTTTTATAGTTGGATGGAAATGCGAAAAACCTTGTAAATTGTTAGAATATATATATTTTTTGCACATTATTACTAATTAAGGTCTACTATTAACATTTCTGCTGTGTACAACCCAAAATTTTATTTTCAATCCTCGGCAATCCGTATTTGTAGCCCACCAATGGCATCTGGCAACGGCTTCATTTTCCCAGCGTTAAGCAGTCTATCCAGTTGTTTATCTATATCGATGCTTAAATAATAAAGTACATTAACTATGTAAAGTATTTAATTAGTAAAATTAATTACTCAATCATCGAAATTACTTTATTAATAACAATAATTATTTTAAATTAGTTGGGTTTTATTGAAATCTAAAATCATCGGGACTCCCGATAGTACTTACCCCTCTTGGAAAAAATTTCTGGCGGCACCCTCGATAACGATTGTATATTTAGTTCCTCGATCGAAAAGAATTGTATTTGACATCTACTGAAGAAATAGCTAGCGAATTTAGCATTTTAAAAATTGTTCCATCGGAACCAAGACGTGCTGCCATCTACCGAAATGCGAAGGATACTCCCAAGATGTATATCATGATAAGCAACACAGGAATTCACTATACAAATTGGAAGCATACACATTTTTTTTTTTTTTTTCAAAATCAAATTTTATCAAGGTTATATTCAGACTGAGAATTTAAAATACCATTCGAAAACCATTAAAACGAACAAGCCCACTTCTAAACAGTCCAACTACTCATTTTCGAACACTACGAAGAGCTGCCATCTATTAAACACATACTTACTCCAAGACACACATATTCCAATATACTGATTATAACGTAAGGTGGTCATTAACAGTTTAAATATACAGTCGGAATAATTTTGGTAGAGCAACTAAATACTGCTGCGGCATTAAAATGTAGAATATACGAAACAGGACAAAGGCGCGGGTCTAGGTCTATAGGTTAGTTAATCTAGGAGCGCGGGTCTATAGGTTCATCACATAATTGCATTATAAATTTTTAGTTGTGCACACAACAGAAAGATGCATTATTATTCCCCCCCCCCCCCCCAAAAAAAAAAAATCATATTCGTAATCAATGGATGATTTGGGAAAAAAAATTTAGAAAAGAATTTTAGGTGCAATCCCGAAAATGCCAAGAATAAGGATAAATTCCAAAAAATTTAGAAAAAAGAAAACTTGGGGTCTCTTGTATCGATTATAGAACGTGCTGCCATCTACCGAAGCCGTTAGTAATCCAAGGCAAATAGAAAATTTTCTAATTAGACCACGGTTTCACGCTACCATCAAATACTTCCGAAGAATACGCACTACTTTGATAAAGAATGCGCTTTTAAATACATTATGATAATACCTTTCCCCAACGAATTTGATTAGTTAATCAAAATTCAAATAAAATGCAAATCTATTTGCGGAACAAGAAAATAAATTTGGAGTGGGGGGGGGGGGAGGAGGAATGGTCCGAAACTCGCAACTTTATCTAATTATTGTTCCACTTCCAGGTACCTTACGATATGTCCTGCGACGTGCTGCCATCTACCAAAATGCTATGGACACAGGAGCTTGGGAAGCAGATAAAAAATATTTTTTAAATAAATTCGGCCAAGATTCATTGCCGACTATGCGAACGTATACCAATCAAAAATCCATTCTAACATTGTTTTCATTAAACGGAGAACTTGCAGGAGATTTCTATTCGTTTTCAAAAAGTAAGTAGTGCTGCCATCTATTGAACATTAATTTACTCCAGACCATACCGATTCCATAATAACCAAGCATGATTTTGGGGAATCAATCGAATAAATTTTTAAGCAAGAAAAACGGCACGTCGTTGCTGTACCAAAATTAAAATATAGAATTAACGGAACAGGACAAAGGCGCGGATCCAGAGGGTAAGGGATCATCACAAATGTACTAGGAAAATTTGTGGAAGTTATTCCGTCTTTTTACCATGCATATATTCTCTTCGTAAAGACTTGGAAACATCACATTTCAGTCAATACTTACTTTTTTTTTTTTTTTTTTTTTTTTTGCTATTCTAAAAATGCAGTGGGCGCAGTAAGTTTTCTAAAAAAATGTAGATAAAAAAAATTCAGGATTGATCAGGATGGCTTTGATTTTTTTAGCTTACATAGACCGATATCCTAGATATTCTTTCCCAAAGCTTGTTTCAATACCAGCAGAGCACTGCCTATTTTCAAATAATTTTACTATTTTAAAAAACATGCGAATCTAATTAACTCCATTTTTCTTATCTGGAGGAAAATCGAGGAAATTAGGAATAATCGAAATATTTAGTTTCTTCCCAAAATTGCACTTAAATATTTTTAAGGAATATTTGGACGAATGCGGGCCTCCTCTGGATTCACGTTTGGCTAGAGAAAAAAAAAACTACCTAAATCATTAAACAAAAGCCTGATTTACCATTGGGACCGTTATGAAAATTATTGAGGCGAATTCAAATTATTGATAACCAAACAACTGTATTTTTACCTGGTGTTGCACTTTTTTGCACCACCAAATTTTTGGAAATTATTTTATCATGTTTATAGGGATCTCGAAGTACATAAATTAGTAAAACAGATCGAAAATAAGTTTTTAAGAAAGGTTTTCATCTTTTTGGAAGTTGACTATCGTTTGTATCGAGCATAGTCCCAACTTTTTATATCAGGCCTTGTTGACATATTTTGCATAGAATATTGGCATTAACACACGCAACGAGGCTTCAATTCTTTTGAAAACGATCGCACATTGCTTTAACAATAGAACTTATGAATTTCAATTCAATGAATAATACTTCAATTCGATTAACAGGCAAGGAAATTGATAAAACCTGTAAGAACACTGCGAGTCAGTACCTATCAGATGCACCCGTGAAAAACATTGAGTAGACGATAAGATATTTCCACCCCCTCCCCACTTTACACAAAAGGCGTGTCATTGCAAAAGCAAGGGGCGCAGTGAGCCTAAATAAATTTATCTAAAATATTCAGGTATGAATTTTTGGAATAATTTCATAAATTTCAGTAATATTTTAAAGGCAATTTCCAAAAATCTTAGGGATGATTCACAATTTTAGGGTAATTCTTAGGGATAATTCTTTCTAAAAATTTTGGGGACATTTTACAAAACATTTAGGGATATTTCTTTTGAAGCTGACATAGGCTCTTAACACAGACATTCTCCCCAAAGCTTGTTTCCATTCCGGCAAAAAAAAAAAATCCTTTTTTTTTTAAAAAAAATTTGAACTGCAAACAATTTTTAAGGCAAATAAGAGTTATAAATATTCTTTTTAAAAATACTATTTCCACAAAGATGCGAATTTAATTAAATTCAGTTTTCTCATCTTGAGCAATATCGGGGATTTGAGTGGTTTTTAATATTATTTAATTATCGAAAAATTTAAGTACAATTTTAGGAAGAAGCAAACATTTTTTAGAAATATTAGGAAATTTAAGGTGAATACGATCCCGGTATTATATGTAACGATGCATGATAGGCTAAGAATTTTGTTTCAAATTAGAAAAACGCCATCGAATGCTAAAAACAGTAAATAAGGGATATTGTTGTGTCCTGCACTTTCAAATAGTCTTTCAATCTCCTTTAAAACACATTATGGAGCTGTCCACGATTTGGCGACTGCCGAATTTAGCCAATTCGAGGAAGAGGAGAAAAGAATTACATGGCGACTATGGAGAAAAATAAGAACTATGCTAAATAAATATATCACCTCTGTAAAAATTCTAATTGGTCTGCGAATTTATTTTTAGTACTCATTACAAATTCTTTAAATTTTAAAAATGAGCTTGCCCCCAACTGTTTTTGTTTAGTTTGCACCAAAAGACTTTAAAATATTAAGAAATATTCTTATTGGATACGATACTTATCATATAGAATTGAAGCCTCGCTCGATGAACATATTATACGTTTGAAAATGGTAAATAACGACACCAAGACCCCCACACTTTTATTTTCAGGACGGTTGCTATCAATTAAAAACATGGAGATTGTTGATGCCCTCTTTTCATATTTAGAGGCAAGCGAGTCGTCAATCGAGGCTTGGCCGCGGAAATACCTGAAAGTAAATATTATTGAATCAAACATTCGAATACAAAAACTATGTACACATAAATAAATAATTAACAATAACAAAAAATGCTGAGACGTAATACTTTGAAAAATTCGGCAGTCAGCACTCAATTCAAAACCTTGAAGTTAGAGGAAGTTAGTTTTCAATCTTATCCTAGGGGGGAGGGGTGTCATCTCTGCGCCACTGCTTTCGAGAATTACAAGGAAAAGTGTTACATTTAAGAAATAAATAGAAAAAATATATATAAGTATAGGTATCAAATTGATCATTTGACTATAAAATGAGTGTATAACTATTTCTAGCACTTTAGTAAGAAATACATAACTCATTTTTGGATAAATAAAGTTAGAACAAAAACTTGAGACCAACTTGCATCTAATCTATACTAAACTCCAACTTAACTTGACATCATTAGACGATAGATCTTCACCGTGCTCATAGGCAGTTAATCCAATTTAGCGAAGTGAAGACATAATTCTCGCCAAACCTTATAGCCTTTTGTTCTCTACAGGGTTGTGGTTTGGCGAACATTATACTTTCACGCCGCCAAAATGGATTAAATACCTACGAGCACTGTGACGATCTACCGTCTAGTGATGTCAAGTTAAGTTGAAGTTTAGTATAGCCGGTGACCATGACATTGAATCTTACAGGGGGAGAGTGAGTTTTCTAACAAAATTAGGAAATTTAGACATAATTCCCAAAATTTCAGGAATAATTAAGGTATGATTCCCACAAAAATGTGGGGCTATGAAGGGATGATTCAAAAACATTTAGGGATATTTCTTTAGAAGCTGACATAAGCTCCTAACACAGACATGTACTTTCCAGAGCTTGTTTCAAAATCGGCAAGAAAAATTGAATATCGGGGAGTATTCGTGGGTTTTGGAGGAAAATCAAGGGATTTTTTTTTTCTTTAAGGAATTATTGAAACATTTAGGTACAATTTTAGGAATTTTAGGGCGAAACAAAATATTTAAGGAATATATAAATGTTTAGGTAGAATGCGACCCCTGATCTTATGAGAAGGCGGGATAGTAGGGGATAATAAGTAGCAGAATAATTCTACGTCAAATCAAACGAAAATGACCCGATTCATATGAAAAAAAGTGTGTAACAGTGCTAGAAAAGACGTTACAGGTTGGCCACAAAATTCCCAGGAAAAAAAGTTCCCTGATAATTCCCCGACAGATTTCTAAAAAAATCCCTGATTTTAGGGCAAACTTTTTTTTCTTCCTCTCTTTTACTTTTTTTTTTTTTTTTTTTTTTTCAAATTTCCCCAATTTTCTTAGGTTTTCCAGATGTCAAGACACCCTGATCAAAAAGAACATGTATGCTAAAGAGGTAAAATACAATTTTTAAAAAAATAGTTTTGCTGTTAATGAAAAGTTTAAATTATTCCGTAACATTAAGCTTCTAATGGCTTACCACTATACAAATCTCAATATACATAGCGCCAAAATATAGATAAACGTGTCTTAAACAATACAAAATGTTCCTGATTTTCATGAAATTTTAAAAAGTTCCCCGACATTTCCCTGATTTCCAGGTTTGATTCGCGCTATGAACGTTTCACATAGAAAAATGTTTACTAAATTACGTGCGATGGACAATTCCCGCATTTTTTAAAAACGAGTGAAATTAGTACATATTTATGAAGAATTTCTTTCTGATTCCAAATATTTAAAAAAAAGTTCTTTAAAAAAAATACTTATTTAAAATATTAAGAAAAGAAAATGCCTCAAAACCGAGCCAAAACCAGTCCGATCAAAACAGTCAACAAAATTCGTGACGTAAAGAGATCCCTGCGTTTCTATGGTTATCGTGAGGTTTCTGCCAAATAGTTATCGTTAAAAAAGCTGGCGTTGGTAAACCATTGCCACATTCCGTACATGTAGGCGTGATTTGCGAGAATCTGGTTTCCGCTACTGCATTTCAAGCCAAGATGTTTAAGATCTCTTTACGTCACGTTCAACAACAAAGAAATAAGTCGTTTTCTCGCCAACCTCTAACAAGGTAATTTTGATCGCAAATTAAAAAAAGGAAAATGCGCGCATTGAGCAGACATTTTTATGTTTATGGCCATTTCGGAACATTTAGAATTGAATAAAAAAATTTAAAAAAATGGGGGAATTGTCCATTTGCGTCAGACCTTTACTTTTTGAGAAAAATTGAAAAGAGTACCCCAAAATTAGGGCCATCGTCAGTTTTAAACATTTACAGGTATATACGAAAATTAATACTGCAAAACTATTATATATCAATGTGTTAGTTAAAGTCCACGGAATTCATTGCATGCAACAGGAATTGTCTATACTAAACTACTAAACTTCAACTTAACTAGACATCACTTAGACGATAGATCGTCACAGTGCTCATAGGTATTTAATCATTTTGGAGGAGTGAAGACATAATTCTCGACAAACCTTATAGCCTTTTGTTCTCTACAGGGTTGTGGTTTGGCGAACATTATGCTTTCACGCCGCCAAAATGGATTAAATACCTATGAGCACTGTGACGATCTACCGTCTAAGTGATGTCTAGTTAAGTTGAAGTTTAGTATAGCTTTTGTATTTTTTTTTTTTTTTTTTAAATTGAAGTCGAAAGTTGAAAAATGGCAGATTTTCTTTAAAAATTGATTTTTTCAAAAACTGAGGATGATGGACGATAACTGATTTCAGATTCGTTTTTAACTCATCGAGATCTACAAGAATTACCTTGTGGGTACTAAACCGAAAAAATAGTGTTGACCAGTATAGTGTGAAGCTCCGATATCGGAAAGCCCTGAATATCGGCGCCGGCGTTAACGTGCTAAACAAGCGATAATCGGGAACCAAAAAATAAGAATAAGCTTAATTTTAAAGAGTTTCTCATTTTATTTAATTTTTGCAGTCAAAGACAACTCGTTTTTTGAGAAAATGGAGTGGATTAAAAAATTAACACCGATTAAACAAAACAAGACCTTAATTTAAAAGTTTGCATTTTGAATTCTCCGGAATTAGCTAAAACACTATGCAAAAGCTTTATCTACGATGTTCAATTTTTTTTTTCACAGTATTTAATTTTTCATAAAATTCAAATATGTAATTGTATAAAAATCAAATTTTTCAGTTAGACTTAAACGTTTTAAAGCACTGTAGTTTGAGAAAACTTGGCATTCTTGGGATTCTCAAAACATGCGACATGTTAGAAACATACTTTTTACAATACCTTACAAATTTATTTAAAATTACAAAAAAAAAAAAAAAATCCATATTCGATTTATTTTTTTTTTAATTTTTTTTTTAAGGAATTATAATTTTTATAATGAATACAATTCGTAGGCAAGTCCCCTAGAGTTAATTAACAAAATATATTGTTTCGGGGAAAAAAATACTTTTGTTCATTTTTCTGGAAAAATGTTAAACATAAAAAAGTTTGAACATATCAGACATTGTACAGCTCCAAAGTGAGGGGAAAGGGGAGAGGGGGCTACTCTTCACGAAAAAGCAATGAAAACCATAAAAAAATATCCTATTTTATGACACATTTACAAAAAAATATCATTTTTAAGAAGAAACGTCAGTTTATCCCTGCACCCCCCATAGCCAAATGTTTTATTTTTTCATCCACAATTTCTCTCGAAGTATTGTTTCGAAGAATTTGATAAAATCACAGTAATAAAAGGTTCATTAAAAAATTAAATGCAAAAAAATTAATGATTTTTTTTTAAATTAAACTTAAGATTTTTAAAAGCTAGCTTCTAATTACCTAAAAACACTAGTAATACAGGAACCAGTGGTCAGTGTGGCAACAAAATTCAGCAAAAAAGGATAGAGATAGATTTCTAAAATATTCCCCGACTTAACGACGAACTTTTCCAGGTTTTCCAGATGTGTGGACACCTTGATCTAATAGAATATGTATTGTTGCACAAATTGTCTGTATATATTGTAAATAGTGACGTATTATTTCAAAATTCTATTGTAATTTATTTTTATCTTATTTTATTTATTAATTAATAGCGATTATACAAGTTAGAAAAAGGTGGCAACACCTAAAGCAATCGAGAAGTTTCGAGATATTTCTTTTCCGATGAATTGGCTGGAAATTTCGAGAATGTCTCACGCGCTTGTATATAAAAGACTGGAGAACGGGAAAGTTTTCAGATGGACTTCGGACTTCGTTGAAAGCTGATCGCTTTGTTTACCTATTGGAGTGAGCTTGTATAATCGTTGAATTCGGAGTTATTTTTGTTGAAGCTTGTGTTGAAGCTTGAGAGTAATTAAACTGTTGCCTGTGAATAAATTTTGTGAGTTTTCTGAAGAGAGAATAAATATTTTTAAACCGTGAAAACTGTGCCATCATTGCCTCAGTGGAAAAAATTCATAACAGTATGCTAAAGAGAGCATATGGCCATTTTTTAAAAATAATTTTGGTGGTATGAAAAGTTTTATTCCTTAACATTGAACTTCTAACGATTACCATAACAATTCTCAGGATAAATAGTGTCAAAATACGGAAGAATGGGGAAAGGTACTTTCAATACGATTAGAAATTTCACATATTTGTGAAATTTAAAATTAAAAAAAAAAATTAAATATCATTTTCCTGATTTTTTTCAAAATTAGAAAGCATTTTTCTGATTTCCAGACTCTGTGGCCACTCTTGACTAAAAAAAATTGACAAGGTCAGGCCACAAAATTCAAGAAAAAAAGTTCCCTGGTAATTTTCCGATTTCTACATGATACATTTCTACAAAAAATTCCTTGATTTTACTGCAAACTTTTTTCAAATTTCCCCAAATTTTCCAGATGTGTAAACGCCCTGATCTAATAGAGTATGTATGCTAACGAGGTAATACAATTCTTTTTAAAATAGTTTTGGAGGTAATGAAAAGTTAAAGTTATTCCGCAACATAAAATCTCAAATACCGCCACTAATCTCCAGGTAAATTGCGCCAAAATACGGATGAACAGGGATATCTTCAAAATAATGGAAGCAAATTTCTTTGATTTTAGTGAACTTATAAAAATAATTCCCAGATTTCCAGGTTCGGTTGCCACTCTGGTGAAAGCAAAATGACTAATGAACTTTTATTATTGATGTTAGTTTCATAAACTTCCAAGTAATACTCCGTGTGAAATCGTGAGACGGAACTCTTGAATATGCTTTTGTGTTATTAAAGTTGTTTTCGTTTTTAACCGCTTTGCTTGAATATTTTCCGTGTGTTTTAACTCGTGCTATTAACAATATTCTCACCCCCCCCCCCCTAGAAAAATTGACAAAAGTACAACATTTGGGTAAACAAATTCCAAACACATTAATCGTATTTTCTAGAAGGGTGAGGAATAAAAACAATATATCGCCGCTATGGCGAACCAGGGTGGCCACAAAATTCAGGAAAAAAAGGTACCCGATAGATTTCTAAAGAATCCCGATTTTGCGGCATTTATTTGCCAAATTCTCTCAAAATTTACAGGATTCCCGGATGATTCTGATCAAATAGAACATGAATGCTAAGGAGACATGGCACTTTTTAAAAAATAACTTTGGCGGCACCGAAATTTATTCCGTATTTCTAACGATTACCATCATAATTTCTCCGACAAATGGCGCCAAAATAAGGGTGAACGGGAAACGTACCTTCAAAACAATAAATATCCTGATTTTCATGAAATTTTGAAAAATTCCCCAACATTTCTCTGAGTTTTTTCTCAGAATCAGAAAGCTCCCTGACTTCCATGTTCTGTGAGCACAATGCATTAGAGCGTATAGAAAGAAAAAAAAACTTTTTTTTCTTGAAAAAAATTCAAAAATTTCAAATTGATAAAAAGTTGCCACTGCTCACATATTTACCCAAAACATTTTTAGCTCAATCGAAAAATATTTAGGTCTCCGAAATGGTGTTTTTAACAGTAATACAACAATTATATCTGGCATTAAGGTATCCCAGGAATCTAGACGATTATTTTTTTTTTTTTTTTTTAAACAAAATGCGGATATTTTTTAATTTTCAACCCATTCTTTTAGTTAGTTTCAATTATTTTATTCATATAGTCTTGGTATAGTAGCAGAGTTCATCCTAGGCGTTTTTCGAGGGGCGGTGCGGACCCTTTTTCTTTAAAAAGAGTGCCCTTCCTGCCTTTTTTTGTTGTTGAAAATGGCACCCTTCCTGCTTTTTTCAGTAAAAATTTCATCCTGCAAGAATTCGAAAAACTTACGTTTTTCCCCCCCAACAGTACGCAATACGTGGACTATTGACTACTACCCCTACAGAAATCGCAGGTCGCGCTTGCGAATTCATGATCAAACGCGCAACTGAGGGACTGCAATGAGGGACTGAAATCATTCAATAGATGTCGATATAATGTGCGTCGTTAGTTGATTGATGGATCGTAGGGAGGCGTCTAACTTTTTTTAACATGGATGGCTGTTTTAAATGTTTTGATTAAGCGTATATCGCCGGATTTTAACCATGCCTTATTCAAAATAGAAAAGAAAGGAATTTGAAAGGCTTGATTAACTTAGTTAAAGATGTGTAAAGGTCAAATGTTTACACAAAGAATTTTAAAACATTATTTCCGTTCGGACACGCGTAATCGCGATGCCTTCCTGTTCAATTTAGGGGGGGGGGGGGTAATTTACCTGTTACTTATTAATTTCTAAACATCCGTTTCATATTTAACATTAATTATCTTGAATAATATTAATTATATTTAACATTAAAAACTTGGAAGAAGTTACTCCTTCGCACGTGACTGTTAACTTCGCGTGATTGTTAACTTCAGCTCAACAACCAATGAGAGTGCTTATATATCCTCAGTGTGTTTCTACACGAGTAGGATTCGGTAATAAAATCTTGATCCAACGTCGCAGTACATCCCCAAATGTTTCGTCAGGAAACCTCGTATAGAACCAATCATTTTTATATTACATACAATAGTGGTTTGGGTCTATTTAGCTCAGCTAAATAAATCACAATAGCGATTGTGGTCGGTAGACATTAGCTCAGCTAAATAAATTATGGCTATGCTGCTCTGAAAATACGTTCAAAACCGTAGAGCACGAGGAAGCAGCTACGGAACAACCTCATCTTTGAGTATCGAATGTGAGAAAACACGGATAACTCCCTCCAGGATAGGCGATAATTAATCAAGATCGTATCTACTCCTTTTTTAAGATTGAGCTTGGGGCGGAGCAGCGACACAGATCCCATTACTTTTCACACGTTAAGCTAATTTTCTATACTCCAGGCTATGAACAAGGGTTCCCACTCATATCACAGAATGAAATTCAATGACTTTTCAATGACTTTTAAGGACCTAATTAATGTTTTTAAGGACCTTTGAAAATTTGTTTTCAGGCATTATGTCTATATATAAATTTTTAATAAAGTATATTCTACCAAAAGACTTTCAAGTTAGATTCGTAATACAAATACGTCGAAAAATTCCGGGTGCAGATAAGTGGAGGTCAAGCAGAAATAGCAGGTCCGATTTGGAATTTTTATAAATTTTGCAGTTGGACAACATCTGCAAAAATTAAGGACTTTTAAGACCTCTAAGCATTTTCAAGGACTTTTAAGCACCTCTAAGCATTTTCAAGGCCTTGAAAACAAGTTTTAAAAAATTAAGCACTTTTAATGACTTTCAATGACCATGGGAACCCTGATGAATAGTAAACAATAATATTATGGATTTAATATAGTACAATAAAAATGTATATTTAGAACACAATTCTGCAAATTACACCGGATTTTTAATCAATAGAGAACTTTAGAAGTTTTTGACCTTAAGCCCCAAGTTACAAAACAGCCGATTCGAATAATTCAGCAACACTATGTAAATAGACACGACGGAAAACACTCACCTGATTTGACACTGGAATGGTTCTTGGTGAAATGTGGTCTTTGCAATTATTTATTGGCATCCAGCAAAGACCAGGGGACGCAGTCAGTTTTCTAAAAAAAATTAAGACGGAATTATTAGGGATAATTCCCAAAAATTGTAGATAGTTCTTTAACTTTTAGGGATAATATTTATAATTTTAGGAATAATTCTAAAGCTGTTAGGGATAATTCAAAAACATCTAGGGATATTTCTTTTGAAGTTGATATAGGCTCCTAACACAGATACCTTTTACCCAAAGCTTGTTTTGCTTCTGCAGTCTGTAAATTTTCACAAAATTGAACGTTAAACAACTTTTTAGCTAAATAACATAGTTAAACGATTATACTATTTCAACAAACATGCGAATTTAATCGAATCCATTTTCCTCATCTGGAGAAATATTGGAGTTTTTTTAGCGAGTGTTGGAGACAAAATCGGGGAATTTTCGGAATTTGTAATTATTATTATTATTTTGGGAAATTATTGAAAAATGCAAGTACAATTTTAGGAATTTGAGGGAAAACAAACATTTAAGGAATACGAGGAATTTTAGGGCGAAATTAGGGCTTTTTCGAAATTACTTCTTCCTGAATACGATAAAAAAAAAAAAAATTGGCATTTTAAGGGACCATTACTTTTTTTATTTAAAGAATGGGGGAGAGTTTTGTTTTATATAAAAAATTAGGTAGAAGTTTTAGGGATAATTTCAAAAACTTCAGGAACATTTTAAGGATAATTTCAAAAAAAAAATTTAGAGATAATACCAGAAATTGTAGGGGAAATTCCAAAAATTTAAGGATATTTCTTCGAAGCTGACATAGGTTCGTAACAAAAGCATTTTTATCAAATCTAGTTTCAATACGGGGCAAAAAACAACCAATTTTCAAAAAATGTCACGTCAAACAACTTTGCAGCAAAACAACAGCTATACCCCCCTCATCAGACAATTACACTATTTTTTAATTAAATTCACTAATTTAATTTTAAAGCAGCATTCAAAGTACTTCAAAAAGAACATTACTTCAACTTTAAAACTTAAAACTAATGAGTTTGGTCGGAATGAATTAAAGATATTTAGACGTGAATGCATAAATTAGCATTCATTTTTAATAAATTTTGAAACGTAGTTTGCTGCACATTTTGCTGATAAAGATATTTTTAATATTTAAAATTAGACGCAAACACCAGGCCACACGCTGACAACAAAATCGGCGCTATGTTAATAAACATAACAATTTATATTTAAAAACTTTTGTTTTCATGAGTTATATTATTAAATAGACCGGTTTGCGGAATTAAATATGATATTGAAATATGGCGACAAAATGCTGCAAAATTTAATAAAACGGAATGAATTTATCTCTTCCTTTGGGGAATAAGTACCCAATTATCCTTTTAGTGAATAGTTTTCCCTTATTAGGCAATTTTTTTCATGGATAAATCACTAACCACTCAGCAGAAAAAAGTTTGGATTCCGACATTTTAGATTCGGAATTCAAATAAGGAAATAAACGTTATGGAGTTGGCCTTACAATTTATTAAGTTTGATTTGCTCACGACTATTTAGAAGCATTAAAAAATTATCAAAATTCTAAGAATTAAAATGTAAAATATTATTTTCTTGTTAATTGTCACTTTTCGGTATTCAAGACATCCGTTTCCCGACCTTTTACGCCTTTAAATCAATTTTCTACGTAAATTCCGAAGGTGATACTGTTTACAACACCAATTTACCTCAACAATTTTGAACAAAATCGTTACGGTCATTTTTCGATAATGGACAATTCTCGCATTCTTAAAAAACGAGTGAAATTAGTTCATATTTATGAAGAATTTGTTTCTGATATATTCAATCAAAAGGTCTTTAAAAAAACTAGTTATTTATGTATTAAGAAAAGAAAATGCCCCAAAACCAGTCCCATCAAAACACTAAACAAAATCTGTGACGTCAAAGCTTCTTTCCGATTCTATGGTTATCGTGAGCTTTCTGCCAAACAGTTGGCGTTTGTAGTCCATTGCCATATCCCGAACAGGTTGGCGCGATTTGCGAGAAACTTGCATAACTGTTTTCAGCTGCTGCGTTTCAAGTCAAGTTGTTTCAGATCAAGTGACGTCGCATTCAATTCGAGCTGAATGAATCGTTTTCTCGCCTAAGTCTAACAGGTGAAAATTAAAAAAAAAAAAAAAAAAAACGCGCAGTGAGCAGAAATTTTTGTGTTTATAGCCTTTTTGAAACATTTACAAATGAATAAAAAAAATTTAAATGCGAGAATTGTCTATTAGGTTCATCGGTAAACAGTCTGCAGCATTTACTTCCATCAACAAACTTTGCAAACCGGTGAATTTAAATGTACAGAACGCAAAAAAAAAAAAAAAAAAAAAAAAAAACGAACGACGGCCATATCTTCGGTTCTAATTATCGCAGAATCTCGCAGTTTGGCCCAAAATGTTTTATTTACGATTTTCTGTATGTCGGATGCAAAAAAAAATTCTTAGGGAGCTGTATACTAAGTAAATTTAACTCTTATCTTTAAAAATTTCAATACGAACCCCTATTTTTCATTCAATTTAGAATGCCTCGTTTACTCTTGATACCAAATTTCAGTTCATTATTTTGAGAAACGCGTAACTTATGGGCGAATATGTTTTGGAAGATCTTGAGGGAAAATTTCTCTATCACGGGGAAGGATCGAACGTTTTGCATGCTTCAAACGTAATCTATGACGCGGTCTCTTAAAAAAAAGCTTTTTTACATTTTTGCTAAAATATCGAGAACTAAAAGTCAAAATCGAATGAAAAAAATTCTGGAGAAGTTTTCGACTATGATAATTTTAATAGAAGCAAAAAAAAAAAATATTATGTTTCTAATTAAAAAAATTTAAACTTATTTTATTAATTAATAATTAAAAAACTGTTTAATACCAAAGTTGCATGTTATTTATGTTTGGCCTTAAACTATCATTTGAAATAAAAACTGCTAAAATATATTAATTATATAAGAATTTATGGCCAAAAAAAAATTCATTTTAACATTAATTTATCATTTTCTTGACATTATTTAAATTACTAAGCATTTATTGGAAACTTATAAAATTTGTACTTACACGGGTTTTTTTTTGGATTCTATATCTAATAATATGTAAAAAAAACCTCATGATAAAAAAAATAAATTATACATTCAATTAATAAAGAGCTTCCATGATTTACAACGGTACTTGACTTTTGTTATTTCATCAACTAGAGAACAAGTCGTTAGGATTTTTTTTTTTTTTTTTTTTTTTTTTTTTTTTTTTGCGTACTGAACCATACCTGTCTATCCCAAAGCAGCACTTGTTTCGTACTGTTTCACAATAGTGTCATTTCAAACTTGATATGTAAAAAAATAATATAAGTATAGACTGAGTTTAGATACCTCATCGAATGAATATAATTCTGATTTTTTACTTTCAATTATCAATACGTATACATAAGGTAGTGAAAGTACAGCATTCGGTAAGGAAAAAAAAAAAAAAAAAAGGAAAAAAAAAAAAAAAATTGCAGTTCTACACTTTTTGGATCAACCCGATTTCAAAATAGTTATCTAGAAAAACTGTTTGTCTGTGTGTACGTGGTCAGCACAACTCCCGAACAAACTGACCTACGATGTTCAAATTTGGTATGCAGGTTACTGGTGACCAGGGACCTACCATTAATGTTTTCGTTAAAATCGCGCATGCACATAAGGTAGCTGCCATTGAAAAAATCATGTTTTTCAGTAATTGCTAAAAAACGGCTCTAATGCCACGTAAGGTATTCAACTTTAATGGAGTAAAAAGTTGAAAAACGAATGCCTTTAACACTCAGTTCCATTTCCTTGAACATACCTCATCAAAAATCATTTCTTTCTATTCTCTCCTTAGTTTCACATACAAGGAAAGGATAGCATAAGAATTATTGAAAAGTACATCGCCAAAATCACCTATTTGGCGAAAGTTCCATACAAGAACTATGGTAAAAAAATCTCTAGGTAAAATGAGGAAAACTCTGGATTCTGCAAGTTAAGAAAGAGGAAGTCCTGGGTAAGGCTCATTCCCTATACTCGCTATGTTGCAATTCTCTAGCCCAGTGCATTTGGAAACTTCTTTCTATAACCACCTTAAAATTGGTGAGTAGGTGCGTACAAGATCACTTAATGAAATGATATACATTGTTTTCATTTAATATCTTTCTTATCTATATATATATAAGGCAAAGCCCTCACTCACTGACTCACTCATCACTAATTCTCCCACTTCCCACATAGTCACAACTCTGAAAATCGGCACAAATATTAACTATAGTAAGCATAGAAAAAGTAAGCTATTCCGATCTCGATAAACCCCCTTTAAGGGGTCAAAAAGGGGTTAAATGTTCCAAACGAGGGACATTCAAATATCCTACTTCCCATTTGGTCACAACTCTAAAAATTGGTACAAATATTAACAATAGTAAACATAGCAAAAGCAAGCTATTCCGATCTCGATTAACCCACTTTGAGGGCTCGAAAAGGGGTTAAACGTACCAAACGAGGAATATTCGAATGTCCTACTTCTCATTTCGTCACAACTCTAAAAATTGGTGCGAATATCAATAAAGACTAACGAAGAAAAAGTAAGCTATTCCGATCTCGGGTGGATCAAGGGGTGGAAAAGGGGTTAAACGTTCCAAACGAGGAATATTCGAATGTACCACTTCCCATATGGTCACAACTCTAAAAATTTGTAAAAATATCAACAAAGACAAACATAGAAAAGTTACTCTTCCGAGCTTGATTAACCCACTTTAAGGGGTGGAAAAGGGGTTAAACATTTCAAACTCGAATATCCCATTTCTCATATAGTCACAACTCTGAAAATTGGTAGGAATGTCAATAAAGGTAAACGTAGAAAAAGTAAGCCATTCCGATCTCGATTAACCCACTTAAGGTTTGCAAAAGGAGTTAAACGTTCCAAGCGTTAAACGTTCTCGGGATATTCGAATGTCCCACTTCCCATTTGGTCACAACTCGGAAAATTGGTACAAATGTCAAAAAAGATTAAACATAGAAAAAGTAAGCTATTCCGTTCTCGATTAACTAACTTTAATGGGTCGAAAAGGGATTAAATGTTTTAAACGAGAGATAGCCGAATTTTCCTCTTCCAATGTAGTCATATTTCTGATATTTGGTGCAAATGTTAAAAGGGCAAATGTTAAAATAAGTCATTCCAATATCGATTAACGAATTTTTAAGGGATGAAAAGTCGGCGCAACATTGAAACTATACGAGGATTAACTTAGTGTCTCATTTCCAATACAGCTACTAATTTGAAATTTAGAACTAAGAGCAAACATAAAACACAATAAACTATTCCAATTTACTATTCACAATTATAAATTTCGTTTAAAATGTCAACAAAGGAAAGTTCCTGTTTTGATAAATCAATTTGTCGGGATCGAAATGGGAGCAAACGTCTGAAATGTAGAATACATGAATGTCTTTTGATCGCTAAAATGCTAATGGTAAATTTCGTAGCGCAGCACGGGTATTCAGCAAGTCTATAATAATAAAACAAGCTGTCTGTCTGTGGATCTATAGAAACCTACTTAAAATTGGAGTAGAGCTCTGAAATTTTCAGCATAAGTAGTTTTGACCTTCTAATTGTATACAATAGGGCGTATCGAAAAAAACTTTTTTTGGAAATTCAAAATTTTAAGTTGATAAAAAATTGTCACTATGCTCACAAATTTACCAAAATTTTTTTTAGTTCAATCGAAAAACATTTAGGTCTCCCGGAATGGACCTGAAGTTTGATGTTTTTTGACAAAAACAAAGATTTTTAATTTTTTTAAAAAATAAATGTAAAGCAAATTTTTATTTTCATGAATAAAAATGTCGAGTTTATAATACTAATTAACAGTAATAAAAAAATTATATCTGTCATTTAATAATTAGGTCTCCCTGAATCTACATGAAAAACATACTTTTTTTTACAAAATACGGATATTTTTCAATTTTCAACCCATTCTTTTGGTTAGTTTCAATTATTTTATTCATAGTCTATGTATAGTAGTACAGCATTTTGAAATATCAGGAATATCATTTTATGAAATGGCGTTTACTAAACTCAAGCATTAATTCATATCATTTCTGTACGACTCCACGTTGGTTGGAGTCTCCAACCAACAAAGACTCTAGGTTTGAGACATGAAGGTAACGTTATCGAAAATGATTAAATGGTCGCAGAGTTCGAATGATGAAAGTGTACATGATAGTAAAATGCTTCTACCAGGGAAAAGCAGGAAAGTTTAATTATTTCAGTGAAATAAGAACTGCCAGAAAATCTACTCTCCTTTTCTAGAGATTTTGACCGTAGAGCCAATCTCTTTTAGAGTAGAGGCTCTATTAGCAAGTGCTCTTTTATGGGATTTAAAAGTGGTAATACAAGAAAACCAGGCAGTGGTAATAGGTAAATAGAATGTTTTTCGTGAAACGAAACGGTGAAATATCATCAAGGTATTAGTTCAACTATTTTTCACTCTATTTATTTAATCGAAAGAATGAAGAAATAAGTATAAAAATTGTAAGTTGTAAATGTGGTAGCATAAATAAACGATAAGAACATGTATCTTTGGTATAAGAACTATATTCAACATATTTTGGACACGCAACTCCAGACAGTGGCTCTGTACGAAACGTAATATCATCATTACATGACGTTATATTGTAACCCATAAGGGAGTTTATATTTTCATTACAAACTCGGCTATTTTTTTCAACTTCGAGGTTGGATCAAGTGATACAATACATATACGTGAAATTCGATTTGCATTTTTTAATCATCTTGAATGGGAGATGTTTCCAGGGTTGTTAACTTTGCTGAACCTTGGGGCATTTGCTTACTAGTACAGCCTGACATATTTTGCAATATTTCTGGTCGGTGTTCAACTTTATAAAATCAAAGTTTGGAAAACCCTATCAATGTTAGTGTATTCAACAACTGGTAAATCTCGACAACTTGTTAGACGTTTTTATTAATGGACAGTAAAAGAAGTACGTTAATAAATTGGAACATCGAGAATAATCATAACTTTCCTAAGAGGCAATTCGCTTAAATGAAATAAACAAACAGCTGTTTGTACTGGTTATTTTAAAGTATTTACGAAGAATGAAATTGATCGATTAGAGACTTCAGTATTTCATTCATCACCATCATAACCAAGACCTTGAATAGTTTTCTTATCAATGCAGCTTTATTTCATAAGATGTAATAATGACACTACGTTTTACCCAGAGCCACTGTCTGCAGTTGAGTGTCCAAAATATGTTGAATATAGTTATTATACCAAAGATACATGTTCTTCTCGTTTATTTATGCGACCACATTTACAACTTACAATTTTGATACTTATTGCTTCATCCTTTCGATTATATAAATAGTGAAAAATGAAAATAAGAGTGAAAAATACTTGAACCTTAATGAGTACTTGCTAATAGAGCCTCTACTCTAATAGAGATTGGCTCTACGGTCAAAATCTCTAGAAAAGGAGAGTAGATTTTCTGGCAGTTCTTATTTCACTGAAATAATTAAACTTTCCGGCTTTTCCCTGGTAGAAGCATTTTACTATCATGTACACTTTCATCATTCGAACTCTGTGACCATTTAATCATTTTCGTTAACGTTACCTTCATGTCTCAAACCTAGAGTCTTTGTTGGTTGGAGACTCCAACCAACGTGGAGTCGTGCAGAAATGATATGAATTAATACTTGAGTTTAGTAAACGCCATTTCACATAATGATATTCCCGATATTTCAAAATGCTGTACTACTATACATAGACTATGAATAAAATAATTGAAACTAACCAAAAGAATGAGTTGAAAATTGAAAAATATCCGTATTTTGTAAAAAAGTTAAGTTTTTCGTAGATTCAGGGAGACCTAATTATTAAATGGCAGACATAATTTTTTTATTACTGTTAATTAGTATTATATACTCGACATTTTTATTCTTGAAACTAAAAATTTGCTTTATATTTATGTTTTAAAAAAAATTAAAAATCTTTGTTTTTGTCAAAAAACATCAAACTTCAGGTCCATTCCGGGAGACCTAAATATTTTTCGATTGAACTAAATATTTTTTTGGTAAACATGTGAGCATAGTGACAACTTTTTATCAACTTGAAATTTTGAATTTCCAAAAAAAGTTTTTTTCGATACACCCATCACACACAGAATGTTAAAATTTTAATTAGTTCTTTTTTAATTAATTTTTTTAATTAATTAATAAATATTTTACGAAATGATTTCGAATAAGGCTACAGCTCTAAAATTTTCAATATAAGTAGTTTTGGCCTTCAAATTAATCTTTTGAAAAAAAAAATTAATTTTATTTGTTTTTAATTAATTAACAAATATTTTACAAAACGATTTCTAACTGGGCTACATTTCTGAAATTTTCAACACAAATAGTTTTGACCTTCTAATTGGACTATTGACAAAAAGAACATTAAAATTTTAATTTGTTTTTTTAATGAATTTTTAATTAATATTTTTTACAAAAAGCGACTTTTAATAGGCCTAGAGCTCTGAAAGTTTCAACATAAATAGTTTTGACCTTCTAATTTTGCTTTTTACAAATATCACGTGTTAAAATACTCTTAAAGGGGTGTTGTATTATAGTTATTAAAGGGGATTTTTTTTTTTATTATTGTTTCTCGATAAGGGAGGGGCTTCCAATATTAAGGCTTTACGCAGCAATTAGTTTTTAGTGTGTGAAGCGACCTTATTCTTACGCAGCAATGAACTTTTCATCGAGGAAAGCGAGCTCATGTTTGCATAGCAATGAACCTTTCAACGAGTTAAGTAAGTCTGTGCTTATGTGTCAATAACTTTTTCAACGAGCGAAGCGAGCTCGATTTTGCGTTGCGATGAAACTTCAGGGCGAGCGATGCGCCAAAAATTGGGGCCTATACACCAATGACAGATTTCAGCAAAGCGGGGCCTCACAGCTGGCTAAAATATTGCACATGGTAAAATTTCGTGGCGAAGCACGGGTATTTAGCTAGTAAATTAATAATTAAAAATACTCAAACATAACATTTTTCGTACAAAATAATGATTTTTCTGTAAAATAGATACTAATGTTATTGCTGATTTTTTTTTTTTTTTTAAAGTGTTGTCCTAACGTTTTTTTGCGTCAGCGCCACCCACTTTTTGTCTTGTCTCTCTACGTAAGCATTCCACAGCTTGTGAGTGACATGGAAACGAGTTGAAGTCTGATTTTAATGGTCCCTAGTAGCACAGAAACTCTGGCCAATTTCGGCAGATATAGGTCAATTCCGATGTGGAACGTTGTGAATCGGTCATTAGAAACAGTACTAGCCAATCTCGGGCAATTCTGGATAAAATATATAAGAGGTTTTGATACGCCGATGCACAGTTTTGAACTTGTATTAAGAGAAACAAAACTGTGTGGTGGTTTTGACTTATTTATTTGTTGAAAAATCGTGTATTTTGGAACTATGCCCGGCTAGACTAGCCAATCTTCCCCTGTTTCCTCCAATACAGCTGTGCTACCTCGAATGCGCCAGTATTTATTAACATTGTTCTAACTAATGTTCATTTGTTACTCTTAACAAAGGACGAGTCCTATTACAAGCATTCCAATTAATTATGTCCACGTAATCAGTGGCAATAAAAGTTTAATTTGGTTGCCTTGAAATGTCCGATTGTTTTTTCTCTAGGAAAGTTCTCGAAATTTCAGAACCCGACGCCTCAGTTCTCTTACATCTCTCCTTTTGTACAAAATCATTGCTAAAATCAAATTTTTTGGATGAGGGAAGGAAGCTTTTTGTTCAATAACTGAATTTCCAATTTCCAGTAACTATTCAGGGATGTTTCGAGACAATCGAATTGCCCCATATGTGTTCTTAGGTCCTTCAGAAAATTAAGTTTTTTTTTAATTCGAAATCAATGCGGCAAGTATCAATTTAAAATAAAGAACAGCACTTGCTTGAGTTCATCCAATGGTTTACATTCACTCGCATATACTCTAAGTACTCTGCTTTCTGTTGTTAGCCAAATGGAGTGTGAAAGGAGATTGGGTTTGCGAGCTGCCAAGTCATTGGCCTGATCTAATCGCTGCAAAAATATCAAGAAGATAAAACTGATATGTGCTCAGTACCTTCATCTTAGCTTTAGGAATTGAACATTCAACACGTAAAAAATCAATCGAGGGAAATTTTTCACAGTTCTTCAATTTTTGATCTCACTGAAAGATGTTGATCCTGTTGTAGTACTATCTACATGTTTAAATAGGCGTCTGAATGGTAGTTCATTGGAGTATAGGAGGCATATATCCCAATGTAGTGGTCTCCCAACGTGCAATTCAATCTGTCAGATTATTTCCAGCCAGTATTAATGGCAGTCCCAATCACAGCCACGTGCGCTATGATCTAATGAATAAGCAAATAAGTTTATGAACTTCAAAGGAAGACGCCTCGAGAAAGACCACCCAGATTGAAACCTGCCAAAACACAGTTTTTATCAATGCTTCAAAGGTTATGCGCGAACGATTATTATTGAATAATTACTAATTTGATTTTTTTTCCCAAGTTCTATCTACTTCATTCCACACGAAACTAACTAATGTACCTCGATAATTTAGTTATTGGTGCGTATTCTACAAATTGATGGAAAAAGGGTATTTTTTGTATTTATTCAAAACTTGGAAGTGAATACTTGAAGTAAATATAACAATTTTAACAAAAATATGTTAAAAATAACGTTAGTACCCAATTTATAGAAAAATAATTTTTTTTAACAAAAAAATTTATTTCTGAATATTTTTTATTATTAATATATGTATTAAAAATGCATAGAATAGTGTTTTCCTTTGTGCCTAAACCACCCTTTCACTACTCATTGCAAACTATTGTCTTTCAAATATATAAAGTTTAAAAAAATTAGGAAAAATAGTTTTTTTTTTTTTTAAATTTTTCTCCAAATTTTGAAGTGAATGCCCGCGATCGGAAGATATTATTACTTTTTTTTCCAATTTTTTTTTTTATCAAGATGTGTATCAACTTTTTTCAACTCCATGCGTTTCAAAAATATATATATATTTTTTTCCCCTTTTTTTCCCCCGAACTACCCTAACGTACACACAGACAGGCATTTTATCTAGTCCACTTTTTTGAAGTCGGGATGTTCTAAAACATGAAGAAATGCAAAAAAACTTTGTTGACCCAAAACATTACCCATGTTAAAAATATGGGTACTTGAAAGTAATGAGACTTGCTACGTTGCTTTGCTACTATCCCAGAAGAAACTTTAGTTTCAGTTTAAAAACTAAGAGTGTGGAACATCACACAGTTTTCAATCACACTGTTATACTGATGTGGATTAGTGTAACTTAACGTTATTATACTTTCATCATTCATTTAAAAAACGGCCAGTTTTGGCGATAATGCCAAAATGGCGATATACTTTTCGATAGCTTTTACATTATCGTTTTTTGTAATTGGAACAAAGGTGAGCAGAGGTCAAAGTGACAAAATAAGTATAGGATTTTATTTTTTTAAATATACGACAATTTAAAACATCAAATAACTGCAGACAGTTACTACTGTACTTAAAAATTAACTCGTTATACATTTATATACTCGTCATATTGAACTTAAGAGAATAGAAAACACACCTTTAAAAAAAAGAAATCGCCTGATCCTGAATATGTTATCCGTTATTGCCTCAATATTCCATCCCTAAATAAAGTTTCATTAATTACATTATTTGCAATCTTGAGTCTTTTGCTTCCGGCATCTGTAACTGCTTCAACTGCTCCAATTTCTTAAAGTATTTTCTTTTTATACCTGTTTGCAGTCCTTTGTTAGTTCAGATTTACTGTTCAGTGTCGGTTAGATTGGCGGCGAAAAGTGGGAGATTTAGTGCCGAATGTTTTCCGGAAACCCTAGAGACCGTTTGGATTTGACATCACAACGTATTTTCAATTTTGGCGACTTTTATGAAAAAATCGTGGCTAATATTCCGAATCCGGTACGGATTCTGCGCCAAGGCGATTTTCGCCAAAAAAATGGCAGCCCTGTCACTTTTTTAAGAGCAAGAGAACTGCCTATGGTTGCCCTAATTAGGCGCCGTTTGATTTAAACTATTCGTGGAGCAGAATCCGTATCGGATTTGGAATAAAAAAATCGTCATCCAACATCATACAGTAAATCTTAACCCTTTTGTTTCCTTCATCAATTATTGATTGAGCACTCAAAATGTTCTTTAGTAGCCTTGCAAGTTAATCACAAGTCGTTTTTATCCGGGTTTTTTTTTTTAAGGCAGAGTTTCGTTACGGCATTTCTCTCTGTATTATGACCAATTAATTTACTACGTTGGAGGAGAAAACAAATCAGAAATTCAAGACCGCGTGCTATGGAAAAGTTCACATGTTTACATTTTGCAACTCCTGCCGGTCCAGTAGAGTTGAGTTGCAGGTTATGCAGCACGTAACGTCATCATGAGATAAAACGCCGCCATTACAAACATCGCTTTCATCAGGTCTTTTTCACCTACAATCGCGCCAAAGAATCCGAAATATAAAAAATGGCAAGGAACGGCGCCGTTATTACGAATTCGAAGAAAATATAGATCGAATCAATATAGAAATATAGGACAATTGTAAAATATAGGACAATATAGGACGTTTTTGCCGATTTTTTAAAAAATATATAGGATTTATAGGACATATAGGACGTCTGCGACCCCTGGGTGAGGAAAAAAATTATCTTTGATGAGCGATGCTCAAGGGAAGAAAACGCTTGTTAAGACATCAGTCTTTCAACTGTTTACGCCTTTTTAGCATTTAGATGGGAATTTCCTACGTGGGGATGTCCAGCAGTTTTTGGGCAATTATTGAAAAACGTGATTTTTTTTCAATGGCAGCTACCTTATGCGCAATTTTGATGAAAACCTTAACTGTGGGCTCCATTGTCACCAATAACCCATATATCAAAGTTAACCCTTTGCACTCCAGGCCTTTTTCGCGCGGAGGAATCAGCAACTCGAGACATTTTAGGTTCGGCCGGTGTTTATGGATTTGCTTTATAGAAACTAAACATAGTCATTGGCCTTGCATCGAATTTCCGCATCACACCCAATGGTCCTCTCGTGGTTTGGCATCCAATCATGTGGCGCCTGAGAGGCGCCACTGGAGTGCAAAGGGTTAAAGATATGTCAATTATTTCGAAAGTCATGCTGACCATGTACACACAGACAAACATTTTTCTCGACCACTTATTTGAAGTCAGGATATTCCAAAACATAAGGGAAATACAAAAAAGAATTTTTTTTTAAAAAAAATCGATTTTTTTTTTCTTCCGAAAACAATACTTTCCCTATATTAACATGTGGGTAATTGAAAGTAACAAACCAAGGTTCCAGTTAACTTCATGAAGAGATGTATCTGAACACAAGGGATTTATGTCACATAACATATAAAAGTAGAGTTACATTAACACATTCACTGCCGATCAGGCGCCAGAGCGGAATGTCAGGTTGTTCCCCAGTAGATCAGACTGCTCTGTCATTCGTGTACAGATCCCAGGGTTTGGCGCTTCGCTTGCAGGAAGGTTCATCGCTACGTAAAATTGAGCTCGCTTCGTTCGCTGAAAAGTTCATTGCCACATAAACACAGGCATACTTCACTCGTTGAAAGGTTCATTGCTATGCAAGCATAGGCTCGCTTCGCTCGCTGAAAGGTGCATTGCTGAGTAAGCATAAGCTCGCTTCAATCACTAAATTCTAATTGCTACGTAAAGCCTTAATAGTGGAAGCTTGTCGAGAAAAAAAAATTTCCCTTTAATACAATAATACAACAACCCTTTAAGATTATTTTAACACTTGTTTGTGGAAAGCAAATTAGAAGCCAAAACTACTTATATTGAAACTTTCAGATTTCTAGGGCTATTAGAAGTCGCTTTTTGTGAAAAAATTAATTCAAAAAATTAATTAAAGAACAAATTAAAATGCTAACATTCTTTTTGTCAGTCAATTAGATTTTCAGAACTGTAGCCCAATTACAACTCGCTTTGCAAAATATTTGTTAATTAATAAAAATAAAAGATATTAAAAAACAAATAAAATTTTAAAATTCTGTTTTTCAAAAATCCAATTGGAAGGCCACAACTACTTATGTTGAAAATTTCAAAGCTGTAGCCCTATTTGAAATCGTTTTGTAAAATATATATTAATTAATTAAAAAAATTAATTAAAAAAATTAATTAATAACGAATTAAACAAAATTTTAAAATCCTGTTTTTCAAAAGCCCAATTAAAAGGCCAAAACTACTTATGTTGAAAATTTTAAAGCTGTAGCCTTATTAGAAATAGTTTTATAGAACATTAATTAAAAAAGAATAAAATAAAAATTTAAAATTCTGTTTTTCAAAAGTCCAATTAAAAGGCCAAAACTACTTATGTTGAAAATTTCAGAGCTATAGCCCTATTAGAAATTGTTTTGTAACATATTTATTAATTAAAAAAATTAATAAAAAAAAACTAAATAAAAATTTAAAATTGTGTTTTTCAATAGTCTAATCCTAAGGCCAAAACTACTTGTGCTAAAAATTTCAGAACGGTAGCCCAATTTCAACTCGTTTTGTAAAATATTTGTTAATTAAAAAAAAATATAATTAAAAAACAAAATTTAAATTCTGTTTTTCAAAAATCCGACTGGAAGGCCACAACTACTTATGGTGAAAATTTCAGAGCTCTACTCCAATTTTAAGTAGATTTCTATAGATCCACAGAGCCAGACAGACACGCAGCTTGTTTTATTATTATAAATACTTTTTTATCATGAGGGGTCATCTACATATTAAAAGTAAACCAAAAAAAAAAAAAAAAAAAAAACCTAAAACAAGTTTTAAATTTTTGTAGCTTCCATTAGAATTATCATGGTCGAAAACCCCTCCAGATTTTTTTTAATTCCAATTTGACTTTTGGTTCTCAATATTTAAGCAAAAAAAAAAAAAAAAAAAACTCACTTTAAGGGACCGTGTAATAAGATTACGTCTTGAAGCACGCAAAACGTTTGCGTTTTCCTCGCTTTAAAGAAATTAACCCTCAAGATCGGCCAAAACTTCTTTGCTCATAAAAGACATGTTTTAGTATCTAGGGTTAACGAAGTATTCTAAATCGAATGAAAACTTAAAAAAATAGGGGTTCGTAGTGAAATTTTTAAAGATAAGAGTTAAATTTACTTAGTATACAGCTTACTAAAAAAAACGTGCACCGGAAATAGAGAAAATCGTAAACAGAAAATTTTCGTGCAAACCGCAAGATTCTACAATAATTAGAACCGAAGATAAAGCCATTGTTAGATTTTTTTTTTTTTTTTTTTTTTTTTTTTACATACTCTACAATCAGATTTCCTAGTCCAATTCTTTTTCTAACATTTTATTCCAGTAGAACAACAACTGGTCAAATTGTCAGTTCAAAATAAATGGTCGAAAACACAAGAACGATTTCGTACAGTTCCTGCTATCAACGATGCATAACAAAGTGTCCAGCTATGAAACTGTGGTTGCTGTGTCAATTGCATTAAACGATTTAGAAAGCATTACTAAATCAGGACGAACCAACTTTATTAGACAAAACAAAATAAGGCATGGAAAGTGCATGTCTCATAAATCTTGTTTATGGATTAGGTTGGAAGTATGTGCAAAAGGGAGGATTGAATACCAATTATTCCCATAAGGCAATTTTAGTGATAAGGCGGATTATGTATGTTTTAAATAGTGTCACCACCAAGCGATTGAAAAGATGTATGAGGAATGATATTTGTCCAGTCAGCAGAAACATCCAGTATATTGAATATTAAGTAGTTTGCAATGGTGAGAAAGTTTTGAAAAGTGCTGACCTGGGAAAATAAAAATAACTGAACGATGAAGATTCAGGGAGTGAACCTGTTATTATTAAGGGTTTTCAAATCTCCGACTTTTTATAACGCACATTAAACTTCCTAGCCAAACACACAAAGCCATGTTTTTCTGAATTGATATGACGATATTATTTCCCACATTCACATCGAATTTAAGTGCCAGAATTATTTTTGCTAGGATATTTCTGCCATAAAATGGGACTCGGTAATGAAAGCAAAATCAGTTTTAAGGATTAACATGTACACTATTAGCATTAACATTCATGTCTATAACTAAACTTCAACTTAACTAGACATCACTTAGACGATAGATCGTCACAGTGCTCATAGGTATTTAATCCATTTTGGCGGAGTGAAGACAATTCTCGCCAAACCTTATAGCCTTTTGTTCTCTATAGGGTTATAGTTTGGCGAACATTATGCTTTCACGCCGCCAAAATGGATTAAATACCTATGAGCACTGTGACGATCTACCGTCTAAGTGATGTCTAGTTAAGTTGAAGCTTAGTATAGCAGATGCTATTTTAATAGAAGTTTTAATTTGAGGGAAAAGACCGAATACATTGTAAAAAGTAAAATGTAAATAAACGCCTTTTAAAGTTAATCCTTTCACCAAGAAAAAATAAACTTGTTCATTTGCCTAGTATTATCTAGTGACAAAAAATCAATTTAGTACAAAAAAGCTACTTTGAGTTTATAAGTATCTGTGACTTGTATAAAAATTGTACTTAATGCCTCTTCGTAAGAATTTCCCTCAATGAAAATAACGGATGCTTTTATGGAAGAAATTCTGCATCACCACATTGGCCAACCCTAGAGGCAAATTTTAATATTTAACAAATACATTATCTCAGTCTTGTAGATGCAATTCGAAAATACTGATCCTCAACTTTGAAGAATGCAAACCGTGATGTTTGTCGCCAGTTCCACTTTTTTCCAAATAAATTAGCATATACTTTTAAATTAATTTACCTTATGTAAAAACCAATATATTTACATAAGGTAAATTGATTTCGGTCAAAAAAACTTTTTTTTACTGCATTTCTCCCCGTTTTGCAACATCCTCATTTAAAAAAAGTGGAATAGAAAAAATTTCTGTTTGTGGTTACTTCTCGAACGGTTTGACCTACGATCTTCAAATTTGGTGTACAGGTTACTGGTGGACATAGGATCAGGCCTTAAGGTTTATGTCAAAATTGCACAAGAGCATTAGGTAACATGCCTTCAGGGTGGCCACAAAATTCCAAGGAAAAAAAGTTCCCTGATAATTCCCTGACAGATTTCTAAAAATTTTAAGGCAAACTTTTTTTCAAATTTCCTCAATTTTCTTAGTTTTTCCAGATGTCTAGACACCCTGATCAAATAGAAAATGTATGCTAAAGAGATAATATGCAATTTTTTAAAAAATAGTTTTGCTGCTAATGAAAAGTTTAAATTATTCCGTAACATTAAACTTCTAATGGCTTACCACTACAAATCTCTATGTAAATAGCGCCAAATATGGATGAACGTGCCTTACAATACAAAATTTCCCTGACATTTCCCTGATTTTTTCCAGAATCAGAAAGCTCCCTGATTTCCAGGTTTTCCCGGTTCTGTCATTCTATGCTATTGTAAAAAAAGTCATGTTTTACGCCAATTAATAAAAAGCGGCTCTAACAATTTTGATCAAAATCGCTGTGGTGATGCCTCTTAAGGAATTCTAAACATCTCCACCTCCGAAATTCCATTAAAAACGTTATAAAGAGAAGGGGAAGGGGGGAGTGAAAAAAAAATGTCTTTAACACATAGTTCTCTTCCCTTGAGCATCGCTCATCATCGACCGCTTTTCTCCTCTCCTGTTTCACTTACAAGAAAGGATATCGTAAGAATGATCGAAAAGTATATCCCAAATCACCATTTGGGCGGTGTAAGAATAATCGCCAAAAATATATCGTTAAACTTGTCATTTTTTCTAAATGAATGATGAAAATATAAAAACGGCAAATAACACCAACCCACGTCAGTATACAGTGTAATTGAAAGTTGTGCGATGATCTACTCTCCTTGTAGTAATTTAAATCGTTTAAATAACAAAAATATACGAAAAAATATATAAAAACGGTAAATGACACCAATCCACGTCAGTATATAGAGTAGTTGAAAGTTGTGCGATGTTCCACACCCCTAGATGTAATTTTAATCGTTCAAATAACAGTTACCGTTCAACCAGGTCGTGGATTTAGTAAACGTAGACATGTTACGCTAAGTTGCCCCAAATACGTACCATAAAATGATCACACCTTAACCAGAGAAATAAAATGTTTTCCACAAAAGCATATAATGCTCAAGCGAAATTTTTGTAAATCTCCCAAGTTTTTGCCACCACTTTAACTATTTTACTTATGTGTGGTCTGGTGTCCGACCAAACTTAATATTTGGGCATGCGCCTTAGAGGTCGGCGATATATCGATACATAATTTTTATCGATATTAAAAAATAAATATATCGATAAGAGTCCTCGATATATCGATATTATCAAACATTTTTAGTTTTTTTATGATCGTTTTGTAGTTCCATGTGTTTTTCCGATTTTCTTTATTCCCTTTTCAAAAACTTCAAAACTAAAGTTGGGACATGGCTGAGAGTCAGTTAAAATGGCACCCTAACCAAAAAGAAAACATAATGTAATGGAAAGATCATTTATTAGTAGTCATAACGCCGTTTCTGTTGACAACGTGTGCCTGGAAGCATCTAGTTTAGCATCCAATTTTAAATATTAAAAACATCTCTATCAGCAAAATATGCGGTAAACTACTTTTCAAAATTTCTTCTTTAAAAATAAATGTGAATTTATGCATTGACATGCAAATGTATTTTATTTATTCTGTTGATAATATAACTTATTTATAAAAACAATTTTTATAATTGATTTATTAAAACAATTTTGGCATGAATTCATGAAAAGTAGAAATTTGTCACGAAAAACTTCGTTTCTAGCAAAATTGAAAATCAAATAAAAAGAAGAAATTATGTATCGATATTTTTTTCTATGCAACGATATAGTATCGATATTTATTTTGATCGATATTTCCGACCTCTAATGCGCCTGCTCAGCTTGCTTGTATAAAAAGGAGATGTATGCTGATGTTGTTCAGTTGCATTGATGAATCGATTTTTTATACAACTCAAATAAAAATAAAAACTTTGTAAATGGGCTTGGATTAAGGCCCAGTATATCCGCCCAAAGCCGTTTTTTTTTAACATAATACCAATTAAATAGGAAGTCACGACCAGGTGCATTGTAATTTAATCGTGTTTAACAGAAGAAGCCTTAAAGAGACACTGAATTCACGCTTGTTACTTTCAAGTTCAATTAAAAACTAGTTAAAATATAGAAATGATACAGAGTGGCCACAAAGTCCAGGAAGAAAAGTTCCCTGACAGATTTCTAAAAAAAATTCCATGATTTAACGGCAAACTCCCCCCCCCCCCTCCCCCAACTTTTCTAGATGTGGTAACACCTTGATCAAATAGAACATTTATGTTAAAGAGATAATATGCCAATTTTTCACAAATAGTTTTGGAGATAGTGAAAAGTTTCAATTGTTCCGTTACATTCCAACTTCTAACGATTACCACCACAATTCTCAGGATAAATGGCGACAAAACACGGACGAACGGGGAAATGTACCTTCAATGCAATGATAGAAACTTTTCTTGAAATTCGTGAAATTTTAAAAAATTCCTATATATTTCCTTGATTATTTTTCCCCCCCCCCCAGAATCGGAAAGTTCCCTGATATTTGATTCCCAGGCTCCGTGGCCACTCTGTGATAATATTTGTAACAGCATTTACCTGTTCGCAAAATGGAGTTGTTTCTTATGTGTAGTTTCTGCTAAACAAGATGTCGTCATTTTCTCCCCATAGTCCAAATTCTAGGTTGAGCTCAGTATGAAACAAACAAAAAATAAAAACACCACGTTTAAAAATGCCTTAAAACAACAGTTATATTTTGCAAAAAATAAAAAGCCAAGGTTATAATCATACAATTTGTTATTATACTACTTATGATATCCATCTACTTTTTTAAAAGAGGTCACGTCCATTTATTTTATCAAATAGATTTATGAAATGTTATGACAGACACAGGGGACGCTTGTCGTTTTCTAAAGAAATTATGTAGGAATTTTAAGGATCATTCCAAAAGTGTACAGAACATTTTAGGGATAATTTTAAAAAATTTAGGGATAATTTTAAAAAATTTAGGGATAATTTTTAAAAATTTAGGGATAATTTTTAAAAATTTAGGGATAATTTAAAAAATTTAGGGATAATTTAAAAAATTTTAGGAATAATTCCCAAAATTTTAGAGATATCTTAAAAAGCTTACATTAGGCTCCGAACATATTCTTTTCAAAGTATGTTTCAATACCGGGAAAATAAAGCAAATTTTCAAAAAATCCAAAATCAAACAATTTTTCAGCAAAACAAGTTATATAATCAAACTATTATACTATTCTTTAATTAAATCCACTTATTTAATTTTTAAAAGCAACACTCAAAGTACTTCAAAGAGAATATTGCAACTTTAAAATAATGAGTTTGGCTACAATTTAAAATTGTTTGTCGACAATTAAGATTTTAACATTTCAGAAATAAAATTCTCCACAATAAGTGGATAAGTCCACAATACCAGAGTTTTTTTAGCGGGTTTTTGAGATTTTTTTTTTTTTTTTTTAATAGGAATAATCGAAAATTGTAAGTACAATTTTTTAAAGAATTTTAGGGAAAAACAAAAAGAAAAAAAAATTAAGGAATATTAGGAATTTTAGGGCGAATGCGACCTCTGCAGGTATAACAGCAGGGAACGTGGTAAGTTTTCTAAAAAAATTAGGTAGGAATTTTAAGGATAGTTCCAAAAATTTCAGGAACGTATTAAGGATAACTACTAAAAATTTTAAGGGTAATTCCAAAGATTTCAGGATTAAGTCCAAACAAATTTAGGGATAATACTTTTAAAGCTGATATAGGTTCCTACACAGGACATCCTTTTCAAAGCATGTTTCATCAACACAGTCAAAAAATTGAACATCAAACAACTTTTTAGCTAAACAGTTATCGGATAATCAAACAATTGTACCATTTTTTAATGAAATTAACTTCACCTTCAAAATAATTAAAATTTCATTGAAGATCTCATCTAGAGGAATATCAGGTATTTCTTTAAGGATTTTGTAGGTAAATTGGGGAATTTTCGAGGTTTTTAATTTTTTTTAGGAATTATTAGAAAATTTAAGAAGAATTTTAGAGTGAAGCAAAAATTTAAGGAATAATAGGAATTTTAGGGAGAATACGACCCCTGTAATAGTTTTGTAGGCAAGTCATTTCTTGCAATTTCTTGCCTGAAATTCTTTGTAAATTGCAAGTCAAATGGACATGAACTCTTTCAAAAAAATAGTTCCTCATCTGATCTCAGAGGGGAAGTATTGTAAGCCCAGTTTGCAATTCAATTTTTACATTAACTGATCCTAGTTGCAAAAGCGGCTAAGAGAAAAAAAAAATTAATTTTTTTTATTTTTATGTCAGATATTTGGTTAGAAATCATAGGAATTCATGATTAATAAGCATTAGGTTCAAAAACGGTTTATTTCTGCGCAAATGGATTAAACTATGATTTTACTTTAATAAACTTTTTAAAGTTAAAACGAGAGTAAAATGTGAACAAAAAAAAATCCTAAAATTGAAAATTAAGTTTATAATTGTCTAATACATAAAGCACCAAAAATGCTATTAAAAAAATTATACTTGATTTAGTTTCAAAATAGGTTATTCGTTGTATTTAAAAAAAAAAAAAAAAAAAAAAAAAAAAAAAAAAAAATATTATTGTTTAATCAATCACTAGTTCGATTAAAAAATTAATTTTAAAGGAGTACTAAAATAATTTAGAACTGCGATTCCCAAATTGTGGATAACGATGCAATATTTGGTTTGTCCCGATAAGATCCTGAAGGTATCTAAGCGATTGACTTCTAAATCAATATCTTCTTTTATAAATATTTGAAGTGAAGATGTATCAAAGAAATATATATATATAAAAAAAAGCAAATTATCCGTTTCTATAACTTCTTGTTCTACGACACTTACACCATACTTTACCTCTGAAATACAGACTTCTTAAATGCAATGTTAAGTTGGACTAAGTGTTCAACATTATCCAAAAACTGTTTAAAATTAATAATAAATTTTTTTTTAAAAAATAACAAATGTATTTTAATATAATAAAATGTATTTTAATGTAATTAAATGAAAGACCAGGCACCCTAATAGCACACATCCTCCCAGGGAGGTCCCTAGGAAGTCCCCAGTCATCCCCGGGACTACGAATGACTTCCCAGGGACCTCCCTGGGAGGATGTGTGCTATTAGGGCAGTTTTGAAAAACCACACAATGTCGAAAACAAGCTATTTTCAAATTAAAAGACAAA
Source organism: Linyphia triangularis (assembly GCA_963978545.1). NCBI lineage: Eukaryota > Metazoa > Arthropoda > Arachnida > Araneae > Linyphiidae > Linyphia > Linyphia triangularis. Next base: position 94,012,085 of record OZ021723.1, on the reverse strand, counting down.
CATTAGTGGCGTGGAGCGCTAAGGAAATAAACAACCAAATGAATTATTACATTTAGTATTACAATTCTGAAAAAACGTAATGCTAAACATAATGATTACCATAGCCATTTAAAACCTTTCTTCTCCACACCACTGCCTGACACTACAGTAACCAAAGCACGTTTCAATGAAATATGCCACAGCCTTCACTGCAGTAAGCGCCATTAGATTTCAACAGATTTCCACACTTCGCCACTACAAGATGCCTTTATGCCGGTTATCATTGGCTTGTGGAAGAAAAAATGCACCCTCGCACACTGAGAGAGGGTTTCGACTTGTGGTACTTTTCCTGCAAACGGGTCTTCCACCAAAACCCCCCGAAAGCCGAATAAGTACGGGAATGTTGTGGAGTCTGGGAGTTGGGACTGTGGCAACAGGTCCGTGTTCTGTTGTTGGTTGGGCGAAACACGAGTGCTTTTCCACTGCTGGCACCTCATTGGTCTCAGTAGCATTGCTACCATTCATTTTGTTCAGGAACTGATCCCAATGTCATGTCACATTGAGCACTAGGGCCAGTTTTGTCGAAACTTGGGTGTTACGCTCACTTTCTTTATCAGTCTGGCACTGTGTAAAAGTTAGTTCTAAGAAAGAAGGTTTCCTGTGTGATTAGGGCAATTATGTCCTTGATCGACATTATTCGAAGAACACTAATTCCCCAAAATGATCTGTACAAATCCATGAAATTAATTCATTTATTCAAAATTGGAATAAAGACGGGGCATCTCATTAGTTTCAAACTTATAAATTTATTTGACATTTAACCGATTCAAACTTTTTTTTTAAGATTAATAATAAACTGGATTCCACCTACAAATAGAAATTCTTTTTTTACTGGCCGTAATGTACCGCTTTGCCCATAGGAATATAATGCTTTTGTGGCAGGTTAAGCTTATTCAGTCAAACCCTGTTAATGCGTAGTCGATGGGAACGGCGCAATTTTTCGCGATAACCGAAGTCCGTGTTAACCGGCTACAAAAATTTTCATCTAATTAATGCAGATCTAAACTACTAGCTACATGTGTGTTTAATGCTGCTGTTTTTAATTTATGTCTTCATTTCTGCTAGACCTCATCCTTTACTTTGTAGCTTCAAATTGATTTGCAGCACTTCAAGCAGCTTCAATCTTTCCACGATTTTTTAAAACCATTGATAGATTGCTGTTGGCGATTCCATATTAATTTGGACGCAATTGGTGTTAGTGTGTGTTTTTAAAAAAGAATTTATCAATTTCATTAAAAGATATTTGTTCGTTTCTAATGATGACGATGATTACTGCATACGACTCACAAATGCGACGTTTCTAAACTTAATGTTGGATACGAGGGGTTACATGACGTCACAAAACCAATTTACGGTGCGGGTGCCATCTAAATTCGCGCCGAAATCGTCTAATTTTACAGCGATTTCCTAGAAATTTGATCACTCGGGCATTTTTCCTGTTTCATTGGATTTCAACTTGAGTAATATTTTCGTAACAACTTCCATCGTCTCGAATAAAAAAGACTATTTAAAAAAAAAATTGTTTGAAGAGTACATTTACTTCGTCATAAGCGGGATTTCAGTTATGCAATTTCGTTTTACACGAATAAACTAACGTTAAGTTTAAGCTTGATCGTACAGAAAACTACTTATGTTTCGCGTTAAACAGGATTTGGTGCTAAGCGATTTTGCACTAATGGGGTTTGACTGTATATTCCAGGTTTAAACGGACATATGACTTTAATAAAAAGTCATAAACTTCTTTTTGAAAAACAGATAAATTATGACTAGTAATGAATTAGTACAGATCATTTTGGAACATCCTTTCAGTCTAAATTCTACAAAACTTTCACTGTTGACAAGCTAAGCCTAGACTATCGAGAAATAAATATTTAGGTTAAGCCCACCCAATGGCTGTGAGGCTAGAGCTCTGGTATTGCAAGTTGAAGGTGCCGTCCTGGGTTAGGCATGGATGTTCGTTGTGGTTCGGAATCTACGTTAAGCTGTAGGTCTTGGCCTGACTAGCCATTATTGTGCATAAAAGTTAGTCGTTCAGCGTTCAAATAAGAAAATGTTTCATTTGAAGAACTCGAAAAATGAGTAAAACGTTTAGGCAATCAGTACAATGATATATATCCCCACAGCAGCTTTCCTTGGCAAGTTTCAAACAATTTAAAAGGGATAATAAATGTATTTTTGTGCGAAATTGTGGCATGGCAAATCTGTGCTTACGTTTTTCAGTTAATTTTTATCCTAAACTAGAAGGAATACAAAGCAAAATTATGTGTTAAAAGAAACAGTAGTTTAAACTAAGCAAAACTCATGAAATTGATACTTTTTAAATTGGAAAGTAAAATAAAAGTGTTTATACATTACTTTTCAAATATAACCCCCCTAATTCAATACAAAGTTGTGCTAACTGTAACTTGCTGTTTAAAAAAATTAGAATTAGTCTTAGATTTCTAGGACAATATTTAATTACAGAAAGTTCATATTAGGTACACATTATTTTTGGCAATTTTAAAAATTGGTAAATTGTTTTTCAAAACTTCAGAAACATTTTAATGAATTACAAAAAGACCCCATTTTTATATAATTTAACACTTGTCAATAAGACTAGAAAAAATTTAGGAGTTATAATATACAAAGATAGTTCCACTTCTAACAACAAATGTAAATATTAGTTTTGAATCTGTAGGACAATTGAACAAATATCCATAATTTTTTAATTTAAATTTAATGCTAATACAAACGATTAAATTAATTTAAATAAACTAATAAACTTGACTGCTATTATAACAAAAAAAAATCTAGTATGTTGTTTTGCAACGTTTATTTTAAAAATGAAATGAAAAGTTTCTTTTTTTTTATTTGCATAACAGAAAGGCATATTTGTATGCGACTCTTTTTGAATACCATAGAATTATATTGCTTGGCTTTAATTTGCACTTGATATCACATAATCATACACTAAAAATTCCAAAAATTAAGTTATTCGCATTTTACACAGGTATTAAAAGAATTTTTTCAGAAAGGTTTACCTTTGATAATTTTTTTTATCCTTCACATTATAATTCTTTTTTGAAACCTCAAGAATTTTCTTGCGAGTCCTACATTGTTGGATGCTAGGTGTTATAATTGGTAATGGAAAGATGTCCAAATACTTAAACTGGTTGTGGAGACTGTTTAAATTTAATTTAGATTTTGAATTAGGGTTACTCTCACAATGCGTCTTTGTATTCAACACAAACTACAGTCACTATTCATTGAGTAGCATTTGTGAAACAAAATGCTTGAAGATAATGTTGGGGAAGCACATAAGAAAACCATTTCGTTCACCCAAGACTTCAATGATCGAGGATCACACACAAAATTCAAAACCTGCAACAATCGGACAGGTGGCAGATAACTTCAAAAATAAATCCATACGTAATTTTACATACTTCCTTGTGTTTAAATGATTGAAGCACAGTTCGATAGGGACTAAGTCAACCAATTTAATTCGAAATAAACTAAAGTTACAGAAACAAATGTAAAAAACGAAACCATTCAGGAAAATAACTATATGAACAAAATATGTATGCCAAAAAGAAAACAGAAAAAAAATTAACTCAAGAAAAAGACAGCACAAACGTATGCAACTAAAATGTCTTGGAAAGTTTGAATATTTCCGAGACCGTAAAAATCGAAACGAGAATATCAAAACAGACATCCAGTGAAATGTGTGCTTGTTTATTTTAAGTACAATAAACAGGTGAGGGAAGGTTAGGCCAGAGTACATAAGAACAGTTTCTGTAAAATGGCGAGATAACCAACGATTATAACAAGAGAAAATTTCTTTTAGAAATAATAAAATTGATTTGTTGCATTGTGTTTACATTGAAAAATATTTTCTTAGTTCGAAAAATAAATATCCCCTACATTTCTGATACTTAATCATTTTCATTAAAACAAAATTGGATTATTTTTAATGTACTATGTAAGCAATATAATTAAAATGTATTTGCTGATTAGTTATTAAATTCAGTTTTTATTTAGAGAAGGCCAGGAAATCCTATATTTTTTTCCATACGGGAATGTGCAACTTCGCGATGTGATAGCAAATGATTAAGTGTTTTTTTTTTTTTTCCTCCCCCACCCCCTCCTTCTTTTAAATGGATTCCAACATAATAATTTGGTGCAATATGGCTATATCGTAGCTAATGGTTTATACAGCCCATAGTTTGTAAATCACTGCCTTCATAGATGTGAAATTATAGTCACTTTGTAATTAAAAAACTCTAAAGCAATCAGAACAGTTTTCAAAATAAAAAAGAATAGTGTTCTACTTGTTTTTGTTTGGTTCAATAATAGGTTTGTTTCAGAAAATACAATCGGTCCTTGACCATATAGTTTGCAGGAGGAAACAATAGAAAGCCTTGAACCAATTATTGTTGTATATCGTTAAATTAGTAGCAGTATATATATATATATATATCGTAAAGGAAGCAGTGAGTTTTCTAAAAAAATTATGTAGGAAATTTAGGGATAATTCCAAACATTTCAGGAAATTTTTAGGGATAATTCAAAAACATTTAGGGATAATTCAAAAACATTTAGGAATATTTCTTTTGAAGCTGATATAGGCTTCTAAATGACAAATTCTTTCCAAATCTTGTTTCAAGACCGGCAAAAACTGCAATTTTCAAAAATTAAAAGTCAAACAACTTTTTAGCAAAATAACTGTTTTATAATTAAACAGTCATACTATTTTGACAAACATGCGAATATAATTCAATCCACTTTTCTCATCTGAAGAAATATCAGGGGGTTTTTTGGCAGGTTTTGGAGAAAAATAGGGACATTTTAGGATTTTTTTTTTTTTTTTTTTTTTTTTTTTTTTTTAAAGAATTATCGAACAATACAATTTTAAGAATTTCAGGAGGAAACAAAAAATTTAAGTAGTATTAGGAATTGTAGGGCGAATGCGACCCCTGGATAGAATTAAAAAAAAGAAGAAAAAAAAGAGTACATTTTCTTAATTGAACCTTAGACCCTTTACTTAAATCAATACTGCCTTGTGAGAGAAAACAATTTATTTTCTACTAATAGCACCTCAATAGTGCATTTCAGCTACTGTGTTATACTATTCAATGATGGCTTGGTAAAGTTATGCACATTTGGCAGTGTACACCTTGTAATAGCAAATGACTAAATAATGATAGCTTTATGCATGAGAATGCTTGATTAATACAATGCTTTTTTATAGAAGTACAAATCAAATTTATCGCAACCCAAAAATTAGTTACAAATCTGTACCTTAGGACGTCAGGTGCTTCTTCGCCTTTTGAATTAAACACCCCAGCATTTTAGGAAATGAACTTGCAGTTCTAAGCAAGTATACAGGAGGCGCAGTGAGTTTTTTTTTAAAATTTAAGTGATAATTTTAAGGGTAATTCCAAAAATGACAGGAGCATTTTAGTTAGGGATAATCCAAAAACATTTAGGGATATTTCACTTGAAGTTGACATAGACCTTCCAAAGCTTGTTTAGATACTGGAAAAAAAACTTTCAATTAAAACAAAAAATTAACTTAAAACAAGTTTTTAGTAAAATAACAGTTATATAATTAAACAATCTTACCATTTTGGCCAACATGCTAATTTAATTACACCTTTTTTCTCATCTGGAGAAATAAAAGATTTTTTTTTACGGGTTTGGAAGAAAAATCGAGAAATTTTCGGGGATTTTTTTTTTTAAAGAATTATTGAAAAACTTAAATACAATTTTAGAAAGAAACACAAATTTAGAGCGAATGCGACCCCTTCAAGTACTACTTTACATAACGTATCAACTTTCGGTAACCACAAATAACACTAGGGACTGGTTATTCCGACGAAAATTCAATTGAATTTATTTTAAATACCTAGTTCCGATCTATTTCAAACTGTATTTATTAAAGTTAAATAATAACTACCAAGATTATATGAACTATTTGTGATGCATTGGTACATACGTGTTCATAATGTTCCTTAAAGCTAACAAGAATAAAAGGATACTTTCCAGTTCAATTTCATCCTAAAATTCAACATTTTCAATTACCTTAAGTGAGCAATACTTTTACCACATTACAGCAGAACATAGAATAGGTGTCATTTTAAATTATGACGATATAGTAATATTAGGACAAAATAATACATTTACACTCCCAACTTTAAATTAAAAGGTTTGGCTGTCGCCTCTAACAGTGGAGTCCGTGCATATGAAAATGTCTTTTTGAAATACTACGCAAATTCAAGGCATATTACTAGTATGCAAGTCCTTCAGGGAGGTCAGTCTCCTTTCGGTAAATGCGATGTATTGCTGTACCATAATTTAAATGTACTAGAAGCGCAAAACCTTTGGTGACTGTTGGGATATATTGGTATAATCCAAGACTCGTACATCAAGAAGTTAGCATTCTATTGAGTTGTTCACACTGAAATCATAGAATGAAAATCGATGACTTTTCAAGGACCAAAATAATATTTTGAATGACCTTCGACAATTTGTTTACAGGCATCATGTCATTAAAGTAAGACTTTTACAGCCGTTTTGGTCACAGCGCTAATGTCAAAATCTTTCGTGCACAATGTGTCTTATGAACAGACTTTGATTATGTTACAATCCATTTTCCATATGCACTGCGTTTTAGTCATAAGTTCATGAAACGTGCATTTCCTGGCCATAACATTCATAAGTTGTTTTAATTAAATAAAAAGTGCCAAATAGAACTCGGTGGTCGCAAACTCTTTTAGATCACAAAACATAAACACTGGTCTCACGCGTTTGTCTCACCTAGTCGGTCAAGCAACATCAGCGAAAAATTCTAAAATTTTAAGGATTTCTTAGTATTTTCAAGTACTTGGCTTAATCCTAGTATACGTTACACGGTGGATTTGGCGACATTGGCGATGATTTATATGCTTTTTTTTTCACGACATTTTTATGTATTTGCCATTTTCAGGTTACGATTGTCTATGTTTTTGCTTTTGTCGATTCGAATAGACAATCGTAAAAACGTTATTTCGGTGTTGGCATCAGTTTGGCAACAACCGTCAGCGTGTCATTTCGGCGTTGGCAACATTTTTCAAAATCACGCCAAGCGTGTAACGTATACTAGGATTTTACCAAGTATTTTTAAGGCCTGGAAAACAGCTTCAAAAACATTATGCGATATAAAGGCATGTGTATACAAGTCCTACAGGGTCCCCTTGCGATAAATGCAGTTTATTACTCACTACTGTAATACCATAATTCAAGTGTTGTGGACACGCTTACAAACTAAACCGTCATGTTTGTAGACTGTTGGGACATATTGGTCCTTTTAATATAACAACAGACTCGTATATCAAGAAGTTAGCATTTCTTAATGAAATATTTTTTCTGGGTTAGAGGACTGATGGAAATTTTTAAATTGATTGTAATAACATTATGAAATCAATTTCCGAGTAACTATGTAATTCTAACTTTTCTAACTAAATGCGTAAAATTTTAATAGGTTGAGATTATATACATATATTTATTCTTCACTATTAAAAGGTGTTGCTTCAAAATCATCCCCCCCCCCCTCAATAGTACCAGTCAAATCTTCCAACAGTTTCTTTTTAAAGGAACTTCTATGTACAAACGTAATTTTTTATCCTCTAAAAATATAATACAAACTTTCCTACGTTCATGCTAGTAGAAAACTTTAAATGATAACATTATTTACATTATTTTTAAAGTTCATGGTGACTTGGATGGCCAATATACTTTTATCATTTTCCAGTTAAGAAACAACACATTTCTTAAAGTGAACCATTCTCGAGTATTTCTGAGAGCCTGAATACTTGTCTTTAGTTATTATTAAATAGCAGACAGTATATTACAGTCACCTTTACATATGAACTACATATCTTTTATACAAATCAGCAAGAAAAAAATTATTTAGCTATGCATAAAGAATTTGATAGTTTATATTAAAATGGGATTTTTACAGAGTCTTAAAAGTGAAGATCTTAAAGTGCATCAGTTAGCTTTCTTTCCCTCTTGTTAATCCTATTTAAAATTTTACTAACGCATTTTGAATTTAGACAAGTTTCATAAGTGGCCAGAAATTTGAGGTTCTCAGTATGCAAAGATGCAATGGAATATTTTCTTGCATCCAGCTTTCATTCCAGAATAGTAGTAGATTCACATTTCTAATTGGATTTTTGCAGATCAAACTATTTTAATTTTATATTTTAAGGTGTAGTGTTTTACAGAAAGTGACTTAATTATCCTCAAAGTATCTTTGATGATAATTAAATCACATTTTAACTATTTGATAATCAAATCAAAATAATTATTATTATTTTATTTTATTTTAAATTTCAAGGTTGTGCTCGTCCTTCATCAAGGCATTGTTTTTGGCTACAATTAATCCATCTAATAATATTTAGATGGTTAGTTGAGAAATTCACTAAGTTAATTTTATGGTGTAAATTCTTCCTCCAAATGGTATAAACCCAAATGAGGCATCCTAAGATGCTTTGTTTGGGCATGTATATAAAATAAATGTTAAATAAAATATTTATATTTACAGACAAAAAAAGAAGTTTGTGGCAATTTATATATGAATCGCTTGATGCTAAAAGGAAATTTCTGACACTCTGATTTTACAGGAGAAAACTTAAAAAGCTGGCTGCACCAATAATAAAAGACACAAAAATGTGCTTTTTTAAACAAAAAAGTTAAAGAAGTTACGTAATAATTTTAATAGCAATAAATTATTACGCAATTAATAATTTTATTAGCTTCAAATTTAATTGCTGCATTCTACTATAACTTTTTTTTTTTTTTTTTTAAATCCTCAAATTTCTACAAATGAACAACTAAGCAATGCAATAGCAGGAATCTTGTCTAGTTATTTCAAAGTACACAAAATAACATTTGTTTAAAAACTTTTAAACAAATTTTTTCAAGTAATTTTAAAGTTAGGTTGCATGAGAATATTTGTTACAGAAATCCTGACTGCATACAAAATAAAAAAGATCACAGAGATTTAGTTTGACATCAGAAAAATGCATAGTTTAAACACAATTTTATAACTAATTAATATTATAATCATGTAGTTTTGCTGTAAATCAAATATGTATAAACACAATTTTGACACAATAAATGCAAATATTAAGTTATAATGGTACCAACACAGAAAGCACTTTTAAACTACAGCTTGGAATTTCAAGTGCAAATAAATTTAATTAAAAAAGTTAGATTTTAAGTTAAAAATATAGGTAATGTTAAATTAGTTTAAGATACGTGATTTTTTTTTTTTTTTGTTAACAATTATTTGTCTGGCTATCAATAAAACACTCATTAACCTAATTATTGATATCAGAGTTAACATTTTGTAGAAGATTAAACTAACAAGGTGAATATCAAGTAAGTAAAATAAAGAAAAATATTGATTATTTAAATTATTCATCCTTTAAATTTTAAATTATTTCTCAAGCATAATATTACTCACAACATTGAAATGCACATTTTGTTAACTTTTGCATTCCATTCGAAATTCCAAGCTGAATACTGAAACTAAATTTTTAGTGCATATGTGCATTAACTACAAAACATTTTTTTTTTTTTAATAATTGAGAAACATTATGTAAGATTTAGAAGGATAATGAAACTGTACCTTTCTTAAACTTCAAACTGTTCAATTAATTTTGTGTGTATTTAGAAAAAGAGGTAGTCTAACCCTTTTTTTTTTTTTTTTTGTACAATGCTACCCAAAAGGAATAAAGTCTTAAAATTATAATTATTAAGTTAATTATATCACTTTCTATGTATAAGTCATAGATAATATAAATACTTTAAAAATGAACCTCTGCCCATAAACATGGAGATATTTTTTCTTTTTTTGGAAAGGGTGAATTATAGAATGGAACCTAACAATTACAATTATAGTACTAATATTATTCTCAACATGCTTATACTGAAGTTTAAATATGTAATAAAAAGTTGATAAATACAAGTATGAAGCTACATCAACCTGTTTATAATTATTGAACCATTTGCATTCTGTGTTGACCCCATTAAGTTTCAAAATTTTAACAACATCATTAAAATTCATTTGTAATTATCCTGAAATTATAATACTTATTGACATGGCAAAAAAAATTTAACTTTTTACCAGGCATTTTTTTTTTTTTTTTTACAATTTCTGTTCTTAAACTATTACTCAATCTCAAATTATTTTTCAATACAATACAAATAAAGTTTAACTCCTAAAACATATCAATACAATCCTAAGATAGAAAACGGCAATCAGACTTTGGAAGTAACCATCTAGTTATTAATTTAGAGTCCATTAACTTTTCTAGTTAATTATATTTAATTATTTTCCATTTGAATAGAGTGAGTATAACTTCTAGTCTCTCCCAAATTGAATAATATGTGAGAAACAAGAAACTCGAGTGCTGAGAATGAAAATTCCATTGGTATTTACATACCAATTATATTTTTTTTTAATTGAAACTTTTTTATATATGTACACATTTTTTTTTTTTTTTTAATATTTGATATTTAAAAATAACTATTTTAATTATTTGAATTTCAAATAATTTCAAAGTTCTTACTAGAAAAAAACTGCTTAGATTTTTTTTTCTATAATTATTATTTTACTAATTAAACTCAAATTTCAAATTTCAAAGAACTTTTGCCATTCTGACATTTTCTGAAGAACAGATAAATTGCAATTAAGTTTCCTGTGTCTGCTCCAAGGGACACCTATGTTAATTAATACACTGGTTTATACAAAAGACAATTGATTACTCACTTTTAAACCAACCTAAAATTTGAGTTTTTGTTTTTTCTTAAGATGGTACATTTAGTTTTAATATTGGGAATCAATGGAACAATTCCATTGAATGGAAGTATTGATTCACCAGTTTACTTATACAATATTACTTAAAATACACCAAGTTCATAAATATGCAAATTGGTAATAAGACTAGTTCACAATTTTACCAAAGTGAGTGCTTTTTTCATTATTATTAAATTCCTGTAAAACAATTAATCAGGAACATTTTTTTTATAAATTTCTTAAAAATAATAGTTTATGCATAAGGATACATGGATGCTTAACTAAAACAATAAGTAAGCTAATAAAAACTCCATAACAAAGTTGATTGCTGAGCATACATAAACAAATAAACGCTACATTTCAAATACTTAATCTCATGCACAAATAAAAGGCATAGTTAAGGTTAAACAACGAAATGTTAACTGATTAAGTAAATACAAGATCATGGTGCCAACACAGAAGATACTGAAAATAGCTTGGAATTTCATGTACAAATAAAATTTTAAAAAATGTTTAACGAAAGACTCATAATTTTAAATTGCTAGATATTGAAGCAAATTTTACTGCACATTTTTTTACTATAATACTTTCTATTTTACTGGAAGTACTTGTCAGATAGTGTTAAGACAGCTCTTTTATTGACACTATAACTAGATTTTATTTATTTTTTTAATTGGAAGTGGGAAAAACTAAAACTTGTAATTATTCAATCACATTTGCAAACACAAGTGCAGTGTAGGTGCTGTATAACGTGCATAAGAGTTTTTATGAAGCAGGGTCTGAGGCTAATTCAGTTTTGCAACTGAAATAATGGAAATAGTGGCATCAGTATCTGCTTTCTACTTATGCTTCCAGTGGAATATGCTTATGGTAGAAATGACCAAGAGTGTTGAATGCATGCTACACAGGATACAATGTCTAGTGGTCCCTTTTTGACAAATGGCTGTCTAGTAGAAATGTACCGGATGCATTTGCAGTGTTCAATGATAATGGTTGAAAGAATCGTGAGCAACTTGGATAACAAGTGGTTGATGTGAAGTAGCACTGTTTTGGACCAGTCAAACTGAGAAGTATCAACTAGTTCAAAAATAAGTTCAGTTCCACTTGGATCAGAAACTGATTAATATTAACTGGTAGCATCAGAAAGTAAGTTCCCTTTAGAAGGCTTATCAGATGGCCTTTACTTGGTCAACTGGATAGGAGTAAATATTTACACTGGGCACAACAGTAGAATGTTCACTTGGATAAGTAGTTGATGTGGAATAGTACTGTTTAGACCAATCAAACTCCGAGAGGCATCATTAGTTCCGAAACTCGTTTGGTTTCACTTCAGTCAGAAACTGATTAGTATACACTAGTTGCACCAGAGATGAGTTCACAGAAGAGGGCTTGCCAAGGCTTACTTGGATAACCGGATACTTATTTACATTGCACACAGCAGTAGAATGTTCACTGTAAAATGGCCACTTAGATAACTAGTTGATGTGAAAGAGCATTGTTTGGATCTGTTGCAGTAAGATGAGAATAACAAGGTCCAAAAATTTGTCCAGTTTCATTCGAGTCAGAAATTGATTGCTACGCACTGGTAGCATCAGTAACAAGTTCACTATAGAGGGTTCATCAAGGTACAACAGTTGGATAAATGGATAGGATAATTACATTGGGCACAAGAGTAGAATGTTCACTGTAGAATGGCCACTTGGATAACAACTATTTGATATGAAAGAGCATTACTTGGAACCGTTGCAGTATGACGAGCACAATAAGGTCCAAAAATGTGTCCAGTTTCACTTGAGTCAGAAACTGATTGCTATGTACTGGTAGTATCAGAAGTGAGGGCTTATCAAGTTACACCCTTACTTGGTTAATTGGATGAGATATTTACATTGGTCACAACAGTAGAATGTTCATTGTAAAATGTCACTTCTACATTTACCCTTAGTGGTTAGCTGAGTTACTGTTCATGCCAGAAAAAGGGTTAACAGTGCAGGTGTATCACTAATGTTGAACTGTTCACTGTATAGTGGCATCACTTAGATAAATTATTTGTATAAGAGTTGCCTCACTAGTTGAAATCATTAAATTAAAGGGGAGGGGCATTGCTTGGCCTGCCCTTAGTTCACTCTTTTGGATAACCTGCTGGAGTAGATTTTCTCTAGTCACACCAGCAGTACTGTGCAACACCAATATTGTTTGTATTCATGGTAGAGTGGAAGCACTAGACCAAGTATAGGATGACACACTAGTTACATCAGCAGAGTTTTACATCTTGTTGGAGAGAGGTCTTGAAAGATCCACTACTTCTATTTGACCAACACGCTGTCAGTAGAAATAAAGTGCTGATTTGCTGGAACACACTGATATGCTGTTGAAGTAGCTTGACAATACAATGTCTGGAGGAATGTCAAACCAATGCAATTGAAAGGATTCCATTAAGCTCTAGAAAGTTCCAATTATCAGACAGCACTTCAGTCGACCGAAGAACGTCAAGGAAGATTTTCTGTACTGTGGCTAAATTATGGCTGGGTTACACAATAATGTCTTTGTGAAGGAGTTGCATTAGCACAGGAGTTAAGAAAATGTCAGTAACAAATGTAAGTTGTAGAATGAAGTGGATGATATTTACAAGTTGAAACAATCTTACTTAGAGAAGCTTTGTCCACACTAAACACTATTGGCTGACACTTCCAGTTAAATATTTTATAGGCATGCACTTTTGAAGATTTGCACATCTAGCTTAACACTTATTCACTTGTAGTGATTGATGTAAACAAGTAAAATTGTAGTTGGGTGACCTTTCTTTTGCAAGTTCCAGTAGAAGTTTTATTTAATTTCATACACAGTCCTCAGTACATGACTTGATATTTTAAGAGGATAGAGAAAATGTCAGATTTTAATTTTTATACATCAGAACAATTTTATATTTATTGGTAAGTTAAATTTCAATAATATGAATCTTACCAAAAATGTTTTAGTTCAAAATCTTAAATTTCCTTAAAAAAATTTAATTACATATCAAGCTATAACTTTTTTTTTTTTTTTTTTTTTTTTTTTTAAATTCCAAGCTGTAGATTGAATTTTGCAAATTCAAATATAAAAGGATCTCTTGCCAACTTTTTAGATATAATGTAGTTACAATTTTTAATTAGAGATTTACTCAAGTAGAAAAAGATAAATTATACACTTTTAATTAAGGAAAGAATGAATTTCCAAGAAATTTAACTATCATAGGTAATCATTTATTATCTGTGTTGGCATCATGAAAAAGATACAAATGTTTTATGAATTGAAAATTCAATTGATATGCCTAAGATTAACTAATCATTTTTCAAGACAATGTTTGGTATTTAGTATTCACAAAATGTCAGATATATATATATATATATTTAATGATTAGAGGATTTTATATATTTTAAAACAGGTCAACAAAAAATAAATTACACAATTGTGTTACACTTATGGCAAAAATCACTGAATATTAGCAATAAGTATTTCAGCAGCATATTTTTTCACTTAAGACAGGTAAAGACAGGCTATTGCAATGTGCTTAGTTGCCTATTAATAAAATCAACTTATAAATAAAAATCATTTAATTAATCATTATTATTAATTAATTAAAAGGTCGAAATAAAGGAGGACCCAAGTGCTAAATGCCCAATTGGTAAAATAGTAGAAATATGTTTTGACCTCTTATAGAGCTATAAACACACATCCAACTATTTTTCATGATTATATATATAAAAACCCTAGCTATACTTTTCTAACAGTTTCCTAAAACTTAACTAAATTAGACATTTAGACACATAATCCCTAATTTAACTGATTAATTTTTTTTTTTTTTTTTTTTTTTTTTTTTTTTTTTTTGAAGCCACATGGAGGAAGAATTTAAGATTCACAATTTCACAAAAGATGTGTCCCTAGAAAAATCCAAAAACAATGCCAGCGAAGATTATAATATGTTCAAACATCCCACAACTACACTATATATTGCCATTTCCAACATAACTACAGCTTTAAATTTAGCTGATGTTTACTTTTTAAATCTTAACATTTTAACAATAAAACTAAATACATTTTAATTTATATAAAAAAATAGAAGATGAATATTTGATTTCTTTGAATTCAGGTCTTTCCAATGTCAGAAATACAATAAACTTGAAAATGCGAATCTAATACTTGCAAGCTCAATTCTTACTGTAATTAACAACCACCAAGATATAAATTATAAATACTATGAAATTTAAATTTTAACTGAATTTAATGACTTAAGTTTCAAATTTAACATTTTAAGACTAGTTTTTGTGCCCAACTTATAAAAAAAGAACCTTATTGCACAAGGAGATTTAGTAAACCAAGATGTTTCATGTTTGATAAATCATACTTTGGCCATTGATTAAAAAAAAAATATTAGTTATTTTAACAAACTTGGAACATTTTCATATTAAACATGTTTATTTTAATTTCAATTTTGACTGTATTATCATGAAATATATTCAGAAAATATGTTTCTTAGCAAAACAAGTACCTTAGTTGAAACTGTAGGAAGATAAAACTGGTATCCAGCTACTACATTGCCTTTTTACTTAAGATCTTTGCTGCTAGTTTTGCAACAGGAAAAAAAAGTATGTTAATCTACCTTTCAAAATGTCAGTAACTCTAAAAGTTGGAGCAAAAGAATCAAAGAGTATTTAAAAATACTTAATTATAAATAATTAAATAGTAATTAAAAAATACTTAATTAGAAATGCCTAAGCATGGAAAAAAATTAAGGCAAAATTGAGGGGTGTACAAAGAATAAGTTTCGTATATTTTTGTATACGAGTCTGGTATAAGATACAAGTCGTGTCTTGTGCTAGAGATCCACAACACCCGAATTATGGAGGAGTGAGTACTTAAGAGTTGCATTTACAGGGAACAAAGTGAGGTGTTTTTGTTTTGTATTGAAATAAGGTTGGAATTTTAGCGTAAATTCCATAAATTACAGGAACGTTTTAGGGATAATTCCAAAAAATTTAAGGATAATTCCTAGAAATTTTAGGTATTATTTCTTTTGAATCTGATATAGGCTTCTAGCACAGGCTGGAATTTTAGCGTAAATTCCATAAATTACAGGAACATTTTAGGGATAATTCCAAAAAATTTAAGGATAATTCCTAGAAATTTTAGGTATTATTTCTTTTGAATCTGATATACGCTTCTAGCACAGGCTGGAATTTTAGCGTAAATTCCATAAATTACAGGAACATTTTAGGGATAATTCCAAAAAATTTAAGGATAATTCCTAGAAATTTTAGATATTATTTCTTTTGAATCTGTTATAGTCTTCTAGCACATTCTTTTCAAAGTATGTTTCAATACAGGCAAAAAACTGCAAATTTTTTATTTAATTTCTAAGTAGATTTGGACACCAGGCTATGAAATTATTTGTTCACCATTTCAAGATATTCGAGTTCTGGGTGCTTTAGGTAAGTAACTAACTTGACCAACGCTATCTCATTATATAATAAGAGTTTAGTTTCTTCATCAAAAGAGTTCCACATTCACTTAGAATTTGAGATATAATTCCATCGAATTATTTTATAGTTAAATTACAAATTTTGGTTAAGAAAGCAGAAATTTTATTTTTGGTACAACATAGAAGATAACTTATTATTGTAAATAAAATATCCGAAAGTTTAAAAATGTGTCTTCTACTAAAGCAATCAAAATAAACACAACAGCTGGAAAAATACTATTAATTTACAATTAGATTTTAAATAAGTTATTAATATAGTAGCTAAGCATAACTAAGAAAAGTAATCATTTTCAAAAGTTTTTTTTTTTTTTTTTTTTTTTTTTTTTATGGAACCGAATTTGAATAAATGGCATTACAAAAGAAAAACAATTTGATTAAAAACAGATTTTAACATTGAAATTCGATTCGATCGTTTAAATAGGAAGTTTCTGATTTTACTCTGTAAATTTTTGTCTTCGCAAGATTCGAACACTAGAGGCATTCGAAAACTTAATTTAAAACGTCGACGTTGGTAAGCAAAATTAAATAAAATGCTTCCTCAATGAGGCTCAACATTTTGCAATGGAAGAAAAAACAGTTTTGGCTGTTTCACACAAAGATGCAGATTTTTTTGTAATCTTATAGCAACCTATCACAGTTCTTCTATCAATGGATTGATCACATTGCAATAATGACTAGGTGTAAGAACAACAATGCAAATTCTGCTGCTGAACGATCTGCTCAATGCTGACTTTACAACTAAAGTTAACTAAAAAGTTATTTTTAACGATCGCCATCAAATTTCATACTTAATATAATTGAAGTTCAACTCTCCCTCAATATCTAGTACTTTTGCAGGGGTACGCAATAAGGGTGTGGGGAAGAAGAGGGTACAAATAATTCTCCCCCCCCCCCTTTTTTTTTTTCAGCTCAGACTTAGGAAAGCTAATAACGAATCGACTTTGACTTGTAATTAAAAAAAAAAAAAAACGTATAACAAGCATTCCATGCATAAAACTTCAATGGATAGTATTTTTAATTACTTTTTAATACTTTAACCAATTTAGTGAATTTATATAAATATGCAATAATTTTTTTATTATTATTATTTATCTTTGTTATATTAAATTTTTTAAAAATCAGCACTTGTCTTCTTTATAAAAATAAAAAAAAAAAAAAACACATTTGCAATAAATTATAATTTAGAATTAGAGATATACCATAGGTTACAATTTTTATAAAATGTCATTATTCATAAAAGTTGCAACTTTTGATTTAAAGATAAGACAACAATTACTGGAACATGGCGATTCCTCAAGAAAAATAAATACGAATGTTGAAGATTTTTTTTGTTAGTTATATTTTGGCTTTCTTTTTAAAGGGTTATTTTATTTCCCAGATTTTCATGTTTGAATTTACAAAAATAAAACTACTATGACAGTATAAAACCCTTCCTACTTCATGTATAAATGGGCTGACTACCTAATTTATTGAACATTTGCCATAAAGAGTCAGCTTTGGCATAGTTTTAATTTGTGTATACTAACGTTAATTAGTTTGAAATGTTTAGCTTAAAAATAGTTCACTCAATTATTACTTTTTAATATTGTCAAGTCATTCAAGATTTAATGCAAGAGAAACACATTAACTATGGGCCTCGCTCAGTTAATTCAATTCACAAGAAAAATTTTATTATGGCAATACACTAACTATCGATAATTTAAATAAAAGTAGAAATACAATTACGAGGAATAAGATTATATTAACAAGTTGGAAGTAATCTCTTGGGGGAAAAAAACTGAGGGGATTTTGTTTAATAAAACTAAAATAGAAAAGATGAGCCATGAGCTAGATCAGGGTTTCTTAACCTGTGGTTCATGGACCCCTTGGGGGTCCATGGGTCATATTTTGGGGGGTCCGCCGACTGATCCTAATTTTTAAAATGTTTGCATCAATATTTAGCCAGCAGTGGTAACTCGGACCTACTTCATCCTTAGCACGCTCTGTATGGCAACCCTGTTTCTTTTCCCGCTCCTCCGGAGAAGAGAATTTGAGGCGCTTTTTCGCGCATGTTCATTTATTTCTCTTTTGTTTTAGCCTTTTCATTGGTCGATAATTTGTTTGAGTTTGAAATAGCGGTATAATTTTAAACTTGATTCACGATTTTATTTCCGTTGGATCTGCCCTGGAGGTAAGACGTACATTTATTTTTGTCTTTCATCTGTTTGTGAGTAGCATATTTTTTTGGTTTTTTCATAGTTTATATTATTGCTAAATGCTTGATTTCACTATGGAATTAGCTCTTGCTGAAGTTTTGAATGCGAAAAATAAATATTCAGTTGGCTATTTTAGTGTTTTACCAATCATGGGTAAGAAAGCGTTGTTCGAATAATGTATGAAAGAGGGAATGATTTCATCGATGTATAAATGTCCAAAATGTGGATCACAAATGAGTTTGAAGCCGAGACATAAGGGTATATCCTCCATCGATACAAGATTCCTTGCCACTTTTTCAAGTGTTTTTTTTGTGTCTTAATGTTTGTTCTTAATGTTTCATTTGATTATTTGATATTTTTTGTAGCCCAAAATGTCCAAAAAAAAGGAAGTATGATGAAAATTATGTAAAATACGGAAGTGGGCTGGCTGTCACGAGGGCAGGTTTTGAAACGAATTTTCATGTTGAAGACAGAAGTATCACTTTTTTTAGAAGAAAAAGATAACTCACTCTTCGAATATTTCAAGAAAAAAGATTTTATATGTAAATTGGCTTACCTGGCAGACATTTTTAACCACATGAACGATATATGTCTTTCAATTCAAGGGCCTGATACAACAATTATGGATGCCACTGAGAAACTACAGGCATTTTTATTGAAAATGTCACTTTGAAAAATTAGAATTCAAAATGAGATATATGCAAACTTTCAAATGTTGGACGAAGTGCTTTTTGAAAATGGATCTCGGCAAGATAGTTTGTTATTGAATAACTTGAAAAATGAAATCTGTGAACACCTGGAAGTACTTCAAGTTTCATTTGAAAAGTATTTCAATTCGGATGGAATAAATATAAAAGATGAGTTGTGGATTCGTAATCCTTTTCTTTGTGATATTGACTGTATCGATGACATGAACCTTGCCAAAGATGAGCTAATTGAATTGAAATCAAAGTCCTTGTTAAAAATGGATTTCGATTCAAAAACTCTTGGAGAGTTTTGGTCTTCTTTAAGGGAAGCCTACCCATTGCTTGTAAAACGCGCTATGGCAGCCATTATTCCGTTTGCTACAGTATATCTTTGCGAAGCGGGATTTTCCACACTTGTCACAATAAAAACAAAACATCGAAATCAACTGAATGTCGAACATGATATGCGCGTTGCTTTGTTGAAAACCATCCCTCAATTCAATCTGTTAATCAAGAAAAAGCAGCAACAGCCTTCACATTAAAAATTTTAATTTCTTCAAATTTTTTATAATATTGAAATAAAAATATTAAAATAATTAAATAATAAAACAAAATATATTTTGTAATAAATGATGTTTAAGCAATTTTTTTTTCACAGAGGGGTCCGTGACATATTTAAATTTTTTAAAGTGGTCCATTGTGCCAAAAAGGTTAAGAAACCCTGAGCTAGATGAAGGTGCCATATTAATTTTTAATGCAACTTTAATCAAATAAAACCAAAATATTTAACAAATTGCATTATATTTTTAATACTTTTATTTTAGAAGCTAACTTTTTGTAATGTGTTTAATGTAAAACTATATACTCGTCACGAAAATTATTTAAAAAAAAAAAAAAAAAAAAAAGATTTTTCATAACTTAATTCTAAATTCATAAATATTTCTTTATCAGTTGATATTTATTAATAAATTATTATTCTTTAGATTGAAAGAGAATGGTGCATGCAACACAACTACAAAGAAAATTCTGCTTTCAGCTTGTCTGCTAAAGAAATTTTGTGCTCCACCATACCTGAATAAACCGAGATAAGTTGCATCAGTTTACAAGGTTGGTTGATCAGTTGGTAGGTAGTATGGATTTTAATGGCACAAGAGCCAAGATTGGCTAAGCTACACCAATTACAAGGAGTAGGTTAAGAGGATATAATCTCATGTATTTGATCTCATGTAGACCATAGACTCAATATGAATTTTACAAATCAATATTTTTTTATGTATTACAATGCTCCAAGTGATACAATAACAACTTGTTGAAGGAATGGATTAGAAATAACCAGCACACACGAATGAAAAGAGAACACTTAATAAAAAGGTACAAAATAATGAATCTCAAATATATATTTATAAAACTAAGTAGAGAAGTGTGGTTGGTAAAGATTGCAGATTCGATCGCCCACTCAAATACTACTGCAATGTGGCTACATTTGTTTATTCGAAGACAGACACCTGTCTTCGAATAAACAAATGTAGCCAAATGTATTTTAGGTCCCAAGTTAGTTCTCTAAACTTCTGCTTCTAAGACAGACACCTGTCTTAGAAGCAGAAGTTTAGAGAACTAACTTGGGACCTTCCTTGCCATCTGAAGGTAACTCAAGAAGAAAGAGATCCGAGAAAAATGAGCTTGGGTTTGAAAACAAAGATAACCAAAACAAGAACTTAACAAGATTTCCATTCAGACAATGTCTAAATACACTTAGAAAATTACATCCAGACTGTTTAAAATTAGATAAGAACTGTAGTATTACAAGACGAATCAAGAATATTCTTGTGTTTAAACTTATAACTTTGGTTTGGATACTAAGATACCCAGAACAAGAACTTAGCAAGATTTCAATGTGGAGATTATTTTTTTCCCCAATTTGGTGACATTTAAATCCAAAATATAAATTAATTTTAAATAAGACTGTAGAGTAACAAGACGCATTGCAAAGATTGATCCTTTTTTTTTTTTCATTTTTAATTTATAAAGTACTTAAAGTAAAGTTTGAAATTAGTTGGTACAATGTAAAATGCTTACGCACTTCATTTTGTTTTTATTTTGATACACATACAGTGTAATAACTACCCTGAAGAAGATTTAAAGATAATAACAATCACCAATAATAAATTAAAGTGATGTCACAAAACTGGATATATTTCCTTATTTTATGCAAAAATGACTGGACCATAATGTTTAATTCTCGTTCACATTATGAAAAATTTTAAACCTATAAACAGTTGACAATTACATATGGTATGGGATTGTATTTGAAAATGCAGTAACAACGTGATGCAACAAGTAAAATTGCAGCTGGAAATTTAATTTTTGCTCACATTTTTTGGGGGGGCGGTGGGGGGATATATTGTACTTTAGGACCAGAAATTTGTGGATAAATAATCAAGGGATCCTGGCATAAAAACAAGAGGGTGCTATTGAGAATCAGGATTGATATGTTTTAAAGCAACTAGTTTAAATGGTTTTTTTAAGTATTTTCAACTTTATTAATTTTAATTATGACAGTTATTCAAAATTTATAATTAACTTAAATAATAGGCAGCATTTTAAATTTGTTTCTAAAATAGAGGTTCTGTGTTTTATAAACTTATTACTAAGCCTTAAAAATATCGTATTTACCAACTTATCACCATTAGATACTGATGAACATAAGAGCAATATTCCATGTATTATGTAGTAAACAATTACTATTGTATAATTATTGTATACACTGAATTTAAAAAATAGTGTTTCTAAATAAAATATAAAAATTTAATATGATTCGAATGTTGACATAAGTAGCAACAATTGTTTATTAACTTAGTACAGTTTAAACTATTTTCAGAAGGAATATTAATTTGTTATTTGAACATTAATTGTTCTCGTTAATGTCAATTTTTATTTATAAATTTATAAATATGTATACATTTAATTAGAAAAAAAAACACTTTTTTTTTACACCAGGTTTTTTTCCAACCCTGTTGAGAATGGTAATGAACTTAATTTGAATATATGGTTGAATGGGAAAATGAAAAATTACAAACGGCAGAAATGATATGATTCGGTTGGAACAACACAGTATCTCCAGAGAGAAAGTATTCAGATGTTTTCATTCCCTGAAATTCCAGAGGTAAAATTCCCTGAAATTTATCTTACACTTAAATAATGAATACAAAATTGGTGGATACTTTTTTTAAGCTACGGATTAATTGAAATCATAACCAAATTATGAAATAAACTTGTATAAAGTGAACTTTAAAACATTTTAACAATCTACTTAAATTTCATTTCTTCTTCTCCTGAAATTAAATTTACATTTTTGCTGCTTTTGAAACCAACAGATCTTTGAAATCCTTTGTTTTTTTCACTTTCATATTCCCTTAAAAATACCCGATATTAGACACTCTGAACAATAACACAAGATAATTGATCCAATTAATCTCTTATACAGAGCCTCAAGATTGGTTGGTTGGATTTACTTTTAATATAAAACTCAATAGTCTAGCAATGAAGTGCCAAAGGTGCAGAGCTTTAGGGTGAGTTTCTCCAAAGGACAATGTTATTTTCAGAGAATTCTTTCAGAGAAAAAACACTTCTTAAAGATTACATTTACTTCAAATTATTATGTACACTCAAAATTATTCTAAAAATGATCATTGTTAATCTTTTTACATTTTACAGAAAACAATTACTAGAACAAAAATAAAACAAAAAATTATTTAATTATAAGATTTAGGAAATTGAATTTTATATATCATGCATCAAATTTGGGCAACACTTCTATGCCCTATCAACCAACTACAGAAAAGAAAACCATTTGCACAAAAATACCATGCCACAATTCTTTCTATATGAATATACTTCATTTATTGTGCCTATGTAACTCGGTTCGTGTGAAATGATCATCGCCACTACACAAGGCAAAACAAAAAAAAAAGGGTTTGTTTCCTGTAACATTGGCAAAAATATTTGGATGGATAGATTGGTAGTGAACATTTTTTTTTTTTAAATATGTAAAAAAATATATTATCCGAGTATTAATGTTGGATTCAAACTTGATCAGAGATGTGAACAGTGATGTTAAGTACTTGGGTATATTTATTTTTGCTGGTCATTATCCAGGTAATTACTCAATTTAAGGACTTTAATGAGTATTTATATATTTTTTTTTCAAGTTTAGGAGTCTTATTAAATCTTATTTTAGTTATTTCTGAGACACAATGTCCGAACTGAATAGCTTCAGAGAATGAAATGAATGAATTTCTCTCTTTATAATTACTATATCATTTATAATTTACCTCCGTGTTTCAAAAGAAGTTTATAACTTTTTATTAAAGGCATATGTCCGCTTAAACGTGGAATATACAGTCAAACCCTGTTAATGCGAAATCGCTTAGCACTAAATCGCGTTTAACGCGAAATATAAGTAGTTTTCTGTATGATCAAAGCTTAAACTTAACATTAGTTTATTCGTGTAAAACAAAATTGTATAACATGAAATCCTGCTTAAGACGAAATAAATGTACTCTTCAAACCACTTTTTTTTAGACGACGGAAGTTGTTACGGAAACATTACTCAAGTTGATACCCTATGAAAACGAAAAAATGCCCAAGTTATCAAATCTCAAGGAAATTGATATGAAATTAGCCGATTTCGGCATGAAAATAAATGGCACCCCTCCCTAAACTGGTTTTGGGACGTCACGTACCTCACTTAACCAACTGCAATTTTAGAAACTTAGTCGCATTTGCATGTTGAATCTTGTCAATAAGAGTCGAATGCAGTAATCATCATCGTTATAAAAGAAGAAAGATTTTTAATAAAATTGATAAATTCTTAAAAACACACACTAACACCAATTGCGTCCAAATTAATATGAAATCGCCAACAGCACTCTATCAATGGTTTTAAAATGTCGCGGAAGGATTGAAGCTGCTTATGCTGCAAATCAATTTGAACCTACAAAGTAAAGGAAGCAGACTGGCAAAAATGAAGACATAAATTAAAAACGGCAGCATTAAACACACATGTAGCAAGTAGTTTAGATCTGCATTAATTAGATGAAAATTTTTGTAGCCGGTTAACACGGACTTCGGTTATCGCGAAAAATTGCGCCGTTCCCATCGACAACGTATTAACAGGGTTTGACTGAATAAGCTTAACCTGCCACAAAAGCATTATATTCCTATGGGAAAGGCAATATATTACGGCCAAACAAAAAAAGGGGCTTTTTATTTGTGGATAGAATCGGTTTGAAATAATACTTTAAAAAGAAAGTAATTTGTATTAATCCAATGTCAAATAATTTGATTGCAATTTAAGGGTCGGTTGGGTTACAGGAAACAAACCATTTTTTTTTTTTTTTTCTGGCCTAATCACACCACGAAACTTTTTTCGTAGATCAAATGTGTATGCAGTTCCAGACTGTTACTTACAAGATGAACTAACACCCAAGTTTCGACAAAACTGGCCCTAGTGCCCAATGTGACATAACATTGAGGTAAGCTACTAAGCAAAATAAATGATTCCAGTACTACTAAGACCAATGAGGTGCCGGCAGTGGAAAAGCACTCGTATTTCGCCCAACCAACCACAGAACGCGGTCATGTTGCTACAGTCCCAACTCCAGGCTCCACAGCATACCCAGTACTTATTAGGCTTTCGGAGGGTTTTAATGGAAGGCCTGTTTGCAGAGAAAGTATCACAAAGACGAAACCCTCACCCAATGGGCTTTGATACATTTCTCTTTCACAGGCCAATGAAAATCGTCAAAGCTGTCATCTTGGAATGGTGATGAAGAAACCTGCTGCAATCGAATCGACACATGCAGTGAAAGTTGGGCATATTTCATTGG
Organism: Linyphia triangularis; assembly: GCA_963978545.1. Taxonomy (NCBI): domain Eukaryota; kingdom Metazoa; phylum Arthropoda; class Arachnida; order Araneae; family Linyphiidae; genus Linyphia; species Linyphia triangularis. Next base: position 93,986,940 of record OZ021723.1, on the reverse strand, counting down.
AAAAAAAAATTTAGACAAGGCAAAATTAAAAACCCTGTTTTAAACATTGTGTGTTTCAGAACTGTTTATTGTGTGTTTTTAAAATTAGTTATTTTATTCAAAGGCGTACTGGGACTTAAAATCCGGCCAGGTAATTTTAGATTAATGCCAGGCCAAATTTTCAATATATAATCATTAATAAAATTTTGATAATTATTGTTAATAATAAAATAATTTCAATAATTAAGTAAATTGATTAATTAAATAGTTTTAATAACTAATATATTTTCCATATAAATATTTATAATTCATAATCAATTTCAAAAATTAAATAATTATATTGATTAATTAACTTTAATAATTAAATTGTTTTAATAAGTATAGTTCAATTAAATAAAAAATGTATCTGTCTCTACTAATAATACCTCCTCTGATTGAGTTTGGTTTCCATGAACTATTGATATATTAAACCTTAGAAATTATAAAATATGTAAAATGTCTTAATATGATAATATGAAGTTTTTTTGTGCATCTATTTTGAAAATACATATTAAAACTAAAGTAATAAGAAATCTTTTAATGCATGAACAATATCTCTAAAACTAAAGTAATTGTTGAATAATAATGTTCTGGGGGCGATTGCGTTTCAAATACATTGGTCTCATTGTGTGTTATTTAATAAGTTATTTCAATTGTGTGTTACAGAATTCAACTATTTTTTTAATTTTTAACCAAGTTTACAAAATAATGTACCTAACTTGTAAAAACTACCTTTGGATAATGTTGTACACTTAGCTTAAAAATTTAAAATAAGCAAAAGCAGTAGCACTGGAACTTAAAGGAAGGAGTATTGCAAGGATGAAATTGAGTTTTTATCAAACAAATTTACAAAAATTTACGCCAAATTTTCGGACGTTGCCCGTAATTCAAGTAGCTAATAAACCAGCAATGTCCATTTCAAGTGACTGCGGTGGAGAGATAAACGTTTTCAATCAAAAACAACACATTTTAGAATTAGTATGGTTGGTTGGTTTCTAGGCTCAACGACCTATTCTTATGCACAGTAACGGCTAATCAGGCCGGGACTTACAGCTTAACGTGGATTCCGAACCACAAAGAGCATCCATGGCTAACCCGGGATTCGAACCCGGCACCTTTGGCATGCGAGGCCAGAGCGCTAACCCGACAGCCATCAAATCGGCTTAAAATTAGTATGAATTTTTGAAATAAAGTGGAGTAGAACATTAACTACGCAGTGGAGGTTTAAATTTAATTTCGGTTTTTTTGTACACAAATACAAAGCATCAACAATTTCAACTGGGGTCTCCTTGTCATACCTATAACAAATAAGTTCCGGCGCCACTGTTTTTACAAAGTACTAAAAACAGGTTTCGATCAATTAGGTTCGTTAAAACACAAAAGTTATTAATCAAAAAACAGACAGTTAAACTCGAATGTAAACCATCAAAATAAGCAGGGGCGTACTGGGTCATAAAATCGGCCCGGTGATTTTAGATTTGTGCCAGCCAAATTTTCAATATCATCATTAATAAAATTTTAATAAAATAATTCCAATAATTAAGTAATTAATTTTTAATAACTAAATAGTTTTAATAATTAACATATTTTATTATTAAAATATTCGTATTTAAAAATTGATTTCAATAATTAATTATTTTATTCATAAATTTTAAAAATTGAATTGTTATAATAATAAGTTTAACGAAATAAAATTTTCTCTGTCTCTAGTTTTTATATCAGAAGAGAGAACTTAAGTTTCCATAAGTCATCGATAGTTTTTTAAAAACAAAGAAATAGGAATTATAAAATAAAGAATGTCCAAGAATTTAACTAGTAGGTCTGTTAGAAAGTGACATTTGAACTGATAGTAAATATTTAGCCATAAAGGTTATAAAATAAGTAAGAAGAAATAATATTATATATAAATCTTAGTGCTTCTACTTTTCTTAAAACCTCTTACTACCCCTACGAAACGAAAGGTTTCACCTGGGGATAGGAGGGGAGGGCGGGAATGATTGGGAATTGGATGCATTGGGCTTTTTTTTTAAAAAAAACCGTTTAGGTAAGCAACTATTTATATTGAAAAATAATTATAAAAAAAACTTCGTATCAGACCCGCCCATTTTTTATATAACACTGTCCGGCCCGGTGATTGCACCGGACAACCCTATGGCCAGTACGCCCCTGAAAATAAGTAATACTCACATGAATGAAGTTTCGGCTTCTTCAAAACAGTGAAACAAAGCACCAGACGCATTGATTCGTACCAATGCGTTCCCAACAGTTCAAGGTTTGTTTGTTTGATAGCAAAGCTGGATTATTTCCGAGGGAGGTCGACTTCTTCCAGACATGATCCACATGAGTATATTTTTTTTTAAACCACAAGTTCCAAGAAAATATTAGATTAAAATGCGAATTGAGATTCTGAGATCAGTTCAGGTTGTGAAAAACTGCAGAAGATCCAGGCACAAAGAAACTGAGCGTCACAAACTTCCCAAAAGCTAAGATAAATAACTTCCACCGCTACTGCGCATGCGTTGTTTTCGTAAGACGCGCTGTAAAATTAGCAATGTGGAAGCTTATTGGTCAGTTCATGGACGAGGCGAAAAGTGAAAATGCAAAATTCTTCCTGATTTGGGATGATGATAGCAGTTGATTGAATGAAGAATGAAATATATAACAACGCCTTACTCAGGGGGCCATCGTAAAATTATGTTCGAGCATTTTAGGGTACATCATATTATGCACAATTAATTGGAGTTCGGAAGCCCACCGGATTTTTAAAAACTATTTTGCTTAAGATTCGAGGAGGGGTTTTTTTTTTTTGTGAATTACGTAGCATTTGGATTGAAAAATAAGCAAATACTAAAATAAATAATGATTCAAATTACAAAATATGGGAAATTTGGGAACTTTTTATACTTTTTGGCAAAATCATTTTGTCTAAGAATTTTTTAGCAGATGCTTTGCAAAACAAACGTTTGGTAGGATTTTTTGGGAAAACTTTTACGGGATGAAATTCTAAAATAATTTTGCAATTTTTTTTTTCTTTAAATAAAACACTTAATATTAAACTAGTGGGTCGCATAACATACTACACGAATTTTAACACACTTGCAGCAAACCAATCGATACTTAGTAACCGATTGGTTGTTTTCAGATTATCTGGCGCCGTCAGCACTCCAGTGCGAGGGCTATAATGCGCCGAAACATTCGTCATTTGACAAGGCAACATACATTTACAAACACCCATGCCTGACACGGGACTCGAACCCGCAACCTCACGGTCTAGAAGCTAGCACGCTAACCACTATACGGTTTGATCGGCACTTAGCAACCGCAACTTAGCATATAGACTCGTTCTCGATGACAATGCATTCTATCAAGTTCTGGAAACTGTCACAAAATGCCGCTTTTGCAAACGTTTCTATTTTCGTACCGTACGTCAGGTCCAGATACCAAACCATATTCAAGCATATACAATTTGGCGAAATTTAATGTCTGAAATCTTTCCCTTTTTAAAGTCCACGATATATGATTTAAAAAAAAAAAAATTACCTTGCCATTTTGATGTTTATAAAATCTTAATATTAACTACGTTTTGTTTGTGACGGACAATCTCTGCGGAGTGTTACTTAACCCACTTGCTATCAGCCAATCGATCTGAAATTTGGCAGATACCCTCGCTGTTGATCAAAATGCATTCTATCGTTATGGCGGCAAAACAAAAAGTTGGTCAATAGCATGAAATGGATGGTTTTGTTAGTCAAACACAATAAAAATTTGATCTGAGCTCAAATCTCTTAAATATAAGTTGACTCACCTGATGGTTGTAGGGTTAGCGTTCTGGCTTCGCATGCCAATGCCAAAGGTACCGGGTTCGAATCCCGGATGAGGCATGGATGTTCGTTTTCGTTTGGAATCCACGTAAATCTGAAGGCCCTTTTCTGCCGACGAACAAGCCTAATAAGAAAAAGTGAAACAAAAAGAAATGCAAGTCACACGACGATTTACAGAACAATTGCGTAATAATATAAAAGAAAAGTTATATAAACCTGAACCCTTCTTTAAAAATGAGTTGTGGGTAGTGTAATTTCTAACTTTATATTTTAGATATTTGTTAAGCGAAGCCCTTTGCACTCCAGTGCAGGCGCCACACGATTGGATGCCAAAGCACGAGAGGACCATTAGGTGTGATGCGGAAATTCGATGCAAGGCCAATGACTGTGTTTAGTTTCTATGAAGCAAATCCATAAACACCAGCCGAGCCTAAAATGTCTCGAGTTACTGATTCCTCCGAGCGAAAAAGGCCTGAATGGTTAAGTATCTGCTGAAGCCCTTTGCAAAATATAACGAGATGCCTTTTACCTTCCCCCAACCCTCCAAAACCATTAACAAATTTCGAAAAAACTCCAAGTCATAAGACCCGTCCCTAAAAGTTAGAGGCAAACGTAGCTTTAAACAGTTAATCGCTTATCTTAATACTTAATAGCTTATCATATAGATACTTGCATCAAATTTCAGGGGTGCCTTCTCCCCCCCCCCCCCCCAGTCCCCTTAATTTCGAAAATCACCTCCCCCATTTTGAATTTGCCGGATTTTAATATTTCTAAAATTTTGGTAGTAAAAGAAGTATTTATTATTTATTATGTTGATTATTAAATGAAAAGTAATGACAAGCTGAGGACTTTATTATATACGTTGTTAATATGGAATTCTTTCGACAAAATTTTGAAAATCGGAAATAGTCCCTATCCTAATTTCTGAAACAAAGGCTTAGAACCTAAAACAACATCCGACCTGCATTGAACTATCTTGTTTGCTGGGCAAAATTTCAATAAATTTAGAAAATATAAAGTGAAACATATATTGTCAGAAAAAGAAATTCAAAACAATGTATTATTATTAAAATTTATAACAAAAAAGAATTAAAAATGTGGATTAGTGCTTATTAATTCTTTTCATACTTCCTATTTTATTTTTCATCAAATCTATTTTAAAATAATGTTGTTTACTTTATTAATTTCTTCCGAAGAAATTAAAGTCAAAAATATGTTACTTTTATGCATAAAACAATGTTGAACAAAACTGAAAGTTACGATATGAAAACGACATTTTACACACTCTTATGTTTGGTTAAATATAATTTTATAAAGTTTGCAGGGATCATTTCTGCATTTGAAATAGTTAAAATATACATATTTTTCTGATCACAAAACCATCAAATTCTAGAACTGTGTGCAAATTCTAAATGATTATAACATATATTTTCTCAATAAAATGCAAATAACTTAGAAGATCTTGGGTAAAGTTCTCAAGTACAAAAAAGGGTCCACGTGCCTCTTTATATGGATTTTTAACTATTTATCAGAATATAAAACTAATAAATAATTTTTTATTAGATTTTCTCATGAAATCATTCAAAAAACTAAATTTGAAAAAAATAATTACGTAGTCTTACACTCCACTGAAAATAATCCAAAGAGGTGTTCATATTCTAAACGACCTTCTTAAAAGAGAAAGTATTATATAACAGTGGGGTAGCACGCACATAAGGCAGTAAGAGTTTTTATTGAAACCTTTAATTTTCCATAATATTTTTCTGACCAAATTAAAATCTATTATATTACCACGTTTTGGAACATACTGATTTCAAAAAAGCGCTCTAGAAAAAATGTTTGTCCGTGGTTGGCATAACTCCAGGAACAAATTGACCTAGGATGTTCAAAGAAGTGGTGTGCGGGTTAGTAGTGAACGTGAGACCTACCATTAAGGTTTTCGTCAAAATCACGCATGCACATAAGGTAGCTTCCATTGGAAAAATCGTGTTTTTCAATGATTGTTTAAAAACGGCTCTAACGATTTTGATCCAATTTGTTATGCTTGTTTCTTAACCTTTAACTGCTGTATGCGGTCTGACAAACCGCCAGTCATTTTTTGTGGAATGCTCCCACCCCCTAAAATACCTCATCTTTGACTTTTATATTAATTTTTCTGCTAGTATGTTTCTTAAACTTTAAACGGATGTTCACCAATTTGTTTGGCACAGTATGGACCATGTGTTGCTCTTGCGCAAAAAACATCAAACCACCCAACCACAGCAGTTAAAGGTTAAGGTGTTCCAAACATCCACACCTCCGAAATTTCCATAAAAATGCTTTAATGGCGTAAATAGTTTTTTTTTTTTTTTTTTTAAATAAAATAAAAATAAAAATGAATGCCTTCAACAAAGAGTTCTTTTCTTGAGCATAAGTCATCAACTATCTTTTTTTCTCCTCTCCTCAGTTTCACTTATAAGAAAGGATAATATAAGAATTATCGCAAAAACATATCGCCAAACTGGCCATTAATTCTAAATGAATGATGAAAATATAAAAACGGTAAATGACACAGGACCATGTCAGTATTATAGCGTAATTGAAAGTTGTGCGATGATCCACACCCCTAGTTTCAAAAGAGCAATTCGAAAATTCCTATTTAACAGTTGCTCTTTGAACCCTCGAGATTGAAGAAGAAATGAAAAAGGAGAAGTTATACATCGTAAAGATGAAAAAGATTGGTTGTTTTCAGATTATCTGGCGCCGTCAGCAACACGAGGGCTATAATGCGCCGAAACATTCGTCACTAGACAAGTCAACATACATTTACAAACACCCATCCCTTACACAGGACTCGAACCCGCAACCTCGTGGTCTAGAAGCTAGCACGCTAACCACTATACCGTTTGGTCGGCAAAGATGAAAGAGAGGAGACAGCAAACACTTCCATAAATATCATCTGAAATGTTCTTTCCTAGATTCCACCTCCTCCCACAATGAGACAAAGAGGACTTGGCACACTTGGAAACTGATTACAGTCGACTGCCTTCATCGTAAATCCCCCCCCCCCTCCCCTCATTTTGAAGAATATAAAAATTGACTTATGTATACAAAGGATTTATATTAAAAACTTTGTTTTTATGGGTTATATTATTTTTACAGTCAAAAAAGATTTTTTGTGAAGTGTTAGTTGCAAAATCGCTTTTTACTTAAAGAGCGCAAAAGGCTTTTTTTCCTAGAAAATTTTATTTTTTAATAATATCTTTTGCGGAATAGGAAGGTTTATGTTCTTTAACTGGTAATTTCCAAATCTCCTTTCTTGCTTATACCAGCAAAGAAATTGTTTTTTGATGGATATGCATTTACAAGATGATTCACCCTAATGTCACTAAGTGTAGCTGGTTGTCTATAAATTCATATTTGATCTAGTTAAAACAACAATTGCCTTTGAATATAATTTCAGAGTTTTGAAAAATGATTTCAGCTAGCCTTCGTCAAGTCTAACAAGCAAATCTATCACAACGTTCTTACGCAGCTCGGTAAACCTTCTACTCGAGGTGATGTGTCAAAATTGGAAATGGACTGTTCCACAGGTTTTCTCGGGAGACAATTTTATAAATGATCCAAAGTGGACAACTTACAATAGTATTTACCTTTCATAATTCAATGTCAAGCGCAAGTCATTACTCCAGTCAACACACCTAAAATTCTAAAATCCTTTTGTTGTGGAAATTCACGCTTCAAATAACCGCTGGTGAGAAAACGGAATCGTTAATCTTAAAATAAATACAAATCAACCAAACCTATCTTTTTGATGTGCACAACGGCTATATTTCCATTGAAAAACTTAGTTTATGTAATATTATCGGTGCTTTTCCATTAAAGGGGCCGACCAAACGGTATAGTGGTTAGCGTGCTAGCTTCTAGACCGCGAGGTTGCGGGTTCGAGTCCCGTGTAGGCATGGGTGTTTGTAAATGTATGTTGGCTTGTCTAATGACGAAAGTTTCGGCGCATTATAGCCCTCGTGTTGCTGACGGCGCCAGATAATCTGAATACAACCAACCATTAAAGGGAGTTGTTGGTACTTCCAAATATGGTATTGATTTTGCATCTAGGTAATTTTCGCGAGTAAATGTCAGTAGACGCCATTTTTTAATAATAAGTTAACTACCTGTGGTTGCCATAATTTCCCGCAGTTTGTTGTTGTTGTTTCTTATCCTCCACCTGTCTGACGAAGTCAGACCAGATCCAACAAATTGTTGACTCTCAAAAAGTCGATGACAAGAAGTGGTGTAGTGTATAAGTCCTCTTTGGAAAGACCCAAGCAGTCCAGGATATGTTCGGCAGAGGCCTGCTGAGCTTTACATTTGGAGCAGACAGGGTAAGATTTTCTACCCTCAGAGTACAAGAGACTCTTCGTGTGTCCACTTGCCAATCTGGAAATTGCCGTTCGAGACGCTCTATCACCAATAGATACAAGTGAAGAGTCCGGTTTCTTGGCTGCATACCAGTGATGAGAGGGAGGGGTCTTCCACTTTTTGGAGAGATGACATTTGATTTTGGACTGATGCTCCGAGTATGAAAAAGCTGAAGAGGAAGGTGTTGAGTGACTGCAACCCTCCTTAGCTAAGCGGTCCGCTTGCTCATTTCTAAAGATGTCAACGTGGGATGGTATCCACTGAAAATGAACGTCGTGGCGCTTTGAAATAAGTTGAAGTTTAAGAAGGATGGAGATGCTTGTTTTGTCTCCAACTTTAGTCCAATTGTGTAGATGTTGAAGGGAGCTGCGACTGTCCGAAAGGATCCAGAGATCTCCAAAGTCACGCTCGTTGATTATAGCTTCAATGCCCTGTTCAATTGCGATTAATTCACTTTTAAAGACTGAAGTGAAATCAGGGTTACGGAGACAGAAGGAAAGATTTTGCCCAGGTTTTTCAATGAAGGCATATTTTATTCAAGGCATATACTTGGTACCTAATGAAAACATCGAGATAAATGAATATTCAACTTACGAGACTTCGAGTTATTGCAAGTTGACTGTATTAAAAAAAAAGTTCATAATAATAGGCTAATAATATATTAATAATCACTTATTTAAAAATGGGTTTAAAAAAATAATTCTGCAGCGAGTTGACTTTACGCTCGTAGAAAAATCTTAAAACTAAAATAAAGTTTTTTTGCTTTATATTTGTTAGAAATGTCTGTATACTGCATTAATTATGTAGTGTTATTATAGGGGAATGTTATAAACAAGTTAAATTCCCAGATGGGGAATAATTAGATTATTACTGCTTGTTTCATCAGTAAAATAAGTTTATGTTGCCACATAATGTATCCTAGACTAGCCAATACAACTACTATAAGTGTTTACATCACGCTTGTTATTTGATGTTAAAGTTGACTTGTAAAAACAACTTAAAACTGTGATACAATCTTGGAAGTCAAACCTTTTCTATTTGAGATTCAGCCACACTACAATGTCCATTATCCCAATACATATATTTACATTTAGTCCCAAATCCCTTACTTGAATATATTAATAGTTGTGTGCCTATTATTAACAGTTGATGTGTTGCTGTTTTGCAATCCCATGCTTAAATTTACCAGGAAAGTGATTGTAATTTAACACAAGCTAATTTATTGCATTTTAATTTAAATACATGTGTTTTTAGCTTCCCAACATCTGAAAGGTTACATAAACAAAACTTTCAGACACATCAACTGTCTGAAAATATCCCCAATTCAGACAGTCTAAACGTCTTAAAATGCCCCATTTTAAGACACTTCAAGTGTCTTAAAGTTTATAAGACACCATTTTTCGTCTTAAAACAGTGCCACTTGTTTAAGACAATTTTGTGTCTTATTTTAAGACATTTCAATTTGCTGTGTATATTAGGATGGTCTATGTAAGGCGTCAAAAACGAAATTTCATCTGATTTTAACTCTCACCCCTTCATTCCTTTCGTTTTGGTCTATCTTGACAGTGTGCCAAATTTCATTTCAATAATATATTAACCCGTGACGCAAATAGCCTGAAGTTGTTAAAAGATTACTAAAATTGAAATTGTTTGAAAAAAAATAAAAAAATATTAAATTTCTTCGGCTTCAATTTCATACCCCCGAATATTTTTTCTTTTGACCTATTTTTGTAGAGAACCAAGTTTTATTATGATAAGTTAGTATTAACCCTGCTAACTTGATTTTGAAGTTTGTAAAAATAAAAACAGAATTGACAAAAATGAACGAACATATTCTAAAAGTTTTATTTCCTAAATTTAAAAAAGTTGCAAAATATTGATACAATTTAACTAACAAAATCTAACATTTAAACAACAAAAATGTCAGATTTTTAGCGGTATTTTTTTTTTTTAGTAATGCCTCATATTTTACAATATGTGTAGTACTGCTTGCAGTGATCGTCCACACGTTGATCGTTGCTGCACACGTTAATCACTTTTCATTTACAAAAATGACCACAATAATATTTTTTATAGTCAAAGGTAAAAAATGGGGGTAAAAATACAAAATTTGTAAGTTGGAAAATAAGGAACACCCTGCGCTGTACAGTAAAATGCAGTTATGTGATGCGAACTTCCATTTTCCTTACGGCACAGCTTAATCTCTTTAAATTTTCAAAAAATTGCTTACAATAATATTTTTATTGCCAAAGGGAAAAGAATTGGAGGGTGAGGAAAAAAGAAATCTGAAAGTTAAAAAAATAAGGACCACATATATGCCGTAGTCCCTTATTACAAATTTTTCTGTTACACTTTCTAGGCCATTTTGTTACGATTTAATTGCAAAATCTGAAATATGATAAGAATAGCTATTTGATATGCATACAACTGATACCATTACAATCACTTTGAAAACTTACGTCTTCTTCAATTTTCCACTTATTTTGACGCTATCCTTACAAGAACCAAATTGAGACACAAACTCTTATAGCACTATAAGACAATAAAAAAAAAAAACCTCCATTCGCTAATTAGATATAAAGTCACAGAAATTTACGGATTGAGATAGAGCATGTAAAATATGTTATGTTTCAATTCTTCGTCTTTCTGAAAAAGGTAAAGAAGTCCAACAAAGAGGCAAATGAGTTGAACTGCCGACCGCTGAACTTTTTTAATTGGAAGGTCCTTGTAAAGAAACTTATTTTTAAAATCTAAAACTTTGTCCGAACCCTGAACAAATAAGTACAGAAAGCTAAGACGAACTTTTAAGGTTGCTACTCTTTGTCCTATGTTATGTGCGGTCAAGCAGAGAATCGAGTCGCTCCTTTCTTTTTGTATTGAAAAGTAAGCACAGTCCTGGAGCTATCGCAGAAAAGGAATCGTACACAAAGTGCATCTCAACGTGACCAGGTGTCAAAAATTAGTATAGAAAGCCATACTAAAAGATATTGTAGACATACGTTTTTAACATTTTGAAACCATTGAGAAATGTCTTATTAAAATGAGTCATTTTATGAAATGAAAACATGCCAGGCTAATAAAATTACGCGTTTCCATTCAAGAGAGCCGTCTTTTATAAATCTAGTGAACAATTGGATGATCAATTGAAAATTCAAATTTCAGATAAAATTTTTTTTTTTTTTTAAAGGTAAAATTTTATGGTTCTAAATTCAGCTGATTTTGATTTACAGAAAAATTATTCTGTTATTGATTGACATTTTGTTGGTTAAAAAGACAGAAAAAGTATTTTTTTACATCAAAAACACATTTTTTACATTAAAATTACTTTATTGTATTTCTAAATTTATAATTGATTTTATTATTTTATTTTAAATCAAAATTTAATTTTAATTTTGAGTCTTTTCCTTCGTTTTAAGACCAAACGGTATAGTGGTTAGCGTGCTAGCTTCTAGACCGCGAGGTTGCTGGTTCGAGTCCCGTGTTAGGCATGGGTGTTTGTAAATGTATGTTGGCTTGTCTAATGACAAATGTTTCGGCGCATTATAGCCCTCGTGTTGCTGACAGTGCCAGATAATCTGAAAACAACCAACCAACCTTCGTTTTAATTTTTATCTCAAGCTGACACTGAATAGGTTCAATAACATCATTTAAAAGTTTGGAAACCTCTATTGCAATGCATGCAATCGTTTTACAATTTTTGCATACATTTTAAAATCTATATTTTTTGTACATGAATGTACATAACTTTGTAATCAATTCTTCAAACACGTTGTTTTAATTTAATTTTTTAAAAATATGATTGAATATGAATTAATTTCTTCAAAGTTATGATATAATGGATATTCTGTTTTAATGATTGCACTGTAATTATTGTATAACTAAAATTATGGATTTTTCTTGAAGCTTTTTTTTTTTTTTTTTTTTTGTAGCATCAAAATCAAAATTAAAAGAAGAAAATAAAACTATAAAATATAAAATATAGCTAGTCAGAAAAACATAATGAAAAACATAATGAATTGGAACGTTTTCAATACAAAATTTACCAAAAGTTAATTTTTAACAAATAGTTCATGTAGGGATTTTGTAGGGATTTTTTTAAAGTAGGGATTTTACGTTTTTCGGGATTATGGCTTGTCGGGATTTTGTCCTATTCGGGATTGTGGTCGTACGGGATTTCGACCCATTCGGGATTTTGGCTGGTCGGGATTTCGGCTGTCGGGATTCTGGCTTGTCGGGATTTCGGCTTTCGGGATTTTGTCCGGAACCCCTTTATGGAGAATGGGGTTGGTGGAATGCATTGGGTGTGGTTCTTCTTCGCAATATGAGTAAACAAACTAAAAGTTGGCGGAGATCATTTCCATCTCATAAACTAACCACCCAGTCTCGCGGCCCCGAAGAATTTCAACATAGCACCGTTTCTGCTGCCAGCGTGTGCTTGTTTTAAAAATTTAAATTTCGATGCTAATACCATCTCTATCAGCAAAATATGTGGCAAACTACTTTTCAAAATTTATTCATTCAAAATGAATGTGAATTTATGCACTCAGATCCAAGTATCTTTTATTTCTTCTGATCAAAACAATTTTATTATTTATACTAAAATTATTTTGTCAACAGGAAAGAATTTCTTCAATGATTGGTTTAATGCTATTTCAATGCGATTGGATGAAGGCAAGTTGGTTTATTAGCATTCCATAAAAATGATCTTTTAGCGACAGTGACAGCCTTCAAAATGGGACAGAATGCATTGTCACCGACATCGAATCTATCTGCTAAGTTTCAGCCCGATTTGATGATGTCAAAGAGTCTCACATAATTAGGCCTCCGTATATTTGCCTGCCATCGACAAACAAAACACATAAATATACACACAAAGTCGGAAGTTAATACAAGAAATTTAATAAATTAAAACTGCAAACTAAAGGAATGTACGTGTGATGAGAGGTTTGGAATGCAATTTTAACAAATACATGTTTAGAAATGTATGGATGTAATTGTTTCAAAGGTGCGTTGTATGTTAAACTCAAAATTCAAAAGTAACTGCTCCCCTTTAAAAGAATTAACCGTTTTTTAAAAAGATTTTTCCGTATTAGAAATAACACTTTTGTAATATTTGAAATTAGCTAGTAAATTACTTTTAAGATTGATTTATCAAAGACATTTAAATGATGTGTTGATAAATTATGCTCACTTCCAAAAGAATCGGAATCCAACACCATCAGCATCATTTGAAAGCAGCCATCTGAACTTACCTGGCTATTATTAACTCACCTTATATCTAAACTGTATTCATAGAATTTAAGTTTGAAACGATCAGAACGACTCAATCTCGTGAAATTATTCGAAATACGGCAAAATATGTTTCTGGCTTTGACATTAAGTTAAAATAGATCCATTTTTAAATCCCTTATAATAACTTCGAATTTGTGTGTGGATGGTTGGCTGTGTATGTCGATGGCGGGCAAATCTGCGTATCATATCTTTACATAGGGTAATGAAAGTACAGCATTCGATTAAATTTTTTTTTTTTTTTTTTTTTTTGGATCACCCAGATTTAAAAAAAAAAGTGGTATAGAAAAAAAAATGTCTGTCTGTGTGCACGTGGTCAGAATAACTCCCGAACAAATTGACCTACACTCTTCAAATTTGGTACATGGGTTGGCGGTGGCCATGGGTCCTGCCATTTAGGTTTTCGTCAAAATCGCGCATGCTCATAAGATTGAAATAATGAAAAATCATGAAAAAATCTCGTTCTTCAATAATTTCTAAAAAACAGCCCTAACTATTTTGATTAAAATCTCTCTGCTAATGCCTCTTACGTGTTCTAAACTTCCCCACCACCTAAATTCCCGTACAAATGCGATAAAAGCGTAAAAAGTTTTTTTAAAAGGGGGAAAAAATAAAAATAATCACGAATTACTTTAACACAGAGTTTTCTGCCCTTGAGCATCACCCACCAACGATTGATTTGTAACTGTTTCCCGCACAAGAAAGGACAATGTAATGTCTATCGAATATCTTCGCCAATTAGGTGGGTCTTTAAATAAGTGAAAATATGAAAATGGTAAATAACATCCCGTATCATATTTTAATGCAATGATCAGTATTATTTAGTGAATTTGAAAAATTGTGCGATGTTCCATACCCCTAGTTAAGGATTAAATTTTGAAAAGTAGTTTGCCGCATATTTTGCTTATAGAAATGTTCTGCGGAGGCCAATTTAACTCACTTGCAATAATCCAATCGATCTGAAACTTGGCAAATAGGATTTGATGCCGATGACATTTGTCACTAACAAATTTTGGGACTGTTATTCTCACTAAAAGATCGCTTTTACAATTACACATGCTTCTATAATCGCTTCGGAATACTAATAAAATCCCATTTTAACCGATCATTTGTTGAAACTATTTCCTGGTGCCAAAATGTTTTAATCAAAATATATATAATATATGGGTTTTCATTAATTTACAACTGGTACCATTACAATCATTTTGAAAACTTACGTCTTCTTCAATTTGCCACTTATTATGCCGCTATTCTTACAAGAACCAAATTGAGACAAAAACTCTTATAGCACTATAAGACAATACAACAAAAATCTCCATTCGCTGATTAGATATGAAGTAGAAGAATATATAATCTAAAACTTTGTCCGAGTCCTGAACGAATAATTTCATAAAGCAAAGACTAACTTTAAACTTTTAACATTGCTATCATTGTTCCTTTGTTCTGTGCGTCAAGCAGAGAATCGCCCCGCGCCTTTTCTTTGTATTGGAACACATTTCTAGAGCGATCGGAGGAAGAGGGGATGTATACAAAACGCGTCTCTTCATGACCAGGGTTCTAATGAGGTTAAATGGAGCGTATCGAAGGCTCCTCCCCAACTACCTGATTAATGATCGTCTTATCCCAGAACTTCTTCGCTCGGATCGGACACCGTGCCATCACCAACACGCACACTAAATTTGAACATCGTATGTCAATTTGTTCGGGAGTTATGCTGACCACACACACACACAAAGAAATTTTTTCTATATCAATTTTTTGAGATCACGATGTTCCAAAACGTGGAAAAATGAAAAAAAAAAAAAAAAAAAAAAAGAGATTTTTTTGTTGACCGAATACTATTCTTACATTACCCTATGTATACATATGGGTAATTGAAAGTGGGTAAAGTGAGGTATTCTGATTTTGATAAACCAATTTCCAGGGTTCGAAAAGGGATCAAACGTCTAAAAAGTAGTCCTATCAGGGGTGGAAGAGGTAATGTTAGTGTCAAGATATCTTATCAATTGTAACCTTTTGCACACTTGACATAAGGACCAGTGACCTTCCTTTTGCCAAGTGTGCACAAATTTACAAGATAGGAATAAAACTGGTTTTGTATAACAAATTAAACTATGTATATTTACGATAATTCTTACACGGACCTAAAAGATAAAAATTACCAAAATGGCGAATGTGACAATATACTTTTCGATCATTATTACAATATCCATTCTTGTAAGTGAGACAAAGTGGAGAAAAACGATCGTTAAGAGAACTTTATGTTGAGGACACTCGTTTTTTATCTTTTTACACCTTTATAGCATTTTACGGGAATCTCGGTGGTGGGGATGTGTAGAACGTATTAAGAGGCATTACCATGGAGATTTTGATCAAAATCGTTAGCGCAGTTTTTTAGTAATTGCTATAAAATGTGATTTTGTTTCACGTTTTGCGCATGCGCAATATTGATGAAAACTTTAATGGCAAGTTTCATGGCCACAACTAACCTGTACTCCGAATTTGAACATCGTAGGTCAAATTATTCGGGAGTTATGCTGACCCCGTACACACAGACACACCTGGAAGACATTTTACTATACCACTTTTTTTCAGTCAGGATGTTTCAAAAAGTTGGAAGTAGCAAAAAATTCGCAAAAAAATTATTTTACCGAAAACAATACTTTCATATGTTAACAATTGGGTAATTGAAAGTAATTAAAATGAATGCAGGTAGCAAAAGGAAAACTCTAAGTGAAACACTGTTTTTATTTTTCAAAAGGAGAAACGATGAAAAATGTGGTGAAATTACTGTGCAAGTTGAGAAAAAATCCACAGATAGCGTAGTTGATATATTTAAATGTTTATGGAAGTTTCTTTAAATGTTTATTTTTGGCAGTGTATGTTTGAAATATTTTGAGGGGCCCGCCACTGATCCGACCTTGTTTGTAGCGCCTGAAAAAGTTTCTCCGAAAATATTGTACTCATGCATTTTACAATTACATCAAGCTCTTTCAATTTTTATACACTATCTGGCCAAAAGTATCCGGACACCCCTTAAAAAAGTGGTTCTGGCGAGTGACGCAATTTGATATGTAATTGAAAGCTATAAAAGTGTTAGTAGTGGTTTTTCAGATAGTATTTATGCGTTTGTGAGGCAATGAGTAAGTCAAAGGAGCTTAGTGAGTTTGATCGTGGCAGAATAGTGGGATGCCACCTTTATGGGAAATCAGTTCGTGAGATTGCGGACATTCTACAGAAGTATAAATCCACTGTGAGTGATGTAATTGTGAAGTGGAAACGTCGAGGCAGTGAAACGGCAGAAAAACGAACCGGTAGGCCGAAAAGACTTGGTGAACGCAGCCGCAGAACTCTGAAAAGGGTAGTGAAACAAAATCGCAAGTCCTCGTTAGTGGAAATTTCTCAGGAGTTCCAAAGTTCATCAGGCGTTAGTGTTAGCAGCAGGACTGTCCGTCGAGAGTTAAAAGATTTGGGATTCCATGGTCGTGCAGCCGTTCACAAGCCGAACATCACTCCACAGAATGCGAAGCATCGATTGCAATGGTGTAGAGCTCACCGTTATTGGACTGTGGACATGTGGAAAACTGTTCTTTGGAGTGATGAATCTCGCTTTGCAGTCTGGCAGTCGGAGGGACGCGTCTGGGTTTGGCGGATGCCCAGCGAACGTTTCTATAGTGACTGCATTGTGCCGACTGTTAAGTTTGATGGTGGAAGCATAATGGTGTAGGGGTGTTTCTCGTGGTTTGGCCTGGGTCCGTTAGTTCCTGAGGTTGGAAACATGAACTCTGATATGTATGTGGACATTCTGGACAATGCTGCACTCCCAACTCCATGGCAATATTTCGGGGAAGGCCCATTTCTCTTCCAGCAGGATAACTACTCCGTTCACACATCGAGGATTGCACAGACGTGGTTTGACGAAATGGGTGTTCAAAAACTGGACTGGCCTTCTCAGAGCCCCGATCTAAATCCCATAGAACACCTTTGGGACGAATTAGAGCGCAGATTACGTAGCCAGCCAAATCGACCATCTTCACTGCAAGCACTCACTTCAGCTGTGATTGACGCCTGGAAGGCAATTCCTATGGTCACCTATCGAAAATTGGTGGAAAGTCTTCCCAAACGTGGGCAGACTGTCATCGATGTAAAAGGGGGACTAACATCATATTAATATGTGCCTCCGGACGCTCTAAGTCCATACCACTGGGTGTCCGGATATTTTTGGCCAGATAGTGTATGTTTAGGAACATTTTCCTGCTCCTTTTTTTTAAGAAAAGAATTCTTAAGAAATTTCCCTAACCCCGTACGTTTAGGAAATTATTTGCACTTTTTCCATAAGATAATTCCCCCTCCCCTCCATTCATCAACTCTAGTTCACGCCTATGGTATTAAAGGCTTTTCAACTTATTACGCTGTTATCACATTCCAACGGGAATTTCGGAGGTGGGGAGCAGAGATTTTAATCAAAATCAGTAGAGCAGTTTTGTAGTAATAGTTGAAAAACATGATTTTCTTCACGAATTCAATTTTTGACGAAAACTTTAATGGTAGGTCCAATGTAAACACGAAATTTGAACATCGTAGGTAAATTTGATCGGGAGTTAAGCTGACATGGACAAGACATTTTCTCTATACCTCTTTTTTTGAAATCAGGGTGTTCCAAAATGTGGAAAAATGCCACAAAAAAAAAAAAAAAAAAAAAATCATAAATTGTTTTTTGACCTAATGCTATACTTTCATTACCCTTTCTATACAAGTGTTAATTGAAAGCAGAAGAATCCCTTTTTGATAGGTTTAAAGCAGCGTCAGCCACTAGGCAGCCCGAGTGCCGGATCCAGCCCGCGACAGCTTTTTCTCCGGCCCGCCGGCAGTACAGAAGAGCGAAAATCAAATTTTACTTAAATAATTTCAATTTGTCTTCCATAGTATGTGTTTACTACCAAAAATAGCTTTTCCCATTAAGTGATCCGCACCATTAAGTCTGAAAATATAATTTTTTTTTCTTCCTGGGACTGCCAATGGGAAAAAATAAAAAAAAAAACAATAGTTTGAATTATTACCAATGATTCATTCCTTCGCATTGCTTAGTTTTGTACTTATGATACCCTACCCTTCGATTCGCGAATGGCACAATTCGATTTCTGCTTTTTTGAATGTGATGGCCAGGAGTTGGGTGTTTTCAATGCATACTGACCTCTTTTGTTTTGACATGAAAAGAAGTATCTCGATCTCTATGACTATAGTGCAATAATGGCGTCGAAGACTAGTTTTAAACACAAAGTAGATAGTGAAAAGAGGACCGGCCATCATCGTCTCGCAATTAACATCGGCTAAAATGGAAGATTTAGGAGATATGGTTTAAATATCTTTATTGATTATGAGTTTATGTCAAGTCACATTGTAATATTGTCACAAAATATTAAGTTCTTTCATAACTTTGATTTATGATGTAAAGAAAATCATTTTTTTATTTTTTGAAACAAGAATCAAATATCAATTGTTATTTTATTAATATAAAAAAGTTAAATTATTGTTTCAGTTTTCAAAACTGTTTTATATTGTTGAATCTTTAGTAATTATCATATTTCTAACATTGAACAGATGTAGTAAAGCAAAATATTTACTGGCGTATTCGGTATAAATCTGCGGCCCGCGGATAGTTCCAACATAAGTCATGCGGCCCGTCTCTAAAAGTTTGTGGCGAACGCTGGTTTAAAGCGATTAATATCAAGCATACACAAAATAAAACACTTAGCCAAAGTCAATTCTAATACGGGCAATGTCGTGCTGCCATCTAGTGGCTTAATCTGAGCTGCATTTTCCTACCAACTGTAAACCCTGATAGGTGGAAATGAACATCACGGAAAGGTTCCAATTGGACTTTTGAAAAACAGAATTTTTAGTTTTTATTTTGTTCTTTTTTAATTAATTTTTTTAATTAATTAATGAACATTTTACAAAACTACTACTAATTGGGCTACAGTTCTGAAATTTTTAACTTAAGTAGCTTTGGCCTTTTAATCTGACTTTTAAAAAACAGAATTTTAAATTTTTATTTTGTTCTTTTTTAATTAATTAATAAACATTTTACAAAACGATTACTAATAGGGCTACAGCTATGAAATGTTCAACATAAGTAGTTTTTGCCTTCTAATTGGATTTTTAAAAAACAGAAATTTAATTAAAAATTTTTTTTAAATTAATTAACAAATATTTTATGAAACGGTTTGTAACTGGGCTACAGTTCTGAAATTTTCAACACAAATAGTTTTGGTCTTCTAATTGGACTGACAAAAAGAAATTTAAAATTTTAATTTGTTTTTTAATTAATTTTTTCACAAAAAGCGATTTCTAATAGGCCTAGAGCTCTGAAAGTTTCAACATAAGTAGTTTTGGCCTCTAATTGTACTTTCCACAAACACGTGTTAAAATAATCTTAAAAGGGTGTTGTACACTGCGTGAAAAAAGTAGAAGGACACATGATTTTTTTTTTATAAATAAAAAACACTGATTGTTTTCCATAATAATTTAATGAGTAACACTTTAAATTACTAATTATAAACAGATAACTGTATCTGAAAATTGAAACAAAAAAATACAGGTCAAGTACAGCAATAAATCAGTTTTGATTTCATCATACTCTGTGAAAAAAGTAGAAGGACACTTCTAAATAATGCAAATAAAAGTCTTATGAATCGGGAATTCTTCCACCATTGGCTTTGATTACTTCAAAAATTCGATTTGGCATCGAATCATATAAAGTTTGAATTTCTGTTTGACAGAAATTGTCCCATACATAATTCAAAGTTCTCCGAAGCTCAACTATAGATTCAAACTGCTTGCCTTCCGCGTAAACGCGACGAACAATCATTGCCCATTTGTTCTCTACAATGTTGAGGTCCGAGCTTTTAGCAGGCCATGACAAAACCCGAACATTATTTGCTGCAAACCAATTTTTAACCCCATTAGCTGTGTGAATTGATGCTCCGTCCTGTTGAAAAATCCAGTCATTTCCGCCTAGATCAACGCCGTAGGGAAGGAGATCTGAATTCAAGACTTGAATGTAATCTGTGTGTTTCTGCCTGCCACTCAGGAACACTAGGCTTGTTCTTCATCCGTACCCGACTGCCAACAAAACCATTAAACTCCCTTCTCCCATCTGTCGGGTAGAATAGGTCTTTTCTTCAGTATCGAGACAGTGCCAATAGTATTTGTAGCCATCTGGACCGTCTAAATTAAATCTTTTCTCATCAGAAAATATAACGGAGGTCCATTCTGACGTCCAGGACATGTGGTTTTTAGCCCAGTGCAGTCGGTGTTCAATGTGCCTTTCATTCCATTTGGGATGGTGCTTCCTTTTTCGGAATACAAAATTTTTGGACCTTTTTATGTAACTGTAGACAGTTCTTCTTGAAACGTGTGTGATGTCTGCATTATTTTGAGCTTTGGCAATACTTCCATGCGTTTTTTTTTTTAGTTCCCGAATGATTTTTCTTTGATCGCGTTGCGTCAGTTTTTTAGGTCTGCCAGTCTTCTTTTTGGTTCCCTGACTACTAGGATTTCTTATATAGTTTGAAACAGTATTTGGGCTAATATGTAGCTGGCGTGCAATCTCTCTCACACCTTTGCCATCGTTTTTGTAGGCATAAATTTACCTTTTTTCAAACTCACTTAAAGGTTTTCCTCTAGGCATTCTAAAAAGATAAAAACTACGGATTTTCAATAAAATAGTATGTTTTTCTTAACAAAAACAGTTAAAAAGAATGAAACACCTACCTTTGAGGTTTACAATATTCCAAAACAAATTATTTTAGCACGTGTCCTTCTACTTTTTTCACACACCAAAAATCGTTAAGTACTGTTTTCCTTAATTTTTACTAGTGGTAGATAAAATTTACTCATTTATAAAAAAGAAAAAATAGCCAAACTACATAAAAAAAGAAATTTAGATCAGGAGGATCGAAATGCAAAGCATAAATTACAAAATATGACTGTCCTTCTACTTTTTTCCCGTAGTGTATTATTGTATTAACGGAGATTTTTTTTTCTCGACAAGGGAGAAGCTTCCAATATTAAGGCTTTACATAGCAATTAGATTTTACTGAGTGAAGTGAGCTTATGCTTACGCAGCAAAGAGCCTTTCAGCGAGCTTATGCTTACATAGCAATGAGCCTTTCAACGAGTGAAGTATAAGCCTGTGCTTATACTTCACTCGTTGAACTTCACTCTTTTCAGGGAACGAAGGGAGCTCGATTTTGCCTAGCGATGAACCTTCCTGCGACCGAAGCTCCAAAAACTGGGACCTATACACCAATGGCGGATTTCAGCAAAGCGAAGTGTCACAGATAGCTTAAATATTGCACATGTTAAATTTTCGTAGCGAAGCACGGGTATACGGTTAGTAAAATAATATTTAAGAATTTCTAGGAGTGAAAGAAGGTTGGACGGATAGCCACTATTGTCAATTCACTGAGGTAAAAAAATACCTGATGACATGGCTCTAATATATATATATATATATATATATATTATATATATATATATATATATATATATATATATACATAAAATACGCTGAACAACCTATCTTTATTCACAGTAACAGCTAATCAGGCCGGTACCTACAGCTCAACGTGGATTCCGAACCATGACAAAGATCCATGCCTAACCCGGTATTCGAACCTGGCGCCTTTGACTTGCGAGACCAGAACCAGAGCGCTAACCCCACAGGCATCAGATGGGCTGCTGGAAGGCTGGCATTAATATTGTAAACAAGTAATTAATAAGTTGAGTATCTCTTAAAAAATAACCTAACTATTTACTGAATTTTTTCTCATTTGTTAAACAATGATAAAATACACGATTTCGTTGTTTCAGAAATATCACAATGAGGACCAATTTTCAGCAAATGACTAACGTAAGATGGGTACTATAAGACCTACGGGTTGACAAGTATGCAAATATTTTGTCTGCTTTTCATATTCATATTGAATGAATTGATTATTCTACTTTTTTGACCCATATAAAAATTCAACATAATTTTCAAAAGTGTTAACGACCCTTAAAATGCTAAAATTATATCTGTATACTTGTTGAAAATTGTTTTCCCAATTCCTGAATAACATTTGTCACTCCTTTAATTTGCATATGTTCATTTTACGCGACGCATTGCCAAGTTTTGCTTAGAAAGTTCTGTTATTCTATTATTTTGAATTTGGGTTGTATATTAACTGAGAATGGTTAAACTTTTCATGTAAATTTAATCCCATCGTTATGGTCATTCGCTATATTTTTAACTTAAGATTGTAAATCTATTAAAACACAGGAGGCAAAATATAAGAAATATTTTTTATTGTAAAAGCATATAATATGAAAATATAAAGTTAATCATAGCCCAACAAAAGGCTTTGCTATAAAGGTTTCAAACATCACTCTAACATTTATATATTCAACTTCGAGAGGTTACAAAGCAAATTACTCAACAGGAAAACACTTCTAAGCAATATAGGCATTCTATCTGAAAATAGCAAATTGGTATATATTTGCAAAAAAAATCTTTTGGTCTTATTATGCAACCCTTTACCAATAGTTCAATAAAATAAAATATTGCCAAAAACACGTCCATTTCCTCAGGAACTGTACAATTACCTGTTTAGACAGGTTTACACGTAAATATAAAAGGACAGAAAATAATACAAACATTGAACATTGCTCAGCAATTGGAAATATACGTAAATGCAAAAAAAATTAATAATAATAATAATACAAGGTAAAAAAAAAATCTAATCGCTTACATATAACACATCTAAATAATACTATAGACTTCGTTTTACTATAAAAGTGTACAAAAATATCACAAACATTTGCATTATCATTCTCGATAAAAATTACAATGTAAAGTTACATTTTTATAAAATCTAATATATTCATAAGAAACCCTATCTACATCACAATATTAAAGACATTTCTTCAAGCACATACAAACCTACTTTATCATAGGGAAAATTGCAAACTACAAGCTTTTTTTAAACTATTAAAAACTTATAATAATACAATTATAAAAAAATATCATTTAAAAAAACTGTAAAAAGTCGGTTACAGAAACAAAACACTCTTAAGAAATAAAAAAAAACTCATCGTAACTACTATAGGAAAAATAATTGAGTTAAGATTTCAAAGTCACTTTATTACGCTTTTTTTTTTGTATTAAGAAAAACTTTTGTTCAGTCTTGGTTTTAATATTCCCACCAGGTGGCAGTGTCATAGCTCGCTCCGTTCACTTTGAAGGTTCCGTTCTTCTCCGCCATGACGTAACTTCCGTGAGATGTCTTAATACACAGCTTGGAGGGTTCTCTCAATTCGATGAAGAAACCGTGACGTACGTCCGAGTCCACAGTGATGGTTCCATCCTCACATACGTTCCAGTACTTTCCATTTGAACCTGAACAGAAATGAACAACGCGATTATGAACATTGTGTATCATAAAAGTAATATAATTTTATATGTTGCATACAGACGGAGTTACTTAGAGGACATTGGAATTTACTTGATAAATGTTCTAACAATAAGGATAATCGTTAAAAAAAAATTCCTAATATAAATATAGAGAGATACCAAACTTGTTTTGACAGGACATTTGAAAAATCGAAAATTTACATTATTTAAAAAAAAAAAAAAAGGAAAAAAAAAATTAAAAAAAAAAAAAAAATCTGCAAAATTTAAAAAACATTAACAGAGAACATTTCATATCGAAATGCTAATGATTAACTCCTCACAGATACTTACAACACAATCTGTTAATATAAAATATAGTGTTGTTAGGACATTGGAAAAATCGAAAATTTACGATTACTTAAAAGAATTCACACATTTTTGTTTTTAAATACATCAACAGATGACGCTTTATATCAAAATATTAATGATTAGCAGCCTACTTGCAACTGTGCAGTTTCTTACGATCCTTACAGGACAATATGTTAATATAAGAATTCCCTTTTTTTTTCTTTCTTTAACTTATAGGAGATAAAATACCAATTTTTATCACCGCATTTCTATGAAAACCCCATCTTTCTACCTTCAATAGTTCGAGATTTATAAGAAATTTCAAATGCCTTTTTACTTTTGGATCATCTGCACCAAAAACTGAAGCATAAAAAAAAATGCATTTTTCTTTTTTATGTTCATAATTTTCTTAAAAAGACAATGAATGCCCTTTCTCTTTACATTCCAATTGAGCGACTGTATGCAAATAGCATTATAAGTATCATAAGCATAGGTATGAGTTAAAAATAACTTTCCGACAGCTTATTAAATGCATAATAACATTCATCTGCGTAAGATAAAATAGGTAAATTTTGTATTGGGCAAAATAACATTAACACGAGTGAACGAAAATAAGAAAAGAAAGGAAAAAAATATATATATATACATATACACTACGGGAAAAAAGTAGAAGGACAGTCATATTTTGTAATTTATGCTTTGTATTTCGATCCTCCTGATCTAAATTTCTTTTTTTATGTAGTTTGACCATTTTTTCTTTTTTTTATAAATGAGTAAATTTTATCTACCACTAGTAAAAATTAAGGAAAACAACTTAACGATTTTTGGTGTGTGAAAAAAGTAGAAGGACACGTGCTAAAATAATTTGTTTTGGAATATTGTAAACCTCAAAGGTAGGTGTTTCATTCTTTTTAACTGTTTTTGTTAAGAAAAACATACTATTTTATTGAAAATAGGTCGTTTTCATCTTTTTAGAATGCCTAGAGGAAAACCTTTAAGTGAGTTTGAAAAAGGCCAAATTGATGCCTACAAAAACGATGGCAAAGGTGTGAGAGAGATTGCACGCCAGCTACATATTAGTCCAAATACCGTTTCAAACTATATAAGAAATCCTAGTAGTCAGGGAACCAAAAAGAAGACTGGCAGACCTAAAAAACTGACGCAACGCGATTAAAGAAAAATCATTCGGGAACTAAAAAAAAACGGATGGAAGTATTGCCAAAGCTCAAAATAATGCAGGCATCACACACGTTTTAAGAAGAACTGTCTACAACTACATAAAAAGGTCCGAAAATTTCGTATTCCGAAAAAGGTAGCACCATCCGAAAGGGAATGAAAAGCACATTGAACACCGACTGCATTGGGCTAAAAACCACATGTCCTGGACGTTAGAATGGACCACCGTTATATTTTCTGATGAGAAAAGATTTAATTTAGACGGTCCAGATGGCTACAAATACTATTGGCATTGTCTCGGTACTGAAAAAAGACTTATTCTACCCGACAGATGGGAGGAGGGAGTTTAATGGTTTAGTTGGCAGTCGAATACGGAGGAAAAACAAGCTTAGTGTTCCTGAGTGGCAGGCAGAAACACACAGATTACATCTAAGTCTTGAATTCAGATCTCCTTCCCTACGTCGTTGAGCTAGGCGGAAATGACTGGATTTTTCAACAGGACGGAGCATCAATTCACACAGCTAATGGGGTTAAAAATTGGTTTTGCAGCAAATAATGTTCGGGTTTTGCCATGGCCTGCTAAAAGCCCGGACCTCAACATTGTAGAGAACATATGGGCAATGATTGTTCGTCGCGTTTACGTGGAAGGCAAGCAGTTTGAATCTATAGTTGAGCTTCGGAGAACTTTGAATTATGTATGGGACAATTTCTGCCAAACAGAAATTCAAACTTTATATGATTCGATGCCAAATCGAATTTTTGAAGTAATCAAAGCCAATGGTGGAAGAATTCCCTATTAATAAGACTTTTATTTGCATTATTTAGAAGTGTCCTTCTACTTTTTTCACAGAGTATGATGAAGTCAAAACTGATTTATTGCTGTACTTGACCTGTATTTTTTGTTGTTTCAATTTTCAGATACAGTTATCTGTTTGTAATTAGTAATTTAAAGTGTTACTCATTAAATTGTTATGGAAAAAATCAGTGTTTTTTATTTATAAAAAAAAAATCATGTGTCCTTCTACTTTTTTCACGCAGTGTACATATAAATAAGCCGTGTACGCCACGTTAAGGGATTTTAATGGTCAAATCCAGTTTCATTCATATTATTCTTTCGTCACTGATTATATATATATTTTTCAAAACTTGTATATTTATGTAAAAGTATTTTATGAATATATGTTAAATTTAAAATCAAATTATTGGATGGATTTGATAAAAAAAAGGTGCATTAACAGGGAAAATTGGCATTTCGAGGAACAACATTTTTAAAGGTTTGTCCTCGATTTCGTGTTAGAAAAGAAGAAAAAAAAAATAAAAAAAATAGTTGGAAATCATTCTGCTTTTTAGTAGAGAAAATTTTGAATTGCCGTTTGTTTTATATAACTTTGAATGGAAGATTTTGCATTCACCGATTCACTATAAGAAATTGGAAGAATCTCTCTTTTATTTAAAATGGTGTAACTTCCTACCTAGCTATTTTGTTTGCTTAGAAATTAGATATATAGTCATTTTAAGCAAAAGAATACTACTTTTTTTTAAAGTTACCCCTTCATCAAAACTTACCTTTCATTTAAAAGAACAATGGTGACAGGAAACTGGTTTTGTGTAAAGTGGCACTAATACACTCTTCAATGAAAGTATAAAAGGGAAAACGGAAAAAAAAATAAAAAATCTCACTTATATATCACAATTTACATGTTTGCGTAACATCCTTTTAGTTAGCGTGCTTCTAATGCATTTATTTGTTCATAGTCGTGTAGAGAAATAAAAAAAGAAAAGATTATATACGTCTGAACAATGATAAAACGTTCTTAGTACACTGTGAAAATGCTTTTTTTTTTGTGAGTTTACATGCAATAGAAAACCTGTTTCATTAAGGGAATATCCATAACTTTATTTTTTAATTCAATTATACCGATTAATGATAATGTTTGATGGAAATATTTGATTGAGAAATGTACAATACTTATCTGTTTATTATTGGAATACCCTTAAATAAAAATATTTTTATCAATTTCCATACCCCACGAGTGGAAGATTTTCAGTATTTTCTTCACATTCAACTCTAAAACTATTTATACGTGCCTAAAAAAGCATTTTCAGATAAAAAAATTAAATTAAAAAAATTACAAAATAAAATTCAATGTTCTCTTATTGTTATAGTGAGATGGGAAGGAGAGTTTAAATGTCATCGCCCCATCAGCTGAACAAATTCGAAATTATAAAGCGAAAACATCTCGGATCCACATTAATAGCTATAAGCATTTAGGTTAATATAATTAATAGTTATAAGCATCCAGGTTAATATAATGAATAGCTATAAGCCTTCAGGTTAATATAATTAATGTCTATAAAGCCTTCAGGTTAATATAATAGTTATAAAGCCTTCAGGTTAATATAATTAATAGCTATAAAGCCTTCAGGTTAATATAATTAATAGCTATAAAGCCTTCAGGTTAATATAATTAATAACTATAAGCCTTCACGTATATATTATTAATAGCTATAAAGCCTTCAAGTTAATATAAAATAATAGCTGTAAGCCTTTGGATAAATATAATTAATTGCTATAAACCTTCAGACAGCAAACAAAATGAATTTTTTTTTTTTTTTTTAATTTATTTCTCTTATAATTACTATTAAGAATTACAATTCAACACGGACCAATTGAGGATTACCATTAAGAATTACAATTCAACATGGATCAATAATGTGATCATTAAGGATAACAATTTCAAGGCCATAAATATGTTTCAGCGAAATTTTGAAAATTTGCCAGCTAAGCATTAAGCTAATCTGTGCAGTATAGATGTGTAGTGAATACACAGGAGTGATAAAACCGTGTGTAGGGATTTTTAATCATTCTCCCATTAGGGTTTCTTCATAGAAACTGTAGCATTTTTTTTTTTTTTAAAAGAAAAAAAAAAGGGAGAATTACTGCCACATTTTGTTTAGATATCAAGATAAATAATTCCAGGACGAGAAACAAATCCGTGATCATACTTATGATGAAAGAATGTTATACAGTATTAATTAATAGTTTTAAGCCTCATACATAACCATAATGAAACATTTTTTAGCAATAATTCAGAACTAGCTAGAGAAAAGTTTACCCAAATATATTCGATGAAAAAAAATTCAATTTACAGGTTATAAAGGGCATTGAAACCTACTTATATTCAAAAAAGAGACAATACTATATAAATAATGTATCATTCAATTAGCATCTTATCACATTTTTTCCTACGAACTGAGTGTAAAAGCAATTTTACTCAATAAACATGCCACGAAGAGCGTGTGAAAATCGAAAGAATGGATTACAGAAGAATACCTCAATGCAGTTCTGTCCATGCCTTTGTGATGGATTCCATATCAATGGGTGGAACCTTCAGAAGATTCTATTCACTAGCACGTAATAGCTCTTGCTTTCATTTTTTTTTTTTTAAATCTAATTTCCCAGGATGAAGCACTAATTAAGGATGCGTCCCTTTCATGTGGTAGTCTAGCATAAAAAGGCATATTCAACTGAAAAATGATGGCAAATGTGCGTCGTAAGCGAAACCGTGCTTTTAGAATGAACTTCAGCAAAGGCTCTAACCCAGCTTTATCGAATTGGAGTGATAAAAAGAATCAAGTAGCAAAAAATATACAATATTTTCTTACTCAAAAGTTGTTCTTACAACATATTATTAAAATTGTGGGAATAATAAAAGAGTAAGACATGTGGTTTTCACTGCAAGCTATCTTCAGGGGTGAAATCGATCAAAATGTAAGAAAAGAGGAAAACATATACGCAGTGTTATTTCGAACTGCAAAAATAGCCGAATGGGAAGATAATTGTGTACTAATGTGTGTACAGAACAGTGGTGTATCTAGAAATTTTTCCTGAGGGGTGTTTTAGGCAAGTTTAGTGTGGTAAAGCCTTACAAAGTCCACTTAAAATAAGCCGACCAAACGGTATAGTGGTTAGCGTGCTAGCTTTTAGACCGCGAGGTTGCGGGTTCCGAGTCCCGTGTCAGGCATGGGTGTTTGTAAATGTATGTTGGCTTGTCTAATGACGAATGTTTCGGCGCATTATAGCCCTCGTGTTGCTGACGGCGCCAGATAATCTGAAAACAACCAACCACTTAAAATAATAAAATTGTAGAAAAAGCGGAAATTATCAAAAAAAAAAAACAAGCGGAAGATTAAAACGTAAAAGCGGAAGATTTTCACTCTTGTATTTTACTATTTACGGAGGTCAGTGAGGAAATTTGAGTAAAATAGTACTTCAGGCACGACGATCGTCCGCTATCAGGCTAATTAAGGATTTTTTTTTTTTTTTAAATTTTATATCCCAATAGGAAGCATCAATTAATGATGCATCCCTTTCACGTTGCAGCATTTCAGAGCAAAAGGTGAGATCCAATTGAAACAAAATATATGCGCTCTAAACGCGTACCGTCACCATAACTATGCTTTTAAAAGGAATCCTTAGGAAAAAGCTTTACTCAGCTTTATGGAATCGAGTAATAAAGAATAAAAGCAGCGAATGGTATTAAATATGAGGCGTTGCGGATACGAAAAGCAAGCTCAACATCGGACCAAAAAAAAAAAAAAAAAAAAAATCTTTATCCTAATCTAGACCCTTCTCAAATTCTGCAGGTATATTCTTCATGTTGAGTTCACCTTTCTTTCCTTCTCAAAATACTCAGAGAACAACACCAAACATGGGAAAAATCAATACCTGGAAAAACTTTTTCAAGCTCGTTTTTCTACGAACCACTTTTGTTGAGTTCGCCATTTGTATCCGCAACGCATCATATCTTCTCGCTCTAGAGTTGTTCGACAGCAATTTTTTACGATTGATTCGGTGAGAATATTGAAAGAGAGAGATGTGGTTTTCACTGTAACCTATCTTACTATGTAAAGAAACACATTTACAGGGATAAAAACGGGAAGGGTTAGTTGTTTTCAGATTATCTGGCGCCGTCACCAACACGAGGGCTATAATGAGCCGAAACATTCGTCATTTGACAAGCCAACATACATTTACAAACATCCATGCCTTACACGGGACTTGAACGCGCAACCTCGTGGTCTAGAAGCTAGTATGCTAACCACTATACCGTTTGGTCGGTCAGGGAAGGTTTGGGAAAATCGTATTCCAGACCGCGTCTGGAGTAATTTTTTATCTAATTCCCCGGGATGCAGCACTATCAAGTATGCATCCCTTCCATGTGGTAGTCCTACTGCACAAAACGAGTTATTAGAGGGAAATAAAAGCATTGAAAAATGTGCTTTGCTATCAGCACTAGTATTTTCGAACCAAATGTTGAAGTTACACGCTCTAATCGAATTGTAAGGATAAAAAATTTCTGCGGCGGGAAACAAAAAAGAAGTACCTAATTGTTTTCAGCTTTTTAACACGTTGACTGCCATATGAACTGCATTCAACTCACACCACTGGTTCAATCTTTTCTCCAATCAACGCGTCGACGAGTGCTGTGGTTAGGGGGTTTGATAATTTTTGCGCAAGGGCAACACGTGGTTCATACTGCTCCAAAGAAATTAATGAACATCAATTTAAAATTTAAGAAAAGTATAGAAAAAATTATTATAAAAGTCGAAGTTGAAATATTTAGTAGGTGAAAGCATTCCACAAAAAATTACTCGCGGTCTGTTAGACCGCATACAGCAGTTAAAGGTTAAATCAAATTGGCTCTTTAAACCGGAATCATTCTAAATGCTGTGTCAGTCAACGTATTAAAAAGTAGAAAGCTTTGCGATTATTTCGGTAAAAATAAATAGTGCGAGAAGTGCTGCGTTTCACTGCAAGTGAAGAAGTGTTTTCACTGCAAGTTAACTTACCACATAGAGAAACACATTTACAGAAGTAAATGTGAAAAATTTGTTAGGGCTTATTATTTTAGATACGAGGTTATTACTTCAGCGTGATTCTAAAAAAAAAAAAAAAAAAAAAAAAAAAAAAATAATATATATATATATATATATATATATATATATATATATATATATATATATATATATATATATATATATATATATATATATATATATATATATATATATATATATATATATATATATATATATATATATATATATATATATATATATATATATATGTATATGCTTTAATCTTGTTTCAAATGTTATACAAATTAAGATGTATTCCATAAGTTAATGTTGTAATACTACAACGCAAATATGCAACCAAAAAGTGCATCGCAAATATCCCGAAGCCAATATCATGAGTATTCAAATCCAGTCAATATACTCTCGGCTTATCCAATTCTAGCGATAAAAAAAATCCTGCGGAGGGAACAAAAATGAATTACCTTTTTAAAAATAAAATTTATCAACGGTCGTTCCAAAGAAAGTAGGTTTGAGATTGCTTTGGTATTAGTAATCCTAGATGATTGTGATATTTTTTTTCCACTTTAAACTGACATATTCCCCAAGGAAACACAAGTACAGGGTAAAAATGAGAATAACGAGAAAACTTTACATTAGGATAGAAAAGAGTTTTGGGAAACAGGTCAAATTAAAAAAAAAAATTATTATTTTTTAACGAAGGCAAAGCATATTTTTTCATAAACTGGCAAATTAAAAAGTGCTCAGTATAGAAATGAATTATTGACTTAAACACTGCTGCTATGGATTGTTTTTGGCTACGATTTGAACTTTATTTGAAATGTTGTGGCTCAGAGTAACAAGGAATAAAAATGGGTTCTAGCAAAGCAAACTGATTTTTTTCTGTCGAATTTTTTTTAGAGAAGACAAATAATTTTCCAAAATAATGTACTAATTAGTTTAAACAAAAAAAACATCGTACATGTGTTCACATTACTAACAGTTTTTTCGGTAAATTGAAATTAGTCTGTTGGTATGTTTAATTGTAACACCAGAGCTTGCTTTTTCAATTTTTCTGGTTCCTTTCTTTTGAAAGTAATCGTCAATCTTACCATATCATTGACTTAATGCTATATAATCTAGAACACATTGTAAGCTAATGAAATTATACTTTGACCTACTAATAGTAAAAAAAATAATTTATGTTTATCATACATATCATATCATACATGAAGATTTTATCAGACATAAAAACAGTAATGCCATAAACTTTAACACTAGTTGCTTGGTAATAATAAAAAAAAATGTAACTCAGCAATAACATTTAAACTGGTGTTTTTTTTCTTTTTTTTTTCTTTTTGTAACGTTCAACAATTGGCGCTGTGCTGCAATAAAGAAAAGAAATTAGAAAAGTAATTTTGATAAACTGATACTAAAAAAAACCCGTCTGCTTATATAATCCCTTAAAATTTAATTAATCCACTTCTACTATTCTAAAAAAACAAAATGTTGTAAGCTTTGAATCAATATTACTTCCATTAATATTGTCTGAAAAATGCAATTAGTGCGGTAAATATCTGAAAATTAAGAAGAAAAAAACATAGTAACAACGGAACAACCAACATACACAAGAAGCATAACAAAAGAATCACAAAAACATAGTATTTCATTGTTGCTTTGCATTGCATTCTACACACACCAAATACCACAATATTACCTTTGAAGAAGCACAGTCCCTTTTCGTCTCTCTCGACCACTATGGTCTCATAAGCGGCCTTGTTGCACTCGAGCTTCGGGTTTGAGTTGCTCTTATACCCAACGAATCCCTGTTCGCACTTCAGAACGAGGCTCGGTCTGTTGATGAGGTAGAAGTAGAACCTGGCCTCGTCTTGCAAGCCACTGTCCCCATTAGCGTAGAGGTGGCCACTCTTTTTAGCCACTACGCACTTGCCGTTGGTGGCCACGAAGCTGACGCTGCCATCCTCGTGCCATTCCAGAGAGAACAGGCTGTTGGAGGAACTGGGAAGAGAGGACATCGTCAGACACTTCTAATTTTAAGACACTTTATAAATAAGAATTATATGATCAGTAAAATTTATGTTCGGTTATTGTTCTGTGGATCAGTTAGCTATATGTTCCTGTGTTTTTTATTACGTAATTCTTGTTTGTTATCGTATTATTTTACCTCCATACACACTTCTGAAATATTGTTCAAAATAACCTGTAATGTCGTCATTTACTTTATAATAAGTCACTTCTATATAATTAATTATTACTATAATATCAGTTAATATTACTTACTGCTGATCAATTACTACTAAATGATCAGTTACCACAATATGATCATTTGCTAAACAGTTATTTACAAATATCATCAACTATTGGGTAAGTAACAATTTCAGGACCAATTATTATATGATCAATAACTATATGACTAGAAACTGCTGTATGATAAAGTTAATACATGATAATAAATTATATGATTTGTTATATCAGTTATTGAGACAGCGATTTAAGAAGAGAAGGCAATCGTCCCTCTTTTTTTACGTATTGTTGTGAATTTTCCTCAGAGGCAATGATGGCACAGCTTTTATTAGATAAAACTGTTATTTATTTTCTTTTCAAAGACTCACAAAATTTCTCCGAACAACAGTGCAATCACTCTCAAGCTTCAACACAAGCTTCAGTAAAAACTACTTCGAATACAACGATAATTCAAGCACACTCCAATAAGCAAACAAAGCGCTCAGCTTCTTTCATCGAGATCCGAAGTCAAACTGAAACCCTCCCGAACCGCGGTCTTGTACTTATAGGTGCGCGTGAGAACTTTTTCGAAATATCTAGTTGACCGGTCAATTGATAGAAACGAAACATCTCGAAATTTCCCGATTGCTTTGGATGTTGCCACCTTTTTCTAACCTGTATTATAGCTGTTAACAAGTAAAATAAGATAATATAAAATTTAATACAATTTTAAACGAATACGTCACTATTTACAACTATATACAGAAAGTTTGTGTCGTAATATATATTTTAATTGTTTTTGACGATTGTATAAGAAACTTTTTTTGTCTTTTACCTCCCCTCCCTACTTTTGGTAATTATTGATTTCCAATCGTTCCCACCTACGAGTTACTATATAATCAACTACTATACGATTATTTTTTGTGTGATAGATTATGGTTAGCTACTGTATAATCAAGACCACCGATATCTTCCTTGTCTTTCAGCATCCATCTTCCCTACAAAGGCAATTACTCTCCCCCCCCCCCCCCATTTTCGTCCAAAGACCACCCTCATTATATAATTTCTCTCTGATATTTACTCAAATAGTTATTATGTAATGATTTAGTTATATGTAACTAAAATGAACACAGCAATGACGTTACAGGAAAGACGTCTAGCCCAATAAACTGACTGTGGAAAAAATTATCGACTATACATTCAGTGTATTCAATTTCATTTTGTGGAGATCTACTTCAGGTTACGTCACAGATGTATCATCCATATCGAATCACGGGAATAGTAAATTATCCGCAGGAAAAGCATCAGTTCCATAGAGTGACATCCCGTAATAAATATCACTCTTGGTAATTTTTTTTCTTTTTCTAACGGTGGTTGAGTGCATTCTGAAGGTGAATGTCCCGCGGCCATGCTCGGATACATTTGTCACCTTGTCCTTGTAATAGGGAGGTAGTAAAAGACGTTTCTGACAAGCCGCTACAAGAGACCTGGTGATTGGAACAGATTGGATCTTTCTTTAAGAGGTTTTGTCGATGTGCAGCAGATCGATTCTTAGAGATATTTTTTTTATATTTATAATTATTTTATTTTTTTTGGTGTAAGGAACATTTTGGCAACTAAGACATTCATCAGTTTGTATATTGACATTTCTGATTAATAAAGAAGAGCGATTTGGGAACAATTGATGCGCTTTACCAGCTGTGAAATTATGGTCACTATGAATGGTTGTTTGTGTGTGCAAATATGTAATAATTAATCTTAAGTAAAAAATAAAATATTTCATCGATTTTTAGTAACTTGTACTATTCAACTAAAACTATAGTACGTAAACTAAACGGATGAAAAATGTAGCGATGTTAAATGAAAGTTAAGAATTTCTAAAGATATAATAAGGCATGCATTCATTGTGTGAATAATGGCAGTTTTGAAATATTACAAAAACAATAACAAAAGCTGAACCACAACTTTGGAGATTACGTGTGATTTTCTATAATATTGAAACCATAAGCCTGTTCGACGAATGAAACCAAACATTAAAAAAAATTACCGAACAATTACTGTTGAAATTTTTTTTATTTAACTGTGGTTCTTCGTTGTTTTATAACAAATATTTTAAAAACATTAAACTCATTAATAATGCAAAAAACCTTATTTCAACGAAACCATTCCAATACAAAGTCCAATCCTAACTTAATATTATTTTGACGAGCAATAGAATAGAATTTTTAATCATCCCAGAGTGGCTATCCAGAAACTTATACGTCACTACAATTATGAAGTGTAAAATACGAAATTATGAAATGTATATATGGTGATCAACAATGAAACAGGCACTCTTTTAAAAAAAAATTAAAAATAAACAAATTTCGCAATCAATCTTACCCTTTATCAGCGTTCGCCTGTATTCCAGAGCTGCTCTGCAAACTCCAGTACTTGTCCTGCATAGTACGGACGCACCATTTCTTGCTTGGAATGTCATACTCTAACTGGAAAATCTCATGATCAGATACCTCATCCTGATTGGCTGTCACGTCGACACCTGATCGAAGAAGAATGGATACATTTAGAAACACACAGGTACTGGACTCGTATTGTCCATACATAATTGAATGTTGCCAATAAGATAGTTTGCAATTACTTCTATGATAATAGGTTTTAAATTGTTCCGTGATCTTGACTTACTGATTAGCCACATGTGAGTGGTTAAAAGTCTCAGCACTGCATTAATGTAGAAAGCATCTGTTATAATGACTATGTCCATCCATCTATAGTCAACATTCCCAGACAGAACTATAAGTGCTACAAACGCGTATGTTGTGTTGAATGGTAGGTCACCTTAAGTCACGTAGGTTAGTTGTGTTAAATGGAGATGAGTTTTGATACCGAAATTAAACCGGAAGTGTCGATGGAAAGTACCAAAAATAATGAGGTGAAGTCAGTTTACAATTCTTTGAAGCTCAACTAAGAATTCTACTGATAAGTGTCATTTATAAGTTTGTTGTATGGGTATGATTAGTAGAAACATTTAAAATATAAACTGTGTTTAAAATATATTGTTATAAATTATAAATAATTATAAGTGTTTTAAATTTCAACCGAAAGTGTGCTCCTATAATAGCTCTAAATAAAACATCCATTCACCGGCCAACCATTGTGTTTGCAGGCAGACTGAAACTCAAATCAGGGAAAGGCATCCAACCGGTGAAAGTTCATTAAGCTCATAATCAAAATTGAAAAGATACATTACAAGAATAAAAATTAGCGAGCATGTTTCAATGATAAGTTCACATCTTACTCCAAATAGTTAACGAACTAGAACTTATATACTCGTTACATAATTTTATTGCCAAGTTTGTCTCCAAATTCACCATCATATATCAGCAACAGAGTGGCGAACAATTGGAGATTTCGGTCATTAAATTTCAATAAAAAAATTGTATCTACTTAGACCTCATGTACAACAATAGAAACGACCTTTTTTAAAGGCAGGTCCTTCTTTTCTACTACACCAGATTTTTTTAAACTTAACTCAAATTCTCAAAATGATAATTAACGATATAATAGCTAAGCAGTTTAACCATTTGAATGCATCAAACCGCACCAGAAACTTGTCGAGGATAGTCACACTTGATGCTACGAAGACAATCACAATGTTTGACAGCGGCTCGCGACAAAGGAACGGAAACACGTGCCTCGTGTAAAAAAGGGGAGAGGGATTGAATAAGGAGGGCTAAGATATTAAATAAAAAAAAAAAAAGAGAAGAAACTATTAAAGAATACGGGGAAGATAAGAATCTGAAAACAGGCTGATAACACCAGGCGGACAATCACGGTTGTGTGACCTAGAAGGTCGAATGCTTTTAGAATCACAAGGACGGATATGATGGGGCTAATCCTCGGGATAGTTCTTCTTTCGAAATAATCCGGCGATGTTAAGTCTGTCAAAGAAAGAGAATGAGTGGTCTTACATGGTTTTAGAGGTTGAAACGAGTTGGATGGTAGAGGTGAATCCGGGTAGTTTTTTTAGTGGTTCATGTAGTCTATGACTTCATGGAAGGGGAGGATGTTTGATGGTTACCAAAGGATGCATAGTTAGACCATAGACTATGAGTTAGGCAAATTCAATTGAGGCAGCCAAAGTCACAAAAATTCCTCTTCTGCAAACGTCTGAATTACGGTACATAAGGAACATATAACAACTAAAAACCCACTGTTAAGAGCTTAATAACAAATAGTATAAAAAAACTCTACTAATTAGAAGTTTTGTCAAGTTGGCGGGTTTGATAAGAAAACTTGATATCAAATATCCTAGTTCCAGTATGATAATGTATTTTCAGTAAAGATGAGAACTCTTAATTGTTTATATGGAAGCACTGTTCCGATCAAATTGTAATGCACTTCCGTTAAAAACTCCCAGTTGAAATGACAGCCTTAATAATTTAACTATATACAGAGGCCAATCCAGTTTTAAAAAATATTAAAAATTACATTTTAAAATTATGAGAGGAAAAGTGGAAAGAAGTATGAGAATCGTAATGAAAATAATCATGCCAATACTTAAATGTTTTACAACGAATATTGATAAAATTACTATATTAGAATCGCACTTTATTTCTACCTTGTTAACTAATCTAAGACAATTGATCTCCCTCAAGTTATTTGTAATTTAGCTAGGAGCGTCAAATGTCCTGAATACTTAGAATTCTATTTCGAAAATGACATTTCGAAAAAGGCATTTAGAAAAAATATATTTTCTTAGAGTTGTTAATTAGATAACTTTCGTGCACGCGTTGTAACGTAAGTGGTAACAAACGGAAGAGTATCTTAACGGAGAAGGAGGAAGCACGTCTAAGTCAAGAATCGTGCAAAACCAAGTAGTTCGTGACTCTTTCTGAAATTGTTTGATTTAAACTTTCTCTCACGAACACATCATTCTATAAACACAAGTTTATTTTCCAAATTTAGATTCAACAATAAAACGGGAAATAAGATTATTGTTCTGCAATGTGAATTGAAGGCATTATAAACAATTATCATATTTCTTAAGAATATTGAGAACATATTTAAACAAGTATAAGTTCGAACAATACAAGAACTAATTGACTACCAAGTATCTCAAAGCCCCTTCTAAGTAGGTTCATTCAACTACAACTAAGTACTCTCGCAATTCAGGTCAAGATTCTATATAATATTTTTCAGTTCTGCAGAATCGTCAACGCACTATTTAACTAGTTTTTCCACTTATTATTCAATATATTATGCATAAAAAAAGAGGGTTCGGGTCTTTAAGTTAAACTGTGATTTAACCTGAAGCCCGTTACTTCTTTTACTTATGTATATTATATACATAGGTTGTCATCATTGAACTGAAAGAGAAGTATGAATGCTTAAAATGTGTGCAAAAAATATTTAAAAATAATATATATATTACTGTATAGATAACTGCATTTCACAGAAAAACACTTCCATCAAATTTCTTTTAAAATAAAAGGAAGGTGGTATTTTCTTTATGTTTACAAGAGCAAAAAGCAGACTAACTTTAAAACATAAAACATCATTTTATTATTCTGATTTAAACTTACGATTTAAAAATACATGAAAAGTTCGACTTGTTACTACGTACTTATAAATATTTCTCCATGTTCATCATTCTGATCAAGGTTTACTTACACCTTTTAATTAAACAATTTTTCCGTTCTAAATATTGCATAATAGTTTCTCTTCGACGATAGTTCTAAGAAAAATCATATTTTCCAAATAAAAAGTGACTCAATGATATTTTACGTTTCATCACAGTGAAATCATAAAGATTCTTCAAAGGTAATATTTTTTTTTTATTCTGTGCCTCAAAGTCAAACGAGCTTAAGGCTAAAATCTGGCGACTTGCTTTACGTCTTAAATATCAGCTTTCTATCGAACCATAACATAGTAACTATCGCTAAAACATTTAGAATTATAGAGATTCCAATGGCAGGATTTAGTTTCTTAACTTTTCTATAAAGTTGTTCAATTATGACTTAGACTCGTCTAGTTCTGAAGTAGAGGATTAAGGCCGAAATATACTATTTTGGAAAAAACGCGTAAAGTTATTAGAAAAATAAAAAGGTATGTATTGATTATTCAAAAGTCCCTTTTTTCAAAAACTAGTATTATTTTTTAGGAACTGCTTATTTTTTTCAGGGATTAACTATAAAGTGTTTCGAAACTATATTTTTCAAGAAAAGATATTTTCAGGGATTAGCTAAACTTTTCAGAAATTTGCTATATTTTTCAGGTACTGACTATATTTTCAACACAAATTGAACTACTTTGAAATATTTTGAAAGTCCCGACAAAGAAAGCAAGGTAAATAACATTCGATTTAGGAATAGTGAAACCGTAGAAAAGAAATGTGTTTCACTTTGAAGAACTCACAAAAGATACTTTTATACAAGAGTACGAGAACTTTTTATTATTATTATTATTATTATTTAAGCAGCAGAGTTAATACATTCATTGAGATTTGATGTGCTTCATTTCTTTAACTCTAACCTTAACTTGCTTTTTTAAGAAATGAATGAACGTAAAACTGTTTCTTATGAGTAATGATCGATTGTCTGAAGTATTGGTTATCCTTGGTCTTTGGTCAAAAGGTCTAGCAATCGATTGTCTGCTTTATTGTATTTCTCTAACTAGGACAAAGAAAGACAAAAATCTAATGTTTGTTTCATTTATCCAACGCTACGTAGGATGCTACTTTATCATTCCAAAAATTTCCCTTTGTTACACACGCAGTCTCGATGGAGATGGAACGTGCGGAAGAAAACAAAACGGTTTTCTTGAGCGTTTTTAAGAACCGGGTCCGGTTGATCGAACATGGTTTGATCCAATCGTTGACCTTCCTACATATAAGGAAGGGTTCCATGTTTCTCGAAATCCCCCCATAAAGAGACTAAAGTAAATTCTGCTAACTGCCTACAAAACGAATAGCACGAGTACTTTTTTTTTTTTCCTTTCTAAAGGGGTGAATATAAAGTTACTAACAACATTTGATCCTCACCCCCCCCCCCCTCCCAACAGCCTTAGATACACACGATCTCTTGTTTTCTGCAGACACGGATTCCTTCCATTAAATTCCTTTCGAATTAGGACAAAGTTGTAACCGATGTTGCCGTTTTAGATAAACTAAATAAAATGTTTTTCTGACTCGCTCGCACGGTATAAGATGATCATTGCGGCGATTGCTAATCCAGATAAGCATTGCCGAAGAAAAGTTTGTTCATTATAACTTCAGATTTATTCAGAGATACCAAGATTGTTATTCCGATATTCGATAACAAAGAGAAGGACGGGATTGTTATTTTTAGGGTTAGTGGAACGTGCATTGTTG
Organism: Linyphia triangularis; assembly: GCA_963978545.1. NCBI lineage: Eukaryota > Metazoa > Arthropoda > Arachnida > Araneae > Linyphiidae > Linyphia > Linyphia triangularis. The sequence goes on along the minus strand of OZ021723.1, from coordinate 93,945,983 downwards.
AAGCTGTTAAAGAAAGGAATCGATCACATCCTCTTGTACTATGGAAAGCAGGCGTAAATTCAATTATATAAATCGCAGGCAAATGACATGCGATAAAGAAAAAAATAACATAACCTTATGCAAAGTGTTTCTAAGATATCTAGGAGGAGGGGGAGAGGGGGGGGGGGGATAAAAACACAATTTGTAATAGAGTGTGCGTGTGGAAATGGCGCCTGCAAGAACCAGCACATAAATAAGAACAGCAAATAAGTGAGAAAGACAGTTAAGGCCAAAAGAAACAAAAATTTTAATGATTAAGCTATTTACAAAAGGTGCTTGAAAGAGCAACCACCAACAGTAATACAAGATAAACAGAGGCGGAACATGGTTTTGGCGAACATTAACCAAGTCAAGCATTTCAAGTATGTTTTCAACTGGCCACTAGATCTTAATTGGACTCAATGCGACTTTAGTAGACCATGCGCTCAATGTGTCTGTTGAAGAAGAAATCTATACATGGTAAATCAGTAGTAAGAAAAGCTATACCATTGTCCAAAATTTAGCAATAAGCGTCCTCCTGGCAGACTTTTTAAGAGGAATCGCTCCATGTTAGCTTTAATATAAAGAAGTGCCTATTAAGTTATTTTCAATCAACTTCTATGCTTTTGTTAATCTGAGAGTAATACAGCGCAATATATGTTTGTCCCCTATGCTTAGAAAAACCTTTCTTCTAAAAAAAGCAACTCATCTTTTTTCGTCGCCAAGTGACTTAATATTTATACAACTAGGCGACACATTTTTACCATTGGGGGACATATCACGCTGTCACTGTGCAAAAAAAGGCTCTGCTTCACAAGAATACAAACGATTCCCTTCCCACATTTAATACCATCACAAACAACTTGCTCTTCTCCAAAAATTAAACGTTGAATGTCGATGCTTTGATTATAGGAGATTCGCTCAAAACAATTCACCAAAAAAAAAAAAAAAAAATTCAATAGAAGTCCTTTATATGCATTGAACCTTAAGCATTAAATCTTTTTTATGCAATCATTTATATGATTGATTTATTTACGTTACTCAGCTCGATTGGGTCACAGCAAGGACTCTTAAGCATGAATAGAAGCATATGTAAAAGAGGTCTTTTAGTGATAGCCCCCAAAATCTGATACAATGCATTGTTCGACAACGTGTCTCTCCATCAAATTTCAGTTCACTTGGATGACGGCAAGTTGGTTAGTTAACCCTTCGAAGATTTCCCGTCGCAAACACAAAGAAACATTAAAAATCGAAATCAATAATAAAGATTTAAAAACAATTCCATGTATTAAAAGCGATCTGAAACAAATAGCTTGGTCATAAAAAACAAGAGAGACGACGCAAAAGATGAACAGTCAAAACCAATGCAATCGGCAATGAAAAGACAATTTACATATTTCAAAAACGTTTTGCTCCCAGGGTTATCTGAGAACTGTGTGTTGATAGTCCCATTTGCCCTCATGCATGACCAGACAAAAAAAAAAAAAAAGAGAAGATATTCAGACTCTAATTTATAGCTCGTTAAGAGGTTCCAGGGATTGATTTCCACCAACTCCTCCCTGCCATCAGCTACTTCGGGAACGAAAGCGTGTTCCACGGACGGACATGCTCTGGCGGTTCGCAGTTATTTCTTTTCACTTCCTGACAATGAATCTCTACCACCCTAAACAAGAGGACGTAATGAGTGGCAACAGGATACCAGTTTGACCCGCCGACGACTGGAAGGAACACTGGATTGTCCTGGGTCTTTTATGGCTTTTTTTTTTGTTGTTGTTGTTTTTGTTTTCGAAGAATAGGCAAGATATCAAGTTAAAGAGTCTTTAGGTATAGTATTGTCTTGGGTGAATATGTTTAAGTTGGAATTTCGACGGAATTGAATAATAAATAATTTTTAACTATGTTCTCTTTTTGGATCAATGCAAATGCGTTCTTTGTTGAGTTTTTAATTTAAAAATGAATATCTTCACTTTCTTTTTTTTTTTTTTTTTTTACTTAAGTTAAATTGTTACAAAAAAGATCATTGACATACCCAAAAAAACAAGTATCCGTCTGATTTCAGAACGAAGCATGATAGTTTACACACATAATGTTTTAAACACGTACATTATTCTATTTATAATCTTATGAACGTTAATAAAAGTAATGTCATAAACTTTTTTTTGGTTTCAATGGTTTTGGAAAATAGTCCGATTTACTACTACTGTTGTTGGAAATGCCTGCTTTATGCAAATGCGCCATCAGAGGTGTTGCTGGTAGTCCTCTGCCCATGCGAAGCCAGCGCCACCAGATGTATATTAGGAAGATTAATTTTCTTGTTCAGTCGGCCGCTTCTGCCTCTGTTTAGGTATCACTATGCTTTTTTATTCTGTAACGGCCAGTGTAGCTGTATATTGTTTTATTTTAACCGAATTAAAGGTGATCCTCTTTTCGCATGATGTCTTGTTCCCGAGTTTACACGTATAGACACAAGTTTTAGTAGTGTTAAAATTAGAGACTTTAACAACTGTATTTGAAAGAAGATATTAATAGATCCAGGATTAATACTTATAACAACTCTACAATTTATAAATGATTTAACGATTGATACTTTAGAAAAGGTTACGGTATCTCAAGAACATTAAATCTTTAGATATTAAATCAAACTCTAATTATTACGCCAATCAACTTTACATTTTCCCACTTAAATTTAAAAAAAAAAAAAAAAAATGACAAACACATGAAAATTAGAATTTTTTTCGTATTATACATTGGTTGTATATAATTAGTATTTAAATTCAATTTATTTTAACGAACTACTTCATTAAAAGATTTAATAGAAAAAGAATACTTCAAAAAATGCCTTATTATTTGCTGAGAGTTTGCAACAGCCATTAAATGCCGAAAAATAAATAATCATCCTAGAGAGGATTACTTTCCACGCCAATCATTGGAGGATATTTAATCCCTCTCGTTTGTTAGTTACCGAAATAATTGAAGAAGATCTAAGGCGATAAGTAAAAAAACAATTCAAATAAGTGCTTCGTAAGTATAAAGAGATGGCAAACAATTGAAACTTATTAAGTCAACAATTTCCAGAAAGGTTTTTATCTCTGTACCATTTGACATCGAGTTGGTGGGGATATTCTTCTATTAACAAAAGAATGCGACGCCAAATGAATTGCATTGTTAATGATGAATTGTTTTCTGAATTTGAGTTACAATTTTGATATAGGATTAACAGTATGGTAATATACATTTGTAAAAATAGAGCATGAGAAGAAAGTAGCTAAGATGTTATTTAGGTCTTCTTTCCATTAAGAGATTAAGACACATTGTGTCACACACGTAAGCTAGAACGCAAAGAGTATTTAAGAATTTGTAAAGGTGCATAGGATAACAAAGTAGGTCAACACATACACTCTTACTTTTTGCATGACTGTCAGTAGGGAAACAAATTTTAATATTTTAATATATAAAATGTTCAGATCATTTGGAACAGTTAGAAGTAAGTGGTAGGTCATGAATAAATCTTTTAAGTTGTAGTTATGCAGTGGTAGAAGTGAGGGGGAAAAAAGTAAGGGGATGCCCAAAAGTTGGTGGCAAGTGCAGTCACCTCCCCCCCCCCCCACTCCAAGATAAATTTTATAATTTCCTGTCTTATATTAAAAATATTAACTAGGAAGGAAATAATTTACAATTCCTAACACTAACACATTGAACAAGGGTTGAAAATTTATTCTTATTTCAATGAATATTCTGCGACTTAGTTTTTTTACTAGGAAGAGATAAAGTGAAGTAATAACTCAAAATTACATACATAACTAATTGGATTTAAAAAAAAAAAAAAAAAAAAAAAAAAAATGCTTCTAAATGTCCATACTTTAATATTAAATAAATAAAGATCTTAAAAAAAAAATTAAATAGCTTGCATCTATATGAAAGAATATAAATTTAACTTAGAGTTTCTCCAAAGCTGAAAGTTAACCAAACGTAACAGTATTTGTTAATAAAAATACTTATATTTTTATACAAAGTAGTATAATACATTTTTATAGTAGTATGATATATAACATGTACCGATTTAATTTTTACACTTGAAAACTTTAATTCACTTTTTATCAGTGTCACTACATTTAAAGGTTAATGCTATTTTTCTTTGGTAGTTTTCAGACAGATTGAATGTTTTTAAATGTGGGGGGATGGATTTCAGTAGTTTTAGAAGTGGGGGGGGGGGGGTATTTTTTTGAAAAGTGAGGGGACACATCACCCCGCGTCTACCCACACTTCTAGCACTGCAGTTATGAAAATTTTGTATTTAGTTACTTGAGAGGGGGGTGAGAGAGAGAGAGCTACATGTCTTACTCTTACAGCAAATAACAATAGAGTGAATCGTCTCAAAGAAGATCAAGAAAACAAGCATTGTAATGCACCATGGACTTTGTTAACGCAGCGGAAGTGAAAATATCAAGGGTAGAACTAAAACAGTACGATGCAATGAGGAGCAATAATGAATATTATTTAGCTTACAGCTTGAGAGAGCGCTAACGTAGACTCTCGAAAAGTGGGAAAGCAATTGAATGAAAGCAATAGTCGGAAAAAGGGTTAAATATAGAAGACGCGCTGTAAAAGAGAAAATTAAATTGAAAGGCGATTTTAAAATAAGGTTGTCATTACATATATATTAATTTCAGCGTCTGAATATGTACGTCATATTTTTCAGCAAAAAATTATTGGGAAATCTCATAATAAACGTTTACTATTATACTCTAATTAGAAAAAAAGTATATCTTAATTCACCCAGTTCTCATATTTATTCACTATTAAAGTTAAATTTAATGTGACCAAGCAGTAAGTAATGGTAGGTTACGAAATAAAGTCACAGAAAGAAATTATTTTGTTTACAAAAGAAGGCTCTCATTCAATGAAACTAATCGTCGTGGTCTCAATATTTATTTACATAAGGGTAATATTTTATGTCCGGCTACACAATAAGAAATGTAAATGAAGATGACTAACATTCATTAATAGAAAGTAAACTCATCCATTTAGAAAAACCAATAGGAATAAATGGCTGAAAGAATACAATCCTAAATTACAAAGCTCCTGTAGGATGACTCTTCAAAAAATATAGTTTAATTGAAAAACAAGTCGCCGCAAATGCCGATGAACCGATTCGAGGACAAAGTTTAGTGAACACAATATTTACGGACGCACTTTCAATCGAAAACGATTATCGGTTTCCGTATTGACTCAGTCTGGAGAATCATAATAAATAAACATTCGTTTCGTGCTTGGAAGAGAGTCAGAAATTTCTAGGAAATAGGTTAATGAGATGCCGGCGAAACAATGTTCATAAAATGAGGCGGAGAATTTTTTCCGAATGGTGTGATTGTAAATTCCTCCACAGCAGTGACTTGTGGGATGATTTGTGTGAGTTCAGGCCAACCTGGATAACGACACGTCACGAAACCAAATATTAGAGATCCTTTTTTTGAACGATAATAATAATTCAATTAAAAGGAGGTATTTGTTTAAGGCATATTACTAAAAGCTGATTTACACGCTAGCAGTCGACGTTCTAGTTAAGAGACGCCATCGGAGCAACAGCTGCTCCGCCGGTCGCTGGTCAGTCCAGTTTAGATGGCCAGTCTGTGACGTCACATGGCTACTGGTTCCAGTAAATCAAACATTTTCTATTTACTGCCGCCGGCGACTCTTACCATCCAATCACGTATGCACTTTCGTAATCACCAACAGAGGGAGCAGTGGTTGCTTAGCTGACGTCCCAAAAATGGCCGTCTAAACTGCCGTCGACTGGTAGCTTGAAAATCCGGCTTAAAGGACGATTTACACGCTGTCAGTGTCTAGAACGCCAGTCGGTAAATTAATTGAAAGATCATGCGTGAATCGGAATGCTAGCTTTGAGTTTACACAGTACCAGCAGCAGGAACAATCCAGCTATTGAACGAATATTGACGTCGTCTGTGGCTGGTCAAGGAAGAGAAAAGGTGATTGGATGACAAGAATAAACACGCCAGCAGATAGAAAATGTTTCCACTACTGGAACTGCTAGCTACAGGCCAGCACTTGACAAACTGATTTATCCAGTGACTGAAATGAAGCGTGTACACGGTGCTCTTGTAACTTAAGCTAGCAAGTAGCTGGCATCTTATAATTAACGACCTCAACTGATACGCCGACTGTATTGAAAATCAGCCTTAGAAGATATCCTTAGTGAAATGTAATTTGAAAAATGTTAGATTTTTTTCGAAAGAACAAAAATATTATTTTTCGAATTCAAGCAAAAATCGTTTGGCGGACGTTAACTTTTTCGTAAGGGTCGGCAAAGAATAAAAAAAAAGTGCAGCTACGTAAAATATTTTGAACAAAAGATGCGAGTTTAGGATACAACTTTTATTGACGATTTCGACGTTTAATATAAACTTTATAATATTAAAAAATCGAGTAATATGTGTAACGTTTCGTTTTTAAGCGAGAATAATAGTGTATTTCAAGTACGAGTCATTGCAAGTTTTTTCAACAATTTTAGTTTTAAGGTAAAACAAGTATATGGAATGTTTTCAGTTTTAAGTAGAAATTCTTTCTCAGTCCGTATGTAAACGATTTTCTGCCATCTTACCTATCCAGTAGTAAACTGCATTCAATGAAGAAAAACACCGAAAAACTCAACCTCTTGCGCGCACACTTGAATTCAAATCAATGCGTTCAGCTAAATTCGGTTAAATGACCGGCTAGCTAACCAGCTAAAAAATATTTCATGTTTTCGTTAACTTTAAATACTTTTGAAAACCATTGAATACGACTGTTGAAAGAATTGCATTTTAATGGTTATTTAATATAGGGGAAGTATATCTAATTTGTACCACAGCAATATCCAATTAGTGCTGCAATCTAGAAGGGAGTTATCACTATTTATAGTTTTCTAAGAACTAGCGAAAGAAATTTGATCAATTTTATTCAAAGAGTTTCACCTAATCTTCCTTTTGTTGAGAAGTTAATTGAATGTTTTCATAAAATGCTGAAAAAATAAATTCTTGTTTTCCAAGGTAAGTACTCATTATTACTTTCAATTACCCATATGTATATATAGACATAGGGTAATAAAAGTATAGCATTCGGTCAAAAAATAATTTTCGATTTTTTTCCCTTTCGCCACGTTTTGGAACATCCCGATTTCAAAAATGTGATCTAGAAAAATGTATGTGTGTGTGTGTGTCTGTGGTCAGCATAACTCCCGAACAAATTGATCTACGATGTTCAAATTTGGTATGAGGGTTAGTGGCAGCTATGTGACCTACCATTAAGGATTTTGTCAAAATCGCGCATGCGTATAAGGTAGCTGCCATTTGAAAAAATCATGTTTTTCAGTAATTGCTAAAAAACGGCTCAAAAGATTTTGTTCAAAATCGCGGTGGTAATGCCTCTTAAGGTGTTCTAAACATCCCCCTCTCCGAAATTTCCGTAAAAATGCTTTAACGGCGTAAAAGTTGAAAAACGAATGTCTTCAACACAGAGTCTTCTTTCCTTGAGCATACCTCATTATTGATCGTTTTTCTTATCTAGACAGTTTCACTTATAATAAAGGATAATATAAGGGTTATTGTGAAGTATATCGCCAAAATCACCATTTTAGCGAAGTTTTTTTTTTTTTTTTTTTCAAAGACCCATACAAAAACTTTTGAAAAAAATATCGCCAAACTGACCATTTTTTCTAAATGAAGGATGAAAATATAATAACGGTAAATAACACAATTCCCCGTCAGTATTATAGTGTAATTAAAAGTTGAGCGATGTTCCACACCCTTAGTTTTTCTTCGTGATCTAATGTAAAACTATAATTAAAAACAAATGTTATTTTCAAGTATAATTTTTTTTTTTTATCAAAGAATGAATATTTTTAGTTATTTGTTTTGTTAGACACCATTGGTGCTCTAATATGGGCCAGTTTATATTTTATATAGGACCGGCCCATAATAAGAACCTGGACTATTCGGGGTTAATATATATATATATTTCAAATTCTGAGCATGCTTAATAACTTATTCGTTTTATTTGTAAACAGACTCCTGCATAAAAATTAAAAACTTCTTTTCAAACTGTTTATATTTATAATTTTATCACCTTCTCAATCAGTACTCTGCTCTAAGTATTATTTTTAATTATTCAAATATAAAATTAATTTTACAAGAAAATTGTGTCATGAACTCTAGTTGGGATAGATAAAAAGTCATACTGAGACAGTCCCTGTTAGTAAATTGCCACTACTACAATTTTTTTTTTTTTTTCTGTTGTGATACATAAGGTTCAGGTATCAAGCATGTACGATTTGGCAAATTGCAACAACTAAAATAGAGATGATGTGCGTAATGACGACAAAACATAGAAAGGGTAAACGCAATTCGGGTAAGTGCGATTTTGAGGTTCTCCGTCTTTTAAATATTGATTTAACAGGCATACCATAAAATTAAAGCATCATGTGATAAGATGAATGAATGAATTAATTTAGTATATCAGCATGTTTTGAGAGTTTCATTAGCTTGATTGTTAAAATCGTAATAAATTTGGATCATTGAGTCTGTTGTTGGGTCTTCAAATGTATATTTGTAGTGTAATAAATTTTAATATAACAAAATAATTTAATAAAATTTAGTATCTCTCTATATTATTCCCGAAAAAATAGTTTCCTAAATTATATTTAGTATTGTAGGTTTATTTTAGAAATAGATCAAAGAATTCTTAGGGCGAAAATAGTTGTCCTTTGCTGGTCCTTAGAAAAATTCAATTTTAGAAAAATGACCTTTCACAAAATATGTGTACGCAAAAGGACCTTCACAAAATAGTAAATTCATCAGATTCTTTCTTTAAATTCTATTTCTAAAAAGGAGGAAGTTTCACACCAATTCAACTCCTTATAAAAGAACTCTACTCAGTATACCTTTGGAAAAGAAACATGAAACTAAAGCTCTGTAGGCAGTAAATTAATTTGTGAAGTTGCAATTTTCAAATAGAAAGGTTTACTTTTTTAACATGCTAACAGGATGGACAAATTTCAGGAAAAAAAAGTTCCCTAATTTCCCTGATAGATTTCTAAAAAAATCTTTGATTTTACGGATAACTTTATTTCAAATTTCCCCAATATTTCCAGATGTGTAGATCAAATAGAGCCTTTACGCCAAAGAGAAAATATGCCAATTTTTTTAAATAGTTTTGGCAGAAATGGAAAGTTTAAATTATACCGTAACATGAAACTTCTACCACAAGTCTTGGAAAATGGCATCAAAATAAGAGTGAACAAGGAAACGTACCTCCAAAAAAAAAAATAGAAAAATTCCCCGATTTTCGTGAAATTTAAAAAAAATTTCCCTAACATTTCCCCGATTTTTTTCCAGAATCAGAATGCGTCCTGGCATTACCCTGCTTTCCAGGTTCTCTGGCCACTTGTGTGCTTACCATAGATAAGCAGTTCTTGAACAACATAAGTACTTCTTTAAAGTAAATTTCACATTTTTTTTATTTATATATTCACGAAAGATTTTAAAGATTCACAGACACAAGGAATACCCTTAAAACACTACCGATCCAAAGTCTACCAAAAGAACGAAGATCCAACCAAACCGAAACAGGTATCAAACAAACGAGCATCGTTACCGCTGATATTGAGACATCAGGTGCGTTTCCAACCATCCCGCCTATTCCAACAGTTCACGCACGCATTCAGCAGTGGTATTATTACACTTTGTTCCATTCAAGCGACACTCATAAAAAAAAGTTCTTGAACAACATAAGTACTTCTTTAAAGTAAATTTTACATTTTTTTTATTTATATTTTCACGAAAGATTTTAAAGATTCACAGACACAAGGAATACCCTTAAAACACTACCGATCCAAAGTCTACCAAAAGAACGAAGATCCAACCAAACCGAAACAGGTATCAAACAAACGAGCATCGTTACCGCTGATATTGAGACATCAGGTGCGTTTCCAACCATCCCGCCTATTCCAACAGTTCACGCACGCATTCAGCAGTGGTATTATTACACTTTGTTCCATTCAAGCGACACTCATAAAAAAAGCAGGCTTCGCCGAAAACGCAGGATGAAAAGAAAACCGCTACAAAAGGATTAGATCCACCGTTTCCGGAAAAGTGGGCATTCTTTCGAATCCTGCGTCACATCCGATGGTCAGGGTCCAGTGCCTGGGACACTGACCATCACACTTTGTTGTTTATTAGGATACGCGACGGCCTCTATATTATTCAATTCATTTGAGCCATGCCACTGAAAGTAGCTTCAAGTTTGAATTTAAGTTTGAAAAAAAAATGCAACAATCGTGTTGTGCGAGTTAAACTATTGTGTTTGGGTACTTGAGTATTCATATGATTTCTTTTCCAGATGGCTATTCGAGAACGACTTTAAACGTGCTTGAAATAGAGTTTGCAATTTTGAGCTCACTCAAATAATGAGCGTGCTTGGTTTGTTGGAGATGGTTTCGATTGGAAGGGTTTATGACATTTTAGATGAAAAGGTATTAACGACAATGGTATTTGGGGAAACATTGTGATAAATTTTAATTTTTATTAATGGCATTTTGTTAAATCAACCAATTGATGGGTTAGTACAGGGACTCTCCTTAAAAGCATGAAATCTTTTTTGTTTTTTTTTTCAACAGGGAGCATGTATATTCAAAATAGAAACAGTGAAGCATTCGAAACTTTTGTAAGATCATCCATCTAGGAGAAATAATTTATATATTTCTTTGTATTTAAATAGTTGTTCTAAGAAGCTTTTAATGAGAAGTAAAGGTTTAAATACAGCAGAAGTGATATAATGTAAACAAGGTAAAGATTTATTTCTTTTTAGTGTCATGAAGAAATTGAGTATGCAAGTATTGTTTTTTCTTCTTTGATTTGTATTTGATTTTTGTTTACCCCCTTGAGGTCTATATTTAATAGTTAGGTATTTTGGAAGGAAAATAATAGTGCTAATAAATTGTCAGGGATATAGTTAAATGTGTTAGTTAAAAAAAACTTATAAAGTTTTATAGAATAAAGATAAAGGAATTGGGCATATTATATAAAACTTCAAAAATGTGAAAAGAGAAAAAATTTAAATAATAATGACCAAAACACGATACAATAATAATTGAATAGCTAAATGTAAAAAGCAGCCATGTCTCAGTGAAGACCATAATCCCTTTTTACAATTAGCGATTCAATTAAAAAATTATTTGTGAGTCGTCCATTTGTAAAACAATACCAAGACATAAACCAAAAATTTAAACTTTTATCCTCTGGGCATAAATAGTTTCGTAAAAATTTTGTGCTCTGATTTATGTTATCCCAAAAAGTGATAGTTTGTTGAAAACCCAATGGGGGACAGAAAAGTCTTTTCGATTTTCCTTAAAGTAGCCATACTTCTTTTTTGCATATTGAAGGTCTAAGTATGAGTGAAGGTTAGGAAAAAATTTTTACGGAAATTTCGTTTAAGGAGTTGACAATAAAAGGTAAAACGCAGTGAAGAAAACTAAGGTTTCATTTAATGATTTGTTAATTTGCCTACAAGTTACACATCAACCTAATCAGAGGCAAACCAATTCAATACATCTCAATTAAGCATACACTAATCAAATAAATTAAACTTTTGCTGAAAAAACTCTGTAATAATTGGGTGTTCAGCAAAATTTCGGTTAAAAATTCAAGCATACTTCAAGGCTCATCCCAAACATCTTCAAGGACCCCTTCTGCAACCATTTATTACCACCATATTTTCTAAAGTATACCCTTACTCATAAGTGAACACGTTCCGTTTTTAATTATTTGTTAGCTGTTGAAATACATGAAATCAAATGCAATTTCTTCAAACTAAGACGCTTCCGTAATGGAAAATTAAAAAAAATTACGGAAATCCATAAAAATGCTGAAAACTTTCATCCATGGGTTCAAGGTTGGTTGTTTTCAGATTATCTGGCGCCGTCAGCAACACGAGGGCTATAATGCGCCGAAACTTTCGTCATTAGACAAGCCAACATACATTTACAAACACCCATGCCTTACACGGGACTCGAACCCGCAACCTCGCGGTCTAGAAGCTAGCACGCTAACCACTATACCGTTTGATCGGCCCCATGGGTTCAAGAAAAATAATTGTCGAAACTGTAAAAAAAAAATACCAGAGCACTCTCGTTATCCTAAATACCTATGCTTCATCTTTATTTTCTTTTGTAATAATATCTTAAATGAAGAAAAAGGATGACAGGTGTGTGTTCACAAATGGACTTGATGCTTTCTAATCCACCCAAACATACACCTTCAATTGCTCCCACACACACACAACCCGGAAATTCTTATACAATCTGACTTCCAAGCCATAAGTCACCACCGCCCAAGTTACCATCCCATGTAGTCTCGCCCTTGCCTCATTACATACAGAACGAATCCATGGTAGGCCAAACAAACTGAAGGAGGAAGAATCTTAACGATCTTCTGATTGAGCTTGCAACAAAGCCTTGCCAAACGCAATTAAAGTTCTCGAATTCGAGGGTATTGATAATGCAAGAGGGATAATTTTTTTTAGTGAGTGTGTGCTTTATAATAATAATAATTCGAGGCGTTTCTTTTGTCAGGAAGAAATCGTGCCACAACGGTTTTTATTACAACCCAGTTTTCCATCAGTAAGCCACTGTAGCGATGACGGTCAGTGAACTTCTGGTAAAATGCTACCATCGTCAATTAAGGTTTTTTTGGGGACTTTAAAGTCTTATTTATTAGATGACCTATTGTCAAGCTCGCTTCAGTTAAAGGGTTGGAAAACCTCGTTAGATAAATTAGCGAGTGGTTAAAACTTGAAAATGATAATGAAAGTTAGTATTGAAAGAGTATGTTGCCTACTTTTTTTTTTTTTTTCTTTTTTTTTTTTTAAATTATTTTTTAAGAGTATGTTTATGTTAGGATTGTCTGGATAGTCTTGATATGTCATCAAACTTCGTAATGCTTACTTGCGTAAAGTATGGTGACATCATAAAAAAAATCCATCATTCATATTTCAATAGTTAATGTATTCAACTACCTAACAAAGTTAGAAAAACTTAAGCAGATAACTATAATTCCTTTGATTCATGTGAACATATTATTGCTAATTTTTACAGTATTAAAATACTATTAAGAAAAGAAAGATCACCTCAATTATTAGCATTTTTCTGATTGATTTAATTTTCAATCAAGTAATTGTACACTCGATTTTAATAATTGGCCAAACAAAATACGAACAGTTTGAGAAATGTGAGCTGTGGAAGGTTAGAAATTAGAAAAAAATACAATAAAATATTAAAAGAGATAACTAATATAAATTATATAAACATTAAAATACATTTATTTTTACGGTTTTAACTTAAAGTGCGAGAGTGTAAGTGTAACCCAAGCGGGTGTAATGGCGGGAACGCGGTGGAACAGCGTTCCATTGCCTTTTATGAATTTCAATAATCACTTATCGTTACGTTATCGTTGGTAGTGTTCCACTTTCTTTTAATTACTGGTGACCGAACATGATTAATGACCGTTCATAAAAATTGTGAGGGTGTACTTTATTTATGCAACATAGTACCCACTTAGAAAAGTTATATTTTTTATAAAATATCATCATTCCCTTATGCAACCGACTTTATGCGACATGCTTGTAATATTAAGAATGAGCAATGCATAATAAAATAGGAATAGGAAACTTTTTTTTTTTTTAATTTTAATAATTGTTTGATTTCCCTCGTCAAATCACTATCCACCAATCAGTAGTTTCCTTATGCATTTTCCCTGTAGAATCGAAAACATTCAATTGAACACTTTCGACTAGGAAGTGGTAATCTACATTTCTGGCTCCAGAAAGTAAAGCATCATAAGGAAAATTGAAAACATGATTGTGTCCATCTCTAAGTAGAAAAATTGCACTAACGACAAACAATGCAAAAAAAAAAAAAAAAAAAAAAAAAAATTGTGCTATCAACATTAACTCTTTCTTATCATTCTATTTGATATTTCTGTCTTTTGCTCATAAAAATTACTAGCAATCTCATTCAAGAATCCCACACAGACAGTTCAGATAAGCGGCTTCAACCAGGCCACTAGACCATGATATAATGGCAAGCACACACGGAATGGGCATCTCCCTAAATGTATGTCTGTCCGATATGTCAGTGATGCTGACTCGATGATAAAAAGGTCGGTGAACTTAAAACGGCCGCTACTTAGAATAATGGAACAGCTGAGAGAGAGACATGAGCGCTTGTAAAACTTGTTCGAACGTGACTACTCTTTTATTGCTCAACCCCCACCCTTCCCCACAACCAACAACGGAATAGTTACTGTTTTTTGAGATAAATGTTTGATGTGGTTTAACCTCAAATAGGGAATTGATCTACTGAATAACTGGGTCATTCCTAAAAAAGAGCATTTCTTTTAGATTACAAAATTTTTTATTATATATAATTGAAAACAACAACAACAACAGTTAAATAAAGATTACGGTAGGGTCATGGGGTCTATCTAAACATTTAGACTCCTGTCTATTTCGATTTTTTTAAAAATAGAGTAAGAAAACATTTAATTTGCGCAAATAATTTTTTAATTTAATTTTCATGAAGGAACCATAACGAAGGAAACTTCTCGTATGAAATAATTCAATAAAAAAAAAAAAATCGAGAAACATTATTTTAAGTAATAATTTTTTATATATAGAAGGTTCCCCCCCCCCCCCTTTTTAAATTATTTTTTTGTTTACGAAGGGCTATCAATTTTAAATTTTTTTAAACTGAATCTTTAACATGGGCAATAATTCTTTCTCTTGAGTAAAATATTGTTTCATGAAAAGAAAACTATTCTGTGAAAATTTTTATGGAACAAAATCGTTACTGCACTGAACTAATTTGTACCTACTAAAACTTTCATTCAGCTTTCTATCTCGATGAATAAATCCAATATGACTATTTCCTTACCTAAAAAAATTATTAAAAACTAGCTGCGTGGCCCCGCGATGCGGAGACCCGTCATTGGAGTATGGGTCCCAGCTGGCTGATAAGTTCATTGCAACGCAAAACAAAAAGTATTACTTAATTCTTCCTTCCCCATGAATAGAAACAGTTTTGAAAAGTTTTTACTTGAATAGTATCTTTAAAGAATACCGAAACGCATATAAGTAAAAGCTTTTCATTCTATATCCGAAAGTTTTTTCATTTAAATTTCAATTACTCTTAAGAAGTAGACCGAATCAATAGAAAGAGAAACTAGGACAATCAATTGGCAATTACGAAACAGTTTTTGCTATTTAAATTCTATAAATGGGTGAATCTGTTTTTATCAACTCATCCCTATAAATGTTCGATAAATTAAATTTTTGCGTTTCCATAGAAGTTTCTTTACAAATCAAATATTTAAGTGGTTTGTGTTAATAATAATATTTCGTTGAATGATGAGAATTTTTTTTTTAAACACTATTACTTTTGTATAACTAGAACAATAAACGAGTTTTCTAAAATTAATTTTAAAATGACTTTCATATGTTTCAAATCGTGACGATAAAAACGAATAAAGATGAATTGTAAGTAATTTTTCTCTATATTCTCTTTATGACTATTTATCTATTAGGATAACTAAAAAAGCATTTATTCCCAATATATTTCATAAATTTCTGTAAAGACAGAATATTCGTTTCTTCTATCAATAAAAAAGTGATATAAAATTATTTGACTTCATTAATAAGCAATAACCAAAAATAATTTAATATCTCAATAAAGTAAAACGTAGTTCGTTTAAGAGTTTAGTAGAAAAGTCTTAAGTAGTTGAAATGCTTAAATCATACAATGGTTATCATTAATAGTGAAATTACAATTAAAACAAATAAACTCTCCAGTATTTACAGAATGCAGAGAAGACAAAATAAAATTTCAACTTCAATTTTTCCTTGTAATCTATTCGGTACAGTGGTTAGCGTGCTAGCTTCTAGACCGCGAGGTTGCGGGTTCGAGTCCCGTGTTGGCATGGGTGTTTGTAAGTGTATGTTGGCTTGTCTAATGACGAATGTTTCGGCGCATTATAGCCCTCGTGTTGCTGACGGCGCCAGATAATCTGAATACAACCAACCTTGTAATCAATTCAACAAATTTTCCATGAGATATTACAATACTCTAAATGTAAAACATAAGGAATTTTTATGAACTTAAAAACTCCGAAATATACACAAATGTACATTCATTTAACAATCTAAAATTCATTACACCACCTGAAAATCCATTCATTTGCTAGGGCACGTTAACACTCAACCAACAGATAGTTTTAAAGATACAGCATAAAAACAGTTTACGGGGGAAAATACCAGCAAACCTACATTTCAAAATACGGTAAACTAATCCATCTTCAAAATTCCCAGTAATTATTTGGCGCCAATGATACACATCGTCTTTTTTTTAAGACTTCGAGAAATGCTCAATATTTTACCTTTGCAAATTAGGTCACCAAGGTACCGAAAAGCTCAAAATAATAAGCCACTTAACTGCATCAACTCACTAACTTCAGTCTTCCCTGAGCATTCCCTTAATCCTTTATTTTTTTTTTTTCGAGTTGAGTGATTTTCCCAAAGACGCCGACGCTGCAAGCCTCTGGCACAACTGCTAGACTAAAGTTCATTATGCGCGTCTTTAGGTTACGGTATTATATTCTTGTGATTCGAAGGTGGTATCTGATACGGAAAGCACCCTCCGTTACGTTTATCCCTAGAAAACATACCTTCTCTGGAGCGCAACTCAAGGGAACAACTGAAGGTTTCCCACCGAATTTTGTCTCAAAACAAACTTATAAACTCAAATCGTAAGTTTCGTATATGTTAAATGTAGTTTTTAAGAAATTAACGTATCTGTGGACTTTTTTTTTTGTAGAGGTTATACTGAGAAAAGGGATAAACTTACCTATAGAAAAAAAACAAAATTTATTTCATTTCAAAAGAATTTATCAAAATTGTAAAAATCATTCGTAAATGATGCTTCAAAACTTACTATCACCTTAAAAATAGACAACATTTTGTTAAATTGTTTTCAATTTGGTCTATAACTTTATTTTTACCTTTTCCGATAAAGTTCAACCTACAAAATTAACTTCCATATTTGACATTATAGTGGCATGATTCCATCTGAAGGTGAAATTCTTAACTACTGATGTTTAAGAAGTATAAGGTAAGTTAATGGATACAGACTCCAAATAGCTTTAAACGGGAGAACTTTAAGTATGAACACTCTGTATTTTATTTCACACAGTAAAAAATTTAACATTTACAACTGCACTTAAACGTTTGTCGATTAAAACATAAAAATTAAGTAATTTATAATATAATAGATAGTTTAATAATAAATAAAAGCCACTGTAACGAGTAAAATTTTATAGATTTGCTGAACTCGTGAAATTTTCTTTCAACAATTCTGGCATTAGAATTCTTCGAAAAAGTAGTAATATATATCAGAAAAATATACAGGTACTGGTTCTGAACCTGTTTAAGTAAAATAAATGGAGAATTGAAATAAATTCTAAAGCTTTATATACTTCAGATTTTATTTATCTAACTGAAGACTCTAAAGTTGTGCAATGTCTCTCAAAGATATTTCCAAGGTGTATTCAATAATCTCATCCTTCTTTTGTGATACCGAGAAATGCAGATATAACTAAGCTTCTAATCCCATGTAGATAAAATACATTCCTAGGAATATGCTTGCATTTCAGATATCTTCTCCAATGAACACCTTTATTTAGTTTTTATTTCAAGGGTAAATTAATTGGAAATAATCCTTAGTGTACATAATTCAGCTATCAAGTATGTTTATGAATAGAACACTAACGCAAAGATAGGAAGTCTATACAGGACAATCGTGGAAGTCAATGACTTTGTTTCTATTATAGCCATAAAAAGCAAACAATTGATAGCAAACAGTGAACGAAAAAAAAAGCACCAAGTTCATGAGTGTTTGAGCAAAGAGTATTCTTTTATTTGAGTTTAAAGGAAATCTCTTAAAAAACGAAGTACTTTTAAAATAAATACAGCTTAATCGGATAAAAAAAAAAAAAAAACTAGCAAAACAAAAAATGTCTGTCTGGTTAGCTACTACAAGATATCTTGAGAAACCACGGGACTGAATCAGTTAGTCTTTATAAGCACTTAGATCGTATCAAATCATTAACTGCATACATTCCATCCTGCGAAAATAGATATCCTTAAAATCGCCCTACCTATTATAAATATAGATCTCCAAAACATTGTCCCTGGGACTTTAAAGAGAACATCAACTAAGTATCTTAAAACAAGATTTAAGAAGATGACTAAAACTCCAACAAAATGTCTGCATTTTTTTAGAACTAAGTGCACCACACACTATGAAAGCACAAAAAGGAATCGATATCAATTACTTTTTCTTTAACACTGTGGGAACCAATTGGGCATATTAAAGGGAACAAAATGATCAACCATTAAAGACAATCATCCTACCTCGACTCTGGTAATTGTCCAGACCAACGTTTCTCAAACAAACTGTGAGTCATCAGTCCTTTACACAGGCCTTATTAGAAATATTTTTTTGTAATTATATTTGATAATAAATACTTTTTCTCCACCAAAGTTTTTTGACCCATAAAACCTCTTTTGGAAAGATCGTGTGCGTCACTGAAAAAGCTACAGAGACTGTTTCTAATTATATAATTAGGTCGCGACGTTTAAACGTTTGGGAACCACAATTCTATACCATTCCTCTAGCATCAAAGGGTAACGGCGTGTAAAAGTATCTTAAAATGCAGTGCAAAAGGTTGACTCAAATCAAGGAAAACAAAACCCTATTTTTGGGCTATCTACGAAACACACTAAAAAACACGCGACGGAGGATGGACAGTATTAATTGAGCTTCATTAAGCAGTTGTACCTTACCGAGTCATTAACTGCAAATACTTACTTACTACAAAAAGTAGCGTCTTACACGGATCATTCAGTGAAGCCACTCCATCTTAAAATCGTCTTAGGCAGACGAGAAACAACAAATTACTTGTAACATCGTCAAGGGTAGCTGAAAAGGTACCTTTGAAAACAGCTGAAAGAATGACTAAAATTCAAACAAATTACATGCTGCTTTTTTAGGTAGCAAACAAGACACACTAGGTAATCCCGCGAGGGAAGACTGATTCAACATTAATTAATCTCCATTAAACCAGTGCATCTTACCGTGGCATTAACTCCTAGCATTTAATTAGTACCGTATAAGTACAGTGCTTTTGCTACTGATCAGTCAGGAAAACCACTCCCGTCTTAAGTCGTTCTACCTCGGCAAAGGTAATTGTCCAGAACAATTCCTCATCATTATCATCAAGGTTAAAAAACAGCCTAAACGGTTGACTAAAACTCGAGCAAAACAGCAACTAGCTGGTAGACTTTACATGACAATTGAGAATATACTGTAAGATGAATATTTCCGCTAAAAGATATACCATGCAAACAAATGAAACGGGTTTTTTTAATACAAAACAATGAGTTTTCATGCCCATGAGCAACCATACGAAGCGTAGGATGGAACAAATTTGTTCGAATGCAATCACTGAATGGGCTCAAGCGTCATCTTGTTATTGAACCTTCATTTAGAGCGTGTTTTTTTTAACATTATAATATAAAGTTAAGGCAATCAAGGAAAACGATTGATGCTGTTTGATAAGAAAGCAGGAAACTAAGTTTTTTTTTATAATACAGTAGAAAATGTTATCAGTTCAATACATTTAATTGATAATTTGAAATCAGTTCAATAGCTAATTGCAATGTCTTTAAAGCAATGTCCAAACCCGAATTGAAATGAAAATCATAAATTACAACAGTTTTTTAACAAATAAAACCAATTCCTAAAGGTATACATTAGGCACAAGTTTCTAGTAGATATCACCTACTAGTGGGGTATCACCTACTAGTATCTACTACTCAGTGGGGTATCTTTCGGGAAAAAAAGTCATGGCAATATGAAAAGGCACAATGCAAGGGATAAGGGGATTGAGGGTGCCTCTCAAAAAGCAATTTTTCAGATATTAGTCCTTACGGTTTTAACTTCTTTTATGTACAATTTATACTACTAGGAACTACTATACTGACTAGGTAAGTCAAAATACCCTTCATTGAACATTTTAAAGAGTATGGTGTAAGACATTCAGCCACGGGGAAACTCATATTTTCAAAAAATATCGCATCAATCATCAATTTAATACTTCAATCAATTTTTCTTCTATAAGGAGAAATAAATTTTAAAATTTGAATATAACATTGCGTGCTACATCGTCCTTTTTACAGTAATCCTTAAAATCACCCTAACGCAGTCCATACACCTTATCCATAGCAACGTCACAAGCATACAGTCTTTGCAATATTTGGCAAGAGAAAATTAAATACTGGTTTGTGGTTGGCTGAAAAATTCGAATATATTTTTAAATGTGTGTTATAATTTACCAACAAGATTCAATAGCAGATAAAAAAACAAACCTTCAAAATATGTCATATATAAAAACCCCATTTCCCAGAAAATTTAACAACTTTAACTTTCCTTTCGATATTAAGGCTAACGGCCAAAACGATATATAAAAAAAATATATATATCCAATCGAAAAGCACGATTAATACAATACAAACACTACTTTACGGGGATGGTACACGATCTCCAAAACGCAAAGTTTCTTCACTCTCATGAGCGACCATACGAATCCGTGACTGGAGACGACATCGGTAACAAACCCAAAACAGTTGCATTGGGATAGGTCACTGACAAATGATAACAAAAGGAAGATAGATCGTATAACTTCGATCGTCTAATTCGATCCCCATTTAATTCTGGGGATCAATTGGAACCCAATTCTGTTTCTAAATCACACATTTTTCTGTGTATAGGTCACAGATGGGGGAAAAAAAGCGACATAATACATACAATTAACCGCTCTAATAGCTTTTTCTAGTCTGCGTCACAGACAATTGGAGGGATTACTTGGATGTTTGGAGTTTAAAAATAGATTGTTTTGGGTTTCTGGGGGTGAAGTAAAGATTGTGGAGGATAAAATTAGATCGTGGAGATGATAAACGTTTGATTCAAGGATTTTTTTTGTGTGGTGAATTAAGCTTCATTTGTTTCTCGTGCACTCTGGTGCAATCCATGAATTGACACTAAGAGTAAGATAAATTGCCGTAAAGACATTTTGGGATTTTAATATGGGACAGCTCTTTGATGAAAAAAAAAAAAAAAGAAAAAGCTTTGAATAAAGAATTTCAGTATTTGATTATAAACTGTTGACAATAATTTAAAAAAAAAGATTGGATTGAACGTTCCACAGATTGATTTCGATTTATTGCCAAAACTTCGGTGCTATTTTATATCATTAGGAAAAAATTGAATGCATGACAAGGATTTCATCTCATTCATTGTATGTGACTTAAAATCAATTTAAAGACACTTGAATAGACTTTCCGCAAAAGACTCATAATTGCTTTTAAGATGAAATATTATTTATATGGAGTCTATTGGAGTAAAAAAAGATTTTTTCGTGTAAATGAACTTCTTTTGTGACACATTTTATAAAAAAGTGGTTGAGTGAAAAAATTTAACCAATATACTCGTAAATATCTCCACGTAAACTTTAAAAAATAAACATACTCATGATAAAGTTTGTAATTTATTTCTTTATAATTTATCAAAAAGTTCTTTTATTTTTAGAAAGTTAATTTAGTTAAAAAGTATTAGAGCTCTTTTGACAAATGGACAGTGAATAATCTAAGAATTCAACGCAGAATCCAATTCTCTAACCAAACCAATAATCATGCTACATATCAGAATGGAGATACTTATAGAGGTGAAAAATAAATATTTTGCTACAGACTTAACTGAAATATAATAATTTAAAAATATAATTGAAAATTGCATTGACAAACTATTTATTGAAGCTTGAAAACTGAGATGAAGATATAAGGAAACATATCCGCATGGGCTACTTGCATCTAGGACTTCAAGTTTCTTAAATTAAATTTCGTTTTAAACTAAATTTTGTAGAAATCCCGATTTATTTGAAATCCACGAAACAGTCTTTACATGCTTCTTGTGAGATCTTTCAACGGGAAAACTACTCCACGTTTGCCTCATGAACTTCAATAAGCAAACAGACTCTATCTCATCGTAGTCATCGTGTCTACTCATTTCCGAAATCTATTGAACTCAAAGCGTTTCAAATACTAGTCAAGTCAATTAGTAGGAATATCTCGGAAGTGTCTCTTACCTTGTTTTACCGAGACGTATTTCCCGTTGAAGGCAACAAATGCCGCCTGCGGCACCGAATCCTCCAGGAAAAAGAGTTCATCCTTGGTAACGGTTTGAGACCTGGTCTTGAGCAGGGCCCTGCTTCCCAAGGGGGCCATGTATCTGCCTGTCGTGTCTCTAAGAGCCAGATATCCCGAATGGAATTCCAGTGTGAATAGGGTCTCAGGAGTTAAGGTCTCGGACAGAGTTCCGTCGAACCGAAGATATTTATCGTTGCAAGTGTGGATGGCGTATCTGCAAGAGATTTTACTCAGGAAAGGATTCTTATTTTGAAGAAAAGGAATCAAATGGGATTAAGATGTTAAGATGCGGACATACGATTGGAGTATTATGTTAAGGGCTTTAATGTTAGTTTTATTAAGGGGTTTATACTGAAAATATTAGATTGGAAAGGAGTTTAAAATTAAGTGTTAAATTTTTTTATATGGAATTCAGTTTTAGTATACGAGTCCTTATCACAGAATATTTTTTGAATACAGAAATATTTTGCTTGAGGAAAGCTCACAAAAAAAAAAAAAAAAAAGTTTCTAATTCTCAAGTTAAAAGTTTCATACCACATACTTACTCATATCATTATAGATATATAAAGTAATTAAAGTTATAAAACCTTTAAATAAATTCCTGAATTTTCAATAAAAAAAGCTTTATAATAAAACTGAATTACATTAACTCTTTCATCCAACAAATATGAATACACTACACACACGACATTCTTGAATTAAAAGAATTTTTTAACATTTAGTGAAAGATAAACTTAGATTTAAAATAAACTAAATTTTTAGTACTTAAAATGCAGATTTTTTGTCACTCTAGATCATTTTGTATTTGAAAAAGTTCTCATTGATAGAGAGAGGGGGGGGGGGGGTATACCTGCCATCATGGAACTCCAGTGTGAAAAGGGTGTCTTCACCCCAGGGGGTGTTGGCGTCTACGTGGATAGCCTCATGGTCAGTGGCCAGACGAGCATATCGTCTGCGTCCCACACTTCGAATGTTCACCTGGGGCCGGGCAGCAAGATGAACAGTCCATAGTTCGGCAGGTCCGGGTACCTGGAAACGTATCGAAAATTTGTTTTGCAAAATAATTTTGCTGTTCATTTTTACATGTATCCATTTAATCAAAGCAGATTTTTTTTAAATTGTTGACGGAGCTAATTAAATTGGCTTGAAAAAGAAATCGAACCAAATAGACTGTTAATGTAGTTAGTTCATAACCTAGTATAAAGTGTATGATATAACAGAGACGAACTCTGCTACAGTTAAGAATCTGGAAAAATATCGAAAATTAATTGTTCTTGCATTGCTGAATGATTTTTCTGACATCTGTCAAACATATCTGTTTTAGAACAACTAAATTTTGCGGCAATTTTAACGGAACTCATAAAACATGTTTTGAAAAGTAATTTTTTTTTTTTTTTTTTAATAAGCATATATACATAGTTTAATGTCTTTGTAGGATCTTTCGCAAAACTTCGTGGTTCTAAAATATTACCTCCAAGAGTCTGTCGATAGGGCCTGACCAGTGACCATGACAAGTTGGGGCCCAAGTCCGGACACATTCGGAGGCCTTTTTCAAACGCGGGATTAATAGGAAATGGTCTAAACACTCAAATTAATTAACATTTAGTGTAGAAAAAGTTGATAAATTAATATTAATATTGTTTTGTAAAAGTTATTTTTTTGTCACAAATAAAGAAACAAAATCAAATTTATAAATCAAAAGAGGAAAACTTTGTTATGTATATCATGCATTTTACTATCACAATGGGTAGTAATATCCGTGACAACAATATTTGCAGCATTATTCACAACTTCAGCTTCGGTTTTTGTTGATCTCACAATAAATTCGTCAAGAATTCTTTTCAATTTTTTTTCTCTATCTTTCAAGAAAGCTTGTTTGTTAAGCTTTTAAATGATTGTTTGCTTTATTTGAATAAATACACTCTGGGATACTAAAGACGGTTCAAGATCAATACAAAATAGATTTTTACCTAAAAAAAATAAAAAATTAACAGATTATAAAAGATAATCCCATAGCTTTTGTGAAACAAAATTTATAAGTTTACGGCTAATTTCGGGGTCCTCTTAAATCATGCGTCATCCCTAAGTCCAAGGCTTGTGGGCCTGGGAAATGATCAGAGCCTGTCTGTCGATTGTTATACCATGAAGGTTTTGTTATGTTACTTTTGTTTTCTACCTTTATATCCATGAACTAATTGATCTCTACAGTGTTATCCCTGTACTTTCTTTGCTAGGTAATACTAAGAAGCTTTTGCAGGCATTTCTTGCATTTCTTGATAGTAATCCCTTCGAGATATTTTGATAGGTTGTACCATGCTTTTTCTACTAGATTTTTTACCCCCGATATCAACAACCTATTTGGTTCACATCATACTGTTTCTGAAGATATTTTGCTAGATCATATGATTATTATTAGAAAATAATGAAAATTTTGGATACGAATGAATACATACCTTGGCCGAGCATAACAACTTGTCGTTGGCTGCTCCCAGAAAGTATCCTCTTACGGAATTCCTCAGTGCCCAACGTCCGGTCCCGTCATTTGCGACTGCCACGAAAAACTTGGCCCCTTCAGTCTTCTCTTCATTCTCGCAAGTGACATTACCAAAGTGGTCCACGCTCAGGTACCTGCAGGAAAATTATTCTATCGTTGGTACGAAGTAATATGCTCTATAAACTTGATGTGCATCTATGAGCATCAGAATTCCTTTTTTGTACATTTTATGTATATATCTATCCTCGTGTGCTTTATACATGCGAATTTATGTTTATGTTATGTAAGTCTAGGACTAATTTACCTGTCCAGATGGCTCCTGAGACACACCGAGTCGTCGTCCCCAAAAGGTTCGAGAGTCCAAAGCTGCTTCTTCTTGAGTCCCACTCCATTCGCATTGACCTTGTAGCCAAAACTCTCTGCTGTGAGATATCTGCACTGGGAATTGAGCAGGCCAACCCTCCAGTGTTGGCCAACGGGTTCCGAGTTGTTGGTGTGGCCGTTAGACACACCATTCACACCATTGGAGTATCCGTTCGTGTCAGACATGACTTGGAGATTGTGTTTCTGAAGAAAAAAAAAGGATGAAAAATATGAAGTTGTGCTGCGTATATAATAAAAAATAAAATTGGTTATGCAACATTGTTTACTTCATTTTCGAAAAAAAGTGCAAAATATAAACCATAAAAAAAAAAAGTTTTTAATATAAACCCTTCATATACATTATCAATCTTTATATTCATTAACAAAGCGCCGTTTCTGGTGTCAACGGGTGCTTTGTGTTTGCATCTAATTTTAAATATTAAAAACATTTCTATCGGCAAACTACGTTTCAAAATTTATGCATTAAAAATTAATGTGAATTCATGCACTCGTATTCAAATATCTTTTATTTATTCTGATTAAAACAATTTAATTATTTATTTCTTAAAGCAGTTTTGGCAACAGGAAAGAGTATCTTCATTGATCGGTTAAATGCTATTTCAGAGAGATTGATGATGGCAAGTTGGTTTATTACTATTCCGTAAGAGGGACCTTTTCGAGATGGTCCAAAATTTGATAGAATACATTGTCATCGACATCGAATCTATCTGCCAAGTTTCAGCCCGATTGGATGACGGCAAAAGAGTTAATTAGGCCTTCTCAGATTTACACGTCATCGACATACACAACCACACAAAATCGAAGTTAATGTTCAGAATTAAAAAAAAAAAAAAAAAAAAAAAAAAAAACACTGAAAGCAAGATTTTATTGTTGTAATTTACAATTTTGCGGTATGATTCATAATCAGAGTGGGTAAGATCGTTAATATAACTTTAAATAATTTTAAACCATTTTCTTCATACAGTAGAAGTGTTTAAAAGTTCTGTGAAGTGGTTCAAAACTATATTATAAACTTCTTACTCGCTGAATTTCATTCGTTGGAGAAGAAAATTTAATTTAATATTGTTTCAAAACATTTGTCTGCTTACACTTGAAGAAAAAAGTTGAGAAACAAAGTTTCATTGAAAATTGTTTGAAAACGTTTTAGACTTTGTTGTATAAAAGAAACCCCGTATCAGTTTTATAAATTTGAATTCTCAAGGAATATAAACAAAACTTCAGAAAAGTACATTGATGGACTCAAAATTGATAAACTTTTGACACCATGTTGATTTCTGTAGAATAATTGCACCATGGTTCGCAACAAAGAACTTAGAAAAAAAAAAATATTAAATAAAAAAAATTATACATTAAAGTCAAATAAAAAAATTTAAAGTCTATCTGAATATTTTTGGTTTTACCAGACAATAATACGAGAAAATAAAATACTATAGCCATGATAATTGCATTATATAGTACATCATTTTAAGCATAAAAGACTACAGCATTAAGTAGGAAATAATTTACTTCAAGAACGTTGATGTTTTAAACAAACTAGTTTCTGAAAATTTTTTAGACGAAACTACGAAATTGTAGAACTATCTTCCATAAAGAAAAGTTGCTACAAAATCAATCTTTACTTTAAGAAACCTGAAAGCAGTTGAAAATTAGGAAACGAGTAACACTAACTTATAAGTAATTATTTAATTTATACCAATTGATTTTCAAGTTGCAGAAATATAATATCGCATCCAGATTGTAAACTATAAATTGTAATGTTTTATCTTGAGAGAAGAACGGGAATTTTTTTTTTAATGTTTTACTTTAAACGAAACATAACTTTGAAAGTTTTAAATTAATTCCAAGAGAAGATTTTTTAAGGACACTTAAGCTTCTGAAAACCATTGTGAGTTAAGTAAAATTTATTATACGAATTGTAAGTTTTATTTGGGAATAACGAAATGAACTTCTAAGAAATGAATGACTCATCTGAAAAACTTGTTTAAAAATGTAAGTTTACTAATACGTTTGCAATTGTGCACTCTAAATTTGCTTTTTACATACAAATTACAAACAGTTACATATATCTTCAAATGAAAACATCTTTAAAGACATTCTAAAAGAAAATAGGAATAAAATAACATCCCCAGAATCTGACTTGTTTTCGGAGTTAAATTATGAAAATAAATTCCAGTGGACTGAATTAAAATACATTAACAACGACTATAAATAACACACGAAAAGCGTTTTCACAAATATAATTCCAAAATACACCTGAGTGCATTCCAATTTTAACAACCAGTTATTTTTAACTTCAAAAACTAACTTCAACAGACATTTTGAACTTTTCCTTACAATCTAAAACAAACTACTCGCAGTTAGTTTGCCTCAAAGGGAATATAATTAAGATAACTCGAAAGCTGTTTTCTAGAACAACAGCTTTTACCAAAAAATGCAGGTCAAAACTGTACAAAAGATGTCCCACAGTCGTTAATTGCGTCCATTTCGTTTCTACTTTAAAGCAACTGCAACCATAGCCCAGCCGTCCTCAACCTTGAACTTCTAATTACTAAGGAGTAACGAACACCCTTTGGGTACAAATTACAGGTGTTAACAACTTTGATCGATCTTAAAAATCCGCTTTCAACTGGTAATTGAAGTTTGTATTTGTTACTTAACGGCAGGAAGTTTTGTTGAGATTTCTATCACAAGGGCAAGGTCGTATAAAGAAATCCAGTAGCACCTTTAAATGGGGTTTGGAAAACGGAACTAAAATGTAATTCTCTTAATTGGACTTGTTATAACTGATGTTGTTTATTGCCCTCTTTGTTTCCTTATCGCCGATAATGTTACAAAAATCGTCTGTATAAAATTGCAAATAGTGACGAATTTATTTTAAAGTTCTATTTTATCTATACAATTCTATATGAAATATTTTATCTATATAATTCTATATAGTTCTATATAATTGTAAATTGTGACGTATTTCTTTTAACGTTCTATTTTATTTTATTTGTAAACAGTGATAATACATGTTAGAAAAAGGTGGCAACACCTAAATCATACGGGAAATTTCGAGGCATTTCGATCAGGTGATTGGTTGACTGGATTTTGATAGAAATTTCTGTCGTGACACTATTTAAAGAGACGAAAAATGGAATCGCCAGTTCAATCAAGAATCGTTTGCTCTTCGGAAAGGATGGAATGTTTTGTTTACTTTCGGAGCCTGAATTAACGCTTTCAAAGTTGTATTGTGTACGACGCTTATATTGAAGCTTGATAGAAATTGTTCTGCTGATCGAAGAAGTTTTGTGAGCCTTCGAAAGAACAAAAAATCATCGATTTTATATTGTAAAAAATGTGTCATCATTTCCTCTGAGAAAAAATTGTAACAATACTTTTAACCCTTGATGGAACTCTTCATTGAAAATTGTTGGTATTATTTAAATAATATAATGACAATTTTTGCTAACCGTCTATTAAGTCAATGTGAAAATATTAGCATTTTAATAACTAGTTATTAAATTAGATTATCATATTTTAAGGCATTGATCGAGAGCTCTGAATAAAATATTGACAGTTACTCAATAATTCAGATTTTCAGATAATTTAGCCAAAAGTCGGCGTCCCTGGGCACTTGCCTTATGGAAATAAGGGCCCTGATGCGTTTTGTATGTGTCCTTTTCTATTTATTTGTGTTACAGGAACTCAAAAGCAATTGAACAGATTTTAAAAAGTCCCAAGAATTAATATTTTGCCCGAAATCTAGTTCGGGGATATTTATTTTATAGTCTCAAATTAAGCTAAATATTCAACCGTTAAGCCGCTAATGTTTTGAAATTTACTAAAGTGTTATTATACCCGAGAATTTTCCCTCTTGTTTTGTGTTACAATAAATTAAATTTTTCTTGTAGGTCAAGGATAACGGGAAGGATATTCCCGGTTAATAAGTAAATGCAACAATAGCAATCGGAAAAAAGAAAGAGAAATTTCATTGAACTTCAAATTTTGGAAGTTTAACAAACATTCTCACGTATACATGAGCGTGGTTTGGGTACAGACAATGAAGGTAGTGTCTGTCTTACGAAATTATTTCACTTTCCTTTGAAACTGGTTTCAAATCTATTGTTTAAAAGTACGCGAGTCAAAAACACGGAGTAATTTTGGAGAATATGTTGACTACCCCAAATGAGCCTTTCCTGTAAGAGCTCAAGGATAGGGGAAAGAAAAAGGTACATTTTTGTTATTTTACCATTCGGAACTTAGAAATATGTCATGTTTTAATCTCGTCGTTTCTATATGTCGTTAAGTCTTTTTGTAGTTTTCGTCCTGAAAAAATAATCGTAAGTGCATGTATGGAATCAATTAATAGTGTTCCAAACATCCACCTATGCAGTTAAATAATTTAAAATTATAATTCTATGTAGACTAATTAAAGTGTCGAAAGCTTTCTTATTTATATGCTTAATGTAACTGAAGATACAGGGTTCCCACTCAAATTACAGAATGAAAATCAATGACTTTTCAATGACTTTTAAGAACCTAATTAATGTTTTTAATGACCTTCAAAAATTTGTTTTCAGGCATCATGACTATATATAAATTTTTTATAAAGTATATTCGACCAAAACAGTTACAAGTTGGCACATGCGTAATATAAATATGTCAGAAAATTCCGATACAGTGCGGATGAGTAGCGGTCACGCGGGGATAGCAAGTCCGAGTTGTATTTTTATAAATTTTGCAGTTGGACAACATACTCAAAAATTAAGGACCACTAAGCATTTTCAAGGACTTCTAAGCACCTCTAAGCATTTTCAAATACTTTCAAGGCCTTGAAAACAGGTTAAAAATTAATAAGCACTTTTAATGACTTTCAATGACCGTGGGAACCCAGGATAAGTAAAGGTCGAAGTTGTGTACAAATATCTTCACGATTTTAGTTGAACAATTAAGAATAATTCTTAAATTAAATAGTTTTCTTTGGTTTGGCAAAAAAATTATACTCATAATTATCCATACGTTTTCTGAAATTATAAACAAAAATATGTAATAAGATAATAATGATAAGAATAAGTTTTTATTTTAAAGGAAAGTCGGTGAACCACAGAATATTCTTTTACAACTGATCATTTAAAATTGGGCAATTTGTATTAATATGGTTTGACTGAACTAGAATCAGGGGTTAATGTACAATTTTAGTAATTTCATAACGAGATCAAGCAAATAGCTGAAAATCAGATGTTTTTATGAAATGGAGCAAGCATATCTAACATATATTTCGAATTATCATGCCTCAGTTCTTAATGTGATTGTAATTGAACTCAAGCAAATCGTGATTCTGATGCTTCAACGATATTGTATTTGCAAATGCGTAACATACTATATAGATAATTTTTCTACAACTTGTACTAAAACTAGAATTTATCTACAACTTGTGAGATCATCGAGCTTATATTTTTCGCTGTATTTTTTCACACAAAAAATTATACTTCTCAAACTTGAATCCATATTCGAGAAATCCTCATACGGTTTTCAAATGCAATAAAAATAATAATAATTGTAAAACTTATTATGGATCAGTTTAATATTTTTATAATAATAAAGATTAAAGAAGTTTTAAAAAAAATATTTTCTATCCATTATTTAATAAAAAAAAAAAAAAAAAAAAAAAAAAAAAATGACGTTCGTAAGAGTAAAAATTGTATACTTCGTACGACAATGGCAGTTCTGAAATTTGAAAAATCGTTCACTGAAATTGTTTGCAAAATTACAATTTTCGAAAGACTAGATTCAGTGAGCGCTAAAATTCCTCATATAAAAGTATAATGAAAAAACTTAAAAGAATAATAAACTTAAAATAATCAGTTAATCAAATGGAATCATCCAAATATACCAAACTTTTTATTGGTTTTTTCTAATCTAAATTTTTCCAATACTATACTTTGTGACAGGTAAATTGTCGGGTACTATGGCCAGAAACACTATTTTATAGTAAATTTGTAAAATAATCACTAACAAACTAACCTGCTTCCAAATAACCTCCAGGCTGAAAGGACCAAGGCGATCGCTGGAATACTTCATAGAAGAACAAGTCCAAAGCCAGATCGAATTTTCAGAATATTTTATACAGTCACCAACGACGGTGTTGCCAAAACTAACTTTAAAAAAAAAAAAAAAATTCAAAAAAGATTCCCAAGGGATAAGAGCAATGGAATTTAAAAAATAAAAAAAAGCCCAAATGCCCCAGTGATTCGTTCTTAAGCAGGATGTTTCAAAACCAAAAAGTGAAGAGAAGTTGATACACCATTCCCATTGTAAAAAAACGGCAATTGCCTCTTTTTGTGTGTGTGTGTGTGGTGACTATTCTTGGTAAAAGCGTCGGTGTCACTTTTGCGTGTCGAACATGCTTGGGACAGTCAGGACAATGGAAGTCTGCCTTTAATGCCGGGGCGGACTTCTTTTCTGTTGGTGGTCACGGTTTTTGACGACTGGCTGGACTGAGGTCAATCGTCAGGATTAGAACAACAACAAAAAAAAACGAAATCAAAATTTTGTATAAATGAAAAATTCACGTAAAGGTCGGTATAAGCAGCATCCGCCTCGTGTTGGCACCGTCTTCTGGTTCCTGTAAAGTGCTTTTCATAGGTCACTCGACAGTCACGGTTTGTCTTTTTCGTGACTAAGTCACGCTTTTAATCAGATGATCCTGTCGATATTTGATTCGCTTGGAGTCAATGAAAATGTGTTGTCAAATGTTACGATCGTTGACCTTCATTCAGAGTGTTCGACATTGAAAATGGCGAATTTTTTTATATTTTTTTATTGTTATTTTTAAAAAAATAAAAAAATGAGGAAATTCTTGAAAAAGTGATAGTGTAAGACATCCTGGTCCTTTTGTTGGATAAAGTCCATATTGAGGTACTGTTTTCTTATTTTTCATATGAAAAGCGCAAAACTCAGGAGGTAACTTAAAAATGTAATAGTAATTTTAGACTAATTTTTTATAGGTCAATTCTTCCATATATATCCAATTCTTCCATGGTTTCGGACAAAAACATTTAGCAGTATTCCAGTGGCGGTCCGTGGTCAAAAATGTTAGTGCAGACAGAAACATGCGACTTCGCAACAACCACCAACCACGCCCCTCCTACCACAACTACACACACACTTTCCACAATCATGTACAATCACACTTAATTTTTTTAAAAATAATTATGATTATAAAAATGGATTTTTTTTTTGCACCTAAATAAACATAAAAAGTAATAATGATTAAATGAAAAAAAAATTCAGTTTTAATCTAAAATTAATTAACTAATTAACATTTCACTCGTTTAAATTAGCATATTTTTTAACAGTAATTACTCGAGTTTTATGGGGCGAAGAAAAGAAATGATAGTTGGAAATTGTTGGTAATATGATTCTTAATGTTATAAACCTCCATCTAGTTTCTAGAATATATAGTTTTTTTTTAAAAGAAATTTTTTAACATTCAAATTAGAAAAAATCACAATTTTTCTAAAAACTTTTGCATTTCAAAATCTAGCAAATTTCATTTTATTTTCCAATCAATTTGACTGAGTTTCAAAACATCTAATAGTTAATGCAGATTCGAATTCTCAAACCACTTTTCAAAAATATTACATCAAACTTCAGTTATAACTGTTTAAATGAAGTTTCACGTGCAAAAAAAGCGATTTTTTAGATAATGAGTTTAAAATATTCAAATTTATTTTCAGAACAAAATAGTACTTCAAATCAACAAAATAACACTTTAGCCTTCAGATGATAACATTATCTTGCAAAATTTCCATCTAGAGATTATTTTAAAGCAGAAGTTCTCAAGAGAAGCTGAAGTTGGAAAATCGCTGATCTGGCTGCCTCGCCACACATTACGTGGAGGGAAGGCTCTATTATATTCCATTAGCTACCATGACAACGCATGGCTGTCGTTTGGAGGAAGATCACCTTGATTGGCAACGGTATTTTCCCCCTCCTGAATTGAGTATTGAGACAAGAAGTTCTTATCCTTCATTATATTACTTCGATGTGTGTTTGTGGTATTTACATTTTCGCGGGGGTAATGAATCCACGTGCCATCATCGATCTGAAACTTGGCAGATAAGACTTTTTGTAGCTGTCAATACATTCTGTCATGTTTTTGGAGGAAAAAATTGGCAATGGAACGGAATGATTGTTTTCTTCATGGTGTTCAAACACTATGAAAACTTGATATGAGCTCAAAATCCCATAAATAAGTTACAATTGCATATAAAATCTGACAACGCAAAAAGAAATTATTTGTAAAACTTTGTTTTTATCGGTTAAATTTTTTTCAAATCACTCTTTTTATAAATTCATGTATCAAAATATTATAACCTTATTAGAGAGTATAATTTTTTTGGAAAAAGACTATGAAAATTCCTAATGTGCAAGAAAGGAAGCAAAATCCCTTTTTCAATCCGTTTTTTTTTTTTCTTTTTTTTTTTTTTTTTCTCAAGTGCTTCTAAAGCAGATACTTTTTGAAAAAATGACATTCTCCAAACGCACCATATGTTTATTCATAAATAGGAAAACTTTGTGTGAACTTTTGCACTTCACACATAAAAGAAGGAAAACCTCAAACATATATTTAGGAAAACAACTGTTAAATCCGTAAACATCGGTTTTTTCACGTGTTAAAACAGGTGCTATTTGTTTAAAAACAACCGAATTGTTTTTTCGTTCTTCTGTACTTCTAAATATTTCGAAGGAAAAGCGTTTTCAGTGTTTGAATCAAAGAACTTAAAATGCCGTCAATGGAACACAAACTTTTTAAAGCAATAGTGCGTTTCGTTGCAATAGAAATTCTCTCATAGAATGAGAACTTTTGTCACTTATTTTTTCAAGAAAAGTTTCTAACAGGTTTCTAGAAAGGTTCACTTCGATATAAAAATCACACATTTCTATAAAAAGACATTAACATTCATAGAACCGACATCATTGAAAAAAGAAAAATTTAAAACATACGTTCCATTATTGGAATCTGCTACTTCCGGGAAGTTTATTTGATTACTTGAACAAAAACTATGACAGCTATAAGGAATTTTCAAGAGAATTTCAATTCGGGGTGGCGTTTATAATGAAAGCTTAAAGTTAAAGGTGAAATAATTAATTTCAATTACGAATAAAATTGTACAAACAATACAGAATGAAATGTTGTAACTTATTAGTTATTCAATGAATTTAAGTTTAGTTTTTTTAATTTACAAGATATGAGGTCCAAAACAAATTTTGTAAATGATCTTTTTCTTTTACATGTGTAGCATAAAAATTAAAATTCATTAACTTTTCAAATAAATTACTGTTTAAAAATCACATTATCTTTTAATATTCCATACTTTATTTAATTTTTTTTTTTGTTATTTACACTAATGCTCTATTACTCTAGCGGAAAAAGAATTTCAAATAATTGTGGTCAGGCGTTGCTTGATACATCCCTATTCAAATTTATTCATCGGTTATGATTCAATTATTTTTCCTTAATTATTATAGCCCTTAGTGAAAGAAGGTTTTTTGGAAGTCTTATACAGAGAGTGAGCTCCTTTTTGTTTCGAAGGAAAAGTTTTCATTAAAATCGGAGTAAAACGAAGTTCTGTTAAAAACAAACATTATTCTTTATATGTATAGATTAGCATTTTTCCTAAAACTTTATATTTTCTGTTATTTTATATAATTTAAACCAGTATATTCATCCTATACCACAGTGGCAACAAAATTCAGGAAAAAAAGTTCCCTGATTTCCCTGAGAGATTTCTAAAAAATTCCCTGATATTAGGGCAAACTTTTTTTTTTAATTTCGCCAACTTTTCCGACCTGTAAGCATCCTGATCAAATAGATACATGTATGCTAAAATGATAATATGCCAGTTTTAAAAAATAGTTTTGGCGATAATAAAAAGTTAAAATTATTCCGTAACATCAAACAACAAACGATTACTACCACAATTTTCCGGGAAAATGGCGCCAAAATATGGATGAACGGGAAATGTGCCTTCAGAACAAATAAAATTTCCCTGATTTTCATGAAATTTAAAAAAACTCCTTGACATTTCCCTGATTTCTTCCAGAAACAAAAAGCTCACTGACACTTCCCTGATTTCCAGCTTATGTGGCCACTCTTCTATACGAATCTAACTTCTAAACCCTTTAATTCATGAGCGTAAAAACTGAGAAACTTCAGCAATATTTTAAATTCTCGGAAAGTAGAACAAAAATCATTAAAAACTCGAGATTAAAAAAAAATTAACGCGTAAAAGCTAAGTTTTTAAGATTGTACCTTTATATCATAATGTTATAGCACAAATTATAACACAGTTTTCATTAAAATCTAATGTCTAAACCCTTTAATTTATAAGCGTAAAAACTGAGAAACTACAGCAATATTTTAAATTCTCGGAAAGT
Source organism: Linyphia triangularis (assembly GCA_963978545.1). Classification (NCBI taxonomy): domain Eukaryota; kingdom Metazoa; phylum Arthropoda; class Arachnida; order Araneae; family Linyphiidae; genus Linyphia; species Linyphia triangularis. The sequence goes on along the minus strand of OZ021723.1, from coordinate 93,910,300 downwards.
AGAACAAATATCATTAAGAAATCGAGATTAAAAAAAATAAACGCATAAAATCTAAGTTTTTAAGATTTTTCCTTCATATCATAAGTTATAGCACAAATTATAACACAGTTTTCATTAAAATCTAACTTCTAAACCCTTTAATTCATGAGCGTAAAAACTGAGAAACTTCAGCAATATTTTAAATTCTCGGAAAGTAGAACAAAAATCATTAAAAAATCGAGATTAAAAAAAAATTAACGCGTAAAAGCTAAGTTTTTAAGATTGTACATTTATATCATAAGTTATCGCACAAATTATAACGCAGTTTATATCACAAGTCTATGTGCCAACTTCAATAAGCCATTACATCTTATTTATAAACAATTTTAAGATCAGATCGAGTTTTCATAGTGTCTGAATAAATACGAATAAAACATCCATTCTGAGCCATTGATTGAGCGCCATCGAAAATGAGTCTATCTGTTATGTTACAGCTCGATTGGATGAAGATAAGTAATTTAATTAGTCATCCGAAATGTAAAAGCGACCTTTTCGTGACAGTCCCAAACGTTTGATACATTAAATTATCAACATCAACCTACACACAATCAAAGTTAATAAAGATTTTTTCTTCTTTTTTTTTCTTGAAGCAAAACAACTAGCCTAAGCACCAATTTATAACCTTTGGTCAAATAATCCAAGCTCCAAGTTGTTAAGAGATAAAGGGATAAAGAGAATTGTCGGATATGATGGGGATATTTATTGATTATTAAGCCAAAATGTTTCTGCCATCTTGAGGTCAATGGTCAAACGAGAGCTGTAGGTTATGGAAAGAAAAATGCCGGTAATGAACCTCAAGGCTGTTTGCGTTCTTTTCAGGTGTCATGAAATGTAAAAGCGACCTTTTATTGACAGTCCCAAACGTTTGATAGATTAAATAATCATCATCCACCTACACACAATCAAAGTTAATAAAGATTATTATTATTATTATTATTATTATTATTATTATTATTATTTTTTTTTTTTTTTTTTTTTTTTTTTTTTTTTGAAGCAAAACAACTAGCCTAAGCAACAATTTATAACCTTTGGTAAAATAATCCAAGCTCAAAGTTGTTAGGAGATAAAGGGATAAAGAGAATTGTCGGATATGATGGGGATATTTATTGATTATTAAGCCAAAATGTTTCTGCCATCTTGAGGTCAATGGTCAAACGAGAGCTGTAGGTTATGGAAAAGAAAAATGCCGGCAATGAACCTCAAGGCTGTTTGTGCTCTTTTCAGGTGTCATGAAAAAGAAAGTGGTGTTTAACGAAATCTCTCATATTTGAGTAGAAATAAAGTGGCATTTATTCTAAGAGAGCATTAGCGCTGAAGATAAGTGAAAAAAACAAACATATTCGGTCAAACAGGTATTATATTTTTAGAAGTTTGCGTGGTTTTTAACAAATGAGGTAGGGCATTTGAAGTAGGTGGTATCAAAGTTTAGTTATTAAATTTGAGTGTTTTACTTTTTAACAAAAATTGATTTAATTAGATTATCCGTATGCTTTAAACTACATTTCATACTTTCGAAAATTGATTATCAAACTGTTTCATGTGTAACGAATTACATTTTAAAACATGTTTGAATTTAAACTAATATTTAAAATATTGAAGTCCAATTGCACTTATCCACAGAAATGTTTTTAAAAAACCAATAGGATAAATTAGCTTAAAGTATCCATTTAAAATATATGAAAAATTATGCTTCTTCATAGCTAGTCACTGAAGTTAAAAAAATATTTATCTATTTTAAGTAACTTAAGCATTTTTCAATTTCAGTATGAATTTTAAATAACTTAAAAATTCAAATTTTCAACACTCTATTCAATATTTTATTTTTAGCCTATTCCTATTAAATGTTAGTTTAAAAATGCATCAAAGGAAAATTCCTTGTTTAATTATTGCAGATTATTTTAAACGTTTTAAACTTAAAAATTTTAAAAATAAAAAATAAAAAAAAATCTTATTCTTTATACATTAAATTATTTACGCGCAAACAATATTTGATAAATCGACCGAAGGAATTTCCAACTCCAAACACATGTTAAAACAAGTATTGCATCCTATTTATATACCACAAATTGGGATTCGAAACCCATACCAAAAAAATTTATACCAAAATAAAGTGCCAAACTTCTCGTGATGAAATCAGTAAACATACTATATTTTGTTTAAATTGAGTTTACACTTGTAAACGAAATATAAAAGCGCTCTGTTTTGATAGGATGTTATATAATTTTCAAAACAAATAAGGATAGATATTTTATCATTGAATCTCAATTATAATTCTTTAAAAATAAATAAAAGTTTTGGAATCTGTTTTCTTAGAATGTAGCTCAAAATAGTAACTCAAGTCAATGTATTAAAACTGTTTATATTTTAACAGAATTTGACCTTTTATCTTTGTATTCTCTTGGATTGTTAAACAAACAAGTTATTTTAAAAGTCACAAAACTTCAATTAAATGTTCCAACAGCTATTCAAAACACATATATACATTCCCACCTATGCATTTGAAAACTTATTTAATTTATTTCTTTAATACACATTTCAAAGGTTGCTGTCCCATTTAGAGATTTGCATAACTGAGGGCAAAAGCATCCCAAAACCAATTAGTAATGGATACTCATAAGCCATCGAACTTGTAGAGGAAACGAAGAGCTACAAACAACTAAAACATTTAACCTTAATGCTTCTGTTTATATAAATGACTACTTGCTCACGCCATATCAATGTACCACACCAAAAAGTGAACATACTTATAAAAAAATTTCCGTTCAACTTAACCCAAAACACAGGAATCCAAAATAGGTATCAGATCACAGAATGTTAAGATCCATACTAGGAGAACATACACTTTTACAATGAAAACATTGTAATAGATTAATAAGAAAATAGAGCACAAAAATAAGGTTAAATTTATGAAAAAAGTCCAGCCTGCAGTCAGAGAATAGTGTGATATCCTATAACAGACACGTCATCAGGTGATATCTCTTTGAAAAGTTATTTTTGTTCATCAGAACATGGAACATGAACTTGATTTTTTGATCATTGAAAGCTCCGGAAAATTTCTCCCGCCGCATTTTAATTACTTTAATGTATAGATCTATAATTTTAACCATGTTTTTGCATGGATAAGGGAGGAGAAGTTTTAAAGGGTTTAAAGTCCCACTGGTGTCAGTCACACTTTCAACAATTCTGACTTTAGTCCAGAAATACAAAATAGATGAGCTAAATTAAATAGGAATACGGGGTACCCGTTACACTGCCTAAAGAGAGCACGCAATAAAGCAATCATAACATAAAAATAGGAAAAAATAGACACTAAGTCCTTTTCCTTGGGAAATAGAATAATATCCGCTTTGGCTTCTTTAATTAAAACCTTCTAACATAACAGAGCCAATAATAAGATGAACAATTAGAAAAAAAAAACTTTCCCACCTTTTATCGATGAGTAATATGCGGATATATCCCGAGAAAGAAATCTTTTACAAGCGCACGCGTCTTGACCGGATTCCCGAGTAGCAGAAATGACAAGCACGCTCTTGAAACCTGGCGTACGCAATGGCCCATAGCCGAAGACCTACACACAACAACTGTCGAAAGAACGACCACATTGCTCCCACACATGTATCCCAAATCCGTCCTAACCCCTCGATAACGGCATACCATTGTATTCAAGAAACCCAGGGGATGTATGGACGTGAAGACTGAAGAATCAAAGCGAGATCCAGGTCCATCTCTGGCTGAGATAATTTATTACGAGACATCAAAGTCGTATTTCTTGATTGGCATAACAATTGCCTCATTAACAGCCTGGTAGAAGTTCAAGGTATAATTGGTCTTGGTGCTGGAGACTGGCTTTTGTTCGAAGGGGGACCTTCCAAAGAAGGATAGTAATGCACGACAAAAGTTTAAGGTCAGAGAGATGAAGTGAGATTCAAATAATCGAAATTTAAATATAAATTACCTTTAGTTTGAGGTCTGAGAAAAATCCCACGAAATGTACTTGAAAGTTGACTGCAGTGTAAGAATAAAATTTATCTCTCTATTTTTTTTTTTTTTTTTTTAAATTTTTTTTTTAAAGTGTGTGATTACTTGAGTATCAAATACTGAAGTTATATTGTTTAAAATTACAGCCCATGTAAGAAAAAGTATACCAGATTGAAGATATGACTTGGCAAAAGAGTTTAATAAAATTTCACACACAGAGTGGCAGTAATTAAACTGACGTTGTTTCGAGTAGTCTGGAGCAGTGTAGAAAGCGAAAAAATCTTCATGGAAATTTGTATACGTACAACTAAGATCTTGAGGAAACTATCATTACAAAAATTACATCAAAAATAGACTTGGGAAAACAAATGTATTTTGATTTTGTTATTATTATTTTTTATGTAAATGACGCTTCATGCATAAAATTAATCATAGCTATTTAAAACACTATTGGATGTTTTTCTTTATGATCTAAAACTTCTTTTATATTTCAGTCTTTAATGTGCGGATTTCTCTCTAGTGGAAAATATTGATCTCATGTTTCTCTCTTTATTTCTTCAGGTATCATTTTCCCAGTGAATAAATAATATGTACACAAATTTTCATAAATTCACATTCATTAAAACATACTATAGACTGCTCTGCAACGAGGCAGTTTAATTATTCCAGCTCTATACATAGAATTAAACAAAAAAAAAAAAAAAAAAAAAAAGAATGCCTTTGTTTTTTGTTGACAATACCTATATCAGAGAAAAACTAAACGCACAATATATCAAAGCACCCTCACTTAATAAAGTAAAATGTTTATGATTCATTCTGTAAAATACAAGATACTTTTTGAAGGTAACCACGCTTGTTAAAGTTGCTCTTTCCAGTGCATAAAAGTCGACTTTATATTATGGTAATAACAAGTAATGCATTTACACCCCCTTTGGAAGTTCAAGGTTGTAATCATGGTAATTGATCTTGAATTTGGGGTCGGTCTTTGTCCGATGAAGATCTTCCAATTAAGGATGGTAACGCACGGGTAGCGACAGACTTCTTCAGTGAACAAGATGGACTTTTTGGACAGACAAAGGATATGGAACAGGGCTCGGGAACAACGAGGGTAATTGGTTTAGGGCTTCGTGTCAATGAGGTTGATTAATTTGCAAAAGGGGGATATACTGAAAGCTGAAGAATTGGAGTATGAATTTGAAGTCGTGGGCCACTGAATGGAATACGTTTTGAAGTATGTAATTCGAAAAAATGCATGTAAACTTAATTTAAAAACGTGTTTAATTTTTATATATATTTTTGATTTTGGTATGTTATGACCCAAATAATAGAGAACCAAAAGTGTATTGAAAATTAGTTTTTGGTATAGAAGCAAAGAGATTGGTTGGTTTGTGCGCTCAACAACATATTCTTGTGTACAATAACGGCTAATCAGGTCGGGACCTACAGCTTAACGTGTATTCCGAACCACAACGAACTTACATGCCTAAACCGGCATTAGACACCGGTACATTAGCATGCGAAACCAGAGCGCTAAACACACAGCCACCAGATGGGCACAACGAGATTGGAAAACGAATGAATCTGTTTTAAATTTTACACACAAATTCGATAATTTCCACTTACTAAAATGTGAGAAAATCACATGAGTGTTGAATCATGTTTTAACATACTATTAATTTTTATTTTACTGTTTGGTCGTTTGTTAGTAAATCACGCTAAAACGATTAAACGAATTTCTGTGAAAATTTCAACATTTATTCAGAATATTCAAAGGTATACAAACGCTTAAAATTATTATGTATTTCATTTGTGGTTGCTTGGGAATGAAGAGCATTATCCGATTTTAACTGATTTTTCCCCCATTGTTTAAACTTTCAGAAATAATTACACTCCATCCTATTCAAACTATTAACCAAGGGAAACAATGAAAAAAAAAAAATACTTTAACCTTTCTACAAAATAATGATTTTTTACTGTACGACCAGAAGTCCCATTTCATTTTAATTTCCTGCTGCACTAACCAAATACATTTTTTGTCTTATAGACACAATCAAAAGATCTCGTAGAGCTGAACAAACATTTTTAAAGCTATTGGAACACTTTCATTTCTTTTATTAATATCGTTTTAATGTAGCTGTCTCGTAAGGAAACGATGTTTGCGTATTAATTTGCCTTGCGTGTATCGTTTGTAATGTGCTTGTAATTTTAGGCAGATAAACATAATTACAAAAAAGGCATAAATTTTGCCCGTGTGTTTAATTATATCTATTTAAAATAATAACAAAAATTGACAGAAGTAAAATATAACTAAGAATAATTTCATCAAATTAGAAAGAACGGCTGTAAAATTAAAATGTACATGTATGCAAGAGTTAACTTGAGAAACTGGTGATACTGTGTTTCATATGGCCCTATTGCGGAAATTAATCCATATAATTATGACAGTTCACAACTTTACAAGGGAGCAAGAATAATAAAAAGTAACAAAGAAAGGTAACACGAAAAAGAACAAGGGAACGAATAAATAACAGTAAACAAGAAATATAAATACTGGCACATTATGCTGATGGACGATTTGGGAAGATTTTCGACTCCAACGCTTAATGAACTTTTCTACAAAATTAAATAAATGCATGGAGAATATCCATAACGGTAATCCCTAATTTAAATATTGATAATAACTCCTGTGTGGAACCTTAAGTCGCAACATTGAATTATTTGACATGATGGTGCACAATGTGATACCTCAATCACAACATTGCATTGCTTGACAGCATTCAGCATAATATTGACTTATTGATGCACATACGTGGTATTTAAAATCACAGCGTTCATTCTGACATTGACTTGATATAGTGCATTTTTGCGGTACCTTAAATCACAACATTGCATTATTATAAAACTTACTGCACGCTGCACCCACGTGATTCTTCCAACTCATAATGCTGCATTGGTTTACCGCGTGAAACACATAAATGTGGCTATATGTCATAGCAAATTCTTACATTGTTTCGGAAAATTGGTACTATTCTTTGGGGGTTCTATCTCTGTAGTTTTCGTATCTTTTTCGTGTAGTTAGACCTACAATACCCTAACTTGGCAGCACACTTTGGCCCTTTTAATTTAGTCATTCTGCTTTTTTGATTCCTTATTGCATAACAACGAGTTGCATTTGTTGCTGACCAGTGAACCTCATCCAGAAGCTTTATCTTCCTTCCTGCGCTTTAGTGATGACCCGCCATATGGGTTGACACACATCCAGCCAATGCTTTTCATAAAGTCCAGTGACTATTAAATACATCCCGATAGGAATTTGAATATGGCGGGGGATACCAACCCTATCTGATGAATTGGTATTAAAAGTCTGCGGGCAACACTGCTTTATTGACATGTTTTTCTGCCGGGATTTCCGGCTTATGTTCTGCTCGTGATGGCGAAAAATTATCTTCTTGGCATTCAGCTCCTAACGCGGCTACATGATAGTGAATTTATTGATTGACATTGAGCACAAAGGCAAAAGATAGGCAAAGTTCAATTATGGATGGAATGCAATTGAGTGGTAAAATCTATTGATAGTTGTTGATAATTAATGGTGTCTGAGTTATGCTGAGTAAGTAAAATCCAATAATCCAATTAGAGTGTGACGATAATCATCAACAACGCAGTTGCTAATGACGATGTGTCAAAATCTCCATTGAATAAATTTTCTTTTCTGGTGTCATTTCTTGTAGAAAACACCAAATTAAATTAATGATAGTATTTATATTATAGTATCTATACTGCACAAAAGAGAAAAGGTTTTACAAAAACACAGTCCGACTTCAAAATTCTTACACAAAACTACGAATGCTACAGACAGCTGCGATTTGTCAAATAAACGTCCTCACTAAGATGAATTCCTACCGGAAGTTCCTACCGGATTCAACCGGAAGTTCTTAACAATTTGATCGTAAGAGTGCTTCCTTACTAAAACTATGGGAAGTTTGCATCTTGGCTTCTGATACTAATATCGGACTGAAAATTATACACTAATTAAAAAAATTCTCCAAGTTGCCATCGATCTTACAGGGAGAGGTTTCACTCAATAAATACCACCACATTGCACGTGCTTGGTATCTGAACATGATGCTTCGTAACACAAACGTTTGTAGAAGCGGTCTTTGAGAGATTGTCCCAATCCAACTTGCTGTTACATAATAATTTAAGAAACATTAATTAAACACTTAAAAAACATAAATAAAATTGTGAAACATAAATTTTAGAGTTTCAAATATATATTTTCGGGCTTTAATTTACAATTCTGCCTCTAAATCTCAACGTAAGTATTGATGACTTACGATGTCAATGATCTGTGGTAAAAGGTTGCTTGAAGGGTTAATGTATGGATTCACGTGTGTTGTCAAAAGCATTGTCTCATATTTCGGTGAACTTCAAAGAATATAAACAATCGCCAAGTTCGTAGAAACAGATTTTTCCATAACTTTCGAAATGAAGCTTTGGCAGAGACCACAATACTTACAATAACATTTTTCAAAAAGTTTTCTGATTTAGTTTTATTGTTGACGGCCGGAAAAACGGAAATTTTTTCCATTCGTAAACTGATTTTATTTCGAGTGGTTATATCCTTTTATTATCTGCGTTTTTATTGTTCTTGGGAAAATGAAACTGAATTATATTAATATAAAAATCTGTTAATTTGTAAGTAAGCCACTTTAAAGCAGTTAAACTGATTTCTATGAACATTTCAGCATGTGTTCAGAAAATCTCAGAGGTGGACATAAGCTAAAAACTATGATATATTTCAGCTGGAATTGCTTTGGAAGTTTGAAAATTATCCGAATTTTATTGATGTTTTACTTTCTTCATTGTTTAAATTAATTATCAAAATTAAAAGCAAACTGTTTTTTCTCCGTGAAAAAGTTACGTGATTTAAAATTTGAAGGATTTAATAAAATACTCATAATTTATTCATCCGATTTTCCAATTCAAATGAAATTATGTAAAAGTAAGTGTCCTGTTAGTCAGCATAGTAAGTTAAAGATTTATTTAATTTTAGACTGTTATGGTTTGTGTGATTTCCTTATTTATTTTTAAATACAATAAATGTCTATAGTACGATTTTCATTTTACTATGGCCCATTTCCATCTTAAGTGCATAATACAATTTGATATACTATTAGATGGTTTTAATTATTATTTTGGAATTATTACTAAATTTTGTTAAAAATGATTTTACAACAATTTTTAACCATATTCGTAATATCCAAATAATTCAAACCTTGTAACTATAGAATAAGCAATAAGTAGTAAATATATATCTAGCAAAATTTAATAAAAACATGGCCATCAAGATAGTTATGATAACTAACATATCAACTGTAGAAAAGAAGAAAAAAAAGGCCATAAAAAGTTATTCTTGGTCCAGCAGAAATATGAAAACACAAATAAAAGTATTTAACAAGTACGAATAAGAATTGAATTCATTATTCAATTTCGAAAATAAAAATTGTTTAGTAAGTATCTGTAAGAAAACACGATTTTATTATTTTTTGTTCAATAAAGTTATTCATTTGTGTAAAAGATGATAATAATAATGGAAAAATAAATAATAGATAACAAATTCACAAGTCATTTGTCCCTTAAATAAACAGTTTTATAAAACTAACCTCAAAAGACTTAAAACAATGAATTCAAGGTACTTCAACCAAGAATTCCCATTATTAATACAACCACAAACGAAAAAAAAAAAATTCTTAAGATAAAATTCCTGGTTCAATTGAAAAATAAAAAGCAAATAAATACTCAATCATCAATTTTTTTAAAAAAAAATTGTTCACCAGACAGTAATTTCTAGTGTTTTTTTTTTTTTGTTTTTGTTTTTTTTTTTGAAAAATATTTATTCTAATTTTTAAATATTAATCAAGCGGAAACAATTCAGAAAACCTTTTGGTGATGCTTTTTCAAGTTTTGCTTGCTTTAGGGTTAGTTATAACGGGATATTTTATTGCAGTATCTTTTCTGTGACACAAAAGACAGTGAACGTAAAGCGAAGTAAAAACACCGTTCTTTACTTTCAACCAAAGATAGCACACGGAAAAATACGTTTAAAATTCATGATTAATATAAGTGTAACTGTATAATGTAAAGCGAACACACTTTTATTCACTATATAAATGGCCGGGCATATTGTTATAAGTCCAGGCTAAAGAAAAATTGTATATCTTTTATATCAATTACATATTTAGGTACTTAAGCAATATTCCATCGACAGTTGGCAAACTTTTTGTTGACGATGAAGAAATTGAACCTCCTAGCCTTCTCAAAGGTCCGGTCAGGCTCGGATCCCCTTCGGGGACTTTCCGTGGAATGCCTCAATTGCGCGGGGGACCCAATCGTCCGGACCGAACATTTCAATTTATTAAGGAAATGCGTTTGAAAAAAAAAAATTGCAGGATATGTACAGTTCATTATTTTCTCTCTCTATATATATATAAAAAAAAAAAAGTAAGGAACCTTTGCACTGTGTCACAATTTTATCTTTTTCTGGTGCAAGGAGAACTGTGAAATTTTGAACATAAGTAATTTTTTGTATAAAAAAAATGTGTATGTTTTAAATATTGGCTTTCAATCGAAGATACATGCATTAATTAATGTTTAAAGTAGATTAATTTATTGTTTATAAGCATTAACTAATCTTTTGAGTAATGTGTATACATTAATTCATTATTCCGAATAAATATTGGGGAATTTTTTTTAACCCTAAATAAAACTTTAAATGTGTTGGAAGTACTGTTAAAAATTCATTAATTTAGTACTTTTTTTTTCTAATAAATAACATAAACACAGCAATGTAATCATTTTTTGATGAACCCAATCTTTTTTATTATTATTGATATTTTTTACTGTTAATTTAATTACTTATTACTTTTATTCTATAATTACTTTATTATTACTTTTTACTTATTAATTATTACTTTTTACTTATTAATTATTACTTTTTACTTATTAATTATTACTTTTTACTTATCAATTATTACTTATTAATTATTACTTTTTTATTTTTTGTTACTAATTTCATTACTCCAGATTAATATTATTAATATTATACGTTGTATTACTAATATTATACGTCCAGACCATATGGCCGGCTCGGCCTCAACTCTGTCCTGACCTGCCAGTACTTATTGTGTCATACGTATGAACTGGCATTTGATACCTGACTGTCAAAATATTAATTAAATTCTTATAATTAAGAACTTGTTCAAAGGCTAACATCAGTTCTAATGTAACCACCTGATAATTAAAATGAAGAAAATTCCAGTTTCTCATAAAATACAACGAAATCTTTTAACAACAAACATATTTAGCAATTTTTTAAAACTTATTTTATATTAATAATTTAAAAAAAGGTTCTAATGCTGATAAGTAACTACTTTACGTTTATAGATGGCCAATTGTAACCTTAGGTATAAAGTATCGATAGGGAAATGCTATTTATTTTAGTACTAGATTAGTGATTCATTTAGATTTGAAAACCGTTAAAAAGTAGTTGAAAGTGCATAGTAGTAGTAAAGCTTTCAACAAAATCAATACGATTTTTTTTTTTTTTTTTTTTCAAGAAATCTATTTAAAGAATTTTTAAAAAGAAATCCATCAAAATTGTGATCCATTTTAAATGTTCATTAAAATACTTATAAGAAAATCGGTGAAAAAACACTGAACGACTTCAAATTTTCTTAACAAGACATCTTTTTATTCTTTTTTCTTTGTCGACATCACGTTTGTGTGATCCACTTTATTGTAGTTTTTACTTTGAAAGGGCAGCATTTCAAGTTCGGTTTTTTTTTTTTTTTTTTAAATGAAGAAAGAATTGAGTGTCTTCTAGGGTCATTGCGAAGATTTCGCCCTTTGGTCTGGCTGCAAGCAACATTTAAATGATTTTTAGTACTTTAACGACATTACGGGAATCGAGGTCGTTTTTTCTAAAGCCTGAACTATACAATAAATCGTTGAAGTTTAGTCGTGTAAGTAATCTAATTCTATCTTTTCAAACCCAGAAACGGTTATTTACGTTTTTCTTTTCCATCACGATATGAAGTTGAGCATCTTGAATAACATTACTTTACGACATTTGAAGAAGATCATAGAAATTTTAATGTTAAGAGTATGAATAACTTATAAGTTATTTTTATTTTTCGAATATATATATACATGTTTTTCAGTGTCAAAATTACTGCATGGTTCAATTATTATTTAAAAAAAAATATAAAGTAGATATCAAATATATTCTATTTTTCATTCAGTAGTTCTTTTACAAAGTTTAAAAGCGTTCAACAGTATTATTAAATCGTTTGACCTTAGCAATAAATCGTCACACTTCAAATTTAACTTTCTTTATTTCAAAGTCCAATTGCAACGTGGTTTATTTACTTTTATGTTTAGATAATTTTAAATATTTTTTTACATTATAACCGCGTTCTTACTGAAATCATAGATTCAATATTAATGACTTTTCAAGGACTTTTAAGGACCTAATTAATATTTTTTAAGGCTTTCGAAAATTTGTTTACACGCATGTGTTAATTTGCAGGTGCTTTACCTAGAGCCTTAACATCAAATCTTTGATGCACAATTTGCATTTTGCCTTATAAACAGACTTTGACGATGGTCTTTGACTTTTTAGCTCGAAAAACGTTAACACTAATCTCGCACGTTCATTTCACTGAGTAGACGCGGGTAACTAAAACCATTCGAATTCAACTCCACCAATCAGAAAATACAAACCAATCGATGCAAAAGTTGTTACGTTATTCACTTAATTCAAAAATATCAAAAAAATTTGGTGCGGATAAGTGACAAAAACTTAGGACTTTTAAGAACCTGTAAGCCTTTTCAAGTACTTTTTAAGGACCTTTAAGCATTTTTTAAGTACCTTCAAGGCCTGGAAAACCAGTTAAAAAATATTAAGCTCTTTAAATGACCGTGGAACACTGCATAAAATGTTTAAAATATTTTACGATCAAATGTTGTGTCCGTTTTCTTCTTTTTTTTAATTTTTATTTTTTTATTTTTCATCCGTGTATCATGTTAGGAAGACATTTGGCAACTTACCAAACAGTTTTCGCATGGAAAATGCAAAAGTAATATTTCATAATATAAATAGTATAGTTTTTTAACTAAGGAAAAGATAAGAAATTAAATAAGGAAAAAAAAATACAGTAACAATTAAATACGATCAAATATTGCGAACGTTTTCTTCCTTTTTTTTAATGCAAAGTGTACAGTGGGGGGTATATGCAAAAGAATGGAGTACCATTTATGTGAGTGTGCAGTAGTTGTACAGATGCATTTACATAAAAAATCACGCAACTCATAGAGTTGACTTTTAGAGTGAGATATGATCTTCCCTGTCATCAGGATTTACTTGACACTGTATTCTCATACTTAACATGACTTTCTTGACAAATTCTAGTGGCTAAATTATTCGTCCCACCTTTTGAACAGGTTACAACCGATGGAAAGTTCTCAATGCATTAAATCTTTACGCAATGCATATCTAGAAGCGTCCCTCACATGTTTGATGAAATTTGGATTAGAGGAGTGATCTGGCATACTTATAAGAGCGATATTCATATTTTTTAATCGTTTATCCAACGCAAAAGTGGAATAAAATTTGCCATAACTATCAATAAACACGATGTAGAAACCAATTTATCACCATCAAAGACTTGTCTTGATTAAGTTAATTACAGGGAAAAAGTTGAATTTAATTATCTTTTGTGGTCTTGGGGAGCTTATTAAACCAATTCAATATATTGCACCCAAAGACCAAATCATTTTGACATCAAATACTGTTTACTGAAAATAATTTTTCAGTCTCATGATTAATATTGGACATCAAAGATTCTGTAGAAAGATGGGAACATGATATCTCATGGTAAATGCCAATTCAAGATAACGATTTGGTGGGAAACGAGGTTTGGTCTTAATGTTTAATATGTTTAATTTCATTAATAAGCTGGCGCAGTTTGGGTCTGGTGTTGCCCTTGCGCCTTATAAATCTAAAATAGCACCAATCAATCTTTAATAAGGTCCACAAGAGCGCAAAAGATAATTAAATTCTACATTTTATGGACATGAGTGTATTTTAACGACATAAAATATAACCTTCAAACTAGAAGATAACTTGTCTTATCGAAAAACTTTGTTTTTTATTCATTTAACTGTTTTAGGGAAAGCAAATTGCAAGAAAAGGAGAGGTGAAAATCCTCGTTTCACTGTATGACATACTTTATAGTTATTTATCACTTCCAATTTTGTAACGTTTTACATGAATTAACCAAGAACTAAATTTTGAAAATGCTCTAGAAGTTTTATTAAAGAAACATCCGTACTAACTTTAATAATCAAAGGATTCTAATCCTAGCAACATCCATTAAACTTAAAATAAATGTTGCTAGGAACAGTAAAATAGTTCAAATGTTTATCAAATGGAATACTTTCAACAATCGGCGCTTGGTATAGCTATGCTAACAATAGTCAATAATGGTTTTATGTAAATATTTTCACTCTAAATTACATAACAGTAACTTAAGAAGTTTAAATTAAAAAGTATAAACATGAACAGGTTTTCTTAAAATCTAAATAATTCTTATCAAAATATTATCATGCAGAAAGGTGCATACATTTCTCAGTCTCAAAACATAGTTTCTATAAAAGGTCTTAACACAAATGACACTTTTACGCAAAATAAATCGTTAAGTTTTTTTTTTTTTTTTTTTAAAGCTGATTTTATATAAAAAAAAAAAAAGAGAATCTAAAGACATTTAGAAAATAAATCGTCATCAAAGTGAAAAGGCACTAACTCCACTTTTAGTCTCAAGTCATTATTTTTTGTATATTGAAAGAGGAAGAAAAGACCCATCAATTAATAAAAGTATCAACTTGATCACTGAAATAAATTTATGGGAAATGGGTGATATACAAAAGCGCTAAACTCTTGTCTAAGTAGAACTCTAGAAAATTTTCTTTGTTTTCCCGAAAACTTTGATAAATCAGAATTAGCACCTGTTCACTCGAAATATTTAACACACAAGAAACATTCTTTAAATACAACTCACCTTAACAGCAAGACGGAATACGCTTTTACAAAAATAATCAGACGATCACAGACTGATGGAATAATTTTCAAAGTGTTACTCGTGAGTTGTACACAAACTTAAACACGCTGTTCCCGCTAGTTGCACAGGTGATAGTCTGACAGTTCTCCCTCTAGAACTTCGGTAGTAATGATAACTTGGCGTCACGTGACAGTGAACAACCAATGAGGAGGCGGAGAAGTTCAACCGTTCATTCTTTTACCTTTTCTCTTTTGTTTTAGAACACGAGTTTTTTTTTTCACTTCTCTTCTTCCGGTTTTGTTCCAGCATTGTTTTATTTCCCTCTCTTTTTCGAATTCTTTTCATTTTTTTTTGTTTTTTTTTTTTTGCTCTGTAGAATTCGATATACATTATACAGTTCGTCAAACGATCCCCATATTTCTTTTATTTCTGGATAGGTCATATTTAAAAGAAGCCTAATAAATCAAAGTTATTTTAACTTTTTAAAAAGAAAAACGAACTTTTGCAAATTTTTATAAATAATACCCAAATATCTGTTTACATTTACGCTACAAAACTACTTTTACGAGAAAAAAAATAAATTATTTAGCTATGCTCAACATTTTCCTAACAAAAAAAAAAATAATAATGTCACAAAAATTACACTGTAAAGTTTTGTCGAAAAGAAGAAAAAAATTGTTCTCCAAGCCTTTTTCGAAAATGTTTGCAAAATTTATTTAAATTTACGACGTCTGTATGTCACAAAATTCTGAATATTCTGAAGAAGTTTCCAAATGATTCCATTTTATATGAACAATTCAGTTGTGCAGAAGAATCATTTATGGAAATTATTTTTTAACATTTCATAAACACTAATGAATTTTTAAAGCTAAGTTGAGATTCCGTTTTTTATTTGGAGGAGCTCAAAGCTGGTCAGCTCAAAATAGTAATCTAATACTAGTTTTATTAAGCTATCTAAACCAATACTGAGATCCGACCTAAATGTGATGTTTAAGATATTTACCTGAAAAAGAATAGTGTTCATTGAAATGAATTTAAATTAATTTTTGTTAAAATTCAATAATTTCATGATATTAATACCGCGTTTTGCTCACTAAAAAAGTCTTTGAAAAATATCTAAGTTAGCAGAACTTTTTTTACCAGTTATCGTAAAATTTTACAGACAGATATTTCTTATCACTATAAATGTAGTTAAATTTTACACAATTTGTTTCTTATCCTCTAATAAATAATTAAACAAGCACTTAAAACTTCTGACAAAAATTTGTAATAACTGATAAATTCATATAATACACCTAGATGTGTTTTAGTGACAGAGACTGTCCCAATCCAGTATTTTCATAATGAATGCAAAATCATATAACACATAAAAACAGAGTTTAAAAAAAAAATTATTTGTATGCATTGTCAATTTATCAAACACATTTCTATCAGCAAAATGTGCGTTTTAAAATTTATTTATAAAAAATGAACGTGAATTTATGCTCTCATATCCAGATATCATAGATTTATTCTGATTAAAGTAATATTATTATTTATTTTTTAGAACAAATGTTGGCAACAGGAAAGAGTTTCAACAATAATCGGTTAATGGCTATTTTAGCGCGATTGGATGACGGCAAGTTATTTTATTAGTATTCCGTAAAAGCGACCTTTTAGTGACAGTGACGGCCCCCAAAATAGAATTTGATAGAATGCATTGTCATCGACATCGAACCTATCTGCCAAGTTTCAGGCCGATTGGATGACGGGAAAGAGGTTAATTGGGCCTCCGGAGGTTCCACGCAATCGACACACAAAATCGAAGTTAATATACAAGATTTAAAAAAAAATGTGATTGATTCTTGTAATAGCATTATTACTTTCAATTACTCATATGTTTACGTAGGGTAATGAAAGAAGTACAGTAGAACCTCGATTAACCGTCCCTCCTTTATCCGGAACTCTCTTTTAACCGGCAATCATTTAGTCGACATCAAAAATCTCCCAAATGAGCAATAAATCATTTGTTCCTTTTTAAACCGTAATCTTTTCCCTTGCTCTAAAGTTACATAAGTAATGATGAGGCTTTTGACTGTTTTTCTAAAGAACTGACGTGGTTAGAGCAACCTTCGGATGCAGATCAAACTGAACTATTGCCTTCAAAAAGACTCCGGGATAGAGCAGCGAAACAAAGATTATCGAGATTATTGCAACAAAATCTCATTTCCAACAATTATGTCATAAAAACACATTAAAATTCCTGTATTCAATAAACGAAAATCATTTACTTTTTATTGTTTTTTACAACTCTCTTTTATCCGGAATTTTCGCTTAACCAACCTACCTTTGGTCTGAATTAGGTCGGTTAATCGAGATTCTACTGAGTATAGCATTCGGTCAAATTCGAGTTTTTGCATTTCTCCACGTTTTGTAAAATCATGATTTCCAAAAAATGGTCTAGAAAAACTGTGTGTATGATGTGTATGTATCTATGATGTTCAAATTTGGTGTGGGGGTAAGTGGTGGCCATTGGACCACGGGAAAATGTTTGTCAGAATCGCACATGGCCGACCAAACGGTATAGTGGTTAGTGTGCTAGCTTCTAGACCGCGAGGTTGCGGGTTCGAGTCCCGTGTTAGGCATGGGTGTTTGTAAATGTATGTTGGCTTGTCTAATGACGAATGTTTTCGGCGCATTATAGCCCTCGTGTTGCTGACGGCGCCAGATAATCTGAATACAACCAACCAACCAACCAGAATCGCACATGCGCATAAGGTTGAAATCATGAAAAAATCATGTTTTTCAACAATTACTAGCAAAACGACTCTTAAGACTTTCATTGAAATCGTGTGGTAATGCCTTTCAAGGTAATTTTTATCATCTCCGCTTCCGAAATTCCCGATGAAATGCGGTGAAAAGGTAAATAGTCGAAAAACGAGTGCCTATAGCTCTCTGCCTTTGAGCATCTGCATGTTCTTCTTAAAGTCCGAAATTCTCTTTCATAGGCCTCAATATCCAGTTTTAAAAATGTTTATGAAACTTGGCCATTACGTATTCTGGATCACTAGTTTGCTGTGTTGGTGCTGTGACGCATAATGGTCAAGTGTCGCAAATATTTTTGTAGCTGTATACTTTAGGACTATGAAGGGGAATATTGACTTTGAGAACATTTTACGAATTTTCATTCTCCGTAATTTGCAACAACATTAAACTCTGCTCTACTTTAGATATCAGTACATTTCATGATAATTTATTTATTTATTTATTTATTTATTATTATAAAGCACACTACAGAAAAAAATTCCATTTAAAGTGTACAAAGAATAGTACATTACAAACAAGCAAACAATAGTAACAAAAACAAGATTACACATTTAAAACCAGCAGACATTTAGCCGTGAACCCATAGAAAAAGATACAATAAAAATATCCAAATCACCAGAAATCAAATTAAAAATTCTATAAAATTTATACAAACAAAAGTTGTCAATGTAGTTATATTTGGTAAAAACAGTAATAAATAAATTTTGGCTACGAGTATTGGTCGGTACAGCAAATTTAATGGAATTATGGATCTCAATGCAATCAATAAAATTATTAAGGACTTTGTAAAAGAAAGAAACACAAGAAAGCTCACGTCTAGATTTTAAACTGGGGATGCTGAAGGAATTGCGGAGGAAAGAAGAGGAGAGATCATGAGAATTATAATTGTTATCCTTATAATAAAGATAACGCATAAATTTAGTCTGAACCCTTTCAAGAATAATAGTTATTATTTGAAGAGCTTGGCGCCTTTTTACAGAGATTTTTTTCTTTTTTTTTTGGATTTAATATATAACAGGAAATAATTTTCTTTGTTTTTGAAACAATTACAACTCTATTATATCTAAATACCTAATGGCAACTATAAAGTTCAGAATAAAATCCAAATAGAATTTTAAAAATACACCCAAAGGAATTTTATTGGCTGACCCCAACCAATTCCAAGTTCCTTTTCTTTCAGTTTTAAATTGTAATCATTGGATTATGCGTCATTAACACTTGTATACAGTTCTTTTTCGTCAACTAACTCGAGAAACTTGCAGCTTTAAAAAAAAGAGTTTATTTAAAAGAATCAACGACACCGGATTGCACGAGTTTTTACTATTGAATAAAGTTCAGATACATTAGTTAAATGATCGTTAAAGATAAAATGTCGATACTTTGAAATTTAGGTCAAATTAAGTTCGGTCATGTTTATTCTGGACAGCAAAGAGCAATTTCGGAAGCATTTCCAAACAGTTGAATGAGAAATGATAATGATAACAATTTCTTGTAAAGAAACAATCACCAGTCTGTTCAGCTATAGATTCATAAATATTTTGTCAGGCGATATTTTTAGATACTCAACAAATTTTGTTAAAAAAATAAATCATTCCTGCTATTATCGCCAATAAAGAAAACAATAAAACATTGTTTTTTCTTTCGGATTTAGAAAAGGAAAAAGCACCTTTAACGTTTTTAAAAAACAATTTAAATTACTACTGATGAAGAAAACTTTTGAAAACTCATTTCGATGCTTTACCCTAATGTTCAATTCGTGTTTGAGAAATGTATAAGTGCATTGGGAATTGAAATCTTTTAAATTAAATACATAAGTATGATTAAATTTTATCATTCTTTTACGTAATATGCCCTATCATAAAACAATAACTCTTTCACAATTGGGACTTTACTCTAAAAAAAATATTATTTACATTATGTTATAATTATTTAAATTTAAAATCACTGCTTTAACAGACGAATTTCAACTAGAAGTAAGTTTTAAGATATATTTTTGCAGTTTCAATTACCTTAAATGAACCTTCCCCAAAAATTATTTGATCATCTAGCAACCCTACTTCTATCATCATCATATATTTAAAATATGTCTTATACACACAGCCAATCAAAAACTTGCATTTATTAATATTTTTCATATAAACCAGTTGACTATGACGTCACCATAAATAAGAATCATATTAGTTGAGTAATTGCATGTGCAAACTTTTAAACTAGAGTTGAATCTTTGTTATTTTTAAATCCTTTATTTTAATTTCGATTTTGTTTGTCGATGGCGGGCAAATTTGCGGAGGCCTAATTAACACCCTTGCCGTCATCCAATCGGACTGAAACTTGGCAGATAGATTCGATGTCGATGACAATGCATTCTATCAAATTTTTGGGCTGTAAATGTCACTAAAAGGTTGCTTTTTACGGAATGCCAATTAACCAACTTGCTATCATCCAATCGTGGTAGAATAGAATTTAACCCTTTGCACTCCAGGCCTTTTTCGCGCGGAGGAATCAGCAACTCGAGACATTTTAGGTTCGGCTGGTGTTTATGGATTTGCTTCATAGAAACTAAACACAGTCATTGGCCTTGCATCGAATTTCCGCATCACACCTAATGGTCCTCTCGTGGTTTGGCATCCAATCGTGTGGCGCCTGAGAGGCGCTACTGGAGTGCAAAGGGTTAAGTGAAGAAACTCTTTCTTGTTGCCAAAAATGTTTTATCGAATAAATAATAAAATTGTTTTAATCAGAATAAATTAAAGATATTTGGCGTGTGAATGTCACTGTGACGTTCATTTTTAATTAATAAATTTTGAAACGTAGTTTGCAGCACATTTTGCCGATAGAAATGTTTTTAATATTTAAAATTAGCTGCATACACCAAGAACACGCTGTTTACCGAATCGGCGCTGTGTTAATGAATATAAAAATTAGCAATGCATATAAAGGATTTATATTAAATACTTTGTTTTTATGGGTTATGTTATTTCTTCTTGTCTTACGGTGCATCGAAACTTTATAAACTGTAATAGATGCGTATTTGAGAAAAGCAAAACTGTGATGCTGCCTTACTATAAATAAATTAAAGCGGTCATGATTTGATTGACATTTTCCCAAGCAAGTCTAAATAAGGCCTTGGATACATAAAATGAGTCCCAGCAAAACGGGGTCAAAAGTGGTTTAAATTTCGGTCCGGTTTTTTCGGAATTCTGTTTTGTAAATAGAATCCCATTACTATTTTATTTTACATCTGCACCACTGAGTCTTTTACAATAACTGAGTAAAAAAACCTATAACATTTATCTTTTTCTACCTCCTCCTCTATCTCCCCCCCCCCCCCCTCCACCTCCACGATAAGAAATCGATACATTTCACGGATTATCACGGCATTGTTTTAACGAAATTTATCCGCACGTTCTGAACCGTTAAATTATCCTAAAGAGATGTTCACAAGGAAACAAAAAATCGTCCGCTCGCCTTTGTTCTATATTTGTTATCGGAAAAGAGCAGTTATGTGGAGTAGAGAGAACGCTGGGGCAACGATTTTACGAGCGATCAGCCGAAAACGAAGGTACTTAATCTTTGAAAATCGTTTATTTCTGTTTTTGGAAGGTGTGAGAATGTTGGCTTTGTGGTTTGGAGGATGGCATGGTTTTGAAGATTGGTTTTTTATGGTAATTAGCGACGAGTAAGGAGATTTTGAACTCTGGCTTGAATTTCACTTAACAGGCGAAAAGGTCTTGTGCTCTTTTTTTTTTTTTTTAAAGTGGGGGGGGGGGGGAGTATATTTATTTTCCTTAAATAAGTTTCGACGCCTAAAAACCCAAAGTTTAGCATCTTCGATTACTCTGTCAGCTATTTCATGAAACGACATTTCATTACGAAAATGCTCTACGACGTAACTGTGCACTACAATTCTCAGTATTTTGTTGTCTTGGTTTTGAAACCCCCGACTGTCTAAACCCCCGTTTCTGCCGCTTATAAAGTGCTTAACACAGCCAAATACGTCTCGTAATTTTGAGCATCTGGAAGAATACGAGATCGAAATCTTCTAGTGTAAACCCCTCTCTCCGACTCCACCACACCAACGAGAGGACATTGAGGCCACGACAGATTTAATGTGCACCAGCCCCCATTAGGTACACACCGATATTTGGCTGACAGAGGCCCGAACCCACAACCCTCCGGTTATGAGCTAGATACTCTACCGCAGGGTTATCGGGAGCCTTGTTGTCTTGGTCAGCTAATGAGTGAAGTGATCATTTTGAGCGACGGTCGATATGTAAGGTGCCAATTATTGAGTCATATGAAAACTAAGGGTGTGGAACATCACCCAACTTTCAATTACAAATTTGACAGTGAAGAGTGTTGTTACTACCATTTTCCTTCACCTGAAAAAATGCCCAGTTGGGCAATGTTTTTGACAATAATTCCTATATGGGCAACAACAAAAAAAAAAAAGTTAAAATGGCGAAGTTGGCGATACAGTTTTCGAAAATCCTTACCTTATCCTTTCTTGTAAGTGAAACAGAGGAGAGGAAGATTGACCCTTCATTGATGAGCGATATATATTCAACGGAAGAGATCTCTGTGTTAAAGACATTCGTCTAACAACTTTTTACATCTTTACAGCATTTTTACTGGAATTTCGGAGGTGGGTATATTTGGAACACCTTAAGAGACATAACCAAAGAGATTTTGATCAAAATCTTTCTAACCATTCTTTAGCAATTGTTGAAAAACATGATTTTTTCATGTTTTCGTGTTTTGCGCATGCGCAATATTGACGAAAACCTCAATGACAGGTCCCACGGCCCACATACACCCGAATACCAAATTTGAACATCGTAGGTCAATTCGTGCGGGAATTGGGCTGGTAACGTACACCCAGACATACCATTTTTTTGACCAAATGTTTTTAGCAATCTATACTATACAGTAAAACCCCGATTATCCGAGCCCCGGTTATCCGAGTTTCCGCTTTAACCGAGCCACATAATATTTCTTTTACCCCTGATATTTTCCTTTGTCAAAACTAGTGTACCGAAAAAAATTGGTACTTGATCTCTCAAACACTCAAGAAAACAAAATGTTTACATTCCTTTTCATTGTACGTCACTGCTCCTCCTATCGCGTCGCTCAAGGTCTTAAGGCTTAAGTAAGAGAACTCTTTAAGCATTACTATATATTATTAATTGCATGTGGTTTACCTATAGTATAACATTTGTACTTGTCAAAATATACATTTAAACCGATACGATTTATTTTATTTTTAATTTTCGCTTTAACCGAGTTTTTCGGTTATCCGAGTTGGTCTTGGTCCACATTAACTCGGATAATCAGGACTCTACTGTACTTTTATTTTCTTATTTTAACACATGGGTAATTGAAATTAAAAAAAACTTTTATACCTTTTGAACAGTTGGCGAAATTCAGTTAAAACTTGGCGGTTGAATGCAGGGCATATTAAGACTTTTTTTATAGCATGCGTTCTCTTTTCGTTGTGGTTAATTTTTTGGTCAAAATATCTAAATGCAGCGTTTTTGTTCTCATATCGATAGTCAAGACCTACTATTCGAGCAATCAGTCTCAAATAAATATGCGACCGAGATTAAGCTGGAGACAACCGGTCCAAGTGTTATAAAAAT
The DNA here is from genome assembly GCA_963978545.1 of Linyphia triangularis. NCBI lineage: Eukaryota > Metazoa > Arthropoda > Arachnida > Araneae > Linyphiidae > Linyphia > Linyphia triangularis. Next base: position 93,886,719 of record OZ021723.1, on the reverse strand, counting down.
CAAAAATTTGATTCAAAAGTTCGAGAGAACTGGTCTCGACACCTTGGCGAGTTTTACAGAATTTTGCTATTCGCCTGCAGCATAGCCATTGATAGCAAGCATACAGAACATGTCATGAACTTAATCCGAATATCTGCAGTTACTTTTAAAATTTGCATAATACAATTTTTGAACTCAGTAGTTTTTGAAAATTTTATTTTTTATTTCATATTTCTCAATAGTCATATTTCCCACCCGCTTATATATGCTAAAACCTGTGCAACGAAATTTTACCGTGTGCATTTTAGCAATATTGTTATAGCTTGTATTAGTTTGATTTAAACTGTATAGCTTGCATTGTAATAGGTTTGTTTACAAGGTATTTAGAAACATGTGTACCAATTTTAAGCGGTCTAGCTATGGGAAATAGTACTCATTTGGAGGGTATCATTTTTCGGGGGGGGGGGGGATTCATAATCGTGATAACTTTGTTTTATTATCCTCGGCTTTGTTATCATGTGTACCAATTTCCAGTCTCATGTCCTGGCTTTTAGGGAAATTGGGCAATCACTTGGAATGTTTGTTCCCGTTTCAACCCCTGGAAGTTACTTTATGAAGATCGATATAGGTTACTTTTTCTATGTTTACTCTTGTTGACATTCATACCAAATATCAGAGTTGTGGTTACACTGGAAGTGGGACATTGGAATATTCATCGTTTGGAACATTTAACCCCTTTTCGACTCCTTAAATTTTGGTTGTTTTCAGATTATCTGACACCGTCAGCAACACTAGGGCTATAATGCGCCGAAACATTCGTCATTTGACAAACCAACATACATTTACAAACACCCATGCCTAATACGGGACTCGAACCCGCAACCTCGCGGTCTAAAAGCTAGCATGCTAACCACTATACCGTTTGGTCGGCGTTCGACTCCTTAAAATTAGTTAATCAAGATCGAAATATCTTACTTTTTCTGTGCTTGCCCTTGTTGACATTTGCAACAAATTCCGGAGTTGTAACTATATCGGTTGGTTGGTTGTATTCAGATTATCTGGCGCCGTCAGCAACACGAGGGCTATAATGCGCCGAAACTTTCGTCATTAGACAAGCCAACATACATTTACAAACACCCATGCCTAACACGGGACTCGGAACCCGCAACCTCGCGGTCTAGAAGCCAGCACGCTAACCACTACACCGTTTGGTCGGCTGTAACTATATCGGGAATGTGAGAATTATAAAAATGATTTAGTAAATGAAAGCTTTGACATTTATACATAGAGACTAGCTTCGTGGGCCCATGTTGGGGATACCAGTCAATGAGTTTAGATCCTAGCCTTTATGGTTAAGTCCTTGTCGGTATAGTGGTTAGCCTGCTAGCTTCTAGACCGCGAGGTTGCGGGTTCGAGTCCCGTATTAGGCATGGGTGTTTGTAGATGTATGTTTGCTTGTCAAATGACGAATGTTTAGGCGCATTATAGCCCTCGTGTTGCTGACGGCGCCAGATAATCAGAAAACAACCAACTTAGCCTTTGAGGCTACACGAACCATGCTCGGTTTGCTTGCTATCCTTCTTATATTCCAGACATACTCTCTTGTATTCCAGTCCCAATTTCTTATATTCCAGTTCATGTATCTGAGAAAAGTTTTATTCCAGGTTATCCTTGTACATATCTTATCCTTATACAATATGGCAAGTATTTCAAGTCAAAATGTACAACAAGTAATATTCGAAAATATAATAAACAACACACACAGTGTAAATTTGGTTAACTATACACGAAGGCTTGCTTTCTATTCATGCTTTTTTAGATAGTGGCAACGTGCTACAGTTATTTGGATTAGGTATATGTAAAGATCTAACGAAAATTACAAATTCCTTTGCTTGGTTTATCAATTATGCCGAAATATTTTATGCACCATTAATTAATCAAAAAATACCATTTTATCAGGAAAAAGGCTCGTGCTTCCCTGTATGGTTGAAAGACAACTGTAATATTGGATCATCTACGATACCAACGGTTTAGTGAAAAGTCGGCTAGCAAAAATACAGCCATGTATTTTTGCTATTGTCTCAAACATAGTCACATCCTCTAACATAAGCTACTGTTAAATATCGAAACTTTTTTATTGCTTGTTTCAAACCTAAAATCCACTTGTACCTCAGGACTGGTTTGGGCATTACAAAATCAACTCATACCCATCATAATGACTGAGATCAAGCAGCCATTGAGACTAAAATCAAGCAGAATGGCATCAAGCATCACCATTCCAGCACCTAGATGTTTCTAAATGCAAATGCAAGGTTAATTGCACTACTTTAAAAGTTTAATTGAAATAACTGCGAAAGAATTGTCAATCAACAGAAACAATTGTTAAATGAAAATAGATTTTCTTATTATCCCCCTTACCTATTTTGGTTATAAACTGCATCAAACTGCTATTATTTTTAACTATCAAAGTTGGTGGTATGAGTAGTTTCTGGTTTCCATGTTTACAATTTTTATAAAATGCAATCCATTTTTTGATTTTATTCAAGTTATTTTTAAAAGAAACTTTATATTTATGATAAATGAAAGTAAAAGATTAGTTTAAATTTATTATGTAAAAACCAATCAAAACAAATAAAAAAAAAAAAATTTAAATTCTATTACTGTCAAATAGTTATTTAAATAAAGAGTATTTCTAGTTAACAAGGTTTTGTATTTAAAAAAAAAAAAAAATCCCTTTCATTTGGTACATATTTGAAGGAAATCGGATCCACATGTAGCTTTAATAGGGGGCATTTTACTATTATGATAGAAATTCAAGGTGGCGGCTAATATGGTGGCCATCCGCCACTTAAATTTTTACAGATTTTTGATTTGTTGTCCAGGGCAGTTTTCTGAGTCTAAAAAAAACCTTAAAAACCTTTTGTTGCAATTTGAAGTTTTCATCTCAAATGACTGAACTACGGTTTTTGCATCTACATTTAAATATTAAAAACGTATCTATCAGCAAAATATGCGGCAAACTACTTTTCCAAAATTTATTCGTTAACATTAAACGTGAATTTATGCATTCAAGTTCAAATATCCTTTATTTATTCTGATTAAAAACAATTTGGCAACGGGAAAGAGTTTCAACACTCATTGGTAAAAATTCGTTCACTTAAGCTTGGCGTCCATTATCGCTAAGCAGAGCAGAGCGGAGTGGATTAGAGCCAATTACAAGGCTGCCAATGTCTACTATAGCACGAGCCTCGAGCTACAATGGACGTTGACAGTCTTGTAATTGGCTCTAATCCACTCCGCTCTGATCTGCTCTGCTTAGCGATAGTGGACGCCAAGCTTAACTAAGTAAAGCAAAGTTGAATTAATTGCACTTCATTCCCATAATAAATTTATACATTCTCGCCCAATTGTCTTTTATTTATTCGGATTTAAATGACTTTGGAAACGGGAAAAAGTTTCGACAATAATCGGTCAATTGAAATTTATTACTATTTCAAAAGGTTATATAAATTTCCTGACTTGGCGATGTATTTACTTAAACGTTCTAAATTAACGGAGGATAGGCTACATCAAATTTATCGCCAAATGTAACGCCAAATTCGCCAATTTGTGTCAAGTTGGGTTTATAATAATATAATCCATAAAAATAAAGTTTTTAATATAAATCTTTTATACGCATTGCTAATTTTTATATCCATTAACACAGCGCCGATTCTGTAAACAGCGTGGGTTTGGTAATTGCATCTAGTGTTAAATCTGAAAAACATTTCTATCAGCAAAATGTGGAACAAAAACTAAGTTTCAAAATTTATTTATTAAAATGAACGTGAGTTTATGACTCACATATAAATATCTTTTATTCTGATTAAAACAATTTTCTTATTTATTTATTAAAAAAATTGGCAACAGGAAAGAGTTTCTTCAATCGTCGGTTAAATGCTATTTTATCACGATTGGATGACGGCTAGTTGGTTTATTAGTATTCCATAACAGTTACTTCTTAGTGACAGTGACAGCCCCCAAAATTTGATAGAATACATTGTCATCGACATCGAATCTATGTGCAAAGTTTAAGCTCGATTGGATGACGGCAAGGAGGTTAATTAGGCCGCCGCAGATTTGCCCGCCATCGACATACACTGCCAACCACCCACACCCACACACAAAATCGAAGTTAATGTAAAGGATTTAAAAATGCTCCGAATTGCCAGGGTATTTGTTTCTATCCGTCGTCTAACTTAACGAGGGGAGGTTTTGAGTTATTCAATGTCCGCAAATTTTCAAAATAGGTTTTCATAGTATTGATAAAATTAGTTTTTTTTTTTTTTTTTTTAATACGTTATATAACTTTAATTTCGAGTGTGGCTGGGTGTTTCGACGGTGAGCAAATCTGAGTAGGCGTAATTAACACCTTTGCCGTCATCCAATTGGACTGAAACTTGGCACATAGATTCGATGTCGATGACAATGCATTCTATTACATTTTGTGGGCTGTAACTGTCACTAAAAAGTTGCTTATACGTAATACCAATAAACTAACTTGCCGTCATCCAGGCGAGCTGCAATAGCATTTAACCGATCATTGAAGAAACTCTCTCCTGTTTTCAAAATTGTTTTAGTCAATAAATAATAAAATTATTTAAATTAGAAAAAACTAAAAGATATTTGATTGTGAATGCATAAATTCACATCCATTTTAATGAATAAATTTTGGAAAGTAATTTATCGCATATTTTGCTGATTGAGAGGTTTTCAATATTTCAAATTAGACACCAAGCATAAGAATTGATTTAAGAATTTATATTAAAAACTTTGTTTTTATGTGTTATGTTATTTTAATATCTCATGTGCTATGAACAGATGCTACCCGTTAGAAACTTGTATAGAAGAAGCTTATTTAGTGACAGAAACGGTCACAGTCCAATTGTCGATGTATTGGTGTTTTTTAGAGGTGTTTATGGATGAGATGTGTGTCCATATTTATTGAAATCGCTCCGACCAGTTCACCAGATAAGTGTTTTATACTCATAATATTTGGACGCACTAGGTATGGAAGGGATTTTATCAACAAAAATCCTTTTTGGGTTCATGGATTACTAAACATAATCAACTATGAAGTCAAGGGGAGCGTTTAAGATAAGCGTATGGAAAAATCCAGTTGTGTGAATCATAAAAATAGCTGTGTTTTTTTAATCAAAAGATACATTCTGAAAAAGTAGGTAGCGTAATTTTATTCTTCAAATGCGTGGAGAGATCATATATATATAAATAAAATTATGAACGATTGCTTTTCAGTGTATAAGTTACCCAACTTATTTATTATTTTGGAGCATTAAATTCGTAAACTAAGTTAAAATATCAAACTATTTAATGGTAAAAAAAAAGTAATTTGTTTCATAAACACATTTCAGTAAACCTTAACGGTAAATTTTTTCCTCATTAAAAAATTTCTTCCATAACATTCTATAAAAATATACTAATATTTCTGAATCGTATTCAATAGAGCGATTCGCAAAACAGTATTTTAAATTTATTTAATTACCTTTTGACTGTATAAATATTTCGGATGATTAATAATGCTTTGGACGTTCAAAAAAAAAAAAAAAAAAAAAAAAAAAAGGGTTTGTTTTTCTAAAAGTAATTCAGACAAATTAAGGATTTGATAAGTTATTTATATTACTCAGCTAGATTTCAATTTGTTTCTTAACTCACAATCTAAACTTTTTACACACTTGTGGGAGCTGCTAGTACAAAATAGCTAGTTCTTCTAATTAAATACAAGGGCTAAATTGTATTAAAATATAAAGAAAATGTCACGAGAAGAAAAATTAAAACATTAATTAGACAGTGTTATACCAATTCTTAAAAATCTCTCTAGACACGTACCTTTTAACTTTAAATTACCTACCTGTATACATAGGGTAATGAATATTTTATCAAACAAATATTTTTTTTAATTTTTTTTATTTCTCCACGTTTTGGAACATCCTGATTTCAAAAATGTGATCTAGAAAAAATGTCTTTTTTGTGTCTGTGTGTACGTGGACAGCATAACTGACGAACAAATTGTCCAAATTTGATGTGCGACGGTGATGGCACAGGGACCTACCATTAAGGTTTTTACCAAAATTGCGCATGCGCATAAGGTAGCTGCCATTGAAAAAAAAATCTTGTTTTTCAGCAATGCTAAAAAACGGCCCTAACGATTTTTTTCTTTTTTTTCTCTCAAAATCTTCCCGTAAAAATGCTTTTGGCGTTAAAAGTTGAAAAAAGAATGCCTTTAACACAGAGTTCTCTTTCCTTGAGCATACCTCATCAACGATCGTTTTTTTTTTTTTTTTTTTTTTTTTTTTTTCATCTCTTCTTAGTCTCACTTAAAAGAATTATCGAAAAGTATACTGCCAAAATCCCCATTCTGGCGCGGTTTTTTTTTAAAGACCCATACAAGAATTATCGTAAAAAATTTCGCCAAACTGGTCAATTTTTCTAAATGAATGATGAAAATATAAAAAACGCTAAATGACACAAATCCACATCAGTAATATAATGTAATTGAAATTTGTGCTATGTCCCACACCCCTAGTTTTTAAAATAAACTATTAGATTATTGCTTAAAACTTTTGAGACTAACGTAGACACTTTGTTCAGGTATTTTAATTTTCTTATTACGTGAACGGTCCCAGTATCGAATCCCAATTGGGATTGTAAAAAATCAGCACCATTAAAAAAATGATTAGAGACGATGGCGATTGTAACAATTTATCTCTTGTCGATTATCGAACTACTCGTGGATTTTGTAGTGGTTTGTTCCATTCGGGATGCAAAAGCAAAGTATAGTTTCCTGTAAAGATCTTCCGGAAGGCGATCCCACCTGATAACCTTAGATTAGGTCTGAAGCCAGAAAATGTCACCAACCTACCCATACCCTTCTATATTATTGTTACTCATCGTATTGAAGAAACTAATTAGAATTACTCACAACCAAATATCTTTTATTTATTCTGAGAATTTTATTATTTATTTATTAAATCAATTTTGGCAACAGGAAAGAGTTTTTTCAATAATTGGTTAAATGCTATTTCAGCGCAATTGTATGATGGCAAATTAGTTTATTAGTATGCCGAAAAAATAACCTTTTAGAGACAGCCGCCAATATTTTATAGAATGCATTGTTATCGACATAGAATCTATCTGACAAGTTTCAGCCCGATTGGATGACTGCAAGGGGGTTAATTAGGCCTCCACATATTTGTCTGCCATCGACATACCCAGACATCCATCCAACCAAAACACACACACACACACACACACACAAAATCGAAGTTAATAAAAAAGATTTAAAAATCCCAGAATTGCTGCCTACAAGTAATTGTCATATGTTGTTATATTGGGTATTTTACTTATTGTGGTGAATTATACTTCACAAATCGTGTTTAAACTTTAGAGACAGTCCGGAAATACCTATTTTCTATAGTTTTGTCTCAAAATCATAAGAAAAATTAGTATATATTTTAATAAAAACTATTATATAAAATATTTTGTTTATTAAAATAAACATACACATCATTGTTTTGAAAAAATTGCCATATTTTGATTGAGGTTACACTTTTGAGAAGCACTACACATAATGTATTTAGTAAATTTAAGGGCATAGTTTTATTTCAAATTCCATTTACATTCCATTGATTCGAAGCATTTTGTAAAAAAATACCATTCCTGTAACTGTAACTGATGAACGATTTTGAAAAATAAGCAATATTTAGAACATATTTCAATCAATAAGGAACTACTTAAAATTGTACTTTTGGCCTTTTCACAATTCCCCGAGAAAAAAAAATGAATGTTTGCGTAAAATATAATTTTTCTTCTATTGCCGATAAGATGTTTCCTGTTATGACATATTATTGTAGTTAGAGATATTTCATATTGAGTTCAAAAGGTAATTCAAGGTCGATAAAGGTTTTTATTTCTATAACTGGTCAAAAAACTTCATATGGGTAACTTCCCACATCCAAGTCGGCCTCTCGATTCTCCACACTAGCAAACTGAATAATTTCTATGTCGAATATTTTTCAAGACCGGCGATAATTGCGACATTTTCGCGGCCGTTGCCATTCCAAGCAAGAAGAAGTGTTGTTGTTGCAAACGATTATTTTTTTATTCTTCCAAATCGTTCATGCTTAAATTTGAACGAAATCCGCGGCCAGTTACGGCGAGGAAGGGACGTATGAAAAAGATCAATCTATTCAAGCATGGGACACTTCAGCTTTGATGGGCGTGTTCCATTTTCCCAAGACCTAATTTGATCAGATTTTTGCTCCTCTTTACGAGAATTATTATTTTAGGGGGAAAAAAGAACGTTTTCGTCCTCAATGCCAAGGTTATCGGCATCGATTCTTGCAATTTTCCAAGCTTTTTATGCAAATGTGATGGACGTTATCTTGACACAACAGGATCAAATCGCGCGCACATAAAGAAAACGAAATCGAAAAGTATTCCTTGTCTGATTGACTTCACATTTCCATTATATAGAAATAGCGCAAAATTGATGAAAAAACTCCATTTAAGAAAGATGCGCTTGATTTCACATTCTATTATAGAAACCGCAAAATCTGATCGCTGGGATTTATAACTAAACGGATAAGCTGCAACTCGTGAAGTTGGCTCGTTGACATTATTAACAGGCGCGGCTGTCAAAAGGGAGCGATGAGGGCGACCGTCCCTTCCAGCCAGCTTCAGAAATAACTGAGGAGGGGGGGGGGAGGGAAATGAAATAGAGCAACACAATTTTCTGGAAACCAACTAGGGGTATGGAACATCGAACAAATTTCAATTGCATTATAATACTAGTCACTGTCTTTAAATTTAACTTGGATAATATAAGTGTAGTTTATAGTTTTCATAGTTTCATTAAATTACATTGTATTTTCCTGGTCAAAGAAATTGAGAAGGGTGGTTGGTGGGTTGGGAGAGATGATTCTACCTTAAAGAAAGATGATTCTACCTTAAAGACATTGATTTTTCAACTTTTTAAGCTTTTATTGAATTTCTACAGAAATTTTGGTGGTGGAGATATGTAGAACACCTTAAAAGGCATTAATTTTGAACAAAAATCGTTAGAGCATATTTTTATTAATTGCAATAAAACATTTTTTTCAATTGCAGCTACTTCATATTCAAATGCTTTCTGCTTTCAATTACGCCTCATGCGCCAACGTAGTGAAATAAAAGTAATTCATTTCACTATGTTAGCAAATGCTGAAAATGCATTCGGAATGCATTTGAAAATGCATTCGGTAATAAAAAAAAAAGCTCAATTTTCTTGCATTTCTCCAAGTTTTAAAATATTATATTTCAAAAAAAAAAAAATAATCGAGAAAAAAAAGACTGCCTGTGTGTACGTGGTCATCATAACTACCGAACAAATAGATCTACGATGTTCAAATTTGGTATGAGGGTTGGTAGTGGCCATGAGACCTACCATTAAGGTTTTCATCAAAATTGATGATGAGCTTAAGGTATCTGCTATTGAAAAAATCATGTTTTTCAATGATTGCTAAAAAACGGCTCTAACGATTTTTATTAAAATCGCTGTGGTAATGCCTCTTAAGGTGTTCTAAACATCCCCATCACCGAAATTCCCGTAAAAATACTTTAATGGCGTAAAAAGTTGAAAAACGAATGCCTTCAACACAAAGTTCTCTTTCCTTGAGCATACCAACGATTTTTTTGTTTCCCTTCTCCCTTCACTTTATCCTATAATAAAGAATAATATAATTATTATCAAAAAGCATATCGCCAAAGGATTTTTTTCTCTTTAGGCCCATACAAGAATTAACTAAAAAAATATCGCCAAACTGGCAATTTTTTCTAAATGAATGATGAAAATATAAAAAAGGCAAATGACACGAATCCACGTGTAATTAAAAGTTGTGCGATGTTCCACACCCCTAGTTTTACATAATTTTAATTTGCGCAAAATAGTATGTGTTAACTATACAGAACAGAGTTCTTCACTATGTGCCCGAAGAAACTCTGTTGAAGAAGCTTGGAAAATTTATTAAGATTGGTCGTAATAAATACTGCGACAAAGTGACTTTTTCATAAAATAAACTGAATGATTTCGAACGTCATGATATCGACAAAACAGTCTGAGAGAACGGATAAAGTAGCCTGGAAGTGCAGTTAAAATTCCCTATAATTAAAAGTTAGGTCAACTTGTATTGTCACGTTGGAACGAAAAATTCACATATTTTTTAGACTTTGATTTATTAATAATGAAAATTGTTATTTGTTAATTATTTGAAAGAAAAAAAAAAAAAAAAAAAAAAAAAAAGGAAAAAAAAAAAAAAAAAGGAAAAAGGAAGCTGGAAAAAAGAAAGAAAAAAAAAAAAAAAAAAATTAAATATCAACTGTAAATTTATTAAGATAAGAAAAATGTAAATACTTTTTTTTTCAGTTTTCAGAAATGATATATATTGTTAAATCAATAATAATTAAAGGTACATATATATTGGTGTGTCCGGCCCGCGAAAACCTCCAACATGAGTCATACGGTCCGCCTCTAAAAGTTAGTGTCGAACGCTGGTCTAAGGCAGCAATAAAAGAGATACAGTGAATAATAACAAATAGTTTTATTGTACCTTATTTTTAGTTGTTTTTTTGTATTCTAGAAGGAAACTATTTTGCAAATAAAATGTTCTGTGTTGATATAATAAATTCGTGTGTTAAATTATACTATTAATAAAAGTTTGAAGTATTGTCTGCTATAATGTAATCTATTCTTTACTAAACTAGAGGTGTGGAACATCGTACAGCTTTCAATTATACTATATTACTGACGTGGATTTGTGTCATTTACCGTTTTTATATTTTTATCATTCCTTTAGAAAAATGGCCTGTTTGGCGATACTTTTTGCGGCAATTCTTGTATGGGTCTTTAAAAAAAAAAAAAAAAAAAAAAAAAAAAAAATTACTAAAATGTCGATTTTGGAGATGTACTTTTCAAAAAGCCTTATATTATCTTTATTATAAGTGAAAATGAGGAGGAGAAGAAAAAACGATCGTTGATGAGACATGCTCGAGCGAAGAGAACTCTGTGTTAAAGTCATTCGTTTTTCAACTTTTTAAGTCATTAAAGCATTTTTAAGGGAATTTTGGAGGTGGGGATGTTTAGAACACCTTAAGAGGCATTAGCACAACGATTTTGAACAAAATCGTTGGGAGCCGTTTGTTAGCAATTACTAAAAAATTTTATTTTTTTCAATGGCATTTACCTTATGCGCATGCGCGATTTTGACAAAAACACTAATGGTAGATCCCATAGCCATCACCCACCAACTCACACACCAAATTTGGAAATCGTAGGTCAATTTATTCGGGAGTTATTCTGACCACAGACATTTTTCCTAGATTCCTTTTTTGAAATCAGGATGTTCCAAAACGTAGAAAAATGAAGAAAAAAAAAAAAAAATCAATTTTTTTTTGTTGTTGACCGAATGCTATACTTTCATTACTATATGTACACATATGGGTAATTGAAAGTAGATAGTGATTTTATGGTAGTGCTATTTTGTAATATGAAAAAATATAAAAAATATCTATTGTAAAGCAGTTTTGAGTAAAAACAGTCTAGTGTTGATGATTAATAAATAGTAACAAACACTGAAAATACACAATGTTCTCTCTCAAATAATGTTTTATAGATTAACATACTTTATCAAATCAGCACACTTAAAAACTAAGTAAAAAGTTGTGAAATCAAACTCCAAAAAATTCGAAAACTAAATTCAGAAAATGTTGAAAGATAAGTACAGAAACTGGTGAAAGCTAAATAAAAAAAACTGGTAAAAGCTAAGTACAAAAAGTGGTGAAAGTTAAATGCAAAAACTGGTAAAAGCTAAATGTAAAAACAGGTAAAAGCTAAATACAAAAAGTGGTGAAAGTTAAATCCACAAACTAGTGAAAGCTAAATCCAGAATATTAGTGAAAGCTAAATCCAGAATACTATTGAAACCTAAATCAAGAAACTGGCGCAGGGAGAAATACGTTTCACCATGAATTTTATGTATAAAGTAGAACCACAAAAGTGGTAAAACTTTTCATCAAATAGCGAATGCAGCTACAAAAGTACCAGATTTCTGGTGAATCCCGGTATCAAATTTTTAACAGTGATGACAGAAGATGATACAATAATTGTAAGGTCAAACCATCGATTCAACCACTCGAGAAAAAAATGTACTCATTCTTTTTTCTCTTTCTTCTCAAGGTGTATGAACAGCACAGTGTAAGTGAGCAAGATACCGATGGCCGATGCTACGAATTCCCTTGTCATCACAAAGTAGCCACACACAGAGAAAGACAAGGCTGTAGTATTTCCGTCCACTTCGGCAAGGAACATGGGCTCCAGCTCCTTCCTGCTACCCATTGTGCGCAAGATCACGGCCCTTCGGAAGGTCTTGTCTCTCTCATTGACCTCTGCAGCAGTGAACAGTAGACACAGCAGGAACACCATTCGTATCATCATGTGCGAGAGAGAGATCTTGACCACCTCTGGGATCGTGAAGGCTTCGTCGTCTTCACCGAGAATCCCGCTAAGGGACGTAAAGATTGTGATAAACCCGCAAACGCTGAGAAGTAGCACCGTCCTGCCTATTACGGACTCCATGGATGACTTGAACTCGAGGATGGAATGGCAGAGGCGGAACAGACGGTCGGAATTGGAATCTTCTGTCGCCTGCTGCATCATAATCTCGCACTCCACCATCACTTGTCTATAAAAAGAAATTTTTGAAATTAGTTAGTTACAGTCAATGGATGTTTTAATATGAATATTTATTCATTACTGTAAATAGGCACAAATAATTGCCTTTAGACTTTATGCAGATCTTCAAAAAAAAAAAAGCTACCTCATATTCATGAACATCCAAGAACAAAGCAGGGTGAGGCAGTTCGGCATTAAGTTCAGAAAACAATGCAGTGACAACGAGAAAGTATAGAACACCACCTTAGTGAGACCAATCTTATCCACCGTTTTAGCAATCGATTGGCCGAAGGTGACCACCAAGTTGAGTAAGTGCAAATCTTTGCGCCCAACAAAGATAGGGAAGGTGGCCAGCGGCATCAAGAAACTCGAAAAGGTAAGAGCTGGAATCAAGTACTTTGTCGCCCAATGGCTTTTGCCGGCTCTGAATTTGGACATTGCAGTGACCAGTGCCCTGATATCTCTCCTTGACCAGAAAGTTATTGCCCAAAAGAAGATGTTGATGAAGACGCTGACGAAGAGGAGAAAGAACTCTTCATGAAGTGACCTTTTGAAAATAGGAACTGCAGAATCCTTACGAGATACAGCAATAACAAGCAGTTCATATAGAGAACCAAGAAGGACTGAAGAAATCTGGTTATTAGATTGGTACGACCCTGTTTCTTTGTGAGGGATAAGCCCACCATGGCGAACACTTTCAGGAGAATCGCGCACTCTTCCTTTGGCTTTGAGACGGATTTTAAAACGCGTATCTCTTTGTGACGCATGGTAAAGGTCGTCCGTTCAATTTATGCTAAGAGGTGATGATCTGTTAGGTTTATTTGCAGTAGCATAAGTAGAGAAGATCTTAAGAGGAGAAATAATTTTCCAGGTTAATCAATATTCAACATTGATAAATAAATTGTTTTTAACACTGGGAATAACGGCTTTCGTTTTGCAAAATGCACCATATAAACTACTTCACTTGCTCTATCAGCAAAAGTCTGTAGGTGATATATTCGTAGCCTTTTATCGACCTAGTCAAGCACTACTAGCCGAAGAGCGCCACCATTGTGGTGGCCATGAGTGGTACCATTAGCTTGGAAAATAGTTAAATCAATCAGCTGGTAATTTATACAAGCAAGATGAAAACCAGCTCTTTTTACAATTAGTATAATAGCGCTTTCTATAAACAACTTACTAGTTTGATTATATAATAAGTAAATAATATAGTGGCTTTCAAAAAGCTTAGTTTTGAGTGGTACCATTAGTTTGGATAATAGTTAAATCAATCAGCTGGTAATTTATACGAGAACTTTTATTTAATGTACGCTGTCAATGCTTATACTTTATAAAGCTTTATACATATTTAAGATTTTGAGGTGGTCTCCTATTGAAAAATATTTTAATTTATTTCCTATGAAACCTTTCATGGAATAATTTGAAAAACATTTGTGTTCTAACAATGTATTCTGTATTAATCTTCCAAATATTTTGAATACCCTTTTTACTGGAATAATTTTATTTGTTTTGCATGCAATGTTACATTTTTATTATTATTTCCTGTATAATGGCAAAGAGATCTAAGTCCTTCAGATTTTCAAAGCGCTTGCCCTTTCACGTCTGAAAGGTGCATTCTCCATGTTGAATTGCATATATATTGTTACGAATTTTTGTATATTTGTAAATATTTCGTAGTGTTAATTTTGTAAATAGGAAAATTTATGTACATTTTGCATAAGGCAGTGCAATAGTTCGCCTTTAGTTTGTTTCCCTGCAATGAATCTCTTGATGCTTGATAACGAGTTTTACAGAGGTAACTCTGGGAAGCGAGTTTTAAGGAGCAGGGCATTTAACATTATGGTAATGGCAATCTCGCCAAATTGGCGAGATAGAGCCTAATTTTTGTCACCAAATTTGGAAAGAAATCACCAAATGTCGAAGAAATTTGGAAGAAATCGCCAAACTTGGCGACTATTTGGCGACATTTTCGGTACATGTATAGGTACATGTATCCCATGTACATGTATAGGACTTTTCGACTACGATCTGGAAAGTTCTCCAAATTTCTCTCTCTGGAAGTTTCGCGAAGATCCACCACTCCTATATAAGGTCGGACGTGAGTAATTGTTGATTTTGAGTCACTGAATTAGTTGACTGGAATTACTGAGTCTCAGTAAGCGTTCAGAGAGTTCCGAAAGCGAACTGTACTGCATTGTCTTTTGCAGTGATTTAGCAGTCGTGTTGTCAAGTTTTTAACTGCTGTTTTGTGCTCTATCGTTGTGAAAAGAGCTGTATTCTGTCTACTAGAACGAGAAGTTCTGGAGTTGTAAAGGAATCTGTGAAGAGTGATATTGGAATAAATATCTGCAAGTTTTGATCTGCTTTGGCTTCAAATCTTTCGAACCCGTCCAACGCAACAATATTATTCCCATCACAGCTTGGAGCATAATGAAATTTCGTGTTGAGCGCGAATTATTCCCAATCCATATAATAATTGATCGTCACACAATGAAATTCATCGCTAATCTGAAAAGTCATGCAATCGCAGACTTGCAATTTAAAAGTTACAAAACAAAGATTTACATTAAAACTCTATCAATAGTTTTTGAGTCCATAAAAAGGTAAGAGGTCTTTGTATTATTCGGTTAAATCAAAGTGTATAATTTTTTTTTTTTTTTTTTTTTTTTTTTTTTTTTATTTTCATTTACTCATATGTTAACTTAGGGTAATGAAAGTATTGGATTCGGTAAGAAATAAAATCAATTTTTACTTTCAATTACCCATATTAAGTTGGATATAGTATTCGGTCAACAAAAAATTTCGATTTTTTTTGCATTTCTTCTCGTTTTAGAACATCCTGATTTCAAAAAAGTTATCTAGAAAAAATGTCTGTCTGTGTGTCTGTAATGTATGTCTGTGTGTACGTGGTCAGCATAACTCTTGAACAAACTGGCCTACGATGTTCAAATTGGGTGTGCGGGTTAATTGTAGCCATGGGACCTACCATTATAGTTTTCGCCAAAATCACGCATGCGCATAAGGTTGAAATCATAAAAAAATAATGTCTCTCAGCAATTGCTAAAAAAAGGCTCAAACGATTTTCATTAAAATCTCTGTACTAATGCTTCTTACGGTGTTCTAACAGTCTCCTCCTGTAAAATTCCACTAGAAATGCAATAAAAACGTAAAAAGTTGAAAAACGATTGCCTTTTACACAGAGCTCTCTGTCCTTGAGCATCGCCCATCAACGATTAACTTGTTTTGTTTAACGCACAAGAAAGGATAATGTAATGTCTATCGAATAGCATCGCCAATTTCACCATTTTGGCGGGGGGTTTTCCCCATGTAAAAATTATTGCCAACAATATCGCCGAATTGGCAATTTTTATTTAAAAGAGGGAAAATATGAAAACGGTAAATAACACCATATCAAATTTTAATGCAATGACCAATATCATAATTTAATTGAAAGTTGTGTGATGTTCCACACCCCTAGTCTATTATTATTCTATTACCCTATGTATGGGTAATTGTAAGTAAAAATTTTTTAAGAAAACAATGATATTTTCTCTAGTTGTTTGAATTGTGAATAAAATAACCCAAAATAAGATTTTTTTTTGTTCCCTATAAGGTGTTTCTGCTCTTTCAGAAGCGACACTGTTTGGATGCAGAATATTTTATCAGTGATTATCTGTAACCCGGTGTTGGTCTGTCGTGGCCTCAATGTCCTCTCGTTGGTGTGGTGGGGTTGAAGAGACTATAGAAGATTTCGATCTCGTATTCTTCTAGATCAGCGTTCTACACTAACTTTTAGAGGCGAGCAGTATTACTTATGTTGGAGCTTTTCGCGGGCCGGATACACCAATATATGTATTTTTATTAGCGATTAAATAATACATAGCATTTCGGAAAACTGGAAAAAAAAAAAAATTATCTTTATCAAATTGCAATTGATATTTGATTTTTTTCTTTCTTTTTTTTTTCTTTTCTTCTTCAAATAATTAAATAATAATTTTCATTATTAGTAAAAAGTCTAAATGAGGAGTGAATCTTTTGATCCAACGTGACAATGGGACTTGACCTAACTTTTAATAAAACTATTTAAACTGTACTTAGCATTAATAATACATAGCATTTCGGAAAACTGGAAGAAAAAAATAATTATCTTTATCAAATTACAATTGATATTTGATTTTTTTTTTTTTTTTTTTTTTCTTTTCTTCTTCAAATAATTAAATAATAATTTTCATTATTAGTAAAAAGTCTAAATGAGGAGTGAATCTTTTGATCCAACGTGACAATAGACTTGACCTAACTTTTAATAAAACTATTTAAACTGTACTTAGCATTAATAATACATAGCATTTCGGAAAACTGGAAAAAAAAAATTATCTTTATCAAATTACAATTGATATTTGATTTTTTTCTTTCTGTTTTTTTTTTCTTTTCTTCTTCAAATAATTAAATAATAATTTTCATTATTAGTAAATTAAAGTCTAAATGAGGAGTGAATCTTTTGATCCAACGTGACAATGGGACTTGACCTAACTTTTAATAAAACTATTTAAACTGTACTTAGCATTAATAATACATAGCATTTCGGAAAACTGGAAAAAAAAATAATTATCTTTATCAAATTACAATTGATATTTGATTTTTTTTCTTTCTGTTTTTTTTTTTCTTTTCTTCTTCAAATAATTAAATAATAATTTTCATTATTAGTAAATTAAAGTCTAAATGAGGAGTGAATCTTTTGATCCAACGTGTCAATGGGACTTGACCTAACTTTTAATAAAACTATTTAAACTGTACTTAGCATTAATAATACATAGCATTTCGGAAAACTGGAAAAAAAATAATAATTATCTTTATCAAATTACAATTGATATTTGATTTTTTTTCTTTCTTTTTTTTTCTTTTCTTCTTCAAATAATTAAATAATAATTTTCATTATTAGTAAATTAAAGTCTAAATGAGGAGTGAATCTTTTGATCCAACGTGTCAATGGGACTTGACCTAACTTTTAATAAAACTATTTAAACTGTACTTAGCATTAATAATACATAGCATTTCGGAAAACTGGAAAAAAAAAATAATTATCTTTATCAAATTACAATTGATATTTGATTTTTTTCTTTCTTTTTTTTTTCTTTTCTTCTTCAAATAATTAAATAATAATTTTCATTATTAGTAAATTAAAGTCTAAATGAGGAGTGAATCTTTTGATCCAACGTGACAATGGGACTTGACCTAACTTTTAATAAAACTATTTAAACTGTACTTCCAAATTACATTGTTTTAATCGATACCAATTGAAACACGATGGTGGTTGAAATGGTTCAGTTTATTTTGTGATAGGGTCGATGTCTGTCGCAGTATTTGTTGCAGTTAATCTTAATAAATAGCCCAAATCAGATTCATTAAGTTATTCCTGTATTTATTCTGGATGAAAACTTCTTTATATAGTTTCTTTTTGCACGTAGTGGAGAACTTTATTCGACACAGTTAACACATACTATAATATTTCGGACAAATAACAATTATGTAAAAAAAAGTCCATACCATGATTTTTTTTTTTAACCTTCTGTGCTGTTGGCGGGCCGCAGAAATATCCGTCGCGGGCTAAATTCGGCTTGCGGGCCGCGTTGTGGCTAACGCTGTTCTAGATGCTCAAAATTACGAGACGTATTTGGCCGTGTTTAGCACTTAAATGTGACAGAATTAGGCATCGGAACGGAAGTTCCAAACAAACAAACAAGCTTTAAAAACATGTTTGAAGTTTTAATAACCTAATTAGATGAGAAAATGTATTAAAAGATGTCAGTTTGGGTGACGTCATTTCATATCAGTGGTCCCAGAAGCTTTGGAAGACTTTTCGAAATTATGTTTCTGTTCTCTCCGCTGTTTGTGTTCACCCATTTAAACGGTATCCACTGTTTATTAAACTGACTTAAACGGTCTGTAAGTAAGCTCTAATTTAAAATAGATAGGTTGATTGGGTAGTTTTATTTCGGGACACAGCGCCATTGCAGGGACAAACATCGAAAAGGTCGGTCCCGAAAAGGGTTAAAAAAAAATGTTTCGAAGTTTTGTTTCTTTTCACCTTTACTGTTTATCTTCAACCAATTTTACGGTCGGCAAGTCCATGTTCCAAATGGACCAAGTTGACTCTTTCTGGTAACATCACACAGGAACCAGTACTGGCTATACCGCGACAGACACATCCGCTTACATACGAATCAATCAAGTGCAGAGGACATTGGTAAGTAGGTCTAAATTAAGTTAACCGTTTCGACGAGCGGCAGCATTGGGAGTTTGAATAAAATGGTGTTCGATAAGAAGAAAAAAAAAAGAAAGTTAACCAAAATAGAGTGAAACAAAAAAAATCGAAGAGCGCAAACTCGGTGTTTCGGCTCGCGCATCCAGGGGAACTTCAGCATTCGACCGCAGCCAACTAACTAATGAATCGATCTCGTTCAATCAGTTCCTGTTTATTGAATTGCCCGGTTTTAGATTCAATACTCAATTTACTGGAACATCAACCACTAGGAGTTTGAACTCGAAGCTTAATTTAAAAAGCTTTTGTTTATTTTAAAAAAGGTTTTTGTTTTATATTTCGTGTGATTTTAAACTTCTGACTTTGGACTTGACGAGTCGGGTGTATGGGGGGAGGGCATTTACGGTCCACTGAGCGAGATAAAAAAGAAAAAGAAAAGAATCGTTCTTAATAAATCGTTGTCGCGTCATTCTGGAAAAGACACTTCCTTGTAATTAAAGGACAAGCGTTGTAGTTTAATAGATCAGCTACTAATTATACTCTCAATGACATTTTATAGAGAGAGAAAAAAAAACAACGTAGTGTAAAAAAGGATACATAAATATCAACACCCTGAACTGATTCTAATGTTTTCTTATAATTTACAGGTGATTAAATACTCTAAAAACTAAATGTTTTAGTAAATGCTGCTCCACAGCGCCACCTATAGCAGCCTCAGGACCCGGCGTGAACTTAAGCAAAAGTTCCGCCCTGTTTAAGCGAGCAGAGTTGAGCTTCGATATTATAAACTATGATAGTTAATATATAGATAAAAATGTTTAATTCTCGAAAATCAAAATTTGAAACTTATTAAAAAGAAACCTTATAATTCATTTTTTTAAATGTATTTAATAAGATAAAATATTTTTTGTTAATTATTTTTAACTGATCCAAAGCAAAAAACAGAAAATAAAGAGAAAACTAACTACGGTGTAACCGGCATTTCTAATACTATACAATGGTGTCTTAGTACTAGCTTTGAGGAGGGTACACCTAAATGACTCGGAATACCGTATAGCAATGCTGGGCAAAAGATTTCGAAAACCCTTCCTTTCTCCCTTTTTCAGCCCTTAAGGGTTAAATAACTTGAAATATCAACTGAAATAATATAAACCAGGATTTTCCCATTTGTATCTTGACTAATCCAGATTGTAAGGATCATAATTTCATTCCGATGTTTAGTGGTGATGGAATCAAGGACAGAGGGTGAAAAGGGGTATGAGCATAATTTAAAATCGAGGGAACCAATATTAGGCTTGCTTTATTATTATTACTATTATTATTATTATTATTATTTTTCAATGTGTATCATGACTAATCCAAACTATTGGGAACACAATTTCATTTCGATGTTTGTTGGTGATTAATTTGGTAAAATAAAAGATATAAACTGAGAGGCGACTGCAATTTTTGAACCCCATCGAACATCATTCTGAATTTTTTATAGAAATTGGAGAAAAGTGAGTAGATTACGAATCCACTGGTCTGCCGTGGCAAAAATGGCCGAAACTGGTCAAAAATCGACTTATAAGTTGAACTAAATCCATTTGCCAAATGCGCCATAACTTGCCAAATAATGAGCATTTTTTTATTTGCTAACCCTCACTTTTTAATTTTAAATTAAGAAGATTGCAGACGATTCAGATATCTGGCGACGGTCTACTTGCATCTATTAAAAGGGAGCCAAGTTGGCAATAAACATTACGTCCCTGATGACGTAACTGATGTCGCCAATTTGGCTTACTTTTAAAAGATACAAGTTTTACCGAGCCAGAGATCAGAAATCGTTTGCGTTTTTTTTCATTGAAAATCAAAATGCAGTAGGTTGCCAGATGAAAAAGGTTGTTCTCTTTTTGGCAAGTTATGACATATTTGGCAATCGGATTTTAGTTCAACTCATTCCAAGTCGATTTTGGACTAGTTTCGGCCATTTTTACCAAGGCAGGCCAATGGATTCGTAATCTACTCACTTTTCTCCAATTTCTATAAAAAATTCAGAATGATGTTCGATGAGGTTCAAAAATTGCAGTCGCCTCTCGGACTAATACGGGTGAAAGGAGGGCTGACCGTATAAAGAGGTATTTTTGTATGACCTACCTTACATGAACTTTCCACTATACCAATGCTCGGATACAGTAATTCAAGTGCGCCCAGTTCCGGTTAACAAAACATACATTCGTTCTAAAAATTCCATTTAACAAACATAATTTTTTTATGGCTTAAAACGTTTTCTTGAACTTTATGTGATTAATACAGAAAGTTTAAAGAAAGAAGCACCAACACATCGAGACAAAACAAAGAGCAGATCAAACATTCGTCGATGTGTAGTTGGGTCTGTCTTCAAGTTAATCTTTGCTGTTATTTATATTTCTGATTTTAATTTGCCGGAAAACATAAAAGTAAATTTTTATCAATTTAAATTAACGTAAGAGGAGGACGACTATTCTCAAGCGGTTGGAGGTAAAATACTTTGTAAATTCAGTCATAATGGAGATGTTTTGGATCAAGAACTTGGCGAGGGTTACAGTGCACCGGAACACCATTTTGGCAGAATCTGGTTGGTTGTTTTCAGATTATCTGGCGCCGTCAGCAACACGAGGGCTATAATGCGCCGAAACATTCGTCACTTGACAAGTCAACATACATTTACAAACACCCATGCCTAACACGGGACTCGAACAACCTCGAGGTCTAGAAGCTAGCATACTAACCACTATACCGTTAATTGTTTTTTTTAGGAGTCATTGTGTTTATGTCAGATGATCATTTATACCAAAGCAATTGTAACATCCTAATGAATGGGACAAATTTAATAATATTATTTAAAGATAAAAACTATAAGTCAGAAAAATATTTTGAAATTGTATTACTAATATATTTAAGTAATTCCATAGGTTGGTTGGTTGTTTTCAGATTATCTGGCGCCGTCAGCAACACGAGGGCTATAATGCGCCGAAACATTCGTCACTTGACAAGTCAACATACATTTACAAACACCCATGCCTAACACGGCACTCGAACAAACAACCTCGAGGTCTAGAAGCTAGCATACTAACCACTATACCGTTAATTGGTTTTTTAGGAGTCATTGTGTTTATGTCAGATGATCATTTATACGAAAACAATTGTAACATCCTAATGAATGGAACAAATGTAATTATATTATTTAAAGATAAAAACTATAAGTTAGAAAAATATTTTGAAATTGTATTACTAATATATTTAAATAATTCCATAGGTTGGTTGGTTGTTTTCAGATTATCTGGCGCCGTCAGCAACACGAGGGCTATAATGCGCCGAAGCATTCGTCAATAGACAAGCCAACGTACATTTACAAACACCCATGCCTTACACGGGACTCGAACCCGCAATCTCGTGATCTAGAAGCTGGCAAGCTAACCACTATACCGTTTGGTCGGCATTAGCAGAATCTGGACTTCTAAAAGTAGTCCAAGTTTCAATAAGGGCGGAACCAGATATTTTTTTTGGGAGGCTGTGGGGTATTGGCCACAGGGTTGTCCGGTGGAATCACCAGGGCGGTCAGTGTATGTAAAAAAAAATAGCGTTTGGTACACAGTTTTTTTTTTTAAATTTTTCATTAATATAATTTTAATAGTAAGTAGTTGCTTTCTTAAAAGTATTTTTAAAAAAATCCACTGTATTAAATCCGAATCCAACAGCCTCCTGTGTCAGGGGTCTACAGAAGACTCGGCAGATTAGTAGTATACCTTAAGGGTATCCACACAGTAAAGCAATAAAGCGCACCAGCCAGAAGATTCCGATTCACGATTTTCTTCATCAATTTTTCTCTTTATCTTGGATGAAGTCGATGTTATGTACAAGGTGAGACCGAAAAGTAAGGTGACTGATGTCATAATAATCACTGTTATATATATTTACAGATAAATACATCACTGTCCTTTAAAGTAGTTCCCGCCTTCTACAATACACTTCTGACAACGTTCATACAAGTTCTTGAAACTTCTGAAAAAGTCCACCTTTAAGACTGTCTTAAGTTCCTTTGTAACAGCAGCTTGAATGTCTGAGATGCTTGAAAATCGGTTTCCTTTCAGTGCCAATTTCAGTCTAGTATTACACCCTCCTTATTCCCCTGATCTAGCGCCAGCAGATTTTTTCCTCTTTCCACAACTGAAATTAGCACTGAAGGGAAACCGATTTTACAGCATCTCAGACATTCAAGCTGCTGTTACCAAAGAACTTAAGACAGTCTCAAAGGAGGACTTTTTCAGAAGTTTCATTAACTTGTATGAACTTTGTCAAAAGTGTATTGTAGACGGCGGGAACTACTTTGAAGGACAGTGATGTATTTCTCTGCAAATATATAATACAGTGATTATTATGACATCAGTCACCTTACTTTTCGGTCTCACCTTGTATTTCCAATATTGGAGATCAAAAAAGCAAAAAGCATTTTAACAGTGCGCAACCGCGAAAAGTTTACATTGAAAGGTGCTCTAGACCACAGTTAGAGACAAGATAACAACGAACGCCAACGATAGCTCGATGCAACCGAGAGATCAGTGACGCACTATTTTGGGCATTCTGATGGTTCGGTATTTTTACTGAGAAGATTCCAGGGAGCACTGTGGACGCTGATTTTAAATTGGTATTTGAGAACAGTGTTAAAAGCTTTTCTTATTTCTCAGGAACAAAACTTAAAGAGCAGCATATATTCAAGAAAAGAGCCACATGCGTTAATTAAGCCTCCCCAGATATGTTCGCCATCGACATACCCAGCCACATATAAAATCGAAATTAATATAAAGGATATAAAATGGATATTTTGTAAAGCTCTAAAGAAAATAAATCCCCATAAAAATAGAAAGTAAATACAATATTTGCCAGCACACTGGCACTATCAACCCAATAAGTAATTTTGTAATAATGAGAATAGTGGTATAGGCTCTTTTTTTATTAATTACAGTAGAACCTCGATTAACCGTCCCTCCTTTATCCGGAACTCTCTGTTTACCGGCAATCATTTAGTCGACATCGAAAATCTCCCAAATGAGTAATAAATCATTTGTTCCTTTTTAAACCGTAATCTTTTCAATTGCTCTAAAGTTACATAAGTAATGGTGAGGCTTTTGACTATTTTTCTAAAGAACTGACATGGTTAGAGCGACCGTCGGATGCAGATCAAACTGGACTATTGCCTTCAAAAAGACTCCGGGATAGAGCGGCGAAACAAAGATTATCGAGATTATTGCAACAAAAACTCATTTCCAACAATTATGTAATAAAAAAACATTAAAAGTCCTGTATTCAATAAACGAAAATCATTTAATTTTTATTGTTTTTTACAACTCTCTTTTATCCAGAATTTTCGCTTAACCGACCTACCTTTGGTCCGAATTAGGTCGGTTAATCGAGATTCTACTGTATTATCCAGAAATTCGCTCTTTTTTTTTTATGTTAGTGTGATATCATAACAGTATAACTTTTAAAATAATGCATGATATTGAAATAAATTATTTTATAACGATGAATCAACTGGTTAGTGCTTTTACTCTTTCCATAAAATGTTTCTGAAATAATTTCATAAAAATAATTTTGCTACATAAATGAAACAGTTTGAGAAAAATTTATTGCATAGTATCCAGGCAAGTTCAATGTATTCAGTAGTTAGATAATGAAAAAAGTAGTTTTGGGAAATCCTTTTCTCTAATGTAATTATTTTCTCTAATTCATCAATCCTAGTTACGCCTATGGGGTGGTGCAATCGCTTGCGTGACGTAACAATTTCACTTTTGTGGGAGAAATTTATTCACGCAATGAAAGTATTGCATTCGTGGTCAAAAAGAATTTTTTTTTTTCTTCTTGTATTTCTTTACGTTTTGAAAAGCCCCGAGTTCAAAAAAGTGGTCTAGAAAAAATGTCTCTGTGTTTGTTGTCTGGTCAGCGTAGCTCAAGATTGGATTGACCTAAGATGTTGAATTTTCAGTGGTGGCTATGGGACCTATCATTAAGATTTTAGTCGAAATTGCGCAAAAGATAACTGCCATTGAAAAATTTGTATTTTTAAGCAATTACTAAAAAACGGCTCCAACGATTTGATCAAAATCGCTGTGGTAATACCTTTTAAAGAGTTGAAAACATCACACCTCCCAAATTTCAGTAGAAATGCGATGAAGGCGGGAAAAGTTGAAAAACGAATAACTGTATACAAAGTTGTTTACTCTTGAGCATCGCCCATTAAGACTGTTTGACCTCTGTTTCACTTACAAGCAAGGATAATGTAATAATAGAAAAACATATCGGCAATATCGCCGTTTAGGCGGTTTTTTTTTTTTTTTTTTTTGCCTATATGTAATTATTATCATCAAAAGTATTGCCAAACTGGCAGTTTAAAAAAAAAAATTAAATTATAAAAATGAAAATGGCAAATTACACCATTATATGTTAAATTTAAATGCAGTGACTAGTATTAAGTGTAATTGAAAGTTGTGCGATGTTCCACACGCCTATTTTTTTTCAATTTTTGATTTAAATTTTTAATTATTTGCGATCATCGGACCAAGAAAGTTTATCTGCAATATGTTGCACATTATTGTATCTGAATTAATTTTAAAAATACGTAAATACGTATTTTCTTATATTTTAATCACAGGGAGATTGTAAAATAAATTACATGATTTTCATATGGGAGGGAGGGGGGGGGGGAGGGCTTCAAAGTGACGTAATTTTAAGGACTGGTCTCGATCCAACGTGATTGAATGTAACGAAAAGGTGGGGGATGATCAAAACAGTCTAAAACTTTCGGGTATATTTATGTACCTTCCCTCATTAGAAAAAAATAATGTAATATTTATCCTACAAAATATTTCCAATTTCGCGTACGTTTTTTTCCAATGTAATAATTATCGGTATAAATATAGCCAAACTGGCTATTTTTTTTAAATTAATGAAAATAGAAAAATGAAAACGGTAAATTCCACTAATCCATGTCAAATTTAAATGCAGTGACTAGTATCATAATGCAATTAAAAATTCTGCATTGTTCCTCACCCTTAGATTATGCAATTAAAGAAAACATAGAAACGATACTAGAGCGGAGTGTTTTGATTTAAAGTTCCTAAAAATAAAGTTAATTTAAATGAGTTTTTTACTTTCAATTATCCATATGTATACATAGGGTAATAAAAGTATAGTATTCGGTCAAACATTATTATTATTATTATTATTTTTTATTTTTTTGCATTTCTCCACGTATTGGAACATTCTGATTTAAAAAAAAGTGATCTAGAAAAAATTTCTGTCTGCGTGTGTGTGTATGTGGTCAGTATAACTCCCGAGCAAATTGACCTACGATATTCAAATTTGGTGTGCGAGTTGGTGGTAGCCATGGGACCTACCGTTAAGGTTTTCGTCAAAATCGCACATGCGCGTAAGGTAGCTGCCATTGAAAAAATCATGTTTTTCAGTAATTGCTAAAAAACGGCGCTAACGATTTTGTTCAAAATCGCTGTGGTAATGCCTCTTAAAGTGTTCTAAACATACCCACCACCGAAATTCCCGTAAAAATGCTTTAATGGCGTAAAAAGCTGAAAAACGAATGCCTTTAACACAGAGTTCTCTTTCCTTGAGCATACCTCATCAACAATCGTTTTTTTTTTTTTTTTTTTTAAATCTCTGCTCAGTTTTACTTACAAGAAAGAATAATAGAATAATTATCGATAAGTGTATCGCCAAAATTCCCATTTTTTCGATTTAAAAAAAAAAAAAAAAGAAAGAAAGATCCATATAAGAATTATCACAAAAAATATCGCCAAACTGGCAATTTTTTCTAAGCGACTGATCAAAATATGAAAATGATAAATTACACAAATCTACATCAGCAATATAGAGTGATTGAAAGTTGTGCGATGTTCCACACTCCTAGTTTAATTAATGTCTAAGTTTAAACCTTAAGTAAGTTAAGCTTATAATTAAGTTAGTTTTAATCTACATTTATAATAAACACACCATACCCAGAGTTTAGTTGTTTGATACCATAATAAAGTTTAGTTTAATATTATAATAAAATTTAGTTTAATACTATAATAAAGTTTAGTTTAATACTATAATAAAGTTTAGTTTAATACTATAATAAAGTTTAGTTTAATACTATAATAAAGTTTAGTTTAATACTATAATAAATTAATAGCTTTGAATGTAAACACTCCTATGTTAACTTTAAAGAATACACACACTTTTATATGGAACGAATTAATTAAAATCTCGGCAGTTTTAGATGCATAATTATGCAGCGACCTGAGACTGTATCCTCAATATTGCTCTAAATCGCAGAGCCAGAACTTGTTTATTTAGGTAAATCAAATGTAATTATTAAAATGAAGAAAAAATAACTTTTATTGATAATCCGGACTGCATGCAATAACAAGTTAAATGGCAATTATGCTTAAAGGGTAAGAAAAAAATTATGATCAACGAAAAAATTGCAGTTTCATTTTATATAGACTTAATACGAATATTCATAAGAAACTTTTTGTATTTATTAGTTAAATATTGTATTTAACTACTGTATTAAATACTGTTATACAGTTTTTCTGTAAACAGTTGTGACGGGTGTTTCTTTTTCCTTTTTGAAATTCTGTCCTTTCGTTAGGTTTGCTGATTGGCGAGGGATAATACAGGCAGGAAAGGGTTGGAGACCGCTATCTAGTCGGTTCTCTAGGTTTCACTACCGTTCTGCGTGTTCCGATTGTAAAATAGTTTCGCAACTTTTTCTTGAGATTTCGATGGTTAGTATAAAAAAAAATCGGCGAATCGCAAAAGGAGTTAGTTGGATTTTAAAAGTTGCGTTGTTTTGAAAATAACTTATGGCGCTTGTTTATTTTTTACCCTTCCTGAACTATCGTTGTGCATGTGAAGTTGTGTGTACTGAAGCTACTGTTAAAACTTGATAACGAATTCGCGGTTGTTTTAAGAAATTTCCCGAACTTCTGAACGAAGAATAAATGTGTGTTTCATATGGCTTTATTGCGGAAATTAATCCATTCAATGGATAATTCCCGCATTTTTTAATTTTTTTTTTTATTCAATTCTAAATGTTTCGAAAAGGCTATAAACATAAAAATTTCTGCTCAATGCGCTTTTTCTTTTTTTTTAATTTGCGATCAAAATTACCTTGTTAGAGGTTGGCGAGAATATTACTAATTTCGTTGGCATTGAATGCGGCTTCGCAAACATCTTGGCTTGAAATGCAGCAGCGGAAACCAGATTTGCAAGTTTCTCGCAAATCACGTCAATCTGTACGGAATGTGGCAATGGTCTACCAACGCCAACTTTTTTAACGCTAACTATTTGGCAGAAACCTCACCATAACCATAGAAACGATAGGGTCTCTTTACATCACGAATTTTGTTGACTGTTTTGATCGGACTGGTATTGGCTCGGTTTTGGGGCATTTTCTTTTCATAATATTTAAATGACTAATTTTTTTTAAGAGCTTTTGTTTCAATAATTGGAATCGGAAAGAAATTCTTCATAAATATGTACTAATTTCACTCGCTTTTAAAAAATACAGGAATTGTCCATTATGACAGTTCACAACTTTACAAGGGAGCAAGAATAATAAAAAGTAACAAACAAAGGTAATGCTAAAAAGAACAAGGGAATGAATAAATAACAGTAAACAAGAAATATAAATATATTTAAATACAAAAATTCATTCGCTAGGTATTCATGCTGATCCTGACATCCCAATACAATTCGCTGATGTTCCCGTTTCTCTGGGAGTTTCTGTCTATACTAAACTCCAACTTAACTTGACATCACTAGACAATAGATCTTCACCGTGCTCATTGGCAGTTAACCATTTTAGCGGAGTGAAGACATAATTCTCGCCAAACCTTATACCCTTTTGTTCTCTACAGGGTTGTGGTTTGGCAAATATTATGGTTTCACACCGCCAAAATGGATTAAATACCTATGAGCACTGTGACGATCTACCGTCTAGTGATGTCAAGTTAAGTTGAAGTTTAGTATAGAACAGGAAAAATTAAATGGTGATCTGAATTCATAATGCCTGTTCCGCAAATTGTGCAAATGTTCGAAGGACAATTGTTCTGCCAAACAATCATGTCCAGTCTGTAGTCTTGAAATTGGACATTGCCAACTTTGCGGGGTTTGTGGCCATCTCACGAAGAATAAATTGTAACTTGTATTTTGTAAAAGCTTTGCCATCATTTTCTCTCAGAAAATTCATAACAATTTTGTATTCGGTAGGGGATTAAACGCTGTATCATAATTCCTGGACTAATTAATCTTTGCAAAAGAGTCAAAACTCCTTAGAATCGACCAAACCAACTTATGACCTGCGAGTGCAAAGTATTTTCACGGTCTTTCAGAAACGAACCACTAACTTTGAAATTATATAATAACAAAACAATTTGAGACAGAAAGGACAGATGACTGGGTGGTTAGAGCTCTGTTCTGGTATGCCAAAGGTGTCGGGATCGAATCTCGGATTAGGCATGTATGTTCAATATGTTTCTGAATCCACGCTAAGCTGTAAGTGTTGGTGCCTGATTAGCTGTTATTTTGCACAAAAATGGGTCGTTCAGACAACCAATCGGAATCGAATTTCGATTGAAGTCGACGCTTTGTAAGCTCATCTTTATATGAAATGAGTAAACACAGCGATTGTGACACCTAGTCACCGTTCGATTGTCGGGCTGTCTGTTTTTATTTTTCTTGGTTTTCTCCCATTCGAGGCAAAAATGCAGGGCAGTTTTAAAAGACAACCTTGATTTTCAACACTCTCAAAGCGATGCATTGGGGCAAAATTTGTCTTACTTATAGTTGCTCTGTCTTTGACGTTGGCGAAAGTTCAGATTTTGAAAATAAATCGACGTTTTATCATCAGTGAAAATTTTATTATTTTAAATCAAAACAACTGCGGAATATATTAAATTTCACCCTGGTTGTTTTAGCACTAATTGTGCCAATTCAAAACATATGTTATTAATTCACATAAAAAATAATCTTAGATTAAAGGTGTCAGGTGTCTAAGGATCCAATACATAAGCGTGTTAGAAAATGCAAGAATATTAATCTGATAAAATGTGCTTGAAACCGCTCTATAAATATAGGTGCCAACTACATAGGGGCAAAGGGGACGATCGCCCTCGTGCCAAAGGTGCCATTTTGCCCCCGCTCCATAAATCTGTAAAAATGTTTTATCCTTTTTAAAACATGGCGTAAAAAGGATATTTCATAGCTTTCTAAAGAAAGAAAGAAAAAAAAAATCCCCATAAAAATAGAAAGTAATGCGTAGCGTGGCAGCCAGATCGGCGATTTTCCGACTTCGGCTGCCCTTGAGAATTTCTGCTTTAAAATAATCTCTAGATTGAATTTTTGCAAGATAATGGTATCATCTGAAGGCTAGAGAGTTATTTTATTAGTTTAAAGTACTATTTTGTTTAAATATAAGTTTGAATATTTTAAACTCATTATCAAAAAAAATCCCCATCAAGTTTATCCACAGAGTCCCGCCCCAGTGGTAAAAAGTGAACAGTTGGCGCTTAAACTACTGAAATCCATCCCCCCACTTTTAAATACACTCATTTCGTGTAAAGACTACAAAAGAAAAATTACATTAACCTTTTTTAAATGTAGTGACACTGAGAGAAAATGATTTAAAGTTTTCATATATATATATATATATATATATATATATATATATATATATATATATATATATATATATATATATATATATATATATATTATGTATTTTTATTAACAAACTAGCTGAATATTCGTGCTTCGCTACGAAATTTTACCATGTGCAATTTTTGTTAGCTAGTTGCGTGGCCCTGTGTTGCGGAGATCTGTCATTGGTGTGTAGGTCCCACCTTTGGCGTTTCAATCGCAGGAAAGTTCACTGCTACGCAAGACCAAGCTTGCTTCGCTCGCTGAAAAGTTCATAATAAGTACAGGCTTATTTCACTCGTTGAAATGTTCATTTCTATGCCAGCATGGGCTCGCTTCGCTAGCTGAAATGTTGATTGTGCGTAAGCGTAAGCTCGCTTCACTCACTAAAAACTATTTTGCTGCGTAAACCCTTAATATTAAAAGCCCTTCCCCTGTCGAGAAACAAAACAAAAAAATTCCCCGTCTCTGTAATAGTACAACACCCCTTTGAGAATACTTTAACACGTGTTTGTGGGAAAAGTAAAATTAGAAAGCCAAAACTACTCATGTTCAAATTTTCAGAACTCTAGTCCTATTAGAAGTCTCTTTTTGTGAAAATATGATTAAAAAAAATTAATTAAAATTTAACATTCTTTTTTGTTACAAGTTCAATTAAAAGGATAAAACTACGTATGTTGAAAATTTCAGAGCTATAGGTTTATTAGTAATCGTTTTGTGAAAAATTTGTTAATTAAAAAACAGCTAATCAAAATTTTAAAATTCTGTTTGTTAAAGTCCAATTCGAATGTCAGAACTACTTATGTTGAAAATTTCGGAGCTGGAGTCCTATTTAGATATCGTTTTGTGATATATTTATTAATTAAAAAATTAATTAAATAAAATTAATCAAAATTTTAACTTTCTATTTTTCAAAGGGTCAATTAAAAGGCTAAAACTACTTAAGTTGAAAAATTCAGAGATGTAGCCCTATTAGATGTCGTTTCACAAAAAAAAAAAAAAAATAATAATAATAATAATAATGATAATTAATTAAAAAATAACTAATTAAAATTTTAACATTCTGTTTTTCAAAAGTCCAATTAGAAGTCTAAAACTACTTATGTTGGAAATTTCAGAGCTGTACCTCAATTTGAAGCCACTTTGTAAAAATAAATTAGCAAAATTAATTAAAAAAGAACTAATTAAAATTTCAAAATTCTTTTTGTCATAGGTACAATTAGAAAGCTAAAACTACTTATGTTGAAAATTTCAGACTTCTCTTTATTCTTCAGACTTCTTTTCAGAATTTTAAATAGCTTTCTATAGATCCACATACAGACTGTTTTATTAAACTTGGTTAACTTTTAACTTTGGAGGAACTTTCTTATAAGTTAAATGTCTATTCTTGTTTCATATAAAGACAAGCTTTTTTTTTTTTTTTTTTTAAAAAAGCATTTTAGAATTTCTCTATTAATTTAATTTCATGAAAGTATGCACATTTAGAAGCCCTATTTAAATATAAATAAACATTTATGTATATAATGTTGAATTATTGCTTCACTTTGTCTCTTACTTCCAAGTAAAAAAACTAAGTCACAGAATATTCATTAAAATAACAATACATTTTGGACACTTGTTCAATGGTACTGTTAGAAAGTATAAATTATTTTCTTACTAGTAAATATTTTTATTTTAAATTACGAAATTATAAAATTTATCGTTGGGGGGGGGGGGAGCACTTTCACCAACTTTTAGGCATCCTCCCACTTGTACCGCTGTTTACAACAAAAATTGTCGTTTAAAAATTGAAAAAATATGGATGTTTCCGTTTTCAAATGTTGCAATAG
Source organism: Linyphia triangularis (assembly GCA_963978545.1). NCBI lineage: Eukaryota > Metazoa > Arthropoda > Arachnida > Araneae > Linyphiidae > Linyphia > Linyphia triangularis. The sequence goes on along the minus strand of OZ021723.1, from coordinate 93,854,171 downwards.
TGTTTCGTATCATTGTTCTTGTATTTTGAATACAAAAAATATGCAGAAAAATTAGCCTGATAATGGTCCATCAAATAGAGTACCGATTCGTCGTTTGTCGCATAACAGATGAAATGGTGCGTCCAGTGGTGTAGTGTAAAATAAAAGGGTGTGGGAACGCTATGTCGCGTCGTTACAAACGTTTACTTTTTTTTCTGTGGGGATGCGAGGAGGGGGGGGGGGGGATTAAAATTAACAACTAAGAATAAATAACTTTATTTATACTATTTTAGTAATCTCAAAACAGATTATGAGCCGCTTAAAAATTTAAAAGAAAAAAATTTGTGTTTAAACAGTTTTTATTTAAATAATTTTTTAAACTATTAAGTTATATGGATTTTTAAACAATTTGCTTTACATAACCCACTTTAACAGATTATTTGACACTTTGTAAATGGATTATTAGACATTTTCAAACGTATTACTGACGCACATTTTTAAACAGACTTTTTACAATAATTTTTAAACAGATTATTTACATAAGTTTTTTAAAACAATTTTCATTCAGAAAAATTTCCATAAGAGATCGAGTTTAGATTCAGACACATTTGACTTAGAACTCCTCCTAATAGGGTAGTCAATTGATGTGTGTTTTCGGAGCCTAGGTTTATCTTATTGGATGAATCTTGGATGTAAACATACGTCAGTTCGTTCCTAATGAAGTAGCATTAAAACATTGAAAGACTGGAAGGGGAGTCTATTGCATCAATCGGATTGGTGATGGAATGGCCATGTGCGGGTTGTCGCGCCTCTTTCAAGTGTTTTGAAAATACTTGAACTTGCCTGCTCAGCTTTGAAGTTGTGGATCGAAAATGAAGGCATAGTTCTCACTAAAGAACTTTTTCATTTTCTTACTTGAAGTTCCGTTAAATGTCAAGTAAAGGGAAAAAAAAAATTAATAAATAAATAAATTAAAAAAAAAAAAAAAATGATGCAAATTAAAAAAAATTTAAGTGAGGGAACGCCGTTCCTCCTTCTAAAAAGGTAAAGGATCGCCGTTCCCACGCGTTCCCGCTCCACTACACCCCTGGGTGCGTCATCCTCACTCTCGTTGATATAAAATAGCTTTGAACTTTATCCATTGTGGTGCAGTATGCAGCGCCATCCATCGCCATTTATTAGAAATAAATTTTTAAAATCTGATCATTTTGAATAACCTTGTACTCCTTCTCTAATTGAATGCAGGGCCGTGACGAAAGGAGGATGTAGGGGGGGAGGAGAGGGGACGTCACCCCCTCCCCCAAAGTTTCAGAAAATTAAAAAGTCGGCAAATTTCGTTTTTTTTTTTTTTTTTTTTTTTTTTTTTAAAGCAGATTCACAATAAAACTAAATTGAATAGGAAAAAAAAAAAAAAAAAAAAAAGATGTTGAATAATAGTATTGAAAATACTGGAATGCAGCGTGACGGCAAGTTTGGCGAAACGATAATTTTATACTAGATATGACTTCTTTGATAGACTTCAAACACAAATATAAGGATAGATATCTTCATTCTCTTACTCCGACAAAGTTTTTAGAAAGGCAGCAGTTGTAAAATTTCCGAAATGTCATTTCTTCTTTCATAAATGCCTAGCAATGGATTCAGGGGGTACTGGGACATAAAATCTGCCTGGTGAATTTTGTTTTGATTTATGCCGGTCAAATTTCTCAGTATAATCATTAATCAAATTGTAATAATTATTGTTGATGATGAAATAGTTTCAGTAATTAGCTAATTGATTTTATTAATTAAAAGGTTTTAATAATTAATACATTTCAGTTTTTAAATATTTATATTTTATAAATAATTTTAATAATTAAAAAGTTTTACTTATCTATTAATTGTAATGATTGAATTGTTTTATTGATGAGTTTAATTGAATCCAATTATCTCCGTTTACAATTAATACCTCCGTGGAGGGAACTTGGTTTCCATAAACCATCGACGGTTTTGACGATTCACTCATACATGCATGGTGGTTTTGTAACGTAACCACTTACAAAAGTTAAAATAAATAATTTTTTTTTGCAAAAAAGAAGTATACGCCATTATTTTTCTGCACATAAAGACGGCCCACACCAAATGTCATTAAAATCGGAAATAAAATCGAAATTCGAGCTTCAAAGGGTTAAGGCAATGACGAGAACTAATATGAAATAAATTATCTTGATGTTACATCTTAAAGAGTGGTCAATAACTTGTCCTTTAAAGGTGAAGCAAAACATACTACTAAAAATTAGCATTATAAAGGAACATCATCCTGAAACTGTAACTTTGGAAAAATTTCATTATTTTTCAAAGAAAATTATTATTATTATTATTTTTTTTTTAAACAGAAATTGGTAAGTTAGTTTGATGTTTATTATGGTTTAAACAGGCATATAGTACCATCTAAACTTCGTTTCTATTTTAGATTCAGAATTTTAAAGCATTTTAATCAAACATGTATGATAGAGAAAAAAAAAGTTAAAAGTTTCATAATTTTTTTAAACTTTTCAATGAGTAATTTTTTTTTTTAATTTTTAAAAACTTCTAAAACATTATGAATTTTTTCTACAAATTATTTTCTCAGATTCTAACACAGAACTTGGTATAAAAATTAAAAAATACAAGTTTTTTTTTTATTGTTATATAAAACAAATATTTCATGAAAACTTAATTTTAATTCAATTAAAAAAATAAAAACTGTAACTCATTGAGCTAATTTTCATGCCAAATTTAATACATACACATTATAAAATAAACTCGACATTTTTACATTCCTGTTTATAAAAATAAAATAAAAAAATATGCCTTTGGAAATATATAACATCAAGAAAAGCCAAACACTGAGAAAAATTCATTTACTGTTCCTTGTTAAACTATCGTTGAAAAACATAGTTTAAAATCTATGTACAGTCATATAATTTAAATGAGTTATGGATAGTTTATATGTGGAGATAAGGGAACAGTACGCAAACAAATCCCAAACAATGGTTATATCATGTATTCTAATTGATGAAATAACAAAAGTCAAGTACCGTTGTAGTAAATTGTGGAAGGTCTTTATTAATTGTATATATTTTTTTTTATTATGAGGGGTCATCTACATATTAAAACTGAACCAAACTTGAAAAAGTTCAATGGCAACCCCAAATATTATACCATGTTTAGATTTAGAATCCAAAAACCCCGTCTAAATACCGAATTTCATAATTTTCCAATGAGTGGTTAATAATTTAAAGGATGTAAAAAAAAATGATAAATTAATGTTAAAAAGAACATTTTTTTTGTCCTTAAATTCTTATATAGTTTATATATTTTAGCAATTTTTATTTCAAATGATAGTTTGTTTAAAGCCAAACATAAATAACATGTAACTTTTGTATTAAACAGTTTTTTAATAATTAATTAATGAAACAAGTTTTAAATTTTTTAAAATAGAAACATAACTTTTTTTTGCTACCATTAGAATTATCATGGTCGAAAACCCCTTCCGAATTTTTCTTATTCCATTTTGACTTTTGGTTCTCGATGTTTTAACAAAAATGCAAAAAAGCTCACTTTAAGGGACCGCATAATAGATTACATCTAGAAGCATACAAAACGTTCGATTCTTCCGCACGATAAAGAAATTAGCCCTCAAGATCATTCAAAACATTTTCGCTCATAAGTGAAGTGTTTCTCAACATAATGAACTGAAATTTGGTATCTAGGGTAAACGAGGTATTCGAATGAAAACATAAAAAGTAGAGCCACAAGATTCTAAGATAATTAGTGCCAAATATATAGCCATCGTTTGGATTTTTTTTTACGTACTGTACTAGTAGGTAGAAAGTAATGAGACGGGGGGATTGGTCTCTTAGTTTATTCGTAGATTAACATATTTATGGATGACAGCTTATGACATTCATGCATCTTACATGGAAGATTCACAAGAAGTGCGAGATGGCGAGAGTTGTATGATGTTGCACCTTCTTAGTAGAGGGCATTGTAATAGGGAGAATGGTTGTGTCCCACATATATACAAAGCATTTATAACATTATTTTAACTATTATTTTATAAAGAATATTAATTTATTTTTAACTGACATTTTAGTCATTAACTGTGGGAGTGGTTTGTAAAGGTTTTCTGTCCTGTCATAAAGATTAAAATTTTGAATAATTAATTGAAAATCATAGATAATAGATATAGAATTTTGAAAACAGGTATAAAAGATTTAAACTATTGTTTTAGCAAATAAACTATATTTTGACTATTATTACATAATTGTTATGATTAAATTTTTTAAGGACAAATTATGCTTAAAATTATGCTAAAAATAATTTGGCATTTATGACAACATATTGTCTCAGATGGACAAACAAGACGTAGAAGTGTTTTCTTAAGTGTTATGTTTTTGTCAATTTGTATGAAACACTAACAGTTTGTTGGTTTAATATTTTTAAAATCATAACAATATATTTTAAACAACAAACGACATTTATTAAAATGATCAAAGTTTGTATAAAATGTTTAATTGTCGACAAAAAGAAAATTGATTGTTCAGTTAAAACTATATATTTGATCATAATAGTCAAAATGTATTAAAATGGATATAAATTTATCAACACATTTTGTATAGACACGTATATTAATATAATTTTAGTATAAAGGCATATCATATATTTTCAATGAACCACATTTCAATCTTGCCTTTAATACTTGAGACTGAAAGACATTTCAAATATATCTTTGAGATATATTTTTTTAGAAGTTCCCTTTTAGAGTTAAGTACATGTACTGCCAACAGAAGCTAAAAAATACCACAAATTTTTTTTTTAAGGTTTAAATCACATTTATGAATATATTTTAATTGAAACTTTTCATTTTAATGACTATTTGGGTACTAAACATGACATAAAGATTAGTAGTACTTCAAAATAATACATACAATATGAACCTAAATAGTACAATTTATAATCAAACAGATGACAAATAAGATTATTCTTTAAACAAGCAAAATCTGAGCTTCAAGATCATTTATAGAATTCTACACATTATACAATCTAAAAGAATAAAATCAAGTTTTTGTGGAACTCACAATGCAAACTTTTGGTAACACCTTTGGTGGCATTGATTTCAATTTGCTTTTATTGTATGTATTAAACGGCTAAACAGAAGTTTCCACTGCAAAAGTTCTACTAAATTATACAAACATTAGATTAAAAGAAAAGTTGATAATTCAGGAATAATTCACATTTATGTAGCAGAAGATATAAAACTTAAAACTTTTCTGAAGTTTTCAGTACCATAGACATATTGAAAACTTAATGAAATTTTACAACTTAATAAATATTATCTAAGAAACACTAATAACAGTATAGGAAAATATTTTCTAACTTAGAAAATATTTTCCTATATTGTTATTTGTGTGTTTTATATAATGCCTATTAAGTTGTAAAATTTCAATATATTAAGCTTGTCATTAAGTCAATATTAAGTTTGAAAATAAACCCTTAGTTAGGGTTTATTATCAAGAACCACAAAATTAATTTAGAAATTGGCTTAGTTACGAACAACAAAAATTTTTGTGTATTGATTTTATAATAATGTCAAAGAATTAAAACTCAGACTGCAGGATTCAAGAATTTCAGTTATAGATAGAAGGTATTGTTCCATGGATATTTAGAAATCAGTTTTTATTGTTAAATGTAAAGGGCTTTTCAGATAGGAATCCCTAATTTTGAAATGACATAACCGCTAAACAGTGAGAGACAGAAAGAAGAGACAAATAGTATATTGGATTGATAGGTAAGGACAGGGTTTCTGTCAAAATAAAATGTCAAGAATCCATGATTTTTCAAGACTGAAGCAAATAATTTTCCATGACTCAAGAAATCAAATCGCAAAAAAAAAAAAAAAAAAAAAAAAAAAAACACACCTATATGAATTTTACTAACACAAACATACGAAGTAAATTGATGCACCATAAAATGATTTTTATAAAATTTCATTTTAAATTAAGTAAAAAAATCATTGTTTCAGTAACGAAGATTCTTCCAAATCGGAAGAAAGTAGGGAAAAGTAATTTTCCATTCTTGGATATTTCAGTGTTAAAAAAGCTCAATAATTAAGAAAGAATAAGTCAATAATAATAAATTATATAATCGAAAATCAAATGTTTTTATATGAACTATATAAAACATCAGAAGAAAGAAAACGAAAAAAAAAAAAAAAAAAAAATGTAAACACAAGCTTATTAAATCAGTTCTTTATTACGAATTTTTCTTCACATTAGACCTTACTTGTATGAAATGTTTTCACTGGCTGCAGCTTTTAACTGTGACCGTTGTTTCTGTCAAAACGTAAATAAAAACATAAATGAATTTTCGATGAGCTATATTACGAAGATTGCATTAATGAAGTCATAGTTACAGGATTTTACTTAAAATATTAAGAATCCATGAAATTCACTTATTTCCAAGACTATAGACCGTTTTTTGCTCGAAATCATGACTTTCCATGACAAATTTACCCAATGTCTAAATTCATGACTTTCCATGAGGGCGGAAACTCTGTATGGAATTTTAAATAAACTAATAGCTGGGAGGAAATTTAATGATCACTGCATATGGTTTACCGACGGGGTTTATTTTCATCTGGACTAATTTGTCAATGAGCAAAACTGGTGAATATGGTGTATTGAAAACCTGTCTGTGTGCATTGCAAAACCATTGCATTCTTCAAAAGTGACCGTTTGGACTGCAAAGGGATCGTAAGGCACTTTTTCACGAGGAACACATTCTGATATATTTAGATTTTACAACAATTTGTTGCCACAATTCGATTTTGTAATTAATTTTGCAAATCGCTGTATTTAAAATTCCAGTCTATTCAACATATCACTTGTCTTTTCTTAATGTTCCTCAATGTTCAATGTATTTTAAAGTTAGGGAATCCTTTTCAAAAGATCCTGTATGTCAGCGCTCAACACTAATTTTTAGAGGCGGGCCGTTATGACTTAAGTCGGAGCTTTTCATGTCCCGCAGATATATATCCAATACATCATATGTATCTTTAATTAGTATCGATTTAACTATATATAGCATTTCTGAAAACTGAAAAAGAAAAAGGGAAGAGAATCTAAAAGAGAAAGTGAATCTTTTGTTCCAACATGGCAATGCGAGTTGACCTAACGTTTAATAATGGCAGTTAAATTGTACTTTCAGATTATCTCATTTTAGTCAATATCAATTGTGAGACGATGAGAGTCAAAATCTTTCATTTTATTTTGTGATAGTCGTTTCCTGTCCCGTTTTTTTTTGTTGCAGCCATTCTTGGTGAATTGTCCAAATGAAATTCAGTTAAGTTATTCCAGTATATATTCTTGATGAAAACTACCTCGCTGAAAGTTTCTTCGGCCACATAGTAGAGAACACTAGGCTACATAGTTGACGCATACTATTTAAGACAAATAAAAATAAGTCCATATCGCAATGTTTGATTCTTTTCCCTTTTGTGCTTCCAGCAAGCTGCAGAAAAATCTGTGGTTGGCAGCGTAGTGGCTAACGCTGCTGTATGTTATATAGCGAAATAAGTTTAATTCTTGTTTTAAATCTCAAGTGAAAAGACATAAATTTTTTCCACATTTCAATTCACTGCAACAATTTAAGTTATGTAACAATTAACAAGTATATAATAAACAAATAACCATAACATGCAATCTAAAAAATATTTGATTATGGTATAATATATAAGTAAATATTAATCAACACGTAACTAAAATAAATAGTTTTAAAACATTTTAATAATGTATTAATTTTAATTAATGTTTGAAATATTAAAAATAACTATTAAAAAAATTAGAATACAAATTGTTTTAAATCAGATCATGTGTAAAAAGTAAGCATCATATTAATATAACAATAAAACATTTGTAAATTGCAGTACACACTTTATTCAATTGAATTTTCACTTAGAAATTACAGAAAAATTACACAAATTCTTAAAAAAAAAAATCCCTTATCATAATAACTTAAGTTCTTATTTCTAACACTACGACTGTTTTGTGTTTACAACTGCATTTAAAAATCCCAATAAATTACATTCCCCTTTAAACCGATATACCACCTCAATACCAATGCCACATCTATTCTAAACTGTTGTTTCAGCATTTAAAATATCTTTTCACTTGCTTTTTCTTCTCTCTTCCAACATCTAAAAATGTCAGACAAATTAATCTTCAAACAGTTGAACATAGCAGAATCCAACAGAGGTGAGAAATGATATTTGCTACTCCTCAAATTTAGAGATATCCTGCATCTGTGTGGAGAGTATTATTTATTTATATTATCACTCTAACATATCGGGACACCCTCTCATTGTGTTCCAATTGATGAGAGAAAAACCACCATTTTTTTTTTTATTGAAATCAAATGATATTTGGAGGATGCTACCAGCTCTGCAAAATCTGACAAATTTAGCATTGCGCAAGCATTGCAACTAATGTGTTTCATGTACTTGTTGCAATATTTAATTGTCCAGCCAGTAGTTATTGAATCAATATATATATAAGGCTTCAAGTAACTTATATTGATTTTAGTTCAAGTAACTCATATTAATTTAGTAGTAACATATAAATTTTAACTAAAAAACTAAAATTTGAAAAGTATTGAAGTTGATATTTTGAAAGTATTTCTTTAATTGATGGGCTTTAACATTAATTACTTTAAATTTTTCCTTCTTTTTATTAATAATTTCCAACCTCATTTTTGTAATTAAAAAGGCTACACCATACTCAGTAAAACTGCATTAATCGCATTGTCTATTTAACTGTCTGTTAATGGTAGTGTAAACACAACCATTTAATTGTTTATGTTCACTTTTTTCTGATGCAACTGCATGTGGATTTTCTTTGCTTAGTAATGATTTTAATCAGCTGCTGTTCATTGAAACTGGTGTCATACTGATGTATTTTAATCTTTCTCACTATTACTGAGATTAGTTTAAATTATCTACAAGTTTTTTAAATTATTAATTTCATCATGGCACTTCATTGTCTTCAATGATAAAACCTACTACAAGAAAACAAACCATGATATGATTCATAGGGCAAGTATCATCTTCACTGAATCATAGAAAACTTCTATTCAAAACAGAAACCATGTCTATTTTTTCATTTCAAGCAGATATTGAAGCAAAACATAAAACATGCTTGTCATTCAACAGTTATACATGTCATGAAGGTGTGGGTTAATGCCAGAATACCAATGAAATTAAAACATGTGATTGCTCAAGTTGAAAAATTGTTTTGTGATTTGGCAAACTTGAAGCAGTTAAGTAGTTAGTTTGTACAAATACATCAGGGTTCGTACTCTTTGGACGAAAACAAAGAATTCCACGACCACAAGTTCTTTTGAAAACAAAAATACATTACATCAATTTTGTTTCTTTATTAACATTACATATTATACACAGTGTATATTGTACACACTAATATGTTTGTAATAAGTTTATTAATGATTATAGGTAATAAAAAGAGCTGACAATGAAGAATCTTTTGTTCTCACATTTTTATACTTTTAAGTGAAAAAACTTGATTTTGTCCATAATATTAGGAATTTCAATTGCCTGTAGCAACCCTTAAATTTTATTTAAATTACCCAGAATTTTTACACATGTGTTTTCTCATCAAAAGGAATCATTTGAAAGGGTGTCCCATTAAAAATTGAAAAATTAATTGTTCAGTGCCATATAAGACACACCCTACTACACATACTTAATGTAATTATATCAAGAATATTCTAGTTTCAGCTAGTTTAGAAACATAAAAACTAAAAATTGAATTCGTTCTTTCAGAACTGGTAGTATCAATTGTGTATCTGAAAGTTAACTGTTTTCCTAATCTATTGTAAAAAATAAAATGAAGTCCAATTATCAATAACAATTAATCTTAGTAAAAATTAAGTAATATTTTAATTAGTTAAAAATATTCATAATCCGTTTTATATTTTAGGCAATAGGAAGAATAGTTTTCCAGACAAATAAATAACATGATTCTACAACCAATATTTAAATCAAACACATTTAATAATGATAAAAAAATTAATTTGATTCCCTAAACACTTTTTACCATTAAGCAATTAATGTGTATTAAATATGGGTACATTTGATTTAAATATGGGTGCTGGAATCAATTATTTCACTTAAAATCTATTTGTCCAACAGAATAAAATACAAAATAGAATTTGAATATTTTTCAGAAAAGTAACTTTCTTGCATATAATTTAATGAAATGGTCAGTTTTTTCAGTTAAGATATTTAAAAGAAGTTTTATCATTAAAATTAAGCTTCATAACACAAATTTCCAGAAATGAAGTTTTTTAAGTTAAAATTCCTAGAAGTTTAAAGTAAATTCCGGTAGTTTTCAGTAGTTTCAGTGTAAAAATCATGCAAATGTTGTAAATTCTGCGATCTAGATAATAAATTCTATATAGTGTAGAGAAGCAGTCAATGAACTTTTAATCTCCAGTTGCCATGGAACTGTAAATTTTCTCAAACCATAACAGTAAATTGTTTTTAAGAACTTGAGATACATTTAGTAATTTTTACTAATTTAATTATCTTAGTTAATTTAATTGAAACTTCTAAGCTAATTTTAAGATTTTTGCTTATTTTAATGCCATGTTACAAGATGCTCAAATAAAAACAAAATCTCTTCAAATCATGTATCCAATAATCTTATGCATTAACATTATTAGACAATCACACAAGAAAAGAACACCTTCTGCTGATTAGATGTGATGTTATTAAAGTTCATTAGTAGAGACAAAGACTTGTTGGCAAAAAGCTTAAAATAGGACATAAAAATTATATATAAATACTTTTTTTTTACTTTAAAATGTTTCTTAACACTTTGTATGTCGGTGCCTTTTCAATTTACCAGCCATTTCCTGTCCCACTGCATGAATGGTATAAGCATTCAATGAAACATACACAACTCCTCAACTACTGCATATAAATCCACCATGGCATGAAAAAATAGAGACTAGAAGAGCATGTGAGCAACCACTTGATGTTGGTGACAAAAACATGTACTAATACGTGAGTGGACAACAAAGTGTTACATATTCAATTGCTGGAAAAGGTTCCATACACACTGTGGGTAACTGAGCACAGCCTTAATTGAATTTTTAATGTTATACCTTACCTCACGCACGTCCCTCCCTTTCTTGTTGTGGTTCTTTGAGTAGGTAGGCAGGCAGGTAGTACTTTTTGCCGTCCCTTGTTGTGGCCAATAGTTGTTCATTAGGGAGGGTGTTATGTTGGCAACCCAAAGACGTGTATCTGGAAATACAGCATCATTTAAAAAAGTGTTGGTGAAAACTCCAAAAGAAAAGTATAGAAGATGGTCGATTTGGGGGAACATTTAAAATTCTGTAAATCAAAATTTGAATAAGCAATCAGACTAATTACAGATTGAGTAAATATTAGAGTTTAAGATGTAGAACCAGTTGATACCGATAGAGTCCAACCTATTTGTAATAATTAACTCTTTCTTTTGAAAATGAATTCTAGAGGGAAACAAGAACATTTAAATTTAATTTTTAGACTGAATTGAAAAGAAATATGTTTATCTATCAATTTTAGATTTGCACTCAACAAAATAAAATATAATTACAGGAATTGGTTTAATGAAAGAATAACTGGTTGATTTAATTTGCTGTCACTAGAGATACACAAGAGTAATGCTGTGCTCCAAAACGTTATAAATGTGGAAGAAGGAATGAAATTTCTAATGATAAGACAATCTAATCTAATTTTCAAACTGAAAAGCTGAGACCTAAAGTAATGATCAGTTTTCTTTCTCAACCTCTATCGTAGAGACAATAGGGAAAGTTAGGAGACATTAGGAATCTGTAGTAACTGATGTGGGTTACGATTTCTTGCTCCAATGATTTACCCAATAAGGAAACATACATTTTATTTATTGTAGAGAGATAAATTTAATTATGCGAGATAAACAGAACACAAGCAGAAAAGATGAAGAATGTATATGACTTTGGTGGCAGTTTTGAGAGAAAAGTTGCTTTAGTGTAGCATGTTTTGTTATTCGAACATATTCTTTCCAAATCTTGTATCAATACCGTCAAAAAAACTACCAACTTTTTTAAAATGTAGCATCAAACTTTTGGCAGATCGTAAACTTAGTTTGCCAATAATTAAAATTTCAGAAAATATTTCCTCCCCTGGAGGTAATCAGGATTCTTTCGCAAGTTTTGAGGAAAAACAGGATTTTTTTTTAGGGATTAGCAAAAAATGTAAGTACAATTTTAGGGCGAATACGACACCTGTATTTTACTTGCAAAAAAGTTGAAACACCACACAATATAATTAACAACAAAAACATGTAATCATTCTCACCCTCTATCATAGAGACTACAATAGGGAACATCTAGTGAAGTCAGGAACCTCCACACGTCAGGGTATGACCATTCCGCCAGGGGGCTGACCCTCACAAAAGAGGGCCAACCTTCATCAGTCTCCTGAAATGGCTGCAGAACAGAGCAGCTTGGGTCAGTCCTGCGAGAACCCATCAGGACAGCTTTGATCTCAGGGTGGTCAGATTGTAGCTCGGAGAGGGCAGATCGGATAGGTTGCTTGTAGGACAGAAGCTTAAGGTTGTACCTGTGGGAAAGGTTGTGTTTTGAGAGAGGATTACGGTGTTTTAGATGTGTAAAAAGTGAGCTGCTAATTAAGCTATTTGGTGAATATTGGCAATTAAAATTAGAATTTTTCTAACCACAAACTACACTTGAGTATAGAATTTTGAACCTGGTAGCAATCAATAAATCTCCATAAAACTTAGAATAAATGCCATTAAGATCATGGTGAAATTATCGTTAAAAAATGCAATTAGCTATATTTGATGGGAAAAATTGGTAAAATGCAGCTTAGCAAGATCGCTTACAACACCAACATGTAATTTTTAACATCTGTTTTGAAAACATTTACAGAAAAGATATTTAGGTAGGAAAATGAAACAAAAAGTTAGAAATTTTGAATGGAAGCCGGGGGTTCTGAATTGAGTTAAAAAGCATTCGCGATTCCACCTTTGGCAACCAAACAACACTTACCTTTCTACACATAGTTTTATAAACTCTTCAGTCTCAGGAAAAGAGTTGTCACTGGCTACATAAAGAGCCTTCAAATCAGGCACTTTACCCATCGTCTTCTTCAGTAACAACACAACAAGATGCAAAAGCGCAGTACAATCCTTTCCTCCATTAAAGCTCAAACAGACACTGCCCAATGGATACTTATTAAAACACTCTTTCAGAATACCAACGCTTTCTTTCACACAATTCATAAATTTCTTGCTCTTCATCTTTTCATCCCAGACTTCCATCAGCCTCTTCAAAGATTCATCAGAGGTGGGAGGATGTTCACCAACGACCACGTTTTGCGGTAGGCGGCTACGAATAAAAGCTTCTGCATCAACAATCGCCTTTTCCTTGTCAGCTTCCATAGTCAATTTCATACGATACCAGCGATTGTCAACGTAAGGATAAGAGCCAAAGGTCACAATGTCTTTAAACTCTATGGACGCCAGTGTCATATCATCAACAATCACAAACTCATCAATACTCAAGAATAAGTCTCGAGTTGCAAATGGTAGGGAAGCATCGCAAAACAAGTGCTTTAGTTTCTGGAACGTAAATTCCAAGTAGGATGGAATGCCTGGAAACATAAAGACATTCCTTGTGCAAACAATTGGACCACAGGGGTGGGTGGTAAGATGGATTTTGGAAGATTCTGCAACAAACATCATCTTTGAAGACATGCCAGAAAACATGGATCCCAGTTCTTTGTTTCGAACTAGCTTTTCATTGAAGGCCTTTGCGACAGCCTCGTAGGTTACATCATCATGGGTTGGGCCAACTCCGCCAGAAGTGATCACATATGCATTGAGTGCAGACTGTTTTGCAACTTCAGCTGCAATTGCGTCAATGTCATCTGGTATGACTGTAATACTCCTTACACGCACTCCACATGAGTAGAGCTCTTTGCAGAGGAAGTGGGAGTTTGTATCCTTGGTTTGTCCTTTTAAGATTTCATCGCCGATAATGATGATGGAAATGGAGGGCCTGCTGTTGTCCATTTTCAAGGCAGATCTAATGAAATCAAAAGTATAGATCAGTGACAGATTGAAGGAAATGAAATAATCATTCCATTTGATTTTAACTTTTAAAAAGAAGATCAAGTGAAATTATAACCTCATACCAAGTGTTCAATACCCAAACATCTGGAGTGTGAATAGGCTTTGTATCATATTTAGCACACATCTTTTAAATAGGACAGAAATTAACAAACAATTTCAGTTCAGTGCAAAGCAAATAGGCTGGAATATGAACCTGGCTCACTTGAATGGCACTCCAATAGTATGAACACAAGTATACAATTTTTTTTTTTTAAATTTACAATCAGCTTGAATAACAAACATATTTTTATATCATATAAAATTTTAGAAGCTGTTTCGAGTGAACTTCTTTATAACAAATTAACTTTAATTATTCTAGCAATTCAAATATTTTGGTACAGTTTTGTTATAATTAGGACAGTTTTGTTATAATTAGGGATCTTCAACTCTATGCTAAGTGCAATTCTTATTATTTTAGCATATTTTTCCTAAACATGTTTATCAAATTTTCTAAGATGCATAGAAAAATTAAATAATTCTTTTTAAATGAATTTTCATTCTTTAAAATATTTAATGCTCTAAAAAGCCTACTCAATTAGTAAAACTTTTAAATATGAAGGAAAATGTCAATTTCAGACAAAGCCTGAGCCAACAACAGCTTAAGCCTGCAAAACGTAGTACTAGTTGCTATGTAAGTCAAGTGGCATGAGGTAAATGGATAGGATGGTTAGAAATTAATGTTATAACAGGGGGTCTTTGCAGAAGGAAATTTGAATCCTCCAACAAACTGACCATTCACAAGATTCCAAGTAAAAAAAACCGAAACCTTCATAATATTTCCAGTTTGAAAACGGACTAATTACAAAATTTATTTTATGCCAAAAGGAGAAAATGGCTCGCTTGCCCACATGCTGGATTTAATTAAGTGATGTCATGGACGCCTAACCATATGCACAAAATATATAAAATTGGAAATTTTTCACAAAATTAATATTTTTCACATAAATAGGACCCTGTAAAAAAAACCTGGATAGACCCCTGTATAAGGTAACAGAATGATTAGATACCACAATAAACTATTTTACTTTTGTCTGAAATTTGTCAAACTTTGAAATTTTTCTCTTCGAAATCTTCTTCAAGTAGGGAGTAGTAACAATGGTAACCACAGCTTGGCATTTTTCATTACAACAGGAAAAATTAAAAAATGTCCTTTCTTATAGTGTCTCTGTATCAACAAATGTTTTAGCATGTTCAATGACCTATTTTTGTGCACAATAACAGATCATACAGCTTAACTTGGAATCCAAACCACAGCAAACATCCATACATAACCCAAAATTTGAACCCCACACCTTTAAATATAAAAAACACACAGCAATTAACACATGTCTTTACTAATTAACACACAGGTCTTTACTAATTAACAATGTACAGCACTTGTTGGTTGGTTCTTACGAAGAGTTGGTACTGTAGTTTAAACCCAAATACAAGTGAAAAGTGTTGAAATATCCAAGAATGAAGAGAGGAAATAGCTAAACGCAGAATAACTTCTAATTTAAAATAAAGTTTTGGTAAAGATTCTACGATGAATATCAATACTACGAGCATCAGTACTTCACTTTCGTTTTGGTTTAAACCCCAAGTTAAAAAAACGTGCTTATACCGACTAACTAATCTGAACGACTTGTGTTTTAGTTGGCCTGAGAATAATATTATTTCTCAGGGGAAAGCTTTTCTTGGGTGGGTGTAAGGAAAGTGTAATGATGAAATAAAATATAGACAGGATAGTGGTTTAAAAAAAAAAAAAAAATGTCTCTTTTCTTTGAATTTCTTTAATCCCACTTAAAAAAATGACCTTATAGAACGCAAAGAATATACAGCAAACATATTGATATTCAATAGTAATGCAATTGAATAAGAACAAATAATTACCTAAGACGACTGCCGGAAAGGCCCATATGTTGACAAACAAAAAGCAACGTGACGTGTAGTTAACAGCTGAGCCGGTAATAGTGAATCTCCCACACATCCCAATATATTTTTATCAAATTTTACGATAATTTATGAAACAATATTCGAATTTATCATCACTTAAATCGGAGCATTTTAAATTTTTAAATACCGTCAAGGTTAGAAAATATTGAAAAACTAAATTATCAGTGAAATTTAAATTATTAGGAAGATAATTAACTGCAACTGCAAAAGGTTACCATGGTTACAAATGAGTTATAGCTAATGTTTAGCCGGTTTTTTTTGGTCGACGTGGTTGGTTGCGGTTGTTCTTCCTGTGGCTTCTAGAGCTTTTTGAACTTCATACTGCGGTTTCCTGTCCTTTTCCAGTCCGGTTGGGCTGCTTAAGTATTATTTACATCTTCTACTGTTTTGTATCAGACTTTACTGTTGTTGTGTTCATTTTCGGGAACGCCCCCGAGAAGAGGGTGTTCCACGGTGATAATGCAGGAGTCGCTCAAGCGTTCCCGCGAAGATTCCGAGGAAGATTTTTCTCTTACCCCAAAAGAAGCACGACTCAGCGATAGAGTTTACGCGGCGAACATTTCGAACATCGAAAAAGCGAATTACGCTTTTTCCAATGGTTTCTCGGAAGTCCGGGTAATCTTCTCAGCGACCCATGATTCTGGATTTATCCCGACCTCAAAACCACTTCTCATTAGGGATACTTTCTCAAGAATTAAAGGAGTTAATGATGTTCTGTCTGTAACGAGACAAAATAAGTTGTTGTTAGTGATCAAAAACCTAGAAACGGTTCATAGGCTTGACTCAGTGGATAAGATCGGAGTTGTGCCTGTCTCGTGGCATTTAATAGAAGATACTATTGTAACAAAATTCCTGATCCGAGGGATCGACCCGGATGTACCTCTTGAAGATATCGCTATCGAACTCGAAGAGGCAGGTGTACACTTTTCACAAATTGTCAGATTCACAAAAAAAGGTTCGGATTCCCCCATTCCTATCGTGTTAGTGAAAGAGCTAGGTCGAGTCACCCGTCAGAATATCTCCCTATTTGGAATAATTTATAAAACTACTCCCTTCGTGGAATCCCCCAAAATTTGCCACAAGTGTTTAAGATTCGGACATTTTCAACGATCATGCACTAATAAAGATAGATGTAAATCTTGTGGAGACAGACATCCACCCTCCGAGGAGTGTGTGAGGGACCTTGCTTGCTTCCGTTGTGGTAGTGCTGACCACGAAGCTACCAGTTCGTCCTGCCCAATCTACATAAAAGAAAAATCGAAGATCAATAGTTCCAGTCTAAGAGGCCCAATTCAATCGGGGAACAAAGTTCACTCTCAAAGTGGATCACCACCGCCGGCTTGGTCCTCCTCCGAGTTTCCCCCCCTCCCTAATCAAGACTCCCTTGCTAGTCTAAGGAATGAAGTCGAAGATTTAAAAAAAGTCGTCGAAGATTTGAAACAGATAGTAATATTAAATTGTGTCCCTATTCAAAATCCTGAAAGAGCCTCAGAGTCCTCTATTCTATTTAAACAAATCTCGGATCTTCAAAATCTGAACCTCAATCTTGTTCAAGAAATCAAGCGCCTCAGAGAAGAACTTGAATTAGCTAAACCAGGCTTCAGTCCTAGCAGAGGAATCAACGAGGTTTCATTAAACGAACTGAACTTCCCTGATAGTCCTCTCCCTGTGCTGGACCCGGGTCCCTTCCAGAGAGGGACTTAGCCAATGTTACTTTTTAGTATCACTTTAGATATTAATCTTGCCCAGGGAGTAAGTTTCCTCCCTTACGTTTTTTGTAGCATCATTTTTCTTCTTTCTATTCATCTCAGTATGGTGTTCCTTATGTCTTGGAACTGTAGGAGTATTGCTTCGAATCTCACCTCTTTTCATTTTCTTGTTCAACACCTTGATCCTCATATCATCTGCCTTCAAGAGACCTGGGTGGACGACGCCAGTTCTCTTCTTCACCTGAAAGACTATATTTTTTTCAGTAAACCTAGAGCTGGCAGGATTAGAGGTGGTGGCCTGGCTATTTTGGTGAAAAATAATCTTCCGGTGTGGCTCTTGCCATCCTTTGTGAGCTCGACCACAATGGAAATACTGTGTATTAGAGTGGCCTTTGACAATCATATTTTTCAAATCGTTAATGTTCATAGGACATCGGGCCTCCTCTCCTCTGGCGATCTCCTACTTCTTTCCAGCGCTGTTTTCAACCCCTGTTTTTTCTGTGGGGATTTTAACGCAAGGAGTCGTTGCTTCGGTGACTCCATCTCAACTCCAAGTGGCAATGAATTAGCTAAATGGGTGGATTGTAATCCACTTATTCTCCTCAATCATGGCACCGTCACAAGAGAAAGCTCAGCCTCCTCTGGTAGTGTTTTAGACCTAATCTTTGTGTCCCCCTCTTTTTTCTTTCGTCTTTCATGGGGAAAAGCCACTGAAAAGGGCACAAGCGACCATTTCCCCATTTATTGCGACTTTAAGGCTAAAGGCCCTCCCCGTGTCGGGAACCTCAAAGCTTATACAAATTGGACGGCTTTTGCTTCTTCCATTGAAGATGTCTTTCAAGTCCTTCCCCCCGTGACACAGTCGTCTGGGGCTGAAGTTAACATTATCGCTTCCCGAGTTCAGAAATCCATCTCGCGGGCTGTTAGGTCCAATTCTTCCCTTGTTCCTTCTGCTAAAGAACACAGTCTTCTCTCTTGGTGGAATCGAGCCTGTTCTAGAGCAAAGAAGATAAAGAATAGCGCTTTTAGGAGAGCACGTAGATCACTCTGCAGAGTTGATTGGGATGAGTATAAGAAACAAGCTTCTATCTTCAAAAAAGTTATTCTTGCAGCTAAACGTTCTTTCTGGGGTGCCAAAATCTGCGCGATCTCCTGCCCTAAAAAGCTCTTTGGCTTAGTGCACAGCATCAACAACTATCTCTTCCCCAACAAACCTGACAGCAACTTCTTTTTCCTAGAAAGCAACAACCAGGTCACCTGTCCGTATCGGCAAGCTAATATGCTTGGTAAGGGTTTACTTAAAAAATCTCCTCTTATTGCTTTGAGACGGCCCATTTCACCTGGCGGAGGGAATTCTCCCTCTTTTCCGAAGTTCTCACTGTCTGAGCTTAAAAGAGCTATCGCTCTCCAAAGGTCCTCAACACCGGGCTGCGATGGTATCTCGGCTAAGGCATTCAAAACCCTCCCCCTTTCCGCTCTTCTAAAGCTGCTGGAGATTTATAACTCTTGTCTCTCCTCGCTCTGTTATCCTGCTCCTTGGAAAAGAACCATCATTGTCCCTATCCAAAAACCCAAAAAACCGTCTCACTCAGTGGCAAGTTACCGTCCCATCGCTCTTATTCCTGTTATAAGCAAAATTTTAGAACGCATGATTCTTTTTCGTCTCTCTTGGTTTGCTCAGAAAAGAAAGTTATTCCATCCCAATATGTTTGGATTCCTCCCAGGGCGTTCGGCCACAGATTGTCTTCAGAAAATGGTATTCCTTATTGACTCCCTAAGAACAGAGAAGAAATGGGTTACAATCTTGTCATTGGATATAAAGGGTGCTTATGACGGAGTTTGGGTGCAGGGTCTCGTGGAGAAACTGCACTTGGCTGGGCTGGAAGATTGCCTTCTTTTCCTACTGCAGGATTTTGTTTTCGAACGACCTTTTCAAGTTAGATGGAGAGGAATCCTTTCGGATCCTTTTGTCATATCTTGTTTGCCTCAGGGCTCAATCCTTTCCCCGTTTCTCTTTAATGTTTACATGATGGATCTTTTTGAATCCATCCCGACTCACTCTCATCCTTTTATTTACGCTGACGATATCTCCATCATTATTCCTGGTTCCTCTGCTGAAGAATGCATTGGTAACATCCAACAGACCATACTTGAGATACAGTCGTGGGCCTTGAAATGGAAAATCTCTTTTGCGGTGGAAAAATCGTCGCTTTTGGATATGTCTCCCTAACGTGTGAAACTTTCATCGCCGTGTAATATCGGAGGGGCCCCCATCCCGTGGGTCACTCAAACAAAGATCCTGGGCTTGATCTTTCAAGACAATTTCAAATGGAAGGCACACGCGATCTCAAGCTGTGCAAAGGCAAAAAAATTTCTTAACATAATTAAATTCATTAGTAATAGAAGAACTGGATTAAAATCCAAACAGATCACCCAAGTCATTTCAAAGGTCCTCCTTCCCCGCTTGGATTACGCAAACTCACTTCGATTCAAAGAGAGCAACTCTATCCTACGGATGTATGAAGTAGTTGAGAATTCAGCTATTCGATTCGCCCTGGGTGTGTTCATTTGTGCCCCAAATGAAGTTATACGGAAATTAGTGGAGATTCCTCCTTATCGTATGCGGGCCAAATGGGCTCAGATCTCCCACTTCCTTAAAGTCATCTCTCAACAACAAAAGTCGAACTTTCTCGAAACTTGTCTGAACAAACTCCATATTTCGTCTGTGGTTATGGACACGGCTAAGGCTTTTTCCCTGGAACACAACGTGGTTCGCCTGAGCCTACCCCCTCATCCTTCCACCTCTCATAAACTTCTGTGCATCACAGACTTTTTTCCAAGCAGCAAGTCTAAATTTCCCCAGCTTATCTCGGATTCTTATCTTTCTCTTCGGGAACGCTTCACAGATTATGAATTTTGGGCTACAGACGGATCCAAGAATAACGGTGGGGTGGGTTTTGGAATTTCCAATTCGGATTCGTCTACCACCCGCTCTATTCGGCTCCCATCTCTTTCCTCGATCTTCACGGCAGAGACTGCGGCTCTGTTTTACCTTTTTAAATTTCTTTTGAAAGAGGGTCCAGTTGTAATCCTCATCGACAACAAGGGGGTAGTGGAAGCGATTAAAACTGGTCGTGCAAAAAGAGGTTCCCTAATTGATGAAACTATCCATCTCTTACATCGTTTCTCTGTGACATCGCCCACTATTCTCGTATGGTGCAATGCCCATTCTGGTATTCCCCTTAACGAGGTGGCAGACAAGTTAGCAGTTCAGGCTACGTCTAATCCCTCTCTGCCAGTTATCCCTATTATAGACTTCCAAGACGTTAAACGCTACATTAAATCACGACTTTCAACAGAATTTAACGAGTCGTGGACTTCTTCGACTTACTTTCATCGCTTCTCAAAACAAACTCTCGAGCGGCCATTCTTTGATTGGGTCCCTTCTAGACATTTAGAGACTAAGATTTTGCGCATTCTTGCCAATTCATTTCCGTTAAACAGCATCTTACACAAAATCGGTTTGGCTCCTTCGCCTCTTTGTATTTCTTGTAAGTCAACCGAAAACCTCTCACACAGATTACTGCAATGTAACCGTTTCAGTGTTCAACGCTCTCTACTCTTTCCTCTCCTCGGCCTTTCTCCCTCTTCCGTCTCTTCGATAAACGACGTCATCTCAACTACGAATTTCCAGTCTCCAAGAGTGGGTCGTGCCATTCTCTCTATGTTCCCCTAGTTTATTGGTTCTACTTCAGTTTTTCTAGAAGTCTTTTGTAGTTGGTACTCTTACATATGTACGCGGAGGCAGGTGCTTAGTCACAAGTCCTTCCTTTTTCACCCTCTCCTCGGGGGTTCAACCAACCAGCTAATGTTTATTTTTTCATAGCACATCTGGTGCTGGTCACTTCTTTATTTAAATAAATTATTAGTGTGTCTCAATGTCAATATTGGATTAGGATTGTATTGCATGTTAAACACCATGTGCTCATAATTCCTGTTAATATTTGAATCGAGAATCAACTTTTTACTGATTAAGTAATTTGTTGGTGGGTTTTGTGTAAAAGTAAGTTTGCAACAGATAACTTTTTCCTTTTCACTGTTAAATATGATAGATGGTTGCGCTTGGATTATTTTTTCATCCACTGCCAGACGGAAATGAAACTAAACTCTAAGTTCCTAAGTTTGAATCAACCCCAAAACGATGACGAACTCAATGTTTCTAAAATGAAGCAACCCCGATAATAAGCGCCCCCAGGAGGTGCACTGACACCTCCCTCTTTTGAAAATAAAAAAAATACGAGGGAAAAGGTGTAAATTCCAAGATAAAAAGAAAAGTACATATGCCGTTGAGGTTTTTATGTTGCAATAAGCATTTGTTTTTCTATTATTTTAGTCTTTTGTTTCTTTTCTATGTCGTTTTTTATAGCTACTGGCGCCTATATGTCTAGGCGCTTTTTGTATATCTTTTATTGTATAATCATTTCCTGTGTAGTTCTCAAAATTTTAGGACAAATCTTTTGCTTTTTTTAGTTATCAGATATACTATCTTGAAACCTATTTTTAGAATTCAATTAAACATATCCGATACAGCCTTTCTATTATTTTAATTTGATTTTTTTTTTTTTTAATTATTTCCAAAACTTGAAAGAAATATAATGTTACTCTTCTGTATTTTTGCATCTTTGTGTTCCTCTGTTCTAAACACTGTCTCTTGAATGCTGTAAGATCTAGTTAGATGATAAAAAATCGTTAAAAATATTTAAAAAAAAAAATATTTTTACAATTTTTTTCTGATTAACAGAGGGTTGCGCTTTCGAAAATATATACTATGAATTTTTTTAAATTATTCTCAAAGAGTATAATTTAAAATGCATAACTATTAATTAAAATTTCTTAAAAATTAATGATTTTAATAAAAATCTAGTCTTACACCCCCCTACAAATATTTCTCCGGGCACCCATGACCCCTATTTGATGTGCCACTAAATAAATATGCACACAAACAATACATGCAGGAAATATGACTGATGTATTATATTAATTATTGTGTTGTTTATAAAAAGCTACCAAATCAAACATATACACACGTAAGATGCATGCAATGAACATGACCCGTACATTATATTATAATTATCCCACAAAATTAGTAAAAAACTACAGGCATATGATGCTAATCGCAACAACACAAACATTCAGTGTTTGAAATTTCACCTGAAAAACAACCAAATCAAACTTGCCCACAAGGCATATACAATGAACATGAATATCAAAATGTATTTAGGAAAACTATTGATTCTATTTACAAATTCGAAGTTTATTTTTTATTGATTGTCAATAAAAAGCACTAAATATCTATATGCTTCCTCTGTATTTTAAAATTGGTGAAAAGTCTAAATATGCCATCACTTTCCTTTCACTCAAGTACCATACACAGTAAAGAACTCTCATCTTTGTTCTCTCCAACATATCAAAGATGTCATTATCTTTTTTTTTTCTTGCTTTCATCATGTGTCTTATCCCTGAATATCATGTGTGCATGTAATACTGTATTTCCTCTCATGTACATACCTGACACTCAAATTGTTATTGCCCTGCAGCATACAACCATTATAAATATACGCTTGATTATATGGCAGTCACTCTTTTACAAAAGAAGTGCACATAGTTATAAAATTGTGTAACTAATTTTAAACCAGCAAATAGCTCTTTTTTGGTTGTTTGTACTACTTGGAAGATAGCCACTAAAAGGAGTCCACAGGAAAATAATGATAGTGAATTGTTTTCAAAAATGAAATTTTATTTGTTCTATCTTTAAGAGTTCTGTGTACTAGTACTAAAGATACACATTGAAACTAACCAAAACAAATAGTAGAAAATCGGCAGTGCCTTCGAAAAACTATAAACATAAAACTATGTTTTTAATTTTTTTAAATTTCAGTTTAGGATTCTCACATTTTTTCCCCTTGTGTCCTCCCTCAATTATATTAGCAATAGAGGTTCCTCTAATAGAAAAGTGTACCCTTTATGATTTTGTGCTTAATAGTACTAATATGGCAGTTATATTTAACGGGGTTCTACAGACAATAAATTTGGAATAAATATTTGCGTAGGGGTGATTCATCCATTTAATACGAATAAAATATATTTCTGGTCAGCAAAATAACAGGAGAAGGTAAGAAAAGTACCGTGACTCAAAGAAAGTAATTATCAATTATGATAGTCATGCTGGAAATTAATTTAGCTAAACATTTTGTATCATTTCATTTGATTTTCATTTATACATTTATGTTTTGCATTAGGTTTGTGAAAATTACACCAAATTTGTGTAATGTTTCATAATTGTCAAAATATGGAAGATGATTGTGATTTTGCTGCTGTCTTAAAGGTATTCAGTTTGTCATCATTTTAGTTTAAATAAGGCTGCTCATGAAAATATACATACTATATAAATTACATTGATTAGCGTGATTTAGAAATGATGGATAATTTAGGGATCGATACATATTTTCTTGATTACACACATTTATAATAATAATATCATATTCAGTGCAAAAAACATTTCATTAAAAAAAAAAAGCGTTCAAAATATATCCTTGAATTTGAGCAGCATCACCGAATCTGCCTTTACTATAGATAACAGAATTCCTCTTGAAGAGTTTTACACATTTTCTTTTGCAAGCATAGTGTCCCTCAACCTGAAAATGTATTTGGACAGTTGTGTGATTTAATTTTCTATGAAATATTTTTGCTTGTTTTTTGCCACTGGGCAATACAAATGCCGTTTAGTTTCTGTATTAAAACATTCTTTGACTATATTATAATACTAATTCAGCATTTTGAAAGGAAAGCAAAATTTTATTTGAAATCTAACGTAATACATTTAATGAAAAATTAAAGTGCACATTAGAATATAAAATTTTTGATGAATAACATTTGAATTCAACAATGTGCTATTTTAGATTAAGTGTCTAATCTTGAATTTTCATATACAAATGTGATGTTTTCTTTAAAATTTATTATAAAATTTTGCAGCAACTGGATGCACTGGATGAAAAGCATTATTCTCCACAAAGAAATAAATTAAGCATTCGAGAATCAAGTGAAATGTCTGTTCCTCTTGATACACCTAGCAATGGTATGTATGTGGAAATATTTCACTGTGTGCAGGCACATTTTATGTATACTTACTTCCTGTATTTTACTTCCTTGTATGTAACTACTATATCTATTTCTTTAGATTTGAAATAATCACAGCTGTCCAGTTTTTAATTATGACATTTTTATAATTTCTTTTGTCTTGTTAAATATGCTAAGGCACATTCAATACTATATTGTTCCTTAAATATAAACTATTTTGTAGATTTTTGTTTTAAGTTTTTAATACTGACATTTTCATAATTTCTATTGTCGTGTTAAATATAATACTATTGTTCCTTAAACTATCATGCAGATTTTTGCTATAGAATTGGAACTTTTATAAAGTGACTTCTTTTTGTAATGATCTCAAATTCTTAAATAAGTCCTTGCTATGTTAGTGAATTTTTTTTAACAATTTTCAAAAAGTCCAACTGTTAATGTTTTTCGTAAGATAGCTAATAAAAATTCTAGAAAACTACAGTTCTTTCCATAGTTTGTAACTGACATGCACTGATATTATCAAGGGTTTGAGAATTTGATTGTAACCTGTCAGAAGAATTTTACTTGGTCTAGGATATTGCTTTTTACTGAAGAAAACATGATGACTGTTAAATGAATTGTCCATCGTAAAAAGAGCTGTACTCAAAAAAATTCAAAACCAAATTTCTATATCAAAATCATTTGTAATTTTCTTGATTGCTGCTTATTTATTTTATTGCTGAAATTAAGTACTTTATTTAGAGAAAAATAATTGTGTTTTGTTCTATAATGATTATCAAAATGTTTTCTTTTTTGTGTTTCTGAAAACTAGATTTTTCAGAGTTACCGCCCTTTTGCAGCAGTCAATTCAATGGAAAATTCCCGCATTTTTTAAAAATGAGTGAAATTAGTTTATATTTATGAAGATTTTCTTTCTGATTCCAAATATTTAAATAAAAGTTCTTTAAAAAAATTATTTATTTAAATATTAAGAAAAGAAAATGTCCCAAAACCAGTCCTATCAAAACACTCAATAAAATCTGTGACGTTAAGAGATCCTTCTGTTTCTTTGGTTATCGTGAGGATTCTGCCATATGGTTGACGCTGATTTGGTAGACCATTGCCATATTCCGTACAAGTTGCCAATATTTGAGGGAAACTTGCAAAACTGGTTTCCGCTGCTGCATTTCAAGCCAAGACGTTTGGGAATTCTTGACGTCACATTTAATTCGAGCCAAATGAATAGTTTTCTTGCCAGTGTCTAACAGGGGAACTTTGATTGCAAATGAAAAAAAAAAAAGAAAAAAGAAAGGGCGAATTGAGCAGAAATTTTTATGTTTATGGCCTTTTCGAAACATTTAGAATTGAATAAAAAAAATATTTAAAAAATGCGGGAATTGTCCATTGCAGTAACAGTTTATTTGTGAATACTTGCAGGTTGATTGTTCTGTGACCATAACACTGGTCAGATCCAAACTTGTTTACTTTCAATTACCCATATATTAAAATAGGGTAATAAAAGTATTGTTTTTAGTCAATTTTTTTTTTTTTTTTGCATTGCTTCACGTTTTGGTACAACCTGATTTAAAATATAAGTGGTCAGAAAAAATAATTTTCTGTCTGTTTGTGTGTGGTCAACATAACTCTCAAACGAATTGACTTGTGATGCTCAAATTTGGTGTACAGGTTACTGGGGCCATGGGATCTACCATTAAGGTTTTCGTCAAAATTGTGCATGCACATAAGTTTGAAATCTTAAAAAATCATGAAAACATTTTTCAGCAATTGCTAAGAAATGGCTCTGATGATTTTGATTAAAATCGTTCTGCTAATGCCTCTTAAGGTGTTCTTAAAATCCCCACCTCCGAAATTTCCATTGAAATGTGATAAAAGCATCACAAGTTGAAAAACGAATGGCTTTGACACAGAGTTTTCTGCCCTTGAGCATCGCCCATCAGTGATTGTTCTTCATCTGTTTTACTCATAAGAAAGGATAATGTAATGTTTATGGAATAACATCGCCGATTTTGCTGTTTTGAAATTTTTTTTTGCCCTTGGAAAAATTATTGCCAAAAATATCACTAAACTGACTTTTTTTATTTAAAGGAATTAAAATATAAAAAAGGTAAATAACACCATATCAAATTTGAAATCAATGACCAATATCATAAGGTAATTGAAATTTGTGCAATGTTCCACGAGACTATTTTTTCTTCTGTTTTTTGTAGCTATTCAATCTGATAGGATGGAAATGCTGACTTTTCTAAGTAGAATGGTGTTGTTAATATTCAAAACCAAGCTGTTTTCTTAAGAAATCTGATCATTATTATCATTTACTTTGTTATCCTATTAATGATAATACCCCTTGTTTTGTTTTTGTTAGACTTTGCCGAATTTTTCATTTATATTTATTTACAGCATCCGATTTCGACAATAGTGATGAAGACCTTGCTAGTTTATTGGCTGATGATGAAGATGATATATTTTCAAAGAAACCTTTTAGTACTTCACCATCAAAGAAGAAACTTTCAAACAAAAATACTGCAGGTTGGAAATTATGTATTAAATGTCATTCTTGGGTCTTATAATTGTTTTAGTTAGTAGTACATGTGAGTTTAAGTAACTGTTATTATTACTTTTTCAAGTTGTATTGTTTTTGGCATATTTTTGTACTTATTTTTTTACTGGCACTTTATGGAATTTGTGGACAAAAAGTCGTTTTTATTTATTGTAATATTTTAGATTGAATGAACAAATGGAGTCTCTTGAAGGTTAAGAAATTTTACAATTAAAATATATCCTAAATTATTCCACTATATAAAATTAAATAGGAATACATTTTACACAATTAATCTTGTTTACTGATGAACAATCGTTGCTATGTTGAATATTTCATAATCATTCTTTTGAGTTTAAAGTTGTACTAAAAGTACTTGGTGACATTTGATAACTTTGTTTATAAAATAAGTAATTTATATACATAATTTAATATAAATAATTAATAATAATAAATATAATTACATAGTTTATGCAGTCATAAATAGTATTTTTTTGTAAATTGTACCTACAAACAAATTTACCTAATGCCTTTATGTGCATTTTATCCTTCAGAGATTTTTTGCAACTTATTTCTAATTGTTGAATAAATTAATTCTGAAATAATGCATTGTTGCATGTATTTTATAATTTATTTCTTACATTTTATTCAACTTAAATGGCCATAATACAAAAAAATCAGAAAATTAATTCACTTAAGACAAAATTTGCAAAAAAATTTACAGGACTTTAAATTGACTACCGAAAAAATGGGTTAAAAATGCAACTCCACAGTTCAGAAACTTTTTTAGTAGATGCTATCAAATTGGTATTAGTTAAATGTTAGATGTGATAATCATACTGTATAGGTTAACTCAATTTGTTAAGAGTTTTTGTTTATCTACTTTTGGTCATAGTATACCAAGGTTTTGTTTTAATGTTTGAAAAATTCTACAATAATCTGAATAAAAAGCTTTGCTAATCAAAGTTCAAATTTTGCTAATAAAAGTTTTTAATTTTTTCTCTCTCTTGGAAGCTGTACATTTAAAAATTGCACAATTTCAAGTAAATTCCTGGGAAAAGAGGACAAAGAGGTCCATATGCACCTCTCTCCCCTTTCAGACTTTTAAAAATCTCTATATATATAAGGCAAAGCCCTCACTCACTCACTCACTCACTCACTCACTCACTCACTCACTCACTGACTCACTCATCACTAATTCTCCCACTTCCCACATAGTCACAACTCTGAAAATCGGCACAAATATCAACAATGGTAAAAATAGAAAAAGTAAACTATTCCGATCTCGATTAACACACTTTAAGGGGTCGAAAAGGGGTCAAATGTTCCAAACGGGGGACATTCGAAAATCCTACTTCCCACATAGTCACAACTCTGAAAATCGGCACAAATATCAACAATGGTAAAAATAGAAAAAGTAAACTATTCCGATCTCGATTAACACACTTTAAGGGGTCGAAAAGGGGTCAAACGTTCCAAACGGGGGACATTCGAAAATCCTACTTCCCACATAGTCACAACTCTGAAAATCGGCACAAATATCAACAATGGTAAAAATAGAAAAAGTAAACTATTCCGATCTCGATTAACACACTTTAAGGGGTCGAAAAGGGGTCAAATGTTCCAAACGGGGGACATTCGAAAATCCTACTTCCCACATAGTCACAACTCTGAAAATCGGCACAAATATCAACAATGGTAAAAATAGAAAAAGTAAACTATTCCGATCTCGATTAACACACTTTAAGGGGTCGAAAAGGGGTCAAACGTTCCAAACGGGGGACATTCGAAAATCCTACTTCCCACATAGTCACAACTCTGAAAATCGGCACAAATATCAACAATGGTAAAAATAGAAAAAGTAAACTATTCCGATCTCGATTAACACACTTTAAGGGGTCGAAAAGGGGTCAAATGTTCCAAACGGGGGACATTCGAAAATCCTACTTCCCACATAGTCACAACTCTGTAAATCGGCACAAATATCAACAATGGTAAAAATAGAAAAAGTAAACTATTCCGATCTCGATTAACACACTTTAAGGGGTCGAAAAGGGGTCAAACGTTCCAAACGGGGGACATTCGAAAATCCTACTTCCCACATAGTCACAACTCTGAAAATCGGCACAAATATCAACAATGGTAAAAATAGAAAAAGTAAACTATTCCGATCTCGATTAACACACTTTAAGGGGTCGAAAAGGGGTCAAATGTTCCAAACAGGGGACATTCGAAAATCCTACTTCCCACATAGTCACAACTCTGAAAATCGGCACAAATATCAACAATGGTAAAAATAGAAAAAGTAAACTATTCCGATCTCGATTAACCCACTTTAAGGGGTCGAAAAGGGGTTAAACGTTCCAAACGGGGGACATTCGAAAATCCTACTTCCCACATAGTCACAACTCTGAAAATCGGCACAAATATCAACAATGGTAAACATAGAAAAAGTAAGCTATTCAGATCTCGATTAACCCACTTTAAGAGGTCAAAAAGGGGTTAAACGTTCCAAACGAGCGATATATTCGAATGTCCTACTTCTCATATTTTCACAATTCTGAAAACTGGTGTGAATATCAATAAAAACAAACGCAGAAAAAGTAAACTATTCCGATCTCCGGTGGATCAAGGGGTGGAAAAGGGGTTAAACGTTCCAAACGAGGAATATTCGAATGTACCACTTCCCATATGGTCACAACTCGGAAATTTGGTACAAATGTCAAAAAAGATTAAACATAGAAAAAGTAAGCTATTCTGTTCTCGATTAACCAACTTTAAGGGGTCGAAAAGGGGTTAAATGTTCCAAACGAGGGATATCCGAATGTTCCTCTTCCAATGTAGTCATTTTTCTGATATTTTTTTGCAAATGGTAAAAAAATAAGTCATTCCAATATCGATTAACGAATTTTTAAGGGATGAAAAAACGACGCAACATTGAAACTATACGAGGATTAACTTAATGTCTAATTAACTTAATTCCAATACAGCTACTACTTTGAAATTTAGAACTAAGAGCAAACATAAATACAATAAACTATTCCAGTTTACTATTCACAATTATAAATTTCGTTTAAAATGTCAACAAAGGAAAGTTCCTATTTTGATAAATCAATTTGTCGGGATCGAAAAGGGAGCAAACGTCTGAAGTGTAGAATACATGAATGTCTTTTGATCGCTAAAATGCTAATGGTAAAATTTCGTAGCGCAGCACGGGTATTCAGCTAGTTAAATATAAATTGGTAAAATTTGTAGAAAAATATAGATTTGGAATTATGCATTAGGGTGGTTTGGGAAAAAAAAATATTTTTGAAACGCATGTGGTGAAAAAAGTTGATACACATCTTGATAAGAGCAACTGCAAAAAAAAATAATATCTTCCGATCACACATTCACCTTAAAGTTTGGAGAAAATACAAAAATTAACTATTTTTCTTAAATTTCTAAACGTTATATATTTGAAAGGTAATAGTTTGCAATGAGTAGGGAAAGGGTGGTATAACATAGGAAAACACTAGTCTATGCATTTTTAAAACATATATTAATAATTAAAAATATTCAAAATACATTATTTTGTTAAAAAAAATGATTTTTCTATAAAATAGATACTAATGTTATTTTTTACATATTTTTGTTAAATTTTTTTTATTTACTTCAAACATTCACTTCATAATTTTGAATAAATACAAAAAATACCTTTTTTCCATCAATCTTCCTTTTCCTTTTTTCCATCACCAGTCACTAAATTATCTAGGTACATTAGTTTGTAATGTGTGGAAGAATGAAGTAGATAGAACTTGGGAAAAAAATCAAATTAGTAATTTTTCAATAATATTCGTTTGCGCATAACCTTGGAAACATAGATAAAAATTGTGTTTTGGCTGGTTTCAATCTGGGTGGCTTCTCTTTGGCGCCTTTTCTCCCTTTGAAGCTCATAAACTGACTTGCTTATTCATTGGATCAAAACACACGTGGCTGTGATTGGGACTGCTAATAATACTGGCTGGAAATAATCTGACATATCAAATTGCACGTTAGGAAACCACTACATTGGGATATATGCCTCCTATACTCCAATGAACTACCATTCAGATGCCTATTTAAATACGTAGATAGTATTACAACAGGAACAACATCTTTCAGTGAGATAAAACATTTAAATTGAAGATTCATAGATTAAAAATTAAAGAACTGTGAAAAATTTCCCTCGACTGATTTTTAACGTGTTATTTGTTCAATTCCTCAAGCTGAGTTGAAAGTACTGAGCACAGATCAGTTATATTTTGATATTTTTGCAGCGATTAGATAAGGCCAATGACTTGGAAGCTCGCAAACCTGATCCCCTTTCACACTCCAGATGGCTAACAACAGAAAGCAGAGTACTTAGAGTATATTCGAGTGAATGTAAACCATCGGGTGAACTCAAGCAAGTGGTATTCTTTATTTTAAATCGTTACATGCCACACTGATTTCGAATTAAATATAATAATAATAATTTTCTGAAGGACTTAAGAACATATATGATGCAATTCGATTGCCTTGATACCTCCCTGAATATTTACTGGAATTTTTAAACTCAGTTATTGAACGAAATGCTTCCTTCCCTCACCCAAAAAAGTTCATTTCGGCAATGATTTTGTACAAAAGGAGAGATGTAAGAGAACTGAGGCAGTTTCTGAAATCTCGAAAACTTTCCTAGAGAAAGACAATCGGGCATTTCAAGGTAACCAAACTGAACTTTATTGCCACTGATTACGTGGACATAATTAATTGGAATGCTTGTAATAGGACTGGGTGGTAACACATGAATTATTATTAGTAAAGACTGGCGCATCCGAGGTAGCACACCTGTATTGGAGGAAACGGGGGAAGACTGACTAATTCTGGCCGAGCATAGTTCCAAGATACACGATTTCTTAACAAACAAACATGTCAAAACCGCTACATAGTTTTGTTTTTCATAGATACAATATCCCAATTTTAAAACTGTGCATCAACATTGCAAAACCTCTTCTATATTTTATTCAGAATTGGGCGAGATTGGCTAATGTTGTTTCCAACGACTGATTCACAACGCTCTACATCGGGATTAGCCTATGTCTGGCGAAATTGGCCAACGTTTCTGTGCTACTAGGGACCATTAAAATCAGACTTCAACTCGTTTCCTTGTCACTCACAAGTTGTGGAACGCTTATGTAGAGAGACATGGATAAAAAGTGTGTGGTGCTGATGCAAAAGACGTTAGGACAAAAAAAAAAAAAAAAAAATATCCATAATGCCCGACTTTTCTACAAAAGTATCCTTCAAAGTGCATCACTGGGATAGAAAGCCTGAGAAGAAAGTGAACTAAATGAATAATAGCATGTTAAAAAAAAAAAATTAAGAAATAACATTAGCACCCATTTTACAGAAAAATCATTATTTCTAACCAAAACTTTTACTTTTGAGTATTTTTAATTATTAATATATGTTATAAAAATGCATAAAATAGTATTTTCCTGTGTTATACCACCCTTTCACTACACATTGCAAACTATTGCCTTTCAAATATATAACGTTTAGAAATTAAAAAAATTTAGGAAAAATAGTTATTTTTTGTATTTTCTCCAAACTTTGAGGTGAATGTGCGATCGGAAGATATTATTATTTTTTTTTTAAATTTTTTTTACATTTTTTCTTATCAAGATGTGTATCAACTTGTTTCACCTTATGCATTTAAAAAATAACCTCTTTTTTTTCGAACCACCCTATTAGGCATACAGACATTAAATTTGAGTACAACTATTCATTTAAGTTTCATTAGGAAATCCTATATATTACTGAAAAATTAATGATTGAATAGAAGCATTAGTCTACTTTCTCTCTCTACCTATCTTTCAGCCTGTGCCTATGTTTAAAGATATTGAACATTGTTTGAGAAAAATGCATTTAGAATCCTAAATAAGCAATACTTCAAAGTGTACTTATTGTCATCTTAATGTATAATTCAAAAGAAAAAAAATTCTTGATTTTCAGACTATTCTCCTGAAAAACCAGCTGTTTCTTTGAGTTCAAGTGCAGGAAAGTTACATAAAGATAACATTTCTGGAACTGGAAAGGCAGATGAAAAGTCATCTTCCAGAATTCCTCCTAAACGTACATTATCTAAGTCCCAATCAAAAGAAATTGATGATCTAGAACCTGATGTCTTGGATGACATATTGTCAGATGCAACTTTGCCTTCATTTCTGAAGAGTTCACCAGTCAAAGGGAAATCAAAATCGGCTACTGAAACGTTTTCAGATGTGTCAAGTCATTCGGACGATGCTTTAAAGCCACTGGAAACAGATAATAAACCTGCCGCTTCTCGTAAAAATAAAGACTCATTCTTTGATGCTTTTTTTAAGAATTTATCATCACCCAAAGATTCTCCAGAAAAATCTGCTCCAGTAAGTTTGAAGGATAAAAAAAGTGAAATAAGTGAGTTAAAAGGTAAGTTAATAAATCCAAATAAGTATTTAATAAAAATTAAATACTACAAAACAAGAAGTATCTTTAATAAAATATCTCAATTGCAATCATGACTGTTTTCAATATTTTACAATGGCTATAAGTTTTATAAGCAGTTATTGAATAAATTTTTAAGTTTTAGCAATCAAGATTACTAATTTACTTTTTTACTTTTTTTAACATAGGCAGTTTCAAAATATGCTTGAAACAAAATGAATGCACCACTGTTTCAACTGATAATTCGTGAAAATATACAATCAGTTTGACTACCATGTACATTTATGATTTGAAATATGTTAACTTTGATTTTATGTTTTTGAGTTTGTATATTTTAACAGTTTTGTTTATTGAAAGTATATTTTCTGAGAATAATTTTAACATTTAATGTCATTGCATTCTTAATAAATATTTGCAAATGATGACAACATTGAAATATTTTCAGATGATGATGATGACATTTTAAAATCATTGAATTCAGATGGAAAAAATTCTCCTCGTAAAAGAAAAGATTCATACTTTGATAGTTTTTTGAAGAATATATCACCCAAGAATTCTCCGA
Source organism: Linyphia triangularis (assembly GCA_963978545.1). Taxonomy (NCBI): domain Eukaryota; kingdom Metazoa; phylum Arthropoda; class Arachnida; order Araneae; family Linyphiidae; genus Linyphia; species Linyphia triangularis. The sequence goes on along the minus strand of OZ021723.1, from coordinate 93,819,566 downwards.
AAAAGTCCCCGATTGAAAATGAGAAAAATCAGCAAAATGACGATTTAAAGGGTACCACCTTATTAGTCTTTGCATTTCAAATTAAAAATTTATTGTTATTTATTTTTTCCAGTAAAATTTTAAAAAAAAATTAAGATATTAACATATTATGTACCTTTATTATTTTTAAATAAAACTTTTTAAACATGAATTTAAAAAGTATTTCTTTTTTAATTAATAAACTAATTTTTATAACACTAGCTGAAAACTTGTATTAATACTAAATTATTTATTTAAACTTGTTTAAATATATGCTTAAACATTGCCAATTCTGAACCATCTCGAGTGGTTCTTTTGCATCATTTCTGGGATTGCATATTTAGAATTACCATATAGTAAGCTGTGCAAATTTGCAGTAAACAATCAATAGTTTTGCTTTCTTAATCATTATTGCCATTTTGCTTTATCTCGTTTCCAGATGACTCGGATATTGATGACGATGACGAGGATCTTTTAAAATCATTGGATTCAGATGACGATATTTCTCCTCGCAAAAGAAAAGATTCATACACTAGCAGTTTTCTGAAAAGTTCTTCACCCAAGAATTCTCCTAAGAAATCTGTCTTTAAAAATGAGGAAAAAAAGAAAAGTGATCCACAGAAAAAGGGTATAATATAGATTTTTTTTATTTCTTCACTTATAAATTGTATAATGTTATATGTTTAAAACCTATTAGGTAACTCGGAATCAAAAATTATGAAAAAGAGATCAGGGGCGGATTTAGAGGACAATCAAGGGGGGTGCGATTATGACAGTGAGTGGTTACAGTCGCGGTAATAATTTTTCAACTTGGAAGAGAGGGGGGAGGAGGGGTATCATCAATTAGTATGATACTACCAGGGTTCAATGAAAAATAAAAATTAGAGGGTTTGACCATTCTCTTTTGCGTCCCATATAACAAATTACCCCGAAAATGTAATAAAAAATTACATTATAAATATTTAGTATTTTTTATTAGATAAAGAATATTTAAGAGCTTAAAAAAATATCTCATGCAGATCAGGTGAAGTGTAAAAAGTTCAACAACCCTGAAAATTCAACTTTTTTTATGCAAGTTAATTAACCAATATATTCAACATCATAAATCATTTAATGCAGAAAAAAGGCTGCAGATGTTTTAACAACTTTAGACAATTCTGCAGGTACGTTAAACTCTATTTTCATAAAGTTTTAATAATTTCCAAAGTTAAGCAATGCTTTTCAACTCTGTTTGACATCACATTAGTAAATTAAAATATAAGTTACATAAACTTGAGACTATACACTATAATATTGATCCTTGCATTCAAATTTGATACGGCATTATTTACTGTTTCCATATTTTCCTTCATTTAAATGAAAATCAAGGGTTTGGCGATATTTTTACGTGGGAAAAGAGGGGGGGAAAAAAAACCTGGGAAAAAACGTCGAAACTCGGAAATTGGTGATGATATTCAATAGACATTACACTGTCCTTCCTTGTGCGAAAAACAGAAAATTATCAATAGTTGATGGGCGATGCTCAAGATTGAAAAGCGAGTGTTAAAGACACTCGTTTTTCCGCTTTTATCAGATTTCTATGGGAATTTCGGTGGGGACGATTGCGTAACCTTAATCGTAGGTCCCATGGCTACCACTAACCCGCACACCAAATTTGACTATCGTACGTCAATTCGTTTAGTACGTCAGTTCGTCTAAATGCTATACCTTAATATAATGCTATACCCTATGTAAACATATGGGTAATTGAAAGTAAAAACGTGTTTGGCTATGATTCTCAATATTTTGAAAAGAAGTACAAAACAACATGGAACTCACTTCAAACTGTTAAGGATAAATTACATTTTTATAATTTAAGAAAATAATTTCGTTTGACATTATCAAAGGGTTTTAAGGATTTTGCATATGAAAGGGTGCAGATACAATGCTTATTTCAGTAAAATCAGTTTATTTTTATAAGAATGAAATATTTTATAATAATCTATTCAAATATTACTTTGATAATTGCACACAATATATACCAGTGTGCACGATAAGTCCCTTCTTCGGATCATTCGGACAAAAATGAAATATTTAAACATTTTTCGGAAAAAACAAAGATCTAAACAAATATTGTTAATGAAATATTACATTTTGTGAAATAAGTAAAATTAAAAAAAAAAAAATTTAAAAAAATCTAACTAATATTTAGTCACCTTAACCTTAACTCTACATATTGATGCACTACTAAGACTTCTCTAACTAAATTAACATATATTCGAACTTTATAGTAAAAAAAGAGTGAGTGCGTTGACCTCAATGTGTGTGTACAGTTTTTTAATAAAAAAAAATTATATTCGAATACAAGATAGTTTTTATTATGGCTCTCACAAGATTTTTTTTCTTTTCTTATTTATCATGTAAACTTTCTTTTCTTTTTATTGGTTAAATACGCATCAACAATATTAGTATCGAATTCTATAAAGATTTTCTGTATTAATCCAGTATGAATTTCTTTTAAAACTTTAATATAATTCTGATTTGGTTTGGGGGTTACTAATACCAAACGGTACGTATGCTTTATTTCTGACATCCTCGAAAGTTTTTAAGGGTTAGGCGGGCCATAATTAAACTGGCGTTGTTTAGATCAGTCCGGAGTCTGTAGAACTTAATAAATCTTTTTGAAATTTTGTATTAGTACTGCTGGGAAAATCTGGTAATGCTGTTTAAACATTATCATAAAAATTTTGAAATGAAAACTTTAAGAAATAACTGTTTGGATTTTTGCTAATTACGCTTCAAGAACAACAATATATTTAAAACTTCATTGGATTGATTTCATTTTGATTTATTATTTCATTTATAAGGAATAACATGTAAAACTAACAGCCATATAAGCCCTTTTCATCTTAAAGTTTTATATTTTCCTTTAGTTGCAAAAATTCTCTAAATAGATAGATTTTAATTATATCCAACCTGTACTTTAATATAAATTTTGAGATTGTTTTAACATAACTTTATATTTTCTTTTATAAATATGATTCAAAGAGAGCTTAAATTAGGAAAATGTACTCAAAGACCATCTTAAACCGTCAACACACAAATCCTCATATTTAAAAAAAAAAAAAAAAAAAAAAAAAAAAAAACCACGTTAGATTCTGATTAGTTTATTTATCAAGCAGGGAACATCTACCAGATGGTTTTTCAAGGAAAAAATGGACTTCATATACATCTTAAATAAGAGAAACCTCGGAAAACTATCAGGAAGTAGCTCAACAATCGATGCAAGATTACTAGTCAACATTTTTAAAGTCTTTACTCAATTTGAAAACAGACTACAGAGCGCTATATATTGCTCGACCCGGTGACTTTTCGTATGGTAGGCGAGTATACCTCTTGTGAGATTGGATCATAGCAATATTTAAAAACGTGCTAGGCTATGATCCTCAATATTTTGAAAAGAAGTTAAAAACTATATGGAACTCACTTTAAACTGTTAATGATAAATTACATTTTTATAATTTAAAAAAGTAATTTTGTTTGACTTTATCAAAGGGCTTTAATGATTTTGCATATGAAAGGGTGCAGATACAATGGGTTAATCCAGTAAAATCAGTTAATTTTTGTAAGAATTAAATATTTTATTACAATCTATTCATATACTGATGGTATTGAATTGAGAGTTAAGTTGATAATTACATAAAATATCAAATATGAGTGTGTAGGATAAATCGCTACTTCTGATCATTCGGTCAAAAATTAAATATTCAAACATATTTTGGAAAAAAAAAGCAAATGTCTAAACTAAAACAAATTGTTAATGTTATATTACACTTTATAAAATAAATATTAACATTAAAAAAATCTTATCATGGTTATATATTACTGTTAATTATCTTGCACTGCCATACCAATTGAAGAAACAAACAATCTAGACATCGCATGCATCCTCCAACTCAAGCAAGAATGACCATTCCATTCACTTCCACCTCCGAGTAAAAGCATGTTAGTAATTTTGCAACTCACATGTGATATGGGATATGGGGCAATGTCACGTGCAAGGGAGGGGATAATATGACCCCTCAAATTTTATTACTTTGTTTGTGTCCTTCAAATTCAAGGTCACACAAAGAAGGGGGCATTTTGTTCCCTTCCCTGGGCTGTTTTAAGATCTTTAGGAAAGAATGAAGAGAAACTTCTTGGTCCTAATTTATCGATAGCGTCTTGATTGGAACTGTAAGTTCTTGCAATATTCTATAGAATTGCAATAATGCTATAGTGCCGATTTTATCAAAGCTTTTTCTTAGTTATAAATTAGGCATTTTATTTTCGATTACAATTTAAGGATTATTTTTTTTTTCAAAGCTATTTTAGTGCATGATTTTTTGTACATCAAATGAAGTTTAGGGGGTGCGATGGCACCCCGATATTACACCTTTATAATTAATTGGCCGTTGATCAAGGAGAAAATCGTGCTGAAATTGAGAAATTTTTCAATGGTCATTCAAAATTCATTTTTTAATTTGAGAATCACACAAGAGGTGAAGATTCGTTGAGCTGTACATTGCAGGTCAACACAATCCCGATCTACTCGTCCCTTCTCAAGCCCATTCCTTCTACGGGTAACGAAATAAGGCGTTCGGTTAAGTGGCTTAAAAATCTGTATTAATGAGGCATGAAGAATGTCATAAAAAGCTTAATTTTGTTTGCTGATTTCCATCGATATTGATATTAAGTAAAAAAAATAGATCTTACAAATATTAATGAAATTTCATTTTTTTTTTTTTTTTTTTTTACTTTGAACTCTGTGAAACTGCCATTTAAAAATAATTTAGACGAGATACTTCCTGGGGGGTGCGGTCGCACTCCCCGCACCCCCTTCAAATCCGCGCCTGAAAGAGATTCAGAGATTTTAATTGTTTCAAATAGTGGCCTTTCATGACGTTTACAGTGATATATAACAAACTTGATTTTCACAGAACTATGTTTTTTATTTTTATGTACCTTTTCTCAGGGACTATTACAGCTGGAAATAAAATTTTAACTCTGAAATATTCATTGAATATTTCTACTTTAACTTGGGCTTTTAGAAATATTTACCCATAAAAAAATGTATTAAACATTAAAAATTGTGTTACTTGTCATTTTTTTTTGTTTGTTTTTTTTTTGTTTTTTTTTGGTATTGTTATAGTAAAAAGTTACTTTTTTCAAGAAACTAGTCAATATTTTTGAAAAAGCCCATGTTAAAATAAACAAAGCTTGATTTATCACTGCAAATATTTTCAATGGACAATTTCTGCATTTTTTAAAAATGAGTGAAATTAGTTTATATTTATGAAGGATTTCTTTCTGATTCCAAATATTTAAACAAAAGTTTTTAAAAAAAAATTTGTTATTTAAATATTAAGAAAAGAAAATGCCTCAAAACCAGTCCAATCAAAACACTCAGCAAAATCCGTGACGTCAAGGGTTCTTACAGTTTCTATGGTTATCGATGAGGTTTCTGCCAAATAGTTGGTGTTGCTAGACCATTGCCACAATCCGTACAGGTTGACGTGATTTGCGAGAAACTTACAAATCTGGTTTCCGCTGCTGCATTTCAAGCCAAGATGTTTGCGAAGCCGTGACGTCACATTCAATGCCAACGGAATGAATCGTTTTCCCACCAATGTCGAACAGGGAAATTTGGATTGTAAATCTAAAAAAAGAAAAAGCGCATTGAGCAGAAATTTTTGTGTTTATAGCCGTTTCGAAACATCTAGAATTGAATAAAAATTTGTATTTTTAAATGCGGGAATTGTCCATTCAATATCTCTTATAGTTACTTAGAAAAGGTACGTTAAGCATCAAAACCAAAGTTCTGAGTAAATCAAGTATAAAACCCTCTTTACTTCATAGTATTCTTGCACCATATATATGTAGTATACTAATACATTATAATAAGAGTTTTTGCAGTGTGGTCGTGGAACAGTGAAGAGTCAATTTGGAACAAAAGAATACATTTATTAAAACAGCTCGGAGAGAGAGCGTGAAAATTACGTATGAACTACATGATGATAGGAAATAGAATGTAATGCGTATTATTGTCGAACAGAGAGCATGGTCAAGCAGCGTCGTGTTAAAACTGTGAGAATCGCTGAGTTAGCAAAGATGTTTTTATAAACATCGAAGGGTGAAAAAAAGCCAAGTGACGCCAAAACGGAATATTAATTATGGGATACTCTGATATTAAAAATGCTGACACCGCTGTTCTCACACTTTTAATTGGCAGCATCGAAAATAAGTTGTTGAATGATTTGGTTAAAGAGGAATTAATTTAATGTTGGTTCTAAAGAAGGATTTCTATTACATATATCTTTTCTGATGATACTTCCAATATGGGTATTGCCAAGTGTTATATATTAATATAAATGTCATGAAAGTAGCTATTTGAAACAATTAAAGTCTCAAAATCAACATTTTTCCAAATTTTCGATTCCAGGTTTACTTAAGGAATGCTTGTTCATTTCAATAAAAATACCATATGTGTTTAATTTTTGATATACTGATTTAAATTGATGGTGGAAATATATGGATATTTTATTTTAAAGCCATGTCTAAATCATTTGGGATTATGAAATGAACTCGAAAAAAGTGTCAATATGAAAATATTTCTTAACCATGGTAACTTCTCCTGCTAACACTTTTTTGAATTTTAGAAAATAAAATATAAGTTTTTAGTTATAAGTACAGCTAATCATTCAATGTTCAGCAAATTTGAAAATTTTTTAAGGGATAAGAAAACATTTTAGAAACTGTCTTTGAGTGTATGTGAAAATAAATCCTCTAAAAGCAAAGATGATAGCAATTGTGACAGATATTCAATTATCAGGTATCGGACTGCGTAGTGGGAATTTTTATGTATTTTCTCAAATTGCATTGAAAAATCTTGAATTATCTTTGAAAGATCGTCAAAGGGACAGTCTGCAATTTAAAAGATCTTTAGAAGAAAGATCATCAGAAAAATATCTTCCCTTTGAACTGTCAGATTCTTAGTTCTGGAGTTATTAAAAAAAATTTACATAGTATATCCCTTTTACACCTTTTGAGATAAGAACACAATCATTCCTTAAATACAACCGGCAACAATATACAATTTGTTGACTGATTTCAAAGAACGTAGGAGCAAAGACTTTTTGAGTACTTTTTTTAGGACAAAACTTTGAGGCAAAAACTTTCCTTTCATAATTGTTTTTATTTATCATTGTTTGTGATTTGCTTTCTTTTTTTAAGTCAGATATATTTTTATTGCCTGCCTTAAAAGTGTTTAAGTATTAAATTCTACTTTGACTTTAAATTTGTCATTCATATATGAATTTGTATGCAAAAATGTGTATTGCTTTGTTTTAAAACATTGCCTGAAAGAGAGGTTTTTTTTTAAAAAAAGTTAAGCTGTATTTGAAAAGGATATATATTTAGGTAAAATCATGTTGGTTCATTAATTATTGGATTTGAAACTTAGTTTTGGTTTAAAATCCAATTATTAATTAACCAACATGATTTTATAAATTATTACTTTTTTAATATGCCAATAGATGTAGCATTTGATATGTAAAACACATATGAATATCCATAAGCTATTTTTTTTTTTTTAAATTTTTTTTTCTTTATTTATTTCGTGTTTGCTACCTGTTTTGAAATCATATTTCTATTTTATTCAGAGCATGAAGACGAGGAAGAGGACATCTTTGGGAAGTCTCCTTCATTAAATACTAATAAAAGGTTTTTAGCTTTAATTCCAAAATACTATAAAGCTAAGCAGGAAGTGTCAGTTACCTGTTACTATGATTCAACAGCTAAGTTATTGAATACTCGGCTACTTTTTAGGCTAAATAATACTTTTTCACAGAAAATAAGTTAATTAAACTCAATTAATTTAGTAGTGAAAAATAATTTTTTGTTATTTCTTTTAAAAAACTTTACTTATCAAATACTTTAGGCTTTTTTTCTGTTAAAACACCAGGAATTTACCTTAATAAAAAACATTTAATCAATAATTTCAGAATAACTTTAAAAAAAAAAAAAAAAAAAAAAAAAAATGACCTAAACAACGGATATTCCTTTAAAGAGCATTACCATAAACTAAATGTATTACAGAAATATACAATTCATATTTTGAAACTGAAACACGTTGTATTTAGATTATCATGAGTAATACTGTATGTTAAATTGAAAAGAAATATAATGCTTTTCTTATTATTTTTGAGTAATTAACAAGAGTTATTTAGTATTAATTTATTAATGTTAAAAAACTTTTAGTCTTAAATTGTATAGATTATTTGTTATTTTCATATTAATATTGTTGACCGTATAGTTCTGTTTACAAAACTATTCTAATGATTTAGTTATATTAACTAAATTGTATAAGAAACCTTTATTTTCTGATAACTAATAGTTATACTTTAAGATAGTTTATTTAGATAACTGATTTTTATACTTTAAGATTTAACCCTCTGTATTTATATTTCATAATATCAGGTTGTTATTTGCATAATTTTTAATTAATAGGTCTACAATAAGCAATAGTACATATAGGTTGCACTTGTTTATATTTGTTATCTTTTGATTGCTTGATAGAAACTTATTAAGAACTGTTAAAGCAAAACAAAAAATGAAGATTACACAACATGAATAGTTTATATCTTGAGGTTTTAGAAAATCTTTACATTGTTATTACTGCACTAAATATTAAGACATATTTTTGTATTCTTTTAAAGTACCCCAATGACTATCCACATTTGAAATTAAAGTAATTTATCTGTGTTTAAGGCCTAATATTTAGATATTATTTGAAAAAATCTGATTAAGCTAAAAGGGGAAAACGCTGAAAAATAAGAATTATTGTTTTTAAAAAGGCTTTATTGAACATTGGTTTCATTTCATAAATATTAATTACTAGGCTAAAGTATACATCTCATATAATAACAATGTGTTAATGAATTTTATAAACTGAAAATCTCTTATTTTTTTTACTATTTTGTATCTTTACTATCTCTCACTCACAAATCACTTATACTTATATTTCCCTTCTTATAACTATATTATTGGAATAACAATGCAATGTCATATTGAAATTAAAGTATTTTGTGTTTTAATTACAAATTATTTTACCGTTTATGTGGGATGTAACTTAACTCTGTATTTAACAAATTATCTTTTTTCTATTAGCTCCACAGTACAGAAGCATTCAACTCCAGATAAAAGGAAAACATTACTCAAACAAGTCAGCTTCAAGGGACTTCCCGATTCTTCACCTGAAAACAGCCCAGTGAAAGAAAACCCATTGCTCTCTCCAAAGCGACAACCAGAATCTGAAGCAAAGAATAAGCCTGTGTCACAACCAAGGAGATCCGACAGAATGGGTGCCTCCAACAAAGACGACACTGATTGGCTCAACTTCTTTAAGGAAAGCCCAAAGAAGACCCAAAGATCCACAGGGCCAACAATACCAGTGAAAGACAATACATCCAGTGAAAGACCCTCAACTGCAACTGACTTCAAATCCAGTGCCAGTAGAAGAAGAAGCTCAAGTGCTGAGTGGCTCGGGTTGAGTGAGTCCGACATTGCCGCAAAGGCCAACGCTAAAAACTTACCAAAGGAATCTGATGTTGGCCATTTGGGATCTGGAGAGCCAGAAAAACTGATCAGACCTAAGACGACTCCTGAATCTTCCAGCAGAAGGAAACCGCAAGTTAATTCAGATCTGAGTTGGCTTGGCAATGATAAAAGTGCTTTGAGCGGGGAAAACCAAAATGCCATTGATTCTAATCGAATTTCAGGTGATGGGAAGCAGTTTCCAGGAGTTCAAAATGTTTCTGATATTGATGGAATGTTCCTTCAAGGTGCTGTTGGGGGATCTGGAGACTTTCAACAAGCTGTTGCCCCAGCTGTTGAGTTGCAACATGTTACTAAAAAAGAGGCAAATGTTCAGCGTAGTCCATTTACTCTAACAAATGATTCTACAGCTCTCAATTTACCTGTTATTACAAAACCATCCAGTGATGTCCCAGCCGTTAGAGCTTTGTCGATTGCTCGTGAATCTGGACAAACTGTCAATGAACATGCTAACAGTATGATTTCACTTCAGGCAATTGTAAGTGAGGTTAAATCATCCTTTTCACTGTTATCATTATCATACTAATCTTTAGAAGTTTTTTTTTTTTAAAAAATCACTTGTTTAGAACTGTTTGGTATTTCTAAAAATAGTGTGCTATAGTAAAGGCTGTTCTTTTTAAAGAAATTGAACACTAGGGCAATAATCTGGGTGACACATGGAACAGTGTTGTGTGCTGTTCGTTGTTGGCTTATAAACATATATTTGACCTAGTTCAAATAATTATTTTTCAATGTAACTTTACCACTAACTAGTAAGGTACAAAAAAAATTTAGCTATCTATTAGATTCATCATAGTTTTAGAATTCTATTTTTTTTTTAAGAGTACAAAAAAAAAAAAAAAAAAAAAAAAAAAGAGAGAGAAGACCCAAAATGACCTATGCATTCAGCAGAGAATTGCCAATAGTTATTTATAGTTCTAGTTTTATTATTTTATATAGGAACTGTATCGATATTCATATGTATATTATTTCTATCTTATAGATCAATAACCATATTTTAGAAAGAGATCAACTGATTAAATCCTCTGAAGCAATGAAACGGATGTATGAAGAAAGAATTGAAGCAATTGAAAACCTTCATAAGTACAAAAACAACTCGCTCTTTATTTATGTCTCACATTAAAAATTTTATTTTTGTTTTATTTTAATCAAATTTGTTTTGAATTGTTCATATTTGAAACAAAGGAATCAAGCATGCATTTGAAAAGACTTCTGATGTGTACATATCAGCCAAATAATAATTTATAATTAATATAGTTTTCAGTATATATATATATATATATATATATATATATATATATATATATATATATATATATATATATATATATATATTAAAAAAACTTTGATATAAGTATATACTTTGATATAGTATATATATATATTAGGGTGTGTCTTATATGCATTAATTTTTTAATTTTTAATGCGACACCCTTTCAAATGATTTCTTAGGGTGAGAAAACGCATGTGTACAAATTTTGGGTAGTTTGAATAAAATTTAGGGGTTGCTACCGGCAATTGAAATTACCACTATCATGGGAAAAATCAATTTTTTTCACTTTAAAGTATAAAAATGTGAGAAAAAGAAAAATCTCCAATGTCAGCTTTTTTATTACATATAATCATTAATAAACTTATTGCAAACATATGTAGTGTGTTCAATTAACACTGTGTATATATATTTTATTATGAAATGTTAATAATGAAACAAAATTGTGAGGTTATGAATTTTTGTTTTCAGAAGAAATTGTGACCAACGAAAAGTCATGGAATTTTTTTTCATCCAAAGTGTACGAACCCTGATGTACCTTTACACACTAACTACTTATCTTCTTCAAGTTTGCTCAATCAAGAAAAAATTATTTTATTTAAGCAACCACATGTTGTTTTAATTTCGTTGGTATTCAGGATTTAGTCCATGACATGCATAGCTGTTGAATGACAAGCATTTTTATTGTTTTGCTTAAAAATCTGCTTGAAATGAAAAATAGACATGGTTTCTCATTTGGATGGAAGTTTTCTATGATTCAGTGAGGATGATATTTGGCCTAGGAGCCATATCATGGTTTGTTTTCTTGTAGGTTTTATCATTAAAGACAATAAAATGTTACCCTGATGAAATTGATGATTTAGAATACTTGTAGGTAATAATTTAAACTAATCTCACAAATAGTGGGAAAGATTAAAATACATTAATATGATACCAGTTTCAATGAACAGCCGATGATGATTAAAATAATTAGTAGGCAAAGATACACCGCATGCAGTTGCATTAGAAGAAAGTAAACATGAACAGTGAAATGTTGCGTTTACAGTTAAAAAAACAGGTTATGTTAATGCACTTTTACAGAGAATAGTGTATTTTTTTTTAATTACAAAAACAAGGTTGGCAGTTATAAATAAAGAGAAGAAAAAATTAAAGTAATGATTTTTAAAGACCATCAGTTAAAGAAATATTTTTAAAATATCAACTTAAGTGCTTTTCAAATTTTAGTTCTTTTTAGTTAAAATTGATATGTTACTAGTAAATTGATGTGAGCTACTTGGACTAAAATAAATATATAAGCTACTTGAAGCAGAATATGTATAATGATTCAATAACAACTGCCTTAACAATTAAATATTCTGATACATACTTGAAACACATTAATTTCAATGCTTGCATAATGCTAAATATGTCAGATTTTGCAGAGCTGGTAACAACCTCTAAATATCATTTGATTCTAATAAAAAAAAAATTGTGAATTTTTTCTAATCAAATGGAACAAAATAAGAGGGTGTCCCATAAAAAATTAACACCTTCAAAAATAAGATGCACTCAAACACACACATATATAAACTAATGCCTTTATACAATATATAGTTGTGTTTCACAATATTGGGTACATCTATCCTTTATAACTATGCAGAAACATTTTAAGAATGCACCAATAATGCTGATTACTTCTTATGATTGATTGCTTTGTAACTATAAAATATAGCTTACTTTTTTCCTCCATTTAAATGCTTTTATCAATAAATATGAAAATTATTATATCACATAAACTATTCTTTGCTTCCCAGATTTCTTTTGTTTTGACTTGTTTTTATCCTCTTTAACTATACTAACCTCAGTTACTTTCTGCTTGAGCAAGCTAGAGTTTTTTGTTTGATTGAATAATAATAAATCTTCAATAATTGAAATCCAATACATTGAAATTAAAAATTATTTTAGTGAAACACAATTCTCTTTCAGAAATCAATTAAAGTCATCAGAAGAATCTATCAAAGTTTTAGAAACTAAGTATGTTTGGTTGAACTCTTCATTTTTTAACATTTTCATTTTTTTTTTTAAACGGAGTCCATAATAACTCATCGTTTGTAACACATTGTAGGTTAAAGTCTGAAATGGACAGTCGTGTCCAGTCTACTGAAGAAAAATTTAATTTACTTCAAAATGAGAAAAAACAGTCTGAAAAGGATTTCAAGGATAAATTAGAGGACCTTGAAAGACAAAACTTAAAAGAAATTGAAAGACTAAAGGAATTGCATAAGTATGAACTTTAAGGCTATTTAAATTAGATATTGTAATTTTTATTTTACAATATCTAATGTTTATTTTTATATACTTAAAATACTCATCATAAATAAAAAGTAATTGAAGTATATATCTAAGTGTTATGTAATTGGTTTTTATTCAAAAGGTTTTGGATAATATTGTACTCTTTTCACACCTTGTTTCACTAGATTGAAATATATAATTCAAGAAACAATGGTATAAAAATACTAAATTTATTATATATTGAAGAAAATTTTGTGCGAACAATTTTTGGTCTTATTTCATGTTTGTTAAATTTTTATTGTAGCACCCCTCTGCATTTCTTTGTTTAAAATTGAATTTCATAAAGTAGTTCATACTAACTAATGAGTTCTTCTAAACATAGCTGAATATTCTAATCAGTAACAAATCACTTCTTGTTTATGTTTTAATTACTTAAATTGACATTCATGGAAGATAAGAATGAATTCTTTTAATTAAATTGGGCCTTTCATGTATGATCTTAAATTTTTCACACTCATAAATAAGTCTTTGCAGTAGATTTTTCAACAATGTTTGGTGCCTGAAGTAAGTTCAATTGCAATTTCTTAATACGGCAAAGTTAATGAGATCTGGATTAATGACCTTTTATTGTATTCATTTATTTTAACTCTCAAGTTTGTAATAAGAAATATAATCCCTCTGCAAAGCTCAATTTTGAAAACAGTTTAAAAAGTGTCTATTAATTGAAAAAATATAAACTTTTGTCATTAAGTTCGAATTACTTAGGCTCTCAATACAAAATGTATGTGATTAAAATGTGTTATATATTTTTTATTTTGTATTTGTAAAATTTTGCTTTTAGGTGTTTATATATTACTTTAATTTTTTTTTTTTAAATTTTGATATTGAAATATTCCTTTTCTATAGCCAATCCATATCTTTAATGAAACAAGATCATGAAGATGCTTTGCAAAGACTGACAAGACTAAAAGAGCAAGAAATTGAAGCAGTGCTAAGTACTCAAATGCATTCCAAGTAGGTTTAAACATTACTTTTTTTTTCTTATTTTAATTTAACTCAATTTTTCAACCGCATATGTTACACTTATGTCCAAGTAGGTTTAAACATTGCTTTTTTCCCCCCTTGTTTTAATTGAATTAAATTTTCTGACAGCATATGTTTAATGAACAAATATATAAATTTGACAACTTTTTTTGTTAAACCTTATCTAACCATCAGGCTAAAAATAAATGTTTACATTATATAAACTGTAACGTAAATTATTGTACATATGCACTCATGTCCAAAAGCTTAGAAGAATTTGTAAAATATTCAAACGAAGACATTTAAGTGGCATCATGTATATGCAAATCGTTTAAGTGGACATTAAATTGATATGCACAAAACAATGGTGCATGTCTGAGAGAGTTTAAAATGCCTCAGTAGGAAGTGAGTGCTATGGGCAAATTTGACTGAAATTTCACAACTGGTGGCTACGGATTTGACTTGGTTTGGATAAAAAAGTAATTTAGATCATTATTTTCTTCTTCAGCATATTTTCACTTTTGCACTAAATTTTATTCCAGTCTAATGTATATTTTTTGAAATATTAAAGAAACATTGATTATTCTAAACTTTGGACATAAGTGTATTATTCATTTTAAACGTACAGTCAGAATTTGTTAAAGATATTCTTAAAATATAAACTAATTTTTAATTATTATTGGAAAAAAGTATGAACTATTCTGGTCAAGTTCATTTCTTGTTTCCAAACCCGTCTCACAAATAATTGGATGAAAATTGTGTGCTTAAAAATACTTTGATAATTTATTACACTATATTCCTTCCTTTAAGCAATTGAAACAGATAAATAATTATTTAACTGGTTTTAATATTTTCTGTTTTAGAGTAACATAAATGGATAAATTTAAGAAATTGTTTGCATATGTTTAATAATAATTAAAGTATGTAGTTATGTAATTTCATTTGAGTAGCAATGATCACACTCGGTGAAGGTTTCAGGAATATATTGTTGATTAATTATTTACACTAGGTCTGTTACACTACTGAGTTTAGTTTTTAGTTTAGAATTATTTGCATGTGATGCACAATAGTAGGTTAACACATTGAATAACACAGTCCTACGACATCTACACAGTCCTCTTTCAGTTTCAAGAACAGCAGCACTTCTTTGATCACAATCAGTAACTTGTCACAGGGAGATGTTGACTCGTTCAAAAAATAGAGCTAATAGTTTACAAAATGCTTAGTAATATATTATTTGATCATTAATAAGTTAGTTACAATTTATAATGTCAGTCACAGTAGTCTGTTCTTTTTTCTTATTTGTTTGATTTTGATAAAAATTACTCCTATTTATAAGATGTTTTGATAGTTTTCACATTTGATTCACTTTGCTATGATGACTTTTATTTGCTTTAGGTCACTTCAGCACTTAACTGAGCAGTTAGAAGCCAGAGCATCAGAATTGGCATCTTTGCAGTCTAAAGTTGAAGAAAGAAATCAGGCTAATCTCAAAGAAAAACAAGCCTTGCTTGAAGCAAAGGAAAGAGACTTGAAAAGTTTGTATTTATTAACAAACTCAAGAAATGCAATATATTTTTCCACAGTGCACAAGACAATCAAATTATCTGGAATAGTATCAACACATTCATAAAAATGATCTTGAGAATATTTAGACGAGATTAGTGTGTATAAAATTAACGTTTTATTACAAAACTACCGTGTAAAAAAAAAAAAAAAAAAAAAAAAAAAAAAAAAACTATATTTGTCAAGATGCCTATCTCTTGGAATCAAATAAAGGTCACTACTAATGAACATATCAGCATATTCTAAATTTAAACATCTGCAGCAAGTTATTCTATTTTTATTAGCTTTTTATAATGAATACTATTTTTTTTTTTACTGCTGATAAAAGTAGTAAAATAATTATTTGTTTACTCTCAGACATTGCTTACTAGTCATCCATGTAACTTGAAGACCCCAAACCCAATAAAACTGCATATAGATTTTTATCCCCTTCATATTTTTCCTTAGAGAATACATATTTTTATGTCATAATGGATTTAAGAGTTCATAAGTAAAAGAAAAAAAAAATATTTTAAGAAGGTTAGAAAATGTAAAAATATGCATTTTAAAAAACTGAGATTTAGGACCTTGTAAGCTATCATCGCAACATAAAGATTTAAACTAGCTTGTTTTGTGAGTGGCTTCTGAATCAAAGTCCAAGATTTACGAGGGATATGTTGCATCAAATGCCTCCCAGGAGATTTTTCAATTGAATTTATATACTTTGTATCCCAAATAGGAGGCAAACTTCACCCAAGGAAATTGCCTTAAGACCACATATTAAAATTACAGTTGTATGTTTTCAGTTTTTAAAAGAGAGTGCTAATGCTGTAAATCAAAAACTAGCCCTCATGCGAAAGGCTAGTCTTCATTGTTCACATATTCTGCTAATCAAATGTTCTCCCTCTAGTTCATGAGTTTACTTCATATTTTTTGTATCAGTAATTAATCTGAGTCAATATCTCACTTCTTAGTTTCTTAGTAAAATCATTCCTTTTGTCCTGTAAGTGTGATAATCTTCAAAAAGTATCATCAACAAAATTAAAATTACTTTAATACTATTTTGCATTTACTTCTTTAAAAACAAAGCTACACAATAATAAAAGCCAAAATTACATAACCCATAAAAATAAAGCTTTTAATTTAAATCCTTTGTATGCATTGCAAATTTTTATATCTATTAACAAAGTGCCATTTCTGGTGTCAGCTTGTGCTTAGTGTTTGCATCGAATTTTAAATATTAAAAACATCTCTACCTGTAAAATATGCGGCAAACTACTTTTCAAAGTTTATTCATTAAAAATTTGTATGAATTTATGCATTCACATCACATCCAAATGTCTTTTATTTATTCTGATTAGAATAATTTTATTATTTATTAAAACCATATTGGCTACAGGAAAGAGTTTCTTGAATGATCGGTTAAATGCTATTTCAGTGCGATCGGATGACAGCAAGATGGTTTATTAGTATTCCATACAAGCGACCTTTTAGTGACAGTTGCAGCCGCCAAAATTTGATAGAATGCATTGTCATCAACATCAAATCGATCTGCCAAGTTTCAGCCCAATTAGATGACAGCAAAGGGCATAATTAGGCCTCCACAGATTTTCCCATCATCGACGTACACGTACGCAGAAACAAAATTAAAGTTAATATAAAGGATTTTAAAAAAACTAATTTTATCAATACTATAAAAACCTATTTTGAAAATTTGATGATTTAGAATTACTCAAAATCTCTCCCCGTTAAGTTAGATGACAGATGGAAACAAAAAGCCTAGCAATTCGGAGCATTTTTAAATCCTTTATATTAATTTTAATTTTGTGTATGTGTGGGTGGTTGGCTGTGTATGTTGATGGCAGGCAAATCTGCGGAGGCCTAATTAACCTCCTTGCTATTATCCAGTCAGGCTTAAACTTGGCACATAGATTCGATGTTGATGACAATGTATTTTATCAAATTTTGGGGGCTGTCACTAAAAAATAGCTTTAAGAAATACTAATAAAACAACTTGCCATCTTCCGATCACGCTAAAATAGCATTTAACCCACGATTGAAGAAACTCTTTCCTGTTGCCAAATTTTTTTAATAAATAAATGATAAAATTGTTAAACTTAACTTAAAACCCGTCTTGAAAACAAAAAAAGATTTATATTATGTTCATTTCTTCTCATCCAGATCTTCAGAATCGAGTTGAGAGGCAACTTGAGGAGGGGGATGCAGAAAGAAGCAGATTGCAACAGTTGGTCCTCAGGTTGGAAAGTCGTCTTCAGAAGTACACCATGGAAGGGGAAGAGGTATTGCTTATTTATTGAATTATTGAAATTAACAAAATTTATAGAAATCTCTATATATGTACGAAAAAAATACTGTAATGAACATAATAAAAATGTTTGGAAAATTAAACCAGTGGTTAACTTTGTTATTTTGAACACACCTTTTGCAATAATTTCTTAATTTGGATCTATGTATTTAAATCTAATTTTAGTTGAAATAAAAAAAAATCTTCAATTACATGTTAAAATAATACAAAAACGATCTTAGTTTTTTTTTTATCACTTATATGTTTTAAATTTTTATATGGTCGTCTGCCAAGCAAAATTTATCTCTTCTTGGAAAGTTTTGAAAACATTTGTTCATTGAATGATGCCATAAGTGGGTATAGATCAGTGGCAGCTCATGCACTACAGCCACTGCTGCCGGGCTGCATCTAAATTCATTAGTTAAAAACTAAAATTATATATTTTACAATTTTCTAAACTGAAGATCCAATTTCTACGGTAAGTGTAAAAAAAATCCGATAAACAGCAAACTTCTTGCCTCAATACTCAATTCACGAGGGGAAACAAACTTTTCCAATCAAGTTCCTCCAAATAGCACCCATGTGTTCCTGAAACGCGTTTCTGTTGCAACATTTCCAAGCGTTGCCATGGTAATCAATGGAATCCAGTAGAACCTTCCTTCTGCATAATGTGTAACGAAGCAGCCAGATCAGGGATTTTCCGACTTTGGCTGCCCTTGAGAATTTCTACTTTAAAATAATCTCTAGATGTAATTTTTGGAAGATAATGGTATCATCTGAAGGCTCGAGAGTTATTTTATTAGATTGATGTACTATTTTGTTTTTAAAATAAATTTGAATATTTTGAAAATAAAAAATCGTATTTTTGGCACGTGAAACTTTATTTAAACAGTGATAGCTGAAGTTTGATATAATCTTTTTGAAAAAGGATTTGAGAATTCAAATCAGCATTAACTATTAGATATTTTGAACCTCAGTCAATTTGATTGGAAAATAAAATGAATTTTGCTTGATTTTTAAATGCAAAAGTTTTTAGAAAAATTGCATTTTTTTTAACTTTTAATGTTAAAAAAATTCTATTAAAAAAACTATATATATTCTAAAAACTAGATGGCGGCTCATAAAATTTAGAATATTACAAACAATTTCCTACCATAATTTCATTTCTTAGCCACATAAAACTGGAGTAATCACTCTTCAAAAATATGCTAATTATAAAAAGGGAAATGTTAATTAGCTAATTAATTTTTAAATAAAACTTAAATATTTTTCATTTAGACATCATTAATAATTATGTACTTTTAAGTGCAAAAAAATCCGATTTTTAAAATTACTTAATCCGACTTAAAAAAAAAGTTCAAGTGTGATTGTGCATGATACTGGAAAGTGTGTGTGTTTGGCAAAAGGGGGGGGGGGAGTCGCATGTTTCCGGCC
This sequence comes from Linyphia triangularis, assembly GCA_963978545.1. Taxonomy (NCBI): domain Eukaryota; kingdom Metazoa; phylum Arthropoda; class Arachnida; order Araneae; family Linyphiidae; genus Linyphia; species Linyphia triangularis. The sequence goes on along the minus strand of OZ021723.1, from coordinate 93,800,067 downwards.
ACATTGTGCTAATATTTTCAACAACTGGCTGCTACTGATATAGATCTTAGTACTTTTATTATTAAACATGCATGCTTAATAAAAAAAAAATAACCAGGCTACATTGTAAAATATATTTTAAAAATATGTTCATTATTTTAATTAGAATTACTTTCATAATACAACTTAAACATCTAACACATCATCATCTTTTTGTTTGAATAATGTTGTATGGTATTTGCACTATTTTGGGACAGTCTTACATTGTTTAAAGCCTTGACGCAGAAATGAAGTTGCAATTAATATAATTTGCTTCTTTATGAAATTTGAATTAAAAATCAAATTATTATTTATTACTAAAAAAATACCATTTGGTTCTTTTTAGTCTTGTATCAAAGTAAATCTACACCTTTTCACAGGACCGCTGGGAAGTGCAACAAATGAAGGCTCGTTTGTCAGTGCAACAGAAACATCTGGACGAAGAATATAAGTTGCAATTGCAGCAAGTTGAAAGAGAAAAAGAAAAGCTTCATTTGGCCCAGGTTTATAAGCATTCCTTTTTTTATTTTTTTTATTTTTGCTTTTCAAAAGTTGTGAATATGACAATTTAATAATACAGAATGCTAAAATCAAATATCTAATCAGTTTATCACTTAATTAGTTTCTTCTTCTACGTGTATTTAATACAAGCTATATTTAAAACTCTTTACATCAGGACTCTTTGCTTCAAGAACAGAAGACTGTTCTTGTACAACTGGCTCAAGAAAGGCAACAATTAATGCGTGAAAAAATGGACATGGAGTCGATGGCTAAAAAGTTAAAAGAAGAAGAGAGCATATTCCACGTCAAGAGAATGAAGGTAAAAAATTTTTAATAAAATTAATTTAATACCTGTATCATACCCTGATAGATTAGTTAGAGTAGAAAACTAGGGGTGTGGAACATCGCACAACTTTCAACTACACTTTATTACTGATATGAATTTGTGTCATTTACTGTTTTTAAATTTCCATCATTCGTTTAGAAAAAATGGCCAGTTTGGCGATATTTTTTGCGATAATTGTAACATGGGACTTTAAAGGGGGGGGGGGGGGAGAGAGGAACTTCGTCAAATTGGAAATTTTGGCATTATACTTTTCGATAATTTTTATATTATTCTTTCTTACAAGTGAAATTGAAAAGAGGAGAAAAAACGATCGTTTATAAGCTATGTTAAAGCAAAGAGATTTTTGTTTTAAAGGCATTCGCTTTTCCACTTTTTACGCCATTGAAGCATTTTTACAGGAATTTCGGAGGTGGGAATGTTTAGAGCACCTTGAGAGGCATTAGCACAGTGATTTTTATCAAAATTGTTAGTCGTTTTTAAGCAATCATTGAAAAACATGATTTTCACAATGGCAGCTACCTGCTTATGCGCATGCGCGATTTTGACGAAAACCTTAATGGTAGGTCCTTGGGCCATCACCAACCTGCTCACCAAATTTGAACATCGTAGGTTAATTTGTTTGGGAGTTATGCTGACCACGTACACACAGACATACATTTTTTTTAGGTCACTTTTTTGAGATCAGGTTATTCCAAAACGTAGAGAAATGCAAAAAAAAAAAAAAATCAATTTTTTTTTTACCGAATACTATACTTTCATTACCCTATGTATTACATATAAATAATTGAAAGTAAAAAGTTGAAATTCAATTATTTGTTCTTAAAATAGTTTGTGGGCATTTATATAATTTGGAAAATATATTCCTTTTGTCAGGAATAATACAATTGATTTTCACATTATATTTTAGTAATCTATTTTTCACTATTAAACTATCAGTGTAAATATATTGCCTTGTGTGTTTCATTTTCTTGAAAAATTGTATATATAATACATTGCCTAACAGTGCAGTATTGACTTGGCGCATTTCAATCAAAAGTAAGTCGTGCAAAATGTAAGTCATGTTTTTCGCCAATTTTTTTAAGGTGGCGATATAAAGCTTTTTTATTTTCTTCTCAAAATAAATGAAAACAGCTTAAGTAGGTTTTGAAATTAATCACCATACCTGCCAACTTGTACGAATCATCCGTACAATGTACGGATTTTTACTATTTTGTACGGGTGTACGAACAGCTAAAAAAATCGTACGGATTTCACGGTACTTTTCGTTTTTTTTTTTTTTTTTTAAATATTTTTTCTAGTCACCAACAAAACCGAAACTATTTTCCAAAGCTGCCTCGTCAGTCAAAATATTTATTCACACTCCAAGATTGCGCATATGTTCAGCACTAAAGCGCGTTGGTGAGGATGCATTGTTTTCTTTTCTGTTGCCGATTAGATTTGGCAAACCAAACCACTGCTTCGATTTTTCGGGCTTTACATGTTAATAAAGAAGCAGAAAACCGAAAGTGCTTTAGTTTTTTAACTCTACCTTCTTTTGGACTGGACTCCAAAACGTAAATAATAGTACTGGACTTGCGCGTAAATAATAGCACTAAACCACGGCGCCGGGGATGCACTGTTTTCATTTGTGTTGCCAACGGGACCTGGCGAACCAAACAACTATTGTTTTGCCTCAGACTTAAGAGATTAACAAAGAATCTGAAAACCAAAAATGCTTTAGATTTTGGTTCTTCCTTCTGTTTGGACCGTACAATAATGTTGCGCGTATATAATAAAAGCACTTAAGCACGGCGCCGGAAATTCATTGTTTTCATCTGTGTTGCCGACGGGATTTGGCGAACCAAGCAACTGTTTCGTTGTCTCGAACTTTAGAGATTAATAAAGTAGAAAACTGAAAGTGCTTTAGTTTTTTTTTAATTCTTTCTTCTTTTGGACCGTACTCCAACGCTGCGCACTAAATCGCGCGCCCCGCAGTTTTTAATTGTTTTGGCGGCACTCTCCGAACGACTGTTTCGTTTTCTCGGACTTTAGAGATTAAAGCACTTTCGGTTTTCAGCTTCTTTGTTAGTCTTAATTATTTATTTTAAAATATCCAAGTTAAACAATCCTGGTGTAAGATTCCAGAAAATATTAAGTTTTTTTGGAGTTTACTTCAAACCAAGCGTTTTACTTCTAATCATCAGAAATTCAAACAAAGAAACAAATTTTGCATTCTGCTCTATCTATGCATCTGATATTAAGATTTCTCATGGAGGATTCACTGATGTTGAAGTTCATATCAATTCTAAAAAGCACAGTGACAACATCAAATGTAATAATAAGAATTCGAAAGCCTGCATAATTGATATTTGTGCGTGTGATTAAACTCTTTGAATACCACCAACTCATTGTATGTTTCACTAGAGTTTTTGTGTCATAAAGCATATTTTATTTAGGTGTAATGTAGACTAAATCTTAAACATCATCAGAGATTTCATCGTAAAGTTTAAATTTCATTTATTTTTAAATCCAATTTATTTTTTTATTTTATAATTTCCATTTTGTGCTAAAATGTAACAATTTGTTATATTTGAGAGCAATTTAATATTAAGCATTTTTTTTTTTTTTTTTGCATTTGTAATAGAATTACTATTATTTATATATTACATTTATAAATATTGTCGCTATTTGACTTTCCATGAGTCATAGGAATGCAAATATTTGTTCCGTAAAAATTGTACTAATTTGAAAATGCCAATGTTGGCAGGTATGAATCACCTGCTTGACTATTTATTTTTTAAAGTGATTATGCAGTTGGGAAATATTCCAGCGAAAGTTAGGAATAATTTCCTTGAAAAATATTTAATAAAAAATGGATTCTGCTTTGAAATTGCAGTATTCAGTAAATAATATGTAAAATGATTGTCTTCTTTGTCCGGGTTTTTCTGGTGGATTATTTCGAGGTTTTCTTTAATGTCCAAGAGAGAGATAAATGAGGAATAGTTCCCCTGCAAAGTCCTCTCTGAAGTTTTCAGTTGGGTGATGACCTACTTCTTTTCCCATGCATAAATATTTGACAAAATATTGACTTCTCCAAGTTTTTATTATTTTACAATCCAATCTACGCAACTAATCTGAAGGTTTATAGATTAGAGTTATCTGTGTTCTATTTCTTGGCATGTATACCAAATTTTAGATTTGCAATGATTTTTCAGGAAGAAAGTTATATGGAAAGCCAAAAACAGTTTATTCAACAAGAAGATAACAGACTTCGTTATGAGAAGAGTAGTGTCAAGCAAGAGGCGGAACTGCTGGAGCGTGAAAGGGAATCACTGCAAAGGGACAGGCAGTTGCTTAACGAAGAAAAGTTGAAGATCAATGAATTTAGTTTCAAAGTAAAAAGGAAAGAAACTGAGATTGAAATGATGGCAATGGTGTGTTTAAGAATTGATCACTTAACTTTTTTTTTCAATTCAATAAGCACAATTTTAATTTACAATTTGACATTTATGTTGCGGAATGGTAAGTGAGTGGCAACTCTAAAATGTTGAATTAAACCAAATAGATCAGGTTCGAAATTTCGTTTGTTATGAATAACTATCAATAAAGAACTCCACAGTATTACGACGAACACATTTAATTTTGACAAACATCAACCGTTGCCTAAATCTTTCGAATACGAACAGATATTATTATTTTAGAATTACAGATATTCTTTTTAGAACTATTCCAGCGTCTCCATGGCAACTCTCTATTTACAATTCATAATCGTTGCCACTTACTTACCATTCTGCAACAATTTATGCCACTTATTTAATTTTAACTATTAATTTAACACTGTATATGTTATGCTACTTTTTAGTTGGAGAAAAACAAGTGAAATTTTTGCTTAAATATTTGTTTTATAAGAGATAAACTGCATTGGGTATTTTTACAATGCAATTTATAGAAATTTTTAATAAGCGATTTCTGTCTATAAGGGGAATGCAAGTATTTAGTGCTTAGTTTAATATTTGCAATTAAAAAAAATCATTGGCATAAAAAGCAAGGAATAAGTAATCAAATAATAATTTATGTTTGTAAAATGTTACAGTAATTTCTCAAGTAGTTTTTAATAATGTTTTATTTTATCTTTCGTAAGCTACACAGTTGGATATTTTATTGCTTCAATGTCGTTATACACTTCTGCTACTTAAAAATTATAAGGATATGTTTTAATAAGCTGTCTTCAATATCTGTCAATAAGGGTTTTTATAAAGAAAATAAAAGCAATTCTCAATTGTTGTTGTTTAGCTTGGTTTGAATTTTAGGTGTGTACTTTAAAAACGCAGTAAAATATATTACAAATTAGTGGGCTTCTGCTTAGAGATAGTTTGGACTTTCGTTCCAGATAAATGGGAAATTTTAATATTCAGTTTAATGTGAGGTGGGGTAAAAGTAGGTATAAATTAGATTTAATAAAACTAAAATTTGGTATGCTCTACTGGTTAATATATGGTGGGGGCATTTCTTTTATTAGGAAACTTCTTTTATGTATTTTGAGGCACCTATTTATTCAAGCAGTATTTTGAAGGTTTAAAGCAAAACTTAAGAATAATTTCCTTGGAAAATGCTTGGTAAAAAATAGATCAGACTTAGGGTTTATAAACAGAAGCTCATCAAGTTAATAACAAAGAAGATATAAAACAAGAAGTAAAATCCCAAAATTTCCAATAGGGAAATTGAAAAAACTAACTTTTTTTTTATTGATTTTGGCTATGCCCTTCATATTTTTAATATAAAGAACCAAATTGTATCTAAATTTATTATAAATGTTACAATCTAAGAACCATGAGTAAACGAAACTTTTGACAGTATCTGGTTGTGGAGATGATGAAATATTGTTAAAAGATTGTTTAAACGTTTCAAATAAAATGGTAAAATTTTCAAGGACTCACAATTTCATAGCTTCATGATAGTTTTCCTTTTGATGAATAATTATAAGTTTACCATTGTAAATAACATAATTCAAGCATGATAATAAATTTACTTTTTGGAATTGTAATTCGTTTTACCCCATTATAAAGGTAATTGGGTTTTGAAATTTCATGCGAATTATTGATATTATTTTAATAACAATTTTTATATTAAAAAAAATTCTTGTACTGTAAAACTCAATATCAAAAAACAACAATAAAAACCGGGGGGGGGGGGGAAAGTGCAGTTATTTAGTATAATTCTGAAAAATCGCAAACATTTTATCCCTTTTGACTCTACCTCATAAAATTTGTTTGAAAATTGTAGGCTTCTAGAGAGGATAAGGAGCGTGCTGAAGTAGAACATGCTTCAGCTCTTAAAATTAAAGCTGAACAACAGACCAGAATGCAACAAATTACTCAAAAAATGCAAGAAGTAATGGAGAAAGAACAACAGATATTAGCAGTATGTTAATCTTTATCCTGTGGATTCTCTTATTAATTCCTTTAGTAAAAAGTATAAGTATGTACAAAACCAAAGTATAAGCATGGCTCAAAACAAAATTTACAGCATAACTTATTATTAAGTATTATTCAAAAAGCTTAAAAATATAGCATTGGATGCGAAAATGTAACATTAATAAATTAAAAAAAAAAAACTTAAGGAGCTTGTTAAGTTGCAAGTATTAAAAGTTTCGTTACATTTCCCCCATTTAGAGGTAGGTTTTAGTTTTTGTCTTCTTTTTTTCTCCTAATTCAAAAATTGCCAACGCATATTTTTTGAAAATGGTAAAAAGTATTAATACATTTCTTTGCTTCTTGTTCACAATTTAGTAAATAACTAAAATGTAGAGGACGAACAATTTCTAAACCCTCTTAACAGAAATCTGCTGCAATGCTATGTAACACTCATCTACAAATTCCCACCCGTTTTTATTAAAAACAATTAACTTTTTAGATTTTGTTAAATTTTATCTTTATGCATTCTTTAATATGTATTATTTATGATTTATACAGGAAAAAGAAAAGCTGTCCGAGGAAAGATTGGACTTGGAGAATAAGAAAAAGTCAATTTTATGTAATAAATGCAAACTTTCTCTTGGACTTCCAGTAAATGGTAAGAATAGCATCCTCTATAACATTTACCGAGTTTAATAGATGCACAAAGTTTTCCATATCAGCCATTTTTGCATTGCACTTGAGTGTACAAAATATTTCTGTTTTTGTTTGTTATTATAGTTACATCAATCATAGTGCACAATGCATCTAGTTAATTGTAATATACTTGTTATGTTCTAGCACCACCACTGAACATCGACCCTGTAGCAATAAGTGCACCTATAGCAAATCTTCCACTTGCAAATGGTGTTTCAAACCATTTAGAAACCTTACGTCATGATCCAAGCCTTGTCGTCTGGTATATTACTGCTCAAAGGGTAAGTTGAAATGAAAAAATATTATATATATCACTTCAAATTGAATTTTTTTACAAAAATAAAAGATGATTAACAAAATTTGGAAGGAAAATAGTGTAGCATTAGTTTTTTAAAGTTACAATAAGCTAGCTTATAAATATTATTTTCCTTTTCAATTTTAATGATTTTTTAATAATGTTATATGTGGTGTAAAAATTCATATATTCCAAAGCCATACTTTGGAAAATTTTGTGACAAATAATAAAGTATTAGGTATAGAGGAAAATCCCTCTTAAGATATAAATTTTGAAACAACCATCATCCAGTTTTTAAATGTTGAATTGTACCATTTTTTCACCAAGATTGACTTTAAAAAAGTTAGTGATACCTCATTCATTATATAGCTCTATAAAATGTCATAGAACTAACACTTTTCTATAAGTTATATAAATGTTTTGCAATATTTCTTTTGTTACTGTTTATTAAATAAGATCAATATTCGTTTTGCACAAAATGCTTTTTCTGCTTTACAGAACAAATTTATTTCACACACAAAAAAATAACTGAAAGTCATTTGTTTTTGTAGGATAGAGAATATCTTCAAGAGGAACTATCATTTTTAAAGTCTTTAAAAGATTCAAGTAAAACTCGGAAACAGTTGTAAAAAATAGAATGCTGTAAATTAGCTTGTAAATAAGTTGTTATACATTATTGCTTGGAAATTTGTTATATGTTTAGTATTTATTTAGGAATTCAAGGTAAAGTGTTGAAAAAATAAGTATAAATGTATGCAATACTGGAGTGAATAAACTAGTCATATATTTTTTGGAAATTGGCTTATTTTGACTTGTTCTGTATTAAAATTATGTAACCCATTTTAAGTTACCTTCTTTTTTTCCCATATCTACCATAACAAAACAGTTGACATTAATATAAAAACTTCTTGTTAAAATTACCTTAGTTTTAAGCAGGTAATGCAAGCTGAAGTCGGCCATACTCAGGTTGCTCAAAAATAGAATGAATAAATTGAAAACTGTCAGGTATATTTGCAATAAATAGATTTGTCAGGTAGAAATTTAGTGAGGAAATTACAAATATTCAATCAAATGCACCTTGTGTCCATCTCTCAATACAGAATTTTATCTTTTTCAAAAGCAAGTAGTTGTTCTTAATTTGGGGCATTTTATTCAGATTAAATGTGCTTGTTTAAAGTAAAAATAATTTTTGGTTCATTAATCTATATAATTATCTTATGCATGTTAAAAAAAATACTGTATTTGTATTAGTGGAATATCAACTCTGGCAACATATCAAAATTAACGTTAATCAAAATTAATATTTTATAGTCACAGAATTTAAAAAAAAATAGGAGACAGCATGCTCAACTAGTAAATTAGAGTGTAGATTAAACTTTTGAATAGATAAATGTTGAAAGGTATTGTAGAAGTAGTCTAGCTTGTATTGGGAATGTTGTGGAAAAATGTAATACAAGCATTATGCAGAGGCCCATTCTGGGTAACAGAAAAAGTTCGTCTGGAAAATATACGAAATATGCTAAAGTTAAATTGAGATGCCCTTTTGATTATGAAACAAACAATGTGCTATTGTTTAGAAGAAAAAAAGTAGTTCTGAAGATGTATATTCATTCAGCAAATGAAGAGAGACTGGTTCACAAGGCAAACCAATAAAGTTGGAGAGTAGGCGGCAGAGCCTCTTAGTATAATGAGAAATGCTTGATGAAGAAAAATAAATACCTACAACTTATACCCAATTTGTACTTGGATTATAACACATTTTAATACAATTACAAATTATATTTAAATGTTTAGAACGTTTAACCAGTAGACTCATTAAACATGCGAATAATGGTATTATTTTGAAAACACTGTATTGAATGAAAATTGCATTTCAAACAATATAAAGTTATGCACACATTAAGGTATACCCAAATTAAAACAGATGTTTACGAATGTATTGGAATATAACTTAAACTATAAGAAAGTATGGTACTGTCTCAAAGGCTCACTTTACATTTCTGCATTTCAAGCTCCAGCATTGCAAAATTGGCACTGTATATTCTGTTTGTGACTAGTAGATAAGTGATATGAGGTGACACCTAATTAAATCAGCATATATGAATGAATTTTAATCTGATCATTACCAACACTCTTTCCTGTTGCTAACTTAGAACTATTAGTATTTTGAAGCTGAATAACCTATTGAAAATTCAAACTTGCACGATACATCGTAGAATGTTGCCCACAATCATTGAACAATACATGTTTTGGTACATTGGTGCCAATTCTGAAATAAAAGCTGTCAATTTATTATATAGTATTAAAACAAAAATATACAGACTTCAAAACAGGTAAACCATTTATAATAAATCAGTAAAATATTATAAATAATTAGCCAAGTCCCATAGTATTTCCATTGTTGTATAACCCTTTTACCAAGCAAGAAATGTCATAAACAATCTATAAGAAATGTCATAAGCAATCAAACCAATCAAAAAGTACATAACAAATAATTTATTCAACATAAATAATTATAAAAAAAAAACTAATTGAAAGTAATACTTTCACAAAGATATCAATATTTCAATTGATAAACATAATAAACATCAAAATCTGATAATACAATTTCCAATCAAAATCAATACATCTATAGTAGTTCAACTTTCAAAGAGTGCAATCAAGCAGCTTCAGTGAGAAAGCGGTTAGGATAAAATCTCAACCCTTCAATAGAATCGTCCCTGCAAGCAACACCCTCTCTCTCCAAATTGAGCAACCTCTCTTTAGCAATCACAAGCGTTGCTTTGGTAAGAACGGACAGCTCATCCGCCGTCAAAGATCCCTTATCTTGAAGCATCTCCCCAACCTTCCTAGCCTCATTCTCCGTATCATACGAATCCAGACGCAGAACCATGACACCACTATCGAACTTATGTAACTTTATGGGCAAACTCAACTTCTCCAGCATGTAGCATGCATTGAGTAAATCTTCTGGCGATATCAGCTCCACACCTCGAGCTCGATTCACTCGGCAGTAAACCTCCGTAAGCGACAGAATACCTCCAGCCTCCTGCAATGGCCTTGTGAGTGCATCAGACAACTGCTTTGCCAGCTCAGTATGGAATGCACTCCCAGAACCGTATTCCGCTTTGGTCACAGGATCGCTGATGCCCAAACTCAGCAAGTATGACTTAAATTGGATAGTTTCATCCTCAGTCACATCACCCTTCTTATCCTTTAACTTCTGCGAAACTCCTTTCGAAAGATTGACCATCTCTTTTGCCATCTTCATCAAGCATTTGAGATCCTCAAATGCTTCTGATATCGTTTCTCCTGTAGCCTCATTTCTGTGCTTGATCTGTCTCTCTATACCAACGATACCAGCACGGTATTGCTTTCCTTTGGGGTAATTGGCAGACTGGTCTTCCCATGCTTTCTTCGCAATGGCATCAGCGAAAGCATTGAAGAACTCCTTGTCACCACCACCGCGAAACGAGAACTTGACATAGTTGTAAGGGCTGTACTTGACCGGGCCTGGTTTCTTGTCCTCTTCAAGTATAGCGCTGAGATGGGCAATGATTTTGGCACTCTTCGTCCAAGTGGCACTCTCTTTTTCAATCAGGACAATCTGGGAGAGATTGAGGCTCATGTCAGTGTTTGGATTAATATCGTCCTTCCATCGTATTCTGTGAGTAGTAAGGGTCAGAGTTCCAGTCTCAAAAACAGTTTTCTTGGTTCCATCATAAAGCTTGACACTGATTTGGCTCAAGATTTCAGTCTCTCCACGCTCTGTGTTGCTGTCCCACCACTGGAAACGATCCATGCTTAAGCAGGATTAGTTAGCTTGAAATGTGTTTTGTTAAAATTTATAAACAATAAATACTTAGCATTATGACTGGGAAACACCTGAAATCAAGTAAACAAATAAATTAGTCTTTTGGACCATGCATATAAGATAAATAAAAAAATTAACAAAGTTAACAGGGGAATATATTTTTGCTCAACTCGTTTCACAATGGGGACTTTTTTCTTTGCAGTGATAAGTTATATAATCACACCTCAAACAATAAAAGAAAATCGTTTTAATCAAAAAAAATTTCAACCATATTTTGAAGAAAATAACAATTACTCAAGTTGTTCAAATTGGAAGTGTTTATATGGGAACGATGTAAAAAATGTTGTCATGTCCATTGAAGTAGTCTTCCGGGTATGACAAAGTATTTCATCATACCCATTTAGCACGTTAATATGAACAATAATGTATCACAAGTGTATAATTTAGAAATTAAAATCATATTTTAAAACTTTCTTTGCATTTATAATGATTAAAAGTTATTACTTTTTTCTCAAAAATTTATACTTGAGTTATAACTTTTAACTAGGTATTAATACATTTTTTATTATCTTATTTTGACTATGTAGCTAAAAGTACAATAACCTTCTGTCATTGAACACACCTTTCTGCTAGCCATTTCAAACAGCACACAAAGGTTTCTGAAGGATAAGCATTACACTTCAATAATTATACTTAACATAATATTAATTTATTTTACCCCATAAAACAAATCTCATTTATCATAAAAATCAATGATTAAACAGGTTAAAAGCTGATTGGTTCCAAAGCAGGGTCAAATACTAATGCCATTTACCATTATCATATCAACTAATCTTCAAACTAAATTTTAATACAAATTGTGAAGTATCTTGAACTTTATTTAATTTTTAACTATAAATCTACCTTAGAATTAAAACAACTCATGCAAAAATAATGAGTTTAGTACATCGTTTCAAAGCTCTGACTTTGAATAACAGAATAGTCAAAATTATAAATGTACTTGCTGAAATATTGTGACATTCACTTATCTGCTCATTATGTTTCGACAAAACTGCAAGTTTTGGTGACTCTTCAAACATCATTCTGAATTTTTTATAGAAAGTAGAGAAATACTATTAGATAATGAGTATACTGGTCTGTCAAAGGACAAATCCATTAAAACATTGAATTTGTTGAACTAAATCCGATATCTAAACATATCATAACATGGCAAACATGAGCATTCATTTTTATTTGGTAACCCACCATTCTTAGTTTTTAATGAGAAAGGTTCAGATTATTTAACTCTCTTTGGTACCAAATACTAAGCCACTAATGGCAATACTACATACGAAAGAAAGGCAATAAATATTATGTCACTGATGTCGTAATATTTATAGCCAACTTGGCTTACTTTTAAAAGACGCAAGCATTTGGTGTTGGAGAAGTCAAATTATCTGTACTTTTCTTCATTGAAATGTAAAGGTGGGTCACCAAATAAAAAACAACTTTTGTTTTTTGGCAAGTTATGAAATATATTGTTAAAATTTTTTGTAAATACTTCTTAGTGTTAATTTTGTAATTAGGAAAATTTATGTACATTTCACAGAAGGCAGTGCAATAGTTCATCTTTAGTTTGCTTCCCCGCATTGTGTATCTTAATGCTTGATAACGAGTTTTACAGAGTTAACGCTGGGAAGCGAGTTTTACAAGGAGCAGGGCATTTAACATTATGGTAATGGCAATCTCACCAAATTGGCGAGATAGAGCCAAGTTGGCGACTAATTTTTGTCGCCAAATTTGACGAGAAATCGCCAAATGTCGCTAAACTTGGCGACCATTTGGTGACATTTTCCGTCCCCATGTACATGTATAGGACTTTTCGACTACGATCTGGAAAGTTCTCTAAATATCTACCTCTAGAAGTTTCAAGAATGTTCGCCTCCCCTATATAAGACCGGCCAAGTGAGCGGGGAGTTGTTGTTGACTGGAGTTGAGTCAGTTAGTTGACTGGAATTGCTGAGCCTCAGTGAACATTCCGAGTAGTTCTAAAGCGAACTGTATTGCACTGTCTTTTGCGGCAATTTAGCAGTTGTGTTGTCAAGTTTTTAACTGCTGTTTTGTGCTCTATTGTTGTGAAAAGAGCTGTATTGAGTCTACTAGAACGAGAAGTTCTGGAGTTGTAAGAGAATCTGTGAAGAGTTATATTGGAATAAATTTCTGCAAGTTTTGGATCTGCTTTGGCTTTAAATCTTTCGAACCCATCCTCGCAACAATACATTTGGCAATCAAATTTACTGTAACTCGTTTAAAGTCGATTTTCGAACAATTTTAGCCATTTTTCCTTAAGCTGTATTTTCATAATTCCTAGTATTTTTATACATTCTATAAAAAGTTAAGAATGATATTTGATGATGTGCCAAAACTTGCAGCAGCCTCTCAGTCTACTAGCTAGTTTTGCAAAACCGGTGCTATGAGATGTTGATTCAGAAAAAAAATCTGGGTTCTTTAATGCCAAAAGGAAAAATTCACAGAAATATCAAAAGTTTACTTGATATAATTATGGTTAAGACTGTTTGCAGAATCTGTCAATTTGATACTAAATATATATTCTTTTCATAGTAATGAAAATTAAACTGTATAATTGAATGCAGATTTGAAAATGTAAAATTACAAATTTCATAACTTCTTGCAAAAATTTCCGTTGACTCAAAAGTGAAGCAAATTAAGTAGCATAATTACACTCTATAAAGAAGAAAAACCGGTTAAGATTTACTGTAAGGTTCCCCTTGACGATTTTTTGAAAGTTGGCGATTCGGCGTCGCCTAAATTTTTGGAAAATAGCACCTTGCCCTTTTTCATTTCTAGGATGAACTCTGGTGTATCTGTACTATAAATACTAAACATTTTGCAATAAATAAATAAAAATAGAAATCCCATCGAAATTTAACTTTTAAAGCAGTATGACGAAAAAATCTGAAGATAAGTTCAATTTAGAAATGTAAGATGGTCGCAGTAAAGTAAGTTACTCAAAATGTGAATGTATCGGGCTAAAGATGCACTGTTATTTCGTTGTACAAATAAAGGTATGCATATTTTTGCACAATTTACAATGCTCAAAACTTTTTATGTTAATTGTTTCTGGTTTAATATTAGTATGCAGTGTCCAGATATTTCGAGATAATATGTAGTCTGTGAATATATTTTGGTAGTTTAATAAGTTTATATATAAATGGATGAAGTTCATATTTGACGATTATGTTTATATACTGCACCAAGGGGCACTTTCAACTACTAATTTAACTTGTTTTTCAATTAAACACACACTATGAGACATATTCATTCGGAATAATTTTGTTGTCAATCATAGGTAATGTAAAGTTACAAACGTCAAATTGCCTTTAAAAAACATAAAAAAAGGTAGACCATTAAAAAATATTCCTTAAACTAAACAGAAAATATTGTACACTAAAAAAAATATTCTCTTCTTAAATGCAGAAAAAACTGAATTCAACTTAAGTTAAAGAATTATACTTACAAAAATAACTAGATGACAAAAATCACCGACAACCAACGAAGTCGATGAAAATGTAAACATAAAGTCTGCTGCCAGATTCAAAGAAACAGGTCTAACTTTTTTTGTTAGTAGGAATATGACAAAATCATTTTCAGCAGTAGAATTACGTCAAATATCATTGTTTAGTTTTTAAATACATTTTTAAAGGCACATGGTCATTGTTTATTGGTTCCAGATTTTGAGCTCACTTAACTAGCTAAAAGTTTAATAACGTAAACACAGGCTCTTTTCGCTCCCTAAAAAACTCATTTCTACGTAAGAAAAATTTCGTTTTGTGCTTTGAAAACCTCATTGTTACACGAGCACAGGCTCGCTTCGCTTGCTAAAAGACATTGTTAAGCAAGTTCAGGCTCGCTTCGCTTGCTAAAAGTTTAATTGCTAAATAAACCCTTGTTATTAACCTTCCCTCTGCCGATTTGTTTTAGTCCCCATGAAACCAATAATACGTCCCTCTACCCCTCTGAGAATAATTTAACATTCTATTCTATTTGTGAAAAGCAAACTTAAATGGCCAGACTACTTAAATTTAAAATTTTAGTAATACGCATAGTGGAAGTCACTTTGTAAAGAAACTTTAAGAAATTAAACAATACTAATTACAATTTTAACATTCTCTGTTAGTCAAAAGTAGAATTAGATTTCCAAAACTATTTATATAGAAAATTTCTGAGCTTTAATACGCCTATTAGAAGTCCAATTGTAAAAAAAACTTTAAAGAAATTAATTAAAAAAAATAACATTCTGTTTTTCAAAACCACAATTAAAAGGCAGAAACTATACTTATGTTTAAAATTTCAAAGTTTACGCATACTTGAAGTTACTTTTTATACAGCCATAAAAGGATTGAGCCACGGATATCCACATACAGACTGTTCTATTATTATAGATACCATTATACAATAATATTTAAGTTAGTCCAGTACCAAAACTTCGTCAAAAATCCAAGTTTTTTTTATTTATTATTATTTAAAAAAATAGTTCTTATATTCCTGAAGAAAATGATGTTTTATCTTATTCCTCCGGTGATTAGAACGCCATGAAATTATCTGTTATTTAAACATCACTAATGCCTGTAACGCCTTGAAGCAACTGCTTAAAGTGCATTTTTCGAGCACTAGTGTTTTTTGCAGATGTTGCAAATTCAAATCGATATATCTCCAGAACCATCAACAATATTCCCATCCAAATTTTTGGAGCATTTAATTTGTATAGTTTTAAACTTTTCTCTTCTCAGAATTCAATTTTTTAAATTCTGTTTTAAAATATAACATTTAGCGTATTGGATGACATAAAAAAAAGCAAAAATTTCAATATTTTAACTTTGCGAATTTTTTTTAATTTTCTCTACTTCACCCATCAAAATTCTACGATGGCAAAATTTTCTTTTTGTGATTTTGTATTACAAAAAGCTTTCACTTTGAAATTTTTTTTTATTTTTGACTTATATCAAAATACGCAAACATCAATTAGCATGGATTTTTCTTAGTTTTTAATTTTTTAAAAGATAAATAAATAAATAAACACAATATTAAAAAAAAAAAAAAAAAAAAAAAAACACCTTTTCTTAAAGATATATAAATAAATTAAATATAAATTATATATAATTTATATTTAATATATAATTAAATTTAAATATAAATAAATTTATATATAAATTAAATTTTTGACATTAAAATATTTATAAATAAAGTTTCTTTAATTTTCGGTAAATGACCCTTTTAACGATATTTTTTTAAGATTCGCAAGTGTTTTTGACTGCTAAACGAAAATTTCAAACCCTTAAGGTTAATTTACACGTTACCAAGTCGGTGTACCGGTAGATATCACCAGTCATTAGACGCAAGCGTTTGCACCAGGCGCACCCTAGGACCAGCGCACCCTACCAGCGTTTGCCCCCTAGGGCACTAGAATTAATTTCTCCTTACACCTCGAAAATTTCGATTCATACTTTGTAATATAGGCATATGTTGTACTTGTATTCTTTAATTTCAATTTTTTTTTTTTTTTCAAAAATAAGTTTTCAAAAGAGTTATTATTATCAAAATGTGCTTATATTGTCTCCAATTCCCTTAAGTTTGGTTTCTTATCCGATTTCTTAAAAAGAAAAAATCCACTATTTTTAAATCCTTTATATTAATTTCGATTTTGGGTGTATATAAATGGGTGGCTGTGTATGTCGATAGCCGGTAAATTTGCCGAAGCTTAATTAACTTCTTTGCCGTCATCCAATCGGGCTGAGATCGGCAGATAGATTCGATGAAGATGACAATGCATTCTATCAAATTTTTAGGCTGTAACCGTCACTAAACGGTCACTTTTACGGCATACTAATAAACCAAGTTGCTATCATTCAATCGTGTTAGAATGGAATTTAATCAACCATTGAAGAAATTCTTTTCTATTGCCAATTTTTTTTTATAAATAAATAAATAAATTGTAATAATCAGAATAAATAAAAGAGGTTTGGATGCGAGTACATAAATTCACCTTCATTATTAATAAACAAATTTTGAAATGTAGTTTGCCGATAGAAATGTTTTTAATATTCAAAACTAGATGCAAACACCAAGCACAATTTGTTTAGAGAATCGGCGCTGTGTTAATGAATATAAACACTGGCAATGCATATTAGAGGTCGGCGATATATCGATACGACGGTATTTTTATCGATATTTTTTAAAAAAATATTGATATTAAAAATATCGATAAAAGTTACCGATACATCGATATTTTCAAACATTTTTATTTTTTTAATGATGTTTTGTAGTTCCATGTGTTTTTTCGATTTTCTTGATACCTTTTTCAAAAACATCAAAACTAAAATTTGGACTTGGCTGAGAGGCAGTTAAAATGGCACAAATGTTCAATATTTTGCCATACACTTCATAATCATATGGGCGCCAACAGGAAGGTTCCAGGTGGTGCGGCTTTCTGGCTTTTGAAAATTAAAATAAAATTGGAAAAAACGAGTTAATTATATATTCATCCCTCTGTTAATTTTTCTGTTATTTACATTGTAAAAATATTATGCTAAATATTCAACGTTGCCGTTAAAAGCTGTTGAAAATAAATTTTTCTTAAAATTATTGCACCAATTAGGCGATAATATAACTTTTTCTTTTGTAATAGATCCATTCCATTTGGAAAAGTAGTTACCTTACAAAAAGAATGAAAAGTAGTAATTTAGGTATTGCATTTTTCCAGAATGATTATCAAACGCTGTGTCAACTTTGTATATTGTATTATTATGTATAATCTTGTAAGTATGGTATATTGTATGTATGATTCTGTAACTATTGTATATTGTATGTATGATCCTGTAATTATTGTATATTGTATGTATGATCCTGTATATGCAAACTCTATTTATCTATTTATTCGTGTATATATATTTTTGTTATTCAACCAACACTGTTTGGCCTTGAGCCTGTTGTTGGTCTTCAAATTTGTATTTGTAAAAAGGCTATGACTAAGTTCCTTACTGAGTTTGAACTATTGCTACTGAAGTTCGCTCTTTGTGCGTTCTTCACTTTGTCTAGTTAGGTCTTTTGGACATTTTTCCGTAAAAAAAATATTTTCGATTTTTTTGGTATTTAGGTCGTTTTCTATTTTTTAGTTTTCAATTGTTAACTTCGAACAAGGAAACATAGAAAGAAAAACTTTGAAAATCGCCGAAGTCACCGGAATTTTCTTCTTCGTTTGATTTTTTCCCCTTCTGGTTGAGACCAAAACTTTAGCCAGGGCTACAACAAAAACTATTTGATGATTTTTGATCATTTTTTTTCTTTTTTTCTTTCTTTTTGGTATTATTCTTTTCAGCTTGATTAGAGAAAGTGTATTTTAAATGATTTGATGGGTAGGAGGGTCTGTACCCCCCGGAAATGATCCTGATACTTGAGAATTTTAACCAGGCCTATTGCTTAAACACGTTGATATATTCAAACCATTACTTTTTTATTCGTCTTAGATTTATTAAAGGAAGTGCTTTTTTTATTAATTAATGACTATGAGGATCTCTACAGTATCTCAATCAGTATTGGAGGATCTCAATCAGTATTTGGCAGGCTAGAGTTTTCATAAAAATCTCAATTGAGGGCCTGAGAAGTAAAGGGGTCCAAGTGACTTTTCTTATCTTTTGAGAAAATACGCTTTAAAGTTTCTTAATTATACTAAATTTGTATGAATATTATTTGTTGTTCGAATGGGAAAAAAATATTACTAGTATTCATAAATTTAATATAAATAAGAAATTTTAAAGTTTATTTTCTCAAAAGTTAAGAAAAGTCACTTAAAACCCTTTGCTTCTCAGTCCCTCAAAGTAGCTCAAACATATACTTCTAATATACTGTTCGCTTCGATATATATAAACTAAAATACTACTTGATATAAACTAAAATACTACTTAATATAAACTAAAATATTCGATATAATATATAAAATTCGTTAAAATCTCCTTTTCCCTCAAACAACAGTGTTAAAGTACTTAAAAAAAAACACATTATTACAAACAACAATATAGTTAAAAACTTCAATTATTGAGAGACATGTGTTGAAATTTTCAGCCTTACTCATTTATATTATTGATGTTGTAAGACATTACTTTAAAAAAAAAAGACTCTTTGCCTTATCAAAAGTTTGCGTTTCAAAACGTTAAATATACACAATATTTGAATTTTTTTGACAATTTCTTAATAATGGCTTCCAGAATGTTATCCTGGCTACGTAGGAATTTGTAAGTTATTTGTTATGCTTTTTTTCGTAAACGTCAAGTCAGGTGTAATTTTCAGTTCCTATAATCTGAAAACTCATTAAACTTTAGTTATAAATAAGTTAATTGTAAATAATAGAAAATGATTTTAATAATAGATCTTAATAATAATCATAGAATTATAAATAAGTATGATTGTCACTGCTGTTTTGGAACATCAGATCCAAATACCAATAATTTATGATTAGACGACATTTAGGAGGAAGTCCCAGGAAGGAACATTCCGTATATTCACTATGTTACAATCTTCTAGCCCAGTGCATTTAGAAACTACTTTTTATAACCACCTTGACATTTGGTGAGTAGGTACGACAATGACCACTAAATGAAATGACATAAATTGTTTTTATTTAATGTCTATCTATTTTAAAGGAAAATTAAAATAGCAAAAGATAAAATGAGATGGAGCCACTGCTTGCGCATTGACGAAAGGATTTCGAAGTTAAAATCAAATATATTCGACACTATTTTCGAGTTTTTAATTTCTGTCATTTCATGAAGTGATCTCTTTCGTACTGTGATGTCGGGACAAGAAAACGGAAATGTCTTTAATTTACAACATCCTCAACACAGACTTGTTTCTACAAAGACACACATACTAGATCTTACGAAAACATACATGTCCATCAATCTTCAATTCTTGATGACCACACACAACCGTTCACAGTTTTTTTTTAAAACGTTCTTACATCATCTTACCACACCTAACGGTCCGCTCGCTGTTCAGTTCAATTGTCCTTTTTGAACTCGGGGAAGTCCCTAAAAAACATGACTGAAACGTATTCCTTCAAATGGATGAGCGCCATCTATTGAGAATTAATGAAGTCATTACAGTACCTACTCTCCAAATGTCAAGGGGTTTTGTACAAAGTAGTTTTTTGTAAATGTACTGGGCAAGAAGATTGTAACATAGCGAGTTTGGGGACTTACTTCGATTTTCTCTTAATGACTGAAATCTTAAGGTTGACGAGATAAAACATATTCTTATAGATATACGGCATAAATTGTTCGGAGGTTGATAAAACAGATGGTCTAACCTTTAAAGGGAAGGTTGTGAGTGAAATGTTTGAACAAATAAAACACAATTCCAATGGGACATCTAGCGTATATTTATAGTCGTTTTAGCATTATTTCAGAAGATGTGAACTATTTCTACAGTTTTTATAGTTCCTACACATTAATGTGGTAAGAAATTTATGCATCAACGACGATACGTCTGTTTGAGTTTAAAATTCCCAGACTTAACTACAAATGCAACAACAAACACATGCGATATATATATTGTTGTGTGGATGGGTTCGAAAGATTTGAAGCCAAAGCAGATTAACACTTACAGAAATTTATTCCACTATAACTCTTCGCAGATTCCTTTACAACTCCAGAACTTCTCTTTCTAGTAGACTCAATACATCTCTATACACAACAATAGAGCACAAACAGCAGTTAAACTTGACACACAACTGCAAAATCACCGCAAAAGACAATGCAATACAGTTCGCTTTAGAACTACTCTGAATGCTCACTGAGACTCAGTATCTCAACTCAGTAATTCCAGTCAACTCACTAACTCGGTCTTATATAGGGGAGGCGGTGAACCTTCTTGAAACTTCTAGAGGTAGATATTTGGAGAACTTTCCAGATCGTAGTTGAAAAGTTCTATACATGTACATAGGGACCGAAAATGTCTCCAAATGGTCGCCAAGTTTGGCGACCTTTGGCGATTCCTCACCAAATTTGGCGACAAAAATTAGTTGCCAAAACCGTCCCCAACTTGGCTCTATCTCGCCAATTTGGCGAGATTTCCATTACCATAATGTTAAATGCCATGCTCCTTGTAAAACTCGCTTCCCAGCGTTAGAAATTGACAACAGCAGGTGGAGCCACTGCATATGCATTGAAGTAAGGATTTCAAATATAAAATGAAGCTACTTTCGAATTTTTATGTCATTTCACTCAGAGATCTTTAATTGCACCTACTCACCAAATGTCAAGGTTTTGTACAAAGTAGTTTCTAAACGCACTGATCTAGAAGATTGTAACATAGATCACTAGGACTTCTTCTTAAACCTTTCATCATCTTGATATGTTGTTCAATGTGTTTTATAGATGTTACTGCGCATTGCCTGAGGAGGAAGCTGCAGCTGCAACGGATTCAGCGGTTCTGGGAACATCTCTAGAGTATGTATTTAATCTCTATATATATAAGGCAAAGCCCTTACTCATTCACAGACTCACTCATCACTATTTCTCCCACTTCCCACATGTCCACAACTCTGAAAATTGGTTCAAATATCAACAATGGTAAACATAGAAAAAGTAAGCTATTCCGATATCGATTAACCCACTTTAAGGGGTCGAAAAGGGGTTAAACGTTCCAAACGAGGGATATTCGAATGTCCTACTTCCCATATTGTCACAACTCCGAAAACTGCGGCGAATATCGATAAAGACAAACGTAGAAAAAGTCAGCTATTCCTATCTCGATTATCCCCCTTTAAGGTACCACTTCATTTATAATAGATTCACTTGAACATTTCTAACTTGACTGACTTAAACTAACTTTAATAATTTTATTGAGAAAACTCATTCGTATCTCTACATTTTTAAATCAACACATTTCCCAAGCATTTCTCTGCAAATGTGCAAAATTTCGAATCCAACAGTTTATGTACTGTGAGACAGAAAAGTGCGCACCGCGGAATATTTAAGAAACAGAAGCTACTCTTTTTAAATCCTTCACATTAGCTTCGATTTTGTGTGTGTGTCAATAGGGAGCAAATCTACGGGCGTCTAATCAACTCATTAGACAGATAGATTCGATGTCGAGGACAATGCATTGTATCAAATAAAACGTCGCTTTTGCGGAATACTAATAAACCAACTTGTAGTCATCCAATCGCGTTAAAATAGTATTGAACCAACCATTGTTAAAACTCTTTCCTGTGGCCAAAATGTTTAAAAAAAATAATAAAACTGTTTTAATCAGAATAAACGAAAGATATTTGGATATGGATGTGAGTGCGACATTCATCTATAATAATAAAACAAGCTGTGTGTCTGTCTGTCTGTGGCTCTGTGGATCTATAGAAACCTACTTAAAATTGGAGTAGAGCTCTGAAATTTTCAGTATAAGTAGTGTTGGCCTTCTAATTGTAAGCATCAGAAACAGAATATTAAAATTTTAATTAGTTCTTTTTTAATTAATTTTTTTAATTAATTAATAAATATGTTACAAAACGATATTTAATAGTGCTACAGCTCAGAAATTTTCAACATAAGTAGTTTTGGCCTTTTAATCGAACTTTTAAAGAACAGAATTTTAAATTTTTATTTTGTTCTTTTTTAATTAATTTTTTTAATTAATTAATAAACATTTTACAAAACGATTACTAATAAGGCTACAGCTCTGAAATTTTCCACGTAAGTAGTTTTGGCCTTCTAATTTTATACATCGCAAACAGAATGTTAAAATTTTAATTAGTTCTTTTTTAAATAATTTTTTTAATTGATTAATTAATAAATATGTTACAAAACGATATCTAATAGTGCTACAGCTCAGAAATTTCTTTTTTAATTAATTTTTTTAATTAATAAATAAATATTTTACAAAATGATTTCTAATAGGGCTACAGCTCTAAAATTTTCAACATAAGTAGTTTTGGCCTTCTAAATGGACTTAAGAAATACAGAATTTTAAATTTTTGTTCAATTCGTTATTAATTAATTTTTCTAATTAATTAATATATATATATTACAAAACGATTTCAAATAGGGCTACAGCTTTAAAATTTTCAACATAAATAGTTGTGGCCTTCTAATTGGATTTTTGAAAAATAGAATTTACCATTAAAAAAATTTTTTTTTAATTAATTAACTCCACAAACACGTGTTAAAATAATCTTAAAGGGGTGTTGTGTTATTGTATCACGGGATTTTTTTTTTTTTTTGACAAGGGAGAGGCTATTAATATTAAGTCTTTACGTAGCAATTAGATACTTACGCAGCAATGAACCTTTCAGCGAGCGAAGTGAGCCTATTCTTGCATAGTAATGAACCTTTTAACGAGTGAAATAAACCTGTGTCCATGAACTTTTCAGCGAACGAAGTGAGCCTGATTTTGTGTAGCGATGAACCTTCCTGCGAGCGAAGCGCTAAAAACTGGATCCTATACACGAATGACAGATTTCCGCAATGCGAGGCCTCACAACTAGCTAAAATATTGCACATGTTAAAATTTCGTAGCGAAGCATGGGTATTTAGCTAGTTTTTAATAAATAAATTTTGAAACGTAGTTTTACCGGCATATTTTGGTGATAGAAATGTTTTTGATAATTAAATTCCATATAAAGGATTTATAATAAAAACTTTGTTTTTATGATTTATATCAATTTTAATCCTTACTTTTTTTAACATAGAGTGAAAGTGCACATTACCAGAAAAATCCTCATACATAAAAAATAATAATTCAAATTTGTTGACAAAATATTGTAAAATTTCCTAATTGGACTATTATAATTTCAAATACTAGAGTGATTTTTTTAAAAATAACTTCGAATATAAATACTTTGCATTAAATAAATCGCAAGGATGCTTTAAATAATTCTCGTTGTAACATTTCCTAAGCTGCGATCATTAAAATTTCTTTAAAAAAATATTCTGGAATTTATTTCAAATGCCATGATAAATGAAAAAAATTAACGAGTTTGGCTTTGCGGGAATATCTGCATTTTCATCAAGTCCAAAATATGATCCCAAAATGAACCATAAGTCATTGTTCATTGATGTACACTCATGTCCATAAATTAAGGATAATTCAGTTTTTCTCTAATAACTTCTCAGTGGAGCAGCATAGACACATGAAGATCACATCAAAGAGACATTTTTATGTAACATATCTATAACTAAAACAACTCAATCCGAAATTGAAATACAAAGTGTACAGTGGGGGCATATGCAAAAGAATGGAATACCATTGGTGTGCAGTTTTACAGATGCATTTACATTAAAAATCACGCAACTCATGGAGTTGATTTTTAGTATGAGATATAATCTCCCCTGTCATCAGTGTTTATTTGTCACTGTATTCTAATACTTAACAGGAATTTCTTTATGAATTCTAGTGGCTAAATTCCTCGTGCCACTTTTTAAACTGTTTGCAAGTGATGGAAATTCCCAATACATTAAATATTTATACAATGCATATTGTAGAAGCGTCCTACACATGTTTGACAAAATATGGATTAGAGGACTGATCTGGCTTATTTATAGGTGCAATATTCATATTTTTTAATCGTTCATCCAAAGCAAAAGTGGGATAAAATTCGCCTTAAGTATCAGTATACACAGTTTACAAACTGATATTTCACAATTAATAACTTGTCTTGGTGAAGTTAACGTAATTACAATGAAAAAGGAGAATTTAATTATCTTTTGCGCCCTTGGGGAGCTTATTAAACAAATTCAACACACTGAACCTGAAGACCAAAACTTTTTCTCACCAAATCATTATCTTGAATTGGCATTTACCGTGAAATATCATGTTCCCACCTTTCTACAGATCCTCTGATGTCCAAAATTACTCATGAGACTAAAAAAATTATTTTCACTAAACAGTATCTGATGTTAAAAAGATTTGGTCTTTGGGTGCAGTATGCTGAATTGGTTTAATTAACAAGCCAAGAGAGCAAAAGATAATTAAATATCTCTTTTTTACTGTTATTACGTTAACTTGATCTAGACAATTCTTTAATTGTGAAATATCAGTTTCTTAATCGTGTTTATTGGTACTTATGGCACATTTTATCCCACTTTTACTTTGGATAAATGATTAAAAAAATATGAATATCTCCCCTATAAATAATCCAGATCACTCTTCCAATCCAAATTTCATCAAACATGTGTGGGACGCTTCTACGATATGCATTGTGTAAAAATTTAATGTTTTGGGAACTTTCCATCACTCGAGACAGTTCAAAAGGTGGGACGAACAATTCAGTCACTATAATTCATTAATAAATTCATGTTAAGTATGAGAATATAGTGCCAAATAAACAAAGGGGAGATCATATCTCACACTAAAATTCAACTCCATGAGTTGCGTGATTTTTAATGTAAATGCATCTGTACAACTGCACACTAATGGTACTCCATTCTTATGCATATGCCCCCACTGTACACTTTGCATTTCAATTGCGACTGAGTTGTTTTACTTATAGATATGTCACATAAAAGTGTCACTTTGATGTGAATTTCATGTGCCTATGCTGCTCCACTGAGAAGTTATTAGGGAAAAACTGAATTATCCTTAATTTATGAACATGAGTGTATATTGAAAATCGAACTGATAGAGATTTAAATTCTCATTTCAGACCTTATTGCAACTGCGACCCTGCAAGTGGCCAATTATATTGCCCTAGCAAGGGTTTCTACAGCGAGGAGTTCAAACTGCAGGTAATGTAACTAAGTAACTTTTTTCAGAAAATCTAAAATTTTGAAAATAATGTCTTTATATGCAGAAAATCTACAACTGTTTCAACGTGAGGAGGAATTATTCAATTTCATATAAACTACACAGTGCATCGCAACTAATGGTACAAACTTGAAAGATTATATTGCTAAAATGTAAAACTTTAATTTAAGATATTACTAAAATTGCAATTGAAATCCGATAAAAAACAAACTGGAATGAACTGAAATTGAAGCTATGAACACTTGCCTCTAAAACATATAATCTAACTTAAGGTTACTAATGCAGTATACTATATTTATAAAATCTCTGGATCACTCATCACAAATTCTCGCACTTCCTATAGAACAATAACTCTGAAATTATGTACGAATGTCGATGGACATAGGAAAAGTAATTATTCCGAATTTTTAAGGGATTGAAACAGGATCAAACATTTTAAACTTCTCAGTGTATTTTAACATAGAGCCAGGACACTAACTACTGATTTATATGTTTCCAAAGCTTAACTTAATAAAATTAAGCTATCATAATTTCGACTAACCACCTTTAAGGAATACTATGTTTTAAATGAGGACTATCCCAATACCCTACTTCTCATTGAGTCAGAACGGTAAAAATCTTTAAAAAAAAAAAAAAAAAAAAAAAAAAACACTCTTTAAATATTATTTTATGTACTGTATAACTGGAATATAACAAAAAGGACAATTGCCCTATGTATCGATATATATCAATATCTATATATAGATACAATCGATATATCTATATGTGGAACACAATCGATCTATATATATCGAATCGATCTATATATCGAATCGATCTATATATCGATACAAATTCAGCTTAGGTTGTCTTACGCAGAAAAATAACGCAGCTATTTCTTTTTCTAGGTTCGCCAGCGGTGCGGGTTGCCTTACTCTTGTGGTTTCTGCCCCTATAGGAGTTCTACCTCCAAGGGGATCAGACTCCACTACTTCCATGCCCATAAAATCGGGCGAGGGAAGGCACCCGCTTAAAGGAATGAGAGACGATGAAAGAGAAAAGGATTGATGATGACACATCCTCCAATTATGATTATGTCTCCTCTCTACCGTGACAAAGACACATTTCTACCGTGACAATGACTTTTCTTTATAGTGACAATGACGTTTCTTTACTGTGACAATGACCCCTCTCTTCCGTGACAAAGACTCATTTCTATCGCGACAATGATTTTTCTCTACTGCGACAATGTCTCCTTTCTACGGTGACTATGTCTCTTCTCTACCGTGACAAATACACATTTCTACCCTGACAATGGCTTTTCTTGACTGTGACAATGACTACTCTCCATAATGACTATGTCTTTTCTCTACAGTGACAGAAACATTTATACCATGACAATGACTTTTCTTTAATGTGACAATGACTCCTCTCTAACGTGACAATGACTCCTCTCTACCGTGATAATGATTTTTTCTCAACTGTGACAATGACTCCTTCCTACCGTGACAATGACTCCTCTCTACCGTGACCAAGACTCCTCTTTCTAATGAGACCATGACTCCTCTTAGGATTGTGACCATGACTCTTCTTCCGATTGTGACAATGATTCAATTCTACGGGGACTAAAACTCATCTTTCTACTCTGACTATGATCATCTTTTTATTGTGACTAGTATGCATCTTTCTACTGTGATTATGACATATATTTTTCCTACGATGCATCCTACTATCACGTCTATGTGACGTGTTTTGTATCAAATACTTTGTTAATGCTTTAATATGCTTTCATTAAACTTAATGTTAAGCAACGTCTTTTTATTAGTTGTTTAATCGTTTATGTTTTACTAATTCTTAGTCAATAAGAAAAACTATTAATTTATGATTTTTTACTGTCAGTATTTTATAACTTCAATTTATCTTTTTCTATTAAATCACAGGGAGTATTGAAGTTAGTAAATTATTTCCTGGATATTTTTGATTTAGCATTTTAGATTCCTATTAGTTTTTGAAAGAAACTATTACTGGTTTATGGATACCAAGTTCACTCAAAGGAGATATAAACAGTAGAGACAGATAAATTTTTTTTTTATTTCCCTGGACCTTAAGCCCAAATATATTGTTTCCGTTTGGTCAAGAGTATGTTCAGTCCGCACTTTTCAAAAGTATCGCAAAAATCGCTTCAATCAACGTCAGTGCTCAATCGGGCAGTGCTTCGTTAGCCGCTGCCAGATAGAGGAAGTTGGATGAACAAGTTTGCGAGTAGCAGTATGCGGGTTGTATTGTTGAAACTTATCCTTGTGCAAGGGGCAAATCGCAATACGCTCTGCAGATCTGTAAGTAATCAAGATAACTACGGCATGTTGGATGTCGTAGAAGTATTGAGCATGTTGGTGGTACCGAGTGTACTGTTGCACATCACTAGGATATTTGCCTTTAAAAACTGGCCAAAACTCGATTTTTCAAAATTTCACCTGGACACTTGAATTTTTGCACATATCTATATATATAATTCTCTTGCGTGCAGCCCAATTTTGGCTGTATTTCTGTGAGCAGAATGGCAACGACTTCAAACAACCAATCACAGATCTTCTAAATGTGCTTTATGCACGAGTTTCCAAAATCAGCAATCCAGCCAATCACAATATATCTTTTGAAATTTGACTTCTGGCATCAGCCGACAACTTGAGTTAGCTATATTTTGTTTTCTTATTACTGATACAAATTATAGCCTATTTAAACTGTATTGATTTAATATTTTACGTTGATGTCGGAATAAATTGATGCAAGATTTGTACGTTTCTTTTGGATTAAAATGCTATATAAGTATTTTTTAGTAACAAGTTAATTGCCTATGGTTGCCATAATTTGGCGCTGTTTTATATAAACAATTCTTGGCGCTGAATCCATACCGTATAGTTTAACGTTTTATCCATATTTATATGTGAACGTTTTCCGAATATAAATACCGATAAAACTGAGCATGAAATTTCCATTAAGAATATTAAGGTTTCTTTGCTGAAAATTCACAGTAGATTGAATAAGAATTTCAACATTCTAGATAAACCACAATTTTTTTTTAAAAATAACTTTTTATGATGATATTCATTCAGGTTAGGATTTACCTTACGGTGCTTTTTGGCGACTTTTAAAAAAAGTCGCCAAAATGAAAATAAAGTTGAAAAGCTGTGTTGCTAAATCTAAAATGACGTAAAATCGGCGTGTAGTCAAATCCAAACTGTTACTAGGGTTCCCAGAAAACCAAGTCGAGAGGTTGCTTCATTCGGCACCAAATCACAAACTTTCAAAAAGTCACCAAGATGCACCGAATAAATTTGAGTCTACACTTATTTCTAATCAGAGCAAATTCAGTTATTATGCAATTACATGACTTAAAAATTATCAAAATAAAGAATATCCCTTCCCATCCCCTCAACCCCGAACAAGAAAAAGTTTCCAATGGAATTTTGGTTGTTTACCGTACCCGTTCAAACACCCAATTGTTGGGCCAAAACAAATTATAACCATCAAAATTGCAAGGAATGTCAGATTGAAACCTACGGCACATCGTGTAGGAAGGAGGAGTAGCAAGATGTGTAAAAAAGTGCCAATCCGATCAGTTCAAACCGGGAAAAGCCGCCAGTGGAGTTGGGGTCCTATACTGCTTCTGTTCCCCAAAAAAAGTGTGCAAATATATGATTGCTTATATTGCTGCGTTAAGAAATTTCGATGTTTTTGGCACTTCATGCGAAACCAATCCGTAAATTTGAATTGTTCATTAAAATACCTGATATTTTTTAGATATGTGCATAAACCTGTTTATTTTTTTGATATGTGCATAAACCTGTTTATTTTTATTGCCTACCACAAAAACGTTTTACTACTTTGCCACACTGTTCCTTCTTAACGTGTCTCACATAAGTAGTAGGATAATGATGTCGAAAGTATTGTAACTCATAATAAATAATCAATTTTTCCCCCTTTTTATGGCACAATACAATTCTTCAAGAATTTTCTTGATTATGCAACTGAAATAGCTTTTTGCTAGGGCATATTTTAAATGCCTCAATTTGAAGCGAGAGGGGAAAAAAAATCTCTTCAAATATTTTTTTGCGTACTGTATAATTGGAATATCTCAAAAAGGACAATTGATACCAAAATGCTCTATATATCGATACAAATTCAGCTTAGGTTGTCTTACGCAGACAAATAATGCATCTACTTTTTTTTCTAGGTTCGCCTGCGGTGCGGGTTGCCTTACTCTTGTGGTTTCTGCCCCTATAGGAGTTCTACCTCCAAGGGAGTCAGACCTCCACTACTTCCATGCCCACAAAATCGGGCGAGGGAAGGCACCCGCTTAAAGGAATGAGAAAGGATGAAAGAGAAAAGGATTGATGATGACACATCCTCCAATTATGATTATGTCTCCTCTCTACCGTGACAAAGACACATTTCTACCGTGACATTGACTTTTCTTTACAGTGACAATGACTTTTCTTTACTGTGACAATGACTTTTCTTTATAGTGACAATGACGTTTCTTTACTGTGACAATGACCCCTCTCTTCCGTGACAAAGACTCATTTCTATCGCGACAATGATTTTTCTCTACTGCGACAATGTCTCCTTTCTACGGTGACTATGTCTCTTCTCTACCGTTATAAATACACATTTCTACCGTGACAATGACTTTTCTTAACTGTGACATTACCACAATGACACCGTGAATTCTTCCCTACTTTCCCGCAATTCCACAACCAACTCATCTGAGGATTGTTTATGTCAGCACTAACCCTAATGTAAGTTAATTGATATTCAAGTATTTGTGGTGAGGATTGAGAACTCTCATTATTGCACGCTTGGTATTTTCATTTCTGCAGAGCTAAGCACAAATCTAAGCGTTATAGCATGTTTCAAGAGTTTTCACGAGACGATTAGGGTCATTCTTTTGCAATATGTTGTGCCCTCACTCTCTCAAGTAACTAAATAATTTCCATGACTGCAACTTAAAAGACTTTCCCATGACTATCCTAGTAGCACGAATCCGCTGGTCAATATCGTATCGACACTGGCCAATCCCGATGTGGATCGTTGTAGATTGGCCCAGGGCCTGATCATGACAAGTTGGGGCCCAAGGTCCGGACACACTCGGGGGCCCCTTTTCAAACGCGTGATTTATTGCAAATGGGCTTGACGCAAAGTCAAATGAATTAACATGAAATATTGAGAAAGTTGATGAATTAATGTTAATATTGTTTTCTAAAAGTTGTTGTTTTTTAATCACAAATAAAGAAACAAATTTCAAACAATCAAATTTATAAATCAAAAAAGGAAAACCTTTGTTATGTATAACATTGCATTTCACTATAACAATGTGTATATCCGTGACGACAATATCTGCAGCATTATTCACAACTTCAGAGTCGACATTTGCTGGTCTCCCTATAAATTCGTCAAGACTTCCTTTCAATTTTTTCCCCCTCCCCCCCCCCTTCGCTATCTTTCAAAAAAGCTTGTGTTTCACGCTTTTAAACGGTTTATTTAAATAAATACACTCAGGGAAACTAAAGACGGTTCAAGATCAATACGAAATGATTTTTATGTAAAAATTATTTTATACAGGTTATAAAAGATATTCACATTGCTTTTAAGAAACAAAAATGGTTTACAGACTATTTCGGGGCCCCCTAAAATCATGGGCCCAAGGCCCGGGCCTTGTGGGCCTATGCAATGATCAGGCCCTGGATTGGCCGTTGCTACGGATCTTGGCCAATGGTGTTTTGTAAAATATACTAGAAGTTTTGAAATATTGATCCCGAGTTTCGAAATTGAGATATAGTGTTATAATAAAGGACATAGGTAAAAAAATGTTTTTAACATGTTTATTTAAAAAAAAAAAAAAAAAAAAAAAAAAAAAAAATCGTGTATTTTGGAACGATACTTGAGATATGGCATTGGTTAGTACCAATTTGCTACCTGGGTCACCACATACAGATAACTGTCCGAAATGATTTGACCATTTCAAATATATATTTTAATATAATTATAAGTAATAATTTGTAAACAAACAATCTCTCATTTCAAGTAAGTTTACCCTCTTGTCAGATCTTCAAGCCCTATTTATATCTGAGTGAACTGGAAGGTAAAGAAACAGATTCACACGCAAGCAAGCTTTATTAAAATTGGTAATTTTACAAACACATCGTTTTCAGATTTTTAAGATGATTCGTCTTTTCCTTCTAGAGCTCCTATGATAACACTGTTGGCGACTTCAAGAGATTTCCGCCAAGCCTCCTCTGCCGTCGTATCCATAACAGTGGGTCCCAAGGCTTCTTTCAGAAAAGAAATCACAACAACAGCGAGATTCTAGACAAGGAGATACGTAGAAGGTCAAGATATAATAGAAAATGGAACAACCACCAAACATATATTGTTATGAGTAAATACAAATAAATAGTGTTCCCGTGCGCAGTCTGCGTATTAATATTACTTGGAATAACCTATTTGAAAATTTATCTGAGTTAGATAATGTATTCTATTGCGAGATATAACATTCCTTAGGTTTCCTCAACTTGAAAATTAAATTTCGATTTTTTTTTTCTACTATGCTGCCATACTATTCGCAACTTTCCAAAAAATTGGGACTATATTTTTATATTTTTTACCTCTACTTTCAAATAACAAACACTAAACGTACATTTGTAAATAAACTATTAGACAGAAGCTGAAGTCGTAGCATAGGGGCCAATTTTTCACTTTTACCATGGGGGCGAAACTCGGTGGATAAACTCGTTAAGGAGAAGAAGTGGGGGGGGGGGGGATTGGTCAATGATTTCCGAAAACTAATTTTTTCATGATCTGCCTATTAGATATATTGACCTTATCTCCAAACCACGTAATAATTTTTTCTCAAATTGTTTGATTTATGTAGCAAAGTTATTTGTAAAAAAATTATTTCCGAAACATTTTAAGGAAAATGTAAGAGTGCTTTTCAGTTAATTCATCATTATAAAATAATTTATTTTAATATCATGCATTGTTTTAAAAGATATACTTTTATGATATTACACTAAAACGGAGAAAACAAATTTTAATAATTCTGGATGATAGTTAATGAAAAAAGAGTCCTATACCAGTTATCTCATCATTACAAAATTATGTATTCCAATATCATACATGTAGTTAATAGGACGGCTACATAATAAAGTTACGATAGGTTTAAATTCATTCTTGAAATTTAGTTAAATCTTAAGGTTTATATTTACAAGTTTATATACAAATATTTACAGTTAAAGGTCAATTTAAATCAGTTCAACCAGCATCGCTTTTAAAGGCAGGCTTGAAGCTACTGCTGGGGCATCAGACCGATGGCGTCTGATCAATCTGGATTCTTGCTGTGGCTTTTATACCGTTCCACATTTACATATCTCGAAATTTAGGCACGCGATATTTTATCACGACCCATACGGCACACTGGTGAGAAACGCTGTAGCACAGATCACGATGATTGAACTCAAACGTACTAGCTTCCTTTCGTTCGAGTGGCAACACTTTCTTTGGTGGGTGTTTCTAGGAATGAAGATTGACTTTGCCGCGTTATAACTTCCATTTTGAACAGCAGAATTCTTGCGATTTGGTTTAGGCGGTTCTTTGCTTAGCATGCACTTAATTCTGCATTGTTATTACTCAAATAATAGTTCGTAGTCACTGGTACATAGTTTATTGAAGACGACGCTCACACACGTAACTACACACACAGGACATATTTCGTACATCTTGAGTAATTTAAACGTAAAATAATCGTATATTAATTAGCTTTTAGAATGAACGTAAGCTAACGACAAAACCAAAGCAAATCCAAAGTGTTCTGTTCTGTTGCCAGATTCACTAAACATAAATATAATACAAAGCGGAAGTGCGAAATGTTAAATGAGTGGCAACATGCATGTTCATGCTTTGCGGTAGAACTTCCTGAAGGCGTTTCGTGGAATTAAAAACGGTGAGTTATTTTATTTATTTTTCGTGTGGCATACCAGGTTATATAGAGGTCGCCTTTAGTGGAGACCCCTAGCGGCGACTTCATCGCCGAGGAGAAACACTTATTGTGTCTGTGAGCGGAGGAGCGGAGGTGAACGGTCGTCGTAAAACAATTCCTCTTTTATATTAGGCTTAACCATCGATATAGATAAACAACTGGATAGACTGCTCCATTGTCAATGCAAAGAGAAAAACGCGCCGGGGATTGCGAAGCTGGTGGGAAGATTAACCAATCACAGTTCACTTTTATAGTTGGATGGGAATGCGAAAAACCCTGTAAAGTGTTAGAGTATAGATATTTTTTTGCACATTATTACTAATTAAGGTCTACTATTGACATTTATGCTGTGTACAACCCAAAATTTTATTTTCAATCCTCGGCAATCCGTATTTTTTTAACCCACCAATTGCATCTGGCAACGTTTTCCCACCGTTAAGCGGTCTATCCAGTTGTTTATTTATATCGATGGGCTTAACAGCCTATTTGTAACATCGATAATTTGTAACAGATGGAAAGAATAAAACTGATAATTGCCTGAAAAGCCTCTACCATTCTATTTTACCTTTACCCCCCCCCTCCCCCTACAACATACATTACTTTAAAATATATATTTTTATGAAATTGTACCAAAGAACTGCAACACATACTTGAATCTCATTTGGGGGAGAGGGGTGGATAGTGTTAGTGTGCTTACAAATGTGTTTACTTTCTATTTTTATGGGATTTTTTTCTTAAGAATATAACGAAATGTGCTGTTTACGCAATATATTATATTGGGATAACACAATTTTACAGATTTTTGGAGCGGGGCGAAATGACACCTTTGCCCCCGTGTAGTTGGCGCCTGTGAGTCGTAGCCTTTAAATTCGTGTATCATTTATAAGTTCTGGTTTCGTATAAAAGAGGGGGGGGGGGTTGAACGGTCTCAGATATAATATACAAGATTGACCATCTGCTTGCCATATCATATGAAGGGTCCAGGGAAAAATCACTTCTGATTACACAAATCAATTTAGAGAAAAGCAAATATCAATTTATCATCTTATAAAAAAGAGGAGGAAATTATATGGACGGTAGCTAATTTTATGTGAACTGGCGTTTGCAGAGAAAGTGATAGCATAATGTCAGAGTCTCCGACTAAACGACTAGATGGCACAGATGAATTTCATTAAAAGTTGTGTTTCCCCTCCCCCCCTGCATGTCCCTAGTCAGGCGCGTAGTCAGGGGGTGGCTGATAGGGCTGCAGCCCCCCCCCCCCCCCCGAAATTTTCAAACCTCGAAAGTCAGAAATAGATCTATTTATGCTTGGATAAGGGTGGTAATAAGCTACGGTGAGAGAAAAATACCCGAAATCTGTATATACCCATTGCGTATCTCAATCTCTGCATATCTGACGCAACGAAAGTTCAGGGCATCCGAAACGCCTTTGGTGTAATTTCAGAAATTTGCAGTTTCTTTCATCAATCTGCAAAACGAACAGATATTCTGAAAAAGAATATTAAAAACTTGAAACCTAACACAAAACAGACGACACTTAAGACGTTATGTGAAACTCGTTGGATTTTACATCATGAAGCCATTTTAATGTTCAAGGAGTTTTTAGAGCCAATCATCGCTTCGTTAGAGGAAATCGAGGGCCTCGCAACAGACGATTCGTCCAAAAAGGCACACATTTTGTTGCAAAGCACATGCCAGTTTTCTTTTCTAGTATGTTTGTGAATCACCAGTAAACTGCTCGGTTGCACATACAACCTATCCGAGTATCTGCAAAGTACTAACATTGACTTGGCCAGTGCTTTGGGTGAAGTCAGCAACATAACGACGATGTTGCAAGAAATGAGAAACAACCATGTGGATATGTTTAATTCTATATATAATGAAGCTGAAACCTTAGCTGAAAAACATAATATAGAAGTCAAAACACCAAGAGTGTGTAAAATCCAAAAGAATCACCCAAATATAGCCTACAAAACAACTGAAGAATACTATAGAATAAAAAATTTTACGCCCTACTTATATGATATGATATCTTCATTAAATGAGCGCTTTTTGCCTCATAAAGAAACAATTTCTTCCTTGCAAAACCTTATTCCGCAACACGCTGTTGGGAAGAGTTTTCAAGATATTGAACCATGCATCTCCTTTTATGAAGATGATCTTCCTATTTACAAAGATGTGATTGAAGGCGAATGGGAGCTGTGGAAAAGAAAGTGGATGTCGGTCTAAATGTTACCAAACTCAGCGATTGGGTCGCTGTATGAATGCCACCAAAACATCTTCCCCAGCATATACGTTTTGCGCAAAATCCTATTAATTCTGCCAGTGTCAGCAGCCACAGCTGAGAGAAGTTTTTCTACTCTTCGGAGATTGAAAACTTATCTTAGAAGTACGACAAGCGAAAATCGCTTAACTGGACTGGCTTTGCTGAATATCCATAGGCAATGCTGAGTTTCAGACGAGATGGTCCTCAACAAATTTGTCAGCAGTGGAACTGTTAGAAAATTCAATTTAACTTTGTAATGTCTCTTAATTAAATACAATTGTCCCATTATAAAACTTTATTTTAAATGTGATATTTCTTCTCATTTCCTTATTTTAAAAAGCATTTTTATTGTGTTTCATTAAAGCATTCTTAATCAAATATTATTTATGCATATTAATACTTAATGTCGCGATTGTGAAAAGAAAGGGTCATTTGATTATTACTACATTTAACGAATACATTTTCTTTCCAGTGAATGCTATATATGCTAAAAGTATTACAATCCCAAAAAGTGTTTATTTGTTTTTTAGTTTGATTAATTTTGATTTGTAAATTATTGAATGATAATTATTGTTTCCGAAGTTGACATTTATAATTTCTCAGCCCCCCCCCCCCCCGAAAAAAAATCCTGGCTACGCCCCTGTCCCTAGTTACGCATTTAAAATATAGTATTGCCTGCAAAAATGGTTTTAGACAAGGAGACTGTAAATTCAGTCATTAAACATTCGTATAGTTTATATCTTTTCACGTATAATCGATACACATTCAAAAGGATGCGCATATTAATATTAGTACTCACAATTTGTTCAAATGAAGAACATGCCAAAAAAATAATACTTCTATTAAAAGCAGGTCTAATGAATTTCATAGGTTCAGGAAATAAATTCCGCCCAAATTCATTTGCACATGGGCGCCCCCGTTGCATTTGCACCCCCCTGGCTCTAGAAAATTTAAAAAAAAAAAAAAAAAAGTGAAAAGATGTAAATTCCAAGATAAAAAAAGCACATATGCCGTTTATACTTTTATGTTACAATAAGCATTTTTTTTCTCTCTTTATTTTTTTACTCTTTTGTTTCTTTTCTATGTAATTTTTTATAGCTACTTGCGGGGCGATTTTCTGGTGCTTGTTGTCTATGATTATTAGATGCCGATGAGTAGAAGTATTTGTTTCTTTTATAATCATTTCCTGTGTAGTTATCAAAATTCTATTAAAATGTTTTGTTTTTTAAGTCATTAGATATACTATTTGGAAATTTATTTTTAGAATTCAATTGAACATATTCCAATATTGCCTTCGTGTTTCATTTTGGATTTTTTTTTTCATTATATCCGAAATTTGGAAGAAATAAAAAATGTTACTCTTCTGTATTTTTGCATCTTCGAGTTCCTCTATTTTAAACACTGTCTCCTGAATGCCGTGAGATCTAGTTGGATGATAAAAAAAAAACGTTAAAAATATATATTTTATAATTTTTACTATTTTGTATTTTTTTCTCTTTAACAGGGTTGCGCTTTCAAAAATATATACCATGAATTTTAACTATTCTCAAAGAGTATAATTTATAATTAACTAATATAGATATATTAATTAATTATATGTTAATTAATTAATATATAGTACATTAATTAATTAACATTTCTAAAAAAAAATAATGATTTTGATAAAAATCTAGACTTGCACCCCCTTGCAAATATTCCTGGGGGCGCCCATGCGTTCGCATGCTAGAACACTGAACAAAAATTTTACCCATAGAACAATTATGCTCGTAGTCTCATGGATTATGAGCATTCTCTATTTGAGGGTACCTTGAAATGTTGCGCTGAGACGTTCCTTGGCCTGTGGCTGGCTCCTATCTTCTTCAGTACTTCCACCAGGCATTCCGTATCGGTCAGATTGTCGATGACGGAGTTGAG
The DNA here is from genome assembly GCA_963978545.1 of Linyphia triangularis. Taxonomy (NCBI): domain Eukaryota; kingdom Metazoa; phylum Arthropoda; class Arachnida; order Araneae; family Linyphiidae; genus Linyphia; species Linyphia triangularis. Next base: position 93,762,017 of record OZ021723.1, on the reverse strand, counting down.
CGCGTACATGACGGACATTGCGTGGGCCAGTAGCTTGCCATTCTTGGGCAACTCGTCCCTAGGCACATCGGCGAACCCTTTGAACAGCTGCTGGTCTTCCGGGTGAGTGTCGAAGTATCTGATGGAAGGGAGACGGTATTAGAAATGGAGCGGGACATTTATTGGACATTGTAGTGGATCAAAAAGTTACAATACATTTGGGAGGAATATAATTTATGAACGGTTGGGAGAATTTTGTGAAATTGCCATACTCTCAAGCATTCAGGAATAATCAATTTTTTTTAAGGGGGTCTGGGACTTAAAATTCTAAAATCTTTATTCTTAGAATTATTTTTCTGAAATTTTTTATACAGTAATGTATGATGTTTTGAAACTTAAAAAACTATTTTAATTTTTCAAATTTAAAAAATATTTTTTAAAAAAATTAAAAAAAACTTTAAAAATTTGATACTTCCTAAATTTCATAATACCTAAAAAACTTTTTTTTAAAAAAATCACTTTTTTTTTGCATAAAATTACTTCTTATGATTCATATCAAAGTGCCGTCATGATTTTTCAATAAAGTAATTAGAAAAAATAAAAAAAAAAAAAAATACATTGTGCAAAAACTGTATAAAATCCATAGTTATGAATTTTTCCACTGAGGCAATGATGGCACAGTTTTTACGGTATAAAAATATTTATTCTCTCTTCAGAAAACTCACAAAATTTACTCAAAGGCAACGGTCACTCTCAAGCTTCAACACAAGCTTCAGCAAAAACAACTTCGAATACAGCGATTATACAAGCTCACTCCAATAGGTAATTAAAGCGATAAGCTTTCATCGAAGTCCGAAGTCAATCTGAAAACTTTCCCGATCTCCAGTCTTATTTATACTTGGCGCGAGAGTACATTCGCGAAATTTAAAGCCAATTCGTCGATAAAGAAACATCTGGAAATTTCTCGATTGCTTTAGGTGTTGCCACCTTTTTCTAACCTGTATAATCGCTGTTAATAAATAAAATAAGATAAAATAGATTACAATAGAATTTTACAATAATACGTCACTATATTTACACTATATACAGACAATTTGTGCAACAGTATGTAAAGCTCCAATTTTTTTTTTAAAGTTAAATATAAGTAAAACATAATTCATGAAGACAAATTAAAGAAATATATATGAAAAATAATTGTGAAAAGTTTCAATGATTTATAACTGGTAGTTTTTAAGTAATATTAACTTAAACTAAAAAAAGGACAAAAAGCCATCACCGAGAAAAAATTTCGAAGTTTCAAGATAGCATGTCCGTGATGCAGTTGTCATGTAACAAAAACTTAAATATTTCAAGTTCTACTAAAGATAGAAACACAAATTTTATGCCATTTTGTTCAAAAATATTTGTATTATTTTTTACAATAAAACAAAATTGAAAATTTTTAAAAATTTGTGTCTCAGACCCCCTTAATGTTCTATTAGTTTTGGATTTGGACCACCTCAAACGAACAAGGCATGCAAATTTTGCACATTTTTTTGTACCGAAAAATATTTTCAACTACAAATTAAAAAATCTTCAAGCACTAATAGCAACTCGAAATACAATACTCATCTTACTGAAGAACGAAAAATCTCATTTTATTCTACAATAAGCATCAATAAAAGTGGTATCCTAAAACCTCCTCTTAAATTCTAAAATATTGTATGCAAATAGTTCATAATAATAAGTTTATCCGTTCGAATTTATCCCACTTATTTTCACCGACCTATACGAAAATATTATTAAGGTTTTCAAATTAGATTAAAATATATATATGTATTGTTTAATATGTTTTAGAAAAATTAAACGTCCTAAGGCAAGCATGTCCATGATTTAAAACACGGCATTGAAACCATTAGTATTTTCAATCGAATATTAAAAATTAAGTTCGTGTTATTCTTAAAATTTAAACAAATCCGGTGCTATGATAAGTACCCAATATAGCAATGGATGGTATGAGATAGACGTGCACATTTCATTGAGGTGATATACTAACACAACATACACAATATGTGAAATATACCATCCCCAAAGTTCGTTATCTTACCGAAATCACACGTCATCCTCAATATATATATATATAGGCTAAATTATTTACTAGTTGTGTGAAATTATTAAATTTTTGCTTAATGTGAATCAAAATTAAAAAGTGGTTGGTTGTTTTCAGATTATCTGGCGCCATCAGCAACACTAGGGTTATAATGCACCGGAACATTCGACATTTGATAAGCCAACATACGATTACAAACACCCATGCCTTACACGGGACTCGAGCCCGCAACCTCGCGGTCTAGAAGCTAGCACACTAACCAATATACCGTTTGGTCAGCTAAAATTACAAAGTGTATTACAAGTATTACAATATAATACCTTTTGGGCATATAGTGTTTTGTTCAGATTACTTTATAGTTTTCGTGCTTGATAGGCCATGAGATGGTTTTTGTAGTCTTTTTTATAGCACATTCTATGAACTTGAACTAGTACATTGTGCATAAGTACCAAATAACTCCTCACATTTGGTTAAAAGGAAAGTTTGCATATAAAGCAATCTTGTCCTTGCAAAATTTTAAAATATTGCTGTAGTTTCTGTAATTTATTTCTTTTTCATGAGGCATAATCACTTTATTGTGGGTTTCTATAAATACATAGCATTAACTACAGGATGTTTCGCAACCTTTTCATTATATATTGTGGGTACTCTCTTGTTATCTTTTGCGAGCACTTCTCAATTTCAACGATAACGCTTTTTTGAAGAGGTAAAAATGTAAATGTTTGATCAACTGACAGTAGCCGTCAATTTATTCAGTAGGGAATAAATACCTGAGGATATGAGTTGCTGTTATCAAATGATCCAAGAAGCTAAATCAACATCAACAAGAAGTCCAAGGAATGTGTATAAAGATAATTTTAGACTTATTTATTATTAGAGAGATATTTTTTGCGTAGTGTTTTAGAATTACCACTATATATTTTCGTGCAATAGCCAGCTATTTAACCATACAGATTTCCTTCGTCTGCCTTTTTTTTTTTTTACCTTTATTTTTATTTCACGTATTTTTGGCTGCGATAAAGATAATATCGATTAACTTTTAGAATTCTTGAATCCTTTTAGATAGTTAATTATCAAGTGCATAACTTCAACGATATCGAATTTTTTTAAAATTTTTTATTCCTAATTCTTTTATCAATATTAAGATTTGACTCAATAACTCTTTTTTGGTTGCACTTTAAGCGGTTGAAAAATAGACACCCAGTTATATCGTTTTCGAACGACATTTCCACTACATGTTCAATCATATCTATTTTCTGTTTGACTAATTTATAATCTTAGGAAAAATAATAAAACATACAACACTTTGCGATGTGTAAAGACATTTGTTTTAGGCTTAATATGTCCTGTTTTAACTGTCAGTTTGATGCGCTGAATGCATCTCCCTGGTACACTCAGTTTAGTGTGTCGGGATGGCGGATGAATTATTATTCACAATTTGTCCCGTTTGTCTTCCGAAGTAATCTTCCATTCACATTCTTCACCTTTAAATAATAACTTAAATTTAAATAATTCAACAAACTCAGACTAAAAATCTTTGGAACTAGGTAGACATTGTATTAATTGTTTATATAAGTACTCTATTCTGTAAATCAAAACTAATGCAGCATGTCTAGAAAGGTTGGTTTGAAGGATTGAACTAATCTCATCCCCACAGCCGCTCCTTTCTAACTGACATTAGTCTAATGCATCTCTCAGTCAGGGCCTGATCATCGCCTAGGCCCACAAGGCCCGGGCTTTGGGCCCATTATTTTAGGGGGCCCCGAAATCGGCTGTAAACCATTTTTGTTTCACAAAAGCTATGTGAATATCTTTTATAACATGTACAAAATAATTTTTTTACATAAAATTCATTTCGTATTGATCTTAAACCGTCTTTAGTATCCCAGTGTATTTATTAAAAAAACACTCACTTTAAAAGCGTTAAACTCAAGCTTTTTTGAAAGATATAAAAAAAAAAAAAATTGAAAGGAAGTCTTGACGAATTTATAGTGAGATTAGAAAATGTCGGCTCTGAAGTTGTGAATAATTATACATAAAAAGTTTTTCCTTTTTTAAATTATAAATTTGATTGTTTGAAATTTGTTTATTTGTGATAAAAAAAAAACTTTTAGAAAACAATATTAACAATAATTTATAAATTTTTTCTGTATTTCTTGTTAATTCATTTGACTTTGCGTCGAGTCCATTTCCATTAAATCATTCGTTTGAAAAAAGGGCCCCCGAATGTTCCCGGGCCTTGGGTCCCAACTTGTCATGATCAGGCCCTGCTCTCAGTTCGATAGAATCTCATCAGTCTATCAGTGCACATTTCTGACATGAGCTCACGCCATTTTCCTCCACACAACCCAGTTTCATTTGCAACCTCGGAATGCTCAAACAAAATTGATACACCAAACTGATTGTGTATGGTCCTCTTTAGGTCTGTTTAAATAATATGGTAATGCATCGAAGCAATGGATTCCTGACCAACAAGGTAGGGCCACTGGCCAGATTACCCATGATCGACCAAGGCTATCTTGGCTCGTCAGAGAACCAATTCAGCCGGATTAGTACCGACTTTTCACTGGGAGGTCTGCTCCGGCACCGTCTCCCCCAATATACAGCACATAATTTCATACAACTCTTTCGATTTATGGTATCATCATCATAGCGTACCGACCCTGAACGACAGATACCCGGGCATTTATTTAAACAAATATATTGTCACGTTTAAGAAGCTTAATAAAGGTGCTTAGCTTAAGTTTAAACGTAAGTTTACTGAGGCGTACAAATTACAAAGTACAAGTCATAAGACTGACTGAGAACTAATTATTTACAATGAAGGAATCACTTATATATACTTACAAAGAAGGTTCTAGAAACTTGCCAGAAATAGCTAAAGAGGAAAGTTAAACTGAACATACCAAAAGCTTCTGGAAGTAATAGAGGATGTAAATAATAAATAAACTCAAATGTTGCCAGCAAGGACCGAACCCGCGGCTTCGTAGACTCGTTTTATACCACTGAGCCACAGAGCCTTGGACTACTTCAGCTTCGCGGCAATATGAAATCAAATGATAATGCAGCAATCGCTTAGCTCCAATAGAATACAATTATAAGCAGCAGGTGGATCTGAAGAACATAAGTCTTCAAGATGTAAAATCTTATAGTTGACCATCCGCAGGAGTCCTCTTCCTGTGTCTTTCCTTCGTAAAAGTCATTGTTTTCATAGTTGAATTTTTTTTCTCTTGCCTGCTTCATTATATTTTAGTAAATAAGTTCACAAGGTTATGTTCCTTGATATTATGCTCAATATTAAACCCATTTTCATACCTCTCATTATGACTTTATAATTATGTCATTGAAATTAGTCTTCTCTAGCATTAAGTTCTTTTTATCTTGTGGAGTTCACCCCAGAGTTCCTTGCGTCAATTAGCATGGCTCGATGACGTGGTAGTAGCGCCAAAATTCAAATGCAATGTCATTTGTAATAGGTAGAAGACGTTTTTGAAAATATTGAATGTAAGATTTGTGGTATTTCTTGGAGTTTCTATCCTGTCATCTTCACTGAAGTCGCTTTATAAACAAACTAAAGGTATAAGTAATTTAATAAAACTAATGTTTATAATTTAATCAAACGAGAAAAATACATTTTGTCACTCTTTTTCTAAATCAAGCACCTCTAATTTCAACATCTATCTTTGAATTTTGCATTTTCCCTAAGTAGATTTTGAATATTTATCTCATGAGAAATCAACAACAAGGGCAAAACAAGTCAGCATTTTAAACTCTTTTTCACGTACTCTCAACTCTGCCTGACATTTGTTAACCACATTTAATCTTCTTTTCACTCTAAAACGCGCACACCGTCTTTACACAGCAAGTTTGTCTACTTTTACAGAGCAGAACTTATCAAACACTTCTTGTTGACTCGGGAGAAATCGAATAAATTGGACATCCCTGATGGAACAAACAGCCCGTCTTTAGGAGCTCTTAAAAGCCCTCCTTATGAAAGAAAAAAGTGCAAACATCAGCTGTTTTCGGGTGATAGGAAAAGTACTTTGATTAAAGAGTATTAGGAAATAATGACGTCACTGGAGGACAAAATGAATACATATGCCCTTTTGGGTGAAATGTGCATCTGCGACGATTATTGGCGACCGAACTAAGAGGGGATTTCAAATAATGACTAACCCAGCGATTTTCGAGTGAAATAAATCATCTTGAATCGTTTTGAATTTGTTTAACAGGTCTAGAATTTTCGATTTAACATTTTGAAAGCTTATTTCTCAAATTGGAATATAACATTTTATTCCTTGTTTTTCTACAAAGCGACTTCCAATAGACGTACACTCTGAAATTTTAAAGTTGGGTGTTCTAATTTTGATTTTCACCAAACTCGTTAGAGGCACTCAAACATACATGTGTGCAAAGATCAGTTGCATCAGCAAGCCAACAAACAACGTTAGGAGATTTTTTTCTTTTTCTAAATAAGTAACACTTTTTTCAGTAAAATAAAATTATGCTACATTTCTTTTACGTATAATAAAAATTGTAAATAATATTTTTACATTTTTGAATCGAAAGAAAATGACATAATAACAAATCCCAACTATTGGTCATTCCAATAAAATTTAAAGTGTTGTTTACCGTTTTCACATTTTCACTCATTTAAATAAAAGTAGCCAATTTGGTATTTTGGGCTGTAATTTTTTTTTTTTTTACGTGGGCTTAGAAAAAAAAAAAAAAAAAAAAAAACACCCAAGATGGCGAAATTGGCGATGTTATTCGATAGACGTTACATTGTCCTTTCTTATGCGTGAAACGGGAAAAAAAATCAATCGTTGATGGGCGATGCTCGAGGGCAGAGAGCTCTATGTTAAACGCACTCGTTTTTCAACTTTTTAAGGTTTAACGCATCTCTACAGGAATTTCGAAGATGGGGACGATTAGAACACTTTAAGAGGCATTTGCACAAAGATTTTAATCAAAATCGTTAGAGTTTTTTAGCAATTGCTGAAAAAAGTGATTTTTTATATGATTTTTTATGATTTAAATTTTTAGGCGAATGATCGATTTTGACGAAAATCTTAATAGGAGGTCACAGGGTCACCACAAACCCACACACAAAATTTGAAAGTATTCAACATTTTCTACAGGACATTTGTGAAACAGAAAGTATTGAGAAATAACTAAGGTGCCAGCTCCTATAACCATTAGCGACACTATTTAATAATTTCTATGCAATATTCAGTGCCAGTTACAATATTACATAGCCTCGTACAAGAAAAGGTCCCGTTCAATAAAAAAGTATCATCGTACATACCAATGTTTAAACAACGCACATTGCTTGGTTACAACAAATTTGGAGAATAAAGTTTCGCCCTATTACCGTGTTTTTTTTTTGTTTGTTTTTTTGTAATGTCAGAATAAATCGCTCCGTAAGGCTTCACATAGGTTTAGAATTATTTTTTAATTAGTACCTTTAAAGCATACGTCGAGAAAAATAGTGTTAATGTTGAAATTCGCTAATAATTTAATACAAAGTTATTGAAGTTATTATATCCTTAATAATCCGTATACGATTAGCTCAAGATTGTAGGAAACTGTCTCGCGTAGATTGATAATTCTATCTTTTTCAGTAACCAACCGATTCGAAATAGACATGTTTATTTGCTTCTAAATCACATGTATTGATTATTTACGTATACGATCTGAGAAAATACCTGAAATCATTAAAATGTTGAAGAGTATTGTTGGGATCCCATAAAAGTCCTAAAAGACCTGTATTACTGTCAACCTTTATAAAATAACATGAGGGATACTCATGCATTGGAGCATCGTATGCTTTTTATTGCTCTTGATTTTTCTAAATTATATAAAAAATCATATTAAAATTGGTAATTTATTGGAGCAGGGGGAAACACATTTAACAAACATCATATAAATTTACAACACCAAAAATTGTAATATTAGTAATAGTAATACTAATAATAATGGTAGTAATAAATAATATTATTTCTACTAATAATTATAATAATAGTTTTATTAATATTAATAATATGAGAGTAACAATAATAATAAAGTAATAGTACAAAAATAATAAATATAATAATAATAATAATAATAAAGTAATAATACAAAAATCATAATTATAATAATAATAATAAAGTAATAATACAAAAATAATAATTATAATAATAAAATAATCATAATAAATAATAATAATAATAATAAAGTAATAATACAAAAATAATAAATATAATAATAATAATAAAGTAATAATACAAAAATAATAATTATAATAATAATAATAAAAAAGTAATAATACAAAAATAATAATTATAATAATAAAATAATCACAATAAATAATAATAATAACAAAATGATAATGTAATAGTAATAATGAACGGTAAGCTGTCCAAATTAGTACAAGCTATTTAAGAAATAAAATAAACTCGGAGGTATACTTTTAATTATTCCGAAAACATAACCTGGATAGTACCAGTACCACCTACTTCTTTAAAAACTTTTCCAGGGTGGCCACAAAATTCAGGAAAAAAAGTTCCCTGACAATTCTCTGATTTCCCTGACAGATTTCTAAAAAATTCCCTGATTTTAGGGCAAACTTTTTTCCAAATTTCCCCAATTTTCTTAAGTTTTCCAGATCTCTAGACACCCTGATCAAATAGAATATATATGCTAAAGAGATAATATGCAATTATTAAAAAAATAGTTTTGCTGGTAATGAAAAGTTTAAAATATTCCGTAACATTAAACTTCTAATGGCTTACCTCTACAAATATCCATGTAAATAGGGCCAAAATATGGATGAACGTGCCTTAAACAATACAAAATTTCCCTGATTTTCATGAACTTTTAGAAGGTTCCCTGACATTTCCCTGATTTTTTCCAGAATCAGAAATCTCCATGACGTTTCCCTGATTTCCAGGTTTTCCCGGTTCAGTGGCAACTCTGTTTTCCTTCGTTTAAAAAAAAAAAAAAAAAAAAAAAAAGAACTAAAAATAGCAGGGAAACTAGAGCCTTGTCACAAGGACAATCCAAATCGGACACGAAGGTCTGCGAAAACATAAAAGGATGATGAAAACCACATTAAATGATGAAATGGGTAACTTCGACCATCACCTTCAGCTCATTTACTCAGGCTGGATGAGCAAAGTGAAAAAAAAAAAAAGATGTTATTGTTGCTGGACAACAGAAGAGGAAGGACAAGAAAGTGATTTAAACTTGACCTCGACTCGAGTTTGCGACCAGACTGCTTGATTTTGGCCTTGGGTGTCTTGTAACTTTGATCCGATAAAGAAGACACATGTTTCCGATGTTGTTTCTCTTTCGTTTTCATTTCTTAATATTCTTTTAAAGAGTTAAATTAGGAAATTTATAACCACAGGACTATACAAAAAATTAACACATAACAGCAGGTTTTATATAAATCCTTTATTTGCATTGTCTTTAAGTGCAATTGCAACTAGTTTAAGATATTCTGAAGCTCAGATCAAGTTTTCATAGAGTTTGACCACTAAGGAGAGAGTGGTAATGCAATATCATTGACTAACATCCTCCCCCTCAAAACTTGATAGAATGCATTGTCATTGACGTCAAATCTATCTCAGGGTATTCACTCAAATTACAAAATGAAAATCAATTACTTTTAAGGTTGGTTGGTTGTTTTCAGATTATCTGGCGCCGTCAGCAACACGAGGGCTGTAATGCGCCGAAACATTCGTCATTAGACAAGCCAACATACATTTACAAACACTCATGCCTTACACGGGACTCGAACCAGCAACCTCGCGGTCTAGAAGCTAGCACGCTAACCACTATATTGTTTGATCTGCTGACTTTTAAGGACCGTTGAAAATTTGTTTTCAGGCCTCATGTCTATGTATAAATTTTTAATAAAGTATATTCTACAAAAAAAGTTACAAGTTGGCTGATGCGTATTACAAATATATCGGAGAATTTCGATACGGTGCAGATAAGTGGCAGTCAGGCTGGGATAGCAAGTCCTAGTTGTATTTTTATAAATTTTGCACTTGGCCACACAATATCCGCAAAAATTAAGGACTTTTAAGGACCTCTAAACATTTTCGGGGACTTTTAAGCACCTCTAAGTATTTTCAAGTACTTTCAAGGCCTTGAAAACAGTTTCAAAAATATTAAGCACTTTTATTGACTTTTAATGACCGTGGGAATCCTGTAATCTGCCAAGTTTCAGCTCTATCGGATGACTGCAAGTGGTTTAATTTGCATCTCTTAAGATTTTCCAGCCAACCACAAAATCGAAGTTCATATACAGGATTGATAAAGCGATAATTTAGGTTGAAAAATAACATATAGAGCATTGTTTAAATTTTTGAGGGTCTTGCTAATCTTCGATGTTTCAATTACACGATCTATCTATCATATAGGGTAATGAACTTTTGCATTTGGGTTAAAATAAATTGGTTTAGATTTTGTGTTGGGGATCTTAAAGTTTCGGCAGATCCTGAGAGTTTAAGACAGAGATTTTCGGTGAAAGAGTTTTCTGTGAACAGTATAAATCATGAATGGATCTCTCGACGATATTTAAAATGTGTGTGTTCTAGTTAGTAGTAGCTATGAAGCTCGACAATAAGGGTTTAGTATTTCAATTCGTTCATGTTCAGAACGTACATGTCCATAACAAATTTAGGTTCTTGAGCAATTGCCGAAAAAAAGACAACTTAAATGATTTTGATAAAAAGTCTATCTGATAATGCCTTTTCATGTGATCTCAAAATACCCTCCACCAAAAGTTTCCGTAAAATTACACATTGAATGAAAAAATTCTCGCGAATCTAATAAAATTTAACTTATGCTGATAACATAAAACTATATTACTTTCAATCTATTTTTTGCACTATATTTATTGATAAGCTTATACAAAGGATAGGTTTTTGTGTCTCTCCATACGGGGTGAATATTTTCGAAAAGTTGGCGAATTAGGAAAAAATAGTTATGGCCAAAGATTTCGCCTACTTCACCATATCGGCATTTTTCCCCCTTTTTCTAATTTTATTCCAAATACCAAAATGCAAGAGATAAATTATAACAGTTTCATTACAAATTTATACAGAGTCCAGAATTAGAGAGCGATTGATAATTATGCTACACGCCTCTAATTTGTGTGTGTTTTACTTTCCTGGTTTCTCGAAATTTATTATCAGTTTACTTTGGTTGTTGGAACCAGAAATGTTTCAAACCACTGAAATGCTTAAAAAACAGTTTCATTTTATGACTGACTCCAGGGCCCGATTTCGAAATTTTTTTACTGTAGGCCCAACATTCAGAGAGGGGCCCCCAATAGCAAATATTTATTTCCTTACGTCACAATATTACCAGATCAAGCTACATCCGTTAAGACTAACATTTTACAATTAAAACTCATAGTTTACTTTCACACGATTTTTTTTTGTTATAATTAGTATGATCTTGATTTCCTCAAAACTTATGAATTAATCAAGCCCCCCCCCCCCCCATGAACACTGATTTTAAAGCACACTTACTTACATTTTACCACAGGGTCCACAAATTATATAATAATAAAGATTACTTAATTTTATAACAATAAAATTGTAAATAATACAAAGTAACCTTTCCACCGTTTCCACGATCTCACCAAAAAGGAGAGCCAAAAAAGTTTAAAAAAAAGTCCACGGAAGAGCCTGCAAACCAACTAATCACAAAGACCATTTCATTTCATAATATAAGAAGTTGTATATGGTTGGTTGGTGAATATCTCTTTACAAGAGGCGAGAGAAGGAGAACAGCGGCGTAAAGCCCTTGTCTCCGTGTACATATGAAGAAGTTGTATATGATTGGCTGAACCGGAAAGATTAGCTTAATTAGGTTTTATTAGGTTAATCTATCTAACTTAACTCTTTGTGAGTATAAAAAATATGGAATTTGCGGAAGTGTGTAACTAAAATTTTTTTATTATTTTTGTTCAGTACTTCCCATAAAAAGACCATTATATTTAAAATTTTCAGAAAACTTTCAAAATTTGGGGGCCCCCAAATTTAGGGGCCCCTAGGCCCGGGCCTAGTGGGCGTAATGGTAAATCAGGGCCTGACTGACTCAATACAATTAAAGTAAAAAAAAAAACAAAAACAAAAAAAAAAAAAAAAAAAACCTCAAGTTTTATACGAAATTTACTTTTTATGGGACTACTATCTGAGAGAAAAATTGTTTTTCAGATAATCCAACTAAGACTAGGAACGCCGTTCCTTTCCATTTCAAGTGTGGATACTACTGATTACAATGACTCCTGGAAAAACGCTCTGGCAAAACAAAACACAATAAATAACGGCAGTTTACTCCCCCCAAATGAACGAAAGTATATTTTACGGCAACCCTATAATTCTTTGAAAGAAAACGGAACTTTTTGTTTTTATCGCATCACTGCAATCTGAACGTCAATAAACACTCACGTACGAAATCTTTGGCATCCGATAAAAACAAAGGTATTTAGTTATTTAATTTAGCCGATAAATCCTATTTTCGTGCTCGATGCTTATCGTTAAAGCGGTTCGGACATTTTATCGCAGAGTGAGGATCAAGCAGATTTGATTGATAAATTTGCAAAAAAAGTTAAGTTAAAAAAAAAAATGTCAACATACTAAATCACATTTTTTTTTTTAATTCGAAGTCTTTTGTAAAATTTTTTCCGAAATGTTAAAAATTGAAACAGGTGAATTTGAAAGCTGTTAAAAAGTTTTTCTCCTCCTTGGGGTGAGAAGGAGAGGGGTAGGAGGGGGGGGGGGAGTTGCTTCCTCACTTTATGAAATTTCATTCATTTTGTAGCCAAAAACTTGATAATTTTGCTGTTATTAGGTCAACGAATTTAATCTCGTAGAAAAAAGAAATGTCGGTATTAGGCTTGGGCGATGCATCGATACATCGTCAAAAACCGGTGTGAAATTAACATCGTCAAACCGGTGTCATTATTTTCTCAAAACCGATACATCACGATCTTTTCTGACGATACTTGCCTAGCATTTCAAGGACGAAGAACCGCATCACTATTCATGCGCGGTGTTCCTAAGATACTATAGAAACCGTCGACACCGCGCCGTTTGAAACGAGTTTCATTTGCTTTTGCGCGGTACTTCATCAGCAAGCTCACATCGTGATAATCCTATCCACCCTGCGATGTATCGTGACATCGTGATGTTTGCTTCCCGATACATCACGATGCAGAAATGTTAACATCGCCCAGGCCTAGTCGGTATATCCTGCGTCAAAGAAGGCCTACTTTCCACTCGGTCAAACATACTTTTTTTCTGCTGTGGGGGAATTTATTATCCTCAAAATTTATTGGTTTATATCACTCGTAGAGAGAGTATGTATAAAATTCAAATTGATTTATAAAACTCACTAACTAATTGGTACACATTTTGCTTTTTGGATTGCCATGACAATAAAAATGCACCATAAGTTCATAAACAAACATCAAGTACAAAACTTTTAAAACCACTGTTTACCTACAAATCGTAATACCAAATAATCGATATCATTTTAAAGTGTGTTGTGTTTTATAATTTTTTATTTGAAAGTTAAACGATTTATAATGGGATATATTTAGCTCTAAAATTCAATTGAAATTATTACTGCTATTCTATTACTTGCATACGAAAATATGAGATCCACAGACAATTTCATTGCTTTGAATTTTTTCAAATGCATTAGAAGTACTTTCGTATAATACCCTCGACCATTGGTGACCAAAAGTTCGAACCGCATGATTCTTTCGGAGGTCCGGTTTAGGTCGGACTAACGTCGGGGCCTTCTCTTGGAATGCTTCAGTTTTCTGGTAATTCGAGAAGGAAATTTTCATGAAATCTATATAGAGTACATCGATATAAATAAACAACTGGATAGACTGCTTAACACTGGGAAAATGAAGCCGTTGCCAGATGCCGTTGGTGGGATAAAAAATACGGATTGCCGAGGATTGAAAATAAAATTTTGGGTTGTACACAGCATAAATGTCAATAGTAGACCTTAATTAGTAATAATGTGCAAAAAATATATATACTCTAGCATTTTACAAAGTTTTTCGCATTTCCATCCGACTATAAAAGTGAACTGTGATTGGTTAATCTTCCCACCAGCTTCGCAATGCCCTGCGCGTTTTTCTCTTTGCATTGACAATGGAGCAGTCAACCCAGTTGTTTATCTATATCGATGATAGAGTATGAGCCAGAATTGAACGTGATTTTCCTTCAACTAGTCTTTTGAATGAGTCACAATCAAATAGTACTGGTAATTTTTAAATGAAAGTATTCAATTCTCTGTTTACTTTCAATTATCCTACATATGGTAATTAAAGTATTGCATTCGGTCAAAATAATTAACTTTTTAAAGCTACCCGTTTGGAAGCGTCTCGAATTAAAATTAGAGATGTGGAACATCGCACAATTTTCAATTAAAAAAAAACAAAAAAACTCAGCCAAAATGGTGATTTTGGCTATGTATTTTTCGATAATCCTTATATTATCCTATATTATAAGTGAAATTGGGGGGGGGGGGAGAAGGTAAAATGATCGTTGATGAGGTATGCTCAATGAAAGAGAACTCTGTGTTGAAGGCATTCGTTTTCCAACTCGTTACGCCATTAAAACATTTTTACGGGAATTTCGGAAGTGCGGATGTTTAGAACATCTGAAGAGGCATTAGCAAAGCGATTTTTTTTTTTTTTTATCAAAATCGTTAGAGCCGTTTTTTAGCAATCTTTGAAAAACATGATTTTTTCAATGGCAGCTACCTTATGCGCATGCTTCTATTTTGACGAAAATCTTAATGGTAGGTCTCATGTCCACCAGCAACCCGCATGCAAAATTTGAGCATCGTAGATCAATTTGTTCGGAAGTTATGCTAACCACAGACACACAGAGAGATAATTTTTCTGGATCATTTTTTTGAAATCAGGATGTTCCAAAACGTAGAGAAATGCAAAAAAAAAAAAAAAAAAAAAAAAGAGATTTTTTTTCCGATTGAATGCTATACTTTCATTACCCTATATATACATATGCGTAATTGAAAGTAAAAATGGTATAGAAAAATGTAAATGTGTCCGTTCATGTGTGTATTTATGGTCAGCATAATTCCCAAACGAATTGAGCGACGATTATTAAAATTTTTATAAGGATAAGTAATAGCCATGGAATCTGTCATTAATGTTTAAGTTTTTCAGCAATTGCTAAAAAACGGCTCAAAAGAATTTCGCTGAAATTCCCGTAGAAATCCATGTCAAATTTAAACGACAAGTAATATAGTATGATTGAAAGTTTTTTCACACTCCTAGTTTTTAAAGAAATGTTGGTTTAGTTGATCTCTTCATATGCGTGATTTGGTATCAATAGCAGTTCTTTTTGGAAACCTATAGGCAGGTATGTAGTGGTGCCGGTACGTCGTACTAGTACTTTTTGAGAGCCTTTTCGGAGGTATTTTTAAGATTTATTAATTGTTAACAGGAGTCACCAGAAAATCGAAAATTGTGTTACTCCACCAAGGTTCTCACGGTCATTGAAAGTCATTAAAAGTGCTTAATATTTTTGAACTTGATTTCAAGGCCTTGAAAATACTTAGAGGTGCTTAAAAGTCCTTGAAAATGCTTAGAGATCCTTAAAAGTACTTAATTTTTGCAGTTGTTTGGCCAGCTGCAAAATTTATAAAAATACAACTCGGACTTACTATCCACGCGTGACCTCCACTTATCTGCACCGTATTAGAATTCTCCAACATATTTGTATTACACATCCATCAACTTATAAGTTTTTTTATAGTACTTTATTAAAAATTTATGTATAGACATGAGGCCCAAAAACAAATTTTCAACGGTCCTTAAAAACATTATTTAGGTCCTTAAAATTCATTGATTTTCATTCTGTGATTTGAGTGGGTTCCCTGTACACTGACAAAGAGAACATTGTTTCGGAGCTTTCTTATTTCGACCAAAACAGCTTGCCAGATGACGTTTTGGAGAGTATGAGATCAGTTCAATGTGCAGACGATTCCGTTTGCCATTTTCAAAAAGTTTGACTGCATATCGATATTTTTTGGACAACTGGAGGGCGAAGAGTTCCCGAAGATTTAATCCCATTAATGAACTTCATTAAAGTCATTCTGGTAAGTTCTTCAGAATGTGAACTTGGCTTCAGCCACATGAACATTAATTGTATCTCAATCGAGGTTGCGATTAATTATTTCCCACGTGGTAAACCATATTTTTGTAAAAATCAGTGGTCCACATGTACAAAAATGGAAACTAAACGAATTTGTTATCAGCTGGTTAATCATCAGCTATAAGGACAAACAAACGCGAGTGGTAAAACAGAGATTGTCAACACCCCCCCCCCCCCCCCTCTGTGGAAATTTTTATAAATTGTCTTTGAAATACTTTCAATGGATTGATTTTTGTATAAGTTTTTTTACTAATAATTAATTGATAATAATTCATAAATCTTTATGCATGCATTGGGATAAAAAATTACTGAGAAAATAAATACATAAATCAAGAGAATTTAGCTTTTTTTATACGGCAAGTTAAAAATATTGTGAATTTACATTTTATAATTAAAAAAATTCAGACAAGAGTTAGGGTTACCGACCCGATCGATAAGCCTGCGTACCGAGAAAATTTTTACTAGCACAACCCTACATCTAAGAAATACAGTGTTTTTCAAAGTACAGTGAAACTTTTGCCACCTATTGATAATTTGTCTTTAAGATTCCGCTTTATTCAACACTTTATCTTTACCTACTAATTAACAAATAGTATGAGGTTTCTGTTAATTAAAAGGCATTCCCGCCTTTCTTAATCATCAGACTAGAACCATAAAAGCTAGAAAGATAATTTGCCGGGTGACACAAGTGAATTAAACATTGATTTAAAAAAAATATTAATTGAATCTTCAATGAAATGGTAATTAATAGCTATGCATTGATTTCCTGTTCATATTAATAATTTTAAATCTATTGCTATGTAACGAGACATATTTCTGAACATTTTTATTAACTGATTATTATGCCATGTACGTGATTCCGTGTAATCTTCTATGTTTGTTTTTATTTGCTTACTTTTTTTCAAAGTTTTTCAGTAGTCAGTTTCGAATTTCAGATATGAGAAAGTACAAAAAGACCCACTTTTGACATTTTTTTTTTTTTTTTTTTTTGTATGTAGCTTTTAACCAAATGCAAGAGCATTAAAGTAAAAAGTATTCGTTTTTGGAAGAGAAATTTTAATTTATTATTATTTTTTTTTAAGTATATTTTTAAAAATATTTAAAAAAAATATATATATTTACAGACAAGTCATGTGCCAAATTTCACTTAAATCACCCAACTTTTTATATTTCGACTAAGAGTTCCGTGTTTGACCTTTGGGTTACAGGAAATTGAAAAATAACACACTCATGTGTTCATGTCTCTGTGTAGGAGGGACATCAATTTAGACATTCAAGGTGTCAGGTTATCATTCGGAGTGGAAGTGTCAACTCTTTGGAAAAACAAAAACAACAAAGATGAATATGGATGGCTGAATACCAATCGGATATGAAACAAAACACCACGTGCATTGCTAAATCGGGGTGTAAAGAGTGAAACCGAAAAGTTAGAATGTTTATTTATTCAAAATGTTAAAATGGTTTTTAGTTTTTATTTGAGACATTTTTAAATGAATTATCATTTATCATTATTAACTAAACTATATTACTACTAAAAACGTATAATAAGAACATCATCTCGACCTTTTTTTCTTGAAACGTTGTCATTTTTGAATTTTTTTACTTTAAATTATCCATAAGTTAACATAGAGTAATTAAAGTATTGGATTTGGTAAAAAAAAATTCGATTTTATTGCATTTCTTCATGTTTTTGAACATGCTGAGTTCAAAAAAAGTTGTCAGGAAAAATGTCTGTGTGTCTGTCTGTGGTCAGCATAACTCCCGAAGGGATCGACACAAGATGTTCAAATTTTGTGTATAGGTTACTGGTTGCCATAAGACCTGGCGTTAAGGTTTTCGTCAAAATTTCACATGTGCATAAGGTATCTGCTATGAAAAAATTTGTGTTTTTCAGCAATTGCCAAAAAAAAAAAAAAAAAAAGCTAAAAGTGCTTTAAACATCTAATCTCCGAAATTTCCGTATAAATGTGATAGATAAAGACGCAAAAAAGGTGAAAAACGAATGGCTTTAACACAGAGTTCTCTTCCTCCTTGAGCATCATCCATCAACAACTGTTTCTCCTCTGTTGAACTTGCAAGATAGGTTGTTGCAATGTTTATCGAAAAACATTTCGACAATTTCGCCGTTCTGACGGAAGGTGGTTTTTTTTTACCGCCAATATAACAATTATCGCTAAAAATATCACCAAACTCGCAATTTTTTTAAATAATGAAAAATTTGAAAATGAAAAAGGCAAGTTACACCAATCCATAAAAAAAAAAAAAAAAATTAAAAAGTCGACGCTGTTTCGCCATTGGCTTTTACATAACAACCTGGTAAGAAGCTTATACAAAAGCTCCATCCCGATAGCTTGTAAGCTTCTTATTAGTTTCGAGCAGTTAAAGTTTGAGGTTTTTTTTAGAGTGCACTTTTCGCAAAATATTTGCAACTAACTTTCAATTATTAATCAAATCGACTTGTATATAGGTGCAATTCTATCGTTAAAGTTCATATATAATTTTAATTGATATAGTACAGCAAAGCTGTTCCGTAACAGCCCAATAAGAGCCAGTGGTTGGTGACACAAATTTTTAAAAGAATTATTAAATACTAATGGACAAATACTATGATGAAATGCTAAATGTGTTATATTTAAGATTATGGAAGGGGAAAAAAATCGCACATATGCGTGTGGCAAGAAACGCCTGCTTGCACAAACGCGACCATAAATATGAACTTTCCATCTTTCGACTACTTGAAAGATTTTAGTCGAGGAATGGTTTTGTTACGTAAATTCAAGGAGATGTGAAGGTTGAACGTCTCGTGGTTATATTAAATGGTGTGTATTCATATATGTTAAGGAGTTCATTCATAGGTTAGTGATACCCATTCTTTCAGAAAGAAACTCCAGGAAAACAGTAAGAGCCATAAGACAGTAAGAAAGGAAAGCAATAAGAGACACAAAAAAGAGACAAGAATATGTTGGATGGTATGGAATTTAACTACACAGGTTTGCAAAACTAGTTAAATTATTGATATGTCATAAAAGATTGCTGTAAAATTTTAATATAGCATAATGAGTTCCTCGTTTTCTTCACGAAAAAGTGCCCTTTGATCCCTTACTAGACAGAGTGCAGCCCAAACGGTCACTTTTGAGGAATGCAGTGGTTTTCAGTACCCCTTATTCAAAAGTTTTATATTTTTACTTTCAATTACTCATAAGTATACATAGGGTAATGAAAATATAGCATTCGGTCAAAAAATTTCATTTGATTTTTTTGAATTTCTTCAAGATTTGGAACATCCTAATTTCAAAAAAGAGATCTAGAAAAAATATCTGTGTGTATATGTGTCTGTGGTCAGCAAAACTCCCAAACAAATTGACCAACGATGTTCAATTTTGGTGTGCGGGTTGTTAGTATAGCAATAGGGCCTACCATTATGGTTTTTGTCAAAATCGCGCATGCGCAAAAGGTAGCTGCAATTGAAAAAATCATGTTTTTATATATTGCTAAAAAACGGCTCTTACGATATTGATCAAAATCGCAGTGGTAATGCCTTTTATGGTGTTCTAAGCATCCCCACCTCCAAAATTTCCGTAAAAATGCTTTAATGGCTTAAGAAATTGAAAAACGAATATCTTTAACACAGAGTTCACTTTCTTTGAACATACCTCATCATTGATCGTTTTTTCTTCTCTCCTCAGTTTCACTTATAATAAAGGATTATATAAGTATTAACAAAAAGTATATCGCCAAAATCGCCATTTTGGCTGATTTTTTTTTTTTTTTTTTTTAAAGACCCATGCAAGAATTACCGCAAAAAGTATTGCCAACCTGGCCATTTTTTCTAAATGAATGATGAAAATAAAATAACTGTAAATGACACATATCCACGTCAGTATTATAGTGTAATTGAAAGTTGTGCGATGTTCCACATTCCTAGTTAACAAATGCGTCCTATTGAAAATGGAAGCCATCGTTTACCATTAGCATCAGCAGCCGTTATCAAATTAATCCCCATCAATCTATTTTTCAAACCGGTGTAATTAAAATTCCACAACTGCCTATTCCAACAAATCAGTTGTCTCTTCCTTCTGTCTCGCACTGTTTCGCAGTTATCTTATGAGAGTTGCTATTTATATTTCTGGCCTTGGAAACAGTAAGTGTTGCTAAACAACTGCTGACGTTTGCAAACAAAACTGTAATATTTTTAACCATAATTTCTTTAGAAATTTTTGTCATTTTAGCCTGATTTGTGTTGTTTACAGTAAATTGAAGAATTCATCTCGGGCAAAAATTGGAATTGAATCGTGAACATTTTCATGCGATTATTTTTCATAACTTTCAACGGGGATTATAAAGGCAAGAGTGCTTCGATGAGCTTAATTCTTATACAGCGATAAAGCACCATCCTAGAACTCTGTAAGAAAGTGGTATTACGAATTCAATCGTGGTCGACAATTCGCTCCAGGATGAATTCCTTGAAGATCGTCCAAAATAGGTTGTTGTGCCAGAAAATATCAATGCTGCGCATGAACTGATAAAGCACGATTGTCATGTGACTTACCGTGAGATTGAGGCATCTTTGGACATTAGTATAACAAGCATCAATAAGATATTACATGAACATTTGGCCGTGAAAAAAGATTTGTTCGTGTTGGATCTCGCATAATCTGACAAACGCTCAAAAGAAGGCTTGTGTCGATTGGTGCAAGGAAATGCCGAAAAAATACGTTCAAAGTACATCAAAGGCTATGAATAACATATACATAGGTTACGAATCACGGATCTATGCATATGATCGTTGCAAATCGTTGTTGATCGAAACAAAACAGTATTCGTCGGTATGGGTCTTTCAAGATGAGCCAAATCCAACAGAAGTTGTTTGCGGAAGACGCACGTCGAAGCAAATGGTTGACTGTTTCTTCGGCATTACCGGTCACATGACGACAGTTGCGTTACACCAGCACAGGATGGTCCATTCTGAATGATATACGACCATTTGTTGTCCAGAAGTCATCGAAGAAATTCGAAGAAAGCAGAAGAGGCGAATCATTCGTCTCCACTATAATGCGAGCTCTCACACATTGACTCAAACAAAGAATTTTTTAACCTGCTAAAACATCGAATTGATGGCTCATCCGCCGTACAGCCCTGATTTGGACCCAATGACTTTTTTTTTTTATTCCCACACATCAAAAATAAATTACGTGGTCAATGATTTTCGACACCCGAAGTAGTGGTTAATGCATTCAAAACGCATGTTTTAGAGGTACCTCGATAGTAGTGGAAAAATTGCCTCGAAAATTGGTTCAAACTCATGCAAAAGTGTACTGATCTTTATTGAGATTGTTTTGAAAAACAATAAAACCAATTAGGCCAGAAATATAAATAGTAACCCTCGTATTTCAAAGTAAAGGAAAGAGCCTGTATTTATTTTAAATTTAAATTGGGGATTTTTTAATTAATTAGATCGATTGTACTTTAGTAGGGTACCTTCATTTTATATCTCTTCGAGGTTTTGTTTCACTGAAGACATGTTGAAAGGGTATAGCACAATATTTCACGCTCGCAAAATATCTTGCAGAAATTTAAACTCTTAATTTTATGCGATGCAAGTTGGTACATACATGATCAGGTTATTATTTATACGCGATTTAAATGCATCTGACATCTGGGAAATTTTGTTATATAAAAATCATTTAGATAGAGACAGACTATTCCATTCCCGTTACTATTGTGGTAGAGCAGATACAAATACCAAGTATGTTCAATTTGGAGACATTTAATGTCTGAAATCTTCTTCTGTTGAAGATGAAGCCAAATGATACTAAGAAATTGCCAATTTAGGAATACTTTTTATGTAAAAAAAAATTCTCTAATTTTTCGAATTTGGCGACAAATTCCGTGAAAAAAATTGTTACCAAATATCCAAAATATAAAAACCAATACTTCTATTTCTTGAAAGATGTCGATGTTTAATACACTTCCGGTTGAAATTCCCTATTTAATTTTAATGTAATCCAAATAATCTTCTCTATTTTCAAACTGATATATATAGCACATATGTCTGTAGAATATATATAATTTAAGGCTTAATGAATTGGAAATTACCTGGTCCTAACTTCCGTTTGTACTTTGGTACTGGAGCTCATCTCGACAAGCCCTTTCGTTTGATATATCAAACTTGTCTGTAGCATTTGTAACTTGACCTCAGACAAATAGGCAGACGTACAGAGCATTTGTATCAACTTCTCACTACATTATTGTCGGGGATAAACTAAAACTACCCTAAGTAATTATCTTTTTGAAAATTTAGGAATTTTTTGTATTGTGTTAAAACCATCCAAACCTTGCCCTACAAGAGTAGACAAAAACGTCACTTTTAGGAATCATTAACTTTATTAATATAGCGTAGAAACCGAGAACTTTATTTGCATTTAAGTATATATGTGGGTTCTGGTAATCAAATCACTAGATCCCCTCCGCCGACCAAACGGTATAGTAGTTAGCGTGCTAGCTTCTGGACCGCGAGGTTGCGGGTTCGAGTCCCGTGTTAGGCATGGGTGTTTGTAAATGTATGTTGGCTTGTCTAATGACAAATGTTTCGGCGCATTATAGCCCTCGTGTTGCTGACGGCGCCAGATAATCTGAATACAACCAACCAACCAACCAACCAACTAGATCCCCCCCCCCCCTCGTTGATTTTTCTTTTCATACTTCTTTTGTGACAATTACAAATGAATATAGAAATATTTAATTAGAAAATAAGAATTACCACCCATTTTCTTAAATCCTTTTTATTAACTTCTATTGTGTGTGTGGTAGGGTATGTCGATGGCGGGCAAACATGCGGGGGGCCAAATTATTTCCCTTGCCGTCATACAATAGAGCTGAAACTTGGTAGATAGATTCGATGTTGATGACAATGAATTCTGTCAAATTTTGGCTGCTGTCATTGTCTCTAAAAGGTCGCTTTTAAGGAATACTAATAAACCAACTTGGCCATTATCCAAATTCGCTGAAATAGCACTTTAACGATCGTTGAAGAAAATCTTTCTTGTTGCCAAAACTGTTTTGATAAATAAATAATACATATATTTTTTTTAAATCAGAATAAATAAAAGATATTTGGATGGAAATGCATGAATTCTCATTTATTTTTAATAAACAATTTTTCAAAAGTAGTTTACCGCATATTTTGCTATAAAGATATTTTTAATATTCAAAATCAGAAGCAATCACCAAGCACAAGCTGGCAATAGAAACTGCGATATGTGAATAAATGTAAAAATTGGCAATGCATATAAAGGATTTATATTAAAAACTTTGTTTTCATGGATTTATATTATTCTCTTTTTTAATTTTACACTACCTTATTCCATTTCTTGACGAATCAAATTCTATAAAATAATATATTCGTACTAAAGTAACACAAATATTAAAATGATCCTCTTTTACATTTCATTCCACTAAATTATTTTTCCTACTTAGAAGATTGCACAACAAGTATATTACTAACAAGTAAAAATATTTTCTACTATATCGATTTCACGTTAGGAGACAGAAATGTGCCGGTTTAAGTAGATATTAATTTAGCATGATGCTGAGATCATTAAGAGGATTCAGCATCGTTAATGTGAAAGGAGAAAGTAATTTTACAGTAATTAGATAGCGTTATCATCTATGATTAAAAATTGTTTTTTAAAATTAATTAATGAATAAGTGAAAAAAAAAAGAAGAAAGAAAAAAAAAATATCTTGGAGATTTTATAAACTGTGTGATTAAAAATTATTAATTTAGCATTTCTTTCATTTCCTTTGTTTAAAACATTAACTAAATAACGCATTTTTATAGATAAATCGAATATTGTTTTGCTTAAAAATAGCTTTAACGAGTAAGTTCCATGCTTTACATTCATTAGCATTTAAACAAAAGAAGAAGTATGATCATTATTTTTGTTTTCATTTTTGAGCCTGGCTTGATAGAAAAACAAAACGTACATTTCAAAATGAAAAGTGGCAAATCTACTGAATCTAACGTAACGCTTTGATGCTACTCTATTTTGACGACGTGGCACGGTGTTTCGATTTTATCAATTTTAATGATCTTGTTCTTGAGTTTCTTTCAACAATCTCGATATTTGAGATTTTCTCTCACGATCAAATATATTTTGACTTCTTTGCGTGTGAAATCTTCTCTCAATTTCTCAAATTGAATGGTATTAAAGCAAATAAGAGAAAATCTCATACAAGAGAAATGATGCACCATTTATGTTCGCGATTAAGCCCGGGTTAATTAAGTTTTTTAGATTATTTTTTCCAGCGGAATTTCCAAGAACTACTTTGAAATGAAGATTAAAATATTGAATTTCCAATTATAGAAATTTTTTATATCATATAACCACTAATTTTCTTTAATGGATACGAAAATTGTCTTTATTTTATTTTAATGAGGAATATGCTGTAAGAAACTTTTGTTTCCTGAAAGTAAAAAATAAATAATTTTGTTTCTCATGTAAAATAATAATAATAATAATAATAATAATAATAATAATAATAATAATAATAACAATAACAATAACAATAATAATAATAATAATAATAAATGTTTGATATAAATTAGAATTCAATATTCACCTTTAAACAAACAGCGGTATACAACATCAAAGATTAAGAATAAAAGTTAATATCAAATTTTGATTTTTTTTATTCCATTCCGTTGCTGATAAAATACAATTCACTCTGATGAAAATAAAACACTAACTAAACTGAAAATAAAAACGAAAATCAAATAAAAATAAATCATCTGTGTTAATTGTTTAAAATTATCTTTTAAAATTGAACATAAATTATCATTTTTAATTTGATGAAATGAATTTCAAAGTTTTCCCGAACAGAATTATAAAATTCCTCTATCTTTACACAATTTTAAAGTACTGTCTTACTTCTTACATTGCCAATTAAAAGTAAGAAAATTGTGGTTATCTTTATGCATGGCGTGATTTTAGTAAGAGCATGCTGACAACACTTTTACAAAACGTGATCTTCAGTAGTGTATGTGTTTTCAACGTAATGTTAGGAAAGTAATGGAGCTATTTTTTTTTTTCATTTCTAATTTTCAAAGTAAAATTTTGTTGTTAAAATTATCGAGGCTTAAAAGCCTCATGCTGCCCGAAACGCTCACTGTCAGACATCTTTGAGCTTTGAAAATGCTGAACTTGGCAGATGGCAAAATGATGCAAAAAATGCTTGTATATTTTGCAGAAATGTGACCATCTAACGCCATCTGTTAACCCAGATTTGAATAAACAATTAAACATAGCAAAAAAGTCAAAACGAAACCATGAACGGGGAAAGAGCGGGTTGCACAGTTAAATAGACGGAAAAAATGCATCCCCGCGGAAATCGTGGAATGCGCAGCTAGAGGGTTAACTTTTTTTACAGTATATGGAAATTAAAAAGGGTGTTAGGTTCTGTTAGCAATATATCTTCGCCGTTCTTTTGCTGTTTTGTATCAAGCTTTTTTTTAATTAATTGATACCCAATAAACCTCCATGCTTTTCAAAAAGACCACTCGTACCAAGGAACAAGTCAAGACGTCTTACCAAGGGTCATTTACATTAGGTCTTACTGATTAATCAACAGCATATAGTCATAGTCATAGTGAATGGGGGAAGTCAGCTGAGCCTAGGTGCTGATTCCACTAGGGAATATTGCACCAACCCCTTTATTTTACGACACCCCTGTCAAAGAAAGCCAGATTCCTTAAGAAAGGTCAAAAGGCTTTTGACAGGTTCCTCGTGGATTGTATCAAGTTCTGTTCCACGACCTAAGCTTGAGTGCCTAATGTGAAGAAGAGCTTCACATTCAAAAAGTATATGGTGGGCGGTTTCCTCCACCACATTGCATTTCCTACATAAAGGTTCTTCTTTAAAGATTCCCATTCTATGAAGGTGTTTTCTTAGGTAATAGTGGCCCCTGTAAGAAATCCAACTATCACCCTCATCTTATCCCTGCTAAGATGCAGGATCTGAGATGATAGTTTCATGGAAAGTTCTTGGATCATAAGCCTCGCATGTTTTTGATCGGTGGTTTGTTTCCACCTTTCTGTGATTTCTTTAAGCATTTTTTCTCCCCTCACCTTTTTTGCAGTAGTCTTAGAGATCCCACAAAAAGGTTCAGGGCTTAAAGGTAGGTCTGCAGTTCCCAGTTTAGCAAGCTTATCTGCAGTTTCGTTTCCTTCTACACCAATATGTCCTGGCACCCATGTAAGAAGGATCCTATTATGGGTCTCCAAGTCTTGTAGAAGGTCTTACTGATTTGTCAACAGGATAGAAACACAACCTTTTCAAAAAGCATCACCAAGAAAGACAACTGCTGCTGTAAATGACAAGAAGAGAAAATTACAAGTATTGGCCTACACACCAGAGAAGGCTTCTTTGCAAGAAAATCAAAATAAAATAATCGGTTTTGGGCTGATGCACAGTTCACCCTGTGCCTTAAGTCCAAGCCCATTACAAAAGTTGCTATTCTTTTTTATTTGAGTTTCAAAAAACATCGATACATCATTACAACTGAACAACACCAACATACATCTCTTTTTATACAAGCAGACGAAGCAGGCGCATGCCTACACAATGCCTTCCCTGCGCATGTATAAACATTAAGTGGAGACGAACACCGAACGACACTTTTGACCAATTGAAAAAAATACCCTTGGGATTAAGACACAGGGTAAAAGAAAACAGCCAAAAGAATAAAAAAAGGTCAAAAGATTGGTTGGTTGTTTTCAGATTATCTGGCGCCGTCAGCAACACGAGGGCTATTATGCGCCGAAACATTCGTCATTTGACAAGCCAACATACATTTACAAACACCCATGCCTAACACGAGACTCGAACCCTCAACCTCGTGGTCTAGAAGCTGGCACGCTAACCACTATACCGTTTGGTCGGCAAAAGGTCAAACGAAGAAAAAAGGTGCAAAAGTAAATATCATGATAGGAAACAAAATATGAAAAGCCATGAAAACCACGATTTCATGAATCTTCAGAAGATGGAGAGGAGTCTATTGTTTCTCTTCCTGAGGATGAATATCATAACGAGTTTGAAACTTTGGTGCCGACAGTAGTTTAATGAATAGTAATATAACCCATAAAAATAAAGTTTTTAATAGAAATCCTTTATATGCATTGGCAATTTTTATATTCATTAACACAGTGCCGATTTTTGCAGTCAGCGAGTGCGTGGTGCTTGAATATAATTTTAAATATTAAAAACATTTCTATCAGTCAAATATGCGGCAAACTACTTTTCAAAATTTATTTATTGAAATTGAATGTAAATTTATGAATTCACGTTTAAATATCTTTTATTTAATCGGATTAAAACAATTTTGGCAACAGGATTTCAACAGTGACTGGTTAAAATTCTCTCACTTAGAGCGTTACTACGCCACGTTGAATTGATTGGACTTCACTCCATAATAAATTTATGCATTCGCACCCAATTATCTTTTATTTGTTCGGATTAAAATAATTTTGGCAACAGGAAAGAGTTTCAGCAATAATCTATTAAATGGAACTTATTAGTATTCCAAAACGATCTAAGAAACGTGTGTGAAAGTGACTGTGCCAGCCCTAAAAATTGGTTAGAATGCATTGTCATCGATGTTGAATTTATCTGCCAAGTTTCAGTTCGATTGGATTACGGTAAATAGGTTAATTAGTCCTCCACAGATTTGGCCGGCAGCGACATACACAACTACCTGCCCACACACACAAAATCGAAGTTACTATAAAAAGAGGAAGCGCTGCGTCAACCAGTGAAAGTAAGAATTAACTGCAAGAAGTTAAATACAGGAAATGTTATACATGTAAAGATAGTTGGAAAAATGTCTTAACAAAATTATGTGGCAATAATTACAGAGACATTTTACACCGCTACATTAAATTTTCATTATATGCAAAAGATAGATTAGACAACTCAAAATGTATGTATTACAACATGGATGAGTATGAGTATGAGGGTTGGCGAAAATGACATTATTTCTAAGAGATGATATTATTTAATAGACTTGTTGGAGGCACTGCTCAACATAAAATTAGTTTTCATTTCCATTTTTACTTTCAATTACCCTTAATTATTAATAAAATGGGTTATTAATGAAAGTATAGGATTCGGTAAAAAAAAAAAAAAAAAAAAATCGTTTGAATTTGCATTTCTCCAAGTTTAGGAACATCCTGATTTCAAAAGAGCAATCAAGAAAAAATGTCTGTCTGTGGTCAGCATAACTCCCGAACAAATTGACTTACGATGTTCAAATTTGGTGTGCGGGTTAGTGATGGTACAGAGACCTACCATTAAGGTTTTCGTCAAAATTGCGCATGAGCATAAGGTAGCTAGCTGCCTTTGAAAAAAATCATGTTTTTCAATAATTGCTAAAAAACGGCTCTACCGATTTCGTCCAAAATCGCTGTGGTAATGCCTCTTAAAGTGTTCTAAACAGCCCCATCTCGGAAATTTCCGTAAAAATGCTTTAATGGCTTACAAAGTTGAAAAATGAATTCTTTTTCTTTGAACATCGCTCATCAACAACCGTTTTTCTACTCTCCTCTCTTTCACCTACAACAGAGGACAAAGTAACGATTATCGAAAAACATACAACAAATTCCGCCATTTTGGCAGTGTTTTTATTCTTTTTTTTTTTCTTTTTGGTAATGTATTAATAAACGGTAAAAATATTACCACCTGGTATTTTTTTTTTAATTAAAGAAAGTACGAGAAAGAAAACTGTAAATTATAAAATTCTATGACTAATTCAAATGCAGTGAAGTATTAAAAGTAATTGAAAGTTGTGCAATGTTCCACACTCCGAGTATTTGAAAGGATTGTTCGGCCAGATTCTATTAGTAAGTTAGAAATTTTTAATCAATATTTAATTTTAACTACGGTTTCCAAATGGCTTCATATAGGAGAGCTTTATACAAACACCTTATATTTCTAAAAAAAATTAAGAAATTATTAAATCCTAATTCGCAAATCACAGATCCAAACACCAACATTCTTCACAAATTACATAGCACAGTTTGTTAAAGTCTCTTGGGAAATGTCTTCTATGTAATGACTTTTATTTTTATTGTGTGCATCTGTGAATGCTCGAGCTAAATTGTGTCAAAGCGGCTTAAAAGAAAACATGTGCAACTGACCGGACTGTTTTATTTTTAATCCGTTTGAGGAGACTTGTTGGCAGTGAAAAGAAAAATGGTAAGAAGAGATGGTAAACTGTCACAGTGGAAATGGAAAGTTGAAACTTTTTTTATACTTGTTTAGACTTTAATTTTTCTTTCAGAGGAGTCAAATCAGTTCCAAATTTTTTTTTGTCTGGGCGCAATTAACTAGAGGCTCTTGAGAGCTTAACACCAAGTAAAGTTGGGCATTTAGGGAGGCTTTTAGTGTTGTTTTATTCAACTTGCCATCATTAAAACATTGCAAGTCGAAAATAACCCTTTATAGGTTTGCAGGATGTTAATTTTAGAAACTTGTCCTGATTCCCGGTGTTTTTTTTTTTTTTTTTTTTTTCATTGATTGCAGATTTTTCAAACTTTTATAGAGGGAAGAATTACAACTATAAATTTTTTCCTTGTAATTATAAGAGATATTTTTTTTTTGGTACTAATACTTCTTTGGTACATTTAAAAACTATGTATGCTTATTCAAGCATGACCAACGCTTTAATAAATCTCTTGGTATATACTTAAAATTACTTTTGAATAGCTTCCTGGAATATAGGCATTCATTAGGGAAAGTCAAACTTTGTGTTTGATTCTGCTATGTTTGAGTATTGCGTTCCTTCAGTCACAACTAAGACAGAACAAAACTTTCAGAGAAAAACCATTTCAAAGTCCCATCATTGCAACATTTTAATTAAGGGAGGTGAAACATATAATTTTTTAAAAAATACATACGAAGATAGTTATACTTTTGCTCATAAAGAACATTCATATAATCATCATTATAAATAATAAGTTGGGTAATACCTCATTCCTCAATTATATATTTAAAAGAATAAAAATTTCGAACTAATGACTAATTTCCTATTTTAGAAACCTTCAATGGCTTTCCCCACAACTAAAAAATTCTAAAATTTTTTACAGATGATTTAAAAAATATAAAAAAATTATTCCAAATGATTTAAAAAAAAACAACAACAACCCTCTCATATCATTTTGATTAACAAATATCTAAATAGAATGTCTTACTTCATAAACAACTGTATTCCATTCTTCCGAGTATCCACCCTTATGATTTTCCATGTGTTCTGAACGATGTCTCGTTGGCGAGGTGTGATTCCAGTGGCGGGGTCCGGCTCATCGTATCCGGCCGGAGTCCAGAACCAGAAAACTTTGCTCAGAACGAAACCCATCAGGGGAAAGGGGGGAGATAATCGGTAGCGGCACCGCTGTTGGAAATGTCCGAAGATTTTTCGCCTGATTTCCAACTCGAGTTAGTAAACACGTTGGCGACCGAAGTGGTTTGCTTCCTTGGCGCGATTATCGCTTTCTTTGTTAATTGTAAGATGACGAAAATCCAAACGAAACTTCGAATTAGATTAAATGTTTTCAGGTGAAAGAGACACGTGACGACTATATTGTTCGGGTGTGTGGGTCGAATTTCAAACATATTTTTTCAAATCGATTTGAAATAGTGTGTGCAATAAATATCCTAAATTTAAATACAAAATTAATGCCACTAGTTTTTTAAAATCGGTTAATATTTTACTAACTCTCAAATTGATAGAAAGTGCGGAAATTTTAAAGAAAATTACGGAAAATTGTAATTTTTTTTAGCATACAACAAAAAATGAAAAATTGTGTTAAAAATTGGTAATTTGTGTCATTATGACGTCATTAAAATTGTCGTGAAAGGGTAAACTGCCTCTTAGAAGAAAGAGGTCATTTTCCAGTAAAATACTCAAAATATATTAAAAAGTCAAATTTTCGAGCTAGTGATAAAACAATTTCAGATCGAATTAAAATTTATAATTTTTGTTCTTATGATTTTACTAACATTTAAAAGTTATCATTAATGTGACAATATCCTCTCAGAAGTAGGGGGGGGGGGGGGGGGGAGGGGAAATTAGGAAAAAAATGATAAAAGGATATTTTTTTTTTAGTTGGGGTAGATATGTCAGTTTGGGTTAAAAATCTGTAATTGTGTCATTGATGTCACTAATTTTCAAAAATCGTCATGAAAGGGTCAAAGTTTTCTTAGACGGAATGGGGAAGGGTCATTTTATGTCAAAATATTCAAAAGTAATAAAAAACTTGTTGGAAAAAGTAGAATTCAACAAATCATTGAAAAAATTCAACAATACCTGGACTTTATGACCTTTTTTTAAAGCGATGTTGGTTAAGAAATTTTGTTTCAGTAAAAAAAAATCCCTGTATTTATATCTAATGAGTACAGAACAAACCGTTTTTAAGTGAGTTCTGTGTCCTACTATTTCTAAGTACGATCAGTTAAGAGCTGTATTTTTTAGCATCTTTACCAATCAGTGAGTATGAAGGATGGTTCTAGAACAATTTATTTAGAAACAATTTATCATAAGCATAAACATAAGATTTAAATATGAGGTGTCCCCGACCAGAAAAAAAGTAATATCTACCTTCCAATTAAAAAGTGTCCTTACAGTTTAGATGTTGTGGAATTTTGACAAGGATTTGTTGAGATATACTCGTTTCATTAAATTTTTTATAATTTTTAAGCAATATTTTGATGGAAAATGGTCCTCTCCAATTTTTTCTGGGAGGGAGCTGACCTATCAATGAAATTTTTTTCTTACTGTTAATGGCATCTTAATGATACAATCTATAGATTTTAGTGCAATCTAATTTTTTTTACCAGAAGCTCGAAAAATGGATTTTTTTCAAATAATTTTTTGGATATTTTTTTCGGAAAATGACCCCTTACCTTTTTTTTTTCCTAGGAGAGTATCTGACAAATTTGTCACAAGCTCGAAATTTTTTTTCTTTATTATATATTGTTGATTCTAACGGAAAATGATGTTATTCCTTCCTTTTTTCATGACAATTTTTAAATGTCAGTGACATAATTCCCAAAGTAAAATGTAAAATTGTAATGATTGGTTTTTCAAAAAAAAAAAAAAAAAAAAAAAAAAAAAATAATAATAAATAAATTTAATGATTTTTAACGCAATTTGGAACTACTGTCACACGTTAAAAAATCGTAAATTTCCGAAAATTTTCATAACATTTCCGCACCCTTAATCGTTTTGCGAGTTATTTAAATAATCGATCTCGAATTTTTTCCCGTTGTTTTTCTTTACATGTGGAAATTTTTACATTTTATTGAATCGATTTGGTACAATGAAATTCAGTCCCATCCTTGTATTTTATGCGAGAACATCGATGCAGTAAAATCTAACAAACTGATTAACGAGAAGTAGCTGCAAGTATTGGTGTGTCAATGTGCATCATCACGATTTTTTTTTTTTTTTTTGGTATAGAATGTAGAGAAGTATTTGTAGTATAAAAGTATAAAGGCCTGATTGAAAAAATAGTAGAATGTGTTCACAAAAGGTCTCGTAATGACTACAACCTGTTAGTCCCGTATGGTGTAAGTCAAATAATCATAATCAGTTTGCCTGACAATCTGCCGCTTTATAATATTCAACTAGGAAGTAAATTGTCTGAGTTTTTTTTTAGAGTTAGGTACATGATATTCCAATTGTGGGAGGGAAAGAGCGAGCGTGACAATTCACGTTGAGACAGTCTGGGTTACGCGAGCTTCCGACAATAACATTGAATTTGGGAGACGATGGAAATTGGCTTTTTCACGATAAAACATCTTTCTGTGATTATTTGGTTGCGATCAAAGGAGTGGAAACTAATGAGTGAACTGTGATATTGTAGGACTTTAGTTTAACTTCCACTGTTCATCATCTGTAAATAATGTATCTAATATAATATTACGAAACCCTACACCTGGTCTGATCCTTTTCCCTCCCACCCTATTTAATACAAATACAAAAACCATGACCAACTTACAGGCACAAAGTCCATCAAGGTTGGTCCAATTTAACTTTTCTGAACAATCCCCCAGTATAGATCCAGTTGTTATTTAAAATTGTTGCGGTACAATTTAAGATGTGGTTCGGCAGATCATTCCACTTATCAATTACACTAGTGTAAAAATAATGTTTCCTATTCTCTAAGTTAAAATTCGATTTAAATAGCTTGTATGCAGGACCTCTTTTCCGATCCCTTCTATTAAACTCCAAACCCTTGAAATCCCCCTGTTTCATAAATTTAAACAGCTGAATCCAATCCCCTCAGGACCTTCTTTCTTTCAATGTAGACAAATCCAAACTTCCAAATGAAAGTTTAAGTCGCATTTATTCAGAAAGGCAGAGTAACTTGCTAAACCTCATTATGCCTGCTGGAATAAATACTTAAAATAAATTCATAGTGTTGAAGTTAAAGTTTAGATAGTTTATTAATAAGCGTATATAGTTTAATTAGTTAAATAAATAAAGTCTTGATGTTGCGTTGTTGCAGTGGAGTGTAGAAAATGTTATTCGTATTTATGATCCGAAGGATGCAAGACCAATTGTCTTTTCATTTTGTTTTATTGTATTCTTGACGTTCCTTTCGTAGGTAAAATTTTTCTGACTTCTTTTCAAAAGTCGCCTCTAGATGGCGTTGGCGTTAGATATAATATTATACAGTATGTCCAGAGAAGAACTTCCTGATTTTAAAATTCAATAACTCAAATATAAAGATCGATAGAAGAATGAAACAAAAAGTATAGTTATTTTGAAAGCTGTAAAAATATGAAACAGGAGTTTCAAAATTAGTTATAAGTGTTACCAACAGATGGAGCTGTAGATGCAAAATTCTAGAAATATGTAATAAATTTGTCCTCTGCAACCAGTCGTTGCAATCACGCTAACTTCCTTTCACATTCAAACAGTGGAACTGTCGGAAGACTGATCGCCATGAGCTTCAAAACGCTCTTTATTCATAAGAACTACAGTGAACAGCGTCACCTGTTGGCAACAATTGTAACTAATTTTGATATTTTAGAATTAGATTTTTACAGTTTTCAAAATAACTATACTTTTTGTTTCATTATTCTTTGTTTGAGTTATTTAATTTTAAAACCAGAGAGTCCTTCGCTGGACAACCTGTACATACATTAGTATGAGGGTTCACATATATATATATATATATATATATATATATATATATATATATATATATATATATATATATATATATATATATATATATATATATATATATATATATATATTCTTAATAGACAGATTTTTTGATTTCTTGAATGAAAGAGTGCTTTTGATAAGAGCAAAGTAATAGATCATGTAATTAAGTGATTATAAATTTGTAGGTCTAACCAAATACAACTAGATAAATAATAACGTGATGTACACATTTTACGATGGTTTGGTGAAGTATATATACATTCGATCTAGCAGTGGTGGCTCGTGCACTATAGTCAGTGTCAGCCGGGCGGCATCTAAATTTATTAGTTCAAAAGTAAAATTATATATTTTACAATTTTCTAAAATGAAGATCCAATTTCTACGGTAAGTGTAAAAAAATCCCATAAACAGCAACTTCTTGCATCAATACTCAATTTACGAGGGGAAAAAAAACGTTTCCTTTCAAGGTGATCTTATCAGTAGCTATGGGTTCCTACAACGCGTTTCGGCTACAACGTTGCCATGATAACCAATGGAATCCAATATAGAGCCTTCCCTTCCCGTAATGTATAGCTTATCAGCCAGATTAGCGATTTTCCGACTTCGGCTGCCCTTGAGAATTTATGCTTTAAAATAATCTCTATATGAAATTTTTGCAAGTTAATGGTACCATCGAGAGTTATTTTTATAAGTTTGAAATACTATTTTGTTCTGAGAATAAATTTGCGTAATTTGAACTAAGTGAATGGACTGAAGTTTGATATAATCTTTTTGAAAAATAATTTGAGAATTCAAATCTGCATTAATTATTAGATGTTTTGAACCTCAGCCTCAGTCAAATGGTTTTGAAAAGAAATTTTGCTCGATTTTTTAAATGCAAAAGTATTTAGAAAAATTGAGATTTTTTCTACTTTCAATGTAAAAAAAAAAAAATTATAATAAAAAAACTATATATTCTAGAAACTAGGAAGGAGGTTCGTAACATTTAGAATGATATTGCGAACAATTTTTAACCATCATTTCTTTTCTTTGCCCCATAAGACTCAAGTAAACACTGTTCGAAAATATGCTACTTATAACAAGTTAAATGTTAATTAGTCAATTAATTTTTGAATAACTCTGAAGTTTTTTTCATTTTCAACATCATTAACAATTATATACTTTTAAGTATAAGAAAATACAATTTTTAAAATAATAATAATAATAATAAAAAAAAAATCAAGTGTGATTGTACATGATTGTGGAAAGTGTGTGTGTGGTTGAGGGTTTGGGGGGGGGGGGGTGATTGGGAGGGGAGGAGGTTTGTTTCCGGCTGAAGTAACATTATTTTCGTCCACGGGCCACCACTGCTATCCAGTTATCATTCCCATAGATGATTAAGTTTTAAACAAATAAGCATCCACGAAATATTTTAAATCTAAATACTTTCACCATCTCGTGCAGCTTGATCAATATTAAAAAAAAAAAAATTAAAAAAAAAAAAAAAAAGAGATTGATAATTCTAAGTATATAAAGGCAAAATTATATGTAATTACAAAAGTTTAGAAATTCAGGCCGGTAAGTTATATCTGAGTATAAAAATTAAAAAATCGAGTAAAAAAAATATTCGACGAGTTATTTTGGATTGCTCTTACTTTGAATGTAAAGTTATTTTGGATTGCCTTTACTTTGAGTATAAATTAAGAGGGATCCAATTGGAAATTACGTTTATGAAAAAAAAAAATTGATTTAAGAAATAGGAAGGAAAATGTGCTACATCTGGTGAATAATTTCCAAGTTTTTCCCAATTCACAAATAATATTTAGTAGTGTCGCCATCTATCATTACAATGACGAATCATTATTTATATTGAGTTTGGGTTCGTAGCTATATATGCTCAGAGTCGCTAGCAGAAAAAGTTTTTATTAAAATATTGGAAGTTTTATTTCAAAACCATGATATCTTGGAATTTTAAGAGAAGTGAATTCCGATTCCTAATTAAATTTTAATTAACTCTCATGTATTAATTTCTTAAGTAAATAATTTAAAATCTATAATACAAGGATCCTTTCCCTGTATATTTTGCTGTTTTTCTCCACTTATTACTTTCATTTAAATGTATGTTAACATAGGGAAAGAAAGTAATGCATTAGGTACAAAATTGATTTTTTTGCATTAATGCACGTTTTGGAACGTGTTCAGTTTAAAAAAGCTTTCTTTAAAAAATGTCTGTGTGTCTATCTGTAATCAACATAACTCCCGAACGGATTGATCTACGATGTTCAAATTTTGTGTATAGGTTAGAGGTGGCAATGGGATCTGTCATTAAGGTTCTGGACAAAATTGTGCATGAGCATAAGGTAGCTGCCATGAAAATTTCATGTTTTTCAGCAATGAGGAACTTTCACTTTTTTTGGTTTTATTTTTAAATAAAAGTAGAGAAAAAATCATGAAAAACAATACCATTCTTTCAAAAATTTGAGCTCGGATAGATAGTTAAAAAAATATTTAGTTTTTCACTTTGCGATTTGGCGGGAAAAAGCCACTTTTGCGTGAAACGTCAACGCGCAGATAATGAACCGGTCTAAAACCTGTTTTAGACGAGGAATGAGTAAAGTTTCTCCTTCTTTTTGCGACTTTATATCTGCGTAACTACGTCACGGTTTTTTCAAGCGTTTTTGTTCACGTGACTTTTGCTTTGATTTCGGCTAATTTCAAACTCGATTTTTGATTAATTGAAAGCATAAAGATAAAAAATAATTGCACTGCGCAAATATATTCGTTGGATAACACAATAAAATACAAAAAATATTCATTTTCCTCACTTGTGCAAGTTCCTCATTGCCAGAAAAGTGACTCTAACGATTTTGATTAAAATTGCTGCGGTAATGGCTTTTAAGACGTTTTGAATACCCCCTCTTGAGAAATTTCCGTAAAAATACTTATAAAGACGTAAAAACTTTAAAAATCATCTTTAAAACTTAAAAACACATAGCTGTGTTCTCTTGAGTATCGCCCATCAATGACTGTGTCTTCACTTTCACCTCTGTTTCACTTACAATAAAGGATAATGCAATATTTATGGAAACAAAAGTCTCCATTATCGACATTTTGGTGTTTTTTTTTTTTTTTTTTAATTTTTTTTTTTTTTTTTTTTTTTTTTTTTTTTATCACCAATGTAATAATTTTCGCCAAAAGTATCGGCAAACTATCCACTTTATTAATTTAAGGAATATATAAAAATGAAAACGGTAACTTACAGCAATTCATGGCAAATACAAAAGCAGTGCCCAGTTTTAAGTGTAATTGAAAGATATACTATGTTCCACATCCCTAGTTTTGAACTTTGTAGAGCATGATATCCCCCCCCCCCTTTTGATTCAAGTAGCGATAATGTAACTGGTGTTTATTACAAGAAATATACTAATAAATATGCTTTTTAAGGTATGAACAATTTTAGTATGACTGATATAATTCATTGCAATTTCAAATTGCAATAATATATATAAATTATTGTTCAAATTTTATTCCTAAGTTATGTAGCATATGCACTAAATGATTCAAGTTTTTCAAAAGCCATGCGAGGGCAAGTTCATTTTTTTACTACTCCTCTTCTGAACCTATAGTGATTATTTAAAAAAATTAGCAAGAATCAATATTTACTAAGAATAATTTTATATCCTTTTTATATTCAGTTTGTACATTATATTTCTTCTAAGGGGGCCACTTTAATACATCAATTTTACCTATAATTGTACACTAGAATGTCGTAGCTATCTGTCTGTATTTAAATTCTTTTACAATTTATTAAATAACATCATTGATTGTCCTACTATAGTGCATTTACTAAATTTATATACTCCTAAACATGTTACTCGAAATAAAATTGTCATCAGTAAACCATTCTGTTCAAAAAATTATCTTAAGAACCGAACAATTAAATCAATTTAGTAAACAACTTGTCCCTCATTGGGATATTTTCTTTGATAAATTTTTTAAGCTAAAATGTGATATTATTTCTTTATTTTCGTAATTGATATTTGAATCTTGCTGCACTATTTTGTTTGTTTCCCTGTTTCCATGTGTTCTTAAATAAATAAATAAATAAATAAATAAATAAATGAATGAATACTCCTCTTCTGAACCTATAGTGATTATTAAAAAAAATTAGCAATATTCATTAAGAAAAATTTTGTTTCTTAAATTCATTTTATTTGAATATTGTTTATTATTCACTAATATGAACATACGCAACTTTGTTTCACTGTGATCAAAATTTCTAATATATGGCTGTAACATTTGAGGCATAGAAATAGAAATCGACGTCCAAAAAAGAAAAATTTTCAGGAGATCCGAAAAATGAAAAACACTCGCATCTGGTACTTAGGGATATGACTAAGTAATAGATTGAATTTAAACTATTGCTACTAGAGTTCGCATTTTGGGAGTTCTCCAGTTTGTTAACCTTGGTCTTTAGGAAAAAAGTTTTTTTTTTTTTTTTCCCGTTAAAAAAAAAAAAAAAAAAAAAATCGATTTTTTTTTTTTTTTTGGTATTTATATCGTTTTCCATTTCTAGTCCTCATTTACAATTTATGTTTAGCGAATTGCTTATTGAGTTCCAGTTAACTTCGATTGAGTATTAGCATAAGAATTCATTTCATCTAGACCATTAATTTTACCTATCATATGTGCTTGTAAAAATTGTAGTTTTCACTGGGAATGTTGACCACTCAGCAGTATAGCAATGAAGAGGGGAGAAAGGGGATGGGGTGTGGGGGATAACTACAAAGGATCAGACGATGCGAGGATAAAAATTTAAATTAAAGGGGGAAAAAATTACGTTAACTCCAAACAACAACAGTTAAATTATCTATCTCATTTTTTTTTTATTCCAATAAAAATTGAAAAAAATTTATTAAAATGTGATAAAGAAAAAGGTAGACCCACCCCTTCCCTTAACATGCCTTTTGAAAACGGACTGAGTAGAAAAATAATTTCCTAAACTGTAATTCTTTCAATCATTTGCTGACAGATAATAACAAACAAAGCTATTTTTGCAATAGCGGTTTTATTGGTTTATTGGATGAAAGAAATAACGTAGGTTTATTTCTCAATGAATAACTAACGATTTCAGATATCTAAAAGAAAAAGAGTATAACCTGTGATGAACTAACTACATGTTGCTATTTAATATTTATTAGCCCAATGGTGGAAAGGAAAATGCATAACTTCGTGGTGATAGTTAATTTGAGTTATTCAATTTTTTTAGAATAGAGGAATAGGTTTTGAATTTGGTTCATGTGCAATTAAGCGTAGCCTTGTAATTATTCGAGTACCCCCCTCCCCCAACAAAAATTGTACCAGAAGAACATTTTCCAATGCGAATGAAGGTGGCAAGGAGTTTAGCTTCATCTGGGATAATAGAAAATGTGAGTACTGAATGAATTTATAATAATAAAACAGTCAGTGTTTTTGTGTGTCTGTTCCTCTTGAAAATTACTTCTAACAGACGTAGATCTCAGAAATTTTCAACGCAAGTAATTTTGGTCTCCTAATTGATATTTGATAAACAGAAGGTTTAAATTTAAATTTTTTAATTTTTTTGTAATTTCTTAATTTATTTTTTACATTGTGATTTCCAAAAAGAAAATAACTCGGAAATTTTAAACATAAGTAGTTTGGGCCATCTAATTGAATTTTTGACAAAAAGAGTGTTATATTTTTAACTAGTTTTTCTAATTATCAAATTTTTTTAATTTAAAATTTTCTTTACAAAGCGACTTCTAATAGGCTATGAAATTTTCAACAAAAGCTGATTTGGTCTTCTTATTAGACTCTTGAAATGATGTTAACATTTTAATTATATTTTTTAAAATTATTATTATTATTATTTTTTTTTTTTTTAAATTTTCTTTACAATGTGACTTCCAAATTTTAAAAACAAGTAGTTCAGGCCTTATGATTTTTCTTTCCGCAAACAAAATGTTAAAATATGCTCTCAGAGAGGTAAGGATGGTTATTAT
This sequence comes from Linyphia triangularis, assembly GCA_963978545.1. NCBI lineage: Eukaryota > Metazoa > Arthropoda > Arachnida > Araneae > Linyphiidae > Linyphia > Linyphia triangularis. Next base: position 93,721,507 of record OZ021723.1, on the reverse strand, counting down.
ATAAGAGGGAGACATTTTTTTTTTTTTTTGCTTTTCGACAGTATTTCTTCTGAAATTTTTTGTATTTCTAAGAATACGGGTTTACGTAGAAAAATAACCTTTTAACGAATACTTATAGGAAAGTGAATTTATACATGTGCAGCAATGAACTTTTCAACGATAGAAGCGAGCCTGTAATTATGTGTCATCAAACTTTTTGGTGAGCGAAGTGAGCCTGTTCGCGTACCGCTTTCTGTATAGGCGAAAGCTGGAACCTGTACACAATGACGGGTCTCTGCAAAGCAAAACCAACCAGATAGTTGATAGATATTTTAGACGAATATTTACAGGAAACGCATTTAAAAATAAAACAGTTCCTACCAATTTAGCAATATGAATGCTTTTTGGTGAATCATAATGGACTTTGTAAACTGATAAAAAGACTTTTGCTAAAATCCACGATATTTTGACAAATTATCTCCGTCATTAATTTGATATTTACTATGCCGCATAAGAAATTAAACTCTCCTTTCAAATAACAATTCTCAATCTAAAAAAATAGCAAGGAACATGAATTTTTTTTTGTAGTGGCATATGAGTCAACATCGTAACGCCACTGACATTTGTGTAGTGTGTAAGCTAAAAGTATTCTTTAAAAATAACAGGTTTAACTTAAAAATAATTTTTTTTAACTCTTAGGTTACATATAGAGGTTAACTCTATTTAAACAATTAATCAAATTGTTTTCAGGTGTTGAGCATTATGATTGAATTTAAGAAAAATGTCATTAACAACCGAATTAGGGGTGAAGAATGTCGCACAGTTTTCAATTATATTTTCATTATCTTTTTATGTAAAAAACTAGATAAATTAGCGAGTTTGGCGATGTTTTTGGAATAAGTAGTTTGCAAAGATTGCAAATTTTGCAAGGATGTCAACATACTTGTAAGGAAAAGTGTTTTCTATATTGGAATTTCTAGGTTGATCCCAAACTAACCTGTAAAGATAAAAAAAAGTCTTGTAAATCATCATTTATGCAGTGTTGAATCTATAATAATCTAGTTTTATTAAATAATTACCCGTGCTTCGTTATGAAATTTCTCTCTAAATCTCTCTATATTTTCTATAATTTTTGTACATTTTAATAGCTTATTGCCTAACCTATAGTGACCTATATTTCAAATGTTTAATATGATACAATATTAAGGATGCTTTTGTAACTTCTAACTAATGTTGATATATAATATTTTCCAAACATTTCTTAACGACGACAGTTTTTTAAGTTTCTTCTTAATCGAAAGTAATGCCGAAAAATTGAGAGCAGCTAATTGTAAAGCAAAATTTCTAATGTATACAGTTAATATGAAAAAAAAAAAAGTTAAATTGGATTTTACTGTGGAATCTGAAGTATAGGATAAAAACATGTTATGGCAAAAGGATTTATTTTCGCATCAAGTCAATCTAAACTGTGTGCTTTCACTATATTGTAAACACACAGTTTAAAACAAAAATTCATTCACAATATTATTGTACCCTACACGTGACCTAGACACAAAATATAAAAATTACATTAAAAGAACATCTTTCCTTGAAGCAGTAACATTGGAACTCATATTCAGGAAATTTACTAACCATAGGGTTGTAAGGTACAATCACCGGGCTGGTTAGTGTCGTTAAAAATAAGTCGGTCTGGTAAGAAGTTACGTTAGTTATGTATATACCTGGACATTGTTTATTTTGCAATTAAAATTCCTTTTTTTTAGGTTTTTCAACAAACTACCATTGTTTTATAAAAACCAAATACCCTCAAAGGAGGTATAAATAGTAGAGACAGAAAAAATTTGATTTAATTAAACTAATAATTAAAACAATTCAATTATTAAAATTAATTTTTAAATAAATTTATTTAATTATTGGAATTAATTATTAAGTATAAGCATTTAATAAAATATATTAATAACTAAGAATATTTAATTATGAAAATTAATTATTGCAATTATTTTATTATTAACAATCATTGAAATTTGGTTAATGTTTCTATTGAAAATTTGGGTTTGCATAAATCTAAAATCACCATATCTTAAATCAGGCCAATTCTCTGTCTCAGTGTGCCCTGCTTGCTCACATTTTACTTCAACAAGGAATTATATATTTTTTTGAATATCAAATATGGTTTATCGAATGCAGATATTGCTAGCTATAAAATTGTCATTATTTTCATTGTTGAAACCTGTTATGAATTTCACTTTCATCAATGTTTCACCTAAATCGACATCATTACAAATTTCCATTACTATTCATTCCCATATGATACGTTACAAAATGACTTTGTCCTATTGAAATTGTACTCTACAACGACATTGCAGAATGTAAACAGCTTAAAACAACATTTTTATTGTCGAAGAACTCTGGCTCAATGCAGTTTCATGAATATCGTTCCAGTGCGAATCATTGTCCAATAAAACCCTCGAGCTTTACATGCTGACTGAAATTAATTTGGCTAGTTTCCTTTCACAGCCAGAAAGTTGAAAGATGAAGTATAATAATAATAATAATATAACCTATAAAACAAAGTTTTTAATATAAATTCTTAATATATACATTGCCAATTTTTATGTGCAATTGCAACTTCTTGAGCTCGGATCGAGTTTTCATAGTATTTGACCACTAAGAACAAAATATCTGTTCCGAACTATTTATTAACTTGATTGAATACATTGTCATCTTCAACGAGACATCGATCTACGAAAGCTGATAAGTCTGACTTAAGGCAGACAGTCAGACTCTGAACCACTTATATCCTTTATTTATTTTAATTAAAAACATTTTTGGCGACAAGAAAGAATTTCAACAATGTTCGATTAAAATTATTTCACTTATAGCGTTACTACGAAACGCTAAGTTGAATGATTTGGATTTTACTCCATAATGAATTTATGCATTCACGTTCAATTATCTTGTATTTATTTTGATTAAAACAGCTTTGGCAACAGGAAAGAGTTTCAACAAATGATCTATAAAATGGATTGATTAGTATTCCTAAGCGATTATAATAGCATGTGAAAAAGCAACCATTTAGTGAGAGTGACAGCCCTAATACTTGTATTTGATAAAATGCATTGTCATCAACTTCAAATTTATCTGTCAAGTTTCAGCCCAATTGGATTAGGGCAAGTGGGTTAGTTTGACCTCCGCAGATTTATCCGCCATCGACATATCCAGCCAGCCATCCAATCCACACATACAAAATCGAAGTTAATATAAAGGATTTAAAAGGGATCTCACAATATGTAAATGCCTGTTCAAAAGAATGCTCTTCTTCTTCAAGCAGTTTAACCACATACGAATAATAAATTGCTAAAGATTCATTTGTTTACAAAAGCAATGGAAACAATATACAAAAATCGATTCCGAAGAAACTGCTTAGACATAAATAAAACATAGATTGCATCACAATAAAAATAAATTCTTCGCTTGTTGTAAATGTTTTATGGTTAAAAATGTCTTTTTTTTTTTTTTTTTAAATATGTTCAAATTTATCTCATGTAATTAATCTCACAAGAGAATATTTTTAAACCCAAACTGTTTCAGTAAATATTGTGTTATTTGTGTTATAAATGTAAGTTAATACATAAGTTGTGTTTTGAATTAGGCAGAGATGATAGTTGTTTAGGAAAAGATTAATTTGAAGCATGTGCGTATTTCCATTTATTTTGGACTACGTGATCTGATCATTTCATTATTACTTAAAGACAATTTATGGAGAGGATAGATGATTTTCATTATTGTTCGATATTCTTTTTTCATCTTATTACACGTGTAGGACTTTTGTAAGAGCATTTTGGTGGAGAGAATGTTATGAACAAGTGAAAAGGCATTAATAGAATGATTTTGTTATGAAAATCATTGAAAATGTTTTTCAGAAAAACCTTAATGTTTTCAATATCCAATACCTTCTATGCATGCTCGCAAGGCCTTACTTTCGTGTCTTATGTATTTTGAGCCTACCAAACGGTATAGTGGTTAGCGTGCTTGCTTCTACACCGCGAGGTTGCGGGTTCGAGTCCCGTGTTAGGCATGGGTGTTTGTAAATGTATGTTAGCTTGTCTAATGACGAATGTTTCCGCGCATTATAGCCCTCGTGTTGCTGACGGTGCCAGATAATCTGAAAACAACCAACCAACTTATATACTTTGAGTGTTTTTATAAAGACATGACCATAACGTTTTCGTCAATACATCACTATACTTTCAGGAGTTGTGACAAAACCAAAAGACACTCAGGCCAAACCGAATTTGTTGGACTCGTGGTTGCAACATGGAGATCCTCAAGCAAATTACCATCATTTACCCCTATTTAGAGAAATTCTAAGTCCGATTTTGCATATCGGCCAATTGAAAGTAAAAAGTAAAAATGGTAAATTTATATTTTAATAAATTTATGAAAATAAAATAATATTCATTTACATCCATTTGTTAACAATATAATTAATATTTGGACTTCAGAGGTAAACTATTATAAGTGTAATACTAAATCAATAACGATAGTTTTTACCTCTGAAGTACAGTTATATGCGTTGTTATTAGACTGGTAGCAAAACAATATTCTGTAAAACTGTTTTCCCCTTTAATGCAACCATATGCAGTGAAAAACTTCTTTTTTACTTCACGAAAGGTTTCGTCTGGATACACTTCTGCCCTTTTCCATACCATAATATATTGAAAGACCAGGAAGAAAAAACTAGTTAGTGTTGGGAATTGTAGGGAAATATTTAATAAAAAAATATTTTATTCCTAATTGGCTTTAGGTTGAAACATGCATTATCTTTTTATTTTGTACTATTTTTTTTTATTTATTATTATTTATTCTAATTATATTATATTATATTATATTATATTATATTAATAATTATTACAGTATTATATGTTATTTTACTAGTATACTAGCATATTATTATATTATTTAAGAACAACTATAAAATATGCATATCAGTTTTTTTTTCAATTACCCATATGTTAACATAGGGTAATGAAAGTATTGTTTTCGCCCCCCCCCCCTCCTCCCCCCCAAAAAAATATGTCGGCTTTTTTTTTTTTTTTGCATTTCTCCACTTTTCCTTTTTTGGGAATATCCTGACTTCAAAAAGTCAACGAATCGACCTACGATGTTCAAATTTGGTGAACGGAATAGTGGTTACCATGGGAACAGTCATTAAGGATTTCGTCAAAATTGCGCATGCGCAAAAGGTAGATACAATTGAAAAAAATCAAGTTTTTCAGAAGTAGCTCTAATGCTCTAACGTTTTTGATTAAAATCGCTGTGGTAATGACTTCTAAGGTGTTCTAAACCACCTCTGAAATTCCCATAGAAATGCGATAAACATGGACTTTAACACAGAGTTGTCTTCGGGGCCGTTCAAATATTTCGTAAGCACCTGGGAGGGGGGGGGGGGGGTTAGCGATTTGCTTATTTTTGCTGACAAGGGAGGGGGAGGGGTATGAGTGATTCTTACGTAAGCATTTAATAATCCCTTTATTTCTAAAAAAAATTGAAACTTACAAAAAATTTCAATTTTGTACACCGAGTTCTAGGATAGGTGACTTTCCATTCAAATCGATCTAAGGGATTTAAACTTACGTCACATAAGAGTGACGTACTTTGCCTTCGGCCAATTACAATCAAACATTGATGTTGCAAAATACTGCAGTTTCAAAATGAATAAAGGGGATTCCCCTCTTTTGGGTGTTTGGAAACGTGAATCCTACATTAAACCTAACTTATGTGACTGGCAATTTTTGTTTTTGTTTCGCTTGGCGACTGGCGGGAGCCTAAGATGTAACAGTAGTTGGTTTAAGGTTCAAGATTCCTAATTGAGTTGTGTTTTGAACAAGTTTCTTTTTCCACTGCAATCCTTCTTGAGCTTTTTGAAGATTAAGCAAATATAGTTGCTCTGCTTTCTGTTTGCTTTTTAAAAAAAAAAACCCCATATGTCTTCATTTCGTGAAATTTTATATAAAAAGCTGTTTGAAGCTTTTAAAAAGTCTACATCAAACAAACCCTTGAAAGATATTCAGGATATAAATAATGAGGTATGGCGTCATTTTAAAAATGCCTCTAAAAATGACGAAGAACTAGAAGTGTTGGTGTTAAAAAGAGTCGAAGAAGAGTTGCGAAAGGCAACTAGAAAAAATTAAGTTAAAGTTCATTATTTGCATTGAATCCTAACTTTTTTTTAAAATTATTAACGTTACAAAAAAAAAAAAAAAAAAAAAAAAAAAAAAAAAATTAATAAAAAAAAAAAAATCAAGAGCAGGGGGGGGGGGGTTACCGTATGCTTACGTAATTATAGAGGGGGGGTATGCGATTTGCTTATTTTTGCTGACAAGGGGGGGGAGGGGGCTCAAAAATTACCAAAAACATGCTTACGTAATATTTGAACTACCCCTTCCCTTGAGGATTGCCCATCAATAAACATCGACTGTTTCACTTCTGCTTCACTCACAACAAAGGATAATGTAAAGATCATCGAAAAGTATATGTTCATATTCTTTTTTTTTTTTTTTTTTTTCCCTTCTTTTTTTTTCTCATGTAAATTTTTTACAGTGTAACTGAAAGTTGTGTGCGGGGTTTCACAGCCCCAGTTTTCATTTGTCTAGGTTATTTGTCACTTTTTATAAGGCGAGTTCCGATAGGTTCAGTCGTCAGATACAAATGATTTTCGAATAATTTTTATTAGCAAAAGCACAGCATTCAAAGAAAAAAAATATTCACGACTAATGGAATGATTGCAATCGATTGCCAGGTCAGTCATTTTTTGTGAGAGAATATAGCGTGCTAATCAATTTGAAAACGAGTGAAGAAATACTTCCATTAACTTAAGCTTGTTATTCTTAAGGTGGTAGAGACCATCAAATCAAATGTTCAATCTGCATTAGTGGACTTTCAGTTATTGCATGTACGAAAACATTTACACTGAATGTTTCTGGGGGTAAAATTAGGAATTCCATGTAACGATCTTTCGTTTTGCTAAAGGTAAACAAGATCCAGTAGAGCAAAATACACATCAAACCAATATTTTAAGCCCGGTGTATGGTTTACTTTCTACTTTACGATGAACTGAAAGTAAGTTTTTAAACTATGTATTTAATTTGAAATTAAATTATACAGCTTTATCATAAAAACAAATGTTTTAAGGTTCTAAATTACATTGTAATTTCTTTCTTTAATTTTTGAAATAGACTCCCAAATTTTTCACTTTTACCATGCGTTAAAAAGTAACTTATCTGCATAGAATTTTTTTTTTTAATTTGATGATAATTTATTAATTAAAATTTAAGGGGCTCATTAGTATCTAATTTCACAAGTCATTATTCAGTTTGTAAGTTATTTAGATTTTAATTTTAATTGAAAATGAAACACAATGATTCGCACCAAGGAACTCATTAGAAATTTAAATATAACTTAAATACCTTTTTTTTTTTTTTTGGAATTTTGTTTTGAAAGTATTTAAAATTACCAACTTATTTAAAAAAAAATTTAAATTAAGTTCATAATTAATTATTTCATGGATATATTACATCTTAGTAGGTTTTCTGCCACTTTAAGCTACATAAAAAATTTAATTGGTTTAATCAAAATGAAGTTATTGCTGGTGAAAAAGTGTCTTACTCTGACAAAAAACTAGTTCGATAAAAATGAATCAATATTAAAGTTTGTGGCAATGATCTTTTAACATTATATATCCTCATAAAAATGTACTTAGTTCAAAAATATTTTGAATATCACACCGAACAAACCACTTAGCTACCAAGCCCGAAGAATGAAGTAAAAACAAAAATGGCCTCGAAATTTTCTCATTTCTAACGTATACTGGTACCTAAATAGTTCGAAGTATAATTATGAATATATAGATATGGTATATATTCATTAGCCTCCGTTATTGTAGGTAATACAAGTTTACAGACAACATTTCTGGCAATATTATTTAAAATTATGTTACTAATCTTTTAGTTAAGAAAAATCATACATCGAATAGAAAATATTGAAGAAAATTTCACAGTTTATAAAACTTACACAGGCTAATTAAAATTAAAATTCTACTGGTGGAAGTTTAAAATGATTATTTAATTCTTTGTTTGGATATATATTTAGCAAGAACAAAATGTAACGCAAGCCGTAATAAGTGTTTTAAAGTCAAGAAATGATTTTCTTTTTAATACTTATCCATATTGAATGTTTTTTAAATCTATTTCACTCGGAAAAGACAAAGTAGATTTTTTTTGGTAATACAAACTAAACATTGATACATCCCGATATCATCAATTGGTTTACTTTGTCCGCCTGGAAATGTAGTTGTCACTTAAAATAGAGATTGATTTTGAGGTCTTTAGAATTTAATTGAGGAAATAACTAATGAATTTTATAAACATTATTTCCATTATCTAGTAAGGCTTAATGAAGGTTGTCTAGCACTATTTATTTTAATTTTTATCTTCAATGGTGTTATGTTATCTCTTTAGCTGTTTTTAAATTGGGGCTTCTTATAACATCTTATTTGTAAGTGGTAAAAGCATAATTTTTGCCCAGTCAAATAGAAAAAAAAATAATAATAAAGATGATAAACACTTATGTTTATAGTTGTAACAGTCGTCATGAAAAATACATGTAAAAAAGTAAGAGCTTAGCGAAATGGATTTAACCAACGCCGCACAAATGTCAAGCTGAAAAACTTTGGTCATTGCGAAATAATTAGGTTCAAGATGTTTTTAGACCAAATTTTGGTCACTTGCAAGTGATCACATTGTATTTTTTCTCATAAAAATACACCCGATATTCATTCACTTTCCTGAATGTCTGACTGACATTGCGTCAAACATCTCTCCTGTCGATGTTGCATTAAAACCCCTTCTTCAAAAGTAAGATGAGGATATATATTTTAAAAAGATTTTCTGAATTATTTAGAAGTAAATTTTCTAAAGTCTCATCAAGTTTAATGACAATTTATATAATCTTGTCACTTTTTGTTCATATAAAATTAAAAGATCTATCTTCATTTACTGATTTTTTTAAAAAAACATCTTACAAATGCATATTGGTAATCAATTGCTCTTAGTTGACTTCTATCTTAAAACCATTTTATGGCAAAATTTGGTGTAAAACAATTTAACGTTTCATCCAAATTCTCCCACATGCACTCATTTGGCAATATTTATCTTGATATACATTTATTTAGGATTTCTTTGTGAAACGGTTATTTCTTATATTTAATAATCTGATCTTCTTGTGATTTGTTCGTAACTTTGAAGCTAAGTCAAAAGTTTTTGTTTGAGATGATATACTCTAGTTCCCATGTTATCTAGGTGCGTGCCAGTGCACTTGCCAAGTTCAGTGCCAGAATTTTTTTTTCTGGAAGCGAATCAGCAGCATTTTGACCCCCTCGTACCTGCGCATTACAGTATACCTGAGCATTGATTTCTTTACGGGTAGCTATTAGCCACTTTTGTAAGACTCCTAAGTTTCTACAGAGATGATTTTGTTAATACGTTATTTCACAAGAAATATATTATTTAGTTTTCATCTATAGTGATTACTTGCAGGACAATTTAAAAGTAACGGAGCATTTTTAAAAACTGTAATTCTTGAGTATTTGATAGCAGGATGATTTGATGTTGACAGAAATGCTCTGAAAAAACAGCTCCCTCCCATAAAAACAATATAGTTAATTTTCTCTTCGATAGATGGCATTTAAGGCATCTGTGAGCATTTGATCAGAAGATTTTTTTGTATAGAGCTATCTGTCGATACAAAACGGACAAATGTATGCTTTGTGTACTTGTTTTCTATTGTGTCTTTGAAATCCTTCCTACTCTCAAGTGTCATACACTTTCACTTTTTCAAATAGTTTGTTACTTTTGGATCTCCCTGCTCGCAAGGGCTCTGTCAGGGAGGTTTCAGGCGATGAACTTGCATCATTCTGAATTTTGAAAATTAAAAATAAAGTTGTATGATTTACTGTAAATAGAAGGGTGATATAGGTTTTAAAATATTCAATAGATAAAGGATTTAATACATAACTATCAATTAAAATTTCATTAAGATAGTCAATTGAGAAATGAATTTTAAAACAAAAAATTAAAGTAGGTCTGAACCCTCCTGAGAATAGTTTTACCGGTGGCCATACCTGTTCCTATCCATCCCTAAAATAAAAGCAAAAGAGCTTCAGACATGGTACAGCTCCCATTCAAAAAATGCTTAATTTCAAGCGAAAGCGATGAAAGTTTTTTAAAAAATCAGCTAAGCAACTTTAAATTATACTATATTATAACAAACAGGATAATCTAATGAAATTCATTTTTTTATTTTTAAACTATATTCAAAGTACTGAAATTTCGTTAAAAAAAAAAGCTTAAATCAGTATTTTTACTGAACTGTACCCCCCCCCCCTCCCATGTATGTGTTATACTTATACTTATTTTCAGAAGAAACAAGGACATCTAAATATCGCATATTTTCAGGTTATTGAAAAGTGCATGTTATTCTCTGAGAATATCACTGAGTGCAACAATTAGCTCCAACTACCTTGTCGAACTGACACAATGAGAAAGTGCTATTGCAAAACCCATCCCCTCGACACGAGGAAGACCTTCGAAATAAGAGTGACAGAGAAAGACTGCGATGTCCCTAATTGTCCAAACAACTACAGAAACGTGAGCAGGCCAGTCCATAGTCCCGACTGGCCCTGGTATCACAATCCCCAGGCACTTCGACCGAATAGTGGTCTACCAAAGCACTACAACCAGTCGATTTTCCGACACCTAATAAAGAGTCTGGCGGATTCCTCCATCAGTGGAGTTAACAAAGTGACTTCAGCCACCAACTGGGGACAGAGGTTCGTATGGACGATAGTACTGGCTTGCTGTCTTTCTGGTTTCGGATACCAGACTTTTGGGTTTCTAAGGCTGTACTACAGGAAGCCGTCTGTGGTGCAGATTGAGGTGGAAAATGACGGATTGGCGGATTTTCCTGCAGTCACCATTTGCAATACCAATAGGTGAGTACTGCTGGCGTCTTTAAGTCAAGAGAATGGCCTAATAGCGCATACACTCAAAATCATTTCGTATAATTTGTGCATGTTTGATTTTTTTTCTATACCTTTATAAACCATGGGAAAAAAAGAAATCATCATAACAGGAGCTGATACAGGTTTAAAAAAAGGAGTTGCTTAAGCGGAGGATATTTGTGGTATTTGTGTACATATATAGACGTTCCATGGTAATCAACATAAGTAAATTTTGCAGAAATTATAAGTATGTGAGCCACTTACGAAGATCAATATAGATTCTATATTACCCAATCATTTGCCTTTTCTATCCAGTTCCTGAAAAAAGTAAACCAAATATTAAAACTGTTCAAATTTTCCTTCGCGACCGATTACATTGAGTTTTTTTTTTTTTATATATATATATTTTTTTTAATAGAGATACACATCTTGAATTGGTAAGGTTGAACTATTTAGATTTTCTTATTATTTAAAAAAATCGTACTAAAACTTAATGTATTTCAGGGTAAATATTTATTCCAAATAATCAGTGAAACTAGTTTAATTATAGTTTGACATAATTTTAACGATTTCTAGTTTTCTTTCCAGCAATTATACATAATATAAATTTTTATTTCTCTACCTTTTAACCTCCTGCGACCCACAACTGTTTGAAACATGATTTAAAGCTAATTTTTATGTATAGTGTTCTTTTGATTCTATGTAACGTACTTTTAAAGTTCAGAACTGATCCATGTACTTTAAGTATACACTTAGACAAAATATGACTATCTCCTTAAACTTGCAAAAATTCTGAAATGTAATTGTTAAGAGGTGAAATTTAATCATTAAAAGCTTCAAAACAATTTCGTGAGAACGTGATACATAAAAATACTTTACAATTAGTGCAAAAATTTTCTTGTTCGCGCTGAACATCCAGACATCCGCCAACGTGAGGAAAAAGTCCTAGTGTCCATAGCTGGCATGTGCTTCGCACCAACTTTTCGTGATGCCTCTACTGGCAGAGGAACTATTTTTTGCCGCTTCTTTACAAGCTCTACTTCGTCACAATCGGCGGAACTATCATCAGCTGTAGAACTGAATTCGGCTGTTTCATGCAGAGAAAAATTATGCGCCCGAAATCCGATGTGCATATACATGTACGCGGGGACTCAGGAGGTTAAGGCCTTTTATTTTAATTTGTTTTCTCTCGGATAATATCTCTGAAATACTATCTGTATTTAATACTACCTCTATTGTCATACTACCATTGAATCTTTTGGAGGAAACAACTGATACGCTCACATCCTCTGAATAAGTTTTTGTCTTAAATAAATTTAACGAAATAAAATATTCATGAAAAATAACTTTTGCAGGTTCCGCAAAAGCGAGTTTTGTGACTACATGCCAAAGAAATGTTTTGGATTATTTAATAACATAGTAAGGAATCTTAGCTGATCATTTCTGTGTCTGTTGAGAAAAACTGAATTGTAAGAGTTTCATTTTAAATTAGAGATCGTATTTGCATTGAGTTTTGTCATAATTTCTGAACTTGTCTTTCAGAGTATATCTGAAGCGGAGATCGGAGACGTGGTTTATGACCTTCTGAAGGAAAGGAACATCGAACAGAAGTACAAACTCGGTCATTCTAAGAATATGATTCAAGATTGTCACTTTAATGGGTTTCCTAAAGTAAATACAGAAGAATGTATTAAGTATGTACTCTGTAGAAACCTTTTCTTCTTTAACTATTTAATAATTCTTTCGGTACCAGTTAATCTAAATTGCTTCGTTTGGGTTGTCAACTTCCCATTAATGTTTACCATACAAATTAAAAAAGACTTCAGTTATAGTTTAACAAATATATTGTGAGAAGTAAGTAAAGAGTCTTTTCCTATGTTTGGTGGTTTTTTGTGTGTTTTTTTTAGTAAAATAATTGCTATTGAACCCATCCTGTATGCAAATAGCTCTGAGATTGAGGAAGAAGCTTCCTATCATAATTTTTTTTTTCTAAAGAGAATTGTCATAAAGAAACCTTGCCGACATATGGACCTCTAGCTTTTGTTCCGTTAAACAGATCTAGATGAGATTTCGGTTAAGTTATTCAGAAGAGTATGAGTGTTGAAAATACATTATTATCTTTACAAAATTAGCTACCAGCTAAATTAATTCGAACACACTCCCATGCCCCTCCCAAAAAGAAAGAAATTACACATACCTTTATAGGAAATCTATCTTTTATTTTAAAGGCTACTACGCATTATATTTAACAGCACAAAGACGCCCAATTTTCATACATCAGACAACATCGAGTAACAACGAAAGAAGGAAGTATCTAAAAATAGATATAGCACAAGAAAAAACACAAAAAAGGTTTCAGTTTCAGATCCGGGCAACTCAACAGTACATCTTCACGTCTCCTACTGCCACCTACAATCGTAAAATCACAACATTAACTCCCACCTTTTTTAATATTTCACAATTAAAAAACTTCCAGTGGGTATAGCTTTCGCACTGGACGTGTGCCGTGAAGTGTTTTCACTTTTACCACTCTTACACGGCCATCTCTACCCGTGCACAATTCCTGGATACGTGCAATGGGCCAGTTGATACGCTTGATATTCTCCGCACCAACTAACACCATGTCACCCACGTGCATGTCACAGTTTTTATGGCCGGGCCTCTGCACAAGTTGTGCCGGGTACTCCTTACGGAATCGGCTGCGAAGTTGTTCTCGAAGTTCCTGGCACATTCGTTGACGCACAAGGAGCTTGTTCCCATCAATGGAATCTAAATCTGCTGTTCCGGACACTTTGATGTCTTGCATGAACATCGAGGGGGTCAGAGTAGACAAGTCATCAATGTCGTTGGAAACATAGGTGAGGGGGCGAGAGTTAAGGACGGCCTCCACATCACAGAGGATGGTGAGTAGCTCCTCGTAGTTCACTGAAGCTTGCCCAAGGACTCTCACCAAGAGACCCTTCGTGGACCGGATCAGTCGCTCCCACCATCCACCCCACCAAGCCGCAATGGGAGGAATGAACTTCCAGATGATGGGTCGCAACGTATCCTGAGATACAACCTTTTCCCAGTCAACTTTTCGCAGTGCTGATGATGTACCAACAAAATTCGTCCCGTTGTCGGAGTAGATGGTAGATGGTCTCCCTCTTCTCGCAATGAATCGACGGAGGGCTTGAATGAAGTACTCGGTGCTTATAGCAGTAACAAGCTCCAAATACACACATCTGTAGACTGCACATGTAAACAAAACCACCCAAGTTTTGGTTTTGTTGCGGAGGACCAATGGACCACATAAATCGACGCCCGTAACTTCGAAGGTGTTAGCATCTCTAACTCTGTCCAATGGCAGTTGAATCGGCAATGTCTCTGGTGGTTTTGACGCAAACCTTTTGCATCGCACGCACTGTCGCACAACGGATCTGACAGTTCGCCTTGCTGAGAGGATCCAATATTCCTCTCGAAGCATGGTAGTTGGGGCTTGAATACCAGCGTGACTGTTTTTAAGATGGAACTCTCTAACTAGAGCTTCGATTATAAAATGCTTTGCTGGCAGTAAAATTGGGTACCGGAAGGCGTATGGGTCGTCTCTCTCAACAATCTTGGTTTTTACTCTAATTAAACCAGTCTCATCTCTCTCAATTGCAAAACTGAAAACCGAATCTCCAGTTGGTGCAAAACTCTCTCTCTGAATGAGCAATAGAAGTGTGTTTCTAGATTTCTGAATCTCAATGGAATTTAAAAAAGGTTCTTTAATAACATTTTGCTTACGGGAATTAGCAATAAATCTCTTAACCCAGCCCAAAATCTTTACCATTTTTGAAAATTTAGAATATCTTTTGTACCATTCAGGTTCACTATCTATATCTATACTAACGTTACTACATGAGTTTACTCCCTTTTTTATTTCTGAGTAAATTAAACTTTCGTTTGGCTCAATAATCAATTCGGGCCAATTTTTTCTAGGACCCTTCAGCCAAACAGGTCCATTTACCCAATCCGATTGGATAAACTGAAGAGGGGAGCAGCCACGGGAAGGAAGATCAGCCGGATTCCATTCACTTGGTACATATGACCACTGGTTTTGGTCAGTGATAGAACAAATTTCCCTCACGCGGTTACCCACAAATGTTCCCCAAAGATTATTTCTTTTGATCCATGATAAGGCCGTAGTAGAATCGGTCCAAAAATATTTTGAGTTGCACTCCAATGAAAGGGCTTCAGTAACATACTTGGACAAACGGACACCCAGAACGCAAGCCATCAGCTCTAAACGGGGAATTGTGAACCCTTTTAAGGGGGCTACCCTGGATTTGGCTGCAACCAAATTAATGAATATCTCTCCGTTGTCAACGCATCTAAGGAATGTTACAACTGCATATGCGTGTTTGCTTGCGTCACAAAAGATATGAAGGGACCAATTACTTTTATCCCCAAACCCAATGCGTCGTGGCAACTCAAAATCGGTGAGCTTTCCCAAATTATTGTACCACTTTAAAAATTTCTTCTTGATTTCATCTGGTAATGGTGCATCCCAATCCGCCTTTATTACCCACATTTCTTGCAGTAATAATTTAGCCGGTAACATAATGGGAGTCAAGAATCCCAGAGGGTCAAAAACGGACTGTGTCAACGACAAAACTTCCCTTTTTGACAATGTTTTCGAAAGTGGTACGAGTTTTATATTAATGGAAAGACTGTCTTTATTCCTATTCCACAAAACCCCTAAAACAGAATGTGGGTCCTCTACAGTTTCTGAATTTAAATCCTTTACCCTTAAGTTTACATTCTCATTTATTGGCCCACACATCCACATTCTCAAATCCATTTTTGCCCTAGCTAGAATATCTGTAGAAATTTCTATGAAATTCTCAAGTTCAGTTTCATTATAAACCGATGTTACACAATTATCGACATATAGGGATCGAGCTAACTTCTGAGCAGTTACTCTCTCTTCATCTGAGAGCTGGGACAAATGAAATGATATAACCGCTCCCAACAGAAATGGACTGGAAGTCACTCCAAATACGACCCTTGAATGGCGGAAAACCTTTACAACACTACTTTTCTCCCACCATAGGAACCTCAAATAATCCCTATCTTCTTTTCTTATTTCTATTTGTAAAAAGGCACGCTTAATATCAGAAGTAACCCCTATACACTTTTCTCGAAATCGTAACAAAATTGAAGGAATCTCTTCAATCAAGTTCGGGCCCTTAAACAAACAATCATTAAGTGAGGGAGATCTGCCAACTTTACAACTGGCATCAAAAACCGGCTTTATTTTAGTAGTCAGACTATCTGGTTTAAATACGGGATGATGGGGCAAGTAGTGTCCATCTAAATCAAGTTCATTATCCGGCACCTCCTCAATAATACCCTCAGCCCTCCATTCTTCAAAAATTTTACTATAATCATCATACTTGCCGAGAGACTCTAATTTTTTGGCGACACTGAATAGTCTCTTTTCTACTACATGGCGATTTGAAGGCAACTCCACATTTTGCCCTAGCCATGGTAAGCCCACACAATAACGACCCTCATTGTTTCTAGTGAGAGTGTGCAAAAATTGTTCTCTGGCCATTTCCTCTTCAGCTTTTTTAGATAAACTCTGTTGACTATCCAGTATGCCAATTGTCTCCAAATTCCAAAGATCGGAGATTTGCATATCCCTGACTGCTAAATTTGCACACAAAAGTGCAGTACTTACAGTTTTATTATCCGAATAATTCTCTAAAGTGCCACAAACTGCCCAACCCAATTTTGTATAAATTGCGGTTAATCCTCCATTTAGTTGCTTTACAAGCCCAGTGAGAATTTTCCCATAAACATCACTTCCGATGAGTATTTCTATCTTCGGACAATCTGATCCCATATCTGATAACCAAATGTTATTACGTTTTAATTCCCTTACAACAGGACCTTTAGCAATGCATGGTACATTGCCACAAATTATATTCTGTTCCAAAAAATCAAATTCTAAATCTTCCCATTTATTTTTACTCATGGAAGATAATTTAACCCGATATTTATTATGCAATTTCGGTCCAGTTTGCGCTCCCCCAAATAAAGTGTGAGACAAAGTCTCTTTGGAAACAATTGGCAAACCCAGTTTCTCCGCCACAGATTTTGAGATGTATGATTTTTGTGAGCCACAATCAAGCATCACTCGACAAATTCTGGACTGATTAGCGCCGACCACCTTTACCCTTAATGTCATTAAGGCCACTTCTGAGGTGCACGTCTGTCCGGCGGTAGTTGTTTGCACGTCTGTTACCGGAGAGGATTCTGATACTGGCGGCGGATTTTTGCAATGCATTTCTGGGCATATAGAAGTACAATGCGGCTTACCACAAGCATAGCACCGTATAAACTGCTTGCAAAATTTGGCTATGTGATTAGGTGCCAGACATTTTAGGCAACACTTCTTATCCTTAATTTTAGCAATTTTTTCCTCAAGAGGCAACAGACGGGCCTCATAACAACTCTCACTCTTATGAGCTTTACTGCAGAAAATACAGTAGCTATCTTTTGTGGTAAGGAATCCGCCTGCAGTGGGAAAATTAGCTTGATTTTTACACTGAAATGTACCCCTATTTTCATCCTTGGGCTTTTCTTGGGAACTCTCATTTCGACTATTACCCCCAAAACCACTACGTGCTAATTTCAACCTTTCTTCACCCTGCACTTCGGCTTTTAAAAAGTTCATCAAATTTATTAGGCGCGAAGATTCGGGTGAAGACCTCTCGCTGAGACTCGGGGTTTGCTCTGGCTGATTAAAATACAAACTTCTCTGCCAAGCCCTTAATACGTCTTCGGTGAGACATGATTCCACCATTGGGTATAACCATGCTGAATTATCACCTGAATCTAAGCCAAGGGAATCCAAAGCTCTCAATTGAGCTTCCAATTTATCAAAAAGCTTATCAAGGGGTAACTTATCTCTTGAATCCGCTTTAACATTAGAAATAATTAACTTAATAAGTTCCCTTACATAAACCTCTATTAAAAGCTCGGGTTTACCAAAACGCTCTTTGAGTGCAACAATGGCCTTATCGTAGTTAGCTGAGGTAACCGGATAACTATCAATAAATTCTCTTGCCCTTGACCCCTCTTTCATACTTTGAATTAAGTAAGAAAACTTGTCACTTTCGTGTAAATCAGTATCCTCATGGATCTTTTGAAATCGTGACCAGAATGGAAGCCAGTTAATCAAAAGACCATCGAATTTCTTCAACTCGATTTTGGGAAGTTTATAATTTTTTGTTTTGTTCCATGAAACATGACTACCATTTTCTGATCTCGTCTCAACGTTTAATTCATCTAGAATGTTTAACTTACTATTTATTCGACGAGACAAAGTGATGAATTTATCCGAATAAACTTCCCGGCCTTCGATCTCAATTAAAACTGGATCTTCCGTAGCTTCTTCCCCTTCAGTTAATAAATCCAGAATTTTTTCATCTAGATCATTTAATTCTGAATTAACATTCTGCAATTTACAAAACTTATCATTTATTGCATCTAAATTGCACTCATCCTTCAATAACTCAGATTCCAGAAAATTAGCTGTCCTTGTGAAGGAACTACGCAGTCCCTTTCTTTTAAGTATAAGAGATTCCATTATAATTGTTATGAAAGTTTGTAAAAATGATTCTATTTAAAACTAAAGACTTAATACTGACAATAGAAACATATCTATAAATTTTAAACTTTCAGTTATACTCAAAGCAAAACTCAAATGGGACAAACAAAGGAATGCGTCCTGTCACGGACGCCACTGATGTATGAAAATTGGGCGTCTTTGTGCCGTTAAATATAATGCGTAGTAGCCTTTAAAATAAAAGATAGGTTTCCTATAAAGGTATGTGTAATTTCTTTCTCTTTGGGAGGGGCATGGGAGTGTGTTCAAATTAATTTAGCTGGTAGCTAATTTTGTAAAGATAATAATGTATTTTCAACAATGAGCGCGGGATTCTAAGAAAATGCCTACAAACTGGGCAACAAAATGGCGCTCACGGTTACGGTTATAGTTACAAAAACTCGAAATTTTCGAATGGCATCACCAACTTTATCCTGTCACAAAATCCTCAGCGCATGCGGAAATCCTAAAGAGAGTTGGAATGGTAAATGTATCACAAAAAACGGACGCGTTACGCGCACAAAAAAAAACACACAAAAAAACACAGCTCTGCGAACGGGTGACAAAAACACGATCGGGGTGCACGGTAGAAATTTGCATATGACAGAGGCCAAAGTTCACATGGGTGCCATCACAAGCAATTTTATCGGGTTTCTACCCTGAATATCTGGCGAGCTTAGTCGATATATTTAGCCTCCGTGCGATCATGTTTCTATAGGCCGTTCGCAGAGCTGTTTTTTTTTGTGCGTGCGTAACGCGTCAATTTTTTTTGTGATACACGTACCGTTCCAACATTCTTTAGAGTTTTCGCATGCGTTGAGCATTTTGCGATAGGAAAAAGTAGGTGTTTCGATTCGAAAATTTCGAGTTTCTGTAACTATAACCGTACCCGTGAGAGCCATTTTGTTGCCCAGTTTTTAGCCATTTTGTTAGAATCCCGCGCTCATACCTCTGAACAACTGTAACTGAAATCTCTTCTCGATCTGTTGAACGGAACGGCTGCTAGAGCTAAATATATCGACTAAGTTTTTTTATGACCAACCTGTGTATAATAAAAACAAAGCATTTGAAAACTGTGTGCTGAAAATTTTATTTATGAATATGAAAATATTTTAATAATCTAAATAATAGATTTCCCCAAAACATATCGATTGAAGAGACAGAAAGTAACGCTATGTGATGTCCTTAGTTATGTTTCAATTTTGCCCATATCTCTCTCTCTCAGAATGTTAGAATATTTCTATGATCCCGATTACGGCAACTGTTACACAATTCCATCCCAGAACTCAAAGGGGCAACCACTAGAAGCGAGGGAAGCAGACTTTTGGCAAGAGGCAAACGGTAAGCTGCCACATTCTGTTATATTAATTGGTTTAATAAATATCGAGCATAAAATTGTTCATTCACTCTTTCATAAACTGTAGAATTTGGAGTGTCGTTTTCCATCGAAATGACGAAAACCGGATATGAAGGGCCACCTGGTGACGGTGTTGTTAGCACTCTGGCCTCGTATGCCAAAGGTACCGGGTTCGTGTCCTGACAAGGATGATCGTTGTGATTCGGAATCCACGTTAAGATACAGGTCCCGGCCTGTAGTTGTCATTGTGCATAAAAATAGGTCGTTGAGCGTACAAACCAGCCAAACAACCTGATATATGAAGCTTCATGATACAATTAACAGGCTTAAAATCAATCATAACAAGGTAAATATGCAATGAAAATAAATAAACAAATACATACATACATGCATACATACATACATACTATTTATTTTTAGAAGAGAACTTCATGTTTCTTCTCCAAAAATATATTTCTATTTTTTCCCCTCCTAAGCTACACTAAAACTTGGCGTCCACTATCTCTGAGCAGAGCGGAGTGGATTAGATAAGAGCCAATTACAAGGCTGCCAACGTCCATTGAGCCTCGTTCTACAGTAGACGTTGGCAGCCTTGTAATTGGCTTTAGTCCACTCCACTCTGCTCTGCTCAGCGATAGTGGACGCCAAGCTTTATGTAGAGGGCAACTTGTACAAAGTTTGTATCTGTCTGCCTCTACGAAGTGCACATTCTGAGACAAAACAACACATTTTAATGACACGTGATATGTTTGTCAAAGGAAATATTTTGATGAGACATATGAAAGTCGACAGGGAGTTATGATCGGGATTTCTAAATACAATGACTGAAAATCAAGCTGTAATTCGTGAGGTCTTAAGTATAAATGCCACTTACACGTGTAATGCATCAGTTTGGAGGTGTCAGGATAAAAGGAAAACATAAAATTTAAACAAAAGTAATCAAAGTTCCACTGAAATAGTGCCAAGTTTTTATTTTGACACCATATACAGATATTGGATCAGATCTTCATGATTGGCTGGATATTGATGGATGTTTTCAGTGGCAATTTTTCTCGTCAGGTTTGTCGTTGAACAACTTGGCGCAATTTTTGATGATAATTGGCTAGCTTCAAATTGGCTGGAATTTTGTTACATTTCGTCAAAACATAGCATGGGAAGTCTTCAGTCATGCCGAATAGTACATGATTGATATCTTGCACCTGGCTTAACCCAGTATTAAAGTGTAGGCAAAAACTGGGTATTAATACTTGATTTTTACGACCCCGGCCAAGGCCACATTGGATTAAAACGAGCGCTAAGGTCTCGCCCCGGCAATAAATCATGACATTATGTTTGGTAGTCAAATGAAGAGCAACCTTTTGTGGTTACAAAATTTCTCCGTAGTCGGCAGTGAACACCTCTTTTGGATTGCAGATTTAGTTTGGCAATTGGTCTATTCTTAGTTTACGAGGAAATATTGCCAAGCTAAATTAACGCCAGTTGGTAGCAGATAAAGTTTCATATGTAGTATATCAATGATATTTAGCAATCCTATTTCTTGCGGATTTCCTTTTGTCATTCCTTGATTTACTTTCTAAATTGTTTAATTTTCAGAATTTATAATTGATTAATTGTATAGTCCATATGTTTTCATATTTGTTTAGTCGTTTAATATTTATCCTCTAGTGCTTAGTGTAGCATATGTACTATACAACATGGGAGTAAAATTTAAGTAATAATTCATATATTTTATTGCAATTAATTCTATCAGTCATACTACAGCTAAAAAAGGTATTTTAGTTTTTATACTTTTTGTAATAAACACCAACTACATGATTGCTAGTTGCATTGTTAAAAAAAATCATACACTAGAAGGTTGATGACCATTTCGAATCAGCCGCCTTGTTGAATTAGCGATGTTTTGGCCTTGTCACAAACTTTTTACAAAACCTATCCAAGTAAATGAGGAGTTTACCTTTCGGTACATTGCGGGAACTAATAAAATAAAGTTGAACCAGAAAATACATACCCCCGAAAAACACTTTTGAAAAGTAGAAGAACCACCTACCTCAAAAACACAAAAAACTGTCTTGCAATAAAAAAATCATAAACATGATGAAAATTTTCAGCCACAAATACAGTGATATAAAAAATGTCCAACCTCTGATTACAACTCTCAGTTGTGACTCGCTTAAGAAAGTATGCTTACTTAGTTTATTTTTAAAATTTAAGATCCGCTCCCATAAAAATTTACGATGCTTGAGGTTGGCGCCCGTCATAGGAATATTAACAATGCTTGCGTTTAAACTAATTTATGACTGTTTGTGCGAATATTGGTGGAGATGTGATTTCATTTGGATGGGTAGGAAATACTAAGTAGTGTAAATCTTCATGTTTATGTAGATGTCATTTTCAAAATAGTATAGAGAAACTGTGCTCAAACGCTAGCATTTGAATCGTTATTAAGAATTTTTAAGTAGGAAACTGAAGTGTTAGTGGTAAGCTTTTGTTTGGTTGATACATACATTTTGGAAAGTTTTTATTGTGTGGGGGGTTTCAAAGGTTAGTAATTAAGATCGGCGCCAACCTCAAGCAGAGTAAATTTTTATGGGAGCGAAACTTAAATTTAAAAAATAAACTAAGTAAGCATTAGGGTGGTTCGAAATTTTTTTTTTTTATTTTTGAAACGCATGAGGTAAAAAAAGTTGATACACATCTTGATAAGAAAGACTGTAAAAAAAAATTTGAAAAAAAATAATATCTTCCGATCGTACATTCACCTCAAAGTTTTGAAAAAATACAAAAAATAACTATTTTTCCTAAATTTTTTTAAATTTCTAAACGTTATATATTTGAAAGGCAATAGTTTGCAATGAGTAGTGAAAGGGTGGTATAACACAGGAAAACACTATTCTATATATTTTTAAGACATATGTTAATAATTAAAATATTCAAAAATAAATTTTTTTTGTTAAAAAATGATTTTTCTATAAAATCTATACTAATGTTATTTTTTACATATTTTTGCTAAAATTGTTTTATTTACTTCAAGCATTCATTTCAAAGTTTTGAATAAATACAAAAAATCCCTTTTTTCCATCAATTTGTAAAATGCACCAATGACTAAATTATCGAGGCATATTAGTTTGTATTGTATGGAATGAAGTAGATAGAACTTGGAAAAAAAATCAAATTAGTAATTAATCAATAATAATCATTCGCTCGTAACCTTTGAAACAATGATAAAAACTGTGTTTTGGCGGGTTTCAATCTGGGTGGCCTTTCTCGTGGTGCCTTCTCTTCCTTTGAAACTCACAAACTTACTTGCTTATTCATTGGATCATAGCGCACGGGGCTGTGATTGGGAATGCCATTAATACTGGCTGAAAATAATCTGACAGATCAAATTGCGCGTTAGGAGACCACTACATTGGGATATATGCCTCATATACTCTAATGAATTACCATTCTGATGCCTATTTAAACACTTAGTACTACAACAGGACCAACATCTTTTAGTGAGATCAAAAATTGAGGATTCATAGATCAAAAATTGAAGAACTGTGAAAATTTTCCCTCGACTGATTTTTTACGTGTTGAATGTTCTATTCCTTTAACTGATTTTAAAGTACTGAGCACAGATCAGATATATTCTTGGTATTTTTGCTGAGATAAGATACGAAGGGAGAATTGTAAGAGAACTAAGGCGTCGGGTTCTGAAATCTCGAGAACTTTCCTAGAGAAAGACAATCAAGCATTTCAAAGCAACCAAACTTAACTTTATTGCCACTGATTACGTGGACATAATTAATTGGAATGCTTGTAATAGGACTCCTCCTTTGTTAGGAGTAACAAACGAACATTAGTTAGTAAAGATTGGCGCATCCGAGGTAGCACTGTTAGATTGGAGGAAACAGGGGAAGACTGGAAGGTTGGCTAGTCTGGCCAAGCATAGTTCCAAAATATACGATTTTTCAACCAACAAACAAGTCAAAACCACCACATAGTTTTGTTTCTCATAAATAAAATATCCCAAGTTTAAAACTGTGCATCGGCGTATCAAAACCTCTTATATATTTTATCCAGAATTGGGCGAGATTGGCTAATATTGTTTCCAACGACCGATTAACAACGTTCCCCATCGGAATTGACCTATGTCTGGCGAAATTGGCCAGCGTTTCTGTGCTACTAGGGACCATTGAAATTAAACTTCAACACGTTTCCTTGTCACTCACAAGCTGTGGAAAGCTTATGTAGAGATACAAGACAAAAAGTAGGTGGCGCGGACGCAAAAGACGTTAGGACAAAACTTTTTTTTTTATAAAGATCCATAATGCCCGATTTTTCTACAAAAGTATCCTTCAAAGTGCATCACTGGGATAGAAAGCTCGAGAAGAAAGTGAACCAAATGAATAATTGCATGTTTAAAAAAAAAAAAAAAAATGTAAGAAATAACATTAGTACACATTTTACAGAAAAATCATTATTTCTTACAAAATTTTTTAATTTTTAGTATTAATATATGTTTTAAAAATGTATAAAATAGTGTTTTTCCAGGTTTCTACCAACCTTTCACTACACATTGCAAACTATTTCCTTTCAAATATATAAAGTTAAGAAATTTTAGAAAATTTAGGAAAAACAGTTATTTTTTATATTTTTTCCAAACTTTAAAGTGAATGCACGATCGGAAGATATTATTTTTTTTTTTTCAATTTTTTTTTTTACAGTTTTTCTTATCAAGATGTGTATCAACCTTTTTTACCTCATGCGTTTCAAAAAAAAAAAAAAAAAATTTTCGAACCACCCTAGTAAGCATACATTCTTAAGCCAGTCACAACCAAGAGTTGTAATCAGAGGTTGGCCATTTTTTATATCAAGGTATTTGTGGCTGAAAATTTTCATCATGTTTATGATTTTTTTATTGCAAGACAGTTTTTTGTGTTTTTGTGATTGGTGGTTCTTTTACTTTTCAAAAGTGTTTTTTTGGGGGATATCAGAACTTTTTTTTAACACTGGCGACTTCTATATTTGAATTTGTCCGTTTAATCGTTTTTCTATTTATCACCTATGGTACACCTGGTACCAGGAATATTCATAATTCTTCAAACTGAGTTCGACGATACCTTACATGAAATAATTATCTTTAAAACTGATAAACTGGAAGTGGTGCCAATAGCATACCTGGTACTTTAAACATTCATAATTCGTCAAAACAAAAGTCCAACATGCCATATTTATCTTGGAAATTGATAAACCGAAAGTGGTACTACTTATGCTATACCTGGTACCTTAAACATTCATAATTTTTCAAGAAAAGCCCAACGACACCC
Source organism: Linyphia triangularis (assembly GCA_963978545.1). Lineage (NCBI taxonomy): Eukaryota > Metazoa > Arthropoda > Arachnida > Araneae > Linyphiidae > Linyphia > Linyphia triangularis. The sequence continues at coordinate 93,696,161 of OZ021723.1, read as the reverse complement.
AACGTGCCATATTTATCTTCCAAATTGATAAATCAGAAGTAGTACCACCTATGGTACTCCTGGTACCATGATTATTCATAATTCTGCAAGTTGAGTTCAATGATATCTTACCTGTCAAAATCTACTTGAAAATTTACAAATTGGTTGAATGTGGACGGCAGTAACCATCAAAATTGACCACGAACGAGTAATAGAAACTTGTGTATGGCAACTCAACCCCCAAAACTTAATGAAATACGTTGCCATCGATAAAGAGCCTGTCTGCCAAGTTTCAGCTTGATTGGTTAATTTGTAAGCACAACGACCTATTTTAGTGCATAATAACGACTAATCAGTCCGGGACCCACAGCTTAACGTGGATTCCGAATCACAATGAACATCCACACCTAACCCAGGAATCAAATCCGGAACCTTTAACATACAAGGCCACAGCATTCATCCCATTGAAAATTAATTCTAATAAATTGTTACCAATAAATATTACAAGTTTTTTACAGTCGATATTGCAATAAAAATTATTTTTATTATACTAAGCATTATTTTGGTTCACATAATATTACTCATTGATATTTGACAAAATTTAAAATATGTTCTTAACAATAATTTAAAAATTCACTATGAAATTATAATTTTGATGATATATGATTCTACGATTTCATTTTACAACGGAAAGTAAACAAAATTAATACATCTTTTAAAACGAATGACATTTTTGCAAATTCCCTTAGCCAATCGCAAAGCGTGTTTCATTTAGTCCCGCTATAATGAATTGAGTGTGACGTCAGCTCGCATAACCTTCACATTTATACTTTGTATTCTGCCCATAGTATCTTGCAACAAAATATGATTATTTTCATTTTTCAATGGAGATTTCCAGAAATTAAAATGTTTTTGAAAGTTAACTCACTCTAAATTATCACAGAGTTCAAATAACACATAGAATTTGAAGAACAAATGTTTCTCTTTAATTCTGTCTCTTCAAAAATTAAATTATTTCAATTTTTAAGATGTTATAAGACATATAATTATAGTCCAATTCGTTCTGCCTATACTTTAACTTACGTTCATTCTCACTTAAGCCTAGCATGTCGGAAAAACTAACTTCGAAATGATAACAAACCTGTTTGGCAACTTTTGGCATATATATCTGAACCTCAATTAAAAGCTGATCGCCTTTATCTGTCGCCAAATTATGAAATGAAAAAGAGTGGTTTTAAATTAATTAAAAATAGAAAGAATTATTGAATGAAGTTCAAACCAGCGTAGGATTTTAAGTTGAAACATTCCGCATCCTATAATTCAATCCGTTTGAAGATCTATAGCTTAGTTAGGGCTGGACGTTTGTCTAAATTTTTACATCAAAACAGGGCTAGAACTCGTTTTTTTATTTCGTTTTGGAAATTTCAATATTTTTTTTCCTTCGTTGCCTTTTATTCTAAGTACTCAATTTTTTTTTCTTTAAAAGATATCACCGAGACGAATCTACGGTATTTTTTGTATAATTATGTGAAGTTCCGTAAGCACGCTAGAAAATAGTCCATTTCCGCTTTTTCGCTGGAAGTTGTGCAGAGAATAGATACTTACTCTCGGTTTCTGCCTTTTTGAGGTTGGCGGCGAAACGACCGTTTCGTCTGATAAAATCTTAGTATCACGGTGTTGCAATCCAACTTGTCTCTTTTCTTATATAGATCTCTCGTTGTTGATAGACCTCGAAGTCGAAGAATTGATGGAAAGGAAGCGTCAACCTGGCATTGTCGTGATTGTGCACGATGACGCCACGGCTCCTGATATGCACACTGACGGGATCTTGCTTGGAGCAGGCTACTCGTATACGTTATCAGTTGAGAAGGTCTAGTAATAATACCAATATCTCATTTCATTTGATTTAAGTTCAATACTGTCATATAAGTGGACCAGACTATTAAAACATAATTCCTATTTATCAAATATAATTGTTAAGTATCAGTATGTTCAAAAGAAAGGTTCTAATAGTTTTCAATCTGTTGTGTATGTGGATGAGTATTTGCATTCAAGAACAATATCTAATTGAAAAAAACGTGCAAATTCCTTTTGTAACGGTACCTTCAATAAAAAAAAATATAGTAAAGAAAATATCTATTCAATTAAGCTGAAAAGTTCTTTCAAAGCCTGCCACCTTATAGTAAATATCCCAGTTTTAAAAGGCCGATCAAACGGTATAGTGGTTAGCGTGCTAGCTTCTAGAACGCGAGGTTGCGGGTTTGAGTCCCGTGTAAGGCATGGGTGTTTGTAAATGCATGTTGGCTTGTCAAATGACGAATGTTTCGGCACATTATAGCCCTCGTGTTGAAGTAGAAGTTCTTATTTGAGATAAGTCACATACATTCTTCTATAGTGGGATTTGACAAATGGGCTGACTTCTGATCTAAGCAATGATTACAGTAGAACTCCTCTTAACAGGTTTCTGTTCATCCGGTTTCCCGTTTGACGAGCCGAATTTTTTTTAAAAGTATGTAATCGTAAAGAAATAGTATAAATGTAAAACTTTTTAAAAAAGATTACTTTTTCTCTTGAACACTTACGGTATCGTAAATGCTTTCCTATTGAGTCATTATTAATTATGTTATTATTCAGTGAGATCACATATCTTTTGAAACATTTTACAGACAACTTTGTATTGGCACTTAAAAAAATTGTAATGCATGCAAAGACATCGAATCGGAAGACGTTGAGTAGTGACTAAGCGTAGACAAGGATCTCCAGCAAGAAAATATGTAGGATGACGACAATCATCGAAGCCACCACCGATGTGCTTCAAAATGATTATGATTACAACGTCACATTCTTCACATCACATACGAATGAGTAATTGGCCAACGGAATGTAAAAATCCTTTTAAAGGTTAAAGCTAGGCCTCCACTATTGCTGAGCAGAGCGGAGTGGATTAGATTAGAGCCAATTACAAGACTTTCAACGTCCATTGTAGTACGAGGCTCTTGCTACAATCGACGTTGACAGCCTTGTAATTGGCTCTAATCCACCCCGCTCTGCTCTGCTCAGCGATAGTGGATGCCAAGCTTTATTGCGGTAACTCACAAGTGTTGCCATATGATGGAACCAAACTAAAAATAACGCTTTTTATAGAATCATTGGGATGAAATGCGTATAAAAGGATTAATTTTAAATACGAATGAAATGCGCTTTTCTAACGTTTTGGTTAGGAACTGCATATTCATGACTCATTTACATATTTATGACGAAATGGATTGTTTTTGTTAGTATTTTACCAGTGTGCGCGAAAATCTACTGAATTTGATTTATACCTTTCAGACTTCCGTTTTTTTATTGCCGCACCCATACAAAACCAACTGCACAGATTATAATAACTTACCTTGGCAAATAGGTAACAAGAGGCGCGTCACTTCAAGGGTAAGTACTCAAAATTTGTTTATAAACGTTACCAGGAAGGGACAAGAGAATAAATTTTTTGTGCCTACTGGATTTTGAAAAAAAATAAAATCAGAAAAATGCTGCAAAAGTTATAGAGAAAAGAAATCATGTAGTGTGTATTTTACATTATTAATAAATATGAGTAGAAAGTTAATAAATGAATTTCATTGAACTAGTTATTAATATATTTTTTAGTGTAGTTAATGAATAACTACACTAAAAATAGTATTAATTTGTTATTATATCAATAATGTAAGTAAGAATATAAGTCTACATAAATTTTAAATATTCTGTGTATTCCGTTCTGATGTCAATTTGTTTTAAACGTTGCATTATAGCTTTCTGTTGAATAAAAACATTTGCTTTCATTGATGTGTAATGAATTAAAACTTTTGAATAAGCCTCCTTTGATAATAAAAATCAAATAATCTATTTACATTCGTGCTAATTTCTCCAACCACATAGCACTTCTAGAGTTATGTAAGTTACGTTTTTATTGCTACGTGGTAGGCTTCATTTTAAAGACAGTTATGATTTTGTTCCTTCCTTCATTTATACACTTTTGTAAATGAATTTTTTCTCCTAGCTTTATGAACAATAATATTCTGTAACTTTTAAGGTAAATTAGTAAAAAAAAATTTATTATCCTTTTATAATTAACAACCTTATTTCGAGTACTTTTGCAATTGACATTGCTGTCTATCTCTAATAGCAAAATAAAAATACATTTAAAACTTCTTGAGTCACACTGAATATAACACAACTCTACTCTTATTATTGTGTTTATATTATATCCCGCTGTATATGTCCTAATCTTCGTAGAGTCTGAAATTGGAATGCGTTAAATAATGTTTGGATTGCCTTTTTTATATTCCCAATTATAGTAGCCCATATTTCTATGTATTTAGATTTGTTGTCATTCAATTAAAAAAAAAATGTATTTATTGCAATACCTATTATTGTCACTTTAGTAATTATTGTATTGAAATAAATCCATTTTCGGATACAACTTCAGAGTTTTTTTAAAAATGTATTATTGGTTTATTCAGAAAAAAATATTTAAAAATGTATTAATTTATATGTACTTTGGATAAAGTATAAATGTAATACTATTTTTTTCCCTTTCAGATTTGCACTGTCGGATGTTCACAATACTATCAACAAGCGAAATGTAATTTTATAACTAAAAACCTCAGTTTGTTCTACGAGGTTCTTCCCTATGACCCGAAGACAACCACAGAAGGTACGACATTCAAAGCATTAGAGCACATTTAAAAATATATATATATATATATATATATATATATATATATATATATATATATATATATATATATATATATATATTTTTTTTTTTTTAATAAAAAATACTATCGGGGTGCTTTATTTGGTAACAGGTGATTCGACTCTGGAAGATAATTAACATGATTTAATGATAAAATAGCTACATAACACTCATCACAAAGAAGGAGTTTAGAAGGAAGGATTGACACAGCCTCATGCTCTGGTAATCGCAGGCAGTCTGATTTATGCGGAACTTTTCGATTCTGATGCAAGCATCACGCGCGCTGCGTATGAAAGCAGTGCGTTGGCTGCTTCTGATATGCATGTGATAGTCACGTTTGCAGAGCATGGTGTGCTGCCCTGTATACTCCTCCCCCCCCCCCCACCTAGCTCACCCCCTAGTGGCGGCTCGTGCACTACAGCCAGTACAGCTTTGCTGCATCTAAATTTATTAGTTCAAAACTAAAGTTAAATATTTTACAATTTTCTACAATAAAAATCCAATTTCTACGGTAAGTGTAAAATATATATAGATATCCGATAAATAGCAAATTTGTCGTCTCGATATTTAATTCACGGGAAGAAAAAAACCGCTCCCAATCAACCTATACTGGTGATCTTCCTCCGAAGAGCAATTGAGTGTCCATGGAGCAGAGTTTCGGCTGAGACGTTGCCACCCGTTGGCATGGTAACCGTTAGAACCCAACCTTTTTCTAATGTCATGGGAACCATTCTTCATTCTTAGCATGTTAAAAGGTTAAATATCACAATTTCTAAGCTTCAAAACGCATCGACACAACCAAACTAAAGTTAAGAACCCGATAATATCCTTATTTCATGCATCATTTGGGCTTCATTAAAATCTATTAAATATTTTCAGACTTTTGGAAGGTATAACTTTTAGCATAATAGACAGACACCATCGAAAGTTTCGTTATCCGTGTGCCAAGTTAAACCAATACGTGTAAAGAATTTCGTATTTTACAAGTCGAATTTCTCTTCCTAAGTGCGTTTGAGAGAAAAGTAACTAATTATTTCCTTACTTTTCTTATTTAGGAGATAGAATATGTGCCGAAAATGAAGAGAAGAGAACTCAAGACTACTGTCGGAGTATCTGCGGATTACCATGCAGGTTCTTTTAAAAATTTTTTCGATAAATTAAAAACTGTACGAAAGATCTGCTAAGCGCAGCCCTATTTAAATTAATAAAATTTGCGCTACCAGTGACTCAGTTACTGATCTGTACTACAACTTCTGGATTGCTTATTAGTGGTTTCTGCTCTGCAAGTAGATGATGGCATTTGAATACTTTCCCCCATAATGCTTTGAAATAGGTTGCCCATAGTTACAAACAAATTTGAACAAGTTTGGGAGGAAGTTGTTAGTATGGATCTCTATGGTGATTATTAAGCCTTCTTCAACTTCATGTCAGTAACCAAGCATGCGCTATCCAGAAGTTGTAGTAGAGATCAATGGACTCAATGTTAACCCTTTTCAAGTGCATGGGATGTATACATGCCACCACTTCTGATTTTACTGACGTCTACTACTATACTAAACTTCAACTTAACTTGACATCGATAGACGGTAGATCGTCACAGTGCTCATAGGTATTTAATCCATTTTGGCGGCGTGAAAGCATAATGCTCGCCAAACCACAACCCTGTAGAGAACAAAAGGCTATAAGGTTTGGCGAGAATTATGTCTTCACTCCGCTAAAATGGGTTAATTGCCAATGAGCACGGTGAAGATCTATAGTCTAGTGATGTCAAGTTAAGGTGGAGTTTAGTATAACTTCAAAAATAAAATAGTTTTTATGACAACGTGCAAAAAAAAAAAAAAAAAAAAAAACCCTTTTTTTAAATCGTTTTTATTCAGAAAAAGGGCGGGAAAGCAACTATCTTGCATCAGAGTGAAAATGTATTTTCTCGAAAGCCTCGTGCCAAAATTTTAGGTAGTTTTGATACAGAAATGACATTTTTAGAGGAGATTCATTCACTAGAGTTGCCAACATTAGTTTATCTATGTATTAAATATATTTTTTGCACGTGATTATAAAAATTATTGTATGCAACTCTTGGGAAATCACTTTTTCGAGAGAGACAGTGCGAGAAAATACTTTTTCGCACACCTCACTGTAATAGTTTTTCATGCAACTAGTGGGGAAAGTAATACTTTTTTCAAACAATGCAAAATGCTTATTTGGCGAGTTCGATAGCCCGAATAAAATAGTTTGTTGAGTTTAGAAAAATGAATTTCACGTGTTGCATACAATATTTTTTACTATCACTTGCAAAAAATATTTTTAATACATATTGTTGCGTTGGTAGGGTTCGAAAGATTTGAAGCCAAAGCAGATCAAAACTTGCAGAAATTTTTTCCAAAATAACTCTTCACAGTTCTCTTACAGCTCCAGAACTTCTCGTTCTAGTAGACACAATACAGCTCTTTTCACCTCAATAGAGCACAAAACAGCAGTTAAAAACTTGACAACAACTGCTAAATCGCCGCAAAAGACAATGCAATACAGTTCGCTTTAGAACTACTCGGAACGCTCACTGAGACTCAGTATCAGTAATTCCAGTCAACTAATGGACTCAGCTAATAACTAACTCAGTGACTCAAAATCAACTCAACTGACTCCCATTTCATGGCCGGGCTTATATATAGGGGAGGCGAACATACGTGAACCTTCCAGAGATAGACATTTAGAGAACTTTCCAGATCGTAGTTGGAAAGTCCTATACATGTACATGGGGACCGAAAGTGTCGCCAAATGGTCACCAAGTTTGGCGACAAAAATTAGTCGCCAAAACCGGCGCTAACTTGGCTCTATCTCGCCAATTTGGCGAGATTGCCATTACCATAATGTTAAATGCCCTGCTCCTTAAAACTCGCTTCCCAGAGTTACCTCTGTAAAACTCGTTATCAAGCATCAATACCCATATTGAGGGGAAGCCAACTTAACGACGAACTATTGCACTGCCTTATGCGAAATGTACATAAATTTTACTATTTACTAAATTAACACTACGAAATATTTACAAACATACAAAAATTCGTAACAATATATTTATTGATGTTGCCAATTCCAGTCAATGAATTTCTTCTGAAAATATGTCATTTTAATACCAAGACTACAAAAATATTCGAGCACGAGGTTAACACTTTCCGCACTCATCGTGAAAAGTGTTACTTTCGCCACGATTTTTGATACAAAATTATTAAAAAAAAAGTTTTTTTTTTTTGCACTTTTGTTATAAAAAGTCCTTTTTCACAATAGTGCGGCAAATTTACTTTCTTGCACTCTTTGAGAAAAAGAGTTATTTTTTCCATGATTTACGAGTAAGAAAAAGTTACATTTTTTGCACGTTATTATTGTAAGTGTTATTTTCTCCAATATTTCTGACTAAGAGAAGTTTAATATTTGGACACAACCTCTCATTCAAATTTTCATTTCTTATCAGTTTGTGTTTATAAATACAGAATTTATAGATTTAATAATTTATAAAAGCTCAAGATTTGGCCAATTCCAAACTTTTTGAATAGCTATGGTCAGCATAACTCCCGAACGCATTTACCTACGATATTCAAATTTTATTTACGGGTTAGTAGTTGGCCTCGTGACCTCTCATTAAGATTTGGTAGAAATAGCGCAAGCAGTTATGGTATCTGCCATTAAAAAATTGATGATTTTCTGCAATTGCAAAAAAAAAACAAAAAAAAAACAAAAAAAAAAAAAACAGCTTTAACGATTTTGATAAATATCGCTTTAGTAATGGCATTTAAGGTGTTCTAAACATCACCGAAATTTCCGTTGAAATAAGATAAAGGCATAAAAGAAAGAAAAACGAATGCATTAACGTACAGTTCTTTTCTCTTGAGCGTCGCCCATCAATGACTGTTTCTTCAATGTTTAACTTACAAGAAATGATAATGTAATATTTATGAGGTGCCTATTGATATTGATAGAAAACTTGGTGTAAAATAGAAAAATATTGGCTGAGATGCACAGCAAAAGAAGCACTTCACTACATACCATAAACTATAAGAAAATTAAAACTTCACTACAAACTTCAATAATAAGGAACACGTGCCTGACCACCTCAGACACTTAGCATTGGAAATCATAAATCAAATACCTAAAAATTACATCAAGATATCACAGATCTTGCTGGTAGTAGCATCTACATTGAAATTTCACAGGATTGAATCTCTCTTTCTCAACGCAACCAGGACTTCTGCTCTATTTTCAGAAGCGAACTGTCAGCAATCAAAGTGGGCCTTGAGACTATTCTGAACGAAAATAACTATGGAGACCTATGGATTCTCACCGATAGCCGTAGTTCGCTACAACATCTCAATAACTGGACCCAAGTCGGAGACAAAACTAGTATATCTATATTATACAATTTAAGGTTCATTTCCCTTCAACATGACATCCACCTCCAATGGATACCTTCCCATGTGGATCTTTACGGAAACGAATCGGCAGACAAACTCGCAAAAGAGGGTTGCAACCGGCCTACCTCTTCTTCAGAGCTCTCTTATCTCGAACTTTACTCTCGGATTAAATCGAAAATATGAAGATTTGGGTAGAAGCCCCCACCCACTACTGGTACAGAGGTACTAAGACGGGTCTTCCTTTAGGACTCAGTTGTTACAGAAAATCATGTACCAGCCTCTCGCGGCTAGCATGCGGCCATCTTAAATGTCTTACCTTCTCAAAAAGCAAGAAAAATTACACTCTTTACCCTAAGTGCCACCAACACCAGGCCTCAGTTGAACACATCTTGGACTGTTTGGGTCAGAAATTTATTCTTCTCCCCTTCTCGTCATAGACATTTCGTATGTCGAAGGATTCCTTGACCAGGTCTGACTCCATTAGACTGGTTGGAGATTAGAAACAACACACAACAACAACAAAAAATAAAACTCGAAATATTCAACAACAAAATTTTGTGAGTATACTAAAAATGCTAAACTATTTTCATCCACTTACTAAAATTGCGGTTTCATTGAAAACACAGGTACAGTACGCAAAAAAAAGATATAGCCATCGTTCATATTTTTTTTTTGCTTGACACGATTTGGATGAACTTCTTTTAAAGAAGGTTTTAAAAAATAACTGAATTTCTTTTTTAAATCATTCTAATTCTGAAAAGTATTTACCATTACCAAAAACTTATGTTAATTTTGTCTTCAGAAGTGCCTTCTGTTGGTAATGCTAAATTGTCTTTTTTTCCCTTCCCTTTCACTTCTAGAGATACACTCTTTGATGTAACTGTCGGCAGCAACGTGTTGTCCACAAAAGAAATGGTAATGTTCCTACCAGTCAATTCCTTTAAATACTTGTGCTATGAAATGAAGTCTTACATTTTAATTGTTGTATTGTTTTGTAAGGCGCTTGTTGAACGTAAAGGAAGACGGCAAGGAAGGTATTTAAAAAAAATTGACTACAATTTATGTACTAGTCTTTTAACATTTCTTGTTTTGAAGAAGAATATGGGCAAAGGGCGTAAGGGGGGGGGGGGAGGCCATTTATGGATAAACAAATATCGTCTTCAGAAATAAGGTGTTTTTTTTAAGCAGCTCTCATATCTATCATAATACCTTCCTTAACCTAACCTTAACCCTCTGCCTTAAAAATGTATTGAGTGCATTTTTCCTAAAAACTTAAATAAAATATTAAAATACTTTCAATGTAACAACCAAAACAACCTTCCAAATAACTTTTAATGTAATGCCAAATATTTCTTGCAAGGATTCCTTAGTGTAGGTACCAAATTATACAAAATGCTTAATAAATTGCGTTTTAATAACAGCAAGAAATCTTTCTCAGGATTTACATTATGTTATTTCGTAAACTATTTTTTGCTGATGAGTCCCAAAAGATAAAGAGATATTATATTACTTACAAATCTCTTTTTAAAAGTTGAAACCGTTCAAACATAAAGGCACGCAAAACATTTTAAATCACTTATATTGTTGGTTGTTATGAAATTAGTGTAGAACAATGAGAAATGTATTGTTCACTAGTAAATGTATGTTAAACTTTGAACTTTTACAGATAATGTGACCAAAAATAATGTAGATTTAGTGCTCATTATACAAACTCTGCAATTTACAAGAAAATCTTTTTAGTATTTTAAAAATTAAAAGTGGTAGCACAAAATGTGAACAGGCAAAAAGTAACGTGAAAGTTATTTTAGGGTTATGTATAATTTAAATGACGTAAAAATGAATTTATATTACATGCATTCACTTCTATCATTTTAATATGCATAGCAATAACTATTATTTCCAACTAATTTTCATTTTTTTTTTTTTTTTTTAGCATGACCTTCACATTCATTCTTCATTTAATAGAACTTGGGAAGAAAAAATGTAAGAACTGGTCTCAGTGATGTAAATTCTTATTGTTTAATTTTTTTGAGTATTTATAATTCAGCAAAAAATTTGGACAGATAAATTAAAATGTAATATATAGTTATTCAAAAGTAATAGAAAATTTTGATAAAACAAATTCATGTAAATTTGAGTTGGAATGAATCAGTTTTCATGCTGACTCCCCGAAAAGATCAGAGATTTTTTCTCTCTAAGAAAACAGCAGTTAGTGTTTTGATTATCAGATGGCGCTGTATGTATCTGCAAAAAAAGTGCCTGATTTTTTTTAGCGTTCTGGTACAAATCGTTTATTTTCAAATGTGCTGTTACCTTTGGATTATCATGCCATTTAAGTAGTTGAATTTTAATGAAATATTTTGGTAATTATGGAATGAATTGACAAAATGAATGTCATTTTTTATTATTCTGCAGGAACAACTTGGCCATTGTAAAGGTATATTTTACAACTTTGGAACATAAGATATTTCGACACATGCCAAAATATGATGTAAGTTACTTTTAAGTTCCATAATTACGCATTAATTTTTTTTTTTTTTTTTTTTTGAAGAAGAAGAAGAAGAACACTTATTAATACACAATTTCGGTCAAATCTTCGTTCTATATACTGATTAAGGAAGCTTTGGCTCTATACTTGTAACGTGTGAATTCGTTTTTTTTTTAATAATATTTTAATAATTGCCGTTGCTTCCAATTCTCTGAAATCTTCCAATTCTGAGGAAGTCCTAATAAGGATCATTCTCTATACTCGCTATGTTACAGTCTTCTCATCCAGTGCATTTAGAAACTACTTTTTTACTAAATTTATTTTTTTTTTAAATTAATTTTTAAAGTTCGATCATAATGCTATTACTATTATGGTCGTGCTGTAATTTATAGAATTCCTTTTTCTAATTTTCGGAGAAAATCCCTGAAATTTTCACAGCTTGGGTTTTCAAGTATGCCTACCAAATGATCATTAGTGATTTTTGAAAGTCAATGTAGTTTTTATTTTTTAATATTCAATTACATGCATAATATCATTGGGACGGGATTTAGGTTTAAAAATGGCAACATTGAGATTTTTGTTTATATGGCCTCTACTAATGAATAAATGGTGTTGGGCTCCCGATAACCTAGAGGTAGAGTATCGAGCTCATAACCAGAGGGTTGTGGGTTCTGTCCTCGGTCCGCCAAATATCAGTGTGTACCTAATGGGGGCTGGTGCACATTAAATCTGTCGTGGCCTCAATGTCCTCTCGTTGGTGTGGTGGGGTCGGAGAGAGGGGTTTACACTAGAAGATTTCGATCTAGTATTCTTCTAGATGCTCAAAATTACGAGACGTATTTGGCTGTGTTAAGCACTTTATAAGTGCAGAAATAGACAGTCGGTGGTTTCAAAACAAAACAAAACAATAAATGGTGTTGCTAGTTCTTTTGATAATCACATTGTGAGATTGTAAATATTTCTAAAACCTATTTTATTTAATCTATTTATTTACTACTAATAATCATTTTTATTTGTTTTCGATTTTGATCAGTGCATAAGTTTGTATGTGCTGTATTGCTATAAGTTTGTGTAAGTACCTTTTATGTTTGCATATCATTAATATTGCTTTCAATTACACATATGTATACATATGGTAATGAAAGTGTAGTATTCGGTCAATAAGGGGGGGGGGGGAAATTCGATGTCCTGATTTCAAAAAAGTGATCAAGAAAAAATGTCTGTATGTGTGTCATTATAACTTGGTCAGCATAACTTGCGAACAAATTGATCTACGGTGTTCAAATTTGGTGTGCGGGTTAGTGATGGCACAGTGACCTACCAGTTGAAAATATCATGTTTTTCAGTAACTGCAAAAAACAGCTCCAAGGGTTTTGTTAAAAATCGCTGTGGTAATGTTTCTTAATGTGTTCTACACTCCTCCACCTCCGAAATTCCCATGAAAATGCTTGAATGGCGTACAAAGTTGAAATACGTATGTCATTAACACTGAGTTCTCTTTCCTTGAGCATACCTCATCAACGATCGTTTTTCTTCTTATCTCCTCAGTTTCAATTACAAGAATGGATAACATAAGAATTATCGAAAAGTATATCGCCGAAATCATCACTTTGGCGGATTTTTTTTAAAGACTCATGCAAGAATTACCGCAAAAAATATCGCCAAACTGGCCACTTTTGCTAAATGAAGGATGGAAATATGGAAACGGTAAATGACACAAATCCACGTCAGTATTATAGTGTAGTTGAAAGTTGTGCGATGTTCCACACCCCTAGGATTTGTTTCCAGGTTATGAATTGGAGACTTACTTATTTTTTCTATTCAACATGTTTTAAAACATCCATCACTAACACTAGGCATTTTTAAAAGAATTGATGAAATTTTGGAAATTTGGCGAGCCGCCTTTCTAAAAAGGTGAGATAATAAAGATATCTATGATTTGTGGTCGCAAGGTACCTATTATATTTGTGTACGCAGTCCATCAATGTAGGCTGGGAAAAAGACACCGATTCCCTTATAAATAGATTTCTAGTGTAAAAATGCCGATTCGTCAAACTCGGGTCGGTATTTTTAATATTTTTGTTCAGCATTTTTTATTTTTTTTATTATTCAATAAGATTTTATTGTGGATCGACTTTAAAAAAAATAAAAAAAATGGCTTCATAAAATTTCGAAAATTTGCCGACTATTCAACTTTCTAAAACTTTGGGAGGGCGAGACGCTCCCTTCGCCCCCCGTTCGCGTCGTCCCTGAGTAGAGTGGTGGAGTAGATTGATAGAGAGGTAGAGTAGTAGGGAGAGAGGTAGAGTGGTAGCGAGAGAGAGGTAGAGTGGTAGCGAGAAAGAGGTAGAGTGGTAGAGAGAGAGGTAGAGAGAGATGTAGAGTGGTAGAAAAAGATATGTAGAGGGGTAGTGAAAGAGTGGTAGAGTGGTAGAGAGAGACAGAGAGAGACTTAGAGTAGAGAGGTAGAGCAGAGTAAATAGTAGAGTATGGTAGAGAGGTATAAAGGGCGGTAGAGTGGTAGCAAGATAGAGGTAGAGTGGTGGAGTGGTAGAGAAAGAGGTAGAGTGGTGGAGTGGTAGAGAGAGAGGTAGAGTGGAAGAGAGACAGGTAGAATGGTAGAGTGAGAGAATAGTAGTGAGAGAGGTAGAGAAGTGGTATAGTGAGAGAATGGTAGGTAGGAATGGAGGTAGAGTGAAAGTATGGTAGAAAGAGTGGTAGAGAGAGGTAGAGCGAGAGAAGCTAGTTTATATTTGTGAAGAATTTCTCTCTGAATCCAAATATTGAAACAAAAGTTCTTTAAAAAAATTAGCTATTCAAATATTAAGAAAAGAAAATGCCTCAAACAGAGCCAAAACCAGTCAGATCAAAACACACAACAAAATCTGTGACGTCAAGGGTTCATTCTGTTTCTATGGTTATCGTGAGGTTTCTGCTAAATAGTTGGTGTTGAAACAGGTGGTGCTGGTAGACCATTGCTATTTCACGTACAGGTTTGCGCAAATTGCGAGAAACTTGCAAAACTGGTTTCCGCTGCTGCATGATGTTTGGGAAGCCTTGACGTCACATTCAATTCAAGCCGAATAAATCGTTATCTCGCCAACGTGTAACTGGAAAACTTTAATTGCAAATTAAAAAAAAAAAAAAAAAAAAAGCACACTGAGCAGAAATTTTTTTTTTTATGGCTTTTACGAAACATTTAGAATTAAATAATAATAATAATTAAAAAAAAAATGCGGGAATCATCCATTTACGATTAAATCAAATTTAAAAACTATTAAGAAATAAAGACGTATAATTATACGCCGTTTCTTCGTGCTAGTAATCGGTCAAGTTGAACTTTGCCAATATATGCTGATAACACTTGAATCAATATGCGGATAGAAATAGAAAATATTCCACAATCATTTTTGTTCTCAGTTGAGCATTACAGAAAACACGAATCCCCACCAATTATTATGGGTCCATTGAAGAGATTAGCGAATAAGCATGTTCCAGTGATTATCAGTCTTCCCTAATGCCATATTACAGAGAACAAATTCTCTTCTAAAATAAGCCTTCAAAATTTAGACCATTACTATTTTTTTTTCCATCTATAACTCTAGCAATGTAGCTCAGTTTAATAGGAAGTTCTAGTAAGGACCATGCTACAATCTTCTAGGTCAGTGCATTTAGAAACTACTTGGTATAAAACCTAGAAATTTGGTGAGTAGGTACGAAAAAAATCACTTAATGAAATGACATAAATTGCTTTCATTTAATGTCAATCTATTATAAATGAACATTAAAAGAGACAAAACCGGATGCAGCCACTGCATATGTATTAGTGGTAAGGATTTCAAATATAAAATTTAATATATCACACGCTATTATCGAGTTTTTGATACATTTTGAAGCATTATTTCTGACTTTAAAGCTCTCTGAAATCTTTTGCTTTCGGTCTGAGTAGAATAAGGAGAAAAACTTCTAAACTTAGCCATTATGATATAGACAGCGATAAATTTCCTACCATTACTTTCATTTTCATTTTAAAAATACCTTGTCATTAAAATAACAGCGTGTGCAAAAGGAAGGAACCACTCACCTTGATATTCGTTTGACCCGTGTTATTTTCAGACGATGGAATTGTTCAGCTATTTAGGTGGCTACAGCGGAGTGTGGCTCGGATTTTCTCTCCTCACCGTCTACGAACTGATCGAGATTCTTCTGTGCACGGCCAGGTTCGCTTTCCGAAAGCACCAAAGGGCGTCAGAGTTTAAGAAGTTGTTTAGGAACACCAGCAAGAAGCAAGGAATGAGGAACTTCAAGAAGAGACGACACTTCAAGTGACTTTGTTTTAACAGATATGATTCCGTGCTGTATTATTTTCTATTCGGTTGAATAAAAATGGTAACAAGAAAACTTTTATAGTCTTTTGTGTGTCGGTTTATGAAACTTTCATTTTTCAATAGCCAAAACAGTTGACACATACATTTTTGACGTATCTAAACAGTTTCCGTAACAGAAATGGCTCCTGACGCTTTGGCAAGTTAAGTGGCTCGGATATCACTGTTAAAAAATTAATTGCTTTAAATTGCAATTTACATATTAGTTTATGATTTGTTGATTAATATACTTTTAATTTCTAGTGAATATGTTTAACTTTTTACTTTCAATTACCCATATGTATTATACATAAGGTAATGAAAGTATGGCTTAGTAATACGAATATATACGAAAGTAAAGTTTTATAATACGAATGCATCATGTATTTCATAAATATCTTTCATCTTACATGAGATAAAAGCTATATCTATTAGTATTCTTATGAAATACTTTCTTTCAGTTTACACTTTGTGCAATCTCTACCAGAATAGTTAAAACATATCTCGGTACATTCCACGCCATAGCGTCAACACGTACAGCAGTAGTGATTTTTTTTTCAAGTAGAGATTATATCGTAGTACGTTTAGATTTAGACTCAGTCTTTGGATTTCCACCGTCCAATGATACCAATGCTTTGGTACAGTACCCCCCCCCCCAAAAAAAAACAGAACGATGGCTATATCTTTGGTTCTAATTATCGTAGAATCTTACGGTTTGCACCAAAATGTTTTGCATACGATTTTCTATATATCTGATGCAATTTCTTTTTCTTGAGGGACCGTTTACTAAGTAAAAGTAACGCTATCTTCGAAAATTTCAATACGAACCCTTATTTTTTATCATTTCATTCGATTCAGAATACATCATTTACTCTATATACCAAATTTCAATGCATTATGTTGAAAAACACATCACTTATGAGCGAAAATGTTTCGACCCTTTTTTTTACCGATCTTCAGGGAGAATTTCCATAAAACGAAAGGTATTTTTAAGGTTCTACTTCACAGAGGGAGAAATCGAACGGTCAGTGAGGCGTTTCACGACGTTATAAAATACAAATATTCTAAAATTGCATAGAAACTACTTGGATTTATAGTGAGATGTTTAAGATTAATACAAAAATAGCAAGTAAACGCAAAAGTAACATAATTTATTTACAACGTTAAAGATGTGCATTCTTCACACGAAATAAATAAAATATCGAAAACTGTAATTGCAGAAGTATAACGTATACTACTGATAATTAGAAAATTAATAAATATAAAATGTAGGCATTAGTAAACAGTATTCACCAAAGTGTGATTATTTTACAGAAACATTTCACTGTAAACACAAATATAACTTGATCGTTAAAATTATTTATAAAATGAAAAAATCACATGATTCAGTAAAATTTTTAAAGGATAACTTATTGAAATTGCTTAAAAAATGTGGTTTTAAATAAATGTAATTTAAGGAAGTAAATTTTTTTAAAAAAAAGGACACTGTTGAAAACCACACAAAACATATGTTCCACGATTCCAAACACGTTAGACAGATTAAAAATATACAGACAAAAAATAAAACTGCTTTGTTTGTATAAAATAATATATATATATATATATATATATATATATATATATATATATATATATATATATATATATATATATATATATATTTTTGTAATCTCAAGAAATTCTATTCCGATTCACCCCGCTGTTCCTATTCACCCTATTTTACGATAATTGAACGTTGTGCGATTTTCCACACCTCTAGTTTACCTTGAATTAATCTTTGATAGTTTTCAAAAGTCGTCTACTATACGGTCCCTTAAAGTGAGCGTTTTTTACATTTTCGCTAAGAAATCGAGAACTAAAAGTCAAAATGAAAAGAAAAAATTGTGGTGGGGTTTCAGACCATGGTGAATCTAATGAAAGCAAAAAAAATATATGTTTCTATTAAAAAAAAAAAATTAAAATTGTTTTATTAATTAATAATTATTTATTAAAAAAGAAATTGATGCAAAAGTTGCTTGCTATTTATATTTGATCATTTACAAACTATCTTTTGAAGAAAAAAAAATTACTTAAATATATTAATTATTTAAGTATTTATGGCCAAAAAACCAACTTTTTTATTTAACATTAATTTATCATTTTTTTTTTATCATTTAAATTACAAACCATTCATTAGAAAATTACGAATTTTTGTATTTTGACATTTTTTTAAATGCTGAATCCAAATATGGGATAATATTATGAGGTTGCTATTGAACTTTTTAAAGTTTGGTTCTGTTTTAATATGTAGATGACCCCTCATGATAAAAAAAAACTACATACAATTATTAAAAACCTTCCACGATTTACAACGGTACCTTTTGTTTGTTGTTTCAACAATTAGAACAAAAGATACAGCCATCGTTCTGATTCTTTTTTTGGGTTCAATATCTGTGAGTTCTTTACTGTTAGCATTTTCTGATCGAAACAGGTTAACATAAATGTAAAATGTCCTTACATTTCCAAAACTGTCTTTTACCAAATAAAGAGCTTGTGGAATCAAAACCGGTTAAAGCATGTGAAAAGCGAATAATTTTGCATCCCTTATCGCCAAGCTCATGTTGCACCGATTTAATATTACGTTTTTTACCGCTAGAAGTAGAAGACTGCAAATAAATATTTTGTGTATTATGGTAAATCAAAAGTACAAAGATATCGGTGTCCTCAGCAACAACTGTTACATGTATTTTTTCTGCTAAAGTCAGTGCTGTTTTCATTATAACTGTGTCAGCATCACCTGTTGTATGAATCACAGTGTGGCCATTTTCTTTCAAGTTTTTTCCAAGCACGATTATAAAGGACTGGGGTTTTTTTTTATTAAAAAGATAGGGTCCTTTGCCAATAAGAAGTAGAGAGATCTCAGTAAATGTCACTGTACCATGATCAAAAACTGGAAAATTTTCAGATGTATTACAACTATACAGCAGTCATATTGCTAAGCAATACCAAGTTGTGACGATAGTATTTGATGGCTATGTCATTTCCAGTACAAAGAATGTAGAGCATCAAATATGCACAAAACAATCATCAGTAACAGTGAAATTTACCGAGACCTCTCCTCTTCTTATTGGCAAAGAACTCTTTCTTTGTAATAAAAAAAAAATAAACAATCCTCTATAACCATGCTTGGAAAACACTTGGAAGAGAATGGCCACACTGTGATTCATGTTACAGATGATGCTGACACAGTTATAGTGAAAGCAGCACTAACCTTAGCAGAAAAAATACATGTAACAATTGTTGTTGAGCACACCGATATCTTTGTACTTTTGATTTACCATGATACAAAAAATATTTGTTTGTAGTCTTCTATTTCCAGCTATAATAAAATTTAATATTAAATCAGTGCAACATGTGCTTGGCGATAAGGATGCAAAATTATTCCCTTTTCACATGCTTTAACCGGATGCGATTCCACAAGCTCTTTATTTGGTAAAAGTAAATTGGCAGCATATAGACATTTTTAGAAATTTTAGGACTTTAAAATTTGTGCTACTCTGTTTGGATCAGAAAATGCTAACAGAAAAGAACTCACAGATATTGGTACCAAAGCATTGATATCATTGTACGGTAGAAAGTGAATTTAATATTGCAAGACTGCCACCTACATCAGAAGATGTTGTTGTTCATCTCCTACGCGTACATTTACAATGTTTTTGTTGGAAAACTATGAAGACCAACTACAGCCCATAGCATGTAAATGAGCTCTGCACTAGAGTTAATGTTGAATATGATCCGCTGCAACTGTAAAACAGATACAAATGAGCCGTGTGGTAGTTGTAGATGTACATGTCGACGCTATGGCGTGGAATGTACCGTGATATGTTGTAACTGTTCTGGTAGAGATTGCACAAATAGTGCACTGAAAGAAAATATTTCAGAAGAATACTAATAGATATAGCTATTCTCTTAGGTAAAATGAAAGATATTGATCAAATACGTGATGCATTCGTATTATGAAGCTGTTTTTCTATTGATAAAAATGAATTTTAACACTTCATAAGCTTTTAGTGTTTTACCCTCTACTTCGTCAATTATTTTTACTTTTTAAAACCAAAATCATAATATTTTTGAGTATAAAATTGTCCGTAATTTGATATCACTCACAATTTTTTACGATTTTTTAAAAAAAATCCTAGATAGCGGCCAAAAAACGCATTTTGCACGCTTAGATTTTTCTAGACTTTTAGTATGTAAAAAAGTTATCATCAATGAACTAAAAAATTCAATCACCGCTTCTGTGGGAATTAGTTCCACCTATAGCCTATTTTTTGCCTATACCTCTTGTACTATAGCAAAAAGATATTTCAGATGCATAATCAAGAAAAACTTTGCAAAGTGATATTGTGCTATGAAACATAAAACATTTTATTATTTATGAAGAGCTACAGTACTTGACAGGTCCTTATCGTTCTATTGGACAATTCTCAGTGTTTAAGATGGCAGCCATTCTTGTAATAAGTATTTAGAGTTCTTAAACTTTTTTCCTTAGATTCACTTGAAAGAAAGGATAAGATAAGAATTATTGAAAAGTATAACACTAAACTCATCATTTTTTCTAAATGAATGATAAAAATATAAAAACGGTCAATATTACAAATCAATGTCAATATTATTGCGTAATTGAAAGTTGTGCGCTGTTCCACACCACTAGTTTGAAGTCAGGATATTCCAAAAGTTGTAGAAAGTGTAGAAATGCTGCTAAAAAGTTTTAATTAAAATATTTTTTTCTGACTGAAAACAATACTTTCATTTCCTTATGTAAACATACGGGTAATTAAAAGTAAAAATTAGCAAGCGACGTTTTATCTTCTATCCAACACTACTGTTGGTTGGTAAGAGTTTAACGGCGAAAGGGCAACACATGGGCCATACTGTGCCAACCAACACTACTGTAATGAAAGCTAATACAAAGGATCTATTTGCCTAAGGTCTACACACCCAGATAAATGCTATAGACACTTAAGATATGTCCATTGGAGGGTCTCACGGGATCGTTTCGCATACCAAAATACTGCCGACCAAACGGCAGAGTGGTTAGCGTGCTGGCTTCTAGACCGCGAGGTTGCGGGTTCGAGTCCCGTGTTAGACATGGGTGTTTGTAAATGTATGTTGGCTTGTCTAATGACGAATGTTTCGGCGCATTATAGCCCTCGTGTTGCTGACGGCGTCAGATAATCTGAAAACAACCAATCCTTATTGCATAGACATGCGCCATGCCAGTATTCTGGCTCAACCAATCAAGGCAAAGATTGAAAGAAATTTTGCTGCTTGGAACAACTAAATTTGGCTATGCTCGAGGCTACGGCTGCGGATCTGTTCCACCATTTTTTGAATGACGTCTTCACCATTACTAGGTGGAAGAGAGAATTCCGAAGTTGGGAATGGCCCGATCCTGGTGAAACGGCGACCGCCCTCACCATGGAAGACCTAAAGTATGTATTCTTCTTGCTGTTAATCGGGCATAGCTTATCCCTGATAGTTTTCTTGGGCGAAGTGTTCATACCCAAGCGTATTGTTGACAAAATCGGGATGAGTTGTCACATGTTGCCAAAGAGAAGATGGGGATTTAAGAAGAAAAAATGAAAAGTTCAAACTGGTTATAGAATATACTGATTTGTCCAAGAATATCGATTGAACAAAGAGACTACAATCCAGAATTTTATTGATAGATTTTGTCACATTTTAAGATTTTGTTGTTCCGTCGTATTACAGAAAGAACCTAGATTTTTTAAAAACTGAAAAATTTCTTAAATCTGGTACTTATGAAGATATTCTCTATATCTCTTGTTTGAGGAAATGGGTTACAAAACGATTATCAACGTAAAATCACGGATGAGTGAGAAGAACTAATTTCTTTGATTGGTGGCATTGCACATTTTCTGGTGCATTAGTTACACGAGGATGTATTGCTAACGAAAGTCGTTAGATATCACTGTGAAGGAAGAGTATCTCGAAGTGTCTCAGTCAAGAAGAGACTACAATACGTCTTTCAAAGAAGAATATCATGAAATATCTCCTTAGAACTATAAGCAAACGGGACTATCAATCACAATTGCCACCGTGTCTCCTCACTTTTAAAATAAACATTAGAGCGACAAGTAGCGAGATCGCTACATGATCATCCAGGCAACCAATCGTGAATGTAGCTATAATTTTTTTTTGGAAACAAGTGATTTTCTACTTCGACATACCAAGGAATTTTTTCTTCTCAAGCGTCGGTCTTCGAAATTTTTGACATTTTCTAGGGAACAAACACTCAAACAGAAATGAAACAATCAATCTTCTCTCTCTCCTAAAAACTCATTTTTATTAGATAATGGACAATTCCCGTAGTTTTTATAAACGAGTGAAATTAGTTTATATTTATGAAGAATTTCTTTCTGATTCCAAATATTCAAACATAAGTTCTTTAAAAAAATTAGTTATTTAAATATTAAGAAAAGAAAATGCCCGAAAATCTCGTCCGATTGCAGTGTTGCAGTCCGTCCAAAACGCTACATGTTAGCTGTGATGTCAAAACATCCTTCCGTTTCTGTGGTTATCCTGAGGTTTCTGCCAAATAGTTGGTGCATGTTTGGTAGACAATTGCCAAATCCCAAACCGGTTGGCACGATTTGCGAGAAACTTGCTAAACTGGTTTTTGATGCTGCTTTTCAAACCAAACTGTTTCAGATCAAGTGACGTCACAAAAACTTCGAGCCGATTGAATCGGTTTTCCAGGCAAAATAAACTAACGAACTTAGGTTGCATATTAAAAATAAAGAAAAAACGGCTTAACCAGAAATTTTTGTGTTTATGGCGTTTTCGAAGGATTCAGAATTGAATAAAATAATAATGATAAAAAAAAAAATGCTGGAATTGTCCATTGTTTTCTTACAATAGCCCTATTTCAATCCAACGAACTAAAGGGATTTTCTTATCTCTATTTTGATCTATTGAGTGTTTATATTGTTGATAGTTCTTATTTAGGTTATGTATATTCATTAATTTGAAAGTATCATGAAGTATTTTTGGACAACACTCAGAATTAAAGACGACAATCATACCTGTACTACATATTTAGATTCCATAAACATCTTTTTCTTGTTTTGTCATATGCATATGTATTTCTTAAATTTATACAGAGTTTTAGTTGAAATTACCTTATCAGATATGAAACTAGTTGTTTTTATGTTTATAAAAAATGAAATTGTTCAAAAAGATGCGATCTTGGATGTACAGTTTTAATTACTTTATAGTAGCTTCGCTGAAAATAAAAGAAATAATATTTTTTTTAGTTTTATTTCATTTCGTAACAAACTTTATGTAATTATACATTCTGGAGTTAAAATAGTTTAAATGCATGTTATTAGTGTAGTTAACAAAACATACAAGTAGCAGATTGGCAATGTGCAAAATTTGTGTTTACATAAAAAGTAGATTCACTTGTAAAGCAGTGTTCACTAGAATTTTTACTTATATCTCCCACTAATTGAAAATAAATGTTCTATTTACTCATCATCCTCATCTTTTCCTCGTATAATTTGCAATATCGATTTAAAAGTTGCATGCACAAAACACACACTCAAAAACATTGAGCAGAACAAGCCTGTGATCACGAAACTATATATTTTTTCAATGACTTTGAGTTTCATTAACAAACATGAGTATTTAGAAGACGTATAAGGAAGGATCATTCTTTATACTCGTTACGTTACAGTCTTTTGCCTAGTGCATTTAGAAATTACTTTGTATGAAACCTTGATATTTGGTGAACAGGTACAAAAAGGATCATTGAATGAAATGACATACATTGTTTTCACTTAATGTCTATCTATAATAATAAAAAAAAATTGTGTGTCTGTCTGTGGATCTATAGAAACCTACTTAAAATTAGAGTAGAGCTCTGAAATTTTCAGCATAAGCAGTTTTGGGCTTCTAATTGTATATATCACAAACAGAATGTTAAAATTTTAGTTCTTTTTTAATTAATAAATATGTTACAAAACGATATCTAATAGTGCTACAGCTCTGAAATTTTCAACATAAGTAGTTTTGGCCTTTTAATCGGACTTTTAAAAAGCAGAATTTTATATTTTTATTTTGTTCTTTTTTAATTAATTTTTTTTAATTAATTAATAAACATTTTACAAAACGACTACTAATAGGGCTACATCTCTGAAATTTTCAATATAAGCAGTTTTGGCCTTACAATTGCACATTTAAAAAACAGAATATTAAATTTTTATTTTGTTCTTTTTTAATTAATTTTTTTAATTAATTAATAAACATTTTACAAAACGACTACTAATAGGGGTACAGCTCTGAAATTTTCAACATAAGTAGTTTTGGCCTTCTAATTGTATACATCACAAACATAATGTTACAATTTTAGTTAGTTCTTTTTTAATTAATTAATAAATATGTTACAAAACGATATCTAATAGGGCTACAGCTTTGAAGTTTTTAACATAAGTAGTTTTGGCCTTTCAATTGGACTTTTAAAAAACAGAATTTTAAATTTTTATTTTGTTCTTTTTTAATTAATTTTTTTCATTAATTGATAAATATTTTACAAAACGACTACTAATAGGGGTACAACTCTGAAATTTTCAACATAAGTACTTTTGGCCTTCTAATTGGACTTTTGAAAAACAGAATTTTAAATTTTTATTTAGTTTCTTTTTAACTAATTTTTTTAATTAATTAAATAATTAATATTTTTCAAAACAATTTTTAATAGGGCTACAGCTCTAAAATTTTCAACACAAGTAGTTGTAGCCTTCTAATTGGACTTCAGAAAAACAGAATTTTACATTTTTGTTTAGTTCGTTATTAATTAATTTTTTAAATAATTAATATATATATATATTACAAAACGATTTCAAATAGGGCTACAGCTTTGAAATTTTCAACATAAATAGTTGTGGCCTTCTAATTGGATTTTTAAAAAACAAAATTTAAAATTTTTGTAATTTTTTTCTTTTTTTAATTAATAAATATGTTACAAAACGATATCTAATAGGCCTACATCTCTGAAAGTTTCAACATAAGTAGTTTTAGCCTCTAATTTTGCTTTCCACAAACACGTGGTAAAATAATCTGAAAGAGGTATTAAGGGGTTGTATTATTGTATTAATGGGGACTTTTTTTTTTCTTGACAAGGGAGAGGCTTCCAATATTAAGTCTTTACGTAGCAATTAAATTTTAGTGAGTGAAGCGAGCTTATGCTTGCATAGCATTGAAGCTTTTAACGAGTGAAACAAGCCTGTATTTATGTGTCCATGAACTTTTCAGCGAACGAAGCTAGCTCGATTTTGGGTAGCGATGAACCTTCCTGCGAGCGAAGCACCAAAAACTGGGTCCTATACACGAATGACAGATTTCCGCAACGCGAGGCCTCACAGCTATTAGCTAAGGTATTGCACATTTTAAAATTTCGTATCGAAGTACGGGCATTTAGCTAGACTACTATAAATGAAAATTAAAATAGCAGACGACAAAACCAAATGAAGTCACTGCATATACATTGACGTAAATATTTCAAACCCATGAAATAAAATATATTAAATTCTTCTCTCAAGTAGTCATTTTCGTACCTACTTGCCAAATTCTAAGGTTTTATTAAAAGCACTTTCTAAATGCTCTGAATTAGGAGATAGTAACATAGCGAGTATAGGGAATGATCTTTACTGGGACTTCTTAAATTAACTGCAAAATCTCACTTGGTGCTTGCATAGCATTATATGGCACACTAACCAATGAGAACAAGTTGTTTTCAAACATTATCATTAGGGTGGAGTGATAAAAAATGAAAAGTAAGAAATATATAAAACTTATATGTGGAAAAGTTGTTTCTTGCTAAGTCTATTTATCGTACAAAATTTCAGCTAATTCAAATAATATCTTTGGCTGCCCAAATAACTTTGAATTTTAAGTTTTAAGCCCGATTTCTCACCAAACTGGCCAAAACGGAATGATAAAATATTATATATCTCATTTGAAACTACGAATGGTTGAAATTAAACTTAAGAAGAAATAAATAATCAATCAATTCTTGAATGACCTTAGAAATCGCGGGATGGCCTTTAAATGTGTATTGATAACGCGCATGCTCTTCTGACTCTGGCTAAGGGTTGAAAATGTTCCTGATCGATCTTATTCGTAAAAATTTGAAGCTCACGGTGTCTTTCAATAATATATTGTACTATAGACTTCAATATATTAAAGATTTCGCAAATCTTTCATAGATAATCCAACATTTCAACTGAATCACCAACTTAAGAATAGGTTTAGGAACTTCATTTTAAGACAATCAGCTATAAGCTAAAATTAAACAATTGCTGCTATCATGTCTTCATGATACGTACACTTCAGCTTAAAAATTGACTGCAAGTCTATTGTGGAAGACGTCAGAATTAATTTTCATATTGCGTACGGAAACTTTTTTGGCATGGCTCTTAGCAACATCTCCTAAATATTTCAATTTAATACTTGCTGTGTTTTGTAAAAACAGACATTTATAACAAACTAATTTTAAAGAATCTAATTAAAAATACTTCAGGAATTACTGAAGATATGAAGCAAAAGAATAGAAATTATTCTAATTTATTTGTAACTTTGGCTTCCGTAAGGAGGCTTTTGTTATTCACTGTATATATATGTATATTTTGTAGCATGCACTCAGGCATATTTTGTGAAATTTATTTTATTTCTGTAAGAAATAAAACTTCTTGATCTGATGCAGTAAAATTCCGGTGTTATGTGATATAGTATGTGATTAACCAGAAAGTTTAATAACTGGAATTTGGAAATTCAAGTTTGGCGAAACACGCACTTGAAACGCAGAACAGCTTTAACCCTTTGCACTCCAGTGGCGCCTCCCAGGCGCCACACGATTGGATGCCAAACCACGAGAGGACCATTAGGTGTGATGCGGAAATTCGATGCAAGGCCAATGACTGTGTTTAGTTTCTATGAAGCAAATCCATAAACACCAGCCGAACCTAAAATGTCTCGAGTTGCTGATTCCTCCGCGCGAAAAAGGCCTGGAGTGCAAAGAGTTAAAAAATTTCGAAAAGAGTTATCTAAAAACCTTACAAAACAGAATTCTGACTAATTTTACAATTTTCATGGGGTTTTTTTTCAAAAAATATTTTACAATTTTGAATTAAAAACTATTTTGTAAGACTTGAAAATTGAAAGTGATGTTATGTCACAACATTTATATAATTACTTTCATTATTATTAAATTAAACTACTCTAAACTGTTTAAAAAAAATTACATTACTATAAACTCTTTAAAACTGTCTATGTGAATTTCGATTAAAATAATTGGAATTTTTGTTTCGAAATTGTCTAAAACACGTGTTAGGCTTAAGTAAAAATATTATTCACCGGTCAAAATTAAATTATCTTCGAAGACAAATGAAAGAAATAACGTGTAAAATTTCTTCCATTTACGCACAATAGTTATTTATAGAACTAGTTGGAAAAGTACTAGTACTTTCTCAAACGAGGAAAAATTCTTATTTGACGAATGCGTTAGCATTCGTCATAAGTCATATAATTTACATCAAGTCATATAATTTACCGAGTTTAAAAAAGTATTTTCCCACTCGTGTCATCCAACAATGTTTTTTATATTCACATGCAATATATATATATATATATATATATATATATATATATATATAACACTATATATATATATAACACTAGTCATGGGGACCACCATGCTTTTTTACACAGATGCCATTTGTAAAAAAACATGGCGACCTCCATGATAGATTTTCTACTACAGTTGATATCGAGCAAAAATCAAT
Organism: Linyphia triangularis; assembly: GCA_963978545.1. NCBI lineage: Eukaryota > Metazoa > Arthropoda > Arachnida > Araneae > Linyphiidae > Linyphia > Linyphia triangularis. Next base: position 93,668,346 of record OZ021723.1, on the reverse strand, counting down.
ACAAAAGAAATAAATTTAAATTTTTTATTTTTTGTATTCAAGTTTGTAACAAATGAATACATTACAAAGTTGTTAGTAAATAACACGTGACACTTAAACTTATAAATGAGGTAGATAGGGCAGATAGTTTTAAAACTTTAACAATAATGTTTATTATTTTGAATTATAAATACTTTTAATTTCAATTTAATTTAGCACTAATCGGTGCACAATATTTTTGGTTAACCTGCCTTTAGCTAACACAAATAGATTCGACGGTTTTCCTACACGTGAACATGCATCATATAGTTGCCCATGAGAAAAACATGGATTTTCCAAATCTAAACCACAAATGGACATTGTTTGGCCTTGAGACTTATTTATAGACGTGGCAAAAGCTAAACGAATAGGAAACTGTAACCTTTTGAAGGGTATCGTAGATTCTGATGGTATGATGGGAATACGTGGGAACAGGACCACTTCTCCTTTAAACTTTCCAGTTAAAATGGTAGCTTCAAGTATATTTCCGGTGATCTTTTTGATTACGAAACGCGTACCGTTGCATAATCGAGGTGGATTCAAATTACGCACTAGAATAATAGGTGAACCAATCTTTAATCAAAGATTATGTGGTGGCATTCCAGGTATTAGCTATGTGGTTGGTTGTTTTCAGATTATCTGGCGCCGTCAGCAACACGAGGGCTATAATGCGCCGAAACATTCGTCATTAGACAAGCCAACATACATTTACAAACACCCATGCCAAACACGGGACTCGAACCCGCAACCTCCCGGATTAACTATGTTATAAAACTTACATGTATATATTTTAATTAAAGATTTTTGAACAATGAAGCACTAATAATTAAAAAGCAAGAAGAATTCCACTGTATTACTTTTACTATAATATGAATTGAATTTATACTTCAGTCTAAATAACACGTGGCCGGCTATGCTATTGCTCGATGAAAGGTTCATTGCTGCGTAAACGTAAGGTCGCTTCACAGACTAAAAACTAATTGTAAGGAAAGCCTTAATATTAGAAGCTCCTCCCTTGTCGAGAAACAATAAAAAAAAAAGTCCCGTTAATAATTATAACACAACACTCCTTTAAGAATATTTTAACACATGATTTTTGTAAAAAGCAAAATTAGAAGGTCAAAACTACTTATGTTGAAACTTTCAGAGCTCTAGGCCTATTAGAAGTCGCTTTTTGTGAAAATATTAATTAAAAATTCATTAAAAAACCAATTAAAATTATAACGTTCTTTTTGCCAAAAGTCCAATCAGAAGGCCAAAACTATTTGTGTTGAAAATTTCAGAAATGTAGCCCAATTAGAAATCGTTTTGTAAAATATTTGTTAATTAATTAAATAAAAAAATTTTTTAAAAAAATTCTGTTTTTCAAAAGTCCAATTAGAAGGCCAAAACTACTTATGTAGCCGTATTAGAAATTGTTTTGTAAAATATTTATTAATTAAAAAATTAATCAAAAGAGAACTAAATAAAAATTTGAACGTTCTTTTTGTTAAAAGTCCAATTAGAAGGCCAAAACTATTTGTGTTGAAAATTTTAGAGCTGTAGCCTTATTAGAAATCATTTTGTAAAATATTTATTAATTAATTAAAAAAAGTCAATTGAAAAAGAACTAAAAAAAAATTTAAAATACTGTTTTTCAAAAGACCAATTAGAAGGCCCAAACTACTTATGTTGAAATTTTCAGAACTGTAGTCCTATTAGAAGTAGTTTGGTAAAAAAAAATTTTTTAATTAAGAAAATTAATTAAAAAATAACTAATTAAAATTTTAACCGTTCTGTTTTTCAAAAGTCTAAATAGATGGCTAAAACTACTTATGTTTAAAATTTCAGAGCTGTATCTCTATTTGAAGTCACTTTGTAAAAAATAAATTAATTAAAAAAATTAATAAAAAAAGAACTAATTAAAATTTTAACATCCTGTTTGACATACATAAAATTCGAAAGCCAAAACTTCTTATGTTGAAAATTGTTTTGGGCCTGAGCAAGACACTTGATTTTTTGCTCACTACTTCGGTGCAGCGTGTATTAATATTGAAATAAAGAACTAAACCCTTTCACAAAAATAAATTTTTAAGTACTGCGGTAATAAATCAGTTGTGGTAACAAATGAGTTGCGGTAATAAATCATATTCCATTAAATTGTAGCTTATGTGAAACGTTGGTACTTTCAACACAGCGCCATCTGTTAGAATCGTTTGGAGCTAACAGATAATAATAAACAAATAATTTGCAATAAAATAATATTGCGGCTATAAATTGAGATGTAAGCTATCCTTATCTCTTAAGTTAGACCAAACTGCACACGGTGTGCAAATTTGATAAAAATCGGTCGAATAGTTTATGAGTGCATTGGGAACAAACAACGTGACACGTAATTTATATATATTAAGATATATATATTTTGTATGTGAATATAAATATTGTTAGATGACACGAGTGGGAAAATGCTTTTTTAAACTCGGTAAATTATTTGACTTGTGCTAACGTATTCATCAAATAAGAATTTTTCCTCGTTTGAGAAAATACTAGTACTTTTCCAACTAGTATTATATATATATATATATATATTTAATACATGTATAAACTAAAACTCCCGTCAATGAAACTGTTACAAAATCTGTATAAAATTTGGACACCAGGCGTGTGGGAAGTACTTTTTCACACTAGTGCAGGTTGGTTGATTTAAGTTTAACGGCGCAAGGGCAACACAACACATTAGTGCGGGAAAGTTACTTTCTTGCATTCCTCGAGGTAAAGTGCTTCTTTCGCCACGATTTCTGATTAAAAATAATCAACTAAAGTTTATTTTTTGCACGTTATTATAAAAATAGTTCTTAGGTTATCATGTTTTTAAAAAAGTACCAAAACTTTTTAAGGAGAAAACAACCTAAAATGTTTCAAAATGGATTAGAGCAAAACGACTATTTTCTGACTGTTTTAACAAATTTCACAAGTCTTTCACAACAAAATACAACTTACATTTTAAATTAAAAATCTTTTTGAAATATTTAGAAAAATAAACTTAATTCTGAAGTTTAAATTTCATTCATTTAATATTTTATATGGAAATTCTTTTTTATTTTTCCATGGATAAACTCTTTACATAACATACTTGAAGCTCTCTTTGTATTTTTTTTTTTTTTTTGTTAAAAAATTAGAACAAAATATTTTGTTGGGAAACTGTAATACCATGTTAAATAATATTTTTAGTTAAGTTTAAATCAAATAAACGACAAATACAAAATTATTGTCTGGACATTTATTGCAGAAAATTTATACCGGTTTCAAGCAGTAGTTTTTAGGTCCTATCAATTTTAAATGGGGGAAGAAAAAAAAAGCTAAAAAAATATACTCTACAGAGATAAACAGAATATGGAGCAATCCAACACTCAAATAGGTAATAAAAACGTGCGAGATTTAAATTTGAAAAGCAGCTATTAACTTCATTTCAAGTTTCACTTCACTTTTGAAAAATGCTTTATACGTTACTTATTCGACTATTCTAGTTTATCAGCATAAAAATTAAAAACCTTCATATTAAACAGCATACTTATTAAGTCTTAGAATCAATATTAAAATAAAATACAGAAAAACAATTTTACACTTTGAAAAATCGAACTAGTATATGACTTTCGTGAATATAAGTTTAATACTTCAACATATGCATAAGAATTATGAAGAATATACAAAACCTTATACTTTATCTATACTGTCATGTTTAGGTAAGAAAAATTGCACTTCATAGAAATACGTTTTACAGGGTTCAATAAACTTAGAACCGTCATGTTACGATTTCGGATCAGCCACTTTTTTTTATCCACATCTGGTGCATGATTTCTCCGGATAACTTGGGATTGAGGTCCATAAAACTCTTCCAATTTTTACTATGGAAAGTTTCGTTCGCGTGATGGCAGATGAAATTGTGAACTGCTGTCATCAGAAAGTTATCTTGATGAGCATCTGCAAGTACCAGAACATCGCACACACTTGACACAGACAGAAAGGATGTCAACAAAATCGAACATCGGCGCTTCAGAGATACAATATCGTACTTATCTGCGGCACTGAACAACTTGCAAGCAATTTCGAATGACAAGTCTTCCTTCAGAACATCGGAATAGATGAATGCCAGAATCCTTCTCAGGGTGTCAGGATCCACGTCTTCGATTTCAACGACATTCGAATCCTTTTCCTTCATGTCTGTTTCGAACATGGCTCTGAACACGGGGGACATGACACACAGGACAACCTTGTGTGCTGGGAATGTCTTGTCACCAGCACGAAGATCGACGTCGCAGAATTTTCCTTCCGAGTAGAAGTTTTCTAGATTGGTGACCAATTCGCTAACACTTCGATCCTCCTTTTCCTCAATAGTAAGCGGCATGTAGTTAGTCTCAAAGTCGTACATTTGATTTTCGTAACTAAAGGAGAAATCACACTGCAGAAGCAAAGTTTCATCTAGGTAGAGGTACTTGTCACGTGTCAAGCTGGATATTGTGATGAATGCTGGGAAGTGCCAGATGTCATCAAGTGATAATTGGAAGAAATGGGTGCTTTCTTTTGAATGCTGGTATTTTTTGTGGGCGCTGATGACGGTCATTTTGCATTTAACGAAAATCCTCTCCTCTTCAAGAGGCAGGTTTGTTTGGCTAATTTCAATTTTAACAAACCCATTGTTTTCGAACTCATTCAAATTTAAGGTTATCTTCAAACCAGGAGATTTTGTACAAGCAGTTTTTATTATGAAGGAAGTATTCTGCAGATGTTCATTATGTTGCTTTATATTCCGTACGGGCAACGTAATAAATCTTCGACTTACTGGAATACCTGTACGCGAACTACAACTGCTCAAGAAATTAGGCACCGATTCCGATTCGTCGTGTACAATCGTTTCTTGCTTGTCAAGGAGTCTTAGCCTACAACGCAACGTCAGCGTATCGTTAGGTAAATAGAGCTGCTCTTTTGCATAAATATCCTTCACACTAATAAACTTTGAAAAACCACGACTTAATCCCCCGAATTCATAGCATTTTCTGACCTGATATATACCTGAAGAAGATTCAGTTGATACAAGCATTAAAGAATAGGTGACTTTTAATTTCAGATCCGCCGGATGTTTATTTAAAAAAAGCGAGATGTATTCTTCATTTTTGTCGAGGATTCCTTTAGGGTATAGAGATAAATTCCATTTCACCTTTTCCCACTGGTCAATCACAAACGCTTTACTGGTCAATTTCTTTCCGCGTTCATGTGGGAGCATGCTAAAGTTTTCAATCTCCCACGTGAACGTACATTCTTTAACACTGTCCGACATTGCTGCAACGATAAGCACACGGAAACTTTAAATTCTCTTCGTTTATCTTTCAAATAAATCTAGAAATCAACCACAACTCTGAGTATAGATAGACTAGAAAGTATGCTTGAAATGTGAACTGAAACCACTTGCATTTTCCCAGATCTCAAATGGTAATCAAAACTTGAAATTTGAAATAAAAACCACATAAATTAATCAGACGTGCTTCTTTTTACTTTAGGTTCTTATAACCTTGAACTGTTATTCCTCTTTATATATTGAGCAGAAAGGATGAGGTGAATCACCTTTTATGAGTATCGCGTCCATGGAGTAACGGTTTTGAGACTCCACCGCATTTACATAAAAAAATCGGTTCTTTGTGAGTAAAAATTAATAACGTGGTGGGAATGAGTCAAAATATGGCTGTTTCTGCATTTATAGCTAACATCCCTCTTCAGTTTACTATTACGTGATAAAAAAAATTAACTTTCGTATTATTAAATAGTTAGGAACTGTTATGTTATTAAAAGCGCTCCCTAAGAGTAGTCGTAGAAAATAATTGTCAAATCCACCGGTACTTGCATTTTCTGTTTATTTCTACAAAACATATCCAACGTTATTCCTGCTACGATTCTTTTAAGATTTTTTCAATATTTGTTTTTGTGGTGATACTCTAATAGTAACAAAGCTCCACTAATAAGTGCGAGCCAAATTTAAATAGCATTTTAAAATTGGTATCACTCACACAAATGAAACAAACCCTAATGAATTATTCCTTGACTGTTAAGCGCGAATAATTGATTTAACACTCAACAAAAACTTAATAAATCCACCAAAGGATTATGTTATAGAAGAAATACTCTTTCATTTTTATGAGTAGGCTTACAATATTAAATAACAGTGTATAGTTCATTGCACACCACTATGCACATTCTTAAAGTATATTTAAAATCACTAGTTCTTAACTGCGAAATAATCTACATGTTTCTTTATACAACAAAGCATCCGTTGATAAAATTAACTTCGTAATTAGCTGTCAGCAGATGATTGAAGGAATTACAATTTAGGAATTGTGTCATTGACTCAACCTGCTTTCAAAAGGAATGGTTAGGAGAGTCAAACCTTTTTTTAGTTATCACATTTTAAACTATTTTTAATATTTTTACTGGCATAATAAACTGTGGAATATAACTTTATTGTTTTTTGAAGTCATATTGTCATTTTTTTTATTTTCATATAATAGTTTAATTTTATTCCTAGTATTGTGGAGTTCCAGTTACCAGTTCCCATACCCGGGATCTCTGTGAATTGGCACAAAATTATAACATTAGTGAAAGCTTATGAGCAGAACAAAAATTGTTTCCTTGTCCTTTCTCCTTTTATCGCACGATAATATTTCTTGTTTATACCGCCATAAAGTATCAAGGCGATCTTTATAAGGGCTTAAAAGATAGTAAAACGGTTTTAACTTAAAAAATTAATTTTTGAACAATCTAGGCATGTGAAGCATGTTTTTAGAGTAATTTTTTTTTTTTTTTTTTTTTTGCTGAATCGAATGATAAAAAAAAAACATGACGATATAAGGAATCTAGAAAAAGTTACAGTCCTTTTTATAAACGAAAACACATGTAAAAAGCGAAGAAAGGTAAAATACGACATAAAGAAATAAAAAATTGGTCCGTTCAAACTTAGCAAAAACGTTTTATTTGTCATATGAATAAAAAAAAAAAGGGTCGATAAAAACATCTAGTGTAGAAGGGTGTTTTTTGAGGGTTTTTTCTTCTTTAAACTGAAAATTAATTTTGGTATATAACCTAGGCATGCAACACATGTGTGTGGAGTATTTTTTGACACTGAAATTGAATGAAAAACTCTGAAATGATTGATTACCATGACGATATAACTATAATATAAAAAGTAATAATCCATTTTATAGACGAAAATACATGCAATATAAAAGCACATGTAATGAACTAAAACTGAGTGGAAAAAGAAAAAGAAAAAAAAAAAAAAATATATATATTTTTTTTTTTAGAAAAAGTACTAACTAGAAATGAAATAAGTAGTAATGAATAATTGAAATAGTAAGTAAGCAAAAGCATAAGTGATAAATAATAAGTAATATAAGGTACACTTTAACATGTAATTTCGTTTTTAAAAATGACTATAACTTTTTATATAGTCCGAGAGGCGACTGCCATTTTTGGACCCCAACGAATATCATTCTGAATTTTTTATAGAAATTGGAGAAAAGAGAGTAGATTACGAATCCACTGGTCTGCCGCGGTAAAAATGGCCGAAACTGATCAAAACTCGACTTGGAACGAGTTGAACTAAAATCTGATTGCCAAATATGTCATAACTTGCCAAAAAGGGAACAAACTTTTTCGTCTGGCAACCCACTGTATTTTGATTTTCAATGAGAACAAGCACAAACGATTTTTGATCTCTGGCTCGGAAAACTTGTATCTTTTAAAAGTAAGACAAATTGGCGACATCAGTTACGTCATTAGTGACGTAATGTTTATTGCCAATTTGGCTCATTTGTGAAAGATGCAAGTAAGCCCAAGTTATGGCGCATTCGGCAATTGGATTTAGTTCAACTTATTAAAAGTCGATTTTTGACCAGTTTTGGCCATTTTTGCCTCGGCAGACCAGTGGATTCGTAATCTACTTACTTTTCTCCAATTTCTATAAAAAAATTCAGAATGGGGTCCAAAAATTGCAGTCGCCTCTCAGTCTAATAGAATAGTTATCGTCTTGCTTCTTTTTTCATTCGATTCAACGTAAAAAAATACTTATACTCTACACACATCTGCCACATGCGTAGATTATACCATAATTAATTTTCAGTCCCCCCCTATATCCCCCCAACCCCTCAAAACACACCCTTCTATGGCAGATATTTTTATTGACTCTTTTGTTTCTTTCCTCGATTTTTACTTGTGTTTTCGTTCCTAAAAAGGACTGTAACTTTTTCTAGGATGGTTATATCGTCTTGCTTTTTTTTTTTTCATTCCATTCAGCATAAAAAAAATACCCTAAAAAGCTGCGTCACGTGACTAGATTGTTCGAAGATTAGTTTTTCAATTATAACCTGTTAGATTACAAGTTACTAAAAGACGTAACAAGTAACTTCCCTATTCTGAATGGTATACATTATTTTGCTGTCTTTCCGTAAGAAGATACATATCAAGGTTCCCACGGTCATTGAAAGTCATTAAAAGTGCTTAATATTTTTGAACTTGTTTTCAAGGCTTGAAAGTGCTTGAAAATGCTTAGAGGTGCTTAAAAGTCCTTGATTAATGCTTAGAGGTCCTTAAAGTCCTTAATTTTTACAGATGTTGTCCAAAAGCAAAATTTATAAAAATACAACTCTGACTTGCAATTCCCGCTTGACCGCCAGTTATCTGCACCGTATAGGAATTTTCCGACATATTTGTATTACGCATCCACCAACTTGTAACTTTTTTGGCAGAATATACTTTATTAAAAATTTAAATACAGACATGATGCCTGAGAGCAAATTTTCATAGGTCCTTAAAAACATTAATTAGGTCCTTAAAAGTCATTGATTTTCATTCTCTGATTTGAGTGGGAACCCTGTATATGCTTGTTTCTTTCGTTGGCGCATCAGGCAGAGGACCCAGGGGAAACTTCCCACAGTCTACCCGGGTCAACACAGGCCTGATAAATGCCCCGATAACTTACCACAGATATTTAAAAATAGATGAAGTTGGTGGTAAGTGAATTTCTTACTTCCTAAGAAAAGGTTAACTTGCACTATAATGGAAAGAAAGGGTTTAGAATTTCTGAACAAAATGTTTAATTATGTTCAAAATTGCTATTTTTAAGTAAGCATTCAGGATTTAAGAGTATTACTTTTATAACGATGTGAGGATTTCATAATTATGGGGATGGGTTCATGTGAAGGTGATTCAAGTTAATACGATTTTTTTCTTCCCAAAACTGCCAATGTGTAAAATTATTTATGAAAATCAAAATTGTAAAATATCTCTTTTTTTTAAATCTAATAAAATTATATTCTCTTTCGATAACAGATTATTCCTTGTATATTTATGGAATGTATTATTTTATTTATTTATAAAAAATACATCGTTTAGTATAATAAAAATAAATGCTTGTGCAGCTAATTATCAAAGAAGCTTCTTTGTATATGCTTTTTTCCCCTGAAATTAACTCCATTGATAGACTCAAGCTAGCGTTCACCATTAGTGATTCGGCTTTGGCAGAGGAACAGACAAGCGAACCAAGACGTTTGATTCCTCAAGATGATGTAACAGGACAACACCAGACAACCACAAGGTCTGGAAGACGTGTCAAATTTCCCCAACACCTCCTGACTTAAACTCTGGCAGGGGAGTACTGTGGTGTCACATGCCTACCAACTCTCTAACGCAACAACTCAACTCGACTCAACCCGGCAAGCAACATCAGATGACTCAGAACTCCCGGGCAACGCGCTACGAACTTAATTAACGAACTGATCAGACAGTCATGACTCAACAACTTTTTAAAATTTAATTTGCATTGTAAAAACAACTTTTATTTTCAATAAGTAATGTCCTTGATATTTTCAAGTTAGTTATGTGTTTGTCAATGTACATCGATGATCTCTACTTAAATAAAACAAAACAGATAAGCACTAACGTAACAGTACATAAAGATATAATCAGAAACTTCTGCAAGAAATAAAGTATTTGGAAACAAAAGAAAGTTATTAAAATAATAAAAATAACCAAACTGCATATTTTATACTGAAAAATGGTTTCTATACATTCACCCTACTTATACCTGGCACAGACAGCAGGACAGAAAATAGCTTCGAGTTTCGATCCTTAAAATAAAAAACACAGCATACGTTTCCTAACAGCAACATCGTGTGGATATGCCATTAATAAATTTGATATGCATATGAGGTACACCCATTGTGTATCATAGCATGGTTATGAATTCGAAACAAAAATGTTTCAATATAATGATATGATCATTACAAAAGGAATCTTCTCCGAACAGATATCGCGTGATAATCTATTCTAAAATGAATGAATGCAATTTTTCGATCAATATAGCTGATTATTTATTCGGTACTTAGAGCAATCGAATTCTATGGTAAATACGAACAAATTGTTTTCACTTATAACCTTTAAAAGACATCCTTTGTTGTAATGCAAGGGGTAATAAATATCAGTTTAACTAAGTTCAGTAAGTAAACCAACTATGTCAAAGAAAGCGCACCAGAGGAACGCTTTTAATTTCAAAAGAAAAATGACATTTGCACGTACCTTTGGAATCAAGCATCGTAACGAAAGCAATTATGTGTCAGTGTCAGTATCCAAGGATGTGAAAGATGTACACATGGGAATGTAAGGCGGCTAAAGTTTTCGTTCAAATCTTATTTTTTAAAGATTTTTATCTATTTTCCAATAAAATTTTAATAGTTATGCATTAAACTTTATTTCGAATGAATTATTATCCTATTTTTTCCTGTAAAGTTTTCCGCAATTTTCTCCACTTTTAATTTTTCAAAGACCAGAGGAATGCAACTACACCACTTTGCTCCTCCATGGAAGTGGTTTTGAAGACTGATAAAGTTCTACAAAGGAATTGCAAAATGTAAGTGTTTTAAACTTTTTAAAGCAGAATTTTTAACATTACTAACGAAAAGTTTCGGTTCTTGCTTTTATTGAATTAAGAATAGACTGAGATTTTTTTGAGTAATTTTTTCATAAGTCATTTTGTTAATATGAAATTATTTTGAAACAATCAAAATTTAAAATTGAAGCTGAAACATGCAAAAATGTTTGTACCTTTTTACCATATTTTGTACCTGATGCATTGTCTGATATTAATAAGCAGCAGTTTAGTAGAGTCTTATAGAACCAACCGTTCTATATTTGTGTTACTTTCTGCACTTTATTTTTGTGATAAAATTACTTGCAATGTTGTTTTTTTAGCTTCTACCCTAATATGTTGAGAGAAACATGCTGAACAAGAGCAACAGTGGGGTATTGGCCAAAAACTATTTATAAATAGCCCAAATAAGTTTTTGGTAAATACAAGATATTTTTTTTACTCTCAAAGCAATTTTACCCCCAACTACAGCGATAGGATTTTTACGTAATGGTTTAGTGAAATGATTCCACGACCATATAGTTTATTTACGATAATTGTTAAACATTCGAAGTCAACAGTTCGATTCCATCACACACCAATAGGTTGAACAGTAATGAGTACTGAAGGATTATTTCATCCTCTTGAGAACAACACCAATAAAGTTAGAAAGTTCTCGACATACGAGGTACCGAGATAGGTAACGACGTTTCTGATTTAACAAGCAAATGCACCAACTCCAACCATGCCATGGCATCTCAAAATCCTGGTTGGTTCTGGGACCTCAATCCTAAGCTGTTTCGACCGAATGGCAGAATAGATACTAGACGATCTTCTCGAAACAGTCAATCGACCTACGATTTCTTGGTAAAGAGTTTAGCGGAATCTTCCATCTGCGGTATCAACAGAGTTGCATCAGCGAGGAATTGCTGTCAGAGGTTTTTGTGGATACTGGTGCTTGTGTTTTGTTTGTGCGGATTCGGATACCAGACTTTCGGGTTTCTGAAGTTGTACTACAGTAAGCCGTCTGTGGTGCAGATTGAGGTGGAGAACGATGGATTGGCAGATTTTCCGGCCGTTACGCTATGCAATAACAATAGGTGAGTACTACCTGCATCTTTATTGAAAGTGGAGGGCTTTAATGGCATATGCTCGCCAAGATCCTCTTTTCTCATTTTGTTTAGCTAAGGTCCCTATTATACGGAGTCACTGCAGTGGTGCGCATTCGCTACAGTTTCAGATGCTCAGGCAAGCCACTCTTAGCGAAACATACAATCCTATGAAGCTTATTATTCTGGGTTACCGCTGTGGCTAGAGGTTGCGTCTGTCGCTTGTACTCTCGGACCCTAAGTTAAACATGCAATCCTATAGAGCTTATTATATTGAGTCACAGCAGTGGCCAGAAGCGGTGGCTCGCGTTTGTCATTTGAGTGTCTCTGTATAATAAGGCCATAAGCGGTGCTTGCAATCCTATGGAGCTTATTATATTGAGTCACAGCAGTGGCCAGAAGCGGTGGCTAGCGTTTGTCATTTGAGTGTCTCTGTATAATAAGGCCATAAGCGGTGCATGCAATCCTATGGAGCTTATTATATTGAGTCACAGCAGTGGCCAGAAGCGGTGGCTCGCGTTTGCCATTTGAGTGCCTCTGTATAATAAGGCCATAAGCGATACATGCAGTCCTATGGAGCTTATTATACGTCTTATATACGGGAAAGCTTATTATAAGGACGTTTTCGCTGTGGCGAACGCGTGCCACTGGAGTGGCTCTGAATAATAAGGGCCTAAGATTTGTATGTACAAATTTAAACATACGCAGAATTATAAAAAAAAAATTATAATATTTTTTTGTGTAAAATGAATCCGGAGAGAAATTAGGAGATTTTCCTGTTAAAAGGTAAAAATGTGGGATACTTGCGTTCAATAAAAATAGTGATGTTTTTGTTTATGACCGATTAGGCTTCCATAGAATTCACTCAGAAGCGGCTCGTGAGTAATAAAATTAAGGGAGCCCGAATAAAATAATATATGTCTTGGGGGAAAAAGTGCAAATGTCATAAGTACATGAATCCCGTGTAATTATGTAAATGTTACTAAAATATGGATGCAAATAAAAAGTACAATATTAATTAAACAATTAAGTTATCTAATTAAACTTTAATAAAATATAAATAATTCAATTTAAGCATGATTATAAAATTATAGCAAAGTTTTAGTAATAACATCTTGTTTGAGATAAATTACGTCAGGGAGTATGAAAGAGGTGAACCAACACCCCTCCCCTTTTTGAGAGTTAAAAATGAAGTGGATAAAAATTTTAAATTCACAGGAAAGAAGCATGATATTGGTTTTAAATTATTCATTTGAACATAAAATTATTGCATATCAATTTATCAATATTTTCTCGAAAAATCCAAAACTCATATTTGAAAATTCACGGTTTGAACAAAAGCTTTTAGCTGGTCTTGCATCCCCTTGTATCACAATGTGCACCTCCATTGCAAATAATCCTTCCTGTCCATAGACGCTAATTACAAGGGGCAAAGGACACGATTGCCCGCGTGCTCCATCAACAGGGTATCATTTCGCCCCCCCCCCCCCCTACAATTTTTTAAACTTGGGTTTTTCCTAAATTAAAAAAAAAAAATATTGCTTAAAAAGGACATTCTGTAATGTTCTAAAGAAAAAAAAAATTCCTTAAGAAATAAATTAAACCCGATATTTGTAAATACACTGACACCCCCCCCCCCCCAAACGAGAATCAAGTAATTGTAGCAGCTCTTTTGGGAAATTTCATAACAAATATATATTTTAAAGTTTAGTATTGATATTGAGATAAGTAATTTTGTAATGGTGAGATTACTGGAATAGTCATTTTTTTTTCATTAATTATTATCCGTACTTATTAAAATTTACTTTCTACATTTTAGTGCAATATCATAAAAGTATATCTTTAAAATAATGTATGATGTAGAAATAAATTACGTTTTAATGATGTATTAACTCGTTAGTGCTCTTACTTTTTCTGAAAAATGTTTCATAGCTAATTTTATATAACTAACTTTGCTACATAAATCAAACAGTTTAGAAAAATTTATTGCGTGGTATGAGGGTAAGATTAATATATTTAGCAGGTAAATCATGAAAAAAGTAGTGTCCGTAAATCTTGGACCGATTTCCTCCCCCCTCCCCCTCTCTCGATCCATCGAGTTTATCCACCGTAACTCGCCCTAGTGTTAAAAGTAAAAAAGTGGCGCCCATGTGCCAGTTCCCATGCGTTTGAGGTTTTTAAAGTGTTTAATTTATAAACTTTAATGCAATACCAATTATTTGATTTTTTTTTTATTATATGGCCATATCATAATATCATACATTTAAATAACAAATCAGAGAAAAGTATTGAATTCAAATTAGTATTCTCAACATTTTAGAAAAAGAATGGAAAGTTCAAAATTTTGAATATTTCTTATCTGCATGGAAAAAAACTGGAAGTATTAAATTGATTTACTTGTTAAATTATCAGATTGCTTTAAAAATATTCACGTGAGTGTATCCTTCATTTTGGGTAAATCATTGTAATTAATTTTGATTAAAACATGTCAGGAAGATAGGTTGATTTAGGTAACTAAATTTGACAAAATTAATTATTTTACTGACATAATTTTAGAATGTTTTGAATTATTTTAATTTCTCAACACGTATTTTTTTAATCTAATATTTTTACTTCATAAAAACTTGTTCAGTCGAGATCCCTTTTTGGTAATTATTTAATAAGTCACAAAATTTCATCGATTGGTATTCTTATGAAATGAAATTTTAGATAACTGAACGAATGAAACTCATTAATGTTACAGTGTATCATACATAAATAAAAATTTTATCACCAACAACAAGCTCAATGCCAAATAGAGTTAGTTCAGACAAAATTAAAATACTGAATTTCCAAAATACATAATTTAAAATACCGAATTAAAATACATAATAGAAAATTCCGAAATTTCAGAATACTTAATAGTACATTATAAACAAAGTATACATAATTAAGTTTACAAAGTTTCATATCACATAAAATTCAGAGTACAAAAATTATAAGGTTTACAGATCACTTACAGATGTGCAACCACTTGCAAAATACAATACCATTTTTACACAATAAAAGTAGTGGATTCAGTCGCAAAAACAAATTCTATTTTTTTTTTTTTTTTTTTTTTTTTGCATTTCTATACGTTTTTGAACGTGTTGAGTTCAAATAAGTAGTCTAAAAAAAGTTTGTGTGTCTGTCTATGCTCAGCATTACTTCAGAACGGATTGACCTATAATATTTAAATTTTGCGCTCAGGTTAGTTTTGCTATGGGACCTGCCATAAAAGTTTTTGTCAAAATTGAGCATGCGCATAAGGTAGCTGCGATTGAAAATCTTAAGTTTTTTAGCAATTGCCAAAAAAATGACTAAGGATTTTGATCGAAATCGTTGTGGTTATTCCTTTTAAGGCTTTCTAATTATTCCTACCTCCGAAATTTCCATAGAAATACGATAAAATCTTAAAAAGTTGAAAATCTATTGTTTTTGACCCAGAGTTCTCTATCCTTGCTTCACCCATCAAAAACTGCTTCTTCTCTGTTGTACTTATATGAAAGGATAATACAATACTTATCTAAAAACATATCACCACCTTTGCCGTTTTTGTGTAAAGAAATAAATTTCATCCTCAATTTTATCAATCCTTAGTTTTTAGTGCAATTGTTTATATTTTTAAAATTTAGTATAGAAATGCTGCAAAAGGCCTAAAGAGACTTTTTGCAATAAAAGGTGGATTCAGAGTATCTTTTAAAATTGGGATTGTTAATAAATAAATCTTATTTTAAAACAATAGATCATGAAGAAGCATTTTTTCACTTTTATGCTTCTATCCCTAGTAATTTTAAATCAAACGAAAACACTTTCATCCGGAATATCAATTCTTTTCAAATCTCATTTAAGTTATTTGTTTAAAATTATTGTTCTATTACGCTATTTAATTTACTGAATTTATATAATTGAATATTTAGATAATAAATATGACTAAGTTAAATTGTAATTTAAATCTCATAAGTTTTAACAAGGTACTTTTGGTTAAAAAAATATATAAATGAATGAGTCAAAAACCATCATGAGGACTTTTAAGAGGACAAGAGATTTATCATTTAAAAATAATAACACACTTGGGATATCCTGTAAGTGGTAATTTAAAGTGGTCTGTGTTGTGGATGGAAAACATTTATATGTATTAAAATATGGTTTCCACTTCAACAATTTTCTCTTGCTTTTTGCCACCCATAAATTGAGGCTGTATGGCAATGCCAATTGAGAGCCTGAGAAATAAAGGGGTCCAAGTTAGTTTTCTTAATTTTTGAGAAAATACACGTTAAAGTTTCTTATTTATTTGCATGAAAATTATTTGTTCCAATACTAACCTCTGAGATGAAGATATCACTAGTTTTCATGGAATTTAATATTAATAAAAAACTTTAAAGTGTATTTTCTCAAAAGTCAAGAAAAGTCATTTAGACCCCTTTGCTTCTCAGTCAATCATTTGAAAAGGTGTTGAAGGAAACATAGGTCCTGTTTCTGCATGCTTAACTGTTTTGGAAACGGATCGATGGTGACAGCTTGAAATATGGGTTTATTGTCATTTTCTTTTCTTTAAACATATCCCGTGAAATCTTCCTGGTTTCTTTAATTTTCCTGGAAAGGACTGGTTTTTTGTTGCAATGATTTGATTGATTGACATTTGCGAGAGTTTGTGACTAGAGGAATTTTTAAGCCAACCATTGCTTATATTAAGCTTCCTTTTTTTTTAAATTTTTTTTTTATTCTTTTCTTTTTTATATATACGCTATTTTTAAATATTATTTTACAGAAATTTTACAACAAAAATAATATTATCCCACGTAATATATGTGTCTGCCCCCCCCCCCTCCTTGGCACCCTGCACCGGTCTCCAAACAATCTCGAGATGTACCTGAACTTCGTGTATTTTCCTACTTAGGTTTTTCAATTTTCAAATGAAAACCTCACACATTTAAAAACTATCCTGATACACCAAACATTGCTTCACAATCTACCAGTGGGCTGCGACTGGGGCATTAGTGAGACCGTTTTTTTCCCTCTTTAGTAGATCGGGCAAGACCACAACTTAAGTGACGTCACAACTTCAACTCTCGCTAATTCCTTTTTTTTAGGTAGGGGAGAATAGAGAGAGAATGAAGGTGCGTTTCGTTGGCCCCGCCCACAAACGCACTAATTTTTTAATATATACCACAATTTAGTGCTAAATTAGTGCTTTCAGAATCCGCCATTAAAAAAATTAGTGCGTCAATATTTACCGAGATATACAAAGAAATGCGTGGGCGGGGCCAACGAAACGCTAGCCCCGCCCACAAACGCACTAATTTTTTAATATATACCAAATTTTAGTGCTCAATTAGTGCTTTCAGAATCCACCATCCAAAAAATTAGTGCGTCATTACTTTTCATAAAATTCAAGGTTAATTGAGGGTAGGCGGGCAAAATGCTGGCCCCGCCCAAAAAAGCAATCATCATTCATTATATGTTAAAATGTCGGGCATAATTAGTGCTTTCAGAATACCCAACTGCCAGAAATAGTGCGTCAATATTTTGGCCAAAATTTACCATTTTGTAATAATAATTCACTAATCACTTCCGTTTCGTTGGCCCCGCCCACAAAAGCAATCATCAATCATTATATGTTAAAATGTTGGGCATAATTAGTGCTTTCAGAAAACCCAACTGCAAAAATTAGTGCGTCAATATTTTGGCCAAAATTGCCAATTTTAGCTTATTGCCGAATGTACGCGAGCCATAAACCGATGTAAATTATCACGCACTAATTGTATGACCGGTGCCAAATTTTAGTGCTCAATGAGTGCTTTCAGATTCCCCAACCGCCAGAATTAGTGCGTCAATATTTTGGCCAAAATTGACTATTTTGTAATAATTATTCACTTGTCACTTCCGTTTCGTTGGCCCCGCCCACAAAAGCAATCATCAATTATTATATGTTAAAATGTTGGGCATAATTAGTGCTTTTAGAAAACCAAATTGCAAAAATTAGTGCGTCAATATTTTGGCCAAAATTGCCAATTTTAGCTTATTGCCGAATGTACGCGAGCTTTAAACCGATGTAAATTATCACGCACTAATTGTATGACCGGTGCCAAATTTTAGTGCTCAAATAGTGCTTTCAGAATCCCCAACCGCCAGAATTAGCGCGTCAATATTTTGGCCAAAATTGACCATAATGTAATAATAATTCACTAATCACTTGCGTTTCGTTTTCCCCACCCACAAAAGCAATCAACATTCATTATATGTTAAAATGTTGGGCATAATTAGTGCTTTCAGAAAACCCAACTGCAAAAATTAGTGCGTCAATATTTTGGCCAAAATTGCGAATTTTAGCCTATTGCCTTATGTACGCGAGCCTTAAACCGATGTAAATTATCACGCACTAATTGTATGACCGGTGCCAAATTTTAGTGCTCAATGTGTGCTTTCAGAATCCCCAACCGCCAGAATTAGTGCGTCAATATTTTGGCCAAAATTGACTATTTTGTAATAATTATTCACTTGTCACTTCCGTTTCGTTGGCCCCGCCCACAAAAGCAATCATCAATTATTATATGTTAAAATGTTGGGCATAATTAGTGCTTTTAGAAAACCCAATTGCAAAAATTAGTGCGTCAATATTTTGGCCAAAATTGCCAATTTTAGCTTATTGCCGAATGTACGCGAGCTTTAAACAGATGTAAATTATCACGCACTAATTGTATGACCGGTGCCAAATTTTAGTGCTCAAATAGTGCTTTCCGAATCCCCAACCGCCAGAATTAGTGCGTCAATATTTTGGCCAAAATTGACCATAATGTAATAATAATTCACTAATCACTTGCGTTTCGTTGGCCCCGCCCACAAAAGCAATCATCATTCATTATATGTTAAAATGTTGGGCATAATTAGTGCTTTCAGAAAACCCAACTGCAAAAATTAGTGCGTCAATATTTTGGCCAAAATTGCCAATTTTAGCTCATTGTCGAATGTACGCGAGCTTTAAACAGATGTAAATTATCACGCACTAATTGTATGACCGGTGCCAAATTTTAGTGCTCAATGAGTGCTTTCAGAATCCATAACTGCCAGAATTAGTGCGTCAATATTTCGGCCAAAATTGCCAATTTTGGCTTATTGTTGAATGTACGCGAGCCTTAAAGCGATGTAAATTATCACGCACTAATTGTATGACCGGTGCAAAATTTTAGTGCTCAAATAGTGCTTTCAGAATCCCCAACCGCCAGAATCAGTGCGTCAATATTTTGGCCAAAATTGCCAATTTTAGCTCATTGTCGAATGTACGTGAGCCTTAAACCGATGTAAATTATCACGCACTAATTGTATGACCGGTGCCAAATTTTAGTGCTCAATGAGTGCTTTCAGAATCCATAACTGCCAGAATTAGTGCGTCAATATTTTGGCCAAAATTGACTATTTTGTAATAATTATTCACTTGTCACTTCCGTTTCGTTGGCCCCGCCCACAAAAGCAATCATCAATTATTATATGTTAAAATGTTGGGCATATTTAGTGCTTTTAGAAAACCAAATTACAAAAATTAGTGCGTCATTATTTTGGCCAAAATTGCCAACTTTAGCTTATTGCCGAATGTACGCGAGCTTTAAACCGATGTAAATTATCACGCACTAATTGTATGACCGGTGCCAAATTTTAGTGCTCAAATAGTGCTTTCAGAATCCCCAACCGCCAGAATTAGTGCGTCAATATTTTGGCCAAAATTGACCATAATGTAATAATAATTCACTAATCACTTGCGTTTCGTTGGCCCCGCCCACAAAAGCAATCAACATTCATTATATGTTAAAATGTTGGGCATAATTAGTGCTTTCAGAAAACCCAACTGCCAAAATTAGTGCGTCAATATTTTGGCCAAAATTGCCAATTTTAGCCTATTGCCTTATGTACGCGAGCCTTAAACCGATGTAAATTATCACGCACTAATTGTATGACCGGTGCCAAATTTTAGTGCTCAAATAGTGCTTTCAGAATCCCCAACCGCCAGAATTAGTGCGTCAATATTTTGGCCAAAATTGACCATAATGTAATAATAATTCACTAATCACTTGCGTTTCGTTGGCCCCGCCCACAAAAGCAATCATCAATTATTATATGTTAAAATGTTGGGCATAATTAGTGCTTTTAGAAAACCCAATTGCAAAAATTAGTGCGTCAATATTTTGGCCAAAATTGCCAATTTTAGATTATTGCCGAATGTACGCGAGCCTTAAACCGATGTAAATTATCACGCACTAATTGTATGACCGGTGCCAAATTTTAGTGCTCAATGAGTGCTTTCAGAATCCCCAACCGCCAGAATTAATGCGTCAATATTTTGGCCAAAATTGACCATAATGTAATAATAATTCACTAATCACTTGCGTTTCGTTGGCCCCGCCCACAAAAGCAATCAACATTCATTATATGTTAAAATGTTGGGCATAATTAGTGCTTTCAGAAAACCCAACTGCAAAAATTAGTGCGTCAATATTTTGGCCAAAATTGCCAATTATAGCTTATTGCCGAATGTACGTGAGCCTTAAACCGATGTAAATTATCACGCACTAATTGTATGACCGGTGCCAAATTTTAGTGCTTAATGAGTGCTTTCAGAATCCACAACCGCCAGAATTAGTGCGTCAATATTTTGGCCAATATTGACCATTTTGTATTAATTATTCGCTTTTCACTTCCCTTTCGTTGGCCCCGCCCACAGACGCACTAATTGTCTCACATATGCAAACATTTAGTGCTCAATTAGTGCTTTCAGAATACCCAACTGCAAAAATTAGTGCGTCAATATTTACCGAGATATACAAAGAAATGCGTGGGCGGGGCCAACGAAACGCTTGCCCCGCCCACAAACGCTCTAATTTTTTAATATATACCAAATTTTAGTGCTCAATGAGTGCTTTCAGAATCTCCAACCGCCATAATTAGTGCGTCAATATTTTGGCCAAAATCGTCAATTTCAACTTATTGCGGAATGTACGCGCATATCATCATAGATACGGATTCAATAGAATACAATTTTATTTGTTCGGCTGACATTTTCGAATGCCATTCAAATATCACCAGAAAGATTTCATAGTTAAAAATAAACTTAGGACATCAAAATTCACATTACATGAAATATATACTATTGTTGCGTTTGATGGGTTCGAAAGATTTGAAGCCAAAGCAGATCAAAACTTGCAGAAGTTTATTCTACTATAACTCTTCACAGATTCCTTTACAACTCCAGAACTTCTCGTTCTAGTAGACACAATACAGCTCTTTTCACAACAATAGAGCACAAAACAGTAGCTATAAACTTGACAACACCACTGCTATATCACCGCAAAAGACAATGCAATACTGTTCACTTTAGAATGCTCACTGAGACTCAGTATCTCCAGTCAACTAATTCAGTGACTCAAAATCCAAGAACTGACTAACTCTACTCACGGCCGTCCTTATATAGGAGTGGTGAATCTTCACGAACCTTCCAGAGAGAGAAATTTGGAGAACTTTCTAGATCGTAAACGAAAAGTCCTATACATGTACATGGGATACATGTACCTATACATGTACATGGGATACATGTACCTATACATGTACCGAAAATGTAGAAAAATGATCGAAAAGTTTGGCGACATTTTGCGAATTCTCACCAAATTTAGCAACCAAAAGTAGGCCAAAACCGTCGCCAACTTGGGAGATTGCCATTTACCATAATGTTAAATAGCCTGCCCCTTGTAAAACTTGTTTTCATGCATGATCCCTGTAGAACTCGTTTTCAAGCATTAAGAGACGCATTGCAGGAAAGCGAAGTGAAGTCAACTCTTTCACTGCCTTATGCGAAATGTACATACATTTTCCTTTTTTACATAATTAATACTACGAAATATTTACAAATATACAGAAATTAGTAATAACAATACATTTATAAACACCCATGCCTAACACGGGACTCGAACCCGCAACCTCGCGATCTAGAATTTAGCACGCTAACCACTATACCGTTTGGTCGGAAACAAATTCTGGAAAAATTCTTCGTAAAATTCCGGCAGATTATTGCTATCACACAAAATTACCTACGCGAAGCACTGCGACTTTTATAATAGTGTTACGAATTTTTGTATATTTGTAAATATATTCGTTAATTTTGTAAATAAGAACATTTATGTACATTTCGCATAAGGCAGTGCAATAGTTCGTCTTAACTTCGCTTTCCTGCAATGTGTCTATTAATGCTTAATAACGAGTTTTACAGAGATAAAGCTGGGAAGCGAGTTTTACAAGGAGCAGGGCATTTAACATTATGGTAATGGAAATCTTGCCAAATTGGCGATATAGAGCCAAGTTGGCAACAATTTTGGCGACTAATTTTTGTCACCAAACTTGACGACCATTTGGTGACATTTTCGGTCCCCATGTACATGTATAGGATATTTCGACTACGATCTGGAAAGTTCTCCAAATATCTATCTCTAGAAGATTCACGAAGGTTCGCCTCCCCTATATAAGTCCAAGAGAGCGGGTGATGGAGTTAATTGAGTCCGTTAGTTGACTGGAATTAGTGAGTTGAGATGCTGAGTCTCAGTGAGCATTCAGAGTAGTTCTAAAGCGAACTGTATTGCATTGTCTTTTGCGGCGATTTAGCAGTTGTGTTGTCGAGTTTTTAACTGCTGTTTTATGTTCTATCGTTGTAAAAAGAGCTGTATTGTGTCTACTAGAACGAGAAGTTCTGGAGCTGTAAGAGAATCTGTGAAGAATTACATTGCAAGAAATTTCTGCAAGTTTTGATCTGCTTTGGCTTTAAATCTTTCGAACCCTTCCACGCAACAATATACTGAGCCCAGAGCAAAATTATTGACCTTCACAAATTTGCTTTATAAATTACCACATTCTGAAATAAACCATGAAGATTCAGATACATTTGAATTTTCTTTCACCATGAAATTTTCTTTGTGAGAAGAAGGAAACCCCTTGCTCTCACAAGAAAAAAAAAAAAAAAAAATTCATTGATGTCCAATTATTATTAATTTTGATCTCAATTTTTCATACATTTTTGATGAAAGATTTATAGTATGTTGAAGGAAAACATGCACTTAGCTAAATATATATTTAATAAAATTTCTTAAAATAAATTTGGTGTTCTTAAAAAAATAAGCAAATAGAGTAATCACTCGGAACACCAGTGCGCTTCCAGAGGAGGGGGATAGAGAACACCAGCCCCTTCACAATAACTTCTCAGTTTGAAAAAAGAAGGGCAGAAAAGAAAGGGAGAAAAAATACGAATTATGAAGTAGACAAAAGAGAATGAAGATGACTCAATTATGTATGACCAATATGTTTAAAAAACGTAACTTAAACCTTTAAAAAACATTTTATTCCTAAATTAAAGCGCAATTTCAGAAGTAAGAAATACTTTGTGTATTCTCTTGATGCAAATACCACAATTTTAACCAAAACGTAGGAGCCTACAAATAATACTGGTTGAATGGAACCCCAAAAAGATGTTCCAGTATAGCCTAAAATATGCGTCATAACACCTCAGTAATAAAAAAATATATATATATTCGTATACTTTCAACTGCTTTGTAAACACTACAGTTCGATTCAATGCTCTTATTTCTATAGGAGTAGATTGAAGAAAAAGAAGCTAAAAGAATTCCATCACAAGCGTAATTCTCAACACATATGAAGCCACCCTTAATCCTTAAAATTTGCCCTAATTCCTTCGATTTTGCTTCCCCTATGAACCATCACCCCACTGTTCTTTCAACTCTCAAAGAACGTGTGGAAAAAGTGAATTGGGGGATGTGAAGAGGGGGTGAGGTCAGAGTTCAAGGGAGGAGAGGACTAAACCAATAAAAGTGTTTACCTTATCAGTCAAGACTAGGCAGCCGCGAATACATTTACCAAGACGTAGTTCCTGGGTTCCGTAGTTCATTTATTGAGTTCAGAAGCAACTCAATAGCAAAAGAGTATTAGATTTACATACCATTACATTGGTAGTCGGTCAGTATCTTGACCAAAATATTTACAATTATACTATTTTATTTCTAAAAAATTTCATATATTTTATCAAAGTAATTGAAAACTGGGGACTTCTTCTATTTTAAATAATATTTCAAGGTGGCTCTGGATGGACAAAGCAATGAGGTAAAGACGGAACTGCTTCTTCAATACTTTTTTCAATACCTGACTTTTCAGTTTTCATTTCGCGAAATAAATATAAGTCACGATAGTTGGTAATTTTGTTGGCATTAAGGCAGTTGGGTATTCTGAAAGCACTAATTGAGCACTAAATGTTTGCATATGTGAGACAATTAGTGCGTCTGTGGGCGGGGCCAACGAAACGGAAGTGATTAGTGAATTATTATTACAAAATTGTCAATTTTGGCCAAAATACCTACGCACTAATTCTGGCGATTGCGGATTCTGAAAGCACTCATTGAACACTAAATTTTGGCACCGATCATACAATACTGCACGATAATTTACATCGGTTTAAGGCTCGCGTACATTCGGCAATAAGCTAAAATTGGCAATTTTGGCCAAAATATTGACGCACTAATTTTTGCAATTTGGTTTTCTAAAAGCACTAATTATGCCCAACATTTTAACATATAATAATTGATGATTGCTTTTGTGGGCGGGGCCAACGAAACGGAAGTGACAAGTGAATAATTATTACAAAATAGTCAATTTTGGCCAAAATATTGACGCACTAATTCTGGCGGTTGGGGAATCTGAAAGCACTCATTGAGCACTAAAATTTGGCACCGGTCATACAATTAGTGCGTGATAATTTACATCGGTTTATGGCTCGCGTACATTCGGCAATAAGCTAAAATTGGCAATTTTGGCCAAAATATTGACGCACTAATTTTTGCAGTTGGGTTTTCTGAAAGCACTAATTATGCCCAACATTTTAACATATAATGATTAATGATTGCTTTTGTGGGCGGGGCCAACGAAACGGAAGTGATTAGTGAATTATTATTACAAAATGGTAAATTTTGGCCAAAATATTGACGCACTATTTCTGGCAGTTGGGTATTCTGAAAGCACTAATTATGCCCGACATTTTAACATATAATGAATGATGATTGCTTTTTTGGGCGGGGCCAACGAAACGCAAGTGATTAGTGAATTATTATTACATTATGGTCAATTTTGGCCAAAATATTGACGCACTAATTCTGGCGGTTGGGGATTCTGAAAGCACTATTTGAGCACTAAAATTTGGCACCGGTCATACAATTAGTGCGTGATAATTTACATCGGTTTAAAG
The DNA here is from genome assembly GCA_963978545.1 of Linyphia triangularis. Classification (NCBI taxonomy): domain Eukaryota; kingdom Metazoa; phylum Arthropoda; class Arachnida; order Araneae; family Linyphiidae; genus Linyphia; species Linyphia triangularis. The sequence goes on along the minus strand of OZ021723.1, from coordinate 93,642,989 downwards.
CTCGCGTACATTCGGCAATAAGCTAAAGTTGGCAATTTTGGCCAAAATAATGACGCACTAATTTTTGTAATTTGGTTTTCTAAAAGCACTAAATATGCCCAACATTTTAACATATAATAATTGATGATTGCTTTTGTGGGCGGGGCCAACGAAACGGAAGTGACAAGTGAATAATTATTACAAAATAGTCAATTTTGGCCAAAATATTGACGCACTAATTCTGGCGGTTGGGGAATCTGAAAGCACTAATTATGCCCGACATTTTAACATATAATGAATGATGATTGCTTTTGTGGGCGGGGCCAGCATTTTGCCCGCCTACCCTCAATTAACCTTGAATTTTATGAAAAGTAATGACGCACTAATTTTTTGGATGGTGGATTCTGAAAGCACTAATTGAGCACTAAAATTTGGTATATATTAAAAAATTAGTGCGTTTGTGGGCGGGGCTAGCGTTTCGTTGGCCCCGCCCACGCATTTCTTTGTATATCTCGGTAAATATTGACGCACTAATTTTTTTAATGGCGGATTCTGAAAGCACTAATTTAGCACTAAATTGTGGTATATATTAAAAAATTAGTGCGTTTGTGGGCGGGGCCAACGAAACGCACCTAGAGAATGAACTCTTTTTTTACAAAAATATTTCATGCAAATTATTTTCTACTGTTACAACATTAAAATATTAAGAATAACATAGCCAAACATTTTAACACACTTGAAAATATAAATATGATGGTAATAACTAATACATTATTTTTCTAAGTCAATTAAAAAAGCAAGAAAAATGTCCCACTCCTCCCTTATGTGATGGAGGAATTGAACATGTTTTATAAAGTAAAAATTCACACATAATTTTCGCAAATATTATGAAAAAATTGAAAACGCTAGTGTTTCACTTTTGTGGCTATACATTATAACATTTATTTTACCTAACATTAGAGAAATCAAAATAAAAAAAATTGGCCTGTGCAGTGTGCATGACTTGTCCCACTTACAAACTTTTGTGGATGTAACATAGAAAATAAATTTTTCCTTACTTGTCTTGAATACTTTATTTGATTTCTTACACAATTCATTTACCCACTAACCAAATTGCTAATTAATAAAAATCGACACAATCAAAGTGCTATATTCGATTGGGAACCCAAAGATATTTAGTTGTTGAGAGCATGAAATTAAATGACACGCAACCAAAAACCGATATCATTTAACATGTACCAGCTTAGCACTTAGTAAGAATTTACTAATCAACAGTTAACAATAAAATAGTGAAAGTAATGTTTAACCACCTATTGGATCCCTTATAGAGAGAAGGTAAGAATAAAAACTTTCAGTTGTTGAAAATTCAAAATATTGAATCGTTAAGCTACAATAATTATTCTTTAAATATGAAACCGCAATGCTAATTCAGACTTGCGTCAAAATTCAAAAAAGATAATTAACACATAATTAAGTTCATTTGTATAGCTGACGAATAATAAACATCTTTTAAGGGATGTCAAGAAAGAAAAAAAGAAAAAAAGTTTAAGCAAATAAAAAACATACAAAAAACATATATTTCACACAAAACTAGTCTGCGGAATTAGGTGAAAAAATAATGTGTTTGTTAGATCAAATGCATATCCTACAGAAGATTAAGATAATAAGTATTAATAATCCACATTTTTTTTCTTCAGAAAAACAATTTTTATTTTAATTTTTGGTTGATTTACTATTATGGAAACAAAAATTAAATTGTTAAGACAAATTAGTTTAGTAACTTTACTCTGCAACAAATTTAAGAGCGCATACCTACAAACGCTTAAGAACACAAAACATCGTATTCCTACATTGTAAAAAAAAAAAAAAAAAGTCCCTAAGTTTAAATTCTCTAACAAAACTTTAATAATCTTCAGAACATTACCGTAACTTACTGTGCACAAAAGTGTACAACTTGAACAAAATTTAATACAAAATGGAATAAAAAGTACGTTACTTTCTTTGCAATGTAGAATCTTATGTTTATTCTTCAATTCAAATATCCCACGAATTCGACAAAAAGTATCTGAAGTTCTTGACATTTGTTTGGTGAAAAGTAGCATCGCCAAGGTAACAATAACGCTCTGCGTGGAGTTCAAAGTGTAGCTTCATTTACTAAAACAAACGCGGTTTTGGCCCGATTGCAGGGTTCCCTCGGTCATTGAAAGTCATTAAAAGTGCTTCATATTTTTGAACTTGTTTTCAAGGCCTTGAAAGTGCTTGAAAATGCTTAGAAGTGCTTAAAAGTTATTGAGAATGCTTAGAGGTCCTTAAAAGTCCTTAATTTTTGTGGATGTTGTGTGCCCAACTGCAAAATTTATAAAATACAACTCGGACTTGCTATCCCCGCGTGACCGCCACTTATCTGCACCATATCAAAATTATCTGACATATTTGTATTATGCATCCTCTAACTTGTAATTTTTTTTTTGGTAGAATATATTTTATTAAAAATTTATATATAGATATGATGCCTGAAAACAAATTTTCAAAGGTCCTTAAAAATATTCCTTAGGTCCTTAAAAGTCATGGAAAAGTCATTGATTTTCACTGTGGTTTGAGTGGGAACCCTGGATTAGCTAAAGACGGAAAAAACGGTTTCACAATAACCCCATTGCGACCCTCAGTTTGGCAAATGTTGGTTTAGATGTGTATATATAAATACATTTCGAAATAATAATGTTGAACTCTTTTAGGCTTTCCGATTATTCAAAAAATCATATAGAATTCTGTTTAACCCAAATCTACAATGCAACACTAATCTAATTTTAAAATATTTAATGTAAAATAATTTTTGCAGATTCCGCAAAAGTAAGTTTTGCGACTACTTGTCAAGTAAGTGTTCTGGAGTATTACACAATATGGTAAGGATTGATTTTTCTACCTAGTTTCTATGCTTTTCAAACAAATGAAAAATTTTGAGAGTTTTATTTTACATTAAAGTCGTCTTGCCCTTAAATTTGAAAAAGATTTCTGAACTTGCCTTTCAGAGTCTTTCGGAAGAAGAGATCGGAGACGTTATTTACGACCTTCTGACAAAAAGAAACACTGAGATGAAATATCAACTTGGACATACGAAGGCAATGGTTCCAGAATGTCATTTTAATGGATATCCTAAAGTAAATTCTGACGAGTGTAGACAGTATGTATACTCTATATAGACTACAATTTTATACAGGGGGATCAGAAACCACTCTATAAACTCTACGGTTTCCTACTCTTGAGCAGAAAGGAAAAAAAAAACATATATGTGATTTATTTTTGGGGCCACGAACTTTCTTCAAAGTTTCTAAGGATAAAAACTAAAGTACAGAACACAAACGCAAGCACCAATAGCAGTGAATTATACCGATGGTGAATACATATTTTTAAATAAATAATTTGTCCAATTTTTTTTTTCAAATTTCAGCAATGGATTTTATGCAAGGGGACGTCACATGCAAGTGTTTTTCGCAATGTCTGATGAGGGGGGGGGGGGGAATGAAATACGTGTTTGCAAATGGTTAATGGAACTTGAAATTCAACATTTATTTTTAAAGGTGCTATTGCGATTTTTCATAATTTAGGCAGCCGATAATATGACTGTATAAATAACATTATTCTTAAATTCCCTTTTTTTTTTCCTAATTATTCTTCTAAATGTATTATCAATGACGTCCAATCGGATTAACTAAAAATTATTTTTATATGTATTAAATTCTGATTCAAAGCATTTTCTCTTTCATAGCTAAGTACAGTCCTGCACAAAAGTTTAGACACAACACAGTATTAAGATAGACGGTTTAATCTTTATATCACTTAATAATATGCACATATTACAATCAAAGTACACATTTGAAAATTAAAAAGAAATCTGTAGCGAATTAGTTGCAAAAAGTGCAAAAACGACAAAAAATCCTTTGCACATAAGTTTAGGCACCAAATTCAATTTTTTTTTAAATGTTTATTAGCAAGCGAAAAGTTTTAGTAATCAATAAAGCTTTCACGATGTTTTATCAAATCAAAAATACAGTTTTTCATTAAAAGCATAAGCTTTTGCAATGTTTCAGGCTTGATTCCATACCACGCTATTTCAATGGCTTTTTAAGTTCATAAATGGTGGAATTCTGTTAAAAAGAAATAAAAGTTTTTACTTTTCCAACTTTCCAACTTTTTGTAATAATTCCCCATACATTTTTGGTCGGATTACAGTCAAGACTACTAGCAGGCCAGTCTAGAACCATGATTGTTTTGGCTGTAAACCACTTTTTCGTTGACCTGGATGTTTGGATGGAGGCATTGTCTTGTTGAAATTTCCAGTTAGGTCCACTTAAAAGCTCACCAAATGGTAATTAGTTACTTTCTAGAAATACCTGGTAGGTCGCAGAGTTTTGCTTTCCCTTTAAAAATGCTAATGAAGTTTGGCCGTTGAATCCAAATCCTCCCCAAACCATGACTGAACCTTCACCTTGACGTTAGCTAAACTGAGTTACATTATCTGTATAAAGATCATGCCAGTAGTAGGAAAATCTTTCTGGACCATCTAGGCTCCTTTTTTTTATCACTAAAAAAAAAAAAAAAAACATTCCACAATTCTTCTACGTAATTTCCCGTGAAACTTTACTGTCAATTATATTTTTGATCTGATTTGCAGAGTAATGTTGATTCGAAACCAGTTTTATAATTTGTCTATCATCCCGTTTACTGGTCGTTCGTGGCCTTCCAGGTCGTGTATTAGGTTGGTATTGGTCACCATGTGCTTAAACTCTCTATATACCTCTTTTGGAACGATTTAATGCAATTGAAACATTAGAAATTAATTTATCTCTGACCTTTAACTTCCAAATTCTTAAAATCTCTTCATACGAAAATTGCGTAGACTTAGGCATCATTCTAACCAGTAAAAATTACTTCAAACCTTTTATAGCAACTTAAAGACACTCCCCTTTGATGATGAGATCACTTCCTCTCAAGAATTTATGTAAATCTTACGTCTGTGCCTATACTTTTGAGGCATGGAAAGTTTCAAAGTTTCAACTTGTTGATGTTAGACTATTTTATTTCATTTTTCCTGGAAATTTTTACTCTACACTATTTTCTTATGACTTTAAGGATATATATTTGAAAAACTAGTGAAAATTAAATGAATACTATTGCTTTTTAGTGAATTTTGCAACTGTGTCTTAAACTTTTGTGCAGGACTATAAGTCCAAATACCTTTATTCAACCTTCTATCTTTCCGTTAATTTTTCCTAAAATATAATTAAACTTCAATGGAGCTTTGAGAACTAAATTAAGAAGTGTTGCTTTCTGTTTCTTTTAACAAAATATTATAAGAATATTTAATGAAAATGTTTTATAAGTAGAGAATATATTGAATAGTTTAAATAATTTATTACTTTGAAATCATACTGATTGCAGGAACGAGAAGATAATGATACTTCAAGAATTGATTTGCAGTGGTTGTTTTTCTATTTTCAGGATGTTAGAATATTTCTATGATCCTGATTACGGCAACTGTTACACATTTCCTTCAAAAAACTTAAAAGGGCAAACACTAAGAGCAAAAGAAGCAGACTTCTGGCAAGAGGCAAACGGTAAGCTACTATAATATGCGAAATGTTTTTTTGTTTTTTTTATTGCCTATCCACAAAACTTAACACATCTATAGCGTAAAGTCATCGCTATTTGAAGCGTCGAAAAATGTATAATCAATGGAAAAAATAAACATATAAAAATACTTCTGAACTTTAAAAAAAATGTAGGTGGAAAGTAGCAGTTCCCAGATAGCTATAATGATTTGTTAAACTTATAATGGTTTACAATTGAGGTTATATTCTATACATTTATGAGTTTAAAAAGCAGTGTAGGGAAAGAAGAAATAATATTCCATGTAACACTGCGGCATTTGCCGATGTCGGAAAAAGGGGTTCTGGGAAGATTGGCCAGACCATGCCGAAACTCGAGGATAGTATCAAATTACACGATTCTTTAAAAAAGTAAACACGTCCAAACCATCTCAAAGCATATTTTCTACCCCTCCGTCCTTTCTTATGAAAATAGATTTCAATTTTACAACTCTGCATCAATATTTCAAAACTTAGAGTATATTTTACCTAGCAGTGGACGAGATTGGCCAAGATCCTAATCAAATGTCAGTCTACAACGGTTCACATCGGGATTGGCTAATGTTGGGCGATATTGCACAGCGTATTTGTGCGCTACTGGGGTTAAAGGGAAGAAAGTTTAAATTTATATATATATATATATATATATATATATATATATATATATATATATATAATATATATATATAGCGTGTTCCCGTATAACCTGGCCGACCTTTATTTTCGACACTGTTGGTCCTAGATGCATAGTCCCAATTGAAGAAATGTTTTAAATCGTTAAAAATTGCTCAGTAAAAATATTTTAAGTTAGAAAAGGGGTTGGTATAATAACTACGGATTATAAATTTTTATACGATCCCCAGTTCCTCCAACTCATATTTAGAAAAATTTTGCCCATAAAAAAACATTAAAAAAAAAAAATTGTACGACCAATATTCATGGAGATTTGAAAAACGGAATTTAGTGACTTATACCACTTTACACCCGTGGTCATTAACATATTTAAGGGCATGTACACAAAATGAAATACAGAGAAAAAGCAATTGCGTTTGTAAAATTATTCTGAATTCAAACGAATGAATACGATTTATCAATATCTGTAACGAATTGTGGATGTTGGACTCGTTTGCAACAAATACATAACGGTGCTGTACTCCCTGAAACTAACAATCCCTGCAAAATCCCCATGTAATCCGACCAAACAAGCATCAAATGCGATGGTCCGTTTGTGTGGCATATGGAAAGGAGCGTTAGTAGGACCATTCTTTTTGGCTGATACATTAACAGGTAAAATGTATGAGAACCTGTTACAGTGACCTTTGTCTAACTTTCTATATGACCATGTCGTGTTAGCAGACCTTTAAAAAGATGTGGTTTCAACAGGATTGGTGCACCACCCCACAAGGCATCTTCCTGCCTTGTAGGGTGGGTTTCAAGATAACATTATAGGCTATGGAGGTTCGGTAGAATGGCCTCCTAGATCTCCAGATCTAATAAATCCTTTAGAATTCTTTCTTTCGGGATTTTTGAAAAGCAAGGTCAATGAAAAAGAATCGACGAGTCTGTTAGATTTGCAGAATCGAATTTTATCCGCTGCCAGGTGTATTACGCTTGTAATGCTGAAAAATATTGAAGATGAATTTGAATTCCGTGAGCGCTTAGGTATTTTAGTCGAAGGAAAACACTTCGAGCATATGTAATTAAGAAAGAGGTTATTTATCCTTTTCACTTTGGTCATTTCTATCACCTTTTTTTTTTTTTTTTGTGTTAACAAAAAGCGCTGCTTTCTGATTATGTTATTATTTAAAATTACTTAATTAATATTTGTTTATAAGTTTGTTTGCTATTTATTATGCGTTGTACAAATTGTAATTTTTTTTTTTTTTTCAAAGCAGTTTCTAGTCAAAAATTATAATGTTTTAGGCGATGAACAACAACTTGTTTGCCATACTCAAACCTAATCTAGAAGCTCGTTGTTATTTTCCGATAAGACGATATTTTCTCCTTTCAATTTATGTACGGGCCCCCACCCCCCCCAAATATCATTAAATTTTTAAACTCTAATAACACCGTAGCTATCGGTCGAACAAATTAAAATTTGTTTTTATTTGAAATGTTTTTTCATGGGCAATATTTTTCTAAATATGAGTTGGGGGAACTGGGGACCGAATAAAAATTTACAATCCGTAATTTTTATACCAACCCCTTTGCTAACTTAAAAAGTATTCAGTAAAAATATTTTACCTATTTAAAACATTTCTTCAATTGGGACTATGCATCTAGGACCAACGGTGTCGAAAATAAAGGTCGGCCAGGTTATACGGGGACACGCTGTATATATCATTAAAGAGGTAGTTCATTCCATCTAAAATGGATTCATATAAGCATTAACTCCCAGCTGCTTGGCTGGGGAACAGTGAATATTAATAATATTTCACATTTGATAAAGGTTTGTATTAATGTCGGATGTAGTTTCGAGTGGCAAAATCTAAAATAAACTTGGTATCCTGTACAAAATTGGAAATGTAAATTTTAAAATACGGTACTTTCGTATATATAAAATATCTTGGTGTATGGTTAAAATTTTTTAAGACACCCCTAAAGAATTCGCTGAAAATTTTAATTAAAATACAGAGTTCGAACTTGAAAACACAGTGCTATCGACAATCGGCGATAATTTTGGAACATTTAAAAACTTCAATCTTACTCTACTTTCTAACTTTTTTCTTAACTTTATGCACAATGCAACAGGGAAATACTTTCTTTCCCAATTGCATAGCCTACCAAACGGTATAGTGGTTAGCGTGCTAGCTTCTAGACCACGAGGTTGCGGGTTCGAGTCCCGTGTTAGGCATGGGTGTTTGTAAATGTATGTTGGCTTGTCTAATGACGAATGTTTCGGCTCATAATAGCCCTCGTGTTGCTGACGGCGCCAGATAATCTGAAAACAACCAATCTCTATTGCATAGACATGCGCCATGCCAGTGTTCTGGCTCAACCAATCAAGGCAAAGATGCGTGGAAAACGGCGTATGCCACAAAGAACCTTCACAGTGCGCATGAGGTACCTGTTGATTTTGTGAAGGATCTTGTTGGAAGAATCGCACTAACTGTCGGTGAAAGCTAAATGTGAATGTAATACCTTTACTGTACCAGGAAAGCAATTCGACCCGGCGTTGCGTTATGACTACGAGCCTTCACTGTGCCTCGAAAGTATGTTGATGAGAAACTCCGTTAAGGCTTAAAATCCGGTAAAACCAAGTAAATTTCCAAAGAGATCACTTATTCAAGCTTGATCCCTTTTCAACAGGTACTTGTACTCAATGTTATTTCTTTTCCTATTTAGATCTCACCCTGTTGTTGAACCTCGAGGTGGATGAATTTCTGGAAAGAAGGCGCACACCCCACGTAATACTGACAGTGCATGGCGACAATTTAGCACCCGATATGCACAATGACGGAATTTCGATTGAAGCAGGCCACGCTTACACTTTATCTATTAAAAAGGTCTTGCTTTATAGCGAATGGTTTTATGTCTTATTTATTTTTTCTTAGTTAAATAGTGTCAGAAATAGTTCCCGCATGTTTGTTTGATTAAAATTTTTAATAAGAATTAGTTTTCATAAATATTTCCCCCATAATCTTTGCTGCATGTAAAAATTTTTATATGATATTTTGGCTAAAATGCGTTTTACGCCCCCCCCCCCCTCCCCTCCCTGGTGATTTTGCAAAATACTGCCAAGTTGAACTGATACTATTACTGAATTGAACTACAGGTTTGCCAAAATGGTTGCCAAGTTGAACGTCGGGTTACCATACTTGGCGCAAATTCGCCACAAAAAAAAAGGGGGGGGGGAGGTTAGGGCGTATAACGCATTCTAACCGATATTTGTTTTACTACAGGCTTCAGACTCCAACTGTTATTAGAAAACCTTCTAAACGAGTGCACTATAGCCGTTTGGAGCCTTTGGATCAACAGATCTGCATATAATATTGTATTCCCGCCCATCAAGACAATAAAAAATTTATCTCTAGAAATAAAAAAAATTAAAAAATAAAAATAACTAAACCCTTGAAAAAAAAAAAAAAATTAAATTCGAAAAAAAGTTTAAAATATAAAAATTTGAATTTTTTTAATTTAAAAAAAATAAATAAAAAATATTAAACATTTTTAACAGAATAATAGATCTGATTTTTTTTTTATAGTTAAAAAAATAATAATAATTCTTCATCTAAAATTTTATTCACAACTTCCCCTTTAACTATAAAGTCAGCTGCCATATTAATCCTTAAAGGTCACGTTTCCATCTAGGAGCAAAAACTTTAATGGAGTTATTGTATTTTTTTTTTAAATTCTTTATTTCCATAGTCTCATTAGTACGTATATTGAATATTATTGATAAATATCATTCGAACACATTCAAGCGCACTACAATTATAACCACACTAAGCATAAATACTGCATACCATACAATAATACTATAACTTTAAATTCACCTACGTCCTTATTTCCGCAAGGATCACGTGGCATCTACACGAACTGGACTCTTAGGCCCAAATTTTCTTAAGGGTCTGAGAGGGGACTTGCAAGTTTAGTTACCTCATCGATTCTGAATTTTTTTAATGTAGAGGACAAATTAGTAATATACTGGTCTGCTAGGAAAAAATTCACCGAAACAGTTCAAAAATCGACTTTGCATGAGTTAAACTAAATCTGATGGCCAAATATAGAGTAACTTGTCGAATAATGGGCATTTTTTTTCTTTGATTACTCACCGCTCTATAATTTTTATTGAAGAAGGATGCAGACGATTTCAGATCTCTGGCGATGTCTTACTTGCATATTTTAAAAATGCGCCAAGTTGACGTCATCAGTGACATTATATATATTGCTAACTTGGCTCATTTTTAAAAGATCCAAGTTTTCCGAACCAGAGATCAGAATTCGTCTGAAACTTTCTTCAACGAAACTTAAGCCGGATTTACACTCTACCAGTCGGGCCTCCAGTTTAGATCGCCAGTTCTGTGACGTCAGCTAAGAGACCGCTGCGCCGTCTATCGGTGATGACGTGAGAGCGCACGTGATTGGTTGATCGGAGTCGCCGGCGCCAGTAAATAGAAAATGTTTAGTTTACTGGAACCTGATGACGTCACATGAAGTCACTGACTGGAGATCTAAACTGGAACCTCGACTGGTAGTATGTAAATCCGGCTTTAGAGAGAGGTGGGTTACCAAATAAAAACGAATGCAATTAGATGTGCAAGTTATGACACATTTGGCGATCGGGGTTTTAGCTAAACTCTTTTAAAGTTTGCTTTTGGACAAATTTCGGCCATTTTTGCCCGGCACACCAGTGTATTCATGATCTACTAACATTTCTCTATATTCTATAAAATAAATTTTAAAAAAATCAGAATGATGTTCGATGGGGGTACTGAAAACTTGCAGTCAACTCTCAGTCGATTAGGCACTGACTCACTTTCTCCTCAGGCATAAGGAAACTAAAACCCTTCCGGTTGCTTGCTGAAGAACAAAAGTTATGGTCGGTGGTCAATCTATAATTCAGGGGGAAAAAAAAGATTCAGAAATGACCCAATTAACTTCAGAAATACATGGTGCCTCAGCACCAGGATTGCAAAGTTGTGTAGAAAGAGCAGAGGGTGCATCCTAAACACTCAGAATAACATATCAGTATTGTTACGAATTTTTCCACTGAGGCAATGATGGCACAGTTTTCACGGTATAAAAATATTTATTCTCTCTTCAGAAAACTCACAAAATTTATTCACAGGCAACAGTTTAATTACTCTCAAGCTTCAACACAAGCTTCAACAAAAATAACTTCGAATTCAGCGATTATACAAGCTCACTCCAATAGGTAAACAAAGCGATCAGCTTTCAACGAAGTCCGAAGTCAATCTGAAAACTTTCTCGTTCTCCAGTCTTTTATATACAAGCGCGTGAGACATTCTCGAAATTTCCAGCCAATTCATCGGAAAAGAAATATCTCGAAACTTCTCGCTTGCTTTAGGTGTTGCCACCTTTTTCTAACTTGTATAATCGCTATTAATTAATAAATAAAATAAGATAAAAATAAATTACAATAGAATTTTGAAATAATACGTCACTATTTACAATATATACAGACAATTTGTGCAACATTTCCCCCTTCTTAAAGACTGCACGTCCCGGGCAGTGAAGTCCTTAAGAGGAAAGGCAATTCAATCACTTCTACTATAATATGGGGCTAGTCTATTGTTATGTACAACTCTAGGTTTACAGGAGGGTGTCCGTTGAATCCTTACCACGACGTCGTTGATCTTCTTAAGGACCACATACGGCCCTTCCCAGTTCGTCTGGAGCTTAGGGGAGAGTCCTTTCCGACGTTTAGGATTCCATAACCACACCTTGTCACCTTCCTGGAATGAACGTTCCGTGGCCTTGGCATCGTAGCGGACCTTCATGCTCTCTGTCATGATGTTGATTCTTTCTCTGGCGAACCGATGTACGGCTTCCAAACGTGCCTGGAGATCATCTAGATACTGGACAGGCGAGGAAGGGGTGTCCGGTGGTCGTCCAAAGAGGAGGTCGCAGGGTAGTCTAAGTTCTCTTCCGAAAATCATTTGAGATGGTGTATATCCGGTGGTCTCGTGAGTAGCACTTCTGTAGGCCAAAAGGAACAATGGAAGTTTCTGATCCCAATCTTGCTGGTTCTTGGAAACAAACAAGGAGAGATGATTCAGAATCGTTCTATTAAATCGTTCAACCATTCTATCGGATTGTGGGTGCAGGGGAGTTGTACGAGTCTTTTCCATGTCGAGCAAGTCACACAGCCCAGTGAAGACGGCAGAGTTGAAGTTCGTCCCCTGATCGGAATGTATCAGCAGGGGTACGCCAAATCGGGAGATCCAATTCCGTACGAGGACTTCTGCTACGGTTGTGACTTCCTGATCCGGAATCGCGTATGCTTCTGGCCACTTGCTAAAGTAGTCCATGACAACTAGGATGTATTTGTTGCCATTAGTTGTGTGAGGTAGGGGGCCTAAGACGTCTAAAGCAATTCTTTCGAATGGTGCTCCTACGTTGTAACGTTGCAACTTTCCACGAGTTCGGGTTTTCGGTCCCTTTCGTGAATTGCATGCATCACAGGACTTGCACCACTTCTCCACGTCGTATTTTGCTTTGTCCCAGAAGAATCTCTCCCTGACTTTCTGAAGAGTTTTCGTGACACCAAAATGTCCTCCAGTAGAACTGCTGTGAAGTTCTTCTAGAACGTTGGTAACTCTAGAACTTGGAAGGATTAATTGCCACCGGAAGCTTTTGCCATCATCGGACTCCCATCGACGGTAGAGTACTCCATTCTTCAAGTGCAAAGAATCCCACATAGCCCAATATCTCTTCATTATTGGGCTATAGCATGCAATTTCCTGCCAACTGGGTTTTCCGGTAGCTGCTTCCATGAATTCAATTAGAGGTTTCAAGTCCTAATCTTCGACTTGACTTTTCCGGACATTCTGGTCACTCCAAGGGTCCACGTCTGAAGTAGTTGACTTGGTAGTTATTTTCCGAACGGCCAATGTGTTAACCCCAAACTTAGACTCGACATTGGAACAAAATCAACAGTTCTCCGGGCATGGTCTTCTGGAAAGAGCGTCTGCATTCCCATGGGACGTTCCTTTTCTGTGATGGATATCCATGTCGTATTCCTGTAGGCGTTGAATCCACCTTGCTATTTGTCCCTCTGTATTCTTGAAATTCAGCAACCAAGTCAGAGACGCATGATCAGTTCTTAGAAGGAATTTTCGCCCGTACAAGTAATGATGAAAGTGCTCAACGGCTTTTACTATTGCCAGTAACTCCTTTCTTGTGACGCAGTAGTTCCGCTCGGATTTTGACAGGCTCTTACTAAAATAAGCGATGACTTTCTCCTGTCCTTCAATTTCCTGGGAAAGAACGGCACCCACTCCCTCGTTGCTGGCATCTGTATCCAAAATAAAGTCCTTGTTAACATCGGGAAAAGCCAAAACAGGCGCGGATGTTAAAGCGCTCTTCAGTTGATTGAAGGAGTCGTCACAGTCGGCAGTCCACAGAAACTTCTGCTTGCTCTCTGTTAGTCGATGCAGGGGTCTGGCGATCTTGGAGAAACCTTTCACGAATCTACGGTAATACGTGCACAGGCCTAGGAAGCTTCGCAATTGATGAACGTTTTGCGGTCGAGACCAAATTTGCACAGCATGGATTTTGGCTGGATCTGTGCTCACTCCCTCGGATGAGATGATGTGTCCGAGATAACTAACTTTCCTCCTAAAGAGCTTACATTTTGATGGGCTAAGTTTCAAGTGGGCTTCCCTAAGCTTCAAGAACACGTTCTTTACGTTTTGCAAGTGTTGATCAAAACTCCGCCCGGTGATAATGATATCGTCCAAATATATCACACAGGTCTCGTAGGAAAGTCCTCTAAGCACAGTCTCCATTAGTCGCTCGAACGTAGCCGGTGCATTACACAAGCCAAACGGCATAACTTGAAACTGCCATAATCCTTGTCCGGTAGTGAAGGCCGTCTTCTCACGATCGTCGGGATGTATCTCTACTTGCCAGTATCCACTCTCCAAATCCAAAGTTGAAAACCACTGGTTCCCCGATAGAGTGTCCAAAGTGTCATCAATTCTTGGCAGAGGGTAGCTGTCCTTTTTCGTAATTTCATTCAGCTTCCGGTAATCCACACAAAATCTAGTGGAACCATCCTTCTTTCGAACGAGTACGATCGGAGAGGCCCATGGACTTGAGGAGGGTTCAATAACTCTATTATCTTCCATTTCTTGTAACAATCTCCCGACCTCCTCTTGTTTTGCAAATGGAAGTCTTCGAGGGTGTTGTTTAATCGGTACATGGGTCCCAGTGTCAATTCGATGTTGTGTAAGCTTCGTTCTTCCTACATCTTTCGATGACATGGAGAAAACGTCCTGAAATTCTTTTATAAGTTTTCCAACAACCTTCTCTTGACTTCTTTCCAACCGAGCATCCTCGAGAAGCTGGTCCTCTAAATCCGCGGATGGTGCGGTCGGAAGCTCCTTCGATCCTCTTTCAATGCTTGTAACAGGTGTGCAAGTGGCAATTTCTTCCCCCTTCTTGATAACTCTTGTAGAATCACCGATGTTGGCCATTCTCACATGCACCACCTCCTGAGAGAGATCCACAAGCGTCGCTCCTACTAGAACTCCTTTCGGGACGCTATTCGATGATGGGAAGTCAGTTACTCCAAATCGGAAGGCCTTCGGGAGCTCTGCTGAACCCTTTACAACTAAATCTGTCATGGAGGGGATAGCGATGTCTTCAAGAGCTACTATTCGATATGCACACGGCTCTTCCGAGTCCAAACCGAACAATGGAATTTCTTCTTTCCCTGTTTGAAGCTCGCCTTTCTAGAAATTCAAAGTAATTCCATTTTTCTTTAAAAAGTCCAATCTCAGAATACATGGGTCAATAATTTCAGCGACGTAAACGGTGTGATTGTAAGTGTGAAATCCAAAAGAGATGTTGACATTTGATTTCCCATGCACAGAAATTTTGTCACCAGTCACAGTTTGCAGTGAAACTGAAGGCGCCGTGTAAAGAGGTTGGCTGTCCAGGCGCCGGGCTACATCCGTCCGTAAGATGGTTACATTTGCCCCTGAATCAACTATTAGACGACAGGGAGTTCCATTGATCTTGCCCTCCACGAATAAACCATGGTTTCCTCCTTGAAGGGATGAGATGTGATAAAGGCTGAGTGGGGCACCACCTGCTCTACACGGCGACCTCCGCCTCGCGAGATAGTCGCTCTTTAGTTTAACTGCTGAGGCTCGGACGAGGGTCTGTCCCCTCTCCTGTCCAATTCAGGGCAATCACGTCTGAAATGTCCTTCCCGGTTGCAGAGCCAACAAACCACTCTAGTTTTTCGATCCCTCGAGCCAGGAATATTTCTCATAATTCGCTCCATCTTGTTTTCCAATTCTTGAAACTTCTTCGTGAAAAGTTCAGAGGAATCGTCTGCCAATGTTCTACGTACGAAACGCCGATCTTTTCTAGAAGCTTGCTGTGCGGCTTCTACTCTCATGGCATAGACGAGGGTGGACTTCAGATCTTTGCTGTCTGACATCCTGGTAGCTTGCTGTATGTCGGGATCTTTGATGGCATCCACGAAATATTGAAGAGACAGGTTATCTCGTACGTCCGAGGGACAGTCTGGGAAAGCGAGGAGCGACAGTCTTTCTATATCCGATGCCAACTCTTGAAGAGTTTCATTGGCCTTCTGCTGTCTCACTTTCAATTGCAGTCTGTTGTAATCCTTTAGATGCTGCTCCCCAAACCTTAACTCCAACGCACTTGCCAGCGCCACGAATTCTCCCCGCTTCTCTTCAGGTAGTGTCTGTAAAATGTCAGCAGCTTCACCTCGAAGAGATGCTGCGAGATGGAATGCCTTCGAAGTATCGTCCCAACCATTCGCAGAAGCAATAATTTCAAACTGCGTTTGATAAACGCGCCAAGACGACCTCCCATCAAAAGTGGCCACTTTGATGTTGGAACGTGGCGCAATAAAAGGAGTGGAAACATTATCCCAATTAGGCGTTGCAATGTTCACAGCTTCGCGAGTTTCCATTTTTCGCAGCCTTTCTTCTACAACGTCAATGAATTTGGCTTGCTCTTCCTTTAAGGTGGAAACTTTTTCTTCGATTTCATTCCTCACAGTCACAAGATCTTCTTTGACTTCCGAAATATCAGCCTTCATTGACTGAAGCACATTTTCCGTGCGCTCTATAAATCCGTCAACGGACGCAGCAGTCGATTCCTGTTTGGAGGCTAAAATTTTAATGTCCGACGACGTTGCTTCTTGACTAGCGGCGATTGCGGCGGCAAGTTCGCCGTTAGTCGTTTCTTGACGGGCTTGTCCGGCTTTTATTTCGGATTTTATTTCGGCCTTCATTCCGGAAATCATTTCCATCAACTGCTTCATTTGGTCTTCCATCATTCCTCTAGTAGAAGTGGGGTCTCGTAATTTTGAATGCCGACAGCATTCAAAATTACGAGACCCCACTTCTGACACCACTGTTACGAATTTTTCCACTGAGGCAATGATGGCACAGTTTTCACGGTATAAAAATATTTATTCTCTCTTCAGAAAACTCACAAAATTTATTCACAGGCAACTGTTTAATTACTCTCAAGCTTCAACACAAGCTTCAACAAAAATAACTTCGAATTCAGCGATTATACAAGCTCACTCCAATAGGTAAACAAAGCGATCAGCTTTCAACGAAGTCCGAAGTCAATCTGAAAACTTTCCCGTTCTCCAGTCTTTTATATACAAGCGCGTGAGACATTCTCGAAATTTCCAGCCAATTCATCGGAAAAGAAATATCTCGAAACTTCTCGATTGCTTTAGGTGTTGCCACCTTTTTCTAACTTGTATAATCGCTATTAATTAATAAATAAAATAAGATAAAAATAAATTACAATAGAATTTTGAAATAATACGTCACTATTTACAATATATACAGACAATTTGTGCAACAGTATGCTCACCAGACGCTGTATGTATAATATCATTAAGATGTCACATTTGGCCAACATTGGATCGGACATGGCCTATTCGTACGCCGGAACCCGTAACACTTAGCCAATCTATAACCATCCACTTTTAATTAATCAACTGCCAACGTCTTATTTAATTATTTGAGCTACAATAATTTAAATTTAACTAACAATGAAATGAGCGGAATATTTGTTATTGATTATTTACATGGAGTTGCTTAATTATTAGGTGACATTGTTCAATATATAATTTTTTTAAATTTTGTACATGGAATGCGCTGCACTGTTACCCAGTAACCTACTATACATATTTGAAAAGGAAAATTAATTTTTAGATCCAACTTTTTTCCAATTGTCCCGTCTTCAAATCAATCTCAATAAAAAGATCTAAATCGTAAATACATAGATACAGCAAATACCATTACATTTCCTTTCACTTGCATGCGTTATTAGGATATGGTTTACAGCATTTATTGCAATTCGCGGTTTGGGAAATTAAGATTTCAAACCACTAACATTTTGCCTCATACTTCACAAAAAATGGCACCTAGCAGAAAATCCATTGCGCCTAATTCAGTTAAAGGATAATTAAAATTACGATTGAAATGGGTTATTCTAATATTTTGATAAGGAGTAGCACAGTATGCAATATTTAATTCTCATATATATTTTAATGCCCAAATACATTGTGTTCGCAAATTTTACTGATTTAAATTTTTACTTTTTAGACTTCATTTTTTTTGTTGTCGCACCCATACAAAACCAACTGTTCGGATATTACTCTTTTGCCTTGGTATAAAACTCACAAGAGACACTTCACTTCAAGGGTAAGTACTACCGAATTGGGTCATTCTTTTTAATTATTATTAAAGATGGATTCCAATGACGATTGGATTCTAAGTAATGATTCTTAAAAAAAAAAAAAAAAAAAAAAAAAAAAAAAAAAAAAAAAAAAAAATTCAGTCACTTGTTTTAATTAAGTAAAATCACTTCAAAAACAAGCAAGTGACATACATATATAAATACTTTACACAAAACCGAAATATAACGTACTTAAAAAAGTTTTAGTATTACGATCTCAAATCAAAGTGATTTCATAAACTCACAGCCGACCAAACGGTATAGTGGTCAGCGTGCTGGCTTCTAGACCGCGAGGTTGCGGGTTCGAGTCCCGTGTTGGCATGGGTGTTTGTAAATGTATGTTGGCTTGTCTAATGACGAAATGTTTCGGCGCATTATAGCCCTCGTGTTGCTGACGGCGCCAGATAATCTGAATACAACCAACCATAAACTCACACTTTCACTTTTAAAAATTTCATTGGACTACTTCGTAATCATATCTTGCTTTTTTTTCACGGACGCATGCGAGCAAATTTATTTCTGTTAATAGTTTTTCTTTTTTTGAAATTGGAAATTATTTTTATATACAGATATTAAGACGAGTAAAGTTGGTATAGTAGCTCATCGAAATTGTTTAGTTTTGATTAAGAATGTGCTACAGCCTTCGTATTATTTGCACTTATTTTCGGTGTTCATAATTTATAGGAAGTAGGACACAATAATAATGTGTGGGAAATTGTTGTCTCTTTAAATTCCGTTAGTATCTATCAAAACCACTGATCTCTACTACAATTTCTGGATTGCTTCTTAGCGGTTTCTGCTCTGCAAGCAGATGATGGTATTTGAATACTTCCCCCCATAATACTTTGAAATAGGTTGCCCATAGCTACAAACAAATTTGAACTAGTTTTGGGGGAAGTTATTAGTATAGATCTCAATGGTGATTACTAAGCCTTCTTCAACTTCAAGTCAGTAACCAAGCATACGCTATCCAGAAGTTGTAGTAGAGATCAGTGATCAAAACACTTTACTTTTTAAATGTTTATTGCTGGTGATATTTTTCATAGTTGTGGCCATATGGAAAGTGGAAGTCTTAGTGATAAATTACTGATAATTAATCAATTTTTTTTTTCTTTTTTCAGATTTGCACTGTAAGATGCTCGCAATACTATCAGCAAGCGAAATGCAATTTTATAACTAAAAACCTCAGCTTGTTTTACGAGGTTCTGCCCTATGACCTGAAGACCATCACCGAAGGTATAGCATATACTATATATCGGATAACATTTAATATAAACGTCTCTTTTTGCTGTAGAAAAGATAATAACGTTGCTATAGCGTTATAAACTAATTAACAATAATAAAATTGAACATTGTAAGCATTTCAAACAAAGCAAATTATTTCGACATTTTTCTTATTCAGGAGATCAGATATGCGCCGAGAATGTGGAGAAGATGACTCGTGACTACTGTATAACTAAGTGCGGTCTACCATGCAGGTTCTTAAATAGTTCTTTTTCAATAAATTTAAAGTCGCTTTGAGTGCAGCTTTCTTTATGTTATAATTTGCTCTGAAATATGAACCTATTAATTACTTATCTTACAAATATGAATTCCGAATTGGTTCAAACTTTTTCAATATTCTGCATCCTACATCACGTTACTAAATTAAAAAAAAAAAATGGCATGAAAAGGTTTTGGATGGTAATAGGAAATATTGAGTAATGCGACATCTATTCGTACGCTAACTTTTCGTACCAACTTCAAATTCTCGGGTTCGAGGAAATGAAGTCAGATATTTTAAGCCTTTGGGTTTACTTTTGCGACTATGAAAATGTCTCGCGGGATTTTTTCTTCTTGCGCCGATATTGCCAATAAAGGCATTAAGAGAACGTCCTAGTAAGGATCATTCCTTTTACTAGTTATGTTACAATCTTCTAGCCCAGTGCATTTAGAAACTACTTTCTAAAAAACCTTGACATTTGGCGAGTAGGTAGGGAAATGATCGTTTAATGAAATTATATAAATTAACGACAATGCATATACAGAGGCTCCACCTGGTTTTCTCTTTTGCCATTTTAATTTTCTTTTATAATAGATATACATTAAAGGTTGGTTGTTTTCAGATTATCTGGCGCCGTCAGCAACACGAGGGCTATAATGCGCCGAAATATTCGTCATTTGACAAGTCAACATACATTTACAAACACCCATGCCTTACACGGGACTCGAACCCGCAACCTCGCGGTCTAGAAGCTAGCACGCTAACCACTATACCGTTTGGTCGGCATAGACATTAAAGGAAAACAATTTATGTCATTTTATGAAGTGATATTTTTCATATCTACTCATCAAGTGTCAAGATTTTACTGAGAAAGTAGTTTCTAAATGCACTGGGTTAGAAGATTGTAACATATCGAGTATAGGGAATGGTATTTACAAGGTTAAAAGCTAATAAAAATATCAAAAGAGCTGTAAAATTATACTTTTAAAATGAAACATTAAGAGTTTTTTTTGTTAACATAGTCATTGATTGAAAGTTGCACATATACAAGGTTTAAATATTTGTTTTGTTATTTTTTAATTTACATTTCTAAAACTTTATTTCTATTATGCTTATATTGTTTTGTTTTTTGGAACCACCGACTGTCTATTTCTGCCACTTATAAAGTGCTTAACACAGCCAAATACGTCTTGTAATTTTGAGCATCTAGAAGAATACGAGATAGAAGTCTTCTAGTGTAATCTCCTACCCCACCACACCAACGAGAGGACATTGAGGCCACGACAGATTTAATGTGCACCAACCCCCATTAGGTACACACCGATATTTGGCGGACGGAGGCCCGAACCCACAACCATCCGGTTACGAGCTCGATGCTCTACTGCAAGGAAGGCTATCTAAGCCCTGTGCTTATATTATAGTCATTTTATATTAAGTAAAACATAGTAATGATCGAATATTATACATTTTCTTCTCAAATGAATGATGATGAGGATTACCAAAATAAGTACTTTTATTGTTTCCCATAAATTTTACAAGATCACACTAGATTCTTGTTGATACCAATTGATCCGCTTCTTTAGCACATCCATTCTTAAACGTGAATGCACGAAATATCTTTTTTTTATTATCTCTAAGTGACATTGGTGACTTACCATTATTATCTGGTAACTTCCATATTGGGCTTAATCCTAGCCACTGCTTTAGAGGTAGCATTTCCGCTACTAAATTAAAATTTATAAAATAGCTACATTATATACAATTATTCATAGATTCAGAGGCGCAACCAGAAAATTTGTGTGGGTGTGGTTTTCAATTCAGCCCTAAGTTTGCTCAAATATTTTTCTACACACATACATAAAAAAAAAAACATACAGAACTATCTCATCCCATATTTGTTACAGGTCATCAATATTTTTACAGTTTCTTAATCTGTCACCTACTTATGCCAAATTATTAAAATGATTTTTGCCCTTTTTCGAGTTAAACAAAACAATCCAAGTAACAAAAAATAATGCATAATGATTTTTTGATGCTGGGCGATTTACAAATCCTTTATTTCAAAGTTTTTAGACCTAATAGCTACTTTAGCACGACACTGTAGTCAAACTCTTCTTGAATAATTTAAATAAAAAGCATCCTTTTGGAATTATTTTCATTGCTAAGTGTTTCTTTTTCTATCATAAGGGACGTTAGGATTCCCATGGGGTTCTGACCTTAAGAACCCTTCCTCTGGTGGCGCGCATGCATTGACTATAATAATATTTCCAGAAAGATTTCATTATTGTGTAACTTGTTGTTAAATTTATGTTGATATTGTTTTAAGGAGCATCTTCGGTGGTAATTTTAAACTTTATCTCTTATTTTCCTCTCTAGATATAGCGTCTTTGATGTAAATGTCGGAAGCACCACGTTTTCTAGAGGCAAAATGGTAATGCAGCGAATACTTAAACCCAATATATACTTATTTTAAGCAATATGCAATCTTACTTTTAAAACTTCAATGTATTGCAAAATGGTGATGGTTTTACAAGGAGACCTTACGGTCTCGAAAATTCAGATCGGGATGAGACTCGGCAGATTAGAAGTATACCTTAAGGGTATCCACACAGTAAAGCAATAAAGCGCACTAGCCAAAAGATTCCGAGAAAACAGGCTCTTAAGTGTTATGCAAAGCTTATATACTAGTAAAGAATTTTGCTCTGCAGCTCACCGGTGGCTAAGTGGTCAGCGTGCTGGGTTCCCATATGGACGATCCGGGTTCGATACCTCGTGTTGTATTTTTTTTTAAATTTATAATGTCAATTTATAAAGTGGGTTGGGTAGGGGTAGAACCATTGTTCGGTAAGTATGGTTAGGGTTTTGAAAAATTTCTGACTTCCTGCTTATGTGCAATAGGACAACATTCCTACTCTTCCATATAGAAACTGGTTCTTCATGTTTATTGCGAAAATCATTTATTTCTCTACAGCTTATAATATCTCAAAATTTATAATCACTTGTTTGTGAGAATAGTAAATAGAATTTTAATGTACCTTCATTAAAACACATTACGTATTTAAAAATAAAGTATTATCTTTTATTCTAATGTTAGTTAGCTGTAACAGTTACTTTATAAATTGACAGACAAAAAAAAAAAAAAACTCACGAGGTTTTGAACTCTAATCGCCCGTAAGGGAACTCAGCACGCTGACCACTTAGCCACCGGGAGTTGCAGAGCAGAAATCTCTACTAGTATATAAGCTGCGCGTACCACTTTAGAGCCTGTTTTCTCGAAACATTCTGGCTACTGCTCTTCATTGCTTTACTGTGTGGATACCCTTAATACTACTAATCTGCCAAGTCTCATCCCGATCTGAATTTCCGAGACCGTAAGGTCCCCTTGTTAGAGAAAAATAGGTTAAGGGAAAGGTCTATTGGTGAATTTGACATATTTCATGTACCTTTTTCTCAGAAAGTACTTGATATAGAAGCCTAATTTTTTTCAGTGCATTTAGCAGACACTTATTATTCTACTGAAGGTGGCTTTTGTGCTTCATGGACTTTTTTTTTCAATGAATTATCGGGAAAATCGCTCAAATTTGTTAAAAATCACATGGTTTTTTGACGAAATAAGCCAGAACAAAAAATATTTTTAAAATAATAAAAAAAATCACAATTTTGTATATACAGATAGATTCAGTGTATGCAGAAGGAATGTGTGAAAAATATTTTTGGTCGATAGTTTGTCTAGTTTATGAGTAAAAGGTACACGATTAATAAAATATGTAGTTTTGAAGAAGAAAAAAAAAAATGACGCATTTTATAGAAAACTTAACGTACATTAAGAGTTCCCAACTTTATATTAAAAAAAATTATTAAAAATACTTCGAAAGGAGGTATTATTACAAATGAGTTATCATTTTAAAGAGAAGAATTTAAATTTTAGTAAATAATAACAAACACAAAATATTTTATTTTTTTTAAATAATTTCCAACTCCCTTTGCCTATATCACTGAAAAGAAAGAAGGTAAAACATGCTCCTCTAAACTAAGATAAAATCAAAGCTGCAGTCATATCAGAGGCAACAGTAGCAAAAAGAATGATTTCTGTTCTGAGAAACAGGAGCTCCACTGGCAACTGTTATTCATTTCAGCCGACCGTAACATCCATATAGAACTGAACTGCGATTATTGCAAAAAAAAAACCTGTGTAACAACTTTTTACTGATTAATCCTAGCTCAGTGAAGTTGTTCAAAAATAAGTAAAGAGATAATGATAATTATTGTTGCAACATAAAAGGTTTTAAATAAAGAGAAAATCATGAAACTTTGAAACAGATATCCATTTACTTGGTTTTAATTGAATCGTAACTATGGAGACCTATGGATTCTCATTGATAGCCGTAGCTCACTACAACATCTCAATAACTGTACCCACGTCGGAGACAAAACTAGCGTATCTATATTACACAACTTATTACACAACTTAAGGTTCATTTCCCTTCAACATGATATACACCTCCAATCGATTCCTTCCGATGTTGATCTTTACGAAAACGAATCGGCCGACAAACTCGCAAATAAGGGTTGCAACCACCCTACCCCTTCTTCAGAGCTCTCTTACCTGGAACTTTACTCTCGGATAAAATTCCAAAATATGAAGATTTGGCTGGAACCCCCTACCCACTCTGGTATAGAGGCATTGAGTCGTGTCTTCATTTAGCCCTCACATGTGACAGAAAATCCTCTATCAGCCTCTCGCGCCATCTTAAATGTATTACCTTCTCTAGAGGCCAGAAAAATTACACTCTTTGCCCAAAGTGCCACCAACACCAGGCCTCAGTTGAACACATCCTGAACTGTTTGAGTCTCCTTTGGGAATAAATTTATTCTTCTCTCCTCGTCATAGACTTTGTATGTCAACGGATTCCTCGACCTAGTCTGGCTCCATCAGACTGGGTTGGAGATTAGAAATTCTCTCTAACCTGTAACAAGGTAATTTTGATCGCAAATTAAAAAAGAGGAAAAAGTGCATTGAGCAGAAATTTTTATGTTTATGGCCTTTTCGAAACATTTAGTTAATAAAAAATAATAAATAAAATAAATAATAATAAAAAAATAATAAAAAAAATGCGGGAATTGTCCATTGAATCATAATTATGAAACAAAAGAAAAGAGTGCCATTGAAGTAATAATTCCAAAAATTATGAGACGAACTTTTAGACGTCGTATTACATAAAAAAAAAAGTTCTCATCAATTACTGCATGGTCTAAAATAGAACACAAAGATTCTAGCTAGTTTGGAAACGTCCTGTTTTGAATTAACAAGAGAAAATGAAAACCATGGATACAAACAAAATTTGCTAAGACCCTCTTCAATCCTAAGAGATCATCCCAATAGTATTGGCTGCTGCTAGTAATGTTGAAATCTGTATAATTAAACTTTGCTTTTCAACTTATTCGTTATTTATGCATTTCCTCCACGTATCCTCGGTTTGCCTTCTAGTGTTGTAGATTAGGCATTCTTGAATGAACACTTTTTGCTTGCCCCTGAAAGTTTTTCTCATCTTTTTTAAAACACTATTTTCTGTGCAAACCGACCAGACATAAAGCGGAAACAGACCAAAATGCTCGCCAAAAGTCCCTGTGTTTGTGTTTTGTAACTCATTCAGAAAATAAAGTAACTGAACACATTTTATAGACACTTAAGTAATACGTGGGAGAATCAAAATGGTTAATGCAATTTTGTTTATTTGTTAAGTTGGTTTGTTTGTTAAGTGACGAAAGCCATGAAAGGAGAGATGATTTGTCACTCATGCGTGGAACCACTTCCGTGGTGTTTGGTTCAGTCAAAGCATCACAGTATGTTGTGTTAACATGCCAGCTCGGAATATCTGTGATGGAAACTCCCCTCGATTCTACTCATCAATGCGTCTCGTTTTCTAGCAATTCTCATTCATTTTTAAATTAGGAACCAATCTAGAACCGTAAGCAATACGGATACTTATCAAGTTTTCGTGGCAGTTTTACCAACCGAGGACAAAATCTTCGCTTTCTTTAAACTTATACATTGCAACCGCTATGCAGTTTTGACACTACTTTGACAACCCACTGTGCTGATTTGATTGAATCGAATTTATCGAAGTTATTCTACGCCATCGAGTTATAATGGTGGTGGAGGGAGAAATGGTAACCATTGGATCAACACAATACAATGTCACGGTACACAATACAATGTCACAATACAACCTCAACCATGGTACATCAATGGCGTGTGTTAGTTTGATGTTGCGCCTTGTCTTTAACAGGTCAAATTGGTAGGTTATTGCTGTGTCTGCCATTACAAGGAGCTTTTTAAGAAAAAAGGACCCTGTAACATTTCACAGGCAAGAATTTAATCCATTTTTTTTATGAATAATAATTTTGTTTTGATCGGTTTTTGTAAAGTGGTGTAGTGAAAAGTTGTATAATCTTATTAGTTAAAAGTAAATTCATGGCCCATGAAACTTTTTTTTTTTTAACTAATTATTATATAACATATAATGTATACTTCGTTAGTAAGGTCGTTATATACCATATATTGCCTCCATGTGATGTAATTTGAAAGTTATTTCCTCGAAAGAAATAATTTATACTTGGTGACGTAATTACATCACCTTGGCACGTTTTTTTCGTCGGGTGCATTCCATCAAAACAATGTTTCGCTATGTAGGTTTTCGACTTCATTTTTTACATTTGTCAAACCCTGTTAACGCGAAATCGCTTAGCATGGAATCCCATCGACTTCGCTTTAGCGGGGATTGACTGTATTACATTATTGACTGATTGGTTTTATGAAGCGCTATAGTAAATTTAATTTGTTTATGTGTTTGTCTGCTTTCCTTTTTAAAGTGCTAGTGTTTTATGAGAAAATTATATCAGTGAAGCTTCAAATATCTTTGAAAATGAGCTAAAACAAAAAAAAACAAAAAAAACAAAAAAAAAAGATCACAAAATAATATTGAGTGATAGTTATTAGTTATTTTCTTGAAGTTTCGGTTCCTTATGTATATGTTGCAGGGAGATGATAAAAACAGAGATTTAATCAAATCCCTAAGGTAGATGATCAATTCACAGAAGATATTAAAATTACAACTCTTTTGGGTGATTTCCCTAACGAAAATAAGTGATTTGAACAAATCCCTGAACCGTTTTAGGGAAAAGATGAAATAATCAAATCATGACCTAAGAATTTGCACTTCCTAAGAATTTTCAATCCAAAAGAATTCCTCTTCTCATTGAACCATTAAACGATCATCGTACAAAGCTTTATTTGGAACAGAACCAAAAACAGGTCTCTAATATAGTCATATTTCAAAAGAGTTGCTTGAAAAAACTTGAAACTGAAATGGACTTCCATCTACTTCTCAATAAGCAGGACAATGACATTATTTTAATACCAGAAGACTTACCAGAAGCTTCCTTAAAGAACAACAACAACGCTTCAACTTCAAAAGATCTATCAGCATCTGAATAAATTGATTATAATACTTCAGCTTTAAATGTTTTATCAATAGTTCAATCAACCAACAAAAGCACTTCAATGCCCCACGATCTCGCGGCAGCTGATTTATTCACCAAAAAGGCTTTAAATTTAAAGGATCTAATAAAAATTGAATCAATTTCTTTATCGATAACAAGATCACTTGAACCAGTTAACAACTTTACTTCAATTCCTGCATGTGACATTTGTAAAAATCCGGTGCACGTAATATGTGAGAATACAGTAGGTTGGTTGTTTTCAGATTATCTCTCGCCGTCAGCAACACTAGGGCATAATCCACCGAAACATTCGTCAATTGACGAATCAACATACATTTACAAACACCCGTCATTACATACATTTACAAACACCCGTCATTACATACATTTACAAACACCCGTCATTACATACATTTACAAACACCCGTCATTACATACATTTACACCACTTACACGGGACTCGAACCCACAACCTCGCGGTCTAGAGGCTAGCACGCTAACCACTATACCGTCCGGTCGGAGGGAAATACAGTAGAAGAAGTATATGGATCGAAAATTCTATGCTATTTATGCAAAAAAGAAAAGAGCATTAAAAATCAAAGGGAAAAATGCTGCAAAACACCTGAAAAGATCAGCTGAAAAACTGAAAGAAGTTTCTTTGAAGAAATTTAAGACGTTTTAGAGGCCCATTAGATGGAAATAACATTGCGGGGATCGTACTTGATATAAAAAATGATTTATACCAAATCGGAACCTCTGATGAAATTATAAAAAATAGGCTACCTAGAAACGCTCTTCAAATAGTTACTACTACATTTACCGAAACAGTTCCACAAACTAACTCAAGTATGCGTGAGAATGCAGGAAAATTATCCTTATTTGGAGGTTAAGGATTTAAGAAGTGTTCCTGTGAAACAGGATTTAAGAAGTGTTCCTATCCAAAATACCATGTAAGACAAAAATATGTGCCTGCAAAAATGTAACGTACTTTGCAACTCGAGATGCCACAAATCAACAAAGTGTTTTCATAAAAATGAATGAATATTATTATTTATCAATAGCATTCACAAAAAATGTTTAAAATTTCACCAAAAATATCCTTAAAAAAAAAAATATCCAAACAATATTATTTAATCTTTTTTACTGAAACAGTTCAAGGATTTGATCAAATTACTTACTTTCTTTAGGGAAATCACCCAACAGAGTTGTAATTTTAACATCTTCCGTAAATTGGTCATCTACCTTAAGGATTTGATCAAATCTCCGTTTTTATCATCTCCCTGCGACCGGTATACACATTACATCTGTCGCCAAGACCAGGAGTTCAAAGCCAAGAATGGCAACTTTTCATGTGTGTCACGTGGTACAAGCTGGTTTTCTTCCTCCTCACAGTTACCTTTACAATTCACTGGGGTGATTTTTTTATCATCTCCACAGATGCATCTAAAACCGCCGTCTCAACTGCTATCGCAGCGACTAACCTTAATACAAAAATCACCGCTTCGGAAAGAATTCCAAACCTCAATTCTATATACACCGCTGAAGCTCTGGCAATTGATCTTGCCCTGAAACACTTTAAAGATAAAGCAAAAAAAATAATTATTCTCACAGATAGCAAATCGAACGTTCTCGCCCTTCAACACCTTAATCTCAAATCACCCAAAGTCAGCCTTCTCCTCGCTAACTCCTTCTATAACTTATCGTCAACAATAGACACATGTGAGTTAGTTTGGATCCCAGCTCATATCGGAATTCCTGAAAATGAATTCGCAGACCAAACTGCACGACAAGCGACCTCAAAAGACTTTATTTGTTCCCTCATCTCTCCGGAAGATATCATCAAAGAAATAAAACGCAAAAATACCCTTGCACAAATCCACAACTGGAACCAGAATATTTATTCTAAAAGATTTCCCTGGATCAAACCATCATCCAATTGGTTAGAAAAGTACTCCCCCAACAGACTTATGGACGTTCAACTTGCTCGCCTAAAAACCAAGTCCACCACCCTCAATGCATCTCTCCACCGTTTCAACCTTGCCACTTCTCCTCTCTGCAACTCTTGCAATAAACCGGAAACCCCAGAACATTTCATCCTGGAATGTGACAAATACAATACCCAACGGCAAAACATGAGAAAAAGGCTTGGTTGCATCCCTTTGTGCTACGATTGGATCATGGACTGGTCCGATCAAGGACAAAAGAAAATTGATGCACTCTGCAAATTTCTAGAGAAGGCTGAAAAATTAATTTAAGCAGAAACTCCAAACAAGAAATGTGTAATCTTATGAAAAAGAAAGGAAAAAAGTGGAAATAATATAATCTCCCTAACCCCCAAATAAAAAAGTGCATAATAAAATTTCTTTGTGGAAGAAGACTGGAACAAGCACGCACCTTGCGGAGCAAGAATCCAGCGTCAAACCAAATAACCTAACCTAACATAACCTTTACAATTTTACTGAAATATTATGGTTTCTACCTAATTTTTATTTTATTTTTCAGCGTGATCACCACATTCATGTTTCAATTAATAGGTCTTGGGAAGAAAAAATGTAAGAATTTTTTCCCGTATTGTAAATTTTTTCCTTCAATTCTATAATTTTTTTTATTTTAATATCTTAAATTGCAAAGCAATAAATGAAACGTTATATTTCAATTTTTAGTTTTGGTACCAGTATTTTTCTGAATAAGGATTGAATTGAAAGTGAATACTATTTTTTTTATTTTGCAGGAAAAACTTAGCAATTGTAAAGATAGAGTTCGAATCTTTGGAACATAAAATATTTCGACAGCTTCCGAAATATGATGTAAGTAATTTCAAAGTTGTAAATATACAATTAGGTTCTTTTATAGAAGAACAATTAAAAGTATTTTATGTCAAAATTTGATCTTTGCATTTATTAGAGCGTTGATCGTTACCAAACAAAGATTTTAATAATTATTACCTTTATCATCAATTCTCAATACTCTTTTTAGAAAAATCTGGAAAATTATTATGAAAAAAAGTAAACACTGCTGGTCAATAAACAGAGCTTCTTCAATATAGATAAAAAACGAAAATACGTTTCCCCTAGGGGTGTTTTCTAACATATTAGTGAAATTTTGGATTTAAAATTATTTCCTTTAAAGCAATTCTCTGGTATCCGCACTGAACATTTTGTACACTTTTTCGACTCATGGAAAGATAAGAATAATAAAATTAAGATGAATCTAATAGTTTGTTTTCGTTATGTAAAGAGTGTTTGCTGACAAAGTTATATGGAAAAATAATCATTTGAACAAGGTAATATAAGCCCTTGTACTAGGAATCGTACTGTTATATAGACATTTGTACTAGGAATTGTACTGTAATATAGGCATTTGTACTAGGAATCGTACTAAAATATAGGCATTTGTACTAGGGATCGTACTGTAATATTGGCATTTGTACTAATCATCGTACTGTAATATAGGTATTTGTACTAGGAATTGTACTGTAATATAAGCATTTGTACTAGGGATCGTACTGTAATATTGGCATTTGTACTGGGAATCGTACTGTAATATAGGCATTTCTACTAGGGATCGTACTGTAATATTGGCATTTATACTAGGCATCGTACTGTAATATAGGCATTTGTACTAGGCATCGTACTGTAATATATGCATTTGTACTAGGCATCGTACTATAATATAGGGCATTTGTACTAGGCATCGTACTGTAATATAGACATTTGTACTAGGCATCGTACTGTAATATATGCATTTTTACAAGGCACCGTATTGTAATATAGGCATTTGTACTAGGCATCGTATTGTAATATAGGCATTTGTACTAGGCATCGTACTGTATTATTGGCATTTGTACTAGGCATCGTACTGTAATATTGGCATTTGTACTAGGCATCGTACTGTAATATTGGCATTTGTACTAGGCATCGTACTGTAATATTGGCATTTGTACTAGGCATCGTACTGTATTATTGGCATTTGTACTAGGCATCGCACTGTATTATTGGCATTTGTACTAGGCATCGTACTTTAATATAGGCATTTGTACTAGGCATCGTATTGTAATATATGCATTTTTACAAGGCACCGTATTGTAATATAGGCATTTGTACTAGGCATCGTATTGTAATATAGGCATTTGTACTAGGCATCGTACTGTAATATTGGCATCTGTACTAGGCATCGTATTGTAATATAGGCATTTGTACTAGGCATCGTACTGTAATATTGGCATTTGTACTAGGCATCGTACTGTAATATAGGCATTTGTACTAGGCATCGTAATGTAATATATGCATTTTTACAAGGCACCGTATTGTAATATAGGCATTTGTACTAGGCATCGTATTGTAATATATGCATTTTTACAAGGCACCGTATTGTAATATAGGCATTTGTACTAGGCATCGTATTGTAATATAGTCATTTGTACTAGGCATCGTACTGTAATATTGGCATTTGTACTAGGCATCGTACTGTAATATTGGCATTTGTACTAGGCATCGTACTGTAATATAGACATTTGTACTATTCATCGTACTGTAATATAGGCATTTGTACTAGGCATCGTACTGTATTATTGGCATTTGTACTAGGCATCGTACTATAATATGGGCATTTGTACTAGGCATCGTACTATAATATGGGCATTTGTACTAGGCATCGTACTGTAATTTAGGCATTTGTACAAGGCATCGTACTGTAATATAGACATTTGTACTAGGCATCGTACTGTAATATATGCATTTTTACAAAGCACCGTATTGTAATATAGGCATTTGTACTAGGCATCGTATTGTAATATAGGCATTTGTACTAGGCATCGTACTGTAATATTGGCATTTGTACTAGGCATCGTACTGTAATATTGGCATTTGTACTAGGCATCGTACTGTAATATAGACATTTGTACTATTCATCGTACTGTAATATAGGCATTTGTACTAGGCATCGTACTGTATTATTGGCATTTGTACTAGGCATCGTACTGTAATATTGGCATTTGTACTAGGCATCGTACTGTAATATTGGCATTTGTACTAGGCATCGTACTGTATTATTGGCATTTGTACTAGGCATCGCACTGTATTATGTGCATTTGTACTAGGCATCGTACTTTAATATAGGCATTTGTACTAGGCATCGTATTGTAATATATGCATTTTTACAAGGCACCGTATTGTAATATAGGCATTTGTACTAGGCATCGTATTGTAATATAGCAATTTGTACTAGGCATCGTACTGTAATATTGGCATCTGTACTAGGCATCGTACTGTAATATAGACATTTGTACTATTCATCGTACTGTAATATAGGCATTTGTACTAGGCATCGTACTGTATTATTGGCATTTGTACTAGGCATCATACTGTAATATAGGCATTTGTACTAGGCATCGTACTGTAATATATGCATTTTTACAAGGCACCGTATTGTAATATAGGCATTTGTACTAGGCATCGTATTGTAATATAGGCATTTGTACTAGGCATCGTACTGTAATATTGGCATCTGTACTAGGCATCGTATTGTAATATAGGCATTTGTACTAGGCATCGTACTGTAATATTGGCATTTGTACTAGGCATTGTACTGTAATATAGGCATTTGTACTAGGCATCGTAATGTAATATATGCATTTTTACAAGGCACCGTATTGTAATATAGCCATTTGTACCTGGCATCGTATTGTAATATATGCATTTTTACAAGGCACCGTATTGTAATATAGGCATTTGTACTAGGCACCGTATTGTAATATAGTCATTTGTACTAGGCATCGTACTGTAATATTGGCATTTGTACTAGGCATCGTACTGTAATATTGGCATTTGTACTAGGCATCGTACTGTAATATTGGCATTTGTACTAGGCATCGTACTGTAATATAGACATTTGTACTATTCATCGTACTGTAATATAGGCATTTGTACTAGGCATCGTACTGTATTATTGGCATTTGTACTAGGCATCGTACTATAATATGGGCATTTGTACTAGGCATCGTACTGTAATTTAGGCATTTGTACAAGGCATCTTACTGTAATATAGACATTTGTACTAGGCATCGTACTGTAATATATGCATTTTTACAAAGCACCGTATTGTAATATAGGCATTTGTACTAGGCATCGTATTGTAATATAGGCATTTGTACTAGGCATCGTACTGTAATATTGGCATTTGTACTAGGCATCGTACTGTAATATTGGCATTTGTACTAGGCATCGTACTGTAATATAGACATTTGTACTATTCATCGTACTGTAATATAGGCATTTGTACTAGGCATCGTACTGTATTATTGGCATTTGTACTAGGCATCGTACTGTAATATTGGCATTTGTACTAGGCATCGTACTGTAATATTGGCATTTGTACTAGGCATCGTACTGTATTATTGGCATTTGTACTAGGCATCGCACTGTATTATGTGCATTTGTACTAGGCATCGTACTTTAATATAGGCATTTGTACTAGGCATCGTATTGTAATATATGCATTTTTACAAGGCACCGTATTGTAATATAGGCATTTGTACTAGGCATCGTATTGTAATATAGGCATTTGTACTAGGCATCGTACTGTAATATTGGCATCTGTACTAGGCATCGTACTGTAATATAGACATTTGTACTATTCATCGTACTGTAATATAGGCATTTGTACTAGGCATCGTACTGTATTATTGGCATTTGTACTAGGCATCATACTGTAATATAGGCATTTGTACTAGGCATCGTACTGTAATATATGCATTTTTACAAGGCACCGTATTGTAATATAGGCATTTGTACTAGGCATCGTATTGTAATATATGCATTTTTACAAGGCACCGTATTGTAATATAGGCATTTGTACTAGGCATCGTATTGTAATATAGGCATTTGTACTAGGCATCGTACTGTAATATTGGCATTTGTACTAGGCATCGTACTGTAATATTGGCATTTGTACTAGGCATCGTACTGTAATATAGACATTTGTACTATTCATCGTACTGTAATATAGGCATTTGTACTAGGCATCGTACTGTATTATTGGCATTTGTACTAGGCATCGTACTATAATATGGGCATTTGTACTAGGCATCGTACTGTAATTTAGGCATTTGTACAAGGCATCGTTCTGTAATATAGACATTTGTACTAGGCATCGTACTGTAATATATGCATTTTTACAAGACACCGAATTGTAATATAGGCATTTGTACTAGGCATCGTATTGTAATATAGGCATTTGTACTAGGCATCGTACTGTAATATTGGCATTTGTACTAGGCATCGTACTGTAATATTGACATTTGTACTATTCATCGTACTGTAATATAGGCATTTGTACTAGGCATCGTACTGTAATATTGGCATTTGTACTAGGCATCGTACTGTAATATAGACATTTGTACTATTCATCGTACTGTAATATAGGCATTTGTACTAGGCATCGTACTGTAATATTGGCATTTGTACTAGGCATCGTACTGTAATATAGACATTTGTACTATTCATCGTACTGTAATATAGACATTTGTACTAGGCATCGTACTGTATTATTGGCAATTGTACTAGGCATCGCACTGTATTATTGGCATTTGTACTAGGCATCGTACTTTAATATTGGCATTTGTACTAATCATCGTACTGTAATATAGGCATTTGTGCAAGGCATCGTACTGTAATATAGACATTTGTACTAGACATCGTACTGTAATATTGGCATTTGTACTAGGCATCGTACTGTAATATAGGCATTTGTACTAGTCATCGTACTGTAATATTTGCATTTGTACAAGGCATCGTATTGTAATATAGGCATTTGTACTAGGTATCGTACTGTAATGTAGACATTTGTACTAGGCATCGTACTGTAATATAGACATCGACCAACTCACGGGACATGTCCGTGTCCCATGCGTCAGGGACTTATGAATGTATATTTGACCTAATTAAAATAATTATTTTAATTTCTTCCATTGATAATTCTAGTTTCACACAAAAGATTGTTTTATATCGTGTATACGATTTTCTTATATGCTTTTTTTTTAAAAAGGTTTCTATGCATATATATAGCACCATTAAATCTGAAATATAAACTATTAATGTGCACCTCGATATTCGATTCATCATATTTAATTTACTGTAAGTATTTAAAATATTTAAGTTAAAAAAACAAAAACATGTTCCATTTTTATTTGGGGCGTAGTTTGCATCTGTTTGGTGAGTAATTGATGCAATATTAAATATTGATCAACTCATTTTGGAAGTTGCGAAACATAATTGAATCGTTCGACTTTGGTCTAAGTAATGTATAAAAAATTTGACTAAAAATTTCAAATACAAATTTTAAGACCAACAACAAGCTCAGGGCCCACCCAACAGGGTTAGCTGAGTACAAAAATCTGCGTATATATAAATATAATTTGTATACATAACATAAAATTCATATATGGTAACTAAACAAAAATTATTATTATTACTTTATTATTACGGGTTCCTGCCTCCTCTATAAAACGTCAGTTAAATTATGGTCAGTCAATATATAAATATATAAAGACCATGACAACCATACAAATATTGCACCAAACTTGGCGGGATATGCAAGTTTAAAAAACTAAATCAAAAAGCACCAAGTTTGAGTATCTAAAAAAAAACATTTGATGATTTTTGATACCGTAATGCTTTAAACACTAATAAATAAGAAGTTTGAATAATAAAACTTATCAATTACTTAGCACAGTTTTTTTCTCTCTGTGTGCTAGTGGTGTTGAATTTTGCATGAATGATTCTGAAGTAGCTATTAAATTTCGCCTCTGTCCAAAAAAGTTATCCATACGCCATTTTAGTGAGTATGAAGTTGAAGGGGCTTAATCATTAAACATGTTCAGAGAAACATGTTCAGTAAATATGAGGCTCCAGCGGCCTCATAGTCTTGAAGCAATATTTTACATTGCTTCATAACGATATAATATTTACATTACTTCTTAATGAAATTAAAAACCAGGGGTGTGGAACATCGCCCAACTTTCAATTATACTTAATGCTGATCATTGCAATTATTTTTTTCATGAATCGGTGTAATTTATCGTCTTCATTTCTATAATTAAAAAAAAAAAAGCCGATTTAAAAAAAATAACCTATACACAAAATTTGAACATCGTAGGTCAGTCCCTTTGGGAGTTATGCTGACCACAGACAGACATTTTTTCTAGATCACGTTTTTAAACTCAGAATTTTCAAAAATGCAGAGAAATAAAAAAAATAATAGATCCTGTGTCCTATGTTGTGAATAACTAAAAGTAAAAATATTGCTTCATAAACTAAGTAATTTTCCTCACCCATAGCAACTTTAGAACAGCGATGAGGCGCCTTTTATCGTAACCTATAAAATCAAAATTCCAAAGAAAATTAATGATGCAAGATTTTTCATATTTTTCCTAACAGGCGGCACCACAATTTTGACTGATATAAATTATTTAACATTAATATCAAAAATATTTTTGTTTCACTTTTGATTGCTTTCTATTGACGTCTCTCTACTTACAACACAAAACAAGAAAACGTTTGGAAACAATTCTACGGTCATTATTGTGCTCTATAAATTTTTGGATCAAGCCTAAGGTTGAATTATCTGTAACTGCCACTGAGTTCAAAATGGAGATGGAACTGGCAACTGAATCCGTAAAGCCGGATTTACACGCTACCAGTCGGGCCTCCAGTTTAGATTGCCAGTTCTGTGACGTCAGCTAAGCGACCGCTGCGCCGTCTATCGGTGATCACGGGAGAGCGCACGTGATTGGTTGATCGGAGTCGCCGTCGCCAGTAAATAGAAAATGTTTGGTTTACTGGAACCAGTAGCCTGGTGACGTCACTGGCTGGCTATATAAACTGGAACCTTGACTGGTAACGTGTAAATCCGGTTTAATTCTTCACGAGAGTGGTTTGAAGGATCAAACACTCTTTTTTTTTTTTTTAATAGATGGTAGCCACCGCTAGGAAATTTCGGTTTCAATTCCAACGAGACTAACAACTTTTGCTTTTTATTAAATTTATTACTTTTTTAATTAATATTTTTTTTAATTATAATTTGTCGTCATTTGCAATGGATTTAAGCAATTGTACTCCACATTTTAGGTACCAATGTTGTTAATCAAGACCAATTTCAAATGATCACAGAGTTCTTATTTTATTATATAGACCTCTATGTCATCTGGCATTGGTTTAAACTGTGAGAAAAGGTGGTGTTTAGGGATTACTCAAACAGTTATTCCATCACATTATTTTCAGACGATGGAATTGTTTAGCTACTTGGGTGGCTACAGCGGAATGTGGCTCGGATTCTCCCTCCTCACCATCTACGAGTTAATCGAGATTCTTCTGTCCACGGCCAGATTCGCATTCCAGAAGCACCAGAAGGCATCTCAGTTTAAGAAGTTGTTTAGGAATACCACGAAGAAGAAATGGATTAGGAACTTAAAAAAGAGACGACACTTCAAATGACTGTTTCACC
Source organism: Linyphia triangularis (assembly GCA_963978545.1). Taxonomy (NCBI): domain Eukaryota; kingdom Metazoa; phylum Arthropoda; class Arachnida; order Araneae; family Linyphiidae; genus Linyphia; species Linyphia triangularis. Next base: position 93,605,447 of record OZ021723.1, on the reverse strand, counting down.
GGAAATGGTTCACTACATTGTATTATTTTCTGTATTTATGGCGAATAAATATGGTTACAAGAAAACCGCTGATTATAATTTATATTATTGTGTTTATTTTTAATCATATATTTTTTTTAATCCTTTACATTAACTTCTATTTTGTGGGTGGGCGGATGATTGGTTGGCATAAAAACGTGAATGCATAAACTTGAATGCATCCTTATGGAGTGAAGTTCAGTAAATTCCATTTTGCGTTGCGTAGCAAAGATATAAGTGAAGTAATTGTAACCGATCATTGTTTAAACTCTTTCCTCTTGCCAAAATTGTTTTACTCAAAAAAAAAAAATAAAGGATATGTGTTTCGTTTACCTTACGTCAGAATTGCCAACTTTTACTCACATTCTATTATACAGATACCATACTTAATTCAAACATGTTCATTGTTCAATTTGGTGATGCATATTGACTGAAACCTTCCCCTATTAAGGTTTACGAGGCAAAATCTTCGGAGGACTAATCAACTCACTTCCCATCTTCCAATCCAACTGAATCTTGGCAAATAAACTCTTTGTAGATGGCAATATATTCTATCAAGTTTTGGGTGCAAAAAAGAAATTAGTAAATAGTTCGGAATAGATCTTATGTTCTTAGTAATCAAACACGATGGAAACTCCATCTGTGCTCAAGAAGTTGTAATTGCTCATAAAAATTGGTAATGCGTAAAAACTTTTTTTATGGGTTATACTATTATTTAACAGCTATTAATAAATCTTTTTACCTATAAAAGTACAAGCAGTTATAATTAACCAACAGCTCTTAAGTAAGGTTCGATTATAAGTTTGTTGTTAACTGTGACTAGAATAATTCTCTCAAACTATGATTTTTTTAAGCAGATATGGCAGTTTTACTAACTATCGATAAATGAACTTGCGTTTGTTCAGCGACAACAGACAAACCAAACCATTATTTTTATTTTATTTTTGAGTGTAGGACTACCTTGTCGTTAAAATAGTAATATTATCAATACACTTCATAGATATGATGGTATTTGGGAAATAGAGCACCAGCAGTGTATCGAATAGATGTTGTCTGTCGGTCTATCTTTCAGCGCCTGTTAACATTATTAAAACTGTGATAAAACAATATTTATCAGTATTTTGATTATGGAAATTTGAAATTGATATCATATCCTTCAAAATGTGAGTGTTATTGATTAAGATTTCATTCAGTGGGATTAAGTTTGAAATGGATGCAGGAAAAGTAAATTGAGGATAACAAACAAAACTGTGGGGAGGAATGTTCAGTGTTCCAATCTTTGTTGACAGACTGTTGAGACTTTATTCGATACTTTGAATTGCCAGTTGTAATAAAATAAAAACAAATACTTAAGATTCACAATTAAATGGGGCGCAGTTTTAGATTGTAAGAAAAGGGACTAAAAAAAGAAAAGAAGAAAAAAAAGAACAAAAAAATTAAATTAGGTAAAGTTGGTTGGTTTGTACGCTCAGCGATCTATTTTTATACACAATAACAGTTAATCATGGCTGGTACTTACAGCTTAAAGTGGATTCTGAACCAGAACGAACATATAAGACTAACATTGGATTCGAAACTAACATCTTTGGCATGTGAAGTCAGAGCTCTAAGCACACAGCCGAAAGAAAAAGATAAAGCAATAACGTTAAGCCAACTGAAAGCTAAAATAAACTGTGGTATTTGGTGACTGAGTAGTCCTCCAATAGTTCTGAAATTTTTAAACTTTAAAATACTAGGAAAAATATTGTCTTTTATATACAGGTTGGCCATAAAATAACTTTTTCTGTTTGGAGTCAATTGTAGTTGAAATAAATGAATGAATTGAAACCACATTTTATAAACGGATAGTGTAAGGCATGGGGATACGAATTAACTTAAAAAAATAAATAGTACTAATATTGCTGATGGGGGGGGGGGGGGAATCGGCATTGCCTGAACCGAAAAAGCGGGAATAATTACAATGAACGCATGAAAAAGGAATTATGCAGAATGTCAATAATAACGGTTTGGTGGTAAAAGGAACATGTCATACACGTATGAATGAATTCAAGAAACTCACAGAAAATAATCGTCAACGTTAGGGTCCTCTGGTGGCCGTGGAACATTTTCAATTTGCTGACTTTCCTTGTATGCAACATATTACATCCGGTGTATGACCAGGGGTGTAGTGGAGCGGGAACGCGTGGGAACGGCGATCCTTTACCTTTTTAGAAGGCGGAACGGCGTTCCCTCATCTAATTTTTTTTTTTTTAATTTCTATTTTCTTTTTTCTTTATGTGATACTAAACGCAAAGCCAAGTAAGAAAACGAAAAAGTTATTTTGTGAGAACTTTGATTTCGTCTGCGATCCACAACTTCAGAGCTGATCAGGCAAGTTCTAGTTTTTGTAAAACACTTGAAAGAGGCGCAGCAACACACTGTGAAGTAGGAAAATAATTCAGATGTACTTTAAAATGCAAAATTAAATTGCTTTTCGGTTTGAGAATGGGAAAGCTTTCACATTTACCGTTATTTTAGAGTTTAGTCCAAAAATGTACCAGCAGTTACTAAAAAAAAAATCTTTTCTCCCGAGTTAAAAAAAAAAGAAAAAAATCAACACTAAATACAGTGGCGGCGATAAGGGGGAAAGTTTCCCCCTATCCCTTTTAAAATCTAGTGATTTTGATGGCAATATCATATATATTTTGCAGTTTGCTTTCTCCTCCGATTCATACCCACTTTTATTGTCAACACTGTCGAAATGACAAAATCGAACTGGATAAGATTAAAGAAAAAACAGGAATGTCCCAAGCAAATCTATACGTTTGGCAAATAATGAGTCTACATTGAAATATCCCTCTTAAAATTAGAGTTGATTGAGATGGTACACAAATAAATAATTTATCAAGAAATTTTGAATCGACTGATGGATTTTAATTTTCCAAACATTTTATTAATGGAGCAAATTCGGAAAAGGCAAGGAAGGGTCCATCACAAGCAAGAGGAACTTCTCTACATTTTCTTTTTGAGAAGGAGAAAAGCCATAAAACTCTCAATCGGCGTCTGCAACAATCGCAATCTTTTTCATTCATTTTGTAAACAGATTTCGAGGATCTACAGAATCTTGGAATTTATCCGAACCCATTGCATATAAGGCATTTCTGAGATTTTAGAAAATAGTTGTACAAAATCTGTTTAGAAATTTGCGTCAATAATATTTTTGAAAATGTCTTATAATCCATTTATAAAGTGTTAAACAATCTTTTAAATTGGGTTGTGCAAAGCAAATTGTTTAAAAATTCATATAACTTAATAGTTTAAAAAATTTATTTGAATAAAAGAATAAGTCGAAACGCACAATATTTTTTTTTATTTAATTTTTGAGGTGCTCAGTAGCTGTTTTGAGATTATTAAAGTAATATTAATAAAACTATTTAAAGTTTCACTCTCCCCTCCCCCCCCCCCCCCCCACCCACACGCAGAAAAAAAATATGTTTGTAACGACGCGACGTAGCGTTCCCACACCTTTTTATTTTACACTACACCACTGTGTATGACGTTTTCTAGATCAGGTCTGATTCAGTTTCATTTTATGCCAGTTTGAATGTGTGCAACGCCTTGTCTTATGTTCATTTTCCAAGACATAGAAGTTTGGAACGCCACCAACACACACTACGGATTTCAGCTACCCTATGAACCAAAAGTCACGTGAGGTGATGTAACCATTTGGGAGGTGATGCAACCAATGGGGTAAACATTCTTTCTGAAAATAGCTTCAGCTTGTCTAGCTTATACGTAAATCCTGCACTGATTATTAATGGGCAAATTATGACAGTTTTGACGATCAGTTTGTAGTTTAACACTTTGATTGTCATATTTTGAGTATTTTCGAACACAATTTTTTTCTGGCAGGACAATCTTAATCTCTACTAGTATTTGTTTATATTTTGCAAAAAAAATTTCAGAATGATGTTCGAAAGATCTGCGGGACACTTCTTACAAAATACAATTGGAAAAACTAAGTTATTCTTCTTTGATCGGTGTGAGTTTCGGAGAAATGGGCAATGATGAATTTCGGATACTAAAATGTAGTATTGACACTTCGGGCCAAATACAATTAGGAGAAAGAATTGATTTTTATTCGATTGGTAATTATCTACTATTCAGCAGTATTAAATACTACTGAATAGTAGATAAATACAGCAGTAGATAAATACTACTATTCAGTATTTATCTACTATTTGATGATTTTTATTAGCACCTAATAATTTCACTTAAGGTTACGTCAGTCACAGTGTTCAGATAGAACTCTACTATTCTAAACTCCAACTTGACATCACAAGACGATAGATCTTCACCGTGTTCATGGGTAATTAATCCATTTTAGCGGAGGGAAGACATAATTCTCGCCAAACCTTATAGCTTTTTGTTCTCTACAGGGTTGTGGTTTGGTGAGCATTATACTTTCACGCCGCCAAAATGGATAAATTGCCTATGAGCACATGACGATCTACCGTCTATACTAAACTTCAACTTAACTAGACATCACTTAGACGGTAGATCGTCACAGTGCTCATAGGTATTTAATCAATTTTGGCGGCGTGAAAGCATAATGTTCGCCAAACCACAACCCTATAGAGAACAAAAGGCTATAAGGTTTGGCGAGAATTATGTCTTCACTCCGCCAAAATGGATTAAATACCTATGAGCACTGTCACGATCTACCGTCTAAGGGATGTCTAGTTAAGTTGAAGTTTAGTATAGTTAAGTTGAAGTTTAGTATAGTTAAGTTGAAGTTTAGTATAGTATTACTTTACATTCTACTCCACTAGTATTGCTCTTAATTATGGTCTATGAGATACTTCAATTTGCAGTCACTTACGAAACAATAACGAACTGAAAACAAAAAAAGTTTCTAACATAATGGTATAATCTTGAAAAGAAACGTTTTCCTAAATAGGTTTTGCGTGATACTTTATTTCAAAATGAGTGACTGATAATAATAGTTTGATCAATACGACTCGATATTTCTGCAGTATTTCGAGCAAATCATGCTCTATTGTAATTCCTTTCACGTGCTTTTAAAATCTTTCAAATATTTCTTTGTTGAATTATAAAGAGCAATGAATTATAGTTAGACTAGTTAATACGCTTTAGCTGAAAAAGAAATTATAACTACGACTTTCCTACAATATTATACCTAACAACAGTAAACAGTTGAAGAGAACAGCTCGATAAGATTCCAGGATCGAATTAAAGAAAGTAAGTTTTAAACATTTTCTATTAACAATTTTTGTATGATTCATCGAGAATTTTGGCTGTTGCATTCCACATTGGTGTTTTATGATCGATCTGCAATTTTTTTAAATAATTATCTAAACAGTAATTTTGTAAATATCAATTCGTATTTAAACAACTGAACTGCCCTAACTGGAAGACTCACCCTGAAGGGTTTACAGATTTTTCTCAGTGTTTTTACCTTCCGGCCGGGAGGATGGTTGACACCACCTGGGTGAAATCCGGGAATCCCAACCACCACACTCTGCCGGAACAGTATTTATTGAGACTTTAAGGTATGTAATGTATGGGATTTTGTAGCAGGAGTGTTATAGTTTGTTACTATGTTTTTTTACTATGTATTTTAGTATATATTTTTGTGATTACACAACAATGTATTTTAATTTTCAGTATTTTTTATAGATTTATAGTATTAATAGTTTTCTGCATATAGGTATGATTATGTATCGAGGGAAAGCAAATCATATATATATATATTCTTTCGATAAAAGACTGAACAATACAAAACAAGCTCAAAATTACGATTTGGCTGTGTTAAGCATTTTTTTACAAGTAGCAGAAATCGACAGTTAAAAGCTAAAAAAAAAAAAAAAAAAATACAACACAACTGTTATCCATATTTATGTAATATGTCTTAACTCTTGTACTGCATAATAATTTGTTTCTTTTATTTTCAGGTTTTATTCTGGCAGAGAGATTTAGTTTAAGTTTGTGGTTTTAAATGAGATAGTTATAATCCACAAATTACTAAAGTTCATTTATTTTAAGTTTTACTCTATTCATTAGTAAATTAAAGGAAAAATTTAAGTTAAATATCCAATTTCGGTTTTAATCGAATTTATAATTTAATGTTTAAAAATTCAAGACCAAAATTAAAGTTTAAATTCTAAAGTCCAAAATTTAAATTCACAGTTAAGATCAAAATTTAAAGTTCAAAGACAAAATTCAAAATCCTAGTATAAAGGAAAAGCTAAAAAATTCTGCCCCTGCCAACATACGACTAAAACAAATTGAAAGATAAAGTATCTAATATAAATTACCAATATTATATGTAAAAAAAAAAAAGGTGCAGGATAACAAGCAAAACCCCAGCCGTTCCCAGATAATCTAGCAAAAATTCAAAACTTGATCTCTATCAAAATATTAATAGATCAAAACAAACCTTTAATTATACCTTGTACCAAAAACTACTCATATAGCATTTTATGTAATAATATTTAAAGAATACCAGGTAAATATCACGGCCACATTAAGTATCTCACTCAAGCATACAGTGAGTGTAAAAAGTATTCGTACAGTACTACAATTGATTTAAAAGAAATCCGTTCATAAAAATTATAAACATAAATTCCATTTTAATTAATTATAAATATATAATAGAACATATTTTCACTAGTTTCTTGTGAAATTTACACAAAAATAATTTTATACATGAATAAATATTTACAAAACTGAAACAATCCAACATCTTGTGGTGTAAAATGTATTCGTACATCAGGCATATATTGGCCAATACAATCATAATATTTCAGCTAATACCTTGTAGGATATCCTTTAGCTCGAATAACTGCCTTGAGTCTCTTTGTCATCGATTCCATCAATTTTGCTGTTATTGAGCTAGATATATGGCGTCCCATTCTTGATTAAGAGCTGATTCCAAATCATTTTTATTAGAAATATGTCTGGATCTAATATTTTTATCAAGAACGTCCCATAAATTCTCGATGGGGTTGAGATAGATCCGGCGATTGAGGAGGAAATTTCATGAACTTTGGGGTATTATATAGTATCCAGAGCCTTGTGTTTAGGGCTGTGTACTTGGGGTCGTTATCATGCATGAAAACGTAAGCACCATTCAAGCCCATTTTTGTTGCACTAGGTCCTAAATTATTTTTTTAAATGTTCATTTAAAGTTGATAATTCATAATTCCTTTAATAAAGACTAATTTACCACCCCAGAAGCCCTCGTACAACTCCAAACAAACAGACTTCCACCCCCCCATGTTTCACTGTTGGCACTAAATTCTTAGGATGCATTTCTGTATTGCGCTTTCTCCATACCATTCGTCTCCCGTCCGATCCAAGTATGTTGTATTTACTTTCGTCTGAAAAGATTATCTTTTTCCAGAAATCTGGACTTTCATTAAAGTATTGCTTGGCGAAAGACAATCGCAGCTTCCGATTCTTCTTACTAAAAAAGAATTTTCATCTCGCAACACGGCCATGGAAACCTTCATTTCTGCATGCATTTCGAACAGTACTTACGGAGACTGCTGTTCCCATGTTCTTTAGTTCTGATGTTAATGTTGGAGCACTTATTTTGGGATCCTTTTTTAATGAACGTACCAGAAACCGTCTCTGTCAGATGATGTCAATAGACATGGTCGCCCAGTACGATAACTGTTTTGAACCTTTCCAGTGGCAGCAAACTTTTTTATGATTGACTGCACAGTTGAACGGGGTCTATCAACCAGCTCAGAAATCTTGTTGTACGATTTACCATTTTTACGGAGCTTTAAAATCAGTTCTCTTTCGGAAACACTTGTATCTTTACTTTTACGACCCATTATAGAATTTCTAGTTTCTCACTACATTAAAATTTCCACTGAAGAACCTTTTAAGTAACTTACAAGATGACGTCAATTAACTACATCATAATGGCTAAACCAATCACAAAATAAATAAAAAAAAATGTCATTTCTTTTAGTGTACGAATACTTTTTACACTAAAATAAATCGTCATTTTTTTAGTTTTCTGTAAATATTACCACAATTGTAATATTTTTGTCTGACTTTTACACGCATTCATGTTTGATAAAATATATTTTGTTAATTTATGCTAATTTTATGCTAATTTAGGCAGAATTAACATACCGATGCTAACTCCTTTCTAGAAACCACTCCTGTACGAATACTTTCTACACTCACTGTATAAGTAGTAGAGGCATTATCCTCCAAAAAAACACTTTTGAAAAGTAGAAGAACCACCAACCTCAAAAACACAAAAAACTTTCTTACAATAAAAAAATCATAAACATGATGAAAATTTTCAGCCACAAACACAGTGATATAAAAAAATGGCCAACCTCTGATTAGAACTCTCGGTTGTGACTCGCTTACGAATGTATGCTTATTTAATTTATTTTTAACATTTAAGTTCCGCTCCCATAAAAATTTACGCTGCTTGAGGTAGGCGCCCGTCATAGGAATATTAACAATGCTTGCGTTTAAACTAATTTATGGATGTTTGCACGAATATTCGAGTTTATGATTTCATTTGGATGGGTAGGAAATACAAAGGGGTGTAAATATTCATGCTCGTGTAATTTTCAAAATAGTATAGAGAAACTGTGCTCAAACACTTGCATTTGAATCGTTATTAAGAATTTTTTAAGTAGGAAACTAAAGTTTTCTGGTAAGCTTTTGTTTGGTTGATACATACATTTTGGAAAGTTTTTATGTGTGGGGGGGGGGGGTTAAAAGGTTAGTAATTAAGACGGGCACCAACCTCAAGCAGCGTAAATTTTTATGGGAGCGGAACTTAAATGTTAAAAATAAATTAAGTAAGCATACATTCGTAAGCGAGTCACAACCGAGAGTTCTAATCAGAGGTTGGCCATTTTTTTATATCACTGTGTTTGTGGCTGAAAATTTTCATCATGTTTATGATTTTTTTATTGCAAGAAAGTTTTTTGTGTTTTTGAGGTTGGTGGTTCTTCTACTTTTCAAAAGTGTTTTTTTGGGGGATATCATAACTTTTTTTTAAACACTGACGACTTCTCTTTTTTGAATTTGTCCGTTTCATCGTTTTTCTATTTATCCCCTATGGTAAACCTGATACCAGGGATATTCATAATTCTTCAAACTGAGTTCGACGATACCTTACATGCAATGATTATCTTTAAAATTGATAAACCGAAAGTGGTACCAATAGCATACCTGGTACTTTAAACATTCATAATTCATCAAAACAAAAGTCCAACATGCCATATTTATCTTGGAAATTGATAAACCGAAAGTGGTACTACCTATGCTATACCTGGTACCTTAAACATTCATAATTTTTCAAGACAAGCCTAACGGCACCCAACATGCCATATTTATCTTCAAAATTGATAAACCAGAAGTAGTACCACCTATGGTACACCTGGTACCATGAATATTCATAATTCTTCAAGTTGAGTTCAATGATATCTTGCATGCCAAAATCTACTTGAAAATTGACAAATTGGGTGAATGTGGACGGCAGTAACCATCAAAATCTACCACGAACGAGTACTAGAAACTTGTGTATGGCAACTCAACTCCCAAAACTTAAAGAAATACGTTGCCATTGACAAAGATCCTGTCTGCCAAGTTTCAGCTCGATTGGTTAGTTTGTACGCACAACGACCTATTTTAGTGCATAATAACGACTAATCAGTCCGGGACCCACAGCTTAACGTGGATTCCGAATCACAACGAACATCCACACCTAACACACTAATCAAATCCGGCACCTTTAACTTACAAGGCCAGAGCGTGCATCCCATTGAAAGTTTATACTGATAAATTGTTACAAATAAATATTACAAGTTTTTTACAGTCTAATAAATATTGCAGTATAAATTATTTTTATTATACCAAGCATTATTTTGGTTCACATAATAACCCATTGATATTTGACAAAATTTAAAATATTTTCTTAACAACAATTTTAAAATTCACTATGAAATTACAATTTTGATGATATATGATTCTACAATTTCATTTTACAACGGCAAGTAAAAATCAACACATCTTTAAAAACGAATGACATTTTTGCAAATTCCATTAGCCAATCGCAATGCGTGGTTCATTTAGTCCTCCGTAATGAGTTGACTGTGACGTCAGCTCGCATAACCTCCACATTTATACTTTGTATTTAGCCCATAGTATCTTGCAACAAAATGTGATTGTTTTCAATTTTTCAATGGAGATTTTCCGAAATTAAAATGTTTTTGAAAGTTAACTCTCTCTAAATTGGTCATACAGTTCAAATAACACATGCAACTTGCCGCCAACTAGGTGGCCAGACAACCAAACAATATATTAAATGTCGCTTCTTTCTTTTGGGATTTGTTTCTTTAACTTGAAGAGTTCCTCTAAAGTCATTAAAACTCAATAGAGCTCGACGAGACAAATCCAGCGTCATCAATAGCTTATTATTATTACTAGTATTATTATTATTATTAGTAGTAGTAGTAGTATTATTAATATTATTATTAATTTATCGCTAGTTCCATGATTGTGTAAGAGATTTTCTCAGCCTGCCCTTGCCCCTAAATCTGCTTAACATGGATTCCGAACCTTAAATAAGATCCATGCCTAATCCAGGATTCGAATCCGGCATCTTCGGCATGCCAGGCCAGAGCGTTAACCACACAGCCCATCAGGTTGGCACAATATTTACTGAAGTACTGTTTTAAAACGTATGAATTTTTATACTAGTTATAACAACAGTAAATAAAAAATAATTAACAAACCTTAAAAATTAATATGTGGCGACCTGGCATCAAGGTGATTTGGCACCTTAGAGAACTTTCAGAACTTTATCGACTCCGTGGAGAACTTTTAATAAACCCACAGAATTTTATATATTTTTATTTCATGATTGTTCAACTTTAAAATATTATGTAAATTTAATTTAAAAGCATTTCTATATATATCTCGGAAACCTGTTCTTCAATTGTCTAGTGTTCCATCCCGCTCTTCGGGATGAGGGATTGTAAGGTTAATCATTAAATCTTGTTTTTTTATATCCTAAACTATGCGTTTTATGCCTAAACTATTCTTCAAAACCTTCTGATGTTATTCTGAATGATCATGTGGTAAAACTAGGCCCCACATGAAATTGGTGACCCGGACGTGATCACTGCATAGTTTTGGAAGATTTTTTTGAAATTTAAATGTTGCATAGGACATTGTGCAAGGTTCATCATATGTTCTTTGAAGGCTGGAAATTTGTGTGATCCTGTAAAAACTGGGTAAGCTCACCTTTGTTTTTCTCCGCTCCTACCGGTGCACCATTCTTCCGTTCTAAATGTCGGACGACGACGGGAACGAATCGAAGCTGGCGGCTGTTGCTAATGAAGAAATTGCTCGCGTTACATTAAAAATGCCTCCAATCTGGCGCGATAATGTAGAGTTATGGTTCAAGTCTATTGAATCTCAATTTGTGCTTGCAGACGTAACTAGGGATGTCACAAAATTTCATTATCTGGTTGCTGCTGTAGACGGCGAAATTCTTGTACACGTTTCTGATTTGTTAAGGAAAATTCCTGAAGAGGCTAAAAAACCGTATGCTGAACTGAAAACGCGGTTGATAGAGGAATTCGGATTCAGTTAGACTCCGCAAGTTGCTATCTGAGCTAGAGTTGGGTGATAAAAAACCTTCACATTTGTTGCAAGAAATGCGTAATTTAGCTTCAGGGAGCATAGATGATAGTGTGCTTAAAATGATATGGTTACAACGCCTACCTCTAAACATGCAACAAATATTATCAGTTAGCACAGAGGAACTGATACGACTGGCGGTCACGGCGGATAAAATCGCGGAGGTTTCTGGTTCTTCACTAAATATAAATAGTGTAAACAAACGCGAAGTGGTAGCTGAAGAATTAAATAGTTGTTGTAGTTGTCAAAACTTAAAGAAACAAATCTCGGAGCTATCTGAAGCTGTAAAGAATTTGACGGTCAGACACGGACGTTCGCAATTCCGTGGTTCAAACCCTAGGCATCGCAGTTTTTCTCGAGACAGAAATAGTAAACGAAGTCCATCGAACAATCGTCGAAGGTTGTGTTGGTACCATCGGAGGTTTGGTGATAGAGCTGCGAGGTGCATTGCTCCATGCAACTACTCGGAAAACTAGTAGACCAGTCGGTTTTGGCGGCATCCGATAGTGGTTCGAATCAAAGTCGCTTGTTCATTACAGATTTAATAAATGGTTGGAGATTTCTGATCGATAGCGGAGCTTCTGTTTCGGTCCTACCTGTATCGTTGGTTAATAAGAAACCTAGAGCTGTATGCTGCTAATGACACGAAGATTACAACGTACGGAACATATAACACTACTGTTGATTTTGGACTCTGTCGTAGGTATAATTGGAACTTCATTGTTGCCAAGGTATCTAAACCCATTATTGGCGCAGATTTCCTAGCACGTTACGGGCTGTTGATAGATGTAAAAAAGCAACGGCTTATTGACGGGGTTTCGCAACTTTCTTCCGTTGGTATAGTAACTAGGTTTTCTGCCAACGGTCTTTCAGCTGTCTCCGGTATAACTCAATATCACCAATTGCTTTCTAAATTTCCGAATCTGGCAAATCCAGTGATTAACGTGGTTTCAAAAGTGCAAGGTACAACCCATTGTATTATTACAAAGGGGCAACCAGTATTTGCATGTGCACGACGTTTGGCTCCAGACAAGCTTCGGGTGGTGAAAGAAGAGTTTAAAAGTCTTTGTGAGCAAGGCATCTGTAGACCATCCAAGAGCCCTTGGGCTAGTCCAATTCATCTTGTTCCGAAAAAAGATGGTTCGTGGAGAGTATGCGGTGACTACAGGAAACTAAACTCCATCAGAACCGGATCGTTATCCTTTAAGGCATATACAGGATTTAAATTCAGATTTGCACGGAAAAACCGTTTTTTCTAAGTTAGACTTAAAACGGGCTTATTTTCAGATTCCTATGCAAGAAGAGGATATACAGAAGACAGCTGTAATAACTCCGGTCGGGTTGTACGAGTTTTTATTTATGCCGTTCGGTTTGAAAATGCTGCTCAAACATTTCAGCTGTTTATCGATGAAACGTTAGTTGGTTTAAACTGTTTTGCGTATATCGATGACGTGTTAATCGCTTCTAAGGACCACGAATCTCATTTGAAGGATCTGTCTGAGGTTTTTGAAAGGCTAAATAAGAATGGTCTCGTACTAAACGTTGACAAATGTGTGTTTGGTGTAGAAAGTTTATCTTTTCTGGGATGTCATTTGTCTAGTAAAGGAATCTCTCCGTTGAGTGAGAAAGTTGATGCGTTAACAAATTTTCCTCGTCCTTCAACTGTTCATGCGTTAAGGCGATTCCTTGCTTTGTTAAACTTTTACAGGAGGTTCATTCCACACGCAGCGCAAATTCAAAGCACACTGTACGAATACATCAAAGGGAAAAAGAAAAATGATAAAACTGCTATAGTTTGGACTGAGGTGGCAATAAAGGCTTTTGAGGACTGTAAAAGTTCAATTTCCAATGCCGCTCTTTTGTCACATCCTCACTCTGAGGCGCAAATATCATTGTGGATGCCAGCGATAAAGGGATTGGCGCGACTTTGCAACAAACTTTAAACAATGTCACTAACCCTTTGGCATTTTTTTCCAGGAAGCTGACATCAGCAGAAAACAAGTACAGTGCGTATGATCGAGAATTGCTGGCTGTATACTCCGCAGTACGACATTTTCAATATATGCTGGAAGGTCGAGGTTTTTCTATTTATACTGACCATAAGCCACTAATTTTTGCATTCTCACAGAAGTCGGATAAAGTTACGCCACGCCAGTTAAGGCATTTGGAGTATGTGTCCCAGTTTTCTACTGACATTCGTTACATTCCAGGTGCTGATAACATCGTAGCTGACGCTCTTTCTAGGGTAGAAGTTGTCAATTCCCCTCAAGCTGTAGATTTTGGTGCACTGGCGGGGGCGCAGGTAAACGACGGTGAACTTGAGGATTTAATAAAATTTAAATTTACTGATTAAAACGGTTGAGTTTTCTCCAGGAGTTAAGGTATTTTGTGATATGTCCGGTAATAACGTTAGGCCTTGTGTCCCTAAAAAGTTTCGAAAAGTAATTTTTAAATCTGTGCATGATTTAGCACACACTGGAATTAGGACCACTATTAAGTCGGTTAAGCAACGATTTGTTTGGAAGTCCTTGAGAGGGGATATTACCCGTTGGTGCAGGGAGTGCATACAGTGCCAGAGATGTAAGGTTACTAGGCATGTAAAATCCCCTAGTGGCAACTATCCCTTACCAGTGACAGATTTTCTAAAGTTCACTTGGATGTAATTGGCCCTTTGCCACCATCCAGAGGTTTTAGGTACTGCCTTACATTGATCGATAGATTCACTCGATGGCCCGAGGTCATCCCAATGCCTGATCAAACAGCCAACACTATAGCTATTGCTTTTATCGAGGGTTGGATCTCGCGTTTTGGGGTACCAATGGTTATAACGACAGATCAAGGTCGATCATTCGAAAGTTGACTTATTCAGAGCCTTAACTAAGTTGTTAGGATGTGAAAAGACGCGGACAACAGCCTATAACCCAGCCAGTAATGGTATTATAGAACGCTTTCACCGACAACTTAAGGCATGTCTGAAATGTCGTCTAAAAGGCCACAATTGGTCGCAGGAACTCCCGTTGGTTTTGCTCGGACTACGAACTGCGTTAAAAGAGGACATTGGTGCATGTGCCGCAGAACTTACATATGGTACTAATCTTCGTATACCTGGCGAGTTTTTTGTTGCAGGCTCAGTGTTACCGGAAACGGAGTTTTTGAAGTCCCTGCGTGAGCATTTCCGTAGAGTGCAACCTACACCTGCAGCTCATCATGCGACGACTAAACCTTTCGTCTTTCAGGAGTTTCAAAATTGCTCACACGTTTTTTTGAGGCAGGATGGTGTGCGACGTGCTCTACAGTCTCCATATAAAGGTCCTTTCAAGGTTATCCGGAGGAGAGACAAGACGTACCTGATCTCGACAGATGATGGCAAACAGTCTTGGGTTGGAATAGACAGGCTTAAACCGGCTTTTGGTTTTGGTAAGCCTTCGGGACCAGTCCCAGGTCCGGAGAAAGGAACAGCATCGACTTCGGGTGGAGAATCATCGGAGGATGCAACATCTACTTCGGCTCCAGAGGTGGTACCAACCTCGGATTGCGGAACAGCTTCTGCTTCATCGTCCGTTTTGATCTCATCACCAGTTTCCTCTACGACTTCGACTTTAGTACCTATATTAAAATCCAGGACATCGACCACAACAAGATATGGCAGGAGAGTATGTTTCCGTCTTCCATTGCCACTGCAGTAACGTCTCATCACCTCTGGTTCAAGACTGAGGGGGAGTCCTGTGGCGACCTGGCATCAAGGTGATTTGGCACCTTAGAGAACTTTCAGAACTTTATCGACTCCGTGGAGAACTTTTAATAAACCCACAGAATTTTATATATTTTTATTTCATGATTGTTCAACTTTAAAATATTATGTAAATTTCATTTAAAAGCATTTCTATATATATCTCGGAAACCTGTTCTTCAATTGTCTAGTGTTCCATCCCGCTCTTCGGGATGAGGGATTGTAAGGTTAATCATTAAATCTTGTTTTTTTTTATATCCTAAACTATGCGTAGTGATTCTTCAAAACCTTCTGATGTTATTCTGAATGATCATGTGGTAAAACTAGGCCCCACAAATAATTTTATTAATAATTTTTATTTTTCATATTTTTATTTTTTCATACTTTTATTTTTCATAAAACTTTTAAAGTGTAATAAAAATACAGCCCTTTACTTTCCCTTCAAAATGTTATAGCGGTTTTTTATAACTGATGTTATACCTGGTAAAAATTCATACATCGGGCAGATAATGTGTTCAAAAGAATAAAGCTATAATTCTATTGACAATCTGAAAATAAAAACCCTCTCAAATATTGTTCCATTGTACTCTTTCTTATAGACAGTAGAATTATTCAGCTACTTGGGTGGATACAGTGGAGTGTGGTTGGGATTTTCGCTCCTCACCGTCTACGAGATGATCGACATCATTGCATCCACTGCTCGATTCGCCTACCACAAACACCAGAGGGCGTTGAAGTATAAGAAGATAATCAAAGTTGTAACCGATCACACTTTCTCTGTAAAAAAAATAAGGCAGAAAAAATAAATATTCTAAATGATTATACTTTTTTTTCTTTTTTTATTGTATTTGATGGTTGAATAAATGCGCTTGTGTCGTTCAAGTGTTGTTAATAAATATTGCCATTGCATTAAAAATGCATAACTTGTTTTGAGGAGAGAACTTGTGTTCTAGTCAGGGAGGGAACGAATATCCGGTGTCATCTTGCTGATTTTAACACCGTCGGATATTCGGTCTAAGGAACCGGATATCCGACCATTTCATCCGTATATTATGTTATATATCCAGCTATTTCAACCAGGTATCGGGCAACAAAATTGAATTGCAAAAATAAATAACGAAAACAAATTTTTTCCATAATGCAATTATGGGCTGGATGAAGAAAAAAGAAAATGGAGTCAAATTGAGAAAAGGAGAATTTGTGAATGTAATGGCAAGGGTTTACAAATGATCCTACAGGGAACGTCAATATGTTCCTAACTTATAACCGGTCATTACAAATAATGAAAGAAAATGATTCATTCAGCGCGAGAGAAGCGAGATTGTGCTTTCATAGCAATAAACCTAATCCTTTTTCTTTTTTTTTGTCAACCAAAATTTCTGCCAGAGTATTGATTTGAAGCATAAGAAATTTTAACAGGCATAACATTTATAATAATGAAACAAAAAGTCCGTCCGTGTGTCTGTTTATCCCCCTATAGAAAGCTATTTATAATAGGCGTTGGATTCAGTAATTTTCATCAAAAGTAGTTTTGGCCTTCTAATTTTGCTTTTCACAAACACAATGGTAAAATATTCTCTAAAAGGGTGAGGAATATTTTTTTTTTTTTTTTCGTTTCTCGACAGGTTTTTTTTTTTTTTTTTTTTCCCGACAGGGGAGGGGGTTATTATTATAAGGGTTTACGTAACAACTAACTTAGCGAGCGATACGAGCCTATTCTTGCTTAGTATTGATACATTCAGCGAGCGAAGCGAGATTGTGCTTTCATAGTGATGAACCTTTCAGTGAGAGAAGAGAGTTTCTGCTTGCATAGTAGTGAACCTCTCGGTGAGCAAAGCGAGCCTATGCTAATATGGCAATGAACTTTTCATAAAGTGGAGCGAACCTGTGTTTGAGTAGCAATGGTAGTTTTAGCGAAGTAGGTTTAGATTTGTGTAGCAATGTACCTTTCAGGGAGCGAAGCGAGCCAGTTTGTGAAGCGTCAAAAGCTGGAACCTATCCACAATAAGGTGGATCGAAAAAAAAAATTTCAGAATTTCAAATCCGACCTATGGGGAAAAGATGTTCTATGGTATATAGATACATGGAAAAATAATGAAAAAAATTAAATTTTTAATTTAGTACTGCCACAAGGAGGATGAAGTTTAGGTATTTGATCTTTTTTATAGCAAAAAGTCAAATTCAATTGAATTTTTTTTCTGAAGAATTTCAAAACCTACCTGTACGGAAAAGATGTTCTGAGGTACATTAAATAAGGGAAAAATAAAATAAAAATAATTTTTATGTTAAGTTCTTTGCAAGGGGGATGAAGTTTTGGTATTTAAGCTTTTTAATGTTTAAAATGTGAAAGTGATTTTTGTTTAAGTGAAACAGGCCTTTAGTACTTTTAAATGTTTATTGGAATGAGAGGACATATACAAAATGGTTGCAGAAGAAACAAAAAAGCTTTAGGAACATATTACAACTTCTTAAAAATTTAAATCAAGAAAAATCAAAATATCTTCGGAATTACAGTGAACTGTAATCACGTTTGGTGTTGAAAACTGGCTTGAGGTTTCGTGATTCCAGGCTATTTCTTTTTAACCCATCTCTTCTGTATTATCCGCTTACAGCAGAAAATGCTTCTGTTACTATTCGTTCTGTAGCTTGAGTACGACAGGGATACCCCTTGATAGTAGGTAATGCTATAGTATTGCCGTAGAAATGATTGCTGGGTTTACTATTGCTCCTTAAATCATGTCATCACTAAATCGTTCTGTCGCATTCTCCCACGTAATAAAGTTCACATAATCTGTCACACAAGGGTCAAAAGTTGGTATGTTTAAGATACGGATATTAATCGCTAATAGGGTTTGAGTTGCAGCAGACCGTTTGACTTTGTGCAAATTCAAAATTCTTTGGAGGACCGATTCCTTTGTGTTATTTTTGTCGTCAGCTAGCACTGATATCAGGATATTTTCAGGAAAGCCCAAACCCCCGTTTCAAAAAATACTGGATCAATGACTTTCTTCAAATCAATTGAATAACGCGATAGAAAGATTGATTAATGCAAATGCTCTGCACCATAGATTACCGATTGTTTGGTTTTGATCTTGAATCACATAGGTACCTAGATTTTTACGATGAACGTAATTAATGTCAATAAAGCTTTGGTTGAACTTCTTCTAAGCCAAATAGAACATGAGAATTCTGTTGGGGGTTGTAAACCACCTTGAGTGACGAATCCTTCCAGAGTTTCTCTTCAACAGCCCTTTGCTGCTTTGTCCGCAGTGATGGCTTCACAAATTTCCATTAAGCACAATTGATCAGTACTTAAGTCTTTCTTGTTAGTTCGCATAGGTTGGGTTTACTTGAATGAAACTACAGGTAGTATCTCGCATACGGTCACCCTTTGGCTTGTAACTGGCACACAAACCATTGTAGTGAAAGCTTCAGAATCAGTTCCATATTTCGTATAACACCTTCTTTGATACATGTGTTGACAGACAACCTATTATCGCAACCAACATTGTTGTATCTACGTCATTGTCGACGCATGACCTAGCCGACCAAACTGTATAGTGGTTAGTGTGCTAGCTTCTAGACCGAGAAGTTGCGGGTATGAGTCCCGTGTAAGGCATGGGTGTTTGTAAATGTTTGTTAGCTTGTCAAATGACGAATGTTTCGGCGCATTATAGCCCATGTGTTGCTGACGGCGCCAGATAATCTGAAAACAACCAAGTCGACGCATGAACAAAATTTACGATGTGCTTTCTTTGAGATAGCTTTCCGTTAATTTTCTTGCTTTGAAAGCGCAATATTTGTCGTAGTATGAACTTATTTTTCTCAAAATGCTGTAGTGGTCATTTATTGGTATTAAAGCTCGTTTCCAGGTCTCTCCTAACTTACTTGCAACTTATTGACACGCGGAGAAAAGTGTATTTAAATAGACTGTTCTTTGCTTCTCTTTTTGAATGCCAATATACGCACCTTATTACGTTTTTCATACGTATTAAGCATAATCGTGGGCATAATACAGTCTAACCCAAATATAGGACAAATCATGTATTTTCTTAACGCCGCAGTACAGTATTAGTCCAAGTACACAAACAAGCAAATGTCACATAATAAAATTGTAATTTAATTTACTTTACAAGACAGCTCTCATCGATTAGGCGTCGAATTCCGTAAGCCGCTGACAACTGCACTATAGGGTTGTAGGGCTGATTCAACGGTGATATGGGGGGGAGGGAGTTGGGTTAAAAAAGGTTGAAATGTACATTGTACTACTAATTATTCAGTAATCATCACTTTTTTAGGATTTATATTCTAAAAAACAATTATTTTTAGTGTAAAATCATTTAACGAAAATTAAGACTTTTTGCATTTTTTTCGAAAATTCAACCCCTTTGTGGCAGTGCAAAATTTTTAAATAATTTTGTTTTATTATTTTTTCCCTAATCTCTATATCATAGAACATCTTTTCCCCATAGGTAGGTTTTGATTAATAATATTTTTTTTTTCTCCATAGATGAACGATCCACCCTAATCCACAATGACTGGTCTTCGCAGCTAGTTAGTAATAAAACTTCATTAAGCAAATTTAAAGGCAAAATAACAAGTGGCTTTTTTAATATTACACTAAAAAGCTTTTTATGAACTAGCTTATAATTACTTGAAAAATAATTTTTTCAAAAATACTACTTATTTTGCCCTCAAGTTTTCTAAGAAACTTTTATTACTTATATTAAAACGTATTATAAAATTTCATATGTTAATATACAGGAATTGTGGCTGGGAAAAAAAAAGAATTAGGTCTATGGGTGTAAGGATAGACTGACGTTCCCTCTTTGGCTTAAGGCCACACGAACGTTTTTTCATGCTGTGTAAAAGCAGAACGCAGCCTCTTTTCACGCTGTTTGAAAATCTACACAAGCCGGCCACACGTTGCGAGTTCAGTCCTTTCTTTGTGGCCGACCAAACGATATAGTGGTTAGCGTGCTAGCTTCTAGACCGCGAGGTTGCGGGTTCGAGTCCAGTGTTGGCATGGGTGTTTGTAAATGTATGTTGGCTTGTCTAATGACGAATGTTTCGGCACATTATAGCCCTCGTGTTGCTGACGGTGCCAGATAATCTGAAAACAACCAACCTTTCATTGTGATCTCCAGGGCAACATGAATCCATTTTCAATCCAACCATCTCTTTTCATTTCAAAGGTTCTTGAAACTATTATGCCTTGCATCTTAAAGATGGGGATGTTTTTCAATTTCGAGAATGATAAGTTCACAATCCAAGTAGTATTCCATGATATTTTAAATATCAAAAATCCGAGACGATAACAAGCAAATATAGCACCAAGAAGAACAGCTATTTGCAGCGAAGTGTTTTCACTAGTGTGTGGTAGGCGCTTGACTTGAAAAATAAGTTTGGTTGACTCTCGGTCTGGTTACGTCCTTCAGAGGGTGAAAATGCAACAGATGATAGCCACGTGTATGTTGCAGCAAATTGTCTATATGCTTGTTTTCAGGCTGCATTTCTTCATGAAAAAAAAAACGCTCGTGTGACTTTAGCATTAAACCACTTATCATATAATATAGTGCCGACCAAACGGTTTAGTGGTTAGCGTGCTATCTTCTAGACCACGATGTTGCGGGTTCGAGTCCCGTGTTAGGCATGGGTGTTTGTAAATGTATGTTGGCCTGTCTGATGATGAATGTTTTGGCACATTATAGCCCTCGTGTTGCTGACGGCGCCAGATAATCTGAATACAACCAACCATATAATATAGTAGAGAAGGTATAGCGCTCGTTTCTCTTTCAGACCATTTCTTTTTTTCTTCTTCTTTTTTTTTGCATTTCTATATTTTTTGGAACATAATGATTTCAAAAAAGTGATCTAGAAAAAATGTCTGTCTGTGTATGTGTGTCTGTAGTCAGCATAACTCCCGAACAAATTGACATACCATGTTCAAATTTGGTGCGTAGGTTGGTGATGGCGTAGCTACCTACCATTAGAGATTTCGTCAAAATCGAGCATGCGCATAAGGTAGATGCCATTGAAAAAATCATGTTTTTCAATCATTGCTAAAAAACGACTATAACAATTTTGATCGAAATCGCTGTGGTAATGCCTCTTAAGGTATTATAAACATCCCCACCTCCGAAACTCGCGTAAAATTGCTTTTATGGCGTTAAAAGTTGAAAAACGAATGCCTTTAACACAGAGTTCTCTTTCCTTGAGCATACCTCATCAACGATCGTTTTTTCTTCTATCCCCAGTTTCAGTTATAAGAAAGGATTACAGTGGCGACCAGTGATCGCAAATGCTAGTGCAGCCGTAAACACGCATTCCCCCACCACCACCCCCATACAATACACTTTTCACAATCATTCATGAACGCTAAATCTTTAATCTTAATAATCTTTAATACTCAAACTCAAATCAAAGTTTTCTTTCAATTTCTATAAAATGAATAAGATGAGAAAGAAAACACTTACTTATTTTTTTTAAAACAAAATCAATCCTCCTTTCTTTTAAACTTGCGAATCAGTCAATGATGTCGTCATAAAATGACGTTGTTTTGGTAACACACTCACCCCACCCACGCAGGTGAGCCAATCACCTCATCGAATTCTCAAGGGCAGCCGAAGTTAGAAATAATACTTGATAGGCTTCACCGCTATTACATTGCGTAAATGTATGTTGGCCTGTCATATAAGTGTCACCTAAACAACCCTATAGTGTTCTAATTTTGTTTTATCGACAATAGTTGTGAATGTGTTTTCTATGGAGCATCTAATATATATTGTTATGAACAAATTTTTTATGCATATTTTAATCTTAATTTTGTGTTAAGAACTATGTATTTTTTAAAACTTTTTATTTAAAAACTTATAATTAAATAAATATTGAAGCCAAATTCAAGATGCTCCATAGGAACATGCATCAATATAATATCTTTTATTTGCAATAAAAATCATACCTCTAAGTTAATTACAAGTTTATTTATGTATGTTCTAATAATGTCCTAATTAGACACTTTAATAGCAATTAGCTGATTAAAAAATTGACGGAAAAAGGAAGTTTGTACATAAAAATACATTATTTTTAATTCTGATATATTTCTAAAAAGTTTGAAATTATAACCTAAAAATTAAAGGAAATCATCTCAATTGTGTATATATACCTTTAATGATTATTTAATTGAAGCCTTCAGAATCAAAACACTCAAACTTAAACTACATCTGTGACCTGAATAATTTGTAATGTAAATACTTGTAACAAGTCACACACAAAAAGTAGGGGAAGTGGTGAAACAAGATTTCATACAATTGGGGAGGGGGTTCCCATCGGCCCCTCCCCCTGTCTACGGCCTTGATAAAAAGTATTTGGCTAACATATAACGTATTTTTATGTTATATTATAGCAATATATTATAATATATTGTTTAAGTTATTTAGTAAGTTAAAAAACTGAAATACTATTTAAATATAATTCTCTTGCGTAACGTCCAAATTTGGCTGTATTTCTGTGAGAAGAATGGCAACGACTTCAATCACCAATCTTCTAAATGCACTTTATGCACGAATTTCCAGCCAATCACAATATATCTTTGGAAATTTGACTAATACATCTGGCAACAGCAACAACTTGGATTCGCTATATTTTGTTTTTCTTATTACAATCTACAGTTAGAAATTATTGCCTATTTAAAACGTATTGATTTAATAGTTACGATGATGCAAGAATAAATAGATCCAAGATATGTACATTTCTTTTGGATTAGAATTCCGGATAAATCAGACTTTTCGGAAAAGTTATCTGCTGGAACATGTTCCGGAGGTCGCCGGGTTGCATTCAGCGCTAAATCGCCAATTTTAAAAAAATCGCTAAGAGGCGTTGTGCAGTAAATCTGAACCTATACTCATCTTTAATCAGTGCAAATTCAGCTATTATCAATTAAAAACTATCAAAATAACGAATAAAGCCACCCACTCAACTTCAAAATCTCATATGAAAATTAAAAAAAAAAAAAAAAACTATTGGCGATATACGGCTAATTTTCTCGCCAAATTTTATTTTCAAAAAATTCCGGTTGATTGAATGCTGGATAATTGGCCTTTCACTGTTTTATTTATTTTCTAAGTATCGCAAAAAAGATTAAGTGAGCATATGATTGCTTCGTTAAGAAATTTCGATAAGCAACTTTAATTATTTTGGCGCTTCATACAAAACCAGCCCGTAAATTTTAATTGTTCAATGAAATAACCGATCTTTTTTATATATGTATAAAACTGTTTTGTTTTGTTGTTTTCCAAGAACTTTCTACTACGTTGCCACACTGTCCCTGCTTAACGCGTCTCGACAGCAACAGAATAATGACGTGGCAAGTATTCTGACTCTTCATAAATAATAAAAGGTTCAGTTTCATGGCATCATGCAGCTGAAATAGCTTTTTGCTAGGGCATATTTTAAATGCTTCTCTTTAAGGCGAGCAAAGCGAGCCAAGGGGATTGCAAAGCAATCCAGGGGGTTGGCGAGCTTCAGCGAGCAGGGGGCGGAGCCCCCTAGTACTATTTAAATGTAACCGATTTTACAATTTCACCCACTAAACGGTTTTGTTATACAATCACGAATGAAATAGATAATCATTATTTTTAGTCGTTTTCTGAACATAAAATGTGTATAATGAAATAATTTATCCACAAGTATTTGACTAATTAAATTGTATTTTCAAAAATAGAATTATAGGCGATTTCGTCACCATGGACGACCAATGAAAGAACAATAGTCAGATAAACTGTATATGAACTGCGATGGGAAAATACTCCAATAGCCACTATTGGTTGGTTGTATTCAGATTATCTGGCGCCGTCAGCAACACGAGGGCTATAATGCGCCGAAACATTCGTCATTAGACAAGACAACATACATTTACAAACACCCATGGCTGACACGGGACTCGAACCCGCAACCTCGCGGTCTAGAAGCTAGCATGGTAACCACTATACCGTTCAATAGCCACTATTGAAATATTCTTTTGTAACACACTTGTATAACTCGACAGAAAATTCGTTTGGTAATTCATTTGCTAATACTTTGTTTTTTAAAGAGCAACCTCGAATGACAAATCAAATTCAAGTAAACTGTGACGAAGTATAGCTATGTTACAGAAGGTTTTCATAATCCAAAAGCGCTCTGAAATGTTTACATTGAAATTAATAGGAATTAAATTAATGTAAAAATAGCAATGAATACTATACATTAGGTCTAAATCAATAAAAGTAAGCGGTTTGAGGGTTGTCACGTTATAACTTTTCGTTTAATTGGTAATAGCAGTCAAACCAACTATAGTTCTTTAAAACTCAACTATTGGTACCTAAAAGAAGTTTTAATGGTTATGCATCATCACAAGCTTAACTCGGCTTTGTTCCCTTCATTATCCCATTATTCACTTTGTTTAAAACCGTTTTGCGTTATCTTTAGACACAAAATAACTCGTATTGATGTATCGATCAAAGTAAATTATTCAATTGAATAATAGTGATTCACCACTAATGGTTTGAAACTCCCATTGGGAGAATCATTCTGAAAAATTATGCTAATACATTGAGAAATTACCATGTCTATTGTTAGTTACTATACCATGTCACTTAAAGCGTACATGAACTTTAGTATTTATTTTAAATGCAAATGTTTCAGTATACGCTTCTAAAAGAATCGCAGAGCTAATATAGATAAGAGACGGTGTGCGGATTCCTTGATTTATTGAAGAGAAAGATTGTTATCTCATAATAGCACGCAATGCACCACGAGTGTGACACTAAGTTACTCTTCCCTTATTTTCTTTGCTTTTTTCCCTTTCCATGGCTGGAAATGGCATATTATGTCAATTGACAACTGAGTTTGAACTATACTCTATATAGAAGTCTCTTATAGATTAACACTTCAAAAAGTTGAATAAAACATAACTGTATGCATTTATTGACACGAAGTAGACTTCTTTTTCTAAAGAAAACTACTTTCCGAACTAATAATTTCGTCCTCTCATCTTCTCTTGTCTTCGAGGTTTGTTCGAATCCTGCAATTGCTTTTATTCAATGTTGCTTTACTAAACGGCATCAAAATGAAGAATTGTAACTGCAAGACTCATCCTTTCGATGTTACGAGAACCTACACCTCACCTCGATCACCAAAGGACACCAATTTTCCACACAAGAATATAAGTTTCGCCAACCAAACACCCGATTGGTCTTGGTACATCAATCCTCGAAATGGCACCCCTCGACAAGGGTACTACCGCCGTTCGATCCTTCGCGATTTAGTGGCGAGTGTGGCTCAATCAGCCATCAATGGCTTCAACAGAATGTGTTCTGCGGATAATTGGTGCCAAAGGATAGTCTGGATGCTGGTGCTGGTGATGTGCTTGCTGGGTTTCGGATTCCAGGCTTTCCATTTTCTAAAGCTCTACTACGCGAAACCTTCTGTGGTCCAGATCGAAGTGGAAAAGGAGAGTCAGGTGGAATTTCCAGCTATTACGTTTTGCAATAATAACAGGTGAGTTTCTCGTTTGAAAAATAATCATTCTGGTATTGCATAAAACCTATATTTCACCTTTGATTTTATCAGAACACGCAATATTCGGTGATAACTAACTTGACTTTTGGTTGCAAATCATGTAATTTTGGAAACTTTAAGCCAATTTTCTATGGCTGATGACATGTTTTCAACAATTGAAATATTAATCTATATAACTCAGGAAGATTTTCTTCTTTTTTTTCTAATATGTGAATTTTTTCCAAGTAACTCTGGAATACTTTTCATTAATTTGCTTTCACAAAGAAATTTATATACGTATTTTGGAAAAATATGGAATTTTTGCTTAAAAAATATACTTACCATGTATTTATCTCTATTTTTTTTAGTTCAGAATATTTAACGACGAATCTAATTAAAATATCAAAATATTACAATAGGTGTGTTTGTCTTAAGACTAAATTAGATTAAGAGAAACTCTGAGTACTATAACTTTACTAATTGAAAATTATTAAGTTACATAAGTTTTATAAGTTATAAGTATATAAGTTTTATTAGTTATTACATAAGTTTTCACATGCAAAGCTAGAACAGTCAAAATTAAGACATTTTTTCAAAGTTAAAATATTAAAAGATTTTTTTTATGCTACTATCTACTTGGAAACTAAATTTCGTATTGTTTACCAAAACCTCAAGTCATAAATCCAAAACATATTGGTATCGTTACATCGGTTTAATAAGAACGTTCTACGCTGCAGTTATGACCTTTATGAATAACCATTTCAAAATATTGCGCAATGTTACAATGTTATTTATATATTAAGAAGTATCTACACACACAGTGTGCTTTGTAAAAGAATAAAAGCTGGTAATACAATCAACATATGGAAGTGACCTTCAAATCAACTTACCTACTTTAATTTTAACAGTAAAGCACAAAAAAAAGTAGTAGTAGTAGTTTTAAAGTAACAGCACAGCAGCATTGGTCAAAGCCGGAAACAGCTGTTCCTGAAGGTTGGCCAAATACTGAAAGATATTTAAGCATCGTTCCAAAATGCACGATATTTTTAAAATAAACTTTTCAAATACATCACAATATTGTTTTGTCCTTCATCCTTTCTTATGAATAAAATATTTCAATTTTAAAAATGTGCATCAACTGTTGAAAGTTGGCGTATTTTTATACCTCATCTGGATTAAAACTATAAATTTCATTTCCTAATGATTAGATTTGTTTTGGAACTACCGACTGTCTATTTCTGCCACTTATAAAGTTGTAGTGAAGTATCAACTTTTATTATTTCTGTAACAGCAAATAATATTACCTTCTAGAACTAAATATTACTTAATTTAACGTCTTGTAGCGAGTATCCTGTTTAAAATCCGAGTTCTTTTTTAAGTCAACATTAACTTTTGTTGCCAGGTCCTTCTCTTCTACATTAGATGAAATAGAGTTCTTGGCATGACGTCAGAGTCTGTTGGCTGTGGTAGGCGCCACAGTAGCCCCCCACCAGCGATAGCGAGACATTAAATGTATCTACTGTTGAATTTCACCCTTCTTCCTGATCGAGTAGTCTTCGTTACCAGGACCGGATTTGGAGCTTCTTGCTGTGCCAATGCTGGTTCTGTTTGAGAGCTAGCTGTAGGTGTAGATGCCTCTGTTGCAGGTAGTACCTTTCTGTCAGCAATGGTTGCTCTTTCACTTCCCGTCGCTTCCTTTGCTATGTAGGCTGGCTTGAGACGTTCTATATTTATTGTTGTCTCCTTGGTGCCCCTTCGAATTTTGAAGAATCTTTCACTTCAACTGATAACTTCAAAAGGGCCTTCATAAGGTGGTTGCAGACTCTTCTTCACTGCATTCGTTCTCAAAAAAACGTGACTGCATGTAGGCAGATCTTTGCTGATGAACACTGACTGCTTGCCATGTTGCTGGGGATTTTGAGGGAGTAGCTTACTCATTGCCTCTCGCATCTTCCCCACAAATGTAGTTGGGTCAGGAACACTTGATGAGGGGCATAGGTATTCTCCAAGAATCCGGATAGTTGAACCATATACCATCTCGGCTGTAGTAGCTTGTAGATCTTCCTTCCATGCAGCTCTGAAACCCAAAAGGATTGTCGGCAGAACTGCTGTCCACTGAGGGTTTCCGTGGGCCATGATTGCCGCCTTTAACTGTCGATGAAATCTCTCAACAAGGCTATTTGATGCCGGGTGGTAAGGTGTTGTTCTTTGACGGGCTGTTCCCAGGAACTTGGTCAGTGCATCATGTAAAGAAGACTCAAATTGTGTCCCCTGGTCAGTTGTCAACCTGAGTGGGGTGCCGAAACGAGAAACCCAACCACTGTAGAAAGCTTTGGCAACTGTGTCTGCTGTGATGTCCACCAAAGGAAAAGCTTCTAGCCATTTCGAAAATCTGTCCACACATGTGAGACAATAGCGAAAACCTTCCGATGGAGGAAGGGGGCCTACCAGATCGATGTGGACATGTTCGAACCTTGCACTGGGTGGAACAATACTGCCAACTGTGTTTCTGGTATGTCTTGACACCTTGGATTGTTGACACTGCAGGCATGTGCGTGCCCATGATGAGATGTCTGCATTCATTGATGGCCAGACTTATCTTTCTCCAATCAGTTTCATTGATGCTCGAACACCTGGATGAGAAAGGGAGTGAAGATTATTGAACACCTCTCTCCGAAATAGTTCTGGCACAAAAGGACGAATGCATTTTGTCGAAATGTCACAGTAGAGAGTAACTGCTGGTTGGCCAATAGGCAATGGCTGTAACACTAGGGACGTTGTATTTGGGGATGACAAAATCCTCTGCAATTCCACATCAGTAAGCTGTTCTGCAGCCATCTGTTGGAAGTTGATAAGTGATGGTGTGCTGATTATGGAGATATTTATTCGGGACAGGGCATCAGCTACTGAGTTGTCGGTACCCTTGAGATGTCGGATATCCGTGGTGAATTGGCTGATGTAGTCTAACTGTCGCAACTGTCTAGGTGAGCATTTGTCTTCCTTCTGGCAGAATGCATAAGTGATGGGCTTGTGGTCGGTGAAGAGGATAAAACTTCGACCTTTCACCATATGTCGAAAGTACTTAATTGCCATGTAGGCAGCTAACAGTTCCCTATCATACGCAGAGTACTTTTTTTGTGCTGGTGAGAGAGTTTTCGAGTAGAATGCAAGCGGCTGCCATCCCTGTTCTACATGCTGATGCAGTGCGGCTCCCATTGCAAAATCTGATGCATCAACCACTATTGCCAGTGTGGCTTGCGAGGATGGGTGGTGCAAGACAGTGGCCTCTGCTAAATCCTTCTTGCATCTATCGAAGGCGATAGAAGTTTCCTCAGTCCAGACAATAGGCCGTTTGTCATTCTTTTTGGCACCCTTCAGGTATGCGTTCAGCGGTGCTTGAGTTGAAGCTGCATTGGGAACAAACCGTCTGTAAGAATTGCTTATGGCCAGAAATCGACGCATTTCTTTAACAGTCTCTGGTTTTGGGAAGTTGGTGATTGCTGTTACTCTTTCTGGCAGTGGAGTAATACCTTCGGGAGTCACCATATGTCCCAGAAATTTTACCTCGGTATGGCCAAAAACACACTTACAAGGGGACCTTACGGTCTCGGAAATTCAGATCGGGATGAGACTCGGCAGATTATTAGTATATCTTAAGGGTATCCACACAGTAAAGCAATAAAGCGCACTAGCCAGAATATTCCGACAAAACAAGCTCTATAGTGTTACACAAAGCTTATATACAAGTAGAGAATTTTGCTCTGCAGCTCCCGGTGGCTAAGTGGTCAGCGTGCTGGGTTCCAGCACGGGCGATCCGGGTTCGATACCTAATGTAGTATTTTTTTTTTTTTTTTTTTTTTTTTAAATTTATAATGTCAATTTATAAAGTGGGCTGGGTAGGGGTAGAACCATTGTTCGATAAGTACGGTTAGGGTTTTGGAAAATTTCTGACTTTCTGCTTATGTACAATAAGACAACATTCCTACTCTTCCATATAGAAACTGGTTCTTCATGTTTATTGCGAAAATCATTTATTTCTCTACAAATTATAATATCTCAAAATCTATAATCACTTGTTTGTGAGAATAGTAAATAGAGTTTTAATGTACCTTCAATACCTTCATTAACACACATTACGTATTTAAAAATAATAATTAATTTCAATTTCAAATTTCAGTTAGCTGTAACAGTTACTTTATAAATTGACAACAAAAAAAAAACTCACGAGGTATCGAACCCAGATCGCCCGTATGGGAACTCAGCACGCTGACCACTTAGCCACCGGGAGCTGCAGAGCAGAAATTTCTAATAGTATATAAGCTGCGTATAACTCTTTAGAGCCTGTTTTCTCGGAATCTTCTGGCTAGTGAGCTTTATTACTTTATTGTGTGGATACCCTTAAGGTATACTACTAATATGCCGAGTCTCATCCCGATCTGAATTTCCGAGACCGTAAGGTCCCCTTGTTAGAAGCATTCAACCGAACACCATATTGTTCAAAGCGTTTGAAAATTTGTTGAAGTGCCCAAGGTGTTGTTCCTCATCTTCTGAAGCCACAAGGACGTCGTCGAAATACGGAACGCAGAAGTCGAGACCTTGAAACACATGGTGCATAAATCGCAGGAAGGTTGCAGTTGCATTTGACAATCCGAAGGGCATGAAAAGAAATTCGAACAGTCCAAATGGAGTTGTTACAACTGTTTTCTTGATGTCTTCCTCTGCGACTGGTATCTGGTGATAAGCTTTTTTCAGGTCGATGGTGGAAAACAGCTTCTTACCTTCCAGCACCTGCAGGCAGTCCTGAATATGTGGAACTGGATACCGGTCTGGAACCGAAATGCTGTTTAGCTTGCGGAAATCTCCACACGGACGCCAATCTCTGTTGCTCTTTGTGACTATGTGCAGGGGAGAGGACCAGCAACTGCTTGAAGGCCTGCAGACGCCAGATGCCACTAGGTACTCGAACTCCTTCTTGGCAGCTTTGAGTTTGTCAGGTGGAAGTCTTCTTGGTCACGCGAACACAGGTGGTCCACTTTTTGGAATGTGATGTTGTATCCCGTGCTTGACCTGGCGTGGTGTTTGTCCGGCCTCGATGAAGGAAGGAAACCTGGAGAGCAAGGAATGAAACTTGGTGTCCCCCCAAATTGATTTCACTCCGGGAGATTCCTTGACAATAACCTTGCCATTTGATCGTAGCTGGGTGAGAGGGTCAATCAAGCAACCCTGTCGGATGTCAACCAGCAGTCCAAAATGTCTCAAGAAGTCAGCCCCGATGATTGGATGGGACACTGAGGCGATGATGAACAGCCAGTGAAATGCACGTCACAATCCTAAATCCAACTGTAGGAGTCTCTGACCGAAAGTGGGAATTGTTGTACCGTTCGCTGCGAACAACTGGAGCTTGGCAGGAGATCGGCTTTTCTCAAAGGCAGAGGGTGGTACCACTGAAACATCGGTACCTGTGTCTATGAGATACTGTGACGCTGTTGACTTGTCCGCCAGGTACAAACGTAGCACCTCAGCCTTGCCGTCACCCACTTGTGCGAGTGACGGCTTATCTAGTTTTCCTGCACGAAAGTGCATGGGGCTGTACACTTTGTCTCTCTTCTTCCGAAACGCTGGTGATACCAACAATGTTCTGGGTCAGCTGGAGGACGGCTTGAACTTCGTCGGCGGCTGTTTCGCCTAGAGCTATCTCTTGACGGCGTACGAGGTCTTGTCTCCAGTCGTGACAACCGAGTTGAAATTTCTGTCAGCATCTGCCGAAGTGTGTTGTCTTCTGTTTTCACCTCCTGTATTGCAGCGCTGCCAGCAACCGACAGGATTCCATCAGCCATCTCTGCCAATTTTTCTAGATCATCGTTAGAAATAGCTAGAATCTGCTGTACATGTGTGGGAAGGCGTTGTAGAAATAGTGACTTTAAAAGCTCGTCACTTACTCTTCTTCCAGCTTTGCTTTTCATTTCCAATAGCAACCGTGAAGGTTTTTTGTCTCCCAGTTGCATGCCGGATATGAGATCACGCAGACGTTCTTCCTCAGTATCGGCGTATTGTATACATAGGCGATTTCGGATGGCGGTGTATGGGTTTTCTGCTGGTGGGTTTAAGAGGAGGTCGCCAACGATGGCAAGCTCCTCAGGCTGGAGTGCCGAAACGACATGATGAAACTTTGTTGTTTCTGTCATCACGCCTGCGAGAACAAATTGGCTTTCCATCTGTCGAAACCATATTTCCGGGTTTGCACGCCAGAATGGAGGTGCTTTAACTGCAACTCGTGCAATGGATGGCGGAAAATCTGCACCGTGTGCGCTGCCGATCGCTTCTTCATTGGCCATTTTTTCAAGTTAGTTCTTTCAGAAATGTAATACGGGGGAAAATGAAACAATTTACTCACATAGATTCGGCGTCAGTTGTCTGGGCGAAATATTCCCGTAATTTTTTGTGTCCAAAATTCAAGGAGATGGAACGTAATTGCAGTTTATATAGGTTGCGTGTGTCCTGTCACCACTGTAGTGAAGTATCAACTTTTATTATTTATCTAACAGCAAATAATATTACCTTCTAGAACTAAATATTACTTAATTTAACGTCTTGTAGCGAAGTATCCTGTTTAAAATCCGAGTTCTTTTTTAAGTCAACATTAACTTTTGTTGCCAGGTCCTTCTCTTCTACATTAAATGAAATAGAGTTCTTGGCATGACGTCAGAGTCTGTTGGCTGTGGTAGGCGCCACAAAGTGCTTAACACAGCCAAATACGTCTCGTAATTTTGAGCATCTAGAAGAATACGAGATCGAAATCTTCTAGTGTAAACCCCTCTCTCCGACCCCAACACACCAACGAGAGGACATTCTGGCCACGACAAATTTAATGTGCACCAGCCCCTATTAGGTACACACCGATATTTGGCGGACGGAGGCCCGAACCCACAACCCTCCGGTTACGAGCTCGATACTCTACCGCAAGGTTATCGGAGCTTAATGCTTCGATGTATAAATGTATAGAATTTGTTTGTTTATGTTACGCTTTTGGTTTGTCTTAAGTCATTTCATAATTTACTTTATGCTTTTGTGAATGGTAACAAGTTGGTTGTCATTTTTTTTTTTTTTTTTTTTTTTTTTTTTTTTTTTTTTTATGATTAATGGCGACGTTTTTTAAACAAGAGAAGTGATGGGCTCCGATAACCTTGCTGTAGAGTATCGAGCTCATAACCGGAGAATTGTGGGTTCGGGCCTCCGTCCGCCAAATATCGGTGTGTACCTAATGGGGGCTGGTGCACATTAAATCTGTCGTGGCCTCTATGTCCCCTCGTTGGTGTGGTGGGGTCGGAGAGAGGGGTTTACACTAGAAGATTTCGATCTCGTATTCTTCTAGATGCTCCAAATTACAAGACGTATTTGGCTGTGTTAAGCACTATATAAGTTGCAGAAATAGACAGTCGGTAGTTCCAAAAAACAAAACAAAACTAGAGAAGTGATGGTAAAATAAAAGTTGGTTCATTTTGATAATTATGGAGTCAGATTAATGTTTTAAATAGAAGAGAACGACGATAAAGTAATTCCGATAGAGTCTCGTAACATCAACATTTCAAAGCCTCCAGTTTATTTTACTCAGCATTGAGTGAGATTGGCCGATATCCGTAACAAGGGTCGGTTTACAACGTTTTGGCAAATGTTGAGCGATATTGACCAATGTTGTTGTGGTATACAGGGGGTGTAAATCAGGTTATATTTCAGATCCATTCACAATTCAAGATTTTATGACAACGTATTTTGAAAATAAATTGCCCTGTTAATTAATAACTGTTTTTCCAATTTTCGTCTGAATGTTTTAAAGTCAATTTCTTCTTTGTTCCAGGTTTCGCAAATCCGAATTTTGCGACTACTTTCCGAAAAAATGTTTTGGAATGTTTGCGGATATAGTAAGAACTATTTTGTGATCGTTTAACTGTTCAATTGTTAAGAAGTTTCTTGTGAAAGTCGATACGATTGTCCGAAATCTGTTTTCTTTCTAGAGCATATCTGATAATGACGTTGAAGATGTAGTTTACAATCTTCTGGCAGAAAGAAAGTCGGAAGAGATTTACAAACTCGGTCATACAACGGACATGCTTCAGGAATGTACCTTTAATGGAGAACCTGAAGTAACAAAAGAAGAGTGTAGAAAGTAAGGGTTTATGAAAGAAGACAAGTTTTTAATTTATTCTACTGTTTTTATGTTAAATGTGGTGCAGCATGGCCCTAATGTTGATTTAGCGCCATGAAAAATTAACTAACCAACCAACTTTACGTAAAATGTTAAAGAGCCAACTTATTTAAAAAAAATTTAAATTTCAATTTTTCAAATCATCTAAAATATGCGTAGTAAATTCACATTTTTATTAAATTATTCATGCGAATAATTACAAAAAAAAAAAAAAAAAAAAAAAAAAAAAATATATATATATTTATGGAACGATTTTGCTTGATTTAGATTTTTGAATATTTCACAAAAAAAGTAAAAAGTGGAAAAAAAGAAAGGAAAAAAAACCTAACCTCAAAATGCCATATTTTTATCCAATAACTTCATAGTTAAGAAATTTTCAATAAAATTGTAAAAATGTTATTGAATTGTCATTATTGTATTTAAAATATCCTGTATTAAAAGGAAGTCCTATACTAAACTCCAACTTAACTTGACATCACTAAACGATAGATCTTCACCGTGCTCATTGGCAATTAATCCATTTTAGCAGAGTAAGGACATAATTCTCACCAAACCTTATAGCCTTTTATTCTCTGCAGAGTTGTGGTTTGGCGAGCATTATGCTTTCACGACTCCAAAATGGATAAATTGCCTATGAGCACTGTGACGATCTACCGTCTAGTGATGGCAAGTTAAGTTGAAGTTTTGTATAGTAAGGATCATTTCCTATACTCGCTATGTAACAACCTTCTAGCCCAGTGCATTTGGAAACTACTTTCTATAGAATCTTGAAATTTGGTACGAAAAGCATAACTTAATGAAATGACATAAATCGTTTTCACTTAATGTCTATCTATTATAAATGAAAATTAAAATAGCAAAACACAAAACCAGGTGGAGCCACTACTGCTATGCATTGACGTAAAAATTTCGAATATAAAATGAAATATACTAGGCGCTATTTTCGAGTTTTTAATTTATGATATTTTATAAGATGATAATTTTCGTATCTACGCACCAAATTTCAAGGTTTTATAGAAAGTAGTTTCTAAATGCACCGGGCTAGAAGATTGTAAAATAGCGATTATAGGGAATGAGTCTTACCAGGACTTCTTAAATAATATTAAAACTAGATCATAAATTAAACAATACTTTATTAACATTAAACATGCTTATAGGAAACTTCTTGAGATTCTTTAACGATATCTGTAACCTATACTTTTAAAGTGCGGCAAATAATTATTATAGATACTTGAGGTCCTTTTAAAATACATGTAATATTAAAAAATATTCCATATAGATAAAACATCACTAAAATGTTTTGTACCATTTAAAATATAACATAACACTAAAAACAGCGTAATGAGTTCAGGTTTTAATCGATCAATGAACTTTCAGTTATCGAGCCTAACATATAAACACAGCTAGCATAGCAATATTAGCCAATGTCGAAAACAGGAGTTCCGGAAGATTGGCGAATCCTAGTCGAAACTTGAGCAACGTTAAAAAACACAAGATTATTTTTTTAAATAAATGTGTCAAAACCATCCCAAAACATATTTTTTAGCCTTTACCCCTTTTTTTAAATTTCTCAATTTTAAAATTGTGCATCAATATTTCAAAACTTTCCGTATATTTTATCCAGCATTGGACAAGATTGGGAAGCAAATAAAGGCCGTTTTATAACGGTCCACATCAGAATTGGCATACGTCGAACGATATTGGCCGGTGGTTTTTGGCTACTGGGGAAGATTCACTCAACTCTGATTAAAACAATTTTGGTGATTTCAGTATTCACGATCACTCGAATATATTTATTATTGATTAATATTCTGTGTTCATCAATTTTTTATTTTTTATTAAAATGAAGTTCAAATTCTTATGTTCAGTCTTCTTTCTTGAAGGATGTTAGAATATTCCTACGATCCTGATTACGGAAATTGCTTTACCATTCCATCCAGGAACTTAAAAGGACAATTGCTGAAAGCGAGAGAATCAGACTTTTGGCAAGAGGCAAATGGTAAATTACTAGCTAATTTGAAACTTTTCTTAGCCAACAAAATTTTCATTACTTGAAATCAAAAATAATACATAACTATGCATTAAAAACGTAAGGATTAAACATCCTACTTCTTCGCTAAACAGAATTCTAGCCAAATGTTTTTTCCTATCGCCATAATGATAACTAGGGGTGTGGAACATCGGACAACTTTCAATTACACTATAATACTGACGTGACGTGGATTTGTGTCATTTACCATTTTTATATTTTCATCATTCATTTAGAAAAAATAGCCAGATTGGCAATATCTTTGACTTATAAAAAATGGCGATTTTTGCAATATACTTTTCGATAATGGGGTGGGAATGTTTAAAACACCTTAAGAGGCATTACCACAGCGATTTTGATCAAAATCGTTAGAGAAGTTTTTGTAGCAATCATTGAAAAAGGCAGCTACCTTATGCGATTGCGCGATTTTGACGAAAACCTTAATTGTAGGTCGACAGAAAATGCCGCAGCCTCATCCACTGGATGACAGTGATCGTACCTCCAACTTCGCACTTATAACTTCACAATATGGTCGCGCTCAAAGTACTGGGCTTTTTCATACATCACACTGTGAGCCACTCAACGCATCACTACATCGACGCATCAAGCTTCTCCACTTTGTCACGGGCGTCCCTGCCTCTGATATGATGTTATTCGCGATTTGTGCAGTGTTTGTGCTCATCCAACCTGGCCTCCAACTACTTGTAACAAGCACACTGGCTGTACTTGCTCTTCAGGAGCACGCCTTCGCCGGGATCATAGATCCCTCCCATCTTCACTGGGCCACACCGGAATCACAGATCTCTCGCGTCAGGATGATCGTCACCGTCCACTCACCTCCCCCTTATCGGAACCCTCTCCGACTAGGAAGTAACACTCGCCCGAGTGATCATCAAGGCATAACCAGTCAGACTCCAAGCAAGCATCCGGACTACCAACCTGCACCACTGCGCCCTTCCGCTACAGCCCGAATGGATCTTCCGGCGCCCTCGCCCCCCAGTTAGCCGCCGCCCCACTGCAGGACATCCACCCGCACGATTTTCCTAGTACTCACCACCACCATCCTTCCAGCGCATCACCAACCTGTGGCACCACAGCACGCATCCTAATTGTGACACCAATCATCACCAACGGCTCCTCTTTTCTCAACAGTGATGGACCTACGTCCCCTTCACCTCCAAGCGGAACCAACCTTCGCCCCCATTGATTACCATCCTCATCGCATCTCCGACTGCATCCAAGTGTCCCAATGATCATCTTTTGGGACTAGCCTGACACTTTGACGTCAGATGCGGCTCTTTGATTTTTTTTATCGTGTCTGGAGAGGGGGTGTGCAGGACTTTCCATCCCTATTCTACCCTTTGAGGATCACGTGCATAGCCTAAGCACCAGCATATTGCTTCCAAGCAGTGTGCACGTGATTGTAATCTTAGAATTGGCAACTCGGCATAGAAACCATCAGACTGCCGTGATCCTCAGAGAGAAGCAGACGTGTGTCGTTCCTTCCATCTTAATTTGCCTTTGTAAATATTGTACCTAGTCTCATCATTTTATATGTTAATAATTCAAATGAAGTCAGATCAACCTATTCCTAAACGCAACCTTCCACAACAGCACCTCAGGCACTTCTCTAAAGCTTGGCGTCCACTATCGCTAAGCAGAGCAGAGCAGATCAGAGCTGAGTGGATTAGAGCCAATTACAAGACTGTCAACGTCCATTGTAGCTCGAGGCTCGTGCTATAGTAGACATTGGCAGCCTTGTAATTGGCTCTAATCCATTCCACTCTGATCTGCTCTGCTTAGCGATAGTGGACGCCAATCTTCACTCTAGTACCTGGTAAATAAAATCTTACCATTTCATGCTTCTTCCTAGCAGCCTCATCACCAATAACACGTACCATTGAATCTTCTACCATGACACCTTTAAATTATACTTTTTGGAATACGAGATTATTTTCTGTGGGATTGATCTTTCTGCAGAATAGTTTTTGGAGGTGTTGTTTTAAACTGAAAATTTCTTCTGCTGTGTTATCGGGTATTATTCAAAGGGGTAAGTTCTTGGGACTATTTTGTATTTCATTGCATTGTATACTTCTTTATTGTATTTC
Organism: Linyphia triangularis; assembly: GCA_963978545.1. Classification (NCBI taxonomy): domain Eukaryota; kingdom Metazoa; phylum Arthropoda; class Arachnida; order Araneae; family Linyphiidae; genus Linyphia; species Linyphia triangularis. The sequence goes on along the minus strand of OZ021723.1, from coordinate 93,567,132 downwards.
TTTGAATTCTCATTATTCTGGTGTGGAGGCGTTGGGGTTCAAGAGTGACATTTTGTGCCTTCTTGGTTGTACTCTTTCAGAAACGCCTCCTGGGGGTTTCCGACTAGTTGAACCCCCTGATGAGAAACCAGTCGTAGCCTTCAGTTCAATATTTAATACTTTACTTTGTCTATATTGCTGTTATAAAGCTCACATATATCACATTCACACCAGTAGAAACCTTGACCACTCTTAATCTCCTTCATGAACCTTACGACACTTATAGTAAATTAACAGTACAAATCAAAACACTGGAAGTAAGCAAACAATGTAAACAACGAAACATGTTGTTATGCTTAACATGCGCTTAACACGTGCGTTAGGCTTAACAAGAGCACTGTTAGGCGATGGAAGAAATTAAATTGTAAAACGTAAATGAAAAAAGAAATCAATCAATCAAATTGATTGATTGAGTGATGTGAAATTCAAATTCAATCAAAGAAGACAGAATAACTTATCTTCAGTCAAAATAAAAAGAAAATAAACAAAAAGTAGCACAATAATAATAATAAAATAACTTATCCCAGCAGAGAAGTTGAAACCGCTGCCAGTTCATTGCCAGATTTATTGAATTATATAGTACAAGTGTACTTTTTTTTTTTATTCAAGTATTTCTTATTTGTCGCAAGTTATAATGATTCAAAAGGAACAGGATAATTAAAAAATTTATTACTTAGGAGCATTCGAGAGAAAGACGATCCAATTTTCAGAGAAATACTGCGAAAAAAACTTGAGGTTTCCCCCTCCCCACCAAAAAAAAAAAAAAAAAGTTTACTATTTTATAAATAGGTGGCGCTGCAATCAAACTCTTGCTGATAACAGCTTGTCTCTACTTAAGAAGTTGCTTAAGGATACAAACATTGCAATTTGTTAATGATTTTTTTTTTTTTTTTTTTTTTTTTTTGTGGTAAAAGTTTATTTTCTACTGATAATGTTTTTAAATATGGCAAAATCCTGCTCCTAAACGTCCATGGTTTATCATTTTTTCAACTTCAACTTGTCCTGATACTTTCGAAGTAACCTTTACCTTTCTTTGGGTTTTCTTTGAGAACACGTAGAAGTGAAGTTTAAGGGTTGGTTCTTATATTTAGGCACTTTGCAGTGTTCCTCACCGTCACAGAGACGGATAGTGCACTACAACTAGTAAAGCCGGGCTTCATCTAAATTTATTAGTTCAAAATTAAAATTATTTATTTTACAATTTTCTAAAATGAAGATCCAATTTCTATGGAAAGTGTAAGAAAAAAAAAACGAATCTTGTTGCCTCAACACACGAGAAAAAACCAGCTTCCAATCAATCCAAACTAGTGATCTTCCTCCGAACAGCATCCGACAGTTCCCGAAACGCGTTTCAGCTGCAATGCTGCCATGGTAACTGATGGAACACAACAGACCCTTTCCCTCCACGTAATGTGTAGTGAGACAGCCAGTTCACATTTTCCAACTTTGTCTGCTCTTGATAATTCGGTGAACTGATTAGCTGGGGGGGGGGGGGGTGAGTGAGTCGTGATGTGTGGGTGGGAGAGATAGAAGCATTTCAATAGAATTTTCTCCACCAAAAAGAAATAGTTTCCGTGATAAGTTTATACATGTGGTTTCTTGTTGCTGCTTAAGTTAATTCTAAAACTTATAAATAAACCATTTTGAAACATGGAGCCCCGTTATAAGATTTTTTTCTGTTCTATTTTCTTTCTCATATTACTTTGTAAATATCGAAAGGTTGGTTGTTTTCAGATTATCTGGCGCCGTCAGCAACACGAGGGCTATAATGCGCCGAAACATTCGTCATTAGACAAGCCAACATACATTTACTAACATCCATGCCAACACGGGACTCGAACCCGCAACCTCGCGGTCTAGAAGCTAGCACGCTAACCACTATACCGTTTGGTCGGCATAAATATCGAAAGGAAACTTTGCGTTTGAGTAGTTAAGATTAAAGAATTTCCATTCACGAATCATTGTGAGAAGTGGGGAAGGGGGGGGGGCGGAGGTTCACTGTTCCGGCTGCACAATCGCATGAGGATACATTTGCCGTTTTACCCAATAATGGTCTCCAGGTCGTCCCTTCCCAAGGCCTACGGTCCCGTTGCAAGTGGCCTTGGGATTACTCACGTAATTGAGCACGTTGATCAAATGAAGGGGACTCGCGATTGGTGTCAATAATTTGGAAATTTGACCGCGGTTCTTATCCTATTTTTGACCACGGGTCGTCACTGCCCCACCAAACAGCCGTACCTAGAAATTTGTTATTGTTATTAGCAAAAAAATTAATGCAGTTATTGATAACATTACTAACTGTGGTGGGTGTTTTGTTTTTTTAGAGCTCTCCATCTTGATAGATGTGGAAACTGACGAGCTTATGGAAAAGAGGAAAGTTCCAGGTGTTGTCTTAACAGTGCATGATGATTCCATTCTCCCCGACATGCTTACAGACGGAAACCTATTCACACCTGGATCGACTCACGTCGTGTCCATCAAAAAGGTATTTTAACCGAAGAATTGAGATTTTGTACTACGTAGCGGTATTACAATAGTTTTTATTGATTGACTGAAGCATATGCACGTTGTCAAAAAGTTTATAACTCACATGCTTGTGGAAAAAGGTGAACTTCCGGGTCACCACATTAATGCAAAAGAATCCCTGATATATATATTATGATTTAGGACAAGTTAAAAATTAAGAACATACCTTTTTAAACTCAATCAAACATTTATTCAAAAGATGCTTAATTTAGATCAACTATGTTAACCCTTTGCACTCGTAATTATGCTTTAGAAAGTTAGCAAATAACTCGGAATTTTTTTTCATGATCAATCAAGATGAATTTTTTTTTTATGGAAATGTGTTCCAATTTGACTAGAAGGTTTACCATCCTTAAATCAAAAATTTAAAAATATAGCTCCTGAATACACTCCTTGACCTAGGATGAGAATGTGGCCACATAATATTTTATTTTTCAACGTGTCAAAATAATTTATTGAAACTACTAAGAATACTTAAGTATATTACACTATACCGCATTAATCCTTTGCATTTTGCTGTCCCCTCTCAGGGGACATCGTAATCTAGCATATCACGACTCTAGTATACAGCGACGGTCCGAGCACTTTTCTGCGCCACTTGAAAGGAGCGATAAGGAGAGTTTGACGATGGTTGGGTTTCTTGAAAGTTACTGACGTAAGGGCAACACTAGGGCTGAGCTTTTGGTAGCCGTCCAGAATGGTCCGGAGTGCAAAAGGTTAAAAATCTAAGAAATGTAATAATATGAACAAACTATATATAAACAATATTTAGTGGCGAAACGTAATGCCGGCACCTCCACCAAGGAAATCATCTTAGAAATACTTAGAACAGAAATTTTTTGGTTAAGTTATCACAGTTTGCCCAATACAGATGCGATGTCCCCTGTATGGGGACATACGAGCGCGATGGTAAAACGAGTGATGTCCCTCATACGGGGACATACGAGTGAAAAGGGTTAAAACAAATAAACATAATGTCGACGGTTTTACTTGTATGAGCAACCCCAGACTAAAGGTTAAAAGAAAAATACCCAAATGAGTTGATACTGGAAACAAAAGAAAAAAAATCAAGTTGACGAGTTTGGCGACTGTTGGAATATTTTTTAATTTTACTTTACTATTAATTAATCGTACTTAAAATTTTCAAGAAAAAATATAAATTTTGATTTTATTACAAACCTTTCTGTAAAGTATATAATAAATCCCAAATTTTAGAATCATCTCTTGAATTCATACTTTCTAAAACTATGACTTACTGCTCCATTTTTAAATTTTTGTTGCTTCAAAAAACTTGGTATGAAATTCTTAAATAATATAAAACTTTAAAATCATTTGAAGTGGTAAAAGAAGTTGTCTTTTAATAAGGAAAATTGCAATTTTACTTAAATTTTACAACAAGATGATTAAAAATAACCGGATATTTCAAACAATGGTAATTCGCTAACGTTTGAGAAAGTAGAAAAAATGCCGGTGGAAAATCGCATTTTTTTCACTATTTTTTTATGAGCGATTCTGTGAAGATTACATCGCATCTGCTATACATTTAAGTTTTTTAATGTTTTGTTACTTTTGGATTCTCTTGTACATATCCACAATGATATTTAAAGGATGTTTTCTTATACCATTATTGATATTAATTAAAAATTTCAGAGTTCGATTCATCTACTACCATACCCCTTCAAAACCAACTGCACTCATTTTAGCAATTTACCATGGCAGAAAAATTACAAAAAGAATTTATATCCCAAGGTAAGGGTCACAAAGGTATATTATTCATTTAACTTGAAGCCATGAAATTAAACCTTTTTTTTTTTTCTCTTCATGGCTATTTTTACATTTTTTCACAATACTTTTTTTGCATTTCTCCACGTTTTGGAACGTCCTGATTTCTGAAAAGTGATCTAGAAAATAACTTCCGAACAAATTGACCAACGATGTTCAAATTAGGTGTGAGGGTTGCTGGTGGCACAGGGACCTACCATTAAGGTTTTTGTCAAAATCGCGCATGTGCATAAGATGGCTGCCATTGAAAAAAATCATGCTTTTCAGTAATTGCTAAAAAACGGCTGTAACGATTCTGTCCAAAATCGCTGTGGTAATGCCTCATAAGGTGTTCTAAACATCCCCACCCCCGAAATTCCAGTTAAAATGCTCCAATGGCGTAAAAAGTTGAAAAACGTATGACTTTAACACAAGGTTCTATTTCCTTGAGCATACCTTACCAACGATCATTTTTTCTTCTCACTTCACTTATAAGAAAGGATAATATAAGAATTATTGAAAAGTATAACGCCAAAATTATCTATTTGGTAAAGTTTTTTTTTTTTTTTTTTAAAGTTCCCTATGGTTAAAAATATTGCCAAACTTATCATTTTTTCTAAATGAATGATCAAAATATAAAAACGGTAATTGACACAAATTGGACATTAGTATTATAGTGTAATTGAAAGTTTTGCGATGTTCCACACCCCTAATTTTATTTATTTTTACTACAGAGCGTTAATATCGTTGGACTTTGAATTAATAGGACCTCGAATTCTAAATTAAAAAATACATTTTAAGCGATAAAAAATACATGAACCCTGAATGTGATAATGAACATATATGCATTATCGAGACATTACGTAATATTCGATTCTTTGAAGAAAGTAATTTGTCTTGTTTTTTTGTTTATAAAAGTTTGGTCTGTTGTTGAAAAATTATCTCAATGGACAAAAAGAAGAATCTCATTAAAAGTCTATTTGGAATTCCTCAGATAGTGCAGCAGTATTGGCCAAAGTCGGAAACAGCTTCTGGAAGATAGGCTAATTCTCGCCGAAACTCCAGCAACGTTCACACAATTTAAAAAAAAAAAAAAAAAAATCACAAATTGGTTATTATTTTTAAATTTATATTTAAAACTAAAAATTTATAAGAAAGATGTATCTTACTTAACGAACAGGTTCAATCTTTGAGTCTAATTATAGCTATTATTTTCTCTCTTTTTTTTTTTTAGCTATGTACTGTTGGGTGTTCTCAGTATTTTCAACAAAAGACATGCAATTTCATAACTAAAAACTTGAGCTTGTTCTTCGAGGAACTACCATATGATCCAAAGAAAGTCACTGAAGGTAGTATTTATGGAAAAAAAATTTGGAATAATAATATCAGAATGGGTGTTTCAGTTCAACTATCACATTTTCCAGAAAAGTTTTTTTTTTTTTTTTTTTTTTTTTTTTTTTTATTATTATTATTATTATTTTTTTTTTTTTTTTTTTATTTTTTTAAAAACATTTTTAAGAAATTCAATGTTTTTTTTTTTACTTCATTTAGATGCCAAAAGATGTGCTGAGAATGAAGAAAAGAAAACTCAAGGATACTGCCGAAGTATTTGTGGATTACCTTGCAGGCTGGTTCTTTTATTTTCTACAGTCAACCATATTTTAAAAATTATGAGCTTATAAGTTATTTTTCGTATATACAAAGAGATCTATAAGCACAAAAAAAAAAAAAAAAAAAAAAAAAAGTAGTTATTTCTTTGAAAATTAATTTTTAATCATAGTAGTAATTTTTGCCGTGTCAATGAAATAAGAAAAAATTTATTTACTTATACCCAAAGATTATACAGTTAGTTTCAACCATTGTTATTTTAACATTATGAAGGCTCTCATCGGTAAGATTTTGCTTCAAAGTGACATTTTTAATACAATAGGATTTTTTACCCTGTATTTCTTCAAAAATCCCAACAATATTACTATACCATCAATAGCTCACAAATAATAAATTTTTCAAACTGTCGGTTAAATTTGGATCAATTTGTATAAAAATGATATTCTGCGACTTGAAAACATATATATTTTTTATATCTAGAGTACTCTTTTCTTTTATTTTCAAATATTTGGTACTTAGAATCAATCACCCCCCCCCCCCCCCCCCTACACTTATATATTTTATTCCAATTTCAGGGATATAATTTTCGATGTGTCTATTAGTAGCAGAGCCTTGACAAAACGACGAATGGTAATATATATTTTATTTTTCTTTACCTCAAAATAAATATTCCAAAGCAATCCCCCCCCCCCCATAACTCAAATAGAATTAATTCTTTTTTTAAACCAATTTACTATTTAAGGAACGAAAATACGTAGAGAGCATTAAAAACTGTTTTTAAAATACTTTTTTAAGGTGCATGTGTAAAAAATGCGAATTAGGTTAATTTGGGACTATAATCCTTATATAAGTACTTAATAAAAAAAAAAACTTCGCCAAAATAGTGCTTTTGGCGATATACTTTTCGATAATTCTTCTATTATCCTTTCTTATAAGTGAAACTGAGAAGAGGAGAAAATTCGGTCGTTTATGAGCTTATGTTCAAGCAAAGAGCCACCTTAAGAGGCATTACCGCAGCGATTTTGATCAAAATCGTTAGAGCTAGATCCTTTTTTTAGCAATCATTGAAAAACATGATTTTTCAATGGCAGTTACCTTGTGCGCATGCGTGATTTTGACGAAAACTTTAATGGTAGGTTCCATGGCCACTACCTACCCTCACACCAAATTTGACAACGTACGCCAATTTGTTCGTGAGTTATCCTGACCACATACACGTACACAAACAGACATTTTTTCTAGATTCCCTTTTTGATACCAGGATGTTCTAAAGCGTGGAGAAATGCAAAGTAATCGATTTTTTTTCTTCTTCCGAATCCTATATTTTCAGTACCTAATGTATACATATGGGTAATTGAAAGTAAAAATGTTTAATTCGGACCCATCAAGAAATGCACTTAAGATACGTCGATATGTTTATACACTGGATTTCACGATAGTTCAGCAAATTAATAACAGGGCTGTAAAGAGGCAAAAATTAAAATATTTTATCAAATAATTTACAAAAAAAAAAGTTTTTAAGACGATGTTTAGAAGGTTTTGTAAGAGTTGGTGGTTATTCTTTTCTGACAACCTATCATAGTCCAGGGAATAGAGACATTTTGCCTTGCAAAAGGTTATGTAGTTCTGATTTTTTAATATGTTATGAAGGTTGGTCTCGTGGTTTATAAACTAAGTTTTCGACCTCCTAACCCTTGTGCGTTCTCCCTGGTGCACCAAAAACTGAGCCGTTTTTCAGTTTATACGTCATAACTCTTTGCCAATGCATCTTAGAAACACACATTATATTCAAAAGTTGTAGAATATTAAATTATCTACAACTTTTGTATACTAAGTTTAGACCTATTATGTAAATAGTTATGTCGCATCAAAGTCAAAACTTTTTCGTAAAAATGCTACTTTTTTAAGATTTGTGTCAAGTTTTAAGATTATATCTTCATAATGGTACATTTTAGAGAAAAAGTTTGTGAATAAAAGTTGTAGAGCAATAAATTTCCTACAAGTTTTCTATATAAACTTATTTTCTAGGACTAAAAACAAAGGAGTTACTCTGCTTTGTGTATTTTCCGTTGTGCACCACAAAAAAATACGCTTTTCGGTTTATAGATCATAACTCTTTCGGAATGCATTTTATAAACAAACATAAAGTTTAAAAGTTGTAGAATATTAAATTTTCTACAACTTTTGTGAACAATTTGCTTTTGTAAAGCTATTATGTAAAGAGTTACGTAGCATCAAAATAAACACATTTTCGTAAAAATGCTGCTTTTTTAAGTTTTTTGCCGAGTTGTTCAATTATATCTTCATAACAATAAGTCGTAGGGAAAAATATATTGAACAAAAAATGTAGATCTATAAATTTGCTCTAAGTTTTATACAAAAAGTTACTATCTAGGACTAATAACTAAGGAGCTACTCTTCTTTGAAGGTTTACGAGATGATAACCTATAATATACTATGTATAGGTAGGGGTTTAAAAATAGCTTCTTACTGCAGAGTCTGACAATTTTAATAAAAAAATAAAACAATGTTTACATAATACTAATGATAATGTAAAATAAAAAGTGGAAATATATTAAATAATGTATATATCTAATTACAATAACGGTAATATCAATTTACCATTTTCACCATGGTGCACCAAAAACCTTATGAATTCTGAAATTTTGAATTTTTTTCAGTATACCGATCATATCCTTTTTCCACTGCATTTTATAGGGGGAAAAAATTATATTTTAGGTTATAGAGTATAAAATTTTCTACCTCTAATGTATGTGCAAAATTTGTTTTGTAGAAATATTGTATGAAAAACAAATTGTATGAAAAGCATCATAGCAAAAACTCTTTCGTAAAAATACCATTTTAAGATTCTTGTCGAGTTTTTAGATGATATCCATAAAAGTATATCATAAAAATTGTAGAACCCTAAATTTGCTACGTTTTATATACAAAGTTATTTTATAGGACTAATAACAAAAGAGCTACTTGGTAAGATCTAATATTAAAAACAGTTTCTTACTGCAAAGCCTGACAAGTTTAATAAAAAATAAAACAATATAGGTATTAAAATAATAGTATTATAAATCAAAAAATATAAATATTATAAAAATGTATATATCTATATATAATAATAGTAATATCAATAAAACTTACAATTTAGAAAACTTATAAATTCTTAAATTTAGTTTCGTTTAGCCACGAAGGCTCGGCTAGTTCCTCCGCTACTTCTTGAATTAAGAGTTCTGTTGGGTCGTCTTCATCGTTGTCATCAATTATGATGTTCGCTGTATTGTCACAGGTTTGTCCATCACAGTTTTTACATATTATGGAGCACTTGAGACCGGTCTTTCTACAACCGCAGGCCTTAGTGCATCCCATGTTGCGCTGGCAGAAAATGTAGGTCAGAATTGATTGAGGAGCTGAATCCCTGCTGGTTGTAATAGGAAGAAGTCCTTTAATGTCCATCTTCCACCCACAGACCAGAGGATTTTTCAATTGGCCCATCCATGTCTTTACTTGATGGTATGTGCGAAAGACATTGTGCGTAGCAGTTTCTTGGGTCGGAGGTAGCTTTGACAGATTTAACTTGCTCCCAGTTGTTGATTTGGAAAATTGCTTATAACGCAAAGCATTTCAAGTTGTTGCCCTGTGACCACCAAAGAGAGCAACAAGAATGCTTGATACTGCTTCGGTGATGCTTGAAACACTGGCATTAGGATCTAGGAAGATCTTTGCAAATTCCTGTAATATTGGATATGATGAAGCAGCCAACATTACAACGCATGTATTCCAATATTAAGTAACTACACTGAGTGGTTGATATTCTGTCGGGTTGGTTAGTGGTGGGGAGGGTTGAGAATGGTTTTTCGGTTCTTCTAATCTTCTACCCTGAATTCGGCAGTGGCAAATCTCAATCAACAGTATATGGTGTTTTCGCGGTAACTGAGTCTTTAAAAGAATTCCTTTAAATGTCACTAATGCCATCCGACTTGTGATTTTTTTATTCTATCTCAAAAGATCTGTACCCCACGTAGTTTAGAATCAGCCACTTGAATGCAGTCTATTTCTCATTTTTATTTCCGAATGCAGAAATGTTTGGTGCATCACGGCAAAATGGTAAATTTTATATTACTATTATTATCTATAGATATATACATTATTTAATATATTTCCACTTTTTATTTTACATCATCAGTAGTATTATATATATATTGTTTCATTTTTTTATTAAAATTGTCAGACTATGCAGTAAGAAGCTATTTTTAAACCTCTACCTATACATAAAATATTATAGGTTATTATCTCGTAAACCTTCAAAGAAGAGTAGCAGAGTAGCTCCTTAGTTATTAGTCCTAGATAGTAACTTTTTTGTATAAAACTTATAGCAAATTTATAGATCTACAACTTTTGTATAATATATTTTTCCCTACGACTTATTGTTATGAAGATATAATTGAACAACTCGGCAAAAAACTTAAAAAAGCAGCATTTTTACGAAAATGTGTTTATTTTGATGCTACGTAACTCTTTACATAATAGCTTTACAAAAGCAAATTGTTCACAAAAGTTGTAGAAAATTTAATATTCTAAAACTTTTAAACTTAATGTTTGTTTTTAAAATGCATTCCGAAAGAGTTATGATCTATAAACTGAAAAACGTATTTTTTTGTGGTGCACCACCGAAAATACACAAAGCAGAGTAACTCCTTTGTTATTAGTCCTAGAAAATAAGTTTATATAGATTGTTTGGTTGTTTTTTCAGATTATCTGGAGCCGTCAGCAACACGAGGGCTATAATGCGCCGAAACATTCGTCATTAGACAAGCCAACATACATTTACAAACACCCATGCCTAACCACGGGACTCGAACTCGCAACCTCGTGGTCTAGAGGCTAGTACACTAACCACTATACAGTTTGGTCGGCATCATGGTATGGCCGTTGACTAAGTTTATATAGAAAACTTGTAGGAAATTTATTGTTCTACAACTTTCATTCACACATTTTTTCTCTAAAACGTACCATTATGAAGATATAATCAAAAAACTTGACACAAATCTTAAAAAAGTAGCATTTTTACGAAAAAGTTTTGACTTTGATGCAACATAACTATTTACATAATAGGTCTACAAAAACACTTAGTATACAAAAGTTGTAGATAATTTAATATTCTACAACTTTTGAATATAATGTGTGCTTCTAAGATGCATTGACAAAGAGTTATGACGTATAAACTGAAAAACGGCTCAGTTTTTGGTGCACCACGGAGAACGCACAAGGGTTAGGAGGTCGAAAACTTGGTTTATAAACCACGGGACCGACCTTTATAACATATTAAAAAATCAGAACTACATAACCTTTTGCAAGGTAAGACCCCTTTTTCAGTCTCTATTCCCCGGACTATAACTCTTGCCCCCTTTTACTTTCAATGAGGAACTTGCACAAGTGAGGAAAATGAATATTTTTTGTAATTACTAGTGGTTATCCAACGAATATATTTGAGGTGTGCAATTATTTTTTATCTTTATGCTTTCAATTAATCAAAAATCGAGTTTGAAATTAGCCGAAATCAAAGCAAAAGTCACACGACCAAAAACTCATGAAAAAACCGTGACGTGGTTACACAAAGATAAATTTGCAAAATGAAGGAGAAACCATACTTATTCCTCGTCTAAAACAGGTTTTAGACTGGTTCATTATCTGTGCATTGAGGTTTCAAGCAAAAGTGGCTTTTTCCCGCCAAATTGCAAAGTGAAAAACAAAATATTTTTTTAACTATCAATCCGAGCTCAAATTTTTGAAAGAATGGTATTGTTTTTCATGATTTTTTCTTTACTTTTATTATTTAAAAATAAAACCAAAAAACGTGAAAGTTCTTCATTAACCCATATGTATACTAGAGTGATCAGAAAAAAGAAAAAAAAAAAAATATATATATATATATATATATATATATATATATATATATATATATATATATGAAACGCATGAGGTGATAAAAATTGATACACATCTTGATAAGAAAAACTGTAAAAAAAAATTTGAAAAAAAAATTATATCTCCCAATCGCTCATTTAACCTCAAAGTTTGGAGAAAATACAAAAATAAAAAAATTTCCTAAATTTTTTTTAATTTAAAAGGCAATAGTTTGCAATGTGTAGTGAAAGGGCGGTATAACACAGGAAAACAGTATTTTATGCATATTTAAAACAAATATTAATATTTAAAAATACTCAAAAGTAAAATTTTTGGTAAGAAATAAGGATTTTTCTCTAAAATGGGTACTAATGTTAATTCTTACATTTTTTTTTTAAACATGGTATTATTCATTTGGTTCAACTTTTTATCGAACTTTCTATCCCAGTGATGCATTCTGAAGGAAACTTTGTAGAAAAGTCGAGCATTATGGATCTTTTTTTTTTTTTTAAAGCCTTTTTCTAACATCTTTTGCATCAGCGCCATCCACTTTTTAACACGCTTTTATTAGTTTCACCTAAATGTTTGCTTGTAACCGACTCTTTTGGGCTCGATTTTGCCCTACTTTGAGCGATCAGATTTGATTCAAATTTTGCACACTTGTCAAAGACCGATGACAATACAATAATTCAATAAGTGTGTCGCTTTATCACAAGGATTAGCTCGTGTTGCCCTTCCGCCGTTAAATTCCAACCAACCTTCTCCGGAATCGAACCCTGGTGTGCCGTTAACTGTTACAATCCCAGTAATCACAGAACCTATCATCGGCAATTGATAAGGCAGACATTTGAAAGATTTGTCGTGGGCACAACGGTTATACAAAGCGTGTTTTTTTAGTCGTATTATCCTTACCAGGATCTTCAGGGTTAGTGATTTTTCATATTCAGAGACATTGTAGAGTTTTGTGCCAAGTAATACGGCGTGTACTAAGGCATACACATGACTTAAATTTGAAGCAAGCATGTGACTATTGGCAGGCACAACTGGAGAGTTTTGCACACTTAACTACAAAAATTAACTAAAAAAAATGATAGTTATGGAAAAAAATAATTAATAGTTTAAAAAACTAAAAAACACGCTTTAATAGAAAACCAAACTAAAAAGTAGAAAATAATTAATAGTTTAAAAAACTAAAAAACACGCTTTAATAGAAAAGTGAACTAAAAAGTAGAAAATAATTTTAAAAAAGTTTGAAATAAGAATAGAGTGATTAACAAGAAATATTTATTTTATCGTAAAAAAGCGTGGGGTGCTTGATGTCAATTGTTGAAAATATTTAATGACAGATATTGGTAAAAGTAGAGTCATGGAAATATCTTAAAAAGCACCCCACGCTTTTTTACGATAAAATAAATATTTCTTGTTAATCACTCTATTCTTATTTCAAACTTATTTAAAATTATTTTTTACTTTTTAGTTCACTTTTCTATTAAAGCGTGTTTTTTAGTTTTTTAAACTATTAATTATTGTCTTGTATCTCTACACAAGCACTCCACAGCTTGTGAGTGACAAGGAAACGAGTTGAAGTCTGATTTCAATGGTTCCTAGTAGCTCAGATACGTTGGCCAATTTCGCAGACATAGCCTATTCCAATGTGTAACGTTGTGAATTGGTTGTTGGAAACAATATTAGCCAAACTCGCCCAATTCTGGATATAATATAGAAGAGGTTTTGATACGCCGATTTACAGTTTTAAACTTGGGATATTGTATTTATGAGAAACAAAACTATGTGGTGGTTTTGACTGTTGAAAAATCGTGTATTTTGGAACTATGCTCGGTCGGACTAGCCAATCTTCCCCTGTTTACTCCAATACAGCTGTGCTACCTCGGATGCGCCAGTCATTACTAAGTAATGTTCGATTGTTACTCTTAACAAAGGAGGAGTCATATTACAAGCATTCCATTAATTATGTCCACGTAATCAGTGGCAATAAAGTTAAGTTTGGTTGCCTTGAAATACCTGATTGTCTTTCTCTAGGAAAGTTTTCGAAATTTCAGAACCCGACGCCTCTGTTCTCTTACATCTCTCCTTTCGTACAAAATCATTGCCGAAATCAAATTTTTTGGGTGAGGGAAGGAAGCATTTAGTTCAATAACTGAGTTTAAAACTTCCATTAAATATTCGCCGACCAAACGGTGTAGTGGTTAGCGTGCTAGCTTCTAGACCGCGAGGTTGCGGGTTCGAGTCCCGTGTTAGGTAATGTATGTTGGCTTGTCTAATGACGAATGTTTCTGCGCATTATTGCCCTCGTGTTGCTGACGGCGCCAGATAATCTGAAAACAACCACCCTTAAAGAAGACATTTCCGGACACAGATTATAATTTATTATTATTATTATTATGGTTGGTTGAACTCCCGGATGGGAGTGGAAAGAAAGGACTTTGTAAACTAGCACCTGCCTCCGCGTACATATGTGAGAGAACCACGTCTCTGGAACAGGTTGAAGTAAAAAAAAAAAAAAAAAAAACTAATAAAAAAAAAGGGGGGGGGGGGATATCAAATAATTTCGGTGCAGAAGGAATTTTGTTATTATTATTATTATTATTTTGCGCTTTTCTTTCACTCCTTTTTCATTGTAGCCAGATAATTTTAAACATAAAAATATACTTGTAGAGATAGTTAATACTTGCATAGATAGTTAATACTTGCATAGATAGTTAATACTTGCATAGATAGTTAATACTTGCATAGATAGTTAATAATAAGGCATTTTTATTTACGCAAAATAATCATTTATGAAACTAGTTTTGAAAGTAAACATTTTTCAAACAAGGCAAACTGCTTATGTGACGATAACGTTTTGGCACAAGTCAAATAATCTACCGAGTTTCAAAAAAGTAATTTCGCACAAGTTACTTACAATATTTTTTTATAATTACTTTTAAAAATGTCAGAAACTCTATTCTATGAATCTCTTCTGAAAATATGCAATTTCTACACCAATAAAATATAAAATTTGAGCACGAGAAGTGCGATAAAGCAGTTTTTATAACAATGCAAACAAATTAAACTTTCTTATATTAGAAATCGTGGCAGAAGTAACACTTTATCGCGAGGTTGTGCGATAAAGACATTTTATCGCATTTAAACGATCATAATTATTTATGCAACTAGTAAGAAAAGTAACACTTTTTAAAACGAGGTAAAATGCTTATTTGACGAGTCAAATAATTTGTCAAAATTAAAAAGTGATTTCCCACGTGTTGCATACAATACTTTTTATAATAAAGAGCAAAAAGTATCTTTAATACGTATATCAACTAATGTTGGCAATTCCAGTTAAGGAATCTCTTCTAAAAAAGTTTTTCTATGCCAAACTGTTTAAAATCTGAGGGCCTGACTTGCGGGAAAATAATTTTTCACCCCGAGTGAGGGAAAGCCCGTACTCCTTATCATAAAGTTCTACTTTCGCCACGATTTCTGATTACATAAGGTTTAACTTTTTGTATGCTGTTATAAAAAAGTATTTAAATGTAAGCATGCATTATTACCATTTTCGAAATGAAATAATTTATTATTATTAACAGGATGACTTTCAATATATTAAACAATACAGCTCTATAGTAGTACTTTTTTCTAGGGTTTTCATTACCTCCACACCAATCTTAATAGGACTTGGGAAGAAAAACTGTGAGAATAAATTTAATTAATTATGTTTATTTCAATAAATTGTTGAGTTATTTTTTTTTTTTTTTTTTTTTTTTTTAGTAGACTTGTATTTGTATATAATAATTTATTTTAATAGTTGCATGTATTAATTTTAATTTGACGGCAAAAATCAAACGATAAAATTAGAAATATTTGTAAAAAGTTTTTTTTTTTTTTTTGTCCTATTAGAAAACAATAACTGTTAGCATGATTCAACAAAGTGAAATTAAATAAAATATAAATCAGTAAAATTTGTCTTATTGTTTTTAACATATTTTCCTTTTAATATGTAATTAAATTAATAATTGAACATGTTTTTTAATATGTTAAAAATACAGTATAAAATTGCTAATTTTCTATCACGCAATATGCAATTTCTGTTCTTTGTATTTTGTATTCTGTAAATTCTGTATTTTTTATTATGTTATTTTGAAAATTCTGTATTTTATGTTATGTATGACACATTCGATATATTTATACATATATTTTTTACTCGACCAACTCTGTTGGGTCCTGTCGTTGTATTTGTATTTACTTTAAATTTCTATTTATTTTTACTGTTTCAAAACCAACGCTTCCAATAGTTCCAATGTCAGCTTAATATTTGGAATAATCCCTTTGCCACGTGGGGTGGAGGGGAAAATTGTTATGCATATAACAATTTTCCCTTCATAACAATTTTTTTCGCTTACGCAACAACTTTCCCTCCTTCTTTCATTTTCCCTCCATACGGCTTATTTTATCAAGACTTCTACGAACTTTTATCCTTACCAGAAGGATAGACATAATAAAAAGTCAATTCACGGACTGGATAAGTTATTCTCTTTTAAAAAAAAAAAAAATATTCCTTATATTCTAAGCAATTGCTTCCATGTACAGTGTACATAATGATAAAGATAACATCAGCAGCATAACAACGCTGATAAATATAACTCGACATAGAAACGCTGTATACCGGCCGTTTTTAAAGATATAAGCCAATCTCGTCCAATGCTGGATAAAATATACTGGGTTGCCGCTCAAAATGCAGAACACTATTCCCTGACTTTTCAGGGTTTTCCAGACAATTTTTTTTTTTTTAATTTCCAGGTTTCATTTCAATCCAAAGTAAACACAAATTTTTGCATACAATTACAGTTAAAATTTTAATTTTAAAGAAGGATCATACAAAAACAAATACGATATTTTAATGTGCATTTTTAAAAATAGAAGAAAATATATACGCAGTGTTATTTTGAACAACAAAAATAGCTGAATAAGAATACATTTGTGTACTAATGTGTGTACAGACAGTGGCGCAGCTAGAAATTTTTTCTGGGGGGTTTTAGTTAAGTTTAGTCTGATAAAGCCCTACAAAGTCCATTAAAAATAATAAAATTGTAGAAAAAGGGAAAAGTCTGGGGAAAAAAAGCGGAAATCAGCGTAAAAGCGAAAGATTTTCCCGTGTTTCTCAGATAATTTGCTTTCACTGGATGCTTATTACATGTTGTTACAAGAAAATATCAAATTCTCAGAGCTCAGTTGTGCGTTCTGAAAAAAATTACTGAACTTCTTGGAAAAAACTTGAATCTGAAAGAAATTTCCTAACTTTTCTAGAAAATATCACATGTTTTAGTTTTCCCTGACATTTCCCTAACCTTTTTTTAGTCATTTTCATTTTCCCTGACAATTTGATGTTTTCTTTGTTTTCCAGGTGCGTGGCAACCCTGATATACTGAGCATTTTGGAATGTTGATGAACAATTTTAAAATTAAATATATTTTTATAAAAAAGGTCGAAAGGCAAAAAAAAAAAAAAAAAAAAAAAAGTGTTGTCTTTGTTATGTGTTAAAGAAAGAAAGAAAAAAAAAAAACCTGTATTTTGAAACGATGCGTGAGTTTCGGCTAGAATTGCCCAATATTCCAGAACACCTCTCTTTTGTACATTGGTTAATACTGCTTCGCTTATTGGGAACGGATTTCTAGTAACAGTTTTCAGAAGTTAAAAAAAGGTATTTCGGTCATAGTTTTGTCCCCTGACCTAGAATGCTTAATTTTTTTACCACAATATCTGCCGGCCGAAGTATTGCTTTAAAATGAATTTTTACATACGGTATGACAACATAACTAAAATAACGTTAACAAAATTTGAAAGGAAAATAACTAATGGTTTTTATAAATTTTTTTTATATCTTAGCTTACAACACCCTACAAAAGTGTGATAAAAATAATATCCATTATTTCTTTTCTATGTTAATTATCATTTTTTACTGCTATTAAATCTGATGTGAAAATTTATAATATGAATTAAAACAAGACTTCGAGATAATGTGGCAAAAAAATGCGTTAGGTCAATGAGGCATAGGCAGGCTGATGATTTCTCTTAGTTGATAGTCTTCAAAATTGTATCATACATTTAAAATTTAACAGCCATGAGCAAAAGTACATGTATGTTTATTCGGTTTTTCACTGTCGGAGTAAGAACTTGAACTTGACTTAATACTTGACAGTAAAGTTTAAGTATTTTAATTGATGATAGTAGACAAAATAATCGGTTTCTATACACTTTTTACTTTAGAAAGGGAAATGTACCAAATAAAAAGGTATCGCACGTTTTCTCTATATTAAAAGTAAACTAAATTAACAGTGAAAAGAGAATGATATAACTAATCCATGTATTTCTTTCCAGGAAAAATTTAGTCCTAATAAAAGTACGCTTTTCAACTTTGGAACAAAAAATTTTTCGACACATTCCAAAATATGATGTAAGTAAAAAACAAATCGTGAACTTTAACTCACATACGATACCCTTAAAAATATTGTCTAAGGGGATGTTTTTGGGGAATATATTTTTTAATTTAAGATGGAAGATAGTCACTACCAGAATCATAAAAATTTACATATTTAACTCAAAGTCCAACTCTGGCATTTTATGATGTTTTTATGGCAGCAATTTGGGTTGGGTTCCTATTTCAGATGATGCTTATAGAGATGGTACTTTGAAGAACTTGGTAACTATTTTATGCAACAAAATTTAATTCTGAATTTGTTGAGATTGAGTTTTAATATATTTCAAGTAAGGGTTAGTAAAGTTCTGTAAATTCAAGGGGAAAATAAGTTACCTGACAGAGTTTAAAATAAAAAAGATTGTTTTTGCTCGTCTTGTTTGTGGGCCAGTAACCGGATTAAAGACATGGCAACAACAAAAATTTATATGCAAGACAAAATTGTGGAAAGAAATCAATAATTTCTGAAAGTGAGATAAAGGCAATAGTTTTAAAACCTAAGCACAAAAACTACGCAAGAAAATGTGTGTATGGTGCATTGATATATGGTGAGCCTAATATGATTTTATAGAATCCAGTTTCAACTAATTAGGGTTTAAACGAACTCAATAAACTTAAAGTTGTTAAGAATTTTCCAGAGGAAATTATGACAATGATCTACAAAATAAAAAGGATTGTTTATCCTTTGTTTCAGAGGTCCGCAAAACTTCTTTAAACAACAGCTATCTGTCCCCCAAATATCGGTGTGTACCTAATGGGGGCTGGTGCATATTAAATCTGTCGTGGCTTCAATGTCCTCTCGTTGGAGTGGTGGGGCTGGAGAGAAGGGTTTACACTAGAAGATTTCGATCTCGTATTCTTCTAGTTGCTCAAAATTACGAGACGTATTTGGCTATATTAAGCACTTTATAAGTGGCAGAAATAGACAGTCGGTAGTTCCAAAAACACAAAACAAAACAAAAAACTGCGAACTCATTAGCATGCATTAATAAAAGCTTTACAGACATTCATTTTATGAAAACATCACTATTATATCCAATTGTAGAAAACACAATTAATATTTTAAATATACTACTCCATTTCAAGTGTTGTACTGTTATTTTCAAGTATCACTTATGATGGATCCCTCTGAATAAAGATTCAAGTGCTTGATTATGTTTACTAATCGCCCTAGCCTTTTTCTTGCAGACAATGGAGTTGTTCAGCTACTTGGGTGGTTACAGCGGAGTATGGCTGGGCTTCTCTCTCCTTACTGTTTATGAAATGGCAGAGATTCTGTTGTCTGCTGTCGTATTTGCTTTCCAGAAATACTTGAGAACGTCGAAGTACAGAAGAGTGCTCAGAGACGCCGCCAAACCCCGTAGGAAAAGACCCCACGGAATCAAGAAAACGAAACGACTGTTCTAACGACCAAGTATTTTACGCTTGGCCACTGCTTATTGTATTCAAAGTTAATTTAAATAAATATAAAATATATATAAAAAAAAGATTAATCTTAATTAGTATGTCCTAAAAACATGTGACTCATCAAAAATAACTTATCGATTTCCGACTCATGTTTTGATGTGATGGAGAATATAATTTGTTATTAACATTCGTAAAATCTGTACCTGTATCAACCCTTATATCTCTAACATTTAAAGTTATTTTTAAATCCTTTATATTAACTTCACTTTTGTATGTATGTATGTATGTATGTTTGTCGATGGGAGCGGAATCTGCGGCGGCCTAATTAACCTCCTTTCCGTCATCCTATCCGGCTGAAACTTGGCAGATAGGTTCGATGTCGATGACAATGCATTCTATCAGATTTTGGGGCTGTTACTGTCACTGAAAGGTCGCTTTTATAGAATGCTAATAAATCAACTTGCCATCATTCTTCTTCTTCACTGACACGACAGCCTGTTCCCTGCCCAACAAGTTCAAAAATATTAAGCCCTTTTAATGACCGTGGGAATCCTGAAATTAAAGGTTTTGCTCGAATTTGTATGGGAAACTTAAAACTCTTCCTCTACATCTGTAACGCTATCTTCAATCTCTTATAATACTATATATTGGTCACGTTAAAAAAATCTTGTAAATATTTATACCAGAGAATTTTATTTGCGGACACCAGCTATAAATACTTTTGTTTATTACCTTTTATATGGACAGTGATTGATTAAAACGATGGCGCACATATGCGGTATGATATGTTTGCGTAAGCTTATCTGTTCCAGTTATCCTGCTACTTCTGAGTATTTTAGAAGGTACTGTACAACTTTAAATATTGCATTCGTTCAATAAGACAGACAAATAATAGCTGTTATTATTTATCTGCCTTACTGATCCAATGCAACAATGCAATATTTACTCAAGAGCGTTTATATATATATATATATATATATATATGTGTGTGTGATTTAAGGAGTAAGTCTGTTTACTTTTTTTTACTCGTTGATTTTACCAGACTGTTTATATTGTAATTATTTGTTTTAACTATCTCATAAGCTAAAAAACGATAGCCAATTAATTAGATACCAATTAATGATAGCAATTGCGCATAATTAGACAGTATAGTAACTCAATAACTCAAGTGCAATGAAAAGTTTTTAAAACTGTTAATCCATAAGTAGTATTTATTTCATAAAAAAAAAAAACTCACAAACTAGATGGCAAATAAATAATTTTATACAAAATTTTTACTACATATATATGTTTCTAATTATAACCATTAAGAATATCCCTACCATTGTAAGTAGTTGCCATAAAGCGGCGATAATGTTACAAAAACACGTAGTTTATTCTATATTTGAAATTAATGTTATTTCATCAAAACTTAGCCACCTTTTCTAAGTGTAGGTCAGATGTGTGCGATTTATTGTCCTCAAGCTCTTTCATTTCTGTCAAGTGGCAGTCAGAATCATTTGCTGGCATTGTACTTGCACTGCCATCACTACCTCCATCTTTGTCTTGATTTGATTTGCTCGGCAAAGCATCCAAGCTCAACCATGGCTTAGGTCTCGCATCTTCTTTATACAAGGGTGGTTGCTTTTCTTTCTTATTCTTAAAGTCTTTAATCTGATCGTGAGTATACAATAGGACTGGGAAGGATTCAACTCTTCGCATGGAACTGTCCCTAGAGTCGAGATTAGAAACACTAATTTGTACTGGAAATTCACAATTTATATGTTCGGACTTTGGGATGTCTTTGAAGTCTCTTGCTCTGGAGCCTCGGACCTTATCGGCGAAGCAGTAAATGCTGGATGCAATAACTATCAAGATAAACAGGCCAAAAACAGAGCCACCAACTATTGCTCGAATTGCAATTTGACCTCGTTTTTTGTCACGAATTTCAGCAGGATCTTTTGTAGTTGGAGGCTCAAAAGATGAATCCAATGTTACCATAATAAGATTCGATATATCGCTGTACTTTTGGTTTCGACTTATTGATTTCAAACCAATCGACAGAGTCACGTTGTTGGGAGCATCACTCAATAGAAGAACTGCTAGTTCATCTTGGCCAAAAGTGTTTGGAGTTGGTATTGAGTTGTTAAACTTAATCCATGGAGGCAATTGACCATTTTCATTGCAGTCCTCGGATTTACAGAACAAATGGAATTCGTATCTTGACGCTGAAAATAAAAGTGACTAATAAAACCTCATGGAAGAGAAACAGAACACTATGTTTTATAAATATTTATTCTAAATTCACATTTAAAATTAAAGTATACAAAACTAGACATGTAATAACATGGCACTTTGGCAGGGAACACAACTCAATAAAGAAAACGTGCTCTTTCTATGTATTAATCAAATTAAAAGAATTGCTGTGAGGTCATTTTAAGAAGGTAAATTATTTATACTTTAAATAATACTTTGATCTAAGAAATAAAAACTACTACTATAAAGTTCTAGAACATTAAATGTCATTTCTTTGCTCTATTTAATGCAGTTTCGATGTTAGACAGTAGGTGCAACATGTATAAATGTTTAAAATGTAACAATAAAGTAAGGCTAGAATTGAGGATCTCATCCTTTTGCTATTATATTCAAATATTAATAATTATGCATGCGAAATATCGAGTATTGTGGAATGCCTAACAGATTCGGATAAAAGTATCTGTATAAATGTAAATAGGAAATACAATCCAAACATTTTCCAGGAACACATGTTTAAGTTTATGCAACATTCACTTAGCTTCAATAGCATTTTCAGTAACTCGTCACCTTAAGCACCTCCTTCTCCTCAAACATTGGTCATTCTTTTCGGAGATTTTGGTGGATACGTGATATTTTCTGGCCCAGGTTGCCTCTTCTGAACTTGGCTATACTCGGCACTGTGGTTACTGGCACCTTCACCAGGCGATTCAGGCGCTTGTTCAACGGAATCCAAATTTTCCTCCTTGAAGATAGGTGGGTCCTTGTGCTGGCTTTTTGCACTGACTACTTCGTTGTGATGCCTGAGAATGGCTTCGGCTGGTATTGAATTCAAACCTATAGAAGGGGAAGTAGGGTTCCTAGTATTGTTGCTACCACCACTGCTTGTCTTCTTAAATTCCTTTCGCTTGGGCTTCATTACGAAGAAATAAACGAGGAGGTATACTACTATAACGACGACAATGACCAGAAGCAGACAACCGATGATGATTATGATTGTCTTCTTGTCCATTCCGCTCTGCTTTTTATCCAAGTTTGGATCGATGGTGGTCTCGTCCGTTATCTTTGTTGGATCCTCGGGAATGAAGACTTCGAGAATGTTCGAGATGTCACTTTCATTCTGCGCCAAGTTCTCGGATCGCATGGCGAGATAGTGAGTTGTTCCCTGCTCGAAGTCATCGAGTGGCAATGAAAAATTCTCCTCGGCACCGTAGTTATGGGGAACGATTTGTGTGACATCAATCGACAATCCGCCTTCGTTAAATTTCGTAAGTATGTCTTCTCGTTTGGTGAATGACTTAAGAATGTAGGTTGTAGCTAGAAAGAAGAATAAAAATGCAGCACATTTACGTTATGGCATTAAATTACTCTTATTAAGTGAGAAATACAATAAGAATACAAGGGAGCTTAGAACAGAGAAGCCACTACAAGAGCAAAAAATAAATAAAAAAACCCCGAATTGATTCCTTCATCCTCAAAAGGCTTAAGAAAAACTAAAAAAAAGATAATGCTTCTTAGGGTATAGTTGTAATGAATTTACTACGAAATAGATCATGAAAATTTTAAAGGATCAATTACAAATTATTAATTGCAACTAGTATTTAAATTATTAAACAACCCAAGACGTCAAAATTTTTTAATTGAGCAAACTTGTTTTTTAAATTCTCTGTGTAGCTGTAGATGCAAATAAAGTAATAAAAATTATTAAATGAACTTATCCACGTAGTTATTTTAATTGGCGTAGTATTGTTAATTAATATTTTTCAATGAAATCAGTTGAAAGTAGGATAAAACAAATTTTAAAGATGTTGTCGTATTGTTTGTTTTTCAACCATGCATTGTGGAAATGTTTTGCTGCAGTGTCAATATTTGTAAATAACTAGAAAATAATGTTTTGTTAAACTAGTTATCTTTATCGATAACAATATCAACGAATTGTGATGTTTCACAAAGGACATTAAGTCTCTATGTCTTTAAATATTTCTTTTCGCCCAACTTCCAATAACTTTCTCTATAATCTCAATTCAGAAATGTATTTTTTAAAGTAACTATTCAACTTACAATTTCCATTGTCAGCTTCTCCCCCAGGTGCAGTCCACTTCAATGTAATGCTACTCATGGGATCGTAGTAATCCACTCTCAAGTCCATGATCCTGGATGGTTTGTAGCCTCCGTCAAGTTTTTTGCCTTTTACTATAAATGATGTTTCTATACTTCCTTTGAAAGGGGGCACTTCGACTGATGCACCTTTCACTTTACTTCCACAACAACCATCAGCACCTAATCAAGTCATTCAAAGTTAATATTTTAGTACGAATAAAACTGACTAACATTACAATCAACATATTTCAATACGAATAAAATAGAATATCTTAGTCATTCCCATTTACAGAATTAATTTTTTATAAGCCAAATAGTTTCATTTGTCAACTATTCATATTAAACCTGATTCAAGAGTAACAAAAAAAAAAAAAAAAAAAAAAAAGGACTTCGCGAAAACTTAACAGTAGAACTTGTTTGGTTTTCTCAGTAATGTGCAAAAGGAATAATATTTTCTTCACTAAAGAAAGGAATAGTAACATTCCATAAAAAATTCCCGTGCACATCTGTCAGTATCATAGTATTATTATCAATAGACTGCCCGTTCCCACTTCAATCATACAATGAGAATGAAACCAAAATGAATCACAAAATTCGTTTATCAGTCACGTGGTTTTTAATTTGGCTACGTCGTAAAATCAATCCTTTATCTAATAATCTTATTATCCTTTATCGCCTGAGTGAGGAGAAACCCGCCAAATTTGCAACCCTGCTCCCAAAAAGCCGCCAAATCTTCAACCCTGCTCCCAAAAAGTCTCTACTCATGTGATTCATTTTGGTTTCATTCTCGTTGTATAATTGAAGTGGGAGCGTGCAGTCTATTGATAATAATAAGTCTATGTTCAGTATTTACTGCAAAAAGCGCTTTCTGTTGATTGAAAAGTTAACTATAGTATTCCTTTGTGTTAACTTAATAAATATATGAACTCCTGTTAAAAGTATACATGCTCCAATTTCACTATTAAGTAGCAGGACTTGCGAAAGAATGCTTTCAAGCAAGATAGAGGTTTCATGATCCAGCCCTGCGGCTCAGCAGTGATCGTGGCAAATAATCTTGCGTTAATTATTGACATTGGTCTTTCCGAGCTCTCTCCCAAACGAGAAGCAAACCCGGGCATTTCCCCCTTGAAAAATAGGAGGGTATTTCCGATCTGATTGTCCGGCCAGTATAGCCCTTGTGCTTCACTTGCGCAAGAAAATCTTCGGTTGTTCAACCACTATAATGTAAAAGTAAGAAAAACAATTAGGGTGATTTTATCTGAAATATTGACAAAAACCATTTGAATCTTAAAAGAATTCGAAGGAAATGATTTAGAATGAAAACTAACAACAGGCTTTATATTTGGGTAGCCAATCGTTCAATCTACATTAAACATACAAAATGCACATCTGCTTATCCATATGGAAAAATGGATACCATAATTTGGTTTCCTGACAATCTAAATTATAGTATTAGATCATTTCCTATTAAAAACAAGAGGAAGAGATATGTGAAAATAAAAGAATGTCGCTATGTAGAAGCCAATATACTATAAAAGATCCGTAAAAATTCCTGGGCAACTTTGACCTAATTTGGAATGAAACAATCCACCTAAGTGCACACATTTTTAAGGGAAAAAAAAAATATATATATAGCATGTTTTTACCATTCTTTCCAACCCTTGTTGAGTTTTCGTTTTCTGCAGTTACAGTTACGTGGTACTCGCCTACATCTCCAAACTTCACAAAGTATCGACTGTAGATTCCATCATTTTGAGTTATATCAGGATCTGAAAAATTATGAAATTGCATTTAAGGAAGAAAAAAAAAAGAAGGAAAAAAAGAAAAAGAAAAAAAAGATTCTTAACTAATTAATATAGACACTTTAGTAGCATAAGCTTTTGAGCGTATATTGTGATTTTTTTTTCCAAGGTAGGTATTACGATTGCGAATGGCAAACTAAATGTTGAATTTATGCTTTGCATATGAAAGTCTAAGTTTTTCCACATTGATTCAACGTAAGTAGATAAACACACCTTTCCAATAACGTATAAGATTGCACAAAATCCTACGGGGGCATTTCTTGACTCTTGACCATTTTTAGATACTGGAAAATCTGTGTTTTCTTTTTAATCAATATATCCTGATTCTAGGGGAGAAAAGCCAGTCTTTCCAGATGACTTGAATATAAACAATAACAAAATACTAATGCTTCATTACAGAATATTAATTTTACTTCCCTTGACACCTACTCTCAAATACGAAAAAAAAAAAAAAAAAATTACAAAATAGTTACAATTTTTTCAAAACATATCAAGGAAAACAGTTTTATGGCAAATACTCAAAACTTTATTGGAATGTTTTCTTTTTCGTCCAAAACTTAATTTTAAGTTTTTTCGATAAGGTTCAGTCCGTAAAGTCAGTTTCCATGCTGCAAAACAATATGAACAGCAAAGTTTTGAATGTCAAAGTAAAAGTCACGTCGACTTAAAAAAAATTATAGTTAACTAGATTAAGTACCCTGTCTTGCCAGACTCAAATAGAGGTGGCCTCGCGTTTGAGTTGTCTGGTACAATGAAGTTCAAATTGGTTCAATGGATCAACTTATGATCATACCTCTTTTCACATCCCTATCCTCTATTTAGCCACCTTTACTTCAAAACTTCGGAATGATATTGTGTCCCCAACTAACTGAATTAAACACAATATCTGTAGAAAAAAGCCTACTCAAATTGTTTCAGTAAATCTCATACACATTTTGGGATAGTTTTTTTTTTCCCCCCTTTTTTTTTTCTCCTTTTTTTTTTTTTTTTTGAAACCTAATGCAACCAGTGACCTTCTTGTTTCGAATGTCATGTGAGCAAAATTTCATTAAGATTGTAATAAAACTATAGATCTGTACATAACACAAACTAACGTCCACACAGATATTCTTTATATTTTTAATGGAAGTTAATTCTTTATTTAGATTCCCAATAAAAGGAAACCTTAAAAAACTGTGGTGGTATCGTGTACAAATGCGGACAGATATAACACCCAGTCACCAGATATCTCTTTTGTCTAGTGGTTAACAGACCCTTGTCTATTGATCTAGGATTCCTCGGTTCGACTCTCTTGTTAGCGCAAATCGCTACAAAAACCATCAATATACGTTTATGTAGGGAACACAAGAAAATTATCAAAAAGTATATTTATCTTCTTTATTTAAATTTAGTCACAATTATAGCCTTAAATAGGTACCTACTATTTAAAACGGTAAATCACCAATCAATACCAAAATACTAGATAGCTTTAAACTGTAGAGCTTTAACAATGAACAACCAATGCACTTCTCTTACACAGCAGCTTCTGTTAACCACACATTAAATATCACTTTTATTCTAAAAGCTTATTAACTCAATTTGTTTTCTAATCTTTACTAGTGTGATATTGTAATGACAGGGTGGCTACAAAATTCAGGAAAAAAAGTTCCCTGATAATTCCCTGATTTCCCTGACAGATTTCTAAAAAATTCCCTGATTTTAAGGCAAACTTTTTTTCAAATTTCTCCAATTTTCTTTGGTTTTCCATATGTCTAGACACCCTGATCAAATAGAACATGTATGCTAAAAAGATAATATACAATATTTTAAAAAATAGTTTTGCTGGTAATGAAAAGTTTAAATTATTCCATAACATTAAACTCCTAATGGCTTACCACAACAAATCTTCATGTAAATAGCGCCAAAATATGGATAAACGTGTCTTAAACAATACAAAATTTCCCTGATTTTCATGAAATTTTAAAAAGTTCCCTGACATTTCCCTGATTTTTTCCAGAATCATAAAGCTCCCTGACATTTCCCTGATTTCCAGGTTTTCTCGGTTCTGTGGCCACTCTGAATGAGTACAACCCTAACTTTAGAATTAGTAATATTTTTATATTTTTTTTATGTTAAGCTAATTAATGTGAATGTAATTAATGTTAATTCAACAGCAGTAATTGAACTGAATTACCTCCTCTTCCATTATCAAACAGTACCAATGTGTCCAATAAATCTCCTTTTGGTCCAGTTATATCTGCCATCACTATCGCATCTTGGATAGGATAATTGCCAAAGTTTATTCGCGCGAATATAATGACTGGCATCTGAAAGCATTTATATAGATATTAATTTGGACTCATGGATAGATTCAATATGCACAACCAAATCATTCCTATCCTTACGGCTGTACAAGAATCAAAGTAAAGAACCTGTATGCAGTTTAATTATTTAAAAAAAATCATAATGGCTACTTGAACAGTAAAAGTTTCAAGGATTTAATAAGTTTAAAGTTTAACTTTTTAATGCAGAGTTGTAACAAAATTTACAACTCTGAAATTTAGTACAAATTTCAAAAAAGCCAAACATATTAGCTATTTCAATCAATATTAACTAAATTTAAGGAATTGAAAAAGAGTTAAGCTTACCAAACAAGTAACATCACAATAACCTACTTCAAATTTTGCCATAACTCTGAAATTTGATATAAATGCCAACAAGGACAAATATAGAAAAAGTAATTGATTCCTATTTCAATTAATTTTATAGGATCAAAAAGAGGTTAAACGTTCTAAGCAAGGAATATCGCATTGTTTCACTACCTGTTTTGTCACAATTTTGAAATTTGATTAAAAAAAAAAAATTCTTCTAGAGCAAATATAGAAAAAGTAAGTTTTCGATCGTGAATAACCATTTCTAAGGAGTCAAATTGCGGTTAACATTCCAAAAGAGAAATACTCAAATCTCCCCCTTCTAAAGCAGTCATAACTCTGAAAAATTGTATAAAAGTCAAGGCCAATATTAGGAAAGTAAGCTATTCCGATCTTGATCAAAACAACTTTCAAGGGTTAAACTTCAGATAACTTCCAGAAAATTTATCCTTTTATGATAAATAATCTAGTGGCATCAAAGAATAGGGAAAAAAAAAAAAAAAAAAAAAAAAAAACCTGGCAAATTGACACAAACAAAATAATTACCTGAACACCGTCTTGTTCTGATGGGTCATGAATCCAAACTTCTCCTTTAAAATACTCCCCTGGTTTCGTTGTCTTTTCAACATGAGTAAAAACTGGATCTAATTTTGGACGATCCAATTTGCAATTTACGTCTTCCTAAAAATGTTTAATATACGGCTTTCAATGTTAAAAATTGCAAATGAAAATGAATTGAAGAATTAAACAAAAAATTTTATCCCAAGGAAATCTAAAATTATTATAGTTATTACAAAATGTGAAAGGAACACTACTTTGATTTCACCAATAACCATTTGGCTGAGACTTCACTTTTTAGACATGCACTAACTATGCATTGGAAAGGACAAAGCTAAAGCATCTATACGTCCAAAACTTTCAGTGACTGATTTATCACTAATTCTACCTTTTCTTATACACCTACAACTCTACTGAAGTTGCCAAAAAATATTTTAACTTCCGAGAGTACCTTTACTAACTTGTGATTTTTCTTCATTTTTCTAAATTTCGCCTCTATTCTAGCAAGCTTATTTTAGAGCTACTTCCACCTCCGTCTGTACGAGTTTAACACTCTTAGAAATTAACAACTACAGTAGACCCTTTTTTGAAAAACCCCACGATATAGAGACCCCTTCGTTACAACGATCGACGATGTCCCAATCGTTCTTTGAACGGGACAACGTTATTTGTTACAACGACCGAAACGCTGGCAATTTTTCGTTATAGAAGACCTCATATTTTCATCGAAATTTGTGAAAACGCACTCCAGCGATTTTAGGCAGCGCAGCTGACGATTCGGTTTTGACTATACTAAACTTCAACTTAACTAGACATCACTTAGATGGTAGATCGTGACAGTGCTCATAGGCATTTAATCCATTTTGGCGGCGTGAAAGCATAATGTTCGCCAAACCACAACCCTTTAGAGAACAAAAGGCTTTAAGGTTTGGCGAGAATTATGTCTTCACTCCGCCAAAATGGATTAAATGCCTATGAGTACTGTCACGATCTACCGTCTAAGTGATGTCTAGTTAAGTTGAAGTTTAGTATAGTTGAAACCTGTTATGTTTCTTCACAAGAGAGGTTCAGAGCATGACGGGGAGGTGAAGACGAGGGGGGACCAGGAATGCCGTTGATATTTTAGGAAGGCGAACCGTAATATTAGTTAAGATTCACTTTGATTAGTTGTTCAAATATCCATATCAATACAGGAAAAAGGTTCACATCACAAAGTTTTGAACATTTATCCTAGGTTAAGCTACATTTTTGTTCAGAATGGCGCTTAAAAATAAGCGTAATCAGATTTCAATCGATATCAAGTGTAAAATTTTGGATGAGATCGACAAGAAAAATGTTTCAAAAGCGGACGCGGAGAAGATGTTTGATATTAAGTTGGTTGTTTTCAGATTATCTGGCGCCGTCAGCAACACGAGGGCCACAATGCGCCGAAACACCAGTCACTAGACAAGCCAACACACACCCACAAACACCCATGCCTAACACGGGACTCGAACCCGCAACCTCGCGGTCTAGAAGCTAGCACGCTAACCACTATACCGTTTGATATTAAGAAAAGTACGCTGTTTTCAATCTTAGAAAATATGGATAAAATTTCAGATGCAAACGAGACCGGTGCGGGGTCCCCAAAGCAAGGGTGCGTACAAAAGATGGAAAATCTCCATTTGTAGAGACAACGTGCGTTGCTATTTTGAAAAAGAAGACGGTGCTGAAGATTTTTTTTCAAAAACTAACAAAAAAGGAACATTTCATTTTAAAATCTTCGAAGAAAATAATGAAACATTCGGTATTAACGAGCTTATTAATGTTTTCGGTTAAGTACTAGTTTATTTCCATGTTTCTGTGATTTTTTTTTTAATTCACTTTAATGACCTTTCGTTATTACGACCACTTATTGTTGGTCCCGGAAGGGGTTGCTGTATCGAGGATTTACTGTATTTTCGGACTTAAACTATTCTCAAGATCACCAATTTGGCAAGATTTTTTTGTAATTGCAAACTGCCATTCTATGACGAGGTATTTGTTACGTTCTTTAGTACCAATACCTGATGTAAGAAATGTTCAGAGTCAATCCAGACCACATTTTTTGTCCATATATTTCACAAGAAGGCGTCCTACAACAAAGGATGGATATTGCGCAAAAGGACTGTGTAAATTTCACCTGGCACGGACTATTAAATAAAATGGTCACTCACTGTATTTTCCAAAAACCTAAAGGACACTTTTCCGTTAGAGGGGGTCGTTGGCAATATCCAAGTACAGTACGGATTCTGCGCTAATTATTGTTTACATAAAACTGCGCCAAATTATGGAAACTATAGGCAGTTCAGTTGATATTAGAAAAATGCAGCTGCTGCCATTTATTGGCGAAAATCACCTTGGCGCAGAATCCTTAGCGTATACTTGGATTATGCCAACGCCAACGGCCCCCTTTAATGGTAAAGTACCAGCGAAAGTTATGTGTACTTAAGCGGTTGTGAGACAAGAATGATGGATCACAGACGTTCGATCACTAGTGAACTTAGTGTTTCCATTAGTTTCATATTTGATCTTTAGATCATACGTACCTCAGCAGTGTGGAAGGAATACAAAGCGATATCTGTTCCTTGAACACCGGCCGTTATTGCAACTTTTTTGTCGCCAGCTTTACACAATATGTAGTCAGATATCAGAGGTCTTGAGGTCCATAAGGTGTACTTGTCTGAAGTTGGATCCATAGGAATAACCAAAGAGATCTCGGGTGACATGGTACCAGATAGAACCTGCAAGAATTTGAATAATTAAGTTCCCTCTTGCTTTACCTTAAGAAAATAGGAAATTTAAGGTTTTCGGAACCCTTTCATTATTAGACATCGAATTGGACATCATGAAAAATGTTGGACTATTTATTCACGTTACTTTGACAAAAAGGAAATTTTCATCAATCTTCATTGGATGCACAATTTTTTTTTTCTTATGGTACTTTAAATGGATGGTCGTACACCAATGAAAAGGTTAATTAAAATGTAAAATACAATTATTAGCAATATGTCTTATATTAATGGAATAATTGGAATATTGGATATACTACTAAAACTGTATGTAGAATTTCATTATATAAATATTTCCACTTTTTAATATTCCATGTCTAAAGACACAAATAGAGTACGTTTTTCGCAAAACTTAACAGCAGTCTAATTAAGTTTCAACATTAGCAACTCAATATTAAGAATTTTATAATTTTTTTTTTTAAATAAGGCATTGTGTATTTGGACTAAAAACCTTTCCAAGGATTTCTAGATCAAATTAGGTAAGAGAACCAAAAGTGGTCAATTTAAAATTTTAGCATTTGTAATTACTAAAGGGCACGTACTAAGCCTGTAAAAGAATTACTTTTTTGGAAACTCATTTGTGTTAAATATTGTATTCTATTGTTGAAGGATAGTATAAAATTTCGTTAGGTTTCATATATGTGTTTAAATTTTGTTCTTCTCTTTTTTCTAGAGCTGTCATCTACTGTAAACTATCACAACTTTTCAAAAAATTTGTACTATTTTTTAGGTTTTTTAAAACTTCAATTTTCAAATTAATGACACAATGTTAATTTGTAAATACGCTATTCGTCATAGGCGAGGTCTCACTCTTTAAATTGGTATGTCATTTTTCAATATTTGTTTTGTATCAAGAGAGAAAAGGAATTGTCACAACAAACACAGCGTCACCTAGAAATGATATATAAGATCCAAACTTTGCACATGGTTAGGTTAACTAATAAATTAGACACCCTTTTTTTTATTAATATTATAGGGGAGACTGACCTACCAGAGGTACAATCGTAATTAGGGACATTGGTTTTTAAAAATAGAGTAATACTAGGATTTCAGTGGAAGCATGTTCAATGAAATCACAAGTGTGTCGGTTGGAGTTATCTTTCTCACTTATAGCGCTCAACTTTACAGATTTCTTAATTTTTTGGTTGAGTTAAAAGAATTAAAAGTGGGTGGTTATGTATCTTGGCCAACAT
The DNA here is from genome assembly GCA_963978545.1 of Linyphia triangularis. Classification (NCBI taxonomy): domain Eukaryota; kingdom Metazoa; phylum Arthropoda; class Arachnida; order Araneae; family Linyphiidae; genus Linyphia; species Linyphia triangularis. The sequence goes on along the minus strand of OZ021723.1, from coordinate 93,534,075 downwards.
TTTACTATTTTACATCATGGTTTTCTATTAACTAACCTGTAGAAACAACCAATGTAATTCAAAATGGCTGGAGGATGTACCAAGAGACAAGTTAAGGCATCCTGCCAGTGGACATTATTATGAGGCAACAATTGCAGATAATATTGCTGACATTCAATGTCCGTTACATGCAAAAGATCAGCGGTACATGCAAAACTCATAATTTATAGATAACGACTGGGGTAGAACGAGATTGAAGCAAATGGTATAATTTCCAAGTAACCCCCAAAGAAACAAAATTCGATTATCCCTTATCATTTGAAAAGTTTAATGTTTATTGAAATGAGGTATATTTAATTTTAATCCAAGTTTTCCATTATTTTTTTACTCGGAAGTTCCCTGAAAACACTGGTGGTCCAAGAGTAAGTAAAAAAGTGGTTCAAAGAGCTATCTAAATATCGGTATTAAAATATTCATAAATACAAGAGTTTGAAATAAACTGAGGTGAAGCATCACCAGAGAAACATATTACCTATATCTTTGTATTTCTTTGTACATCTCTTTGCATTTCTAAATCTCTAATGTTACTGTAAACCTGTCCATTTCTTTTTAAGTATGAATTTTAATTGATCTTAAGTGACTAAGTGTCCAATAAGTTTATTATTGAAAAATGTCGCATTAGGTAGCGGAAGATAAATATTTACTTGTTTTATGTTGCATGATAATGATACACGATCTGCTATGCAGAATAGTTCATGTGATGTGTTTATTTAAGATTTTTGTTTGAAGACGTGTTTTGGAAAAATAACTTGAATTGAATAATCTTTCTAAAATGAGGATGCCCAAATATACCATTGATTTAATCCAAGAAAGAAAAAGTAAAGTTTTTAGTGTTATCTTGGTTATTTTAGGGCTTTCATTTGTATTTAAATTTTTATAAGGTAAATCTAAAGCAAATACGAAGTTTGCAACATATCTTTTAACTTAGTGGTCTGCTGTCATCTTGGAGCAATTGGAAGATGAAAAACAAAAATTCAGGTATCATTACTTACCGTTGTTGTCTGAGATGTTGTAGGTGAGTGTGGTACAGCATTGTGCAAAACCTTGTGAAGCTCTTCGAAAGTCAAGTGAGAAACTTTCTCTTCCTTATGCACCACTCTCAAGAAAATGCAGTTCGAAAGAGATTCAAGATCATTGAATACATCTGGTCGGTTTTTCTGTGAAGTGTCTGTAAAGGCAACAATCGTCAGGCACAAATTGAGTTTCTGCGACTCTAGTTCTTTCATTATATTGACCAAGTTCTTATCCGCATCGAATGAAGTAGAATCCGCAATTAATATAACGGAGCCTTGAATCTCTGATTTTTCCGCTAATGCCTAGAAAGAACATATATTTGTAACATCAAGCTTTTCAAGATGCATTGGCATTTCATGAAAAGTAACATTCTTAAATAGTCGTAAATTCGTAGTTTACTCACAGGGATGTGATTGACCAAAAGGCAAAAAAGAGGAAATCGAACAATTTGGCACGAAAGAACGTGCAAAAGAAAATTATACTAAAAGTATTAATTAAATAGTCGATGTACAGAAAAAATTATCAAAATTTCAGCTCAAATGGGTTGCATATTTATTTCAAAACATTACATTAATAAGAAATCCATAAATCATGATTTTCAAAAAGCCTCTTTGTAAAATATATTGTCAAATACAACTTTCAATGTATATAACAAATCAAATATGAGGTAGAAGTAAGTACTGAGTACTGAGGTAAAAGTAAGTAAATATGCCTCACTAGCATTTTTTTAAAAAACATTTCTTTAACTTTTAAAGCACCTTTGTAGTAAACCTAGGACGGATTAATAGCCTTTTCTTTTTTACAGATCTTTTCTTAACATGACTTGATTGCAGTTTAATAGTTTGCTTTATGCATTGTTTTGAAACGAGCAGCTTAATTTTGTGTATAAAAATTAGAAGTTGAAGGATTGTTTGAAAATCTGGGATATATGTCTCCCGTTTTCAGATGAATATTTTTCTACAACTTGGCAGCTTGTACTCGACTACTTGTCACATACAGTTTGTGCCAAGAACTATGGGAGGGAGGTGTTGCATGTAACTGACAACCCAAGCAAAAACTTAAATTATTTTTCAAGTTAAAATAAACAATTTTACTATAATTGCAGTTAAAATAAAAGAAAAATTAAATAAGAATATGTAGTAAAATTGGGCAATTGGGACTAATTTCTTGCAGAAAATAGAATTAAATTTTTAATTACTCTGCATCGATTCAAACCAAACGCCGAAACCAATCCTCACACACACTAATTACGGACTGTCATATTAATTTAAGAAAAGCATCTCAATACGTTCTTTAATACTCTTCACATTTTACAGTTTGCACTCTGCAATGCCTCTCATACTCCAAGTATGCATTTTATAATGTGCAAAATTCTATAGCTTGAACTTCAATTTATTACTTTCAATTACCCATATGTATACATAGGATAATGAAAATATAGCATTCGGTTAAAAAAAAAAAAAAAAAAAAAAAAACGATTTTTTTTTTTTTTTTTTTTTGAATTTCTTATGTTTTGGAACATCCTGATTTCAAAAAGTAATCTAGAAAAAAATATCTGTCTGTGTGTATGTGCGTCTGTGGTCAGCATAACTCTCGAACAAATTGACCTACGTTGTTCAAATTTGGTATGCGAGATCGTGGTGGCCATGGGACCTACCATTAAGATTTTCGTCAAAATCACGCATGTGCATAAGGTAGCTTCCTTTGAAAAAATCATGTTTTCAATGATTGCTAAGAAAAAGCTCTAACGATTATGATAAAATTTGCAGTGCTAATGCCTCTTAAGGTGTTCTAAACATCCCCACATCCGAAATTCCCGTAAAAAGGCTTTAATGGCGCAAAAAGTTGAAAAACGAATGCCTTCAACACAAAGTTCTCTTTCCTTGAGCATACCTCATCAGTGATCGTTTTTTCTTCTCCCCCTCAGTTTGAATTAAAATAAAGGATAATATAAGGATTATCGAAAAGTATATCGCCAAAATCACCAAATTTTTTCAAAGAATATAGCCAAACTAGCCATTTCTAAATGAATGATGAAAATATAAAAACGGTAAATGACACATATCCATGTCATGTATTCTAGTGTAATTGAAAGTTTTGCGATGTTCCACACCCCTATTTTTTAACTTTTGCACTACCTTAATGTTAAAAAAAATTTATACAAACCCTCTGTTTATCTGCCTGCCTGAGGTCAACATTCCCAGACAAAAACTGTAAAATCTTACGCGTGAGATAGTATATCGAATATAAAGTCTTGTCGAGACCAATAAACACTAAAATAAACCTTGAAGATGCAACTAGAAATTACAATCAAAAATTATGATTAGAAGTGTCGGAAATGGTAACCTTGTCAAAAAAGGCATGGCTAGAACTGAATAGTACCAAAACGGTATTTTGCAGTTATACACCAGCTTTGGTGCCTTTGAAAAAAGGAAAAAAAAAAAAAAAAAAAAAAAAAAAACACCAAAACACCAAAACACGCCGAAAACCGAATAAGTTATTTCGGTGAGTATTTGAAAGTAGTAATAACAGGTTTTATTCAACGAAACGTTTCAACGTTTTATAACGAAACTATGGCGCCAAATGGCATGGTTTATAAAACGGAAAAGTTTAATAAGAACTTTATTTTTATTGGCACAATTTTGAATATTTATATGTTTTAGCCCACTAAACTATGGCTTAATTCACAAAAATGCTGGATCATAAGTTCATCACAGAATTTCAGCTCTAAAGTCATACAATTTGGCAACGATACTTGACTAAAGATATGTTTCATTATTCGAATCTGAGTTTATTTAACTGACCACCAAAAGTTTCCTGGTTTCGTCTTTTTCTTCTTCTGTTCTTCCTCACTTTGAAGGGACAGCTCAACATGCCTCTCGAAACGATCCAGCTCATCAAAAAATTCTTTAGGGTCCTGAAGAGGACTAGTTGGTGGCCATTCCTTTTCAAGAAAGGAAACGTACTCGGGAATACTATGATACATAGCTACATAGTCCACAACAGACAGGAAAAATTTATCTTTGTACAAGTCATCAAGTTCATTCTTGAACAACAGAACACCGACTGGAACAAGTTCATTGATTTTCTCTTTGAACTCAGCAGGTTTCACAAATCGCACGAACGAAGCCAAGACAAAGACAGCGTCATCCAACTTTTTTATCATTCGCGCGATACTTGAGACACTACTTTCTTCAGATGACGATTCGATTTCTATATTCGATTCCTTGTAGTTTGGCGTTCTAATTACGCAAGTGTTCCAATCATTGAAGAGACGGTTGACGATACTGCAACTTCTGATGACCTTGGATCCCAAAATGGACTTTTCCTGCAGGAAATGGGCAGTAACTTTAATAACATCGTTAAGCGTCTCATCGGAACTTTCAACTATGTGGTAATAGAAGGTTTCATGTATAATGAGTATACCAGTAATTCTCGAAGCAAAATCTTTGATATCTTCCTGGAGTTTGTTTACAGACAATCTATGAATGTCCTCCACGTTATTTCTATCAGAATATTTCAAACGACCTACAAGAATGAGTCGTCTCAACGGCTGAACAAGACTATGGTCAACTAGAACTTGTTTAAATGTATCGCTGCAAGATGATAGATATTCGTCGATCACGTTTTCTTTGTCTAACGAAGGGTGTTTATCTGACGCCATTTTCAATAAATAATATACTTCCGAGACTGAAACAATATTCTTTGAAAACATTTATAAAATAGAGTGAAAGTTAAAGTATATTGAGAGATAACATAAAATTATTGTTATGCAAGGTGCGCAGTCAAGCTAGTATTTTCGCGGGTCTAATAAATACGGATTTTTCTCCTGAAACCCTCAACTGTTTAAAACACGATTTAAAGCTAATTTTCATGTATATTATTCTTTTGGGTCTGCGCAGCGTACTTTTAAAGTTATTGGGTTTCAACTATAAAGATGGGACAAAAAATTACTGTCTCCTTATAAGCTTGGAAAAATTCTGAAATTTAATTGTTCAGATGCGAAATTTAATCATGAAAGGCTGCAAAACAATATCGTGAAAACGTGATACAGAAATATACTTTACAGTTAGTGCAAAAAAAATTTTGTTCGCGCTGAGCATCCAGACATCCGACAACGTGAGGAAAAAGTATTCGTGCTCATTGCTGGCATGTGCTTCACACCAACTTTTCGTGACGCCTCTACTGTAGAGGAACTGTTTTTTGCCTTTTCTTTACAGGCTCTACTTCGTCACAATCGGTGGAACTATCATCAGCTGTAGGCAGAGGCGTACTGGCCATAGGGTTGTCCGGTGCAATCACCGGGCCGGTCAGTGTCTGAAAAAAATGGGCCGGTCCGGTATGGAAGTTCGTTCTTTTTTTTCAATATAAGTAATCGTCTTCTTGAACTTTTTTTCTTCTTTTTTCTAACCCATTGCATTTGAATCCCAATTGTTTCCATCGTTCGCTCCCTTTTTTGGTTAGTCGGGGAGATAAGGTATTCTAGGAAAAGTATGGGGTATTGTGGAGAAGCGGCCGATGACTGCTACTTAACGCCCGAGGTGAGGAAAGGACCAAGGAGATCTGAGACTACCCTCATAGTCCAGTCGTGGATGGGCTATTAACTCATTACTATAATGGCCCCCCAAGATCGTTGGCGACAGAGTATATATTGTTCGGACATCTTAAAAGCAGAAACTTTAAGTAAAGCTTCTCGAGGGGTTAATTTTTCGAGGCGGTAAAGACTCCAGCTCTAATTACATTACTAGTCGAACGGAATTGACAAATGATGGAACACAAGTCACAACACCAAGAAAAGAGTGGTCGTTGTTTTGTTAGAGGCCATTTCTATTTCACAAATTGGTATGGTTCCATGCGAAGCTAAGCTGGTAGCAATTACATACTATAGTCAATACCAAACGAAAATGTTGCAACTGATTACATAAAGCTTCAAATATACATTTCAAGTAAGTGACTTTATTTTAAATTATTTATATATAATGGTTCTTAATTCTTAAAAACTTGAAATGAATTAATCTAATTCATACGTAAAATTACGTTTACTAGATAAAAGATTTTTATTTAAATTTTATCTCTCCGTATACGTATAAAATTCAACGTTTATCTATGTTTATTTACGCCTATAACTCCAGATTAACTGAACCAATTTATCATGTTTGTGTCGATTTATAACTTTTTAATACGAATGTAAACGCATATTTAACATTGCATTGTGTTAGTGATCTGCCTGACATTGTGGGTTTAGAGTACAATTCAAAATCTAAGCTTTTTATTCTTTTTGTTTTCGAAATCAGAAAAATTAAATTTTCTGTATTACACATTTTCCATTCATAGTTATTTTTTTAAGTCCGTATAATCTTTTTTAAAAAAAATGTAGTACTATTAATTAAGATGTTAGTGAGAGTGATTTAATTGTAAATGAAAATTATTAAACCATTTTTATAAATAATAAGAGATACATCTCTTATTATAATCATAAGTATACGATTTTATGTAGATTTGATTCACTCCATAGACAAGGGGTAATTATTTAATTTTGTGTTGTAATGCAATTTCATTTTGTCAAAAATTATTTAAATAGAATTGAATGACAATTGGGTATGTGCCAAACAATCTTCCATTATGAACTGTTTAAAAATAATTATTAAAAAAAGAAATTAAGTAGTGGTAAATTTAAAAAAGAATAAAATCTTAATAGAAATTCACGAGTTTAACCGATAACACGTTAAAATATATTTCGTAGAAATCAAAGTTATCTGTTGAAGAAATTAGAAAGTTAAGATATGTTTGCTAAAAACCTAACTGAAATGTCAAAGCATTAAAACTTGATAAACCTATTTATATATGCAAGTTCCTCAATTTATTTATACATTGAATTATAACAGTATTGTCACGAATTTGTGCATGTTATGACCCATCACATATTTTTCTATATCTGAACTCTGAACTTCTTCTTTCCTTCCCTGTTTTCCTCAATAATTTTGTATAATTTACGCCTAATTTTACGCCATCACGTAATTTTTCAAAGTTCCTTGTTCCAAGATTTCGATTAATTTTGCAACAAAATGGATTTTAAAGTTTTTTTTAACGACGACAGTTTTTATTTATTCAGATTTTTTTCTAATTTGGTAAAATGGACGGTAAAAAAAGAAAATGTCTTGCAAAGCAATGTTTATCTATAAAAGATATATTCTTTGGATCAACGGATCAAAATATTGTTACAAATCATAACGTAGCAATCGACACTACTGAGATTAATAATCATTTAAACAAAACTTTAGAAGTTTCATCTACGTGTGCAGATACAGAACCAAACAGCAATGATATTTGTTCAAATGACAAAGATCTCTAGTATTACAACTCTTTACTTATTTTATACCTTTTAAAGTTAAGTATATAGTATAATTTCGAAAGTCATTTTCTTATAAACATTTTTTATAAACCTAATCATTCTTTATTTTACAATTTAGATATTGTTTTATTTTGTAACAAACTATCAATAGTTTATTAAACCTAGTTTACTCAAAGGGGATATAAGGATTAAAAACAGAGAAAAATTTAGTTAATTAAACTAATTATTAAAACAATTCAATTATAAAAATTTATAAATAAATTTTTATAATCATCGCAACTAATTATTCATTATAAATATTTAAATAACAAAATTTATTAGTTATTCAAAACATTTCATTATTAAAATTAATTAGTGGAATTTTATTAACAAAAAAAGTTAAAATTTGACAAATGATTATAGTTAAAATTTGGGCCGGTATAAATCTAAAATCACCGGGTCGGTTTTATGTCCCAGTACGCCCCTGGCTGTAGGATTGAATTCGGCTATTTCATACAAAGAAAGATTTTGCGCCCGAAATCCGATGTGCATTTAATTGAACGCGGGGGTCACAGGAGGTTATGATGTGGCTAATGAATTCGAATTTCTGATTGGTGTAGATGCAGTTCTGGGTTCGGCAGGATACTAGTGTTTTCGCTGCTGTAGAGTGAAGACGACTGGAAGCTCTGGTTACAGCTTGAGTGTATTTTGCTGCTGCTGTTTAAAGAATTGTACATTTCTTTATGAATAATAAAAAGATTAGCTTTTGTAATCCATTGTCATCATTCCTCTGAGAAGAGTAACAATGTTCATAAAAGTAATTGAATGAACTTCGAATCTATAAGAAAACAAATCATTTGCATAATAGTTCTCAGTTTAATATTTTTCTCGTAATACCTTATTTTTTAAATAAGGAATTATGCTCGCCCGGTATATTTATTTTTTTAATAACATACAAAAACTTTTGACTTACTCCAACAGCATGCGAAACAGCGCATGTGACGCATATGTCTTTGTCTTCGTCCACAAACATCGACACATCCATCATTGTCTTAATGGCCGCATTTCGTTCTTCATTAGAGGGCAGTTCGGAAAATGGCCGAATCGGAGTGATGTCGCTTTGGAAATTGTAGAGGCCGAAATCACTACCATCAGGTAAATCGTAGATAAACCTCCGCATTGCAAAGAGAAACATTTCTTTCTAGAAAAGAACGACAGACAATTAGTTAAAAAAAATCTTGTATATTGTAAATAAATTGTTGTTAACAGGCAGAGCCGTTAATAGAGAATCATTGCATCGATACCATGGAAAAAACTGTAAGCGGCGCATATACCAGGAGCTCATATAGTATTTGAAAAATATCGATGACTAAAACACCATGTCCCAATGTTGAAAGGGGGCCGGTCAAATAGTGTTTTTTAATGGAAAAATTCCAACAGATTTGAAAAGGGTCATCGATACACATGAATCAAGGGAAAATCACTGTTAAGTTCAACATTTTGTAAAACTAGAATTAAGAGGGCTATCTGTTGGCACATTAGATGTGCTAACTGATAATTGGTCGCAATAATCAAAAAGTCTATCTGTGATTCTACCCGTGTGGCTTTAAAGAAAGTAACATCCAATATGAGTAGAACTTTGAAATTTTAACCATAAGTAGATATGGCTTCTTAATTGTCCTTTTTAACAAACAAAATGTTAAAATTTTAATTAATTTTTTATGAACTGATATAGTAAATTAGTAAAATTAAAAATTAAAATATACAATAAAAATACAATATTTGGCCTTTAATTTAATCTGAAGTTTAGACTAGACGTATTAGGAGTCTTTAAACTAAAAAGAAAATAATTTATGAATTCAATCTAGCTAGATTGGCAATTCACGTCACTTTGCTGTCAACCACGTCTTTCTTTTCAAAGTGAGCAAATATACCTGAGATCGAGACCAATAGTCTCATGTCTGTTGTCAAGATTCCTCATGTCCCCTACCCTCTCATACTCCTTAGAAGAAGAAAAAAGGAAAGGAGGAGAAAAAAAAAAAAGGAAATTCCAGGAAATATCCCTTTGGACAACTTCCGGCATCTTTAAAAAGCGATTCCTTTTTGAATATGTCTCTTTCGACCGCTACTAACGAGTAAATTATTGTAAGGTAAAAGTTTTTTACATTTATTGTTTCAAGTTGATAGGAAAAAATACAATACAAAAAAAAAGTTTAAATGTGATAAAGCTAATTTTTTTTTACAAAACTTAATTGAAATAAGGAAGAATGTGATTTACTTGGCCATGAAGACTTTCCGAGTTTTGAAAGGTAATAACCACCCTTGGTTTAGATTCTTGCATGTAAGAGAATTGAATTCTAAGGTCTTCGTCGGCTTCAGGTGCCACAGTTGTCTCTTCTTTCCTGATGGGGAAAATAGGCGTTGCTTTTTAGCATTTATTTTCAGTGTTAGTTTTACAACTAATTTTTTTTTTTTTAAATACTAATCATGTCATAAACTAACTAGGGGTGTGAAACATCGCACAACTTTCAATTACACTATAATACAAACGTGGATTTGTGCCATTTACCATTTTTATATTTTCATCATTCATTGAAAAAATGGCCAGATTGGCAATAATTTTTGCGGTAATACTTATATGGGTCTTTGAAAAAAAAAGAAAAAGCCCGCCAAAATGGTGATTTTGGCGATATACTTTTCGATAATTTTTATATTATCCTATCTTATGAGTGAAACTGAGAAGAGGAGGGAAAAGAAAAAAAATGATCGTTGATGAGCTATGTTCAAGCAAAGAGAACTTCTGTGTTGAAGGCATTCGTTTTTCAACTTTACACGCCATTAAAGTATTTTTACAGGAATTTTGAAGGTGGGGATGTTTAGAACACCTTAAGGGGCCTTACCACAGCGGTTTTGATCAAAATCGTTACTGCCGTTTTGTAGCAATCATTGAAAAACATGATTTTTTCAATGGCAGCTACCTTTTGCGCATGCGCGATTTTGACGAAAACCTTAATGATAGATACTTTTGCCATGAGAGTAATGACCAACCCGCACACCAAATTTGAACATCGTAAGTCAATTTGTTCGGGAGTTATGCTGACAACAGACACACACACAGATAGACATTTTTTCGAGATCACTTTTTTGAGATCAGGATGTTCCAAAACGTGGAGAAAAAGCAATAAAAAATGAATTACCTCAAACGTATAAAATGTTACTGGCAATTTTTGAAAATAATATAAATTTTAAGATTACTAGGATGAGTATAATTTATTGCTACACGTATTTCTTAATAGTGGTTCATTTAAAAACACTTTTAAACAACAAAATTGCGATAAGTTTTAAGAAAACGTATTCAAAAGAGAAGCAATGCATCGGAACAATATTGCAATAAGTCAATAGTGATTGTGATAACAGTTATTAATTCTGAAATATAAGCACATTTCTTGTAAGTGAAATACAACAATAAGCTAACATAATAAACAAAATCAATAGTACAAAAATCTTCTATTCCATTTTTCAATATTTTTTCCAGATTTTTTTAAAAAATGTTCCTAGTAATATACTTTCACTTTTTAGGCATCGGATTTAGAATAAACAAATTAGTTTTCGAGAAAAACGATAATTACTGTACCTATATGTAAAAAAAAAGCGTAAAAAACGGGTATTTTTCGACATTTAAATTTGTAAAAAAAAATGAACAAGTTTATATTTTATACAAAAATCCATGCCTATTTTGTTAAATATATATTAAAAATGACACACAAAAAAAATCAAGTCGTTTCATTCATATTTGCTGAAGTTTTAGCATTTTGAGTAAGGTAGGAATTTAAAAAAATCACGAACTGAGAAAAAGGCGTTCGAAATTCGAAGGAGCTATTGCAGCAATGCTAAATTCTCCATAAACATACAGTATTTCTGCAACTGTAGTTATCGGATCAGCTCAAAAACTTGCCAGAATAAAGAGAAGGTGGTTACAAAGATTATAAATACGCAAAGAATAGAAAATTGATATCTTTATTATTTCTTGTGAAAACAAGGGGTCCACTTAATGAATCGGGGAATGCCCTACACCCATGACAACATTTTGTAAAATTCTCAGATGAATATAACAGAGACAGGTGACTCACTTGAAATCATCTGACATATCCAGAACTTCCCATATACTTTTTCCATTGCATAGAAGGTTTTGCTTGCTAGGGGTGAATTCCTTGTGCGTATGATTTTTTCCACAGACACTCTCCACCTGTGGAAGAAAATATTCAGTGAACAAGGTAAAACAGTGTTCTTGTTAATTCTAAAAGGACACTGGACAACCTCTTCAACTGGGAACCAAATACAGTAGAATCTCGATTAACCGACCTGATTCGGACCAAAGGTAGGTCGGTTAAGCTAAAATTCCGGATAAAAGAGAGTTGCAAAAAAACAATAAAAAGTAAATGATTTTCGTTTATTGAATACAGGAATTTTAATGTTTTTTTATGACTTAATTATTGGAAAAGAGTTTTTGTTGCAATAATCTTGATAATCTTTGTTTCGCTGCTCTATCCCGGAGTCTTTTTGAAGGCAATAGTTCAGTTTGATCTGCATCCGAAGGTTGCTCTAACCATGTCAGTTCTTTAGAAAAACAGTCAAAAGCCTCACCATTACTTATGTAACTTTAGAGCAAGGGAAAAGATTCCGGTTTAAAAAGGAGCAAATGATTTATTACTCATTTGGGAGATTTTTTATGTCGACGAAATGATTACCGGTTAACAGAAAGTTCCGGATAAAGGAGGGACGGTTAATCGAGGTTCTACTGTATACTGGTACCACAACAGACGCTTTCCTAGCAATAGTATGACTGAAAATGGAGCCACCTTCTTCCCACCCCAACTCTTTTATAAGTGGATACAATTATGTTTCTACTTTTTTTTAACCAGATAGAGAGGATCTATGTTACGGTTTAGACATGTAGTCTATCGATCTCCAATTTTATATTGTTTCACGTATTTTCCTATTGAATTCTTTGTTTGCCTAATGTACTGTTTGTATCAATTGTTCAAAGTTAAATGTTAATTTGTCCTTTAATGCAAGCAAGCAAGAGCAAATTAAAAGCAAATTATTGCAATTAAAAGCAAGTTTAAAATTTTCCCCGAGATCTTTTATTCAAGTTAGTTACACACCACATATTTACTTAATACGCGGTTACAGTACTAAATTTAAAACAGATATTGATTAAGATTCAGTGTCATGTTGAAAGATCCTTATAAATACTGCAATCATATAACAACATAACCTTTTATAGTAGAGTGGATGCGATACATGTGATTTTTTACTTACACTCCTGACGACAGGGACATATGTTTAGTGTTAAAAACGTAATCGACAATTGAAATCACAATATTAGTAAAAAAATCATTACTAGCAATTGATCATAAAAGTGTACCGAATATGGGACTGCAAGTCAAGAATTTTTAGAATAAACAATTGTACATTTTTGCAGTTGTATTTTTTCAAACATATTATTATACCAGGCATGACAGTAATAGAAACACATTAACCTTCTGAGGGTCACGGGCGTATATATCCGTCATTTGATCTTCAGTTTTTCCAGCAATACACAACCTTTTTAAATTTATAAATAAAATGTAAAATAAAATCTTTTTTAAATCTTTTTATTAGGATGATAGTTTAAAACCTACTTAAAACAAAGTAAATAAAAAATAATTTAAAAAAATTATATATTTGGATCAGAAATAAAATTTAAAAATTATTGCAGGGAAAACAACTGTATAATTTTGCCCATTCCCTTGACGCTCAGAGGGTTAACACAGGTCCCGATTTAGAAAACCAATCATCAACAACTGATGGTGTTATTTAAATATTAATGTCAATTTAGATTACCTTGCATTACCACCTTAATTGAATTAATGTTGAGATACTCTTATTTAAATTACTAATAAGAGTAATTAAAAATATTTTCATAATTTATGGCATTGATTAAGTTTGCTGAACAGAATGCAGTCATACCCGGTTAACATGTAATTGAAGGGGCCGCCGAAATTTTTCTCGTGAACCGAATTTTGTATTATCAGTCGAAACACTTTTTTTTTTTTTTTTTTTTTTTTAAATAATTAATGCAGATTTAATCTATTAGCTTTATGTGTATTTAGTAAAGCTGTTTTTAATTTAGGTCTACATTTTTGACAGACCTCATATTTTTCTTTACAGGATCAAATTCATATACAGCATAAGCCACTACAATCTTTTCCAGATTTTTTAAAATCATAGATATTGGCGATTCCATACTTGACCGCAATTACTGCTTTTTTTAAAAAGAGAATTTGTCATCAATTTCATTAAAAAAATTTTTTTTTGCTTCGTTTTTAAAGATTACGAATGCTGCTTCCGGATACAAGAGGGCACGTGATGACACAAAATAATTTAGGCGGGGATGCCATCTAAATTAATCCTGAAATCAGATCATTTTACGGTGATTTTCTTGAAATTTGATCACTCGGGCATTTTCCTGTTTAATACACTGTTAAAAATTTTGTTCCACCTTGCACCAAAAATTGGTTCCCATTTAGCTGCCACCAACATTTGGTGCTTAGTTTCACGATTTAATGGTGCAACCTCGGACCGTAAGCACCATTAAATTGCGAAACTAAGCACCAAATGTTGGTGGCAGCTAAATGGGAACCAAATTTTGGTGCATGGTGGACAATTTTTTTTAACAGTGTAGGGTTTCAATTTGAGTAATTTACTATAAATTTCATCGGGAATACTTTAAATTTCGTTCCAAATAATAAAGATTTCGTCTAAAAAAAGTGGTGTTGGAAGAGCAAATTTTTGTTCGCCTTAAACGGACACACACTTGCGCGCACGCGCGTGGCCGTCAACGCTTTTTGGAGAACTAATTTACTGATAGGCGTGTGCATGCTTTTCGAGGAAGTAATTAACTGACTTACAGTCATCCAATCAAGCTTATAGTTAACAGATAGTCTCGTTGTCGATGACAGAGCATTCAATCAAGTTTTGGGGCTGTCACTAAAAGTTCGCTTCTACACACGATTTATTTGCGTTTCTGAGGACTAATTAACTCAATAGGAGGTCATCCAATGAAACTGAAACTTGGCGGATCGTTGTTGATGACGATGCATTCCATCAAGTTTTGGGGGCTAAAAGAAGTTTGTTTATGCACAGAATCGATGGTTTTCTACTTACTGCTCAAACACTGAAATGTCGATATAAACTCAAAATTAGTTGCAATTGCACACACCAAAATTGGCAATGTATATAAAGGATTTATCTTAAAAACTTGGGTTTTTGTGGGTTAATTTTTTGATGAATTACTTAATCACTGAATTCTGCAATTACTTTTCCGTCCAGTTTCTAAGAGTTATAATTGATACTATTAAATCGTATTATTGTAATTTGAAATGATCATAATATTAATTGAGGGACTGAGAGGCAAAGGGGTGTAAGTGACTTTTTTTAACTTGTGAGAAAATACACTTTAAAGTTTCTTATTTACAATGAATTCTATGAAAACTAGTGATATTTTCATTCCAGAGATTAATATTTGAACATCAAATAATTTTCATAGAATATTAATATAAATTAGAAAATTTAAAGTGCATTCTCTAAAAAGTTAAGAAAAGTAACTTGGACCCCTTTGCTTTTTAGGTCCTCAATTTAAACAAACATTCATTGAATAACTAAAAAGTGAGCCTTGAAAAAACTAAACCATGTGTGTCATATGGCGAATGCTAGCATTTTCTGTAGTTTTCTATTACCATTGCCATTATTACCATTACAATTTTCTATTTATAAGTTTTATGATTTTTATATTAAAATATATTTTTAAAATTTGAAAACTGGTTCACGATCTATCAGTTAGTCACGAAGTGCTATTTGTCAAACATTTCCCAAATAAGTGTTTAAATTGTGCGAAATTCTTCAAAAAGTTTTACCAGTTCCTGTTTTTGTTCAAAACAAACATGAGGTAGCTAGCTGCAAGTCATGGTGATTGAACGATATGAACTTACGGCTGTTAATTCCTGGTGGAAATACATGAGGGAAGATGTCACATTGAGAGAACTTTCTTTAGGATGGATGTGGCAATCACTTGATGCAAAAGGTATCTCCAAGGAGCACTCGTCGCCACTTCTGTTCCTGTGCAACAAGAAAGTATCATGTATCATTGAAAAGATTATAAATAGCATTATAGCAACCGGGAAATTTTCGAAATGTTTGAATGAGATCTGATACCAAACATGTAGTTGGTTTAAAACGAATATTAAAATTCAAATCATATCCAAATTTGGCTATCTTATGGTAAATTAACAAATTCACTTTAAGTTTCAATGCTAAAGATTATTTACATTGGAATTAATTTTCTTTTTAAATACGTATTTTTTTTTAGTCAAAAATGTGTATTTAACTCAAAATGGATACTGAGCTGGGTTAAGACTTATTGTACGAGACCCGTCGACTTTTAAAAAAATCGTCAAATTGAAAATGACGTCACATCGCTGTGTCGCCAAATCCAAAATGGCATCAAAATCGCCTTCAGATCCTTTCCTCCAATAGGGTTGCCAAAAAGTTAATTTGCCGCAGGGTTGCCATTTTAGAACTGCTATCGCAAAATGTGAAAAACCGCACCAAGACGTCTCGTACGGTAAATCTTAGCCTTGAGCTGAAATCAGTTCCGAATTTTGTCTTATATTTTAAGGTAAATTACCAAATTAAGTTTTCTTAAAAATATGTCAGAACATGCATTTTAGAAGACTTTTTTTTTAATGATGCAAATTTTAAAATTTTTAGTTATTTATTCGAAAAACAAATTTCTTTTAACGAATTCTTTATCCTATACTGGGTGGTTTTATTGACAAAAAAATTTCGCAGGAGCTGCAGGGAGGCTACTCTGCACCAGAACATCGTTAGATCGTTATTTGAGAGGGAAGGGTAAAAAGCAATCTTTCCACGAGAAAATTTCTCGAATTTGCGTCTCGATTGGGAGAAAATCCGGGAAACCCACCTGGAAACCTGGCAATAGACGTTTGTACTCTCTTTATTAAAGTGATACTCAAGATTCAGCAGGTTCCATTACGGAAACTCTAGAACGTTAAAAAAAAATTATGTCTACCGTCCTTTTGCCTTATCACTGAAAACCTATTTGATGTAACACTAAGGAATTTTTTTCTTTCTAATATCGTTGGAGAGTTTTTGAATAATAGCTATTTGAAACACCTATCTGGAGGAAGGAAAAGTGTGAAGTATATCTGTAATATGTGTGAATAGAGGTGAAGAGTGTTTGGACTTTGATAAGGGTGGTGTGTTGGGGAAATGAGGAAGAGTTCATTAGTCTTTGGATGGGATGCGACAAGTGGAGATTCTTTAGCTGCGCGACAAGAGGAGTATGAGTAGTAAATTACAAGAGGAGTAAATTACAATACTCCATACAAGAGGAGTATGAGTAGTAAATTAGACTTCATAAGGAAGGTGTTAGTCTGTTAGTTTAGGTAGTTTAAGACATGTGATGAGCAAATTATGATGTATCGTTAGTGCTAGGTGTGAACAAACATACTGAATTTGCAGTTTTCATTGCAAATAACATTATATGGATTAATGGATAGGAGAGCTTTTAAGCTTAAAACCGCTTTTTCCAGTAAAATAATACGTTTATAATCAGCATGAGTTCATATTTTATTGGTTACTTTATCTAATATTTGTTTTTTAAAACATTTGATTTCAATAAGTCAAATAGGTTATTCAAATTGCGAAAAGAAAGAAAAACGCTTGGGCTATTGCTGGTCACTGCATTTAAATTTGACTTGGATTGATGCAGTTTACCGGTTTAGTTTCCATACTTTCATTAATTAAAATAATGGCTAGTCTTGCGATAGGTTTTTCAATAATTATTACGTTATCCTTCCGAGTAAGTGAAAAAAAAAAAAAAAAAAATGGTTTTTGATAGACAATGCTCAAAGGGAGTTCTGTGTTAAAAATTCGTTTTTAACCTTTTTAAACCATTATCGAATTTTTAAGGGAATTTCTGAGGTGGAGATGTTTAGAATACCTTAAAGGGCATTATCACAGTAATTTTAGTCGAAATCATTAAGGCCGTTTTTTATTTTTGTTTTTAAATTGAAACGTAGGTTTTTCAATGGCATCAGTTACCTTATGCGGGTACGCAGATTTTGATGGAAACCTTAATGGTAGGTCTCATGATCGTTTTAACCTGTAGACACAATAACCTGTATACATAATAACCTGTATACATAATAACCTGTATACATAATAACATGTATACATAATAACACGTATACATAATAGCCTGTATACATAATAACCTGTATACATAATAACATGTATACATAATAACCTGTATACATAATAACCTGTATACATTATAACCTGTATACATAATAACCTGTATACATAATAACCTGTATACATAATAACCTGTATACATAATAACATGTATACATAATAACCTGTATACATATAACTAACCTGTTGAACAACATACGTCAATCCGCTCGGGAGTTCTGCCGACCATAGACAGATACACTTACATTTTTTAGACCACTTTTTTCAACTCAGGACGTTCTAAAACGCTTAAAAAATGCACACACACACACTCACACAAAATGTTTGACTGAATGCAATACTTTCATTGAGTAAGTAAAAAACACGAGGCAATATTCGAAGGAGCAATGGGATGGTTGAAAATTTACTGATTTCCCAAGCATGTCCAATGAATGCAGCATTACTATCATTCCTCGTTGATTTTTTAATTAATTTTCCAAATAGATTAGTCATTTTAAGAATTCTTATAACCTTAAAAATACATGATACATTCTTAGAAGAAAAAAAATACTTTGAAATGTATCTTAAAGCATGCAGTAAAGTAAAGTTAATATCTGCATGCAAGATATTGAAATCAGAATTCGGTTTTAGCTTTGAATATCTTCTTTGGAGATAGGCAAAATAAGTATGCCTATGCATTCTATAAAATTAATCTAATTGAATCAGTATTAGCATGTTACAATTAAATGCTTTAATCGAGATTGATATTAGAGTCTGGTTCTTACTTGAAGACATATTCCACTTCAGGATCTGTACATTCAGTGATTTTGACGTCTACGGTTCCGGGGATTTGATAGAAGGAGGGGTACATCTCATCGCCAATAAATCCATTTTCATCAAATACACCGTATCTATACTTCAACCATTCTCTAGCAAGAAGTTTACCTAAAGCAAAAAGAAAATGTATATGTACCTCAAAAGATAGTCACACTTCGCAATCGATCATCAAGTGGGGTCACTGCAATATACGACTTATGGAAGACAATGTAGTAAAATATAAAAAGACTTCAAAGTTTAAAGAGGGAGTAATAAGCAAAAATAGTAATAACAACTAGGAATCTTTTCAGTCATTCGTTATTTATTTAACGTATTATCAAGCTCTAATTATTTGGAAATAGAGAAATATTTTTATGGAAGTCAAACTTAAAATATATACAGAAGAACGATTTGAATTTTTTATCATTTTTGCAAAAAATAATTGAGTTACCAAATATTTTTTTTAAAATAAAATTCTTTTCTAAATGAAAATATGTGAAGTATACCAAATTAGGAATGTCGTTTGCATGAAAGTAGGAAATTCTATACTCATATATGTCAAGTTATCAAATATTAGCTTTAAAAGGGCTCTTTTTGTTAAACATGTATTTTTGAGAACGGCTCCTTTATGATATTTTGTTTTTTCTGAAGGAACCTTTTTTTAAACTTGGAATTTTGTGAAGTGTCGGCAGGGACGACGGGAATGGAGGGCGTAGGGGGCAACTCGCCCCCCCCCCCCCCCCCAAAGTTGTAGAAAGTTGGACAGTCGGCAAATTTTCAAAAATTTTATCGAGATTGTTCTTTTTCTAAAGTCGATCCACAATAAAATCGAATTAAATGGAAAAAAAAAAAATGGAACAAAAATATTAAAAATATCTGGATGCAGCGTGACCCGAGTTTGACGAATCGACATTTTTACAATAGAAGTCTATTATAGGGAAGTCGGTGTCTTTTTTTCCGGCTACAATGATGGAATGCGAACGCAAATATTACCATATAAATATTACCATAAGTTTTTAGAAAGGCTGGTAGTCGGCAAATTTCATCCCTTCTTTTAAAAATCCCTACTGACGGATGTTTCAAAACATATTGAATGGAAAAAGTACAAATAATTAAACTCATCATTAGTATTATAAAATTGTGATCACAATGCAGCCTCAGTTGACGGTCGGCAATTTTGAATTGGAGTAAGTATATCCTTTTTGACAGGAACATTAAAATAATCTAATCATTGATATCTTCACTGACATTAGATAACTTTGATGTGTTACAGTAGATGACATACTTGTATTTGTGGTACTTCAGACAACGCCTCAAAAACCATGACATACACATTAAAAGTCATTTACATAAAGTATGTAATGTACATCATATGAATTAAAGGTTTTATACAAAATTTCAAAACACCAAAATTTTTTATACGAAAATTGACCAGCATTTTACAAAGTTATTGCAATTAATGTCAAGTAGAACTCCATAAATGATGTTATGTGCAGGATGGATTAAGAAACTTAACCGATATATGGATCTCTAAAGGCAGTCTCGTTCAACATATCGAGATGAGATTTCAGGTATAGTTATTCAGAGATATGAGGTCGGAATTCTGTTAATTTCGGCAAAAGGGCGCTCACGATTGCCCCGGTTATAGTTACGAATAGCAACGCCTACTTTTTCCTATCGAGAAATGATCACCGCATGCGAAAACCCAAAGAAGCGTTGGAATGGTACGTGTATCACAAAAAACGGACGCACAAAATACAGATCTGCGAACTGCCAGCAAAAACACGATCAGAGCAATGGAGGCCGCTCACCAAATATTCAGCTTAGAAAACCGATTAAATTGCCTGTGATGGCACCCATGTGAACTTTGACCTCTGTCAAATGCAAATTTCCATCGTGCGCCTCAATCGCGTTTTTGTTGGCCGTTCGCAGAGCTTTTTTTTTTGTGCGTGCATAATGCGTCCGTTTTTTTGTGATACACGTACCGTTCTATCTCTCTTCAGGGTTTCCTTATGCGCTGAGCATTTTGCGACAGGAAAAAGTAGACGTTGTCATTTGAAAATTTCGTGCATGTAACTATAACCATAACAGTGAGCGCCATTTGTTGAAATTCACAGAATCTCGAGCTCATACCTCTGAATAACTATACTTGAAATCTCATCTCGATCTGTTAAACGGAACGGAAGCTAGAGGCCCATATATCGGCAAAGTTTCTTTATGACCACCTGGTACTTCATATATTGAAAATGCATTCACAAAATAATGCATGCTACTTGTAAACTGGAAGGCGATATCGAATTTATTCTAACAAAATAATCTTTGGAAAAGTGTTGAAAGATTTATTATAATACTATTTAAAATTCTTAATGTTCCCCGTGCTCAAATAGCTGTGGACCGACATTGTCCAATACAACCAGGTTCAGTGTATTGCAAATTGTGAGTATCCTTTCACTCCTATCCTCGATTTCTGACGCAGTTTGGCCTTTGTGTTGCCCTTGCGCCTACTAAATTTGAAAAACAACCAACCAACCTATCCTGGATTTCACTACTTTAATATTCGAAACATGGGGAAAAAATTGTCTTTCAGATAAACTAAGACTTTTTAGTCTAAATACCTTTCAAAATATTTCAAATTGGATCAATAAATCTCAAATTAGGATCATAACCATTACATGTGGGTAAGGGAAATGAGGGTGGGTTTTTGGAAATTTCATGTTGACAGTGATGTTTCTCTTGCTTTGAAGATCAAATGTGCAACTTTTTCTTCCTCAAGATCGGATTAACACTGTAGATTTGAATACCTCCTCCCCCCCCCCCCCCACACACACACTTTTCCCAAAAAAAACCACACTTACTATTCCTTAAATAGTTTGGTATGTTGTGCTAAAAAAAATTTTTAGAGCTTTTTTATAGAGTATTTTGTAACTAAATTCGAAGTTCAATTAGTTGCGAATAACTTACCTTTTTGCACATAAATATTATAGTTTGGTTTAATGCTAAAGTAATCCATCTCATTTTTAATCCCGCTTAGGAAAAAAAAAAAAAAACTAGCATTTTCAAGTATATTTTCCTTCTTGAACAAATGATTATTGTACAAAAAACGAGTAATATTTGCAGAAATTATTGCTGAAAAACCATACAACATCAGTGAAAAACCACACAAAAATCATTAAATGAAATCCAGCAATTTTGATAAAAATATATACTCAAAGTAACTACTTTTAAGAAGTAGGTTCCTGGATTGAATTGTTACAAAAAAATTAAGTTTTACTATTAACACACGTTTCAAGAAAAATCAAAATCTTTTCTTTTTTAGTCAGGAAACTGTGTTAAAAAGTATTTAAAAATTAAATAATTAATAAATCGTTTTTAATAATAATTGTCTTTTGCAATGTAATTATAATGTCCATGAACGCCTACATGATTATTTGCAGGGAGATGTAAGGCGACAAAAGTTTTGTTTAATCCTTGATTTTTCGAAGATGGGAATTGGATTTCCTAATTGGATGTTAGTTAATAATTGTTCATTAATGTTCTGTTCAAATTGATGAATTAATATCCATATATATTTTTTTCTTGTAAATTTTACCACTTTTTTTTTCCCGCGTTACTTTATTTTTCGAAACCCAGAGGGGAAGGAGTGCAAGTGCATGTTTCTTATGTCCCTGACATTGTATATATTATAAAAATTGCAGTGCTTCGTGTAGGGAAATTTCTGTAGTAGCAATAGACCGCCAGAATTTTAAAAAAGAAGAATTTTTCCATAATTTGTTTTTTGATCAACCTTTATACAATTCATTATACAAAAGTCACCTATTTGATCAATAATTTTCATCTATTTAATTCCGTGTTAAAGTGCTATTTTCCAACCACTTTTACACGGTTAATAATTTATTTTTTTTCGAAACTGCAATTTGAAAATATAAAAAAAAGTTGTATCGAAATGAAGCACTTGTACTTCTCAGTTTATTGAATTGGTTTAAGATTGTGGGGGGGGGGGAATTCTATCTATCTGCAAGGTATAAATGTCTCCCACCCCCCTGCCCCCCTAAAAAACGATTCCAAAAATAATCTCCTTTATTTGGAGAGGAAGGGTTAATTTACTAAAAAGAAATGAAAAATTAAATGAATTTGAAGGAACTTTAACTATAATGTGATGGGAATTTACTTAAAATTTGACATTAAGTACGTATTAATAAAATACCATAAAATATTAAAAATTGTTTAGACGGTAATTTAAAAATAATTCAAACTAATTTCACATTAAATAAAACAATTCACAATTAAATTTAAAAAAAATGCATTAACAATTAGTTTTACATTAATTAATAATTAATTATGCAGGAATTATTCATATATTAATTAAAAATTATTTATACGTTAATTTGACATCATTAAAAATTAGTTAACAATTTATTAGCACCTTAATTTATATTTTCTACATTTACACCGGACATGCCTTGATTTCAGTCGGCAAAAGGATGTCTACCCCCCCCCCCCCCAACCAAAATTCTTAGCAACGGCCCTGAGTGTCGGTAAAAGGACCTAAATTTTGTTTTCAAGTTGACATCTAGAATGCAGTCTTGATATTATAGCCTGGAATAAATTTTCCCAGCACATAACTGATTTGCTAATGGCAACGCTTTTTGAGAATAAAAGAAGTCAGATCAGAAGGTCAGTCTATTCCGATTATTCTCTGAAATGTCAGCCCGTTCTTAGTTCTGTTAAAACACTCGCTGGTTTAAAGTCGGCAATCGATCAAGAATTTCTCCGTTCCGTCTGATCAAATATCATTCCAGGCGTTGTGTTTATGATTTGGTTTGCTGCCATTTCAGTGTTAGAATATATTTCTTTAATATCCAAATTAAATTATTTTTTCAAGCGGCTAAATAATACTTTATACATGAGCGAAAGTGTCTCAATAGGATAATGAAAGTAGTGGAAAAATCTATTAACGAAAAGATAAGGTCATACGTTTTGCATTCTTTATACGATCCTTATAAAGTTATTTGTTTACTTATTTGTTATTATGCAGCAACCAAACTTCAAAATAGTCGTTTTAACATTGCCCTGCTATTTCCTTGTCCTCTTCTAAATCCTTAACCACTCATTGAAATTTAGGGAATCTTCGTATTCCGACTTTTTTTTAATGTTAAATCAAAATATAGAATTATATTACAGTATAGCTATTGAACTTTTTAAAATTTCATTCAGTTTTAATTTATAGATAAACTCTTTTATGAGAAAAAAAAAATTATATACATTTATTAAAAATCTTCCACGAATCCCAACGATAATTTCCATTTTTTCTTTCCTTAATTAGAAAAGAGCTTGGATTTTTTTGTGAGTGTGTATTGCATCGTACGTAATAGTTTTGCTCGTTGAGGCAGACGGATCACGTAATGCTAACAGTTTCTGTCGGATCTTTGATATGCCAGCCTTATCGGTATTCGTGCTGCAACAATCCCCCCTCGAACCGACCACTGGTGTCAAGCGGAATGGGTGAACATCAAAATATCTTACCTTTAGGATATCCTTCAATGCCATTCAGGAAAGTGGTTGGAATAGTGATTTTTTGGCCAGGTACACCGCATCCCCCATACTGAAGAGCTAATGGGTAATTTCCAAAAGCATTGTCCGCAACGTCCTCCACCAAGATTTCTTCCTCGCCTACCATGGGATTGGAGGCGGGATTCACCGTCACGTTCTCCCACGAGGAGGTGTCCCATGCTGATGGGAGGTGGAAGGTGACATCTGCAATCCGCAGGCCGATCGCGGTGTGTAACACGTCTGATGCATCTTCGAGAAGGTTCTAGAAAGAAAGTGAATGTCGGTTTATAATAGTGCACACGATTTTCGTCTTCGAATACTTACTGCAGTTCGTAAGCTCAACACAAACTACGCTTATATACTTTAGATACATTTAGACGCGGCTTCCGACTAAATTTTTAAATACATAATAGAATAAAAGCTTATTTTAGCTTCTACATACAAGCATTTTAGTTATTACTCTGACTCTGACCGGCCGTCCATTTGATATCAACATTCCCAGCTAAAACTACGAAAGAACCATTAACTATATGCTGAAAAGTCTTGTCGAATATATAGTCTCCTTAATAAAATTCAACCGTACGATCCATTTAAAATTTACGATCAGAAGTCCATTTAAGTAGCCCAGCTCAAACTGTAAATGCTATTTTTGTCATTCATTACTGATAAGTGGGACATTCAGTTCAAACTATATGTCCCATATATCAGTAATGAATGAATGCGGACTGAAAACGTTCAGAATCATGTTAAAACGTTTAGTCTTTTATGCTAATTATCTTTCGACAGTGACGATCTAATATCGGTGAGTACGGCCATTGTACACATAGTATTCTTTGATCAATTTCTACAGTAAATTGGACTCAAACCGTTCTTCTACCTCAGCCCCCAGAAGTAGAATAATATATAATGTTCTGCAACGCGACTTTTGATAGTTACAAATGTTCTGCTGACATTTTTTCAAAATTTCCAGTATGATATATAAGAAAAAACCCATAAAATTAATACTACACATTTATTACAAAATGATAATGACGAAAAAAATTATTTTTCAAACCAAGGCATACATTCAAAATTTGTGACTTTATCAATGACTTTCAGCAAGAAAAGCGCTCCAGAACGGGAAACGGACACGTGATTGATCCCCCTATGAACGCGGGGCGTTTTTCTAAGAAACTGAAGCTCGGGGAAATGTTGTTCCGATAAAACTGAGGGGGAGGGGAGGGGAAGGGTGGACAATAAAGTCGCTTTGTTCTGCAGAACATGTCATCCCGTAGTTGAAATTCTTTTTCTCACTCGCGGGCATTTGTTCCAAACTTAAAATTGTTCTGCAAGGACTCTGATTGTTCTGCGACGTACGTCGCAGTTTTAGGCACTTTCTGCTTTCGGGCCTCAGTCTTTATATAGTAATAACTGGATTCACTCTTAATTTCTAAGAAAACCAGCCTTACCCCACCGTTAGGTGGATCAACATCGCAATTTAAGTAACAATATATTAAAAAATAATTAGCATTCTTCCGAGACTTTGAGAGAAGAACTTTCCTCTGTATACACGCTGATTAATCACCGAGACATATGAAAACAAGTTAAATTGTAACACTAAACGACCGCTTCTACATATATTTGTCTTGTATTGCATTATTATAGGTCCAGATATCAAACACGTATAATTTCTAGACATTTAATATGACCTCTAGATGGTTGATACCAAATTATGTTATAAATCCAGTTAATTTAGATTTTTTTTTTTTTTTAATAAACAATGCGTTTGCCAAGTATAACGAATTTGGCGACGAACTTGGCAAGAAAATTTTAAAAGAACCATGTTTTATTGCGATATCTCTTTCTGCAGCCAAGATGTGAATTTCCCAACACTTACTATGGAATCACTGTACAGAATGAATTTTGAAACACTTCTGGTTGAGTTCTATGTAATCTTACAAATGTTATTGGGACCTTCAAACTGGTATGTGAAACTTGTATGTAGCATTTATTGTTTAGGCTTAAGAATGGAGGACTAGAAATGGAAACCGACCTACGTATAAAAAAAAATTGAAAAGTTTTTTTTGTTTTTTTTTGCTGAAAAATGTCCTTAAGACCAAGCTGTAAACCAAGTGGAGAACGCCCAAACTGCGAACTCCTGTAGCAATAGTTCAAATTCAATCTGGTACTCAGTCATAGCCTTAAGTACCAGATGCGAGTGTTATTCTTTTTTCGGCTCTCCTGGAAAATTTTCTTTTTTGGACTTAGGTCGTTTTCCATTTCTAGTCCTCAATTGTAATCGGTCAGCATTTCCGGTTGAATTTTTGATATCGCATCACTACACTTGTCTTTACTAATTGAAATTTTGTTTGGAAATGTTGTCTTTGGAGCTTTGTATAAGTTTCTTGGAATCTTTGTCTGTTTGTGTATTTTTTGTTTGTTTGTGCAGTCTAGAAGCTGAAAACATACATGTAGAAAAAGACATCTTTAATATTATATTTCAAATTCATTAAGAACTGCTTACAGGGTATTCTACGAAAAAAGTTAAGCGACAAATGAATTTCATAACACAGTCATTATGCTTTTAATTAATTTTTTCACAATATGAATAACAAAGGTTTCAAGTATAAGAATTGATGTGAATATTTCAGGTTTAAATTTTGTTAGTTACATCATAGTTCTTTAAAAAGGAAAACATTCAACATATTTGAGCTATATTTATTATAATTTATGAGTTACATTTTAGATAAATTCTCGAACTAAATTCTCTTACTGTATAAAATTATTTATTGTATTTAGAAAAAATATCCTTAATTGGAGAATTTAAAACATCCAGTCAACACGAACAATACAGGGCATATCTTCAATTTCTTCTTACAAAGACGAGTCTAATACCACATAAATAAGATTTGTACTTAAAATATAAGTGACTTATTTCAATGAATGGTTTATTCGTCAGTTTAAATCATTAAATTTAAGATTAACTCGTGCATTAAATGGTTGATATTAAAACAAAACTTACTCGTCTAAACACGAGATAGGAAACTTCTCGAATCCGATATATCGTGGGAATATCTGCAGATTTTTCCTCAGTGAAATATAAATGACAATTTTACAAACATTATTCAAAAATTTTTTATATACATACTGTATCATAAATAGGGATGTGCAACATCGCACAACTTTCAATTACACTATAATACTGACGTGGATTTGTATCATTTAGCGTTTTTATATTTTCATCATTCTTGTATGGTTTTTTTTATTTATTTAAAAAAAAAAATCCGCCAAAATGATGATTGGGTGATATACTTTTCGCTAATTCTTGTAGTATCCTTTCTTGTAAGAGAAGCTGAGGAGAAAAGAAAAAATGATCGTTGATGAGGTACGCTCAATTTATGGGAATTTCGGAGGTGGAGATGTTTAGAACACCTTAAGAGGCATTAGTACAGCGATTTTGAACAAAATCACTAGAGCTATTTTTGAGTATTTACAGAAAACATGATTTTTTCAATGGCAGCTACCTCATGCGCAAGGGCGATTTTGACAAAAACCTTAATGGTAGGTCCTTGTGCCATCACCAACAACCCGCACACCAACATTGAACATCGTAGGTCAATTTGTTCCTGAGTTATGCTGACCACGTACACACATAAAAACAAACACACCTACATACATTTTTTATAGATCACTTTTTTTAAATCAGGATGTTCCAAAACGTGGAAAAATGCAAAAAAAAAAAAAAAAATTAAAAAAAAAAATCGATCTCTTTTTTTTCTTTTTTCCCCCCCACAGAATGCTGTACTTTTATTACCCTACGTCCAAACTCAATTGTAGAACTTTTTGCATTTTGTAATTATCAATTTTCCTGAAATTGAATTTATTCATAAGTTTTAATTAAAATGTAATCATATTAAATTTAAAACTGAAAATTGTTAACAAAAAAATTACGAACAAATTAATATATTTTTATTTCATTTAAATACCAGCCAAATAGTTAAATTGATATATTTCCTTACGATTTCAAATGAATTCATCTTCAAAGAAATACATTTTAAGGCTGTTTTATACATATTTAATCTCCTAATGCATTTTTATGTCAATATTTTAATAATTTATTAATATACTTAGGCAATAAATCTGAAGACACAACTGTTCCGTAGGTAACCCTTAAAAAATTATTCATTTATATTTAATCTTTAATATTTTTGTTATTAATATTTGAAATATTTGTGTTTCAAAATATATGGCTATCAAAGAAAATATATTTTATTAATAAAAAATTATGGGGGGGTTTGTGGACTGAAATCAAATAGGAAATGCAAATATTTGTCACATGCGAAGTCGGATATCCAACCAGACTTCAATCAAATGGAACGATTTCTGTGCAGAGTTACTATAAAACCACTCTTCGGGATGAACATTTGGAACAACCAACTACATTTTATGTTGACTAACCAATCTTAGTTTCAAACAGGTATATGACGCATGTCTGCAGGGGTGTAGTGGAAGGGGAACGACGTTACCATACTTTTTTAAAATGAGGAACGGTGTTCACTTTAATTAACATTAAAATTATCTAAATTTTGAATTATATTCTGTATTTGCCATAAAACTCTTAGTCAAAAAAATTTATTTTAAAAGTTTTGTTTTAAGAATCATTAAAAATCATCTGTTTAAAATTGTTGTAGATAAGAAGTCGAAAATTAAAGAAAAAAACAAAAGAATAAGTGTAAAAATTCATGTAAGCTAACAGTTCAAAAATTTATTCAAATACTTCAATAAATATTTATTTTTTAAAAAACATTCATTTTATATTCAATTCTTTTAGTACTCATTTTTTGTTTTGGGATTGTGAATATGGTATTAATCAAGTTATTGATTTTAAGTAGTGATCTTCACATCTCATCCCCCACCCTTCCCCGACTAAAAAATCGGCCTTAAAGACCCAACCTAACATTTTCCTGCTTTATTTTTATTTTTTATTTCTTCTTTTACACTACACCACGTAATGGTTGAAGTATTTATAACTTAGGTTTAGCGATTTTCAATTCAAATTCTGTTTGAGCTTCCCGGTACTTCCAGTCAAATTTTGACATAAGAACTCGTATCGACGAGATTTTTCATTTGATATATCACACGTGTCTTATAGTTTTGTCTGGGAATGTTGACCTCCGACTGACGAACTGTCAGAATCTTTGTATATTCTTATCTCTATATTACTGTATAATATGAAATTGCTTTAAGTAATCTTATGAATTTAAATTGTTATAAAATTGGCATAGATAATATTGCGAAAAATAGATTATTGTTAGGAGAGTATAGAAACTGCAATATTTTAGAAGATCGTTAATTTTAGTGTTATGACGTATCTCTCAGCTGTGCATGGTGCAAAGTACTAGTAATATCTAAAATCAATTCTTATCTTTGGTCATTTAAAAGGGGTTTTTTTTCTAGAAAAATTACTACCTGATAAAAAATAAATTTGAATACCATTCAACGTTCCATCTTTTTTTAAGACACAAATAAATATAAATTAGTACAAATTGCAATTTTATTTTTAAATTTTTTGTTTTTCCTGAGGTACCCATGCGATTACGTAACTGTTTGCAATCTCAGGATCACAATCACACGCATTCTCAATTCCGAACAAGATTTTTAATGCAAAGAGAGGACATATGCTTAAAATGTTACTGTTTAGAACCTTTTAAAAATGCTAATGAAAAATATTCGTATGTTAACATATTATTTTGACAAAGGCAAAATGATACCTGAAAAAGAACCAAAACCCATAAAATAAAATTTTCACCGCCAGTTGTGAAAATGGCGCTGTAAAGGCTTAAATTGAACTGCAAAATGGTGCAATAGTGCACCCTAAGATATTGAATATAATGTCCTCAGCTGGGGTGTAATGGGACCGGTACACTCCGGTACGGCATACCGGTATTTTTTTGAGAGCTGGTATTGTATACAGCCACTTTTTTTTTTTTTTAACTAATTAATAATAACTCATAAATTATTATATGTATTGTGATATAAGCTAATGGGAAAATAAATACGTAAATTAAGAGTAGCTTTTTTTTGTATGTGTGGTAAATTATGTAAAATATTGTGGATTTACATTTTATAATTAAAAATTCCCAGCTTCAATTAGGGTCACCAACGTGGTTGTGAAGCTTGCGTACCGATAAGCAAGTTTTTTAGTACTACAACCCTAGTCCTCAGAATTACTACGAAACAACATCAGTAACTGAAAGCATTCCGAATTTCAAGGTTAAAATCTTATGGTAAAGGTGAAATGAAAGATGGCTTTCAAAGATAACTGCAACATTTGCGTATCGAATGGGATAAAACCTTGAAAGAGATAAGACTGTTATATTCGACATCACGTCTATTAATTTTCAAAGCAAAATTTGTAGAGCGTCAATGCTGGGACATCCAATTTACTCCTCCCACACATCGTATGCTAAGTGCGCGTTCCCACTTTCTTATCTGAGACATGACTTCGCTTCAAGAAATTAAACGCGAGTGTTTTGTAAATTAATTTACAATTCGCATAGCGAGTGCTATATTAAAAAATGAAGACCGCTCTAAACAATTCACCTTTCGTTATAAAACATAGAGAGGGCTTTGTGGTACTTAAAATTCGATAAAATTCCAACTACTGGGTAGTTAGAATATAGACAGACGAAAAAATAAATGTCGGAATGCGTAAAACAATTGAATAAAAATTTAGTTAGTGTTTCATTTGACATATATTATAAAACATTTAATAATTAAAGAAAATGTTCAGGATATGATTACAGTTAAATTTTAAAGCATACTTGTACATTTGAAGCTATAAATAGTAAATCCAATTACATATAGTAGCTATGAAACTCTTGAGAGAAAGAATAAGAATTTAATTGTTACGATATTGTTAATTATCGTAACGATTCAATTCTTACTCTTAGACTAAAATATATTTTAAAGAATTCTTTAAAAGTGATTACTTAGTACAGCTGTACTGACGTGTAATTGCAGCTGAAGAACATGATTATATTGAAGGGTGTTTAATGTGTATCAAATGAAAAAATATCGTAAAACCAATTTTACAATTAACAAATTTCCATTGAGTTCATGATTACTGGAACAAAAAAAAAAAAAATTGACAAAACTGTGAGTCATTAAAAGTTATCTAACTCATTGCCGATCTAGTTCGAATGCAACTGACAATATTAATAACTTACAGATTAATTTCACTAATTCTGATAATACTTTTTTAAATAATGATCTGTACTTAACAAATAATCATTATTGATGACATACCTTCAAGTTGTCCACTATCTCTTTTCCATCTTCAGGTTTAACTTCAGGTGCAAATGAAATCACTAAGCCACGATAGGCATTATTTTGTACAGTCAGTGCCGCCTCCGATCCCAGATGCGCTACCAGGCACAAGAGCGAACACAATCGCACGATCATTTTTATATTTTTTTAAAAGCGCTAGAAACAAAACACGGTATTACTCAAAAGGTTCCTGGAACATAATCATCGCTAAATTAGAGCTTCTTTTCCAGTTGACGATCTGTTTTCGAAAGAAATGGCGTTCGCTACGATAATTTCAAGAGAGTTTCACCGACAATGCAAGAGATATCAGGTAAAATCCGTAGATAAATAGGTGTGCATTTTTATCAGCAGTTACAAAAAAACAAAAAATGAAGCTTCAAGTGGAGGACTGCGTTCAATTTTAAGAACTTCTTTCACTTTAAATGACGTTAAGTTCGGAAACAATTCGTTTAAACTTTGTGAAATAATGTAATAAAGAATATATTGTTCTTGATGTAATTAGAACATTAAATGCTCTTTTAATAAAGTCTGTTCTTGCAAGGAAATAGAAAAGAATTCGCCCTTGTGTCTAGTGTATCATTTTTTATTTGTTATCGATATGTATTCATATCACAATATTTGATGATAAAGTGAACTTTAAACATGCTCTGAATAACAATCTATATTTAACCAAAAGGATAAATTGAATCACATTGAGTGCAAGAATGGTTTCTCAATGCAACTAGTCTCTAGGCAATTATTGATTTTAACTTCTTATTGAGGAATTTATGGATACCTGGTGTAAAGCGTACATTGTGGGTTATAAGGGGATTAAAGTAGTTTTTTTCCTCAAGCTTTTTTTAAATAAGAGTAATTGCATTTTTCTTATAAAGGTTTATTTGATAGTTATGCATTAATTTCCTGTTCAAATGAACAATTTTGAATCTATTCAACACGATAAACGACTTTTTTCCCCCTGTAATTCTACTGTTTTCGCCATTTTGTTTTTTTGCAAAGAGGGAAGGGGGGAGGGAGAGAGAGAGAGAGGGTATGTGGGACCAGAACGGAGTACCCTTTCACTTTCTTCATGAAGAAATTTTAAGCCAAATAAAATATTCCAAGACCTATCGATTTAAACAAGAATTATTATGTATTCACTAAAAACAAATAACATAAAAGTTTTGTATAAAATTTGAATTACACTAATGAAGCAAACAGCTGTATAGTGTAATAGGTTCCCTTCATAAAACAGAAAGAAAGAAAACGTATATAAATAAATTTATTAAAAAGAATAAGCTTATTTATTACTTTTGTGAGTAGTGGTAGAAGTGGGTGGGGGGGGGGGAGATGCCCAAAAGTTGGTGACAAGTGCACTCCCCCCCCCCCCCAACATTGAACAAGAGTTTAAAATTTATTGTTGTTTTAATGAATAATCTGCGATTTAGTTTTTTTACTCGGAACTTTTCTTCGGCTTCATAAAGAACAGTCACGAACACGATTATTTTGCAGATGATAAAAATGCCAATATATGAGTGATGGACGGATGGATGGTGAGTGATGGAATGTGGAATTTGGACAATTAGGTAAAACTGTTTTAAACACTATGGGAAGCCTCAAACTTGTGTGCCTTGCTGATGTAGTTCGGTTATTAGGAGATTTCAAATAGTAGTTAGGGGCCGTTCAAGTATTACGTAAGCACCTAGGGGGGGGGAGGGGGTTAGCGATTTGCTTATTTTTGCTGACAAGGGGGGGGGAGGGGGTATGAGTGATGCTTACGTAAGCATTTAATAATCCCTTTATTTCTAAAAAAAACCTGTGATATGAACTGGTATTCGAAACACGTGCAAGAGAGTCAATACTTTCTACAAATTGTAAAATGCGAAGAAAAGCAGTGTTGCTCTCCTGCTGGTAGTGGATTATTTCGCATTTTATTTTAAAAGAACGCTTTATACCTCCACCTATCAAAATGTCCCAAACACCACACGATTTAATAACAAGTGAGGAAGGGGAATTCCTGGAATTAAGTCTCCGGCTAAGCTTGAACCTGCATGTCCCCCTGGGGAGATTTTAAAAAATACCATATGACTATTTTTGTCCGTCCATCAAATCACAATTGTCTGCAAGGACTTGTGGGGAAATGTGGTTTGTACCACGCTTTACTAAAATCGACAATTCGTCATAAGAAAATTGTTCATGGCGAAAATAGCCAGAGAGCCTGCCTAGTTCGGCCTATGAGAATTGCTGCTCGTCGAGCAAATGAACTGATGTGCGTCATCAATTATGTAGAAGGCATGGAAGATACCGAGTGGATAAGCGAAGAGGAAGTTTGCCCAGATTCCTTGTGCGAAACAAGTGATGAAGCAATAACATCAGATGTCAATAACCCTATAATTTCAGACATTAAAAACTGGCTAGAGCAACCCTGGATAACATCTGACTAGATAGACTTAATTGATTATGAAAATTACATTTATGTGCCATTAAAATTGTGATAAACTTAAGATTTAAAAAAAATTAAAAATATATATTTTTTTCCCTTTTAAGGCGAGTTAAAGTTCTTTATTTGCATTGAATCCTAAATTTTTTTTAGATTATTAACGTTACAAAAAAAAAAAAAATCAGGAGCAGGGGGGGGGGGGGTTACCGTATGCTTACGTAATTATAGAGGGGGGGGTATGCGATTTGCTTATTTTTGCTGACAAGGGGGGGGAGGGGGTCAAAAATTACCAAAAACATGCTTACGTAATATTTGAACGACCCCTTATTGAAGTTATGTAACAACTCAAGACTTGACCGATACTTTCTTTGTATTAATAAAACTGTAGTAGAATTATTCCTTACTTTATCTTTTAATTGACTGAATAGTTAAACGTTGACAAAAGTCTTAGAGTACTTGTGGTTTTTGTGTCTATTTTTAATATAAATAGATCCAGTTTTGCAACGGTTTTAAAACTACTAACTTACAGACATTTAAAGAGATTATTTTTCTACAATAAGGTACATTTTTACCCGCATAAGTTTTTTAAGTCTGAAAACAACTTAAAAATGCTATCTTTCGAAAGTATTCTTTCCTAAATTTTTAGGAGGAAGGGTCTTCCATAACTCCAAATTTGATACATCTGAACCCCCCCCCCCCCTACCCCTTGTTGAAACTTACAAAGTCGCATTAATCCACCACACCTCTAGGCGGCAAACATTATAAATCCGTTATTTTGCCAACTGAGATGTCGACCACCGTGATTCAAAATTTCAAAGTGCCCTGTCAGTCAGCAGAACGGTTTCACACCCTCACCTAAGTTGACTATTCATTATTCAATTTGTACTTATCTATTTATTCGAACTGAATAACAATGTTATCGAACATTTTTGCTCCTCTTATACCTGTCAATCACTGCATTAAAAAAAAGTATTTTCTCATATCTAGATTAAACTGCAATTTAAACTTTGAGCTTGACATTTTGTCTTGTTATCTGCATTGAATTCCGAACCCTCGACTTCATAGTCTTCAATAAATTTAAATAATGGATTCAAAGTCCAATTAATCGTGACACACGTAACAATCGGTAGCTTTATCCTGATAAATTACAGTTTAAATTTTTGAGAAATTGTGAAGGATTTTGACTTTGTTTTAATCTTAAATTAAAACACGTTGCTATAACAACAAACAACGTTTATTAACAATTCCTTCGATCTTTACAAAATGCTAGGCCTATGCCTAAGCATTTCTCAAGCCAGTAGGTTCAGACGTCACAGCTCTAAAGCATGCGTCTTTCCTCTCAAAGGATCCGATGGCGAGTGTCTTTTTCCCTCTTCCACTAATGCCAGGCAGTGAAGTGCTGTGTAAGTGGTTTGGCCATCTGGTAAACATCCATGACACACTCCCCACCGATGAACAATCAGTTCATCAACAATACAACTTAAGGAATTTGAGAGAAAATAACGTATATCTTAATTTATCATACAATATTCAAACAATAGATTTTCTAAAATATCTTAACCATATCCAATACTGGTAAATGTAAAATATTCAAACATTAAATTTGTTCAAACTATTAATTATATAATAAAACATTTACTTTTAATTTCTGAAATAATAATACAATAAAGAATCAATTACTCTTACACACATCAGATTTCTAAATAATCTAAATTCAATTAAGTATTAAAACATTTCAAATGTATAAAATAACATATCAAAATTATTTATCAAAATACAGAACAAATACGTTAATCTTAAACTAACAACCACAAATTCTAAACTTATACTAAATATATCATGCAAAACACTATTTTAATGATACTTAATACTTTCATAATTTATATACAACTGTTGTATATGAAATCAAGCATTTAAAATTTCAATCAAAACAAACTTTTAAAGTGAAATCTATCTAATTCACAATTAATGCAATACTAAATATTTAATCATTTGCACCTAAAGTAACTTAGATTATATATAGTGTCCATCTATATAAATTGTCTCTAAATTCAAAGTTATTGCTTAGCTACAAATAGTTAATATCAAAATTCAACTACAAGTTTTAAAATTAGCCCTAAGTATTTAATTCAACTCTAAAGGATATAGAAGCTGGATCGGACGTCTGATCGTCCCAGACATCGTTTTCACCAGGCAGGATCGGACCTTTCCATCTCGCCCTGGGAAAACACTTTGAACTCTGCCGAGTCTCCACATGTTTCTGGGGCAATGCTCACCACCGATGAGGACAACGTCATCTGGTTTGAAGTTAGTGACAGGCTTCCCAGGTGAAGAACAGTTCGCACTTCGCAAGTTGAATAAATATTCTCTTCTCCATCTATTCCAAAATTGGTTTAGTAGTTTTTGATGATAGTTGTATCTATTCACAATAGCGTTTCTGTTTAGTTGTTGAGGCAGTCTAACGGCAGGTAATGTTGATGGTCTATCTCCGACTAAGAAATGAGCAGGTGTGAGGGGATTCGGTTCATCATGAGCGTGAACGTAAGTTATCGGTCTGGAATTTATAACACTCTCGATTTCTATAAGAATCGTTTCAAGTTGTTCTTGCGTTAGAGATGTTTTACCTACGACTTTTCGAAGACACATTTTCACTGATTTTATCATGCGTTCAAATATTCCACCCCACCAAGCCGCTTTTTCTACATTAAATTTCCATTCGATACTACGGGATCCATAAAACTCTTTTACTTGAGGGTTATTAAGAACTCTCCACATATGTTTGAATTCCAGATCACCTCTTTTGAACGTCTTCGCATTGTCTGAAATAATAACACTACACCAACCGCGCCTCGCAATAAATCTCCTGAAAGCAAGCATAAAGCTTTCTGTTGTTAAATTGGGCACAATTTCTATATGAATGGCTCTTGTCACTGCACAAGTGCAAATTAACCCGTAAAACTTTGAGTCTGATCCTTTTGTAAACAAAGGACCAAAGAAATCTAATCCTGTAACACTGAACGGAGGAGATTCCGTAATTCTGTATGATGGCAATGGACTAGTAATTTGATGTCCTGGTTGCGAGTTGTATCGTCTGCAAATTAAGCACTTTTTAAGAACGGATTTTATGAATTGTCTTCCTTTTAATATCCAGAAACGACTTCTAAGTTCAGCTAAAGTGGCCTCAACTCCAAAATGAAGAACTTTTTCGTGTGCATTTAATATTAAAAGTTCAGCAAATTTAGTTTTTGCAGCTAATATAAGCGGATGTTTTTCATCTACCGCACAATTAGATAATTGCAATCTTCCTTTTACTCGCAACTGATCATTTTCATCAAGAAATGGATTTAGTTGATAAATTTTAGAATTTTTATCTATTTCATCTCCACAATTAAGATCTTTAATTTCCTTTTCAAAAGATGCATTTTGAATTAATTTTACCCAATATATTTCAGCTTTTCTCAGTTCTTGAACAGTTAGAACTCCTGTTTGTTTTTCGGCACCAGCTTTAGAGTTATTAATGAATCTTTGTACCCATGCTGTGACTCTGTATAATTTAGAAAGTGTACTATAATTATCTATCTCTAAGATAGGACTAGGGGCAGGATTCACAACACATGAAAACTGTAGGGATTTTTCTGGATTCATTCTTCGCTCATCAGCAATAATTTCTTCATTAATTGGGGAAGAAATATCACGACTAAAGTTTAAATCTTTAACAAGCCAGTGTGGCCCGTACCACCAAATGGAATTGTTAATCATTGATTCAAGTTTTTCACCTCTAGTCAGTAAATCAGCAGGATTATCTTTTCCTTTACAATGTCGCCAATTTTGAGGATCGGTTAATTCTTTAATTTCAACGACCCTATTTGCAACAAAAGGTTTCCAATCTTTTGGATTCCCTTTAATCCAGGAAATAACAATAGTGGAATCTGTCCACATAAATATGTTATCTTCCGAAATTTTGAATATACCTTTTAAGTACTTAGCTAAACGTGCTCCGATTACTGCCGCTAATAATTCAAGTCGCGGCAAAGTCAATGTTTTTAATGGAGCAACTCTTGACTTTGACATAATGAAACTAGTTTTACTTTTACCCTCTTCATTTGTATATTTTATATACGAACAAGCTCCAAATCCACATAAAGAACTATCAGAAAATATGTGAATTTCATAATTTGATTTAGAGTTCGATATTCCAGAAAAGTACCATCTATGAATTGATAAATTTGTTAAATGTTTCAGTTCAGAGTACCATTGTTCCCATTTTATTCTCATATATTCAGGTAATTCTTCATCCCAATCCAAACCCATTTGCCATAATGATTGATATAAACATTTTATTCTTATCACATAAGGAGCAATGAAACCAACAGGATCAAATATTTTGGCTGATGTTTGGATAATAAACCTTTTTGTATTTTGAGGATTTTTCAATCCCTCAATTAGAGATTTCATTTCTAATTTAAAGACATCTTCAATAGGATCCCAGATTATACCTAGAACTTTTAGAGAATTTTCATGCAACATGGCATCCCGAATAACATTATTTTTATCCCACAATACACGTAAATGTTCAGAGTTAGTTTGGAATTTTCGTAAATTCATCCCTGCATCTTTCATAATATCAATTGCTTCCATTGATAATCTAAACGCTTCTTCAACCGAGTTTGTCCCGTGATATAAATCATCAACATAAAAAGAAGTGTTCAGCATTTCGCAAGTGTCCGGATATTGAACTTCGTATTTTCGTACATGATATTTAATAGTAGCAGCTAGGATGAACGGTGAACACGTAGCACCAAAGGGTAATGAAGTCATCCTCATTAATTTAAATCTTTGATAATTTATCTTAGAATCGTCTTTAAACCACAAGAATTTTAAGTAGTTTCTTTCACTCTCGGTGATTCTAATTTGTAGAAAAGCTTTTTCTAAATCTCCAGCGAACACTACACGGCTTTTCCGAAAATTTAAAATTATATCCAAAACATTCGGATTTAGATTTGGGCCAGCTAACAAGCAATCATTTAATGACTTGTTATTTGTTGCACTACTGCTGCAGTCAAACACAATACGTACAGGTGAACTATTACTACCAGGTTTTATCACTGCACTGTGCGGCATATAATATCCAGATTTAGTATCATCATAACTTTCTTCAATTATATTTTTATTTAATTGATCACCAAAGACTGATCTATAATTATCTAATAACCAGTCATTTTTTATTAATTTATTGCTTAAGTTAAAAAATCTCTTTTTAGCAATATCAAAATTACTGCTTTCTAAGTCGCAGTTATCTCTCCATATTAATCCCGTCTCATACCTATCATCAATAAATTTCAATTTATCCTCGAAGCTTTTTACTAATTCCATATCATTCCGCGACATCTGTTCACTTTCATCTGTAATACCCAGAGATTCCAATTTCCAGAACTGTTTTAAATAACTGTTTGTATCCTCATTAGCGAATTGAACTCCTAACTTAAACACAACCGCATTTGATGAACACGTGTTAGAGAATTTTCCATATCTTCCCATTACCGTAAATCCAAATATAGTTTCAATAAGTACCAATGAAGAATTTAATTTTATAAACTTTCCTGTGTTTACGATATAATCGCAGCCTAATAGGATTTCAACTTTTGTATCTGAAGTGGAATGCGAATCGGCCATCTGGATATCATTTTCACTCATGTAAGTACGAATATCACCACATGGACTCTTGAGATTTGTTTCTGAAATATATGGCGTGATTAAAGCTTCTACGACCATTTTTTGTTTAGGGTTCTTAATGTTTGACAGTTCTACGCGCACAACGTCATAAATCCTTTCAAGTGGATCTCGCTGGCCAAAAGTATAAACTAAGAGGGATTCTTTCCTAATTGGGCGTAATTTCAATTTCTTTGTTAAGTTGGAAGTAATGAAAGTTCGATGACTACCATTATCGATAAGCAATCTAGATATTTCTGAATTATTTACCATTACTGAACAAGTCTGTAAATATATTGTTCCTTTTGATTCAGAATCGTTTTGCAAATAATTCATCGTATTTGTGATAGTAGTTTCTGAACTTGGGGAACTCTGCTCTGGGATTTCTCTTTTCGTTATCAAGTTATAACATATTGATTTATTATGATATAGTTTACCATTACAGTTATCACATGGTTTTATTTTTGAACGACAAGCTGACGAATAGTGTTTTCCTTTGAAACACAAAAGACAAAGACCTTCTCTTCTTAAGATATCTCTTTTATCCTTAACTGTGATGTCTTTGCATAAATGAGATTCGTGCTCTTTAGAGCAAAACAAACATTTCTTAACAAATGGTACAGAAAAAACTGCAGCCGTTGGGGTATTATAACGAAATTTATTTTGCTTCTTATAATACGAATAATTTGATGGAGCATTCTTTTTACCTGTTGCGTTTTCATTTAGAGAAACTGTAGCTTCTCGACATTCTACTTCTGCACGAATAAACAGCAAAAGTTCATCGATATCAAATGTTCCTTTTTCACGTTGTTTTCGCGTGAATCCCAAAGCCAAATCATCTGGTATTACTTTTAACAATACCGAACTTAATAAGTTACCGTAACTTCCTGAGGTTACATTTAATGCACTTAAATTACGAATTTGAATTTCAATTTCATCGTATATTTTCCTAAGTGCTGCAATATTCGTAGAGCATTTTACTGGCTCAATATTAAGTAACTTATTCATGTGAGCGTTAATCACTAAATCTGAACGACCAAATCGTTCTTGTAGCAATGAGATTGCTTGCAAGTAATTTTCTTTAGACAGAGAAAATCCACTTACTGAATTTAAGGCTACGCCACCTAGCAGTGATTTAAGATAATTAAATCGATCTATTTCATTTAAAGATTCATTATTATGAATTGCACTTTCAAATTGATTCCAAAAATCTAACCATTTACTTGGATCACCAAAATATCTGTCAATGGTTAATTTAGGAAGTTTAACTGTATTTCTCCCAGATCCTGGGCCAATTGAATCATTATGAGAGGCTACTTCTCGCATATTTTGAGAAATATTTGAATTATCATTTTTGATAAGCCTCTTAATTCGAGATTTGATTTTGCATTTTATGGATATCAATTTCTCTTGATATTCCTGAGCGGATTCTATTTCTACAGGAATGTCCTTTTCTTCAAGAAGATTTTCAATTTCTGAATCTAACTCCTGCAAAAGGCGAGTTTTTTCCACAATCTGTTCTAAAAACTCTTCTAATAAATCGACTTCCTCAGAATTTTGATCGCTTAAATTAGTCTCAATTTTATTAATTAATCGTGTTGTAAGACCCCTCATCGAAGTTCTTTTCGATTTTAATTTCATTAATTCAGCCATGATCAAAGAAGAAAAGTACTTAATGTCACTTACCCCTTTCTCAGATAAGGGTATCGTCACCTTTGAACATTTGTCTTCGTTCAACTAGTAGGTAATCCAATTGAAAATATGGCACACACAAATGCTTTTCATTCATGACTTTCCGTCAAAAGAAAAGACTTTGTTTCGTTAATCACAATATCTAAAGGCTTACAAGACTTCTTCCCGGGTTTCGGCACCAAAATGTGAAGGATTTTGACTTTGTTTTAATCTTAAATTAAAACACGTTGCTATAACAACAAACAACGTTTATTAACAATTCCTTCGATCTTTACAAAATGCTAGGCCTATGCCTAAGCATTTCTCAAGCCAGTAGGTTCAGACGTCACAGCTCTAAAGCATGCGTCTTTCCTCTCAAAGGATCCGATGGCGAGTGTCTTTTTCCCTCTTCCACTAATGCCAGGCAGTGAAGTGCTGTGTAAGTGGTTTGGCCATCTGGTAAACATCCATGACAGAAATATTTGTGGCACATCAGTTTCTTTAAAAATGAGATTTTTCGTACAGAAGAGTTTATGAATTAAAACACATTTTTTAATTTGAGATCAGATCAGAGCAAACAAACTATAGACCACATACATTCATACTATATATATATATATATATATATATATATATATATATATACCCATAGTATTATTCTCCTAAAATTTTAGCTTCCTACTCCTATAAAAAAGGTGGCGCTCAATGACCATTCATTTTTGTACTTTTTGTAATTTCGCATAATTTTCGAGTTTTATGCTGATAAGAACGCATGGCTACATTTTTACAAAATAATGTTTTTATGGGTTTTAAATACATGTAATATAGTTTGGCAACAGTACTATATATAACTACTGTATCTGGCAACATCCATATTATCAAAAACAACGTCAGATCGTGATCGTGAAGCATTTCGTTTGATTGTTCCAGTAGTCGCAGCTTTGGGGCATGTTCCTCGAACGTTTCCTCTTTAAAGAGGGGTCAAAAATCAAAACAAACAAACAAAAAAACTATAAAAAAATACGCTGATTTAAGCAATGGGTAAATTCAAATCTGACTGTCTTATAGCCCTTCATTGGAAAGGCAAACTTCTGCTAAAATCTTTTGGATTAAGAAAGATTGACCGTTTGTCTTTATATGTTTCGAGAGATGGTATTGAAAAACTTCTTAGTGTCTCAAAGTTGAATGGTGGAAAAACAGCGAAATATATTTCAAAAAACTGTTTTTATGCTAGACAATGGCAAGTTGAGAATTAAATTTGGACAAAGTTTTGATACTACGAGTATGACTATTGCTTGTGTATAAGAGGCATGCATTAATTTGGAAAAAAAAATCGGACATGAACTATTGTGGGTAGCCTGCTGACACCATGTCATGTAATTAATATTGGCAAAGTTATTTTAGTAGTGCTATGGACCATCATGTTTAACAGATGTTTCTCTCTTCAACAGACTTAAAGCCGTTTGAAAAAGAATTGCACAGATAAACTTTTAAGATTTAGAACTGAAAAAAGACGTTAAAAAGTTTAAAGTTTCAACTGTAGCCCTTCTTTCCATCTGTGTATAAATCTATAATAGTTAAAGACGATTATAAAGAAGTAATCAAGTTGACAGTAATCGTTTTGGGCAATATACCAGAGAAAATCAATTGCAGAGCAGTTTCATCAATTCATTACGCACAGTGGATAGCTAAACTCCTGTACATTTTTAAATCCATCTATTCAGAGACCAGCAAGAGGGTTTCCGTATAACTAATAGAGAGAAGAAATGCAGTTTCAGCTATTTGTACAGTTCAATGCTTTTTTGTACAGTAAAAACATGGATAGAAGCCCCACTTGCTTCTGGTGGTAACCTGAACTTGTGGAAAAACGTTAAAAAGTATAAGATAATGGATTTTAAAATTGGAATTGCCGCTGAAAAAGTTTTGAAAAAGCTTATGTGGTATCTTTCAAATTAATTGGTTGGTTAGGCCATATTTTCACACAGAATTACAGCAAAGGAAAAATTAAAAAAGTATTTCAGATATGAATAACTCAAGATTCCAGAAATATAAAAGGGTACGAGCTAGTAAAAACGTTGAAAGATAATGCCAGTCTTGGAGAATTTGTAACAAAAAGAACTCTTGATATTTTCTTTTTTCTCACAAAAAGAACTCTTGATATGGTAATTTTTCAATATTTCGTTATCGAACATGTCTCTACAATGACAGTGGGTTACGATAATCTGAATGGCACCATCTACAGGCGATTTATGTTGTTTACAATTTCCATACCCAACTCATATTTTTTAGATGTTATTAACTATTCATTCGATTGATTTCAATTAGATGTTGTTCTTGGTAGGAGATTGAGTGTCGTTTGAAAATGTTCATTAAGTACAGCTATACATTTAGAAACTTTGAATAGAGCTGAAACTTAGAAACTATTTATACTCGCTAGTCCACTATTTATTGAGTGATAATTTTATGATTTGAAATGATATTTTGGTATTAGATAATTTCCGATCGACCATTTTCGTCTGACAAAAAATGTAGCCAAGTGGTACTGTAATGCTTTGCTAAATGATGAAATAAACACCACTACTGATCTACATAACACCACACTAATTATTCATTTCGTATTTAGGTGTATTAATAGCTTATTTTGAATGTTTTTCAGGATTTTATACCGTCTAATTTATAGGGACAATTTTATCAGAATTTCAAAAGATAATGGAGTGTAACACGTGGGATTAACGAGAGTTTGTGAGCAGAAGTAGAGCCCGCCATATTTTAATTATTTCATAAACTTTTACTAACTTATTTAACA
The DNA here is from genome assembly GCA_963978545.1 of Linyphia triangularis. NCBI lineage: Eukaryota > Metazoa > Arthropoda > Arachnida > Araneae > Linyphiidae > Linyphia > Linyphia triangularis. The sequence goes on along the minus strand of OZ021723.1, from coordinate 93,490,116 downwards.
TTTTTTTAATTATGGTACAAATAAAAACTTTCTTTAAGAAAATTGCTTTCAATTATACTTATTACCAAATCCACTACATATACCCAAAAACGCACAAAATGCCAAATTTTACTGTTCACTGAGCGCCATCTTTTAATTGGAGAAGGATTCTGAAATTTTCCTACAACATTTGTATGGGTAGATGTAAAAAAATGAGGAGGTGTCCTGGTCTCTAGGTAAAAAAAAAATTTACCCATATATTTTTGAACCACACTAATATATATACATAAAATGTTAATTTTTTTAGAAAAAATTGCCAAAAGCCTTGTTCAATGCTCAGGGGCATACTGGCCATAGAATTGTCCGGTGCAATCACTGGACCGGTCAGTGTTTGAAAAAATGGGCCTGTCTAACACGGAACATTTTCTTAGTTTTTCGATTTTTTTTTTTTTTCAATATAAAAAGTTGCTTTCTTTAACTTTTTATTAAATGCCCAATGCATTCAGAAACCAAAAATGAATTTACCTAATGATTACCTTGAAATGAATTTTCCTAATCCATAGATTAAATTATGTTATGCAACAAAAAATTTCTGATTTAAATTTATTATTGTTTTCTAATATATTTTATTGTTAAAATTTTATTATTCCATGATTCATAATTATTAAATATAAATACTAAAATAATAAAACATATTGATTACTAAAACTATTTAATTATTAAAATTAAAGGAATTATTTCATTATTAACAATAATTATTAAAATTTGATCAATGATTATATAGAAAATTTGATCCGGCAAAAATCTAATATGTCCAGGCCGATTTTATCTCCCTGTACCATGTTTATACTTAGAAAAAAGTGAATATAAGTTTTTCATCGTTTATTTTAACTGAATTTCAGATATCACCCCTCCCTTTTCACCCAGGGTCATTAAATCATATTTACATCCGATTCAGGGTCAAAAGCGCGCTTATTCAAGGATTCCCCGAATATAACCTGACACACGCATACGCGTCCGGACATTGCATTTTGTATCCAAAAAACGGCCGAAGGGAAACAGGTAGTGTGGTGAGCGCATAACGAACTTCGCACAAAAAGCCGGAAAAGCGTCAAACCAACCGTATATATATAAGCCGCGCCAAATAATAATAATAGTAAAAAAAAAAAAAAGTGGATTTTACATTCTATTTAGTATCACTTCCACTGCCCGAACCCCGCTGTAGTTGTTTACGTGCCCACCGCAAACTGGAGACAAAAGATAACAACATATGCGCGCAAGACAAAGTTCAGCAGATAGTGTTTACTGTTCTGACTCAGAATAGAAAGGAATTTTTACAGTGGCAAGAAGTTGCTTACAAATCCATCTGTTCTGTAATGTTCTTCTAGGACTACATTACTAGGATTGATGATGTCTAAAGCGGGAGAATAACTTCACCTAATGGGGTTCAATTTAAAAGCAGCGATTCCACCTTATTAGTTGGATGGAAGTCTTCTAATTGAAAGCAGATGGGATTCGAAACTGCACTGGGGGGGTTTATCGCGGGCGATATGCTAAGTCAACAAAACGAACAGAAAGGAAGTGTGAAGTCTGCAAGGACTGTGGTCGTGCCAGTGCATATTGTGGATTCGTTCTGAAAAGGAACACACCTCTTTGGAATACACCAAGAATGATTTTGGAATGGAATATTTGGTTCCTGATTTCGGTTCTGACGTGTTCTGTGACAAGTACGAAGGTATTGATAGACACGGATGGCGGTTTCAAGAATGTCGTCGTTGGAATTAATCCCGAAGTTCCGGAATCGAAAGTAGAGAGTCTGCTTATCGAATTGGAGGTAGGTGATAAGCTTAAATTGTTGTAATTACGATTAATTATCCTGTGCAATCAATTGCACACATGATACAATGCTACTGCCAGTTGAATATTCTTAAAATTATTAACATTGCTTGTACGTGTTATAAATAAGTTGGAAAAAGCAATTTTTCCCAAACCCCCTAAATATAATGGAATAATTTTTATTTTAAAGGATTTCATTTGTTATTACATATAAAAAGTAACTTAAATTTATAAATATAGATTACAGGAACGCTTAACAGCGCATAACGGTTTTGTAATAGAATATGGGGTTGATATTAGTGCAGTATATTATTTACATTACAATGAAAAAAACAAGCTATTTACAAGACTATTTTCCAGTATAGAGCAATTTTAACTTTGAAAACCTTTTTTATGTTATTATGGAAAGGAATTTTTTACTACATTGCTAATGGTAGTTTTACTTTCTCTTTTGATGCAGATATTTGTATTCTTAGTTAACTTCAGAAAGTAAAACTAATTATAATAAATCATATTTATTATAGTTCGTTTTGTCGAATGGTCACTGTCAAAAAACCCGAAGATAATTGCTTTGTATAATTATGTTCATTTTAATTCGATTAGAAGGAAAATGACTTTTTTGTGAAAGGTTCACTTGTGTAAAAATAAATGACAAATTCCCATAAATCTGTTGCTATGCCAACTTGCGTTGTGCATTTGACAACAACTGTCGCATATGCATTTCGAACCATGTATTTACTGTGTCTTTGTTTAAGAAGATAATTCTTTTTATTTACATATACTATGAAGAGTAGTATGGAACGAAACCCTACACTTCCTAGGTGTCACATCTAAGGTGGTTCCAGTCCCCCCCCCCCCTTTTTTTTTTCTTCCTTCTTTATGGCGCCGACCAATTTTGAGTATGCAGATAGATAGTTTTGTTTAATATTGAAAGAGAATATCGTTAAAAAATGAAGTTCCTTTATAGCGTAATTTTCCAAAAAAGATATGTAAATAAAAATTGGAATATTTATTTTAATCATTTTCTATTCGACATCAAATTCTATATGCTATAGCTAATCCCGAAGTATACAGGCACATTTCGAAGTTGACGGTTAAATCATGAAGTGACTGATACAATATAATGTTAATAGTTTAAATAAATTAATATTTACAATGCATTTTCGTTACAAAAATATTTTTGAGTTTTTATATATAAAAACTTGTAAATGTAGAAAATAAATCTCACTAATCATTTATGCATAACGAAATTGTAAAAAGGTTTATTAGAATGGATTCGATTTTTATCCGATCGGCAATTGTTTGCCAAATGGCCGTAGTATATAGCATTATAAAAACAAAGTTTTTAATATAAATCCTTTATCAGCATTGCCAATTTTTATATTGATTAACATAGTGCCGTTTCTATTGCCAGTCAAATTTTAAATATTAAAAACGTCTCTATCAGCAAAACATGCGGAAAACTATTTATTCATTAAAAATGAACGTGAATTTAAGCACTCACATCCAAATATCTTTTACTTATTCTGATTAAATTTTTTTTTTATATATTTATTAAAACAAATTTGGCAATTTGGTAAAGAGTTCCTTTAATGATCGGTTAAATGCTATTTCACCGCAATTGGATGACGCCAAGTTGGTTTATTAGAATTCCATAAAAGCGACCGTTTAGTGACAGTGACAGCCGTTAAAATTTTATAGAATGCATTGTCATGCACATCGAATCTATCTGCCAAATTTCAGACCGATTGGATGTCGGCAAGGGGGTTAGTTAATTAGGCATCCGCAGACTTACCCGCCATCGCCTCACACACCCACACACAAATAAAATCGAATTTAATATAAAGGATTTAAAAAAGTACATTTTTGTCCTTCAACATGTCATACTAATAGAAGAGATATAGATCATAATTGACACAAATATTTTGAGGAGAGAGAACGGTTTTGAAAAATATTTATCGTATTATCAGTTTATAGTTCAAGTTCAACTTTCAAAAAGCGGTAGGAAATAGAGGACGGAAATATCGATCGAAATAAATATCAATACTATATCGTTGCATAGAAAAAATATCGATACATAATTTTTTTTCTTTTTTTTTCTTTTTAATTTTTTAATTTTAATTTTTTTTTATTTATTTATTTGATTCTCAATTTTGTCAGAAAAGAAGTTTTTCGGGGCAAATTTCTACTTTTCATGAATTCATGCCAAAATTGTTTTAATAAATAAATTATAAAAATTGCTTTTATAAATAAATTATAAAAATTGTTTTTATAAATAATTTATATTACTAATCAGAATAAAATAATACATTTGGATATCAATACATAAATTCACATTTATTTTTAAAGTAGAAATTTTGAAAAGCAGTTTACCGCACATTTTTCTGGTAGAGATGTTTTTAAGATTTAAAATTAGATGCAAATTCCAGGCACACGTTGGCAACAAAAACGGCGCTATGTTAATGACTACTAATAAATGATCTTATCTTTCCATTATATTATGTTTTCTTTTTAGTTAGGGTGCCATTTTAACTGTCTCTCAGCCAAGTCCAAACTTTAGTTTTGAAGTTTTTGAAAAGGGAATAACAAAAAAATCGAAAAAACACATGGAACTACAAAACGATCATCCAAAAACTAAAAATGTTGATGAAAAAAATGATAATTAAAACATATCGAACATTTTTTTTTTTTTACTTTCCTCCTTCTTCGTGTATATTCAGGTCAAACATCAAATCCTTCTGAAGAGGGTTTCTTTTTTGCAGCTTTTGAACTCTAATTGAATCTATCATTGCAAAAACCCCATAACTATAAAATATCTAGTTTTAAGATAATTAAAAAAAAAAAAAAAATTGCACCCCACTGCATAAATTAAAAGTTGAAGTAAGCTCACCTCCTTTGACAAGTCGTCTTTATTATAATCAATACTTTTTTTTTTAATTTTAGAAAATAAATTTTAAAAGTTCGAGGTAGTTTTTTTTTAATTACCTCAAAACTAGAATTTTTGCAGTTATGAGTTTTTTGCAACAAACGATTCATAAAAAACAAATGAACGCTTATTGTGAAACATTAATTTGAAAAGAACTGTTATAGAGAAATAAATACGAATAATTGTAAAGCGATTTTTATTACCAAAGTAATCATTGCAGTGATATACCCAAGAATGCGAAAATAAGATTGAGACTATTTATTACATTAACTAAGTTCAATGCAAGCTAAACTAGATTCAAGATATTTACCGAAAATTTGCAGCTAAGGTAGGTCGTTGGTACTTTATTTTATACAAAAGTTCTTTGGAAATGATTCATTTTATGTAAGCGATTCCTAAATTATAATATATATTTAACCTTAAAAGTTAAAACATAAGTAAAGAGTCTTAATACGATAATACATAAATCTATGTGCATATGTTTTTTTTTTTAAATACAGCATAATGTATAAAATTAGAGTAATGGGAGATTTTAAGATATCTTTTAATAAACAAACAATATCACTCATACTAAAGTAATAATTTAATAATAGTTAATAGCTCTGGTGGTGATTGCTTGAGATTTGAATGCGTTGGGCTCTTTAGAAAAACGGTAAGGAGCAACAGTTTTTATTAAAAAAAAATTGACTAAAAAAAAAAAGTCTTTTTACCGAACAGACCCATTTTTACAGACTTTGACCGGCACGGCGAACAGCCCTATGGTCAGTACGCTCCTGTCTGGAATGCTTATCTTCTTGAGAAGTTATACCCCACTACCTGAATTGTCCTTGTGGATTACACTATCCAAGATCCATCATGAGCAACCACTTGATCTTTGAAAAGGGACAACAGAGGGGGCCAGAGGGTGGTAAGGAAGATAAGGTTCATTTAGGAAATGCTTTGTGAGCGCGTCACCTGGTCACGGGGTAGTGAGGGAAGAGGGGCATTGCACCCTATAAGGGATGGGGACATTACCAACTGAAGAAAGTCGTTGAGCAATTTGTTCTTGAAAAAGGAAGAAGGGAGACTAAACTATGACCCCCCTCCCCCCCTCTCCCTCCACAACATTATTGGCGACTCAATGGTTTTAGTCTAGCTTATAAATATACCAGCATTTTATTACGCTAACCTTTTAAAATTGTTGGACTATCTATGATGTACTTGGTTTATCATTGACCACCGAAATGACTCACTGTGTGCTGGAAGACGATTGGCCAACGAAATTTATGAATTAGAATGCCTCAGATTGTGGGAAAATGTGTGGAATCTAAAATCCAGGTAAAAGCTGTGGGCGGGCAGATACCATTAATGGCTGTGTTGTTACAGCTTTTTATTGTTCCAGAATCCGAATTCATGGTTGATTAAGTATGAATATTCCACATTCAGAATTCACGCCTAAACTGTTGTCAATTATTGCGTGTCAGTATTTGTTCCGTATATCAAGTGCAAAAATTTTCGTTTGTTGATATTAATCCAATGAGGCAATTCAGTCTTAAATTTAAAAGGAAATTGGATTTTCTTCAGAATTTGTTGCCACGATTTTGTCTCAAGAAGATATTAGTGGTAAATGAATAAGTATTTATGTTTCCTTTCATATTTCATTGATTAGCTTGCTTTGTTAATGTTGTTCTATATACAACACAAAATTGGAAATGATCTAAAAATAAATAAAATTGGCCTTTAATGTGTTCTCGAAATTATTTCCTTTGGTCCTATATGTGGCAATGAAAGACTAACAATCCACCTGAGCGTAAAATACTCACCAGCCTCTTGAAATATTTCTGTTATAATTCACTACTTTTAAGATGAGTTATTTTCGAGGTAAACTTACAACTACATTATAGTAGTTATTGATTTATAATAAATTATTTAAACACTTCTTTGTTTAAATAAAAAGAGGAAAAAGAAAGTTGACTGATACAATAAAAGATAATTAAAAATAATATGATACACTAAAAAAGATTCCCTTTCATTTAACATACGAGTATTTTTTTTTTTTTTTTTTTTTTCCAATTTGAGACGCAAATGCTGTACAATTTTCTTCAAAAGAGGTTCTGGAAGGTGATCCCTTAATATTTTGATATTTGACAGTTTTAATGATGTTTCGGAACAGAATAACCTTTGTGTAGTTCTTGTCCAAGATTATTACCAGGGTTCCCACGGCCATTGAAAGTCCTTAAAAGTGCTTAATATTTTTTAACTTCTTTTCAAGGCATTGAAAGTGCTTGAAAATGCTTAGAGGTGCTTAAAAGTCATTGAAAATGCTTAGAGGTCCTTAAAAGTCCGTAATTTTTGCAGATGTTGTGTGGCCAACTGCAAAAGTTATAAAAATACAACGCGGACTTGCTGTTCCCGGGTGACCGCCACTTATCTGCATCGTATCGGAATTCTCCGACATATTTGTATTACGCATCCACCAACTTCTAACTTTATTGGTAGAATATGCTTTATTAAAAATTTATATAAAGACATGAGTCCTGAAAACAAATTTTCAAGGGTCCTTAAAAACATTATTTAGGTCCTTAAAAGTCATTGATTTTCATTTGATTGGGAAGCCTGATTACATTTAAAACAATCAACCAAAATCCCATTTAGGCTGCAATCCAAAACCTTAGTCGTGCAAGACCTGATACTGCAGAAGCTGTCTAGTTTTGTGCACGTTTAGTTTTGTGTAATTTAAATTGAAGAGCATGCTAAGCCTAACTACTTTATTGAATTGAACAAAATACAGGGTGTCCACAAATTAGTCGGGCAACGGAGTTCAAATACATCTGAATAACTCTTAATAACTAGGCTTTATAAACCATTCTTTTCCCAAATTAATTTATGTTCACCATGCCATTCTATTTACAATTTTTTTTTTTTTATTAGGCCTGGTTATTAAGAGTTATACAGATCTATTTGAAATTAGGGGCCGCGTAGCCCAGTCGGGAGAGTATCGTTCTCGCAACTAGAAGGTTGCGAGCCCTGAGGTTGCGAGTTCGGGCCTGGGACCGACTAAAGACCGCCGTGTTCGCTAATGGTGACTGGAGCACGTTAAATCAGTCATGGTCGCAAAGTCCTCCAAGTTCCCAAACAAATCAATACCTCTGGGGGGTGGCAATGCCAAGTCTTCTGGTGGAGTCTTCTGCTTGGTATTGCCTCTAAATTAAGAAGTTCCACATACGGTCGGTAGTGCTGCCATCTACCGGGTAGCTACCGAAAGAGGTAGAAATGAACTCTTCGGTGGCTATAGGTAGACTTGCGCACTCCCTTTCGCGAGTGTGCGCTTACATCCTGTGCAGTACTGCCCACTACCGATCTGTACGGGATATGGGGTTGGTACAAAATGCTAAAGCAGAGGTGCCTTAGTCCCCATAGTCCTTGATAAGAAGAAGAAGAAGAAGATTTGAAATTCATTGCCCAGATAACTTGTGGACACCCTTTATAGGAAAACGTGGACAAAAAAATTGAAGATTTCTACATCCCAAAAGCAGTACAATATGAACATGGTAAAAGGTAAATAATAACGAAAAAACTTTAAATGTAAACAAAATTTTGAAGTAACCAAAAACATATCATAAATCAGATTATCCCTTCCAGTGGCGGCCCGTGGTCGAAAATGTTAGTGCAGCCGGAAACGTGCGACTTCTCAACAACCCCTCCCACCTCAACCACACACACTTTTCACAATCATGTACAATCATTCTTGAATTTAAAAAAAAAAATCATATTCAAATTTATTTTCAGAGCACAATAGTATACTTCAAACTAATAAAATAACTCTCTAGCCTTCAGATGATACCATTATCTTGCAAAAAGTCCATCTAGAGATTATTTTAAATACAGAAATTCTCAAGGGCAGCCGAAGTCGAAAAATCTCTGACCTGGCTGCTACGCCTTCACTAGAATAGAGGGAACTTCAATAGAGGGAACTTCAATAGAGGGAACTTCAATAGAGGGAAAGCTCTATTGGATTCCATTGGTTACCATGGCAACGCCTCAGCCGAAACGCGTTTCAGGAACACATGGCTGCTTTTCGGAGGAAGATCATCTTAATTGGAAAAGTTAAAAAAAATTTTGTGCGGCAAGAAGTTTACTGTTAATCGGATTTTTTTACACTTAAAGTAGAAATTGGATCTTTATTTTAGAATATTGTAAAATATATCATTAATTTTAGTTTTGAACTAATTAATTTAGATGCAGCCGGGCTACACTGGCTGTAGTTCACGAGCCGCCACTGATCACTTCCACATAGTTTGTTCAGAATCAAAGTACGCAAATAGTATTTTACTTGTATGACACGATTAGCAATTTAACAAAAACATTTGTAGTTGTCGGGATAACAGACACTTAGATAAATCGGATTTAAATACTTTATATTAGCTGATAAGCAACATTACTTTAAATTAAAATTTTTGAAAACAATATTTGGACTTTGTTTATTTGGTGTTTTTTTCAAAACAATGGTGAATTCACCTTTCGATTTATTTAATCATATTTACAAAGCAAACCTTTTTTGTTATATTATACAAATATTAAAGATTCCAACAATTATTTATTAAATTTAATTAATTTAAATTCTATTGTTGTCCACGAATGTGACATACTTATTTCAACCTTTTCTCAGCCGAGTCCAATAACTTGATAAAAATAATTCATAAATAACTTACTCTATAACATTTTCTTTGCATCTGAACAGAACATCTGATTTTTTTTTTTTTTAATCAGTATATTACTGTCAACTGAAAGGATTTAATGACACTTTGTTAAGTGTCCACGGATGCGACCTATTGACCAGGTTACATGCAAAAAAAAAAAAAACATAAAATAAAATTAACATAAAATATTACCCAGGAAAAAGTCAAAATACTAGGTGGTGACAGCATACGGATGTGACATTTCACTGCTTGGAAGGTAAAATTTGAGCAATATTAAAATATTTTATTGCGATTTGAAATAGCAATTATTATATTAGTCATATTAAAGGTCTCTTTTATACCTAAAAAGTACTTCTATTAGCATACTTTTGTGATAAATACCAGTTATAAAAATTGTCAAATTTCCGTAAAATGACCCATAAGAATTTTATAGTAAAAACATAGTTTTTAACGGATAACTTTTTTCATGTACAGAAATTATTCGATATTGTTGGTGGATCGCGAGGCAGAAATTAAGTCATCGAAAAACGAGGCAATGTTAATGAATCTTTTGTGATTTAATCTTGCACCATGCTTCCTATTGAGTTATGGGTACGATAGGCGATATGCCTGAGTGCTGCTTTACAAGCATTTCGGGCGCCTCCTCCCAAATGATTTCCTAAATATTCTTGACGCAGGTGTTCCCCCTCCTATCCAGAACGGAAAAGCCCACACGCCTTTTTCTTTTCACTTTGCTGTTTTAGCGACGAGACAAAGACGACGGATGCACGTGTTGAAAGTAAACTGGCCGAATGAACGCTCAAACTTTCGATGGGAAAAAGCTAGGGGTGTGCAACATCGAACAACTTTTAATTACACTACAATACTGGTCACTACATTTAAATTTGACGTGGTATAGTGTTATTACCATTTTCATTCATTTGAAAAAAATGGTCAGTTGGGCAATATTTTTGGCGACAATTCTCACATGAGCAAAAAAAAAAAAAAAAAAGGACGTTATACTTTTCGATAATTCTTAAAAATCCTTTCTTATAAGTGAAACAGAGGAGAAAACGGTCGTTGAGTAGCTATACTCAAGGGACTTTTTACACCTTTACAGGATTTTTACAGAAATTACCACAGCGATTTTGATCAAAATCGCGAGTCCATTTTTAGCAATTGCTGAAAAATACGTTTTTCAAAGGTCCTTAGGCACATGCGCAATATTGACGAAAACCTTTATGAGAGGTATACCAGTACACCAAATTAAAGCATTATGCTGACCATGTACACACAGACATTTTTTTAGAGTACTTTATTGAAGTCAGGATGTTCTAAAACGTGGAGAAATAAAAAAAAAATATATATATATATATATTTTTTTGCCCAAAAACAATACTTTCATTACTATTTAACAAATGGGTAATTGAAAGTAATACACGGAATATTGTCTTTAGTTTCCTCATTTAACCATGATTTTTTTTTTTTTTTTTTTATCTTCACCCTAACAAACCATAAACGAATTCATTGAATAAAAAATCAAACCCAAATAAGAACACTAATAAAACCAAGCAAAAATAGGGCAATCTGAAAGTGCTTAGTACTTTCTTTTATAGAATTGAGTGAGAGATACGGTCAGTCTGTCCTATTGCCTCATAGTCAGTCTGAACCAAGAGGAGGTTAGAACCTATTGCTTCATTTTTTTCCAACAAGAACTGGCGAAATATTGCTGTAAAACGTATGAATTTTTACATCAGCTACAACAATAAAAAAAAAAAATTGGAAGGGAAAATAACGTGTGTTTTTTTAATTTTTTTAACTAAAACCAATTTGAACAAAAAAAAATACCAGTAATTTCCGTTTCAAATTTTATTATCTTTTATTATTGTTACTATACTTGGTGAAAAAATCGTTATGTTTTCAATCAATACTTCGGCAGATATTGTGGTCAAAAATATGAAACAATAGGTCCATGGGGCAAAGATAGACTGACGATACCACCTAGAATGTCTTTTGGACACACTGAGAAAGATAATTTCGAGTTATTCTTTTAACGTAAACCACTTTTCAAATGAAAATCTCCTTTGGACATCTATGTTAAAAAATACACAACTTATTCTGCATACTAAACTGTTTACCATTAAAGAAGCAAATAAGTGATTACCTTTCACAAGGAAAAAAAAGCCTCAAAAAGTCTATTAGACAGTTAAACAAGTAACGCCAATTAATGCTTAAGTCTATTAGACAGTTAAACAAGTAACGCCAATTAATGCTTAATTCACGTTAAAATTAAAGGGTGGTGATCAAGTTTCAAATATTGAGATGTAGCAACGCAAAAAATAACGGAAGGGCGATGATATCTCAGTTGCAGCGTGATTATTTTAAATAAATTTTCTTGGTAGCTCTATGGACTCCTTTGAACGTTCTCCTGGGTTGTTAATCATTGTGCTAAATGCTCTACTTTTTTGGAGTGAGTTACGATGTTATTGTTTAACAGAAAAGTACATTTGAAACACAATTTGCACTAAAACAAAATCGCCAAATTTTAACTTTGGCTGGTAGATTGGCGGCTCTAAGGTACAAAAATATATGGGAATTACATCAGACAGCGGGAGTCAAATACTGGGTAGTTCACAGACAATCCTGTTTGCTCGCCAAATTGGCCCTTTATGTTTATATACATGCAAGAATCTGAGAGCTCAAAAATCGAGATTGTCGTTCCTTGGACGGTATCAATTGTTGCCAAAGATTAATTTTAAGGATTAATCTTTGGCTACAAAAAACTATTTACTTTAGTATTTATTTATTAACTATTTACTTAACTATTTACTATTACTCTTTAGTTAACTTAAATTTTTTTATTTTTTTTAGTTTTTAGGTTTTACACTAATGTAGTGATCAAGCCTGCGTCCGTCAGTATAAAGTTATTATTACCCTGGGCCTTAAGCCCAAGTGTATTGTTTTCAATTAGTCGAAAGAGTGATCCGGTGTACGTCTCTACTTAATGTTTGGGCATGCCCAAGAAAGACATTGTGTGAGCATGCGACTGCTCTTACTGCTTGTATAAAAAGAGATATATGCTGAGGTTGTTCAGTTGTATTAATACATCGATATTTTATAAAACTCAAATAAAAACAACAACTTTGCAATGGGCTTGGACTTAGGGACCAGGATAAACTGAACATTGGCCCAAAGTCGATTATTTTTTATAGATTTATTATTAACTAAAATTAGTAAATGACAAACAACTCGTCGCCTAGGTAGCTAATTTGACGACATTTGTTGACGAGTTGTTTTAGTTCCTATCCAATAAATATCGATTATTTACCATTTACATCTCCTTTGATGAGAAAGTTAATTACCTCTACCTCCGTAAACATTAATTCTACAACAAATTTCAATAACATGTGATAATGAAACACTTTTATACTTATGTTAGTATGTTTCCTCCCGTTTAGGTCCTATTTAAAAATGCTTCGAAGCTTCTCCACATCGCCACAAGAGGACAGACATACTTCAAGGAAGTGGTCATCGCTCTGCCCAAAAAATACAAAGGCAAGCTCACCAACAAAGATCCGAAAGCAGACGAAAGGTATTTCAAGAACCCAGACATGATAGTGACCTCAAGAGATGTCTTCAGCAATCCATATGCACTGCAAAACAAAGGCTGTGGTAGACCAGGACTGCGAATACATATTCCCGATGATTTCCTATTTGGCGACATCAATGGAAAGGGTAAGATAAAAGAAAGGATAAAAGCTAAGTACTATTCGCCAGCCTGGATACATATATATCTATATATTTCTTTTCTCACTTTTTAAGTTCTAAATAAGACAATATCTGATAAAACAATAAATGGTAATAAATTGCTGATTTGTTTGGGTAAACCCATTGTAAATTTACTAAGTAATCTGAAACCCGAAAAATAAAGAAAATGCAACGAAAACGTGATGAGTAGTTTGGCACTCACTATTCTCAAATACCAAATTAAAATCAGCGTCCGCAGTGCCCCCCTAGCATCTTCTCAATCAAAATGCACAATAGGAGTGCTTCCAATATGTGTCACAATTTCAGTTGCATCGAGCTTTTGGAGACATTCGTAGTTCTTTCGCCTCTAACTGAGATAGATAGTACCTTTCACTATAAACTTTTCGCAGTTTATAGTTAAAAGCTAGATATATTTATTCTGCGACTCTTTAAAAAATTTGCTATTTTGATTATTGAATATTTTGTCTTAGCACAGGAAAGCTTGGCGACCCATGCAAATGCCTAAGACCTCCAACAACACCATGTTCTGTTATCAAGTCCTGATTTAAGCACAAGCCAACAAAGCCCAGGCTTAGGGCGGCCCCCGAAATTTTAGGGACCAAACATTTTTGACAATTGTTATTAAGTTGAACCCTGTGTCCTCTTTTAATATTTCCAATTATGTTTTAAACGTACCTTACACAGATTTAAAGCAGCAGTTGTTAAACGATTAAATCTCGAAAAAACAACAGCTAATTCAAGTGAATTACATATTGATTGATTTTTTGTTGTTGTGCGATTTTGGACTTTAGCAAATTGTTATCAATAAACTTGCAGATTAAACACGAAAATCCTTCCAACAAACATTGTTGTTGATAAGTATAAGTAAAATCCTCCGCAATATTTTTTATAGGACCCTGAAAACATGATGTGATTGGGGCCCTAAGTGATGCAAGTCAGTCTTTGTCTGTTATGAATGAATAAAAAACGCTTAGTATAATACTAAATAATTTCAAAGGAATAAGTATATAATTTAAAATTTACCATTATTCAAAGAGAGTAGGTGTACTGTATCGTACTAAATAGCTGATAGGTCCTACAACTTTGAAAAAAATAATAAATTTATTATTCTCATACCTAAAAAAAAAAAAAAAAATATTCAAGATAAACTCATTCAGTAGGTGGTCTAAATAAACTGCCGTTTAAAAATTATAACAATATGGAAGTTTCAGTTTTCCAATTGTTGGTATTGTGTTTCAGTGCAACAGGGTGGTCCTCTTATTTCTTGCGCTCTATATAATATATGATAAAAGCTGCCTAATAATGATGTTTGTCCATCCATCTAAAATGTAACTCCTTTTATAATTGAATGTTGACAAGCAACAAAGATTACAAATTAATCTATAATCCATATATTTAATAATGAGTATCATATTGGATGTATTTTATGTAACGCAAAAACTAAACAAAAATAACTAAAGTATTTTAAGAGGCGAAAATGAAAGATCAAGGAACTGCAAAATTTTTGATGACATTGCATGTGACATAATGAGATAAGAAAGTTCTAAATAAATGTAATTTTTTAAGCAGAGAAATGTAGGAGAAAATTTAGTGAATGATTGAAAATCTGTTCCACAGAAATTTTCTAGTTGTGCCTTAACAGTCTCGATACACACCGGAATGTATGATGCTATCAATCGGAGTACACACCGAACAAAATATCAATAACGCATTTAAAAAATTTCAAATGAAATAAACAGATTAAGAGTATGAGAAAATAAGACAGAAATAAATAGATCAAGGTATGAATTTCATTGCAAACCGAAACGGCAGGGTAGAATTGTATAATTCATAGTTGCAAGAGCTTAATTTCCATTTTCTAAAATTCACAAGACAACAAAAAATTTCGCGAATTTTTCTATTGTATGACATTTACTTGGATTTTCAAATGGTAACAAAACAGATATGGTGAAGTTACCTTTTAGAATTTGAATTATGCAGAAAAGTACATGACGTTTTACATTTGGTGTAATGGGTATGAGCACTTTCAAAATTAAACGATTCAATTAAAAATGATTAAGAATTAGTGAAACATTTCACGTTAAAATGGTGAAAACTCTATAATATATACTATAATATATTCTCTACCTCATCTTTTTATGTTCTCTTTCTCATGTTTTAACAGAACAGGTGGTGTCATTTATGCATGACTTTTTGAAGATTTTTTTTTTTCTTTCTTTCTTCTAAATAAAGTTTCTACCAATACAAGAATTTATTGTTTAACCTACTGTCACATGCTGGAACAGAAACTAATGATAACACAATGTACTAATTTATTATAAAAATTGCATGGATTAGTAAATTAAAATTATATTAGTATTATACAGCCATAGCAGTCCCTAGCATTTGGCTTGGCAGTCTAAAATTCTGATATATTCCATCAGCAAATTGGCGACAGACAAATCGTCAAACGATTTTAAACCGACATATACAGTGGGTGGTTAAAATTCCAAGTACGGTACAGCGGTACAGATTCTGCACCAAGGTGATTTTTGCCAACAAATGGCCGCCATTGTTGAATTCTCTATGGTTGCCTTAATTTGGCGAGGTTTTATGTAAACAGTTCTTGGCGCAGAATCCGTACAGTACTTGGAAGTTTTACCCCGAGGGCAAATATGAAGCAATTGTACAATGATAACACATACCAAATGAAATTTTATCCACTAAACTTTAATTTTCTCTTATATAGCAAAAGCTTTGGTTCAGGAATGGGCTAAATACCGATATGGCGTATTTGACGAAAGTGGTTTCGAGGAGGATGATCTTTTCCCATCCTGTTACATTGTGCCTGGATCCGAAGAAATCAGCGTCACCGACTGCACTGATAAAGGAGTTGAGTATGAATTCAAGTAAGTTGATGAAATAACACAGCCTTTCCATCAAAGTTTGGTGTAATTTAATTTTCTTTTTATTTAAAAAAAAAAAATTTTAAACTTATTTCCCAAATTTACAAGTATTTGGCATGTTTTTTTGTTGTTGTTGTTGCATGAAGCTTGGTAAATGAAAGTAAAAACATGTTCATTTTTATATTAATAAGGTTATAATTAGCATAATATTTTCTTATTAAATACTGTAATAATATTTTAATCAGGGGTGTATTTGGCTTCAAAGGTTTTAAGGCAGATTTTTTTATTGGAACAGTGGAATATTAAATTTGAGCAATAATTATCAGTTTTGAAAGTCGCGATATTCCCCATTTCGCATATAATTTGGCAAGTAATTAATAAATTAATTAATAGTAAAGTTCAAATATATATTTCTCAGCTTGTTGCTAACTTAACCATATTTTTGTTTCAAACTATACTATCAACAGGCTTTTCAAAACGTGTATACTTCCATAATAGATCAAATGGAATGATTTGGGTAAAAGGGGGTATTTTGGAGGAGAAATGGAGAATAGGGGCAGTTTGGTACAGTTTCCCTAGTGTAATAAATAGCATAATAAAATCTTGAATCTTTCTTAGGTAAACCTTGGTTCATTTTATCAGTTATCAAAATACAGATTTTTTCATCTCTAACAGGACAATATAATTTAGTGTAATTTTTTTTTCCAGAAAAACCACCAAAGAATCAAAATCTTGTAGTGCTATCCCAGTTGGCGACACAACACATGTTCTTTCATCTTTGATGAGTAAAACTAATTTTTTAAAGGTAAAGTGTATAAATAGATACTTGCCGAAATGAAAAAAAGTCATACATTTTCTTGAAGTTAAATTGCTATGTTTCAATATGAGATAACTTTTATAGATTTCTTTTGAAAATTAATCTCTTATAAACCTCTACTTCATTTGATAACAGATAAGTTTATTTAAATAGAAAACCAGATTTGAACACATAGATGGCCGAACTTGCCAATGTTGCAAGTAACATTTTGGTACTAAAGAGGAAACCTTTGTATGTCAATAGAAATTAAACTACAAGGCGATTAAAATATAACGGGATAAAAATCAGTAATTCTCGAATATTTGATGTTTAGAGGATTCAGTTTTTCCAGAATTTTTTATTCCCTTGAAAGTAAAAATAGTTTCATCAATAGATGGCGCTATAAGTTTCTACGAGCAACTTCCACAGTGTTACATGCAGAGGGATAATAATAATTGATAATTTGATGTAAAGCATAACCTGTAGAAACAAACTGTTCTTTAATGAAAACAAAAATGAGATTTTGCCTTTCCTGAGAGAAATGCCAAAAATGAGAAAGTCTTTCTTCGAAAACTGCACTTCATTGCCTACTTCAAAATATCAAAGAATTAAATTTTTTGACTTTTGGTTCACAATGCATCTTAACACATAGGAATTCTCATTATTTGCTAGTCTATTGAAATAAACCTTTCCTCGCAAGAAATATCATCTTCCTTTAAACGGGTCTACCCCAAAATTGCACTTGCAATATCTGTACGGTTGGCCATCAATGTATATGAACCAATTCTGGAAATTGTGAAAGTCACATATCATATGTTCTTTTATATCTGTCTGTATTGAATGTTTTTTCATACAGGATACAAATTCAGAATAGGATAAAATAGTTTCCAATCAGCATTCCTTAAAACATGATAATTTTACTTCACAGGCAAATCAATTTTGCGACAATGAAAAGTATCCTCATAATAGAAATGCACCATCAAAGCAGAATGCACTCTGTAGAGAGAAGAGTACATGGGAAGTTATTTCGCAACATCGAGATTTCAATCCGTAAGTGATCAATTTCTGCTACTTTCAAACTTTTTGTGAAGATCTCAGGTTTGGAAGATTTCCATTAAAAAACGAGCATTAAGAAGAGAAAATTTAGCCTCAATATATCAGCTATTTACGTTAAATGAATACAAATTCCCTTTTTACAATATGAAAATTAAACTTTGATTTTAATATAATTTTAATAAAGGTTAGTGATTAACCTGCCTTATTTTCAGAACAATTCGAAAAACATTCCATCGTTAGAAATTGTAAAATGTTTGTTGAGACATTTTAAATTCTTTTAGCGTACAATATTTTACCTTAGGTAAACCTAAAAACATTCCCATTCAAGGTTAGGTCAGATAAAAAGGAGAAATAAATTCAGTGGAAAATTTAGTAGTACAAATTACACTTCAAAAAACCTAAATCAAATGATTAAAACTAAATGACTTTACATATTATACATGATATTAAAACATATAAGAATACAACTAGTTTTGATAACATACTAACTTTAATTTTAACCTACTTAACTAATCTAAGACTTAAAAAATAATAATAAATACGGCTAATAATTCAACTATTTTCTTATAACAGTAATAGCAATATTTTTTTCCCTGAAGAAAGAACTCTAAAAATAATATATGCATTAATAAAGAAATCTATTCATAAATAATGTAGTAATGAGATTAAAAATAATTATAATTTTGCTATATCTTAATCATCAATGTCAAATTACAACACATACATTATTTACTAAAATACTTCTTCAAAACATGAATATTCAATTAAATATAACAATAGAAGTGTAATTTTTTAAACTCATTCAGACAAAAGTTTAAATCTCTGTAAATTGAATAAAGATGATGGAAATTTATTATGAAATTAATTTTAAAGGTTCCACACAATCAATTAAAAACTTTTGAAACTCCAACTTTTATTACTCAGAAACTGTCTGATTATTTGAATTACTTTGCTTCAATTCAAGAAGTTAATAAAAAAATCATTAAAAGAAGAGAAAGCTCAATAACAATTAATTTCTTTTCAGAATAAGAAGTTCTAAAAGGGTTCCTAGAGAGGTATCATTCAAGTATGTGGTGGAGCCCGAATATCGTTTAATCTTAGCAGCTGACACCTCAAACAAAATGGCTGAGAATGTAAGTTAAAATTAATGATCGTAAAAGAAACAAATATGAGCAAAAATGGTATTTTAAGTAGTAAATTGCAAAATTGTTTTAAAAATTTTGCTATAGAATAAAAATAATTTTACAAAATTACAGAACCATACTATGGTGACTTATTATTTAAATATAGACTGAGTAAGAGAAAATAAATGCCTTCAATGGTTATGTAAGAATGTATTGATGATATCGAACACGTAAAGTTTCACATGTTAACTGCCAGCTGAAAGATATCTTGTGATTTGTAAGCCGGATTTGTAATGAGTTAACAAGGACTGATACATTTAATATTGAAATAAATCACTAAAAGTGGTAGATATTTGGTTATACAGTTATCCAAATTAATATGTGATTCTTTAATAATATAACTAAAATGTGATTATTTAATAATAAACAAAGATTTTAATATAAACCCTTTATATGCATTGCCAATTTTTATATTCATTAACATAGCTTTGTTTATATTAAAAGCATGTTGTCAGCATGTGCTTGGTGTTTGCATCAAATTTTAAATATTAAAAACATCTCTAGCAGCAAAATATGCTGCAAACTACGTTTCAAAATTAATTCATTAAAAATTAATGTGAATTTATGAACTCGCATCCAAATATCTTTTATTTGTTCTGATTAAAAGAATTTTATTATTTATTTATTAAAACAATGTTGGCAACATGAAAGATTTTCTTCAATGATTGGTTAAATGCTATTTCAGCCTGATGGATGACAGCAAGTTGGTTTATTAGTATTCCGTAAAAGAGACCTTTTAGTGCCAGTGACAGCCCCCAAAATGTGGTAGAATGCATTGTCACCGACATCGAATCTATCTGCCAAGTTTCAGTCTGATTCGATGACAGCAAGAGGGTTAATTAGGCCTTTGCAGATTTGCCCGCCATCAACAAACACAGCCACACACAAAATCGAAGTTAATATAAAGGATTTAAAATTAATCTCTTTTCCACTTAATATCTACCTTCCCAAATAAATAGAAGAAAAACACCAAGTTGCTACAGATTTTAAAATTTATTAATTGGAAGATTACATTGTTATATCGAAAGATAGTGATGCAGTGTTCATATGAATAAATAATTAATGTTTAAATTATTCTGAACTATCTTTGCAGGACAGACTTGACATGGTTCGCAATGCATTTTCGTATTTCGTGCTTTACAATTTGCCGGAAAATGCTGTAGTCGGTGTGAAGAACTTAAAAGACAAAGACAGAAATCCAACATTGGTAACTGTCCAAACTCCATCTGATGCAGACCAATTGATTGATGCCTTTCCTGAAGCGTATGGAGAGGGAACTGTTTGCATACATTGTGGAATACAACAAGCACTACAGGTGAATGAGATAAATTTTGCTAAATATTTTTTTCTCCTGCAAACATGTAGCTTTAAGTATAAATTATTCCGGCTTCCCACTCAAACCACAGAATGAAAATGACTTTTCAAAGACTTTTAAGGATCTAATTAATGTTGTAATGTTTTTAAGGGCCTTTGAAAATTTGTTTTCAGGCAACATGTCTGTATATAAATTTTTAATAAAGTATATTCTACGAAAAAAGTTACAAGTTGGTGCATGTGTAATACAAATATGTCAGAGAATTCGGATACAGGGCGGATAAGTGGCGGTCATGCTCGTCTGAGTTTTATTTTGATAAATTTTGCAGTTGGGCACACAACATTCACAAAAATTAAGCACCTCAAGCATTTTTGAGTACTTTCAAGGCCTTGAAAACAAGTTCAAAAATATTAAGCACTTTTAATGACAATGGGAACCCTGTCATTCATTCTTCTTAAAGAAATGTTAATCCAGATAATATTTCAGTGTAAAAGTAGTATTTTCTTGAACACCAATATTTATAACAGTAAAATAAACTTTTTATTTTGTGCAAACAAAAAATTATCTCGGCACAAAAAAAATTAATTAAATTACTATGATTATAAGAAACTGTAATCAACATAATGCAGCACACAATAAATTGTCAACTGAGTTATCTAAATCCAGTGCAAATACAAGAGTGATTGACGAAAAATGTATTTCCAAAGAAATATACTAAGCTTACATCAATTTCTGTGTGATATTTCATTCTATATAAAGCGTTTTTAAAAAAATAAAATGAAGAACTAGTTTGGTAAGATATTGAACCACCATTAACAACTCATCAGTCTGGTTTCATAAAATGAATAAAATCATGAAAAAGAAGCCTATTTTTTAAACTAAAGACTATTTATACAGTTGACTCGCGGTAGCTCGAACTTCGACAACTCGAATTTTTTGATATCTCGAAAAAAAATAGTTTCCCTGCACCTTCACTTCTTGTTTAATGCAATTTTATCTCTTTAACTCGAGGTTTTTCTTCCTTATTTCTTGGTAACTCGAAGTTTTCTCGGAAGCAACTCAAATTTTCCCTCCTCGATTTTGAGAAACCTAAAGAATATTTTCTCCCGTTCCTATTGTGCTTTATTGGAATACTCCGCAACACACACTTCGATGTTACATATCTTGTCGGCAGCCAATGGTAGAAATGGATTAAGAATGAATTCCGAGAAATCGCGTTTAGCTGAGAGACACGTGTCAACACTGATTGGCTAGGGTATACGGATGAGCGAAGGTCAAATAAAGGTCACTAGCTAACGACTCATCGGATTTTGGTTACACCATCACAAGTTGATTTTTCGTAGAGATGGCTACAAAACATGGCTACTACTACACTTTCACTAGGAGAGAAAAAACGAGTCATAGATGCTGTAGAAAAGGGAGGAAAGAAAAAGAGTGAAATTGCTAAGGAGTTTGGTATTCCAAACAGCACATTGTCTACAATTTTGAAAAATAAAGACACAATTCTCAAGAACTTTGATGATCATCATGGAGACAGAAAAAAGATGAGAAGTGGCGATTATCCTGATGTTGAGAAATGTCTTATGAAATGGATGACGCAGTGCCGGACCCAGAACTTTCCACTTGGAGGTAACATCTTAAGAGAGAAAGCTGAGGATTTTGGAAAGCAATTGGGATACACAGAATTTAAAGCAAGCAGCGGCTGGTTTGAAAATTTCAAAAAAAAAAAAGGAACAACGTAAGTTTTCACAAAATTTGTGGTGAAAGTGGAAGTGTGAGTGAAGATGTGTGCCAGGAATGGGTCAAAACATTGTCCCCATTCTGAAACAATATGATCCTAAAAACGTATTTAACGCTGATGAAACTGGACTTTTTTTCAAGTGTCTGCCAGACAAAACCATGTCCATAAAAGGAGAACCCTGTCATGGCGGCAAAAGAAGCAAAGAAAGGGTTACTTTACTTTTATGCTCAAACATGGATGGAAGCGAAAAACTGAAGCCTGTTATGATAGGGAAATCAAAAAAGCCAAGGTGTATCGCTGGTATCAAATCGTTTCCGATGGACTACGAATGTAACAAAAAGGCTTGGATGACAGCGGAACTCTTTGAAAAATGGTTAAAGGAACTCGAAAAGAAAATGAAACGTCAAAAGCGCAAGATTGTACTGTTTATAGATAACTGTACAGCACATCCCAGCACTGTCACCTCACAGTTGAAGTTTGTAAGAGTGGAGTTTATGCCGCCCAATACAACTTCGAAGTTGCAGCCCTTAGACCAGGGAATCATTCAAAACTTTAAGGTGAAGTATCGGCACAAAGTTGTCAAAAAATGTATTGCCGAGATTGATGGAGAACCCAACCCCTCTGTTAATTTATTGGAGGCCATGCGAATGGCCTATGGAGCATGGAATTGCGTGGAACAGAAGACAATTGTAAATTGTTTTAGAAAGGCAAGATTCGTGATTGCAGAGGATGAAGCCAGCCAACCTGATGAGGAAGAGGAAATCTAAAGCCTTAAGGAATCTATGATGGAAGAAGAATGGCGTTTGATTTCCAATTCTCTACATTTGGACTCTGGAACAACATTTCAAGACTTTGTTGATGTAGACAACAACGTGGAAATTTGCGGAAATTTAACGGATAAAGAAATCCTTTAAGAAATTAGATCCCCTTCAGAAGAAGAAGATAATGACGATGAAGAGTTTGTCCCTCCAAAAAGGATAACTTTTAAAGAAGCTGAGAGTGCTATATGGATTATGGCTTTTATTGAATCCCGATCTGGCATGACAACAAAGACTTTTTTCAAGCCATTGCACATCTGGAAAATGTTCTCGATGCCGAAAGAACATCGAATGCTTAAAAAACTGTTTTAGATAGATATTTGATATAAAATATGGTAAGTTATTTTTAGTATTCCTTTTTGCACGATTCACTTTTATCAAAATATTTTTTTTTCTAGATTTTTGATATTTCGAATTTTTGATATCTCGAAATTTTATTCACATCCCTTCGAGTTCGAAATACCGAGAGTCGACTGTAGTATTTCATCTCTTTCTTTTACCTGCAGCTTTATCACATCTCAATAACATATATTCAAAACAAAACAGAGTTTAAATATCATTTTAATATTTTCAGACTCTAAAAATGAATTCTGTGGTGGCTCAAGGAGAAATAATTATCATTTCCGGTACAGACATTGAAGAGTCAGAAGTGAAAAGCTTGGAAAATGAACTGATGAAGAGTGAAGCCACACTTCATGTACTTTACTTCAAGAAAAGATTAAAGGAACCACCTCTACTGCAAACACTAGTGACAGCATCTGGAGGGAGATTTTTTTACATACCGGATGAATCCAGCAGTGACAACCCAGTATCAAGCCTCATTTTAATCTATGAAGCGTTTAGATCGATATACGAGTCCTATTCTTGGATGAACAGAAATCATGTTTTAGTAAGTTAAAAATTGAGTTCAAGTATCATTAAGAATTTCCATTACTTTTTTTTTGTTACAGATATAATTGTGTATTATGTATATTTTTAAATGTTCTGCTACAGGTAAAACCCAATTTCAAGGCAACCAAGTTTGACCAGAAATTACAGTTCCATTCAAATTAGTTTATCTTAAGCAAAATAACTATTTTTTTTTGTAAGAATCAGGTTTTCGACGGTCCTTGAAAATCTTTTGATGAAATTTGGTTCTTGAAAAGGCCCTTGAATTTTTAAGCGACTGCCAATAATTTCCGTCTCTGTTTTCTCTTCAAAGTACGTAATTTTTTTTTTACTCCTTTAAGGGTGCCAAATTTGTTGTTTATCGCATTACTTGACCATAGGATTGATTAATCTAGAAGTATTAAAAAAAGAACGCAATGGCATATTTGAACATTAATGGTAAAATTTTTTATTTATTATTTGTATTTTTATGGTCCTTGAATTTTCTTAAAAAGGTCATTGAAAAACCTTAAATTTTTTCCTTCAATACGAGTGGGAACTCTTGAATATAGGTGTGCATATGAATATAAATATTTAGTTATGAATATTTAAAAGTTCAGCTGAAGTCCCAATTTCAGACAAACTAGTTTGGTCTGTAACATATCTAAATATTAAAAATATGATTTATTTACAAGTTTGAATCAATCATGTCTTGTTTCTGTAACAGATTACACATATTTCTAGGTAGACCAGGCAACATTTGTAAAAGAGACCTGCTCTAAATGCTCTATATCTTTTAAAAGCGATATGAGTATGGAAAGTTTTCAAGTTATTCTGACTGGTCCAGAGTTTTCTATGAAACCACCTGTGATAAAGGAGAAAACTATTCTAAGCAATGGCAACCAGAACTTTGCACCTGGACATTCTTCTTTCTCTTACAAGACAAAAATACCAGCATATGTTTTTAGTATTAAAGAACCAAAGGTAAGTAAAATTTGCACTTCATGGTAATTTAAACATTTGTGAGTTGATTGGGTGGGCTTAAAGTTATTAAAAAAAGATTTATTGAATTTATAATTACATTTTTTATACAAACACAATTTTGTTTTTTTAAGTAAGATAACTGACTTGAAATAATAATAGATTTTGGCCATTAATTAAAAAAAAAAAAAACCTCATTAACTAGACCTTACTTTCAATGTATTATTTTATCAAAGCAAACTATAATTTAATATGTGTGAACTTCACATCAATATAATATCCTTCTCAAAAGTTATTACTACTGTTATTTAAAACAATTAATATTTTATGTTTATTTTAGCCAGGAACATGGTCTTTGACATTTGAAAGGAAGCCAAATTTTAACAGACCACTAGTAGTTATTATAAGGTCTTCTACTACAAAATATGGAGAAATAATAAACATGCATCCTTGGATAGATGTGGAAGAGTTTAAAGTGAGTAATATTTGAAACTTAATTTCTAAGTTGAATCGCAATCAACTTAATTTTTTTTTTTTTTTTATCCAACGATTTTGCCAAATCAAGATAGCTGTACAAAAATATAATCGCCTTCTAGATGTTATGCAAAAATATGGTTTTCTATTTAAATTTGGGAATAACTCTGTTATTTATAAGCTGTGGGTGTACTGTTATTTATAAGCTAATAAAAACGGAAGTTATATAAAAGAATACTGTCAAGTTGAATAAAATAAAATATAAAGTAGGAAGTTCTCCTAATTAAACACTTTTGGGCTTCCAATGCGCAACAGTAGAATGTACTTTAATGGAAAACAGTTAGACAAATTAGAGAAAGTAAATTTGATAGATTTCAATGTTATGATTCTTATTAAGAGATAACCCAAACTGCTGTGTTATTTGGCTAAAATGCCTCATTTTTATCAGGAGGTTCTCGGTAAATTTTTTCATGTAATGGTAAGGTTTAATGATCTTATCTGCATGGGAAATATTAAGGATAGTTACTTAGTCAATAAGTTATCATCATTGTTAAACTATAAACCAGTATTTCTTATTCTGAACTCAGTTGTAAATTTACTTCTGTGCTTAGAATGGCAGTATTGCAAAACAATAATTATCTCAATATTTGTGTCCTTAAAAGTGAAGTTAAATAAATTTGGATACTCACTTTTATCAGATTTTTCAATGCCTAAGAATTCAAGATAGTTAGAAGCTTTTTTCTGATTCAATGCTAGAAAAAAGAAAATAATACTAGGTATAACTTTATAAATTAGTGTATAAAATAAATTCAGTTAAAGCTTGCATCTGACTCAATGCTCTTTGTCATACTATAATTAATGCAATTAAATCACTAGATGAAAGAGCAAAATAAATGGTGTTTTTTGTTAGAAATGAGTAAAAAAGATACATGACATAATTAAAAGGAAATAACAAATGACCAAATAAAAACAAAACTGAATTGGTTTTAAGCTGGAATAACTGAATAAATCCATGAATTTATTTAGTTTTCCAACTAGAAGACATATCAAAGAGTATATAAATTCAACTATTCTAAAGTACTATTATTGTATATCTTAAAAATTTGAGTTCATTTTTTCGATGGCATATTTTAGCAGTTGTAAAAAAAATTATTTTTTATATTAAATCTAGTAATTGTTTTTGGTCAATATATCCAGTTAGATAATCCAAACAGTTAAATTAAATGAACTGTAATTGAATAACTTGAAGTCAGTTGTAAACATTAAAAGTTGAATAACACATAAGCTGCTGGAACAATTCAGATCTACCAAATGCTGATTAAAATGATAATACAAACTCATTAGAGACTAAAAACATGTTTAATAAAATTGTGTAAAGTTGAGTTGATGTAGCTGAGAGTAGTTACTTAGTTCAACTACATATTTCTGTTGGCATTAATTATGTATTTTAATCAGCAATTAATAACATCAATGTTTCCAATTGAAATAGGAAATGATTTTCTTTCTTTATGTTAGAAAATAATTTATGATTACATTGTTTTACTCAACAGGTTACGCCTCAACGCCCACCCGTAACTTTTTATTCAGAAATAAAGAAAGGAAACATGCCAGTACTCAACGTTACAGTTTCGGCCTCATTATATAAACCTGACACGGATGAAGTATTCACTTTGGATTTGTATGATGGTGGGGATGGAGGCAAGTAACAATTTCAAACCATCACAAATTTTTCCAGTATTGAGATACTTCGTGCAAAAATAATACATATATTTCTAATAATATGAAATACATGTGTCATGTCTATTAGTTATGATGAATTAAGAAACTATGGGAAAATGTCAAATCTTTCTAAACAACTACACACTGTCTTCTCAACTAGGAATCACTGGGAGGGGAATAATGTATTGGAAGGATTTTATTTTATTATATACTCCGATGCACAATGTAAGTGTATAATAACAATAAAGTATTCATATTAAATATTAGACTTATAGAGGTGTAATTTTATATGACCTCTAATGTGAACTGTGTTGTATAAAAATATTGAAGTAATTCGGTTATGTTTTCAAAATAACATATACATTTATTTTTACTTTCCTTCCAGCTTTGTCTATTAAGCTATTTTTCAATTTCAGTATTCTCTATTATGTATTCTGCATAGGCCGTATTTCGTATTGTGTATTCTGAAAACTCAGTATTTTATTTTTGTATGAACTATTCCTATTGGGGCAATGAGCCTGTTGCAGGTCATCAAATTTGTATTTGCATGAGTGAATTTCTAAAGCCAAATAATACAACCCATAAAAAAGTATTTAATATAAATCCTTTATATGCATTGCCAATTTTTATAATCATTAACACAGCGCCGATTCTGTACACAGTGTGTGCTTGGTACTTGAATTTAATTTTAAATATCAAACACATTTCTATCAGCAAAATGAGTGGCAAGCTAAGTTTCAAAATTTATTCATTAAAAATTAATGTGAATTTAAGCACTCATATCCAAATCTCTTTTATTTATTCCGATTAAAACCATATTATTATTTATTTATTAAAACAGTTTTGGCAACAGCAAAGTGTTTCTTCAATGATCGGTTAAATGCTATTTTAGCACGATTGGATGACGGCAAGTTAGTTTATTAGTATTCCGTAAAAGCAACCTTTTAGTGACAGTGACAGCCTTCAAAATTTTATAATAGACATTATCATCGACACTGAATCTATCTGCCAAGTTTTAGACTGATTGGACGATGACAAGGGGGTTAATTAGACTTTTACAGATATACTAACCATTGACAAACACAGCCACACACAAAATCAAAGTTAATATAAAGGATTTTTTTTTTAAAAAGTAATATTTTTAATGAGATAACTATAATGCAGCAGAATTTAATTTTTATTATTATCATGAATACTGAAAAAAAAAAAAAAAAATATTCTATACGTAAATGATTAGAACCAAAATCTTAAAACAATTTTCATACAATAAAATTAATTTGTAAAATTTCTATCAGTACTAACTGATTAAACATTATAAAAATTCATATTGGACCATTCTTCAAAATTTTATCAAAATAGAAAATAAAATGAAAAAGTAGCAGCTGAATAAGTTGATTTTGAAAATGTGTATGTGTGTTAATGCTCCAGTGAAATTTTTTGTTGAGTATTGGGTATAAATCAAAATTATATATTCTCAAAAATCCCTCCTACTTTCAAATTTTTTTCTTCAAATATTCCATGATAAATTCCTGGTCTTTCCCTGATTGTTCTTTTTCTGATATTCTTTGTTTCCTCCCTTTTTCCTTTTGCTGTATATCCTAATTATAAAAAGATTGATAAGCCTTGTTACACTTGTAAAACATTTTACATTACATAAATGACAAAATAATTTATCTGAATTTTGAAATCAGTAAAAAGAATATTTATCTTGCACATTTATATTCATCATTACTTTTATCATAATAATAATAATAATAAATCCTAAACTTTTTTAAGATCCTGATATAACAAGAAACGATGGAATGTTCTCGCGATATTTAGCCAGAGCATTGGGAAGTGGATATTACATTATCACTGTGACAGCTGAAAGACAAGCCCCTCAAATTCAGTTTGGTATTTTGGAGCAAGGTATGGAATAAAACTATTTTCTTTCTTTTAAATATTTATTTAAATGTCTATAGTTATTTTTAAAAAAAAATACCAACTCATTCTCAAATTAGAGGGAACTCTGCCCCATAATCACAATGCTTTATTTTTTCAGTCATAATTTCTAGAGGAGTTATGCTCTGAAGTTTATGAAATTTAATAAAGGGCATAACATTCTTAAAAAAGAAATCATTAAAAAATCTAAAGGCAAAATAATTCATGATATTTTTATTAATAACACTTAAAAAAGTTTTTATGAGCTAGCTCATAATTACTTCCAAAAATTAATAATGAAATAAAACACTAGTTATTTTGGCTTCAAATATCTTTTAATTGCCTTTTATTATTGATGTCATGCCTTTAATAAATTTCATATGCTTCAGAGCAATACTCTGACAGAAATTGTGGCTGAAAAAATAAAGCATTGTGATTATGGAGGCAGGGACAGACTGACATTCCCTCTTAAACATTTTATCTATTAACAATTTTGTAGCTAAAAAAAATTCATTTACTGTTTTTAAAAGGTATGAAAGCAGCCAAATGCTGTGGTAACTCTTTCCCTAAAGAGTTGGCTTACGATTCAGGTCCTTTCAAAAGGGTAGCTACCTTTGGAAGTTTCTACTTACAATCAACTGACAATAGATTCCCACCAAGAAGAATTGTCGATCTCCGAGTGGAAAAAGTAATGATCTTGAAGGGAAGACTTATGTATGTTTTCAACTGGACAGCACCTGGGAATAATTATGATGATGGAACAGGTAGGAATATTTTACCAATTGTTATTAAAATTTATGTATAGATTGACAATTAAATAAAGATAATTATAGAAAAAAACGAAATCCTATTCATGGCTTGTGGCTGAAGGATTTCAAGACTTGGAATAAATACTTTTATTTGAACTTATTTGATTACTAATCAGCTAGATTGAATAATAAAGTCAATTTATATTTATACACGTGACAATGAGAAACTTTATGTTTTTTGGTTTTATTTTTAAATAAAAGTAGAGAAAAAATCATAAAAAACAATACCATTCTTTCAAAAATTTGAGCTTGGATAGATAGTTAAAAAAATATTTAGTTTTTCACTTTGCGATTTGGCGGGAAAAAGCTACTTTTGAGTGTGATGTCAACACGCAGATGATGAACCAGTCTAAAACACTGTTTTAGACCATTCGACGGAATCTATGCATAACTACGACACGTTTATTTATGGGTTTTTGGTCACGTGACTTTTTGCTTTGATTTCAAACTCGGATTTTTGATTAATTGAAAGCATAAAGATAAAAAATAATTGCACTGCTCAAATATATTCGTTGAATAACACTAGAAAATACCAAAAAAATATTTATTTTCCTCACTTGTGCAAGTTCCTCATTACAGTATGTCGTGTCACGAAATATGGAGGTAAAAACAGTCAAAATGCAAAAAAGAGGAAAACATAAGCACAGCCTCATTTTGAATTACAAAATTAGATGAAAAATATATGTTTGTGTACTAAACAGTGATGCACCTAGAAATTTTTTCTAATGGAGGTTTTAAGCAAGTTTAATCTAATAAAGCTCACTAAAAATAATAAAACTGTAGAAAAGGAGAACTTCTCAGAAAAAAAGCGGAAATCTGCCTAAACGCAGAGGATTTTTAACCCTGAAAATATCTAGGCATTTAAAAAAATTTAAATTTTATTAGCTTAGCATTTTGTAAAGTTAGTAGAAATGAATAAAATTGTTAGCTGTTTCGCAACAGCCTATTTAAAAAAAAAGGAGATAACAACAAAATTTATAAAAATTATTTAAAAAACTATTTTAATGAAGTAAGAAAAATATTTTTATACAATACAATTTTTCGTGATAATTTTTTTTAATGGGGATACTTTATTTTCAAAAGGCACTAAAATGTTTCTTATGAGTTTTTACAAAAAACATTTCTTAGTCAACATGGTTCGTACGGTCCTTAAAAGTCCTTAAAAACTCGAAAAAATTTCTAAGGCCCTTAAAAGTTCTTATTTTTTAAAAAAATCCTTAGAAGTCCTTATTTTTTTCCAAGTTAAAAACCAATGTTAACGAAATTTGGAGATCATCATTTAAAGTGTTTTCATCCTTCCTGCCTTTTTTGTTTAAAAAAAAAAAAAAAATTCCCCGAAAATAGCATCTTTTTTGAAAAAAAAAAAGCAAAATTTTCAAATGGAATGCAATATGCGAATCACCCCTACCGAAATCGCCTGTTGCGCATGCGTATTCATGTACAAACGTGCCACGCACAGACCAGTGCTGAAGTCAATGAATGGCTTTTGATGCCAGGTGCATCATTAGTAGGTAGATTGGTGGGGTCCGTCCCAAAAATTACGAGTAAGCATGTATGCCTATTTCATACGTACCTTGATTAAGTGTATGCCTCTGGATTTTTTTTACCATGCCTCCTTACTTAAAATAGAGATGAAAGTTATTGGAAACGGTAGTTTAAAACTTATTCTAAGGTATATAAACCATAAAGTGTTTTTTACGAAGCATTTAAAAAGAATATATTTCCGCACCGATACGCGAAATCGCGATGCTCTCTTACTAAATTTAGGGGAACGTTTTGTGTAATTTTAGCTATTGCTAATAAATTTCTGAAAGTCTGTTTTATATTTGAAATTAAATATCACAGGGTTGTACAAAATCCCGGATCATTTCCGATTTAAAATGTATATACACATCTTTTAAAACCTATAATAGTAGCTGCCTGTATGACAAAAAATTGCAGTTTTAAACAGAATTTGATCTGATTTTGGAAATAAAAATTCACATATTTTAAGACATAGTCCAAGTTCTTTAATTAGAATATTCTTTTTGTGATATCATGAATCTGGTATGCTTTTAATAGTCAACAAAAAGTACGGCTAAATTTGGAGAAATACTATCTCCTGTCTAACAATGGCTAAGCCTAAAAAGTAAAGTTAAACGGTTGGGGTTGATCAAATTTTAGGAAATTTTTCATTGAAGTTGGTTGCAAATACTTTATTAAACATTCTTAGCTAAATATTACAGTTATAAATTGCTATCTTTGTACAAATCAGGGTGGTGACAGACCAGGAATTCAGGGAAATGTCAGGGAATTTCACTCTTGTGGACAACTCTGGGAATTTCGTACAATTACTCTTTAATCAGAGAATTTTAAAATATTTGAGAGTTTCTTTTCTTGCATTCCCTGTGTGGGTGAGGACATCTATCTCGGATCGCGTCACGTGAAGTGGATGCCGTGAAGTCAGCGCCGTATTGTTAGAAAAAAATCCTCAAACTTCAATCTGACTGCATCCTTTAGAGACATGATTATTTTCTTCTTGGCTCGCGTTTTTTATCAACAGAATATATTAGAACTCAAATTATTTACATATTATTTATGTTAGATTTTTAGTTACCTTTTAACTTAGAAGCGTGGCCGCCAGTAGCCTTTCAGTTAAAAAAATCTTCTAATTTTAATCTAACTGCATCCTTTACAGATATGATTATTTTTCTTCTTGACTTGGATATTTTGTCAACAGAATATATTAGAGCTCTAAATTCCTTAATATTTAAAATTGATTCCATCAGATTTTTTCGTTTTTTTTTTAAACCGTTTTAGAGCTGTGTTACAGTTTTGCAACAATCCTAAAAGCATTCATAAGCAAAAATGCTTAGATCCTGTACTTGATTTTTTTTTTTTATACTTTTATTTTGATATTTTATTGAACACAATTAACTGAAAGTGATGTGTGTGAATTTTTAATCTTTTAATTAATGTTTTCATTTTTTTTTCGTGCTCTAAAGATGCTTGTTTTGATTTTTAGATTTTGGAGCAATTATGCTTAGACTATTTAAAATTACATTAACTTATAAAATTGTATATTTTTAAATTAGCCATTGTTTTCTGTTTCGTTTTTTGAATGATAACATCGACAGAGAGACATCAAGGAATTTTCTGGCAATCAGTGAAATGTCAGGGAATTTGGTTTCTTGAATTCTCTAGCCACCCTGCAAATGAATATTTTATGAAAATCTTACTAAGTGTAGATGTTTTTCTTTATATTCAATAATTTTCTTTTAATCACAT
The DNA here is from genome assembly GCA_963978545.1 of Linyphia triangularis. Lineage (NCBI taxonomy): Eukaryota > Metazoa > Arthropoda > Arachnida > Araneae > Linyphiidae > Linyphia > Linyphia triangularis. The sequence goes on along the minus strand of OZ021723.1, from coordinate 93,457,117 downwards.
TCCAACAGAGGTGGGACTGGAGCATTTTTAATTGATATTTTAGTATTTTAATATCATTTAACTTTTGAGTTTTAAAATATTTTTTGAAGAAGTTTTTAATTCCTGCCCTTTTGAGCATTATTGTTAAAATTTTGAAATCATTGTTAATTTAAATGTATTCATCGTGGTAGAAAAATAAAATAATGTAGAAATTATGACAGAAAACCAGTTACGAAATTTTGCAATTTACTTTAAAAGTACCCTCGGAAACAGGAGATTATTAAAAATATGCATAATTTATATTGCACTTCAAGAATTTAAACTACATTTAGTAAAAGTATAACTATATCTCAAAATGATTGGTTATAATCATAAGGAATTAAAAGAAATTTCATTCATGAATTTTAATATGCATTAAAATTTTCTTTTCATTCAATTTCTCCCCATCGCACCCAATCACAAAGAAAATTGAGGTCCTTAAAAAGTTAACAAAGTCCTTAGAAAGTCCTTAAAAAGTCCTTATTTTTTATTTTGAAAATCTGTATGAACCATGGTCAATTTCTGTTAAATTATTGTTTCTTTCCTTCCAGCATTAGATTACCAAATGAGAGTCTTCAACGACCGAGTGAGTGCCTTAACAAATTTTGATGCAGATGGCGTCCCAACTATAGACTACTTCCAGGTCCACGGACACATCCTAGAACCTTCCATTGCAGGATCACTACAGAGTGTCATCATAGAGCTGAAGAATCTCACAAAAGGAACTTACTTTATAGCAATGCAAACAAAAAACAGCGAAGGCATTTTCTCAGATACATCAAATGTCGTTGAACTGAGGCACAAGGGGACACTCATTCCACAAATACAGTCCACCAGCAACCCTTTCACAAACTCATCCACCGAGACAGTCCCACAGGATAGACTCGACTCGTCCAACTTCCGTATAGCAATTGGTGTAACATGCGGCTTCCTTTTTTTGTTTCTCATCATCGGCATCTTCCTTGCAGTGTACTGTAGACGAGCACGCAAGAGTCGCAAAGACAAGGAAGCCATGCGACAGAGAGTGATTTCTCGTTATGGTGGCGCGCCACCCTTTGTAGGAGACAGTACCCAAAAGACAGAATCGTGTGATGCACTCTGTGAAAATTCAAATGTATTGAACATATCTGTCATTAGTCCTGTTAATTCGTGGCCTGCAAATTCGTTGCTGTCCCATTACGAAACACTTCAGAGAAACAAAAACTCTGACACAAGCGAATCTTCAACTGTTATTCCCAAAGATACGTCAGATACTGCTTCTGTCTCTTCGAGTAAATACTCGTACGTTAACAAAATTGATCAGAGCTCATCCTTGTATGATCCAATCTATTTCCCACCAAATGAAAGAGATCAGGTTAACTACCCTTTTAACCCAAGCTATGCACCCTTCAACCCAGCTTACACTTCCTCCCTGAGGAGGGATCGTGAAAACTGTGTGTATGTGAATGGATATGGTTCAAATAATGTAAATTCTTATGACTATGCATCTGAAAGAGGGCTGGTCCAACCCAGATATGCGTCCTTACAGCGATATCCTAATGGTAGGATGGAGAATAGTTTCATTTCTAGCAGCACAACTTTATATGGCCATGAACCAGATAGAGGTAGAAGGCTTGGAACAGATTTGTAAAAATGCCTATAGCAATTTATATACACATTTATTTTCATTCATTATAATAAATCATTTTTAAGTATTGTCGATTTGATATTTGAATATTTTAACACTGCTATACAATTCTGGAATAATACTTCCAGTAGCATACAAAAGGATTATTGTCAAATCAAAGATAAAGTTTGAAAAAAAAGGAAGAAAAAAAAACATATATTGTGAGTGTGACTTATGGAGTATTATTAGTTCCCAAGAAGCAGGCAAAAATTATTTAGCTTACACTTTGATAATCATTTAGAGAACTCACTGTATAACCCACAATTTGGACAGCTCTTTTAACTTATCAATTGATGCATTTTTTACACATTTTGAACAATTTGCCCAAACATAAACTACAAACATTAAATTATTATATTTTACAACTTAACACACATGATAATTAAATTAGTCCAAAAGGTTATAAAATCAGAGGCTGATATTTTCTATGAAATAGTTAAAATTCATACAACATTTTGTAATCCTTTTTATCAATAAAATATTTAAAAATTATTTTTACTGTAACAAAGACTTTTTTTTTTTTTAAATTTAAGCTTTGAATCGCAAATTGCATTTTCTTTTAAGATGGAATTAAAAGATCAAAATACAAAAATCAAAATGCATTCAATAAAAAACAGACAGTCTGCACCTGCAACCTTTCACACAGCATTTGATTTTGGTAGCACTAGTTTGTGAAATTATAACTTTTAATTAAATGTACCAATATAATAATGGATAATGAACCTTGAATTGCAATAATTGTTGTGATTAGCTTAAATTGATAAATTACAAAATGAACATATTGGATAGTGATAGAACAAACAGACCACTTGCCTGCATGTTTCAGTTATGGCACACCAGGACATAAGTTTGACACCAAATTAGTTTTTTTTCTTTCAACAATTACTGAATGAAATCTTCCACTGGTAAAGTTGGAATTGTACTACCATAAAAAGAACCTTGTAAATATGAAATTTTTAAACTAGCAGCTAGCTGCATAAATGTTAGTAAGAAAAAGTTTAGCAAGAAAACTTATCTACAAAAATCAAAGTTCTAATCAAATATCTTTATTTGCAGCCATCTTTACCATAGAGTTACTATTGAAGCACTCTTCTGGTTGAACTTAAAAGTAGGGATGGAACGGATGTGAGTTTTGCCGGATACCGGATTTCGGATATCCGGGGTACCATGTCTACCGGATACGGATATCCGAAACGGATTTCGCCGGATATCCGGCCGGATATTCGGTCTATATACTAAAAACAATAGTTATACGATATGCTATAAGAAAAAAATGGTCATGATATGAAGTATTAAGTAAATTATAATTAGTGGTTAGCGCACCGCGCTGCATGCCACAGGTCCATTGTTTGATTCGCGGACTGGGCAAGGTTGACTTAGCTGTTTATACCTGAAAGAAATAAACTGAGGAGGACCATGCATGCTTGGGAACTAAACACTGGGGTTCGGCGTCAGAATGACCATCTGACTGAAACATCTGCTATGTGACACACAAATTCCACAGTCGAGAAAGCTGAGCTGGGCCCAGCAGGCCTTAGTCCACACGGGCTGTCACGCACTGAGTTTATTTTTTTTTATTTAAACTTTAGTTGATGAGTGAAAGAGATCTTTGTTGCTGATTTTATATCTTGTAATATTGATACTTTTAGTTTTTCATATAGTTCTGGCAGGGCTTTATCACGAAAATAATTTCTACTTGGAAGCGGATAACGAGGAGCTAGGTATTTTATTAACTGACCAAAGCCTTCTCTATTCACAATGGAGAATGGTTCAGCATCAAGAGCCATTAACTCACCTAAAATTATATTAAATTTTTTTTTTACAATGTTGAAGTGCAAAATATAGCTACTTTCAATTTACTTCATGCATTGTTTATAATTGATAAATGATTACAAAATTATACCGGAGGCATTTGTTAATAACAAAAGATTTATTTTAAATATTTTATGAAATTGAAGTCTATTTTTTTTTGCAATGCACCTAAAACATTACGGATTTAAAGAAATCTCATAGAAAACTTAAATTGGTGCTATCGGAATATTCCGTCTTTAAATATAAACTTAAAAAATTTCGAACCCACAATTCATCAACATTATGTTATACCATATTTAAAATATATATTTAATATAAACAAACAAAATTAGTACTTACATATTTTTGCGGTTAAGGCTTTTGTTTTAGGATCATCTAAACTCCACAATTTTGGTACAAATAATTTCGATTCCAATGTTGCCTGCGTGCATTTCTTGTTTTGATGAATTGTTTTTTCTTGTTCATCAATATTTGATGCATTTAGTGAGTCTTTTAAGCTTCGGTGAATTTCCTTATGCACACTCATTAAATGGTTCCATAAGGGTTTTGTGGAAAAGGATTTTGGGCTTTTGCCGCGCACATTTTTTAAACGATTTTGTGGAGCAAGTAACACATAGGGCTTTGCTTTCGTCATTTCCATTAATTTTAAAATACTTCCAAATGGGTGATTTTAAATGAGCCATTATTAAAAATTATAAATTGTAATTGGAGAAAAATAAAATTCAATGCATTCTAGAGAGCTAAATATAATTCCACATTGTGGCGCTGCTTTAAAGACCTAAAAATTACAATACTTCATTTTACGTCAGAAAAAATATACCAGCTTTCAACTTCTGCCAATGAAAAATCAGAAATTAGACCATACCATTCACAGCATAAAGGGGTAGGGTATTATCGTCGATAGAACAAAAAAAAAAGCATTGAGGATTGCGCATTGGCTATTTATTGCTTTTTACTCGCTAGCAAATGTCAGAAAAAAAGTAGGAAGTGATAATAACTAAAACTCTTAAGAAGTCACTTATGTTATGGAAAAAAGTACTATTTATTAGTATTTCGGTTCGAGTTTTACGGAGAAGCATTCAAATATAACATCTGGAATTAATCAGATCATAAACTTGGAATGAAAAGAACATACTGCAAAACACGTATGAAGGATGTGTATGGAAAAAGATTGGAGGAATGGTTTATGCTTATCAACTCGGCGTCAATAATACGGCGCCTCTTTCTGTTTTCGTTTTCTAACTTGACTGCAATTTATGTGCAAGAAAAAAAAATTAAAAAAAAAAAGTGTAGGATGCGGTGTTCCCTTTGTCCGAAAAAGATCATTATTTTTTTCAAAAAATTATTTCTTGTGGATACCTGGTGGTCGGATATACAGCCGGATATCCGAATGAAATTATCGGATGTCCGGTATTTCAAATCGGATATCCGACGGGGTTTCGGATATTGAAAAATCAGCCGGATATGCCGGATATCGGATATTTGCCGGATATCCGTTCCATCCCTACTTAAAAGCAATCCCAGGGCAACTTTATAAAATTCTTTCAATCTTATCAGGACACTCATATTGGTATTCAACACATGTCTAGCATTTTTTTAATTTAGGTTTAACAAATTACATATTGACTTTCGGGCAGCATTTTCATTAATTCGGGTTGTAACTTCAAATTGAATTTTGATATAGAACTTATCATAATGAGACCTCTCATTTGACATATTTACACAGGTCAGTTGCAGTTGTATTTCTTTTTGAAAATGTTTACCTCACACAGACAGAGCTTTTAAAACATAATTCTCACTAATTAGAGTTGTATAGAAGCTAAAATACAATCAATAAAGAACAAGAATAGTTTACGAAAAAACTACCCAGCTTTCGATTTACTGTTTGAATTAGTCTATCAATATTACTAGACACAAATGAGCAATTCCACGGAAACAATGCAAAAGTTGTAGTGACCTTTGATAGCAATGAGGTTACAGTTTCAAATAATTTTTAACAAATTTTATCTTATTGAATTCTACAAATCATTAAAAAGTTAGATATTCTTCAGTTAACTGAGTACCAGTTGGAGAAGTCATCATCAAGCCTAACTGTTTATGTATTTCAGTTATGAGTAAATGTATCGCCAAGTCTTACTGTTTGTTTTAGGGTTGCTATAAATAATTGGAAGGTTGTTAGTTTAGATGAGTTATCGCTGCAATTAGGCGGTTTTTATCTGGTACCCAGGTAACAGAACAGTATCAAAAGTTAAAATGGTTAATATGCATAAAAATAGTGTATGACTGATCAAAATCTAAGCATGTAACTTTAAGGTGCTGTTTACTAAAAGAGCACATTAGAATTCAATAACATTTATCCTCAGGAATTATGTGCCAAACAATCTTACCATATTTCTCTTTTAAATTTTAGAAAGTATTCTCTACCACTTTTTATTAATAAATTCTTACTTTAATTAAGGTCAAATTAGGTGTTTTAAAGTGCAAAAGGAACAGATTGGGCTGTAACAATAATGTTTGGACAGCTGAGAGTATAGCTTAAATTTCAACGAAGGACGACTTGCAGTCTTTTAGCAGATAACCACTCTGCATTTACATTTAGTATGGTAAAGCTGTACAAATTTACTAATGCCAATTTTTAAGGCAGATTTCAGATTTGAGCAATTGCACCAGAACTAAATATAGACAGGCAGCCTTTCATAGTTAAAGCATAACTAACAAAAAAGTTATAAATATTTATCATGAAAAGTATAAAATATTTGAAATTATTTTTTAACTTACTTACCATAGTCTTCTGACACGGAACAAATCTAAATACTTCTTTATCTGCTATTAAATAATGTCTTTGACAATGAAACTGAAATGACACACAGCACAATTAAGAGGAGCAATAGAAAAATTAAAATTTAAGAAAATGTACTGATATAAATTCAGGTATATAAAAGGCAATTTTTTTTTATTTGATCAAAGATATTATAACTTTTGAGTGATTTATTTTAAAAACATTAGCCAAGTATAACTGTTTGTCCTTAACAAAAGGTGACAAGAACAGAAATTTTTAAGTTAGAGAAACCTTATTTGACACTAAAAGAATAATTTTACACACAAACAGTAGATAAAAATCCCCTTCTAAAAAGGTAGTTTTGAAACTAACACATGAAAATCGAAAACATACCAGCCTAAAATAAATGCTTACCTTAAGTTTATTTACTTTATTACATCACTAATTTTCTAAAATTATCACCTAAATAAATGAGAAGAGAAGAAAGGAACAATAAAAATTGGGTAGCTTGAAAAAAAAAACTGCTTTGTCAAGAGTAAATATGTTAATCTTTTTATTTTGGGAAGGGAGGGATATTATATATTTTATCTGCCTCCAACAAAAATGATACAGGGAAACTCGACATTCGATTACGGTGCTAGATTGAGGAACCTTAATATATAACACATTGGAAGAAAAAAGATTTAGAAGTGGTTTGATTCAGTTGTTTAAATTTACCTAACAATGCGATTTCACGGATTTAGAGTTTGATACGGGCGACAGGTCATGCATATAAGCTATTTAAATCACATTTTAACTTGGAGAATAGGAAGCATGACTTTTACTACAGAGTGATTGTAAATGGAACAATCTGTTGTACTGGAATCAGTAGTTTTAAAAGACAGCTGGATCTATACTCGGAGATTGTCCAGAAAATTAAATCGTACCAAACTCGATGGGTCTTGTGTCTGTAGTTAGTCGTCATTTTTGTATTTTAATGACAACCTATTTTAATAATGGCTAAGCAAGCCGGGTTGGTTGGTTGTTTTCAGATTATCTGGTGCCATCAGTAACACGAGGGCTATAATGCGCCGAAACATTCGTCATTAGACAAGCCAACATACATTTACAAACACTCATGCCTAACACAGGACTCAAACCCGCAACCTCGCGGTCTAGAAGTTAGCACGCTAACCACTATACAGTTGGATCGGCCTAAACAGGCAGTGACTTGCAGCTTAACATGGATTCCGAACCACAAAGAACATCCATGCCTAACCCGGGATTTGAACCAGGCACCTTTGGCATATGAGGTCAGAGCACTAGCCATACACTTTTATTGTAAATATTTAGTTGCCAAACAAAAACAAATGACTTCTATATAATTCACACTGTGTACAAACTAATAATTAAAAATTGTACAAAAGAACAAAGTAAAAATAATTTTCGTTTCTTATACTTTTTATGAACAAAAGTAAAACACAGCTTTTTTTAAATAAATGTATCCCAAGCATGTAGGAGTAAAACTTTCTTAGTTTGTCTAAGGAAAAACACTACACTAGTTTTTCCAGTAACATGAATGAACTATTAGAGCAATTGGCATGGTCGATAAAAAAATGCAGTTATCTAGATTGCTTGGAAAGAAGATCAGAAAAATCTGCATCGTATCCACAGTAAAAAAAGTAACGTAAAGTTCAAGTACAAAAATGTTTTGGTATTTACATATTAACACCACCCCAGCTACAGATTTGGCGGTTTTTAAGTGCCGCCAATAAAGAGCAATCTTGTTGTATGCACGCCCACACAGTTATCTTTTTATTTTATGATTTGTCGCAAAAATTTTAAGTGTAGATTGGTGGCACTTAAAACCCGCCAAATCTGTAGCTGCGGTGGCGTTAATACGCAAATACCAACGTTTCTAAGCCATAAAATTACAAACTAAGCATTTTTTTTACTGAGAAATAATATTTTTTTAAGTATTAACCAATTATTTGCTTATTCTAGTTTGTCAAGATAATTTGAGTGTTACTGCAGTAAAAAAAATAGCAAATATAAATAATTGCAAACAAGTAAACATAATCGAATATTTATTTACAGTTGTTACACAGTTTTTTTACCAATGGATTTTTATATACCTGCATACCAAAAATTAATTTAATTCAAGGATATCCTTTACCTTACAGTCCACCTGCCAAAGTAGACATTTGTTACCCAGCAAAAATTTTCTTTTTTGAAAACTCTATTAAATTTTGTTTTTTAAACTTCCGCACAATTTTATCGTCAGTATATCAACACAGTGTTTTGATGCCATCTTGGATCTAGTGATTTTACTATTTGCTATTTTTCAGCATAATTTAGGCATGTAGTCAGTTCTTCAAAGCTGTGTTTTGATGCCATTTTGCACGTGGCGACTTTTTAAAAAGGGAGACAGTAAGGTAAACAATTACATGGTTGTTCATATACACTTAAAATATTAAATAAATTTCAGTCAGACAATTAATTTTCGAAAAATATATCCCATTCTTCAAACGTTGGTTTTCTTAGAAAACTGGTACAGCTTTTGAATTTAAATTGAATGTTACAGCTTCAACAAAATAGAACTTTTTAAGTAATTTAGTTGTATATTAGAGCCAAAACAAAGCTTCAATGAGTATCACATAAAAAATTTACAATACTTTGTCAAAATAAAAATTGCTAGTACTTAATTTCAATTATCAAATTATATTCAGTCTTAGATATTAACTTCTTCCTTTGCTATCTCACTATTCAATGACACACAACTATCTTTAATATCATGCTCATTAGTGTCACTTCCTGATGCTGCCGATTGTTCAGATGCAAATTCTGACAAAGAAGTTTGAAGAGACTCATCCAAATCTTCCTTAAGTTCAACACCTTTTCTCTTTGGCACAGTACCTAGTACGGCATCAGACCACGACTGACCTTCGGTCAACCGCAAGAAAATTAAGTACACCTGATCTATAGTCAGAACTTTTCTCGTTTTAAAATTAAAATAAATATCTAAAGGAAGCCTAGCATGTCCCACCCCATCCTTCTCAGCCTTTTCAAAACAAATGTTCTTCAGTCGGTTGTGATCCACAAGTGCTCCAATGATGTAGACTTTATCATAATCTAACTTGTCAATGACATTCGGTGAGTCACTTGTAAGATACACTATGCTATCTTTGGCAAATATGTCGGTGTGTTGTTGAGGGTTAAAATTCAAGTCCCAATTGAAGCAGCCAGACATCTTCGACATCAATTGTTTTGTGGTGTCAGTATAGCCAGTGATGTAGAGCTGAAGAGGAGCAGGAGCTCTACGATTTATAGAGTAGCACCTGTGCAATTGTTTAAACGTTTTAGAAAATTCAAATGGTTCCATGACGTCAGCTAAGGAAAGATCAAAGCAGACTTTAAGTTTGCAAGAAGAAGCAGACATTTTTAATGATTTCAGTAGCTTCCGGCTGGGTCCCAAATCACGGCCAGTTTCCTTGGCTTGCTGAATTTTTAGTTTTCTCTTCAATTTTTCTTTAGCTTTTCGTTCGGCTTTTGATTCCAACCATCTGCGATGTTTTTCCATTTTCTTTAGTTTGCTTTTAGATAACGGTTGTTCCGTCATATTCCCATCGACAATCAGATTGTCTTGTAGAATTTCGTTTGCAAATTCTTCCGCCATGAGATTAATTTCGTGGGGACAAAATGTATGTGAGAAATTTAATTTAAACGAAAAGATCTTTTTCGCAATTACAAACCACGTGCATACACATACACAACTTGAGATTTGTTGTGATGCTATATTAGAAAAACACAAAAATATTTTATATAATTCTCTTATATGATGACGTCAGACCTCTTTTTAGAGTGTTTGGTTTCACAACAAGAAGAAAGTAAATCCTGGGATGAAATAAAAATGACCGATTCTCATGTGAAATAAAAAAAAAAAAAAATCGAAAAAATAGAGGTTGATAGGAAGGCACAATGGCAGAAACTGTTTTGATCCGCTTGCTTAACAGCACCATTTTCACAGTTTAATGAGAAAAGAAGAAAAAAAAGGAGGGGGAAAAATGAAAGCCAACAATGGAGATGCTAAGTTTGTAGTTATAAAAGTATAATTGAAAGGTATGAACCAAGAGTTAAGATTTGGAAAAAAGAATTATGTTGGAATGCAGATGAAAACTGAATGCAGTTTGCCTTATTAGAAATTACTCCTCGACCGATGGTCCGTCTTTCATCGCTTTCAGATGACATGGTGGGTGGTCGACAATCGACTTTTCGCACTTAACACTTAACTCTTCAACTTATTCGCAACTGCGCTAAGTAGACGTGACTGCAAGGAGACATCTAATTGCTAAAAAGAATTGTACCAAAAAACATAAATCATTAGCTAAATCACCCTGCAGAGTTAAATATTTACCATAGCCGCATGTTTCAGCAAAAACTGATTACTTGCACACAAAAAATTCAGCTCATAAGGTCAATATTTCCTGTCACAAACTTCAATTTCTTTTCTTCTAAAAACTAGGTACTTCACAGTTTCAATGCCTACCCCTGTAGGGAAGAAATTCTTAGCATGGTGTGTTGCTACTTAACTTTTATAAGATGGTTTTGACAAAAGAATCTTTAAATTTCTTCAGGTGCCAGAACCCATTCCAAATTGCGAAATTCATTGACATTTTTTTAATGTTCTCAAATTCTTTAGCTTTTTTTCGTACATTTAAAAAGTTCTACGAAAAAAGGATAAGTTAAATTTACAATAATAAGTTCTATCTAGTAATATATTTATGAATCATTAGCAATTGAAAATAATTTTTAAATAAATTCCAAATTATTTATGATTGTTGTAATTAAAGAAGAAATATAATTATATTTATATTACTTAAATATTAGTACTTCATTTGTCACCAAATTTCAATAATGTTGTGTTTGTAGTGATGTGAGCAAACGGGAGTCGAACCAGGGACTCCTAGATCATTAGACAGATATTCTACAGCTAGGCAAAAGTAATCACTAGTGCATAGGTGTTGTAACTGTCTTTTTTACATGAGACCACCCCAAGTTCATCTATTTTCTACACAATATTAGAACTCTCACAATAACATTTTCCTTCTTTAACCTAAAAAGACAATGTTTTCTATATTATTTTTATGAAGGAAAGAATTTAAAAATTTTCCAATATCTAACTTGTAACAACATTATTATGAAAGGTTTACACATCCGTTACAGAGAAAATTTTGTGGCAAGGTTGGTTGCGACAACGTTACGAAAAGCTTTTCAAATGTAAACTGGGACCCTCTTTTTTTTTTTTTTTTAAGTTTGTAATACCTTTTAAGGGGTGTTCTACAGAACCTCACCCTCAAAATTAGCATAAAAAATCGACAATGACGTAAAAGGTTGAAAAATTAACGTATTTAACATTGTCCATTAAAGATTGTATTGAGCATTGTCCATCAATGACCGTACTACTTACTCGAAAAGGATAATTTAAAAAATATTGCAAAAATTATTATTAATGGTAATTTTTTTTTTTTTTTTTTCTTTTTTTGCCAATGTTATAATTATCGATAAAATATATTCCAATTTTTCAAGTCGACATAGGCTTTAATTTATATAGTGTAATTGATAGTTGAACAATATGTTTGACATTCCTGGTTTTTTTTTGTTTTTTTGTGTGTAAAGAGACTGGGGTAGCGGTGGATGCGGCTTTTTTTTTTTTTTTAGTTACAATTTACAATTCAACTATTTTTTATCCATTTCTAAATTAGTTTATCAAAGCATAGCAAATGGTTTATCCAAGTGGAGAAAACATTTTTTTCATCTTATGTATAATTTTGAACTTTAAAAAAGAAGTATATATATAAAAAAAAATGGTTCAATTTAACCATCCACGTCAAGCATAAAATTATTTTCGTTAAAAGCAATGTAAAATAATTTGTTCTATATTACTGATAATTGTATCACTTGTCAAACAAGGTACAAATCAAAAATATTTATAATTTAGATGTATATTAAATATCTTAATTTCATTATCGATACTTCCATTAATTTAATATCAATTGCAAATTTCTCTAAACTATTAACTATATTCTCTCAACCTATGATTATTTATATTTATAGAATCTTAATACACTACCAAATTCGATATTTAATTTCTTAATTTGGTAGATATTCTAAACAAATGGCAAGTATTTAAGAAATTATCAATTAATTTCCTATAAAACGTCCGCATTTCCTCCGTATTTTAAAGAATTTTATTATGAATAAGTTAAAATGTTAAGAAAATGGAAAACGCGAGAAGCTTGATAATGCGCATTGGAAATCGATTTATTGAATAAAATGGCCACGGTCAGTCATATATCTGTTACAAAGAAACATTCTGCCATCAATCTTCATTATGTAATAGAAATAAATATGTATTACAGGCTTATTATTATAACAAAATAATATATGTGATAGATTATAATTTTTTTTATTTGATACTTATTGATTTTAAGAATAATGAAAAAGGATTTTAATTTATAAAGTGTTTTGAAATATTTTGTAAGTTGGATTAATTCTTAATGAAGTAGCATATCAGCTTAAAAGAAATAAATCTTGCTTTGATCGAAAGTGTCCATTTTCATATAGTTTACCAAATCAGAGCAAAATAAATTTTATTTCCCACCAACTATGTTTTTGGTTAATCACAGTGAACAAAATAATTAAAAGATTACATTCTCTGTTCAGAATTCTTGCAACAGTATATATTAGAAAAATTACATAGTTCATACCACTACACTAATTAAACCAAGCTAGAAAAGATTATAACAGTTGAAAATTTTCAAGAATGTACTGGAGTTAAAGCCTAAGTTAATGTATAGGACTGTATGCAACTTTATAACATTACTAGTTTTTCAATTTGAAAGGATCTAGGATTTTTATTACATTCTTTCGCAAGTAAATTTCAATTTCATCCAAATTCGATGGAGGAATGCCTCTCTCATCACAAAAGTTGTAGCAAGAGCCATTACATAATATATCGAAAAAAATATTAATTCAGAATTCGTTCTTGGATTGGACTTGTAGCAAATCCAAGAATGAATCGTCCAAGAAAAATTTTCAAGTATCTTTTTCATATTTTTCTGTTCTTAACAAATGTGTATCGATTAGCTATAAACATTTTATTTTTAGCCCAATTAAAAGAAGGTGTAATGTCATATATAACGTTCATCCTAAGTATCTTTTTGAGCTTACTATTATGGTTTTCATTGCAGCGTAAAAGCAATTGACGCGTTTGCTACACACGTTGCAAAGCATTTGTCCATCGGCAGATAATAAAAGGGTAAACCACATTACATGCACTATAGGCTTAATGCCCGTATATTACTCGATAATGCACACACTTCCTCAAACTGTCGAAGATTCATCTGATTATTATAATTTTAGGTATAGAATACAGAACAATACCTTGAAAGTTATATTAGCATGTTTCCAACCGTTCATAATTTTCTTTGTTTATTCCACCATGTCTATTTTACATTGTTGGATGTGTTTGGAATGCTGTAAAATTATCAAACCTCTTTTATGACCGAAATCGAGAACTGCACCGTATACGAATTCTGCAATTCCAAGCAAAGCAGTATCCTAATACGTGAAGCAAAAATCGCAAAATTTCTTCACAACATGCAAAAGGTATTTATTCTCAGTGCCATCTTTCTTAATATTTATGATTAATTTCTTTTCAAGCAGTAGCTTCGTGGGGTGGTACATCATGAACAAAAATATCATTTCGCAATTGTCTACGGTTGTGGTAAATAGTTTTTTACTTGAGTAATAGTTTCGGTGCCTTGTAGCATATCTTTGGATAGTTGGAATCATACCGAAGTAGATGAAGGAGTTTAAAGAAAGTTTCTGCAATAAAACCCATCACAGTAGACTACTGGGAATCACAGGAAGATCCGGATTAGAGAGAGGACTGTATGCAAAATTTACTTTTGTGTGTCTGGATGCAACATTATTTTCTTTAAAAGAGGCTTTATTCTTACGGTAGTCCGCACCATGTTCACGTATACACTTTTTTTGCTAGATATGGCTGACTAATATATAAAGATGAAAATATCCACATGCAATAATCAGACGCAACCATTTTTATCTATTTGCGAATGTAGATTAATTTTGTTCATTTTGAACATAGTAAAAAAACAAAGTAACAGAAACTACTTGGTGAATGAAGCTTTATTTTTACGGTAGTCGGCACCATGCTCAAGCCTACATTTGTTTTGCTAAATATGACTGAATAATAAACAAGACGGAAAATATCCACAAATAATATTCAGAAGCAACCGTGTTTTATCTGAATGCGATTGTAGAGTAATTTTGTAATTTTGAACATAAAAACAAGGTAACGGAAACTACTTCGTAAATATATTTATCTAAAACTCAGCTTCGATTTCATTTTAACTTTCTCATTTTAGCAGCTACTTTGGAATGCGGTGCTGCATTCACAACTTGCTATTTATGATGAGACTGAGGAGAGTGCAGTAACTTTAAATGCGCAGTAAATGTGGTAGAAAGCTTATAACAACTGCCAGAAATGAACGCAAATCAAAACGAATGGTCCAAAATAATCGCTTTAAGCTGTTTTTTACATCAATAAGTGTTGGAAAGAATCTGTAGATGTGCTAAAGTCAACTACATTTAGGTGATTGCATAAATTTTAGTTTCAATCGGGGATCCCCAAAGTAAAATCAAAGATGAACATGAAGCAGAAACGTGCAAACTCTCCTGGTGCAAAGAGACACTCCTTTGGGTGCAACAAAACTGTGAAAGTGTTTTATTCAGAGATGAATCTTTATTTCAAATATCTGTGGACGAAGGAAGTGTTCGTGTATGGACTTTAAAACGTGATGTATTTCATTGGCGGATCCAGGGTGGGGCACAGGGGGCACGTGCCCCTCCCCCCCCCCCCAGAAAATGTAAAGTTACACTGGATATTATTGAATTTCCTCCCAGAATAATTGATAAAGTCTATTTCTTTCATAATTTTTGGTGGGAAAACGTACATTTCTCATTCTGAATGACGTCATTGATTGTTGATGAAACCACTGATATGGCTTTAAAAGAGAAACTGTCGATCTGTATCTGTTATTATAATAAAAGCACTTTTACTATAAATGAAGATTTTATCAAATTTTTAGAAGTTGAAGATCTCACTGGTGAAGGTTTGTGTAAAGTAGTGTTGGAAGAACTGCAGAACCTAGGTTTAGATATATCCAACTGCCGTGGTCAAGCTTTCGATGGAGGTTCCAATATGAGTGGAAAATATCAAGGACTTCAAGCTAGAATAGCCAAAATACAATTCCTTGCCATTTATAGCCATTGCGCTAATCACAGATTAAATTTAGTTATTAGTAAGACCTGCTCAACTCCATCAATAAGAAATACTGTTGGGGTAATATCGTCAGTCGCAATTTTTTTTCGAGAATCTGCTAAGAGGCTGCACAAACTAGATGAAGGAATGCACGGTACTCTGAAGAAAGGAAAGCATGCAGTGAAAAAGTTGTGTGAAACGAGATGAATCGATCGCCATGATTCGGTACTAACTTTTTTAGACATCCTACCCTTCTAACCCCAAGTGTTGGAATCTATTGCCAACTCAGAGAACGTAAAAGGAAGTAATGCCTTTTCATTTATGTACAGTATTATGTCACCTGAATTCATCATTAACGTGGTAGTTTTAGCAGATGTGTTTGTACTGACTCTCCCCTTAGCCACAAGACTCCAAGCAGAGTACATGGATGTGCTCAAAGCAATGAAGTTAGTTGATGCAACTAAGTCTACAAAGACCAACAAAGTCGCAGAGAAAGTAGCAGCGAACATTTTAATAAATTATATTTAAAAGCTGAAAATTTGGCTGATCAGATGGGGACTGAAATAAAGAAGCCAAGACTAACAGGCAATAAAAAAAAACAGAGCCAATGTGCAATGCAAATCTACGGAAGATTACTTCAGAATCAGCATTTATATTCCATTCATGGACTTCCTCATCCATGAGCTTTCAACAAGATTCCCAAAATCACAAATGATTAATGTCGGGAACTTGCAAAAGTTATTACCAGTTAATTCACATTTCGATGAAGATTTCGAAACTTCTGTCATAGAAGATAGTAAAATGTATAAGTCCGATTTACCCTGTTTCCAAGCACTGGAAGGTGAATTAGAAATATGGAGGCATATGTGAGATGGACAGAAGGAGAAGTTACACAAATATCCAGCGAAAGCAATCAAATACGCTGAAGATTTGCCCAACATATTGTTGCACAAATTGTCTGTATATAGTGTAAATAGTTACGTATTATTTTAAAATTCTATTGTAATTTATTTTTATCTTATTTTTTTTTAACAGCGATTATACAGGTTAGAAAAAAGTGGCAACACCTAAAGCAATCGAGAAATTTCGAGACGTTTCTTTTCCGACGAATTGGCTGGAAATTTCGCGAATATTCTCACGCACCTGGTATTTAAAGACCGTAGATCGGGAAAGTTTTCAGATTGACTTCGGACTTCGTTGAAAGCTGATCGCTTTGTTTACCTATTGGAGTGAGCTTGTATAATCGCTGAATTCGAAATTGTTTTTATTGGAACTTGTGTTGAAGTCTGATAGTAATTGTACTGTTCTTGAAATAACTTTTGTGATATTTCTGAAGTGAATAAATAGTAGTTTTATCTTAAAAACTGTGCCATCATTGCCTCAGTGGAAAAATTCATAACAGTGGTGTCAGAAGTGGGATCAAGTCATCTTGAATGCCGACTACTAGAGGAATGATGGAAGACCAAATTAAGCAGTTGATGGAAATGCTTGCTGGAATGAAAGCCTGCCAAGAAACCACCGCAGCCGAAATGAAAGCCAAACTTTCCGCTACAATCACCGCCGGTCAAGCCCGTCAAGAATCTACCAATGCTGAATTCGCTGCCGCGATTACGGGTGACATTAAAACTTTAGCCGCCAAGTGTGAAACAACATCGGCAGCAGTGAATGAGATCAAAGAAGAAATAAAGATAGAGCTAGCCTCAATGGTGGAATCAACCATAATAGAAACTACCTCAAACGTTCTGCAATCCGTGAAAGAAGAAGTATTCAATGCAGTAAGAAAGGAAGTTGATGAAAAGTTTGAGGAGTTTAACGGAAAAGTTTCCATCGTGCAAGAAAAAGTTTCCACCATGCAAGAAAAAGTTTCCACCTTAAAGGAAGAGCAAGACAAATTTATTGACGTTGTAGAAAAAAGGCTGCGAAAAATGGAAACGCGTGAAGCTGTGGCCATAGCGTCGCCTAATTGGGATAACGCTTCCATCCCCCTTATGGCGCCGCGCTCTAACATCAAAGTGGCCACTTTTGATGGGAGGTCGTCTTGGCGCGTTTATCAAACGCAATTTGAAATGATTGCTTCTGCGAATGGTTGGGACGATACTTCGAAAGCATTCCATCTCGCAGCATCTCTTCGAGGTGAAGCTGCTGACATTTTATAGACACTACCTGAAGAGAAGCGGGGAGAATTCGTGGCTCTAGCAAGTGCTTTGGAGTTAAGATTTGGGGAGCAGCATCTAAAGGATTACAACAGACTGCAATTGAAAGTGAGACAGCAGAAGGCCAATGAAACTCTTCAAGAATTGGCATCGGATGTAGAAAGTGTTGAAGTTGTATTTATAAGAAAAATAATAGTGTAATTGTTTTTTGTAATGTGGCAACACTTCTGAATATCTTTGGATTCAAAATTGATAGAAGCTCAGTCGAGCGGATTTGTTTTACTTGAAATAAAGTTCATGGAAAAACGTACTTCACAATTTAGCAAGCTTTTATATTTAATATATACTTTAATCTTAAAAATTAACAGGTTATGGGATCACAGTCACGCTAAATGCGCTATTTATGATTAAAGTAATGCTTGAAGTTGCTGAAGTTTCAGAAGTTAGTAGGATGGTTTTTCACTAACGGCAAGAACTGTAAGTTTTTCTTCCTAATTATTCAAGTCCTGAAATCACTTTTGTTTAAAGACAACCCTTGAGGAAATTATATGATTGAAGTGGACTAGTTATTAAAGTGTTTATCAGATTACTATATCGTAAAGTGAAACACTAATTATGGAGATAGGAAAGTTACAGACTAAACCTTTATGTGGAGAAGCTGACTGGCCGATGTGGAAGTATAGAATAAAATTTGCTTTAAATTATTATGCCGATGCCTTAGAAGTTATCGAAGGAAAAATAATTAAACCAAATCAGCCGCTAGAAGGAGCTGATAAAGCAATTTTGAAGAAATACGAAGAAGATCTTTCACGATATAAAAAGGTTAACACTTGTGCCATGATGGTAATAACGAATTCCATGAATGAAGAAACCATGCAGAAAATCATGAGGTTTGATAATGCTAGAGAAGTATGGTTAGAGCTTCATAAGTTATTTGAAGCAACATCTGACAACCAACTGTATAACATTTGCCTACAATTTTTCAAGTGTAAGTGGACAATGAACGACAGTATGGCTGCTCATTTATCAAAATTAAAGAACCTCTGGAGTGAATTAAATTTAGGTCTTGAAAGAAAGCAAGAAACTAAATTGCCTCAGATGTTATTAATTTGCAAGATTTTAACACACTACCTCAAGAGTATCGTTCTTTCAAGTCAAGTTGGCTACTTCTGAATGAAGATAAAAGAACAATTGATGAGTTGACAACTCAGTTATGTTCTCAAGAAAGAGAATTTAAAGAAGAAAAGTTAAAAGGTGATGTCCAAAATCAAGATGCATCAGAAGCTAAAGCAAGTAGAATAAGGACAGCTTTCAAAAGCAAAAAGCAGATAGGAAAATGTAATTATTGTCATCAGAATGGACACTGGGTAAAATTCTGTCGAAAATGGATAGCTGATGGAAGACCAGGAAAACCTAATAAGAATGATAAAGTCTCAAGAAAAGATGATGTCATAGCAAATGTGTCCATGTTAGCTCTAGACGAAGAAGTATTTTCATCTGAAGAAAACTGTTATGACTGGTTTGTGGATAACGGAGCATCGAAACATATCACCAATAATAGTAGTTACTTCACAGAATTTGAAAAATTTGACACCCCACATGGAGTTACTGCTGCAAATGGCGAAGTACTACCAGCTGTAGGTAAAGGAACTTTGAAAATTGTGACAAGAGTAAAACAAGAGAAGCAATTCAAAGAACTTAAAGAAGTCTGGTTTGTTCCAGGTATTAGTAAGAACCTATTCTCAGTACTGGCAGCTCAAGATAAGAATAGAAACAGTAGATTTGAGTCAACCGCAAAAGAGTGTTAGTTGAAAATCAACAACAAGGCTGTACTCTATGGTACAAGAAGCTTAAGGGGTGGTCTATATAAAGTTCACATGGAAGTACTTATTCCTAAGAATCCAGTAGAAGTCAATACAGCTACTACAGGCGATTCTGTTCTGCAACTATACCACGAGCGTTGGGGTCACCAAGACAAAAGGCATATTAAGAATGTTCTTGAACAACAAATGAATATCAAAGTTGAGTTAGATAATGAGCTATGTGAAGCATGTATATACGGCAAAGCACATCGTTTGAAATTTGGTACTAGACAGAAGACCACAAGACCTGGAGAACTTATCTCAGCAGATGTTTGTGGACCGTTTGATGAATCTTTTAGAAGATATCGTTACTTTGTAGTCTTTAAAGATCATTTCACTAAATTTAGATACGTATTTTTTCTACGTCAAAAATCAGAAGTTGCAGAAGCTATTGAAAATATGATCTCCCATGCTAAAAATTTAGGACACAACATCAAAGAGTTCTTAAGTGACAATGGCGGGGAATTTGATAATGAAAATGTTAGAAGTATCCTGAAGAAAAGTGGAATAGTTAAAAGATTAACTGCCCCTACACTCCACAGCAAAATGGTGGAAGTGAGCGTGAAAACAGAACGTTGGTAGAAATGGCAAGAACTTTGAAAAATTCAAATTCAGAAATTAACTTTCCTTCGTCATTATGGGCAGAACTTATTAGTACATCTGTGTATATTTTGAACAGAACAGGAAAGAGTTCTTTTTCAAATGTAAGTCCTTATGAAGCTTTGATTGGACAAAAACCTCGAGTAAAACATATGCGTATAGTCGGATCACTATGTTATGCTCACATACCTGATCAGAAACGCAGGAAAATGGATAAGAAAGCAGTAAAGGGTTACCTACTAGGATATGATGGAGATGAAAGATATCGTATCTGGATAAGAGAAATAAACACAGTTATCTGCTCTCGAGATGTGGTATTTCAAGAGAAACCACTGAAAAACTGTGAAAATCCAATAGAAATACCTTTGCTTGAACAGTTATCTGAATCTGAAAATGAAGGGAAGCATGAACAAGAAGATTCAGAAGATCAAACTAGTTCTGAGAGTAAAAACGAAGATGAAAAGGAATCTTCTACTATGGAGTTAAGAAAGCGCAGTGAATTAAAGAAGCCTAAACGTTTTGAAGATTATATGATGGCATCTGAAGTTTTTATTTGTGAAGTGAATGAACCACAATCATATGAAGAAGCTATTATTTGCAAAGAACAAAAATTCTGGGAAAATGCCATGGAATCTGAAATTAGTTCCTTAAAGGAAAATGACACATGGACTCTAGAAACACTTCCAGATAAAGCAAAAGCTCTTCCTTGCAAATGGGTTTTTCGAATTAAGAAAAATCCGGATGGCACCATCGATAAATACAAGGCGAGACTTGTGATTAAAGGGTTCAAACAGAGACATGGTATTGATTATGATCAGACCTTCAGTCCAGTCACAAAGCTAGGAACTGTGCGTTCACTCATAAGCATTGCAGCCAGTGAGAAGATGCATCTTATGCAATTTGATGTTTCGACTGCCTTCTTATATGGGGATTTAGATGAAACCATTTATATGCATCAACCTGAAGGCTATAATGATGGCACCAATAAAGTATGCAGACTTAGGAAATGCTTGTACGGTCTGAAACAGGCTCTACGTTGTTGGCATAAATGTTTCGGAAAATTCATGATGGATCTTGGCTTTAAGATCAGCGAAGCAGATCAATGCTTATTCATTCGAGAAAAAGATGGTAAAAAGTTACTTGTTGCACTTTATGTGGATGATGGATTGGTTGCCGCCACAGATGAAGAAGACTCGAGTCATTTCATAGATGAACTGAAGTCAAAATTTAAAATCACCAGCAAGCCAGCATCATACTTCTTAGGACTAGAAATACAGCGTCTTGAAGATGGAAGCATTAAGATAGGTCAAGAAGCATATGCAACAAAGATCCTTCAACGATTTGGTATGAGTGATTGCAGACCAGTTCATACTCCTATTTTGAAAGATAAAGAAGTTTGCACAGAAGAAGTCAGGGAAATAGATTTCCCCTATCGTGAAGCAGTTGGAGCATTAATGTATTTAATGATGGGCACAAGACCTGACCTGGCATACTCGATTAGTGTTTTATCACGCAAATTAGAAAATCCCTCTAAAGAAGACTGGATAAAGGTAAAGCGAGTTTTTAGGTATATTGCAAGCACTAAGCAAAAATGCATCAACTATAAGTCAAACTACAGACCAGGAGTTTTAGAATGCTTCAGTGATGCTGACTTTAGAGGTTGCATGCAGACAGGCAGATCAACAAGTGGAGTTATAACTCTATATGCAGGAGGTGCAATATCTTGGTTAAGTCAACGTCAAGCTATGGTAGCAACATCAACGACTGAAGCTGAGATAGTTGCAGCAAACGAAGCTGCAAAAGAGTTGATTTGGCTGAAGAGACTCATCAGTGGAGTTTCCTCCCTGAAAGAAGTGCCGACAATTTTTGTTGATAACAGTGCTGCAGTTAAACTGGCTCAGAACCTTGAATTTCATCGTAGAACGAAGCACATCAGCTTAAAGCATTTCTTCATTCGTGAAAAAGTATTGGAAGGAGAAATTAATGTACAGCAGCTTTCAACAGAAATACAAGTTGCTGATTTAATGACAAAGCCCCTTCACAAACCAAGACTGTTGATGCTGTGTGAAAAGATGGGACTTGTGTAAAAATTCAGAAGTGAAACTTAGGACTCTTAATTTAAAAGCGTATTTTTTTTCTTTTTAAATAAGGGGAAGAGTTGAAGTTGTATTTATAAGAAAAATAATAGTGTAATTGTTTTTTGTAATGTGGCAACACTTCTGAATATCTTTGGATTCAAAATTGATAGAAGCTCAGTCGAGCGGATTTGTTTTACTTGAAATAAAGTTCATGGAAAAACGTACTTCACAATTTAGCAAGCTTTTATATTTAATATATACTTTAATTTTAAAAATTAACAGAAAGATTGTCGCTCCTCGCTTTCCCAGACTGTCCCTCGGACGTACGAGACAATCTGTCTCTTCAGTATTTCGTGGATGCCATCAAAGATCCCGACAACCAGCAAGCTACCAGGATGTCAGACAGCAAAGATCTGAAGTCCACCCTCGTCTATGCCATGAGAGTAGAAGCCGCACAGCAAGCTTCTAGAAAAGATCGGCGTTTCGTACGTGGAACATTGGCAGACGATTCCTCTGATCTTTTCACGAAGAAGTTTCAAGAACTGGAAAACGAGATGGAGCGAATTATGAGAAATATTCCTGGCTCGAGGGATCGAAAAACTAGAGTGGTTTGTTGGCTCTGCAACCGGGAAGGACATTTCAGACGTGATTGCCCTGAATTGGACAGGAGAGGGGACAGACCCTCGTCCGAGCCTCAGCAATTAAACTAAAGAGCGGCTATTTCGCGAGGCGGAGGTCGCCGTGTAGAGCAGGTGGTGCCCCACTCAGCCTCTATCACATCTCCTCCCTTCAAGGAGGAAACCATGGTTTATTCGTGGAGGGCAAGATCAATGGAACTCCCTGTCGTCTAATAGTTGACTCAGGGGCAAATGAAACCATCTTACGGACGGATGTAGCCCGGCGCCTGGACAGCCAACCTCTTTACACGGCGCCTTCAGTTTCACTACAAACTGTGACTGGTGACAAAACTTCTGTGCATGGGAAATTAAATGTCAACATCTCTTTTGGATTTCACACCTACACTCACACCGTTTACGTCGCTGAAATTATTGACCCATGTATTCTTGGATTGGACTTTTTAAAGAAAAATGGAATTACTTTGAATTTCGAGAAAGGCGAGCTTCAAACAGGGAAAGAAGAAGTTCCATTGTTCGGTTTGGACTCGGAAGAGCCGTGTGCATATCGAATAGTATCTCTTGAAGACATCACCATCACCTCCATGACAGATTTGGTTGTAAAAGGTTCAACAGAGCTCCCGAAGGCCTTCCGATTTGGAGTAACGGACTTCCCATCATCGAATAGTGTGCCGAAAGGAGTGCTAGTAGGAGCGACGCTTGTGGATCTCTCTCAGGAGGTGGTGCATGTGAGAATGGCCACCATCGGTGATTATACAAGAGTTATCAGGAAGGAGAATAAATTGCCACTTGCACACCTGTTACAAGCATCGAACGAGGATCGAAGGAGCTTCCGACCGCACCATCCGCTGATTTAGTGGACCAGCTTCTCGAGGACTCCCTGTTGGAAAGAAGACAATATAAGATTTTCGGAAACTTTATAAAAGAATTTCAAGACATTTTCTCCGTATCATCGAAAGATGTGGGAAGAACAAAGCTTACTCAACATCGAATCGACACTGGGACCCATTTACCTATTAAACAACATCCTCGAAGGCTTCCTTTCGCAAAACAAGAGGAGGTCGGGAAACTGTTACATGAAATGGAAGATAATAGAGTTATCGAACCCTCCTCAAGTCCATGAGCCTCTCCAATCGTACTCGTTTGAAAGAAGGATGGTTCCACCAGGTTTTGTGTGGATTACCGGAAGCTGAACGAAATTACGAAAAAGGACAGCTACCCTCTGCCAAGAATTGATGACACTTTGGACACTCTATCGGGGAACCAGTGGTTTTCGACTTTGGATTTGAAGAGGGAATACTGGCAAGTGGAGATACATCCCGACGATCGTGAGAAGACTGCCTTCACTACCGGACAAGGATTATGGCAGTTTCAAGTTATGCCGTTTGGCTTGTGTAATGCACCGGCTACGTTCGAGCGACTAATGGAGACTGTGCTTAGAGGACTTTCCTACGAGACCTGTCTGGTATATTTAGACGATATCATTATCACCGGGCGGAGTTTTGATTAACACTTGCAAAACGTGAAGAACGTGTTCTTGAAGCTTAGGGAAGCCCACTTGAAACTTAGCCCATCAAAATGCAAGCTCTTTAGGCGGAAAGTCAGTTATCTCGGACACATCATCTCATCCGATGGAATGAGCACAGATCCAACCAAGATCCATGCTGTGCAAATTTGGCCTCACCGCAAGACGTTCATCAATTGCGAAGCTTCCTAGGCCTGTGCACGTATTACCGTAGATTTGTGAAGGGGTTCTCCAAGATCGCCAGACCTTTGCATCGACTAACAGAGAGCAAGCAGAAGTTCCTGTGGACTGCCTACTGTGACGACTCCTTCAATCAACTAAAGAACGCTTTAACATCCGCGCCTGTTTTGGCTTTTCCCGATGTTAACAAGGACTTTATTCTGGATATCGATGCCAGCAATGAGGGAGTTGGCGCCGTTCTTTCCCAGGAAATTGAAGGACAGGAGAAAGTCATCGCTTATTTTAGTAAGAGCCTGTCAAGATACGAGCCGAACTACTGCGTCACAAGAAAGGAGTTACTGGCAATAGTAAAAGCCGTTGAGCACTTTCATCATTACTTGTACGGACGAAAATTCATTTTAAGCACTGATCATGCGTCTCTGACTTGGTTGCTGAATTTCAAGAATACAGAGGGACAAATAGCAAGGTGGATCCAGCGCCTACAGGAGTACGACATGGATATCCGTCACAGAAAGGGAACGTTCCATGGGAATGCAGATGCTCTTTCTAGAAGACCATGTCTGGAGAATTGCCGATTTTGTTCCAATGCGGAGTCTAAGTTTGGGACAACCGCATCTGCCGTTCGTAAAATAACTTCCAAGTCAACTACTTCAGACGTGGATCCTTGGAGTGATCAGAATGTCCGAAAAAGTCAGGTCGAAGATCAGGACTTGAAACCTCTAATTGAATAGGGTATTTGACAAATTTTCAAAATATGTTTTAAATAAAGCATATGCCCAAAATAAAAGACACGTATTTTTTCTTTTTCCAAAATAATGCCGCAAAGCGCCAAAAATCGCATTTTAAAATGCAAGCAGAAGCCCCGCCCCTAAAACGCTGCTCAAAAATTCATCTGATTGTGTGACGTCAACATTGCATAAACAGCATCGCGAATGAGTTTCAAGCGAGATTGTGCAATTGTGCAATGGGTTATTTTCCTTTTGATTTTGTTCGAGGAAATTTCTTACCGATACTGTGTTGTACCCCACTGTACAAGTACTTCAATTAACAGCTGAACACTAATTTGGGTAAAACTTCCAATTTTTGACATATAGAGGATTTTGCGCCAAGAATTGTCTGCATAAAACCGCTCCAAGTTATGGCGGATTTTTACTATAGAATTTTTTTTATGGTAATCTTGTGTTCCTATTCACTTCAATGCATTAATACTTGTTTTGTTTTTTACCCTGTAAATGTTTAAATAAGATCAGACATAAATTATAACGAGTGTTCCGATTCACCCCTTTCTGCTAGGTGATGTGGTACACCATGAATAAATTCAAAATAAATTGAAGTAATGTTTTTTTCAACATTTTTGGGTTTGATCATCATATGAGAAGGTATGATCCAAGTTTCAAAGTCAAAAATTAGTTCGTTAACAAGATTATTACACTGGATTTTTACTTTGAAAGTTGAAAAGGTTTCCGATTCAGTGTTCAGCCGATTATTTTAATTGCTATAATTTTGCTTATATTTTTATAATTATTATAACTGTGATAGTGTGTAGTTCTTGTTCTACAAATTATAATAACAGGGCGATTTATTTATCTACACAGATGTTTTAACATTTCTAAACACAGTAGAAAAAAAAAAAACCTCTGCGCTGGATTTGAAAAAGAACCCACCATCAATGCGTCTGTTTTGGATAAATTTAAACTGTCTGCCTTAACGAAACTGTCATACATTTTTCCAATAAAGTTTCTTTAAATAAATATTTCCTAAAATTCACCTACAATGGTCATAATTAATCATAAAGTAGGAAGAAAGACGAACCAAGTTTAAAAATAAACGTATGAAGTTGTTTGTTCACAAACTTCCACTCCACAATATTGACGTCACATTCTGGGAGGAGCTTAAGCGATCGTTTCTGGTCACATGACGAAGCGCTCAGAAAACCATTTTTTAGAATTCGATTTATAAAAATTTGAGCAATTATTTCGAGTAAAAAATGCTTGCATTATTATTACCTCGTTAAATACTATTCATAGGCCGCATTTGGTAATTATTTGTTGATGGTGTCAAATACCCTAACGTAGGAGCACCATTCGAAAGAATTGCTTTAGACGTCTTAGGCCCCCTACCTCACACAACGAATGGCAACAAATACATCCTAGTTGTCATGGACTACTTTAGCAAGTGACCAGAAGCATATACGCTATCCCGGACCAGGAAACCACAACCGTAGCAGAAGTTCTCGTACAGAACTGGATCTCCCGATTTGGCGTACCCCTGCTGATACATTCCGACCAGGGGACGAACTTTAACTCTGCTGTCTTCACTGGGCTGTGTGACTTGCTCGACATGGAAAAGACTCGTACAACTCTTCTGCTCCCACAATCCGATGGAATAGTCGAACGCTTTAATAGAACAATTCTGAATCATCTCTCCTTGTTTGTTTCCAAGAACCAGCAAGATTGGGATCAGAAACTTCCACTATTCCTTTTGGCCTACAGAAGTGCTACTCACGAGACCACCGGCTATACACCATCTCAAATGATTTTTGGAAGAGACCTTAGGCTACCATGCGACCTCCTCTTTGGACGACCACCGGACACCCCTTCCTCGCCTGTCCAGTATCTAGATGATCTCCAGGCACGTTTGGAAGCCGTACATCGGTTCGCCAGAGAAAGAATCAACATCATGACGGAGCGCATGAAGGTCCGCTACGATGCCAAGGCCACGGAACGTTCATTCCAGGATGGTGACAAGCAGTACTTCGGAGAGGTCCTTTTCTACTCTCCGTCGGATAAAGACATTTTTAAGGACTACGATGACGGAAGAACGTTTAAGTGGGCTGGCCAGACTTCACATTCATAAAGAAGCAGCAGCTAATCTATCTCCTCTACAAGTATTGGATGTTTTTGCTTTGAAACAAAAGAGAAGACTGCGTTTGAAATAGATCATTATTTTTAAAAATAAACATACTGGCTTTTAAAATTGATTGTGTTTTTTCTTTTTAATATAACTACAACATTTTATTCTAAAGCAGTATTAATCACTCTGCCAAGTGCAATTAATTATATTTTAAATTTAGCAAGTTTATTTAAAGAAAAAAAAAAAAAAAAAAAAAAAACGAAATTTAATTTTGAAAAACATCAGTAAGTTAGGTGCTAATTTTTCTGTTTATTTTAAGTGCCCAGTAGTGTAAATGTGATTTTCAGTTTTTGATGATGACCTTTCTCTCCTCTTGTGAGTATTTAACACGATTGTTGTGTGCCCCCCCCCCCCCCCAGGGTGAATTTCTGGATCCGCCACTGATGTATTTGATAAATCTTGTTTAAAACTCCACATGAGCTACTCTTTGCACCAGAAGAGTCGTCCACGACTCTGCTTGAAGTTCCTTCTTTGCTTTTACTTTTGGGACCCGCGTTTGAAACTCAAATTTATGCAATCGCCTAAGTGTAGTTGACTTCAGCACGATATCTCCAGATTCTTTCTAACACTTATTGTTGTAAAAAACAGTTTTAAAGCTAATATTTTGGACGATTCGTTTTAATTTGCTTTCATCTCGGCAGTTGTTTTATGCTTTCTACCACATTTACTTCGATTACTTTTTAGTTGGCCGGTTCTTCTATATTCCTTTAAAATTTTTGAAACCGTAGATGGCAGAACATTAATTTGATCCGAAATAAATTAGTGTTTTTTTTTTGTTTTTTTTTCCAGTTTTAAACTAAGATAAAATACACGATTTCGTTGTTTCAGAAATATCACATTGACAACGACTTTTTAGCAAAAGGCTAACGTAAGATTTTCCGAGTGCTAAGCTTTATACTTGCCGCTACCTATCAGTTATGCAAATGTTTTGTCTGCTTTTCAAATTCATATTGAATGAATTGATTATTCTAATTTTTTGACCCATATGAAAAATCAACATAATTTTGAAATGTGTTAAAGACACTTAAGTTATTTAAATAATATCGATATAGTTGTTGAAAATTGTTTGATCAATTTCTGAATGACATGTGGCTCTCTTTTAATTTGAATATGTTCATTTTAGATGACCCATTGTCAAGTTTTTTAAGAAATTCAAGTTATTCTATTATTTTGAGTTTGGATTGTATAACCAAAATTCGAAATTGAAACTCCGAAGCCAAAGCCGTGATTCAAATACGTCGTCATAGCCATGCTACTTCATCTACGCAGTTGAACGGCGCTGCAACCCATAACCTGTTACAATATTACCGAAATAAAATGATAGCTAGCTTGAATCACATTTTTTCTGAGCAAAGCATCATAAGATTTGACTACCAGTTGTCACCCATAGATTATCTTAATTGATATTTTATTATTCTGAGCGGCTCGCAGCTCTTTCAGCTGAAAATCTTTGTCAGGGATAGAGAACTCAGATATCTTCAACTACAGCTTCTGGGATAGTTTATCAGCGTTTTCTGCTCTGCATTCAGATGATGCCAATTAAATACGTCTTCCCATAATGCCTTGAAATAGATCACACATGGTTACAAACAGATTTTAACCAGATTTGGGGAAGTTACTTGTGTAGATCTTTATGATGATGGCTAAAGCCTTCTTCGTCTTTAAGTCAGAAGTTGAAGTTACAGATCAGAGAGAGAAAAAGTGTAGTAAACTGTTTTGTGAATTTTAAAACCAGGGAAATTAATGAGACATCCAGTTTTAAAAACCCCGAAATTATTCATATAAATTTTGGTTTGCTTCTAGGTTTTTTTACCTTTTGGTTCAGCTTCTTGTAGTTTCGTATCCTTGGAACTATTCAATGTACGTATTTTAGCAACATTATTGTAACTGATATACGATTAGCTCAAACTCTTATAAAATTCACAAAAGTTTATTAAGTCTTGAGATTTAATACTATTTGCTTTCACATCCAAAACCCACACACAAAAAAGCAAGTATATATGAAACGAGAATTAGACAGGCCGTGCTTAAAAAGAAAGATCTGAAAATATTTATTTTAAGTTCCTCTTTAAGAGAATCAATAAGTTTAAATATACATTTCTACTTTTTATATTTGACGTAATTCTATCTGATTAATTTTAAATTTAAATATTTGGTAAGAAAAAATACTCTAATGTCATGAACTACGGGTGTGGAATATTGCACAACTTAGGGGATGCAATTCTTCTTTCTTTTTACAATAAGTTAACACAATACAATATAGCAATACAACCAAGAACAAAATGCATAGCATTTAAATTAATGAACAAAATACAAACGTTACCCCAACTATCCTATTTTAATAGAGCTTAAGCAGACTATTTCGTTATTATATCAAATTAATATTCTAATTTTATCTTTATTTTTTTAACAGATTTTACCAAAAGTCAGGGACTAATCTCTGTGTGTGTATAAATGTGTATGTGTGTATGGATTGTGTGTAGTTAAGTCTAATTAGTTAAAATCTTAGTTAGTACCCAAGGTAGGTTAGAATTAATCATGAATGTAATTCCCTTCCAGAACAGATGAAGAATGTCCGCCCATTGTACAATGTGTGTTCTAAATATGTGTATGAATTGTATAAATACTGTGAATTAGATTAGTAATTAGTGATAGTAATAGTATTAGAATTGTCATACAGGGTACTAGGGGCAAACACATCCTTATAACTGTGACGGTGGTCAGGTCCCTGACAGGCCAGTTACAAAGCGGGCTGTGCCTAAAACCTCGTATTATTTAAGTTTAATATTAAAGTTTCAAAGTGAGTCACCAAAGTCTCAAATATAATTTAAATTTAATCAAAGGGGCAATTAATCCGTGGAAAATCACAACTCAATCACTAAAAATACTGACATTAAAATAGTAGGTAAAATTGAACCATCAACCACTCACAAAACCAACTTATTAATTAATCAAGAATCGACTCAAAAATTTAGAATTCTATCATTAAAATTATTCAAATCTTTCCAGCCCCACTAACCAAGCACCTAAAAAAAAAAAAAAAAAAAAAAAAAAAAAAAAAAATTGACCTAATTTTAGTACAAAAATAATAGCACAGTGACCAAATTTAACCAATAGCTGGAACCAGTAAATTTTCAGTAGCAATTCTTACACAGAAAGAAAACACTTCTCCTAAAAAGTAGACAAAACGTTTCAAATATTTCAAATTTAACCAGTATTAAATAAAGTGTTAATTAAACGTTTAGATCAGTACACATTGGATTCATAATATTTTACACAAGTCAATGAAATGCAAATATCCAGTAAAGAATTTTTTCACTCAAAAGTCCTAAGCTAAATTGTCAAAAGTTCAAGTATTTATAAGAATAAATTTTATAATTTGGAAAAGTGTTATAGGAATTAGGCAATTTCCCTAATAAAGATAAAGAAAATTACCAGAATTCAAAAATTTTACAGGTCATGTGCAATATACATCATCAAAACTTTGAATAGTAGTTCCTAAGCAAATAAAAAAGGGGATCACCTTATATATAAAACAAAATCCCCAAGGCAATAAAATATTACCAAATAAAGAACCTTTGAGAATTACACCAATTATTTAAATAACTTAAATAGAACTCATTTCATTTCATTCAATTTATCTCTCGTCGACTTCCAGATCTTATTGAATGAGGGAAAGCTAAGAGAATTAGTACCATGGTCCCGTTTTTGACATTTTACACAGTACTTTTTATCCTTGTCATGACATCTTCGAGTACCATGACCTCCTTCACAGGCAGCACATATGTCCTCTCTTTTACATCCTATAGAGGAATGTCTAAAATTCTTGACACTTATAACATTTCGAAACCCTAATAAAGTCATTTATTTTCAAACTAATATAGTCCACTAGGATTTTCCTCTTTTTGTTTTAGTCCTGTTCTTGTAGTAGAGTCACACACTATGATCAATTTGTTCAATTTATTTTTCCCAGTAAACCTCCTGAATATATCACACCTTGAGTTGTTCTATACCACTGGAGGACGTGCATACTTGGACCATGTTGTAGTTAGTGATATTTGGCGGAATACCGGTAATTATCATTTTAAATGTTTTCAGTTTAGCTAGTGTCATTTCAACCACTCCAGTCACAGTAGCACATTTACTCAGTGTTTGGATTATTTTCCCCACTCCAGAATATATCATATCTTGGTTGTTTTGCACCACTGGAGGACGAACATACTTGGACCATGTTGTAGTTAGTGATATCTGTGGGAAAACCGGTAATTATCACTTTGAATGTTTTCAGTTTAGTCAGTGTCACTTCAACTATTCCAGGCACAGTAGCACATTTACTCAGTGTTTGGATTATTTGTTCATAACCTTGAGTAGATTAAGTCTGAATTATAATCTTTGGATATTTTTTGTTGATGGATTATTTTCCGAGGGATTAATTTCGTTGGTTTTTACATTATATTGTATGGTCCTTAAGAGCTGTAAAAAGTCATGGTTATTCTGATTCTTCATAGTCAAGATAAATGGCAGAGCCTTATCTGTCACAGTATTCAATATGCGATCATCAGATAATTTATTTAAGTTCATGAGATGTATTGGTTCCTTAAATATAAATATATTTATAGAATATTACTCCATGTTAAAATATATTTAGTTGTCACGAAGAACAGACAATACCAAGACTTCAGTAGTCCTCCTTTATAATCAAGCTAGTACATCTTATCCTCACAATATATTCCATAAACACAAATTAATTCCAGTTAAAAAAAATATTGTGAATAAGAAGCGTCGTATTGTTTGAACTTTCTGCTTTTTCCTCAGCTTCATAATAAAGAATAATTTATACTTTAACATAGTACTAAATTTCATTGTAACTGTAAAAGAAAAAAATCGATACGAAATCAAAGCTTTTTGCTGGATAAATTAGCAAGCGGTTTTTGATGCATTTTTTTTTCCTTTTTTTTTTTTTTCCAATGTGTGAAATAAGCAAATGCATCTACAATCATAAACCTATAAAATATGGTTGAGTGAACTACTTAATGCAGATATTGCCTCCCTCATTTATTTATAAGTCATATTTAACAAAAGAAGTGTGTAAGTGAGCATAGTACCGATGACAGTAAGTATACAACTTCTTTTAAAGTAGATAATATTGCATCCAGATAGAGCAAAATTATGTTTTTGAATCAGTCCTCTTTCCAACCCGGCTTGTCCTGAGATTCCCAGCAGTCTGCCGCGGTGAACTTTATTGCAGAAGGTCTCTTTAAAATCCTCCATCTGCATCGGTACCTTACCAGCTATCCAAAGATATGCTACAAGGCATCCGAAACCATTGCTTATGTAAAAGATAATTTCCACAACCGTAGACACTCTCGAAATGCCACGTTTATCCATTATGTACCAACCCAGAAAGCTGCTGCATGAAGAAAAATTAGTCATAAATATTAAGAAAGATGGCACTGAGAACACCTTTTGCATATCGTGAAGAAATCTGTCGATTTTCGCTTCGCGAATTAGGATACTTCTTTGCTTATAATTGTGAAATTCTTTTAAAGAGCAGTTCTCAATTTCAGCCGTAAGGCGTTTGATAACTTTACAGCATGCTAAACACATCGTACACTGTAAAGTGACCACCAAATTAGACATGGTGGGATAAATGAAGAAAAACATGAATGATTGGATACATACTGATGCAATTTCCAAAGCATTGTTCTGTATCTTATAACCAAAAAAAAAAAAATTAGATGCATCTTCGACGCATTCGGGTATTATTTGCATTACTGAATATACAACGGGCATTAGACAAATGGTATGTGCTATATAGTTTACCTGCTTAGTATCAGTATATGAGCAAATGTTCTGGAACTTGTACAGTAAACGCATCAATTGATTCCTTTTACTCTGCAATGAAAGCAATGTTAGTAGGTTCAAAACGATACTTAGGTTGTACATTAAATAAGGCACTGTACCTTCACTTAATTTGATTGACGCCGAAATATTTATAGCTAATCGATACATATTTATTATGAATACGAAATTTTTTAAAATGTTGTTAGAAATTTGTCTTGGACGGTTCATGTTTGAATTGGCAACCAGTCCAAACCATGAAAGAATTCTGACGTTGAAATTTTGTCCAAATATAATGTGATGACTCTTGTCACAACTCTTCCGATGTAGTTCTGGCAGAGATGAGTATTCCTCCATCGAATATGGTATAAACAATAAATTTACTTGCGAAAAACTTCCAACTGATGTTCATCCAATAATCTTTTGTAACTTGGTTTTATTAATGTTTAACTATATGCAATATCCATGGTATGTATTGTTGCAAAAGTTCTGTTTATAGAATTTAATACTTCTATCATATGGTTCAAATTGGAGTAAAAAAATAGTGTGGCTAGTAGGAAATAAAACTCAGATTTTCTAAACTTTATGATAATGGATATTTTTGAACAAAGCACGATTCTAATTTAAAACGACAAAATCAATCCCATCAGGTAACACAAATAAGATGTTTGCCAATAACAATACATTTTTTAAGCAAACAGTGTACTTAATTGAATAATTACGCAACACTACAATGTCAAATAACGTGAAAACACTTTATAAGTTAAAGTCCATTCTTGATGTTTCTGAAATCAATGAGTATCGAATAAATGTAAAGACTTCTCCCGAATCTATTAAGTTACTTTTTTTATTACTACAAACCTGTAATGAATATTTCCATTATATAATGAAGATCAACTGAATGTTGCTTTGTAAATGTAACAAAGCAATTCTTTTTTCTTTTTTTTTTTCAATATATAGATTTCCAATTCAATATCATACTTTTTATGTTCTCGTATTTTATTATTAACACTTATTCAGAATCTAATCAAATAAGGGATATTAGGAAGATTTTGAAAGAAAATATCAGTGAGGAGTGTTTCATATATTGTTGTGATTGCTTTATAATATCAATCCCTTTGGGTCATTCCATGTCAAATCAACACGAAAAAGTGACATTTTCAACCCGACCCCTTCAGAATTTAATAAAATTTTGCTCACTTGTTGGGTTTATATAGAAAAAGAAAAATGGCCAATATTAGGTTTGAATATCGTTTGGTTTCTGAAATACGGAGCTTCAAAAATGGGCCAAAAGGTCAAAATTTCACATTTCTTCTTTATATATCTGGCTATAATTTTGTCGCTAAGTATCATAAAACATTGATTTTTGTGTCAAAAAAAAGATAAAGATTTGATCTTTCTAATGATGTTTTATTTATGGATATTATTTTTAATTTTCATTTTAAGGTCAAACGATTTGACCTTTGACCTTGAATATCCCAAAAAAAGGTATTTTATTTTTTTCAAAAAAATATATGTTATTCTTACATTAATTCTCTACACAAATACGTTAGTTTCATAATGGGACCGCAATGGGATGCCAAAATATAAATTCAAATGTGAATTCTTGTCCTTAATTTCATGCAATAATCGTCTTTGAGTGCGAACTGAAGAATCCCATATTCGCATATCCTAATGCAGTCGAATATACAGGCTGGTTGGTTGTTTATAGATTATCTGGCGCCGTCAGCAACACGAGGGCTATAATGCGCCGATATATTCGTCATTTGACAAGCCAACATGCATTTACAAACACCCATGCCTAAGACGGGACTCGAACCCGCAACCTCGCGGTCTAGAAGCTAGCACGCTAACCACTATACCATTTGGTCGGCCGAATATACAGGCAATTGAGTGTAAATTGACTAGTTTTCAAAAGGAAGGAAATGGTGAAGATTTTTATCTTGGTTCTTTTATTCAGTGGCGTACCGTCAGTGGGAAAAGTATATGGGAATATTCCCCTCCCGAAGTTTTCTGATAGATATTAGAACGCAAAAATCAAAGGATTGTTTTTTAAATGGTAAATTTATTTCAAATATTTTTAAATTTCTAAACGTATGTAGAAAAAAATACCTGTTATATGAATTACTAATCATACTCTGCATTACTAGCTAAAAGGATTATAATGATTTGTTGACGTATAATTTCATATCCCCTTCCGAAAAATATCTAAGTATGCCCTTGTTTTTATTAATATTTCTACTTCAACAGGCTGTCAAATGTAGAAACGAAACAGATGACTCAATATTATTTTTGGATGCATAAAAAAAAACAAGACATTGTGTTCCAAATATCTGTAAAATCGGTCTGTGTTTTGGCAGGAGCAAGCGGAACACATACCGTCTGTGTTTGTCACATCCATGAAAATGTGAAATTAATGCTAATTGGATCTCATTTGAAGGAATTAAGTAAAGAAATTGAGAAATTGAATTGAAATTAAGTAAAGAATACTCTTAGATTCCTATAAAACCTGTACATCAACAATTGTTTGTAATCCTCCCCAAGCAATATGTTACTTGGGAGAGTGCAGCAATTGCCCAAAGTTCGAAGAATTTAAGAGGTGCCTTGAAGAACTTTTTGATGAAAATGGGATTACAAGAATTACGTACAAGCAGTGGATTAATGTTGACAGATCTACCCTTGAAACTTTGTCGAGCCCTTGTGATGACTTTATTGATTCGTTTCTGGATAAACATACCAAACTTATACGTCATTCATTCATTGATAAGGAACAATTGTCTTTTTTTAGTGCTTGTAAACAAAATCTGAAATCAGGTGAGCATGTAGTTGTTTGTGATTTTTCTGAAAATTACTCCTTTATTCTTCAAGATTCAATTCAAGGATTCCACTGGAATAATTTGCAAGCGACTATACATCCATTTGTGGTTTATTATAGAAGACACTGACTAAGTCGTAGACAATTTTAATTTCGTAGTAGTTTCTGACTGTCTTCATCATGACGCAACGGCAGTTCACTTATTCCAAAGGCATTTGATCGAATTCAGCGAAAAAAAATTCAATGCGAAACCTAACAAACTTTTGTACTAATCTGATGGTGCAGCTTCTCACTACAAAAAACGAAAAATAAATAAATAAATTATAAACCTGTGTTTCCATAAAAAAGATTTTGGAATTCAAGCAGAATGGAATTTTTTTGCCACTGCCCATACTAAAGGAGTTTCAGATGGCATTGAAGTACCATAAAAAGGTTAGCCGCTTGTACCAGTTTGCAGCGCCCATTTAAAAATCAGATAATGACTTCTCGACAGTTATTTGAATGGGCAACTGCAAAT
Source organism: Linyphia triangularis (assembly GCA_963978545.1). NCBI lineage: Eukaryota > Metazoa > Arthropoda > Arachnida > Araneae > Linyphiidae > Linyphia > Linyphia triangularis. Next base: position 93,420,398 of record OZ021723.1, on the reverse strand, counting down.
ATTAAAGGAATGCAGTTTGTATATGTAACTTCCTTACAGTATGAAAGAGAAAAAAATCTTCCTTCAGAAACGATTCTTAACCACCCGAACTATTCCAGGTACTCAAAAGTTTCATGCATTCAGACCCATTTCTATCAACCAACTTATGTGCAAAATGTATTCTAATTCCATGGTCGAAAAAAAAATCAAACAAAACAAATAAATTATAAAATTAATAATTACATATGCAATGAATCAAGTAAAAAAGAGTCACAATAATTAATAGAAGTTACATATGTAAGGAAGTCACTTATGCATGTGATAAATTAGCTTCAGCAATAGTTTAAAGATAATGTATCAATAGAAAAATTGTAAGTATTTCTGTTTTCTAATTTCAAAATATGATGTTTTCCTAATAATTTGTATGAACAAATGTTTCTGATTGCATGCAACATTTCTTTTAAATAATTATCTCAGAAGCTCATTGTTACCAATTATTTATGTCATGTTTTTTAATTTTACAGCAAACGATGTTTGCATACTTAATGCAATGCTGAAAAATTTAATTTTTTTCAATGTATAAGTAAACAATTAGTTTTTGCTCTTAAAGTTAAAAAGTTATAACAAATCAAATATAAATACTCATAATTTTTAGCAAATACTTAAGGCTAAAGTTTTATTCGCATTACATGTATTTCAAAAAATTTTAAAAGGAAAAGCTATTTACAGATAAACAGTTTTTGTTGGATAAGAGTGGGACTACAGTTACGATTGAAATTTATAACTTGGCATCCTATTGCGGTCCCATAATGAGACTAATATATTTGTGTAGAGAATTGATGTAAGAATAATATATATTTTTTTGAAAAAAAATAAAAATACTCTTTTTCGAGATATTCATGGTCAAAGATCAAATTGTGTAACCTTAAAATGAAAACTTACAAAAATACACATAAATAATACATCATTAGAAAGATTAAATCTTTTTCTTTCTTTTGACACCAAAATTAATATTTTATGATAATTAGGAAAAAAATCATACCCAAATATGTAAAGTAAGAAATACGAAATTTTGCACTTTTGATCCATTTTTGAAACTCAATATTTTGGAAACCAAACGAGATTCAAACCTAATATTTGGTATTTTTTCTTTTCTCTATGAATCTAATAAGTGAACCATATTTTATGAAATTCTAAAGGGGTCGGGTTGGGAGCCGTGTTGATTTGACATGGAATGACCCTTTTATGAAAATGAATATTAATTTTTTAAGTATATTATGATTCAAAAAATATAATTATCATAGGTTGATATAAGATAGTTGACATTTGAAAAGAGCCGTTGGAGAAATTTATAATTTAATTTATTGATGGATTTATCGATAGCGAAATTTATTTAATCAAACAAATATTTTAATTAGAATACCTACATATTTTTCTAAATGTAGTGCCATGTTGGAAAAGTAATTAAATAGTCAGTAAGCGTGGTGCTTCCAATTTATTTTAAAGAAACAAAATATGTTTGACCACGGATGTTTGCTTTGAATATCTCATACAAATATCCCATATATAACTCTTTCACTAATTACCTCTTTACCTCTTTCTCTAAATTAAAAGTAATTAAACTGTTTTTGAAAACAATCATTTTTAAGTTTTCCCTCCTAAATTAGTGGAGAAAATAAGCAAATAATTTAATAAATAGTAGGTAAAAGTTTTCATTTATAATTTTAGTACGTTTTCAAACGTTTCGAAATGATAGACCCACTTTTTATTTCTTGGCTCTAATTGGTTAAGTTACAAAATATTTTCGTAATTATCTCATTTGGATGACTTTGACAGTTCACTGCATGACTTGCAACAAAAGTTTATGAGTTTTCTGATAGCTCAGAATAAACTAACAAAATGGGTCGTAATTGAAGCTTGTCATTAACGGAAAGAGTCAACATTTTTGATTTTAAACACTGTGGAAAATCAAACCGTGAAATTGCCAGACTTTTCAATGGGTCACATAATGTAGTTAACTTGTTGCGGCTTAGTAACCTTTATAGTCATCGAAAATCCTCTGGAAGACAAACAAAAGTTACTCCACGAATGAGAAAATTGCTTTTAAGAACCCTAAAAAAAGATTTTTTTTTTTTTTTTTTTAATATTATTCCGGCAACAAAATCCTTCAATATCCACATCTGCAGTATTTTAAGCTGTAAGAAGACACTACAGGTGTCTTCTTACAGCTCAAAAGGTAAAGTGTACGAATTACCTGAATTATCTGACCTTTTAACCTATCAAACCTGACAGATGTACGTAAAGAACAATGATTGAAATTTGCACGGGAAGTTATGGCTTGGAAGCATGATTGGCGTCGAGCAATATTCAGTGACGAAAAAAAAAAAATTAATTTGGACGGACCAAAAGGTTGCCAGTATTATTTGCAAGACCTTTGCAACGAGAGGGAGATTTTCTCAAAAAGGCAAGCTGGCTGTGGTTTTGTTATGTTATGGCCTGGTTTCGAATGCGGTAGTAATACTGATATAGCCTTTATAAATAACCGTCTAAATGCTGTAATATACCAAGAAGTATTTGAACATCATCTGCTACCCATAACAGTATAAACATAGGTGGTCAATTATTTATGTTTCAGCAGGATAGCGTAACTATTCACTTTTCAAACTCTACTTTTGAATGGTTTTTGGATAATGGTATACATATTATCGATTGGCCGCTTAACAGTCCGGACCTCAATCCAGTGGAAAACATGAAGTTGTGCTGAATGCCTTGAAGACTTTGAAATTCCTCTGCACTTTTCAGGTAAACTATAGAGATTCTTTTATTTTATTTTGTTGCTGGGATTAAGCTGTGGGTGCTGTTTTAACAAAATGCTTAAAAACTTTCTCGAATGCTGAAATTGGAAAGCTTTTTTTGGAAATATTTTGACTTGCCAAAATTTGCAGAGTTACTATTTTTTTTATCTTAAAGTTAGTCAGCAACCCAAAAAAACAAACAAGCAGAAGGGTGTAAATTATTTTTCCAGTTATATTTGTTATAAAATAGCTTTATATTTAAAGTTAATAATGATTTTATAATAAAAAGTGTTTTCATTGAGTTAAATTAAATATCTCGAGGGATGTAGCTCGTAACCATTTTAGCATTTTGCTGAAATGAAAATTGTGATTTAAGCTTTTTGCTGAAGAAATGTTGTTCAGCAGCTTCAACACTGCTTTATACATAAGATTTAGGGACAAATACAACACTATTTATTTGAAGTGAGAATACTGTTGGAATAAATTGTAGTGCTTTTAGAATAAATTTACTTAGTGTATTATAATTAGAATTAAAATTTTTTATTTCTTGCAACGTTCCGTGGGAAGCTAAGTTTTATAAGAACTTGCTTGTTTCACCTTTGTTAGAGGTGCTGTACTTAAATGACACTAATACAGAGTGGCCACAGAACCGGGAAAACTTAGAAATCAGGGAAATGTCAGGGAACTTTCTCATTCTGGAAAAAATCATGGAATTTTTTAAAATTTCACAAAAATCAGGGAAATTTTCCCTGTTCATCCACATTTTGGCACCATTTACCCAGAGAATTGTGGCAGTAATCGTTGAAAATGTAATGTTTCGGAATAATTTGAACTTTTCATTACCGCCAAAACTATTTTTAAAAAATTGGCACGTTATCTCTTTAGCATACATGTTCTATTTGATCAGGATGTCTACACTTCTGGATAAGTTGGGGAAATTGGATAAAAAGTTTGCAGTAAAATCAGGGAATATTTTCAGAAATCCGTCGTGGAAATCAGGGAATTATCAGGGAACTTTTTTTCGTAAATTTTGTGGCCACCCGGTAATAGTAGTTTTGATAATCTGCTATCATTTACATATAAGTGTTTATTTCATTTACTATTTGAGGTTTGTTTTAAAAATAGTTTTGCTTTTGTGAATGCTAATTATGGCAGTATTGTAACAGAGCTATGCTAGTGGCATTTAAAAAGCTTAAACACTGGTTGTAATTGCACATAAAAGTTGCCAATGCATATAAAGGATTTATATTAAAAACTTTATTTTGATCTGTATCACAGGTGCTTCTGGGTATGAATCCAGACAAAGGCTCAGTCACCGCAATGATGTTCCGATACCCTGTAGCATTCATGGTCTGCTCTACCACAACCACGGGTTCCAGAGACGCCCAAGAGAACGTCCCCCAAAGCATAATACTGCCACCACCGGCCTGTGTATGACCTACTGTACATTGAGGGAGCAACTGTTCGCCTGAAAGACGGCGTATAATGACACGGCCATCGCCGTGATGAATGACGATTCATCTGACCAGGCAACTCGATCAGGCCGATATCCTTGCTAAGGAGGGGGTTGCAGGATTTCAACATCTCCCTCTTCCACACTTACTTTTTTGGAATTGTACTCTCTGAAAAAATCAAAGATCTCGGAGGAGTGGAAAACACCCCCAACCCATAATTGGTACAAGGGCTCAAAACCGGGTTTGTCCCTTGACCTCCCGTGTGACAGACGTACCCGGACTGTTCTGTCAAGGCTTGCTAGCGGTCACATCAAGGGCCTCACTTTCAACGAGGGCTGGAAAACCTTCGCCACCTGCACCAAGTGCCAAAATCATCAGGCCTCTCCTGAACACCTCTTGGATTGCATGGGACTCTTTAAGGAGGATCTCTTTAGCAATCCTCTCCTAGTCTTCTCCTTCCTTCCTTTTAGTCAACGAACTCGTGGATCTTGTCTGACTCCGTCAGACAGTGAGGATTAGCAGCAACAACAACAGGCAACTCGCTCCCACACACAGAAGTAAGTGAAAGAATGATTCTTCAGACTGACTGACTGATTTGGGGTGTTGGAGTTCCTACGGCCGGAACGGCCGTTCAATCTCCAGGATAAAAGTTAAAAGCAACATAACTGCTAGTAATAAACATAAAATTTAAGGAATAAAATAGAAAGGGGGAACAAGAAATTAAAACAGAAAGTCAAGACACATCCTGACTAAGCAGAAACCAACATGAGTTGGAGAGGCGGAGCCAACACAGCGTTGACTTATTAGAATTCATAGGTATCACATAATTCCCTGATGGGCTCAAAATAATATTTGAGTTTATGAAGAGGAATATTTTCAGTTCTGAGGAAATTGTCAGATGATTTGAAATCTATTTTAAGGCGATCAAACATCTCTCTAGTGGCCATATAATGATGGTTATAGATCTCCATATGTTCATCATCAAGACTGGACTGGGTGCTAGCACCAGCAGCTTGAATTTTGGGAATTTGTTTTGTGCTGGTGGCATTATCCACCAAAACACGTTCAACTTCCATGAATATGGGTTGATCAGGGATACTAAAGTCAGTATTGGATTCCTGATTTTTGACCATTTTGGGCCCAGAATTAGCAGAAGCTTGCGAAGCAACACTGGCATACGTGCGCTTAGTAATTTGGTTTAAGGTAATGGGTCGGGGAGTAAAAATTGGCTTCGTGGCGGGGGTCGCCTTCTTGACCCCGGAACCACTAGGCCGAGTTAGTTTAAGTCTATCAGAATAGAATTTACAAAGGTGTGATGAGGATAAATGATTTCCTTTACAATTAATGCAGTGCCGAGCACTGCCCTTACTGGGACAATCCCGACTGGGATGCTTTTCGGAGCAGTGGCGACATCTGGTGGGGTATGGACAAGTTAAGGAAAGGTGGCCATTCCACCGTTGGCAATTGAAACATTGTTTAACTTTGTTAGGTTTCCTTCCTAAGAGAGCTTCGAACTTGATTTTAAGAAACCCTAGACTTGTCCAAGAGAGAATGTCGGGTTTTGATAGTGTGGAAGAAAACTCGATGATGAAGAGAGGAATCAGAGTTCCATAACGGTTCTTCATTTGGGATATAGATATTGTGGGAAAGTCAGGCTTGGAGAATTCCAACCATTCCTTTATTTCAGCAGTAGTAGTATCAAGAGGCAAGCCTCTGATGACTACCTTGAAAGAGTTCCTTGGCCCCTTTGACAAGGATTTAGTGGGTTGGTTAGGGTGTTTCTCCATGAAATTTGAAATATGCATTTCCTCAATAGCATTTTGGGGGGTTACTGTAAATTTTCAGTTTGAAAAGCGGGCGAAAACATCACAGCCTTGGTCGTGCAATGACCTGGTCATGGCTTGCAGTGATGTTTTCCCCAGAGCAGAATTTGGAAAAGAAAATGATCGTTTTTCAGTGCAGTCAGTCAGGTTCACCTTATCTAACTTACCAAAGTCTGGGACGAGGTTAGGCGGCAGGGCAAGGATAACTGGTACCTCAGCTACAGCAGCTGGTGGGATGGCAATCGACACACCGCCAAAAAAGCCATCCATGCAATGCATCGTCTTCGTCTTCTTCATCAAAGGCATCATAGCAAAAACCCAAGCAACTGGTCTCTAAGCCACGGTTGCAAGGGTTAAGCGTCAGGATAGGATCGGCAACAGGAGCAGATGATCAGAGCGACTGATGATGATGATGTGTCTTCTTCAGACTCTCCAGCAGCAGTTAAATACCACTTCCACCTGATCACGTGCCTTCCACGTCATCCAGGCGTGTTCGTTGCAAAATGTAGGGGTAGTCATCTTTCAATTTTAACTTAATTTTCTTATGTGAATACATTGAATTATTAGTCTTTAAAAAATTTTTAAGTATGTTTACTGTGGTAATTTGGACATTTTATAAGATGGTGATTTTGTAGAGTCATAATTATTCAGATATAACTTGCATTGGTCAATTTTGAAACTTTATTAGATGTGTTCAATAATTTGTACATTCCGCAATCTAAATTTTTCCTTTTCGTATATTTTGCATATTTTTCTAAACTGAAAAATTAATAATGACTTTCATATGGCCTTAAAAGTTGCCGTAGCTTGTATTGAATGATATGATTAATTATTCCTAGATACATTTCATATGTTTATACTATATATATACTTTATGATATGAATATATTTGTGTGCTGACATAAAATTTTTAATATTTTGTTTATTAAATAAAGTAATCTGAACCACTTTTCATTCGTGTGTATTGAAATTTTATAATTATGTATACTTTTATACTGTCAATTTTGAAAATTTATTAGATGTGTTCAATAATTATTAGATGTGTTTCAATAATATTTTGTTTATTAAATAAAGTAATCTGAACCACTTTTCATTCGTGTGTATTGAAATTTTATAATTATGTGACTTTTATACTGTCAATTTGGAAAATTTATTAGATGTGTTCAATAATTATTAGATGTGTTTCAATAATTTGTACATTCCGCAATCTAAAATTTTCCTTTTCGTATATTTTGCATATTTTTCTAAACTGAAAAATTAATAATGACTTTCATATGGCCTTAAAAGTTGCCGCAGCTTGTATTGAATGATGTGATTAATTATTCCTAGATACTTCCTAGAAATTTTTTAATATTTTGTTTATTAAATAAAGTAATCTGAACCACTTTTCATTCGTGTGTATTGAAATTTTATAATTATGTGTACTTTTATACTGTCAATTTTGAAAATTTATTAGATGTGTTCAATAATTATTAGATGTGTTTCAATAATATTTTGTTTATTAAATAAAGTAATCTGAACCACTTTTCATTCGTGTGTATTAAAATTTTATAATTATGTATACTTTTATAATGTGTATTGAAATAAAATTTTATTTTTATCAAATTTAATTTTTTTTATTTAATACTTATATATATATACCGTGTCATAAAATACATTTAAATCCTGTCGCGTTAAAAAATATTTTAAAAGTTAGTAAATTATTGCGTTTTTTTAATGTTTTAATCAAATTGAAAGTCTAGGTAATCATAGTATAAATAACCAAATAAATTTATTATTATAGTTTGATATAAGAAAAGACTGATAGCTATTAATAAATTATTTTGTGACATGCTCATTTTGTGATATATTTTTTACCTTTCTATTTATGTTGAAGGATTCCTTATTGCTAGGGAATTTTTTTTTTGTTTTAATTTATAATGGGACATAGAATATTTTGCTGTGATACAGAATCGTACTTTAATTTTTATGATTTTCATCCATTGAATATGGTCATTATTACTAACAAAACCTTTAGCAGAACACAAATTCCTCCTTGATATTGTAAACTGTGTTTAATACTAAAATTAATCATATATTTTGTGGAAGAAGCTTTTCTATCTACAATTGTAAATTACTTTTAATATGTAAAGTTTCTTAATATTTTGCAAAAGCAAACCGTTCACTTACTATTGTAAATCTTTTTTGTTACTGGAAGTTTTTGTGTAAAATAAAGAAAAACTTCGCTTATAGGGGTAAACTGTTTCTTATACAGAAAAATTTCTGTGTATTTTATATGAAATTTATTGCAGAAAGTTTCCGTGTACTTTACGGGAGAAATTGTATTTTATATGGAATTGACTTTATTCAACACAGAAATTCTGTTTATTTTACAGGTGGAAATTGCATGTTGTATGGAATCACCGTGCTTAATACGGAAAATTTTAATTTATTTTACGGGAGTAAATTATTTTGTATGAAATTACCGTATTTAATACGGAAAGTTTACGTTTATTTTACGAGGGATCAATGTTAGCAACCAGTCAATAACTGTTTTTAATACGAAAAGTTTCCGTTTATTTTACGGGAGAAAACTGTATTTTGTACGGAATGACCGTAATTATTACTGAAAGTTTCCGTTCATTTTACGGGGAAAAACCGTTGCAATCAGTCAAAAACCGTATTTAATACGGAATGTTTCCGTATTTTTTACGGTTTTAAACTGGCGACCCAGCTGCCAGTTTAAAACCGTAAATTTGACGGGATTTTTTTTTGCAGTGTACTAATAAGTGCCGTTTACACAGGGAGCAAACAATATGACTGCATTGGAGTTCTGAAGACTAATATATCTTTAAAATAGGGAGAAATTTCCAAAAACTATTTACGAAAGCTTGTAGAAGGCATGAAATAGTGGACTTATGAACTAATTTTGAAAAAAGGTGGAAAAGTTTCTTACTGATGCTCATTTGATCGATTTTACTTCTATCATTGGACCAACCATTTCGAAATGGTGATTTCTCTATTATTTCTGTTTTTTCTATTCAAATAATCTTTGTACGATGAAGTTTATGTATAAAGTTACTTTTGCTCAGTTTATTCATCGATTAAATAATGTTCATAAAATATTCTTCATTTTTACTAGGATAATTCATAAATTATAGGGTGAACCTATCATTTCGTAACGCACTGTAAATTATGAATAATAGATATAAGCATTACGAATTTATTTAAGTTTTCGCTTGAGACAGAATATTCAAATTTTTGTGGAATATTCAGGGGAAAAAAAGAGAATTCATAGTATTAAAATGCATATAATAAATTGAGCAGACACAATTGACTTATAATTTATTTATTTTATTTTATTTAAGCTCATAAAAAACAATACGGGTAAGCTGTTGCGTATTCTAGGGATCAAACAGCCCATATTAGTTATAGTACTGAAAAGTTGTTTTATTCTTTTTATCGAAAACCATTTAAAGTAAAAAATAGGATTTCTGCTTTTCGTAATCAGTTAAAATACCTATCTACTTGTATTCAAGAATTTCATTTCACTGTTCACACTCCAAATTTCTTTACAATAATCCAATCAAAGATCAAACACTGCTGACAATCAAACACAGACCAAACACAGCTAACAAGCACAAAAAAAAGAAAAATCCTTATTCTTTCTTTATACTGTCGGGCTTGCCTTCAGTCTCAATTTGCTTCGAATGAGAATCACTTTCCATAATCTTTGTTGGGTGATCTTTCGAATCTTCTACCGTCAGCATGTCAATGTTCCTGGGATTACGGGAGAAACCCTCATCGAATTCGGGTACGTCTTGAAATGAACTGATCCTGGAAATTGGTCGGTTACTTCTAAACGGCGGACTGTCTTCATCAATCTGGAAATTAGGATCACGGTAAGGGGAATTGGGTAAAACTCTGTTGTCGAAGCCATCCCTCTCGAAACCTTCAACCTGGGACAACTGACGATGAATCCATGCCAGCTCACTGGCAGTTGGCTGGCTCAAAGTTTTTTCGTCAATTGCGTAACTGCCATTGTAACGTCTTGATCTTCCAGGTCGATCTTCCTCGTTGCTGAAAGGTGGATTTCTTATGCCTCTAAAGGGTTTGTCTGGAAATGGTATGTCGAAGTTCCCAGAGTTGTCGAAGTTCCTTGACCCTTCGTCATCGCCCAGTTCGTCGTTGTGGAGAAGAATATTTCTGTCGTACGCCGGATGGCCGTCATGACTTAGAAAGAGAGGATACATTAGTCTCTCGTACACTCGGCCTGAAGTGGGATCAACTCGCACGGCTTGGATTCCATTGGGGATGGGTACGGCTCTGAGAACGAAATTGGGAGATCCTATTCCGTCGTCGTATGATGGTGGGTTGAAAACAACGCCTTGTGGTGGGATTCTTCTTTGGAAAGATGGCAGTACGCCACTTGGTGGACCGGGAATGGCACTCGGAAAACTAGGATTTGGGGGGAATCGTGGTCTGCCGAAGTCGCTCTGATCAGGTGAATGCCCAACTGGCGGGAATCTGTTGTTGGGAGTTGGTCCTGGGGTAGGGAATTCCTTCCTGGATCCAAACCCACCATGAATTGTAGTCATGGAGACACCTGGTCTCCTGCGTTGGGGTAAGGGGTCATCATCAAATCCGCCATATGGGGGAATAAAGGGACGTCTGGACGTGGTGGTTGGATATGAATTGCTGTCGGAATCTCTACGAGTGGGATAATAAGCAGGCCTACGAGCACTGTGGGGGTCAATGGGTGGAAAGTAGAGGTCTAAAGGTTTCGAATCTGCTTCTGGAGTTTGTTGAAGGACTCTCGGAGATCTAGGAAGGTCCTCCGTACGACGAACGGATGGAATATGAGGACTTGATGGACTTTGATCATCACCAGGATAATAAGCAACTGGACTCAGAGGTCTATAGTCATCGAAGTTGCGCTGTCTAGATTCTCTAGCTGTCTGGTCTGGTGCCTTTTCTTCGTTGATTGGTAACACGTATGCGACTTTAGATGCCTCAGAATGCAGTCTCTTGCCGAATACAGATCTAGCGTCGTTGTTTGAGGTCGCTGCCACAGTAAGAGGAGGGTCACCAATTGCCGTTTTGATGATGGGCGAGTCTGCTGGTTGCGCGCTGATCATTCCTGGTTCATTGGACCGGACTTCAGCTCTGAACCCGTCCTTGTCGGCAACGTAATCAACGACTCGATGAGTTCCGTCGACATGTTTGAGTCCGTAAGAGCCAATGACGCGGCCTAGTTCATCGGTGCCTTCCTTTCTGAACTGCTCGCCTTCGTGGTTGACAACGCTATAACTGAAACGGTAATTACCCACATCCTGAAAGAAAATGAAACAATATTATTAGAATCAATCTTTCTATGATATAGAATAAAGAACATTATACAGAATCAATCTTTCTATGATATAATAAAATAAAGAATATTATACAGAATCAATCTTTCTATGATATAGTAAAATAAAGAATATTATACAGAATCAATCTTAAATACATACATTATTTAAATTAAATTGTAACAGTTATTCCATAAGGTTATTTGAAATACAATAGTTCTCACTCACGTCCTGTTCTCGGGATACGCTACTTATTCCATCCGGGTGTTCTCCACAATACACTGCACTAGCACACCAACTCGCCAATAGCACAAAATAGTACACAACCTGTGCACAAAAAAAAGATATTGTTATAAAAGAATTACGAAGTTTTTTCAAATCACTCAACTCACCATTCTTTTCTGACCGTTCATTCATAATTCTTAAATAGTTCTCGATATTTTTTGCTTAATTGCTATGTCAGCTGTAAATAAAAATTTTAAATCATTTTAAAACTGATATCTTGTGAGAACAGTAGCTTTCTGTAATTTTTTTTTATTACTATACTACGGATACGGACTTACGTAGCGGATATTGACCTATACACTGGATACTGACCTATTTTTGATATAAATAAGCATATTGACTTATTTTGGGCTATCAGAATATTTAGTATTTTGTATATGTGTATAGAATCCACGGTTAAAAAAAAATTCTTTAATAATTTTCACTCTCAAATTAAGATTGCGCTCAAAATCGACCAGGTCTCTTGCAGAAAATCTGTCAAAAACAGCAATATTCTGTTAATATTTAAAAATAATATTACATGCAACCACGTCAGTAAGATTTTTTAGAAAATATCACCAGGTTTTTGAAGATATTTCTTATTTTGAGCAAGCAATTTTATTAATATGAATTCGGCTAATTTTGTACTTAAATTATTCCAGTAAGCAACTAAAGTTGACACATTTTGAATCAAAATTTACTAAAAATCTAGTGAAATACCAGTCGAAAATCTAATAACGAGTTAGTTCTAGAAATATGAGCACATTTATAAAATCTAAGAAAATTCGGGACACCCGTACTTTTAATTATTTTTCAGTTTCTCTTCATTGTTCATTTGTTATCGATTTCATTTTAGATTCCTTAATCACGCATAATTTTTGCTTTCAAATATTCTTCTGTTCGAAATCAAAAAGTTACTTTGATACTTCAAATTGAACTATTTAAATAGTGGGATTAGAAATAGATAAAATTTACTTACTTTTCCATTAAATTGCATGCATGCTTATCAAAGATCTGAAAACACGTGTTTAAATTTTGATTTAGGAAAACATTTTCACTCTAAAATAACGTTTTAACAAGTCAACGTGCTTGGTTTGTTTTGAACGACCTACCATCTGATCAATAGCCTGCAACCTTAACGACTGCGCCCCCAAAGACTACTTAAGTTTCTCTCAAAAATATAGCAAATGTTTTTTTTTTTATTATTATTATTTATTTATTCAAACTACCTTCAAAATAACCAAATTTGGATCCACATTTTCATCCAAATTGTGAGCTCTGAGAATATTGAGCTCACAGACGAATAGATGAGCAAACGAATGACGTAGCCTTTTTTAGCTTCTCACTACGTTGGTGCAATGTAGAAGCTTAAAAGCTTTATTATCCTTTCGAGTTGCGATGATCAACTTCTAATTAAAGTTGTTAGACATGGTACAAAATGTCAGGCATTTTGAAACAATAGTTTGGTAGGCAATGAGACTGTTTACATATTGTATCTGGTCTGTAGAATAGAAACGTATTGACTATCAATATTAACCCTGTAATGGACGCACCCTTTGACGGTAAAGAACACGTTGGGCCTCCATTACTGGAATATGGATAGTTACAAAAAGAACCATAGTTGGAAGCGATGAGATATGGTAATTTGTTGTGTCATTGGAAAGTCATGAATATGAGATGAATCACATAGCCATTGATAATTGTTAATATACTTTTTTCTAAGAAATCTCAGCTTAATTGTGTTTATATTTCTTAAATGTTTTTTTATTAATATCTTCATTTCAATACAGTATGATAAGACTCTTTGTTACGATCAATACCTATGCCTATATACAGCTATGTCAATTTAAGGTGGTCCATGCAATTTGGTACCTCAATAGCTGTATCTATTTTTTTTTTAAATATTTGTAACTATTCTTCTTTTCCATTGGATTTAAGAAGTATTTCCTATAACTCTTAGTTTTATAGAAATAATCCAGGACTTCATATCAACAATTTAGTTTTCTCGCTATTGCGAATAAAAAATTTCTTGTTCACCAAATCTATCGCGATTTATTACTTTGTTTCTGGTTGATGTTGAGTTTTGAGAATGAATGCCCATTATTTATATTTTATTTTTCCACAATAAATAATTGAATCTAAGCTAACTAATTTTATATGTATTTATATAGCTATATAATTTTATATTTTATAACTAATTAATATATTTTATATCTATTTCACCAATATATTTTTTTAATATTTATACTTTAATTTTTTCAAATACTTCAAAAATTAATATTTTAGTTTTTTTTTTTAATTTTATCTATTTAATTTAGGACGCGTATTCCTAGCGACATTCGCTATTGTTAAACAATGAACAAACAAAGGAAAGGCAACAAAGGAATTGAACAATATTACACACAGTGCAACGCATGATCAAAATCCCTCTCTTGATTTACATTAAGGAAAACAACCTTTTCCTCATTGACAGTTTTCTTCGCAGAAATTCATTGAAATTCACCCGCCCATTTTTTACAGCGCAAGATCTCGAGGACCCACAAAAGAAAATGAATAATACATACAAGCATATTACTTCTAGCTCGATTCATTTTCGACAATGCTTATTCATTAAAAATGAACCTAGGGCTCCTTGTAATTAAAAACAAAACAAAACGTTATTTCCATTTTAATAGCATTTTGACACTAAACATGCGATAACTCAAATGACTTAACACAGGACACACGTTAGGACTTAAATCCGGATTCTGAAAGTGGACGTTGGTTGGTTGGTTGTTTTCAAATTATCTGGCGCCATCAGCAACACGAGGGCTATAATGCTGAAAGTACACGTAAACAAGTGTTACGGTGTGTTTAGTCTCAAGAAATCCTTTGTCCCTTACTCATTCGCTGTTTAATTGGCATTCAAACGCTCACCCCAGGAAGCGTTTTGTGCAACAGACATCCCGCTGGCGAAGTCAAGGCCAGGTCACAAAAAAACAGCTCGCTTGAAGACTAGTTCAACATAAATTGACAGGTAAAGAACATCTGAATCAAGGTAATAATAAGTGTTTGGGATCTGATATCCAATTAAATAATTGCTTTATAAGCACCATTTTCACCTCATGGTACCCTTTACTTTTATAAAAAACATATTTGCTTTCTACATTTTAGTAGAAGGTTGCAGCTGGCGTATATAATTGGATCTGATAAGAACTGATTATAACTTTTTCGTACTAACTCTTCTAGATGTGAATTATCAAAAGTTGTTCAAAATTTTTTTTAGAAATTAACCTACATAAAACTTAGAAATATTCAATACAGTATTTACATTAATGTTAAATCGAAACATAACCTTCTGTTTTTTATTCACCAGTATTAGTAATTAAGTACAGGTTTTAGTGTAAAAAATTTCGGGAAATCTGATGAAATGGTTTATATATTAATCGTCAACCGGTCCCTGTGCCTTATGGACATAGTAGCCAACTTAACAAGTGAAAAAGGGATGACCGCCCCCTTGCTCCACCAACAACTGGGATAAAGGTATTATTTCTCCTCCTCTACAAAAATCTCTAAAAATTTATTTTTCCAATATAAAACGTTGCGTAGAAATAGGACATTTTGTAATGTTCTAAGAAAAAAAAATCCTGTAAAAATAGAAAGTAAACACAATATTTGTTAGCAACTATTTTTATACAATTAACTTGGCTACATAAGTCACACAGATTTAAAGCCAACCAAACGGTATAGTGGTTAGCGTGCTAGCTTCTAGACCCCGAGGTTGCGGGTTCGAGTCTCCTGTTAGGCCTGGGTGTTTGTAAATGTATGTTGGCTTGTCTAATGACGAATGTTTCGGTGCATTATAGCCCTCGTGTTGCTGACGGTGCCAGATAATCTGAATACAACCAACCACACAGATTTAAAAAAAGTTATTGCGTGGTACGGAGGTAAGTTCAACATGTTGAGTAGGTATGTCATGAAAAAAGTGTTGTCCGTAAAACTTTTGACCGATCCTTGGGATTCCAGAGCTGTACAAAATTAAACTAAACTTTCAGAATTTCGGCAACTTGATTGGTGAGATGAAATTCTTGAATACGTTCTACAATTTTCTTGAAGTACATAAAAAAAATTCAGTTTAGCTAATTTAAGGATAATATTAAAAACAAAAAAATAACAAATTATGTCGCATTTTTGTGATTCGATGCCACAGTTTAATTTTCAATTGAGACGTGCTGTTATTTCTGTTATTGTAATGTTATCTTTATTTATAATGCCATTTTCTATGTCAATAAATAAAACTTGAAGTGAATGATTTTATAGAATGACTTTAATGAAAATAAGTTTTACTATTTGAAAAACAAAACATTAAAAAAATTGGTATTAATTTGATCGAGAACTATAACTGATATAGTTCTGTTATATGCATATTCTCTTAAATTATCTTCCGGTAAGTTTTTCAACTTTAGTTACAGAAGGAAATAAATAAATAGTAGTTGAATACTCGTGTTTCGTCACAAAGTTATACCGATTTTCTCTTTTGGCTCTTGTAAATTAGGACATACAAATATTCCATATTTACAAAGTTTGGTACTTTTAACACTTTAATAGATGCCAAATTTAAAAGATTCAAGCAACATTTATCAACTAATCATGACATAAATCATCATTTCAATTCTAAGGTACAGACGAATAGAAACAATAAATATTGTATTAATATTCATGATCATTTGGGAGTAAAATTATTCGGTTTTTACAGAAATCGCAGAAAAAAAATTGCTGTTCTACCCCCCCCCCCCCCACACACACACAAAAAAAAACTTTTAATCAGTAGATGTTGTGCTTTAAATCAAAATCATAATAATTTTCAGATGGCAGGTTACTCAAATAATACTGGGCATTTACTCACACGTAGCTACTGGGCCATCTGTAGATAAAATATTTAACAATTTTATATTTTTGTGGAAAAAATTTAAAAAAAAAGAAGAAAAAAATAGCATTTCAGAGAAAACAGCTTTATTCTAATCTCGAATGCTTGTGCATTTTCTACTTTTCAAATGTCCTGTTTCTTTTAGATCATTCTGTTTATCTATATTTGAGATTGTAAAAGTCCGCTTCAGGCGCAATACTTTTGATACGTTCCCGGATCCTAATTAAATTTTCAATAACTGGTGACGGTTAGTAAAAAAAAAATCCCAAAAATGCTCTTAACGTAATTACAAAATCTTCTAAAGGAGACAGTTGCCCAACACCCAATCGTGATCAGACGAAAAATCATTCTTCCCCAAAACGATTCCTCCTTCGAATTGTGCCTCTCCCTGACATTTGACGGTTCTTTCAGCATGTTCCATCTTTGGCAATCTGTGTTTACATACAACTCCTTGTGTCTCCCTGAGCCACCACAAGGTTAACCGTTTCACTTTCAAAAAATTCTCCACACCTTTCGTCCACCTTCCGCATTATTACATTACCAAAACTCATATAACTTGAAGGTCGGCCATTTTTTTTTTAATAACAATGGACTCGAAATTCCGTCGTGTTTTTCTTGGCTAACCTTGATTTTTGTCGTTTAACGCACAACTGTTCGAAAGTGAAAGCTTGTAAAAAAAAGGAGGGAAATAAAAGCATTTCTAAAAGCGGTGAGCAGCCCCGCCTTCTTTACAAGCAAAGCCCTTCTTCGGACGGCTAGTTTTGTTGAAAAGAGCCTTCTTCTTAAAAGCACGCTTTCAGCATCCCATTTTCTGCTCTTAAGAAACTTTTGTTTGAGCTTAACGATGCTATCGTTATTCCCTTAGAATCTCCGTAATAATTTCTATATTATTATATAAGACACTTTGTTACCGCATTTGGATTCTTAAATGAGTAATTTTTGTTTTGAATGGGGTAAACGTGAATGGGCTGTGAAAATGTGAATGAAAAACTCAAGGTGTGATTGGGTTGGTTGTTTTCAGATTATCTGGCGCCGTCAGCAACACGAGGGCTATAATGCGCCGAAACATTCGTCATTAGACAAGCCAACATACATTTACAAACACCCATGCCTAACACGGGACTCGAACCCGCAACCTCGTGGTATAGAAGCTAGCACGCTAACCACTATACCGTTTGGTCGGCAAAGGTGTGATTGGGAATTTAAGCCTCAAATGAATCATTTTGAGGTAATGCAAGGAACATACATTTCTAAGGATGTTATTTGATGAGATGTTTTTAATATATATATGGCGATACAATAATGCAATTTAGATAATTTTAGATAATTCTTGAAAAATTCAATAGTGTCATAATTTTTTATTATAAAAGTTTCAAAGAAAGTATTTTTAATCCTATATTTAGAAATACTAAACTTAGAAATGTCTCAACTAAACTAAAACTGACTAAACTTGGAAATATTGGTCTATTGGTTGAATTTTCCAAGTGGTTATTATTGTTATTATTTATGTTCGGTAACGCAACCATGATATATTAGATTTTTTATTAAAAAAAAATTGTACAAATTTCTAATTTTCTAATTACATATATTTGGAGGTGACTCAAAGAAAATTTTCCATAAATTGATTGATATTAGTACTTTTTTTTACCTCTGAGTAGAAAATTATCGTAAGAGATATTCGTCTATTCATTCGGATGATAACGATATAATATAATTAAATGCAATAAAATTACAAAAAAGAAGAAAAAAAAAAAGGATTGATTAGAATATACTCACAATTTATATTAAAACTATCTGCCTGGCCCCACATTGCGAAGACCATTAATTTTAATTAGGTTCCAGCTTTTGACGTTTCGCATCCTGTCTTGATTAGCTCGCTGAAAGATTAATTGCTGCGAAACCATAGGCTCAGTTTGCGCGCTGAAAAGTTAATTGCTACTTAAATCCTTATTAACAGAACTTCATCCCCTGTCGAGAAACAAAACAACAAAAATTCTCCCTTACCCCCTCTGACAATATTGTACATTGTATTTGTTAAAAGCAAAATTAGAAGGCCGAAACTACTTATGTTATACGCTTAGTGGAAGTCCCGTTGCAAAGCTAATTAAAATATAAAAAACAACTAGCTGAATACCCGTGCTGCGCTACGAAATTTTACCATTAGCATTTTAGCGATCACAAGACATTCATGTATTCTACACTTCAGACGTTTGCTCCCATTTCGATCCCGACAAATTGATTTATCAAAATAGGAACTTTCCTTTGTTGACATTTTAAACGAAATTTATAATTGTGAATAGTAAACTGGAATAGTTTATTGTGTTTATGTTTGCTCTTAGTTCTAAATTTCAAAGTAGTAGCTGTATTGGAATTAAGTTAATTAGACATTAAGTTAATCCTCGTATAGTTTCAATGTTGCGTCGTCTTTTCATCCCTTAAAAATTCGTTAATCGATATTGGAATGACTTATTTCTTTAACATTTGCAAAAAAATATCAGAAAAATGACTACATTGGAAGAGGAACATTCGGATATCCCTCGTTTGGAACATTTAACCCCTTTTCGACCCCTTAAAGTTGGTTAATCGAGAACAGAAAAGCTTACTTTTTCCATGTTTAATCTTTTTTGACATTTGTACCAAATTTCCGAGTTGTGACCATATGGGAAGTGGTACATTCGAATATTCCTCGTTTGGAACGTTTAACCCCTTTTCCACCCCTTGATCCACCCGAGATCGGAATAGTTTACTTTTTCTGCGTTTGTCTTTATTGATATTCACACCAGTTTTCAGAATTATGAAAATATGAGAAGTAGGACATTCGAATATATCGCTCGTTTGGAACGTTTAACCCCTTTTTGACCTCTTAAAGTGGGTTAATCGAGATCGGAATAGCTTACTTTTTCTATGTTTACCATTGTTGACATTTGTACCAATTTTTAGAGTTGTGACCATATAGGAAGTGCTACATTCGAATATCCCTCGTTTGGAACGTTTAACCCCTTTTTGACCTCTTAGAATGGGTAAATAGAGATCGGAATAGCTTACTTTTTATACGTTTGTTTTTGTTGATACTTGCACCAGATTTCAGAGTTGTGACGAAAGGGGAAGTAGGACATTCGAATATCCCTCGTTTGGAACGTTTAACCCCTGTTCCACCCCTTAAAGTGGGTTAATCGAGATCGGAATAACTTACTTTTTCTTCGTTTGTCTTTATTGATATTCTCACCCATTTTTAGAGTTGTGACGAAATGAGAAGTAGGACATTCGAATATTCCTCGTTTGGAACGTTTAACCCCTTTTCGAGCCCTTAAAGTGGGTTAATCGAGATCGGAATAGCTTACTTTTTCTATTTTTACCATTGTTAATATTTGTACCAATTTTTAGAGTTGTGATCAAATGGGAAGTAGGATATTCGAATGTCCCTCGTTTGGAACGTTTAACCCCTTTTCGACCCCTTAAAGTGGGTTAATCGAGATCGGAATAGTTTACTTTTTCTATTTTTACCATTGTTGATATTTGTGCCAATTTTCAGAGTTGTGACTATGTGGGAAGTAGGATATTCGAATGTCCCCCGTTTGGAACGTTTAACCCCTTTTCGACCCCTTAAAGTGGGTTAATCGAGATCGGAATAGTTTACTTTTTCTATTTTTACCATTGTTGATATTTGTGCCGATTTTCAGAGTTGTGACTATGTGGGAAGTAGGATATTCGAATGTCCCCCGTTTGGAACGTTTAACCCCTTTTCGACCCCTTAAAGTGGGTTAATCGAGATCGGAATAGTTTACTTTTTCTATTTTTACCATTGTTGATATTTGTGCCGATTTTCAGAGTTGTGACTATGTGGGAAGTAGGATTTTCGAATGTCCCCCGTTTGGAACGTTTAACCCCTTTTCGACCCCTTAAAGTGGGTTAATCGAGATCGGAATAGTTTACTTTTTCTATTTTTACCATTGTTGATATTTGTGCCGGTTTTCAGAGTTGTGACTATGTGGGAAGTAGGATTTTCGAATGTCCCCCGTTTGGAACGTTTAACCCCTTTTCGACCCCTTAAAGTGGGTTAATCGAGATCGGAATAGTTTACTTTTTCTATTTTTACCATTGTTGATATTTGTGCCGATTTTCAGAGTTGTGACTATGTGGGAAGTGGGAGAATTAGTGATGAGTGAGTCAGTGAGTGAGGGCTTTGCCTTATATATATAGAGATTCAGAGTTGTGACTATGTGGGAAGTGGGAGAATTAGTGATGAGTGAGTCAGTGAGTCAGTCAGTGAGTGAGGGCTTTGCCTTATATATATAGAGATTACAAAATTAAAAATTAAAACTTATTAAATTTTTAACATTTTGTTTGTGAAAGTGCAATTAGATGGAACACCTCTTATGTTGAGAATTTCAGAGCTCTACGCCTATTAGAAATCACTTTGTACAAAAAATTAATAATTAAAAAAAAAACAAAAAAAAACCAGTCAACATTTTAATATTAAGTTTGTCAAAAATCCAATTAGAAAGCTAAAACTACATATCTTGAGAATTTCAGAGCTCTACGCCTATTAGAAGTAACTTTCTCTAGAGGGACAGATAAACTCTTTGTTTTATTATCATAAATAAAAAACTATCTTAGTCATTTAATTAGAATATTCCTATTCTAAAGTTTCCCTCGGCAGAAGGTTAAGGGGATATTTAGTTGTGAGAAAAGTTTTTAGAATAGTTAAATACAAGAACATTTACCTTCTGATATGCACAATTAAATAAAGGAACAGTGATTTCTCAATGAGTAAATGATTAAGAAAATCTTACTAGCACGTAATTTTAATTAAAATGACAATTTATGATATAATAATGTGCATGAGAAGAAACATATGTGTGCAAAGCTTTGGATATAAATCGGTTTTTTAATGAGTTAAAGAAATGAAAGGTGGCACTTTTTGCAAATTTTTTTTATACTGAAATTGACTTTTTGTAGTCAATGTAAATGATAAGAGGATCAGACTAAAGATTTTCATTGAACCGAATATATATCAGAGGTTAGTCATTGAATCACAGAATATAACCTTAATCTATATTTGTAATAAAAACAGACGTTTCATTGAATGTCATTAATTTTGAAAAGGTATTTTTAATCTTCGATATTTTTATTACTTTTACTGAATAACTAAAAAATTAAAACTATCCAACTATACATATGTAATGTATTTCCAATGAGCCATTTTTCTTTTGTACTAGCTTTTCTAGTGTTATCAGGTTCAATATGACTTGTAGTTAGATGTTCCACAGATTTCACTGGATTCTGTCGGTCTAAACCAATTTAAACTTGTTCTTAGGTCCTGACATGTCTTCAGCGCATGCGTCATTCTGACTGCCTATTAACCGCAAAGATTCTCGTTCGGCTTGGTTCTTTATGTTAAAGTACCTAATAATAAAATACCTACTAATAAATATACCTAAATGTCACTACGTCGATCTCACCGTCTCTTAGAACAATAAATTCTTTGGTTGCCATAATGACTGACTGTTTCTTGACTCGGACACACTTAGGTCATAAGATGGAGTAAGCCATCTTCACTTAGACCGTTTTATATGTATTTTGCAATTGTCGGTAAATTTTCTAAATGCATCAGTGGACAAATGAATGATGATGGAATTACCAATATTAGCCACACCACAAACTAAAGTTCTTATCAAACCACACAGAGATGACAATGCCTTGCATTTCATGAGGAAAGTTTCCCGCTCAAATTATCAGAATTGCATTCCGTGCTATTCAGGATGAAAATGTCGGTAAAACAGTGGCGATAGCTTTAATTTACGATTTCCGTTCACCTTTTAAGAAGGAAAATGTATATATAGAGTGAAATGCAATCACAAGGATGTCTAACAATTTAAATGAGTCACTGAAAGCATGACAAATTTTTTGAATAAGTTGAGGCGAATGTCGTTGCGATAAATTTTGCAACCGTTGACAATAATTAAGCATGTTGTTACGTTACTAAATTGTGGACATTTTATACCCGAAATAAAGGAGTTACATGGAATTTTCTCATACAAAAATTTCCTAAGAACTCAGAAATAAGCATGCTGGGAAGAAAAGTACGCTTCACAAATCGAAAGTTAAAAGTATAAATAGAATAAGTCCATACATGTCGAAACTTAGCAAATTTACATTTTGAACTGCTGCTGGTTACTTGATTTGTACGCTCAACAACCTATTTTTTTTTGGACAATAACGGATAACCAAGCCTGTACCTACGGCTTAAAGTGAATTCTTAACCACAACGAAGGATTCGAACCAGGAACCTTTTTCAATCGAGGCCCAGAGCACTAACCCCACACCCATCAGCCAGACTTTAACTAACCGTTATGCTAAGAGAGAAGACATTTATGCTCCTTTCAATTTGCGTAAACGTTATAAAGGGTAAATGTGTTTAAATTTTAAATGCGTAGGGGTTAAAGTTTGAGTATAAAATTTGTGTTTTGCAGCAGAATGTTAATAAACAATCAAGTTAGTGTAAAATATGCCTTCAAAGACATCGAGATTATTTGATCAAAAATGACTAAAAGTGAAATAATGACATTCAGTCTATTGGTACTAACGTTAAAATTACTAATATGGTGTAAAGAAAAAAATAAGCATTGGTGTATTTTTAAGTAGGGGCTATAGGTCGTTAAGTTATCCCATAAACTTCTTAAAATAGTTATATAGATACGCCTTAAGTAAGGCCTACCTTTGACTGTTTAGAGCAGGAACATCATCGATTCAATATATTTCAGAAGTGAAAAATGCCTTCAGGGAGTTCTTTTAAGGGGAAACAGACTTGAATTTTTTAATTGAAATGATGAAATTCCAGAAAACCTCTCGAGACAACCCAAGAACCAAAGCAATTTTTTTTTACGATCGCTGCCGTGTCTACTTATTTTAAAACAAACTGCAGATTGCTAATAACTTTCGATCGAAACATCTTTTGTATGATAGCCGCGCATTATGCTTCCTAAACATAAGTGGGGCAGTAACTAAAGTAATTAAGCAATTAATTTGCAATAATGTTTTAAACGTCAAGATTTTAATTTTCCTTACTAATTGACCTATTTAAACTACCCATATAACACAGGGTAACGGAAGTATTGCATGAGTAAAAAAAATGTTTCCTTTTTTTTTCCTACACGTTTTCTAACGTTCTGGGTTCCAAAAAGAGATCTAGGAAAACTGACTGTATGTCTGTCCATGGTCAGCATAGCTCTTGAACGAATTGACCGATGATGTTCAACTTTTGTATACAGGTTAGTGGTGGACATGGAATCTGTCGTCAAAATTGTATATGAGCACAAGGTAGTTTGCCATGGAAAAGGTTGTGAGTTTCAGCAATTGCCACAAAAAAAAAAAAAAAAAAAAAAAAAAAAAAAAAAAAGCTATTTTGATCAAAATTGCTGGGTTAATGGTTTTAAGGTGTTCTAAACATCCCCACCTACCAATCTCCGGTATAAATTCGATAAAGAACATAGAAAGTCGAAAAACGAACATCTTTAACACATATTTCTTTTCCTATGACAGTCATTGGCTGCGTTGCCAGGACCAACTAAAGGCTGTGGGGTAGCGCTCTTGCCCCTCATACCAAACGTGCCGGGTTCGAATCCTGGGTTAGGCATAGATGTTCGTTGTGGTTCGGAATCCAAGTTAAGATGTAGGTCCTGGCCTGATTAGCCGTCATTGTGCATAAAGATAGGTCGTTGAGCGTACAAACCAGCCAACCAGACCAGACAGCCTGCGTTGCCTGACCTTGGACTTAAAATTATTCGGTAGGCAATTTTTCACAAGGGCATTTTGGACATAGTATATTTAATAACATTTTTCCTTTTGAAATATAAATAGTACCTAAAAAACAAAGCCTTGCAGCACTTTAAAAAGTACTAAGAAAGGCACTATGAAGAAATATAAATATGGGGGAAATGCCTGCTCATTGCTCGACGCCTGCTCATTGCCCATCAATGACCATTTCTTCTCTGTTTCACTTACCCGAAAGGATAATTTAATAATTATCGTAAAACTTATCACCATTTCAGCGTTTTTTTTTTTTTTTGTTTTTTTTTCCTTTTTTTTTTCCCAACGTAATAATTATTACCAAATATATCGCCACAAACTGGCCATTTCTCTTTAAATTAATGAAAATATGGAAACGAAAGCGGTAAATTACACCAATACATTGTAAGTTTAAATGCAGTGACTAGTATTAGTTGTAATTGACAGTTGTGCAATATGCCACACCCCTAGTTTTTATCTTCTTTTGGAACGATTTCACATCATTATAATATATAAATGTGAAAATTTGTTATAGCTAAAAATCTCTTGTTTTTAGTTAAGCTCCTATGGAGCTCTTAACTCCATTTTTAAAATTACAGTTATTTAAAAAATGGGCTTTAATTTAAAAAATTACTTATTTACAGATATATCAAAGCAAGGTAAAACTTTTAAATTAAAAGAATATGAATTAAAAAAAGTAGATGCTGATTGCTATAGTAACCGAAGTACAAAATCTTGACTAATGCTACAACCTGACTATAATGAATAACTGGATATTTTTATATTGGTGGAGAAAATAGTACGTCTGGTTATCACAGTTTTTGCTAAATTACGTTAAAACGGCTTATAGAATTTATATGAAATTTTTAACATGTATTGGAAACATTCCAAAGAAAGGAAAACACTTATGGAACGTTTAAAAACGATCGATTTCATTTGAATATTTTTACTTTTCCTATTGTTCCATTTTTTTACTTTTTCCACTGTGAAAATTCGTTATTAGAATTAAATTGAATTGGAGTTTTTCCTTATATCTCGAGTCCCTGGTTTCTGTGTCAAATTTCACTCTCGATAACTTCCGTTAGAGAGGATGGGGGGGGGGGGGGGAATGAACTGCGAATGCTCATACGTCCAGAGTTCCATATCCAAATTTTATGTCTGTGGGCACTTATCAAGAAATAGTTTAGTTATTTTGTTTATAATTGTAGAGTCAAACTATAAACAAAATCATCTAGTTTTCTAGTTGCCTTGTAAAATTTCTCTACGTGTGTGTGAGAGAGAGATATATAAATAGAAGAAAAAAACGATAGAGAGAGAGTGAGATGATTGGTTTAATTTTGATTGAAAATATATTTAGATTTGTTTAAATAATTAGTTAAATAAATTAAATATAGAGCGATGTTAAAAAAATAGTAAGTTTTATTCTTCATTTTTTTATATTTTTTATTTTCTTAAGAATGATGTATGTAACAGTTGGTAAACTGAAATTTCTAAGCATATTTTTATTTACTTAAATGCTCTATTTGTGTGGAAAAGGAAGTTTTGAAGGTTTCAATCAATGAAAAATAGTTCAAATAATCCATATTAATCATTAATTATTCTATGTAAAGAAATGTTTAACTTTAAACACAATTTTATAAATATTTATCAATACAATCAATTGTTTTTATTGATATGCAATACAATAAGATACAAAATATTGAAATTTAAATTAAAATACATAGATTTGATACATATTTAGAATTTTTGATACTTTCATACTTTTTTACATTATTATACATTACATCCCAATCATCATTATGTGCCTTATTTAAATTTTAAGTATATAACTGATTTTGTAATATTTATATATTTTCCTTACAATATCGAAAATCGTGAAAGTAACTTGCTATATATATCCCAAGTCGTAAAACTCGGGATTTTTTCACTTTACACAAAAATACTGGTTACGGTATTTAAATTTGACATGGATTGGTAAAATTTACTATGATCGTTTTCAAATTTTTGTGAATTAAAAAAAGAAAGATCAACTTGGCGATATGTTTTCGGATAAGCGAAACAAAAGAGGAATAGTTGTTGATGGGAAATGTCGAGAGAAGAGAACTCCGGGCTACAGACATTCGTTTTTCATTTTACGCCTTTATTGAATTTGTACGGGAATTCCGGAGATGAGGATGTTTAGAACAACGGGCATTACCGCAGCAATTTTGTTTAAAATCGTTAGGGCCGTTTTTGGTACTTGAGGAAAATATAATTTTTTCAATCGCAGCTACCTTGTGAGCATGCGCAATTTTGATGAAAACTTTAATGACAGGTCCCATGTCCACCACTAACACTATGCAAAAGTTGAACACATGATGCCAATCTGTTCGTGAGTTACACTGACCACAGACAGATACTAAGACAAACATAAATTTTTTCTAGACCACTTTTTTGAACACATCACGCTCCAAAACGTGCAGACATGAAAGAAAAAAGAAAAAAAAAATTACTTTTTTTTTACCGGATGCAATATTTTCATTATCCTATGTTAACATATGAGTAATTGAAAGTAAAAATGATAAATCGTGATTTCATTTAGCACTATGATACAACGACATCTTCAAAATTTATTAACTTTGTTTCATGAATTGCGTATTAATTTCATTTAATAATGATTATATGCAATACATCATCCGTAATGATGAATTCCAAAAATTATTCTCTTTAAACTTCCAACTTTGGTGCGGATTTTAGACCAAAAGTTATTTACATAAACCCAGCAAGCATAAACATTTCCCTTACCATTAAAAATTTTTCAAAAATGTAAAAATTTTCACCATTTGTTGCTTTTTTCACTACATTTCCTGTATTATTTTAATTATTCTTTGAGTTTAAGTAAGATTAATTATATTTTTATCAATATGTACGAATGCACAGACTTCCGGAAGAATTGCTTTCAGAGGAGATGCAGATGCCATCTTTGAGGAGGCAGGTTCTTTAATTTCTATTTCAACTTTGATTTCTCAATTGACTATCTTGATGAAATTTTAATTAATAGTTATGTATTAAATTTCTTAGTAAATGGATATTCTAATATCTATATCATATTTCTATTTATAGTGAATCATATCACTGTCCTCCTCATTATTTTAAATTTTCAAAAGATGCATAAAAAATAATACTTTAAAACCGCGCATGCGCAGAAGTTGTCAACGGTATCGACTGACAGTAAATATATGGAAATATTACAATAATATTCGAACTGCTTATCGGACAGACGATTGTAATACATAAAAATAATCGGAAAAATAAGGGAAATATGCTAAAATAACTTTTTCTTTTATTTTGATGTAATAAAAAATATCGTTGCCATTCCAATAATTTTTTTTAATGTCATTAAATTTTAATGAAAGCAACATTTAATCAAATTTAAAAATTATTCTCTACAATCTCCATAAATTAAAACTTCTATGTACCACATTTCATACCTCTAGGTGCAAAACTGTGGATTTATATATATATATATATATATATATATATATATATATATATATATATATATATATATATATATATATATATATATATAAATATTTTATTTAAATGCTTAATTTGTGAAGAAAATGAAGTTTTGAAAATATCAACCAAAGAAAGGTTCAAATAAATCATATTAATAATTCAATTATTCTTCATGAAGAAAAGTTTAAATTTAAACATAATTGTATATTGATATATATATCTACATAATAAATTTTATTTTATTGATATGCAATATGATTTAAAATACTGCAATTTAAATTAAAATAATATGCCAAATTCATAGAGAGAAAACTTATATCTGGAACAACAAAAATAATATATATCCAGTGAATTAACATTCGAAAAAGTACAACTGAATAGTTAAAATATGAAATATTCATCAGACATGCAAGAAAGGTTCTTTTAAGCTTTAACGAAAATTGCCCATTGGACGGTGGTAATAAAGATAGAAATATTGGCACAATGGTAAAGGAAACTATCTCCCAGTTGTTACTTATTTTACAAAAGAGCTGATTAAAGTTATAGTGCTTTTTTCTTTTATTAATATTCTTACTCTGTAAAAACAAATGTCTCATTCATAAAACAAAGATAGAGTTGATATATAAAAAAAATATATATATAAAGATATATAAAAAAAAATAAACGTAATTCCGTAATCATAATTAGAAAATTAAAAATTTCCTAAAATAAATGGAGATCTTATATTTTACCTTTAGGGTACATATTTCCTTTTAGAAAATAAAAGTTATTTCTTAATATTATACTAATGACGAAGCGAAGCGAAAAACGTTTCAAAGTAAACAAGTATTAACTTGCAAACCTGATTCGTTGTAACTTGAAAATAAAATATATTTTAAGAGAAATGGAGATGAAATCTTTTACGTCTAGGTTACGTACAACTTTTTAGAAAGATGATGTTATTTCTAAACATGAGACTAATAAAATGGGGGGGAAAATTCAAATTAAACACTTAAAGTATCAGTTTAACTTGAAAATTCAAAAGTTGTAATAGTATAGCTTGAAATTTAAAAATATCTTAAGAAAAATGTAAATCATATCTTCCAGCTCTAAGGTAAATACATCTTTTTAGAAAATTTAGAAAATATTATTTCTTAGTTTTAAACTAATGAAACTGGAAAAAATTTCATAGTAAAGAGTTAAAATTACAATAAAACTTGAAATTTAAATAGTAATAACAGTGTTGCTTGAAGATTATAAATATAGAAAAATTAAAAGATCGTGTCTTTTACCTCTAGGTATATCTTTTTAGAAAATTAAGGTTATTTCTTAATATTAAATCAATGAAGCGGGAAAAAGTTTCATAGTTAACAGGTATTAACTTAAAAACTGGAATCGCTATAACTTGAAAATAAAAAGTATCCTAAGAGAAATGAAGATAGTATAATTTACTTTTAGGATGCATATATCTTTAAAAAAAATTTATGTTATTTCTTAGTATTAAACTAATGAAAAGGTGAAAAACTTCATAGTAAACATTTAAAGTAGCAGTACAACTTTAAAATTAAAAGTAGTAGTATAGTATAATTTGAAAACTAAAAATATTTTAAGAGAAATGGAGATATTATCTTTTACCTCTAAGGTAGATATATTTTCTATAAAAAATTAATCTTATATCTTAATATTCAACTAATGAAGCGGGAGAAAAGTTTCATAGTTAACAGGTATTAACTTGAAAACTGGAATCGTTATAACTTGAAAATAAAAAGTATCCTAAGAGAAATGAAGATAGTATAATTTACTTTTAAGATGCATATATCTTTTTAAAAAATTTATGTTATTTCTTAATATTAAACTAATGAAAAGGTGAAAAACTTCATAGTAAACATTTAAAGTAGCAGTACAACTTGAAAATTAATAAGTAGTAGCAGTATAATTTGAAAACTAAAAATATCCTAAGAGAAATGGAGACATTATCTTTTACCTCTAAGGTAGATATATTTTCTTTAAAAAATTAATCTTATATCTTAATATTCAACTAATGAAGTGGGAGAAAAGTTTCATAGTAAACAGTCGAAGTGCATAAAACATAAGCATCTCTTACCCGCATGTTGGTCATTTCTATCCAACTCTAAACGACTAAGTATAAGGAAAAAGTCTTTTTTTAAGAGAAGCCCTTGACTAAAAGGTTCCTTTCGCAATTCCCGCCTTGTTATCTGTCCTATCTTCCGGCGCGAATCGTCGTTCGGACACGCTGAGTGACCACGGTGATCTTGGGGTCAGTTGGAACTTGCGGCGGTGGACAACACAGGGATGTTTGGAGGGAAGAGACCTTGGCGAAGAAAGCAAGTGCCAACTGATCGCCAGGCCCCACCCACACCACACTTTCACTTTTCCCGATTGGTTGGACGAGATCTGGACATTCCAAGACTTAGACGTTTGAATGAAAATTTCAGTTAATTTTACGAAATTTTTAGTTGGGCAATTCTCTGCTGTAAGCACGAGACATTTTAGCTCTTTTTTCTACTCGTAAACAAATTGGATTTCTAAAATTATTATGAATCTAGCAATTATTCTTTTGTTTTATATAGCTCTAATTGGTTCGTGTCCCGTGCATCAGATGATATAAGTGCATATTTGACCCAGTTAAAATAATTATTTTTCCATATAACTTTGTCACCAAGTAATATGATATAAAATAAAAACCTAACTATTAGATTCGTCTTAGTTTTATAATTCTTATCTGTTTACGTGTAGAAAAAAGAGCCAAAATGTCCCATGCATCAGCCAGAGAACTGCCCGGTAGTGAATATCCTGATTGTCTACCCTCTTGATAGTTGGTAACACTTTCGTACCAAAACTATATATTATCTACGAGCTTGTGCTAAAGTTAATTTCCCAGTGGGATTTACTTAAAAAATTTACTTAATTAATTTTAATTCGATATCAAAAATAAACTGCAAAAGGTAAAAACAAAAATATATATCGTCGCAATGCACACAAAACACTAATAAATGCGATGATTAGAAAAGCTTGTACTTGTAATTTTCATACGTCATTATGCAGAAATGTCACACTGATAAAAAAATTTTACGTCTTCGTTTCTAGACTAAAATACACAGCAACATGATAGTGACTATTAAATATATATATATAAAAAAAAAAAGTGAGGATGTGAAGCATCGCATAATTTTCAATTACTCTTAATACTGTTCACTGCATTTAAATTTACTATAGATTGGTAAAAAATGTTTTACCGTTTTCGTTTTCATATTTTCATTAATTTAAAAAAATTCCCAGTTCAGAGACAATTATTACAGCTGCAAAAAAACCCTCCAAAATGGTAAAATTGCCTATATATTGTTCGATAAATATTACATTATCCTTTCTTTTAAGGGAAACAGAGGAGAAACATCCGTTGATGGGATTTCAAAAAAAGAGAACTCTGTGTTACAGACATTCATTTTTCAACTTTTTACGTCGTAATCGCATTTCTACGGAAATTTCAGAGGTGAGAATGTTTGAGTACCTTAAAAGTTATTATGCGGCTTCTGAGGCCACGGCGATTTTGCTCAAAATCATTCAAGCCGTTTTTTGGCAATTGCTGAAAAACATAAATTTTACGATGAAAGCTACTTAATATAATTTTGAAGAAAACCCCATGGCCACCGTTACCCATATGCAAAAATTTAACATTATAGATCAATAGAAGTTGATGTGCTGATCACAGACCATACATTTTTTCGATACCACTTTTTATTGCTCACGATATTCCAAAATGTGAAGAAATTCATTTTTTTTTTTACTCAATACAATATTTTCATTACCTTATATTACATATAAGATAATCGAAAGTAAAAACGGAGTTAAAAAATTTTGATTTTTATTCACGTTTTTAACTCAATATTATTTTTTAAACTTCTAGATCAGAAGATATGATGCCTTTATAAATCTCAGAAACAAATACTCTTCCGAGATGAAAGACAACTGGACTTATTCATGCATAATATAAATTTGGCAGGTTGCATATTTACGTTACTAAAACTGATGCGCATCTCTTGTTGCACTAGAGTTTGTTATTGTATCCGTTCATGCACGAGTGCTTTGCATTGCGAAAACTTTAATTAGTTTTTAGGGAGATAGGATTAGATACATTGGATTAGATACATTGAATATATATATTACAAAACTATTTTAATTTTTGTCACCATTATTTTTTACGACAGCATTTATACAGTTCAGTTGATTGAGTAGTTCTTCAAGATGAAGTAGCTCGTTACGTTTTACCTAATTTTATAAAAGAAAGTGCAGCTCTGTCTATTTTAGTGTTTGGTAGTTTGCTTGAAGGGATCAGTATACATTCAACGCATTTCAATCTCTAGAATTGTGACATTTTTGCAATATATTCTCTTAGGAATTCTTTGCTAAAGCACCTCTATTTTCAGAACAATGTCTTCCTTCTTTCCACAGTTAGTTAACACCCAATTAGCTCAATATCTGAGACAATTTTATAATCCAATCATTGATAACTCTTTCTTATTGCCCAACTTTATTCGTATCTGAACAAACTATTTATCTTTCTTAAACTACAGAAATACTTCTATTTACGGCAGAAAAAGTAAGGATTGAAAAGGGTCGCCGTTGTTGCAGGATTTTTCCTCCGGGCTTACTTTTCTGTCTCACAGAGCAAAAGCTATTGGATTTAAAAGTATGAAATTTTACATATTTGTCGAGAAATGTGGAAAAATCTGCTGATAAGAAAAATTTAGAGATATACAACTTAAGTTTTTGCGTTATTATGCATCAAATTGATTTTTCCCTAGGCCGCCCCTTCCACCCTTCCAGAGAAAACTAACCACTTTAGAAATCTAATTTTCTGAAGGTATAGAGGTATATGTCTTACTAAAACACTCTCATAGCTGGTTTTTTTTTTTTTTTTTTTTTAATATATATTTTAAGAATTATTGAACATCTAAATTTAGAAAAATTCAATTTTAAGCTCGATTGATGATGTTTTTTTTTAATATATAAACAGCGGAAAAGTATCGGAAAAAAAGTTTAATTTCTTTTGAGATTTTAATTCACGATATAGACCA
Source organism: Linyphia triangularis (assembly GCA_963978545.1). Lineage (NCBI taxonomy): Eukaryota > Metazoa > Arthropoda > Arachnida > Araneae > Linyphiidae > Linyphia > Linyphia triangularis. The sequence continues at coordinate 93,387,486 of OZ021723.1, read as the reverse complement.
AATTATCAGGATAAGACTCAAATTATAAAAATTGGGTCACAAATATGAATAATTTAATTTAAGTATTAAAACGGTATTTTTTATTTTGTCTTTTTACTTCCCCATCTGTAAAAGAGAAAATCAAGTGTTGCCACTTATATTATTTTGGATACTATGGTAGTATAAAGATGGTAGTAGTATAGCGACTAAATCACTGGAACTCATGAGGACTTGTGAGCAATCTTCCACAGTTCCGTGTTTCACAAAGTTCTGAGATGTTTTCAAAAGTGTACGTCGATGGGTTAAAACTCCTCAAGAGTAGCAGTGAAGTGGCCATGTTATCCTCATTTTCTCAAACATTTTTGGGAGCAGTTAGTAGTTTTCAAAAATGGGATATATTTAGGGTATTTTTTATGATTCCAAAATTTCACAAGATATTTTATGGACATTACGCAGATCGTTGTTAGGAGTAGTGTTGCAACGAATGGCAACACTTGTTACAAGATTGGGACCAATCATAACACATTTTTAGAAACAAGATCTTTTTTTTATTTTTTTATTTACTTATTTTCAACACATGGCGAATAAGACAATGATCCGACTTGAAGGCAAGTATTTTTTTTTTAAATCGTTCTTGTATGAACTTTGAAAAGGTTTTTAAATATTTAATTGTCAAAATATAAGACTCTTACTTTAAAAATTTTAAATATAATATAAATGTGTTTAAAATGTGGGAATGGTAACGTGATATTCCAAACACGAACAATAACAATATTGTTAAATTAATCTTAAATTGTAAGAAAAGTTTTAAATAAATTTTAAAACTCAGTTTAATGGTTAGTTTTGAAATTATAAATGTTTTTAATTTTAGTTGTAGATATAAAAATAATATCTCCTGAATATTAAATTTTTCGGAGTTCCAAATGTAGCTACTTCAAAGGAATAAACTGTTTTCAAACATACTATGCTTTACAAGTTTAGAAACATTGTGTAATTACTTTTACAAGGACAAAACCGATCACATTCCCCCCCCCCCTTTTTTTTCCCATCTTGAATCCTTTGAGTAATTTCCTAATTTTGCAAAGTATACTTTAAATCTTAAATATACGGTAGAAATTTTATTTTACAATTAGCTGACCTTAATTAATCAACGTCAGTTTAAGGGTTCAAAAATAGGTAAATATAGTTCCAAATGTGAGTATTCCTATATTCCATAAAGATAGCACACTGAAAACTACTAAATATATATTCCCAAATATGTGCATAGTAAACTGAGCTATCACGATTTGTATTAACCAGCCTTAAGAGGTTAGAAAGGGGTAAACTGATGCAAACTTGGAATATTCCATTGGTTTACTTTCCATAAAGACAAAATTGATAAAATTTAGTAGCGAAGCACGGTATTCAGTTAGTATTTTATAACACCTTGTCATTTTGGAAGAATTGATTATGCTTAGCTTGAAAATTGTTCAAAACTTTTACAGCTTTTACTTTATAAACGACAAGAAAACCAATTAGAAAAAAGGAAATAAATATATCAAATAAGGTTAACATAAATGGCTTTCAATAGTGAAGTTAGAATACTAACTATTACAACAATATTGTTCCCCCGGTATTAGTCACTAAGGTTCGCACTTGGATTTATTGCTCTTCCTTATAAACAATATCTTAACAACATATCTTATCCAATTTGTCATTGAATATCGTCATCCTTTCATAAGACACAAGTCAGTGTTGCTAAATCTTGACCTTGTTAACATCTCCAGATGTAACCAAAACCGAGCCTTGACACTATTTTAAGTTAGTGTCCAATTGCTTAGTGACCACCAGTGACATTAGAGAAATACCCAAATGCACTCGCCACAGATAAGTCACGGTTTTTGAGGGATATCTTCATAAAAGATTTCTTAATTTCTTGAATATAGATAGAAATCTCTGGCAATTTACTCACAAACGTAAGTACTTAAGCAGATAACAAAATGCAATATGTATATATATATATATAGATATATAGTTTTCTTTTTATATTATTTACTGAGACGTTCGGCCACTTCCTTCTAAAAAATTTGGAGTCAGAGAACTTTCGGAATAACTTTTAGAAGATAATGTAGTGATAGTTTACTTGTTATGACCAAAGCATCCATTTATTGATAATTAATACCCGAAGCATACAGTAATTCTCATAAATATTAACGCCAAATAATTATTGCCGTCCAAACGGTATAATGGTTAGCGTGCTAGCTTCTAGACCGCGAGGTTGCGGGTTCGAGTCTTGTAATGTAGTGTCGAGTTTGTAAACGTATGTTGGCTTGTCTAATGACGAATGTTTGGGCGCATTATAGCCCTCGTATTGCTGACGGCGCCAGTTAATCCTAAAACAACCAAGCCAAATAATAATCAGAATGATTGTTTTAAAAATGTAGATTTCTAACTTAACCAACAGGATAGCTATCCACTTCTCAAAATGAACTCCCAAACCCCAAACTGGAGGAAATTAGCGTAGAATATTTTACTTGATTAATTATGTATGTAAGTGGACATTTTTATCAGTAGCCACTTAATTCGCAAAGTATCAAGAATATGTCCTGCTTAGTCGAGACATAAACTGACCTAAAGATGACAATACATTGATGTCTCTCTCCTTAAAACTTCTCCGTAAGTGTGGTTCACCACATTCCACTTACTATCAAAATTTACATTCAATGTATCCTTCTCATGAATGTATTACGAGATCACTCAAAACAACCTTCGCAGATACGTCACAGCTACTCAATAACGTCAGTCCAATCAAAATCGAGACCATTTCATTCAAAGTAAAAGTTCCCGATTCCTTCCAAGAACGAAAGTACTCGTGCGATCACTTACCCACTACGAAGTCAATTCCTTTTTTTTTTTTTTTAAATGGAACAATAGGAACCGTTGTGAAAAAACAGCATTTTCCTTTTAGTGACCACAGGCGAGATCTTTCCACAGCAGCAAATAAAACACAATCTCATTGCTCCCCGTGTAGCCGCAAAAGTTAATGGACAAGCGATCCATACGCGTGTGTGAGCACCACTTTCCTCCTCCTTCCATTGTTTTTGTCGCTCACCCTTTAACCCCAAGGCTCTTGGAAAAGAAAACCTTTCTCGTACTCTTCTCTCCCCTTTTCAGTGATTACGTCATTAGGCAGTCACTGCAATGTCCAGTACACCTTACAGAGTTATGTAGTCAATTTTTTCTATGTAGTCAATTTTTTCTATGTAGTCAATTGCCATCGGAAGCAACAGTTGTATGGATAATAAGGGGACAAAGCATACCCACCTACCTTAGAACATGCAAACCAAATTCGAAAATTGGATAGCACTTGATTTTACCATGCGGAAGAAAAACGCGTTTTAAAAAATACGGTTTATCACATATTATTTAAAAATAATAAATTAAGATATTTTGAAAATGTTGTTATGATATGAGGAATTGAATCGCCATTTGTTACAAATGAGTCGAAAGTGTAACAAATTATATAATTTTAAGTTAATATGTAGTGTGATTATATTTATAGTTTAACTTTCAAAAAACCTGTAAAAAATTGGTCAAATGTGCAACAAATTATTAACTTCAGGGTAATTTATATATTTATATATATATATATATAAAATACTAAAAAAATTTTAATAAAAAAATTAATTTAATAAAAATGTAATTAAAATTTATAGAATGTTTATAATTAAAGTTTAACTTTCAAATTGCTGTAAAAGAAAGAGAACCACTGGTCAAAATGACCAGAAATTTTACATGAAGAAATTTTACCTGAGGGATTTTGTATGGCATAATAAAGTAAAATTACATTTAACTATTTTTTTTTATGGCATATCCCTGCGCGTTTACTTAGGTCAAATTACAGATCCTTCTGATCAGTGAAGTGATTTTTATTTACAACTCTTTGAAAGTTGAACTTTAATTATAATCATCTTGTCAATAAGAAAAGCAATATAGTAAAAAGCAAAATCAATTGAAGTTAAATAATTTTGAAACTTGTTAGATCAATTTTGTTTTTCGCCTGTCAACCCAGTAGCAAAATGTTTGGAACTTACTGGGACAAAGTATTGAACATTAAAATCCTACTGCAAGAAATTCCTCAGCAAATTCGTCAATCAAGAGATAATTATACTTAAATAGTACATAATTAATATAGTTGAAATTTGTTATTATCTTTTAAATAAATTAAAATTAAATCAATTAAAAGCAATCTTGTTATATTTTTGCTTGCACATTATGATTTCTTACCAATTGTAGAATACCTATGCACATAATATTTTAGTTCGTGGAAAATCCTTTTGTTTTCATTATCTACTTGCTCTTTTACTGCAGCAAAAAAAAGATGTTCGCTAATCGACCTGCACTTTTCTGTAGCATCTCTTTTATTTGTTGCGACAATGTCAGGATGTCGCGGTGTTTTGCTATGGAGCCACACATTACAAATTCCTATGTATTATTTTTGCCTGCTATATCTAGCCAGTAACATCTGTAGTCGATTGATTTGGTGAAACCAATCTGCCAATAGGAATTCTCTAAATAATAAGCATCTATTCATACGTACGTCTCATTTACTTCCTTAAGCCATCCTCCATGCTGATTGCCAAGATCTGTTGCCTATCCCACATCTGTGTGAAACTAACTAATATGGGCCTCTTCATATGTGACTCATATGTGAATTACTCGCTTTGTAAATGTAACGGTCACATGTGAGACTATAATCTTATGTAGAAAAAAAGTTATGAGGATGAATATCTTTTCGTACTATCCTTTACCATTAAGTGGAAATTGAAGTAATAAAAATCCTTAGCAGTGACTAACAACGTAAGATAAAAATGTTTCATTTTATAACTATTTTCCTGTTACAGTATAAGTGACCACTTTACTGCAATAATGAAGCTGATGACAACTAAGAATGGCTAATTATCAACATTCATTCTAGATTGTTAAACCACTCAACATAATATTTCACTGTTTATTCATGGTAAAAGTTTATAGTTTTACGGAAAATGGAAAGGAAACCTTTTCTTAAGTAGTCAGACAAAAAAAAAAAAAAATTGCTAACAATTACTTTGAAATAACTATAAATTAAAGTTAGCTTCAAATTGTTAAAATAAATAGATATGAATTATTTTAGATTAATGTGAAAATGAATAAAAGTATGATACACACCCCAACTACGAACTTTATCCAAAGTTAAGAACTTCTCAATATTAAGGATGCTCACAAGTTACGACAGTTAAATGTTTTACAATGCAGATAAAAGTAGCAATTTTGTGTTCAAACTAACCCAAATGTGAACATAGGGTGATGAAATTATTGCATTTGGCCATAAAATATATGTATGCATTTCTACACGTTTTGGAGGTGTTTAAGGGTTTTAAACATCCCCATTACCAAAATTTCCATAGAAATTCAAAAAAGACGAAAAAGTTTTAAAAACAATGTCTTTCATATATTTTCTTCCCTTGAACTCTTCGACAACTAATTAACGACTGTTCCTCTTCTGTTTCACTTATTCGAAGGGGAAAATGTAATAATTATCACCCAAAATATTTTCAATTAGCGTTATCATTGTTTTTTGGCCAATATAATAATTATCGCCAAAAATATCGTCAAACTAGACAATTTGGCATACGTTTTGAATTTATAAAGTACAATTGAAAATCGTGCAATATTTGACACCCCTTGTTTTTCGTGCCCTTGAAATGGAATATTTCTAGAATGCATTGACGGCCAAAATATAACTTCAAAACATAAAATTTCCATCTGATATAAAAACAGAAAAATATTTTTAACTTTAATGATAATTCAATGATAAATAATTTTTTTACTAGAGAAAAAAAAATTCAAATCTTTACAAGCTCTTGTTTCTTTTCCAAAACGAGGCACAACGAAAAAAAGACCACGAAAAATTTAATTTTGATACGACAAAACTAAAAAAAAGTGCATTCACTTACAATCTATACAAATTTTGTGAATCAGTATCTATAACTGTTGTTAAATCTGATACACAATGTCCTGTTTCAAAGTAATATTTTTAAAGGCGATGTAATTGAGAAAATATTGCATTAGATATGGGCGACGTGAGGGAGAGCCAATGGAGCTAGGAAGAGCCAAAGGAGCCAGTTAGAGTTAACTTGTACCCTCTCTGCTATTGAAATTTAAAGATTAAGTGAAGAATAAATGAACCCATAAAAACAAAGTTTTTAATATAAATCCTTTATATGCATTGCCAATTTTTATATTCATTATTAAAGCTCAGTTGCTGTTGCCAGCATGTGCTTGGTGTTAACCTCTAATATTAAATATAATAAACATCTTTATTGGCAAAATATCCGGTAAAATACTTTTCAAAATTTATTCATTAAAAATGAATGGGAAATTATACTCTTACATCCAAATATCTTTTATTTATATTGATTAAAACAGTTTTATTATTTTTTTATCAAGACAATTTTGGCAACTGGAAAGAGTTTATTCAGTGATCGGTTAAATGCTATTTCAGCGCAATTGGATGACGGCAAATTGGTTTATTAGTTGTCATTGACATCGAATCTATTTGAAAAATTTCACCCCAATTGCATGATGGCAAGGGGGGTTAATTAGGTATCCGCAGATTTGCCTGCCATCAACAAACATACCATCACACAAAATCAAAGTTAATATAAAGGATTTAAAATGGGAAAAATTTGCAAGAAAAAAATAAATATGAGTTTTAAATTATTTATTTAAACAGAAAATTAATGAATAGCTATCCTTTAATATTCAGGTAGGAAATTCAACTATCATTTTTAAGAAAGAAAGATTTTGCATAAAAATGTGCTGTCTTGCACTCCCTATTTGCTAGCAACCGCGTACTAGAAGGAGAAAAAAAGGCAAGAAGTGCGACATTTTTGCTTACCACTTTAATGGCAGAGTAATTATCGTGCGCATCGAAAATCCGTTTTGTATTGGGTAAAAATGAGCGTCGCAATGGAAGAAAAATATACTGAGAAAAGATGAAAGTGTGCGTTGTCATACAATGTGGATAAACCCAATGGCCTTGTTCTTAATGCACTATTGTCAAGCTCGTAAAATAACAGAGAGGTGGCTGCCTATAACAACTTAAAAAGTGTGTGGAAACTATTGTGTACGGACAAAAAGTCACAAAGTGTGTCTGTTTAAAAGAGAAATTTAGTTTCGTACATTGTTCAATACCAGAATGGGCATTTGTACTTTCTCCTCCATCATATGTAGAAAGTATGGTAATCACCCTGAAAGAAAATTTGATGTATTTTGACCTAATCAGACACACGGATTTAAAGACTGTAAAAACACGATGCTTTCTGTTGGTCAGTCTGCTCGTCTGCCATGCTTGACATTGTACAGTACCCCCCCCCCCAAAAAAAAAAAATCAGAACAATGGCTATATCTTTGGTTCTAATTATCGTAGAATCTTACAGTTTGTACCCAAATGTTTTACTTACGATTTTCTATATATTTGATGCAATTGTTTTTTCTTAAGGGACCGTTTACTAAGTAAAAGTAACGCTATCTTCGAAAATTTCAATACGAACCCCTATTTTTTATAATTTCATTCGATTTAGAATACATCATTTACTCTATAATCCAAGTTTCAATGCATTATGTTGAAAAACACGTCACTTATGATCTAAAATATTTCGACCATTTTTTGACCGATCTTCAGGGAGAATTTCCATAAAACGAAAGGTATTTTTAAGGTTTTACTTCACATCGGGAGAAATCGAACTGTCAGTGCGGCGCTTCACGACGTTAAAAAATACAAATATTAGTCTAAATCTGCATAGAAACTACTTGGATTTATAGTGTCATGTTTAAGATTAATACAAAAATAGCAAGTAAACGCAAAAGTAACATAATTTATTTACAACATTAAAGATGTGCATTCTTCACACGAAATAAATAAAATATAGAAAACTCTAATTCCAGAAGTATAACTGATGATTAGAAAATTAATAAATATAAAATCTAGGCATTAGTAAACAGTATTCAGCAAAGCGTGATTATTTTACAGAAACATTTCACTGTAAACACAAATGTAACTTGATTGTTGAAATTATTTATAAAATTAAAAAATTACATGATACAGTAAAATTTTTACAGGATAACTTATTAATATTGCTTAAAAAATGTTGTTTTAAATAAATGCAATTTAAGAAAGTAATTTTTTTTTAAAAAAAGAACACTGTTGAAAACCACACAAAACATATGTTCCACGATTCCAAACACGTTAGATCGATTAAAAAAATATATATATAAAAAAAATAAAACTGCTTTGTTTGTATAAAATAATATTTCTTTTTGTAATTTCAAGAAATTCTGTTCCGATTCACCCCGATGTTCCTATTCACCCCGATGTTCCTATTCACCCCATTTTACGATAATTGAACGTTGTGCGATTTTCCACACATCTAGTTTACTTTGAATTAATCTTGGATAGTTTTCGAAAGTCGTCTACTATACGGTCCCTTAAAGTGAGCGTTTTTTACATTTTCGCTAAAAAATCGAGAACTAAAAGTCAAAATGGAAAGAAAAAAATGGTGTGGGGGTTTTAGACCATGGTAAATGTAATGAAAGCAAAAAAAATAGATGTTTCTATTAAAAAAAAAAAATTAAATAGTTTTATTAATTAATAATTAATTATTAAAAAAGAAATGGATGCAAAAGTTGATTGCTATTTATGTTTGGCAATTTACAAACTATCTTTAAAAAAAAAAATTACTGAAATATATTAATTATTTAAGTATTTATAGCCAAAAAACCAACTTTTTTATATAACATTAATTTATCATTTTCTTTTTTGCATATAAATTACAAACCATTCATTAGAAAATTATGAATTTTTGTATTTCAACATTTTTTTGGATGCTGAATCCAAATATGGGATAATATTATGAGGTTGCTATTGAACTTTTTAAAATTTGGTTCTGTTTTAATATGTAGATGACCCCTCATGGCAAAAAAAAACTACATGCAATTATTAAAAACCTTCCATAATTTACAACGGTATCTTTTTTTTTTTTGTTATTTCCACAATTAGAGCACAAGATATAGCCATCGTTCTGATTTTTTTTTTTTTTTTTTTTTTGGGTACTTTACATTCGATGAGTCTGAAATTACTGTATTGATTCTAATTGATGCTGTAAAGGTACGTGGAACATGATGACAACATGACGGTAACATGATGACAGTGAAAAACGATTGCCACGACCTTGCCAATGTCCAGCAAAAACAATTAACAGTTCTGCACATAAAATATAAGAAATATCTTTTTCAATTTTATTATTTTTTTTATCTTTTTTAATATTTCATTATTGTTCTATAGTGTCTAGTAAATAGCAGAAAAAATTTAGGATTTCATTCTCTTTAATATCTGAGAACAACTAATTTTCTAAGGAGGCTAGTAAAATTATTTCACATCGAAAATGCACATGTGATCCAACTACGGCTATTAAGCACCCTGTATAATTCAAACTTGAACCATTAATGTAAGAAAACTTCTAAAACATATGGAAGGCACTCAATATATAATTTTGTCAGTTTATTTATAAATTTCCTTCGAAGCGTTCTCAAAACTTTTTCAGGTATAAAAAAAAAAAAAAAAAAAAAAAAAAAAAAAAAAAAAAGAATTAGTGCAAAATAATTAATTACTAAAAATAATTGTCATTATCTGTAGAATAACTTTTTTCAGAAACACATCTTAATTGAAAACATTTTTTTTTGTGGAGCCATTATAGTTCTATATGTAAAGTTGTGTACAGTAGCTTATATAAAAGCTTTGTACAGAAGCTTATATAAAAACTCCGTTCGTCAACGTGAGATCTAAATTCTAGACTAAATTACAAATGTTTTAGAGACTTGCAATTTTTTTTTAATGAGTTTTCTTGTCCAGTCAAGTTCCCCTACTAAAGTTCCACTTGAAGTTGACTAAAAGTGCCGGAATTAAAACCTATAATATGCTTCGATTTCTTATAAGTCGTCGTGGATAGAAACGGTCTTATAATAACAATAACAGTCACAATTAAACTTGTTTTTATAAACATTACAAAGATATGGCCCTTTTCATTTTAAATCAATAAAACACGTCTGCCTAAATGGATCAGCTTTATTTTTTCACTTTTTGTTCTTACAACCAAAGAAATTGTGACTAAATAAATGTACCAGTTTCACTTAAAAAGACATCACATAACATGACATAATTAGACATCCGTGACGTGACTGCAATTAGAAATAATCAATTCAGACCCATTCCCTTCTAACAGTACATAGCCTCAGTCCTGGCACTATAGGCGTTATCTGTCTGCATGGCTCGGACACGTGCTGGCAATCATAAGGCATCTTGTTCTGGATGACGTCGTAGTCATAATTCGACAGAGGACAGCAACGCTTGAACAGAGAACCGGAGATAGTCGGATTCCTCTGAATGCAACCTGCAATTCAAAACAGTAATTCTTTTGATCCAAATAGCGACCAAAACATTTAATTCTTATAATCTATGCAAACAACAAGATTTCTCACTGAGTTTTAAGTCAAACCCCGTTGAATGAACTTATCAGCTCTCAAAAAGGAAATAAAGTTGAAGGGTCAAACGTCAAACCACAGATATAGGAATGTGACATCACTCGCGTTCGCTAACTAAATGGTACATTACGTGCAATTGACCCAATAAATCCACAGTCTATTAATAAATAAAGAGCTTCTTAATTCATAGCGAATTGTGACTTGAAGGGTCAGATCATTCAAATGAAAGACTTTTAATGTCTGATAATAGCATTAACTCTAACCAGAAAACAAAATCTAGTTGATAATTCATGATTTTGCTATTTATTTAATTTATAATTTTTTTTTTTTAATTATTAGATTGTATGTATAATTTAATGCTTTTTCACAAAAGTCTTTTCGTTTACTCTCCAAAGTATAGATAATAGCTCCCAATGGCAATTTATTAAATTGTTCAGGTTCTACTGTATCCCTGTGCATAACTCACTCTTGATGATGGAATGTCTAATTTCTAATTTCTAGATAGCTCATATCTAGTTTTTGTCCAGTAAGCAGATGAAGCCAATTGATTTGCACCATGCTGTACCTCATCTAAAGCTGCACAATGGAAAATTCCAGCATTTTTTAATTATTTTTTTATTCTATTCTAAATGTTTCGAAAAGGCCATAAACACAAAAATTTCTGCTGAATGCGCTTTTTCTTTTTTCTAATTTGCAATCAAAGTTCCCCTGTTAGACGTTGGCGAGAAAACAATTCATTCGGCCCGAATTGAATGTGACGTCAAAAAATCCCAAAAATCTTGGCTTGAAATGTAGCAGCGGAAACCAGTTTTGCAAGTTTCTCGCAAATCGTGGCCAACCTGTTCGGGACATGGCAATGGTCTACCAAATCAATGCCAACTATTTGGCAGAAACCTCACTATAACCATAAAAAGGGAAGGATCTCTTAACTTTACAGATTTTGTTGAGTGTTTTGAACGGACTGGTTTTGGCTCGGTTTGGGGGCATTTTATTTTCTTAATATTTAAATAACTAATTTTTTTAAAGAACTTTTGTTTAAATATTTGGAATCAGAAAAACATTTTTCATAAATATAAACTATTTTCTCTCGTTTTTAAAAAAATGCGAGAATTGTCCATTGGTTTACCACTAACTAGTTTGGGAGATAATTGCTAATGCAAATCTTCATAACCAAACATGCAGTCAAAGTTGTATTTAAAGATTAGTGGATAGAACACAGAATCAGTTGCTAGCCCCATCTCCAAGTAATCTACTTTACAGAACTCTATGGATTTTCCATTTTTGAGTTGTATTAACAGGTGCCGTGGCTAGATTGTTAGGTTAGATAGAATTCCCCACAAATACATAAAGAGACATTGGATATTTTGAGCTATCAGTTGGGAATAGATGCGAAAGTATTTAGGACTTGGAAATTTCGACACACAGATTAAAGTTTATAAAATTGATCTTTCTCTTGCCTAACTTGAGAGAAATATCTCCCAACAGTTTGTTTTTTCCACCCATTCCACATTTGATTATTATTTCGAAATAAGACCACTGTAATGCATAACTGCAATCATTGAACTCAGCTCTTCTAAAAAACTCGAAAAATTAAATATTTAAAAAGCAACTCAACTTTTTAGAAGTATGTGCATGTATGTATTCAAGATAACATTGTCCAGGATTATTCATGTTTGTGGGTTTTGCTTGTTTATTTTGGATATTTCCGGCGCACGATTTGTGCAAATGGTTGTATAGCTCCAGACATCGATAGATCATGAATAATATTATTGAAAATTATCCTTGGTACATAGATGTCGTCTCTTTCTGTTGCGTTGGTTGCGTTTGAGTATATGGTTTCCAGAAGCAACCATACGCTCAAATATAATACCAAAGGTACATCTACTGAGTGTCATTGTTTATCAGAATCATATGTTAATTATTGTGAATCCCCTCACCTGTATATCCCGGGACTATGTAGTCCGGTATGACCATGTGCCCATGGTTGCATGCTGTACCTCTATCACGCAATGCTCGCCACAGGTGATGGTCCACTCGCCCTTGCAAGTGAACCTGTCTAGCCATCCAAGGCATGCGGTCTGTCATCTTCTCTGCCGTCTGGTTTCGCAGTGTGCGGATTTCGTTCGGATCAGGCTGCAGAAGATTATGTGTGGTCAGAGAGCCGAAGAGTTTCCCGCTGTTGAAACTGCCGTGAGGAGACAAGTCTGAAGATCTAGAGCAAAATACTCAAAATTAGAGCTTTCAAAAATTCAGTGCAGGTAAAACGATACTCTTCCATTAGATAGATACCAGTTGTCTCAGTTGTCGCCAAACCTAAATGTTTGCTGCACGTTTGAATGACGTGTAAATGAATCGTCAAGCCAAAATGTTTACCGTTTGGATACCATTCCTTTAGGGTACTTAAGTGGAGTCGGGATGGGTACTTACTCACATACTCGCTTACTCGAAATGCGAGTAATCGAGGTAAGCCGACCAGTCTCCACTGTGTGCATCCCCTTACAGAAGCATGGTTTAATTTTACCTCTCACTATACGAGTAAACACCCATCCAGGTTTTATTGTGTTAGTACTTTTAGTTATTTAAAATTCGACTGATGGAATAGTATCCAAGCGTGATTTAAATTTACAAACGTTTAGGCTTAGCGACAACTACACCAACTGGTACCCGGCGAACGGAAAAGTACCACGGTTTTGTTATAAGGTTACTATAGCAATAATTGCTATACTTACGTACTATCGCAGCCATATTGGCAACATAGAAAAAACCCGCACTAATTCTAAAAAAGGGAATAGGCTGACAGTAATATGGAGAGCGTAGTTGAAAAATACTATGAGAAAAATTACTTATAATTTTTATCTATATAATTCTTGCCATTATTTGACGATGTATCAATTACGCTTTGGTGGAAAATGTGAAAAAATGGATTTTAGACTAGGATAAAACAATTTTTTTTTTCTTGTTCTTGTCGCCACAAAAAAATGTAAAAAGAAGCACATGGTTGCCAGTTCAGAGTCTTAGACACTGCGAAATCGGGGTAGCCAATTTGGCGAGTTATCCCGAAGGTTGGCATTGTTGCGATAGTAAGCAAGTACCGTGTTAAGTGTGATAGATGGCACCAATTGTTTGTTAGAATGGAAAAACAACAGTATCCAATGATGCTGTATTTGTGCAAATTGATTGACATCATGATCTGTACAGTTTAGTCGAAACAAAAGACTGGTATGACAAACGAACAAAAAGCGCACTGGAATGTGAATAGATACCAAAATGCATTTTATAGCCGCAAATGTTTGATAATAATTATTTAAGAAGATAAACATGACTATCTAAATTCAAGAATTCTATATTTCTTTAAATTAAATCAATCACTTAAACTATGAACATGATGATGCGGGTAAGTGCTAAAAGTATGAATGTATGAGATCAAATTCTATGGGCTTACCCAGATTGATACAAAATTGGTATGTAGTCATGGCGAAACATTACGTTTCTCTCCTCCATAGTAATCTGGTATTTTATTGTACAACTGTAGAGAAGACATGAAAGGTTTTCAGAAAGTTTTAAAAGTACAATGCAACCAAACCATGCCAATTATACAAAGGAGTTAGATATTATCGAAACGTCACTAATTGTTTTGTATAAAAATATGTCAAACTATAATGAATATATATATATATATATATATATATATATATTTTTTTTTGTTGAGAAAGTTGAATTCGCACTTTAATTTAAATTGGCAAAGTAAAAACATAAAAAAAAAAAAAATTTAAAAAAAAATTTAAAAAAAAAAAAAAACATTTTAAGCCAAATGTTTTTTTAAAAACTTCAATTATTTATTATTTTTTGACGATTGTTCATTTATTTTAGAATAATGATGAAAATCATAGCATACGAGTTCATAAATTTTACACCTTAAGACTTTGCAATGTCAATATTATTTACAAAGCATTTTAATAGAGTTTACATTTAAAATTTAAACCAATGCATTTCAGTACTTTACACTTCTTATCCTGAGCCAGATGTGTAAAAGAAAATTTGTAAAAATATGATCACCAGTAAAATACTTACATGTTATGTGCTTTTAATACTTCCCAATAAAATTATTATTAGATAAAAAAAAAGCAAATAAAATATTAACATGTTGCCACTGAACCATGAATTTTATAGTTTAATTAATTTGCCATGTGAATATGGGTTAGGAAGACACTCGTATAAGCATAATTTCACGATATCTGGTAAACGGGAATCTGTCGTAGCCTCAATGTCCTCTTGTTGGTGTGGTGGGGTTGGAGAAAGGGGTTTACATTAGACGATTTCGATCTCGTGTTCTTCCAGATGCTCAAAATTACGAGACATATAAGCACTTTACAAGTGGCAGGAACAGACTGTCGGAATTTCCAAAGCAAACTAAATGCACATCACTTGACTAAAATAAAAGAAATCACAGGGACGTATTTTGGCATCTTTCACACTGCAGTCTAGCTAGAGAGGAACTTAATTTCTCTTATAGAGGCACTTAATTTCTCTTAGAGAGGAACTTAAATTCTCAATAATATGCTCTGTTCCTCTGAGGTTAACATTTACAGCCAAAATGACAAATTCTACTGACATAAACGAGTTGTAAAATGTCTCATCGTGATGGTTTATCAATTTAAAATTCGATCTGAAATAATAATAAGTGTGGTCGTCAATCATTTTGTAACTCACACGTTCTGAATTCAAATTCTACCGAAAAGTTACATATATATCAGTCAGTCATTGCATATAATTTTACTGAAATTTATTATTGAACTGAAATTTATTATTGAACTGAAATTTATTATTGAACTGAAATTTATTATTGAACTGAAATGTGCTTTGAAGTTGGAGGACATTCGCATTTTTATATACTAACTATCTGCGTAGCCTCGCGTTGCTGAGACCCGTCATTGGTGTATAGGTCCGAACTTTCGGCACTTCGCGAACAGTCTTGCTTCACTCGCTGAAAGGTTCATTTCGACGCAAAAACAAGCTTTCTAAAAGTTTCATTGTAAGGCAAATACAGGCTCACTTCGCTCGTTGAAAGGTTCATTGTTGCGCAATCATAGACTCACTTCGTAGGACGAAAGGTTTATCGCTGCGCAAGCATAAGCTTGCTTCAATCAAAAAGAGATTTATTGCTACGTAAACCCTTAATATTAGGACAGCCACACCTGTCGAGTGGGAGAAAAAAATCCCCATTAATACAAAAACACAACACTTCTCCCTTTTGAGAATATTTTAACATTGTGTCTGTCAGAAGTCCAATTAAAAGACCAAGACAACTTTATTTTGGAATTTCCAAGTTGTACGTCGATTAAAAATTTTTTAGTAAAAAAAAAAATAATTAAACAAATTGATTAAAAAAAATTAATTAAAATGTTAACTGTTTTTCAAAAGTTCCATTAGATGGCCAATGCAACTTATGTTAAAAATTCCACAGCTGTATTCCTATTTAAATTAATTGAAAAAATTAATTAAAAAAAGTTATTAAGATTTTAACATGTTTTTTAAAAGTCCCATTAAAAGGACTAAACTACTTATGTTGAAAAGTTCAAAGCTCAATTTAAACTTAATTGAAATTTTTTTTTATTAAAAAACTAATTAAAACTTCAACATTTTGTTTTCAAAACTCATATTAGAAGGTCAAAGTATAGAAAGAAGATAGAAGGTATTTAAGTTTAAAGTTTCAGAGCGCTACGCCTATTTCAAATAGCTTTCTATAGAGGGACAGAAACACAGACTCTTTTTTTTATTATAGATTGTAATACGGAGTTAGAACTATGATGGCAATGCTCTACATCAAACTTGTTAACTTTGTGACATTTTTGTATAGAAAAATACCAAATTGGCGAAAAAATGTTTACTAAATGACACCAATCGTTACAGGAAATGATTTCTGTTCTAAACATCACCGTATTTTGAACGTTTGATCCTTATGGTGGCACAACATTCACAACTTTACATATAGCTTAGCCACCGTCCATCTTAAATGTCTTACCTTCTTTAAAGGCAAGAAAAATTACACTGCTTGCCCAAAGTGCCACCAACACCAGGCCTCAGTTGAACACATCTTAGACTGTTTGGTTCTCCTCTGGGCAGAAATTAATTTTTCTCTCCTTCTTACCATCTTCTCTCCTGACAACGGATTCCTTGACCTGGTCTGATTCCGTTGGACTGACTGGATTGGAGATAAGAAACAACAACATATTGCTAAAGCAATTGATAAGTTTTTGTAAAATCCTCAAAATCCTGCTTACTATTATTGCTTCAAATCATTGAAAAGTTATAGTCTGATGTACCAAAGGAGAAACGTGATCAAAGGCCTGATGCACCGAAGCTTGAAATCTGAAGAGGAGGCCTTTTAATGATAGTAAATGTATGCATATGATATTTATTGAATGGCAAGCCCGTATAGCCAAGATTTTTTTTGGGGAGGGGGATTATGGTCGAAGATTTGATTTAATACATAAAGCAAGTTACACTAAAGAAGAAGGAGAAGTATAGTGAAACAAGATTTCACACAGTTTCGGAGATGGGGTTGTCCCATAGGTATAACGAGGGGGGGAGCATGGGGGTACAACCCCTCTCCACATAGGGTTGAGAAAAATTAAGCAAATTTACTACGTTTTTTCCCCAAAGCAACTCTTTGTTGATTATTTCTCAAAATATCTATTACATTTCCTTACTAGTAATTATTCAGTGTTTTACTAAGCTAATCAAAACCTATACCCAAGTGAAAGATGTTTATACAACTAATGTACAACTCTTGCAAGCTGTATGATGTTTGCAGACAACTATACGCGCTACACAGGCTGGAGAAAAGGAGTCTTTATCGCGGGAACATAAGTTCTTTAGTCATCGACCAAAGTGCATTAGTGTAAGACCATAGGCGTAACGAGGTGGGGTTTGGGGTTGGGGTTTCCCTCCCCCCCCCCCCCCATTACTTTGAGAAACAATTGAGTAAATATACTGCATTTTTTCCCCAATCAACTCTTTGTTGATTATTACTCAAATTATCCATTAAATTTGATTATTGAGATTATTCAGTGATCAGTGTTTTACTAAGCTAATCAAAAGCTATACCAAACTGCAAAAGACTATACATGTATGTCTTATCCCCATTGATGTAGAGGGCGCTGCTTATGTAATCCCCTAGCGGCGACTTCGTCGCCAGAGAGAGAGTATGATTGAAGGAGTGAAGGTGAACGGACGTGGAAGTAGCCTCTCCTAGTTTAGGTTTAAGAACCTATTTCTATCTTATGCACGAATAAACCTGCTGTCCATTTAATTGGCCTCTTTCACTTTTACCCCTTCATCATACAACATGGGGGCTCGCCGTGCTTTTTACCCGCGAGAATACGATGAAAAAAATATTTAAAAAACTGCACTTCCACGCATCCAGAGGTCAAACCAAAATCCTCTTCACGAAATAAAAAACTGCACTTCTACGCATCCAGAGGTCAAACCAAAATCCTCTTCACGAATTACCGCAGCAGTCAGCGACCACCAGTGGAATCTACAAATAAAAGGAAAACTCATCAACCAGCGTCGTCATTATACAACTGCATAACACTCGCTTCGCCGAACAAGTCCCACTTCAGCCGTCAAGCAGAAGTTCAACGAAGCTAGCATCGTTATTCCACATAGCCAGCAAGAATACAGAATCCTGAGCCAACTCGAACCTGCAACCACAACACTGTCGCTTCGCCGAACAAGTCCCACTTCAGCCGTCAAGCAGAAGTTCAACGAAGTCAGCAAAGTTATTCCACATCGACCAACTACTACGAACCAGAAACCAGAAGCAACGAGTACTCTTCGAAAGAGCAACAACATAAAACGAATACAGCTCCAAAAGCGAAGTAAAATCAAGAAACGCAGGTAGGATCCATCTTATTATTAATTATGTTTAAAAATATCAGAAAGCAAGATCTCGTATTTGTCGCCGCTGAGTTAGATATCGTTGTACCGGATGGTGCCACAATTCTAAAATTAAGAGACTTAATTGGAAAAAGTGAAATTTTCATTAAAGATCCAGATTTCGTTAAAGATTTAATAACAACAGTTGTAGAGGATAGAAAAACCCAAGAGGATGATAGAAAAACCCAAGAGGCTAATGAAAAGCAAAAAGAAATCGAAAAAATTAAACTTGCACAGTTAGATGCTAAAATAAAACTAGCTCATCTAAAGAACAAAATCCAAACTGCAGAACCCTCTGATATTATTTATGCTAACTCAATAACAACCAATGTAAACGAAAGCATAAAAACACGAGACCCACTTCCGATTGAAAACCAATTCGAAATCCGCACGAAAAAAAAATTCTATGTTGCTTTAAAAAAGGAGGAATATATCACTTTTCCAGCTGAAAGAAATAACAACATTTTAAATGCTCTTCAAATCCTTCCGATTCCGGAAACTCAAGATGACACGTGTCAAGGTCATACAAAAACTAACTCAACGGAAAACATAAGTTCTTCGTTGATGAAGGCGGGGCTTAATGTCCCCATGAGAAAAGATGAACGATCATTGGAAGATCCCGATGAAGTGTGTGTAGTAACAGAAGACTTAGAAAAAGGCCAACCAGCAGAAGCACATGGTCCAGAATGTAAACAAATTGAAACACGTGGGGCATGTAAACAAACAGAAGAGAATTTTTTTCTGTTTACAATTGGGGATAGCGTGAGTTTAAGCGAAGCGGATTTCTTGCACATTAACGACGATAATTTACGGAATACTGTTATGAATAAGGTCAAGATTTACAAACCAAAGAAAATGGAAAGTACAAATTTTCAAATGAAGCTTTTCCTACCAGTTGAAACTCCAATCTTCAAGCCAAAATACATCGATGGAATAATTTCCGAAAGTACTTGTGACTTATGCAACTCACCGTCTGCTATTCAAAGATTTATGCAGATTGTTTTTCGTGAACTTTTAGTAGCTAAAATATTAATCTTTATGATGAAGTGCTGGGAAGATACTTAAGTTTCTTCAATTTTCTTCTACAAGAACTTTTTACAGAAGAGACCTTTTTTTTTCTTTTTATGAACTTTTGAATGAAGAGACTTTTTTTTCTTTTTATGAACTTTTGAATGAAGAGACTTTTTTTTCTTTTTATGAACATTTGAAAGAAGAGATTTTTTTCCATCATACAAACTTTTTAAAGAAGATATTTTTTTTTCTTTTTATGAACTTTTGAAAAAAGATATTTTTTTTTTTCTTTCACACAAACTTTTTGAAGAGGAGACTTTTTTTTCCCCTTTCTACAAACTTTTCATGGTGCAAGAACTTTTTGCACAGACTTTAAATTTTTAAGAACTACACGTTGTGATCTTCAAGACATTAATGTTCTTTAAATTTTATTATTGTGCTGTATTTTTCAATATCTTTATTTACAGGTTTAGTATATATCAATGAGTCGGTGGTCCTCCTCAATCAGGATGGCGAAGTGTCTTATGCCCATTGATGTAGAGGGCGCTGCTTATGTAATCCCCTAGCGGCGACTTCGTCGCCAGAGAGAGAGTATGATTGAAGGAGTGAAGGTGAACGGACGTGGAAGTAGCCTCTCCTAGTTTAGGTTTAAGAACCTATTTCTATCTTATGCACGAATAAACCTGCTGTCCATTTAATTGGCCTCTTTCACTTTTACCCCTTCATCATACAACATGTATTTTTCACCAGAAGTGCAATTTTGGCATTTAATGTACCGTTTGATGATAATTACGCTCTACACCCTTCCGAGCCTGTTGAAATGGACTCTCCATCGCGGGAAATATAAGTCCCGAGTGGACATTGCGCTGCACAAAAAACTCAAACACTAAACAATAACTGAATGTTAAACTAGGGGAATGGAACATCTCTCAATTTTCAATTAAACTTTACTACTGGTCAGCACATTTAAATTTGAAGTGGAATAGTGTTATTTCTATTTTCATTTATTTGAAAAAATCGCCAATTTAGTGACATTTTTGCCGATAATTCTTACAAGGGCAAAAGAAAAAAGAAAAAAAAAAAAAAAGGCTCCGCCATAATAGCGAATGTGACAATATACTTTTCGATATATCTTACAATATCCTTTCTTGTTAGTGAAACAGAGGAGAGGAGAAAATCGGTCTTTGATGAGCGATTCTCAAGGGAAGAGAATTCTGTTGAAGACACTCGTTTTTCATCTTTTTACACCTCTCTAACATTTTTATGGGAATTTCGGAGGTGGGGATGTTTAGAACATCTTAAGAAAAATTATCGTAAAGATTTTGATCAAAATCAATAGAGCCGCTTTTTAGTAATTGCTGAAAAAACGTGATTTTTTTCATGTTTTGCGCCTGCGCAATATAGACGCATCCTTTAATGACAGGTTCCATGGCCCCCGCTAACCTGTACTCCAAATTTGAACGTCGTAGGTCAAATCGTTCGGGAGTTATGCTGACCACAAACACACAGACACACGGGCAGATATTTTGTGTACCACTCTTTTGGAAGTTGGATGTTCCAAAACGTGGAGAAATGCACAAAAAATCGAAATGTTTTTTTTACCGACTAGGGGGCTCCGCCCCCTGCTCGCTAACGCTCGCCAACCCCCGAACGCGTTCGCTGAGCTCGCATTAGAAAAGTTTACATTTTACAACTCCCGCGTTCACCGGTCCAGTAGAGTTGAGTTATAGGTTATTGCAGCACGTGACGTCACAAGAGATAAAACGCAGCCGTTACAAACATCTCTTTTGTCAGGTCTTTTTAATACGATCGCGCCAAAGAATACAAAATATAAAAAATGGCAACGAACGGCGCCAAAAAAGAAACTCGCGTACCTCAAATGTTGTGCCTAGCTGCAAGTTTCCGAGCTTCAATTTCCGATAATGCTCCTTTCCCTGTATACACAGCGTCCAGGTGACCGTATAGAGGTTGGATCCTAAAAAAAAACAACTAATTAAATAAAAAAAGTTATTTTACTCCAAACTATTGCAAAATCAAAACGAATGTCCGTTTCGAGTTTCGATCCTAAAACAAAACCAACTAAATATATTAATACACAATAGTTTTTTAAAAATATTATTATTATAAATAGATAATAAGATACCCCACTAAATATTATATAACTAAAATTGAAACATAAATAACAAATGCATATGTGCTTTAATTATGGCTGCCGATTAATATACAATAGTTAACTCAAATGTTGTGCCTAGCTGCAAGTTTCCGAGCTCCAATTTCCGATAATGCTCCTTTCCCTGTATACACAGCGTCCAGGTGTCCGTATAGAGGTTCGATCCTAAAAAAAACAACTAATTAAATAAAAAAAGTTATTTTACTCCAAACTATAGTAAAATCAAAACGAATGTCTGTTTCGAGTTTCGATCCTAAAACAAAACCAACTAAATATATTAATACACAATAGTTTTTTACATATAGTTTACACATAAATTTTGATATTTACAAAATTAACACTACGAAATATTTATAAATATACAAAAATTCGTAACAATATATATATAAAAACAATAATGCAATATCTATTTAGAAAAAGACATATTTAAATGTTTATGGAAGTTCCTTTAATGCTTATTTTTAGCAGTGTATGTTTGAAATATTTCGAAGGAATCACACCACTGACACTAATCCTATCTTGTTTGGTACGCCTGAATAGTTTCTCCGACGAAAATATTGCATTCATGTATTTTACAATTATATCAGACACTTTCAATTTCCATGTGTTTAAGAACATTTTCCTGCTCCTTTTTTTTTTTTTTTTTACTCTCTCCTTCTCCCCCCCCCCCCCCCCTCCCCACACACACTCCTTTTTTTTCATTGGTGTAGCGAGTCTATATTTTTCGACCCCCTCCCCTCATTCACCAACTCTAGTAGTTACACTTATGGTTGTCAACCTTCCCGTCTACGGCCTTGTTGAATGGGAAATAACAACACATCAATGCTATTAAATTGGAAAGAAATTGGCCCCACAAAACAAGAGCTGTATGGTGCAGTCAGCCATCAGAGCCAGGATCGATTTTTGGACAAATTTGTTGTTAAAAGTAATTGAGATGGTTTAAATTCCTCACACTGCCAATCGATTATAAGGTTAAAAACCAACTCCTTCAAAGAAAAAAGTTTACTTGCATGAACCTACATTTTTTTTTTTTTTTTTTTTTTAAATATTTTTTACTTATCCTTATTTTTAAAATAGAAAGATTTTAATTCTTACTTCTTTTTATTTTATTTATTTTTTTGATTATGAGGGTTATGATTGATTGATATTTTTCACGGGTTAGTGGCAAGATATATGTGCACTTTTTGGACAAAAGTTGAAATTGTGCAGACTATAATAGCAGTGGCGGCTCGTGGAGTACGGCAAATACAGCCGGGCTGCATTTAAATTTTTTTGCTTGCAAAAGTAAAATTATATACTATACTAATTTAGAATTGAAAACGAAGATAGAATTTCTACTGTAAGTGAAGAAAACTTTAATAAATAGCTCACCTGTTGCTTCTACGCTCAATTCAGGGGGGGGGGGGGGGGACTTCAAATCAACCCAAACTGGTGACCTCCAAGCGAACAACAGTAACGCTATCTAGAGAGTTTCTCTGTAAGCATTGACTACAGTCAGTTCCTAAAATTAGTATAGGGCTGAGTCGTTGCTATGGCAACCATTGCTACTATGAAATATGACTTTATCACGCGGTTCTGCCCGAGAGGAATTTTACAATTTCTGCTGTGCTTGGAAATTCGAGGAATTGAGTCGCTGCTTGAATCGGTGAGGGAGTGCGACAGTGACACTTGTAAGAATCTTTCCAAAACGGAAATAGTTTTCGTGATGTTTACACAGATGTTGTCATCATGTAATTTATTAAGTAAACTATTTTTAAACAAGGAATTCGTTATTCTTAAATGTGCGTCTTGTTGGCGAAACTCATTTTAAAACTTAGAAAGAAGGTGATAAATTCCAACAACTTAAAGAAGATAGACCGATATCAAAACTGTGAATTCATAAAAATTAAAAAAAAAAAAAAGGGATACGTCTCAAAATGATTGTAAGTTTCGGTTATCTTGGTATGTGCTTTTCTAGTAGTTATGTGATAGATTTTACTTACAAAAAAATGTTTTGTTGACTATGTTTGATAGTCACAATTAAAAAGGACGTTTGGAATAATGCTGGATAAGGTGGATTAACCATAATCACACGAGCATAAAGCACCCAAAGGTTCAATCGTGCGTTTAAAAAAACCCTTTAAACCTTGAATTGATTAGAAGTAAAACTCAAATTGCTGCCGTGTTAAGGAAAACTCTTAACTTTATATTCCTGAATTTAACAAAAAAACAGTTAAAAAATTACCCCTCAAAGCAATATTGTTTTTAATTAAACAAGAGCTTAAATTTAGAGGCCAAAACGAGAGAGAATGCCTTTTAAATCAAAACTACACAAAATTATTTGATTGATTGTTCTAATCGCATGCTTCCGGCTGCACTTTCATTTTCAAATACGGGCACCCACTGAAGTTTTTTTTTTTTTTTTTTTTTAATTTGTTACTCCCTTAAAAGATACTATTTTATAGAAGTTCAACAACGAAAAAAAGTTTCCATTCGCGTTTGCAAGGACCGATAGTGGATGCTGCAATTATACATGTTGTTCTTGTTTTATTTACAACTAGCTAAATACCCATGCTTCGCTACGAAATTTTAACATGTGCAATATTTTAGCTAGCTGTGAGGCCCCGCGTTGCAGAAATCTGTCATTCGTGTATAGGACCCAGTCTTTGGCGCTTCGCTCGCAGGAAGGTTCATCGCTACGCAAAATCGAGCTCGCTTCGTTCGCTGAAAAGTTCATGGACACATAAACATAGGCTTATTTCACTCGTTAAAAGGTTCATTGCTGCGTAAGCATAAGCTCGCTTCACTCACTAAAATCTAATTGCTACGTAAGGCCTTAATATTAGAAGCCTCTCCCTTGTCAAGAAAAAAATTCCCCTTTAATACAATAATACAGCACCCCTTTAAGATTATTTTAACATGTGTTAGGGGAAAGCAAAATTAGAAGGCCAAAACGGCCTATGTTGAAACTTTCAGAGCTCTAGGCCAATTAGAAGTCGCTTTTTGTGAAAATATTAATAAAAAAATAAATTAAAAAACAAATTAAAATTGTAACATTCTTTTTGTCAAAAGTCCAATTAGATGGCCAAAACTTCTTGTGAAATCTCAGAAATGTAGCCCAATTACAAATCGTTTTGTAAAATATTTGTTAATTATTAAAAAAAAATTTTAAAAAAATGGTAAATTCTGTTTTTCAAAAATCCAATTAGAAGGCCACAACTATTTATGTCGAAAATTTCAAAGCTGTAGCCCTATTTGAAATCGTTTTGTAATATATATATTAATTAATTAAAAAAATTAATTAATAACGAACTGAACAAAATTTTTAAATTCTGTTTTTCTAAAGTCCAATTAGAAGGTCAAAACTACTTACACTGAAAATTTCAGAGCTGTAGCCCTATTAGATATCATTTTGTAAAATATTAATTGATTAATTAATTAATTAATTAATTAATTAATTAATTAATTAATTAATTAATTAATTAAAAAACTTTATTAAGAAGAAACTAAATAAAAATTTAAAATTCTGCTTTTCAAAAGTCCAATTAGAAGTCCAAAACTACTTATGTTGAAAATTTCAGAGCTGTAGCCCTTTTAGATATCGTTTTGTAACTTATTTATTAATTAATTAAAAAAATTAATTAAAAAAGAACTAATTAAAATTTTAACATTCTGTTTGTGATGCTTAAAATTAGAACTCCAAAACTACTTATGGGGAAAATTTCAGAGCTCTACTCCAATTTTAAGTAGGTTTCTATAGATCCACAGAGCCACAGACAGACAGATAGACAGACGGACAGACACACAGTTTGTTTTATTATTATAGATTTACCTTACACGTGACAGATTCCGATCTCGAAACACGACTGAGCAAATTAATTCGCAGCAGCAATCATTCTTAATGTTATTGATTTAATGTGTGTTATTTTATGATTTTTTAAATTTATTTCAATGTTTTAAATTGAGTATTTTTTGCAAACAGCTTTTCACAATAGAAGAACGTTTAGAAATGTCATGAAAAGTTCCTATACCAGTAATTGTGCTCGAGAAGCCGAAGCAATTATTGCTGCTAATTTTCTATTTTTAGCATTTACAAAAATTTTCTTGTGGCAGAACATTCATGTTGTCTAGCTGATCTGACTACTGTTCAAACAGTTTCAAGTGAAATTGAAGTCAATTTTTTTTCTGAAAAAACTTTTATAAGCCACAAACGTGGACTTCTTTCAAATTTTCTTACAATAAATACTTTTTACGTTCCTATAACTTTGTTGGACACTCTCTTCTTGGCTGTGTTTGAATTCTATTTTCTTGTTTAAAACGTTTTATTACATAATAAACAGTTAAATGGAATAAATTTAATATATTAGCCATACATAGAATACATTTACTACTATTACGATATTATATGATCAATTTTAGACTACTGTTTGTCAATTTTTTACGACTATAAAAAAAATATTTTGTACGAGCAATTTTAAAGAATAAATAGATTATAATAAATAGAGAAGACAAATATTACAGAAAATCGATTGTTTAAAAGTCACCACAATGCAAAAATTATATAAAAAAGCGTAAAAAATTATTTTATTAATGAAACTATCAGAAATGTTATGGTGTACGAACACTATTGTGGAATTTTTTTCTCTTCTTCTATGAATTTATATTTTTATAAAATAAAATGATTCAGTACTTCTTTTAAAAATGCTAGGTTTCATTCAAAATTAAATTAACATTCTACAAAAAAAAAAAAAAAAATGCCTTTAAAGTTAATATTCGAATTTAATTCCAAACTACAATTTTTCTAAAAATTTTTTAAAGTATACGAAGACTTTTGGGAGCCACTGTGTTACATAACATTATCATAATCTATTTTGCGAATATCGACTAATCATAATTGCTATGCAGTAAGTTACAAAATAAAATGTACTTCCTTGGGGAACGATACTCACAAGCATTAAAATGCTTGTAACAAACGTACATTCTTGTCGATGCAGCTTTTCCAATACGGAAAAACCTAAACCATTTGTCTTTCCTGTTAACACTAGAAGTTTTGAAAGAACTGGGGCAAGTTTTATATAATTTGCTGTTTAATAATGGGAACATGTGAAAATTTAGCTCCGGATTTCGTGATCCTTTACTCTTACACAGTGGAACACAGCAAAAAGTACTGGTTTTTTTTCGAAATTTTTAATTTTTTTCGAGTTTACTTACGCACGTTGTTTTCAATGCAAGTCTACGGACGAAATATCTCGCAACAGGAATAATAATTTTCTAAATAAATCCGCTAGATGGCAAGCATTTCGTTACAAGCGCGAATTATGACGCTAGGTCAAGTTCCAAAAAAAAAAAAAGGGTGTGCAATAGGGTGGATCGAAAAAAAAAATTTCAGAATTTCAAATCCGACCTATGGGGAAAAGATGTTCTATGGTATATAGATACATGAAAAAATAATTAAAAAAATTAAATTTTAAGTTCAGTACTGCCACAAGGAGGATGAAGTTTAGGTATTTGAGCTTTTTTATAGCAAAAAGTCAAAGTCGATTGACATTTTTTTTTTTAAGAATTTCAAAACCTTCCTATACGGAAAAGATGTTCTGAGGTACATTAATTAAGGGAAAAATAAAATAAAAATAATAAATTTTATGTTAAGATCATTGCAAGGGGGTTGAAGTTTTGGTATTTAAGCTTTATAATGGTAAAATGTCAAAGTGATTTTTGTTTAAGTGAAACAGGCCTTTAGTACTTTTAAATGTTTATTGGAATGAGAGGACATATACTAAATGGTTACAGAAAAAAAAAAAGCTTTAGGAACATATTACCAGTTTCTTAACCCACTGACAGTCATGGGAATGGGCGAAATTCCCCAGTTGTTTTCCCTGCAATAATTTTTAAATTATATTTCTAATTCAAATACATAATTTTTTTTTTATTTATTTTGTTTTAGATAGGTTATAGACTATTATCCTAATAAAAATATCTAAAATATATCGTATTTTAACTTTTATTTATAAACTTAAAAATGTTGTGTATTGCTAGAAAAACTGGGAATCCTAAGACGTATATATACGTGCATGACCGTCAATGGAATTAAATCAAGAAAAATAAAAAAATCTTCGGAATTACAGTAAACGGTAATCACGTTTGGTGTTG
The DNA here is from genome assembly GCA_963978545.1 of Linyphia triangularis. Taxonomy (NCBI): domain Eukaryota; kingdom Metazoa; phylum Arthropoda; class Arachnida; order Araneae; family Linyphiidae; genus Linyphia; species Linyphia triangularis. The sequence continues at coordinate 93,359,696 of OZ021723.1, read as the reverse complement.
AAAACTGGCTTGAGGTTTCGTGATTCCAGGCTATTTCTTTTTAACCTATCTCTTCTGTATGATCCTCTTACAGCAGAAAATGCTTCTGTGACTATTCGTTCTGTAGCTTGAGTACGACAGGGATACCACTTGATAGTAGGTAATGCTGTAGTATTGCCGTAGAAATGACTGCTGGGTTTACTATTGCTCCTGAAATCATGTCATCACTGAATCGTTCTGTCACATTCTCCCACTTAATCAAGTTCATATAATCTGTCATACAATCTGTTCATAATCTGTCACACAAGGGTCAAAAATTGGTATGTTTAAAAACACGGATATTAATCGCTAAAAGGGTTTGGGTTGCAGCAGACCGTTTGACTTTACACAAATTCACAATTCTTTGGAGGACCGATTCCTTTGTGTTATTTCCGTTGTCAGCTAGCATTGATATCAGGATATTTTCAGGAAAGCCCAAACCCCCGTTTCAAAAATTACTGGATCAATGACTTTCTTCAAATCAATTGAGAAATAACGTGATAGAAAGATTGATTAATGCAAATGCGCCTGCACCATAGATTACAGATTGTTTGGTTTTGATCTTGAATCACATAGGTGCCTAGACTTTTACGATGAACGTAATTAATGTCAATAAAGCTTTGGTTGGACATCTTCTAAGCCAAATAGAACATGAGAATTCTGTTGGGGGTTGTAAACCACCTTGAGTGGCAAATCTTTTCAGAGTTTCTCTTCAACAGCCCTTCGCTGCTTTGTCAGCAGTGATGGCTTCACAAATGTCCATTAAGCACAGTTGATCAGTACTTAAGTCTTTCTTGTTAGTCTGTTCGCATAGGTTGGGCTTACGTGAATGAAACTACAGGTAGTGTCTCGCATATGGTCACTCTTTGGCTTGAAACTGGCACACAAACCATTGTAGTGGACGCTTCAAAATCAGTTCCATATTTCATATAACACCTTCTTTGATACCTGTATTGACAGACTACCTACTATCGCAACCAACATTGTTGTATCTATGTCATTGTCGACGCATGACCTAGCCGACCAAACGGTATAGTGGTTAGTGTGCTAGCTTCTAGACCACGAAGTTGCGGGGACGAGTCCCATGTAAGGGCATGGGTGTTTGTAAATGTATGTTGGCTTGTCAAATGACGAATGTTTCGGCGCATTATAGCCCTCGTGTTGATGACGGCACCAGATAATCTCAAAACAACCAAGTCGATGCATGAACAAAACTTACGATGTGCTTTCCCTGAGATAGCTTTCAGTTAATTTTCTAGCTTTGAAAGCGCGATATTTGTCGTAGTATGAACTTATTTTTCTCAAAATGTTGTAGTGGTCATTTATTGGTAATAAAACTCGTTTCCAGGTCTCTCTTAACTTACTTGAAATTTATTGAAACACGGAGAAAAGTGTATTTAAATACACTGTACTTTGCTTCTCTTTTTGAATGCCAGTATACGCACCTTATTACGTTTTTCGTACGTAGGAAGCATAATCGTGGGCATATTACAGCCTGACTCAAATATAAGACAAATCATGTATTTTCTTATCAACGTCACAGTACAGTATTAGCCCAAGTACACAAACAAACAAATGTCACATAATAAAATTGTAATTTAATTTACAAAAACAGCGCTCACCGATTAGGCGTCGAATTCCGTAAGCCGCTGACAACTGCACTATAGGGTTGTAGGGCTGATTCAAAGGTGATATGGGGGGGGCGGGGAGTTGGGTCAAAAAAGGTTGAAATGTACATTGTTCTACTAATTATTCAATAATCATCACTTTTTTACGATTTATATTGTAAAAAACAATTATTTTTAGTGTAAAATCATTTAACGAAAATTAGGACTTTTTGCATTTTTTTCGAAAATTCAACCCCTTTGTGGCAGTGCAAAATTTTAAAATTAATTTTTTAAATTATTTTTTCCCTAATCTCTATATCATAGAACATCTTTTCCCCATAGGTAGGTTTTGATTAATAATAATTTTTTTTTCTCCATAGAAGAACGATCCACCCTAGTGTGCAAGGCATAGAGCAAAGAATAGGAGCAGAGGAGGCGTTTGCCATTGACCTTCATTGGAGAAAAACATTGCATGTTTTGAGGCATCATGGGTAACAAACATTCAAAAGAAACAGCAAATGCCTTGAATACTGTGTAAAATTTCGCATTTTAAAAATTGCGTTATATCCACTAATATATGAATAAATCTTATAAAAAAAATTCACATATTTCCCTTAGAATGTATACATTATGCTACATTAAGAAGAAAAGAAGAAAGTTTCGGATAATTTTATTAAATTTGACTTCAAGAAGTTCACCTATTTGGCCGTCGACAGGAAAGTGTGGGGGTTTCTTCCATTACATTCTTCCCGCATCCGTGACGGATTGTGGCCGCAGCGTTTGCCATACAATTACCGGAGAAATTATAAATTTGAATAAAGAAATAATAAACATCTTTAAAATGTTATTTTACAGGCGAACATATTCTTACTAAGTTCACCTTTCAATAATTACAAATAAAAAAAATAAAAAAAATTTATTACTAGAAAATGAAAAATGGAAAAATGTTTAATAATGAAAATCTCATTATTTAAGTATCATAATGCTTATTCAAATAATTGGTTTAACATTTTTTTTAAATATTGATTTAATTTTTTTTTTAAATCTTCCTTCCAAGACCAAGTTTTTGTGTTGAAGCTTAAACGCAGTAGAATAGCATGGCTTGTAAAAGTGTAAAGAAAAATGTCATCTCTTATTTTGTTGAATACGATAAAAATTAATGATAATTGATAAAAATTGATAATAGCAATTTCATAAAACGGAAATCCCATTTAACAATTAACAAATGTTCAAGAAATTAAATTTTTTCATTCTCTTTCCAAAAATTTAACATATTGTTAAGGCATAATATTTAGCACATAATTTTAATGTATGTTATAATAACTATATTGTAGGAATTGGACAGATGTATAACATAATTACACATTCACAATTACATAGCTGACAAATTTTGCATTGTTAGGTAAACATGTAAGTATAACTTTCGGTTTCACTTTTTCATCTTATGGGAAACTAATCCTTTTACACAACGAGTTCTTTATGAACTGTGACTTTTATTTATTGAATGCACTGCATCATCATTCACTGGTTTCTTAACATTGAAACCAAATTAGAGAATCAACTATGTTTCTCCATTTCCGGAGAGAAGAGAACACATGCTTTCATTCAAAACTTGATCACCTTACGTGACTCATCCTTCCTCTCTAGAAAATACTGACTTAACGAAAACAATTCTTAAAAATTCAGACACCTCAATTGCCTCTTCTAAAGTGGTAGTTATTAATTAATTATTAAATGGCAGTCTATAGGCTACTTGAAATTTAATCGAAAATTCCGCGATACACACAATAATCAAGGAAAACGGAAAGGGTACCCAAACGAACTTTCATTTTGAAGTCATTCAAACACAAATAAATAGTTTTTGAAACTAAAATCAATACAAACTATAATTAGACAGTGTTAGAAAAGAACTTACCTATAAAATGAAATTTTTGGAGCATTACGTACTATTTTTGACGGGTGATTTGTGCATCCAAATGCGAAGCAAGCAGCCATTGTCTATACAAAATGCGTTTATGTTTTTGATCTATATGTCCCACAATTCCTCGCGCGTTTTAGTGGTCAGGGATTTGGAGGTTTATGATTAGTCTGCTTTATTCTTTGGTCTATGGTGCAAGGGAGAACTAAGGTCTATGACTTTATTACAAAAAGTCAATTAAACTTCGTCTTGTGACCAATCACAATACCCTTTTAAAATGCTTATTGAAATGTTCTCATTTTATTAGTCAATAGTAATAAGAATTTTTTTCTTAGTCCACAAAAGCTTTAGCTATGACATCATCAGAAATAATCTCTATTCCAAATTGAAGTTTCCAAGTGCACTAGGAAATGAAATGAAGTGAATGAAACATTAAACAAGCACGTTGTATTTTTTATTTGTTTATATTTGAAAATTTTAAAAGGTAGGAGTGTTTAAATTTCAATTTATCCTGTTGGTATGATTCATTGAAGAAATTCTATTTGAACAAAACTTTCTATAAAGTTTGCCAATTAAACAGAAAAGTTTTAAGTTACTAGGAAATGACAATGAAGGATTGTTAGTTAAAATACACAACTTTTTTTCAAAATCCATCGTTTGGTAAAAATGTGGGTCAATACCCAAGTTTCAAGCAACCCAGAAACACGGACCTACATGGAATTGAATCCAAATCTGGACTTAGGGATTTTTGGCAACGTTCTTTAACTCTAGTTTAAAAAATATATATATATATATTTTCAAATTGTATCACAATATTCTAAATATGAAGCAATCCCAAATTGATTACCAATGTAGAACTTTGAAGAATACCTCATATTTGCATCTATAGTATTGATGGCTGTGGAGTTAGCGCTCTGGCCTCGCATGCCAAAGGTGCCGGGTTTTAATCCTGGGTTCGGCATGAATATTCTTTGTGGATCGGAATCCACTTTAAACTGTATGTCCCGACCTGATTAGCCATTATTGTGCTAAAAATAGTTTGTTGAGCGTATAAACAAACCAAACCAAGCATGGATAGGAAAGTCTGTCATCGAACTTGGTTCTTAAATAGTCTGTTTAATCGTGTCATAAAGCCACTAGGCTATGTTTTCGTTGCAGAAAAAAAAATGTTTAATTAAAATGGTAATATTTAGCATTCGATAGTTTTTTAACTTGCATGCTAACATAATTAAAAGAACTAACACCTCAGAAAATCAAAAGTACACATAGTCTTGCATTTTACAAACCCCCAACATTTATTTTCCACTTGAAAAAAATAAAGGCACGCACACAATCTTAGCATACTAATTAACATTGCAAAGCACATACTAATTAAAACAATTATACACTATTATTAACAGAATCGCTTATATACCTACAAATTGACACATATTTATCAAAACAAACATCTATAAATTTACAAGTGATTCCCAACCTCGTACTTTTACATGAATAAAAAATCATTTGTTCCTGCATATTTAATTATTGCACTAATTAATGGAAACAAATATTTATAGCATGCTGACCTTTTCTTACTTGTGTTTCATGTTACAGGAGGGAGCTATCTACTAAGCAAAATTATAATACAATCTGTTCTACTTGCTGTAGATTCATGATTTTTAATTTATAGGGATATAAACTTCACTAAAAATAGTATTAAGCCAAATTTTAATTGTAATTTCTAAATCTTACTCAACTAAGTAATTAAATGTACAAATTCACTAAGAAAGCTACGTAATTTTAACACTTTTTTTTTTCCTATTCAACAATTAAATTTTTGTTTTTGAGTTCAAGTTTTGAAACACTGATTCAATCACCATGTTTCGTGATTGAATCAGTGCTTCATTTTATCTGGATTGTTTACATCTCCAAAGGCAAAAGTTTTTTAAAACTCCAACTATTCAATCTGAGTAACTTTATTATAGTATCTTAACTACATGACAAATTTTTACTGTATTTTTTTTAACAAGTGTTCAAATGTAGTAACTTAATTTACCCTTTCTTTCTGAAGATTATCAGCAATGCCATACCTTCGATCGAAAGCAAAATCAGACGCAGAAGAAGATAAGATACTCCTGCCTGATTCATCTGAAGATGAGGAAGAATTGAATTCAGAACTAAGTGAGGAGGAGCAAGAGATTGAAGATCCTTTTCCGAATGAAGAGGACTCCGATTCGGATGATGCTCCCGATGCCTTATCCTTTAAAACGGCTCTTGAAGACACAAAGAGCTTCAGAAGACAGACCACGCAAGTTATTAAGACGCAGTTGGATGAAAGGCGAAAGAAAAGAAAAGAGATTCATGACCAATATATGCTGCAGAAGCAAGAGAAGGTAATTTGCTGACTTACCTGAACGTTGGTAATTGGAGATAATTTAGGAATATGTAACATTTTTTAAAGTATAATATTGATATGTGTATCAATGACACCATATGTAAAAGCATTTATAAAGAACAAAGTTTTGGTAGCTTTTTCAGTAATAATCCTTAAAAAGAGCCTATTTATGTAACTTGAGTAATGTGCTGCTTACAAAATTCTACGGAAAAGATTGTCAAAATTTGTTTTTTTCCTGTATTGCAATGTTTGTACTAAAGCACTAGAATTAGATTGGATTAGAATTTGGGATTAAAATATTCAACTAAATGGTTTGATGCAAAATTTATTTTTTAAATGAGTTAGAACACAAAGACTTCATTAGTATACACTATCCTCTTTGACTGTTTATTTATTGAATACTTAGTATAACCTATGCTCAATTTTTCTTTGTATGCTAGATTATCCGCTTGTACATTTTACAGTAGCACCTGCTTTATGATATTTATTTATCATTTGTTCAGTTATTGAGTAGACCTGTTTTTGTATCTCTGGTAGAACCATCTCGTAACTTTCTGGCAACTTACAATGCTAAAAAACACAGACTTTGCTGGTTTGTTTATGGTTATCGTTATGTTTTCTGTATGCAAAATTAAAGACTCTTATATATTGCAACGCATGCAAGCAATTATTTTTTAGTATGAAAAATAATGCATTAGATTTTCTTTCTTTCAATTAAAGATGGGTTAGTGTATCCTTTATCATCCTTAACGCTAGAATTTTTTGCACACCTGTAAGAACTGGGTTTTCTTTTGTTGGTCAGTTTTATTCAAATTGACATTGTAGGTGTCATACACTTTCCTGTTTGCATAAAGTTATTCAATGGGTAGTGTTATATATGAGGTCCACTTAGCCACTAAATAAATTTATTGAAATGAGTGTGCAGTTGAAATTTTTTTAAATTAAGATGCTAATGCTGTTGAAAATCTCTTTACTCATGCCCTTCTTTTTCCCTACCTTTCTATGCACTAAATGAGATAAAAAGCTCTACCTTTCATTTATTCAACTTTTAATTCGTTACTAATTACTTTTTTTTTTTTTTTCAGAGACAAAAGATTGATTCAAAGAAATTACCAGACGACATCTTAGAAAGTTTAAAAGACTCTGTGCTAGAAAATGAAATTAGTGATGAGAATGAAAGTGGCCTTGAAGGTTTGAGAACTGTTTTATTCATTTTTTTAATTGTTTTGTTTTATTAACGATGTGTCAAAGAGATGTACTAATTCACAATCCAAATATATATATATATATATATATATATATATATATATATATATATATATATATATATATATATATATATATATATATATATATATATATATATATATACAAGTAAAATGCAGTTTTTAATCATCTAAAAGTTGTTTCTTGAGCATTAATGCGATTAATTTGTCAAAGTTTGAGAATTTTTTTTAATAGTAGAAGAAAGAATATATGCAATGACTTTATCACACCATTCAATTCATATTTTTGGATGAACTGTATGCTCTACAGGAACCTTAACTTTTCTAACATTACATTTAGTACAGCCTGATCATAGTGTTGCTCTAGCTTTAGTAAACTACTCAAATAAACCAATCTCACATTGAATGGCTACCATTGGTCTATGCAGAAGGAAATTTGGATTTATTTAAGAACACTTCAGAAAACTTTATATCTAGAAAACTGACTCTTCACAAAATTCCACAACCAACAAAAGTACCCTTTACAAAATTCTATCTCCAACAAACTGACATTTCACAAAATTCCTTGCCTAAAAAACGGAGCAATTACACAATCGCAAAGTTTATTTTATGTCAAAGTTTATTTTATGCCCACATGTTGGTTTCAAGGAAGTGACGTCATAACGCCAAACCATATGTTCACAATATATAAAATTGGAAATTTTTCACAATTTTTTTACAATAATGGGACCCTGTAAAATAACCTAGATAGACCCCAGGCTACAGCAAAGACATAATCAAAGGGTTGCATTCACCCTAAAATTCCTAGTATTCCTTAAATTTTTATTTCTCCCTAAAATTCCTAATATTGTACTTAAATTTTTTAACGATTCCTAGAAAAAAAAAAATTACAACGGAAATTCTCTGATTTTCTCTCAAACCCTGCGAAAAAACCTGATATTCCTTCAGATGAGAACAGTGGATATAATTAAATTCGTATGTTTGTCATAATAGTATAATTGTTTAATTATATAACTGTATTTTGCTTAAAGTTGTTGAGCATTAAATTTTTTGAAAATTGGCAGTTTTTTGCTAGTATTGAAACAAGCTATGGAGAAGAATATGTCTGTGTTAAGAGCCTATGTCAGCTTCAAAAGAAATATCCTTAAATGTTTTGAATTATCCCTTAAATTTTAAGAATTATCCCTATAATTCCTACTTAAATTTTTTTCAAACCTCACTGTGTAATCAAAAACAAGTCATTATTCCAATTTCTGTAAGTGCATTGCAGTCCGTATTTTGCGGCAGATAAAATTTTTCAATTATAAAAGAACATATTTAAATGACTGCTGCTTGGGTGTATTTAATATTTCAGAGGCTTAGAGTCAGTTTTCAGAGTGTATCCCTTCCCCATCTCCCCTACAAAAAAAAAAAAAATTAAATTTTTTTAGCTAACAGAATTTGGTGTACTCTTGAACTTTGGGAACTTTCTCCAAGACTGTATATATTAGTACTCAAATACCCATTTCCTGCCAATTTTAAGTGTTCAGCCTATTTTTAAGTATAAGTTATATTGAGATTCTCATCAGTGCCCCCAAACTAAAAAAGCTTTTTTTTCCCTTCCATCTTCTTACTTCCAAGGTAGATGAGGTAAACATTAATGGGTTTGAGAATGTCAAATGTATCTTAGTTGCTCAGCCACTATTTATGTGTTTTAAAACCCCATTAACACAAATTTTAAATTTACTTTATACCATATACAAGGTATGAGGAGAATGAATATAGTTTTAAATTACTTTTAGTGACTAAAGTCTTGTGTACCATTTGTACCTTTGTACCTCTAAAAAGATAAATGATTCTTAATTTAACTTTTAAGTGATTATAACATATCTTCCATCGAAAATGATCACAACTATTGTAAGGGGATTAATTTTAGCATTTTGATTATTTCTTCTTTTATTGCAAGACACTATTACTTTTGCAATATCAAAATTTCAGTCCTAAGTATTGCCTTGGGGCAAAATAATTCAAATGAAAAAAAAAAATGTCTAACACAATTCACATTTGTTGTACACATATTAGTTTTGTTGATGGTGTTGCTTTATTCTTGTTTAAAGAAATTCTGCCTTTTAACTCAATATTTTTTCATAAAAGCTTGTGTTTTTAGATCACTATCAGTACATTTTTATTACAGTCAAACCCTATTAATTCGAAATTGCTTAACATGAATCCCGTTTAACGTGAAGTAAAAGTAGTTCTCCTTACTTAAAACTTAATGTTAATTTATTCGTTTTACACAAAATTCGGTTAACGCAAACAATTTCAGCGGCCTCAGCGATTTCGCTTTAACAGAGTTTTATTGTAGTTTGATGCCCCACTTATTATATATAATAATAATATTAAAAACATGTTAGGGTTTAATGAATTTTTCATTTTGAAGATAGATTCATTACGAGAAACAAAAACTATATTGTAATAGCTAATTCATTTATTGGTTGTTTTAGTATAAGTCTTTAAGCAGCTATTTAACCTTGTAGTAAACGCATGGAGTCTATCGGGCCCTGACCCAACACAGTATTTGTTGTCAAATTATGGACACATCTCCTGCAGGGATTGAGAAGCCCAGAGAAACTTAAATTTCAGAAATGCTTGGTTGAGTTTTGCTCTTATAAAAAATTGTTCTGAACTATATAACAAGTGAAAAATTTTATTAATTAGTTTCACTTGGGAATACAAAATAACAAATGAACTGTCTTACAAGCAAATTTGAGTTAATACAGAAATTATTAGATCACCTTGCCATATGAATTTAACACTCAAATCTGATAGGAAACGAATGAAATTTGGGAAACTTTTTAATAAGAATACAATTCTAAGAGCTGACAATAATAATTCACCAAAGATAAAGAATGGCAGCTATCTCGCAACAATTAATAAACTGTCAATCTGAAATCTTCTGCATTACTATTTATTTTCTTCACCAACAAGTATAATCCAAATTCAGTAACATTCGAAGGTTAAATTTTTTTTTTTAGTTTTAGTTTATTCGCTAATCTAGTAATGAGCTTTACAAAAAAATATATTTTACTGCCATGAACAAAATCAACATTCTTAGCCAAGTTTATAAATTAGCAATTATTTTTATCACTAAAATCACTAATTTAGTGACATATTTTTTAATTAAATGTTGCCTAAAATGCTAAATTGTCTAATTTTTGCTGTTTTTATCCTAAAAATATATCCTAGCATTTGAAAGTTCAAAGTGTCTTCCAACGCCTACTTTTTTTTAAAGATTCATTGAATTCATCAGTCAGTTTTTTTAAATGTGTTTTAAGAAAGGTAACTTTATTTATTAGAAATATATCAATGTCATTTGTTTAAATATTTATGTAACTTATTAACTCATTTTTGTTTATTTTAAATATGAAATCTTGTTTTTAGGTGAAAATAGTAGAACTAAAGAAACAATTTCCGAGGATGTTGGCATTCATGGGTATGAGTTATATATATGAACTTCTTTTTATTAGACATGGAATATTTTTCAAATATTTTAATCTGTTTATTTTATATCTTAATAAATTGTTAAAGATACTAGGTATTTTTAGTTTTACATGGAATTATTTTTTACATTAAATTATTTCAAATTAGACTATAATTAAATACCAATAATCTTATTATCTTGATTAAAGAAATTAATTGTATTTATAAAAAATAATTTCTATAGTATGTTGAGGGTAAGAAAATAAGCAATAATTAAAGGTATCGATGAATATTATTAAAACTCAACCCAATAATTTATAGTTCTATACTTAAATATTAGTATTGTTAAATTATACTTTTTATTTGTTTTATGTTTATTACTGTTATTATGTATGTTTTGTGTTACATTTATTATCCACTTATAGTCTTTATGTGTTACCCATAAAGCACTTATTAAAATATTAGCAGTAGAAAGCACTTAAGAAGAAAAATGTTTTGCACGTAACAGTATGTTAATTGTATAGTGTCTGTTAATACATAAGAACGAGAAAAGTTCCAAATTTCAAGACTATTTTGTTACAATTGATATTTTGTGGTTGTAATGTTTATCCAAATTTTTGTTTATTTTACCATAAACTTTGTTCTATGTATTCTATCTATTCAAATTATATTAGGTCTGTTAAAAGTACTGTATTTTTATTCTAAATTTTATTAAATTTATAGATATATGGCCCAAAAAGATTAAAACTGATTGAAACTTAATTTAAGAATTTTGTCTACAACTCTTAAACATGGTTTGTACGTTTTTAAAAAACCTTGAAAAAAAATCTTTCATTTTCAAGTGCTTGAAAACCTTGAATTCTGTAAAAATATGTTTAAAGTGCTTGAATTTTATTTTCTAAAAATATAGCATCTTAAAAAAAATTTGTCAACAAAGTGAGCAAAAGCAAAATCTTTTGAATTTAGTTAAACCAATCAGCAACTAGGAAAACAGCATAGTTGAACGTACAAAGATTTCGTCATTCCCCCCTTTGATGAGTACAGCGTTGCGTATTTGGCCATTTGGAATATCTGATCAAGTCACGTGATCTTTGTTTTGTTTTTTGTATTGTGTGTAGGGATGAGCTTAACAGTTATTGTTAAATAACTGCAGTTACATTAAAATTATCAGGAAATAACGAAATATTATAACCCTTATCAGTTATTTTTAAAATAAAATGTAAATAAAAATAAGTACATGGAATAAATAAAACATAACTGTTTTTCTTCAACATTCTCTTTAGATATCAGTTAATCGATTTTAAATTAGAACATATTTCAACATAAATTTGGTAAAATATCAAAATAAAAGAAACCATTTATAGTTTTGAGGTGATTTTATAAGAACAAATATTTTATAAGAACAAATTTTTGTATGTGACAACAGCGCTATTTAAAGGGATGAGGCGGAGGCTGCATAATAAGTAAAGTTATATATGCTACGGTTTCATCTAACTAACAAACACAAATACAAAAATGACGACCAACTACAGGCACAAGGCCCATCAAGGTTGATAAAGTTTAACTTTTCTGAATAACCCCCAGCAATGATCCAGCTGTCTTTTAAAACTGTTGACTCCAGAACAATTTACAATGATGTCCGGTAGCTTGTTTCACTCATCAACCACTCGATTGTAAAAATAGTTTCATATTCTCCAAGTTCAAATGTGATTTAAAAAGCTTAAATATTCATGACCTCTTGTCTGGTTCCCTGTATTGAATTCTATTTCCTTGAAATCACCCGGTTTGATAAATTTAAACGAAGTCTAAAGTCCAACAACAATTAATGTAGCTTTTTATTCCAATTTCCAGTACTGTTCTAAGCCAATTTAATTGAGCTTATTAAAGATTTTTTTAAAACAACGTTTAAATAAATGTTTGGTTGTTAATAAAATTTTACAGCTGCATTAAAGACGCATACACTTTAAAAAACATATCGAAGAAAAATAATTATTAAAAATCCAATATTAAAGCAATGAATAGTGTGCAAACTTAAAGTAAATAATTTAAAAATAAATTGTGCCGTCACGACCACATATATGTATACATAAATTCATGAAATAAAAATTTATAAACAAAAATTATAAATTTAAGTTACAATATTAAACCTGAATAAAAATATTTTTAATAAAAAATTTGAAGTAAAATTCAAATATTATAACATTAATCAAATTAAAAAAAATGAATGTCACATTTATTTAAGAAATTCAATTCATAGTTAATCAAGAAACGCAATTTTAAAAATAATAAATTCCATTTATTAAGTTCAAATTAAAGAATGATCATAAAAAAATTAAAAACCTCTCAGGTAATGCGTTAAATATAAAATATATATATATAAGCACATTTTTGTTCAATATTAAAACCTATTTAGCTACGCTCCAAATTTACTACACAATCTTTTGATTATAACGATTTGAAATTAGAAGATTGCTTTACAAGGAAAAGAACATAATTTATTTTCCATCAAAAGGAAAAACTCAAATCCTACGCACTCTTTATTTTTTATATATAGTATAATTTTCTTATTCCAAAACAATAACGAAGACATTTCTTACCTCCAACCAATACGAAAGAAACACAGCGAGTCTTTAAAAGTCTCATAAGAAGACTGAAATGAAATGCGAACGAACGTTCAAAACCACTCCCACCAAAGGAATTCTTGTAACATAAACAAAAGAGCCTTCCGCAAAAACACGCATGCATTTCTTCCTAAATCCCTAATTCTAATCCCCCATCTCTGTCATTTAAACCCAAAGAATGTTGCGTCAGATACTCCCCCCCCCCCCCACCCCACGCACATTCCTCTTCACCCCACCACTCATAATGTGCATCCAAATAAAACTGAAACATCTATTCTGAAACCGAGATATAAACTCTAACAAGAAATTGATGCAGAATTCGAATTAATTTGAATAAACACGAAATCATAACGAACTGTAAAACAAAAATCGAAACGAAATTTAAAATACCATCTTGAAAAGCAGCGCTAACAAAGAATGGTCCAAAAGTTATTCCAATACAAAAACTTCCGTCAATATCTTATAACAGTTATATCTACTTTTATTGAAAATTATGTCAATATCAACTGATACCAATCGGACAAGTTAATCCATTCAGACAAGTTATTTCGATGGATACAGTTACTTATTCCAGGAATAACGACCAGGATCCTAATATCAGAATCACGATAAAAAAATATATTTTTCCAATCACCGTTATTAGAAAAACATATTTTTATTTCGTGATTCTGATATTATGATCTTCAATAACAGAAATATATGGACATACTAGCGCCATCTATTGCATTTATAATAAATGAATAACTGTTACTTAGAAAATTAGGTAACTGTTAGTTCGCATGAGTTTAAGTATCAATAACTTTTAACTGTTATTAAAATATGGCTCATCCTTAATTGTGTGTGCTAATTTTTTGCGCACTGTTTAAAAATGGCAGGGAAATGCATTTTCAATTAAAGCTGATTTGAAAAGCCAGAATATAATATCATGGTTTGAAGCCTATGTCTTGGATTCGCACTTAGCACAATGTACTTAGTGTGCCAAAAATGTCATGATGGGAGAAAGTGCTTTAAAAAGCCATGCGAAGAGCAAAAAGGATATTATGGATTTAGTTTCTATAAGAAATTTGACGAGGAAGACTGTATCAACCTGATTATCTTAACTGGGTAAAAATTAGACAGAAATTACTGTGCTAGAATAACGCAATCCCTTTGAGTTAATAAATAGAGCAAAGCTCTCAAAGAGTAAAAATGTTAGATATAAAAAATCCTGAAGTAATTCTGATGCAAAAGATTTAAAAATACAAAAATGCTATATTTTATTTCTTCCAAGTTACAGAAAAAATCAAAAATGAAACAAAAAGTTTAGGAAATAAAATTGAATTCCAAAAATAGTCTTATATCTGATGACAAATTAAATAAAAATCAAGACGTTTTCCAAGAGTTGAGAGAACAACATAAATAATGTTCAAACAATAAAAGGAATACTTCTTTCATCGAATCTCCAATATTACTAGACTACTGGAGACTGAAAACGACCTCGAAATTTCAATACTCAGCTGTAAAAACGAAATAGGAAATAAACGCGAGACCTAAAAAAAACACATTGTAAAATTGAATTATGCTTTTTTTTCCTTGAAATGTGCACTTTTTTCCAACTTTATTTGAAATTTCAAAAGCCAGGGGATGCAAAAGCGAATGCAACATGTATGAGTGAATAAGTGCGAGATGCCGTATGTGGCGCTTTGTTTCTATATAATCTTGTAAACATCGCACATACCGAAGGTGGATACGGTTACCACGATGCTGATGATTCGAAGTATTGTCCCAGCAAAAGCAAATGGAAATCGTCTCAAACGGCGCGGTGTTAACTGTTACAGTACGTTTCTATACAGTCTTGGAGACACCGTGCATACGCAGGGTGGATTACTGCGATGTGGATCGTGTTTCAAACGGTGTGGTGTCGACGGTATCAATACGTTTCTTAGTATCTTAGAAACCCCGCGCATGAATAATGTCATCACGTTTGTTCGTCCTTGAAGTGCTAAGCAAGAATCGAGCTCTCGTCAAAAAAGATCGTGATGTATCGGTTATGCGAAAATAGTGACACCGGTTTGACGATGTTGATTTCACACCGGTTTTAGACGATACATCGCCCAAGCCTAATGCTCACGCCTTTTTCTCTTGCATTCATAGTTTTGTTTTTATCTCTCTAACTTGTATTTCATAGGTTCTTTCTTGGTTTGAGCCACAATTAAAATTTAGAAAATGCATATTAAATTGGTTAATAGGTATAAAAAATTTCTTTGCTGTTCGAACTCTTTCTGATAATAAAAAGTTCCCAAAAATCTTATATTTTTCACAACAATCAACGTCATCAGCCCGATGGAGGCAAATGTAATATAACTGATAATGAAGTTTTAGATATTGAAATACTATGGACAATGGATATTGAAAACCATAAAAAATCCCAGCTCTTATAAATTAAATGAAAATATTGATAAATTATGCAATTACATGTTTGCTGGTAGTGGGATTGCATCTAAATTTTTATGTGGAGAAAAAAAAGTCCATATTATGCTGTATTTGGATTCAAGCCTTCAGAGTAAATTGGAAGACAGTTTAATCAATTAGACTTTTTTTTATTATTTTTTGACGAAAGTCTCAATATCATGAAAAATGAAACTGAAATGGATGTTCACATCCAATTTTGGCATAATTACTAAGTGAGTACTAGCTACTTTACTACTAGGGTACTTTTTATGGGACATGGTACTGCTTCTGATGGATTGGAAGGTTTTTTTCCTATTGTAACCTTAACATTTTCTTTTATTAAAACTTAAAAAACATTTTTTTGTATTTACTCAATTTGAACATGCACCGTTTGCCAATAAAAATAATGGGATTTTGTTTTTAATGTATGAATTGATAATGTATCCTTGAAAAGTGCTTGAATAGTCCTTGAATTTGTTTCTCCTTCAAGTGTACGAACCATGTTAAAGCAATTTACTGTTTATTTCACCTTTTACATTCTTATTTT
The DNA here is from genome assembly GCA_963978545.1 of Linyphia triangularis. Taxonomy (NCBI): domain Eukaryota; kingdom Metazoa; phylum Arthropoda; class Arachnida; order Araneae; family Linyphiidae; genus Linyphia; species Linyphia triangularis. The sequence continues at coordinate 93,343,496 of OZ021723.1, read as the reverse complement.
CAGTCTCAGTGACTTCTCTGCTTAAGGCTTATTTAAAGGGTTTAAGAGGAAAACAATCTTAAGAAATATTAAAATTTCTTGAATTTAAAAAGTAATATTGTTTCCTGATTCCCACATTTTCATGAACATTATAATTTTGGACCTCAATATGTGAAAAACAGTTTTATTTTATTTTGCCTGCAGTGTCTGTAACTGGGAGTTAGCGATAGTATGGATTCCACCAAAAGTAAACTATAAGCATTCTTTCACTAGACTTTTTTAAATTTATAATATTAGATACTAAAAGTGTTTTTAATACTTTTTCCGGATATCAGATACATTTTTTATCAAATAAATATACCATCTCATAATATAAATTAGAGCTTTTTTTCTGAATTTCATTATAATTTGAAATCTATTTAAAGTTTGTTAAGAGTTGAAACAATTATAGAAAATTGGAAATTATCCCTAAAAAACATTTTATGCTAAAATTATATACCCTACTTCAAAATTATACATGTCCACATCTTTGTGTTCACCTAATTGGCTTTACGGATACCAACCAAAAGAATAACATATTAATTTTATATAAAAGAGATATTCAAAAGAACACCTTATTTTTCAGAATAGGTCTAAGTATGTTGCTAATGTATCTGGCTTAAAGCTTTTTTTCACACATGGTTTCTTTGTTTGATGAATTTTTGAAGGCAAAGTAATTTCTTTTGAAGGAGAAAAATATATTCATGCAATCAAAAATAGTGCATACCCCATCTGAATTGTAAATACAAGTTTGTAAACATATTTTTCAAACACTGCAGTCAGTCATTTTTTTATTCTTTATAGTTTTGCTAGTAATTTTCCTTGATTTTTTTGTAATAAAAGTTTGATATGTTGAAATATGACAGTTATCATAAGGTTTGAGTATTCAGTTTTTTTAATACTATTTTTACTTTTTATAGGCCAACAATGTTTAAGTGTAAAGTTTTAGCTGTGGAATCCAAGAAGCCAAAATACATTTCTGAAAAGGTTGCCAATTTTAAGGATAATCTCTTATATGGAGGCCGTATTAAGAGAGAAAAAAGTGGTAACTATCAAAAATACTCAAAAGAAACTTTTATTGTTTTAGATCCATTATTTTTGCATTCCTGTAATACAAGTTAAAATATTGGATGCAAATAACACAAAATGCAAAATGTTTTAGTAAACTCTCTATAGTTTTAATGTAATGTCTTGCTTAATTAGGATATTTTGAATTTCATAATTTTATGCTTTAATTACTTAATTTTATTTGCTTTTGTTTATTATGTATTTAGTTTTAAATTTTCTCTTCAAAGTTTTTTTTTTTTATGTTTCAATAAATATAACTAAAGAAAATAATTTTTAAAATTTTACAATTGATAATTTGGTCTTTTACTGACAAAATAAAAATTGTGAATTTTAAAATTATTCATTAATTTCCATTAATCTTTTCTTATCCATTTTTTTCTAAACTTTTTGGCTACATTTTTTAGTTTGTATAGTAAAAAAAAGTATTTTTAAATTGTATTTAATGAAATCTTAAAATTTTTTTAATTATAAATTTGATCATTTTTTTTCAGCTCGTGAGGCTATGCTAAAAACAGAAAAGCAGCGTGTTCGACAACAATACATCCATTGAGTTCAAGATATCTTTCATAAATTTTTTGCTCAAGTTGTATATATTTTGTATTATAAATAAATCTAGACAAAAAAATATAATTTTTTTTTTTTTTTTTTTAACTACTAATGATAATTTAAGCTGTTTATCTTAATTTTGCAAAATTACAGTCGTTATATTTAATCTCTTTATTTTAGTCCTTAAACGATTGATATACATTTTCATATTAAGAAGTGAGCTAGAGAGTTAAAATAGTATTATGCATTTTTACCAATGTAGCAATTTCAATTTTGGTTACGTCTTTTAAATTTCATTGCAAAAGTTTTTTTCTTATTTGCTTACTTTAATTTGTTTCTTATTGCTTACAAAGTAACCTGGAACAGTTTTTCAAAATTTTCAATCAGACTTTTCATTTAATCTCTACTTTTTTTTTAAATAAACATTTTTTTTATGAATCTTAAGACATTGGACAGCTTTGTGCAATTACCTGGTAAGCCATAATTGTCTGACTTTTAGGAGAATGTTTTAGAAGATTTTTTGAAGTGTACACTTCCAATGACCTAACTGTTTTGTAAATCTCATTTTCGCCTAACTGTTCTGTAAAGAACTGATAAAATAGTTAATATGTTAAAGTAAAATCATTATATTAATGAGCTCAATATACCTATACCAAAAACTCAATTTCGAACACTCTTTTTCTTCTTATCTGCTATTTGCATAAAACTACAGGATTTAAAATTTTCTAATTAGTGTATTTTAAATGTAATAAGAAATTTTCAGTGGTTAATTGAATTGAATATTCATTAAGTATTATCCTTAAAATATACAAGCTACACTTTAGGAATGGTACAATATTCAAAATATATGATCATAGAAGAGTTTAAGTACACATCATACACTAAATATTGTATTGTGAAATGTAAATTATTATATGTTTAGCAGTGCATTTAACTTAAACTAAAAAAGTTTTCTTTCATAATCTGTATCTGTGGTTGTTAATGATTGTGGAATTTTTTTATTGTAGTGATTGATTAAACTCAAATTGAATTAACCATTTATTAAGTGCTGAATGAATATCCTAGAAAAATACAAGCTAACATTTGGGTACAGTACAATGTTCCGATTATCTGATTATAGAAGACATTAGGTATACACTTAAAACACCATACACTAAATATTGAAATGTGACATGCAAATTGTTGCTGGTGTTGCACCCGTCTTCCGTGCATTCACAAATGGTTTCCTTCAAATCATGATTGGAGTTAAAGAAGCAGTTGAACTTGGGATGTTTTTCATAACCACAGCTCCTTATGGTTCGTGAAGATTGCCTTTGTACAGCTGGAAAACAATACAAAAAATGTCAAAGAATTAGTAGGCAAAGGATAAATTATCATTTTTAACAAGTAATAATTCTAAGAATCTCAATTTCTGTTACATATTCAGTAAACTGTTTTAGTTATTTTGAAAATGAGCAAAAAATTGAATTTTACCATCATATGACTTATGCTACACATAATTTCAAAATTTTTATGTAGTGTTAATTTGACAGCCATTTCGTAATATTTTACTTTTTATAACAATTTCAAGTCATGTATACTTCACTTAGTTTAAGTTGTTTTACATTTAAAGTTGTTTAATATTTTTGTTACCTTCTGTACATCTGATATAGTGTTAATGTTAACTTTTCATCTAGCTTAACAATTTCTAACATCTAAATTTTTTATCTATAGAGTAAGAAAATCACTTTATCCTTTTGAGTAATATTTTTTTTGCATAAATCTGACAGTAATTAGCATTATCATAAAATATTACGATAATATATAACAGTTCTGTAAAGTGCATGCATAACCTTCTCTGATTTTCATTGTGTGCAGATTTGAAGTATTGCACTTCATTTTCTCTCCATTTACCAATAATTATTTTTATTTGAAAAATATGATTATTAGGGAAGTAACAACTCAGTTCAAAGCAAGAATTTTCCAAACAAATTATAGTAAATTTTTCGCGTATTACTTATTCTCGAATTAAGTTCCTGAACCACATTTGAATAACCTATTAAATGCATCTTAACAAATTTCTTGGGGATTATTCCCAAATTCGATAAATAGCAGCTGCAGTACATTGGGATTGCTGAGAGCAACTTTCAAATTATATTAATTGCCTTTATTAAAATTAAATGACTTTTTTTTTTTAAATCCTAGAATAGCAATCACATTTTTAAAAACTTCAAAATGTCTCCCTTATTTTTTTCTGATTTATCTATTTTCTGTTGGATAAGCAGTTTGAATATTATTGTAATATTTCCTTATATTTTCTGTTAATGCACAAAGCTGGCTTACGCTGTGGACACAAGCTAGCTTTGTGCGGGCTTGACTTTAAAGTGTAGTACTTGGGGCATTCTGATTGGATGCTGAAAGTTAACAGAAGATACAGACCAATATTCGGCAAGGATTAATTTTATTGATTATTTAATGAAGGATTCTATTTTACCTAAAAATTTATAATCATTTTGAAATTTGTGTATATATGCCAATGAGAAAAAGAACTAAAATGTGTACACAGTATAGGGCATTTGCTGTTAAGAAACACCAAAATAAAGACTATTGGATTAATAGAAAATAATTAAGTATTGGCACATTCATTACTATAATTAATCTGGACTAGAATGCATTTTTTTACCATTTACTCCAGAAGAAAATGAACTTTTAAGGATTTTAGGAACCAATATTTAAAGCTCTGTACAAAGGGGTCACAAAACCTGAAAATTGGGGAAATGTCAGAGAGCTTTCAGATTCTGAAGGAAAAAAAATGAGGGAAATGTCAAGGAATTTTTCAAAATTTCATGAAAATTGATGAAGTTTTCTATTGTTTCCCTTTTAATGTTACGGAATAATTTAAATTTTTCATTGCTACCAAAACTGTTTTTAAAAAATTGGCATATTATCTCTTTAGCATGCATTTTCTATTTGATCAGGGTGTCTACAAATCTGAAAAAGTTGAGGAAATTTGAAAAAATGTTTGTTGAAAAATCAAGGTTTTTTTAGAAATCTATCGAGGAACTTTTTCTCCTGAATTTTTTCACCCTGTTTGTAAATGTTGCATCATTTCTAAATGAAACCATTCAGAGATGTAACTTTTCCTTTATTAAAAAATATAAATACTTACGTGCTTGGGAGGATACACTGAAAACTTCTTTTCTGCAAAGAGTGTAGTTTCTATGCGGATCCTCATTGACTTTCATGCAGTCTATCAGGTATTTGTTGTTTTCCACCATCACACAAGATTCATTGTACATCGAATTGCAAACATGGCACTTTAGTGAGCTACCTAATTATAATAAAATTTACTTTAATAACAGTCAGTATATCAGTGATAACATACAAAGTGTTCTGTTAAAGACTGTAGCATATTTTTTATGTATAGTATATATATACAGAGTGTTCAGAATAAAATTATCCAAAAGTTTTTGCTTATATTTATGGAACTGCTTATTAGAATGATTTTTTATTTTTTTTAATTTAAATAGAAAGAACGTCTCCCCAAGTTTTAATATCATTAGATTTTGATGTGCATGCCTTTTATATCACGACAAATGTCTAAAAGGTATTCCAGTTCTTTACAAATCTTTTGTAACATATCAATAATCACTAGACAAAGTGTTTGAATAATACGCTGCTTTAATTCATTCAAACATCCTTTCATTCATTTTATTTATATACAACGAATTTAATGAATCCCAAAATAAATGTGTCTTGTAACAGGTATGTCTTCAAAGAAAACTGAACCAATGATGCCATATACTTGCATTCTTTACCACACATTGACTTTAGGTGCATCCCTTTCTTGTTCAAAAAATCTTGGCGAGGTTTCCAATTCACAGAGAAGCAGTCTATTATTTATATCAGGGTTCCCACAGTCATTAAAAGTGCTTAATATTCTTGAACTTGTTTTCAAGACCTTGAAAATGCTTAGAGGTCCTTAAAAGTCCTTAATTTTTGCGGATGTGCGTGACCATCACTTATCCACACCGTATCGGATATCTCAAACATATTTGTATTATGCATGCACCAACTTGTAACTTTTTTGGTAGAATATACTTTATTAAAAATTTATACATAGACATGATGCCAGAAAAAGAAATTTCAAAGGTTCTTAAAAACATTATTTAGGTCCTTAAAAGTCATTGATTTTCATTCTGCGATTTGAGTGGGAACCCTGTATATCCTAATAAGTAGTTCCGTAATAATAAACCATAACTTTTGGATACTTTTTAGCTTGGACACCTTGCATAAGAGCAATACAAAATCAAAATTCTCAGCAAAAGTTAATCTTACAGTTAAAGGATTTGTAATAGTTAATTTCACTGAATTTTTATGTTCCTTTGTCTAAATATATATTGCATATTTGCCAAGTTTTTATATCTAAACACACTGTAAAATGTTTCAAGTGTCTTAATTGAAATTGGGATAGACTTCAAAATTGTCTTGCTTAAAATAAATAATGTTCAGATTATTAAAATTAGAATCTTTTACAGTGGCCTAAGTCCTACTTGTAATTATCAATTTCGAGATTTTCGTCACAACAATTTTTTAATTTATTATAATCATTTCTATCTTAAAAAATATGTTTGGAATTTTGTCATGAAAAGCTGTTATTTAATTAAACTCTTTTTTGTCAAAAGGGAACATAAAGTAGTTAAGTCTCCAAACCCAATAATCTCACGTTTCTTCAACATTATTTAATTACTATGTTAGAAATATATTTACACATACTTTTTCAATTTATTAAAATTACTTTCAATTGGTAAATAAAAATAATTATCCAGGTTTACTTATTGTAATCTAGTAGCTAGAGAAAGTTTTTTTTTTTTTTTTAATTGAATTAAATTTTATTTCTATAACTATTCAATTAAATTGAAATTACATATTTTTGTTTCCAAGTTATTCCAATAAGAATTGTAAACTTCCAAAGCAATTTAGAAACATGATTGTAAAATAAAAAATTATTATTCTGAACCAAACAGATACATATTTTATCAACACTAAAATTGTAAACTGGCAATGATGCAGCATGTTTAGTTGCATAAAACTTGGTTTTTCAGGAAATATATATATCAGAAACATACATTTTAGTAGTCCTGGTAATTCCAAAAACTATAAATATATATATATATATTCTTACCTATACTTAATTGTGTTATGACAAACAACGAAATAGGTAGTCCGAAAATAAGATAACTCGTCATTTCAACAAAGTGGTTAAACTCCGTAACGTAAATTGAAATCGCTAATAAAGTTGCTTCAAACTTAGGAATGAAATGCCGTTATACTCCTAGACAACTTTTCACGTACAGAAGTGACTGCTAAACAAAACACTGCAAATAAGGCTTTGTTTCTTTTTATAATATAGCAATTATTTATCTCATTGCATTCATTATAAGAGGTGTCAAAAGAAGTAACAAACGGATTCTTGCTGCGGTTGTTTCTTATATATCACTCATTAATTTGCAAAAGAACAGAAGCAGTTCTTAAATTGTATTGTATCAGTCGAAAAGTTGGTCAAGAAAAGTTTGATTATGCCAAAATGTTGATTTTGAGTTAGGTAAATATATATATACTAGGGGGCTTCGCCCCCTGCTCGCTAACGCTCGCCAACCCCCAAACGCCTCGCTACGCTCGGATTGAGCGGCTTTGCCGCTCGAATTTGTGGTTAAAACATCTTGCTGCGCTCGAATAGGTTTGCCAGCCATAAAAAATGTAACCAAATTTTTATAAATTTAATGTAAGGCCTAATAGAGAAAACAACAAATTGCAAGTTTCATAATAGAAAGTTAAATATACTATCCGCCAACATTCTGACTTAAAACTTCATTAGCTATGCCCTAACATTGAAGTCCCAATATCTTTTATTTATTCTGATAAGTCGCCCCGTTAGAGAACGACATCTAACGCGAGGCATTTTCTGGATAGAAATACTTCAAAATAATAATTACTCTAATACAAAAATGCTTCAGAAAAACAGAAAAAATCAACTTTGAAACAAAGAGTTTAAAAAGAGCTTTAAAATTAGCAACGTTTTGTTGTTTACATACGTAAGGATAGCTTTAAAATTAGCAACGGGTTTTCTGTTTACATACGTAAGGGAGAACGACATCCAACGCGAGGCATTTTCTGGTTAGAAATACTTCAAAATAATAATTACTCTAATACAAAAATGCTTCAGAAAAACAGAAAAAATCAACTTTGAAACGAAGAGTTTAAAAAGAGCTTTAAAATTAGCAACGTTTTGTTGTTTACATACGTAAGGATAGCTTTAAAATTAGCAACGGGTTTGCTGTTTACATACGTAAGGGAGAACGACATCCAACGCGAGGCATTTTCTGGATAGAAATACTTCAAAATAATAATTACTCTAGTACAAAAATGCTTCAGAAAAACAGAAAAAATCAACTTTGAAACGAAGAGTTTAAAAAGAGCTTTAAAATTAGCAACGTTTTGTTGTTTACATACGTAAGGATAGCTTTAAAATTAGCAATGGGTTTGCTGTTTACATACGTAAGGGAGAACGACATCCAAAGCGAGGCATTTTCTGGATAGAAATACTTCAAAATAATAATTACTCTAATACAAAAATGCTTCAGAAAAACAGAAAAAATCAACTTTGAAACGAAGAGTTTAAAAAGAGCTTTAAAATTAGCAACGTTTTGTTGTTTACATACGTAAGGATAGCTTTAAAATTAGCAACGGGTTTGCTGTTTACATACGTAAGGGAGAACGACATCCAACGCGAGGCATTTTCTGGATAGAAATACTTCAAAATAATAATTACTCTAGTACAAAAATGCTTCAGAAAAACAGAAAAAATCAACTTTGAAACGAAGAGTTTAAAAAGAGCTTTAAAATTAGCAACGTTTTGTTGTTTACATACGTAAGGATAGCTTTAAAATTAGCAATGGGTTTGCTGTTTACATACGTAAGGGAGAACGACATCCAAAGCGAGGCATTTTCTGGATAGAAATACTTCAAAATAATAATTACTCTAATACAAAAATGCTTCAGAAAAACAGAAAAAATCAACTTTGAAACGAAAAGTTTAAAATTAGCAATGGGTTTGTTTTTGTTGTTTACATACGTAAGGATGTTGCCAATCATATATTCAAAATCATTGAGGCTTTGTAGTAGCTTAATAATGAAAAATATTGAAATTTAACTAATTAATAAAGTGTTAATAAATTATTTTGGCACGTTTTGGCAAATCTACAGCTTATTTCCTTTAAAATGACACCTTGATCATTGAAATTGGTTGAGCAGTTTAGGCGGACGGACTAACCCCAAAAAATGTATTGCCTATTAAATATATAGATATATATATATATAGCTTTAACTTTGTTCTGTAGTGTTAATATTAAATAGACGCCCATTTTAATTCAATTTTTTTTTTAATCTTTTTTTTTTTTTTTTTTTTTTTTTTTATCAAAAGCATAAATAGTAAAGTCATGCGATATGACATTTGAAAAGTCGCATCGAGCTGAGTTTTTATTCCGAAATTAAACCATAAATACGGGAAATTGCTGCCTTAAATATTTTTCTGCATACTTACATACTTACTATTGTTACGGTTTTTGCTTCCTTAACTATTACAGATAGGATATAAGTGTAAATTGCCAAAATGCTCAAATTACGATAAAGAAAAAGTCTTAAAAAGAGGGTGATTTTGGGGATAAATTTTCTGTCGTTGCTCTACCTCACTTATCTTTTTTCCACAACATAAAAAATACGTTGTAGAGAAAAGATGGTGGGATTTCTATGGTTGAAAAGTTTCAGAAATTTAATTTTATACATCTCCGGCTTTAAAAAAAGGTCAATTTTAAAAATGTTCCTGAGATCAAATCACATCAATGCAAAAACAGTAATAACATTTTATCATTAAGTTGAAATGGAACCTGTTGTAAAGTTATGTGTATCAGGAAATTATGTATAGAAAATGTGTGTATGGAAGTCAAAAATTTATGTATTACTTTTATTTCCAGACCCAACGTATTCTTAAGATTATGAATAATTAGTGTTCACAAAAAAAAAAAATGCATTGAAACAAGTTCAGCAGTCAGCAGATAAGTTTAAAATAAACGTTTGAATCAGATTGTATTAAAGCATTTTATGACATCGCTATCTCAGCAACATGTGAATTTACTACTTTTCTAAATAAAGGAACGGCCAATTTAATTTTAAAATACTTATGATTTCGCTAATTTAAAAGACAATACATTTTTTTATTAACGTGATTTGATCTCGGGAATACTAATAGTGAACTTTTCTAGATGAGAAACTGTGTAAAAATTAAAATTCTGTAGCTTTTAATTATCCTTTTTTCTCTCCCTCTCTCTTTTTCTTATCTTATTTCGAGCTTTTTTACAATTTGCACTCATGCGCCTTATATCAAATAGCTACAAAACCTATTTCAATCTCTTTTGGGATAGCTTATATTAAGTTTTGAAGTATCGGTGAGATATTAAAGTATCTAGTTGGAACCTGGATCTTCACACACTCTTGTGAAAGTTTTATTTTAAAGTAACGCACAGTTGGCGTATTTTTGTTACCAGTTGCGTCAACCCCTTATAAACTTATTTCTTGAAAATGGAACTTTATGTGCGGTAAAAACAACTGTACACAATCCGGCCTGTCTGTACTAGAGGTCGGAAATATCGATCAAAATAAATATAGATACTATATCGTTGCATAGAAAAAAATATTGATAAAATATCGATACACGATTTTTTTAAATTTGATTTTCAATTTTGCCAGAAACAACGTTTTTCGAGGCAAATTTCTACTTTTCATGATTGCTTTTTTGGAAGGTGACTACTTTTTCAACTGAAATGAATATATTACCAAAAAAAAAAGTTATATTTTCGCTGCAGTGATTTTAAGAAAAATTTAGATAATTTTATATAGCTTTTAAGCGTATGGCAAAATATTGAATATTGGTGACATTTTAACTGTCTCTCAGCCAAGTTCAAACTTTAGTTTTGAAGTTTTTGAAAAGGGAATGAAGAAAATCGAAAAAACACATGGAACTACAAAACGATCATCAAAAAGCTAAAAATTTTTGAAAATATCGATATATCAGTGACTTATCGATATTTTTAATATCGATATTTTTTTAGAAATATCGAAGAAAATATCGTCGTATCGATATATCGCCGACCTCTAGTCTGAACGCAATCCCAGCACTTTCAGAGATTGTCCATTACGTAGGAAACCCTGCGAGTTCTTTTGTAGATATCATTAACTCGGATGTTTTTCTAACTGAAGTATTTAATTAAAGCGTAATTTTTTATTTGTTAAAAGTTTGACGCTTAATTTAAATGACATTGAAACGCCAACTATCGTAACTGGGCATTACGAAAAGAGACTAAACAAGATTGCCTCATGATCATGTAGAGTCTTTCAGAATGGACTCGTTAACTTTAAAGTGACATAACTGTAATTAGTAAGAGACTGTTGGAAAATACAAGTAGTGGTATGTTGGATTGGAAGATATGGAATTTTAAATACACCGATTTGCAGTGGTGCCAGAGCTTGGTTTGCAATATTGAAATGTGGCTAAAAATTGTTGTAAAATCTGAATATAGCGGAATAAGCTTATCGTTTCCATCATGAAAAAAAGGAAGCCAAAATTTTTTTGTGGGGTTGTTCAAGTTGAAAGTTTAATATGCGTTTTCACAACATAAAGACGATTTCTTGCTTCGCAATTTTGTAAAATCAAATAGTTTAATATAATACGTCTTTGTTCTCCCAGCCGAGGTTGAAGCAAAAATTAAGTTTTGATAAGTAACGTCATAGTTAACTTTTTACTTATATGTTGTTGGCACTACGACCATTTTTTCTTGAATTCAAGAAAGATAAAAATGGAAGTGGGGGAGGGGGGATTCTATCGCCCCTCCGTCTGCGGCCGACAGATATGGAAGCTTCGGCGCTAGCAGGATTATTTTCCGGTGTGTGCAAGGTTGCTCAATTTTGCTTAAACCTTGATTTTTTAACTAGATTTCCTTATAAAATTTTAACATGTAATTATGTAATAAATTTCTGTTCCATTCAATGCGTTAAAACCTCTTTCATACCGCTGTTTTCCAGTAATTCATACCACTTTTCTCCACTTTACATTTAATATTCAAATTCCAGGGATGTGCAAGTGTACCCCCTTGTACTTTTAGCGGTGTGCGCTAACGGAGAGTCAAACCTTGGACTCCTAGATCAGAAGACAGGCGCGTTAACCACTAGACAAAAGAGAACTCTGGAGTTTAGTTGTTGTATATGTTATTTGTACACGAGACCACCACATAACCCCTTCAAAGTGTGTCGCGAAGGGGCTAACGATTGAGTTGCCTGTATGCGGCAGTGAGTCGGCAGGGATGCTGAAATGGTAGTGTGGAAGTCGTGCAGTAGATAACGCCACTGATGTGTTCAAATATTCGGTCACCAATTTAGAGGTGTGCTCTAACGAGTAGTCGAACCGAGGACTCCTAGATCAGAAGACAGGCGTGCTAACCACTAGACAAAAGATATCTCTGGTGTCTAGGTGTTCTATCTGTTATTTGTACACGAGACCAACACATACCTTCTTGGCAGCGCTCATGAATGGAAGTTGTTAAGAAAGTACCAATACCTCGTTTTTGATAATTAAACAGTGGTGGTTTTTGTGTGAAAAACGAAACACGATATTGCAGCCAAACCCCCTAAAATTCCAAGTAGTGACGCTTATAAGGGGCAACTCCCTCCTCCCCCTCAACTGCCATTACTGCTATTAGAGTACGGAACTCTAAAAATTGAAACACACTGCCTTCTTTTAAGAACTGTTCATAATTCCTAATTTATTGAATGAATTAAAAAGACAAGTCTTGGTTTTTTAACAGTGGTGCAATAAACATGCCTATTGCAGTACGTAAGTGCTGCAACTAAATTGACTTCTTTACTGCTTGTCTGTTTCGCTCTAAGGTTTCTCACCAATCGTCTAATTTATGACCTTTAACATATTCTTCCTCGTCTGTGACCTTGTGAATGGGGAAAAAAATTGAACGAACACAATTTTCTCCTACATATATTTGTTCAGCTTGCTACTCATCTCGAACCAAGTGATGACAGCTTTTAGTTCCAAGCGACTTCAGCTTCGTGACTGTAATTTCGGATGTGTTTTTAAGGCAAAAATTATACACTTTTCATGGCAGGAAAGCATCTTTCCCTCCCCTCCAAGAAAAAGGATTTCGGAAGACAAAATCCTGTTTTAGGAATATTTGAACATTTACACTTACTCAAAGACTTAAGTATATTATTTTATCACTGTAAACTAAATATTTTTAATTTTTGATATGGGCTCTTTTGTCCTTAAACGATTCATTTACTTTTCAATCAAAAGACTTGAAAAAATATATATATACAAATCTTTTTTTTTTTTTTTTTTTTTTTTTTTTTTTTTTTTTTTTTTAGACTTAAGGTCCTTTACTTATATGAATTCTAAAAAGTATTATAACAACTGGCTAGACTATAATGGATTTTTTAGCATCTGGCAACTCCACTCAGTTTAATTCAGCCAATCACAATATGTCTTTAAATAGACTTTATAAGTGAAAATATTTCTTCAGACAATCGCAAACATTTATTTCATTTTTTCCACCTATAGCATTTAATTGTGACGTCGCCATGCACAAGGTCCTTTTATATAAATATATGGAGAGAGCGAGAGAGATTTCATGTAATTTTGTTCTTCAGCAATTTTAAGTGGCTCCAATTAAAAGTTCCGAAACACTCCAGAGTACGTTTTGGGTGGTGGGGTAGAAAATGTTTTGAAACAATAACGCATTTCTAAAGGTAAATAACAGAGGTTTTTCACGGAGCTTTTTGTAAATAGAGAACAGTTAAGTGCAGTACGTTTTCGTTATAGAAGTAGGATACGAGATTCTTTGGTGACATTGGTGGTACCGTAAATAAGAATATAAAGAAACCAATAGGAAGAAGAGGTTAATTGAAAATGTCGAAACTTGGAGACTCCTTGCTTAGGAAGTTTCGACCTAACCGGCATTATGGGTAACGTAAGCAAATGTTATTCCCAAATAATACACCAAAAAGGCACCTTCTTATTTAAAATTTGTCAAAACCTATCGTGTGAGGCATCGTTATATTTTGCTTTCATCTTTAAAGTGTTACTGGGAGTTAACATTAATGGGGGGGGGGGGGGAACATCACGATGTACCTATACTGCAGTATTGTACGCATGCATAAATTAAAACGAGTCCAGAGATTTCATAGGGAGATACCCTTAGATTACTTTAGCATAAGATATGTTCGCTATTAAAAGTCGGGGAAAAAAGAAAGAAAAAAAAAATACTTTGACATGTATTAAATTTATACAAAATAAATAAACTTAATACAAAAAACACGACTTCTTAAATAAAACATAAAAATAAAAAAGTAAAATGTTGTTCATTGTAAATATTTTATGCAAGTCATAACATTAGATGAAAGTCGTACAGTGGGGCAAAACCCTTACTAAAATTCTAACAAAACCCTTCTTGAAACAAAATCCTCATAATAATATATTTTCTGGTTTTTTTGGAGGGTATATACCTTATTTTATTTTAAATATTTTTTTAGCTTATATCACCTTACCAATGCAAAAATTTCAATCACTCAAAATCCATTCACTGAACTATATTTTTTATTAAATAATAACAGCGTACAGTAAATAATTATTTTCGTATACTTCGATTAATATAGAGCATTATTTAATTTTGTGATCAATTTTATTGCAGTTGTTATTATTATTATAGCAAGATGATAAAAAACTCAAATAAAGAGTACTCTCCTAAAAGCACTATTTTGAAATCCGCAGAACTTTTCTTCAGTGAACAAACATTCGTAGCATAGCTTTCTGATGTACATTAGTAGACTTTTTACTTACTAATGAATTAATATTTTACTTACTAATGAATTAATATTTTACTTACTAAAGTCATGGATAAGTATTGAGTACGCAGATTACCTTACAAATTCGATGTACTATTAATATAATATAAGCGAAAAAATTTACCACCTGTAATTGAAATTATATGGAGGAAGCTCTGATTAACAATAAAAAAAAATTAATTCTACCTGTCACTGGTTAACGATTCTTCATCCTGGTATTTAATAATTTAGCTTTGAATTGAAATTATATACTATTTAAAAAAGCCAGATAATTTTTTATATTGAAAACCCAGTATTAAGTGCATGATAAATATTTTATTTAAATTTTTATTTTATTTATTTTACTCTTAATTTAAAAACAATTTGTGTTTCATTATTTTTTAGAAAATAGAAATTGTCCTCATAAATCCGGATACACTGATACTTCTTAAGTGTATAAATACTAGGTATATTAGTATGGAGACAATTTCCAACAAAGCCATAATTAAATAGTAATTTGGGTGTGACCTCCCCCCCCTCCCCTTAAAAAACAAAATATCATGCGATTCAAATTCTAAAATACATTGATATGATTTAAATATGTTGCCAGATTGTTAAGCTCCATTTTAGATATCTAAAGAATAAGAACTAAAAATGACGAATGCTACAACACGCAGCATGAAATGAGGTCGGACTAATCCTTACGGCTCTGCGCCCTAAATGTTATGCACGGGCTGCTTTTCGGTGACACTATTTAAACTAAATCCAATACTCATTCTCCCGCCCCCCCCCCCCTCCATCTTTTTTTTCTCTCCTTTTTTTATTTTTTTTATTCTTAAGGTTGTCAGTAGGAATTAACTTTTTGGTGGCAAAGTGATTAGGTCGAAAAGTTTTGTAACAGGTCTTGAAATAAAATTTCTTCTTTAAGAGAATTTCTTCTACAGAGATTATTCTGCTGCGGTGTAATGGTAACTTGCATCATTCTCAGAAACTACTTAAGTACTCAATCAATCGAGCAAACACAATTTCAGTGAAAAATAATCGTTTTCTAAAGATAGTTGGTAACGGGACATACTTTAAATTTCTATATTTTTACTTTCAATTACCCATACGTATACATAGGGTAATAAAAGTATAATATTCAGTCCAAAAAAACAAACAAAAAAAAATCTTTTTTTTTTTTTTTTTTTTTTTTTTTTTTTTGGCATTTCTCCATGTATTGGAACATCCTGATTTCAAAAAAGTGATCTAGAAAAAATGTCTATCTGTGTGTACGTAGGCAGCATAAATCGCGAACAAATTGACTTACGACGTTCAAATTTAGTGAGTAGGTCGGTGATTGCCCAAGGTGCCCATTAAGGTTTTAGTCAAAATCGCGCATGCGCATAAGGTAGCTGCAATTGAAAAAATCATGTTTTTCAATGATTGCTTAAAAACGGTTCTAACGATTTTGATAAAAATCGTTGTGGTAATGCCTCTTAAGGTGTTCTAAACATCCCCACCTCCGAAATTCCCGTAAAAAAGCTTTAATGGCGTGAAAAGTTGAAAAACGAATGCCTTCAACACAGAGTCCTCTTTGCTTGAATATAGCTCATGAACGATCGTTTTTTCTCCTCTTCTCAGTTTCACTTATATAAGAAAGGATTATAGAAGAATTATCCAAAAGTGTATCGCCAAAATTTCCATCTTGGCGAAGGTGTGTTTTTTTTTTCCCCCCTACAATCCCATATTACAATGATCTCAAAAAATATCGCCAAACTGGCCATTTTTTCTAAATAAAAGATGGAAGTATAAAAACGGTAAATGACACAAATCCACATCAGTAATATAATGTAATTGAAAGTTGTGCGATGTTCCACACCCCTAGTTTACTTTCAATCACTTATATGAATTACACATAGGGTAATAAAAGTATAGCAATCGGTTAAAAAAAAAAAAATTCGATGTTTTGGCATTTCTCCACGTTTTGGAACACCCTGATTTCAAAGAAGTGATCTAGAAATAATGTCTGTCTGTATGTCTATCTGTGTGTGTGTGTCTGTGGTCAGCATAACTCCCGAACAAATTGACCTACGATGTTCAAATTTATTATGCGGGTTGCTGGTGGCCATGGGACCTATCATTAAAGTTTTCGTCAAAATCGCTCATGCGCATAAAGTAGCTGCCATTGAAAAAATCATTTTTTTCAATGATTGCTAAAAATCGGCTCAAACGATTTTGATAAAAATTGCTATGTAATTATGTCTCTTTAGGTGTTCTAACATTAACACCTACAAAATTCACTTAAAGATGCTTTAATGGCGTAAAAAGTTGAAAAACGAATGCCTTCAACATAGAGCTCCTTTTCTCTGAGTATACATCATGAACGATCTTTTTTTTTTCTCCCCTCAGTTTCACTTATAATAAAGGTTATCGAAAAGTACATTGCCAAAATCACAATTTTGGCGATGTTTTTTTTTTTTTTTTTTTTTTTTTTTTTTTTTTTTTTAAAGACCCATACAAGAATTATCGCAAAAAATAATATATCCCCGTACTGGCCTGTAATTGAAAGTTCTGCGATGTTCCACACCCGTAGTTTATTACTCTTGGTTAACTGGGTACCTGATATAAACCGCTAATTTTCAACGATAAGTCATTCAAACTACCTTCAAATCCTTTATAATTCCTATAACAAACCGAAAACATTTAACTTTGATTTTAAATTTAGGCGTCATTTAAACATGTAAATATTTAGACTTGGTGCCAACTGGTACCCAGCTAATGGAAGAGTACCATATTTTTTTATGTCGAGACAACAACTTATGGATAAAAATACTCTACATTAGAAAAAACGTGACAATTAACCGAATAAATGGTGTGAACTTTAGATGTTAGTTTAAAAATATTTTTAAAATTAATAATTTAATGAATTAGATATTAAGTATTGTCTGGACATTTGAATAGCATAAACTCACGCATTTGATTTAAAGGGAGGTTTTATTTGTAAAAATCCAAGCTACGTAGTAGAGTCTGTAAAAAGCGATGATGAGCAACTGGAACGGTGTCAGTCCAAAAAGTGTATGAATAAAATCTATTTTTCCATCAAATAAAAATGAATAGATGAAAAGTGTGTTTACGAAGAAAACAACCCGTGCCCAATTTCTTTAAGTTGAACTGCGTCATCTTGTTGGCCATAAGTTTACCCTCTTATTTTCTGAGTATAAAAAACAACCAATTCCTGGATGATCACATTAAAATTAACCCTATAAAAGGCGTTAATTTATCCTTTCCATGAGATGGTTAACTTTCTTTTCCGCTTTTCTCCAAATAAACGTTGAATGTGCTTTCCTCGAAAAAGTTGTTTTTCTTCTGGATCCTTTCCACTAAATTGAGATTTCATTATCATAATCCGTATTCAAATGATTTTACGCATATTTACCAACACTGAGTTGTTGAAATACACCAAGTTTGATGTCGGTGGATTAGCTGTGGAAATTAAAATCAGTTGCAAGTTCTTAATATTTAAACACTAAGTGTAGATATTAATAATAATATGACAGTCAGAACCTGATTACCGAATATGCCAATAAGGCACGGTATCATATCCTTTAAATGTTCTAGGGGCCCATCCCTAATCCCCATTTTCTTTGTGCTCTTTTCCAATTGCTTGGTTTTTAAACTTATATATGCTAAATTATTATAATATTACACGCCCTATATTTAGACGTTTAACTTTTTATGTACGCATAATTTGAGGCGTAACTTTCTTGTATTAAATTTTTGATTTGAATTTGATGAATGCTTAATTAAAAAAAAAACGAAGGCAATAAAAAGGAGTTGATATTTAATGCTTTTAATTTGTTTCAATATTTCATAAAATTCTCTGTCTCAACCTTAATACATAACGATGGGTGACAAATACCATTCAAATCTAAATTTGTTGATAGGAAGATTATAAATTTACAACAATAATAGGTGATATATGGTAGTCAATGTAATTTTTCTCAAATCAAAAGTCAATGTCATTTTTCTCAAACGCGCTACTCAACTACTAGAATAACTACAAATTTGCAATTGTTGTTAAATAAAGTATTTCTTTTACTTTTAATGACTTAAAATCAACGATTTTTTTTTAATTTTTTTTTTTTAATTTTTTTTTTTATGAACATTGGAATAAACCGGATGAAATTCGAGTTGGTGTTATGCAGGACAAATAAAGCCTAACCAACTTAACCAGCGCATTCCAACTTAAAAACGTATCAAAATTTTGTTATGTTTTGTAGCAGTACTTACATTAACCTCTGTTATTTTGTCATAGCAATGACAATGGTGATTTTTCAGATAGTGAAAGAATAATAAAAATGAAGCTGAAGCTAATATGCCAGTAATAATAATAATCTATGAGAGTCTAATGCCAGTATCTATGCATTTTATATCGATTTCTTAATTACTTACTAATATTATAAATTTATAGCACAAGTTAGTGGACCCAGTCTAGAACGTTAAAAGTTTGTAATTCACTCGTTTATCAATTCATTTATTTCATTTGGTAAAAAAAGTAATCTGACCTGAAAAACGTAACCTTCTGTTCTGTGACACAGTATTTTTCAACATAATGGTTATGACTTGCCATTAATGCATCCTCCGAAAAAAAAAAAAAAGTAATTACCTGGTGTAGGCCCCCATATGCACAAAATGGCCAGAATCCAGGATGTAGGAACCAATCCAAACTTCATCGTTCTTCTTCGTGTCGGTTTGTTCGTTTTTCTTGGTATTTTGCACCAAATTCACCGGTGGGAGAACACGGCGGTGTCGACAACGTACTCAAGCACTCCAGCAGGAAAAAGGGAAAGAAAAGAAATCTTCAGCCTCCACCCCTACCCAGAAGGCTCAAAATAAAATTTCCAAAATTAGTTCCATTGCCAACAGTTGGGTAGGAGTCGCCATCACAGATTTGCAGGAACAAAAAGTCA
The DNA here is from genome assembly GCA_963978545.1 of Linyphia triangularis. Taxonomy (NCBI): domain Eukaryota; kingdom Metazoa; phylum Arthropoda; class Arachnida; order Araneae; family Linyphiidae; genus Linyphia; species Linyphia triangularis. The sequence goes on along the minus strand of OZ021723.1, from coordinate 93,323,991 downwards.
TCAAGCTGCGTGTTGGATCGTGGCAGACGATACAGTAAGAGATGTTCGATATAAATAAAACTTTCTTTTTTGTTCCCTGTGTGTGGATTTGGCTTGTGAAGCGGGCAAGAACAAAGTTATGTAGATGAACTGAGAGTTATGATGGTTTCACCTGCGTTGTCATTAATATTATTCCTGAGGTGAGTATTTACTCTCTTCCCGAGGTTGTTTTTCAGTGCACAGCTATCTTTCATCCGACAAACGAAATGAATTCTAATTATCTGTTAAAATGCAATGTCACTTTTTCGTTTCTGAAAACTGCATTGTATGGCAAAAATGATGGTTGCTTAAGCGATCGAATTTAATTTAGCGTAATCGACCGAAAAATTATGTTGTGTCATGCAGTGATTCTTTGTGGGAGACCGTTGCAGATGTAGAACAATGCATTTGTGTTGCAATTCGTATGTTTGAATGTATTCGTTGAAAGGAAATGAAATTAAATTTGCAAAAGTAATAGTTGATAAACTTTGTCTTCATGGTAAAAGCAACTATCATTCTTGGGTGATTATTTCTGAAGCTGTGTAATTAAGGTAAGAATTCTTGCGATTTTATATTTAATTAAGGTCATGGCTTTTGTGCATGAAAACCTCTTTGCACATTAATCAACCACATTTTGTGCCAGAGTTGACGACAATGTGATGTGTTTAGCAAAAATGTCTTCCTCGTAATAGAAAATTTTGTGTTCTCAAAATCCGGTTGGATTTTGATATACAATGATGACGATTTTGCGGCGTCCACTAAGTAAGTTATTCATGAAAAAATGGTCATTCCTTCAAATAATGCAGTTCAACCAAAAGCAGTTTTACAATTCAATCAAACCTAAGTTCAACAATATTTTACAGTTTCTAATCAATCCTGGAGGAAAATCTACAATAAAATTTAAGACCTCTTACTAACCAAAATAAATTTCAGTCTAATTTCTCATTCAATTCAAATCTTAATCTAAGTTTACCGACGCGATGTAAGTAACGAGTGTAACGACGCGATCTAAGTAACGAGTGCGATGTAGTGTCTTTTATGCAAATTATAGAACATAAAGCTAAATGTTTTTCATCTCATTTTTCGATAAAAAAAATTATTTATCCATGTTCCATTCTTTAACCAGAAGGAGATAATAAGGGCGATCGTCCTCAGCAACTGTTTTCAGAATTGTAAGAAAAGAACGAAAAAGAAATGGAGGAAAACTACTGAAAGTAGAGGAGTAACAGGAAACAATAACAGGAAGATTAAAATTACAAATAAAAACATATAATACATATTTTCTTTAACAATTTTTTGTGCTTTAAAACTTTGAATCTTAAAATTTTGTTTCACACGATGCTAAAAATTTTATTGGAAGTAGTTTTGATTCTCTCTATATTGAAGAGGGAAAAAAAAAAGGATTAAAAAGGAGTTGCCGCTGTTTCAGAATTCTTCCATTGGGAGCACTTCTTTGTCTCACTAAATTCTCTCTGCGAACTTTAATTTTTGAGTTATTATCTGTCAAAGTAAAACATTTTTTTTTCTATGTGCGCCTTCCTCTCCATGATAATCTATCCACTGGCACTCTAAAATCATTTAATATTTTCCAGGCACTGAGGTATATGTTTTATTAAAACACTATCGTTTCCCTTTTTTTACAATTTAGCTGTCGTTTTGAATTTATTAAATATCTAAATTTCGAAAAGTTCAATTTCAAATTTGTGCGACTGATGTAAAGTATCGAAATTTTTTTATTTATTTTAATAAATTTTACCACGACATCGATCATCTTATCAGGTTTCTATTAAGAAAATCGGAATTCGGATTTTTAAAATATTAACGCGTATGTGATTAATTTAAATTAGTTAAAAAGTGTTTTTTTTTTTAATTCGCCTTTTTCTCCTCCGATACTTCCACGTCTAAAGGAGATAATAAAATGTTGCAAGATGTAGTATTTTGAATACTATTTGAGTGTATAAGGATTAGTAGTATGAGGATATAGCAGTATGAGGATATAGCAGTATGAGGATATAGTTGTATGACTTCATTACTTACAACTCATGAGTACTTGTGACCAATCACAAAGATGCCAGATGTTTTTAAAGTTGTGCTTTTATTTATTAACTTTACTTAGTAGTTGCCAGGAGCATAACCATGTAAAATCCTCATTTTCACATACATTTTTGAGTGCAGTATTTTAGGTAACAGTTTAAAAAAATATATATATATTTATGGTACTTCATATTATTTAAAAACTTTACTGGATATTTTGTTTAACAAACTTTTTTTTTTTTTTTTTTTGTGTCAAACAGTAGTAAAAAATACTATGGCTGAAATCTGGCAACCTTAATTTTGAGAATTTTAAGTTAGATTCGTGGTTGATTTGCACGCTATTGTTTGCTAAGACCATGTGCTCGATAAAGGAGAGTAATTCATGATTTATTGATTTCCTAGATCACGTAACAAAGCTTTCACTGACGAAGGGTTTTCAGTTATTATGTATTGTTAATAACAATTCGCAAGCGTAGTGAGCTCTAGGTTTGGCGAGCTGTTACTGAGCAGGCGACTTGATTGCAAAGCAAACCCGCATTCCTCCCCCCCCCCTCCCTTCCCCCCGGGAGGGATATGTTTTCATTTTATACCATATCACTTGGTGCGGTGTCTCGTGCGTCAGACGATATGAATGGATATTTGACCTAGTTAGAATAATTATTTTTCCATATAACTTTGTCACCAAGTAAAGATGTTCAAAACAAAAGCATTATTGCTAGATTGATAATAATTTTAGACTTCTAATTTGTTTAGGAGTAGAAAAAAAAGCTAAAATGTCTCGTGCTTACAGTGGAGAATTACCCATTTACGTTAAATGTTGTGTTTTAATGCTAATGCTTAATAATTAGAAAATCAAGAAATGTACAATTTCAAAAATTATTTTACTGTGCAATTTCTTGGCAAAAAGAAACAGTAACGTCTGGTCTGGTTCTATTTGTCTGAAATGTGGGAGTAGACGATCAGAGAAGGGACACTTGCTGAGTGTAGAATCCAGCTTTAATGAATCCTTACCGCCTCTTATCTCATACTACAGTAGGCACAAGCGCCTTTCTTACGTATATTCACATCGAGAATGTTCAGTGATCTGTCTCTCTCATCAGAATGAGGAATACCTCCCTCTGCCGCTAGGAGTCGCCACGAGGGGTTCTCTAGTGGTGCGCCCCCTATCTCCACACTCGGTCATCTTGGCGAACTATGTCCTCATAGTTTATGTCTGAAGCTATCTGAAATAGAAAAACACAAGGAAAGCAATATGCACAGATACTATGATTGTCACATCTATGATTGTTTTTGATTGGTGTCTCTTTGTAATGGCCAAAAAATTTTGCTCGCTGAGTGTAAACTTTAAATGTTCTGGGTTTTTTGCGTCTTTTCTTAAATTGTTTGAGGCTCTCCTTATTCATTGAGGTTTCTTCAGTCTTCTTATTTGCATTTGATAATGATCTCTTCTTTTTATGTTTTTCCTTGACATCCTTCTGTTCTTCTTTTTTGGTTTCATCTTGTTGAAGGTTCATTTTAATCTTTGAAATTTCTGCATTTTGAAGTTTCTTTCCATGCTGAATGTGTTCAACGAGAATAGAATCTTCCTTCATTGCTCTAACTTGTTTAGCTATCTTCACATCCATTTCCTTTACTTCTTTTTGTCTGGTACATAATTCTCTCTCCAATTCAATGCTGTGATTTTTCTCCTTTAGCTGTCTTTTTAAGTTTGCTCCTTCTTCTAAAAGTATGACTGAGGGTTGTAATACTTTATTAGTGGCACTCAACTCACATTTTTCAAGAGTTTGGCATCGTTGACCTAACTGTTCTTGTAGTAACTTGGCTAGCTTTAATTCATTTTCCCGTGCGCTTGTTACAGTAGCGCCATGTTGGCGAACTTCTGCTTCTATGCGCAGTTTCGCTAACTCGAATTCTTTCGCTTCCCTATCTTTTACTAATTCAAACTCTTTCGCTTCCCTATCTTTTACTAATTCAAACTCTTTCGCTTCCCTATCTTTTGCTAATTCAAACTCTTTCGCTTCCCTATCTTTTGCTAATGATTCTTCATTTTCACGGTCATTTACAATTGTGTTTAACATATTTTTAACAAAGTTTTCATCATAATCGGCGTGTTCTGTTATTAATTTACATAATTGAGCGATTTTTGGGTTAATGGGTTGTTCCAATCCCAGTTCATCTATTAAAGCGAGTAAGTCATTCTTTCGTGCTCTGGCAAGAAACGCCATGTTAGTATAATCGAAAATTGTACTCACAGTTTTTCTGTTGATTTGTTACCTCGACTTGTGTTGTTTCGTTGTGGCTTCCCAGTGCTTGCTGGTCCCCTCCTTAATGATGTTGACCTCTTGTATTTGACACGAAGTTTCTTGGCTTCGACGGCGGTGTTCCAATGCTTGTTGTTTCCGCTAAACAATCCTCTTCGTCGGCGCTGACTTCGCTTTTCCGACGTGGTGGTTTCGCTTTCCGATGAGACGTGATTTCACTTTCCGGTCACTGTGCTAGCTGCTCCACTTCTCAGTGATATCGACTTCTTTTATTCGACACGAAGTTTCTTGGCTTCGTTAGCGGTGTTCCAATGCTTGTTGTTTCCGCTAGGCAATCCTCTTCGTCGGCGCTGACTTCGCTTTTCCGACGTGGTAGTTTCGCTTTCCGGTGAGACGTGGTTTCCCTTTCCGGTCACTGCGCTGTTATGTCGTTTACACTGCTAGGTGATACGACGGCTTATACTCCGATCCCCGGTTCACTGCTGGGTGACTACGGTGCTGTTCGGTTTCATTTGTACTCGTATCTCGTACTTCTGGTTTGCCCTTACACGTTCTGCCGTTTGGTTCTTAACGTAACGTTCTGACGCCTACTCAGTTCGTGATGCCGAGCCCCCATGTGGGAGTAGACGATCAGAGAAGGGACACTTGCTGAGTGTAGAATCCAGCTTTAATGAATCCTTACCGCCTCTTATCTCATACTACAGTAGGCACAAGCGCCTTTCTTACGTATATTCACATCGAGAATGTTCAGTGATCTGTCTCTCTCATCAGAATGAGGAATACCTCCCTCTGCCGCTAGGAGTCGCCACGAGGGGTTCTCTAGTGGTGCGCCCCCTATCTCCACAGAAATCTGATGAAATGTTACACTGCTAAAGCAGATTATTTAGATAGTAAGCACTCATAGGCGTGAACTTTTTTTTTTTTTTTTTTTTTTTTTTTTTTTAATAATTTTTGTATTTATTAATGCTGCAAATTGTTCATTTTTTACCTGAGAGTTTCAAATGAGTACCTTGCTTTAGTTACTAAGACCACAAGTGTTTCTTTAATTTTTTCTTGAAATAGAAAACATTTTTCCAATTTAAAGAAAAAATCGTTTTGCAAACATTAAAGACCTGAAAAAAAAATGCATTATCAAAGTTTTCTTCAAAAAGTTTTAAATAAAATAATTTTTATTTTTAAAAGTGCTTATAAACTTTTTCAATCACTTCTTCGTAAACGTGAAAATTATTATTCAGGAACAATTGCCACTTTGACATTGACGCAAACACGATACAAAAGTAACTTGATATTTTTTTTTTTTCTGCCTTAGAATCAGGATATAAATATTCGTCAAAAATTCTTAGCTTTGGTGCTTTAACAAATCTCTTTTTAAAGTGAGTAGACACGGTCAGTGGTAAAAGTGGAAAAAGAAAAATAGGGGGATGCACAAAAGTTGGAGACAAATGCACCCTACCCCTACAATAAATTTTATAATTTCGCAGTTTACTATAAAAATACTGACTAGTAAGGAAATAACAGGGCGCCCAGCAGTCCTACTTTTCCTTCTTTTCCTACTTTTTAGTAGGAAAGTAGGAAAAGTCCTACTTTTGGAAAAAAGGTCCTACTTTTCCTTTTCAAAGTTTCTTTTATATAATTTTTACTACATGACAAGCGTGCACCATTTTCCTTTTTTCCCCCCTGAAATCTGGGTTTTGCAATCTACACACTGTCCACAATGTCTTCAAAAAAGCAGTAAATGAATTCGAAGATGAAATTTGGGATTTCATTCTAGTACTCTTTAAACAGTCCCCACTCAGAGTTGAGGAATTAAAAGATTTGCAAGATGAACTTGGATTCAAGAATCTTAAGCTATTTAACTTGTTGAAAGTAGGTGGCTGACTCTTGGTCCTGCGTTAGACAGGCTTGTCAGCCAGTGGCCCATGGTTTCTGAATACTTTTTTAAAAGGTTGCCCAAAAGAGACCTAAAGATTTCTGAAAATGCTCGTTATTTGAGGATTATGTTGTGTCTGAAAAGGCCCAATATTTTTATGGTGAAAGTACACTTCCTTCTCTCCTTGGCGAGTACCCTGCAACCTTTCTTGGCTCTTTTTGAATGAGAAGAACCTTTGATACATCTTGTATATGAAAGGATGGATTCCTTAGTAAGGGGCCGTTCAAGTATTACGTAAGCACCTAGGGGGGGGGAGGGGGTTAGCGATTTGCTTATTTTTGCTGACAAGGGGGGCGGGAGGGGGTATGAGTGATGCTTACGTAAGCATTTAATAATCCCTTTATTTCTAAAAAAACCCTGTGATATGAACTGGTATTCGAAGCACGTGCAAGAGAGTCAATACTTTCTACAAATTGTAAAATGCGAAGAAAAGCAGTGTTGCTCTCCTGCTCGTAGTGGATTATTTCGCATTTTAAAAGAACGCTTTATACCTCCACCTATCAAAATGGCCCAAACACCACACGATTTAATAACAAGTGAGGAAGGGGAATTCCTGGAATTAAGTCTCCGGCTAAGCTTGAACCTGCACTGTTAAAAATTTTGTTCCACCTTGCACCAAAAATTGGTTCCCATTTAGCTGCCACCAACATTTGGTGCTTAGTTTCACGATTTAATGGTGCAACCTCGGACCGTAAGCACCATTAAATCGCAAAACTAAGCACCAAATGTTGGTGGCAGCTAAATGGGAACCAAATTTTGGTGCATGGTGGACAAATTTTTTTAACAGTGTGCATGTCCCCCTGGGGGGATTTTTAAAAATACCATATGATTATTTTTGTCCGTCCATCAAATCACAATTGTCTGCAAGGACATGTGGGAAATGTGGTTTGTACCACACTTCACTAAAATCGACAATTCGTCATAAGAAAATAGTTCATGGTGAAAATAGCCAGAGAGCCTGCCTAGTTCGGCCTATGAGAATTGCTGCTCGTCGAGCAAATGAACTGATGTGCGTCATAAATTATGTAGAAGGCATGGAAGATACCGAGTGGATAAGCGAAGAGGAAGTTTGCCCAGATTCCTTGTGCGAAACAAGTGATGAAGCAATAACATCAGATGTCAGAAACCCTATAATTTCAGACATTAAAAACTGGCTAGAGCAACCCTGGCTAACATCTGACTAGATAGACTTAATTGATTATGAAAATTACATTTATGTGCCATTAAAATTGTGATAAACTTAAGATTTAAAAAAAATTAAAAATATATATTTTTTTCCCTTTTAAGGCGAGAGTTAAAGTTCATTATTTGCATTGAATCCTAACTTTTTTTTAGATTATTAACGTTACAAAAAAAAAAAAAAAAATCAGGAGCAGTGGGGGGGGGGGGTTACCGTATGCTTACGTAATTATAGAGGGGGGGGTATGCGATTTGCTTATTTTTGCTGATAAGGGGGGGGGGGTCAAAAATTACCAAAAACATGCTTACGTAATATTTGAACGACCCCCTAAGAAAGTTGTATGGCCGTTCCTTAAAGATAATGAAATTTAAAAAAAAATAAAAAATTAGTCTACAAGAACTGCAGCTGTTAAAGTTTCCGGCAATCGACTTTGAACTTGACGATGATGAACTTGAAATTGGTGTTCAATCTCAAAAATATTTGACAAAGGTTAAGGAAACTCTTCAAAAAGAGTTGACAGTATTAATGGGAAGATATCTCAAAAATGTAGCCCAAGAATTACTAGAGAAAACCCTTTCACTTAATATTGTGGTAAAAGAAGCAAGGTGTCTGAAGCCAGAAAATATATCCAAGTCTCGGTCTTTAAAAGCAGTTAAAAATCTTTCATCCAATGTTCACCTAAGCCCTCCGTTAAATGTTGACTTAATAGGTGATGAGTGGAGGGTTTTGCAATGCGAGAACATTCCAAAAGACTGGTACACGTACGAAATTGACGATGAAGTATTTCCTTGATTTATCGATTACTTCTTTAACAACATCTTCTCTCTTAGGAATGATCTAGGACAGAAAAAATATCCTGAACTTACAAGATTGGTTAAGGTTATCCTCGTGCTTCCACATGGAAATGCAGATATGGAACAAGGGTTTTCCCAAACATCAAACTTCTTGACAGACTCCAGAACGGGTCTTACTCAAGCTTCAATAAGTCAGGGACGACGGGAACGGGGGGCGTAGGGGGCGACTCGCCCCTCCAAAGTTTTAGAAAGTTGAACAGTCGGCACATTTTTAAAAATTTTATCGAGATTTTTCTTTTTCTAAAGTCGATCCACAATAAAATCGAATTAAATGAAAAAAAAAAAAAAAAATGAACAAAAATATTAAAAATATCTGAATGCAGCGTGACCCGAGTTTGACGAATCGGCATTTTTACAATAGAAGTTTATTATAAGGGAGTCAGTGTCTTTTTTTTCCGGCTATTATGATGGACTGCGAACGCAAATATTACCCTAAGTTTTTAAAAAGGCTGGTAGTCGGCAAATTTCTGAAATTTCATCCCTTCTTTTAAAAATCTCTACTGACCGATAAAAGGTGTAGTGGTTAGCGTGCTGGCTTCTAGACCGCGAGGTTGCGGGTTCGAGTCCCGTGTAGGCATGGGTGTTTGTAAATGTATGTTGGCTTGTCTAATGACGAAAGTTTCGGCGCATTATAGCCCTCGTGTTGCTGACGGCGCCAGATAATCTGAATACAACCAACCCTACTGACCGATGTTTCAAAACATATTGAATGGAAAAAGTACAAATAATTAAACTCATCATTAGTATTATAAAATTGTGATCACAATGCAGCCTCAGTTGACGGTCGGCAATTTTGAATTGGAGTAAGTATATCCTTTTTGACAGGAACATTAAAATAATCTAATCATTAATATCTTCACTGACATTAGATAACTTTGATGTGTTACAGTAGATGATACACTTGTATTTGTGGTACGTCAGATAACGCCTCAAAAACCATGACATACACATTAAACGTCATTTACATAAAGTATGTAATGTACATCATATGAGTTAAAGGTTTTATACAAAATTTCAAAACACCAAAATTTTGTTTACGAAATTCGACCCGCATTTTACAAAGTTATTGCAATTAATGTCAAGTAGAACTCCGTAAATGATGTTATGTACAGGATGGTCGTAAAGAAACTTTGCCGATATATGGATCTCTAAAGGCAGTCTCATTCAACAGATCGAGATGAGATTTCAGGTATAGTTATTCAGAGATATGAGGTCGGAATTCTGTGAATTTCAGCAAAATGGCGCTCACGATTACCCCGGTTATAGTTACGAATAGCAACGCCTACTTTTTCCTATCGAGAAATGATCACCGCATGCGAAAACCCTAAAGAACGTTGGAATGGTACGTGTATCACAAAAAACGGACGCACAAAATACAGAACTGCCAACAAAAACACGATCGAAGCAATGGAGGCCTCTCACCAAATATTCAGCTTAGAAAACCGATTAAATTGCCTGTGATGGCACTCATGTGAACTTTAGCCTCTGTCAAATGCAAATTTCCATCTTGCGCCTCAATCGCGTTTTTGTTGGCCGTTCGCAGAGCTTTTCTTTTTGTGCGTGCATAATGCGTCCTTTTTTTGTGATACACGTACCGTTCTATCTCTCTTTAGGGTTTCCTTACGCGCTGAGCATTTTGCGACAGGAAAAAGTAGACGTTGTCATTTGACAATTTCGTGCATGTAACTATAACCGTGAGCACCATTTGTTGAAATTCACAGAATCTCGAGCTCATACCTCTGAATAACTATACCTGAAATCTCATCTCGATCTGTTTAACGGAACGGAAGCTAGAGGTCCACATATCGGCAAAGTTTCTTTATGACCACCTTGTACTTCATATATTGAAAATGCATTCCCAAAATAATGCATGCCACTTGTAAACTGGAAGGCAATATCGAATTTATTCTCACAAAATAATCTTTGGAAAAGTGTTGAAAGGTTTATTATAATACTATCTAAAATTCTTAATGTTTCCCGTGCTCAAATAGCTGTGGACCGACATTGTCCAATACAACCAGGTTCAGTGTATTGCAAATTGTGAGTATCCTTTCACTCCTTTGCGGGTTCGAGTCCCGTGTTAGGCATGGGTGTGTGTAAATGTATGTTGGCTTGTCTAATGACGAATGTTTCGGCGCATTATAGCCCTCGTGTTGCTGACGGCGCTAGATAATCTGAAAACAACCAACCAACCTTTCACTCCTATCCTCGATTTCTGACGCAGTTTGGTCTTTGTGTTGCCCTTGCGCCTAATAAATTAGAAAAACAGCCAACCAACCTATCCTGGATTTCACCACTTTAATATTCGAAACATCGGGAAAAAATTATCTTTCAGATAAACTAAGATTTTTTTAGTTTAAATACCTTTAAAAATATTTCAAATTGGATCAATAAATCTCAAATTAGGATCATAACCATTATGTGTGGGTAAGGGAAATGGGGGTGGGTTTTTGGAAATTTCATGTTGACAGTGATGTTTCTCTTGCTTTGAACATCAAATGTGCAACTTGTTCTTCCTCAAGATCGTATTAACACTGTAGATTTGAATACCTCCCCCCCCCCACACCTTTCCCAAAAAACCCCACACGTACTATTCTTATATAGTTTGGTATGTTGTGCTAAAAATTATGGCATGCTTTTTTATAGAGTATTTTGTCACTAAATTCGAAGTTCAATTAGTTGCGAATAACTTACCTTTTTGCACATAAATATTATAGTTTGGTTTAATGCTAAAGTAATCCATTTCATTTTTAATCCCGCTTAGAAAAAAAAACCTAGCATTTTCAACTATACTTTCCTTCTTGAACAAATGATTATTGTTCAAAAAATGAGTAATATTTGCAGAAATTATTGCTGAAAAACCATACAACTCCAGTGAAAAACCACAAAAAAATCAGTTAATTAAATCCAGCATTTTTGATAAAAATATATACTCGAAGTAACTACTTTTAAGAAGTAGGTTCCTGGATTGCATTGTTACAAAAAAATTAAGTTTTACTATTAACACACGTTTCAAGAAAAATCAAAATCTTTTCTTTTTTTAGTTAGGAAAATGTGTTAAAAAGTATTTAAAAATTAAATAATTAACAAATCGCTTTTAATAATAATTGTCTTTTGCAATGTAATTATAGTGTCCATGAACGCCTACATGATTATTTGCAGGGAGATGTAAGGCGACAAAAGTTTTTGTTTAACCCTTGATTTTTCGAAGATGGGAATTGGATTTCCTAATTGGATGTTAGTTAATTATTGTTCATTAATGTTCTGTTCAAATTGATGAATTAATATCCATATATATTTTTTTCTTGTAAATTTTACCACTTTTTTCCACGTTACTTTATTTTTCGAAACCCAGAGGGGAAGGAGTGCAAGTGCATGTTTCTTATGTCCCTGACATTGTATCTATTATAAAAATTGCAGTGCTTCGCGTAGGGAATTTTCTGTAGTAGCAATAGTCCGCCAGAATTTTAAAAAGAATTTTTCCAGAATTTGTTTTTTGATCAAACTTTATACAATTCATTATACAAAAGTCACCTATTTGATCAATAATTTTCATCTATTTAATTCCATGTTAAAGTGCTATTTTCCAACCACTTTTACACGTTTAATTATTATTTATTTTTTTTGAAACTGCAATTTGAAAATTAAAAAAAAAGTTGTATCGAAATGAAGCACTTGTAGTTTTCAGTTTACTGAATTGGTTTAAGATTGTGGGGGGAAATTCTATCTATCTGCAAAGTATAAATGTCCCCCCCCCCCTGCCCCCAAATAAAAACGTTTCCAAAAATAATCTCCTTTGTTTGGAGAGGAAGGGTTAATTTACTAAAAAGAAATTAAAAATTAAATGAATTTGAAGGATCTTCAACTATAAGGTGATGGGAATTTACTTAAAATTTGACATTAAGTACGTATTGATAAAATGCCATAAAATATTAAAAATTGTTTAGACGGTAATTTAAAAATAATTCAAACTAATATCACATTAAATAAAACAATTCAAACTAATATCACATTAAATAAAACAATTCACAATTAAATAAAAAAAAATGCATAACAATTAGTTTTACATTAATTAATAAGTAATTAGGCAGCAATTATTCATATATTAATTAAAAATGTATTTTAATTAATATATTAATTAAAAAATTAATTAATGTATTAATTAAAAATTATGTAAACGTTAATTTTACATTAATAAAAATTAGTTAACAATTTATTAGCACCTTAATTTATATTTTCTACATTTACACCGGACGTGCCTTGATTTCAGTCGGCAAAAGGATGTCTACGCCCCCCCAACCAAAATTTTTAGCGACGGCCCTGCAATAAGTGCACTACAAACGACAAAAGAGAGATTAACAGTTTACAACAAGTGTAATTTATTCCGAATTCCTAGAGAATTTATAACAAAGGGTGCAACAGCATATAAGTCGTATGGAAAGAATTGAAGAAGATGAGAGGATTGCAGCTAAATTAAAACAAGAAAAAGTAGGAACAAAAGGAAGAAGACAAGAAAGAGCTTGAAAGAAAGAAGGCAGATATGGAGAAAAAAACACTAACTGCTAAGGAAGCAATTCGTAAAGAAAGGTCATTAGAAAAGTAGAACACTTACAAAACATGAGTTGATGAAGCGAATGAAAGAATTTCTAGGGGTGTGGAACATCGCACAACTTTCAATTACACTATATCACTGATGTGGATTTGTGTCTTTTACCGTTTTTATATTTCCATCATTCGATTAGAAAAAATGGAAATTTTGACGATATACTTTTCGGTAATTCTTATATAATCCTTTCTTATAAGTGAAACTGGGAAGAGGAGAAAAAACGATTGTTCATAAGCAATGTTCAAGCAAAGAGAACTCTGTGTAAAAGGCATTCGTTTTTCCACTTTTTATGCCACTGAAACATTTTTACAGGAATTTCAGAGGTGGGGATGTTTAGAACACTTTAAGAGGCATTAGCACAGCAATTTTTATCGAAATCGTTAGAGCCGTTTTTTAGCAATCATTGAAAAGCATGATTTTTTTCAATGGCAGCTACATTATGCGCAAGCGCGATTTTGACGAAAACCTTATTTGTAGGTCTTTGGGCCATCACCAACCTGCTCACCAAATTGAACATCGTTGGTCAATTTTTTCGGGAGTTATGCTGACCACGTACACACAGACAGAAATTTTTTCTAGGTCACTTTTTTGAAATCAGGATGTTCCAAAGCGTGGAGAAATGCCAAAATCGAAATTTTTTTTTGACAGAATCTTATACCTTCATTACCCTATGTATTACATTAGGGTAATTGAAAGTAAAAATGCACTAAAAAATTGGGATTCAAAGGGTGTCAAAACTGGACAAACAATGCTGGAAATTGCTTGCAAAAAAGTTCAGGAAGGGACTTCACATTTAAACCAAATCAGAAATGAGCAAAAGGAAATTGAAAAGACTAAAAGAACAATGTTAGACTTTTTTTGCTCTAGTCAAAGTAAAAAACAAAAGAAGTGAAAATAACAATTTTATTGTATGATTACTAACGGTTTGCTTTGCGTTAAACGTTCCTTCAGAAGTGATCCATGTCCGTTTTTTATTTTTAAGCTTAATTTTATATTTAACTAGGCATTTAATATTAGGCTAAATTTTATATTTAATCTATCCAACTGGCACTGAACCGGTGCTTTTGGTAAGAGATTTGCATTTAATTCTTTTTTAAATATATTTAATGTACATTTCACTCGATCTCTAGAAAGTTCATTTTAAAATTAAAATATTGTCGTCAAATGCATTTGAAATAGACGTTTTTGTTTGTTTCCTACTTTAAAGAAAACAATTCCTACTTTTCCTACTTTACCACAAAAAGGTCCTACTTTTCCTACTTTTTAAACTTCAAAATCCACTGGGAGGCTTGAAATAATTTATGCTTCCAAACACTAACATTAAACAAGGGTCCAAAATTTAATGTTATTTTAATGAATATTCTGCGACTTGAGATTTTATAGTTAGTTTCTTTTTTAAAATAGTTTGTCCTTAACAGTTTTTTAAAATAGCAAGAATAGAAATTTCTTCCAAAACATTTAAAAAAAGTTCCTCCAAAGTTAAAAGTGGACCACATGAACATTACTTTTAAATAAAAATACTTGTATCTTTATGCAAATTAGTATAATACATATTTATAATACTAGTATGATGTATATAACATAACTATTTTTTTTTAACATTTGAAAACTTTAAATAACTTTTTCTCAGTGTCACTACATTCAAAGTTTCATATTACTTTTCTTTAGTAGTTTTCAGACGGATTGAGTATTTTTAAAAGTGAGGGGATGGATTTCAGTGGTTTTAGAAGTGGGGGTTGACGCATGGGTATTTTCTTGAGAAATGGGGGGACGCGTCACCCCGCGTCTACCCACACTTCTAGCACTGGACACGGTGGAAAAAGGTGATAAGTAATCTTGCATCGGTAGTCGGCTTGCTTGAGGAGAATATTATGGATTTTCTCTCATTCTATACATTGGAACAGGCTAACTTGCACTCATCGAATACGCTGCAACGATGTGTGAATCGGTTTTACTACGTCATGATTGGCTGATTGGAACGATATGTGGCGAATTCGTTAAAACTCTGATAGTATCCGTGGTTAGAAAAGTAAAATATTTATTAACATTTAAATTTAAAAGCGCTTATTTTCTTTTTGTTATCAGCATACATTTTTAATTTGATACAAAACTATGCGTGCAGGTTATAAATATCACTATAAAAATTGAGATATGTACGGAACTATATCTTTACGTGATAGGATACATCATCCTATCGCGTGTACTCAAGGTTCAAGTAATGTTGCCTCAAGGTATAGAATAGAGGTCGGAAAAATCGATAAAAAAAAAATATCGATACTGTATCGTAGCATAAAAAAAAAAAAAATATCGATACATCGATATCCTACATATTTCATGATTTTTTATTTGATTTTCAGTTTTGCAAGAAACGAAGTTTTTTGGAGCAAATTTCTACTTTTCATGATTGCTTTTTGTAAGGTGACTACTTTTTATTTTCAATTACTCATATGTTTACGTGGGGTAATGAAAGTATAGCATTCAGTAAAAAAAAAAAAAATGCGGATTTTTTTTTAATTTTTTGCATTTCTCCACGGTTTGGAACGTATCCTGATTTCAAAAAAGTGGTCCAGAAAATTTGTCTGTCTGAATGTAATTGGTCAGGATAACTCCCGAAAAAATTGACCTACAATGTTCAAACTCGGTGTGCCGACCAAACGGTATAGTGGTTAGCGTGCTAGATTCTAGACCGCGAGGTTACGGGTTCGAGTCCCGTATCAGGCATGGGTGTTTGTAAATGTTAAATGTATGTTGGCTTGTCAAATGACGAATGTTTCGGTGCATTATAGCCCTCGTGTTGCTGACGGCGCCAGATAATCTGAAACCAACCAACCAATCAAATTCGGTGTGCGGGTTAGTGGTGGCCATGGAACCTACTAAGGTTTTTGTCAAAATCACGCATGCGCATAAGGTTGAAATCATGAAAAAATCATGTTTTTCAGCAATTACTAAAAAACGGCTCTAACGATTTTGATTAAAATCTCTGTGCTAATGCCTCTTAAGGTATTCTAATCGTCCTCACCTCCGAATTTCTTGTAAAAATGCGTAAAAGTGTAAAAAGTTGAAAAATGAGTGCCTTTAAGGCAAAGCCCTCTGCCCTTGACTATCGCCCATCAACGATAGATCTTTTTTGTTTCATGCACAAGAAAGGACAATGCAAGGTCTATCGAATAACATCTCCAATTTCGTTATTTTGGCGGTGTTTTTTTCCCCATGTAAAAACTATTGACAACAATATCGTCAAATTGTCAATTTTTATTTAAATAAGTGAAAATATGAAAACGGTAAATAACGGTATTATCAAATTTTAATGCACTGACCAATATTATTGTGTAATTGAAAGTTTTGCGATGGTCCACATCCCTATAGTTCCAAGTAAAGTAGATCGATTACGAAACTATAGGGGTGTAAAACATCGGACAACTTTCAATTACACTAAATTACTGATGTGGATTTGTGTCATTTATAGTTTTCATATTTCCATCATTCGCTTAGAAAAAATAGGCAATTTGGCGATATTTTTTGGGATAATTCTTATATGGCTTTTTAAAGAAGAAAAAAAAAATAAAAAAAATTGGCAAAATGGTGCTTTTAGCGGTATGCTTATCGATAATTCTTATATGATCATTTCTTGTAAGTGAAACTGAGCAGAAATATATATATATATATATGTAATATATCCTGTCGATTTTTGTAATGTACTAACCCATTATGATTTTCCTGTCGACTTTTGTAATGTATCCTGTCGACTTTTGTAATGTATTATTCCATTTTAATTTATGTTATTGCAGAGTGGTCGTGAAACCGTAATGAAGAGTCAATTTTAAACAAGATAAAACATTTATTAATTTAAACGATAAACCAGATAAACCCGGAGAGAGAGCGTGAAAAGTTACGTCTTTACAACACGAGGATAGGATTTAGAATGTGATGAGTCGTATTGTCGAACAGAGAGCAGCGTCGCGTTAAAAACCGTGGGAATCGCTGATTTAGCAAGAGTATTTAATAAACATCGAAGTGAAAAGGCAAGTATATTGGCGCCAGAAGGGAATACTAATTATGGGATATGAATAACAAGAATGCTGACTCTGCAAAGATCTCGTACATTAAATTAGCGTGGGCAGTTATCATAAATAAGTTGTTGAATGATTTGGTTAAAGAGGATTTTGGGCTTTGAAAAGACGAATTAATTTACCTGTCGTTTCTAAAAAAGGATTTCTATTACATACTAAAAGAGGATTTCTATTACATATATATATATAAAAAAGATCGTTGATGAGGTATGCTTAAGGAAAGAGAACTCTGTGTTAAAGGCATTCGTTTTTCAACTTTTTACGCCATTAAAGCATTTTTACGGGAATTTTGGTGATGGGGATATTTAGAACACCTTTTGAGGCATTGCCACAGCGATTTTGAACAAAATCGTTAGAGCCGTTTTTTAGCAATTACTGAAAACATGATTTTTTCATTGGCAGTTACCTTACGCGCATGCGCGATATTGACGAAAACCTTAGCGGTAGGTCCCATGGCTACCACCAACTCACACATCAAATTTGAATATCGTAGGTCAATTTGTTCGGGAGTTATGCTGACCACATACACACACACAAACACATTTTTTCTAGATCACTTTTTTGAAATCAGGATGCTCCAAAACGTGGAGAAATGCAAAAAAAAAAAATCAATTTTTTTTTTTGACCTAATGCTATACTTTCATTACCCTATGTATACATATGGGTAATTGAAAGTAAAAAAGTTATATTTTAGCTTAATTGTTGCAGTGATTTTAAAAGAAAATTAGAAGAAGAAAAAACGATCGTTGATGAGGTATTATACTCAAGGACAGGGCCGCCGACAGGGGGGGGGGGGGGGGGCAAAACAGTGCAAATGATAGGGGCCCGCTTCGCCAAGTAGGGCCCACAATATACGACCTCTACTCGTTTTTTTTTTTTTTTTTTTTTGCTACGCCGTCCAACAGAAGCAAACCACAAGTGGAGGGAGAGACTATGGGGGACAGTTGTAATGGATGTCTGCTTTATCAGAGTGAGAGTCATCTAATTTTTACTTTTTGTTGTTCTTTTGACGCTTAGTAAATAATCTTTTTGGTTCTAGTGAATATTGATAAACCTCTAAGGGGCCCCTGACGAGCTCTGACCTCAAAGGCAAACAATATTTATTGAAAAAATTATAGTGTTATTTCGTGGACAAAGGTTTAGTATGAAGTAAGAATTAATCTAAAAAGTGGCCTTTGATGACCCATGCCTTATGGATCTTTTTGAGGGCCCCGTGCCATATAAAATACGATATTTATTCTTAAACGTGAAACTTCATTTAAGTACATGCAAAAGTTATTAATTGTCATTTCATAGACGAGAGTTCATTATAATTTTTTAGGAATAAACAAACACGTTATAAACATCAAGTATGCCCGAGGAGACTCGGGCCCCCAAAATACAACGTAATAATAAAATATAGTAAACAATAATTTTAGTATGTTAATACCCACCCAAATTGTGTATAAGTACTAGGAATAAATAATTTTCTGTGGTGTGTTTTACAAGTACGTCGCGCAACGTTAAAAAAAATCTAAACAAACAAGAATTATACATCAAGCATTGAACTTCGAAAGGGCCCAGTCGATTGTTGTCCCAATAGAATAAATATATTATATTTAAATTTAAACTACATAATCATCAATACGCTAATTATTTATGTGCCCGCCACATGCTCATGGACGTAGGCCCTGATCATCGCCTAGGGCCACAAGGCCCGGGCATTGAGCCCATAATTTTAGGGGCCCCCGAAATTGGCTGTAAACCGATAACTTTTGTTTCATAAAAGTTATGTGAATATCGTTTATAATCTGTATAAAAAAAAATTTACAAAAAAAATCATTTTGTATTGATCTTTAACCGTATCCCAGAATGTATTTATTCAGATAAACCAAACCATAATTTAAAAGCGTAAAAAACAAGCTTTCTTGAAAGATTGAGGGAAACAAAATTGAAAGGAAGTCGTGACAAATTTATTGAGAAATCATCAATTGTGGACTCTGAAGTTGTGATTAATGCTACAGATATTGTTGTCATGGATATTACTACACATTGTGATAGTGAAATGCAATGCTATACATAACAAAGTCTCTCCTCTTTTGATTTATAAATTTGATTGTTTGAAATTTGTTTCTTAATTTGTGACCTTTTAGGAAACAATATTAACATTAATTTATCAACTCTTTATAATTAATGTTAATTCATTTGACTTTGTGTCAAGCCCATTTCCAATAAATCACGCGTTTAAATATGAGCATAAGAGGGGCCCCAAAATGTGTCCGGACCTTGGCCCCAACTTGTCATGGTCAGGCCCTGCTTGGACGCCACGGTCCCTCATGAGTACAAATATTATTTATTTATTATTATTATTATTTGCCAAAACGTTCAGCTCAAGATTTTAAGATTCTGTCTCTTTACATTTGTACAATTGTATTTAAAGGAAAATATTTCTTAGAATATATTAAGGGGTGATTTTTAGTTTAAAAAAATCGCATTTTTTTTTTTAATAATTCGCATTTTCCCCCTCACTCTAATTTTTTTTATTTTGCCGTCTCTATTAATTACTTTTACGAATTCCTATTAATATTAAAATATAAAAAAAATTTCTTAACTTTTCTTTTCCTTGATTTCAAGCATTTGGGAGGAAGATTATTTCAATAAAATTCAAAATGTATTCGATTTTATCAAACTTTTTTTTTTTAAATATAATTTAATATAATACATTAATTAAAAAAAATATGGACATTTCAATGTATTTATAATTTTATAAAGACTTACGACTTGTGAAAATTGTTCAACAAAATTCTGTGGTATTAAGCATACTTTTTTTTTAACTTAGTGCCATTACTTAATTCTTATCTATTCAGAGTCGGTAAAATAAAGACTTGTTATACAATAATCATGTTTTTCACAACTGTTTTTTTAATTCACGATTAAAACGTCCGGAATATTTAAAAATGTTTTCCAATTTTAGTTATATTATTGATTTTTCAACTAATACAAGTTCATTTGTTGCACATCAAAGTTTAAAGTAATACATTTTAAAATAACATTTTCCTAATTTTTTCTTAAGTAATTGCTTCTTTCAAAAAAGTTACATTAACCATTGTTGTAGAACATTTTAGATTTTGCTCATAATAGAAAACGCAATATATAAAGTGTAATATTGCCTTTCCAAGTTTCACAAGAGAATAGTAAGGCATTTGAGAAAAAATAGTATAGACATGATCTTAAGATCGCGTGAGAGAATAGGGTTATTTGCTCTAGATGTCGCTAATACCATTTTACCTCCCAGAACGTTTGCCTCAGGGTAGACGGGGGAGAATTTACAAAGCTATGCTCGATGTTATCGATGACTCTGTTCCAAATTCTACAATAGACAGGACCCCGGGGGTGGCCATAAACTGCGTCTCCAGTTGGAATTTTAAAAGCAGGGGTTTTGCTAATGACGCTTTCCATGAAAGGCCATTCTCCAAACCATTACTTGGGGGTTTGCAGGATGGGATGGGGTGGTCCAATAGGATATATCAACAGGCGAACAGACACAGACTGACGGTTCTGTATCCGAGGGAAGAAGTTCTGGGTTGAGACGATCGTTAATCATGTAGTTGGGGAGGATTTTTCGATACGCTCCATTTAACCTCATTAGAACCCTGGTCACGTTGAAATGCACTTTGTGTACGGTCCCTTTTCTGCGATCGCTCCAGGACTGTGCTTACTTTTCAATACAAAAAGAAAGGAGCTACTCGATTCTCTGCTTGACCGCACATAACATAGGACAAAGAGTAGCAATCTTAAAAGTTCGTCTTAGCTTTCTGTACTTATTTGTTCAGGGTTCGGACAAAGTTTTAGATTTTAAAAATAAGTTTCTTTACAAGGACCTTTCAATTAAAAAAGTTCAGCGGTCGGCAGTTCAACTCATTTGCCTCTTTGTTGGACTTCTTTACCTTTTTCAGAAAGACGAAGAATTGAAACATAACATATTTTACATGCTCTATCTCAATCCGTAAATTTCTGTGACTTTATATCTAATTAGCGAATGGAGGTTTTTTTTTTTTATTGTCTTATAGTGCTATAAGAGTTTGTGTCTCAATTTGGTTCTTGTAAGGATAACGTCAAAATAAGTGGAAAATTGAAGACGTAAGTTTTCAAAGTGATTGTAATGGTATCAGTTGTATGCATATCAAATAGCTATTCGTATCATATTTCAGATTTTGCAATTAAATCGCAACAAAATGGCCTAGAAAGTGTAACAGAAAAATTTGTAATAAGGGACTACGGCATATATGTGGTCCTTATTTTTTTAACTTTCAGATTTCCTTTTTCCTCACCCTCCAATTCTTTTCCCTTTGGCAATAAAAATATTATTGTAAGCAATTTTTTGAAAATTTAAAGAGATTAAGCTGTGCCGTAAGGAAAATGGAAGTTCGCATCACATAACTGCATTTTACTGTACAGCGCAGGGTGTTCCTTATTTTCCAACTTACAAATTTTGTATTCTTACCCCCATTTTTTACCTTTGACTATAAAAAATATTATTGTGGTCATTTTTGTAAATGAAAAGTGATTAATGTGTGCAGCAACGATCAACGTGTGGACGATCACTGCAAGCAGTACTACACATATTGTAAAATATGAGGCATTACTAAAAAAAAAAAAAAAATACCGCTAAAAATCTGACATTTTTGTTGTTTAAATGTTAGATTTTGTTAGTTAAATTGTATCAATATTTTGCAACTTTTTTAAATTTAGGAAATAAAACTTTTAGAATATGTTCGTTCATTTTTGTCAATTCTGTTTTTATTTTTACAAACTTCAATATCAATTTAGCAGGGTTAATACTAATTTATCATAATAAAACTTGGTTCTCTACAAAAATAGGTCAAAAGAAAAAATATTCGGGGGTATGAAATTGAAGCCGAAGAAATTTAATATTTTTTTTTTTTTCAAACAATTTCAATTTTAGTAATCTTTTAACAACTTCAGGCTATTTGCGACACGGGTTAATATATTATTGAAATAAAATTTGGCACACTGTCAAGATAGACCAAAACGAAAGGAATGAAGGGGTGAGAGTTAAAATCAGATGAAATTTCGTTTTTGACGCCTTACATAGACCATCCTAATATATAGTTATAATTAGTCAATTAAAAGACACAATACTTAGTTATACTACATATCATTACGTACCTACTTTGATTCATCGTAAGATCTCAACGAGGGATTTCAAACTCGAACAGAAATTTATATTTTAAACAATTAATAATTTGCTTTAAAAATTGAAGTTATATATTTTCGATTAATTTGTTTTAAATGATAATTAAGACGGTAAAGGAAGTTTAATTTCACCAACAATAGAAGGTCACTTTTCTTTAATAGCACAATTTAATAAGTTAAATTCTTAACTGATAAGTTGTCTTTGTAAAAAAAAAGGCTCTTCCTTTAAGTATGTACAATGTACATATTAAACAGTATTTTTAAACTTCAAATATTGTGTTTATTGATGGACAACCCAACTACGGATACGGACGATGACGCTTCGTGTTTTTAAGACAACTGTATTTTAATGTTTCATAATGTGCAGTTTTGTTGAGTTTTAAAATTCGATTTATTTGACAGACAATTGAAAGAATTTCTTACAATATCTGTTCAGAACAAGTATCATTTTATAAAAAGTGTATGCTTTCTCTCAAATGATTTTTACCAAAATTGTCTTACAAAAATTAATTAGTAGACAGATAGTAGTGCGTTGATTGTCAGAGAGTTTTTCGATTTTCTCCTTCTTGATGCGTAAATGCGCGACATTTTCCTCTTCAAAGACCAGGGGTGAAAACAGTCAAAATGTCAAAAAGAGGAAAACATTCATAGCTTTGTTTTCAACTGCAAAAATAGTTGAATAAAAATATAATGGTGTACTAATGTGTGCACAGAACAATGGTGGAGTTAGATTTTTTTTTTTTTTATGGGCTACAGGTAAGTTTAGTTTGATAAAGGCCTATAAAGTCTAATTTAAAAAAAAAAAAAAAACGTAGAACAAGCAGAACTTTTCAGAGTAAAAAAAAGTGGAAACCCCTGAAAGACACACCATTTCCAGACTGTGTACGATTCACGTTGTTTTGGCGCATCAATGTCCTAGTGTAGTTTTTGCGCTTGATAACGTCTAAATTTATTATTGGATTCTACATAGATGCCTTAAAAGAGATTAAATATTCTTAGCCGACACAACTTTGAATTTGTATTTTTTCCGATTTTAATTTTGTTAACGCTTTAATTCTATCAGTAAACACTTACATAAGCATTATATGGTAAAGAATACTCTAAAATAATATTAAAAGAAATCGACTCATGAGGCCCTCTAAAAGGGAGGTTTTTTTTCCGCAACGATTACCAAAATATTTATCAAAATCAATAAATTTATTTTGCTTTTCTCTGGAAAAAGCAATTTGATCTTATAAATATAATATATAAGAAGGGTGAAAAATAAAAATAAAGAAAGTTTATATTTTCCATAAGTTCAGCTACACAATTCAATATTTGATTTTCATTTTTAGTAATCCATAATTGATAAGGTTTAATTTTGAATCCATAATTGATTAGGATGTTAATAATCGCAGGAATTATTCTTTTGAATCTCTTAACTGCTGACTACGAAAGTTAAAATCTTTTTCTAATATAATCTTCCATTTTAACGTAATCAGAGTTTCCACGGTCATTGAAAGTTATTAAAAGAGCTTAATATTTTTGAACTTGTTTTCAAGGCCTTGAAAATGCTTAGAGGTGCTTAAAAGTCCTTATAAGTCCTTTATTTTTGCGTCTGTTGTGCCAACCGCAAATTTTATAATAGTACTACTCAGACTTGCTATCCCCGCGTGACCACCACTTGTCCGCACTGTTATCAGAATTCTGTGACATATTTTATTACGCATGCGCCAACTTGTAAATTTTCTGGTATAATATATTCTATTAAAAATTTATATATCGACATGATGCACGAAAACAAATTTTCAAAGGTCATTAAAAACATTATTTAGATCCATAAAAGTCATTGAAAAGCCAGTGATTTTCATTCTGTGATTTGAGTGTGAGCCCTGGTAATATCAAATCCAGTAACATTTTCAGCCTAAAGTTCTTTAATTTACGCAAACAGCTTGCTCTCTCTTTAACCCTTTCTTCTCCCTATCGGATTCAAAAGAAAAAGTAAACCAAAGAAAATTCCATTGTCCTATATGGTGTTTACCCTTTAACACCATTCGGGACCAGGGGGTATGGATATTTATTTTAAGATTAACGATTCCGTTTTCTCACCAGCGGTTATTTGAAGCGTGAATTTCCACAACAAAAGGATTTTAGATTTTTAGGTGTGTTGACTGGAGTAATGACTTGCACTTGACATTGAATTATGAAAGGTAAATACTATTGTAAGTTGTCCACTTTGGATCATTTATAAAATTGTCTCCCGAGAAAACCTGTGGAACAGTCCATTTCCAATTTTGACACATCACCTCGAGTAGAAGGTTTACCGAGCTGCGTAAGAACGTTGTGATAGATTTGCTTGTTAGACTTGACGAAGGCTAGCTGAAATCATTCTTCAAAACTCTGAAATTATATTCAAAGGCAATTGTTGTTTTAACTAGATCAAATATGAATTTATAGACAACCAGCTACAATTAGTGCCATTAGGGTGAATCATCTTGTAAATGCATATCCATCAAAAAACAATTTCTTTGCTGGTATAAGCAAGAAGGGAGATGTGGAAATTACCAGTTAAAGAACATAAACCTTCCTATTCCGCAAAAGATATTATTAAAAAATAAAATTTTCTAGGAAAAAAAGCATTTTGCGCTCTTTAAGTAAAAAGCGATTTTGCAACTAACACTTCACAAAAAATCGTTTTTGACAGTAAAAATAATATAACCCATAAAAACAAAGTTTTTAATATAAATCCTTTGTATACATAAGTCAATTTTTATATTCATTAACATAGCACCGTTTCTGCTGCCAGCGTGTGCTTGTTTAAAAAATTTAAATTTAGATGCTAACACCATCTCTATCAGCAAAATATGTGGCAAACTACTTTTCAAAATTTATTCATTCAAAATGAATGTGAATTTATGCACTCTCAGATAAAAGTATCTTTTATTTCTTCTGATCAAAACAATTTTATTATATATACTAAAATTATTTTGTCAACAGGAAAGAATTTCTTCAATGATTGGTTTAATGCTATTTCAATGCGATTGGATGACGGCAAGTTGGTTTATTAGCATTCCATAAAAATGATCTTTTAGTGACAGTGACAGCCTTCAAAATGGGACAGAATGCATTGTCCCCGACATCGAATCTATCTGCTAAGTTTCAGCCCGATTTGATGATGTCAAAGAGTCTCACATAATTAGGCCTCCGAATATTTGCCTGCCATCGACAAACAAAACACATAAATATACACACAAAGTCGGAAGTTAATACAAGAAATTTAATAAATTAAAACTTCAAACTAAAGGAATGTACGTGTGATGAGAGGTTTGGAATGCAATTTTAACAAATACATGTTTAGAAATGTATGGATGTAATTGTTTAAAAGGTGCGTTGTATGTTAAACTCAAAATTCAAAAGTAACTGCACCCCTTTAAAAGAATTAACCGTTTTTTAAAAAGATTTTTCCGTATTAGAAATAACACTTTTGTAATATTTGAAATTATCTAGTAAATTACTTTTAAGATTGATTTATCAAAGACATTTAAATGATGTGTTGATAAATTATGCTCACTTCCAAAAGAATCGGAATCCAACACCATCAGCATCATTTGAAAGCAGCCATCTGAACTTACCTGGCTATTATTAACTCACCTTATATCTAAACTGTATTCATAGAATTTAAGTTTGAAACGATCAGAACTACTCAATCTCGTGAAATTATTCGAAATACGGCAAAATATGTTTCTGGCTTTGACATTAAGTTAAAATAGATCCGTTTTTAAATCCCTTATAATAACTTCGAATTTGTGTGTGAATGGTTGGCTGTGTATGTCGATGGCGGGCAAATCTGCGTATCATATCTTTACATAGAGTAATGAAAGTACAGTATTCGATTAATTTTTTTTTTTTTTTTTTTTTTGGATCACCCAGATTTAAAAAAAAAGTGGTATAGAAAAAGAAATGCCTGTCTGTGTGCACGTGGTCAGAATAACTCCCGAACAAATTGACCTACACTCTTCAAATTTGGTACATGGGATGGCGGTGGCCATGGGTCCTGCCATTTAGGTTTTCGTCAAAATCGCTCATGCTCATAAGATTGAAATAATGAAAAATCATGAAAAAATCTCGTTCTTCAATAATTTCTAAAAAACAGCCCTAACTATTTTGATTAAAATCTCTCTGCTAATGTCTCTTACGTGTTCTAAACTTCCCCACCACCTAAATTCCCGTACAAATGCGATAAAAGCGTAAAAAGTTTTTTTAAAAGGGGGAAAAGATAAAAATAATCACGAATTACTTTAACACAGAGTTTTCTGCCCTTGAGCATCACCCACCAACGATTGATTTGTATCTGTTTCCCGCACAAGAAAGGAGAATGTAATGTCTATCGAATATCTTCGCCAATTAGGTGGGTCTTTAAATAAGTGAAAATATGAAAATGGTAAATAACATCCCGTATCATATTTTAATGCAATGATCAGTATTATTTGGTGAATTTGAAAAATTGTGCGATGTTCCATACCCCTAGTTAAGGATTAAATTTTGAAAAGTAGTTTGCCGCATATTTTGCTTATAGAACTGTTCTGCGGAGGCCAATTTAACTCACTTGAAATAATCCAATCGATCTGAAACTTGGCAAATAGGATTTGATGCCGATGACATTTGTCACTAACAAATTTTGGGACTGTTATTCTCACTAAAAGATCGCTTTTACAATTACACATGCTTCTATAATCGCTTCGGAATACTAATAAAATCCCATTTTAACCGATCATTTGTTGAAACTATTTCCTGGTGCCAAAATGTTTTAATCAAAATATATATAATATATGGGTTTTCATTAATTTACAACTGGTACCATTACAATCATTTTGAAAACTTACGTCTTCTTCAATTTGCCACTTATTATGCCGCTATTCTTACAAGAACCAAGCCGACCAAACGGTGTAGTGGTTAGCGTGCTAGCTTCTAGACCGCGAGGTTGCGGGTTCGAGTCCCGTGTTAGGCATGGGTGTCTGTAAATGTATGTTGGCTTGTCTAATGACAAATGTTTCGGCGCATTATAGCCCTCGTGTTGCTGACGGCGCCAGATAATCTGAAAACAACCAACCAACTTACAAGAACCAAATTGAGACAAAAACTCTTATAGCACTATAAGACAATACAACAAAAATCTCCATTCGCTGATTAGATATGAAGTAGAAGAATATATAATCTAAAACTTTGTCCGAGTCCTGAACGAATAATTTCAGAAAGCAAAGACTAACTTTAAACTTTTAACATTGCTATCATTGTTCCTTTGTTCTGTGCGTCAAGCAGAGAATCGCCCCGCGCCTTTTCTTTGGTATTGGAACACATTTCTGGAGCGATCGGAGGAAGAGGGGATGTATACAAAACGCGTCTCTACATGACCAGAGTTCTAATGAGGTTAAATGGAGCGTATCGAAGGCTCCTCCCCAACTACCTGATTAATGATCGTCTCATCCCAGAACTTCTTCGCTCGGATCGGACACCCAGACTGACAAGTACGGGACACCCAGAGACCCAGATAGAAGTTATATGGTTACAGTTCACAATTTTAACTATTGTTGCGTTGGTACTATACTTAATACGTTTCGTGGTTCTGCGATATTTTTTTTTTTTTCATTTAAATTAATTCCTAGTCTACTTTACGGTATTTTGGCAGTATTGGTGATAATTGTGGTAAGTGATAAAGTTCATTTTTATATATTTAAAAATAAATTTGTGGCTACCATCATTTCTGTTGAATCCCCATCGAGATTTTGACTTGACATAAACTGGAAATGAAGCAAAATAGGTTTTATTTGGGACGAATGCATGGAGCGGGTTTTGGCGACAAATTTTTGTCGCCAAGCAAACTGGTTTGGCGAGGAAAGTTGGCGATTACCCCGCTCCATGCATTCGTCCCAAAATTTTGATATTTTAAAATTAGTTTCCATATTTATACTTGAATTTTATAAAATATAAATTACCATCTTTAAAAATAGAGGACCCCTTAAAATGGAAGGCGGTAGCAGTTTATTAAGGGGAAGGGTGAGGGGTGCCAATATTATCTTCTCTTATAGTTAAAAAGTCCCTTTGACGGCCTCTGGCAATGATCAGTTAAAACAGTTTCACTTACAGCGTTGCTACCCACCGCAACGTTAAATTTACTGAACCACAGTCCATAATGAATTTATGCATTCACGTCCAATTATATTTTATTTATTTTGATTAAAACAATTTCGGTACCAGGAAAGAGTTTCAACCATGATTGATTAAATGGGATTTATTTGTATTCCAAAGCGATTATAGAAGTGTGAGTGAAAACGATCTTTTTGTGTCAGTGAGAGCCCCAAAGTTTCAATAGAATGCATTTTCATCGACAATGAATCTACCTGTCAAGTTTCAGCCACATAGGATTACGGCAAGTGGGTTATTATGCCTTTTCAGATTTGCCCGGCCAACACACACACACAAAATCGAAGTTAATATAAAGGATTTATAAATTATGGCAGATGAAACAAGTCAGTAGTCCAATTTTGCTTGGAATTAACGTATATATTTCAGTTCATTCTTTCTTAAATTCACGATTTTTCTCTTCCTTTTCGACGAAGTCGAGGCCATGTTTTCCTAATTTAGTACATCAAAAGCAAAGGACCTTTTTTAACACGACGCATAATCGTGAAAAGTTAACAACAAAAGATGCTGTCTACCTCAGTTGGATACCGGAGAACAGCGAACGTCAACAAGAGCTCGATGCAAATGTAACTGTTATGCATTGTGGGGATCACTCCAATTGCGCATTCTTGTTGTTCCTTATTTCGATTGAGTATATACCAGGGAGCACTGACTTTAAGTTGGTATTTGAGATTAATGTTACCAGTCTACCCCACTCATTTCTGTGTTTCTTCGCCTTTTCTTTATTTCTCAAGGTTTGAGATTAAGCAGTAAGTTTATAATGAGTTTACCCCCAAAAAAGAATGTATCACCATTTATTTAGATTATTCTTAGGTTGAATTAGTTAGAACTTTAAGATCCACAAATATCCATAAGAAGAGCCTCATGCGGCTCCGGCGTCGTGGTCTAATGGCCCTTGTTATAAACGCATCTCTATTTATAACCCCTTCCCCCTTATTTCCAAATTAATAACTGCTGTGGAAATATCACCTTTTTAGTATGGACAGCAGTATATGTAAATGGGGGAGATAAGTGGGGGGGGGGGGCGAGGGGCCCGAGGTGCAGTTGCATAGGGGCCTGAAAGTCCTGTCGGCGGCCCTGCTCAAGGAAAGAGAACTCTGTGTCAAAAGCATTCGTTTTTCAACTTTTTACTCCATTAAAGCATTTTTACAGGAATTTCGGTGGTGGGGATGTTTAGAACACTTTAAGAGGCATTACCACAGCGATTTGGAACAAAACCGTTAGAGCCGATTTTTAGCAGTTCCTGTAAACATGGTTTTTTCAATGACAACTACTCTATGCGCTTGCGCGATTTTCATGAAAACCTTAATGGTAGGTCCTTGTGCCATCACCAACCTTCACACCAAATTTGAACATCGTAGGTCAATTTGTTCGTGAGTAATGCTGTCCACAGACACACACAGACAGACATTTTTTCTAGATCATTTTTTTTAGATCAGGATGCTCCAGACTGTGGAGAAATGGAAAAAAAAAAAAAAAAAAAAAAAAAAAAAAAGCGATTTTTTTTTTTTTTTTGTGTGAAAGAATACTATAATTTCATTACCTTTTGTATACATATGGGTAATTGAAAGTAAAAATTTACTCCCAATTACATACCTTAAAATCTTGCCAAATTCGATGGATCGTGGGAAGGAATCACTGCTTTGGAACTCTGCAATATTCGTTTTCAAAAATAAGTTGACATTGTAGCGGTTACGTTAAATAGTCTGTCAATTTTTTTCCCCTCCCCCCCCCCTTCTTACTTATTAAAGTATGGCCAAATAAATTATAAATTTACTTTTAAAACTTACCACAAAAATGAAACGGAGATTTCAGAATCTCTCAGCTTTGATTTTAAGCACATGCTTTGTTATTTGTATTTCGAAAATATGATTTCATTGTAAAATATGTGAAAGTATCGCATGCACTGTTGTTACTAAATAGGGACAAACGATTATTTTTCTTTATTTTATTTGGTTTTGGGCAGTGGCGGCTGGTGTAGGGGGCCAAGGGAGGGAGCCTCACTTTTTTTTTTTACTTTGGTCTCACTTGATAGTATTGCTTTGCTGTAGAATTTCTGTAAAATATATATATATATATATATATATATATTTTAATATAAAACTAATATAAGAAAGAAATTTTTAAAAAGCTGCAAATAACGATAACCGAAGAAGTTACGTATGCTCATGGGTGGATTTAAGGGGTGTACGATTCACCTCCTTAAAACCGTAAAATTTATTTTACATATGAGAAGGTATCACTAAAGATTTTTTTCTGCACGAATGCAAATTATTTTTTTTTATTTTATTTTTTTTAAAATTATGTTTTCAAAAGTAAAATACCCAGATAATTATATTAAAAAAAAAAAAAAAAAAAAAAAAAAAAAAAAAAAAAAAACCACCTATGAACAAAGTGCCACTTTAGTATTTCTGAAATTCTATAGAAAACTGAAAAACAGATAATTCTGAACAAGATACTCATTCGCCTCGACAGAATATTTTAAAGACTCTACGCGATGGGACGCAATTTTTTGAAACAGCTTACGAGATAAACAACCCATTTTTTCGGCTCGGAGACCTTAAAACTAAAGAACATAGAAAGCTCGGGAAGGGGGGGGGGGGAGAGGGGGATGATCTCCTCCACCTCCAAGGGTATTAATTTACAGAAATCCCATAAGGAATGGTCAACTTTGTATGTTGGGCAAAAGCAGGACTGCGACAGAAGTCGAACTTTAAATCTCGAAAGAAGTGTTGCGATTTGTTCCAGCGCAAGCGTACAAAGTAATAATGACATTGAATTAAAACTGAGAGAGTTAGAGAATAGATGAAAAATAACAATTATACATGTCAAAAGAGTACTAATTTTTCGGTAAAAGATCTCGGTAAGATCCCTCAATTTAACCCTTTATTTTTCAAACATTAAAGCAAGTTTTTCTCAATAAATAAATGCTTAAACAAAATAATGATTTTTTAAAAAAATATTTGGAAACCGGTATTTTGTTCGGATATTTAAGCTCAATTTGTTATGTATTTTGTACTTAATTATCATAAATAAGTGTCGTAAAAATATAATTTTTCTTTTATGTAGTTTTATTTTAGAGGTGAATAGTTATATGAATTATATGATAAGAAAAATTAGTATTGCCTACCCCCATTCTATTTTGTCACCTAATCGCCGTTATAATAGACAACAATGGTCATTAAAGAAACCCCTCCACTTTAAACTAACGTCTAAATCCGCTTCCAAGTAAAAGTAGACATAGGACCCATTATGCCTTCAGTATCTTTTTCCTTTGGCGTAGCAGGGAAGCCTCGTTTGTGTTTAGCAAAAAAACATTTTTTTTTCTGTAATTGAAACAACATTTAAAGTATTTTAATACATATAGATGTGCTTGTACCATACCCTACAAAGATAAACTTACTTAAAATTCCATGTGTGTTATTATTTAAATAAAAAAGTTTCGTTTTAGACAATGCCTTCTTGAAGGTTTTGGCAAATTTTTTTTTTTTATACCAAAAAAGAAATTCGTGATTGAAATTACATCTTATGTTAGTAACTTAAATTTAATTAATATATTTATGATCTAAATATTCAATTATTTAAACGATGAAATTCAATTAATGAAATCGAATAAGAATTTTATACAAATAACTTAAATGAGATTTTAAAATAATTACTAAATACGCTGAATGAACTTGTTTACATTTTATTTAAAATTATTTTAGATAGAAATATTAGGGTAAAAAAAAAGGCTTTTCCACGACCGATTATTAAATTAATGCTATCCAATGATTAAAATATAGTTGTTAAAAATCTAAATTTTGAAAATTTTTCTGCCCCTTCCAAAAGACAAACGCTGCATCCACTTTTTATTGCAAAGAGTAGTATTAAGTCCTTATCCCCAGTTCTATGACACGCGTTCCGTGCGTTTTTTAATTGAATTTTCCAACAAAATTTTAAAATATAGTTAAGATAAATGTCTGTTCCATTGAATATTTTAAAATCTCTTCCCAACATCAGTGTTCCAGTAATGTATACTACTTTTCTACACTTTACATTTAATTTTCAAATTCCTGGGGTGCAAGTGCACCTCCTTTGCACCCTCCTAAAGGCGCCCATGGTTTGAATTGCTTATATTGTATTCCCACTATTTCCTACTCTCGTACTACTTTGTTTAAATCTTCATTTTCTTTCAATCTTCGAACTTGTTTTAGTTTTCATTTAAAATAAATTCCGCACCAAATAACAATTTTGATTTCTCTGACAGGCAATATAGTTTTAAAGGTAGAAAAAGAATTTGCAACTTTCTGAAATATTTAATTTTATTGATTCGATATTTGCGTATCGATTAATGTTACCTCATTTTTGTTATGAAATTTCCTGTTAGAGGTCGCGCCTATGAAGGACTTTTGTAATGCAGTAAATGTTTGCTTGTGTGGTTGTAAGCTAACAGCTAAGCACTACTTTTCAGTTTCCACCGTGGTTCTGGTTTAAGTTACTGCAAGTTAACCTAAATCTATATCTTACATAAAAATGAAAAACTACTGTAATATTGCATTAGCTGTTGTTCTGTTTATACTTTGTGAAGTAAATCTAGGTGAGCAGTTTTGTATTTTATGCAAGGTACCAATGCACGCTTTAAATTTGATAGTGTTATGTTTCACGTTGAAGAGAGTTTTAAATGTTTGCTAGAAATGTATTACAATTTTTATCTCAGCTCTACAGCATGAAAATAATTTGGAGAATTTAGTTTCGATTTACCATGGCTCCTATTAACTATTTAATGCGAGCATAGCCTTTAACTATTTTAGAAATAGACTGTAATCTTTATTTGTATTTAAATCATGCAACTGTTGGCCATAAAGCTCTATTCCAGAAAGAATTTGATTTCGTAGTTTAGTTCGCTTTTGAAAATGTGTCCAACGTTTTTTTTTTAAACTAGGCTGTTTGAAATCAAGGTTTGTAAAGATTTCTTTGCTGTAAACGAATAAGCAAAGTTGCGCACTTGTTTTGTGAAGATATTTCTCTATTTTTGTTGATTTTATGTCCTAAATAAAATTTTATCATTAAAATATCAATAAGTAGGTAAAAAATTACAAAGAGGTCATTAAAGAAATTGTTAAATTTTTTTTTCTCAATATTGCAGCCTGTAGTTGAATTATTACTTAAGGATTGAAATGTAAACTTTTTAACTTGATTAAAATTGTTCATTTGAAAATGATTGCACCAATTAAACTACAGTATGTTACTATAAACAATTATACTAAGATATTACACATCCATAAGATGTGCAAAATAAATTTGAAACTTCCTTCTACTACAATGCAATTCTGTACTCGTGAATCTTTTTGCCAGACCACTGGTCTGTAAAAACCCAGTAGTATCCAGTAGGTACTATAAAAACCCCTAAACCCAGTAGGTACTATAAAAAACCAGTAGGTATCACTGTTCAATCATAATTGGATCATAATTCATTCACAATCATAATTCATTTATAATTGGAGCAATTATTTTGAATTGCCTCCTATCAGTGGGTCACACCTGTTATTCAATTACTTTCAGTTCATCATTTTTAAGTTCTCTTTACTGTTGTTTAAATGTAGAAACATATACAAATAGCTTAATTGTAAAAATAGTTTTTTCTATTATAAGTGATCTTTTAGGAAAGACAAAAAAAAAAAAAAAAAGCCTTTCTATTTTTGTATTTTTAAAATTTCATTACTTTTTATCTATTATTACTTAAAACAGATGACATAAAATTCATAGACGAGCAAGTTGATTTTGATTAAATGAAATACTTTCAAATGAATCTTTAATGTGCTACTTGGCTAGTTATTTAGTACTTGCATACTATTCCTTCCGCAAACTTTTTGTTAACAGTTAAAAACTTGAACTGTTTGGGCCAGCAAAACAGCCCCTCCCATGGAATGTCTTAGTTGTGCAGCTGAAAGGACAACCCTCCAGTCTGACTATTTTGAAGTACTAAAAGAATCTGTAACTTTTTGTCTCGTCAACAGGATAATATACAAGTACCTTTTTTGTTTTATAAAGCTACATTATAACAACTGCAAAAACTATGTTAGTTAGACAGAGTTAAAGGCGGCAAATCAGAAATTAAATTGTGTAAATAGATGGCTTGTATTGCTGCACTGTAGTTAGATTAATGGTTAAAATGTTGATAAACTTAATCCTGTTGCTATATATTTGCAGATATTGTCTTCATTCCCATTCTACTTTCTATATAGTCTGAGTTCTTTGTAAAATATTTCAGGTAACAGCATAGAATGCTATCAATGTCATTCTGAAAGGGATACTGATTGTACTGCAGACGTCCCCGATGTTAAGTACTTGACAAACTGCAGTACTCTGAAGAAAGGACCACAGTACACTGCTTGTCGCAAGATAGAAAATAATGTGGATTTCACTGTCCTTGGGCGTGAGTAATTTTTTTGTGAATATGGTTTCTTTTCCAAAACAACCGGGAATATAAAAAAATTTGCAGGATACACAAACTGTAGGCAATCAAATATTATAAGTATTTTTTGTAAAATAATCAATTTATTTGACCAATGTTTTTATGACTTTGTTTTTTTACTTGGAGGCTGTGATGTACCTTGTTTCTTGAAGTACTTATTCGTATTAATAAGTTTATTTGATTTTTGCTAATTTTTAAATGATTTTGGTATCTTTTTTGCACAGGTAATGTGTACCCATTGTCTGTTAAACCAATACGTACCTATTGCCTATTATATCAATACATACCTATTGCCTATTATATCAATACATACCTATTGCCTATTATATCAATACATACCTATTGCCTATTATATCAATACATACCTATTGCCTATTATATCAATACATATCTATTGCCTATTATATCAATACATATCTATTGCCTATTATACCAATATGTACCTATTACTATTATAAATACCTACTAGCTATTAATAACATACCTATTACTTTAACATTATGTTTAGTTGCATAGTCATAGTAAGTTGTAATTGCAATATGAATGAATTTTTATAACCTTAATGTAGTGTTTCCCGAACTGTGGGTTGCGACTAATTGGCGAGTTGTGAACCAATTTTTTTTCTGGAAAGTGTGTTTAAATGTCAGACTTTCATACAGAAATTAAGAGTCGTACTAAATAGCATAATGGAAAAAAAATTTAAGTGTTAAGTAGTTGCAGTTATTTTGTGAGATATAGCAGTTTCAATATTGAATTGCTTTTTCACATTTTTAAAACTTTTAAATTAAATAAAAATGTTTGATTTATTGCTCTACAGATTCTTAAACTATACAAGGATACTTTACTTTTAAGAACATAGATTTTTTAATTTTTACTAATTTGGATACATTTGGTGTTTTTAAATTACAATTTGCTTTAAGAGTTTTTTTTTTATGGTTAGTCAAAATTAACTTTAAAAACACTTGTTTAATGACATATGAGGTTTTGTAATAGAAAAAGTGGGTTGCTGTTGATAAATTTTTTAAAAAGGTAGGTCTCTACCTTTAAGAGTTTGGTATGCATAGGTTTTAATCAAATTATGTACAGTAAATTAATTGCATACAGTCAAACCTTTCTTAACCAGTCTCCGTTTTACTTGATCTCTGGTTTAACGAGCTGAAATTTTTTTAAGTACAAAACTCAAAAATATAGTATAGAGTAAAAACTTTTTAAGAACAGAATACTTTTTCCACAGTATTGCTTTGGTATTGCACATCCTTTTCAATTCAGTTATTTCACAAACTTTTCAGAGCGTTCTACAGATAATTTTGTATCAATGTTTAGAAATCTTGGTACATGCACAGACGTGGACAGTGGTTGACAAGGATCTTTAGCAAGACTGTTGGGTGACGACATGATTGAATCCGTCACAGATGTGATCCAAGATGACAATATCGATGATAATGTCATATTCCTCGTAAAAATGTACAGGTTAAAATCATTGCAAATGACTCTGTTTATGTAGAGCCGCAGACATTGACTTCCTCTGTTAATGCGATGCTTTTACAAAAATTGGCGTAACTAAGCTAGAAGTAATTGAATTTCTCCCGTCTTCAACAAAAAATAATCACTGATCTCTTAAGATTCCTTTTTCTAATATATAATATCGAAATTTTTTAAATTGTAGTTTGGTGCATTTGCTAAATTTTTCAATCTGAAAAAAAAAAACACAAAAAAGCAAGCATCCTTTTTCAATTAACTTTCTGTTTTTTCAATTCTTTGCTTTAACCAGATTTTTGCTTCACCGGCTCATCCTCGGTCTCGGTTAAGCCGATTAAGTGGGAGTCTGCTTCACTTATAAAAGTAACTGTTTAATGTAACAATACATTGTGATTGAAAACTGAAAATTTGAGTGTAATTTAACTTCATGCTTAGAGTTTTCTGATATATGTTCTTACTTAAAACTCTATTGAGTTAATGAAATTTATATTTATTGGTATATTCTAAACTAAAATGTATTTTCTCTTATTTAGTATCCTTATACTTACAACCAGTAACAATTCCCTTTCCCGATTAAAATGCTCTTGTTTGAAAACATTTGGTGCTATATTTATGGATCCAGTGTACAAAATTCATGTTTTAGTACTGGTATTCACCTTAAGTAACTTTCTCCTTTACATATAGACTATTATTTTAAACTCAAAATAGCTGCTTATCTTTCATGTGCGTGGCAATTTATTTATATTAAATTGCACAAAAACAAATGAACAATTGTTCAGTTGCTTGATTTTAGCATTAAGGCCTTTGAAAAAAAAACCCCGTTCAGTTTCCAAACAGGTCATATATTTAAACAAGTCGTATAATAAGTATTCTGGCAGTATTTCAGTAGTTAAAGTTATTTTTACTCATAAATTAATTTGTAATGCAAATAGATGAAATTGATGTAACCAATGTTTTTTTGGTGACTTTTACATACATTGTTTAAATCGCATTAATTTTAATCAAATCTTCAAATTATATAGAAATATTCTATTTTGCATGTTAGTATTAATACTACTTCCCCATTATAAGCTTCATCTTTAACATTTGTTCTTATTCAAATTCAGCAATAAGGAGAATATAGAAAAGAAAGAAATATAAAAGAATTGGGCAATTTTGAAAATATAAGCAGTATACTTATTAAAATTTTAAAAAAAAGTGCAATCAAATTAAGGTATTAATTTTTTTAATGGTATTAAATAAAAGAAATTTCTTAACAAAAATAAATTATTTTTGGCCAAGAACTCTAATATTAGGGGAAAAAAAACTTGCTCTTTAGTAAATTTCCTTTTATTTAATTTTTAATGTTTCATATTTGCATTGTTGAAATTCGCAGATAACTGGGAATTATAAGGACAAATTTTAGACTTTTTCCCTCCAGAGTTCCTAGAACTCGATCCTAATGTTTTTTTTTTTTCATTAATTAGGCTAAAAAATTATTTTCCTTATTATTTTGTGTCTACTTCTAATCCCTCTTTTAAATTTATTTCTCTGATGTCTTATGTTCATGTTTTCAGAGAAGCCAACTAGGAGGATAATCCGACAATGTGCTGCAGATGTGGACAAGGATAGGCCTTGTTACTACAGAGCTGGATTCGGAGGCAGAGCCAACGTGTGCGACTGCTTTGAGAGCAAGTGCAACTATGCTTCCACTTTCATCAACTCAATCCTCGTCACTGCAATGTGCGCCATCGCAGCTCTCATATTTCTGTGATATTTTTGATGATGCATTTGTAGGATTCCTGTCCGATGAATACACAAATATTATGACCCATTCTCAAAAATAATATTCATGCATCTTTTTATACTGTGCGGTTGTGAAACGTTTCGTGTGGAACAAAGCAATAGTTTGGTTGTGCTCTTTCTTTGTTCGGCATGCTTTATTTCATGCGAGGGAAAACATCTACTGTGCTTTATAGTCAAAAGGTTAAGCTATGCATGTGAAATGCGGAGACTCATTTTTGTGAACCTTAAATCCAACTGAATCTCGTTTTGAAATAATTCATAACTTAATTATATTGGCAATTTCATTTTAAAGTATAAAACCCTATTAAGCTGCAATCATTGAATGAAGATCCTGTTAAGCTTGTTGAGTCTTATTTTTTTTTATGTAAGAATCTACATAAAGGGCAAAGAAACTGGTACAGCAATTTACTATACTTGTTGTTATGATAGAAGTAATCAATAGGGAGAATGGGTTCGATGAGTTTGCTAAAATAATTGCCACCAATGAGTGTTATGGTGTGTTATGCTTATTTGCATGTATCAGTTTTTCTGCATTTCTTAGTTTGAAAGCTTTTTTATAGAAATAATGTGTAATTGAATGCAAAATCTAAAGTAATTTTTTATCAATTTATTAAAAATGTTAATTTCTTAGTGTTTTTAAAGTTAATAAAATAATCAAATGCTTATCGTTACATTTTTCTATAGTTAAAAAAATACACATATAATACCTAAATGTTTTTACCATTTTGTCTAAAAAAAATACTGAAAATTGAAGTACTAGTTTAAAAATATTTTTAAAGAGTCTATAAAAATTGCCTTAAAATACTAGATTTATTGATCTTTTAAGCAACTTTGTAAAATGAACTCTTATTGACCTGTCTATCTTTTAATGTTTTAATATAATAACCACAGCTAAGGATTGTTGAAATTTATATTTTGTTCTTGTAAATGATAGTCAGTAAATAATCTGTTTAACAATTAACTTTTGATTTGAATGTCATGCTTAACACTTACTGACTGTAAAGTACAGTATCATTTGATGATGCATTAAATCCATTTTAGAGTAGTCTTTGGTCAATTTAGTTATAAAATCGCATTATAGTTTCTTTATTGTTTAACTCCTAAATGTTTACTGAGATACTGTAAGAAAAAATGCTTAATGATTATGTATCAAATTTAATGTTTTGTGTTTTGCCTATCCAGCAAAAACTTTTTTTAAAGAGGACAAATCACAATCCATGTTATAAAATTAGATTTTAGCATTTAGATATAGGTTTTAGGTTTAGTACTTTAAAAGATTTAGCACAAATAACTTTATCTGTTGAATTTTGTTATGTTTGAAGTAATCTTTTTTTGTTAAAATGCAGTATTGACTTAAAAGTTTAAATGACACGTGTATAGATTTGTCAAAAAAAAAAAAATATATATGTACAAGTTATAAAAATCTAAATCTGATGTTATTAACTGAATTTTGTTTTGGTATACCTATGAAGCATAATTATTGATTTCTTAAGGGTACTTCCCAATGTTTGTCAATCTTGCTGTAGTTTCAGATGCAAGATGTGTATATATTCGCACAAAAAGTTTTTATTTTTTTTTATAGTTTTCTTTATTTTATATGTTTTAATACTTTACAATCTGATTTTCATTGGAGATTATTTAAACCAGTGCATGATTTTTATATATTGGGTAAAAATTTGTTTAAGTAATGTTTTGAAATGCTCTCTAAATCAGTTCAGTGATTCAAGTGTGATGAGAAAAGAGATGGTGAAGGAATGTGATAATTTGTGAGATTGTTGAACGTTCTCAAAGTTTTTTACTCTTATGTTTATTAAGTTGAAGGTTTAATGGTTGATATTTTTCTCTTTTGAGATAAAAGTTTAATATATTTATTTTTAATGTAAATAAAAATTTTATTCATTGCAATTATAAACCACTTTCTTCAAATTGTTGCTTTGTTTGCGACCAAAAACCCAAATGGGAATATTCTTAAATGCTATGTAGCTTATGTACATTCATATTTGGAGTTAAGTAGCTTATGTACAATCTTATTTGGAGGTTTTTCTGTCATCTTAACAACTAAGACTTGTAACAAATATCTCACAATACACAATATTATTTGAATTTTCAAGTTTTATTAGCAATCACATTAATATTACATTTTCTCCTTGTGGGACATTTCGTAGAGCTGTGGGCTGTGATGCCATGCATATGGTCTGTTGTCAGTCATTTATACAGGAAAGAATGGTATGTCTTGGAGTTATGCATTTTTAATTAACTTGGGTCTTTCCTATATGTAAATTTATTGAGAAATTTAATCATTTTCAGTGTTTCTTGCAATGATAGCATACATTAAAAGTAAAGTACTTTTCTATAGTACTTAATTTATATTATAACCTTTATTTTGTCAGGGTTCTGTACTTAAAACAAAAATATTCAAGGTAAGAGTTTTTCTAAACTGGTAGGCTTTTCTAATGGCAGATTGACTGAATTCCGTTCTTGGAAGTATTATATTAGAGTTGAAGTATTTTAGTAAGATTTAAACTTACTCTTAAGTTAACTCACTTGTGTTAAACTTTATTATTTCTTTAAAATTAAAATTTTTTAAATTATAATTAAAAAAGTTAAGTGCAGTTTTTTTCTATTTATGTAACTAGTTTGTTACAGCACTTTTGTTTTATGCTATATCTAAAGCTGTATAGATATGTAATCATTGAATAAATGGATATAGGTTTGGATAGGATCAATGTCTTCTGGTTATGCTTGTTAGATTTCCTAGTGCTTTATTAGATTGTGTAACTTTGAAGTACGTATTGTCACATCTCCCTATGTAATATGCATAAAAAGCTGTCCGATTTTAACTATATTTAATAGAAAAAAGTTTAAGAAAAATTCTTTTGAATGATCTTTTGCCAAAAAAGTTTTGCAATTAAAAGTTCTCACCACTGCCACTTGCGAAATTACCCATTCAACTTCCAAGTCTAAAAATAAAAATTTTGTGCCGATACATTTTGATAAACATTATTCAAGTATGTGTTTGATTAATATGTTGGATATCTTGCTGTGCTCTTTTAGATTTCTACAAATCAGTTTTTCATTAAGATGAGTTTCTTTCTTTAATATATACTTGTGAAATTAAGCTCTACCAAATGTCTAAACGTGCCAAAGGCTAACAGTTTTAAAATAGAAATTTGGGTTGCTAAACAGAAAGTTATTATTTTTTTTTTCTGTTACTGCCCAACTCTTGGAATTTAAAAGCAACTTGTTTTAATAAAATTGTATCCCATACTCATTTTTGTGAGTTAAATTTGCATTTGTATGTTCAACTTCAAACCTAAAATCAATGTATGTTTATATTTTTATATGGATTTAATTTTTTATTGATTTTTTTTCCTCCATTGCCATGATACATTTTTGTTTTACCTTAATATCGTGCTATCCATGTTTTTGGACCAATTGTAAAATGTTTTAAAAATTTATGTGTGCTCTGCCACCTCTAGACAAAACTCACTTTCTGAATACTTTTTGGTAGGCTTAGACATTTCTTAACAAAATATGTTTAGGACTTTCACTTATTGTATTAGTTTAGAAAAAATAGTTGATAATTTCATGTTTATTTACTTGCAAGTTTTATTCCATAGTTTACATCTTAAAAAAAATTTGTAAATATTTAATATAATTAAAATTTTAAAATATCATCAGAAAACTAGTTATTGCAGTTTTAACTTTAATGTTTAGAATTGCAACTTTACCTAAAGAAATGTAATTTTTAGTAGTATTACATACTTTGTGTTAATGTATCTTAAATAGAAATATTTGTACAAAAATTAATTTTGGAAAATGTAATTGTGGAATGAAATATTTCTCCAGGTATCTGGAATTCTGTAGCACTTCCATTAATTAAATAACATAAAATAGAAAAGTATTTCTATTTTCAACCAGATGGAAATAAGTAGGCAAACCCGTAGGGTTATGAGTTATCTGAATTTATTTAAACTTATGTTTGTTTCCTTTATAAAACAAAACAGTTAAAAATTGGTGCTAATTTTGAAATTTTGCATCCTTTAAATACTACTACTTATAGAAATTGCACTTTTGACTAGGTTAATCATAAATTTTAATTAACTTTGAATTAAAAAAAAATGTATTTGGTAGAAAATGCTTTTTATTGGAGCTTGCTTGTGTTTATTGTTAGCATTTTTTCAAAGTGTATTGTATTTTATTACAAGAATTGAGATTTTTTATGCATTTTTTGGACCGGAACTCAAGGGTTACCTTAATGTTGCACTATTCTGAGAACTGTTAATTTACAACAT
Organism: Linyphia triangularis; assembly: GCA_963978545.1. NCBI lineage: Eukaryota > Metazoa > Arthropoda > Arachnida > Araneae > Linyphiidae > Linyphia > Linyphia triangularis. Next base: position 93,281,646 of record OZ021723.1, on the reverse strand, counting down.
TTACAAATGGATTTGTATTTTATTCAATTATTAAATACCTATGTTATGTAATAATGAATTTTAATGTATTGTTTTTGCATATGAATTATTGTATTTCTTCAGCAAATTTCTTATAAAGACAAATTTGGTAGTTACATTTACAAAATAAAAAATTACATGTAGCCCCTTATGAGTTTGTAAATATATTCTATATAAAAATGTGCTTATGCAATGCTGAACTGGTTAGTAATAAATACTAAGTGTTAACGATTGTCTGTTTCTTGTAGAAGAATTTTACTTAGAATAGACTTTTATCGTTTTTTTTTTTTTTTTAATAGAAAATTTGATTGAAAATGAAAATTACGTTCGCACAAAATGAAATAAAAAAAAAAAAAAAAGCATTCATGGAACCCTATTTTATTGTGGTTTCATTAATAGTAGAGCATATTAAGATGGGAAATTTTTAACGTTGAGGATGATATCCTTACAGTAATAATAGCTTATTCATCTCAAACTAAGAAATGTACATTGACTGGTGAAATCACGGAATTTGGCAGTTATGAAAATATCTTGAATTTATCAGATTATTCTTTATCCATAAAAATTATGTTTGTTTCAATGATTAAAATCAGTATTGATTAGAAATTACTCGCAATTATTTAGATTATCAGTAGATGATGAAGCTTATTTGAAGTTGTAATTTTCTGCTTGATTTTTTTTTTAAATTTAATTTTCATGTTAGTTTTATATATTTCTAAAATTTTTTGATTAAATTGAATGTAATTACTTTTCCCCCATTAATTCGATTTCAATATTAAAAAATTGTGTTGTCTAAATCTTAATATAATTTTTTTGATATTTAAATTTTTGTTGATTTGCACTACTTAATTAACTATTATGTTGAATTACATCTTATTATGCAACGTTTTTTTTACGAGAAGTTCAAAAAATATTGAAACAGAATCAAATACCTAAAAGTTCAAAGGAGAACAAATAAGCATTAAAATCCAAGCCTAAACCATTCAAATTTTAATTCCTTTCATATAGCAGTGGGATGGTATGAACAATATTATATATTGCAAAAGTTCTAACACTTAACAAAAATTTTTGTCAAATTTGCAGTTGAATCTTCATTCCAACATGGCAGTGACACTTTCACAAAATAAATAAAAATACGAAAACATATTTGTAGAATTCCACTTAAGAATGAATTACAAAATTTATTTTTGTTAGGAACTAATAAATTGGAATATATAGTGAATTTCATCTACTAATAAATAAAAATTATAACAAACTAGGGGTGTGGAACATTGCACAACTTTCAATTACACTATATTACTGATGTTAATGTGTGTCCAGTTTGGCGAAATGTTTTGCAATAATTGTAATATGGGAGTTTTTTTCAAAAAAATAAATAACTTCGACAAAATAGAAATTTTGGCACTATACTTTTTGAAAATTTCTTGATTATCTTTTGTTATAAAAGAAACTGAGGAGAGGAGAGAAAACGATCGTTGATGAGCTATGTTCAAGCAAAGAGGACTCTGTTGAAGGGCATTCGTTTTTCAACTTTTTACGCTATTAAAGCATTTTTACGGGAATTTCGGAGGTGGGGATGTTTAGAACACCTTAGGAGGCATTAGCACAGCAGTTTTTATCAAAATCGTTTGAACCGTTTCTTAGCAATCATTCAAAAACATGATTTTTTCAATAGTAGCTACCTTATGCGCATGCACGATTTTGACGAAAACCTTAATGGTAGTCCTTGAGCCATCATCAGTCTGCTCACCAAATTTGAACATCGTAGGGCAATTTGTTCGAGAGTTTTGCTGACCTCATACACAGACATTTTTTCTAGATCACTTTTTTAAAATCAGGATGTTCTAAAATGTGGAAAAATAATTGGGTTTTTTTTTTACCGAATTCTATACTTTTATTACCCTATGTATTTATTACATATGGGTTATTGAAAGTAAAAATAAGAAATATTTTGTAACAAAATAAGAACAGCTTCTATTTTTAAAAACAATTTTAGGTCTAATTTTTCAATACTTTAATACATTTTTAATACTTGTTTTACATTTATACTCTTTCTGCATCTTTTGTAAATGAATGATAACCTACAGCTTAAAGCGTATTATAAACCATAGGGAATATCAATGCATATTTGAATTGGAACTTGGCAACAAAGGACGTATTTTGTAGCTATTAAGTCACATAAAGTTTGCAATTAAATAACTTAAAACAAATTTTGAGAATTGCAAAACCAGCATTAATTATAAAAATTAAAAAGGTTGAATTAGTTGATAGAAAGTAACTTTACATGCTTCAAGATTAGTTCAACATCTATATTTATAATTTTACCCCTCGTCTTATTTTCACATAGGTTGCAACGCATAGTGTTATTAAATTTAAAAATTGAGATTATATTCTAATTGTAGCACAATTAAATTCAAGATGAGGATCTATAAGATATACATGTTGTAAATAGTCATTATATAAAGTAGTGTTTCTATGGTCTAAGCAAAAAGTTTTAAGTTGACTGGAGTTGCATTGCAACAACTTTGATTTCATTGTCATGTATGCTGATAAATACTCGAAAAAAATTCTTCTGGATCGCAATTTATGTTATAGTGGAATAAATAATTTTTAATATATAGTTCTTATAAAAATCGGAAAAAATTCATTTATACAATAATAACTGCTAAAAAGTACATAAGTTGCATTTGCTGTATCTTATAAATTAACATATCAACCAGATCAATAAAAACAAAAACATTCAACAAGCCCTTAATCTATATTTAAGCAGCTTTGTAACAACAAATTTGAAAATTTTCTATGAAATTACACAGGCACAATGTTTAGATAACAAGCTACAGATCTCGGGTGCAATTATAGTATATGCGAGATCTGCAAACTCTGGGTTTCAAAAAGTAGGCATAACAGCAAATGTGAAAATGTGAAAGAGTCTCATTGATTGCTGGGATGCTTGTGGAAGATTTTTGAGTTTTCCCATTTGATACACAAATGCGAGACATGATCCTCTTAAAAGTCCCATTGGAAAGCATCCTCTCTTTACAACAGACATAGTACAGATGAGTGGAAACACCGATTTCAACTTGACTAAAATTTCAGTACTTTGAACGTGGCATGGAAATATTAGAAAACTGTGTTTAATTAGATTCATCTGTTTGCCAATACAGTTGTTTGACTTCTAATTTTTTTAAAAATTTACCTTTGTTAAATAAACAGACTACTCTTGAGTAGTCCATATTGATATTGAGTTGTGATGTAACATTTATCCTTGAGTAGTCTTTGCAATAATGTTGTTACATCACAGTATACTCTTAGACAGCTCTTGTCCCAGAAAAAATAAAATCAATATATGCTAGCACAAGCTATAAGTGATAGTTTGCAAAGTCTCAGGACTACATAGTATTAAGTTGGATTTACTGTTTATCACAAGAATATAGGTCCTGCCAGCTTGTCTGTTGCTCGTGGAAACAAGACTAGCACCATTTTCTACAAGGGATATCGGGAAAAAGATATCGATTTTACAGACTTTGGAAGTTAATTTTCTGCATGGATCACCTCTATTCCAAATTAAAGAGTCTTGTTTTTATAGCGACCACCATCAATTAGACTATCTGGCGGGAGCTATTATCTTGATTGACATACTGTAGATTACTGTTCATAAGATGCATTGGAAATATAAATTACTATTAATTGTACTTTTGGAAAAAAATTTGAGCAGATTTAACATATACAATTTTCCTGATAAATTCTTTCCTATTACAGTCAAACCCCGTTAACGCGAAGTCGATGGGATCACTGGAATTGTTTGCGTTAAATGAGTAAATTGACATTAAGTTTTAAGTACAGAGAACTGCTTTTACTTCGCGTTAAACAGGATTCCACGTTAAGCGATTTCGTGTTAATGGGGCTTGACTGCACTATACATATTAATTGCTTCTATTATTTAAATTTTAAAACTCGTAAGCAATAAAAAAGTTTTCTTTTGATGTTTAATATCAAATTCTAGTTTATGCAAATTATTTTTATTCTTTTTGCACAATGAGTCAAAATAATTTATTGACACAAGCCAAGTCTTATTACTGACACACATCTGTATCAAAGCTTAATTGCAAATTTTTTGCTGTAGAGTTCATTACAACTGGCATGAAAATCATAATCTCCTCGAGTCTTTCTACTACTAAAAGAAGAGGCAAAATGAGATTCATTAGAAAAACATGTAAAAAAAAAAAAAAAAAGTATTCTGGTGAATTTTATCTGTGTTTGCATGGTAAAAATTTTAAGTTGCTAGTATTGTTGAGGAATAAATATGTTGTTATGGGGAAAGCTTAAAAAGTAAAAATCTTTTAGGATTAACAAACATGCCCATCTGCAAATATTGGCACTTAAGGCTGGTTCTTATAGAACAGGAAGGCAGGTTTAAATCTTTGACGTAGAGAGTTTTGGCATGTTTTCATTAGATAACATATATAAATCTCTACTACAATTAACAAGGTAATGAATGAGGAAATGCAGAACTCAAGTATCACAAACTTAAAATGACATAATTCTATCTTCGAAAAGCTTAAATGTTTGAACTCCTAAATTATGCACTTATAAAAATATAACGTTTCATTAACTGTTATTATGGAACACAAAATTGCTCTAATAAATATATAAAATCAATAAATATTTTAACATACTATTTAATTTGGTTGTATGACTTTTGAAGCCTCTACATAAACATATACATTTGTTTTGAAAATAATAAAAAGTCTTTAGTTATTTTTATATAATTTTGGGTATAGAGAGCACAATTCCAATTTTTGATGCCCAAGATCAAAAAGAAAGTCAAGGTTTCATGAAAATTCATGGTTTCATTCAAGGTTTCATGAAAATTCATGGTTTCATTCAAGGTTTCATGAAAAGAAAGTCAAGGCTCAAGATTCCATGCAAATTTTCACACTTGATTGTTCTGTAATAAAGCTGGTTATTTTGAGACCGAGGGCTTTTAACCTATTTCATTCAAAATTAGGTACTATTTGTAACTGTAGCAACACCTATACCTTCAAATATACAGATTAACTAAATTAAAACTGGCCACAAAATAAACTTCACGTAGCTTACCATCAATTATAATCATTGAAATTAAATAACTTTTTAGCTTAAAGCTAAGAAGAATGCTATGCACTCAATTGATTCAGAAAAAAAATATTCATAGTTCATCAAAAATTTGTTGTGCCATGAAAGAGTTCGTCCAAAAGGCGTAAATTTGCCCTTTCAACATTTTTAAGTGGTCTCGTGATTATTGCAGAGAAAAAATTGCATTAATTATGAAAAGTTTTTTTTTTTTTAGAAAGCTACTAAAATTTGACTCTTGAAATACATTTAGGTTTAAAAATTGCCAATTCAGCTGACTCAAATAAAAACGTTTTTATATTTCTAGAAAGCCTGTCTTCTAGAAATATAAGAATAATCTATTAAGCTTTAATATATTTAAACAGATAACAAATGTTCTTAAAACCCTTTAGCACTCCCAGTGTTAGAAAAAGGCATTTTGGCTTTCAAATTAATTTAATCTTTTTCACTGGAATTCAGCTGTTCTTCAGCTTGAATATCTTTAGGTGCTCTGATAGAGACAGGTTTAGAAATTATCAAGTGTTCAGCCATTAATAATTACTATTGGGTTAACAAAATATTAATAATTGTAACGACTTACATTTTAAGATAAGAATGTAAGAGTTTTTTAAAAAAGACATTAAATCAACAATTTTGAAAAATGAATAATTTTTATAAGTACTTTTATGTTCACTGACCTTCATATAAATGATTTTCTTAAAAATTAAATTTTGAAACTCAAATACAATCATATAGTTTATTGAATTCAGCTTCAAGAGAATTGCAGAAATTTTGTGATAGCATATAGGTTAACAAATTTTCCCCTCTTTTTTTTATTAAGGTCTACTTTCATGGCTGAATATAGTGTATTTTGAAAATAAATCTTTACATTAGCAATAAAAAAAATATAATTAAGTTTATAGAACTTTTAATGTATTTTTTTTTACGAGCAAATGACCTTGCATATAAGTGCTAATATCTAAATGTTCCAGTTAAGATATTAGCAGCCAACAGAAAAAGAAGGACCAGCTTTGTCGAATTCAACACTTCACATAATAACACTTTTCAATACAAATGTGTTATAATTATATGGATGTCTACAGTCACAAATGTTGAAAACCAAGAGCAACATAATTTCAATAATGTTTTTGCATGACTTAAGAAAAATTACCAGAACTTAAAGTTTTCGTGCAATTTTTTATTTTTTTCTAGTGTGGATTTGCACCTCTTGATTTAATACCATTAATTACCTAGATTTAATATCATAATTAGTATTACAAAAAAAAAAAAAAGCATTTAGTTTCTCAACAGAGATTAAGAGGCTTGTGGTTCAGGTGGCAATTTGCAATTTCAAAATTGCAAATTTTATACACAAAACACCAGATATTACTTTGAAAATTAACTAGTATGTGGGTGTCATAACATTAAAGCAATTTTTGGTGTTATACGTGCAATACTAAATTATTGCCCAAGATGGGTAACTACAAATCATTGATGCAAATTCACAACACACTTTACATCTTGACCTGCCTTTCTTTTAACCTTTAACTGCTGTGGTTGGGTGGTTTTGAGGTTTTTGGCGCAAGGGCTACACATGGTCCATACTGCGCCAAACAAATTGGTGAATATCAATTTAAAGTTTAAGAAACATAGAACCAGAAAAATTAATATAAATGTCAAAGATGCGATATTTTAGAGGGTGGAAGCATTCCACAAAAAATGACTCGCGGTCTGTCAGACTGATTACAGCAGTTAAAGGTTAAGTTATTGATGCTTATTCATAGACATAACTAGAGTTGATGAATGGAGGGTGGGGGGTTAATTTCGAAAAATATGGACATGCTACACCAATAAAAAAAACAAAAGGGTCTCCCCTAGTTTACGTCCAGTTATCTTATCGTTTAGCGTTTGGATTTTCTATACAGCACAATGTCCACTCAGGACTTATGTTTCCCGCTATGGAGAGTTCATTTCACCAGCCTCGAATGGTGCAGCCCATAGTTAACATCATCAAATGGTACAACCTCCTTGATTAAATGGCAAGTTTGCTCTTCTGATGAAAAATCTAGTCTCCCAGTTTGGTATAGCTTTTGATTAACTAAGTAAAACACTGATCACTGAATAATCCAAATAATGAAATTTAATGGACAAATTGAGTAATAATCAACAGAGTTTTAATTGGCAAAAAAATGCAGTATATTTGCTTAATTTTTTTCTCAGGATAATGGGGAGAGGGGGTATGAACCCCCAAAACCTGTTCTCGTTACGCCTATGTGCTTATCAGTTTAGAGACTATGAAGGCAAATACAACAGCATATAAGGACTACATTAATATATTTTTGTTAAGTGAAGTTGATCACCCACTATTACAATTGAAATGTTCAACATTGTGTTTGCAGTGATCACATCGGATAATACTGCGAACGTCGACATCTTGCAAAAGCAGCTGCCAACCCATGGTTCTTTAATCGACAAGTATCGTTAGAAGTTATTTCCCCCTGGTAGAGGTTATTTAAATATTTATTCAAATTTTATATTTTTATGGTTCTCAAGTGCTGATTCAAATTTTTTTTCCATGAGATGCTGCGATCGTAAATGTCGTTTCATTATGTCCCTTGAAGCAAAGGTTGAGTTGCATGTTTTACATTTGAAAGGATTGTCCTCCGAATGAGTCAAGTTATGCTCATAAAGGGCATTTGGAGCATAAAAGCCTTTGTTGCACACTTCACAGTTGTATGGCGTTTCGCTGTGTCGAAGGTAATGCTGCTTAAGAGTGCGTTTCATCTTGAAAGTTTTATCGCATCGGTCACAAGAGTAGGGTCGAGTGTTAGAGTGAGACGCTAAATGCAAATTGACGTCGTATTTTCTTGCGAAGCTTTTATTGCAAACTGGACACAAGAAAGGTTTTGAGTTAGTGTGGGTTGTGTAATGATCTTGCAAGGCATTTCGTCGCTTGAAAGATCTACCACAAACGTCACACACATGTGGACGTATGTCCATATGAGTGGACAAGTGTCTCTGCATGCTGCTTTTAGTCGAGAATCTTTTCAGACACAGTTCACACTCATGGTCTTTAATACCTGTGTGAGTTACACTGTGCTCCCTCAAGTGCGCTTTCTCTGCAAAACATTTCCCACAAACTTCGCAGGAGTAAGGCTTTTCCCCTGTGTGTACGAGATAGTGCTTTCTACGCGAGCTTCGGTCTGCGAACAACTTTCCACATACTTCACACCGAAACGGCCTTTCACCGGTGTGTGTGAGAAAATGTTGTTGTAGGTCTGATTTTGCTCTGAAGGCGCGTGTGCATATAGCGCAAATGTGAGGTTTGACACCTGTGTGGATAAGTAAATGTTTTTGTAAGGAGTCTTTCCATGTGAACCCCTTTTTGCATATTGGGCAGACAATAGGGGAAGCGTGTAACAGCTGGTGCCTATTTAGAGTCCATTGGTGACAAAATACTTTGTTACATTGATCGCAATTGTAAAGCTTTCTTCCGTTATTGATTGGTTTCGGAATTGAAGATGTGACAGTTGCATCCGGGATTTGACTCATCTTGTAAGTCAGTATTCTGTGAATTAAGAAACTTCAAATCAAAGATAATTAATATTTTTTGGAAGTAGAAGAGAAGAGGATTGCCCCCATTTTATGAGTATTTTGATTTAGTTTAGACCAATTAAAACGAAAAACCCCTTGGATGCCAAAGACGATGATTGAATTTACATTGTATTATTGCCAGATTCATAAATAAAATTTATAACCATAATGCTAACGATAAACCTTTTGTATAATGACGTCAGAGACTGCCTAAATTTGGGATGTCATGAGCATCATGATTGGTTACTTGAATTTAAAATTTAGTTTTAAAGGTTTTGGTTGTTCATGTTTGTTTTAATCCATAAATATGTGTTTTTGGTGTCCACGTCCTCACCCGGAGAAAGCATTGAAATGGCAACTTCACAAAATTCCTTCTGCACCGAAATGATTTGATATCCCCCTTTTTTTTATTAGTTCTTTTTTTTTACTTCAACCTGTTCCAGAGAGGTGCTTCTCTCACTTATGTACGCGGAGGCAGGTGCTAGTTCACAAAGTCCTTCCTTTCCACTCCCAGCCGGGAGTTCAACCAACCAACCAACCAACCAACCAACCAACCAACCAACCAACCAACCAACCAACCAACCAACCAACCAACCAACCAACCAACCAACCAACCAACCAACCAACCAACCAACCAACCAACCAACCAACCAACCAACCAACCAACCAACCAACCAACCAACCAACCAACCAACCAACCAACCAACCAACCAACCAACCAACCAACCAACCAACCAACCAACCAACCAACCAACCAACCAACCAACCAACCAACCAACCAACCAACCAACCAACCAACCAACCAACCAACCAACCAACCAACCAACCAACCAACCAACCAACCAACCAACCAACCAACCAACCAACCAACCAACCAACCAACCAACCAACCAACCAACCAACCAACCAACCAACCAAGCGACCTACAGACCGACCAACCAACCAACCGACCAACCAACCGACCGACCTACCAACCAACCGACCGACTGACCGACAGACAGAACGACTGACAGACCAACTAACCAACCAACCAAGGTTTTGGTTGCTGGTAAGAACCACAAATAAAACCCACAAATATTGTTGTGCATGCATTCCGTAAAATTCCAGAGATGACTGATGTAATTTTAGGTCCACATCGAATATCATTCTGAATATTTTATGGAATGCTTCGGAATCGATTTGACAACTTAAAAATAGAATTAGCATGATCTAATCAAATCTAATAAAATATTAATACAATACGTTCCATTAAAGTTCTGATCTCGTATGTAAAATATGCTGGGTTCGAATCATGGGTTAGGCATCGATGTTCGTTGTGGTTTGGAATCCACGCTAAGCTATAGGTCCCTGCCTGATTAGCTGTGTTATGGGAAAAAAAATTAGGTCGTTGAACGTAAAAAACAACCAACTTTATCATGGGTTTAGCAAATGTGTTATACAATCATTATAAATGTTTGGTAGAGAGATAATGGAATTGGACTGTATATCAATACCCCTAATAAAAAGATAAAAAAAAAAAAGTTAATCCATAAAAAATGTTTTTATACATAAATCTTTTATATGCAACTTTCATGATCAATTAAAACTTGTCGAAGGGATTTTGAGCCCAAGAAAGTTTCTATTGTCTTTGAGCACTACGAACATAACCATCGCTTGTGTTATATTGACTATTATCCCCCCCCACACCAAAAAAAAAGAAATTCAGTAGAAGGTTTTGTCATTGACGTCGAGTCTATCTGTCAAGTTTTAGCTCGATGGGATGTCACAATTCTGAAAATTGGTACAAATGTCAACAAAAGTAGAAAAATATGGTTATTCCGATCTCGATTAACTCACTTTAAGGGATGGGAAAAAGGTTAAACGTTCCAAACGAGGGATATTCGAATGTCACATTTCCCACATGGTCACAATTTTGAAAATTGATACAAATATCAACAAAAGTAGAAAAATATGGCTATTCCGATCTCGATTAACTCACTTTAAGGGATGGGAAAAGGGTTAAACGTTCCAAACGAGGGATATTCGAATGTCCCATTTCCCACATGGTCACAATTTTGAAAATTGATACAAATATCAACAAAAGTAGAAAAATATGGCTATTCCGATCTCGATTAACTCACTTTAAGGGATGGGAAAAGGGTTAAACGTTCCAAACGAGGGATATTCGAATGTCACATTTCCCACATGGGTCAAAATTTTGAAAATTGGTACAAATGTCAACAAAAGTAGAAAAATATGGTTATTCCGATCTCGATTAACTCACTTTAAGGGATGGGAAAAGGGTTAAACATTCCAAACGAGGGATATTCGAATGTCCCATTTCCCACATGGTCACAATTTTGAAAATTGATACAAATATCAGCAAAAGTAGAAAAATATGGCTATTCCGATCTCGATTAACTCACTTTAAGGGATGGGAAAAGGGTTAAACGTTCCAAACGAGGGATATTCGAATGTCACATTTCCCACATGGGTCAAAATTTTGAAAATTGGTACAAATGTCAACAAAAGTAGAAAAATATGGCTATTCCGATCTCGATTAACTCACTTTAAAGGGTGGAAAAGGGGTTAAACGTTCCAAACGAGGGACATTCGAATGTCCCATTTCCCACTTGGTCACAATTCTGAAAATTAGTACAAATGTCAACAAAAGTAGAAAACTATTTCTATTCTGATCTCGATTAACTCCCTTTAAGGGTTGGAAAAGGAGTTAAACGTTCCGAACAAGGGATATTCGAATGTTCCATTTCCCACATGGTCACAATTTTGAAAATTGGTACAATGTCAGCATATACAAACTCAGAAGAAGTAATCTATTCCGATCTCGATTAACCTACTTTAAGGGGTCGAAAAGGGGTTAAACGTTCCAAACGAGAGATATGTGAATGTTCATCTTCCAATGTAGTCACTATTGTGATATTTGATGCAAATGTTAAGAAGGGAAAATATAGAAAAATTAAGTTATTCCAAAATCGAGTAATAAATTTTTAAGGGATGAAAGTCGACGTAACATTCAAACTATACGAGAAATATCTTAATTTCTCACTTCCAATACAGTTTCAACTTTGATATTTAGAATTAAAAGTAAGCATACATACAATAAAATATTGCAATCCCGATTAACTAATTAAAAAGGGTCCAAATGGGGTTAAGCGTTCTAAATGAGGGATATTCAAATGTCTCCTTCCTAATATATTATTTTGGAAAATATGTCAACAAAGGAAATTTCCTATTTTGATAAATCAGTTTGTTGGGATCGAAATGGAAGCAAACGTCTGAAGTGTAGAATACATGCGTTTTGATTGCTAAGATGCACTTGGTAAAATTTCGTAGCGCAGCACGGGTATTCAGCTAGTCATATCATAAGCGAATATTCATTGTCATACATGTGTATTTCGTGTATAACTTTCAGAACTTTGTTTTATACATAAAAGTTACATATTTTTTGTTTTCATTTCCTTGGAAAAAAATGAATAAAGCAACGGAACATTATTTTAGAGTAGATTTGATGGAAAATAAAATAGGGGGCATAAAGAGAACTAAAAAGCTCTAATCCACATTTTTATTTCTTTTTGTTATATATTTTTACACAATACATTGTTTAAAATCTTTATCTGACAATATGTTACACTTTATATTTTTTACATTTATTGAAATTTTGCACCGCTAATAAAACAGTTCAATGTAGGCCAGATGTTGTTTTAATTTTTAAGATTTTGTTTCAGAAATTAGGAGAGTGACTTTTTCGACTTTCAAAATAATGTCGAAAGTATTCCAAATTAACACCATTTATAATAAAGTAATCAGCTCATCATTACTTTTCATTTGATAACCAACATAATATATTGATTACTTCCTTTTCTTTTAGAAATATTAGAATCCGGAAAATTCAAAGGGGGGAGGGGTCGTAATGGACCTTAGGGGGATCGGCACTCTTGCTACAGAGTACACTTTTATTACACAAAGAACAATAATTACACATACAAACTAATTTTGCCGTATTGACGTCTATGCTTTAATTATGTCTGAGTAGAAAGTGTCTTCCGAAATGAAATAGTGTTGGCAACAGTTTTGTGTTTACAATACCGCTCCCAACGCCTTTAAAAAAACGGTACCGATGTAGTATTGGGCAATTTTTTTTATTTTTATTTGGCTCAGAAAACCCGCCTAAATTAAAAACTCGATGACTATAATAAAATTAAATTATAAATATAAATGAAATTGAAATATAACTTAAAATGAATTCGTTGCCAGAAGCAACATTCATCCGGAAAGAAAACGCAAAATAAAATCGCGTCAAATAAATATTAAATATTACTTCTGTACCAAAAAAACTTGCTGACAATTGAAGGTGTTGCCTCATTCACTGTAGGACTATTGGAGAACGATTATTTTGGGGACAAGAAGAAACTGCTGCCGGACTTGCAACTCTGGAAGGATTCGCCACCAAGGCGTTCAATGCAAAAAAATTGTAGCAGTTACAAAGCCTCAGATTGCTCTAATTTCGTACTAATATAATCTAAACAACTTTTAGCTCAGAATCCACACAAAAGTTGGAAGTTTTACAAAAACTCTTCTGCGATAAGAAATGCGTTTTAAATTTTGCTTAATTTGCCCGAAGCCTTTTTTGTATTGTATCAGAGTGAAATACACTTTTAATGGAATAGAATACATTTTTTTTTGCAAAAACCTTGATGAAACTGGAAAAGGAAATGCAGTCCATGACATGCAAAATTATGGGTCTAACACTTATATTCCAGTAACTACTTTTGTATGACAAAGGTTACAAAGCTCTTCTAAATTCTGGTTAAAAATATGCATATGAAAATATTATTACCAGTATATTTTTGCATACAGGAAAAAGTGTTTTTTTTTTTTTTTTTTTTTTTTTTTAAATATTTAGTTGTGGATACAGGAAAAATATTCCTTATTAATTTGTTGATAACAAATGTGCGTTCAGAGGGATTGGTAGGACTTACTGTCTCTTCTTCTAGAATAGCTGCGACTCTGGGGATTTCTGGGCGAACAGCATACTCTGTGTTCAAATTGGCCTCAAGTATTATTTCAGACTCAATAGCAGTTTGCAACATATCTAAACCGAGCAATGTTACCAAGCTGTTGCAGCAACAACTTGTTACGTCACAAAAAAACATGAATTAAAACACTTGATTGAACATTGAGGAATATTAGAGACAGCACTCTTCAAACTCGAAATCATTACGTGCTTGACATGATCAAATGTTTTGCCCAGTGTTAAAAAGCTTTTGTTCACAATAATAGTATTTAAGTTACTTGGCAATCATTTGCTCAACTCAAAATGGATCTTTTTGATGTGCACAATATTTCACAACTGCTTCATTTCAATTGAAAAAGTTGGATAATATAAAATTATCTAGAATGTAGATTTTAATTGTATTTCCTGAAATCGACTATGCACTTAGCCGGCTGGCCTCTCAGCTTAGTAAAAAAGCTAAATTGGCTCCAAGAAGTGATGATGTTGATGCCCTTACCAATTTAATGCTCAGAAAATAAGAACATCATTGGTGTATATACAGAGGACACTTTTTTGTATATGCATAAAAAAAATTATACAGATCGTTAATTTAAAATTCACGATATTACAAATTACTCTATTTACCAATATTGACTGTGAATTTGCTGTGTGAATATTATGTGTTTTTTATATAATTGTAGAGTTATATTTTTACTGTATCAAATTTTAAAAGAAATTGTTTTTATTGATACAGTTATAAATATACATTTATATGCATATTTTTTAAAAAAAATTTTAATCCCAAAAGCGCGACTGCATAAAATAGAAATTGATGGCTGAATGCGTTCTCCATCTTGCATATGCAGTACCACTGTTTATTTCTGTTCATTATGGCTTTAGTATATAAACAACTTCGGAATTTTTTAACACGTGTTATCGTATATTTGATCTAAAAATTTCCATTGTCAATTGGACGTATACGTACCCTATTTTTACAAAAGAAAATTCTTTTAAAGTAATAAATAAATGGTGTCAGTTAATTTTTTTCCGTAACATAATTCAGTTGCCTTTAATGATACAGTTATGGATTAAAAGTCTTGAAGGATGGAAAATATACACACTAGCTGACAAAATTTAGGATGGGGGAGGTATTAAAAAGTGAAGCTTTTTAAAACCAGCGGAATAAATTTTCTTAACGAAGTCTTCTTTCTTAAATTAATTCGTACGTTTTTTAAATTTACATTGTTTACTTGTCTCCAACGGAGGTAGGATTATTTTTTATTTTTTGGGACACATTGTTTATGGAAATAGTTACCATGTATTATAAGAATCGATTCTGAATGCATGAAAACCATTTGGAATTCAGATATTTATTTCATTCATGTTTCTGAACATTTTACATTTATATTAGAAACTACATCGTATGTGTAAAAAATGGTGAGGGCAGCAATTATGTTTTCGAATGTGTTCATGTTCATCAGAAATTTATTCTAATAGCCCAATTTGTTATATTCATCATATTTTAACTTGAAATAGTTAATCTTTTATGAATTCACTCGTAAATAATAAAGTTATCAATTGTCTGAAATATATGGCCGAACACGTTTGGTTTTGGAATAGACTCTTTAAGGTGAATGGATTTCAATTGGTTAAAAAAAAAAAAAAAAAAAAAAAAAAAAAAAACTCGAATTCCATTTTAGCAAAATAATTTGGATTTATTTTCTTGACATTGTTGAACATTTTATACAAATATCAGAAATGCCATCATATCTGTGCTTAATTGCGACGACTTGTAACATTATCAACAGCATCGTTGGCTGTTTTTTCAGCATCGTTAACGGCTAAAAAAGAAATACATCAAGTTAGAGTAAGGCAATTTCATTTACGTAATTTTCAAATATGTCAAATGAATTGAAACTTTAGTTCAACTAATAATTAATAATGAAGCTTTAACTCAAAGATTGAAATATCATCAAGATGCACAATCATTTAAGGGGGTTAATCATTTACTATAAGTTATTGGAATTTTTTTTTTTTGTATTTAATGCTAAGAGCTCCAAAAGAAAAAAACTGATAAAATGTGGTGTAAGTTTTTAAATGAAAGAGATTTTTGTTGTTGTTAAAATCATAGTTGCACGTTTTCTTCTTTATGAGCACGACAGCCCCTGACAGGCCCTGACCGCCTCAACCGCACACAATCTCCAACGTTTTTTATCCATGTCAACTCTTCTCCAGTTGTTTACTTTTAAGAAGCTTAGGTCTTTTACAGAGTCATCTAACCATCTAGTTGGTGTCTTCCTATGCCCCAGGATCCCATACTGTTTTTAAAAGTGGTGATTTTAACTCCATTACTTTCTGGGCTTCTCCAAACATGACCAAGCCATCTTAACCTACTGTTCCGGATGATCTGTCTGTGGTTGGCCATAGAGTCTATATAGTTCAAAGTTAAATCTAGTTCGCCAACAGCCTCTTTCTTGTACTGGGCCAAATATACCCCTGAGGAGTTTTCTTTCAAAAATACTCAGAGTACTCTCAATATCTGCATTAAGTGTCCAAGTTTCACTTGCATAGATCAAGACAGGCAGAATAAGAGTCTTAAAAATTTTTAATTTAGTTTTTCGACTGATTATATTTGATCTTAGTTGCTTTCTCATTCCAAAGAAACACTTGCTAGTCATTTTTATACTGTTTTCATTTTCTGCACTAAGCTTGTTTTTGTTGGCATAGTTTTTTTTAGCAGTCATATTTCGATTTAGGTTCGTAACACTTTGATTGTAGAAAGATGCAACATACCATTATTAGCAATATTGCCGATTCCGCGTCCTCGTTCCCCTGAAAATAAACATTTATTGAAATAAGAAAATTATTGTTTATGAAATAATTAATAAGTGCGTTCTAAATTTGAAAGTTTAGAATCTCTTACTTTAACCCTTTTAGTACTGAATTATTCGAAGAATATTATGCCCATGGGACGGATTTGGAGGACGGATGACGAGTCAGGGGACTCGTCCTCCGTAACTTCGTCCAAGTAAGCAGATGACGAGTCTCACTCGTCAAATGTATTATATTTACAGACAGCGAAACGTGCTTTTTGTGAATATTTTGGTTGTGGAAAATGAAGAGCCTCTCCCAAACAGTAACATACCAGCTTTTATTTCCGATCTATTTTAAAGCTTTCAACTTTTTCCCTTAGCGAAAACTTACTTTCATGCTTTTTGAAACAATTATACGCAGTAGAGATTTTTTGGAATTGTTTGTAGCACACTTTTATTGTATCCATACTTTCAGAACTGAACTGAAATACTTTCAAAACGCACAAATCCAGTTCAAAAAATTATTATTATAAGTCGTACAAGTTCTTTAGCATTTAGAATGTATATTCACAACTGTGGAACCAAAACTGGAAATACTTCTGAATAGATAAATTTAAAATAAACTTACTTTAAGCAAAACGGGCTTTTAGAAATGTTTAATAATGATATACCCGTTGATCTACCGGTCATGTCATCGTAGGCGAAGGTAGTGTAAGCAAAGAAAAGAAAAAAAAAAAAAAAACTTGTGCAATAGCTATATCTTGTATTTTAATTGATGAAATAACAACAGTCAAGTACCGTTGTTAATTGTGGAAGGTCTTTATTATAGTTCAATGGCAACCCCAAAATATTATACCATATTTAGATTTATAATTCAAAAAAGAAAAAACACACGTCTGAATACTAAATTTCATGTTTTTCCAATGAGTGGTTTGCAATTTAAATGATGTAAAAAAAAAAATGTCAAATTAATGCTAAAAAGAAAAGTTGTTTTTTTTAGCCACAAAATCTTAAATAGTTAACAAATTTTAGCAATTTTCGTTTCAAACGAAAGTTTATTAAAGGCCAACAATAAGTAACATACAACTTTTGCTTTAAACCGTTTTTTAATAATTAATTATTAATAATAAAACAAGTTTTAAATTTCTTCAAATAGACACATGTAATTTTTTTTGCTTCCATTAGAATTACCATGGTCGAAAAACCCTCCAGTTTTTTTTTTTTTTTTAATTTTATTTAGAGGAAGCTACCAGCTCTTCAAAATCTGACCAGTTTAGCATTACGCAAGCATTGCAATAAATGTGTTTCATGTATTCATTAGAATATTTAATTTTTCAGCCAGAAGTTATGGAATCACTATATATATTCTTCTTCCAAGTAGCTTATATATTGGTTTTATTCCAAGAAACTCACATCAATTTAGTAGTAATATAACAATAAATAAAGAACTAAAATTAGAATAGTACTAAAGTTGTTATTTTGAAAATATTTCTTTAACTGATGGGCTTAATTTTTTATTTTATTACTTTAATTTTCTTCCTCTTTTTATCTATAGTTGCCGACCTTGTTACTGTAATAAAAACTAATACTCTGTAAAAGTGCATTAACGTAATCATTTAACTGTTTCTTAACTGTAAATGCAACCATTTCACTGTTTATGATTACTTTCTTTTAATGCTACTTCATGTGCTTTTTCTTTGCTTTCTAATGATTTTAATCAGATTTTGTTCATTGAAAATGTATTTTATTCTTTATCATTATCTGTAAGATTGGTTTAAATTATCTATAAATTTTCTAAATCGTCAAATTAATTAGGGCAACACTATTGTTTTCATGATAAAACCTATTACAAGAAAACAAATCACGATATGGCCTTAGTCCAAATATTCTCCCTGAATCATAGAAAACTTCCTTTCAAAAGAGACACCATGTCTATTTATTCGTTTCCAGCAGATTTTGAAGCAAACCAATAAAAATGCCTGCCATTCAGTAGCTATACTTGTCATGGAGGTGTGGGCTAAATCCTGAATACCAACGAAATTGAAACAACATGTGGTTGTTCAAATAAAATAATTGTTTTGTGATTGAGTTAACTTGAAGAAATTAAGTAGTTAGTGTGTACAGGTACATTAAGGTTTGCACTCTTTGGGGGGAAAAATCCATTGCTTTTCAATGTCAACAATTTCATTTGCAAACAAAAATTCACGATCTCACAATTTTGCTTCATTATTAACTTTTCATAATGAAATATATATACACAGTGTACAATGTATACACTACATACGTTTGTAATAAGTTTATTAATGATTATATGTAATAAAAAAAGCTAACAATGGATATTTTTCTTTTTCTCACATTTTTATACATTAAAGTGAAAAAACTTGTTTCCCCATGATAGTGGTAATTTCAATTGCCGGTAGTAACCCCTAAATTCAATTTAAATTATCCAAAATTTTTGCACATGTATTTTTTTACCAAAAGGAATCGTTTGAAAGGGTGTCCCGTAAACATTTCAAAAGTTAATTTTTTAGTGGCATATAAGACGCACCCTAATATATATCGTCCCTCGAGATGAGAGTTGCAGGTTTTCTTGTTATTGTATGCCAGTGTATCTTCAGTTAAGTAAAATTTATAGTTTTAAAATGTTTGTTTTCTTGATTTAATGATCAGTGGAGAAGATGTTAAGTAAGTTTTTCGTCATGGTCAAAGATATTGGAAGTATGGTAGAAACTTATATCAATGGCCTTTTTGATTTTCAGAAATAGAAGCAGAAGCAAAATTACCTTAGTGGGAATTTTTTTTTTACAGATGGATGGGTGTTCAAAGGCATAGCGCAGCAGACTTCAATTATATAGTAAGCAATTGTAAAATTCTTAAAATTTCAAAAAGGTTTTACACTTAAATTATTTATTTACATTCCATAACATGATTTAGGCCCAGAATCGGAGTTAAAAACAATTTCTTGACACTTATTTAATTGCAGCTCACGCTATTCGGTGGCGTTCTGTTGTTGTTTATTTGTTTAGGGTTTGCTGGCGCAAGGGCAACGCGTGGGCCACGCTGCGAAGAACAAGGTTAGTTTTACCATAATAAAATAGTTAAAAATATAAAAGAATTCATATGATAACCATGATTTAGAACATTCCTTAGAAAAAATGGCATAACAATTATTATTAACTAGCGGCTAGAAAAATAGATAAAATTCTTATATAAGATTATAAAACACGATTTCGACTAAGAAATTAAAAAAATTACAATGAGGAGATGAATTTAAAAGAGATGATAATGATGGATGAAATGAATTAAAAAGTCGAAGTCGAATGAAATTAAAAACATGACATTCTGACAAAATGTGTAAAACAGTAAAAACCACACAACAGGAGCTGCATGTGGGGGAATATTCTGCCATCAGAAGGTGCACATGGGTAAAACGAGTATGGCCGATGCAAAGTCTGGTTAAAAGTTCTTCTCTCTTCGTATTTGGCTGAGAGAAAGCGTATCCAGATATGGTAGGTCGTAAAGAGTGCAATCTATTGTTTATATCTGCATCCCACATGGCCTGCCATGAGAGAGACAGCGCATTTACTGTGGAGTTCTGAGTAGGGAAAGAAGGTATCGCCAGTATCAATTTTAAGTTAGCAGCATTGAAGATAATTCTGAATTCCCTTTGTTGTGCTTGATTCAGTCTACTACTTGTTCGAATATTAGCAACTTAAATATGGCCAATGGGGTGGACGAACAAATACAGCTTGGCATTGCAATCGATTTTAGAATGTTGAGGAAGGATGAGGACTCCCAATAGAATACAAATCTAACGCTGATGAACTTTCAAACAGGAAATTTCCTCTAATTGTGAAATCCTAATGCGCAATAAACAATTTTTTGTTCATGGTTCAGGTAAATGCTATTATTAAGAACAACAAATAAGTACTCACCACCGCCGAGAAGATCACCACCAGTTTTTGGTCCATCTAATCCCAACACTAAGAAGAAATTGTTAAGAAAAAGATTCAGGAAAAGAAATTATTCTGTTTACTTAAATTTTTAAATTGATTAGAATGGTAGGTTGAATGGCTGTTGAATAGAAATACTGAAAAAAAAATCATCCTAGAAAACAGAACTTTAATAAAAAAAGAGACTCAATGAATTTGCCTTATATTGTCTTGTCAATGCAGTAAGTGTAATATATAACATTTAATTTAAGGGATATTTCTTAAATTAACGAAAATAAATTTTTAAAATAATATAATTAATAAAAATTGACTCAAATTCAATGAATCATTAAGATGTCAAGTTAAAAAGACAAGATAATAGTTTTATTATTCAACATATATAGTCATATTGAACATTAGATTTCAATTTTATTAGCTTCATATTAAAATTTTATATTTGATAAATTGTTCTGAGAGAGTACTTGCCTGGGCTTCCATGGCTAACACCTGAAATAAAATTTAAGAAAATTAGTCAAATACTATAGTGATAATTTTGTTTTGCGGAATTAAATGAGTAAAAAGAATTTGAAAAGTCGTTTATTTTTATAATCTAAATTTTTAAATAATCAGCCCCAAACCATGGTTTTTGTTTCTGAAAACGTGTAAAGCTAAATATTAAACATTAGAGAAATAACCAAAATGAAGAGATTCTTTACTTCAATTCATACATTTTTTTTTTTTTATATTTTTTTATTTTTTATTTTTTATGGATATGATTAAGACGCGTTACTTTGTAGGTTGAATAGAATGCCGTTTCCCGCTATTTAGCTATTTTTTAAGTAATTAATTCAATTTTTTAAAAATCATTTTTGTTACAATTTACAGGATAAGAGTATGGTTGATGGTGCTCATCAGATGAACAAAAATCATCCATTTAGAATAAGGGTGATGTATGAACGAAATTGGGATCTAGAGTCTATAAAGTAGATGACTATTTTCTCGTCGTAGAAAATTGGGCTAGTCTTATTCCTAGGCAACAAACAACGCTAGACAAAGTGGTGAAAGCTTTTCTTGTGAAAGACATTGAGTAAAGTGCTCCTAGTGCAAAGTATTCAACCACAGTGTTCATTGATACTCTTTTGCACAAAAGGTGCAATTTCTTTAGTTAAAATTATCGTAGGAGAGTAAAAAAAAAAAAAAAATAACATCAATTAATAAAAAGTATTAATACATCAATGCGTCATGAAACATTATTTTAACATGAATACTTTTGATATTTGCTAACTATGAGTGGTAATACGATACTAAGTAGTTCAACAATTATCTAAGCGGCGCGACACAAACAAGTTTTAAAATTTTAATACATTTGATTATATTTACAATTAATTAGCAATATAAACAATACATTTTATTTGAAACTGAGATAAATTTGTTCAAAAAGGATAGAGAACGAAATTTTCAATTACTTCATATCGACTATTTTACGAAATCTAAGATTCGTACAGGTAAAAAACTATCTTGAAATAAGATTCCTTGTATAAGCAGTAAGAATTGAAAATATCAATGTGAGATGTTTCTAGTACAAAATGAATAAATTTATAAAAAAAAAAGCAAAAAAAAAAAAAAAAAAAAGCATTTCACTTACCGACAGCGGCCACCAAGATGGCGATCAAGAAGAGCGATTTGACGAGGGAATTCATGGTGAAGAAAGTTCAGACACTTGGGACGTCTCAGTGGTGAATTCTTTGTTCAACTGAGATGTCTTTTATACAACACATGCAAGTCATCATTCCAGTTTATTAATATTTGATTAAGGATTATGTTGACACCCCTAAATTGTATGTAATAATTTTAAAAGTGGTCGTAAACTACATTTTATTGTTACAATATAATTGGGAAAGAACAAATTTCAACGGAAAATTTCTGTGTCGTCAAGAGTAATTGATGAAATGTTTGCTGAGAGTTAGAAAATCCTACGTATGATTAAACAGAAATTAATCTTTATTATCTTCCATAAAACATCTAATATGTTATTTTTATGTTGTTTAATATTAATTATTTCTTACTTCTGTACCTTTAGTTCTTTTTACCAACTTTAAGGTGAGTTTGGCTTTGTAATTTGTAAGTTACTTCCTTTATTTTAAAGAGAAAATATACTGAGTTTTAATATTTAATTACGTCTGAATTGCCACCCAATTCATTTGAAATCCAATCATTTTTAAGGTAGTCGAAACTAAATATTGTAATAGTGTTTAATGGTGGCTTCTTTGGTGTACATCGTAACGAGCCTTTTATCAAAAGTAAATAATTGTTTCTTAACTTTAATTAAAATAAACTTTAAATTTTATTTTATATACGTATATTAAATTCAGTAAAATCGGAGTTAGAAAATAAAAAGATTTCAAGTTGAACGTAATTCAATCAACATATTTATTAATAGAATTAAACTTCGAATAATAAATATTTTGTTTTATCTTTCACTGAGGAAAATGCATCGGAATTCTGGATCGAGAAATTTCTCCTCGTAGTTTATACGTGGAAACCCTTTTAAGTCACCCATTATTCTTTTCAGTTAAGTACATTTTTCAAGAATTTTTTTTTTTTAAACATGAATTTCACTGTTTTATATTGTGTGGGCCCTTTACAACGTGCTTGACAAATAGGACTTTCTTCTTCATCCTGGAGAATACAAAATTGACCCTTGATTTATTTAGCCAATCAATTATAAAGTCCATATTTTCTTATATCTAGTTGTGTAAATCAAATGTTGTTCAAGAATTACGTGTTCTGAGTAAACTTGCAAAGAACTTGTTTTCTTATATCACTATTAGAAGATACATTAAATAAAACTATTTTGCGAGCTTTAGCTTAATATTTATTGTCTACTCTTTTAGATTTTATCTTTTAAGGATATAATTTTACAATGTTCTAAAAGTGTCTAATTCAACTGTGTCTATTAATTTATAAACCCAGTCCTTTTTCGATTTACATAAATTAAGTAGTCAACTAAGAACATTTTACTTCCCTTACTACTAATTGAATTTTTATTATTTATTGACTTGACTTATTTGACGTCACTTTAGAGGACCTCCTAACTGTAAGCTGTGTGGGGTAAGTACTAGAAAATTTAGTAGATACCAAATATACTTGTTTCAATATGTTAAAGCTGCTTTTAATACAACAAAACATAGAAGTGCATGGTAAACTGCTAAATCTTCTATAGTATAAATACAATATAATAAGTCAACTACCAAATAAAATTGAAGTTCGGTTTTTCAAGAAAATAATATTTCGACAGTGAGTGTTGAAATTTACCGTTTCAAATTGTTGAAATTTAGAGTTTCAAATTTGTTGAAATTTAGAGTTTCAAATTTGTTGAAATTTAAAGCAGCTATTGTAAGATGCCATTACTTGCTTTGTATAAGAAATTGAATTTTTTTTTAACCTCTATATAGAAAAAGCTAAGCTTTTACTCACTCTCTCATCACTTATTACTTCCACTACCTTCTCACTCACTACTTCCAATAGTTACAAATCTGAAGTTCGGTACAAATGTCAACAAGAACAAACTTAGAAAGAGTAAGATATTGCGATCTTGATTAACAAACTTTAAAGGGTGGAAAAGAAGTCAAACGTTCTTAACGTGGAATATTCAAATCACCTCCTTTCAAAAAATTCATTATTCTAAAATTTGTGGCCAAGGCTTAAGCATAGATAAAATAAGCTATTCTAATTTTATTAAATCAAGTTTCAGGAGTCAAAATGCGGTCAAACACACAAAATGTGGTGTGCATGAATATCTTTTGACTCTTAAAATGTATATGGTAAAATTTCATAGCGAAGCACAGGTATTCAGTTATCCTCTGGGCAATTCGCTGGCTGACGCACGGGACATTTTGGCTCTTTTTGTTTATTCGTAAACAGATAAGAATGATAAAATTAAGATGAATCTAATAGTTATGTTTTTATTTTATGTAATATTACTTGATGACAAAGTTATATTGAAAAATAATTATTTTAAGTAGGTCAAATATTCATTTTTATCCTCCGACGAGCAAGACACGGATGTGTCCCGTGCGTCGGTGGATTATAAATGTATATTTTACCTAGTTACAATAATCATTTTTCAATACAACTGCCACTAACTAGATCTATATAAAACAAAAACGTAATTGCTAGATTTAAAATAATTTTAGAATTTTAATTTGTTTGTGAGTTGCTTGTTTATTTACAAACTCATCAGTAAATATCCCACTTACTATCTAGATTAGCTACTTTTAAGGGGTTGAAAAGTCACACGTTCCAAATGAGGAATATCCCTATGTCCCACTTCTTATATAGCCACAACTCAGTAATTTTGAGTAAATAACAAAAGGAAAAGCATAGAATAAGTAAGCTACTATGATGTTGATTAACCAACTTTAAGGGGTTGAAATATAGTTAAATGTTCCAAACGTGAAATATCCCAATGTGTTTCTTCCAATGTAAATTTGAAAAGTTGTTACAAGTTTTATCAAGTGCAAGTCATAGAATAAGTAGGCTTTTTTTTTTTTTATTTCAAAAAATTAACTTTAAGGGATCAAAAAGGAGTTAAAAGTATCAAACGAGGAATATTCAAATGTTCCCTTATATATATATCCACAACATTGAAATTTGTACAAATCTCAACATAGTCAACCAAAGATAAAGTAAACTATTCCAATCTCAAAAAACCACCTTTAAGGGGCCGAAAAAGAGTTATATGATCCAAACTTGTAATATTTCCGACATCCTATGGCCGATCAAACGGTATAGTGGTTAGCGTGCTAGCCTCTAGACGTCGAGGTTGCGGGTTCGAGTCCCGTGTAAGGCATGAGTGTCTGTAAATCTATGTTGGTTTGTCAAATGATGAATGTTTCGGCGCATTATAGCCCTCGTGTTGCTGACGGCGCCAGATAATCTGAAAACAACCAACCAACCAATCCGACTTTCTATGTATAAAATTTTGATGCTCGGTACAGTATACAAAAAAAAAAAAAAAAAAAAGTCCAAACGATGGTTACATCTTGTATTGTCATTGATAAAATAATAATAATAATAATAAAAAAAAAAGAAGAATAGAAAATGTACCTTTTTAATTCGTGGAAGGTTTTTAATAGTTATATATAGTTTTTTTTTTTTCCTTTTTTTTTTTTTTTCTTCTTTTTTTTCCCCCGTGGTAAGGGGTTATTTACACATTAGAACTAAGCACCCATTGCCTTATTAACCCTTTGAGTACATTTGACGACTGAGATTCGTCATGCACTTGTTTTGCTTGTTAATAATGACGAATCTATTTCGTCATTCAAACTAGGTTGATTGAATGAATTTTAATGTCACAAGAGCCATGATTGGTCAAGTCAAACATCGGTTGGTTTACCTATACTTTAAAAAAAATAATTTGTTTGGCTGTGTTCCTTTAAAGTTCCTTTATTGTTTTGAACCAAACGTTCAAAACGCAAGAATTTTCCCAAATAAATCTGTACCCAAGGGGTTAAATTTTAATGTAGTCTCAGTGTAAACAGAAATATACAATTTTATATTTCAGGTTCTTTTTCTTTTCCGATGTGGGGTTAAATAATTCCAATGCATTGGTAATATTTATTATGAAGAGGCTTTCGATTAGAGATGTGGCTATGCAGTGTAGCCTATTTGGAAATAGGCCAAGTTGAAGTTGAGCGATTTAAATCGTTTATATGTTGTCACACATAAGCTTTAGTCCATTTTCAGAATTTACTGTGCTTTTTTGGCAATCGAGCATATAAATATTTTTTTAAAGAATCGACTAGTATTTTAAGTTATTTATCAATGTCATTTCTTTGGTTTTGGTTTAAGGCTAGCATTGATATGTCTGTGTATGTATAAAACTTTTTAAGTTTATTAAAATACGACTTTCCTATGCTGTTTTTACTTTTCTGAAAAAAACATAGAAATTATGCTTGAGAAAAATGAATTTTTGTTATGAAAATTTTCAAAATTAGATTTATTATAAACGTAAAATAAATTGAATGATATTTTCAAAGTTGCCTTTGTGGGACATATATAAAATGTAAATTTATAAAAATGTATTTTTTCTGTTAAGTAAAATATTTTTACTTTGCAGAAGTAATAATTACAAGTAAATTGTATTCATAATTGCAAATCACGAGTAAACAAAAATAAATGTATATTACATTGAATTTATGACTTACATGCAATTCCTCTTGACAGTGCCCTAAGTCATCAATATAGATAAATGAAGAATAAGCATTAAAAGTCTGAATGTTAAATTTTACGTGTGTAGGTAGGTGATCATGAGCCTACACATGTATGTTGATCATGGAGTGAAGGTAATTTCATATTTGTCATGTCCACTGTAAAGATCAAAATTATCTCTGACAAGCTGGGCCAAATGATCAAGCATTTAAAAGTAAACAGCTTTTTATTATTAGATACCATGCAAATGAAGTAAAATAACGAAATAGTGTTCTTCCTCCGTCGGATTCAGGCTCTTAATCTTAAATCTTATTTTATAGATAGTATCAAGATAAATTGTGAAGATACTGCCACCGCCACCATCACTAGAAGGCCCGGTCAGGTTCAATTGATTTGAATGGGAAACGCAACGAAAGGTTAGAAAAAAAGAAAATACAATCTCCAAAATTTGAAACTTCAAGTGAAGATAAAATATGCATTTTAATAAATAGCAGGTGTCAAAATTGTATGTTTTTATTATTTATAAACACTGTAGAAGTGACTATTAATTTAACTGTGCAAGGTTTTCTAGCAATACGATGTTAATTATATTTATTTGGGTTTCAATTATTGATGGTCACCAGAAAGCAGTTCAAATGGGAATGAAAATTTGAAAATGTATTCATCTTATGGAGATATTCGTGTTAAGACTCATGGAAATTATGTAAAATTGATGATTTTACCTTATAACCTTTAGAGGAGTACTTTTTCTTATTTGGGTCGGTTATTTTTCTCCACAATGTTGTTATAATAATTTTATTGATTTAAAATAAATTAGATAAATAGTTAAAACGATATTCATATATCTATTTGATTCTTAATGCATGGAGAAAATTAATTTTGTAAGAATACGAAGTGCCTTTTCATAAATAAAGTTGACATTTTATTTTAAAAATGTCAAAATCATCACAAAACATATTTTCTACCCTTACGTCCTTTCTTATAACACCATATTCCAATTCTTAAATTCTGCATTAACATTTCAAAGCTTTAAGTATATTTTACCTACCACTAGACTGACCAAGATCCGTAGCAACAGCCAGACTATAACGGTCCACATCGGGATTGGCTAGTGTCGAATTGATATTGGCCAGCGGATTTATGCTACTGGAGAAATTGAGATGTTGCTCAGTAGTGGAGAAATAATAGTCTTTTGATATTTGGCCAAAATTGAACATCAACACATATCAAAACTGCTCATCTAGATCGTCCATAACTGCATTGCAATATTGCCTAATATTCGAAAAACGTTTGCCATTCGATGCTGACCCTTTCGACAGTACCCATTACTACTTGTACGATTTGGGAAGATTATTAGTCCAGGTCAGTCTCAGTTCAAAAAGAATATGTACAATGAGTGTTATTTTTTATTTTTATTTTAAATACATTCGCTTGGTTCAAACCGAATAAAAACCTCCCTTTTTGTTTCAAATGAGGTGCTTTTTCTAAAATTCTTAAAAAAAAAAAGGTCTTATATTCTTCAAATTATTGGGAAGAGGAAGAAGGAGATGGGGGGGGGGGGGAGAGCCGGGCTTCCAAATTATGGGGGATATGATGACTGGGACTTCATAACAAGCTTATGCCTGCGCTGTTTTCTAATGGAAGAAGATAAGAATTAGGTGGATCAGTTGCAGTTCTGAAATTGAAGTCGCTTCTACAACTCATCGTAGGGGAGGAAAAAAAGATTAAAAAAAAAAAAGATAGGTCAATTGAAAAACTTTTTCGTAACTTTACGTTAACTAAATTTACGTTTATTTTAGTTTTCCTTATTTTTATAACTTCTTTATAATCAATCTGTAACTTTTTGCTTATTTTACTTCATCCTTCTACTCTTCTTTTCAAATAAAATCTACCTCCATAACATTCTTAGCCTCTTTTATGCTTTTTCTATAACTTTGTGTGAAAATACTATGAATGGTATTTTGCCATAA
This sequence comes from Linyphia triangularis, assembly GCA_963978545.1. Taxonomy (NCBI): domain Eukaryota; kingdom Metazoa; phylum Arthropoda; class Arachnida; order Araneae; family Linyphiidae; genus Linyphia; species Linyphia triangularis. The sequence continues at coordinate 93,253,022 of OZ021723.1, read as the reverse complement.
GTATTGTGAATAAAAAGAATTTTGAATTGGAATAATGGGCATAGTTGTGCTAGTTGATTAATTTTTGGACATGGTTTTGTAAGTAAATATACTTAGCTAGTATAATAGTATTTGTCCAATAAAAACTGTTATTGCATTTTACACATTATTCCTGACTTAATTTATTAGTAACCAGACAGCATATAACATCCCCAGGACGTCTTTTTTATGTTCCAAACATCCAAATTTGATCCCAGAATGAATATCGGATGAACTGGGAATCTCTACTCTTTACTTTAAAAGGAACAGCTGTTCTGCCCATTTAGACTTCTCATGAGTGGTTTATAGGTTAAACGTAGTAAAACGTTTTAAGTGTATTCTCGAAGTAACTACATTTCAGAAAGATATTATGGTATCCTTTTCGGCTTCCTAAATCCTCTTCTCAAGTGGCACCCCCAGGATAATCAATTTCAACTTCATAAGGATACTATTCCAATGATGCTTTTTATTTCTTGAAAGTAATTGGCACCACTTCATCCTGCAATTTTTCTTTAAAAAAAAAACACAATTCATTTTCAGAATAAATTTCAGTAAATTTTCCATCTATTGAGAAATATTATCTCAGAGTAAAAGATTCTGAGTACCCATTAATTTAGAAACATCTTAGGATCCAGACAGCACACGCCATCTCCATTTTTGATCCTAGGACGAAAGAGACAAACTTTGATGCCCTACTTGGGGCGTTCGATTAGAACTAAATAGAGATGAGACAAACTTAAAATATTTGAGGGGTCTTCTAAGGAAATCATATGGTTGGTATGAATTCGATGTTCTGGGACATCCTAAGAATGTCATCTAATGAATAGCAATTTCAAAACGTCCACATGTTGTCCTTTTTGTGACATCCCCTTCGTGTGTAATTGTACATTTTGGGAATATATTTTAAAGTCATATAAGATAAACCAATCGTTATTTAAAAGAAAGATGGCGTGAGGAGGGCAATGACATTTGAAGAAAGAAGTTTTTAATTTTCATTTTTGTTTTACTGTAATTTTATTGTATGGAGTGGCAACTAGGGAATCGAAAATAACTTGTTTTTAAGCCTGACTTACAGGCAACCGGTCCGGGTTCCAGTTGAGATCGCCGGTTCTGTAACTTCAGCGGAGCGACCGTTGCGCCACCTGTTGGTGGTTACGGGAGAGCGGACGTGATTGAATGATGGATAGCTGCAGGTGCCAGTAAATTGACAATGTTTGATTTATTGGTGCCAGTAGCCAAATGACTACTGACACCAACCGACTGGCGATCTAAACTGGAACGCCGACTAGTAGCTTGTAATTCCGGCTTTAGGTTTGAATCAATGAAAGCAGAATGAAAAAAAAAAAATAATTACAGTCCGAGATGACGTGTTTATTTATGAAATTTGACACTAGAAACATAATTGCAACAGTGATATTAGATTGGTATGTTTATAAACTAGAAATGTATGGAGTTGGAACCTATGTCCACTACTGCTGGAACACTGAACGCAGGAATTGTGTTGCTGTTACGGTCGTATTCAAAAGCTCAGTGATTCAAAGTCGAGGAATAAGCCTAAGCCCCAGATTAAACCTGGAATAAGAAATCCAAGAATTGAGGATAATTTTTAGTCGTGAAAAAGGTAATTTTGAATTGGTTACCATTTTTTTTTCTTAGCTCCACCATTTTGACTTGTAGACAAACAGGAAATACATCAATTTGATTTTTGCCACCAAGGAAAGATTTCTCACCAACGGCACCATAAACTAGGAATTTATCAAATACTTATAAAAAATGTATAGTAAAAGTGTATATTTATTTTCTCTAGACATTTTTAATATCATAGCTTCGATAGAAAAATAGATTACTTGTTTCTATTTCATAAAAATACATTTTTCTAAAAATGAGAATTCTTTTATCGTTGATCATGTTTCGAAATATTCCATGTCCATCATTTTTTAAGTAAGGTCTTTGAAACTTTTTCTTCACATTCTAAATGAGTATTTAAATGAAAGTTAGCATGATTGGAATGTTTAACTTCAAAAATAGTTGTTTTTTTTTACAAAATTTAAAAAATTAAAATATGTGGATTTTTTTGTGAAAAAAACTATGAATACAAACATAAATCCACTTATGAATGAGATATAGCTTCAAAATCAATATTATACATGCTAAGTTTTGCATAATTTCATTATACGCATTGAAAAATACAAAGAAAAATACTTAAAGTGTATTTTTAATGAGCATGGACATTTTTTAATATTTATATATTAAAAGTAAATTTGTTTCATAAATCAAAAAGTTTTCAAGTAATTCCTACCAAATTTGTTTTACAGTAAGGAATTTAAATAATAAACACACAGTAAAAATTTTTAGATTTGCGTTTGCGATATCTCCTGCACCATTATTTTTACTTTTATTTCATTGAAAAGGTGAAATTGAACGAATTTTTGTTTTGTTTTATTTCATTGAAAAAAGGATTGGGAAATATTCATCATGAAAAAAAATCTACCTATAAGTATTACAGTTTTCTATATTTTCGTAATGTTGTTTTCAATTATATTTTGCATAGTTATACGATACGTCGTTATATACATGAAAATAACATTTATGTACGACATGATGTATATTTGGTTCTACAGGGTGTCCAGAAAAGGACTCCCTGATTTCAAAATTAAATATCTCGAAAACAAAGATCGATAGAGGAATGCAGTAAACGGTATGTTTATTGTGAAAACTGTAAGAATTTTATACAGCAGTTTAAAATAATAGTTACAAAAGCTGCTAACAGATAGCGATGTACGCTGTACAGCTCATTATCAGCATACATAAATGAAATAATCGTATGAAAACATTCTTTGCAAAAAATTACATCACAATGTTTTCAAAATGTTCACCATTGGCACTACAGAGGTGGCGCAAACGAAGAATGAAATTTGCCATCACATGTAGTAGTTTCTCAACAGAAATAGATTCACATGCCACACAGATCGCCGATTCAAGCTCGTCCAGCGTGGCGGGATGCTTCGGGTAGACAATGTCTTTCAATGTGCCTTACAAAAAATAGTCACAGGGAGTCAAATCCGGCGAATATGGAGGCCAATCCATGCCTGCACCAGTAAATTTGGGATATTCCAAAGCAATGACTCGATTCCCGAAGTATTCATCAAGAAAGCGAAACACTTGTTCGGTACGATGTGGTCGGGCTCCATCTTGCATAAACCATTCAGTATGTGGTCGATCCTCTAACACTTGCTGTGTGGCGACAAATTGTTCCAAAATTGCAACGTAACGTTCACTAGTGACCGTTTCTCGAATGAAAAAAGGACCAATAATGCCTCTGCTGCATACTGCAGCCCACACAGTAACTTTAGGAAAATACAGGGGTTTCGCTTCACACCAATATGGATTTTCGGAACCCCAAAATCACCAGTTCTGTTTATTCACGAATCCATTCAGGTGGAAGTGTGCTTCATCTGTAAACCAGATGCAGCCAACATCAAATCCTTCACTATCAATCATTGTGAGCATCTTATTAGCAAAGTCAATCCTTTGTTGCACAGCTCGTACGGGTATGGCCTGGTGAGTTTGAATTTTGAATGGAAACATGTGTAGGCTCTTTCTCAGTATTTTCTGCGTGCTGGAACGCTTCAAACCAGTCTCAGATGCAATTCTACGGACGGATGACATTGGATTTCGCTGAATAATTCCAGAAACTTTGGCGACATTTTCAGGCGTAACTGCAGTTTGCTTGCGGCCATCATTCCCCACTAGATCATCAGTTACGCTGCCTGTTCGTTGAAATTTGGCAAAGAGTGTAGGAATGGTTTTCGCATAGGGTCCTTTTGGAACATTAAATCGTGCTTGAAAACTGCGCCTTGTTGCCGTAGGAACTCTCTTTTAACCTGTGGTACTCTAGCACCAGAAAAACGCGTTGTTCAATGGAGTACATAGTTTTAATCTCTTCCTTCGGTATGCTAACCTCCTTTCACGCTTCAATAGTGGAACTGATCGCTCTGGGCTTCGGATCACTATTTAAACTAGGCATTAAGTATGGCGATTACAACGCCATCTGTTAGCAGCTTTTGTAACTATTATTTCAAACTGCTGTATAAAATTCTTACAACTTTCACAATAAACATACCGTTTACTGCATTCCTCTATCGATCTTTGTTTTCGAGATATTTAATTTTGAAATCAGGGAGTCCTTTTCTGGACACCCTGTATATGCATAGTGTTGAACGAACGTTATATTGATACCAATATTCCAGTTTTGTTTCGAATGTTTTGATACATTTAACGTGGGTGTATAGGTGTATAACCCAAACCACGATTTTCCCCAAATATTATCTTTTAATTCTTCCCCTCCATCGTGTTACTTATTCCCTACATATAACGGTTTATGTGGTTTAGATTAGAGGCAAAGATATTTAAAGTAATGTATCTAATCCTTGTATAAATAATTTGAATGTTGTTAGTTTGATTTGTTTTGTATCCTCAACAACATATTTCTGGGCACATTAACGGGTAATCAGGTCGGAGCCTACAGCTTAACGTGGATTCCGAACCACAACGAACATCCATGCCTAACCCAGGATTCGAACCCGTCACCGTTGGCAAGCGAGGCCAGAGCCATGCTTTGTATATATCTTCACATATATGGAAAAGTCATTGATACGCTGTTTCTCACTCTCTCTTTTATATGCAAACTTACAATAGATTGGTTAAATTACTAACAGTTGTGGAATCGCTATCATGCGTATGTACTTAAAATAATTGCATATTTCTGTTTCAGCAGCTGTCCGCCAAACAAAAGAGGTAGAGGAGATAATTAAGAGGGGGTTTTGAACAGAGCTTGATAGAAATGGGAGAATGTCAAAGAAGAGGTCGCAACAAATTCGAACAGGATGGGATCTTTGTGTAAGTTAATTTTTAAAAAAAGAAATGCCATCAGAGACGTGGAGCCAGGAAAACATCATAATCCTTCCAACAGTCGCCAAACGCCAAGGAAGAACGCCAGATGTCAATCAAGGAGCGACGTGACTCCAGGTATTCTCTGAGAATACCAGCGCCGATTTGAAGCCACGCCTACTTTGCCTGTGAATAGTCGAAGTTCCCCGACCTTGGAAGCTCCAGCCGACGAAGACTCTAGGTTTGAGACATGAAGGTGACGGTATTGAAAATGATTCAATGTCTCGGAGTTCAAATGATGAAAGTGTATTTGATAGTAAAATCTTTTACCTGGAGAAAAGTCAGAAAGTTGAATTTTTCTGTGAAACAAGGGCTGCTCTCTTTTTCTAGAGCATGGGCCGTAGAGCAACTTCAATTAGAGCCGAATTTCAATTAGCAACTGCTCTTTTGCTGGATTTAAATGTTGTAAACCTAGAAAATCAAGCAGTGGTAATAGATAAATCGAAGATTTTTCGTGAAAAGGTAAAATACCATAATTTGTTCAACTATTTTTCACTCTATTTTACTTTATTTATATAATCGAAAGGATGAAGCAATAAGTATAGAAATTGTGAATAGCAAATATGATCGAAAAAAAAAAAAAAAAAAAAAAAAAAAAGAGGAGAAGGACATGTATCTTTGGTATAAGAACTATATTCAACATATTTTGGACAAGCTATTCTAGACAATAGTTGTAGAAAAAACGTCCTTGTGTGTGCGAGGATGTTTTAATCTCCTTTCTATAGCTAATTCCTGCTTCAACTATTAACTATAGCCCCTGTTAGAACAAAATTAAAGAAGGTAAAATTAGAAATTTCAGTTTTATAGGGGTGGCCAACTGAAATGTGCCGGTTATATAATTAGTGGTGGTAAGTACCTTTAATTTTGTTTCTAACAAGAGTTATCTAAATACAAATCAATCAAATTGAATTTCTTTTAATCAATAATGACTTACTACAAATTTTATTAGTATCATACATGTAAACTACACATTCACAAATGCTACAGTCATCTTTAGGAAAAGCGCAGGAATTCTCCACAGCATTTTTAATATTCGACAAATTGTGAAAACTTTCTAAACGGTGAGGAGGCAGGATTTAGATGACAATTATGTAACTTTTTAAAAAGCTTTAAAAAGGTTAATACACTTCTTAGTCCAGAATTGACAAGCTTTTTGTAACGATTTCACGATCAACTTATTAGCAAGATTTATACTATAATAAATACGTAAATCTTTTCGCAATGAGCTTGAGACAAGGTTTACACTTTATATGCACTAATATGGAATAAACCTTTTCCAGAGTTCCAGTTTTCTAGAGTTACCATTGTAAGTCGTTCACAGTCGAAAGAATAAAAATTTTGTATTTCTAGGTAACGCTGAGTTTAAAAATAAATACAAAGCAATGAACAATAGACTGATATTCTAAGATAATGTCTTGAATTGAAGAGGATAATGGTAGTTGCATTAAAAGGAAGACTTCAATACAAAACTTGCTTTAGATGAGTAAGTTTTTTTTCTCACATTTAGATAATATGAGGGAAAAAAAAAAAATCTCGAGCAAGACCCGTGCTGAGCCGGTGGTATATTGCCATACCGTACATTGTTGCAAGCCATTGAATAGAATAAGGGGGCGTCATTGGTCAATTTTCCTGTCAGTTTGCAGTTAGGGCGTTGTCAAAGCAGAAGAAACACTCACAGAAAATGGCCGCCAACATAAAGAATATGCTAGGTTGCTAGTTTTAATACAGTTAGAATAGAACTAGCATTCTCGCATTTTGTTTTCGAAAATAAATTTAAAAAAATTAAGTTATTTTTTTCATTGTAAGCAACGTCAAATCATTGTATGATAAAAATACCGGTGGACGGTTTTGACAATCCTACGACCGAATGAAACCGAATTCTTATCAAGTGGCGAAAATTGTGTGTGCTGGTAAATTATTTCTGATTATTGTAGCTTTTTAATGAAGTGTGATAATTGTATAGTCGCACTCAGTTAGTTTGTGACTTCAAAATTGTAATATACGTAGCAATAACTACCAAATTAATTTTTAATAATAATGAATTAAAGATTTGAATGGTGGCGCCATCTGTGAGAATTTAGCAAAACCCATTTTTTGGAATTAGTTGATATAGATCGTAAAATTTTCATAAAACACCCGAAATCGGTGTTTGTTTTGTTAAGGAAACCTTTTTAATTTGTATTAAAATTAAATGTTGAATTCTCCAATGTTAAAATCAAACAATCCCTACCTTCACCTTATTTATCTGTAATAATAAAATAAGCTGTGTGTGTGTGTCCCTGTGAATCTATAGAAAGCTACTTAAAATTCGAGTAGAAGCTATGAAATTTTCAGTACAAGAAGTTTTGGCCTTCTAATTGTACATATGTCAAACAGAATGTTAAAATTTTAATTTTTTTTTTTAATTATTTTTATTTTACAAAGTGACTTCAAATAGATATACAGCTCTGAAATTTTCAACATAAGTAGTTTCAGCCTTCTAATTGGACTTTTGAATAACAGAATGTTAACATTTTAATTAGTTATTTTTAATTAATTTTCTTTATTAATTAAAAAAAATTACAAAACGATATTTAATAGGGCTAAAGCTCTAAAATTTTCAACATAAGGAGTTTTGGCCTTCTAATTGGACTTTTGAAAAACAACATTTTAAATATTTATTTAGTTCTTTTTTAATTAATTATTATTTTTCAAAATTATTTCTAATAGGGCTACAGCTCTGAAGTTTTCAACATATGTAGTTTTAGCCTTCTAATTGGATTTTTGAAATACATAATTTTAAATTTTTATCTAGTTCTTTTTTAATTAATTTTTTAAATAAATTAATTAATTAATTAACACATATTTTACAAAACGATTTCTTATTGGGCTACATTTCTGAAGTTTACAATACAAATTAGTTTTGGCCTTCTAGTTAGACTTTTGACACAAATAATGTTAAAAATTTAATTTGTTTATTAATTAATTTTAATTAATATTTTCACAAAAAGCGACTTCTAATAGGCCTAGAGCTCTGCAAGTTTCAAGATAAGTAGTTTTGGCCATCTAATTTTGCTTTTTACAAACATCACGTGTAAAATATTCTTAAAGGGGTGTTTTATTATAGTTCTTACGGGGAATTTTTTTGTTTGTTTCTCCATAAGGGAAGGGCTTCTAATATTAAGGCTTTACGTAGCAATTAGTTTTTTAGTGTGTGCAGCGAGCTTTACACAGCAATTAACCTTTCAGCGAGCAAAGCGAGCTCATGCTTGCATAGCAATGGACCTTTAAACGAGTTAAGTAAACCTGTGCTTATGTGTCAATGATTTTTTCAGCGAGCTCGATTTTGCGTTGCGATGAACCTTTCAGCAAGCGAGGCACCAAAAATTGGGACCGATACACCAAACTCTACAACGCAATGGTTTAGACTCTAAACCACTGCGTTGTAGAGTTTGATAAGCGAATGGAACAATTGTCTTACTGATATATTCATTTGTCTCCACCTAGTAATTTTAAAAACGGAAGTAATTGTACTTCGAGCATTTTCTGGTAATGTTCGGAACATTAACGACCATTTTAAAAAAGCAATATTGGTAATTCCATTATAAAAAAAATGCTCCCCGCACCATGAGAGAACCCCTACTTGCTTTCTGATGAAATAAGTTTGTGGCTCCATGTGAATATAGTGGCAGTAATATGCCCAACTATCACGGTCATCTATGTTAAACTTCTTTTTATCACTGAACAGAACGCTCAACCATTCATCTGTCCAATTCATATGATTTCGGGCCCACTGAACACAAACGTCTCTATGCCGTTTTGTTAACTTTGGCGAACAACGCATTTTGTGATAATCAAGAAATTTACTTGCCTGCGTCGATGCACCATGGATTTTGACTCTGAAACAGCCACTCCTCTTGAAATTGACTGTACAGACAAGTTTTGGATTGAAACTAGAAACTAATCTCATAATCTTTCTGTCTTATCTTTTATTTCTTTTCTGTTTCTATTCTATTCTATATTCTATTTCTATTTCTCTCTCTCTCTCTCTCTCTCTCTCTCTCTCTCTCTCTCTCTCTCTCTCTCTCTCTCTCTCTCTCTCTATATATATATATATATATATATATATATATATATATATATATATATATATATATATATATATATATATATATATATATATATATATATATATATATATATATATATATATATATATATATATATATATATATATATATATATATATATATATATATATATATATATATATATATATATATATATATATATATATATATATATATATATATATATATATATATATATATATATATATATATATATATATATATATATTCGACCAACCCTGTTGGGCCTTGAACCTGTTGTTAGTCTTAACATTTGTAATTGTAATTTAGTTGTTTTCTTTGGTAGGCCAGAACGAAATTTTGTTTCAACATTGTCACCTTTAGACAGAATTTGGTAAATACTAACTCTGCTGCTCCCCAATTTTTCTTGCAGTGTCCTCAACTTTCATTGCACGAGTTTTTAAATGATAGATTTGCAAAATTTTATTTTGGGGAAACTACAGCTGGTGAGGCATTTTTGCAATCAGTCGAAAAAGGAAAGACAGATTCGCTTTAATCTCAGGAAACTATTGCGTTACAAATACATGACCTTGGAATATGCAAATGTTTCTATCAGTACTTAAATCTGCTTTTAATACCGATAGTCTATATATGTTTGTCTTTATTTTTTTTTTCAATATTAAATCTATGACGGCTTAATGTTGTTTGAGTATTTTATTATTTGTATTACCTCAATACATATTTGCGAAATTTATTTCGTTATTTCATCTTTCCTACTTGTTTAGTCCTACTTGTCTCTTAAATCCAGAAAAAGAAAAGAAAAAGAAGCAGAAAAAAAAAAAAAAAAAAAACCCGTTTGTTTATGAACTTTTGGGACGGGGTGGTGATTAAAAAAAACTTTGCCGATATATGGAGCTCTAGCTTCCGTTCCGTTCAACAACCAAGATGAGATTTCAGGTATAGTTATTCAAAGGTATGAGATCGGGATTCTGTGAATGGCAACAAAATGGCGCTTACGGTTACGGTTATAGTTATAGAAACTCGGAATTATTAATGGCAATACCTACTTTTTCCTATCGCAAAATGCTCAGCACATGCGAAAACGATAAAGAGCGTTGGAACGGTACGTTATCACAAAAACGGACACCTTATGTCCTCACAAAAACAGCTCTGGGAACGGCCACAGAAACACGATCGGAACACACGTAGGCCTTTCGACGGATATTCAGCGCTGAAAGCAGATAAAATTGCCTGTGATGGGAACCATGTGAACTTTGGCCTCTGTCATATGCAAATTTCCACCTTGTGTCCCGATCGTGTTTTTGTTTGCCGTTCGCAGAGCTGTTTTTTGTGCGGGCATAACGTGTAAGTTTTTTGTGATGCACGCACCGTTGCAACGCTCTTTAGGGTTTTCGCGTGCGTTGAGCATTTTGCGACAGTTAAAAGTAGGTGTTGCCTATCGAAAATTTCGAGTTTCTATAACTATAACCGTAATCACCATTTTGTTGCCATTCAAAGAATCTCGAGCTCATACCTCTGAATAAATATACCTGAAATCTCATCTCGATCGGTTGAACGGAATGGAAGCTATATGTCCATATATCGGCACCGCTTTTTTTATGACCACCCTTTTATGACCTTTATGACCCTTTTATGACCTTTTTAAATGTGACATTTAATTTTATAAAAACTTATCATACAAATTTAATGTTAGGAAGAAGTTTGTGTGTCAACAGAGTTCTTTAAAACAGTGTCAAATAATTTTAACAAGAAAGGAATATCAAAGAATTAAAATAAAAATAAAAGTTTAATAAACTTAACAGTTAAGCTTAACACTAACAGATCTAAAAAATGTTTTGAATTCTTTAGGGTTCGTGACAGTCAATATACAGCTAAGACGTTTTATGTGTGAAAATAAGTTTTATTATTTTTCTTTTTAATTTTTTGTTTGAAAATAAAACGAAATAGCATACAACGTTGATGTTTTATGTTTTACTTACAGTTAAATTACAGAATGGTAGTTAAACGTCTTTATAATTTCTAAAACTTATCAACTATCATAAATCGGTGAATATATATTAATTTGTAAAACTTATTTGTTAAATACTATAATCCAATATAATACTAGATTGCATTCTTAAAATAAAAAAGCTCAATATTTTTTAACAATTATAATTATTTGTAAAATGAAACAGATGTAGCGTAGGGAATTTGACGATTTTTTTCATTTGGGCATCACAAAAAGCGTCAAAATCAAAATATAAATAGTAATTGAATTAAGTAAAATTTTAATAATAATAAAATTAAATATTAATAGCAATACAATTAATAAACAATAAAATTAAGTTAAAACATAATTAATAATAAAGTGTCAAATAAAAATAAAATCTGTTGTAAGAAACAGCATTTATCAGAGGAAAAAAAACAGCCAAATAAAAACATGTCGAAGAAATGTACTATACTACATCTTTACCAAAAAAAAAATAATATTAACATGTTTTAAAACATTAAAATTTTAATAGATATTTTCTTTGCTACAAAAAGGTGAATAAATTTTTCTGGGATTTTCAAAACGTTTTTATAAAAATATTTTATTTACTTCCGTATTAGGATAAGTTAATAAATATTTTTTAATAAAAGAAAAACAATTGATATTTTTAGAGTACCATTCATGTTTTATAGTTTTTGATAAAGAGTAGTTTTTCTTTTACGTATGTAAGTTACAAAAAAAAAAAAAAAAAAATCTAAACAGGAGTTTTTATTGTTTCCAAAATTCATTCAAGCTACAAAATTTTCTTTTTAAATAAAAAAATGTGTAGTTAGTCATTCATTAGATTAAACTCAAATAAAACGTTGATTACAAACTAAATTTTCCTTTATAAGAAGTTCATAGTTGTAAAATCTCATTTCATTTTTCAGATATGTTCAAAAAGAACAAAATTACTAATTTATAAGACTTTATTTATAACCATAGACGTTTTTTTTATCGCAAAATGTGGAATAGTAGCACATTTAATTTCGTAAGAGAATAAATACTCTTAACACATTTATAAACATTAAATTTTAATAGGTTTTTTCTTTTCTATAAATACTTTATTAAAATTTGTTGTGATTTTCAGAATTTTAAAAGTAAACTGGTAAAATCTTGCCCAGACTATTTCATTTTTAACACTAACAACTAAATGTGACTACATACCATTAAAAATAACTTATACTATGAAAATATCCCGATTAAGCAAAAATCTTATTAGTTAATATATTTTTAGAAAAATAACTTCTTTTATTTGTGACTTCAATATTACTACAAATATATCTGTATATATGTTTTCAATAAAATTTAAGTTCATTTAAATAAAAAGCCGCAATTTTTTTTTATAGATGATTCACTTTGGGTGGACAGCATAACAAGAGTAATTGAATACAATTAAAAATTCTATACGTTTCGTTTTTGAAATGAAGGAAGTAATTGAAAACTTACGAAGCTAGAGTTGCTTTAGGATTTGTTGGTTTGCACGCTCAACAGCCTATTTTTATGCACAATAATGGATAATCATGGTGGAACCTACAGTTTAACGTGGATTCCGAATCACAACGAACATCCATGCCTAATCTAGGATTCCCGGCACCATTGGCAGGCGAGGCCAGAGCGATAACCACACAGACATCAGGTGAGTCCTTAGAATTGGTAAAAGTAATTGAAAATAGAAGAGATCGTAAAAATTATATCCAACAAACAAATTATACTATATTAGAGTATCTTACACAATAATTTATTAGTGTTTAAACATACAGACTCAGCAAACATTTTATCAATTACTCTGTTGATACAGAGCTTTTCCTTTGCTATTTTCCATTTTCTCGTTATATTTGATATAATAAAATGTAATTTACGATCAACTTTAGACATATTAGGCACAATTTTGGTGGGTAAATATAATCAAATAAGATCAAACTGAATTCATGACGTTGTACTAGTTCTATAAAAGACATCTCAGTTGAGCAAAGAATTCACAACTGAGACGTTCCAAGTGTCAGAACTTTCTTCACCATGAATTCCCTCGTCAAATCTCTCTTCTTGATCGCCATCTTGGTGGCCGCTGTCGGTAAGTGAAATGCTTTTTTTTTTAAATTTATTTATTTTATTTTAGAAACATCTCACATTGATATTTTCAATTCTTATGGCTTATACAAGGAATCTTATTTCAAGATAGTTTTTTACCTGTACGAATCTTAAGATTTCGTAAAATAGTCGATATGAAGTAATTGAAAATATCGTTCTCTATCCTTTTTGTACAAATTTATCTCAGTTTCAAATAAAATGCACTGTTTATAATACTAATTAATTGTAAATATAATCAAATGTATTACAATTTTAAAACTTGTTTGTGTAGCGCCGCTTTGATAATTATTGAACTACTTAGTATCGTATTACCACTCATAGATAGCAAATATCAAAAGTATTCATGTTAAAATAATGTTTCATGACGCATTGATGTATTAATATTTTTTATTAATTGATGGTTTTTTTTTACTCTCGTACGATAATTTTAACTAAAGAAATTGCACCCTTTGTGCAAAAGAGTAACAATGAACAGTGTGGTTGAATACTTTGGACTAGGGGAGCACTTTACTCTGTCTTTCACAAGAACAGCTTTCACCACTTTGTCTAGAGTTGTTTGTTGCCTAGGAATAAGACTAGCTCAATTTTCTACGACGAGAAAATAGTCATCTACTTTATAGACTCTAGATAACAATTTCCTTCATACATCACCCTTATTCTAAATGGATGATTTTCAACCAGACTCTTATCCTGTAAATTGTAACAAAAATGATTTTTAAAAAATCGAATTTATTACTGAAAAAATAGCTAAATAGCGGGAAACGGCATTCTATTCAACCTACAAAGTAACGCGTCTAAATCATAACCATAAAAAATAAAAAAATATTAAAAAAAAATTGTATGAATTGAAGTAAAGAATCTCTTCATTTTGGTTATTTCTCTAATGTTTAATATTTAGCTTTACACGTTTTCAGAAAGAAAAACCATGCTTTTGGGCTGATTATTTAGAAATTTAGATGATAAAGACTTTTCAAATTCTTTTTACTCATTTAATTCAGCAAAACAAAATTGTCACTATAGTATTTGACTAATTTTCTTAAATTTTATTTCAGGTGTTAGCCATGGAAGCCCACGTAAGTACTTTCTCAGTCTCTCTTCAGTCTCAAATCTCTTTTCTTGATCGCCATCTTGGTGGCGGCTGTTGGTAAGTGATTTTTTTCTGTATGAAAAACATCTCACATTAAAAAAAAAAGTTTACATTTATATTTTCGATTGTTGCTGCTTATACAACGACTCTTATTTTGAGATAGTTTTTTACTTGGACGAATTTTAAGTTTTGTAAAATAGTTAAAGCACGATGTATCGTGCTTTATCCGCGCTTTGCACCAAGAAATTCCATCTTGCGACAAGCAAGCTGGAATTGAACAGTGTGTGTGCGCGTGAGTGTGTTTAATTTTATAAATACCCTATTATAAGTATAACGAATTTGAAGTTTTTGGATATTCCTTGCCCATAAAACGGCATGTAACAAAAGCAAGCACAGTTACAAAATTGTTTAAGATGATAAAAGTTTTTATTCAAATCATTTTATAAAATAATAAAATTTAAAATAAATATTCTTTCTTTAATTACAAATTATTGTATGTAATTATAAAAAACGTTTTGTTGTTTATGTTTACGTAAGCTTAGAAAATACTACAAATAATGATAAAAAAAAAACTATCTATTCCTTAAACAACTTAACGTGACTTAAGGGGCTTATACACGAGGCGAGTAAAACGGCAAGTAGCTCACCGACAGTAAAATTCGCCCTAAAACCCCCTTCGTTTTCCCTTTTCCCCTAGTGACAGATATATTAACAGATAGATAGAAAGACAGATTCTCTGGAATAGTACATTCAAACATGTTTGAAATGAGAGAGAGTACTGTCAAAGACAGAACAAACAAGATACTCACGTGACGTACGGCAGCCAATAATCTTCCTGCTCTACTTTCCCGCTAGATTTCTTCCTCATTTTTTTCTTTAGACTGAACATCTGAATTTTTTTTAGATTGGAAAAGAATTGAAAATATTAAATTAAAAATAAACAGGGATGGGCACTAGCAGTTTCGCCTCCCTCTGTTAACAAAAAATTAACGCTTTCGTTTAGCAGTAAAATAAAAAGGTAAAAAAAATATTGGTATTGAAAATTAAGAAGTTTTGTTTGGAACCCCCCCCCCCCCCAAAAAAAAAAATAATCTTGATTTATGATTTTGGCACTAAATTGAGATAAAGATTGTAAGATATTGCACAGAAAAAAAAAAAAAAGACACAAATCTAGTATATAATTATAAAATGCATGTATTAAAAAGATAGTAAAACAAATTATAGAGCTACTAAAAATAAAAACCTAGTTATTAAAATTAGAATTAAACTTAAAAGTGTTTTTTTCTTATTTTCAATTCTAATAATTTTTTGATAACTTTTTTGACATCAATTTCTATTTTTCGCAACCCAATACATGTTCCAGCAAATTAAAACACTCTGTAAAAAATTCTTTTACAACACTTTGTAAGTGTGTTCATTTATTTAAATTATAATAAAAGGGATCATTTTTTTATTTTATACATTGTAAAGCGGGAGTTTATTATGCTTAGAAGCGATTTCCTTGAAATATTTTGATATTTTATCTATATTGCTCCGTATTTTTGGTTCGGTTTTGGATTTGGTCTTTAATACACGAAAACTCTACTCATCTTTTAAAACGTGTTTTTATATAAAAACTACATACCTCAACCTTTTTAAGTCGTTCTCATGCTTGAGGATTTTTTAAGTAAGTGGGTACCTATACATTTTCTTTATAAACTAGTTAATTTTACAACCCATTTGTTGCCTCCTAAGGTTCCCGCTCCAGGTAGGGGCAAGGCTTGCCCCCCTCCCCCCTCTAGTGCCGGCACTGAAATGGGTGTGCAAAGTTAAAACAAAAGATTCAGATATGTATAAAAATTTCTCGAAGCTTTTCAGGATTATGAAGTTTTATAGAATATTCGGTTTATGGGTTATTCCAATAAAGTTAAAAGAGAAAATACACTTGTGAAGCTCTATAACTATTTAGTCGTAATCAATATTGTTGTAGTTGATATTCCATTTTTAAGGAATAAAATAAAAAGCACAAAATATGCATATAAGCAGGAATATCTTAAAGTTGCTGATTCTAAAACTTCTGAAAAAGGGACTGAGGAATTATCTATCCAGTAAAACAGGCAAGTAGCTAGGGATATGTACGGTTACGAATTTCCGTATATTTGTAAATATTTCGTATTATTAATTATGTAAAAAGAAAAATTTATGTACATTTCGCATAAGGCAGTGCAAGAGTTTGTCTTTACTTCGCTTTCAGGCAATAAGTCTCCTAATGCTTGGAAACGAGTTCTACAGTGATAATGCTGGAAATTGAGTTTTACAAGGAGAAGGCCATTTAACATTACTGTTAAAGGCAATCTAGCCAAGTTGGCGGGATAGAGCCAAATTGGCGATGGTTTTAGCGACTAATTTTGGTCGCCACATTTGGTGAGAAATTGCCTAATGTCGCTAAACTTGATGACCATTTGGTGACACTTTCGGTCTCGATGTACCTGTATAGGGCTTTTCGACTGCGATCTGGACAATTCTCCAAATTTCTATCTTTGGAAGATTCGCGAATTAAGCTTAACTTTATAAGGCTAGGAGAGCAAGTGAGTTGAGTTAGTTACTTGGTTGTCTCTAAGCGAGTATTCAGAGTAGTTCCGAAAGTGAACTGTATTGCATTGTCTTGTGCGTCGATTTTAGCAGTTGTGTATCGAGCTTTTAACTGCTGTTTGTGCTCCACTGTTGTGTAAAGAGCTGTATTGAGTCTATTAAAATGGGAAGTTCTGGAGTTGTAAAAGAATCCGCGAAGAGTTATGTCGGAATAAATTTCTTCAAGCTTTAATCTGCTTTGGCTTCAAGTCTTTCGAACCCATCCATGCAACAGTACATACAGCCAACATACGAAGAAAAAAAATACGTACTTGGCATTAATCCAAAAATTATTGTTATGATTTGCTTAGTTATTATTTCTTATGCCCTCACGAGAAAAGTCTCTGGCTACGCCCTTGCAGTAAAACTATCTATGTTCAACTCTGCAGATACGTTTTTGAGAGAAATTCATTTCTAATCCGGCAAGTTTTAATTTATTAAACATACAAAAATCTTCATAAAGTATATAAATTTTAATACTCATGTTTACGAAATTTATGCCTTTGTATATAACTTAAAGACTCAAAATCTTTACTTTCTTCGTATTCATTTTTTAAATAATATGTATAAAGCTTATCAATTATTTTCTTCTTTTAAACATTAAACGATATTTTTATACATTTATATATTTATCTTTTAGCATCGGTGGTAGTAATTTAGTGCAAAAAAAAAAAAATCCATAAATAAGAGGCTCTATAAATTATAACAAATCGTTAAAATTGTTGACGGCAATCCTAAAAATTTCCTGTGCTCTTGAGGATCTTTAATTGGAAACTCGTGATTAATTATTTCGGATATACGGAGAATATCTCTTTTAAGAACCGATCTTTTACTCAGGTGGTTATGCGCCGTGTCCCATGATGCATTGATCCCAATTGACGATTTTTATTCTCCTAATGAACACCATCAACCCAACTGTTCTCCTGGTAGACACACAGTAAACTGTAACAAAAATGATTAAAAAAACTTCAAATTACTTACTTTAAAATATACTATATAGCGGAAAATCCCATTCTATTCAACCTGCAAAGTAACGCGTCTCAATCATAACCATAAAAAAGAAACAATTGTATGAATTAAAGAAAATAATCGCTTCATTAAAGATACTTCTCTCATGTTCAATACTTAGCTTTACGTATTCCGAACGAAAATCCATGGCATCGAGCAAATTATTTAGATGATAAATATAAACGACTTTTAAAATTCTTTTTACTCATAAAATTCAGTAAAACAAAATTATCAATAAAGTATTTCATTAATTTTTTTTTCACATTTTATTTCAGGTGTTAACCATTGTAAGTATTCCCACAGAAAATTTATCAAATTTAAACTTTTAATATGAAACTAATAAAATCTAAATCTAATGTGAAACTTAAAATAATTGTGATATTTAGGTGCTAATCAACCAATATGACTAAATAGTTTTATTATTTAACATAATATCTTGTCTTTTTAACATTACATCTTAATTGTTCATTGAATTTGATACAATTTTTATTAACTTCGTACGCTGTACGTTATATAACAGGAAATTACTTAACCGTTTAAAAAAAATGGAAAACTGAACGAAGAAATCTATATATTTAATAGGCAATATGTTTTTTTGGGTTAGTCCGTCCACCTAAATTGCTCAACCAATTTCAATGATCAAGGTGTCATTTTAAAGGAAATAAGCTGTAGATTTGCCAAAACGTGCCAAAATAATTTATTAACACTTTATTAATTAGTTAAATTTCAATATTTTTCATCATTAAGCTACTACAAAGACTCAATGATTTTGAATATATGATTGGCAACATCCTTAAGTATGTAAACAACAAACCGGCTGCTCGGGGGTTCAACCAACCAACCAACCGTGGCTAATTTTAAAGCTTTCCTTACGTATGTAAAAAACAAACCCGTTGCTAATTTTAAAGCTCTTTTTAAACTCTTCGTTTCAAAGTTGATTTTTTCTGTTTTTCTGAAGCATTTTTGTATTAGAGTAATTATTATTTTGAAGTATTTCTATCCAGAAAATGCCTCGCGTTGGACGTCGTTCTCCCTTACATATGTAAACAACAAACCCGTTACTAATTTTAAAGCTATCCTTACGTATGTAAACAACAAACCCATTGCTAATTTTAAAGCTCTTTTTAAACTCTTCGTTTCAAAGTTGATTTTTTCTGTTTTTCTGAAGCATTTTTGCATTAGAGTAATTATTATTTTGAAGTATTTCTATCCAGAAAATGCTTCGCGTTGGACTTCGTTCTCTAACGGGGCGACTTATCAGAATAAATAAAAAAATATTAGGACTTCAATGTAAGGGCATAGCTAATGAAGTTTTGAGTCAGAATGTTGGCGGTATATTTAACTTTCTATTATGAAACTTGCAATTTGGGTGTTTTCTCTATTAGGCCTTACATTAAATTTATAAAAATTTGGTTAAATTTTTTATGGCTGGCAAACCTATTCGAGCGCAGCAAGATGTTTTAACCACAAATTCGAGCGGCAAGGCCGCTCAATCCGAGCGCAGCGAGGCGTTTGGGGGTTGGCGAGCGTTAGCGAGCAGGGGGCGAAGCCCCCTAGTACAGTTTAATGTCTTTCTCAGGTGGCGGTTATTGGTCTTAACACCCACATTAACTAGTTGTGTGGAACATCGCACAACTTTCAATTACACTACAATACTGACATGGTTTCGTGTCATCTACCGTATTTACATTTTCACATTCTTTTAGTAAAAATGGACAGTTTGGCGATATTTTTTGTGATAATTCTTGTCTGTTTTTTTTTTAAAGGACAACATTGTAATTGGCTTAGGGCGGATGCAAGTTCGAGTCTAAACCGTGATTGTTTTAATATTTGAGTTTTTTAAAACATTGATACATCAATACAACTGAACACCAACAGCATTCTTTATCCCTTTTGTGCTTGAGTTGTCAAAGCATACTGCGCGAATGTTGTCTGCCATACCCTAGTCTTCAATGGCTTCAAAGACAGCTGCAGATTGGGCCTCTCCTGTTGCAGATGAAATCTTGGCAACTGCCAATAGTTGAGAAATTTCTTCCCCTAAAACTAATACTGGCAAGGGATCAACCGTTTCTTTTTCAGTCAGGTCACGCATCAATTTTCCATCCCAATGAACGACAAAAGGTTTGTTTTCTTATATTATTTTGCTCTCTCTTCCATTTTCTGTCAATAATTTGAGTCTTTGTTTAGAGCTAATTCATTGATGCTCTGTCCTAAGTTTATGGCAGCTTCTGATATAATAAACACAGTCTTTCGGTCTGACAGCTTCGTGCGATCTAGTGCTACAGCAAGTTCTGAAGTAACTAAAGTTTTTCTTCCCCACTTCCGTTTTCTTAATTTTCTAACATGAACTGTATTGTCTTCAGTATCTATCTTCTTATCATCTCTTTCAACTGAGCTGTTATCAGAATCAAACTCATCAGAAGCTCTCACATCCAGCACAATTTTCAGTCCTGTGTGTCTCTAAATTCTAACTACTAAATCAAAATTATCAGACTTTTAAAATTTTATAATCAGAGATCAATACAAAATGTTGCTGTTACAGAACAAAATCCAAAATGGCTAATCTGATTTTCGCCAAATGCTTTGTGCTATAAATTTTACATAGCCTCATGCTGTTATCTATGAGTCAAAATATAAAGCTGGAAGGAATTTTAAATATATTTAAATGAGTTTTCCATGGCATTGAGTGCATTTATCCTGTGCATTAAAAACGTCACCATCATTGAACTACATCTAAATAATGTTCAATTGTGCTAATATTTTGCATGGATTTTTTTTTATTTCAAGGAGCAAAATTAGGCAGTTTGAAACAACCACACATTCCTATTTCGAAAATAAGATCAACCCTAATGCCATAGGTATTTTGAAAAATGACTAAAATCGAAATGGTACAACCGACGGTACACTCGGTACTACAAACGATCATAATACTTTAAGAAATGTCGAACGACACCCACCATGCCTTAGCTATTTTGAAAAATGACAAAACCGGAAATGGTACAACCGACGGTACGCTGGGTACCACCAACATGCTAGATACCTCCGAAAAAATGATGATTTTGGCGATGTAGTTTTCGATAATTCTTATATTATCCTTTCTTGTAAGGGAAACTGAGCTAAGAAGAAAAACGATCGTTGAGGAGGTATGCTCAAGAAAAGAGAACTCTGTGTTGAAGGCATACGTTTTTCGACATTTTACGCCATTAAAGTATTTTTACGGGAATTTCGGAGATGTGGATATTTAGAATACCTTAAGTTATACATATACATTAGGAATCGCGAAATTTGACTTAAGTCTGTGTTTTTGTTTTTTTTGTTTTTAAAATATTCCCGAATTCATTACCATTAAAATTATACCATTTTATTTATGAGACTCAAATTACTTTTTTAATTACAATAGGTTTTGTGAACCTGTTTTTCATCACGTTCATTAGTGTAGAAAACTTTAAACGCGTTTTCTGAAGAAAAACATTTTGGTGTTAAATTACTTTAAGCCAAGGGTCATAACTTCATAATAAATTATCCGATTTGCAAAATTTTAATTTTGTTTTGTATATAATAGTTGTGAATGTGTTTTCTATGGAGAATCTAATATATATTGTTATAAACACATTTTTTATGCATATTTTAATGTTTATTTTTTGTTAAAAACTATGTATTTTTTTAAACTTTTTATTTAAAAACTTATAATTAAATAAATATTGAAGCCAAATTCAAAATTCTCCATAGAAACATGCGTCAATATAATATCTCTTATTTGTACTAAAAATAATACCTCTAAGTTAATTGCAAGTTTATTTATGTATGTTCTAATAATAGTCCTAATTGATATTAGCTGATTAAAAAATTGACGGAAAAAAAAGTATATAATAAAAATGCCTCGTTTTTAATTTTACTGCCAAAAAGTTTGAAATTATAACCTAAAAATTAAAGAAAATCATCTCAATTGTATATGTATACCTAAAGAGGCATTAGCACAGCGATTTTTATCAAAATCGTTGGAGCTTTTTTTTAGCAATCAATGAAAAACATGATCTTTTCAATGGCAGCTACCTTATGCGCATGCATGATTTTGACGAAAACCTTAATGGTAGGTCATCGTGCCCTCACCAACCTGCACACTAAATTTGAACATTCTTGGTCAATTTGTTCGACAGGTATGCTGACCACATTCACACAGACAGACATTTTTTCTAGGCAATTTTTAAAATCAGGAAATTTCAAAATTGTGGAGAATTGCAAATAAAGAAAAATATTTTTTTTGGTCGAATACTTTACTTTCATTAACCTATGTATAAATAAGGATAATTGAAAGTAAAAATATGTTCATTGTTGGGTAAGTTATTTAGTTCAACTCAAAGTGAATTTTTTAGTGATTTGTGCCATTTTTGCCCAGGTAGACCAGTGGATTGGTGATCCACTAACATTTCACTAAATTTTTCATAAAATAATTCAAAATGATCTTCGATGAGGTACTTGCGGTTGCTTCTAGGACTACTGTTGTTTTCCTGAATTTTTTTTTCAACTTTCCAGCATTTGTAAATTTAAGCTTAAACCGCGTATGTAAACTATATTTTTGTATTCACTACCGTAAAATAGGGTGAATCGGAACACTTTTCAACTTTCAAAGTAAAAATCGGTTGTAATAAGAACGTTAAGGAACATATTTTTGACATTGAAACTTGAGTCTTACCTTCTTCTTTGAGGATCAACCCAAAAAATGTTAAAAAAACTAGGACTTTAATTTATTTTGAATTTTTTCATGGTGTTCCGATTCACCCCGCAGAAAGGGGTGAATCGGAACACTCGTTACAATTTATGTCTGATCTTATTTAAATGTTTACAGGTTGACAAAAAACAAGTAATAATGCATTGTGGTAAATAGGAACACAAAATTATTATAAAAAAATCATTTAATATGACGGATAAAATTTGTGTTTGTCAATTATAGTCAAAACAAATCATAAGTTTGAAAGCGTATCAACTCTTTTCCTATAACTCATCCAAATAGTCTTTAAAATTAATAATATTTTTTAATATACTTTATGTTTGAGTGATGTATGACTGCAAATTCCTTAAAATATCTTGAGAAGGGAGAAAAGCAACCTCATTTGTCTCAGAAAATCTTTTCGTTCATGGGCACTTTTTGTAAAACACACTTATATAGCAATAATCTTGTGGGTGTAAAACTTTGCTTACATAGAATTTTCATACATTTCTCCATATAACTTAAAGATAACAAAGTCATTTAGAGAAAAACCACTGGAACAATCGGGTTTTCTGCCATGCGGAAACTAGGCTCCTCTTCTGACATTTATTCAAGCATGTAATCTTGATTACTGTCTTGAAGGGAGTAATTAGACTCTTCTTCAGCCGTTGAATCTTGTGTGGAACATAATCTTCCCAAAAACCCCTTTTTAATACCACTTTTCTTGTGTTCCGATTCACCCCTCAAATCTCAAAATCGAGACGAGACAAAACATAAAAATTCGTAAAATAAAAAGTTTTTAAAACCAAGTTAAATTAAGTATGGCATGCAGTTGTGGCTGTTTATTCTTATCTAAAAATCTATTAGTTAAGTCTATAGATGGTACATGTTATTAATTACGGGATAAGTTTTGGAGAGGTTAAAACTCATTGGATTATATGACGCTGTTTCAGAATTTTTTTTTATAAAAAAAGGACCGTGTTGAAAACCCCACAAAACATGTTCCAAGATTCCAAAAATGTTAGCCAAATAAAAAAAATATATAATTAATAAAACTGCTTTATTTGTGTAAAATAATAATTTCTTTATAATTTAATGAAGTTTTGTTCCGATTCACCCCGCTGTTCCTATTCAGCCCATTTTACGGTACCTGGATGCTCTTGCATCAAAAGAATTATTTGATGGCCCATATTCATGAAATATAAAATAATTCGGTAATGAACAATCAGAAAATAGTTCTTAGGGATAATCAGAATAGTAAATGGCGTGTATCGTTGACTTAGATTTAACTAGGGGTGTGGAACATCGCACAACTTTCAATTACACTATAATACTGACGTGGATTTGCGTCGTTTATTCGATGGCCCATATTCATGAAATAAAAAATAATTCGTTAATGAACAATCAGAAAATAGTTCTTAGGGATAATCAGACTAGTATATGGCGTGTATCGTTGACTTAGATTTAACTAGGGGTGTGGAACATCGCACAACTTTCAATTACACTATAATACTGACGTGGATTTGCGTCGTTTATTTGATGGCCCATATTCATGAAATAAAAAATAATTCGTTAATGAACAATCAGAAAATAGTTCTTAGGGATAATCAGACTAGTATATGGCGTGTATCGTTGACTTAGATTTAACTAGGGGTGTGGAACATCGCACAACTTTCAATTACACTATAATACTGACGTGGATTTGCGTCGTTTATTTGATGGCCCATATTCATGAAATAAAAAATAATTCGTTAATGAACAATCAGAAAATAGTTCTTAGGGATAATCAGACTAGTATATGGCGTGTATCGTTGACTTAGATTTAACTAAGGGTGTGGAACATCGCACAACTTTCAATTACACTATAATACTGACGTGGATTTGCGTCGTTTATTCGATGGCCCATATTCATGAAATATAAAATAATTCGGTAATATTCATGAATATTCATATATATTACCATTCATATTCATGAATATTCATATTCATGAAATATTCATATATATTTCCATTCATATTCATGAAATATTCATGAATATTCATATATATTACCATTCATATTCATGAATATTCATATTCATGAAATATTCATGAATATTCATATATATTTCCATTCATATTCATGAAATATTCATGAATATTCATATATATTACCATTCATATTCATGAATATTCATATTCATGAAATATAAAATAATTCGGTCATGAACAATCAGAAAATAGTTCTTAGGGATAATCAGACTAGTATATGGCGTGTATCGTTGACTTAGATTTAACTAAGGGTGTGGAACATCGCACAACTTTCAATTACACTATAATACTGACGTGGATTTGCGTCGTTTATTCGATGGCCCATATTCATGAAATATAAAATAATTCGGTAATATTCATGAATATTCATATATATTACCATTCATATTCATGAATATTCATATTCATGAAATATTCATATATATTTCCATTCATATTCATGAAATATTCATGAATATTCATATATATTACCATTCATATTCATGAATATTCATATTCATGAAATATTCATGAATATTCATATATATTTCCATTCATATTCATGAAATATTCATGAATATTCATATATATTACCATTCATATTCATGAATATTCATATTCATGAAATATAAAATAATTCGGTCATGAACAATCAGAAAATAGTTCTTAGGGATAATAAGAATAGTATATGGCGTGTATTGTTGACTTAGATTTAACTAGGGGTGTGGAACATCGCACAACTTTCATATACACTATAATACTGACGTGGATTTGCGTCGTTTATTTGATGGCCCATATCCATGAAATAAAAAATAATTCGTTAATGAACAATCAGAAAATAGTTCTTAGGGATAATCAGAATAGTATATGGCACGTATCGTTGAATTAGATTTAACTAGGGGTGTGGAACATCGCACAACTTTCATAATTCTTGTATGGATATTTAAATAATAATAAAAAAATATTGAAAATAAAAAAAAAAAATCGATAAAATTGGGATTTTGACGATATACTTTTCGAGATTCCTTATATTATCCTTATTATAAGTGAAACTGAGGGGAGAAGAGAAAATGATCATTTATGAGGTATGCTCAAGAAAAGAGAACTCTGTGTGGAAGACATTCGTTTTTCAACATTTTACGCCATTAAAGCATTTTTACGGGAATTTCGAAGTTGTGGATGTTTAGAATACCTTAAGAGGCATTAGCACAGCGATTTTTATCAAAATCGTTGGAGCTGTTTCTGAGCAATCAATGAAGAACAGGAATTTTTCAATGGCAGCTATCTTATGCGCATGCGCGATTATGACGAAAATCTTAATGGTAGGTCTCATGGCCACCAGCAACCCGCATACCAAATTTGAACATCTTAGGTCAATTTGTTCGGGAGTTATGCTGACAACAGGCATACATATAAACACACCGACAGACATTTTCTCTAGAACACTTTTTTTTAAATCAGTGCGTTCTAAAACGTGGAAAAATGCAAAAAAAAAAAAAAAAAAAAAAAAAAAAAATCGAATTTCTCTTTATCGAATGCAATACTTTTTACCCTATGTATAATACAAATGGGTAATTGAAAGTAAAAATGCAGAACTTTTCTTTAAAAAAAGTGCTTTTTAGCCTTAAAGTGTGGCAGAGGAGTCGAAAATAGAAATAAAATACATCCTTAATGCGTGATTGGATCACCAAATTTATATACTTGAAGAAAATGGAAAATTACGCGTTTTTATTATCTTTTCGGAATGCGGATAAACCAACCTGCCGTCATCCAATCGCACTGAAATTTGACAGATAGATTCGTTGTTGATAAGATTGTATTATATCAAATTTTTGGCTCTGTCACTATCACTAACGCATTCAAACATAGCCAATTTGGCGATATTTCATATTTGAAACTTTCCTCTATTAAGGGAGTATTCTACTGTAGAGGCATGAATTTCGCCCGGTTTTTGAAGCGCTGTACAAAGGAAACAAAAAATATTTTTAGTATAAATTTTTTTATCATTTGTTTATTGATGTTTTATTATTACATAAAAAAATTATTTAAAAAAAAAATTAAAATTGACAAAGTTATGAGCAGTCAAAGTGGGGGGGGGGGGTAAAAAAAAAAGAGGGTGTCCTGGCGTGCATTATTCCAACCCTCCTGGTGATCTGAAACATAAAAAACAGACGGATTCTTAATTATTATAGATGCCGCTATCGTATAACCCTTGGATAAGTTAAAAATTTTTTTTTTTTTAAAATGGCGGCAGTTTGAAAAAAAAAATGCTTGAAATTTTTTTTTTCAAACTGCCGCCATTTAAATTTTTTTTTTAACTTATCCAAGGGTTATACGATAGCGGCATCTATAATAATTAAGAATCCGTCTGTTTTTTATGTTTCAGATCACCAGGAGAGTTGGAATAATGCACGCCAGGACACCCTCTTTTTTTTTTACCCCCCCCCCCCCCCACTTTGACTGCTCATAACTTTGTCAATTTTAATTTATTTTTTTTAATAATTTTTTTATGTAATAATAAAACATCAATAAACAAATGATAAAAAAATTTATACTAAACATATTTTTTGTTTCCTTTGTACAGCGCTTCAAAAACCAGGCGAAATTCATGCCTCTACAGTAGAATACTCCCTTAAGGATGAGGAATCAAAACCTTTAGAGGGCAACCTCACCCACTTGCCGTTCTACAATCAAGCTCAAACTACTTATGTTAAAACTTTCATAGCTCTAGGCTTATTAGAAATCACTTTTTGTGAAAATACTAATTAAAAAATTAATCAAAAATCAAATTAAAATTCTAACATTCTTTTTGTCAATAGTCCAATTAGAATGCCGAAACTACTTGCCTTGAAAATTTCAGAACTGTAGCCCAAGTAGAAATCATTTTGTAATATATTTGTTAATTAATTAAAAAATAATTAAATAAAAATTTAAAATTCTGTTCAAAAATCCAATTAGAAGGCCAAAACTACTTATATTGAAAATTTCAGAGCGGTAGCCCTATTAGAAAACGTTCTGTAAAATATTTATTAATTAAAAAAGAACTAAATAAAAATTTAAAATTATGTTTTTCAAAAGGCCAAATAACAGGCCAAAACTACTTATGTTGAAAATTTCAGAGCTCTAGTCCTGTTGGAAATCGTTTGATTGTTTTGTAAAATAGTTAGTTATTAATTAAAAAAAATTGATTAAAAAGAACTAAATAAAATTTTTAAATCTCTTTTTAAAAATCCAATTGGAAGGTTAAAACTACTTATGCTGAAAATTTCAAGTTTGTAGCCCTATTAGAAACCGTTTTGTAAAATATATATTAATTAATTAAAAAAAATAATTAATTAAAAACTAACACAAATTTAAAATCCTGTTTTTCAATAGTTCAATAAGAAGGCCAAAATTACTTATGTTGAAAATTTCAGAGCTGTAACGCTAATAGAAATCGTTTTGTAAAAAAAAATTGTTAATTAATTAAGAAAATTATTAAAAAATAACTAATGAGAATTTTAACATTCTGTTTTTCAAAAGTCCAATTAGAAGGCTAAAACTACTTATATTGAAAATTTCAGAGCTGTATCTCTATTTGAAGTCACTTTGTAAAAAAAAAAAATTAATTGAAATATAAACTAAAAAAGAATTAATTAAAATTTTAACATTCTGTTTGACATACATAAAATTAGTCGGTCTTGGGTTGAAAATTTCAGAGGTATTTCAGTTTAGTTCTGAATGTATGGATACGTTAAAGAGCCATGCATACAACTCCAAAGAATCTTTACTATATAGTGTAATAGTTTGGAGAAACATGTAAGTGAGCTTTCGCTAAGAGAAAAAGTTGAAAGTTTTCAAATAGATAGGAAATAAAAGCTGGTTTGTTATTGTTTGAGACGGCTCGTCAATTTCATGAATCAAAAATTGCAAAAGCACGCTTCCTGTATAAATAAAAAATAAAATTATGAAAAGTCCACAAAGGTGGTGATAGTTTTCTTTTAAAGTAAGATATTGTAATGATTCAAACTTAGAGACACATTTTACAATAATTTTCATTAAATGTTTATTTTCAGATTTTGGTGGAGGACAACAGGAAAATCCAGTAGACAAAGTTGCTCATGATGGTACGTTGCATCTTTTTACAATCAAAGAGTTGCAAACCTACATCGAAATATGACCAATAGTAAAACGAGGATTCCTACAAAAAAAACCCTTATATTTAAGAACTGACACACAATTTTATCATTTTATTTCATTAGCTGTCATAGCATGAAACACTAAAAAACAATTCCAATAAGTTAGAATAGTGTTTGTTTTTAACGATTGTGCCTCTTGATGATATTTCAATATTTG
Organism: Linyphia triangularis; assembly: GCA_963978545.1. NCBI lineage: Eukaryota > Metazoa > Arthropoda > Arachnida > Araneae > Linyphiidae > Linyphia > Linyphia triangularis. Next base: position 93,224,106 of record OZ021723.1, on the reverse strand, counting down.
AACTAAAGCTTCGTTATTTAATTATTTTTAAACTAAAGTTTCGATTCAATTGACATTTCTCAAATCTTAGTAAATAAAATGACCTCACTTTAGCTTGATGTATTTCCTTTTTAGCCGTTAATCGAGTTGCAAGCACAGCCAGCAATGCTTTTGATGACACCATTGGAAATAGACCCCACCATCACCGCAATTAAGCACAGATCTGATGGCATTCCTGATATTTGTGTAAAATTTACAGCAATGTGAAAAAAATAAATCCAAATTATTTTGCTGAACTGGCATTCAAGTTTTTTTTAAAAGCGTTCTAAGTAATTCATCTTAAAAAGATTCATATAAAAAAAAACAAATCAGTTTGGCTTTATATTTTAAGACAATAAATTAAGCAATTAACAACGTTATTATTTAGGAGTGAGTTCATAATTGATAAACTATTTCAAGTAAAACTTTGCACGTATCATAAGACAAATGAAACTGTTCAAAATCTGAAGAAACAATCATTGATATTGTAATGAGAGTTTCAATTTGTCATTATTATTATTTTTCCAATTTATAATATTTGCATTTATTACACATTTCACAACTAATAAAAAATTGTAATTGCAATTAATAAAATTATCAGTAAATGCATATACTACTAAAATATTAACTTGTCTCAAAATAAATAATTATTCTAGACTTGGCTGACCTCCCAACATTACTACCGATCATGGTAGAAATTTTGAATTCAATCTTAAGAGAGCTTACCACCTCTACATACATCAGGAGTCGCCATGTATATTAAGATGCAACACATATATTAATCATACATATTAAGATGATGTATTAATCGCAATATATTGAGATGCAACATGATTCAAACTGCCAAACTTCAAGCATACCATCCCCAGAACAATGAACCTATGGAACGTTCCATCTTTAACTTAAATCCGTTCTGAAAGTACAATGAAATGAAGCTGCCATTGGTGAATGGAAGCATCTAATGGGTTCCGTGAAGAGAATGCCTAAGCACTAAGCAGAATTCAACCGCTTGTTTATATGGTTGGAATGAAAGAATATCTTCATTATTCTACAGAAATTATTCCGAATTGCTAGCATTAAAACATGTGCCTTTTTACTCTCATGTAATTTAGCTAAGGGTACTGGAATATCCTCAGCTTGAGGAATACAACGGCGATAAAATTTAAAATGTCTTAATTATCGACTCAAATGGATCAGAGTACGACAGGGAAGCAAAACTCACCTGCGTCGTCATACACTGCATCAGAGCAGCACTGTGAATTAGCACAAGCTGTCAAGCATCCGTACCACCAAGTCCCTACGCCATTATGTCAGACTCCATCTTTGTGCCTCAGTATCATTAGGTCTTTCAAGAGGAAATTCTAGATTGCATTTTACACGGTTAGATACAGGGTTCAATACCTTTTTCATAGAGTACGAAACCTAGAAATTCAATTTAGGATTTAACAAGTTGTCATTTTGCAGTACTGATACAGAGTCTATTTACATTAAGTTTAGCAAACTATAAATCTAAATGTTTTGCTTGTTTCTCATCATTAGAGGCAACAAGTAAATAATCAATAAAAGCAATAAAAGCGCATACGGCTTTTAACTACTTCTTGTCATTCTGGATGGCCAGCCCTCATTCTGTTTGATTTAAAGTTGGTTTTCAAATTTATTTTCTTTTATTTAAATGTTTTATAATTTTTTATGTTAATTTTGTTGATACATTTTTGACTCGAGGTGCAAATTTGTCGGGAAGGATATGCTAGTACAATCTCTTTTAGTATGTTCATTAATTTAATTCGTCCTCTCAAAACGCCTATTCTAGAATTGGTAATTCTTTCACCGATTCGATTTATAACTTCCCACGTTTTCGTTCCATTAATGTGTGATTTGCTTAGGTCATCTCTTTTTTAACAATGAGTCCCTTAATTAATATTTAGGTTTTCTCGACATGCGTCAGCCTGTTAGTTTCTCACTCGCTAAGTACTTCAAATTTCTGATGTTCTAATCACAAACAACTACTCATTAAAGATGGCTTCCATTGGTTCTCACCAAACCAAATTCATTCGATTGTTACTTTCTAAACGTTTCTAACGAAACATTAACTCTTTGTAAACGAAACTCAATAAATGTTTCGACTGCATCTTAAAAGACTGTTTGCTTTTCGCCATGAACAACACATATTCTAGGCCTCCATTCGAAAGAAAACTTTCTTAAATTACGTTTTAATTTTGTGAAGAGAAGAAACTGAATCTGAAAAATTCAATCATGTTAGTATTGGCGTCATTACTAACAAACAGTTTCAACGCTGAATTCCTTATTTCGAGAGAAAAGATTTGTCAAAATTTAGTAGTGTTATGTCTATTAAGTCTCTCAACTTATGTCAATAAATATTTCTTTTAATTCTCTTTCAATGATGAATTGACGTTTTTGCAGAAAGGTGATACCGAATTTTCAAATTAGTTGCAACTGTCCCTGACCAAGTGAGTATTTTTTATTAAAGTACTGTAAATTGAGGGGGGGGGGGGGTGGTAATCGGAACACTTTTTAACTTTCAAAGTAAAAATCGGGTATAATAAGATCGTTAACGAACATATATTTTTGGCATTGAAATTTGGGTCTTACCTTCTTCTTTGAAGATCAGCCACAAACATATTAAAAAAATCGCGACCTGTATTTCTTTTGAATTTTTTCATCGCGTTTCGATTCACCCCTCAGGAATGGGTGAATCGGAACATTTGTTGCAATTTATGTCTGATCTTATTTAAAAGTTTAGAGGGTTATTAAAAACAAGTAAAAATACAATTTGGTGGATAAGAACACAAATTATCATAAAAAATCGTTAATTATGACAGATAAAATTTTTTTTTGTCAAAATTATTGTCAAATCAGAGCATATCTTTGAAAGTGTATCAACTCTTCTCCTAACCTGAAAATTAAGTTTATCCAAATAGTCTTGGAATCTAATAATATTTTTCAATATACTTTATGTTTGCTTGCCGTAAGACTGCATATTCCTTAAAATATCTTGAGGTAGGAGAAAAGCATCCTTGTTTGTTTAATAAAATCTCTTCTTTGATGGGTGTTTTTTTTTTGTAAAGCACGATGTGGGTGCCAAACTTTGCTCTCATAGAGTCTTCATACGTAAAATTACTGGAATAACTGGGTTTGCTGCCATACGGAAACTAGGCTCCTCTTCTGACATTTATTCAAGCCAACATTCTTAATTACTGTTTTGATAGGAGTAATTAGACCCTTCTTCAGTCATTAAATCTTGTGTGGAACATAATCTTGCCAAAAAACAGCTTTAAAATACCATTTTTCATGTGTTCTGATTCACCACACAAATCTCAAAATCAAGACGAGGCAAAGCATACAAATTCATAAAATATATCTTTTTAAACCAAGTTAAATTAGGTATGACATTCTATTGTGGATGTTTATACTTATAAAAAAATATATTAGTTAAGTCTATAACAGGTACATATTAGTAATTACGGGATAAGTGTTTGGAAGGTTAAAACTCACTAGATTATATGCACTCTGTTAGAATTTTTTTTTTTAAAAAGAATAATGTTAAAAATTCCACAAAACTTCTGTTCCAAGATTCATAACATGTTAGCCAAATAAAAATATATGTATAATTAAGAAAACTCCTTTATTTGTATAAAATAATATATATATATATACATTTTTTTTTTCTTTTTCTAATTTCCTAAAGTTTTGTTCCGCTTCACTCCGCTGCTCCTATTCACACCATCAGTGGCTGTCCGTGATCGAAAATACTAGTGCAGCTGAAAACATGCGATACCCCAACCCTCCTTCCCACCACACACTTTTTACAATCATTCATGAACGCCAAGAATATTTGCAGGGGAAGCAAGACTAGATTTTTATAAAAATCATTTATATTTTAGAAATTTTAATTAATAATTTTACATTATAACTATTATTTGAGAATAGTTACGAAAATTCATGGTATATATTTTTGAAAGCGCAACCCCGTTAAAAATAAAAATAAAAAAACTAAAAAATATATTTTCAACGATTATTATTTTTATCATCCAACAAGATCTCACGGCATTCAAGAGACAGTGTTTCGAACAGAGGAAGGTGAAGATGCAAAAAAATACAGAAGAGCAAAATTTTATTTCTTCCATGTTTAGGAAATAAAAAGGTAAAAAAAAAAAAAAAATTGTTGGAAATAGTTGGGAAAAGTGCTCACTCGTAGTGTCGCTGCACATTACGTGGAGAGAAAGTATCTGTTGGGTTCTATCGGTTACCATGGCAACGCATGGTAACGTCGCAGTCCAAACGCGTTTCAGTAACATTCGTCTGCTGTTCGGAGGATGATCACCAGTTTGGGTTGATATTGAATATTGAGGCAATAAGTTTGCTATTTATCGGATTTTTTTTATACTGACCCTAGAAATTAGATCTTCATTTTAGAAAATTGTAAAATATGTCATTTTAGTTTTAAACTAATAAATTTAGATGTAGCCCGGCTGTACTGGCTGTAGTGCACGAGCCTCCACTGGACTCCATTATACGGAATATCACTGCTGACTTCTTTATTTAACAAGGAAACTATGTGGTTGTTGGTTGGTTAAGTTCTACGATCAGCGACCTGTTTTTATGCCCAATAACGACTAATCAGGGCAGGACCTACAACTTAAACCACATCGAAAATCCATGCTTAACCTAAGATTGGAACTCTTCACTTTTGGCATGCGATGTCAAAGGTTTAACCACACAGCCACCAAGTGGGACCAATTTTGAATCATTATTCCCTTTACATTATGATTTTTTTTTTATTTATGTAAGAAATAAGAAGATAATGATTTTTGCAATATTTAATAGTGAAAGGGAATTTCATTTCACTGATGAATTACTTTTTTTTTTTTTTTTTTTTTTAGAGAGAGCATACTAAGTTTTCAGTTTTCAATAGTGGCTATTGTTGAGTCTCTCCTTATTCGTTTTCAACGCTGTATCTTTATTTGGAAGAAAGTAGTCAAATAATGTTTATTATTTTATTGCAACTGTATAGAAGTACATCGTACAATAAGCATTGATAATGAAACTTGGTAAACATATAACTGCAATAAGTCTGTACGTAATAAATAATATTAATGTGTTTGCTCTACTTTTTATTCTTAACAATATCTATTTTTGAAATTTCGGTTTAAAATATTCAAGTCATGGAGTTTGGTATTTGAACATTCTGCATTTGATGAATTGGCTGTAAATGTTTTCAAATAACTCGAAATTTCTTTTCTGCTTAAAAATTCCTCTTCATATTGTTGTACAGTACATTTTCCATAAAAAAGAGTGAAACGCACATCTGTTTTTTATCCGTTTGAGATAAGCAGGAAATGCAAATTGAAAAGTCATTCAATATAAGGTAGAATAAAAAAAACTATAATTTGAAAAAGTTACACTTTTTAAATTTATAATATGCGAATATTTGATAAATTGGAAAGTTTTTATTTTCCATCTAATAAGACCATTGATAAAAATCTTATAACTTTATCTGTAAAATAGCCCTATTTTTTTTTAAACGAGAAAAATTGATTTATTTTACTTTTCTGTATAATTTTAAAAGGCATTTCTTTGGGTAAAATACTGTTCGTATTTAAATTAAAAGTGAATATTTTTAAAAGGAAAGGGAATGTACGTAATAACAAATGGATTGTACCAACGGATTGAGGATTAGTACTAAATTAAGTTAAAATATAAATATTTATAAAATTAAAATATAACCGACTACGATAAAAGTCGTTGCGAGAAACCGCTTTTGTCTGTAAAAAAGCACCAAACAAATGTCTTATAGTACATCTGAACCCAAAAAGTTTTGTATTCTTTAAATTTTTTTTGCACAGAGTAGTCCTATGCCCGGCCCCTTGCCAACTTCATAATCAGGACCAAAATAGCCAAAGAAATAAAATCACTCATGAAATACTACGTTTCTGGGGTAAAATGTAAGATAGTCTGGTGTAAATAATAAAACATGTATGATACAAAAAATGTATTCAAATCTAGATTAAATAATTTGGAACTTAGATACACACTGTGTATCTAAGTTTTTGTGTATCTAAGTGTGTTTATACTGTATATTACACAGTATAAAAACACTATACAAAAAATAAAAACAATCAAAAGATGGAATTTTGATATTCTGTTTAAAGAAAAAGAATAAATATTTACCGGGAAGTAAAAAAAAAAAAAAAAAAAAAAAAAATGCCGTAATGACTTGAAAGTTTCTAATGAATTTCAATAATTTACTTACATTGAGATTAGATTATTAGCGTTACGCTAAAACGCGCATGCGCTGAGTGTGGATTTAAATTGAATATATGGAAAATTATAATAAAATCCGAACTGTTCATTGGACAGACGATTGCAATACATTTTTTTTAATGGGCAGTAAATGCTGCACTGCATGATTTCTTTTATTGATAACAAATTCCAGTTCCGTAACAAAAAGAGCTTGGATAAAATAAAAAGAGCTAAAGATTAGAAAAAGTTTGATGCAATAATTTAATTTTTAAATTTTAATGTAATCTTAATGAAAACAGAAATGAACAATTTTATATTTCAGGTTCGTTTTCTTCGCCGAGGTAGAAACTTCAAAGGAAGATAAAATATGTAAAATAAAATATGTATTATAATAAACAGCTTGTATTAAATTTATGTTTTTATTATAAATATGCACTGCAGAAAGTGACAATTAATTTAAGAATGCATGGTTTTTAAGCCATAAAATATCAATTAAATTATATTGGGTTTCAATTATCGGTCATTAAAAAGCAATTAAAATAGGAATGAAAGTATGAAAAATTATTCATTATATATGGGGTATTCATGTAAATATTATTGTGGATTTTTTAAAATAATAGATGTTTTTGTCAAATAATTTTTGGATGAAAACTTTTTCGAGGGGGGGGGGGGGGTTGTGCAATTTTAATTCACTTTATTGCTTTTACATTTTTACAATATTATGGTTGAAGTGAATGAACTAAAGCATTAAAATGAGGTTTATTTACTATCTATTTAATTCTTAATGCATAGAGAAAAATTATGTTTTAAAAATGAAAAGGGACTTCATAAATGAAGTTGATCGTTGCAGAAAAAATATACTTCACAAGTTTAAAATTCAATATCGCAAAAATGTTAGCCGTTCGGTGCTGGCCGTTCCGACATTACCCAGGATTGGCCAATCTTCCAGAGCTCCGGTTTCCGACATTGGCCAATACTGCTGTGCTACCTGGGAATTGTCTTACTGATATATTCATTTGTCTCCACCTAGTAACTTTCCAAACGGAAGTAATTGTAGTTCGAGCATTTTCTGGTAATGTTCGAAACATTAACGACCATTTTAAAAAAGCAATATTGGTAATTCCATTATAAAAAAAATGCTCCCCGCACCATGAGAGAACCCCTACTTGCTCTCTGATGAAATAAGTTTGTGGCTCCATGCGAATATAGTGGCAGTAATATGCCCAACTATCACGGTCATCTATGTTAAACTTCTTTTTATCACTGAACATAACACTCAACCATTCATCTGTCCAATTCATATGATTTCGGGCCCACTGAACACGAGCGTCTTTATGCCGTTTTGTTAACTTTGGCAAACAACGCATTTTGTGAAAATCAAGAAATTTACTTGCCTGCGTCGATGCACCATGGATTTTGACTTTGGAAAGGCCACTCCTCTTGAAATTGACCGTACAGACAAGTTTTGGATTGAAACTAATCTCAAAATCTTTCCGTCTTATCTTTTATTTCTTTTCTGTTTCTATTCTATTCTATATTCGATTTCTATTTCTATATACGTATATATATATATATATATATATATATATATATATATATATATATATATATATATATATATATATATATATATATATATATATATATATATATATATATATATATATATATATATATATATATATATATATATATATATATATATATATTCGACCAACCCTGTCGGGCCTTGAACCTGTTGTTGGTCTTAAAATTTGTAATTGTAATTTAGTTGTTTTCTTTGGTAGCCCAGAACGAAATTTTGTTTCAACATTGTCACCTTTAGACAGAATTTAGTAAATACTAACTCTGCTGCACCCCAATTTTTCTTGCAGTGTCCTCAACTTTCATTCCACGAGTTTTTAAACGATAGATTTGCAAAATTTTATTTTGGGAAACTATAGCTGGTGAGGCATTTTTGCAATCAGTCGAAAAAGGAAAGACAGATTCGCTTTAATCTCAGGAAACTATTGCGTTACAAATACATGACCTTGGAATATGCAAATGTTTCTATCAGTACTTAAATCTGCTTTTAATACCGATAGTCTATATATGTTTGTCTTTATTTTTTTTTTCAATATTAAATCTATGACGGCTTAATGTTGTTTGAGTATTTTATTATTTGTATTACCTCAATACATATTTGCGTAATTTATTTCGTTATTTCGTCTTTCCTACTTGTTTAGTTAGCTCTTAAATCCAGGGAGGGAAAAAAAAAAAAAAATGTTTGTTTATTAACTTTTGGGACGCACTGTACAGGGTGGTGATAAAAAAAACTTTGCCGATATATGGAGCTCTAGCTTTCCTTTTTTCAACAACCAAGATGAGATTTCAGGTATAGTTATTCAGAGGTATGAGATCGGGATTCAGTGAATGGCAACAAAATGGCGCTTACGGTTACGGTTATTGTTATAGAAACTCGGAATTTTGAAAGGCAATAAATACTTTTTCCTATCGCATGTGAAAACGATAAAGAGCATTGGAACAGTACGTGTATCACAAAAACGGACACGTTATGTCCTCACAAAAACAGCTCTGGGAACGGCGACAGAAACACGATCGGAACACACGGAGGCCTTTCGACGGATATTCAGCGCTGAAAGCAGATAAAATTGCCTGTGATGGGAACCATGTGAACTTTGGCCTCTGTCATATGCAAATTTCCACCTTGTGTCCCGATCGTGTTTTTGTTTGCCGTTCGCAGAGCTGTGTTTTGTGCGGGCATAACGTGTAAGTTTTTTGTGATGCACGCACCGTTGCAACGCTCTTTAGGGTTTTCGCATGCGTTGAGCATTTTGCGACAGTTAAAAGTAGGTGTTGCCTATCGAAAATTTCGAGTTTTTATAACTATAACCGTAATCACCATTTTGTTGCCATTCAAAGAATCTCGAGCTCATACCTCTGAATAAATATACCTGAAATCTCATCTTGATCGGTTCAACGGAATGGAAGCTATATGACTATACATCGGCATCGTTTTTGTATGACCACCCTTTTATGACCTTTATGACCCTTTTTAAATGTGACATTTAATTTTTTAAAAACTTATCATACAAATTTAATGTTAGGAAGAAGTTTGTGTGTCAACATAGTTCTTTTAAAACAGTGTCAAATAATTTTAACAAGAAAAGAATATCAAAGAATTAAAATAAAAATAAAAGTTTAATAAACTTAACCGTTAAGCTTAACACTAACAGATCTAAAAAATGTTTTAAATTCTTTAGGGTTCGTAACAGTCAATATACAGTTAAGACGTTTTATGTGTGAAAATAAGTTTTATTATTTTTCTTTTTAATTTTTTGTTTGAAAATGAAACGAAATAGCATACAACGTTAATATTTTATGTTTTACTTACAGTTAAATTATAGATTGGTAGTTAAACATCTTTTCAATTTCTAAAACTTATCAACTATCATAAATCGGTGAATATATATTAATTTGTAAAACTTATTTGTTAAATACTATAATCCAATATAATACTAGATTGCATTCTTAAAATAAAAAAGCTCAATATTTTTTAACAATTATAATTATTTGTAAAATGAAACAGATGTAATATAGGGAATTTGACGATTTTTTTCATTTGGGCATCACAAAAAGCGTCAAAATCAAAATATAAATAGTAATTGAATTAAGTAAAATTTTAATAATAATAAAATTAAATATTAACAGCAATACAATTAATAAACAATAAAATTAAGTCAAAACATAATTAATAATAAAGTATCAAATAAAAATAAAATCTGTTGTCAGAAACAGCATTTATCAGAGGAAAAAATACAGCCAAATAAAAACACGTCGAAGAAATGTACTATACTACATCTTTACCAAAAAAAAAAAAAATATTATTAACATGTTTTAAAACATTAAAATTTATAGATATTTTCTTTGCTACAAAAAGGTGAATAAATTTTCCTGGGATTTTCAAAACGTTTTTATAAGAACATTTTATTTACTTCCGTATTAGGATAAGTTAATAAATATTTTTTAATAAAAGAAAAACAATTGATATTTTTAGAGTAGCATTCATGTTTTATAGTTTTTGATAAACATTAGTTTTTCTTTTACGTATGTACGTTACAAAAAAAAAATAAAAAAAAAAAAAAAAAATTAAACATGAGTTTTTATTGTTTCCAAAATTCATTAATACTAGAAAATTTTCTTTTTAAATAAAAAAAAATGTGTAGTTAGTCATTCATTAGATTAAACTGGAATAAAATGTTGATTACAAACTAACTTTTCCTTGATAAGAAGTTCATAGTTGTATAATCTCATTTCATTTTTCAGATACGTTCAAAAAGAACAAAATAGCTAATTTATACGACTTTATTTATAACCACAGACGTTTTTTTTATCGCAAAATATGGAATAGTAGCACATCTAATTTTGTAAGAGAATATTCTTAACACATTTATAAACATTAAATTTTAATAGGTTTTTTTCTTTTCTATAAATACGTTATTATAATTTGTTGTGATTTTCAGAATTTTAAAAGTAAACTGGTAAAATCTTGCTTAGACTATTTCATTTTTAACACTAACAAGTAAATGTGACTACATACCATTAAAAATATCTCATACTATGAAAATATTCCGGTTAAGCAGAAATCTTATTAGTTAATATATTTTTAGAAATATAACTTCTTTAATTTTTGTGACTTAAATATTACTACAAATGTATTTGTATATATGTTTTCAGTAAAATTTAAGTTCATTTAAATTAAAGTTGAGATTTTTTTTTTTTTAAATTTTGATAGAGGATTCGTTTTGGGTGGACAGCATGGCAGTAGCAATCGAATACAATGAAAAATTCTATACGTTTCATTTTTGAAATAAAGGAACTTAATTGAAAACTTACGAAGCTAGAATTGCTTTAGAACTAGTTGGTTTGCACGCTAAACAGTCTATTTTTCTGCAGAATAACGGCTAATCATGGCGGAACCTACAGTTTAACATGGATTCCGAATCACATGCTTAACCTAGGATTCCCTGCACCATTGGCATGCGAGATCAGAGCGATAACCACACAGACATCAGTTGAGTCCTTAGAATTCGTAAAAGTAATTGAAAATAGAAGTAAGAGATCGTAAAACTTATATCCAACAAAAAAAATTATACTATATTAGAGTATTTTAAACAATAATTTATTAGTGTTTAAACATACAGACTCAGCAAACATTTTATCATTTACTCTGTTGATACAGAGCTTTTCCTTTGCTATTTTCCATTTTCTCGTTATATTTGATATAATAAAATGTAATTTACGATCAACTTTTGACATATTAGGCACAATTTTGGTGGGTAAATATAATCAAATAAGATCAAACTGAATTCATGACGTTGTACTAGTTCTATAAAAGACATCTCAGTTGAACAAAGAATTCACAACTGAGACGTCCCAAGTGTCAGAACTTTCTTCACCATGAAATCCCTCGTCAAATCTCTCTTCTTGATCGCCATCTTGGTGGCCGCTGTTGGTAAGTGATTTTTTTCTGTATAAAAAACATCTCGCATTAAAAAAAAAAAAAAAAAACACATTTATATTTTCGATTGTTGCTGCTTATACAACGGCTCTTATTTTGAGATAGTTTTTTACTTGGACGAATTTTAGGTTTTGTAAAATAGTTAATAAGCACGATGTATCGTGCTTTATCCTCGCTTTGCACTATAACGTGGTCGAATAAAAATTTCATTTCGAACGAAAATAAAGCATATTTATTTTAAGAACTTCCCAGTGGCGTAGGTATTCGTTTTACATCTTTGAATCGTCTATCTCGTCTCTCACAGGAGATCGACAAAAAGCAACAACAAAAAATACAACCTTCAATGAGAACTGTTTTGTGGTGCTCTCTATATTTTAAAATAGCAATTAACAGTTACAAGACGTTACAGCACCAAGAAATTCCATCTTGCGATCAGCAAGCGCTGGAATTGAACAGTGTGAGTGTGTTTAATTTTATAAATACCATATCATAAGTATAACGAATTTGAAGTTTTTGGATATTCCTTGCCCATAAAACGGCATGTAACAAAAGCAAGCAAAGTTACAAAATTTTTTAAGATGAGAAAAGTTTTTATTCAAATCATTTTATTAAAATAATAAAATTTAAAATAAATATTCTTTCTCTAATTACAAATTATTGTATGTGATTATAAAAACCGTTTTGTTGTTTATGTTTACGTAAGCTTAGAAAATACTGCAAATAATAATAATAATAAAAAAAAAACATCTATTCCTTAAACAACTTAAGTGACTTAAGGAGCTTATACACGAGGCGAGTAAAACGGCGAGTAGCTCATCGACAGCAAAATTCGTCCTAAAACCCCCATCGTTTTTTCTTCTCCCCTAGTGACAGATATATTAACAGATAGATAGAAAGACAGATTCTCTCGGATAGTAAATTCAAACATGTTTGAAATGAGAGAGAGTACTGTCAAGGATAGAACAAACAAGATACTCACGTGACGTACGGCCGCCAATAATCTTCCTGCTCTACTTTCCCTCTAGATTTCTTCCTCATTTTTTTCTTTAGATTGAACATCTGAATTTTTTTTTGATTGGAAAAGAATTGAAAATATTAAATTAAAAATAAATAGGGATGGCACTAGCAGTTTCGCCTCCCTCTGTTAACAAAAAATTAACGCTTTCGCTTAGCAGTAAAGTAAAAAGTAAAAAAAATAAATAAATAAATTGGTATTAAAAATGTTGAAGTTTTGTTTTGAACCCCCCCCCCACAAAAAAAAATAATTCTTGATTTATGAATTTGGCACTAAATTGAAATTAAGATTGTAAGATTGCCATTTCTAATTTTCCATTCATTTCTAATCTGGCAAGTTTTAATTTATTAAACATACAAAAACCTTCACAAAGTATATAATTTTTAGTACTCATGTTTGACGAAATTTATGCCTTTGTATATAACTTAAAGACTCAAAATCTTTACTTCTTCGTATTCATTTTTTAAATAATATCTATAAAGCTTATCAATTATTTTCTTCTTTTAAACATTAAACGATATTTTTATATATTTATCTTTTAGCATCGGTGGTAGTAATTTAGTGCCAAACAAAAAATCCGTTAATAAGAGGCTCTACAAATTGTAACAACTCGTTAAAATTGTTGACGGCAATCCTAAGACATTTTCTGTGCTCTTGATGATCTTTAATTGGAAACTCGTGAATAATTATTTCTGATATACTGAGAATATCTCTTTTAAAAACCATTCTTTTACGCAGGTGGTTATACGGCGTGTCCCATGATGCATTGATCCCAATTGACGATTTTTATATTCTCCTAATGAACACCATCAACCCAACTGTTCTCCTGATAGACACGCCGACCAAACGATATAGTGGTTAGCGTGCTAGCTTCTAGACCGCGAGGTTGCGGGTTCGAGTCCCTTGTTAGGCATGGGTGTTTGTAAATGTATGTTGGCTTGTCTAATGACGAATGTTTCGGCGCATTATAGCCCTCGTAATGATGACGGCACCAGATAATCTGAATACAACCAACCAACCTGATAGACACACAGTAAACTGTAACAAAAATGTTTAAAAAAACCTCAAATTACTTACTTTAAAATATACTACATAGCGGAAAATCCCATTCTATTCAACCTTCAAAGTAATGCGTCTCAATCATAACCATAAAAAAGAAACAATCGTGTGAATTAAAGAAAGGAATCGCTTCATTAATGATACTTCTCTAATGTTTAATACTTAGCTTTACGTATTCCGAACGAAAATCCATGATATCGAGCATATTGTTTAGATGATGAATATGAACGACTTTTAAAATTCATTTTACTCATAAAATTCAGTAAAACAAAATTATCAATAAAGTATTTCATTAATTTTGTTTCAAATTTTATTTCAGGTGCTCACCATCGTAAGTATTCCCACAGAAAAACTTAACAAATTAAAAATTTTAATATGAAAACTTTATAATTAACAATAAAGTATTTCATTAATTTTTTCAAATTTTATTTCAGATGGTCACCATGGCAACCTAAGTATTCCCACAGAAAAATTTATCAAATTTAAACTTTTAATATGAAACTAATAAAATCTAAATCTAATGTGAAACTTAAAATAATAGTGATATTTAGGTGCTAATCAACCAATATGACTAATTATGTTAAATAATAAAACTATTATCTTGTCTTTTTAACATTACATCTTAACTGTTCATTGAATTTGATTCTATTTTTATTAACCTCGTACGCTGTACGTTATATAACAGGAAATTACTTAACCGTTTAAAAATATGGAAAACCGAACGAAGAAATACAGTTTAATGTCTTTCACAGGTGGTGGTTATTGGTCGTAACACCCACATTAACTAGTTGTGTGGAACATCACACAACTTTCAATTACACTATAATACTGACGTGGATTTGCGTCGTTTATTTGATAGCCCATATTAATGAAATAAAAAATAATTCGGTAATGAACAATCAGAAACTAGTTCTTAGGGATAATCAGAATAGTATATGGCGCGTATCGTTGACTTAGATTTAACTAGGGGTGTGGAATATCGCACAACTTTCAATTACACTATAATACTGACGTGGATTTGCGTCGTTTATCGTTATTATAATTTCCATATTTATGTAGAAAAAGTGGACAGTATGGCGATATTTTTTTGCGATAATTCTTGTATGAATATTTTAATAATAATAATAATAAAAAATAAAAAAATCGATAAAATTGTGATTTTGACGAAGAGAATCCTTATATTATCCTTTATTATAAGTGAAACTGAGGGGAGAAGAAAAAACGATCGTTGAGGAGGTATACCTAAGAAAAGAGAACTCTGTGTTGAAGGCATTCGATTTTCAACATTTTACGCCATTAAAGCATTTTTACAGGAATTTTGGAGATGTGGATGTGTAGAATACCTTAAGAGGCATTAGCACATCGTTGGAGCTGTTTCTGAGCAATCAATGAAAAACAGGAATTAAGAGAAACAGGACAGCTATCTTATGCGCATGCGCGATTTTGACGAAAATCTTAATGGTAGGTCCCATGGCCAACAGCAACCAGCATACCAAATTTAAACATCGTTGGTCAATTTTTTCGGGAGTTATGCTGACCACAGACACATATACGTACACACAGACAGATATTTTTTCTAGATCACTTTTTTGAAATCAGTGTGTTCTAAAATGTGGAGAAATGAAAAAAAAAAAAAAAAAAAAAAAAAAAAAAAACACGTCGATTTTTTTTATTGAATGCTAATACATATGGGTAATTAAAAGTAAAAATGTAGAAATTTTCTTTAAAAAAAGTGCTTTTTTAGCTTTAAAGTGTGGCAGAGGAGTCGAAAATAGAAATAAAATGCATCCATAATGCGTGATTGGAATTACCAAATTTTTATACTTAAAGAAAATGAAAAATTCACTCGTTTTTATTATTGCTTTGGAATGCGGATACACCAACCTGCCGTCATCCAATCGCACTGAAATTTGACAGATAGATTCGTTGTTGATAAGATTGTATTATATCAAATTTTTGGCCCTATCACTAACGCATTCAAACATAGCCAATTTGGCGATATTTCATATTTGAAACTTTCCTCTATTAAGGATGAGGAATCAAAACGATTAGAGGGCTAACTAACACACTTGCCGTTCTACAATCGAGCTCAATTTTGCTAAATAGACTCGCTGTGGAGAACAATGTATGCAATCAAGTTTTGTGAGCAAAAAAGTTAGAAAATAGTTCTAAAACTCAATTATGGCTCAAACAATGAAAACTCGATCTGAGATTATTAACTAGGGGTTGCACTTAAAAATTGGCAATGCATTGTAAACTTTATTTTCGTTAGTTGGTACGTTATATATGCTGCCTTAAATTAGTTCGTCGATATGTGTATCTAAGGACAAAATATGCACTGTTCACGATTTACACAACTCTTGTTTCTTCTACTTTTTGTTCAACAAGTTACATGCAATTGAGGGTCTGAGAAGCAAACACACACACACACACACACACACACACACACACACACACACACACACACACACACACACACACACACACACACACACACACACACACACACACACACACACACACACACACACACACACACACACACACACACACACACACACACACACACACACACACACACACACACACACACACACACACACACACACACACACACACACACACACACACACACACACACACACACACACACACACACACACACACACACACACACACACACACACACACACACACACACACACACACACACACACACACACACACACACACACACACACACACACACACACACACATACACACACACACACACACACACACATATGTATATATAATGTGAATGACAACAAAAAATGGCGCTCAACGGTTATGGTAATAATAATAATACAAACAAAATGAAAAGAAAGGAAACGGCAGAAATTTGGAATTACATCAGAGGGTTGACCCAAATTTCCAAAACCGTTTAAAGCCAAGAGATTTTTCTGTAGACATTCCTTCGAATTTCCCAAACCCATAAGCTCAAGAGAAGAAAGAAAGAAAAAAACAAGAAAAAATGCTAAAAACTTACGAACCAAAATGCAGGAAAATGGAAAAATCTTCGGATTGAAATTACGCTTTCGTATTTTTATTTGAAAAATTTGTAATAAACATTCTTGCAAAAGAAGCCGGGAAGAATTTTGAGTTAGAGAAAAGATAATAAAAAACCAGTGCGTGACGTCAAAGAGGGTTGAAGGCTAATTTGAAAAAAATTGTTAAGATAGGGGTTTTGGAGGGAATTTGCATGGTTACAATGATACTCAATAAATTTAATGGGGATATAGTTAGCAAACTTTGTCTTTGCGAGGCAAACACTCTTGATAAACCCAGAGATGTTTTATTCTCTTACTTCTATGACTACCAGAATATCTTTGAATTTGATTTTACTTTCTGGGAAATTATCGTCAACTATTGTTTGTTGAATAACTACATTTTCAATGGTGAAAACAGATTTCTGCAAGTTACTAATATACCTCACTAGCTAAATACCCGTGCTTCGCTACGAAATTTTAACATGTGCAATATTTTAGCTAGCTAAGAGGCCTCGAGTTGCAGAAATCCGTCAATGGTATATAGTTCCCAGTTTTTGGCGCATCGCTCGCAGGAAGGTTCATCACTACGCAAAATCAAGCTCGCTTCATTCGATGAAATGGTAATTGACACATAAGTACAGGCTTACTTCACTCGTTGAAACGTTCATTACTCTGCAAAAATAGGCTCGCTTCTCTCGCTGAAAGGTTCATTGTTGCGTAAGCATAAGCTCGCTTCACTCACTAAAATCTATAATTGCTACTTGAAGCCTTATTATTAGAAGCCTCTCCCCTGTCGAGACACACAAAAAAATTCCCCAGTTAATACAATAATATAACACCCCTTTAAGATTATTTTAACACGTGTTTGTGGAATGCAAAATTAGAAGGCCAAAACTACTTGTGTTAAAACTTTCATAGCTCTAGACTTATTTGAAATCGCTTTTTGTGAAAATATTAATTAAAAAATTAATCAAAAATCAAATTAAAATTCTAACATTCTTTTTGTCAATAGTCCAATTAGAATGCCGAAACTACTTGTCTTGAAAATTTCAGAACTGTAGCCCAAGTAGAAATCATTTTGTAATATATTTGTTAATTAATTAAAAAATAATTAAATAAAAATTTAAAATTCTGTTTTTCAAAAATCCAATTAGAAGGCCAAAACTACTTATATTGAAAATTTCAGAGTGGTAGCCCTATTAGAAAACGTTCTGTAAAATATTTATTAATTAAAAAAATAATTAAAAAAGAACTAAATAAAATTTTAAAATTATGTTTTTCAAAAGGCCAAATAACTGGCCAAAACTACTTATGTTGAAAATTTCAGAGCTCTAGCCCTGTTGGAAATCGTTTGATCGTTTTGTAAAATAGTTAGTTATTAATTAAAAAAAATTGATTAAAAAGAACTAAATAAAAATTTTAAATCTCTTTCTAAAAATCCAATTGGAAGGTTAAAACTACTTATGCTGAAAATTTCAAGTTTGTAGCCCTATTGGAAACCGTTTTGTAAAATATATATTAATTAATTAAAAACATTAATTAATTAAAAACTAACAAAAATTTAAAATCCTGTTTTTCAATAGTTCAATAAGAAGGCCAAAATTACTTATGTTGAAAATTTCAGAGCTGTAACGCTATTAGAAATCGTTTTGTAAAAAAAAATTGTTAATTAATTAAGAAAATTATTAAAAAATAACTAATGAGAATTTTAACATTCTGTTTTTCAAAAGTCCAATTAGAAGGCTAAAACTACTTATATTGAAAATTTCAGAGCTGTATCTCTATTTGAAGTCACTTTGTAAAAAAAAAAATTAATTGAAATATAAACTAAAAAAGAATTAATTAAAATTTTAACATTCTGTTTGACATACATAAAATTAGTCGGTCTTGGGTTGAAAATTTCAGAGGTATTTCAGTTTAGTTCTGAATGTACGGATACGTTAAAAGAGCCATGCATACAACTCCAAAGAATCTTTACTAAATAGTGTAATAGTTTGGAGAAACATGTAAGTGAGCTTTCGCTAAGAGAAAAAGTTGAAAGTTTTCAAATAGATAGGAAATAAAAGTTGGTTTGTTATTGTTTGAGAGCGGCTCGTCAATTTCATGAATCAAAAATTGCAAAATCACGCTTCCGGTATAAATAAAAAATAAAATTATGAAAAGTCCACAAAGGTGGTGATAGTTTTCTTTTAAAGTAAGATATTGTAATGATTCAAACTTAGAGACACATTTTACAATAATTTTCATTAAATGTTTATTTTCAGATTTTGGTGGAGGACAACAGGAAAATCCAGTAGACAAAGTTGCTCATGATGGTACGTTGCATCTTTTTACAATCAAAGCGTTGCAAACCTGCAACGAAATATGACCAATAGTAAAACGAGGATTCCTACAAAAAAAACCCCCTTATATTTAAGAACTGACACACAATTTTATCATTTTATTTCATTAACTGTCATAGCATGAAACACTAAAAAGCAATTCCAATAAGTTAGAATAGTGTTTGTTTTTAACGATTGTGCCTCTTGATGATATTTCAATATTTGAACTAAAGCTTCGTTATTTAATTATTTTTAAACTAAAGTTTCGATTCAATTGACATTTCTCAAATCATAGTAAATAAAATGACCTCACTTTAGCTTGATGTATTTCCTTTTTAGCCGTTAATCGAGTTGCAAGCACAGCCAGCAATGCTTTTGATGACACCATTGGAAATAGACCCCACCATCACATCAATTAAGCACAGATCTGATGGCATTCCTGATATTTGTGTAAAATCTACAGCAACGTGAAAAAAATAAATCCAAATTATTTTGCTGAACTGGCATTCAAGTTTTTTTTAAAAGAGTTCTAAGTAATTCATCTTAAAAAGATTCATATAAAAAAACAAATCAGTTTGGCTTTATATTTTAAGACAATAAATTAAGTAATTAACAACATTATTATTTAGAAGTGAGTTCATAATTAATAAACTATTTCAAGTAAAACTTTACAGGTATCATAAGACAAATGAAACTGCTCAAAATCTGAAGAAACAATAATTGATATTGTAATGAGAGTTTCAATTTGTCATAATTATTATTTTTCCAATTTATAATTTTTACATTTATTATACATTTCAAAACTAATAAAAAATTGTAATTGCAATTAATAAAATTATCAGTAAATGCATGTACTACTAAAATATTAACTTGTCTCAAAATAAATAATTATTCTAGAATTGGCTGACCTCCCAACATTACTACCGATCATGGTAGACATTTTGAATTCAATCTTTAGAGAGCTTACCACCTCTACACTGTTAAAAATTTTGGTCCACCTTGCACCAAAAATTGGTTCCATTTTGCTGCCACCAACATGTGGTGCTTAGTTTCACGATTTAATGGTGCAACCTCGGACCGTAAGCACCATTAAATCGCGAAACTAAGCACCAAATGTTGGTGGCAGCTAAATGGGAACCAAATTTTGGTGCATGGTAGACACATTTTTTTAACAGTGTACATACATCAGGAATCGCATGTATATTAAGAGGCAACACATATATTAATCATACGTATTAAGATGACGTATTAATC
The DNA here is from genome assembly GCA_963978545.1 of Linyphia triangularis. Lineage (NCBI taxonomy): Eukaryota > Metazoa > Arthropoda > Arachnida > Araneae > Linyphiidae > Linyphia > Linyphia triangularis. The sequence continues at coordinate 93,203,626 of OZ021723.1, read as the reverse complement.
GCAATATATTAAGATGCAACATGATTCAAACTGCCAAACTTCAAGCATACCATCCCCGGAACAATGAACCCAAGGAAAGTTCCATCGTCAACTTAAATCAGTTCTGAAAGTGCAATGAAATGAAGCTGAAATTGGTGAATGGCAGCATATAATGGGTTTCGTGAAGAGAATGTCAAAGCATTAAGCAGAATTGCTTTAGCAATCTCTTGTTTCGAATGAAAGAGTATCTTCATTATTCTAGTGAAATTATTCAGAATTGCTAGCATTAAAACATGTGCTTTTTACTCTCATGTAATTTAACTAAGGGTACTGGAATATCATCAATACAACGGCGATAAATTTAAAATGTCTTAATTATCGACTCAAATGGATCAGAGTACGACGGGGAAGCAAAACTCACCTGCGTCGTCATACACTGCATCATAGCAGCACTGTGGAATTAGCACATGCTGTCAAGCATCCGTACCACCAAGTCCCTACGCCATTATGTCAGACCCCATCTTTGTGCCTCAGCATCATTAAGTCTTTCAAGAGGAAATTCTAGATTGCATTTTACATGGTTAGATACAGGGTTCAATACCTTTTTCATAGAGTACGAAACCTAGAAATTCAATTTAGGATTTAACAAGTTGTCATTTTTCAGTACTAGTATAGAGTCTATTTACATTAAGTTTAGAAAACAATAAATCTAAATGTTTTGCTTGTTTCTCATCATTAGAGGCAACAAGTAAATAATCCAAAAAAGCGTAAACAAATATTAAGTCTATAGTGACTTCGTCAATGAAGTGTTAAAATGTTGATGATGCATTGATAAGACCATATTGCATTACCAAACTTTCACAAAGACCGAAAGCAGTGCAGAATGCTGTTTTGTGAATTTTTGTTAAACTAAATATTTCGAGAAAACAAAAATTTATTTGGCAAAATGAGGGAAGAGTCACTACCAGAGTCAGCAAGAAAGCAAATTCCTGAATTTCTATCTGTAACAAATGCACTTCGTAAAGTAATTGTTAGCGAAAGCAGAGTCTGTCGCTTCTACTATCCGTTTCTCGTCACTCTGAACATGGTAAAATTAAATTTTCGAAACAATCTTTGAAATTGAAATGGTACCAACACATGTTACTAAAACAAGTTATCTAAAACTAAACTATTTGAACTAAATACAGACCAAACAGTCGTTTCACCATCAATCTCATAGAGGCAGAAATAACAGTAAGTCAGTAAGTCTCTGACGACACAATAGAGATTGTATGTTGAGGATATCATATACTAGCTTTGTAGTCTATCCATGTCTAATATCACTACGATAGTATGGCTTGAATCCCTTGAACTTGGCGGGGTAAAGAAGCAGAATCAGCAGTTCGGTGTCTTCCCCTATCACAGTGGTATGAACTGAAGATGAAACTGCGATACAAAAAATTTTCCCATCATCATCCCCGTCTGCTTTATAAACAGTACAACCTCGTTTCTTCAGCAAGTCACCGATGGAGGCAATTAAGGGTCGTTTGTTCTTTCCATGGGATTGAAACTGCTCCTTTTTACCAACGAACTTCATGCATGGGCTAAAATTAACATCTCTACTGGTCTTTACGTACCGTCGTCTGTGAGTCGCATCCTTTATTGTAGGGGACCCAATATAGCCATTAAAAACAGCGACAACTTTTCAATATGTTTAAAGAGGAAATTCAACAAATGACATCATAATGTTTTCGTATGCGTTAATGTTTAGTGTATTTGACAATTACTTCTGCTAACTGGGATTTGTCTGCTTTTCTCACTAGGCTTTGGGATTCAAATAATACTGCAGGAAACTCACAAAGTTTTTAAGGGCATGGCATCAACAAGATTTATATCAGCACAAGTGGCAACGTTCATCATTTTTTGCTGGATTCACAGTCATCTTTACTACGGACAGGGCCATCAGATCATAGAGTTTTCACTTTATCTGATCTTCTAGCAGAATACCTAAATACATTCTTGCCTATAATTTCTGAGACTATTTTCGCACACCAAATAAGTCAACTCGTCAACATTAACTTCTTCTTGGTCTGTTACACCTACGTAGAGTAGAGTCAAAATTAAACGGGAATACGAATTCTAGTATAACAACCAGCTTTTTTTTTTTTTTTTTTTTTTTCGTCATTGCCTGTCCCTATTTTGTCTGTTGTCTCCCACTTCTTTGTGTTGTGCTCTGCATACTCTTGCATAGCTAAATTGTAAATTGAACAAACGGGCATAGAAAAAATAGCCATGTAGCGGGGGCCATGGGTATAGGGAAAATAGCCATGGGTTCGGGAAAAAAATAAAATAAAGTATTTTGAAATGCATGAGGTGAAACAAGTTGTTACATATCTTGATAAGAAAAACTGTAAAAAAAAATCTTCCGATCGCGCATTCACCTCAAAGTTTTGAGAAAATACAAAAATTAACTATTTTTTTCTAAATTTTTTTAATTTCTTAACGTTATATATTTGAAAGGCAAGTTGTGAAGGGGTGGTATAACACAGGAAAACACTATTCTATACGTTCTAAAAAAGATATATTAATAATTAAAAATATTCTACTACGTTACTGGATACTAATGTTATTTCTTACGTATTTTTGCTAAAATTGTTTTATTTACTTCAAGAATTTACTTCAAAGTTTTGAAAAAATACAAGAAATACCCTTTCCATCGATTTGTAGAAATCACTAAATTATTGAGGTACATTAGTTTGTATTGTGTGGAATGAAGTAGATAGAATTTGTAAAAAAATCAAATTTATAATTATTCAATAATAATCGTTCGTGCATAACTTTTGAAACATTGATAAAAATTGTGTTTTGGTAGGTTTCAATATGGGTGATCTTTCTTGTTGGCGTCTTCTCTTTCTTTGTAGTTCATAAACTTACTTACCTATTAATTGGTTCATAGCGCACATGGCTGTGATTGGAACTGCCCGTAGTACTGGCTGGAATTAATCTGACAGATCAAATTACATGTTGGGAGACCACTACATTGGGATGTATGCCTCCTCCTACACTTCAATGAACTGTCATTCAAACGCCTATTTAAACACGTAGATAGTACTACAACAGGACCAACATCTTTCAGTGGGAACATAGATCAAAAATTGAAAAACTGTGAAAAATTTTCCACCGACTGATTTTTTACGTGGTGAATGTTGAATTCCTTAAAGTTGAGATGAATGTACTGGAGCACAAATCAATTATATCTTCTTAATATTTTTGCATAGATTAAATCAGGCCAATGACTTGGAAGCTCGCAAACCTAATCTCCATTCACACTCCAGATGGCTAACAACAGAAAACAAAGTACTTACACTATATGCGAGTGAATGTAAACCATCGAATAAACTCAAGTGATATTCTTTAATTTAAATTGTTACGTGCCACGTTGATTTCGAATAAAAAAAAAGTTTATTTTCAGAAGGACTTAAGATCATATATGAGCAATTCGATTGTCTCGATACTTCCATGAATATTTACTGGAAGTTTTAAAATCAGTTATTGATTAGAATCACAAAATCTACAAATAACCAAATTTTTTCCTCAAGACAATTCCATCATCCACGGTTGTCCCTTCCATTATAACTGTGATAAACTATTACGTTGAATTTGAAATTTTCCATAAGGAATTTTGTGCATGTGAGCGCAACTCTTATAGCAATTCTTCAGAATCTTAAAAGAAACATTTTTTTTCCCCCTCAAGACAATTCCATTCCCCAATTTTGCTATTTTCATTACATTCTTGGAATTTTTTTTTTTTGAATTCGAAACATTCCTCTGAGCAGAAAATTCTTAGCAATAAAATTGTAATTTCAGTATCACGTGAACAGAAATAAATGAAATGTGTACACGCATCTAATTAATTTATCCAATAATCTAATTCCCGCTCTAAATGAACAGAAATAAATGAACATATACAAGAGGATGAAATTAATCTAAATTATGAGGCACCATCTTACAACGTTACGGAATGAGCAGTGAGTCAGTGATCACGATAACTCTTATAGTGATATTTTTTAATTTGGAGTTTCAAACATCTGTATTCTAAAAAAAAAAAAAAAAAAAAAAAAAAAAAAAAAAAAAAATTTAACACATTTTTATTTTTTATTTTTCTTGATATTGTATTCGACGTTACAATTTCATTGCTTATGTTTTAGATAAGAGTTATTTTAGTTGGAATTTTGTCAATTTGTCGGAACTATATACCCAACTACACAGTAATGTGTATTTGAGTACAAGCTTCTTTTATGAACCTTTTACTTTGAAATATTTATATACTGTACACTACGTAGTCGTTTGATAGTCATTGGAAATTCTTATTTACATACTTTTAAACGGCTTTTAACTACTTCTTGTCATTCTGGATGGCCAGCTCTCATTCTGTTTGATTTAAAGTTGGTTTTCAAATTTAATTTCTTTTATTTAAATGTTTTATAATTTTTTATGTTAATTTTGCTGATACATTTTTGACTCGAGGAGCAAATTTGTCAGGAAGGATATGCTAGTGCAATCTCTTTTAGTATGTTCATTAATTTAATTCGTCCTCTCAAAACGCCTATTCTAGAATTGGTAACTCTGTTACCGATTCATTCAGTAACTTCACACATTTTCGATCCATTAATGTGAGATTTGTTTAGGTCATCTCTTTTTTAACAATAAGACCCATAATTAATATTTAGTTTTGCTCGACATGAGTCAGCCTGTTAGTTTCTCACGCTCTAAGTATTTCAAATTTCTGATGTTCTAATCACAAACAACTACTCATTAAAGATGGCTTCCATTGGTTCTCACCAAACTAAATTCATTCGATTGTCACTTTCTAAACGTCTCTAACGAAACATTTACTCTTTCTAAACGAAACTCAATAAATGTTTCGACTGCATCTTAAAAGACTGTTTGCTTTTCACCATGAACTACACATATTCTAGGCCTCCATTCGAAAGAAAACTTTCTTAAATTAAGTTTTAATTTTGTGAAGAGAAAAAACTGGATCTGAAAAATTCAATCATGTTAGTTTTTTTGTCATTACTAACAAACAGTTTCACCGCTGAATTCCTTATTTCGAGAGAAAAGATTTGTCAAAATTTAGTAGTGTTATATATATTAAGTCTCTCAATGTATGTCAATAATGATTTCTTTTAATTCTCTTTCAATGATGAATTGACTTTTTTGAAGAAAGGTGATACCGAATTTTCAAATTAATTACAACTGTCCCTGTCCGAGTGAGTATTTTTTAATGAAGTACCGTAAATTGAGGGGGGTAATCGGAACACTTTTTAAATTTCAAAGTAATAAGATCGTTAACGAACATATTTTTGGCATTGAAACTTGGGTCTTACCTTCTTCCTTACCTGAAGATCAGCCACAAACATATTGAAAAAACCGCGACCTGTATTTCTTTTGAATTTTTTCATCGTGTTTCGATTCACCCCTCAGGAATGGTTGAATTGGAACATTTGTTGCAATTTATGTCTGATCTTATTTAAAAGTTTACAAGGTGATTAAAAACAAGTAAAAATGCAATTTGGTGGATAGGAACACAAATTATCATAAAAAATCGTTTAATATGACTTATAAAAAATTTTGTTGTCAAAAATATTGTCAAAACAGAAAGTGTATCAACTCTTCTCTTAACCTGAAAAACAAGTTTATCCAAATAGTCTTGGAATCTAATAATATTTTTCAATATACTTTATGTTTGCCTGCCGTAAGACTGCAAATTCCTTAAAATATTTTGAGGTAGGAGAAAAGCATCCTTGTTTGTTTAATAAAATCTCTTCTGGGCGTTTTTTTTTTTTTTTTTTTTTTTTTTTTGTAAAGCACGCTCATTAGGGTGGAACGAAAAAATCAACTTTTGATTTTTAATTTGTAATAGTGCGGAAAAGTTGCTTTTTGATGTAGATAAGATAAATTAAAAATATTGGAGTACGTCTTGAGGTGCCGCAAAGCCGTTAAAGTTTCGAAAAATTGAAATTTTTGCTATATTATAAATTTTTTTTGACGATATAATCAACTTTTGATTTTAATTTGTAATATCACGGAAAAGTTGCCTTATGGTGTACACTGGTGTCCAAAAGTTAAGCATAAATTGTAAAATGCGAAAAACATGGAGTAAATATTCATAAAATTATTCCAAATTTCTTGCGGATATTAATTGGGTGAAGAAGAAACATTGGGTTTATGTAAAACTTTTCAGTCGACTACGTCCTGCGTGAAACACCTGCGCATGTCGGAACGCAGAGAAACCGATTCACGCAGCATAGTCAGTTCAGACAATTTTCGGGCAACTGCTGTGCGAAAGAGTGTTGTTAACCATCAAACAAGGTGAATGATGGCACAAAGACGCCGATTGGACATGTTTGCGAAAGGAAGAATCGTTGGAATGCTGGAATCCGGACGATCACAAACCGAAGTGTCTCGAATTCTGAATGTGAACCAGTCTGCGATCTCAAGACTGTGGCAGAGGTTTCGAAGAACGGGAGATGTTACCCGACGACCAGTATCAGGTCGACCTAGAGTCACAACCCCTCGCCAAGACCGATATCTGGTAATAAGTGCGCGACGTCAGAGTGGCAGTACTGCCACATCACTAGGTTCGGCGCTCACAGTCGCCACAGGAATACGAATTTCGAGACAAATTGTTTACAGGAGACTCAATCATGCTGGCCTGTATGCCAGAAGACCAGCAGTTTGCATTCCCCTCACTTCTGCTCAGAAACGCGCTCGTTTGAACTGAAATTTGAAACATCAACATTGGAGTGTGGGAGAGTGGGCCAATGTGATGTTCAGTGACGAGTCCCGGTTTAGTCTGAGTAGTGATTCTCGTCGGGTAACGATATGGAGAGAACGTGGAACACGTTTTGAACCAAGAAACATATCGGAAAGACATAATTTTCCATCAAGGGGAGTAATGGTATCGGCAGGTATCATGATGGACGGCCGCACAGACCTCCATTTCTTTGATACTGGGTCTGTGACTGGTCAAAGATACAGAGACGAAGCTCTTGAGCCTTATGTTCGCTTGTTTCGAGGTGCTGTCGGTCCTAACTTCATATTCATGGATGATAATACGCCATGTCACCGAGCGATGCTGGTTGATGACTTCCTTGAAACGGAAAACATCCAACGCATGTCGTGGCCTGCCAACTTCCCTGATTTAAATCCTATCGAGCATGTATGGGATATGCTCGGGAGACAAATTGTAGCCCTTTCGCACCCACCAAGCTCCGTTACAGAACTGAAGAGAACTCTCCAAGAAGCTTTGGAACCATTTGAGCCCACAACTCATTCATCATCTCATAGCAAGTATGGTAAATCGCTGTGCAGCGTGCCTAGATGTCAGAGGTGACCACACGCCTTATTAAACTGCGGCATCAGTATTTTATTTAATGTTTTCTTTCATTTTTTCTTTAAAGTGTGAACCCTTGCTATTCTCAGTTTCTTTCAAACTGCTACTTTGGATAATAAAATTAATTATTATCGTTCTTTTGATTTGCTTCCTTATTTTATAACCATTTTACACTCTCATATCACGTTTCCCGCCATTCTGATGTACAATTCCTTTTTTATTCACATAATTATCAATTATGCTTAACTTTTGGACACCAGTGTAGATAAGATAAAATTAAAAATATGAAAAATATTAGAATACGTCTTGAGGTGCCGCAAGTACGTTAAAGTTTCATAAAAACACACTTTTTTGAACTTTTTAAAGATTTTTGCGTGTCTCGATTATGAAATAAAAAGCTTCATTTATGCGTTATAAAATAAATAGAAAGATAAAAACAGTTTTAGTATTACATTGACATCCAGGAGCCTGAGTCATCGCCGGAGCGGATGTTGTGTGTGGGTGGGTAAGGGGGGGGCAAAGATTTGTCTGCGTGCGGTGACAAACTCAGATCAGGTGTTAGGTCAGTAGCTGTGCCGAGTTCAAATAAGTTGGCGCCTCCGCTCCGTCTAATGTGTTACATATTAACATAATATTTTGTTAGTATGAGTTCTACTCTATTGCTGTGAGTAAAAATGGCTCAGTCTAAATTAGTGAAGACAAGACAAATGTCGGAACGTCCTATTTTTGGGAAATGTAGTGATTTGCTTAATGTTGAACTGCCTACTTACGAATCTGTTATGAAGTGCTACTGTTATATCAGACAAAACCTAAAAAATGCTTCAAAGAAGAATCCTACTGTAAGTGAAATATGAGACACTTTAGTTCCCAAAATAGAGCAAATATGGTCAAGAGCTTTTATTTCCGTTGTTTCTAGTCAAAGAATTTTACTAATGAAAAAAGCAGAAAAGGGCCAGAAAAGTTTGACTGCAACCTCTCGAAATGTAAAGGCGAGGCCGAACGTTTATTTCATATTGCTGCATGTAAGTGTGTAACCTTTAATACTTGTACTTGTATAAAAGGAAGAAAAGTACCAGTTATGGAACAAAAGTTTCTAAACGATCAACGTTCTGACAGGAAAATGGTGATAGGTAATGTTGTTATAGCTACCACAAGCGCTTTGAGGAAGAAAGAAGCAAGAAAAATTAAAGAACTACAGAGAATATCAAGTTTAATAAAGAACGAACAAAAAATACTAGTGTATCAGAAACGGTTACTGGCGACAATGACAGCGCTGAAGAACAGCAGTGTTCGATACCAGAAGATGCAAACCAACCAGGTCTTTCAAATATACAAGAAGAGATACATCTACCAGGCCCTACAAAACTGAAAGAAGAGAAAATCACTCAAATGCGCATTAAATTGCCATCTGTAGCTTCTATTGCTGACCGTATCGGAATATCAGATAGAAATGCTGCAGCTATAGTTAGTGCTGCTTTACAGGACTTTGGTGTAATAACAGATGAAGACTAAACCAACGTTATAGACAGGATGAAAATTAGACGAGCAAGATCAACCAATCGAAGAGATCTCATTAATGACAGTTGTTATAATCATATAACTGAAAATAGAGGATTGTTTTTTGATGAAAGAAAAGACAAAACAATTGTTCAAGAAAAGAAATTAAGTAAGTTATACAAAAAAGTGATTTCAGAAGAGCACGTTTCACTAATAGAGGAACCAAGCTCAAAGATTTTAGGGCACGTAACACCTAAATCTGGCACCGGAAAAGACATAGCAGACAGTATACAGGAGTTTCTTGAAGATAGAGAACACAACAAACAACTTTTAAACTTTACTTCTATTGGGTGTGATGGAACCGTTGTAAACACTAAACATAATAATGGTGTGATTTCTTTGATGGAAAGGGAAATAGGTAGACCGTTACAATGGTTAATTTGTTTGTTCCATGGTAATGAGCTACCATTGCGACATCTTTTTTGTCATTTAGATGGTAAAACAAAGGGACCCAATTAGTTTAAAGGTGAAATAGGTCAGCAGCTAGAAAACTGTACTAATCTTCCTGTGGTTACTTTCTTGTCAATTGAAAATAACCTTCCTCTTTTGGAGGACAAAAATGATTTAAGTACAGATCATAAATATTTATTGGATATGTGTATTGCTGTATCAAGAAGAAATTGCTCCCTAGATTTATCTTTACGAAACCCTGGAAAACTTGCTCACTCCAGGTGGTTGACACTAGCCAACCGCTTGCTTAGATTGTATGTAGCAACTGAAAATCCAACTCAAAATCTTAAGACTCTGGCTGAGTACATTGTGTAAGTGTATGTGTGGTTTAATATTAAGTTAAAACCTTCATGTACTTATGGTTCCAAACATCCGTTTAACCTTATCTCATATTCACGCTATCTCTCTGACGATCTCAAGAACGTTATAGATCCGGTTATTCAAAGAAATGGGTATTTTGCGGCTCCAGAAAATCTCCTTTTGTCCATGCTATGTGATGAACGCAAAATTCAAAGAGAACTTGGTTTACGACGTGTTTTAAAAGCAAGAACAGAAAGTAGAGGCGGAGTCAGGAAGTTTAAAGTTCCAAAGATAAACTTCGATGCAAAGGGTACAACGACATGATCTCATGGCCTGAAAATGACGTAACTGAACCTCCCTTGTTAAAACATGTTTCCAGTGACTCTCTCAAAGACGACTTTATACGGAAGGCATCTGAAGATGAACCAAATAGTAAAGTAGACCCGGTTATCGACTTTCCCCGGCTTCCTTGTCACACGCAAGCAGTGGAAAGAACTGTGAAACTGGTGACCGAATCGGCTCAAAATGTCTGTGGTTCAACCGCAAGAAAAGGATATATAAGAGCAAAAATTGACTCACGTAGGAATATGCCAAAATTTAATACAAAAAACCAGTTTAGTGTAGCAATGAAGTAGAAACAAACATTTTGCAGATGTAACTTTTGTAATCATTAAGGATACAGAAGTAAGAAATACAAAATTTTACATAACAATATATTTTATTATTATTATTATATTTTGTAATTCATTATTTTTTCCAACTCTAATGCTTATATATGTATTTAAAACCGTCTTTTGTAACATTATATATACGAGAAATTCATAAAAAATAATTTAACAAAGTTGATAATTTTTCATTTTTTTATAAACTTTAAGCTCTTTGCGGCACCTCAAGATGTTGTAGTATTGCAACCAAATTTTTTTCCCCTCTTTTAGAACTTAAAAGGCAACTTTTCCCCACTATTACTAAGCTAAAATTAAAAAAAATAAAAATTAAAGGCCATTTTCGTTCCACCCTAACGCTCATACAACCAAAATCTTGTGGGTGTCAAACTTTGCTCACATAGAGTCTTCATACATATGTAAAATTACTGGAAGAACTGGGTTTTCTGCCATTGCGGAAACTACCAAATCTCAAAATCGAGACGAAGCAAAGCATACAAATTCATAAAATATATCTTTTTAAACCAAGTTAAATTAAGTATGATATTCTGTTGCGGATGTTTATACTTAACCTCTTCACTCCGTAGGTCCACATATGTGGACCTCGTAATATTTGTTTATAAAATTTACTGGATGGAAATTTTTTTAATTTCAACTTCACCTTTACATTTGGGGATGTCTGAGCTTCGTAATGAATATCATAGAAGGCAGCAAAGGCTTAATTTTCCTCAAGAAATATTTGCTTACAAAAGTGATTTTCTGAAAATGGCGACATCTCAGCGAAGTCGAAAACGTAAGTAATTTTCAGTATTTTAAGTATTATTTAATGATCCAATAAAATTATTTCTAATTAAGTTAATCTTTCAACATCTGCTTAGAATAGTTTTGTTAACAAAAATGTTTTATTGAAAAGTTGGGTCAAGTATTATAATTGGGTACACATTTGTGTACCTTCGTCCATTAGGCTGAATTTATTTTAATATGATGAAACTGTGTTAGTAAGTAATTATTGTTAAAATTAGTAAATAATTATTGTTTAATAGTAAGTTATTATTGTTTCAATGTATGAGTATGTTAACTGTTTGTTTTTTACTCAATTAATTTGTCCTAAAATTATATTAGAACATTGTACTCTTAAAATTTGGAGCAATTTAACAAAAACAAAATATTAGTAAGCTGAGGTATTATGGTGTAAGTGCACAGAGTGTATGTAAAGTGTTTGTTTACAACTTTATTATTTAATTTAAAGTTGTTTAAAACATTCTGGAATTTACATTTTCAAATTATAGAACTTTTTAACTCAAAAAAATAGTAACTTAGTTATGTTTCAAGTGCAGAAATAAATTTAGTGTTTGTTTTGTTTAAAATTAATTAATACAAAATCATAATTTTGAGTATACAATATAGTAGTGACTAAGTATAATTCTAAAATATTATAGGAAATTATTTTTTGTAGGCTTATGGACTCCAGATGAGATTCAGGCATTATTACAACATAGTGATTTGTCTAAAGAGGATAAAAAAAAAGTTAGCATTCCACAGCCTGCTGTAATTCGAATGTATAATATTTCGATGGGGGGTACTGATCTCTGTGATCGATATTTAGCATACTATCGTTGTCCTGTAAGAACAAAGAAATGGACTGTGCGTATGTTTACACATTTTGTAGATCTAGCAATATCTAATTGCTGGATTTATTATGTGCGCTTTCACAAAAAAAGCAATGACATAATAAAATACATGCCCCTTTTGGAGTATAGAATGATTATTGCTTCATCTTTATTGAAGTATGAAGGAAATTTATCTGGGAGCTCTCACAGAGGAAGGCCACGCTAACTGTCTAACTCCTCTAAAGAAGAATTTCCCGTGCCCTTAAAAGCAACGAAAAGTTGTTCATCGTCCTCCAAAGGATGTACAATTTGATAATATAGGTCACCTACCCTGGTACATGGACGACAAAAATGCATCCAAATATCGTCTGGTGGGGTACAAATCTAGAACGAGAGTAACGTGTACCAAGTGCAACATTTACTTATGTGTGCTGAAAAATAATTGCTTTGAAAAATTCCATTCAAAGTTTAATTAAAACATGTTAATACTTCTTTTACAAGCATTTTATCAATTGCAATTTTCTTGTTATTTTGTGTAATAGAAAACTAGGGTCCACATACGTGTACCTAAAATTTTAGGCCCACTAATAAACTTATAAACACAAATAATTTTTTTTCATAGTCCTTGACAACAAAATAACTCCATAAGACAGTAAAATATTTTTTAAATCATTTTGTTAATCTTCAGGGGTGAAGAGGTTACATAAAAATATATTAGTTAAGAAGTCTATAACAGATACATATTAGTAATTATGGGATAAGTGTTTGGAAGGTTAAAACTCATTAGATTATATGCATTTTGTTAGAATTAAAAAAAAAAAAAAAAAAAAAAGCATAATATTAAAAATTCCACAAAACTTATGTTCCAAGATTCCACAAAACTTATGTTCCAAGATTCCAAACACGTTAGCCAAATTAAAATATATGTATAATTAAAAAAACTCCTTTATTTGTATAAAATAATATATATATATTTTTTCTAATTTCATGAAGTTTCGTTCCGCTTCACTCCGCTGTTCCTATTCACACCATCAGTGGCCGTCCGTAATCGAAAATACTAGTGCAGCTAAAAACGTGCGATGCCCCAACCCTCCTTCCCCACCACACACTTTTTACAATCATTCATGAACGCCAAGAATATTTGCAGGGGAAGCAAGACCAGATTTTTATAAAAATCATTAATATTTTAGAAATTTTAATTAATAATTTTACATTATAACTATTATTTGAGAATAGTTACGAAAGCTCATGGTATATATTTTTGAAAGCTCAACCCTGTTAAAAAAAAAAAAAAAAAAAATATATATATATATTTTTAACGATTATTTTTATCATCCAACAAGATCTCACGGCATTCAAGAGACACTGTTTCGAACAGAGCAAGGCGAAGATGCAAAAAAATACAGAAGAGTAAAATTTTATTTCTTATATGTTTCGGAAATAAAAAAATAAAAAAGGGGGAGGGGGGGGGGAAGAAAAAGAAAAAAAAACCTTCTCACTTTTCGCACCCACTCTAATTTTCGACCAATCAGTTCATCAAATTCTCAAGGTCATCCAAAGTTGGAAAAGTGCTCACTCGCAGTGTCGCTGCACATTACGTGGGGAGAAAGGATCTGCTGGGTTCTATCGGTTACCATGGCAACGTCGCAGCTGAAACGCGTTACATGAACATTCGGCTGCTGTTCGGAGGACGATCACCAGTTTGGGTTGACATTGAACATTGAGGCAACAAGTTTGTTATTTATCGGTTTTTTTTTTTTTACACTTACCCTAGAAATTGGATCTTCTTTTTGCAAAATTGTAAAATATGTCATTTTAGTTTTGAACTAATAAATTTAGATGCAGCCTGGCTGTACTGGCTGCAGTGCACGAGCTGCCACTGAACACCATTTTATGGTATATCACTGCTGACTTCTTTATTTAACAAGGAAATGATTGGTTGGTTAAGCTCTACGATCAACGACCTGTTTTTATGCCCAATAACGACTAATCAGGGCAGGACCTGCAACTTAAACCACATCGAAAATCCATGCTTAACCTAAGATTGGAACTCTTCACTTTTGGCATGCGATGTCAAAGGTTTAACCACACAGCCACCAAGTGGGACCAATTTTGAATCATTATTCCCTTTACATTATGATTTTTTTTTATTTATGTAAGAAATAAGAAGATACTGATTTTTGCAATATTTAATAGTGAAAGGGAATATCATTTCACTGATGAATTACTTCTTTTTTTTTTTTTAGAGAGAGCATACTAAGTTTTCAGTTTTCAATAGTGGCTATTGTTGAGTCTCTCCTTATTCGTTTTCAACGCTGTATCTTTATTTGGAAGAAAGTAGTCAAATAATGTTTATTATTTTATTGCAACTGTATAGGAGTACATCGTACAATAAGCATTGAGAATGAAACTTGGTAAACATATAACTGCAATAAGTCTGTACGTAATAAATAATATTAATGTGTTTGCTCTACTTTTTATTCTTAACAATATCTATTTTTGAAATTTCGGTTTAAAATATTCAAGTCATGGAGTTTGGTATTTGAACATTCTGCATTTGATGAATTGGCTGTAAATGTTTTCAAATAACTCGAAATTTCTTTTCTGCTTAAAAATTCCTCTTCATATTGTTGTACAGTACATTTTCCATAAAAAAGAGTGAAACGCACATCTGTTTTTTTATCCGTTTGAGATAAGCAGGAAATGCAAATTGAAAAGTCATTCAATATAAGGTAGAATAAAAAAAACTATAATTTGAAAAAGTTACACTTTTTAAATTTATAATATGCGAATATTTGATAAATTGGAAAGTTTTTATTTTCCATCTAATAAGACCATTGATAAAAATCTCATAACTTTATCTGTAAAATAGCCCTATTTTTTTTTAAACGAGAAAAATTGATTTATTTTACTTTTCTGTATAATTTTAAAAGGCATTTCTTTGGGTAAAATACTGTTCGTATTTAAATTAAAAGTGAATATTTTTAAAACGAAAGGGAAAGGGAATGTACGTAATAACGAATGGATTGTACCAACGGATTGAAAATTAGTACTAAATTAAGTTAAAATATAAATATTTATAAAATTAAAATATAACTGACTACGATAAAAATCGTTGCGAGAAACTGCTTTTGTCTGTAAAAAAGCACCAAACAAATGTCTTATAGTACATCTGAACCCAAAAAGTTTTGTATTCTTTAAATTTTTTTTGCACGGAGTAGTCCTATGCCCGGCCCCTTGCCAACTTCATAATCAGGACCAAAATAGCCAAAGAAATAAAATCACAAATGAAATACTACGTTTCTGGGGAAAAATGTAAGATAGTCTGGTGTAAATAATAAAACATGTATGATACGAAAAATGTATTCAAATCTAGATTAAATAATTTGGAACTTAGATACACACTTTATCTAAGTTTTTGTGCATCTAAGTGTTTTTATACTGTGCATTACACAGTATAAAACACTGTACAAAAAATAAAATCAACCAAAAGATGGAATTTCGATATTCTGTTTAAAGGAAACGAATAAATATTTATCGGAAAGTAAAATATATATATATATATATATATATATATATATATATATATATATATATATATATATATATATATATATATATATATATATATATATATATATATATATATATATATATATATATATATATATATATATATATATAAATGCCGTAATATATATATATATGCCGTAATGACTTGAAAGTTTCTAGTGAATTTCAATAATTTGCTTACTTTAAAATTATTAGCATTACGCTAAAACCGCGCATGCGCTGAGCGTCGATTTACAGTAAATATATGGAAAATTATAATAAAATCTAAATAGTCCGAGAGGCGACTGTAATTTTTGGACCTCATCGAACATCATTCTGAATTTTTTTATAGAGATTGGAGAAAAGTGAGTAAATTACGAATCCACTGGTCTGCCGTGGCAAAAATGGCCGAAACTGATCAAAAATCGACTTGGAATGAGTTGAACTAAAATCCGATTGCCAAATATGTCATAACTTGCCAAAAAGAGAACAATCTTTTTCGTCTGGAAACCCACTGCATTTTTATTTTCAATGAGAAAAAGCGCAAACTATTTCTGATCTCTGGCTCGGAAAACTTGTATCTTTCAAAAGTAAGCCAAATTGGCGACATCAGTTACGTTATCAGTGAGGTAATGTTTACTCCCAATTTGGCTCATTTGTGAAAGATGCAAGTAAGCCATCGCCACACATCCGCATCGTCAATTATAGAGTGAGGGTTACCAAATTAAAAAAAAAAAAAAAGCTCATTATTTGGCAAGTTAATGGCGCATTTGTCAATTGGATTTAGTTCAACTTATTAAAAGTCGATTTTTGACTAGTTTCGGCCATTTTTGCCGAGGCAGACCAGTGGATTCGTAATCTACTCACTTTTCTCCAATTTCTATGAAAAATTCAGAATGATGTTCGATGGGATCGAAAAATTGCAGTCGCCTCTCAGTCTAAAACTGTTTATTGGACAGACGATTGCAATATATAAAAATAATCAGAAAAATAAGGGGGATATATTAAAATAACTTTTGGTTTAATTCTGATGTAATATAAAAATATCGTTGGCATTCCAAGAATATTTTTTCTTGTCATTAAATTTTAATAAAGCAACTTTTAATCGAATTTAAAAGTTCTCTATTATCTCCATGTACTAAAGCTCCTATGTACCTAATTTCGTACCTCTAGTTGCAAAAAGGTGGATTGTATAAGATTCAGACGTACATATACAACTCAATTTTGTATGTATAGATTTAAGAATGTATGGCCAAAAAAGTAATTTTTTTCTTTTAATATTAATTTGTCAATTCTTTGACCATTATGAAACCTTTCGAAAATTATGAAATTTGGTATTTAGATGGTTTTTTTTGGATTCTAAATCTGAATATGGTATAATAGTATGGGGTTTCTATTGAACTTTTTTAAAGCTTGGTTTAGTTTTAATATGTAGATAATCAATGATACCAAAAACCATGATGACCATGATAATAAAATTATATACATTTAATAAAGATCTCCCACGATTTACATCAGTGCTTGACTTTTGTTATTTCATCAATTAGAATACTGGATATAGTAATCATTCGGATTTTTTTTTTTTACTTACTCAGTTGCTAAAATGGAACTGAGTATTCTACAGAGACACGGAATTTCTTTTAAATAACTAATTTTGATGTTTGTTAAATAAATTATAACCACATACAATAACAAATTTATTTGAAAGTATGTACTCTGAGACAGAGGGAAAATCATAATATTATTCTATAGCCTACGCATTAACACAAATAGCTCTAAGAAATATAAAATTACAATGATAATTATTAAGGTATTGCATTAAAAAGGAAAGAGAATCTTATATGTGAAGCAATGAGATCCCGACCTGCTTCTTCTCATGGAGGTTTGACAGGCCTAGGACATCAAAGGAGGTATTTCTGACTGGATAGATAGCGGGCGAAGTCCCTAATACATGTCTGGGGACGTCAACACCTCCCGAAACCTATCAAACACAACAAATAAAAAGAATTTCAATTACTAAAAATTTACAAATATATAATATACAAATATATAAAATCCTTTCCAATATGTGTACGAGATTCAAAATAATATAGTGAATAAATAGAATAAATTGAAATAAATAAAATAAATTGAAATTTTTCAGTTAACCCTTTGCACTCCGGCGGCGCTTCTTAGGCGCCACACGATTGGATGCCGAAATACGAGAGGACCTCTAGGTTCGATGCGGAAATTTAATGCCAGGCCAATGACTGTGTTTAGTTTCCATGAAGAAAATCCGTAAACGCCAACCGAACCTAAAATGATTCGAGTTGCTGGTCCCTCCGCGCGAAAAAGACCTGGAGTGCAAAGGGTTAAAGCAGTAGTTTAATTGCGAAGCTTTAGTCTAAATATTTGAATGCATTCAACCAAAAGGCAGCACTTAAATATTATTTTACAGAAATGATTGGTATTATTTATTACTAGCTGCGTGGACACGCGTTGCTGGGTACCCATTGTGACATATATTTATTTCAATAATACAGGGTGACCAGCAAAGAAGAAGCGTCATATTATTTTCAAAACAGAAGTTTGGAATTGAAATTACATTTAACAATCTGAAGAGCTGTGAGCCGACCAAACGATGTAGTGGTTAGCGTGCTAGCTTCTAGACCGCGAGGTTGCGGGTTCCGAGTCCCGTGTCAGGCATGGGTGTTTGTAAATGTACGTTGGCTTGTCTAATGACGAATGTTTCCGCGCATTATAGCCCTCGTGTTGCTGACTGCGCCAGATAATCTGAAAACAACCAACCAACTGAAGCGCTGCGACTCTTTAAATCTGGAATATTTTTTATGCTTGTCCACCTGAATAATTATTACAAAATAAACACCATGAAAACAAAAGACAATACTCGTGACTGTTCTGTGAATGAATTCAGTATGAAGTAACAAATAGTACTTTTTAAAAGGTTTCGATCGTTTTCGATAAAACCGAAACTATCGCCAATTAATAGTTTAAAAAACTAAAAAACACGCTTTAATAGAAATCCAAACTAAAAAGTAGAAAATTAATAAAAGTTTAAGGAATACGCTTTAATAGAAAACTGAACTAAAAAGTAGAAAATAAAGAATAGTTTAAAAAACTAAAAAACATGTTTTAATAGAAAAGCAAATAAAAAAGTAGAAAATAGTTTTAAATAAGTTTGCAATGAGAATACAGTGATTAACAAGAAATATTTATTTTATCGTAAAAAAGCGTGGGGCGCTTGATGTCAGTTGTTGTAAATATTTAATGACAGGGATTGATAAAAGTAGAGCCATTATGAAAACATATTAAAAAGCTTCCCACGCTTTTTTACGATAAAATAAATATTTCTTGTTAATCACTCTATTCTTATTTCAAACTTATTTAAAATTATGTTCTACCTTTTAGTTCATTTTTCTATTAAAGCGTGTTTTTTAGTTTTTTAAACTATTATTTATTTTCCACTTTTTAGTTCAGTTTTCTATTATAGCGTGTTTTTAAACTATTATTTATTTTCTACTTTTTAGTTTGGTTTTCTATTAAAGCATGTTTTTTAGTTTTTTAAACTATTATTTATTTTCTACTTTTTAGTTTGGTTTTCTATTAAAGCGTGTTTATTAGTTTTTTAAACTATTAATTATTTTTGTTGTAAACTATAGTTTTTTTTAGTTAATTTTTTAGTTAAATGTACAAAACTCTCCAGTTGTTCCTGCCAATAGTCACATGCTTGTCTCAAATTTAATTCATGTGTATGCCTTAGCACACGGCAGATCAAACGGTATGGTGGTTAGCGTGCTAGCTTATAGACCGCGAGGTTGAGGTTCGAGTCCCGTGTAAGGCATGGGTGTTTGAAATGTATGTTGGCTTGCCTAATGACGAATGTTTCGGCGCATTATAGCCCTCGTGTTGCTGACGGCACCAAATAATCTGAAAACAACCAACCAACCAACCAACCAACCAACCAACCAAGCCTTAGCACACACCTTATTACTTAGCACAAAACACTACCGTGTCTCTGAATATGAAAAATCGCTAATCCTGAAGATCCTGGTAAGAATGATGCGACTAAAAAAAAAAGAAGAAAAAAAAAAAGTGCTATCTGTTAAAGCATGTTTTTTAGTTTTTTAAACTATTAATTATTCAATTGTGAAACGTGAACGAAACTCCCTATTAGTTGATCCGGCCAGTAGTCATATGCTTGTGTCAATGATTAACTCGTACATTTCTCAGTACATGTCATGGTGAAACCGCAAATAGCTCATTAATTCGGTTATGGCCCCTTAGATCGTGTTCACATTTACCTGGAGAACTGTGGTATTTCTAGAGCTAATCCTTGCAATCCAGAGTTCCGACCTGATGAAAGGAACGCTTTAATACTATATCAAAACAAATCGGTGGCTCGTCCATCATTATTATATGATAAATCTGAATAACTTTTTGCTGTTAGTATAACCGCGTAGTGCCCACGACAGATCTTTCAAATGTCTGCCTAATCAACTGTCGATGGTAGGTTCTGGTGACTGCTGGGGTTGTAACGGGACACCAGGGTTCGATTCCGGAGAAGGTTGGTTGGTTGAAGTTTAACTGCGCAAGAGCAACACGAGCTAATCCTTGCGAGAAGGCGACTAACTTATTGAATAATTGTATTGGTCATCGTTCCATGATAACTGTGCAAAACTTCAAATTAATCAAACGTTTTGAAGTGGTCGAAAATCGTCAAAGATTCCGTTACATAGATACATACGAAGCAAATTAAAGCGTGTTAAAAAAAAGCTGTAGCACACTGTTATCCGTAATTACCGCTAGAGCAGCATTTTGGCGACAGATTAGGTTTCGTGAAAATTGGTAAATGGAATAATTTATAAGTATCGTCAATTTTAAATAAACGATCATTATAAATTGTTTATGCATTTACATAAAATGGATACCAACGTTATTTCTCACAAATTTTTGCAAAAATTGTTTTATTTACTTCAAGCATTCACTTCAAAATTTTACAAAAATTTCTTTTTTTCAATCAATTTGTAGAATACACCAATGACTAAATTATAGAGGCAAATTAGTTTGTGTTGTGTGGAATGAAGTAAATAGAACTTGGAAAAAAAAAAAAAAAAAAAAAAAAAATAGTAATTATTCAATAATAATCGTTCGCGTATAACCTCTTTGAAACATTGATAAAAAATGTGTTTTGGAGGGTTTCAATCTGTGCAACCTTTCTCGTGGTGCCTTTTCCTTAGAAGCTACTACTTGCTTACTCATTGAATCATAGTGCACATGGCTGTGATTGGGACTGCCATTAATACTGGCAGATCATATTGCACGTTGGGAGACCACTACCGTGTCATATATGACTCCTATACTTTATTAATTACCATCCTGATGCCTATTTAAACACGTAGATAGTACTACAATAAGACCAACATCTTTCAATGGGAAGATATATAAAAAAATTGTAGAACTGTGAACAATTTCCCCTGACTGATTTTCTTACGTGTTGAATAATGTTTAATTCCTCAAGTTGAGATGAAAGTACTGAGCACAGATCAGTTATATCTTCTTGATATTTTTACATTTAAAAAAAAGTTAATTTTCTGAAGGATCTAAGATCATATATGAGGCAATTCGATTGTCTCGATACCTCCTTAAATATTTACTGGAAGTTTTAAACTCGGTTACTGAACGAAATGCTTCCTTCCCTTACACGAAATTTTTTATTTCGGCATTGATTTTGTACGAAAGGAGAGATGTAAAAAAACTGAGGCGTCGGGTTTTGAAATCTCGAGAACTTTCCTAGAAAAAGACAATCAGGTATTTCAAGGCAAGCAAACTTAACTTCATTGCCAATGATTACGTGGACATAATTAATTGGTAATAGTTTGCTTGTAATAGAACTCCTCCTTTGTTGAGGAGAGTAACAAACAAACATTTGTTAGTAAAGAATGGTGCATCCGAGGTAGCACAGCTGTATTGGAGGAAACAGGGAAAGACTGGAAGATTGGTTAATCTGGCTGAGCATAGTTGCAAAATACACGATTTTTCAACAAACAAACATGTCAAAACCGCCACATAGTTTTGTTTCTCATAAATACAATATCCCAATTTTAAAACTGTGTATAGACGTTTCAAAAGCTCTATATTTTATTCAGATTCCGGCAATGTTGGCTAATATTGTTTCCAAAGACCGATTCACAACGTTCCACATCGGGATTTGCCTATGTCTGGCGAAATTGGTCAGCGTTTCTGTGCTACTGGGGACCACTAAAGTCATACATGAAAGATGTCAGGACAACAGCTTTTCTTTTTAAGAAAAAAAAATAATAATGCCCGACTTTTCTACGAAAGTTTCCTTCAAAGTGCATCACTGGGATCGAAAGCTCAAAAAAAAAAAAAAAAAGTGAACCAAATGAATAATAGCATGTTTAGAAAGAAAAAAATGTAAAAAATAACATTAGTACCCATTTTACAGAAAAATAATTATTTCTTATAAAAAATGTTACTTTTGAGTATTTTTAATTATTGATATATGTTTTAAAAATGCATAAAATAGTGTTTTCCTGTGTTATACCACCCTTTTACTTTACATTGCAAACTATTGCAATTAATGTTTAGAAATTAAAAAAAAAATTAGGAAAAATAGTAATTTTTTTGTATTTTCTGCAAACTTTGAGGTGACTGTGCGATCGAAAGATATTATTATTATTATTATTTTTTTTTCAAATGTTTTTTTACTGTTTTATGTATCAAGATATGTAACAACTATTTTCACCTCATGCGTTTCAAAAATAAAAAACATATTTTTTTTTCTTCAAAACCACTCTAATGTAGACACTCTAAATAAATTAAAACTTTAAATCTTATCGTATAAAATATTATCCATAAGAAAGTAATTTAGTAAATAATCAAATGAAAAATATATATGCTTTCACTTTTACGCTTTTCCCAATCAAGTAAACGATACATTTCTGGTAAAACCTTTCGAAAAATCCAAAAAATCAACCGTCTTTTCGGAAAAAAAGATTCGAATGTTAAGATTTATGCAAATATTTCATTGTATATTATTCTGCATACTCCATTCTTAATAGTTAGCATTAATTTTCATTTCAAGTATGAAACTATGTTGTTAGTGTCTTTTATGAAGCACCAGATAAAGTGCTCGGTGTTGTATCAAAATGTTAACTTCTACTTAAAAATTCGAATTAATTTCTTTGGAAGGACGTATAGCTGAACATTTTACAAATATATACATATTGCATACTATAAAGGGTACCATATTCCTAATTGCAAATATAAATTTTGATTTAAAATCGGAAAATATAATACGAATTTATAAATAGAATATATTTTACGTGAATAATAATAATATTTTCCGTGTGCATGCAAAATAAATGGGATTCATATATTTCTTTTATATGTCGGTACATTTTACATTTGTATCAGAAAGGAAAATTTATCTGCACAAAACAGTTTTGTCTATGGTTGTAAATTCTCAAATGAATTCCTGTTTCAGAAATTTAAACAAAAAAAATTACTTTGTTAAATTTATTAAACTTTAATTTCAAATAGTTTATTGAATGTGATAGCACTCCTAAATAACAAAGCTATTATTATTATTATTATTATTTTTTATCATTTCAAAATACATTACCAATCACATTTGGTTTTTGAACACCTTCTTTAAAATGAATTCTTTACATTGTTTTAAAATAATTTGAATCCCAGTTCAGCACAATAATTTGGATTTATTTCCTTCATAATGTAATACAATTAGCACGCAAGTCAGGAACGACATTGTATCTGTGCTTAATTTATGCGGCGATGTTGCCCATTTCCTAAGACGTCTTTAGCAGCATTGCTTGTTATGCTTTTAGCTCCTTTCTCAGCTAAAAAGGAAATACATCACATTAGAGTCTGGATATTTAACTTAAGTAATTTTGAAAAATATCGAATGAATCGAAATGTTAGTTTAAACGATAAGTTTATAACGAAGCTTTCGTCCAAATGTTTGGATTTATTAAATATCAAGTGGGTATAATCGTCTAAGTCAACACTTTAGAAATTATTGGAATTATTTATTGCTTTGTTTATATTGGGTAATGAAAGTATAGCATACAATCATAAAAAAAAAAAAAAATCGATTTTTTTTTGTGTGTGTGTGTGTGTGCATTTCACCACATTTTGGAACACCTTTATTTCAAAAAAGTGCTGTAGAAAAAATTTCTTTCTGTGTGTACATGGACAGCATATATATCCTGAACAAAGTGACCTACGATGTTCAAATTTTGTGTTCGAGTTAGAGGTTACCATGCAAACTATCATTTAGGTTTTCGTCAAAATCGCGTTTGCGCATAGGGTCGAAATAGTGAAAAATATGAAAAAAATCACGTTTTTAAATAATTGCTAAAAAACGGCTCTAACGATTTTGATTAAAATATCTGAGCTAATGCCTATTAAAGTGTCCTAATCGTGTCCAACTCCGAAATTTCAGTAGAAATCCGATAAAATCGTAAAAAGTTGAAAAAACGAGTGCCTTTAACATAGATAGCTCAGATAGTCTATTGAAGTACATCTCCAATTTCGCTATCTTGTCGTTTTTTTTTTTTTGTTTAGCTCATGTAAAAATTATTATTAAATGTATCGCCAAACTGGCCATTTTTATTTAAATGAGTGAAAATATAAGAATGGTAAATAACACCATATCAAATTCGAATGAAACTATCCATATTATAGTGTAATTGAAAGTAGTGAGATGTTCCACACCTTGAGTTTTTTTTAGTGTGATGATAAAAAAAAAAGCGGTAAAAAGTTTTGTTATTTTTTTAATGAACTAATTTTAAGTGATACGTAAAAATCCATGTTTTTTTTTTTTTTTTCCTTTTTTTTTTTTTTCCAATTGAGGTTTATAACTATGCGATTGAAGAAATTATTAACCTACCTTCATTAATAATATTTCCGGCTCCATCTCCGCCAGAGAGAACTGAAAATAGCAAAGTATTTATAAATTATTAAAATGTGATTTTTTTTCCTGCCTTGACCACTCTTTCTGGGAATAAAACTATCATTACGACATTAATTTTTCTCTCTTAATACTGCGGAGTTGATCGTCTTTTTTACGAAGCAAGGACGGCTGCTGGAACAGAGGATTGGTTGGATTGGAAGTGGTGTGCACATGCGAAAGAACTTAGTTTGAGAGACTTGTGGAAGGAAGTAATGTTGCATTGGAGAGACTGCCATTATATCGCAAGAATTTTGATTAGAGGTCGGCGATATATCGATACGACAATATTTTTATCGATATTTCTAAAAAAATATCGATAATAAAAGTATCGATAAAAGTCACCGATATATCGATATTTTCAAACATTTTTAGTTTTTTGATGATCATTTTGTAGTTCCATGTGTTTTTTTCGATTTTCTTTATTCCCTTTTCAAAAACTTCAAAACTAAATTTTGAACTTGGCTGATAGACAGTTAAAATGGCACCAATATTCAATATTTTCCATACACTTAAAAGCTATTGAAAATTATCTTTTATTTTAAAGTCATTGCACCAATTAAGCAAAAATATAACTTTTTCTTTTTTTGTAATATATCCATTTCAGTTGAAAAAGTAGTCACCTTACAAGAAAGCAATCATGAAAAGTAGAAATTTGCCCCGAAAAACTTTGATTCTGGCAAAATTGAAAATCAAATAAAAAAAATCACTTATCGATACAACGATATTTTATCGATATTTTTTTCTATGCAACGATATAGTATCGATATTTATTTTGATCGATATTTCCGACCTCTAATTTTGACCGCTACATAGACAAGCGTTGTCTGTTACAATGGGTATAAGACTTATCCCTTTTTAAACGGAGTATTCCAGAGGTATCTAAATTTGCCTGTTTGAATCTTTTTTTAGACGCCAATACCCAGAGTTCACATCTCTCATTTAAATCGACGAGTCTTTTTTCTATACCGATATTAGACTGTCTCGCGGGAGCTATTCTAAGAGTAGACAGACAAAACTTTCCGGAACTGCAATAGAACAAAATAGGTCAAGGGATCAAGTCCTTCATGGAACTACCTCACATTTACGTTTGGAATGAGAGAAAACCCAGGTAAAATCCCAGATTTGCTCAATGTGTTGACCACAAAAAAACAACAACTTTTTTTGGAATTCCCTTTCTTTTGCTACAAAATTTAAGAAAGTGTAGTTTATATGTGTGATGCTTTTGAAAACTGTTTTATGGCCACTGTTGATTATGGGGAATTATTATTATTTTTTTAAAATTTGTAATTAGATAATTATATTTGAGAACAAAAATAAAAAAAAAAGTACTCACCACAAACATTTACAGGGTGTCCAATAAATGACTGATCCTTAATAATTATTTAAACGTGAATAATTAAAATACGAATGTATATAGGAATGTACTGTTTACTGGATTAATACTAGAGAAACTTTTTAAGTTTTGAAAAATACAGATGTTTTTAAAGTTTCTATCATAAAACCGTTTTTCTATAATTTAAATTGAACAAGGGTCAGTCATTTATAAATCACCCTGCACATTTCAATTTGGCAACCCAATGCAACATAAATTAAAAATTAAATCCCTTTTATTTTGTTCTCTCACCTAAAAATTACCTTTTCGTTCATTTTACTATTATTTTCTCATCCTCTTCAACCTTTTATAAGTTGGTAAGCAATTCTTAAAACGCCTTGCATTTCAAAACAACGAAAATTTTGGAAACTAAGAAACAAAATGATAAAAATAGTTAGCATTATAATCTAAACTGTGAAATGAACTTTTATTAATTATTCATTAACAATATATATATGTTTCATAAATTTGGAGCATTAAATCAGGTAAGTGAAAAAAAAAAAAAAAAAAAAAAAAAAAAAAAAAAAAAAACATTCATAGGTGTACTTTGCACAAAAATATTCTATGGTTAGTTTATATAGTTTAGTTTTCGACAATGGACAATTCTCGCATTTTTTTTACAAACGATTGAAATTAGTTTACATTTGTGATGAATTTCTTTCCGTATCCAAATATTTAACCAAAAGTTCTTTACAAAAATTAGTTATTTAAATATTAATAATATAAAATGCCCCGAAATAGAGCCAAAACCAATCTGATCGAACATTCCGCTATATATGTGACGTCATGACATTCTTCCGTTCTCTATGGTCATCGTGAGGTTTCTGTCAAATAGTTAGCGTTGGTTTGGTAGACAGATGCCATATCATGAACATGTTGGCGCGATTTGCGAGAAACTTACAAAACTGGTTTCCACTGTTGCGTTTAAACCAAGTTGTTTCAGATCAGGTGACGTCACATTTCATTTGAGCCGAATGAATCACTTTCTTGCCAAAGTCTAACAGGTGAACTTAGGTTGCAAATTAAAAGATAGAAAAAGTGCAGTGAGTAGACATTTTTTTGTTTATTGTTTTTTTGAAACCTAGAGAATTAAAAAAAAAAAAATATATATAAAAAAATGCGGGAATGGTCCATTGTTTATAATTTTATTTGTCTCAAATACTATAATGAATCACAAGGAAATATTAAAAAGTAAAGGTTGAAATTTTCTTATTTATTATATATATATATATTTTTTATATTGGCTGTAGTTTTTAAATGTTGTTATTATTTCAAATATTCCACGAAATTTTCTCAGTAAACTTTTAAACGTTATAAAAAAAAAAGTTGTATCAATACTTACGTGGACTGCCATGACCAACACCTGAAATTGAAGTTTGTTCAGAATATTAGTTAAATATTGCATGAATAAATAAAATTGTGTGTTTGATTGAATACTATCAGCAAAAGAAATTTGAAATTTTTTTTTTATAAATAAAAAATGTCTCCAAGTTACTAGTTTGAAAACAATTTTTTATAAATAAGAAATGCCTCCAAGTTACTTGTATGAAAACAATTTTAGCAAACTTAATTGTTAATAAACAACTTAGTTTTAAAACCATAAACGAAATTGAAATGTGATGTTTTGTAAAGTATTGTATTTTGGAATATGACAAAAACTCTATTTTACTAGTTCTAACATTGTATAAATAAATAAAAGTCAAAATACGAGCTTATCTTAGAGGCTTACAATGTCAGTATACTTTTGGTCTTGTTTATAAGCACACCTACGAATCTATATTTTTTATATGCTTCTCATATTTACTGGAAACTAGATAATAAACTGTCAATATAAATCTCCTTTTCATTATATTAGCTAAAAGAAGAGAAATCCATTGATCAGATATCATGAACAAATTTAAAGAAAATAAGCGATAACTTTAAAATAGCGGATTTATTGAATTCAAAATTGGTGCATAAATGAGCACTAACAATCAGTTTTACATTCTTTTCCAGCACTTCCAGACAGAATGAATACAGATTGGGCTTCAGTTGGAACAAACGTTTTAAGAAAAAGGAAAGGAAACATAACCCATACAAACAAGGTTTTTAATATTAATCCTTTATTATGCATTGTCAATTTTTATATTCATTAACGCAGTACCGATTGTTATGTCAGCGTGTGCTTGATATTTGCATCTAATGTTAAATATTAAAAACATTTCTATCAGCAAAATGTGCCGAAAATTACATTTCAAAATTTATTTTTTGAAAGGGAATTCATGCATTCATGTCCAAATATATTTTATGGTTTCTGATTAAAACCCACTGACGGTCATGGGAATGGGTGAAAATGAAACAGTTGTTTTCCCTGCAATATTTTAAAATTATATTTCTATTTCAAATACATATTTTTTTATTAATTATTTTTTATTTATTTCGTTTTAGATGGGTTAAAAACTATCATCCTAATAAAAATATATATATTAAAAAAATTATTTTAAATTTTATTTATAAATTTAAAAATGTAGTGTACTGCTGGAAAAACTGGGGATCAAATGACGTATATATACGTGCATGACCGTCAGTGGGTTAAAACAATTTTAGCAACAGAAAAGAGTTTTGAAAATAGCAGGTTAAAATTATTTCGCTCACAGCGTTACTACGGAACGCAACTTTAAATTAATTGGACTTCACTCCACTATAAATTTATGCATTCGTGTCCAATTATCTGTAATTTATTCCGATCGAAATAATTTTGGCAACATGAAAGATTTTGATTGAAGATCGGTTAAATGGATTCATCAGTATTCCGAAACTATTATAGAAACGTATGTAAAAGTGATCTTTTAATGAGAGTAACAGCCTCCAAAATTTGATAGAATGCATTGCCATCACCATCGAATCTACCTTCCAGGTTTCAGTCAATTGGATTATGGTAGCTGGATCATTATAAGGTCTTCGCGTATTTTCTCGACAGGCACAAACAAACCTACCCACTCACACCGATACGCACAAAATCGAAGTTAATATAAAGGATTGAAGAGGAAATCCTGGTTAGGATCATTCCCTATATACTCGCTATTGTTACGAATTTCTGTATATTTGTAAATATTCCGTACTATTGATTATGTAAATAGGAAAATTTATGTACATTTCGCATAAGGCAATGCAAGAGTTCGCTTTCCTGCAATGTGTGCCTCAGTGCTTGAAAACGAGTTTTACAGAGATAATGCTGAGAAGCGAGTTTTATAAAAAGAAGGCCATTTAATATTATGGTAATGGCAATCTCGCCAGATTGGCGAGATAGAGCGAAGTTGGCGACGATTTTGGTGACTAATTTTTGTCGCCAAATGTCTCCAAGTTTGGCGACATTTTCGGTCCCCATGTACATGTATAGGGCTTTTCGACTACGATCTGGAAAGTTCTCCAAATTTCTATCTATGGAAGTTTCGAGAAGATTCGCCTTTCCTATATAAGTCCGGCCAAGAGTTAGTTGAGTGACTGCCTGAGTGGAGCTACTGAGTTAGCCGTCTTTCAGCGAACATTCAGAGTGTTCCTAAAGTGAACTGTATTGAATTGTCTTTTGTAGTGATTTTAGCAGTTGTGTTGTCAAGTTTTTAACTGCTGTTTTGTGCTCTATTGTTGTGAAAAGTATTGAGTCTACTAGAACGAGAAGTTCTGGAGTTGTAAGAGAATCTTCGAAGAGTTATATCGGAATAAATTTCTGCAAGATTTGATCTTCTTTGGTTTCAAATCTTTTGAACCCATCCCCGCAACACTATGTTACAATCTTCTTAGCCCAGTGCATTTATAAACCACTTTGTAAAAAACCTTGAAATTTAGTAAGGAGGAACGAAAATGATCACTTGATAAAATGACATAAATTAAAAACTCGAAAATAATAACGTCTAATATGTTTTATTGAATATTTTAAATCTTTACGTCAATGCATATGCATTGGCTCCATCTGGTTTTTGCCTTTTGCTATTTTATTTTTCATTTTTAATAGATAGACATTAAATGAAAACAATTTATGTCATTCCATTAAATGACCTTTTTTGTAACTACTCACCAAATTTGACGGTTTTATAGAGAGCAGTTTCTAAATGCGCTGGGATAGAAGATTGTGACATTCATTTCCTATACTCATAGCGATAGGAATTGAATCTTATAAGGATTTCCTCTTAAGAAATGGCCGACCAAACGGTATAGTGGTTAGCGTGCTAACTTCTAGACCGCGAGGTTGAGGGTTCGAGTCCCGTGTTAGACATGGGTGTTTGTAAATGTATGTTGGCTTGTCTAATGACGAATGCTTCGTGTTGCTGATGGCGCCAGATAATCTGAAAACAACCAACCTCTTAAAAAATGGATTCGCCTCAATCGGTTTATGCAAAGGTCGGAAATATATTAACCACATAAAAATCTGACACAGATCGTATCTCTTAATGGTGGATTAAAATAATTTAAATACTTAACATTACCAGTGACTAGAATAGTTCACTTATCGACCGCAGCCACCAAGATGGCGATCAAGAAGAGAGATTTCACGAGGGAATTCATTGTAAGCAAAGTTCAGACTTGGGATGTCCCAGTGGTGATTTCGTTTTGCAACTGAGGTGTCTTTTATAGAACAAGAACCACGTCATGATCTCAGTTTATTTTATATTTATGTTTACTCTCTATAACTGTGTCTAGCAATTTAATTTTTTTTTTATCTTTTTGACATAAAACTCCAGTCATTAAAGAGTAAAGGAATTGAAAAATAACACCTGGAAAAAATCGTGTTCTCTGGAGAATGAGATGAAATGTTTGTTGAGAATGAAAAAATGGAATTTGCACAACATATGGTTAAACAGAATTACATTTCTATTATATTTTTAGAATCTTTAAATGTGTTTTCCTTAGGAATGACTTTTAATATTTCTACTTTAATCTTTTGCTTCATTTAAACATTTCAATTTAACTTTGCCTTTGTAAGTTGGAAATCGCTGTTTGTAATATTTCTACTTTAATATTTTGCTCCATTTCAACATTTCAATTTAACTGTGTCTTTGTAAATTGGAAATCACTACTTTTAATATTTCTACTTTAATCTTATGCTCCATTTAAACATTTCAATTTAACTTTGCCTTTGTAGGTTTGACCCTACCTTTAGTGGGTTGGTTGTTTTCAGATTATCTGGCGCCGCCAGCAACACGAGGGCTATAATGCGCCGAAACATTCGTCATTAGACAAGCCAACATACATTTACAAACACCCATGCCTAACACGGGACTCGAACCCGCAACCTCGCCCTACCTTTAGTTAAACGAGTAAAGGTAATGCAGTGCTTCCCAAAATTTTATAGACAATCGGTTTTTGGATTTAAGAGCTAATTAAACGAGTAAAAAAGACTAAATAAGTTATGCAAATATGTATTGAGATAATACAAATAATAAAAAACTCAAATAACTTTAAGTAGTCATATTTATAATATAAAAAAATTAAAAGGAAAAAATGCTGTCCCAAAAATATATAGACAAATAGTGTTTAAAACTGATTTGAGTACAGAGAGCTAAAATTTGCATATTCCAAGGTCATATAATTGTGAAGCAATAGTTTCCTGAGATAAAAGCTAATCTACCTTTCCTTTTTCGACTGATTGCAAAGATGCCTCGTAACGTGCAGTTTACCAAAAATGAGATTTTGCAAATCTATCGTTTCAAAGCTCGTGGAATGAAAGTTGTGGACATTGCAAATCTATTGTTTCAAAGCTCGTGGAATGAAAGTTGTGGACATTGCAGATCTATTGTTTCAAAGCTCGTGGAATGAAAGTTGTGGACATTGCAAATATATTGTTTCAAAGCTCGTGGAATGAAAGTTGTGGACATTGCAGATCTATTGTTTCAAAGCTCGTGGAATGAAAGTTGTGGACATTGCAAATATATTGTTTCAAAGCTCGTGGAATGAAAGTTGTGGACATTGCAAGAAAGATTGGACGTAGCAGGTTTGGTATTTACCGAATTCTGTTAAAAGGGGACAATTCTGAAACAAAATCCCGTTCTGGACGACCGAAGAAAATAACTAAATGGCAAGACAGAGAGATTTTGTGATTAGTTTCAGCTTAGAACATGTCTGTACGGTCAATTTCAAGAGAAGTGACCATTCCCGTATCAAAATTCACGGTGCATCAACGGCTGCAGGCAAATAAATTTCTTGATTATCGCAAAATGAGTCGTTCGCCAAGGTTTATGAACGTATACGCTCGTGCACAGTGGGCCAGAAATCATATACATGAATTGGACAGTTGAATAGTTGAGTGTTTTGTTCAGTGATGAAAAGAAGTTTAATTTAAATGGCCGATATGGTTGGTCATATTACTTTCACGATATTCCCAAGGAACAACGAACTTTTTCTGCAGACAATAATTAGGGGGTTCACTCATGGTACGGGCAGTATGTTCTTAAAACTGAACTACCTGTATTGCTTTTTTAAAAGGTCGTTAATGTTCCGAAGATTATCAGAATACGCTCTAAGTGCTATTACTTCCATTTGAAAAGTTGCTAGGTGGGGACTAATGGATATATCAGCAGAACAAATGCTCCATTCAAGTGTAAAACTCTACAATGCAATAATTTGGACAAAACCAAGTAACTATTATGGACTGGTCAGCACTAGGTCCTGATCTGAACCCAATGGAGATTCTCTGGGGGATATTAACTAAAGACGTATATGCTAATGGGCGTCAATTTGGTACAGTTCAAGATTTAAAGCTGCAAATTGAACCAAATTGGTTCTCTCTAAAACCAGAATTTCTTCAAACTCTTGTTATGAGTATGTCTAATTGATATTTTGAAGTGAATCGGAAAAACAGCTAAAAAATTTGAACGCCAAAGGGAAAAAAATGTCAGTAAACATTTGAGACAGTAAAATGTAGATTTTAATTTTATCACAAAGTCTGTGATTGTGTGGTATTATTTTAGTACATTATAATTATTGTCTTGATATTATTTATAATTAAAAGTAATTTTTAAATTGTTACTTATCTTTTCAAATTTGTAAAAAAAAAAAAAAAAAAAAAAAAAACGTTGCTTATAAACTTTTGGGACGCTAAAGTCGAAGAAGTATGAAACTATATTTACATTAGGACTATTTTGGCACCAATTTATTTTATATCAGAATTTTTTTTTAATATAATTTTTAATTTTGGACCTGAATTTAAAAAATTCAATTGTTGCAGTTTTGATGTCCCTTGTAATTATCCTTCAATATTAAATTATTTTCTTTCGTAGATATAAGATGTTAAGTTTGTTTTCAATGCTTAATCAAAAATCTTTTAAAGTTTTTTAAATTTACACTATCCAAGATAAAATTAAATATTTGAATGTTTTAATTCCAAATCACAGCGGTTTTGTCCAACTTAATTCATTCTTTCAATGGTAAATTCCTTACATCCAAGAAAGAAAATAAGGAATTTTCGATAATCAGTCGATGATGGTTTGTTGCCAATCTATGAACAATTTGTAATGCTAACTATTCTTCAATGAAGTCTTCGTCAACAGTTACGTTAAAGCAATTTTCTACATGATAAGTATTATGTATGATTTTACTTATTTGTATGGTATAATTATGCTTTAAAGTACAAGTCAATGTTAAAAAAGCTCAATATTTATTAACAACGAGTTTATTATTAACTAGTTTCTGATTCACGTGATTTTTAATTTTACCTCTAAATGTTAAAAAAAAAAAAAAAAAAAAAAAAATCAAACTTAGAGTTATAGTTGTTATAAAAATTTATTCCAACTACATAATTTTCCTTGGTAAATATTCAAAATTTATAGCAGTTAATTAAATTCAATTGGAATGAGACTTCAATCAGAAAAAAAAAATTGTCATTTATAAAACGTTCGCTGTTTTAAAATCAGTTCCTAAAGTCAAGATTTAACACATAAAGACGAGTATAAATTTGAAACGGCTTTAATTCTCTGTGTCAACACTGTAAACATTGTCAAGTGTTTAGCGGCTTCCTTGAAAGCAACGGATGAGTCAATAGCCCACTCTCATTCTCTTCAATGACTTGAATTGACTTTCCGGGCCGAAAAAGTCGAAATATCTTGGATCTTTTTGCGGTAGGGCGAAAAAGTTGTGGACTCTCACTGTTAAAAAGTTTGTAAAATCCTAAAACTCTGAACTGATATCTTCTGTCGTCTCAATGGGTCTAAAGTTGTGAACATTGGACTAAAAATGATTAAATTTAAAAAATTAATAAATAATCACAGATTTCGTTGATCATTTTGCTATAATGCTTAAAATTTATTATTTTTTTAACAACAACACCTGTAAAATTTTTTAGAATTATACGTTAACATCTTATGCCGCCTCAAGGGCACCGAATTTCGGAAATTAAAGGCAATTTTTAAATTAAAAGAAATTAAAGACAAAAACAAACTTTTTTTCATTTTTCAGATATACAAATTACAAAAGCATTAGTGATTGCAATCTTTTTTGGACTGATTTTGTTGCTTTTTTTTTACTAAAAATTCTAGCATGTGGTTTCTGGATTCTAGGCTTGCTCCATCCCTACTCTGCGGTCCAACTGCTTTTACAGAGACTTCAGTGTTTAGCTTTACAATTTGCTCGACTGCTTGTGTGTGTGTGAAGGATATTTAATAAAATCCTAGCCGTCCATTGGCACATAGTTCTATATCATTTTCAGAAGTTCATAGGAATTGATCTTTCTGAGAACTAGAGGTAATGTTAGATAACAAGTTGCAAGCTCACAAGATATGTGTAGATTGTAGCTTTAAGGTTAACAACAGGAATAACGAATCTGCGAACACAATTTTCATCTGGGCCATTTTCCCTTGCTTTTGCTTTGATATTCTGTATAGCTGTATGGGTCCTAATAAGGCTTCTCTCATCAGTTAACATGGATATAAGTAACGCTTATGTCCATTTGGAAGGCTAGAATTTTATTAAATATCCTTCACGCACACAAGCAGTCGAGTAAATTGTAAAGCTAAACACTGAAGCCTCTGGAAAAGTAGTTGGTGCTCAGAATAGAGATGGAAAAACCCTAGAATCCAGAAACCACATGCTAGAATTTTTAGTAAAAAAAAAAAAGCCAGCAAAATAGTCCACACTAGGGGTGTGGAAAATCGCATAACTTTCAATTTCGCTATAATACTGACATGGATTTGTGTTATTTATATTTAGTATATTTCTATCATTCATTTAGAAAAAATTGTCAGTATGGCGATATTTTTTACGGTAATTCTTGTATAAATCTTAAGAAAAAAAAAATGTGCCAAAGTAGTTATTTTGGCTATATACTTTTCGATAATCCTTATATTATCCTTTATTATAAGTCAAGCTGAGGGGAGAAGAAAGAACGATTGTTGATGAAGTATGCTCAAGGGAAGAGAATTTCGTGGTGAAGGCATTAGTTTTTTAACTTTTTACGCCATTAAAGCATTTTTACGGGAATTTCGGAGGTGTGGATGTTTAAAACACCTTAAGAGCATTTTATAAAATTGTTACAGCCGTTTTTTAGCAATTATTGAAAAACATGATTTTTTCAATGGCAACTACCTTATTCGCATGCGCGATTTTTTCGAAAACCTTAATGGTAGGTCCCATGGCCACCAGCAACCCTCATTCTAAATTTGAACATCGTAGGTCAATTTGTTCGGAAGTTATGTTGACACAGAGACACATACATACACACAGACAGATATTTTTTCAAGATCACTTTTTTGAAATCAGGATGTTCTAAAACGCGGAGAAATGCACAAAAATCGATTTTGTATGTCGAAAAGTATGTCGAATTTGTATGTCTGAAAGTTGGAATTTAAGTTTATTATTTTGCATTACAATGAGGAAAGTGTAATGTGTTTTTATTAAAAAAATTGCCTTTAATTTCCAAAATCGGTGCCCTTGAGGCGGCAGAAGATAACAACAAATAATTCTTACAGGTGTTGATGTTAAAAAACAATAACTTTTAAGCATTACCGCAAAATGATCAACGAAATCTCTGATTATTTATAATTTTTGAATTTTAAGCATTTCTAGTCCATTTTTCACAATTTTAGACCCCATTGAGGCTACAGAAGACATCAATTCAAGGTTTTAAGATTTTACATACTTTTTAGAGAGTCCACAACTTCCTGGCTTTCCATCTTGTTTTAGTTGGGTTACCTAAAAAACAACGTTAATGGTTTTAGATATACGGAAAATTTAATCATTCTTAAATCGAATAATTTTGAATTTGTAAATAATATATATCCTGGCAAGCTGATTTCAATAGGAAAACCAAGGATGAATGTCACAGATATTGTTACTTTGAATTAAAATATAAACTTAAGAAGAAGTAAAAATTTGTATTTATTAATCATGTACGGATTTTAAATGGGGAGCAATGGCTATCACTTACTTCTGGTGTAACTTATAAAATTATATATATATATGCTTTCAATCAACCATATGTTTTTATATAAGAAATGAAAGTATTACATCCAGTAAAAAAAATTTTTTCCCCCCATTTTTTCTTCATTTCTAGACGTTTTTCGGAACATCCTCGATCCAAGAAAGTGGCATAGCGAAAATTTACGTGTGTGTGTCTGTGAACAATATAATTCCCGAATGGAATGATCTACAATGATCAGGTTTAGCGTATGGGTCAGTGGTAGTTATGGAACCAATCATTAAGATTTTTGTCCAAATTTCTCATGCACATAAGGTCATTGAAAATTTAGCTTTTTCATCGATTGCCGAATCACAACTCTAGCTATTTTGATCGAAATCGCTACAATAATGCTTTTTAAAGTAATCTAAACATACCTCTCCTCCCCCCCCCCAAATTTCTGTAAGAATTTGATGAAGACGTAAATATTAGTTGAAATATGAGCGTCTTTTAGTTTGAGTTCTCTTCCCTTGACCATTACCACATCAACAATTGTTCTTCGTCTGTTTTACTTAACCTAGAGGCCTAATGTAGTAATTATTGCTAAAAATATCACGATGCTCACTAAGTTGGAATTTTACTTGAATTTAAATTCTATAATTAAAAGTTGGGCAATGGTAGACACCCTTTATTATATTGTAATTTTTAAAATAAAAAACGATTATACAAAATAAAAATGATTTTCCTAGCAATTCTTATATATTCAGTTTCTTAAGGTATACATATACATTAGGAATCGCGAAATTTGACTCAATTCTGCGTTTTTGTTTTTTGGTTTTAAAATATTCCCGAATTCATTACCATTAAAATGATACCATTTTCTTTCTGAGACTCCAATTACTTTTTAAATAACAGTAAGTTTTGTGAACCTATTTTGTATCACGTTCATTAGTTGTAGTAAACTTTTAACAAATTTTCTGAAGAATGACATTTTGGTGTTATGTGACTTTACACCAAAGGTCATAACTTCATAATAAATGGTCCGATTTACAAAATTCTAATTTTGTTTCGTAGAAAATAGTTGTGAATGTGTTTTCTATGGAGAATCTAATACATATTGTTAAAAACACATTTTTTATGCATATTTTAATCTTAATTTTGTGTTAAAAACTATGTTTTTCTTTAAACTTTTTATTTTAAAACTTATAATTAAATAAATATTGAAGCCAAATTCAAAATTCTCCATAGGAACATGCGTCAATATAATATCTTTTATTTGCAATAAAAATAATACCTCTAAGTTAATTACTAGTTTATTTATGTATGTTCTAATAATGTCCTAATTAATCACTTTAATTGCAATTAGCTGATTAAAAAATTGACGGGAAAAAAGTTAATATATAAAAATGCATCATTTTTAATTCTGATATACTGCCAAAAAGTTTGAAATTATAATAAAAAAATTAAAGGAAATAATCTCAATTGTGTATGTTTACCTTAAGATCTGTTTTTACAGATTCGGACGATTCGGATCATTTCCTTGTTCGTGGAAATGGTGTTTTCAGATTAGAAGGCTTTGATGTTCTACCAGTATGGTTACATGCGAGGAGGTTAAGCGAGGAGTCTTGTAATTGCTTGTGTATGTTTATTTGATTGTTAAAGTAAGTTATTTGGGTGATGTTAGTCATTATCTTGGTGGTTTCATTGATATCAGGTGAGTTTTTGCGTTATTTATACATAATTTGAATTTTATCGTGCATTTGTGTTTTCCTCATTTGTTGGAATTGTGAAATTTGTTTGAATTTAATGGTGGTTAATTTTCTGACGAAAACTTACTTTGACGAAACTGCTGATAAACACTTCATTGAGTAACAGATTGAGTAATAGAACCATCACCTAGACCATCATTAATTGAATAATGTAAAATCTGTATCTTCTCACTTGGTAGTAAAGAATTCAACAATGAAAGATTTCATTAAGCCAGAAAAAAAGCAATGATAGCAAATTGAAACATTAGAATTTTCTGTTTCATCTATCATGGATTTTTTTTAATTTTTTTTTATTGTTTCTACTTTTTTATCTTTCTAACGATAAACTCCAAAAGAGTTACGATTAAATATTGAAAATTTAGTGTAATCTATCGATGAAATAAGGAATTTAACATTGAGAGGGAAATAAGAGGGACATTTGAAATAACACGATTGACTTTTAAAAATTCGGTTCCTTCTCCCTTCAAAATTATAAACTTAAATGCTGGAAGTTTTCATTATATTAATGCCAAAACAGTTCAGATTTTATAAATGCTGTTTAATTTACCCTCAAAATGAAGAATTCAAAAATTAAAGTGTTTCTACATTGGGCAATAAAAAAGAAGCTATTATTTAAATATCATTTAGTGCCTTCTCTCAATTAGCTAAATTATTAATTAAATATAGTGATTTCCATTTTGGAAGGCTAAGTAAACTTGAAATGTTTGAATGGAGCGAATGATTAGGCTGTTTTACGGCTTTAAAATTATTTCCGAGGAAAAATAATTTGAAAGATTCTAAAAATATGATAGAATTATGCCCGTGTTTGACCATACATTGTGCACACTCCTTTTTTTTATTCTCAACAAACATTTGATCTCTTTTTCAGAATAAACGATCTTACTAAAGTGCTATTTTTCAATTCCTTGAATTTTTTATAACGCGTGTTTTACGATCAAATTTAAAGGTGTTCTACACATTTATAGTTTGTAAACATAGTTAATTGAGAATAAACTGAAATCATGACGTTGTAATTTTTCTATAAAAGTCAGCTCAGTTTTTAAACGGAATTACCTCTGGGATATACCAAGACTGATTTTTGCCCACCATGAATTCCCTCGTGAAATCTCTCTTCTTGATCGCCCTCTTGGTGGCCGCAGTTGGTATGTCAATTACTTCTTTCACTGACAATTTTATACATAAAAAAAAAAAAAAATTGTTTTTTCATTCAATACTATATATATGTAATTTTTATCTTGTGTACTTCTGAGGTTAGCTTGAAATCATTGATTGCAATTCCATTTGGTCCTCTTTCTTTTTTTGTAAAGTATTTAAAACTAATTTACGCTCGACTTGAATTACCTCAATCTATTGGATTAAATCCTGCATTTTTAAGTTATCGCTTATTGGACTTGCATATTTTTTTTTTAATATCTTATCAATGAATCCAGAAGAAAAAACAATTAGTGATAGTTTATTATCTACTCTACAATACTTGTGAGAAAAACTTATAAAACTAATTGACGCGTCTGTATGTTTCAAATCTGGATCAGAAGTGAGCTCTTGCTGAGTTCCAAAAAGTGCACCCATCTTGTCTATAGGCTCTAATTTGTTTATATAGTGTTACAACCAGCTAAATAAAGCTGCTTTCATTTTCTATAACACAATACATTTAACATTTACTTGGTTTATGAAGTTAGAGCTAGGATGTTTATTTACAAATTTGTTTGCTAAAATTGTTGTTTAATTTTCCAAAGTGGATACATTTTTGTCTATAAAAAAGTTTCAATATGTATTTTGCTGATATTTCTTTACCAACCATAAAATTTTGTGCATTAATAAAAAATTTCGCTAATACTCTGAACTATTTTTATTTTAGGTGTTAGCCATGGCGAGCCTAGTAAGTATGGTCACAAGATTTTTTTAATGTTGTAAATGTTTATTGAAAAATTATGTGGAATTGTATCAACATTTTAGGACTATAACAAATATAAAAACTTATACTGAATAAGAAAATTTGAATCTTTACTGTTTTGTATGATATCCTGGATGTTTATAGAGTTTGTGTCCAATCAATCTCCTGACAGTTGTCTAAAACTAAACTATTTGAATTAAATATAAATATTTAAATTGTTAATGCATACATGAATACTTTCGCTTCAAAGATCTGATTTGATGATCAGGATTTAAGAAAAAAACGTATTTTGTTAATGATTCACGATTAAGATTACAATGTCATTTTTTTTTTTTTTTTTTTTTTTTTTTTATATCTTTTTTTATCATTCTGTTTTTCATTTAAAATTTGTGGCAATGTGGTGGAATAAAGTTAAAAAAAGTTTAAATATAATTTTTATTGATACTGGGTTTCCAAACTGGAATGAATCAGTGATATAGTTAGCAGAGGTCTTTTCATTATTTTTCTTGTTAACAATATTTAACTAATTACAATTGTGAATTGAATTTATTATAATAAATAACGATATAATACAAATTTTGGTAGCGTCACACATGTAAACTTCACTTTCACAAATTCTTCAATTATGAAAGGGAATACAAAATGGCCTTTTTAAATTTCAACACACCGTGTAAACGTTCTAAATGGAAAGCATGCAAGATTTAGAAGCAAAGATGTAACCAGTTTAGGAGCTTTATATAAGGCTTTACAGATTTCTTCGTTCTCAGATAACAAGTTTTATTTGCGTTTTCTCGTCCAACATTTCAACTAGGTTTGTACTGTAATAGAAATGTATATCTATTTATCATAAGCCTATTA
Organism: Linyphia triangularis; assembly: GCA_963978545.1. NCBI lineage: Eukaryota > Metazoa > Arthropoda > Arachnida > Araneae > Linyphiidae > Linyphia > Linyphia triangularis. Next base: position 93,162,887 of record OZ021723.1, on the reverse strand, counting down.
CAGGATTTACATTGCAATATATGTATAAACCTTTTCTTAATAAGCTGGTTACAAGGTTTACACTTCTATTAGACAATCTAGAATCAATTTTTTGGAGTTTTATCATCGTAAGCATTTTTACTAGTAATTTTGAAGATCTAAAAAAAATGGCAAACTAATGTTAAAAAGAAATATGTATTATATATAGAAATAAATCTAATATAATTCATGGCATTAATATAATGTATGGCAGATTTTTTTATATATATAGAAATAAATCTGCAATAAATTCTTAAATAGTTCAAATATTTTAGCAACTTTTGTTTCAAACGACAGTTTGTAAAAAAAAAAAAAAAAAAAAAAAATCAACTCTTGTATTAAACAGTTTTTAAATAGTTAATTACTAATTAATAAAACAAATTTTAATTTTTTTAAATATAAACATGAATTTTTTTTTTTTTTTTTTTGCTTTTATTAGAACTATCTTGGTCGAAAACCCCTGCAGAATTTTTTCATATCATTTTGACTTTTGGTTCTCAATATTTTAGCAAAGATGTAAAAAAGTTCACTTTAAGGGACCGTGTAATAGATTACATCTTGAAGCACGCAAAACGTTTGCTTCTGCCGCGCTTCAAAAAATTTGCCCTCAAGATCGATTTTTGCTCATAAGTGACACTTTTCTCAACATAATGAACTGAAATTTTTCATCTATGTTAAACGAAGTATTCTAAATCAAATGAAAACATAAAAAAATAGGAGTTCATATTGAAAGTTTTAAAGATAGATTTAAATTTACTTAGTATACAGCCCCCTATGAAAAAAAATTGCACCGGACATATAGAAAATCGCAAACAAAACATTTTGGAGCCAACTTCACGATTCTACTCTTTTTAGAACCGAAGATATATCCATCGTTCGGATTTTTTAATATATATTTTTTTTTTTGCTTACTGTACCTTACACCTTCTATACTAAACTCCAACTTAACTTGATATCACTAGACGATAGATCTTCACCGTGCTCATAGGCAGTTAATCCATTTTAGCTGAGTGAAGACATAATTCTCGCCAAACCTTCTAGCCTTTTGTTCTCTACAGGGTTGTGGTTTGGCGAACATTATGCTTTCACGCCGCCAAAATGGATTAAATACCTATGAGCACTGAGACGATCTACCGTCTAGTGATGTCAAGTTAAGTTGAAGTTTAGTATAGTGTGCGATATATATCCCTTTGAAAATGATCCTGCCCATGAGTGGAATAAATCAAACATTAAACTATTGAAATTTTTATAACCAGTACTTATAAAGATATCAGAAATGGAAATTATCTAGTGTCATTCCCAGGGTCTTACGTCACTAACGTTTGGATAAAGGAATATATGTCTAGTCCCGAAATGAGCCTCGTTAGAATTCTACAAATGCAAGTTTCATAATAGTGATCACCAGTTAAATATTTCCAAAGGATATTTTCAACCTTCTCTGAATTGTAAGAGGTATTTTTATAATCCAAAGGCTGATTTTTAAATTAAATTTTTTTTTTTTTTATTAAAATTACAACAAAATAAGTTTTTTTTTTTTTTTTTTTTTTTTTTTTTTTTTTTTAAACAAAATTAATAACTCCAATAATAACAGTGATGTACGATCGAATTTTGGGTAACAGAGCTGAAATAAGCTTTTTAAAGGCTTGATGGTTATAAACCTTAAACGAACACTTAACACAGTGCCCTTCGGTGACACCACGTTGGTGTCCTGCAACCTGCAAAAACGATCGGGCAAAGCTGGTGACATCTCGAAAATTATAGGGAAAATGACTTCAACACCACGAAAGCTATCGGATAAATGCGGTGTCGACACCACGCAAACTATCGGGCAATTTCCAATAACCCAACTATTTCCAATAACCCGAAAACCTCGAAAAATCGCAGACGACAGGCGAAATGATTTGGTTGGTTGGTTGGTTGTTTTCAGATTATCTGGCGCCGTCAGCAACACGAGGGCTATAATGCACCGAAACATTCGTCATTTGACAAGCCAACATACATTTACAAACACCCATGCCTAACACGGGACTCGAACTCGCAGTCTAGAAGCTAGCACGCTAACCACTATATCGTTTGGTCGGCGCGAAATGATTTGAACTTCTGAACTAGTCCACGGCGCTGAAAAAAATAATCCTGATTAGACGTGTGGATGGCATGGTATTAATCTACGTTTTCTATTACCTTTTTCTCTCTATTTTGTGCAAGAAGACTCGTTAAAAAGCCTTCGAAATACTCATAATGAAGGAACGTATGTAATGGCCATTCATGCTAACTCGCACTCAGATATTGTGGGACGGCGCCCTACACCACCTACTAATGACACACGTGGCATCAGCAACCATCCATTGACGTCAGTCAATCACTGGTCTGTGCGAGACACGTTCAAACATGAATATGCATGCGTAACATGCGATTTCGGAGGGGATGATCTACATTTTGCAGTCCATTGGAAAATAAACAAAAATTTTGCTTTTTTTCAAAAAAAAAAAAAAGGACGCTATTTTCCAAGAAAAAAAGGCAGGGTGGTAGCGCAACTCTTCGTTAAACGTATGAATCTGATTTTATAAAATGAAGGATTATTTAAATGAAATAAAACCATGATGTGCCGATGCGTGAATTCACGCATAAGGTTAATTCTATGAGGGTGAAATTTATTTTCAATGAGTGTTCACGCATTTTGGCGAAAGCTGTTTCATACCTATACTGTAAGAGAGTAATACGTTTTTTCTCCACCTTGAGATGTAAATGTAAGATAGTTTTAGAGAGGACTTCATTCTTGGCAGATTTTGTTTTATTAATGTTAAGATGAACAAACTGCTTGTCAATCATTCGAATATATGCCGACTAAAATCTGCTTATTGACGGTTGCTATAAAAAAGAGACTCGTCGATTAGATGAACATTGTCATCTAAAAATATAACAAAACGGCAAATTTAGATACTTCCCTTCTAGAATAACCCGTGAAAAATGGTGCTAGTATTGTTCCCATGGCAACGTACGCTAACTTCGTGGCGGGAACAATTTTCGTAATGGACAGACAACGTACAGCTGTCTCTCTAGCACAGCATTATTCCTTTCAACAAATCTCTCTAACTTCTTTGAGTTGTAAATCCATTTTACAACTTACATCTCTCTATATACTCCAATACAACCACTCATCTTTCCTTGCGGTCCCCTTGCTTGGTAGAAGGGTAAAATAATATTATTAAGAGAAAAAAAAATGCTGTATTGGTGGTTTTATTTACAGTAAGAGTGATTCATAAACAGAAAAAATTTACTTTTTCATTATTTCATAAACACTCTTATATTTTTAGTTCTTGGAGGCGGCGGTGGACCCGAAGACCTTATTAGTGATGGTAGGTTGTTCATTTCTACAATCATAGTGTTATGAACCTGAATTGCAGAAAAATAAAAAAGAGATTTAAAAATCAGTTTAATTTACTTCATTTGAAAAATGCCACAAATTTTAACGGATTTTTTTTTTGTCATTAGTCTAAAAAAATAAATAGTACCAATTATTTCTTCTTAAGACTTAAGTGCTCACTTTTAAAGATAGTTCTTCTTTGCTATTTAATGTATTCAAATATTTACACACATAAATAAGTGTTCGTTATCAATTTATTGATTAAAGTACTGTTTCCATTCATTTGACGTTTTTCAAAATTACGTAAATGCAATTCCCAGTCTCTAATGTGATGCATTTCTTTTTTAGCCGCTAAACGGGCTGATAGCGTAGCCAGCAATGCTGTTAAGGACACCGTTGGAAATGGGCGACATCGCCACATAAATTAAGCAGAGATACATATCGTTCCTGACTTGTGTACTAATTGTACTACAAAATTAAGGAAATAAATGGAAGTTATTTTGCTGTACTGTAACTCAAGTTATTTTAAAAACAATTACTGTGAACAATTTATCTTAATAAGGTTGTTCTAAAACCAAAAAAGATAGATTACATATTTTAAAATGATAAGTTAACATTGAGTAAAGTTATAATTTAGGAGGTTCAAATTTAATGAACAATTTGAAACAAAAGTTTAATAAATTTATAAAATTAAATTTTTAAGGCCAATTTCTGAAACAAGAATCTATTCGATATCGCAATCATCACCAAAACCAATTATCACATATACATTGTATTTCCTGACACAAACGTCAAAATATTAACGAAACATATGAATTTCAATTGATTTACAGGTATTCGGAATCTATTCCTATTTTTCAGGGTGAATATATTTCAAATCCAAAAAAAACGAGAAAAAAAAATTTAAAAAAAAAAAAAAAAAAAAAAAAAAAAATCATGGAACGTAATGTGTGCCGCCAGGAATCCGCATTTAGTTTCTTTGTGGAACTTATACACAATGAACTAAATTGGGATGATTGGGAGGATACCTCAAAGTTAATCAGAACTCTGCAGGCTGGAGTTATTTTGAAATATTCTCATTTCATATGCTTGCATTTAGGTTTGCAATCAAATTCCTCTTCGCTTCTTTCTCCTTACCACATAAAAATCTTCCTTACCACAACAAAAAAGAAGTGTTCATAATTAAAAATATGTGCATTCTAGTTATTACTTGAGTACAAAAACATTCAAATACATACTAAAAAATAGGTAATCATAAAAAGTAAGACATAGAAAAAATACTTGCTTTATATATGTAATGAAGGATTACTAACTTTACTTACGAGCAGATACAAAAATGTGTTTCAGATAGAGGTCGGCGATATATCGATATGAAGATACTTTTATTGATATTTAAAAAAGAATATCGATATTTTCAAACATGTTTAGTTTTGTAATGATTGTTTTGTAGTTCCATGTATTTTTTCGATTTTATTTATTACCTTTTCGGAAACCTTCAGAACTAAATTTTAGACTTGGCTGGGAAGCAATTAAAAGTGATACCCCTAACAATAAGTAAAGTCTTGGGTATGGTTGTTTCACCAAGCAACAAAATGAACCGATCAAAGTAACTACATAAAGAATCCGACTAACACAGGGATTCTTTTGAAGATAAAACATAATGTAATGAAAACTAAGATCAGATATTAGTATTAAGCTATTAGTATTAGTATGAAACTATAACCATTTTCTCATGTGTTTGCTGTCCATCTCAATGATTCCTCGTTAATAGAAAGCAAACTAAATCAATATATTCATGAGATATCTATTGGAATGTATAGTATTTCAAGCTCAATACTCATTTTTGTATCGGACAAAGTCGTTGGATTCTGCCTAACGACCATATCCTTCAAGTGATTCCCATAAATAAAAATCCAATGGGTTCATGTCTGGAGAATCAAGAGGCCAGTCTAAGCCTTATCTATTGTGCTTTGTATAATCAAATGCGATGATATTCTTGAAAAATTCATGCACAAATAAAAGCAAACGTGTTCAATGAAAAGCCATAATGTCATGTACATGTCTCTAAAAATCTTTCCAATGATCTTAGCAATACCCGAGAAAATGGCGTTTGACCGTACTTGGGAAGTAGATTTTGAAGCAACCTATATATATTCACAGTTGATGAATAGCTAAACATTCAAAATGGCCATGTTTAATTGCGAACTAATAGATATTTAGTAATTGATATATGCACTGTTAAAAATTTGGTTCCACCCTGCACCAAAATTTGGTGCCCATTTAGCTGCCACCAACATTTGGTGCTTAGTTTCACGAAATAATGGTGCTACCTCGGACACCATATTATGGTGATAGGTTGCACCAAAATTCGCGTTTTCGCTACACCATTTTATGGTGCATGGTTGCACCAAGATTCCAGTTTTCGCTACCCCATTTTATGGTGCATGGTTGCACCAAAATTAGTGTTTTCGCTACTCCATTTTATGGTGAAACGTTGAACCAATATTTGCGTTTTTGTTATACCATTTTATGGTGATAGTTTAAACCCCCTTTTATATTTTTTGTACCGCATTTTGAAGTTAAGGATGAATCAATATTTATGATTTCTGTCCTCAACTTAAAGGTGCATTAAATGTTGAATAATGCGTTTTCCCCCTCCCCCCCCCCCCCCTGCTTGTTATAGCTGTGAATAGAATATATATTTTTAAATTAAATATTGTTTGTATTAAATAATTTTTTTTGTTTTAAATTATTACTTTTTCATATATTATATAGTTTTATAAATAATATTTTGTATATAAATTATTTTAATGTATTATAAATAAAAAATAGTTATCATTTCAACATTCAATGAGGATATAACTGCATGGGTTCTTCAGCTAGGGCAATGAAGTAGTATAATCATGCATTAATTAAAAATATATCCATTTGGAAACAACCAATATTAAAGTAATTTTTTTTTTCAACAAATAAAATATCCACATATTAAGTAGAAAATATAATTAAAAAAAAATTCTATTTCTAATAAGCATTACTATTTATTTAAAAACTGAATACCTTTATTTATTGTTACCAACAATAACCCTTTTAAATAATTAAAATTATGATCAGATCAACAATTCTCATATTTTAGCAAACTATTTTTATAGCCCTGTATATTTCACACAGAATACTTGAACAGGAAAACATTGTTTACTTATTCAATCAGATCTCAAATGCAATAAAAATGAGTCACATGACACCCTCAATTTCATATATATATTCAAATTTAAATAGCAGCTTCACATTATAAATGCAAATACAAAATACAAATATTTTATTAATTGCTCATTACAAAAAAGCAAACTGAACAGATGTAATTACAAAACATTTTATGAATAACAATACGGTTGGTAAAATTAGCATCCCACTTTCTACACCGCAACTTGTGTTAAGGCAACCACAGCTTCAGAATACCATTATATTTTGCCCTGTTGGACATGTGTATCTAAATTATACTATCAAACAAATTCTGTTTAAATATATTTGTAAAAAAGTAATATATTATAAACATACATTTTTAATACAGAAGAGACAGTACTTTTCCCTTAAAGGGTGCTATTGGCAAAAAATATCCAAGTACAGTACGGATTCTGCGTTAAGAACTGTTTACGTAAAACCAAGCCAAATCATGGCAACCATAGACAGTTAACTTATTAAAAAATGGCAGCTGCTGCCATTTATTGGCAAAAATTATCTTGGCGCAGAATCCGTACCACACTTGGATTTTGCCAATGGCCTCCTTTAACGGAAAAGTACTGAAGAGGCTTTTTAAAACATTTAGTTGATTAAAAGTCTGTAACTGAGCACTAAATCAACTTATTACTTTGCAGATTATATTTTTTATCATATTACAGCAACCTTTCATTATGCAATGGTATCATGTAGCTTAAAATAGAATATATTTTTAAAAAAATTATTTAAAGTCACCTTCAGAGGAAGTCATTTTACTGTTATTTGTACTAAATGCAAGTTTTTCATGTTGAAATAGGGGAATTCTTAATAAAGAATAATTAAAAAAAGCTGAGGGACAACCAATAATACCACAAGCATACCGAAAAAGATAGCTCATGTTTATGTTTATTACGAGCAGGGTAAAAATAAAACTTTTGAAAGTCTACTTTATTTAGCACACAAAAACATTGTTTTTAATCAGGGTTCCCACACTTTTCATACAATAAGAAGCTATTAAACACCTTTAATATTTTTCATAAGAACTAACCTTAACTTGCATACATGAATTAAAAATCAAACCTGAACAAGATTTTGTATGATAATTAGCATAAACTATCTTATTTAAAAATAAACAACACATTTGAAACCATTAATACCACAAACATATCGAAAATGAGTCAAATCTAGTTAGCTGTAATAAATAAGCTGGAATTTTAAATTACTATTAGAGAAAAATAAGAATTATTAAAGGTTTTTATAAATGAAAACTAAAAGTAAGGATTTCTTAAAGAGCAAGATCTAGTAGAAACATTGTTTATACATAAATTAAATATAAAACATGTACTAGATTATTTAAGGTTTTTTTAGAATAAAACTTGTAATAAGTTCTAGTCTTCTTGAACGGAGCATCAGGTTACTTATCCAGATCATATACGAACCACGTTCTGGGGCAGCATAGTCTTCAATTGTGTACTCATTTGACTTAGATCCATTCCTGCTGCTACAATGATAGGTTATAAAAATTTAATGGACTTTGAAAGTGGCATTATAGTCAGCGCTTGAAAGATGGACATAGTATCTCCGAGGTGGTAAATAAACTGTACCGTGTGTATCAATTACCCGGTAAAACATCAAATCTCAGAGAAATCGATGCGGTTAGGAAAATACCTTGAAAGACAGGGACCATCAACAACTAAGGAGAATCCTTAAACAAGATGGAAGTGCACCACTTCTACAAATTGCCACAAATTTCAATGCTGGGGCATCAACAAGTGTCAATGTGCAAACAGTTCAAAGAACCATCAATGATGTGAGGCGGAATCTCATCTGAGCATTATCATCGGGAAACTGAAATATACAAAAGAGCATGATTAAGTCCCGAGTTTATTATTATTTTTATTGCGTATAAAATTGTGTTTACTTTACTGCAATTTCATTGAAATATCACTGGTCCCTCTACACAGAATAATTTTTTTTGTTATTTAATCGATAACTATCCGAGACGATTTATTATTTATGCAATTTATTTCTCAATTAAACTCTTATAGTCCGAAGGAGGGCTGCATGTTAAGGTACTCCATCGGATATCATTATAATTTTTTTTACAGAATGTAGAGAAAAGTTAGATTATGAGTCCACTGGTCTGCCGTGGCAAAAAGGGCCGAAACTGGTCAAAAATCGACTTGGAATGAGTTGAACTAAATCCGATTGCCAAATAATGAGCATTATTTTTTTATTTTATAACCCTTAGTTCTTTAATTTTCAATTAAAGGCTGCAGACGGTTCAGATATCAGGCGACGGCTTACTTGTATCTTTTAAAAATGAATCAAGTACACAATATATATTATGTCCCTAATGACGTAACTGATGTTGCCAATTAAGCTCACTTTTGAAATATGCTAGTTTTCTGACCCAGAAATCATTTGCGTCCTTCTTCATTGAAAATCAAAGTGCGTTGGCTGACCAGAAGAAAAAGTGGGTTAATATACTAGCAAGTTACGACATATTTGGCAGTCGGATTTAGTTCAAGTCATTAAATGTAAATTTTCGAAAAGTTTTGGCCATTTTTGCCACAGCAGACGAGGGGATTTACATTCTTCGCATTCTATAAAAAATACAGAATGATGTTCGATGATGTACCTCAACATGCAGTCGTCTCTTAGTCTATTAGTGATACAGGTAGAATTGAAATAAAGGATATATAAAAAGACAATAAACTACGCTTGAAAAAAATACATTTAAAATAGCATTAATTGAAAACGTATAATTTGAACGAAAGGGGCCTTAAGCATTCTTTTTCAGAAAACATGTTTAGATGAAAATGCATTGAATTGTTCTAGAAATTGATTAAATTGAACTTTTTAATATTTTGTATGATTAAACTTTCAACTGCAATGGCATAAACTGTTACATAATTCATATGAGCGGCCTCTCAAACCATTCTTCCATAAGCGTGATTAAAAGTTGACGGAAAATTAATAAAATATTATTTAAGTACTATTATTTAATTGAAAAGAGGAGGGACCATTGTTCACTTTCAAGGGTGGAAACATTTCATGAAAAATGACTCGGGTCTGAAACTGCATACAAATGTTAAAGCTTATAAACTTTAGGATAATGCTGATAATTATTGAATAAAATAATTTTTTATTCATACATATATTGCACCTTTTCTACAAAAATGACATAAGTCAAAATTTATCATTTTGAGTAAAAAATCCGAGACTGCATGTACTTGAAGCTAATTGAATGGCACAAGATTGTTTTCATATTAAATTCAAGTTGAAACAGACTTCAGCGTCCTTCCAGCCCATATAATCTATGATTATGTATACACTTTAACTTAAAAAAAAAGAATTTTGGGTTGTGTCACTTTTGTAGCAAGAGTGCGATAAAACATCGCGAAATCAGAAATTTTAAGGTAATTTCACTGGTAATGCATTGCTGCGAATTTGTCAACATCACTTAAGCCTAACTGAACACAGGGCAAATCAGTTTCTGCATCGATAAATAATTTACAGTAAGCAAAAAACATTTACCATATATGTAAAATAAAGCATTGTACTTACCTTGATATTCGATTAATGATTTAAATACTCTGTGCTAGACATTGCTTTCGGTCTTGATGCGGTTGTTGTCGATTTCAATCGAAGTTACGGTTGCGGTGATCCGAGGTTGCACCATATTTTCGTGCAACCTCCTCATCAGTATTTTTCGTAGATGGAAGTTGCACTAAAAAGTGGTGCAATGCCTGCCAGCCATGAAATTGCAGATTCGCTATTCCTGCTGTTAACCTTAGATCTTACAAGCTACAAACTGCACGATCTCATGAACTTGCAAACATGTTACGTAACTTTACCTCTATTTCTCAGAGAGATAAGGCTCTCCCATCTCGCCTTTTTGGACTGCCCCGCTGAAACGAGAGAAATCCTGTCTCTACAGTACTTTGTAGATGGCATCAGGGATGTAGAGATACAAAAGGCCCTACGAATGGCAGATGTCAAGGATTTAAAAAGTGCTTTAGTATATGTCATGAAGTACGAGGCAACCCAGCAAGCAACTCGTTGAGAACGCCATCCTACCAGGACTGCTACTATACAGGAGCCAGAACACCTAATTTCTGCTCGTCTGGATGAATTGCAAAGACAAGTCAGTAACTTGAGAAGAAATACTCCGGAAAAGAAGCAGAGCCTGAAGTGCTGGAACTGTGGAGGCGAGGGCCACATACGGAGAAACTGCCGATCCCGCCAAGACACAGGAGCTAAGACCGCTCCCAGAAGAGAGGAGGAAAACTAAATTCTGGCCATCTCGTGGGGCGGAGGTTGCCAGTTGTTGAGAAGCCCCATTTTATAGCTCTACAAATTTCTGCAATGAGTGGCGGCAGTAATGGACTCTTCATAATGGGACACTTAAATGGAGTTCCCTGCAATATGATCATCGATACTGGAGCCAATGTAACCATCATCTGTAAAGATTTGTCTCAACAACTGGATGGAAAATTCATCTGGACGCCGCCCTGCGTTACCCTCCAAACTGTGTCCGGCTATAAAATCAACATCCATGGAAAAATGAACATCAAAATCACGTTCGGGAGTGATTCTTATCATCACACGACATATGTGGCGGACATTATGGACACTTGTATACTCGGACTGGACTTTTTAAGGAAATATAATTTTTCCTTGGACTTTAAAAACAATGAGCTGCATTCAGTTTCTGAAGACATAGCGTTATTTGGAATCAAAGATAGTGAAGTTAAATCCGTACATCAAATAATAGCTCAAAATGACATCATATTACCCGCAAGAACAGAATTATTACTTCCTGGATACATAGCTGAAGATAAAAGTTTCCGATATGGCATAATGGAATACCCTGAAAATCACAACAGCCCCAAAGGAGTACTGGTAGCTTCAACTCTCGTCGACCTTTCAAGGACTGCCATACCTGTGAGGGTTGCCAATGTGAATGATAAAGTGAAAGTCATAAAGAAAGGTGAAGTGTTAGCCACCTGTACTCCAGTAACTTGCATAAATCGAATTACCAATCCTCCAGCCACTGTGTCTTCAGAGAACTTAACATCAGAGCTACTGCAGAATGCCCCGTTAAACAACGTAGAAAGAAATGCTGCACAACTGGTCATCCAGGAATTCCAAGATGTCTTTTCCCGCACATCTTCGGATGTCGGACGAACAAGTTTGACGCAGCATAGAATTGATAAAAGAGACCACCCACCTATCAAGCAACACCCAAGACGACTACCGTTTGCTAAACAGGAAGAGGTAGGAAGTCTTCTAAAAGAAATGCAAGATAGCGACGTGATTGAACCTTTAGCTAGCCCTTCTGCCTCTCCCATCGTCCTGGTTCGGAAGAAGGATGGTTCAACTAGATTTTGCGTCGATTATCGAAGGTTGAACGATGTCACGAAGAAGGACAGCTACCCTCTTCCCAGAATTGATGACACTCTGGACATTCTTTCTGGAAACAAGTGGTTTTCGACACTAGACTTAAAGAGTGGATATTGGCAGGTTGAGATACACCCTGATGACAAAGAGAAAACAGCATTCACGATCGACAAGGACTTTGGCAGTTCAAGGTGATGCCATTTGGATTATGCAATGCTCCAGCAACATTCAAACGCCTCATAGAAACAGTGCTAAGAGGTCTTTCCTACGAAGCCTGTCTCGTTTACCTCGATGACATCATTAACGTGGAGTGAAGTTTCGAGGAACATCTTGAAAATTTTAGGAAGGTACTGCGGAAATTAAAAGATGCCAACCTGAAGTTAAGTCCGGCCAAATGCAAGTTATTCCGACATGAAGTGAGCTACCTCGGACATGTCATCTCTGCCGAGGGTGTACGCACAGATCCAGAAAAAGTGTCGGCAGTTAAAGAGTGGAGACGCCCCAAAGATGTACATCCGTTGAGGAGTTTCCTGGGGCTTTGCACCTACTATAGACGATTCGAGAAGGACTTTTCTTACATAGCAAGACCCCTTCACAGACTGACAGAGAGCGGGCAGAAATTCTTGTGGACAAAAGACTGTGAGGATGAATTTGACCAACTGAAGGAGGCTTTAACATCTGCACCTATCCTGACGTATCCTGACCTCAGCCCGATAAACAATTCATTCTTAACACGGACGCGAGCAACGAGAGTGTCGGGGCTGTTTTGTCCCAAGAAATAGACGGCCAAGAACGAGTCGTAGCATATTGGAGTAAGTGCCTATCTAAACCGGAGAGGAATTACTGTGTCACCAGGAAAGAGTTGCTCGCTATAATTAAAGCCGTAAAGCATTTCCATCATTACGTCTACGGCAGGAAATTTCTGCTCCGTACGGATCATGCATCGTTGACCTGGCTTCTAAATTTCAAGAATACCGAAGGTCAGATAGCCAGATGGATAGAGAGACTCCAAGAGTATGACATCGATATCCGTCATCGGAAAGGATCATCACATGGAAACGCAGATGCCCCATCTAGGAGACCCTGCCCAGAGAGCTGCCGATATTGTTCCAGGGTTGAGGCGAATTACGGACTGATCAATTCGGTAATACGCCAAGTTACATCTTCAACATCATCGGATCTAGACCCGTGGAGTGACGGAGAAGTTAGAAAAGACCAATTGGGAGATCCTGACATCATGCCAATAATCGATTTAAAGGAGTCTTCGAATGCGACACCTACTTGGCAGGACATTTCCACCTTTAGTCCTACGACAAAGCAATATTGGGCCGTCTGGGACTCTCTCCATATTGTGCTGTACCGGAAGTTCGAATCTGATGATGGAAAGACATCCAGATGGCAACTAATACTTCCAAGATCCCGAGTCCCAGACGTTCTTAAAGAACTTCATAGTAGTCCAACTGGAGGACACTTCGGAGTAATGAAGACGTTGCAAAGAGTTCGAGAGAGGTTCTATTGGAGTAAGGCGAGGGCTGACGTGGAGAAGTGTTGCCGATCATGTGATGCCTGTGCAGCCCAGAAAGGACCGAAAAAAGGCAATCGAGTAAAACTGCAAAGTTACAACGTGGGAGCTCCATTTGAACGGATTGCGTTTGACATCTTGGGACCACTACCACGATCTGCTGACGGCAACAGATACATCCTTGTTGTCATGGATTATTTTACGAAGTGGCCCGAAGCTTATCCTATCCCTGATCAGGAGGCTACCACTGTAGCAGAGGTAATGGTTCAGAGCTGGATTTCCAGATTTGGAGTGCCTCTTCAGTTACACTCTGATCAAGGAAGGAATTTTACCTCTGCTGTAATGAAAGGACTTTGTGATGTACTTGGTATTGACAAAACACAGACGACGCCTTTACACCCACAATCGGATGGCATATTGGAGAGGTTTAACAAAACCATCCTCAATAACCTCTCACTGATGGTTTCCAGAAACCAACAGGACTGGGATCAGAAGTTACCTTTGTTTCTTCTGGCTTATCGCAGAGCTATCCACGAGACTCCGGCTATTCCCCATCCCAGATGCTCTTCGGTCGTAACCTTCGTCTGCCGTGTGATCTGTTGTTTGGCCGCCCTATGGATGCACCTTCATCGCCAGAGGAGTAAGTCGAGAATCTTCAGGCACGGTTTGAAGATGTGCACAATTTTGCCCGAGAGCGAATCCACTTGGCGACGGATAAGATGAAGACCAGATACGACACGAAGGCTACAGGACATCAATTCCACGAAGGTGACAAGGTTTGGTTCTGGAACCCGAAACGACAAAAAGGACTCTCTCCCAAACTTCAGTCCCACACGGATAGTCCTTACTCAGTCCTCAACCGGCTGAATGATGTCGTGGTCCGAATACGTAAGTCACCCAATTCTAAACCTAGAATCGTTCATTAAGACAGGTTAGCCCCTTACTATGGCCAAAGTTTGTAATCCCCATTGTGTGTAATCCCCATAGTTTGTAATCCCCATAGTTTGTAATCCCCCTAATGTATAAAGTGTAATTAGTCATTAAGACCATGGTCACATATGTCTATACATTTTTAAGTTTATTGTTTATTTAATTGTTTATTTATTTATTTATTTATTTATTTATTTATTTATTTATTTATTTATTTATTTATTTATTTATTTATTTATTTATTTATTTATTTATTTATTTATTTATTTATTTATTTATTCAGTAATGTTTCTGTCTTTCTGTATATAAATTAGTAAGTTTAGTAATGAACACAAACTATTGCTTTGAAAGTAAGCCTTCCTTCCCGGGAACTGTACTGCCCGGGACGTGCAGTCCTTGGGAGGGGGCAATGTTACGAATTTTTGTGTTAATTTTGTAAATAGGAAAATTTATGTACATTTTGCATAAGACAGTGCAATAGTTCGCCTTTAAGTTGGTTTCCCGACAATATGGGTTTATCGCTTGATAACGAGTTTTACAGAGGTAACTCTGGGAAGCGAGTTTCAAGGGGCAGGGCATTTAACATTATGGTAATGGGAATCTCACCAAATTGGCGAGATAGAGCCAAGTTGGCGACGGTTTTGGCGACTAATTTTTGTCGCCAAATTTAGTGAGAAATTGCCAAATGTCGCCAAACTTGGCGACCATTTGGCGACATTTTCGGTACATGTATCCCATGTACATGTAATAGGACTTTTCGACTACAATCTGGAAAGTTCTCCAAATGTCTACCTCTAGGAGTTTCAAGAAGGTTCACGTACGTTCACCTCCCCTATAAAAGCTCAGGGAGCGGGTGATGGAGTTAGTTCTTGGATTTTGAGTCACTGAATTAGTTGACCGGAGATACTGATCGAACTGTATTGCATTGTCTTTTGCGGCGATTAAGCAGTTGTTGTCAAGTTTTTAACTGCTGTTTTTTGCTCTATTGAGGTGAAAAGAGCTGTATTGTGTCTACTAGAAGGAGAATTTCTGGAGCTGTAAGAGAACTGTGAAGAGTTATTTTGGAATAAATTTCAGCAAGTTTTTTCTGATTTTGGCTTCAAATCTTTCGAACCCGTCCACGTAATAATATTAACTTATAATTCTAAAAATTTTACTGGTGTTGTTGACCACAACCTTTCCGCATTACCGTTAAGAGATCCAAGATGCTTAGTCTTTTTCGGCCCGGCCTAACTTACAGGGCTGTGGTTTATTTTAGACCAATTCAAGAGATAATAATGAGTAATACTTTTCTAAGGATTTCAGCTAAAATTTCAGTTACATTAATGGATATGATTTCAAAACATATATGATTTATATGATTTAAAATATATATGATTTGAAAATTTCAATTGCTTTAAATCTGGTTTTGTGGTTAATTTTCGTTAATAAATAATCTGAATAAATGATACAAGATACCATCTTTATTATTAGTTTTTTTCTTCTTTTAAATCTAAAAATTGTGTAATTAAAAATCTATATATATAATTCTCTTGCGTAACGTCAAAATTCGGCTGTATTTCTGTGAGCACAATGGCAATGACTTCAAACAAATCTTCTACATGTATTTTATGGACGAATTTCCAAATTCAGCAATCCAGCCAATCACAATATATCTTCTGAAATTTGACTAATACAACTGGCAACAGCAACAACTTGGATTCGCTATATTGTGTTTATCTTATTACAGTCTACAGAATTTAATAGTTGCGACGATGCAAGAATAAATAGATCCATGGTGTGTACATTTCTTTTTTATTAGAATTTCGGATAAACCAGACATTTCGGAAAAGTTATCTGCTGGAACATGTTCCTGAGGTCGCCGGGTTGCGTTCAGCGCTAAATCGCCAACTTTTGAAAAGTCTCTAAGAGCCATTGTGCAGTAAATCTGAACCTATATTCATTTCTAATCAGTGCAAATTCAGTTATTACGAACTGAAAACTATCAAAATAACGAATAAAACCACCCACTCAACTTCAACATCTCATATGAAATAAGAAAATTTTATTTTCAAAAAATTCCTGTTGATTGAATGCCGGATTATTGGCCTTTCACTGTTTTATTTAATTTTCTAAGTATCGCAAAAAAGATTATGCGAACATATGATTGCTTCGGTAAGAAATTTCGATAAAAAACTTTAATTATTTTACCGCTTCATCCGATATCAGGTCGTAAATTTTAATTGTTCAATGAAATAACCGATCTTTTTTTTTAAATATATGTACGATACTGTTTATTTTAGTTGTTTCCAAGAAATTTCTACTACTTTACCATACTGTCCCTGCTTAACGCGTTGCGACAGGAGTAGGATAATGACGGGGCAAGTATTATGGCTCTTCATAAACAACAAAGCATTTTCAATTTCATGGCACTATGCAGTTGAAATAGCTTATTGCTAGGGCATATTTTAAATGCTTCACTTTGAGGCGAGCAAAGCGAGCCAAGGGGATTACATAGCAATCCAGGGGGTTGGCGAGCGTTAGAGAGCAGGAGGCGGAGCCCCCTAGTATTATAAAAATCCAATAGTTACAGTTACTACAGAAATTATCGAGAGCTGCGACTTCAAATTTGAAATTCGTTCTTTTTGTCATAAATACCTTTTTTCGCACTCATCCAATCCAACTGAACCTTGTCAGATAAACTCGTTGTTGATGACAATTCTTATGGTACCTTCCTCCAAATGACCACTTTTACAAATGTTTCTATTTTTGCTTTGCAGAACTAATTAACCCTTTTGCCATAATCCAATCAATCTGAAACTTGACAGAGAGTCCCGGGGATGATAATACATTATAACAAGGTTTTGGGAGAAAAGTTAGATCTTGGATTTACATTGACTGATTTCTTCGTAGTTGGTCAAACACTATGAAATCTGTTTTTTTTTTTTTTTTTTTTTTTTTTTTTAAACTAGCAAGAATTTTAACAATGAGTATGTATTCAATATATAGCTAGTAAATATTTTTTTTTCATTCCAAGTAATTTGAATGAACATTTTTGAAAACATATATATTTTGAATTCATATCCATTTATGTAACTGAAATTTTAGCAGAAGTCATTAGAAAAGTATTACTCATCTCTTGAATTGGTCTAAAATGAACAACGACACTGTATATTATTTTTTAAAAGTATTGCATATTTAAGATTCAAGCATCGTATTTATATAATTCTCAAGAGTAAATTAAAACAGAAGACAAAAAATAGTCAATGGATGTTCAAGTGGTATACTATTATAAACAGTGGTAGAAGTGGGAAAAAAAAGGTGGGGGGACGGACTAAAGTTGGTGACAATCCCCTCAACGATAAGTTTTATAATTACGTTTCTAATAACAATAATTTCTTTTTCTATCTACTCCCAGACAACAGGTGCCGATACTCGCTGCGCATTTCCAAGAAAAATTGTCTGAATCTGCTTTAAACAAAACAAAAATGGAAGTATAAAAAATAACAAACAGCCCGAAAAAGCAGAAAGCAGAAGTAATGAAAATGGTTAATTCTACTTTTTTTCCCCTCCCCCTTTAGTTTTTAGAAAGACTGAATGTTTTTTAAAATTGGGGGAATAGATTTTGGTAGTTTTAGAAGTGAGGGGATCGATTTCAGTGGTTTCAGAAGTGAGAAGATGCATGGGTATTTTCTGGACAAGGGCGGGGGGACGCGTCCACCCGTGCTTACCCACACTTCTAGCACTGATTATAAAAGTATTCAAATATTAAATTTAAATAATTTTCAGGAAGTTCGATGTAAGTTATAAATACGAACGTTATAAAGAACTAACTTTGCGTTTTAGTTTTCATTTCTTGCATGAACTATATTGTCAATTTCTTTTTTAATCAATTTAAATGCACATAATACAATATCTCAAGGTTCCTTATTAATGAGAAGAAAAAAAAAATTGCAAGTGAAGCCGAAATAAAATAGCAGCCATATATCAATTACTAAATATCTATTAGTTCGCAATTAAACATGACCATTTTGAATGTTTAGCGATTCAACAACTGTGAATATATAGAGGTTGCTTCAAAATCTACATCCCAAGTAAGGTCAAACGCCATTTTCTCGGGTATTGCTAAGAGCAATGGAGAGATTTTTAGGGGCATGTACATGACATTATGGCTTTTCATTGAACACGTTTGATTATATTTGGGCATGAATTTTTTTCAAGAATGTCATTGCATTTGATTATCCAAAGCACAATACATAAGGCATAGACTGGCCTTTTGATTCTCCAGACATGAACCCATTGGATATTTATTTATGGGAGTCACATGAAGGATATGGTCGTTAGGCAGAATCCAACGACTTTGTTAGATGCGAAAATTAGTATTGAGCTTGAAATACTATACATTCCAATAGATATCTCATGAATATATTGATTTAGTTTGCTTTCTATTAACGAGGAATCATTGAGATGGACAGCAAACACGTGAGAAAATGGTTATAGTTTCATACTAATACTAATAGCTTAATACTAATATCTGATCTTAGTTTTCATTACATTATGTTTTATCTTCAAAAGAATCCCTGTGTTAGTCGGATTCTTTATGTAGTTACTTTGGTCGGTTCATTTTGTTGCTTGGTGAAGTAACCATACTCAAGACTTTACTTATTGTTAGGGGTACCACTTTTAATTGCTTCCCAGCCAAGTCTAAAATTTAGTTCTGAAGGTTTTCGAAAAGGTAAGAAATAAAATCGAAAAAATACATGGAACTACAAAACAATCATCACAAAACTAAAAATGTTTGAAGATATCGATATTTTTTTTATATCGATATTCCTTTTTAAATACCAATAAAAGTATCCTCATATCGATATATCGCCGACCTCTATCTCAAACACATTTTTGTATCTGATCGTAAGTAAAGTTAGTAATCCTTCATTACATATATAAAGCAAGTATTTTTTCTATGTCTTACTTTTTATGATTACTTATTTTTTAGTATGTATTTGAATTTTTTTTTGCTCAAGTAATAACTAGAATGCACATATTTTTAATTATGAACACTTCTTTTTTGGTGTGGTAAGAAGATTTTGATGTGGTAAGGAGAAAGAAGCGAAGAGGAATTTGATTGCAAACCTAAATGCAAGCATATGAAATGAGAATATTCCAAAATAACTCCAGCCTGCCAAGTTCTGATTAACTTTGGGGTATCCAAATTGGGCACTCCCAATAATCCCAATTTAGATCATTGTGTACAATTTCCGCAAAGAAACTAAATGCGGCTGCCTGGCGGCACACATTTTCTTTTCATTACTTTTTTTTTTTTTTTTTTTTTTTTCAGAATTGAAATATATTTACACTGAAAAATAGGAATAGATTCCGAATACCTGTAAATCAATTGAAATTCATATGTTTCGCTAATATTTTGACGTTTGTGTCAGGAAATACAATGTATATGTGATAATTGGTTTTGGTGATGATTGCGATATCGAATAGATTCTTGTTTCAGAAATTTGCCTTAAAAATTTAATTTTATAAATTTATTAAACTTTTGTTTCAAATTGTTCATTAAATTTGAACCTCCTAAATTATAACTTTACTCAATGTTAACTTATCATTTTAAAATATGTAATCTATCTTTTTTGGTTTTAGAACAACCTTACTAAGATAAATTGTTTACAGTAATTGTTTTTAAAATAACTTGAGTTACAGTACAGCAAAATAACTTCCATTTATTTCCTTAATATTGTAGTACAATTAGTACACGAGTCAGGAACGATATGTATCTCTGCTTAATTTATGTGGCGATGTCGCCCATTTCCAACGGTGTCCTTAACAGCATTGCTGGCTACGCTATCAGCCCGTTTAGCGGCTAAAAAAGAAATGCATCACATTAGAGACTGGGAATTGCATTTACGTAATTTTGAAAAACGTCAAATGAATGGAAACAGTACTTTAATCAATAAATTGATAACGAACACTTATTTATGTGTGTAAATATTTGAATACATTAAATAGCAAAGAAGAACTATCTTTAAAAGTGAGCACTTAAGTCTTAAGAAGAAATAATTGGTACTATTTATTTTTTTAGACTAATGACAAAAAAAAAAAAAAAAAATCCGTTAAAATTTGTGGCATTTTTCAAATGAAGTAAATTAAACTGATTTTTAAATCTCTTTTTTATTTTTCTGCAATTCAGGTTCATAACACTATGATTGTAGAAATGAACAACCTACCATCACTAATAAGGTCTTCGGGTCCACCGCCGCCTCCAAGAACTAAAAATATAAGAGTGTTTATGAGATAATTAAAAAGTAAATTTTTTCTATTTATGAATCACTCTTACTGTAAATAAAACTCCCAATACAGCATTTATTTTTTTCTCTTAATAATATGGTTTTACCCCTTTACCAAGCAAAGGGACCGCAAGGAAAGATGAGTGGTTGTATAGGAGGATATAGAGTGTCGTAAGTCGTAAAATGGATTTATAACTCCAAGAAGTTAGAGAGATTTGTAGATAGGAGTAATGGTGTACTAGAGAGACAGCCGTATGTTGTCTATTACGAAAATTGTTCCAGCCACGAAGTCAGAGTACTTTAGTATGGGAACAATATTAGCACCATTTTTCACGGAGTAATCTATACTAAACTTCAACTTAACTAGACATCACTTAGACGATAGATCGTCACAGTGCTCATAGGTATTTAATCCATTTTGGCGGAGTGAAGACATAATTCTCGCCAAACCTTATAGCCTTTTGTTCTCTATAGGGTTGTGGTTTGGCGAACATTATGCTTTCACGCCGCCAAAATGGATTAAATACCTATGAGCACTGTGACGATCTACCGTCTAAGTGATGTCAAGTTAAGTTGAAGTTTAGTATAGAAGGGAAGTATCAAAATTTGCCGTTTTGTTATATTTTTAGATGACAATGTTCATCTAAATCAGCAAGTCTCTTTTTGATAGCAACCGTTAATAAGCAGATTTGCTGTCGGCATATATATTCGAATGATTGACAAGCAGTTCTTCATCGGAACATTACTAATACAAAATCTGCCAAGGATGAAGGTGTCCCTACAACTATCTCACATTTACATCTCAAGTGGGAGAAAACCTTTGAAACTCCCTTCTAGTTGGCATAGAACTTCTTTTGTGGAACACTTAAAGATTAATAATGCGGGACTAAACTTATATACTTAACAATCTAGACATTAGTTACTCATACTCCGGGATTGACACTAGATAATTTCCATTTCTATTATTTTTATAAATTACCGCACCATTCAATAGTTTAATGTTTGATTTATTCCACTCATGGATATGATTATTTGAAAGGGGGAGGGGGGGGGGGGTGTAGATCGGTCACAAGGAAGTGTAATGTACTTGGTTCAACTTTTAATTTTTAATTGCACATCCTAAATGTTAAAAAATGGAATTGATATCACACGAAAAGTTAAAAAATGTAATTGATATCCCGCGAAAAGTTTAAAAATGTAATTGATATCCCGCGAAAAGTTAAAAAGCATTTATGTACAAGTTTTGTGTTCCATTGAATACATTGAAACCTCTTTGATCTATCTGTTTCTCACAGTGATTTATTTCGTACTCCAAGTGTTTTCAGTGATTCAGATCACTTTTCTACACTTGACATTTAATTTCCAGGACAGGGTACAAGGGTATTTCCGTCTCCTTGGTGGTGCATTTGATGTCAATAAATGAAGCTGTTGACATAATTGTCTTCGCGAAAATTGCTTTTGGATATAATGGAACAGTATGGAAGCAACAGCACTCTCATCTTGCACAATAAACACAGTAAGAAATATGTAAACTTTTTTTTTATAAAGCTCTTAAAATGGTTACATCCTTGCATCTAAATCTTTCATGCTTTCCGTTTAGAAGGTTTTTACAGTGTGTTGAAAAGGAAAAATGCTATTTTGGATTTTCATAATTGAAGAATTGGTGAATGTGAAGTTTACAATTGTGATGCTAAAAAAATTGTATTATACCATTATTGATTATAAGGAATTCATTTCCGTTGATTTGGGATTAGATAAATATTGTTAAGAAGAAAAATAAAGAAACAGCACTACAGACTATATCGCCTGTATATTACTGTTTGGAAACCCAATAAAAATTAAAATTCTTTAACTTTATTCCACCACTTAAGAACATCTTTTTTGGGTCATTTTGGTATTATTTTTAGCTTGTTTAGGCCTTTTTACAGTACGCAGATAGCAGATATAGTTTGAAAACGTCTTGCATTTTTAAATCAAAACTAATGGAACAATTAATTTTAAATGAAAAACAGAATGATAAAAAAATTTGACATTGCAATCTTAATCGTGAAATGAACTTTTGCTGCTTGTTCATTAACAAAATATTTTTTTCTTAAATCCCGATACTCAAATCAGATCTTTGAAGCGAAAGTATTCATATATGCATTAACAATTTAAATATCTCTATTTAATTCAAATAGTTTAGTTTTAGACAACTGTCACGAGATTGATTGGACACAAATTCTATAATCATTCACGGTATCATACTAAATAGTAAAGATACAAATTTTCTTATTTAATATAAGTTTTTATAGTTTTTGTAGACCTGAAATGTTGAAACAATTCCACAAAATTTTTCAATTAACATTTATAACATTAAAAAATCGTGTGATCATACTTACCTGGCTCGCCATGACTGACACCTAAAATAAAAATAGTTCAGAATATTAGCGATATATTTTAGTAATACACAAAATTTTGTGGTTGATAAAATAATATCAGAATAAAAAGTATTGAAACTTTTTCATAAACAAAAATATGTCCATTTTGGCAAGTTAAGCAACAATTTTAGCAAACAAATATGTAAATAAACATTCTAGCTCTAATATTATAAACCAAGTAAATGTAAAATGTATTGTATTATAGAAAATGAAAGAAGCTTTATTTAACTGGTTGTAACACTATATAAACAAATTAGAGCCTATAGACAAGATGGGTGCACTTTTTGGAGCTCTGCAAGAGCTCACTTCTGATCCAGATTTAAAACGCACAGACGCGGCAATTGGTTTTATAAGTTTTTCTCACAAGTACTGTAGAGTAGAAAATAAACTATCAATCATTTTTTTCTTCTTAATTCATTGATAAGATATTAAAAAAATATGCAAGACCAATAAGCGATAGCTCAAAAATGCACGATTTAATCAAATAGCTTGAGGTAATTCTAATCGAGCGTAAATTAGTTTTAAATACTTTACAAAAAGAAAGAGGACTAAATGGAATTATATCAATTGTTTCAAGCTAAGCTCGGAAACGAACAAGAATATAATATAACCCATAAAAACAAAGTTTTTATTATAAACCGACAGATACACTGACAGACAGACACACAGCTTGTTTTATTATTATAGACTAGCTAAATAACCGTGCTTCGCTACGAAATTTTAACATGTGCAATATTTTAGCTAGTTGTGAGGCCTCGCGTTGTGGAAATCTGTCATTCGTGTGTAGGACCCAGTTTTTGGCGCTTCGCTCCCAGGAAGGTTCATCTATACACAAAATCGAGCTCACTTCGTTCGCTGAAAAGTTCATGAACCATAAACACAGACTTATTTCACTCGTTAAAAGGTTCATTGCTATGCAAGCATATTAAGCTCACTTCACTCACTAAAATCTAATTACTATGTAAAGCCTTAGTATTGGAAGCCTCTCCCTCGTCAAGAAAAAAAAATTCCCCGTTAATACAATAATACAACACCCCTTTAAGATTATTTTAAAACGTGTTTGCCGAAAGCAAAATTAGAGGTTGAAACTACTTATGTTGAAACTTTCAGAGCTCTAGGCCTAATCGAAGTAGCTTTTTGTGAAAAAATTAATTAAAAAACAAATTAAAATTTTAATATTCTTTTTGTCAGCCCAATTTGAAGGCCAAAACTACTTGTGTTGAAAATTTCAGAAATGTAGCCCAAATACAAATCGTTTTGTAAAATATTTCTTAAATAATTAAAAAAAAAATTATTAAATTCTGTTTTTCAAAAATCCAATTAGAAGGCCAGAACTATTTATGTTGACATTTTCAAAGCTGTAGCCCTATTTGAAATCGTTTTGTAATATATATATTAATTAATGAAAAAAAATTAATAAAGAACTAAACAAACATTTAAAATTCTGTTTTTCTAAAGTCCAATTAGAAGGCCAAAATTATTTATGTTAAAAATTTTAGAGCTGTAGCCCTATTAAAAATCGTTTTGTAAAATTTTAATCAATTAATTAAAAAAATTAATTAAAAAGAAACTAAAAGTGTAAAATTCTGTTTTTTAAAAGTCCGATTAAAAGGCCAAAACTACTTATATTTAAAAATTCAGAGCTGTAGCCTTATTAAAAATCGTTTTGTAACATATTAATTAATTAAAAAAATTAATTAAAAAAGAATTAATTAAAAATTTAACATTCTGTTTATGATGCTTACAATTAGAAGGCCAAAACTACTTATGCTGAAAAATTCAGAGCTCTACTCCAATTTTAAGTAGGTTTCTATAGATCCACAGAGCCACAGACAGACAGATAGACAGACAGAAAGACACACAGCTTGTTTTATTATTATCGATTTACTATATAAAATTATTTATTAAAACAAATTGGCAACAGAAAAGAGTTTCTTCAATGATCGTTTAAATGCTGTTTCAACTCGATTGGACGCCGATAAGTTAGTTTATTAGTATTCTGTAAAAGTGACATTTTAGTGACAGTGACAGCCATCAGATTGCATTGTCATCAACATCGAATCTATCGGCCAAGTTTCAGTCCGATTGGATGACGGCAAGGGGGTTTTTTAGATCCATAGATTTACCCGCCATCGACAAAAATCTTAGTTATTGTAAAGGATTTAAAACCACATACATATTATATTTAATAAAGTCGGATTAAAAAATCGATTTAAAAAAATTAAATAAATATTGAACATTATCAGTGAAAGGAGTAATTAACTTACCGACGGCGGCCACCAAGAGGGCGATTAAGAAGAGAGATTTCACAAGGGAATTCATGGTGAGCTAAGATCAGACTTAAAATGTCCCAATGATGATTTCGTTTTGCAACTGAGGTGTCTTTTATAGAACAGGCACTACGTCATGATTCCAGATTAATCTCATTTAATTATGTTTACTCACACTAACTGTGTCTAGTACCTTTAGTTTTGATCGTAAACCACTAGGTATAAAATATTAAAGGAATTGAAAAACAACACCTTAAAAGGATCGTTTTATTCAGAAAAATAAATTAAATGTTTGTTGAGAATGAAAATATTGGAAAGTGCGCAACATATGGTCAAACATGAGTGTAGTTTTTTCATTTTTTTTAGAATCTTTACTTATAAAATTGTTTGTTAATAATTTTTTAGTCTTTCATAATTTGTTCCATTTAAACATTTCAAGTTTAAATAGCCTTCAATTTGGAAAGTACTACTACATTTAGTTTACAATGAGAAGACAGAATTATAATTAAAAAAAAAAAAAAAAAGCTGCTTTTTAGTTGCAAAATGAGGAACCGTTTGGTTTTTGAATTTTCATTTCGAGGATAATTTAAACTTCATTTATATAATAAGGGGTTGTTTAGGTATTAATACATAGTGTCCACTAATAAGTTGGGCAACGGAGGTCAAATAGATCTGTATAAACTATAATAACTAGGCATAATAAACATATTTTTTTGCACACAAAATGGCATGGTGTACATAAATTAGTTGGGTAAAAAGAATGATTAATAATGCCTAGTTATTAAGAGTTATACATATCTATTTGAACTTCATTGCCCAACTTATTTGTAAACACCAGGAATAATGAAAGCTTTCAAAACTTTTTTTTTCAATTTTGAAGACAGAAAGAACTGAATTTTAAAAATTCAATTGTAACAGTTAAGACTTTCCTCCTAATTCCCTCTCAATGTTAAATTATTTATTTCGAAGATAGATTACACTACAGTTTCAATGTTTAATCGCAACTCTTTTGGAGTTCATCTTAATGTACAATTTCAAAAGTGAAGCAGAATATTCTTGAGTTTCAATCTACAATCATTGCTGTTTTATCCAACTTAATCAGATCTTTCACTGTGAAATTCTTTACTTTGAATAAATTACATTGAATTTTCGGTATGCAATCAATGATGGCGTGTTTCCTATCTCAATGAACAATTTTTCAAGTATATTCTATCACTCAGTTTGGAGTGTTTATCAACAGTTTCGTCCAAGTAAATTTTTGCAAGAGAAAGTACACAAAGTCTATTGGTAGATTATTTGCCATAGATTGTATGGAATACACTTTTACTAATCTTAACTCCCCCCCCCCCAAAAAAAAAAAACTGCAATTACACACGAAAAGTAATTTTTGTCGTATTGCTGGCTATGTTTTATTTATGTCAAGATAGATAGTTACTTCGGCAAATGGAATATTGTTGCAAACAATGCAATCTAAACGGAAGAGCATCCAGAAATTCAAAATGTTTATAAAACTATATTCATCCTTTTAACGTGTTTAAAATGCCTACTAAAAAGGCATTTTTATAAGGGAGGAATACAGCCGATTCTAAAAGGATTCGTGCAATTATAAAAAAAGGAAAGTTTTTCTGAAAGGTAATCACATTTTTCGGAAAATACGGTTCAGCGAGCCGTGGAGTCCTCTTCAGACGTCTTGTTGCTGAAACCCAAGATACACGTACTTGACTTACGTTACTGCTAATCCACGGCACGAAATTCTAGACGAATTTTTTGGACTTTGTGATAATCCCTAGGCTTTTACAAAACTTGCTTACTGTTGAAGGTATAGGTATTCACTCTATGACTTTTGGAGAACAACTTTTACTGCGAAAATACACTAAAAGAATCTGCGACTGGACTTGCAACTCTGAAAAGATTCTCCACCAAGGTGATTAATGCCAATAAATTGTAGCAGTTGCTAATTTTTAATCGCACTTGTAATGCCTTGGATTGCTTTAATTTGGCACTAAATATAATATAAACAAATTTATCTCAGAATCCCCATAAGAGTTGGAAATGTTACTGAAACTCTTGTGCAATAAGAACTTTTTTCTTAATGGTGCTGAGCAGATGTTGTGGCATTCTGAAATATCTACAAGGAAGGAATGTCTCAAGACTTTTTGAATCATATCATAGGAACACCGTCTTTGGAATATGATGATACAGTTTCTTCAGAAATCTTAATGAAATGCTGATCGATAAGCGTGCATGAAAATATTGTTGCTAGGATTTTCTCACATACCCGGAATGTTTTTTTTATATTCAATTGAGGGTAAAGGTAAAATATGTATCATTAATTTATTGCTAACATGAGTGTGATCAGAAGGGTTGGTAGCACTTAATGTCGCTTCTTCTAGAATAGCTGTGACTCTGTTAGACGGTGGACGTACCAAACCAAACAAAGTTGCCAAGCTGTTGCTGCAGTGCTCTTTAATTGTATCATATGACAGTACTAAGTCACAAAACACATAAATTGAAACACTTGATTGAACACTGAGAGATATTAGAGACATCAGTTTTCAAACTTGAGATAATTAGAGGATTGAAGTGATCAAACGTTTTGGCCAGTGTTGCAAAGCTTTTGTTCCCACTAATATTTATGCACAAGTATTTGATGACAACAATATTTAAGTACTTAGCAGTTAATTACTCCAACTCAAAAATGATCTTTTCGATATGCCATTGAAAAAGCTAGTTTAATGATATAAAAATATTGTATTTTCTAAAAATTGTCGCAGCACTTAGCCGGCTGCCACCTTGGTTTTGAGAAAAAGCTATATTGACTCTAAGAAATGACGGTGTTGAAGCCCTTAACAATTTATCGCTCAGAAAATAAGTATAAACTTCCTATATACACCTTTCTGTATACATATAATTCTAAGTACTTACAAGTTATTCCTTTTTTCAATTTTGACAAAACGGAAACTGTAGTGCAAAATGCAGCTTTAGCAGTAACTATGGATAACAGTGTGCTAAAGCTTTTTTTTTAGCGACAGTCTCGGTTTAACCGGATCGGAATAGCTTACTTTTTCTGTGTTTGTCTTTTTTTATATTTGTACCAATTTTCAGAGTTGTGATTGCATTGGAAGTGGGACATTCGAATTTCCCTAATTTGAAACGTTTAGTCCCTCTTCCACCCCAAATTTTTATTCCAGAAACTTTCGCGGGTGTGTACTCAACAATTTCCCCAAGTTTCATGGTGATAGGATAGATAAAAAAAAGAAAGAAAGGATTTGTTGAAAATATTAGCATTGACATGATGCCTAATATTTAAAATTGTTCTAAAATGGGTAAATCTTTCTAACGAGGATGTCTTTCTTGTTATGCATAAATGTTCATGTTTGTCAAATTTGGAAATAGGAAATGTGTTTCTTGTTATGCGTAAATGTTCAAGTTTGTAAAATATGATTTGTAAGACTTGAAATTCTCTCGAAGTAACATGCAAACATAATCTCCGTGATACCTCTGATCTTTTAGTGATATTAAGTACTGCCATATTTTTAAAGGATGTGTTGCTTTTCTAAGACCGAATGTCCCCAAATACAAATTTTCATGCATACCATTAAATCCGTGACCAAATATCAAAGCAAATGGGTATTTTAATTAAAAACAGCATTATGACCCGAATAAAGTAAAAAGTGAAAAGTATTTTTAAAATAACTTTAAAAACAAATCTGTAAGAAGTTTGATCTTGGCCTGCCATCTGTTGAGGAATTGATTTTGTTTGGGACATTTGTCAACCGCGAGACTGACCAAGGGTTAACTAGCCAATCAACCAACTAACTAAACAAACATACACAGATTTTTGTTTGGCTTAATTATTACGCAATTTAGAACAATTTAATATATTGTAACCTATAATGTAATTATTTTTATAAATATAATTTTAAACCGTTGTTATTTATTATTATAGTACCTTATTACTGTACTACTGCATGGATAAATAGCCAAACATCGTGAAACAGTTCTTTCTGAAATTACAATTCTTTTAGTCAAAACTATTAACCTTTTTTTGATAAATGAATAGTTTTATGCAACTATTTGGGAAAGTAATACTTTTTTATACGAAGTTGAGCTGGTTTGATGAGTGCAAATAATCAAATAATTTACCAGATTTGAAAAAGTATTTTCCCACGTGTTGCATACAATATTTTTTGATAATCACATGCAAAAAAAAAAATATATTTTTAATATATATATTAATTAGTGTTGGCAAATCCTGTCAATGAATTTCTTCTGAAAGTATACCAAGATCGTATAATAAATTAGCACGAGGCCGTGCTAGAATATACTTTTTCACTCTAGTGCAGGAAAGTTACTTTTTCGCACTCTTTTCGTTAAAAAGTGTTAATTTCCTCACGATTTAAAAGTAAGAAAAGTTAATTTGTTGTGCATGTTGTTATAAAAAAACATATCGCGTAAGCTTAGTGGCAGTTAGTAAGCGATTAATGGACTTCAAGTAGTTCAATTTAAAAGTCGGTTTGTCTTGTCGGTGTGACTTGTTTTGTTTAATAAAATTTAATGACTCAATTGAACTATACTAAACTCGTTTAATCGCAATGATTTCTCGAACACAAACAGTCCTAGATAAAGCTATAACTATTTTATGAAAAAATGATACTGCCAATATTAGATTTACACAGCGTAGCAGATGGACATTCAAAGTTTATTTATATACCTCACAAGGGATGTTTTATGTGATTGTTATCTTGACCGTACGGTTAACATCCATTCTGAAGTCGATATTCGTCCTACATTCTGAAACTTGTCAGAAGTTAGTGATACGAGCGCATTTTCAGATCTTGAATAAAATTCGGCAAAGCAGGAACAGGCCCAAGGTATTTTACACATTCCCTTAAAGTAAATTACACTGACTTATGTCAGGAGATTTAAGTGGCTCAGGGCAGAACTATCCTATGGGAGGTGCAAAATCTAATGGTGTGAGCATTTGTAAAAGTGGCTATTAAGTGACGGCGATAGCCCCTGAAACTAGATAGTTGGCAAGTTGGTTTATTAGTATTTGAAATCTATACTAGTAGCGTGTGTAAATTCGGTCTATTAATGACAGTGACAACCACCAAAACTTGATATAATGCACAGTTGATTTTCTCCGAAATTATCTAATATTGCAAGATTTGTGATGGTATGGTGGGTGTTATCTTCGATATTTACGTTGGTGTTATGTTCGTTTTCGCCAAGGTTTATGCGTTTCTTTTTACAGCTTTTTGAAATTTAACTAGTTTAAGGTTAATCACCCCGGAATGATAATAATTAAAGTTCAAATTTAAAAAAAGCAGGATTTCTATATCATCTAATTATTTTTCTTATGCCAAATCGTGACTTTTAAAAAAGCAATGGCATACATCGACATCAAATCTATCTGCCAAGTTTTGTCTTGATTGTATCCATTTGTTTTATTGATATTCCGGAGTAATAACAGAAGCGTGTGTAAAAATCTATCAAATTTCAGTGTAATTGAAGCAAATCATCAAATTGGTTTATTAGTATTCCGAAGCTATAAGAAAAACGTGTGTGAAATCTGCCTATTAGTCATAGCGACAGCCTCCAAAACTTGATAGGCATTTTCATTGACATCGGATCGATCAAGTTTGAGCCAAACTGGATGACGGCAAGTGGATTATTTAGGCCTCAACAGATTTGCCCGTCAGCCACAAAGAAACAAAATTGAAATTAATACAAAGGGTATAATAATAATAATAATATAATATAGCACATAATAACAAAGTTTATAAATTCTTGACATGCATCGTCAAATTTTTTGTGCAATTGCAACTTATTCAACTCGTATCGTATTTTCATAGTGTTTGGCCACTACAAAAAAAAACATTCATTCCGTACTACTTACTAACTTTGTTTGCCCTGAAAACATGATTGAATGCATTGTAATCCACAAAGTGTCTATCTGCCTGATTCAGCTCTACTGGATGACGTCAAGTGGGTTAATTAGTCCTTTGAAAGATTATACCTCTTCAACCTTAATAGGTGAGAGTTTCAGTCATTAAATATCACCAAATTGTGTATGAATGAATTAAACATGATATCTGAATAATAGGACGTGACTAAAAGCTGATAAGTCTGCCGTAAAGCAATAGAAACGTGTGTGAAAGCAACCTTTTAGTGACAGCCTCGAAACGTGTTATAAAACATTGTCATCAACAACGAGTGTATCTACCACTTATAAAAATTCCAGCTCGATTGGATGACGTCAAGTGGGTTAAATAGTCATCTGAAAGATTTTACCTCTTCAACCTTAATAAGTGAGAGTTTCAGTTATTAAATATCACCAAATTATGTATACATGAATTAAACATGATTTCTGAATAATAGGACGTGACTAAAAGCTGATAAGTCTGCCGTAAAGCAATAGAAACATGTGTGAAAGCAACCTTTTAGTTACAGCCTCGAAACGTGTTGTAAAACATTGTCATCAGCAACGAGTGTATCTACCACTTATAAAAATTCCAGCTCGATTGGATGACGTCAAGTGGGTTAATTAGTCCTTTGAAAGATTTTACCTCTTCAACCTTAATAGGTGAGAGTTTCAGTCATTAAATATCACCAAATTATATATGCATGAATTAAACATGATATCTGAATAATTGGACGTGACTAAAAGGTGATAAGTCTGCCGTGAAGCAATAGAAACGTGCATAAAAGCAACCTTTTAGTGACAGCCTCGAAACGTGTTATAAAACATTGTCATCAACAACGAGTGTATCTACCACTTATAAAAATTCCAACTCGATTGGATGACGTCAAGTGGGTTAATTAGTCCTTTGAAAGATTTTACCTCTTCAACCTTAATAGGTGAGAGTTTCAGTCATTAAATATCACCAAATTATATATGCATGAATTAACATTATATCTGAATAATAGGACGTGACTAAAAGGTTATAAGTCTGCCGTAAAGCAATAGAAACGTGCATAAAAGCAACCTTTTAGTGACAGACTCGAAACGTGTTATAAAACATTGTCATCAACAACGAGTGTATCTACCACTTATAAAAATTCCAGCTCGATTGGATGACGTGAAGTGGGATTATTAGTAATTAAAACCACCAATAGAAGCATGTGCAAAAGTGGCCTTTTAGTGACAGTGATATACACCAAAACTTGGTTTAAAGGATTCTTATCGACAACGACTCTATCTATCAAATACCTGGTGTAAAAAAAATAGTATGCTTTAAAGTCTGAAGGTAATCTGCGGTAGGCTAACGATCCTATTTTAACTAAGCTATATTTTTCGAGAAAAACTAAATTTAATTTATGTTTTCTTAGGTAGCACTAGATGTGTTTTACACACGGCATCTTTTTACTAAACTTACAAAGAACACGCAAAACTAAAAGTAAATATTATGCCAATCTAACAAACGTTCTTCAAGATATTTTAATACACATGATCCATGCAAATGCAGGCTAAGTTTGTCTGATAAATAAGGCATAATAAATTCTGTAAGCGTCTCAAAAAAAAAAAAAAAAAAAAAAAAAAAAAAAAAAAAAAACATAGCTTCTACTAATACACAACTAATAAAATATTAATAGAAAATTGGTATTTTTGTTTTGTTTTTTGTATTATTCAATTTTAAGTTCTTTATGAAGATATAGAGAAATAGCCTTATGATTTTTTTAAATATATAAACTAAGCCATGGCCCAGCAATAGTTAGTTATGCAACTAGTTGGGAAAGTAATACTTTTTCCAACGCGGTAAAATATTTATTTGATGAGTCGGTTAGCACGAGTAATTTACTAAGTTTGAAAAACTATTTTCTTATGTGATGCATAATTTATTTTTTTATTTTTTATAAACGCGTGCAAAAATATCAATTATACATAATAAACTAATGTTGGTAGCTCCGGTCAACGAATCTCTTCTTAAATAGTTATTTATGCAAATAGTGGAGAAAGTAATACTTTATCGAACGATGTAAAACGCTTATTTGAAGAGTACTATAGCACGACTCAAATAACTTGTTTAAAAAAGTATTTCTCCACGTGTTGCATACAATATTTTTAATAATCACGAGCAAAAAATATTTTTAATACATATATTTATTATTGTTAGCAACTCCAGTCAATGAATTTCTTCTGAAAATATGACATTTTAATATCGAAACTATAAAATATTTTATTACTAGGCGTCCAAATGACCACTTTTACAAATGTTTCTATTTCTGCCTTGCAGAACTTATTAACCCTTTTGTCATAATCCAATCAATCTGAAACTTGAAAGAGAGTCCCGGGGATGATAGTACATTATAACAAGGTTTTGGGAGAAAAGTTAGATCTTGGATTTACATTGACTGATTTCTTCGTAGTTGGTTAAACACTATGAAATCTGTTTTTTTTTTTTTTTTTTTTTTTTTTTTAAACTAGCAAGAATTTTAATAATGAGTATGTATTCAATATATAGCTAGTAAATATTTTTTTTTCATTCCAAGTAATTTGAATGAACATTTTTGAAAACATATATATTTTGAATTCATATCCATTTATGTAACTGAAATTTTAGCAGAAGTCCTTAGAAAAGTATTACTCATCTCTTGAATTGGTCTAAAATGAACAACGACACTGTATATTATTTTTTAAAAGTATTGCATATTTAAGATTCAAGCATCGTATTTATATAATTCTCAAGAGTAAATTAAAACAGATGACAAAAAATAGTCAATGGATGTTCAAGTGGTATACAATTATAAACAGTGGTAGAAGTGGGAAAAAAAATTTGGGGGGACGGACAAAAGTTGGTGACAACCCCCTCAACGATAAGTTTTATAATTACGTTTCTAATAACAATAAATTTATAACAATTAAATAAATAACAATTAACTAGTAGATAGGAATCAATTTTCAACATGAACAAGGGTCCAAAATTTATTGTTATTTCAATAAATATTCTGCGACTTAGTATTTTTACTAGGAAGTAAGAGATGAAGTGAAATAATAATTCAACATTATATACGTAACTGTTTATTTAGATTTAAATATTGCCCCTAAATAAGTATACTTTCATAAAATTAAATTAATAAGGAATTCTAATTTTTTTTTTTTTTTTTTTTTTTTTTTTTTTTTTAAATACTTTGCCTTTATATTTTTTTTCTAGTTCCTCCAAAGTTAAAATTTGAGAAAGTGAAAATACCTATATCTTTATACAAAGTAGTATAATACATTTTATAACACTATGACATAAATAGTTTTTTTTTTTTCAGTGACTTAAAACTTTTTCTCAGTGTCATTACATTTCGCCTTTCCCTACATGCTTGGTATATTTTTTAAGAAGAAAATCTATGCTTAATTAATTTTAGTACTATCTAATATCCCATGCCCAGTATTCCTTAATGTTCAAAGAAATTTATAAACAAAATTAGTGATAAAAACTGAAAAATATAGTCAGGAATAAATAAATAAAAAAAAAAATAATACAATTTTGAATTACATGACTCGGAAGACCGTGCTAAGATAAATTTGTTTCAACAATTTTGGCATTGATAGTATATACAAGTATTGTATCGTGCATTCAAAAGTTGAAAAATTATATTTTACCTTCTTAAAGGAAGTGTTTGCATTTTTCAACTTTCTCATTTGGCTTCATCGATAATTTTTCCTGCACATTTATGAGTTTTACTGGTTTTGTGTTTAAAAATCTGCTTTCTTAAGGATTCTCGTTAGTCCAAATTCCTTGTCTACATGTAGCAAAATATTACACCCTACAAATTCGTTAGAAAGTTTCAAACCTTGTTTTTTACTGGTTCCAAGCTTTTTAGCAGCCTTTTGTATGTGTTGCATCCAAGTTTTTGTTCTTCACAAATAAGCCATGGATACTCGTTGTAATTCTGAAGGTGCGTATCATTTTGTGTCCAATACTTTGGATAATCATTACTGCAGTGCGTTTTTGCTTACTGTTGCTGCCACGTGCTAGATTCTCTCTCCACGTGGTCTCTTCAACTTGATGCATTTGCACATTTTCCACTGCTCCTTCCTTAACGTTCTGCAGTGTATCGGAGTCATTTTTCTTACAGTTTTGAAGCCAAATATATCAATCTCATCTTGTTTTGTACTAGATGGATTACGAATACAAATGCCGTTTAGAATCAGAAGTAAGAGTTAATGGTTAAGTTGGAGGAATACACGGTTTTCTACTAATAATCAACAAAACGCAAAACATTTTAGAGTAAATGGTCGAGGGCAAAACAGGAAATGATAGTGAAATGAATATTTCTTTTTCTATCCACTCCCAGACAACAGGTGCCGATACTCGCTGCGCATTTCCAAGAAAAATTGTAGGAATTTGATTTAAACAAAACAAAAATGAAAGTATAAAAAATAACAAACAGCCCGAAAAAGCAGAAAGCAGAAGTAATGAAAATGGTTAATTCTACTTTTTTTCCCCTCCCCCTTTAGTTTTTAGAAAGACTGAATGTTTTTTAAAATTGGGGGAATAGATTTTGGTAGCTTTAGAAGTGGGGGGATGGATTTCAGTGGTTTCAGAAGTGGGAAGATGCATGGGTATTTTCTGGACAAGGGCGGGGGGACGCGTCCACCCGTGCTTACCCACATTTCTAGCACTGATTATAAAAGTATTCAAATATTAAATTTAAATAATTTTCAGGAAATTCGATGTAAGTTATAAATACGAACGTTATAAAGAACTAACTTTACGTTTTAGTTTTCATTTCTTGCATGAACTATATTGTCAATTTCTTTTTTAATCAATTTAAATGCACATAATACAATATCTCAAGGTTCCTTATTAATGAGAAGAAAAAAAAAATTGCAAGTGAAGCCGAAATAAAATAGCAGCCATATATCAATAACTAAATATCTATTAGTTCGCAATTAAACATGACCATTTTGAATGTTTAGCGATTCAACAACTGTGAATATATAGAAGTTGCTTCAAAATCTACATCCCAAGTACGGTCAAACGCCATTTTCTCGGGTATTGCTAAGAGCAATGGAGAGATTTTTAGGGGCATGTACATGACATTATGGCTTTTCATTGAACACGTTTGATTATATTTGTGCATGAATTTTTTTCAAGAATGTCATTGCATTTGATTATCCAAAGCACAATACATAAGGAATAGACTGGCCTTTTGATTCTCCAGACATGAACCCATTGGATATTTATTTATGGGAGTCACATGAAGGATATGGTCATTAGGCAGAATCCAACGACTTTGTTAGATGCGAAAATTAGTATTGAGCTTGAAATACTATACATTCCAATAGATATCTCATGAATATATTGATTTAGTTTGCTTTCTATTAACGAGGAATCATTGAGATGTACAGCAAACACGTGAGAAAATGGTTATAGTTTCATACTAATACTAATAGCTTAATACTAATATCTGATCTTAGTGTTCATTACATTATGTTTTATTCTTCAAAAGAATCCCTGTGTTAGTCGGATTCTTTATGTAGTTACTTTGGTCGGTTCATTTTGTTGCTTGGTGAAGTAACCATACTCAAGACTTTACTTATTGTTAGGGGTACCACTTTTAATTGCTTCCCAGCCAAGTCTAAAATTTAGTTCTGAAGGTTTTCGAAAAGGTAAGAAATAAAATCGAAAAAATACATGGAACTACAAAACAATCATCACAAAACTAAAAATGTTTGAAGATATAGATATTTTTTTTATATCGATATTCCTTTTTAAATACCAATAAAAGTATCCTCATATCGATATATCGCCGACCTCTATCTCAAACACATTTTTGTATCTGCTCGTAAGTAAAGTTGGTAATCCTCCATTACATATATAAAGCAAGTATTTTTTCTATGTCTTACTTTTTATGATTACTTATTTTTTAGTATGTATTTGTTT
Organism: Linyphia triangularis; assembly: GCA_963978545.1. Lineage (NCBI taxonomy): Eukaryota > Metazoa > Arthropoda > Arachnida > Araneae > Linyphiidae > Linyphia > Linyphia triangularis. The sequence continues at coordinate 93,125,587 of OZ021723.1, read as the reverse complement.
GTTTTTTTGCTCAAGTAATAACTAGAATGCACATATTTTTAATTATGAACACTTCTTTTTTGGTGTGGTAAGGAAGATTTTGATGTGGTAAGGAGAAAGAAGCGAAGAGGAATTTGATTGCAAACCTAAATGCAAGCATATGAAATGAGAATATTCCAAAATAACTCCAGCCTCTGCCAAGTTCTGATTAACTTTGGGGTATCCAAATTGGGCACTCCCAATAATCCCAATTTAGATCATTGTGTACAATTTCCGCAAAGAAACTAAATGCGGCTGCCTGGCGGCACACATTTTCTTTTCATTACTTTTCTTTCTTTCTTTTTTTTTTTTTTTCAGAATTGAAATATATTTACCCTGAAAAATAGGAATAGATTCCGAATACCTGTAAATCAATTGAAATTCATATGTTTCGCTAATATTTTGACGTTTGTGTCAGGAAATACAATGTATATGTGATAATTGGTTTTGGTGATGATTGCGATATCGAATAGATTCTTGTTTCAGAAATTTGCCTTAAAAATTTAATTTTATAAATTTATTAAACTTTTGTTTCAAATTGTTCATTAAATTTGAACCTCCTAAATTATAACTTTACTCAATGTTAACTTATCATTTTAAAATATGTAATCTATCTTTTTTGGTTTTAGAACAACCTTACTAAGATAAATTGTTCACAGTAATTGTTTTTAAAATAACTTGAGTTACAGTACAGCAAAATAACTTCCATTTATTTCCTTAATATTGTAGTACAATTAGTACACAAGTCAGAAACGATATGTATCTCTGCTTAATTTATGTGGCGATGTCGCCCATTTCCAACGGTGTCCTTAACAGCATTGCTGGCTACGCTATCAGCCCGTTTAGCGGCTAAAAAAGAAATGCATCACATTAGAGACTGGGAATTGCATTTACGTAATTTTGAAAAACGTCAAATGAATGGAAACAGTACTTTAATCAATAAATTGATAACGAACACTTATTTATGTGTGTAAATATTTGAATACATTAAATAGCAAAGAAGAACTATCGTTAAAAGTGAGCACTTAAGTCTTAAGAAGAAATAATTGGTACTATTTATTTTTTTAGACTAATGACAAAAAAAAAAAAAAAAAAAAAAAAAAAAAAAAAAAAAAGCTGTTAAAATTTGTGCCATTTTTCAAATGAAGTAAATTAAACTGATTTTTAAATCTCTTTTTTATTTTTCTGCAATTCAGGTTCATAACACTATGATTGTAGAAATGAACAACCTACCATCACTAATAAGGTCTTCGGGTCCACCGCCGCCTCCAAGAACTAAAAATATAAGAGTGTTTATGAGATAATTAAAAAGTAAATTTTTTCTATTTATGAATCACTCTTACTGTAAATAAAACTACCAATACAGCATTTATTTTTTTCTCTTAATAATATGGTTTTACCCCTTTACAAAGCAAAGTTACCGCAAAGAAAGATGAGTGGTTGTATTGGAGGATATAGAGTGTCGTAAGTCGTAAAATGGATTTATAACTCCAAGAAGTTAGAGAGATTTGTAGATAGGAGTAATGGTGTACTAGAGAGACAGCCGTATATTGTCTATTTCGAAAATTGTTCCAGCCACGAAGTCAGAGTACTTTAGTATGGGAACAATATTCGCACCATTTTTCACGGAGTAATCTATACTAAACTTCAGTTTTACTAGACATCACTTAGACGATAGATCGTCACAGTGCTCATAGGTATTTAATCCATTTTGGCGGAGTGAAGACATAATTCTCGCCAAACCTTATAGCCTTTTGTTCTCTATAGGGTTGTGGTTTGGCGAACATTATGCTTTCACGCCGCCAAAATGGATTAAATACCTATGATCATTGTGACGATCTACCGTCTAAGTGATGTCTAGTTAAGTTGAAGTTTAGTATAGAAGGGAAGTATCTAAATTTGCCGTTTTGTTATATTTTTAGATGACAATGTTCATCTAAATCAGCAAGTCCCTTTTTGATAGCAACCGTTAATAAGCAGATTTGCTGTCGGCATATATTCGAATGATTGACAAGCAGTTCTTCATTGGAACATTACTAATACAAAATCTGCCAAGGATGAAGGTGTCCCTACAACTATCTCACATTTACGTCTCAAGTGGGAGAAAACCTTTGAAACTCCCTTCTAGTTGGCATAGAACTTCTTTTGTGGAACACTTAAAGATTAATAATGCGGGACTAAACTTATATACTTAACAATCTAGACATTAGTTACTCATACCCCGGGAATGACACTAGATAATTTCCATTTCTAATATTTTTATAAATTACCGCACCATTCAATAGTTTAATGTTTGATTTATTCCACTCATGGATATGATTATTTGAAAGGGGGAGGGGGGGGGGTGTAGATCGGTCACAAGGAAGTGTAATGTACTTGGTTCAACTTTTAATTTTTAATTGCACATCCTAAATGTTAAAAAATGGAATTGATATCACACGAAAAGTTAAAAAATGTAATTGATATCCCGCGAAAAGTTAAAAAGCATTTATTCACAAGTTTTGTGTTCCATTGAATACATTGAAACCTCTTTGATCTATCTGTTTCTCACAGTGATTTATTTCGTACTCCAAGTGTTTTCAGTGATTCAGATCACTTTTCTACACTTGACATTTAATTTCCAGGACAGGGTACAAGGGTATTTCCGTCTCCTTGGTGGTGCCTTTGATGTCAATAAATGAAGCTGTTGACATAATTGTCTTCGCGAAAATTGCTTTTGGATATAATGGAACAGTATGGAAGCAACAGCACTCTCATCTTGCACAATAAACACAGTAAGAAATATGTAAACTTTTTTTTTATAAAGCTCTTAAAATGGTTACATCCTTGCATCTAAATCTTTCATGCTTTCCGTTTAGAAGGTTTTTACAGTGTGTTGAAAAGGAAAAATGCTATTTTGGATTTTCATAATTGAAGAATTGGTGAATGTGAAGTTTACAATTGTGATGCTAAAAAAATTGTATTATACCATTATTGATTATAAGGAATTCATTTCCGTTGATTTGGGATTAGATAAATATTGTTAAGAAGAAAAATAAAGAAACAGCACTACAGACTATATCGCCTGTATATTACTGTTTGGTAACCCAATAAAAATTAAAATTCTTTAACTTTATTCCACCACTTAAGAACATCTTTTTTGGGTCATTTTGGTATTATTTTTAGCTTGTTTAGGCCTTTTTACAGTACGCAGATAGCAGATATAGTTTGAAAACGTCTTGCATTTTTAAATCAAAACTAATGGAACAATTAATTTTAAATGAAAAACAGAATGATAAAAAAATGTGACATTGTAATCTTAATCGTGAAATGAACTTTTGCTGCTTGTTCATTAACAAAATATTTTTTTCTTAAATCCCGATACTCAAATCAGATCTTTGAAGCGAAAGTATTCATATATGCATTAACAATTTAAATATCTCTATTTAATTCAAATAGTTTAGTTTTAGACAACTGTCACGAGATTGATTGGACACAAATTCTATAATCATTCACGGTATCATACTAAATAGTAAAGATACAAATTTTCTTATTTAATATAAGTTTTTATAGTTTTTGTAGACCTGAAATGTTGAAACAATTCCACAAAATTTTTCAATTAACATTTATAACATTAAAAAAATCGTGTGATCGTACTTACCTGGCTCGCCATGACTGATACCTAAAATAAAAATAGTTCAGAATATTAGCGATATATTTTAGTAATACACAAAATTTTGTGGTTGATAAAATAATATCAGAATAACAAATATTGAAACTTTTTCATAAACAAAAATATGTCCATTTTGGCAAGTTAAGCAACAATTTTAGCAAACAAATATGTAAATAAACATTCTAGCTCTAATATTATAAACCAAGTAAATGTAAAATGTATTGTATTATAGAAAATGAAAGAAGCTTTATTTAACTGGTTGTAACACTATATAAACAAATTAGAGCCTATAGACAAGATGGGTGCACTTTTTGGAGCTCTGCAAGAGCTCACTTCTGATCCAGATTTAAAACGCACAGACGCGGCAATTGGTTTTATAAGTTTTTCTCACAAGTACTGTAGAGTAGAAAATAAACTATCAATCATTTTTTTCTTCTTAATTCATTGATAAGATATTAAAAAAATATGCAAGACCAATAAGCGATAGCTCAAAAATGCACGATTTAATCAAATAGCTTGAGGTAATTCTAATCGAGCGTAAATTAGTTTTAAATACTTTACAAAAAGAAAGAGGACTAAATGGAATTATATCAATTGTTTCAAGCTAAGCTCGGAAACGAACAAGAATATAATATAACCCATAAGAACAAAGTTTTTATTATAAACCGACAGATACACTGACAGACAGACACACAGCTTGTTTTATTATTATAGACTAGCTAAATAACCGTTTTTCGCTACGAAATTTTAACATGTGCAATACTTTAGCTAGTTGTGTAGCCTCGCGTTGTGGAAATCTGTCATTCGTGTGTAGGACCCAGTTTTTGGCGCTTCGCTCCCAGGAAGGTTCATCTATACACAAAATCGAGCTCACTTCGTTCGCTGAAAAGTTCATGAACCATAAACACAGACTTATTTCACTCGTTAAAAGGTTCATTGCTATGCAAGCATATTAAGCTCGCTTCACTCACTAAAATCTAATTGCTACGTAAAGCCTTAATATTGAAAGCCTCTCCCTCGTCAAGAAAAAAAAATTCCCCGTTAATACAATAATACAACACCCCTTTAAGATTATTTTAAAACGTGTTTGCCGAAAGCAAAATTAGAGGTTGAAACTACTTATGTTGAAACTTTCAGAGCTCTAGGCCTAATCGAAGTAGCTTTTTGTGAAAAAATTAATTAAAAAACAAATTAAAATTTTAATATTCTTTTTGTCAGCCCAATTTGAAGGCCAAAACTACTTGTGTTGAAAATTTCAGAAATGTAGCCCAAATACAAATCGTTTTGTAAAATATTTCTTAAATAATTAAAAAAAAATTATTAAATTCTGTTTTTCAAAAATCCAATTAGAAGGCCACATCTATTTATGTTGACATTTTCAAAGCTGTAGCCCTATTTGAAATCGTTTTGTAATATATATATTATTTAATGAAAAAAAATTAATAAAGAACTAAACAAACATTTAAAATTCTGTTTTTCTAAAGTCCAATTAGAAGGCCAAAATTATTTATGTTAAAAATTTTAGAGCTGTAGCCCTATTAAAAATCGTTTTGTAAAATTTTAATCAATTAATTAAAAAAATTAATTAAAAAGAAACTAAATAAAAGTGTAAAATTCTGTTTTTTAAAAGTCCGATTAAAAGGCCAAAACTACTTATATTTAAAAATTCAGAGCTGCAGCCCTATTAAAAATCGTTTTGTAACATATTAATTAATTAAAAAAATTAATTAAAAAAGAATTAATTAAAAATTTAACATTCTGTTTATGATGCTTACAATTAGAAGGCCAAAACTACTTATGTTGAAAATTTCAGAGCTCTACTCCAATTTTAAGTAGGTTTCTATAGATCCACAGAGCCACAGACAGACAGATAGACAGACAGAAAGACACACAGCTTGTTTTATTATTATAGATTTACTATATAAAATTATTTATTAAAACAAATTGGCAACAGAAAAGAGTTTCTTCAATGATCGAATAAATGCTGTTTCAACTCGATTGGACGCCGATAAGTTAGTTTATTAGTATTCTGTAAAAGTGACCTTTTAGTGACAGTTACAGCCAACAGATTGCATTGTCATCAACATCGAATCTATCGGCCAAGTTTCAGTCCGATTGGATGACGGCAAGGGGGTTTATTAGGCCTCCATAGATTTACCCGCCATCGACAAAAATCTTAGTTATTGTAAAGGATTTAAAACCACATACATATTATATTTAATAAAGTCGGATTAAAAAATCGATTTAAAAAAATTAAATAAATATTGAACATTATCAGTGAAAGGAGTAATTAACTTACCGACGGCGGCCACCAAGAGGGCGATTAAGAAGAGAGATTTCACAAGGGAATTCATGGTGAGCTAAGATCAGACTTAAAATGTCCCAATGATGATTTCGTTTTGCAACTGAGGTGTCTTTTATAGAACAGGCACTACGTCATGATTCCAGATTAATCTCATTTAATTATGTTTACTCACACTAACTGTGTCTAGTACCTTTAGTTTTGATCGTAAACCACTAGGTATAAAATATTAAAGGAATTGAAAAACAACACCTTAAAAGGATCGTTTTATTCAGAAAAATAAATTAAATGTTTGTTGAGAATGAAAATATTGGAAAGTGCGCAACATATGGTCAAACATGAGTGTAGTTTTTTCATTTTTTTTAGAATCTTTACTTATAAAATTGTTTGTTAATAATTTTTTAGTCTTTCATAATTTGTTCCATTTAAACATTTCAAGTTTAAATAGCCTTCAATTTGGAAAGTACTACTACATTTAGTTTACAATGAGAAGACAGAATTATAATTAAAAAAAAAAAAAAAAAAAGCAAAAAAAAAAAAAAAAAAAAAAAAAAGAAGAAAAAAAAAAAAAGCTGCTCTTTAGTTGCAAAATAAGGAACCGTTTGGTTTTTGAATTTTCATTTCGAGGATAATTTAAACTGCATTTATATAATAAGGGGTTGTTTTGGCATTAATACATAGTGTCCACTAATAAGTTGGGCAACGGAGGTCAAATAGATCTGTATAAACTATAATAACTAGGCATAATAAACATATTTTTTTGCACACAAAATGGCATGGTGTACATAAATTAGTTGGGTAAAAAGAATGGTTAATAATGCCTAGTTATTGAGAGTTATACATATCTATTTGAACTTCATTGCCCAACTTATTTGTAAACACCAGGAATAATGAAAGCTTTCAAAACTTTTTTTTTTCAATTTTGAAGACAGAAAGAACTGAATTTTAAAAATTCAATTGTTACAGTTAAGACTTTCCTCCTAATTCCCTCTCAATGTTAAATTATTTATTTCGAAGATAGATTACACTACAGTTTCAATGTTTAATCGCAACTCTTTTGGAGTTCATCTTAATGTACAATTTCAAAAGTGAAGCAGAATATTCTTGAGTTTCAATCTACAATCATTGCTGTTTTATCCAACTTAATCAGATCTTTCACTGTGAAATTCTTTACTTTGAATAAATTACATTGAATTTTCGGTATGCAATCAATGATGGCGTGTTTCCTATCTCAATGAACAATTTTTCAAGTATATTCTATCACTCAGTTTGGAGTGTTTATCAACAGTTTCGTCCAAGTAAATTTTTGCAAGCGAAAGTACACAAAGTCTATTGGTAGATTATTTGCCATAGATTGTATGGAATACACTTTTACTAATCTTAACTCCCCCCCCCCCCCAAAAAAAAAAAAAAACTGCAATTACACACGAAAAGTAATTTTTGTCGTATTGCTGGCTATGTTTTATTTATGTCAAGATAGATACTTCGGCAAGTGGAATATTGTTGACAACAATGCAATCTAAACGGAAGAGCATCCAGAAATTCAAAAATGTTTATAAAACTATATTCATCCTTTTAACTTGTTTAAAATGCCTACTAAAAGGACATTTTTATAAGGGAGGAATACAGCCGATTCTAAAAGGATTCGTGCAATTATAAAAAAAGGAAAGTTTTTCTGAAAGGTAATCACATTTTTCGGAAAATACGGTTCAGCGAGCCATGGAGTCCTCTTCAGACGTCTTGCTGCTGAAACCCAAGATACACGTACTTGACTTACGTTACTGCTAATCCACGGCACGAAATTCTAGACGGATTTTTTGGACTAGGCTTTTACAAAACTTGCTTACTGTTGAAGGTATAGGTATTCACTCTATGACTTTTGGAGAACAACTTTTACTGCGAAAATACACTAAAAGAATCTGCGACTGGACTTGCAACTCTGAAAAGATTCTCCACCAAGGTGATTAATGCCAATAAATTGTAGCAGTTGCTAATTTTTAATCGCACTTGTAATGCCTTGGATTGCTTTAATTTGGCACTAAATATAATATAAACAAATTTATCTCAGCATCCCCATAAGAGTTGGAAATGTTACTGAAACTCTTGTGCAATAAGAACTTTTTTCTTAATGGTGCTGAGCAGATGTTGTGGCATTCTGAAATATCTACAAGGAAGGAATGTCTCAAGACTTTTTGAATCATATCATAGGAACACCGTCTTTGGAATATGATGATACAGTTTCTTCAGAAACCTTGATGAAATGCTGATCGATAAGCGTGCATGAAAATATTGTTGCTAGGATTTTCTCACATACCCGGAATGTGTTTTTTATATTCAATTGAGGGTAAAGGTAAAATATGTATCATTAATTTATTGCTAACATGAGTGTGATCAGAAGGGTTGGTAGCACTTAATGTCGCTTCTTCTAGAATAGCTGTGACTCTGTTAGACGGTGGACGTACCAAACCAACACAAAGTTGCCAAGCTGTTGCTGCAGTGCTCTTTAATTGTATCATATGACAGTACTAAGTCACAAAACACATAAATTGAAACACTTGATTGAACACTGAGAGATATTAGAGACATCAGTTTTCAAACTTGAGATAATTAGAGGATTGAAGTGATCAAACGTTTTGGCCAGTGTTGCAAAGCTTTTGTTCCCACTAATATTTATGCACAAGTATTTGATGACAACAATATTTAAGTACTTAGCAGTTAATTACTCCAACTCAAAAATGATCTTTTCGACATGCCATTGAAAAAGCTAGTTTAATGATATAAAAATATTGTATTTTCTAAAAATTGTCGCAACACTTAGCCGGCTGCCACCTTGGTTTTGAGAAAAAGCTATATTGACTCTAAGAAATGATGGTGTTGAAGCCCTTAACAATTTATCGCTCAGAAAATAAGTATAAACTTCCTATATACACCTTTCTGTATACATATAATTCTAAGTACTTACAAGTTATTCCTTTTTTCAATTTTGACAAAACGGAAACTGTAGTGCAAAATGCAGCTTTAGCAGTAACTATGGATAACAGTGTGCTAAAGCTTTTTTTTTAGCGACAGTCTCGGTTTAACCGGATCGGAATAGCTTACTTTTTCTGTGTTTGTCTTTTTTTATATTTGTACCAATTTTCAGAGTTGTGATTGCATTGGAAGTGGGACTTTCGAATTTCCCTAATTTGAAACGTTTAGTCCCTCTTCCACCCCAAATTTTTATTCCAGAAACTTTCGCGGGTGTGTACTCAACATTTTCCCCAAGTTTCATGGTGATAGGATAGATAAAAAAAAGAAAGAAAGGATTTGTTGAAAATATTAGCATTGACATGATGCCTAATATTTAAAATTGTTCTAAAATGGGTAAATCTTTCTAACGAGGATGTCTTTCTTGTTATGCATAAATGTTCATGTTTGTCAAATTTGGAAATAGGAAATGTGTTTCTTGTTATGCGTAAATGTTCAAGTTTGTAAAATATGATTTGTAAGACTTGAAATTCTCTCGAAGTAACATGCAAACATAATCTCCGTGATACCTCTGATCTTTTAGTGATATTAAGTACTGCCATATTTTTAAAGGATATGTTGCTTTTCTAAGACCGAATGTCCCCAAATACAAATTTTCATGCATACCATTAATTCCGTGACCAAATATCAAAGCAAATGGGTATTTTAATTAAAAACACAGCATTATGATCCGAATAAAGTAAAAAGTGAAAAGTATTTTTAAAATAACTTTAAAAAAAAAAAAAAAAAACTGTAAGAAGTTTGATCTTGGCCTGCCATCTGTTGAGGAATTGATTTTGTTTGGGACATTTGTCAACCGCGAGACTGACCAAGGGTTAACTAGCCAATCAACCAACTAACTAAACAAACATACACAGATATTTTTTTGGCTTAATTATTAGGCAATTTAGAACAATTTAATATATTGTAACCTAGAATGTAATTATTTTTATAAATATAATTTTAAACCGTTGTTTTTTATTATTATCGTACCTTATTACTGTACTACTGCATGGATAAATAGCCAAACATCGTGAAACAGTTCTTTCTGAAATTACAATCCTTTTAGTCAAAACTATTAACCTTTTTTTGATAAATGAATAGTTTTATGCAACTATTTGGGAAAGTAATACTTTTTTATACGAAGTTGAGCTGGTTTGATGAGTGCAAATAATCAAATAATTTACCAGATTTGAAAAAGTATTTTCCCACGTGTTGCATACAATATTTTTTGATAATCACATGCAAAAAAAAAAAAATATTTTTAATATATATATTAATTAGTGTTGGCAAATCCTGTCAATGAATTTCTTCTGAAAGTATGTCATTTCAATACCAAGATCGTATAATATATTAGCACGAGGCCGTGCTAGAATATACTTTTTCACTCTAGTGCAGGAAAGTTACTTTTTCGCACTCTTTTCGTTAAAAAGTGTTAATTTCCTCACGATTTAAAAGTAAGAAAAGTTAATTTGTTGTGCATGTTGTTATAAAAAAACATATCGCGTAAGCTTAGTGGCAGTTAGTAAGCGATTAATGGACTTCAAGTAGTTCAATTTAAAAGTCGGTTTGTCTTGTCGGTGTGACTTGTTTTGTTTAATAAAATTTAATGACTCAATTGAACTATACTAAACTCGTTTAATCGCAATGATTTCTCGAACACAAACAGTCCTAGATAAAGCTATAACTATTTTATGAAAAAATGATACTGCCAATATTAGATTTACACAGCGTAGCAGATGGACATTCAAAGTTTATTTATATACCTCACAAGGGGTGTTTTATGTGATTGTTATCTTGACCGTACGGTTAACATCCATTCTGAAGTCGATATTCGTCCTACATTCTGAAACTTGTCAGAAGTTAGTGATACGAGCGCATTTTCAGATCTTGAATAAAATTCGGCAAAGCAGGAACAGGCCCCGAGGTATTTTACACATTCCCTTAAAGTAAATTACACTGACTTATGTCAGGAGATTTAAGTGGCTCAGGGCAGAACTATCCTATGGGAGGTGCAAAATCTAATGGTGTGAGCATTTGTAAAAGTGGCTATTAAGTGACGGCGATAGCCCCTGAAACTAGATAGTTGGCAAGTTGGTTTATTAGTATTTGAAATCTATACTAGAAGCGTGTGTAAATTCGGTCTATTAATGACAGTGACAACCACCAAAACTTGATATAATGCATTGTTGATTTTCTCCGAAATTATCTAATATTGCAAGATTTGTGATGGTATGGTGGGTGTTATCTTCGATATTTACGTTGGTGTTATGTTCGTTTTCGCCAAGGTTTATGCGTTTCTTTTTACAGCTTTTTGAAATTTAACTAGTTTAAGGTTAATCATCCCGGAATGATAATAATTAAAGTTCAAATTTAAAAAAAGCAGGATTTCTATATCATCTAATTTTTTTTCTTATGCCAAATCGTGACTTTTAAAAAAGCAATGGCATACATCGACATCAAATCTATCTGCCAAGTTTTGTCCTGATTGTATCCATTTGTTTTATTGATATTCCGGAGTAATAACAGAAGCGTGTGTAAAAATCTATCAAATTTCAGTGTAATTGAAGCAAATCATCAAATTGGTTTATTAGTATTCCGAAGCTATAAGAAAAACGTGTGTGAAATCTGCCTATTAGTCATAGCGACAGCCTCCAAAACTTGATAGACATTTTCATTGACATCGTTTGAGCCAAACTGGATGACGGCAAGTGGATTATTTAGGCCTCAACAGATTTGCCCGTCAGCCACAAACAAAGAAAATTGAAATTAATACAAAGGGTATAATAATAATAATATAATATAACACATAATAACAAAGTTTATAAATTCTTGACATGCATTGTCAAATTTTTTGTGCAATTGCAACTTATTGAACTCGTATCGTATTTTCATAGTGTTTGGCCACTACAAAAAAAACATTCATTCCGTACTACTTACTAACTTTGTTTGCCCTGAAAACATGATTGAATGCATTGTAATCCACAAAGTGTCTATCTGCCTGATTCAGCTCTACTGGATGACGTCAAGTGGGTTAATTAGTCCTTTGAAAGATTTTACCTCTTCAACCTTAATAGGTGAGAGTTTCAGTCATTAAATATCACCAAATTGTGTATGAATGAATTAAACATGATATCTGAATAATAGGACGTGACTAAAAGCTGATAAGTCTGCCGTAAAGCAATAGAAACGTGCATAAAAGCAACCTTTTAGTGACAGCCTCGAAACGTGTTATAAAACATTGTCATCAACAACGAGTGTATCTACCACTTATAAAAATTCCAGCTCGATTGGAGGACGTCAAGTGGGTTAATTAGTCCTTTGAAAGATTTTACCTAATCAACCTTAATAGGTGAGAGTTTCAGTCATTAAATATCACCAAGTTATATATGCATGAATTAAACATGATATCTGAATAATAGGACGTGACTAAAAGGTGATAAGTCTGCCGTAAAGCAATAGAAACGTGCATAAAAGCAACCTTTTAGTGACAGCATCGAAACGTGTTATAAAACATTGTCATCAACAACGAGTGTATCTACCACTTATAAAAATTCCAGCTCGATTGGATGACGTGAAGTGGGATTATTAGTAATTAAAACCACCAATAGAAGCATGTGTAAAAGTGGCCTTTTAGTGACAGTGATATACACCAAAACTTGATTTAAAGGATTCTTATCTACAACGACTCTATCTATCAAATACCTGGTGTAAAAAAAATAGTATGCTTTAAAGTCTGAAGGTAATCTGGGGTAGGCTAACGATCCTATTTTAACTAAGCTATATTTTTCGAGAAAAACTAAATTTAATTTATGTTTTCTTAGGTAGCACTAGATGTGTTTTACACACGGCATCTTTTTACTAAACTTACAAAGAACACGCAAAACTAAAAGTAAATATTATGCCAATCTAACAAACGTTCTTCAAGATATTTTAATACAGGCTAAGTTTGTCTGATAAATAAGGCATAATAAATTCTGTAAGCGTCTAGAAAATTGGTATTTTTGTTTTGTTTTTTGTATTATTCAATTTTAAGTTCTTCATGAAGATATAGAGAAATAGCCTTATGATTTTTTTAAATATATAAACTAAGCCATGGCCCAACAATAGTTAGTTATGCAACTAGTTGGGAAAGTAATACTTTTTCCAACGCGGTAAAATATTTATTTGATGAGTCGGTTAGCACGAGTAATTTACTAAGTTTGAAAAACTATTTTCTTATGTAATGCATAATTTTTTTTTTTTTTTTTTTTTTTTTTTTATAAACGCGTGCAAAAATATCAATTATACATAATAAACTAATGTTGGTAGCTCCGGTCAACGAATCTCTTCTTAAATAGTTATTTATGCAAATAGTGGAGAAAGTAATACTTTATCGAAAGATGTAAAACGCTTATTTGAAGAGTACTATAGCACGACTCAAATAACTTGTTTAAAAAAGTATTTCTCCACGTGTTGCATACAATATTTTTAATAATCACGAGCAAAAAATATTTTTAATACATATATTTATTATTGTTAGCAACTCCAGTCAATGAATTTCTTCTGAAAATATGTCATTTCAATATCGAAACTATAAAATATTTTATTACTAGGCGTGCGAGAAAATTTCTTTTCAACACACCTTGCGAAAAAGTACTATTTTTGCCACGATTTTTAATTCAAAATAAATAAAAAAGTATAATTTTTTTTGCATTTTGTTATAAACACGTAATTTCTGTACCAAAACTATTTAAAACTAGAGCACGAGGCGTGCGAGAAATTATTTTGTTATACTAGTGCGGGAAAATTACTTTCTCACACTCCAAAGTTCTACTTTCAACACTATTTCTGATTAAAAATGATCAAATAAAGTTTAATTTTTTGCATGTTGTTATAAAAATATGTTTTCCCCATACTTAACTTTACATACATATAAATTCCAATGTCTGTCTGCAAGTACGTACGCTTATAACTCCAAATTTGCTGAACCAATTTGTATCAAGTTTATGTCTATTGATATATTAATTACTGCAGATATTTTTAAAAACACAATTAACACACTTTAAACACACAAAACAGAGTAAATATACACGAATTTTTTTTCATATTTCAGTCAATGCTTTATATATGTCTAGATAGTTTCTTGATAAATAAAACATTGCTGACACAATTTTAAATGTAAACAGACGAGCGAGTGCAAATCCTACTTTCAACTTGATTATAATACCTCTCAAAAGAAAAACACTATTAGAGCGGAATACAGTCCTCTGTAAAAGACTTTGAGCAAATAGAAGCCATAAAAATTCTTCTGAAAGACAAGTGTCTGAATTTTCAAAGAGAAATGCCGATCATCAGGCCAAACTGTCATATCGGCTCATCAGAAACAATTTTTCTGTTTTTATTCATGATGGGAATAAAAAAATGTAATTTATCAAGAAGCTCTTTGTGAATGTCTGAGTATATTTTTTAGGAGTTGGACGCCATTGGAGACTTTTTTTGTGTGGTTCTGTTGACCACTATACAAAGTGCAAAGTAAAGTAGTAGCTATTGGGGTGGCAGCATATTACTAATCAGAACTATTTTTCAAATTCAGACATACTCCTCAACAGGAACCCCACTACGCAGGTAAACGCAGCTATTTTATTTTATTCTTTGCTCGTAGAAGGCCAAAACTATTTGTACTTTGCAGTTATCTGTACCTGACAGCAAAAGATTAAAGGAATTATAATTTATGAAAAAAATAAATGGTTTGTTCTGTATCCAACATAGTTTGACTTGGATCGGCGACAATGGTTTTTATGTACCATGTTTTAGTATTTAAATATTTTGACTAGAAAACATGTCTATTTACCCTAACTTTTCGGATTAGAGATTGTCATTATTCAATGCGTGAATTTATTGAGAGTGTTTTAATGTCATTTCTCTTTTTCACCCGGAAACTCTTAACATTGAGGTCGCTGTCAATTACGTCACTTTTTCAGCTATGCTTCTGTTTAGGAATCTTTCAGTGACAAACAAAAAAATAATAATAACAATAATAAATAATAAAAACAAAAATAAAAATAATAAACAAAACTGTAGCATTCACTTTAAAAAAAAACCAGAAACGAAATCAGTTAGCCTAAATTATTTATTTTTTAATGTTGATTATTCCATGTTTTTTTAATAAATTAAAAAATTTAAATTTAGGTAAGGGAAACATTAATTCAACAATTATTGGGTTTCTAATGCTGCCATCTAGTGAATTAAATTCATAACAAAAAACCTTTTCATTTCCGAAATTTTTTCAAAGGATGTTTTCTTTCAATGTAATTAAACCTATGAACAGGAAAAAAACCTCAAGAATAACATTCTATATTGTAGTGCATGATTTATTTTTGATTTTTTTTATTAAATTAAAATGATTTACAAAATTTAATTATTAGAAAAATAATTAGATAAAAAAATTAATGCAACAATTATAGGGTGTGTGGTGCTGCCATCAAGTGAGAAATTTTATAACAAAAAATCCTATCATTTCAGAATTTTTTTAAAGATTGCTTCCTTTTTTTCGACATAATTAAACTTACAAACAGAAAAAAAACTCATAAAAAACATCCTAGATTATAGTGTATGGTTAACTTATGATTTTTTAAAATAAATTTAAAGGATTTACAAAATTTAAAAACTAGAAATATAAGTAAAGGAGAAATGAATGCAACAATAATAGGGATTGTGGTGCTGCTACCTAGTGGACTAAATTCCTAACAAAAAACCTTATAACCTTCAGAAAATTTGTCAAAGTATGTTTTGTTTTTTAGGACGTAATTAAACTTATATACATAAAAAAACTCATAAAAAACAACGTACTAGAATGTAGTGTATGATTAACTTAGAACTTATTTAATAAATTAAAAGAATTCATAAAATTTAAAAATTAGAAACATAAGTTATGCAAAAATAAATGCTACGTTTATAGGGTTTGTGGTGCTGTCACCTAGTAAACTAAATTTCTAACAAAAAACCTTTTCATTTTAGAAAATTGTTTAATGTATGTTTTTCTTTAGATGTAATTAAACCTATAAGGGGGGAAAAAAAAGACCAGGTGTGTAGGATTCGGTTAAATATACATAACTGCCATTTACTTTTAAACAGTAACAGTTAAATTTTAATATAACATTTCAAGCACTTCACTTTAAAGCAGGATTTTTACAAAGGACCATACTGGTCAAAATCTCAAAACGTGTCCTTAGTGTTTTTATATATGAAATTAAAGGAAATGCTAGTGGAAAATAAAGTAAATACAAACCGAATGATTTTTTTTTTATCAAGAAACTGGAAAAAATAGAGAATGGGTGTAAATAATTTGATAAAAAATAAATTTAAATTTCGTAAACGTCATTTCGGTGAATGTCAATGGCGAGTATCAAGTGCAATCATTTGCACTGTGTGCGTCAATTGTTTTAATTTCCTTTTAAAATTTTAACTAATTATTAGGTTCGAATATTCTATAATGGTAAGAAAACAAACTTTTCTCCAAAAACTAGTCTTGTTTTTATTTATTCAAACTCTTTTATGTCATCGGAATCATAGGCGTAGCTATAGTTGACGAAAGGGAGGGGGGGGTAATTTCGAAAAATATGGACTCGCTATACCAATGAAAAAAATGGGTTAGTGATGGGGAGAGCAGAGGGGAAAAAAAGAAAAAGTAAATAGTATTGAAAAAGTTCAAGTCGTTTTCCTAACCTACGGGGATAGGGAATTTCCTTAAGAACTATTTTCTTTAAAAAAAAAAAAAAAAAAAAAAAAGCAGGAGCAGGAAAATGTTCTGAAAAGGGCCAGATGTAATTTTAAAATACATAGATGCAATATATTTGGTCGAAGGCTTAAATTATAACCTAAAGCAGATTTTTTCATTTGTAATTTTTACAGAATCAAGAGACTCAATCTCATTTTACATCTATGACATGAATAATTTTTAATGTAAATACTTATAACTAGTTACACACAAAAAAAAAGGAAGTGGAAAAGGTGAAACACGATTTTGCACAATTAATTTTATGGGGGGTTCCCCCCCCCCCCCTGCCTACGCCCTGAATGGTACATTGAATGGCAAGTTTGCTCTTCTGGTAAAAGATCCATGTATAGTCTTGCAGTTTAGTACAGTTTTGATTACTTTAGTAAAACACTGATCACTGAAAAAAATTCAGTATATTTGCTTAATTTTTTTCTCAATCTAATGGGGGGAAGGGGGGCGGCGGCTTGGACCCCCATCCCCCCTCGTTACGACTATGGTCGAAACCGTAACCATCAAATGTAAACATCTGAACTTCTGACATTTTAGAGCAAAGCTAGTAATTCGCACTTGATCACGTTAAGAAAAGTGGACATAAAGCTGGAAATAGTTTTTGATAATTTTTAGAAGAAAAGAAAGTGGAAAGGGAGAAAAGGGTCAAGAATTTTGAACAAAATAAATTTCCAAAAGACAAAAGAAATAGTCTTATCCATTAAAAAATGTTATAAGACTATTAAAATCTTTAAAAAATAGTAATAATAAATAAGAGTAAAGAAATTTCTTTGTAAAGCAACATTTATTTACCGTTACGACTCTTTTGACTGGATTACAGCACGAATAAATATGTATATATATATATTTATATATATATGTAGTATTAGAATTTAGCGTGCAAACTTTGAATTTCTATAGAAAATAAACTTATTGAAAGAAATGACAAACTTGTTTGCATGAAGTTCGTGATTTTGACCCGTAATCACAGGAATTTATTTTGGAAGGGATATGAAAACAAATTTTGTGACAACATGAAATTTAATAATAAAATTCCTTCACCCTTATGCAATGAATAATGAGAAAAAATTATAATTATGCGAGAAATTTTATTTCAGAGGGGCCTTTAAAGCGAGTAAAAATCTTTAGGAATATGTATATCAAGCATTTATTAAGTAAAAAAAAAAAACTACGCAGAAAACAAATATTCTCTCTTGGAATGAGAGAAATTCCATTCTACAAGACAGACTGACAATCGAGAGATAGGACCATCTTATCTAATTATCGTCGCGTCTAATCATTTTTAAAAACAAAGAAAATGTTTCTGTGCCTTATATGGAACTAGTTAGTTTCACAACCTTGTTGTTTATTTTGCATAAGCGAATAATTTCAAGTACACCACATTGGCTTGGATATATAGTCCTTCAATGAGGATAAAAAAAAAAAAAAAAAATACTTCATCAGGAAATATGTTACTTTAAAATTGGATTTTTGGATAAAAATGTAGCCTAGAACTGAACCCATGTTTTGTAAGTAATACATTATTTACTTTCATTCAATTTCTGTTTTCGATTGGGTCCACTTGATAATTGGGTGGTTCGAGTTCTGGCCTCACAAGTCAAAGGTGCTGAGTTGGAATACCGGGTCATAAGCATGGATCTTCGCTGTGGTTCGGAATCCACGATAAGCTGTAGTAGGTCCTGGGCATGATTAGCCGTCATGGTGCATAAAAATAGGTCGTCGAAAAACGAAATAAGTACCCCCCCCCCCCCCCAAAAAAAATCTTTTTTTTTTTTTTTTTTTTTTTTTTTTTTTTACGGAAAAATTTCCTAAAGACCAAGCTAAACAAAGTGGAGGACGCCCAAAGTGCGAACTCGAGTAGCAATAGTTCAAATTCAATGTGAAGTAGGTGCTGGAACATTGCTTTAAGTACCTGATGTGATAATTTTTCGGCTCTCCTGAAAAATTTTGGTTTTTGGTCATTTTCCATTTGTAGTCCTCAATTGTTCAAATGGTGACGAATGTTGAAAAGGAATATCGTAATTGAGAATATCGAAATTTCTAATCCACTTCATCAAATTGCCACTTATAGAATGAAAGTCCATGTGTCTAGTTATATTATAAAATATATCAATGTGTAAAATTCATATTTTGTCTTTGGAGTAACATCAACGTATCCTCATAACCAACACCTCGATTTTTACCAACTAACTTTTTTTTTTGCTTTGTTTTTCAGCTTTATAACACCAAGTGGATTACTCAAAAGTATATTCTGTACAGATTTGTAAAAAATGTAGTATACAGATTGTTTAAAACTAGTTCCCCTATTAAAGCTGTATGGAGCTTGTAGTATTAAATTATCTTAAAATGTAAAGAAACATGTTATAAAATATAGATCAAATTTTCGAAAATGTCTCTTCAAAAACAATTATCACGGGATATACATATATTAAAAACCGATTGGATTGCTTTGAATGTGATCTAAAACTTCAAATTTGGCTTTCCTAATGAGAGAGAGTCATCTATTGAAGTTAACTCTTACATGTGTTTTCATAGGGCCATCTGGTGGCAAAAAGGAGAACTGATTTCCGTTTTTTTTTTTCTTCTTTTTATTTTCAGAAATCATTTTCACATCATTTCATAGTATCTGTATGGAATTTTAAGAATATATGCTCATTATTACAACTTCCAAATGGCATTTAACCAAACAACTTTTATTAGGAATTCCCAATATTTATTGAGAGCCATATGGAATAAGGAGGAAAATATTCTACTAAAAAGTTTCTTTTGGCATCAAAAACAAAGACTGCAAGTTTTTTTTTTTTTTTTTTTTTTTTTTTTTTTTTTTTTTTTAACTTTAT